>CM056580.1:81695927-86495927 GCA_029721435.1 Gymnothorax reevesii
ACGTCCACTCATGGCCCCAACGCCTGATGTTACCACGTCCACTGATGGACTCAGCCCCTGATGTTACCACGTCCACTGATGGACTCAACGCCTGATGTTACCACGTCCACTGATGGACTCAGCGCCTGATGTTACCACGTCCACTGATGGACTCAACGCCTGATGTTACCACGTCCACTGATGGACTCAACGCCTGATGTTACCACGTCCATTGATGGACTCAGCGCCTGATGTTACCAGGTCCACTGATGGACTCAGCGCCTGATGTTACCACGTCCACTGATGGACTCAACGCCTGATGTTACCACGTCGACTGATGGACCCAACGCCTGATGTTACCACGTCCACTGAAGGACCCAACGCCTGATGTTACCACGTCCACTGATGGACCCAACGCCTGATGTTACCACGTCCACTGATGGACTCAACGCCTGATGTTACCACGTCCACTGATGGACTCAGCGCCTGATGTTACCACGTCCATTGATGGACTCAGCGCCTGATGTTACCACGTCCATTGATGGACTCAGCGCCTGATGTTACCACGTCCACTGATGGACTCAACGCCTGATGTTACCACGTCCACTGATGGACCCAACGCCTGATGTTACCACGTCCATTGATGGACTCAGCGCCTGATGTTACCACGTCCACTGATGGACCCAACGCCTGATGTTACCACGTCCACTGATGGACTCAACGCCTGATGTTACCACGTCCATTGATGGACCCAACGCCTGATGTTACCACGTCCACTGATGGACTCAGCGCCTGATGTTACCACGTCCACTGATGGACTCAACGCCTGATGTTACCACGTCCACTGATGGACCCAACGCCTGATGTTACCACGTCCACTGATGGACCCAACGCCTGATGTTACCACGTCCATTGATGGACTCAGCGCCTGATGTTACCACGTCCACTGATGGACTCAACGCCTGATGTTACCACGTCCACTGATGGACTCAACGCCTGATGTTACCACGTCCACTGATGGACTCAACGCCTGATGTTACCACGTCCACTGATGGACTCCACGCCTGTTGTTACCACGTCCACTGATGGACTCAACGCCTGATGTTACCACGTCCACTGATGGACTCAACGCCTGATGTTACCACGTCCACTGATGGACTCAGCGCCTGATGTTACCACGTCCACTGATGGACTAAACGCCTGATGAATATTAACAGAGCGATCTCCAGTAAGCGTGGGCGCGATCATGCACGCGCAGCAATTGACAGATGATTGTATTTTGGGTCGCTCTCCATTATGCGTAAACGTCGGTGGTATAAAGAGGCGAGGATGAATGTTTGTCATGCAGGATTTAATGCCATTTAGGTGCAGGAAAATTCGTTGGATGTAGTGGCATGGTCCATCTGCACTCGTGCTAAATAAAGAGTGAGCTCCCGCATGACAGAAACCAGAGGCTACAGCAATCGCTAATGACAAAAAACAGACATACTGCAGAGGGTGCACATCAATCATGACATTGATGATAATCAAAACATACGTGATATTACACTGGGGTCCAGTAATGACTTTGACAAACAAATCGTTCAAAGTACCACAGGTACAACTACAACTACTAATTTTTTGCAGATTATTCTTCTATAGATACAGCCTATTATCAAAAAAATAAACTTGAGAAGCAAGCCATAAAGCCAACAAAGGCAAAAAGCATAGCATTCAGCCAACATAACCCTGTAATAAGAATGGCACTAAGCCAAAATAAACTTGTAATAAGCATGGCATTAATCCAAAATAACCCTGTAATAAGCATAGCATTCAGCGAACATAATCCTGTAATGAGCATAGCATTCAGCCAACAGAACCCTGTAATAAGCATGGTATTACACCAACATAATGCAGTAATAAGCATGACGTTAAACCTACATAGCCCGGTAATAAGCATGGCATTGAGCCAACATAGCCCTGTAAATAATAGTATTATGCCAACATAACCCAGTAATAAGCATGGCATTAAGCCAACATAAACCTGTAATAAGCATGGCATTAAGCCAACATAAACCTGTAATAAGCATGGCAAAGCACAACCATAAATAAACCAAGGCTACATAATACCACAAATAAAGGCTGTCATAGCACCATCATAATGAAGAAAGCAAATATTCCACAGCAGTTTTTCATTCAAAAATTTGTCACCAATATCATGACCTGTTATTTTACTTGTCAGGAACAGCAGTATGTTAACCCCTAGAGCACTGAATAAATTTGCAAGGAATTAAAAATGTAATCATTCTGAGCTCTTGAAAATCTAAGAGGAGAGTTTAAGAGGTGATACAAACGCACCTGGCTGCTGAAGTGACGGCAGGAATGCATTATGGGAAAAGGAGAATCCCATTGGGCAAATTATGTGGGCGTAGTATGGCTGCACAGCGACCGGTAAAAGGTTAACTGCTTGTAGAGTAAAACCAGCTCTCCAAATGTTCGCTGTTAAAATACACTTTATCACTTCTGACGGTGGACGGAGCACACAACAGAGTGTATTTGCGCAGCGGCTTGGGCCAGAGATGGACAGCAGCCTGAGTTTATCAGAAAGCACATGCGGTTCCTTGGGCCCGAGGCCATGCTGAGCCAAGCCTCTCGTAACAGTACAAGAGTCTCCCCTGAATGTTAGAGTGCAACATCTGCCCGGCCAGAGTGGAGTCAATATCAGGTCAATAGAGAGAGGTGGTAGGCATGTGTATGTGTGTATGTGAGTGTGTGCTTGCGTGTTTGTGGTGAGTGCGCACTCATGTGCTTGCGAGGGCTTGGATAGCTATACTTGAGAGAACCAATTTTAGAGAAACCACAATGTTGCGAGGGATCGTCACAGAGGATTACGGCTAATTGGTTAAAGTCAGGGTTGCTGTTACAGTCAGGGTTAAGTGAAGGTTAGGGTTAGGCATAATTTGATTACAGTTAGCGACCGGGAAAGGCAGCACTGAATGAATGAAAGTCAATACAATGTTTCCACTAATACAGCTATAAAAATATCTGTTTGTGTCCGTTTGGGGGTGGGGTAGGGAGTAAATTTGTGTGTGTGTCTGTGTGTGTACCTGCGCGTGCGTGTGTGTGTACCTGAGTGGTGTGAATGCGTGTGCACATCTATGTCTGATGCTGGGAACATTCCCGTCTCACAGTTCACATGAGTGTGTGTTTTTTTGACAGGCATCAAAAGCAAAGGCTGTGGACACAGAGGTGTGATCCGGCTTTCTTCAGGAGAGGAGACATCAGAAGAGCTCTGAGGCAGGGGTGTGTGTTCAGGGAAACGCGGGGCGGCAGAGGTCAAGCCACGTGTCGGGGCGCGAGGCGAGTGCTGGGTAACGTGCGACAATGTTTCTGGGTCCGAGACGATGCTTCAGCACTTTGGTGCGGCCTTCTTCCTGTTTCCTGCTTCCTGTAACACGGCCCTCTCCCCCACTGCTGGGAACTGGGATATCACTGCCCCTAACTCGATCCCCATTGGTTGGCAGGGAGGGGAAACGAGGGAGCGTGAGAGATGAGAGAGGAAGGAAGACAGCGGTGAATCCATCAGCGGGGGCGGCCCATGGGGGACCCCCGGGGGTCTGTCAGCGCCAGGTGGTCCTGTCTGATGGAGAGGTTCCTTGCGGTTTGGGGTAGGGGGGGGGGGTCAGGAGATCACCCATCGCATCGTCCCGCCGCACACCGCCGGCAAACTCATTTCAGCCAGCCCCTGCTCCCGCGCGGCCCATAAGCGCAGTCACGGTGATGTAGTACTGCGCCGGAATGTGTTCCGCATTTAACCGATATCTGTGTTTCATTGGAGCCCGGCCCTATAATCCCAATCGATCACAGTTTAAAGGTCCCCCTTAATCAGGAACAGGAGAGAGAGGGACAGGCCAAACCGTACATCACGCTCCAGACAGCCCTCCGCAGGGTGTTGCTTCTCTCTCCTTCTCTCTCTCTCTCTCTCTCTCACAACCTCACTTGATGTCTAAAACACCCCGTACTGAGCGCAGGTCTCTGTGCTTTGGTTGTAAAAGCGAGAAGTGAGTACAGAGGAGTGACGATTGATCTCTCGCACGAAAAACGACTTCACAGCCTAAACCCAACGCCCCACACTCAACCCGAAACCCAACACAAAACCCCAACCCCAACACTTAACTCCAAACACGAGCCCCAGAAACCAGTCATCCAGTGTTAGCGAAAGAGCAGGAAAGAGAGGGAGGAAAAAAAGATGGAAGAGAGGAAGAGAAAAATGGAGGGAGAGAGATGGAGAGATATAACAGGAGAAACGCGAGATAGAGAGATGGAGATTAGAATGAGAAAGAGACGAGACAGCAGCTCTCAGTGCGGTTTAGAGGCCGGCTGAGCCCTTCATCTCAGACGGAGCCTCACTCAGAGTACATGGGGGGTTAATGAAGGGCAGCGACTGCTCTCACCCTACCAGCACACTCTGGCCTTCATAAAATAATCATGTCCGTTACCCTAATTAAAAGGTAATACTTTTACTTGCCGAGTGACCCCCATCTGAACTGCTCTCTCTCCCTCTCTCTTGCTCGCTCTCTCTCTCCCTCTCTCTTGCTCGCTCTCTCTCTCCCTCTCTCCCCACCCTCCTTCCCTCAGTTGTCTGAATGTCCTGGGAAAACTGATCCACCCACCTTTTACCCAGTTGAAGCGAGAAACTGGGGGTGACATCAGACCTCCCCCCCCCCACATCTGAACTGAATAACGCCTCCAGGCGGCTTCTTGCCATCGATTTTGCGTTTTTGTTTGTAACAACTTGATCTCGTCAGGTGCGTCACACCACACCCCGTGCCCCGTGGTCTGATTTTCAGTAATGGACTCTGCGCTGAGGGATCAAGCACTCGCCGCTAATGTGGAGGCCGATCTGATGGCGTTATCCAATAACATCAGAGCACACCCACCTTGACCCCCCCCCCCCTCCGCTCCTTTCCCTTATACAGAACAGCTGAAGCAGGCGTTATTAATGAGGTGTGTGTAAAGGGGGGGGTGATGGTTCATTCCTTATTTATGAGACGCAAACCAACTAGTGCGCCTGCTGACAGTGCTATTAATGATCTTTAGCGGCCCTCGGGCGGTTCCAGTCCTCTCTCGCTCCCCTCCCTTCCTCCCTCCTGTCCAGCCCCGTCTCCACAGCCCCGCTCCCCCAGCCCTCCATCACAGGCGGTAGCGTGGCAGTGTAATTTGTATGGAGGATTTAGACGTTACGGAGAGGGGGGCGGCTCGGCTAAGAGAAAAGGCTCTCCTGGGAGTAAGCAGTTGATCAGCCGTAGCCCCGCCGGTAGAAGGAAGACAAATAACAAATGACAGGACTGTGATTAAATCAAACCTTCTACTTTAAGTGTTGAAGTATCTGGCTGTCACTAACAATCTAGCGCTTGTTAAAACAGGCCCAACCTTAACACCCCCCCTTCCCCTCCCCTGGCTCCACCGCTAAACCCCCTACCCCCACTTCACTCACTGCAGCTCCCCTGGACCCCCACCCCGTGCGCGCGGACATGCACACACACACGCACACACACACGCGCACACACACGCGCACACACACACACACACACACACACACACACACACACACACACACACACACACACACACACACACCTCGTCCAAGACCACGGCTCTCCAGAGATTCTGCGTCGTAGAACGGCAATATAAAAATCCCCCACGTGCTCTTGCAGACACAAAAGGTGGCAAATGTGTCAGGGAGGAGGGAAAACAAAATGGCCGACAAGAGCGAGTAAAGCGGAGGAAAGAAATTTGCGGCTCTGAGATGCGACACCTCGCTTGTGAAATGGCACACAAAAAAAAACACCCTCCATAAATCACAGAGACCCACAGCAGTTTCATAAAGCTTGTAGTGAGCCACTGCAGACATGTCAAGTAATGTGGGACATCACGGTCGCAGCTGAATGAAAACTAGCAATTAATTCTGAAGGTAAATTGGCGGAAAGAAAAAAAAAAAGTTAAAATGGCTAATATTAGCCAGCCCTGAGGGGGCTGGTAAGAAGAAAAGGAGAGAAAAAGAATGACATGACTGGGAGATGAAATGAAAGGACAAGAAATCAAGGCTTTTATACACTGCGGGACAGCTGTGCGCAGCCATGACAGAAGGCTCTAGAAGGCTCTGCCAGCAATACAAAAGCCAAATAAAAAGGAGATCCACACAAGAAACAATTTTATTAATCCAAGTTTTACGAAAAACAATTGCAGCCCAAGGAATTTCAGATGGCCAGTGCTCCTCTGAACAGGAAGGGATTAACGTCACCACCTCAGTATGTAGTTGGGATGGGAACCAGGGCAAAAAGGGTTTTTTTGCATCTAATTCACAGATTACCAGAGCTAATGTTTATAAATGTTAGTTACAGCTCTAATTCCAGCAATTATTCTTGGTTTTTTCCCCCAGTTGCATAGCTCAAAGGTCCCATATTATGCGGTTTTTTTTTTTATTTTAATTACCTGCCTGTCATTCTCTCCCTCCTGAAAAATAGGCTGTTTTATGGGGTGTACCCTGAAAAATAATGAGTTCTGCTCCGATTTGCTGACGAACGGAGTTATTGTCGCCAACACCATGCATCAACGGACAGCAACTAATACGCCAAAAGCCTTAGACCAAACTATCGAGTCTCTAAATACACATCAAATCAGTTAGCAGTAAACTATTAAATGACCCAGCATGACAAGCTGTTACCATAAAAGTTTACCAACACTTGGACTTCAGTTAACATATTAAAAGAAGCTGAAAGTACACATTCCAGAAATTTGCAGTTTCTTCATACTGTGCATCGTCTTTGGGGCAAATTGAGTTCCCCATGTCCACGTCACGTTGTTGTGTTATACTGCATCCGGTTTGGAATTCCTTTGTCACTAATGATAAGTTTAATAACCTGAAATTTAACAGTTTAATTTACCTCAGCAAATCTGGTGCGGGGGCAAAATGATGATCACATACCAGCAGACGGGGCTCCTAATTCGCTCGATGGTTTTGTTGAAAAAAAAAAAGGCTAAAGCAGCATGGGAGAGAGAGTTGTGGAGGTTGAACTAGGAAGGAGAGAGAGGAGGTGCGAAGGCCGAGCCTGGTTGCGGGAGGGAGCAAACAGTACTATGCAGAGTCTATTTATGATGCGGAAAACAGCAAGAATTTCAACCAGCGTATTTCCAATGCTGAAGTCGAGAAAACGGTTTCATAGTTAAACTTAAAATAACCTTCTCTAGGCTGGAATATACAGTGGAACCACTGTATAGGTGGCCTGTAAATGGGCGGAAATATTCTCCATAATATGGGTCTCATAGGTTTGCAATATAATAATACAAACACATTTTATTTGATTGTTTGTTGTTCACAGGATGTACAAACAATTGGCTCAGCCCAGTTTTTGTCAGCAGTACGTGATGGGACAGAAATCCGGTAGATATTTTCAGTATTGCTAGTAAATTTTCAGACCTGACCTGAATGGGTCTCGAAATGGCCAGGGAGCTTAGCAACTTCTCCTAGGGAGAACAGTATGTCAAATGAGAGCCAGAGAGCACCGACACAAACGCCCCCCCTCAGGGCCCAGAACAAAATGGACGCCATTGAGTGGGGATGAACTGAATTAAACGAGCAGGCCTCCCTCCCACTCATGGCCATGCCTCAATAAAAGCACACAGATGCTCACACACTCACACACACACACAAACATACATGCTGAACCTAGGAAGATGAACAGCCCCCATTTACAGCTTCCATTATCTGCTAAGATTACAAGGTTCCACAGCCTAAGGAACTCCCGTCGGGATATTTACGGGCAGTCCATATACCGTCCAGCCATTAACCCAGGGGCTCCAGTTAACGAGGGCAGTAACAGCCCCTGGAAGAGCCCACGTTTACAGGAAGTACAATAACCAGATGGCATAAAACGAAAGGGAAGTGGCTGTAACACCGGACCAAAGTAAAGCGAGCAGGGGCAGACAACAGAGTGCTCGGGATCACGGTGACCTTATAAAACCGTCAGAATGTCAGGGGACCAACTGCAAGAAACGGCGAAATAACGGCACGCAACAGCAAAATACAGGAGATTTATTCTTCTGTAAACCCCGTGACAGTTGATGGATGATATCTTAATCTATTGTGAAATGGCACAATATAATTAAAGGAGCAATAATGCTCGAGCTTCTTCTACATGCAAACTTTATGTGCAGAAAGCACTTCCTGAGAGAAAAGGTCAGAAGGATTTACGGTCTTTGGTGCATCGGCGGTAATAAAAGCTATTAATAGTCTGAGGGGATAAAAGCTCTGTTTGTGCGATACAAGCATTTCAATCAGCACTACAGGAACCTCTGAAGAGGACTTCTAGACCAGGCAGGCATGATGTGTTAACAGAACCTGTACATCTCTATTGATCCATCCTTTTCCCAATGTGGTCAAGAGCTCTCGAGAGCTCTAATGCGCTGGGAAACGTTAATGTCATACGTTAATGTGCTCTAAAGCTGGCAAATAATCCCCATACACTCACACGCCCTGGCCCACGCAATCTCACTGGAGCAGCAGTTGAAACAAAATGGCCATCATACTTCAGCATCCGCTCAGGCCACTGCGAAGCACCATTCAGCAGGACAGACTGTAAGACAAGTCGACCCCTCTACTTGGCACATTGAGCCGAGTTCCCCAGAACGCGTAATTAGGAGCCAGTCTCCTCCCTGCCTCACATCCACGAGGAGCATCTTTAATCTCCAGGATATGAAGACGGTGAAAGACGAGCTCCGCTAACAAGAGGGGAATTGAAACGGCTACCGGCCTGCAATTCGCCCTCGCTGTCGGGTGAATACGCTCGGTGATGGGTGTTCAGAAGACCTACACCTGGACGGAATAATTCATAGAAATGAACCTGCCATGTAATCTACAGCACTCTGCCCCACTGGACTGCAGACAGGAGCTGTATTCTCTCAGAGTGACCCTGAGAGTATTTCTTGGGAGGGGTTGTAGGGTAAGTGTCTCGTGTCATTATGGCAGTGGTCACCAACCCTGCCCCTGTACATCTACCCTCCTGTAAGTTCTCAGTTCTCACTCTGACTGAAACAAAGCTCGACTCAAACAAAACCTAAAGATCCTATTCCACTGCAAATAAGAATAGTCAGGTGTGCCAGATTAATCCCTTAAAAGCTACAAACCAATATATGAAACATTAGGCCTATTTTAAATTCCAGTGGAAATTCCACAATTTCCGAAGGTCCCAAATTATCATGCTGAATTACAAGCAAATGTGTCTAAAATGCACAAGATCTACATATTTTCAATTTGATGTAATGCTATAGCCATATAAAACCAGCATTAGAATATTTCTCTCGATATACGTGCAGTGTGGCTTCAGTGAAGCACTGCAGCCGAAAGATACAGAATATGTAAATGACACTGTGCTACAATATAAAAAAAATGCCTTTTCTGACTTTGAAAAAACTTAATTTGCATGAAAATCAGAGATTAAAGGGTATTTGCAGATAACGCCGATAGGATAGATCTCCAGGAACAGGACTGGTGACCAGTGCTTTGTATGAAGGTTTGTCATATTTTCACTATATTAATCATTGCGTTCTCTCCAACATTGTAAAATTTTACCATCATGTACGGTGGTGGCCTCAGTCTCTCCCAGCACTGAATAGTATTGGTTTTTTTGATTTTTTTGTGTATTTTAAATTGTGAAAAAATAACAATATAAGATATAAAATGGAAAAATAAATTAACATACAGCGCTAAAAACATTGCTCTTCTATTGCATGACTCAAATTAAACTTCCAAAAATGCAGATAAGTTTATAAAGTACAGAAATGCAGCATATACACATAAATATTTCATGATACAGCATCTGAATGTGCTCCTCAGAGAAGAGCACGCCCAATTTGAAGCTTTTATTTCCTATTTGGCTGGTTTTGAAAGGCCTTGACTTTTTATTGGGTCTGATTTGACGCGCCTTGACTTATTACTGTCGTTTCAATGTTATTCTCATAAATACAAGGAAATTTAACAGCAAGAAAGGACATTTGTACAACCCGCTTAAACAGATAGAAGGACGGAGGAAGAAAGGAAGAGAGAGAGAGAGGGAGAGAGGGATGAAGGGAGAGAGGGAGAGACATGGAGGAACGAAAGGAGGAAGGGATAGAGTGGGAGAAGGGGGGATGGAGAGGCTGGAGGAGAGGGAAAGAGGGAGAAAGGGAGGAGAAGAGGAGGGGTAAGATGGAGGGAGGGTGAAAGGGAATGTGAGGGTGGGTCACGCTGGGTAATGCCAAGACCCAGCCGCTCACCTCCCTGCCCTGACCCCGGGGAGAGGTGCGCAGGTGGAACCTCACACGCCCCGTTACACGATGCCATCGATGAGGCTTCAGGTTTAGGTGATAACAGAAGAAGCCCAGATGAGAAAAAAAAAACACAGGCAAACACACAGGCACGAATTTATGCAAACACTGGCCTACACGCACACACACACACACACACACACACACACCCAAGCCCATTCAGGGGGCAAGGGTTGGGGAAGACCTGATAGAGCTCAGATCTTCGTAGAGATCTCTGACCCTAATACACACAGTACTTCCGCCCAACCCAACCTCCTCTCCTCAACCCGCCTCTCTTCTCCCCTCGACGGAGAAACAGAAGAGCAGCATTTCATCAAAAGAGGAATACAGGGAAAAGAGTACGGGGCCCCCGGGGGGGGGGGGGGTGAGCAGCGTGTGGGGGGGAAGGGGTGGGGGGCTTAACGTCGTTTGAGGCATCACACTCCTCAAACTGCCAGTCTCCATCAAATTATAACGCGCCCAACGATTCGTTTCTCCTTCGCTTACAAATTAGTCCATTAAGCTGTCGGTGGTCGGCTCCATCGAGACTGGGGGGTTGGTGGGGGGGAGGGGTAGGTAGAGGCCTGCTGAGAATTCCTGTCATAATCCTGCCTCTGTCGGCATACGAGCGAGGGGAGGGGGGGGCAGATGTGGAGAGACCTTCTCAGACAGGAGACGGCCGGTTTTTCAGTAGACGCACAGAGACAAACGCAACAACGAAACAGCTGTAATTTCTCGACAGGCTGTCCGCCATGCCTGACGTTCCACGGGAGCTTCCAGGAGTAGGTGTGGGTGGGGGTGGGGGGGGGGGGGTAGGAGAGTGAAGGATCTCGATTGTACCAGGAGGAAGCAGTTTGTGGCTAATTTTGGAACGAGCCCATATGGCTTTCCGAAGCAAGCATTCGCACTCAACAGCTCACTCAGACTTTTAATGCTTTCAACACACTGGGAAGCAGGACGTGGACTGACTGCGCCGTGCCAAAATGATCTGGACCGACCCACCGGGCCTGGAAACCAGTTTGCACTCCTCAAAAAACCTTTAAAACCTTCAAAAGAGTTTTTTGGACTCAAATAAGATTTTAAACCATTCTCAGAACTGGGACGTGCGCCCAATGTAAAGCAGTAAAGATGTTAAAAAAGGGCCCGTTGAACAACAAGGAAGATTAAGACTACTTTCATCAAACAGAACTCCAGAGGAGGTTGCAGGATGCGGGAGGGAATGGTTTCAAAATAACCAGGAGGTCATGACACCGAAAGATGGCCGGAGGCAGATGGCTGTAACTCGGCACGACCAGACGCTGATACCAGTTTTCGAATACGAAACACAACAACAACACAAAGTCCAATTCTTCCCAGAAGAACACCATCATTATCCAGCACACTTTCCAATTCCCATCCACCTTGAATCTGACCTGGCAGTTCTAGCGAGGGCAATTAGGCTTGGCTTTGGGGCATCGTTCACATTTCAAACAGGTACAAATGACATACAAGCTGTGAATGAAGATTACCTCTGCTAAGAAGCTGCCATCCCTGGCTATTTAGCATTTTAAATCGCACCCAGGTTTAACATCACGGCCTTAACTTCCGTTTCAAACTTCAAGACGAGGGCTTGTGGGGACGCGAGTGACTGGCTGGGTGGTTGATAAAATGCTTGGTTTGTTGGTTGATTGACTGTAAAACTATTCCTGAGCGTGTGTTAGTGGCGCAGAGCACTATCCGCACAAGTGAAGAACCTCGACATTCGCAGTTTGAGCCCGACTATCGATGCTTGTCTTGTGATTTCCTTCTCTTCTCCCCCATTCTTCCTGTCTCTCCATAGTCCGTACCATCCGAATACCATTCTATGAAATAAAAAGGTGATAAAAATAAACACAAAAGATCTCATTTTCTGCCCTTCCCCATAAACACTCCCCCGCCATCTTGGCTCAAGAGTGTCCCATTTTCATGGGTGAGCTGGTGAGATAGATGCAGATCTGAGCTCCAGTGACTGATCAGGACTCTGTTTGCGCTGGGGAGAGTAAAAGGTTAGAGGAAATCATGCAGGAATGAAGCTGGTTAGGGGCTAAACACTGTTTCTTGCTAAATGCTAATGGGCATGAAAACCAGCCTCGCCTCAGTGACCCCCCTCCCTCACCCTGTACCCATTACTCCTCAAAAACCACCCCAACCCCACCACCTTCAGCCATTTACTCTCTTTCACTTCCTCCGACGGCCAACCCAACATCCTTCACCCCGGCTATTAGGAAAAGCAACTGAAAGAGACTGAATAAAGGGGGGGGGCTCTGTGTGTGGATGGAGTCGAGGCAGGGGAAATGGGGGCCAGACTTAACAAGCAGGGATCTCACAGATTTAAGGGCGCTGCTGCTAAGAATTTATGGGAGCGCATTTGGACGAGGTCCACGGCGAACAGCTTGGCCAGCTGAGCAGCGGCGCAGCGGGGTGCCTAATAAGCCCCGCGCAATTTTTCACCCCATATTTTTCCAATAAAAAAGCAGTTAAAAAACCCAACCGCAGCCGCCCGGCCCCGACTGCCATCTGGAGCCCTTTTTTCATCCCGTAATCCAGCCGTCATTAAAATGTGTCTTGGCAGTTTACAGCTCGTTTTCTCCGTACAGATGTGGAACGAATCTTCAGACACTCCTCTGATCAAAGCCTGCGCTCGTCAACAGCAGACAGGAAAAACTTGCCGCCCTCTGGCTACTGGTATTCCGACAGGGGCCTAGACCGCCTCCGCTTATTTATTTATTTTTCCCCGGGTTTTATTTATTTATTAAAGCCCTCCCACCAGAGTCCCGGGTCAATGGGAAAAGCATGCCTCTTCCTCCCTCCCTCCCTCCCTCCTTCCATCCCTCGTTCCCTCGCTCTCTCCCTCTCCAGCCATTACAGTGTTCCTTTCAGTGGGCGGCTGAGGACAGTCTTAAGAGCTCCATAATCCCAGGCAAACATCTCTCGGGGCCGCAGTCCCCTGATTCACTACCACTGATTTATGCGTCTCCCTGTCAGCTCGCCTTTGGGACAAATCCATTTCCCTTCCCTCGGATAAGTACAAAAAAGCTTTAAAAAAAAATTAACAAAGCGAAAGAGGCCATTTTACATAGTTTTCCGTCACTCTGGCTACACATTTGGTCAACCAAGTGCTTCTTGGGACAAAATGGTGTAAAATCTTGTAACCGCCGTACAGGCGCGTCTCCGCGCTTTCGTCCATCCTTACAGCTGAATAATTTAACGGACTTCTCCAGCAAATTCTCCGGTGCGCGGCAGAGAAACAACACCACCCGTGGACCGGAGGCGCGCTAAATATTAATGGAGCGTAAAAGCTTTTCAATAAAAATTTGTCTGGCTCAAAAGAAGAGAAATGACTACCTGAGGAATGTTGGGCGATGTAACGTTTCATTCAGTTTAATGTTTACCCGCAGAACGGGGACAGTCTTACAGTCTGCGAGCAACCTGGGTTCGGCCGATAGGTGCTCAACGGGGAGGAAATTATAAATACGAGCCAGAGAGGGTATCGATCCACTCACTCGAGACCAATATCTTTCTTTCACATATTATATTATACAGTATATCGCTTTTCCCCACATAATTACAGCTCAGCCAGGGATGGAAAGACAAAGGCTCATCCAATATCAATATACAAAATGTAAGACAATATTTTCCCGTCTCATTCAATTTCTCTCCACATTGTTCAAGATATGACTGTAGCACTAAGCCTCAAATATTCATCACATTGGCCAAGGAATAAAGATTTTTTTCCTCTGCACGAGCCCCTGACTTGGCGAATCGCAATGGAAATTTTCTAAAGGGAGAACAGTGCCAGAAAAATAAGAGAGAAAAGACAGATTTGGAGTTTTTACGGAGGAGACTTGCAGCCTAACAAAAACCATGCGCCTAAGTACACTCCACACAGCTGTCAGTCATAAGAGTCGTGTCACTGATCAGAGCTAAAGATTTAAGTTTCACCAAACTACTAAATACAATGTGGAGAGAGAGAGAGAGAGAAAGAGAGTGTGATGGAGAGGGAGAGAGGGAAGGAGACCGCGATAGAGAGAGAGAGAGAGAGAGAGAGAGGAGGGGGGGAGAGACAGAAACACAGGGAAAAGAGAGTAAGAAGGAAAGGAATAAGTTGAACATAGAAAAACAGAAAGAGCGAGGCAGATAGAAACAGAGAGAGGTAAGCAGAGATATGGACAGAACAGAAATGGGGGGAGAAAGAGTGAAAAGGGTACGCTAACAGAGCTGATACCCATAGACACTTTCTGAACATGAAGTGCCAGTGACGGCAGGAGAGACAAAGCAGCGGTTGCCATTGTGCCGATGCCAGTCTTCTGAAAGGGGGGAGGGGGATTGGTGAATTGGCGGGGAGACAGCCTGAGCAGGGCGAGGTGGCATTCACCCGCCGCTCATCTTTAATAGCGAGCCGCACATGGTGCTAATATTTCGCCGAGGTGTTGATTGAGCGTCCCTGAGCCCGGTGACGCACGTTCTCCCCCGTCGTTTGGCGACAGTCCCGTCGTGACGGCGGGCACGTACTCCGCCTGTCAGGGCCATGTGTCGCCGCTCCTCAGAGCCCATCCCGGCTCATCGCGGCCGGAACCCTCCCCGGCGCAGGCGCCGCGGGAGCGCCGACTGTAGCAGGTTTGTGCTAATGAAGTCAAATTAATTTCATGGAAGCCAGTGCAGCCTCGTATCCGCGGGGCTGCTGGGTCGGGGGCCCAGAGCCAAAATGGCGGCCATGTTTGGCAGAGAAGGGAGCTTGTGTGCACAAATACACCCACAGACACATTTATGCTCACATGTACACACACATGCGCAGTCGCTCAAATGTACACACAGGCCCACATGCTCACAAGCTCACATGTACACACCCACGCACACGCTCAAATGTACATACACGCATTCAAACGAAAGGAACATGAAAGCACACACATGCACCGACACTGAAATGGACGCAAACACACAAACAAATGCATACATGCGCTCCTCAAACAGTGAACAGATACAGATCACGTGAACCACACAAACCCAAATTGCAAAAAAAGTTGGCACGTCATACAAAATTCTAATAAAAACAACTTATTCATAAATTCAGCCACAAGGCAGCTTCTTTGGAGTCTGGTGCAGTCGTCAGGCTTAAAATCAGCATATATTTTCACAAATTGCAAATTGAGTTATAGCGTCAAATAATCTGTTGTTGTCATGTTTTCGATACATTACAGGGTGAATGGACTTTCCAAATCACCCCCTTTTGATTTTATTTTTGTTTTCCACCAAGTGACAACTTTTTTTGGAACAAGTGCACCGCCTATCGGCGAATGTCGTATTGTTGCGCAATACTAGCCCCTACTGATGTATGCATATTATATTTCCAAAAAAGTAGGTCAAAGTGACCTGAATAGGGTACATGACACACCCTCTCCCCAAGATGCATCCACACACCAACTTTGATGTTCCTAGGTCATACGGTATTGAAGTTATGGAGCGGACACGAATGCGGATGGACGGACTGACGGACGGACGGAGTGCAATCCTATAGTCCCCTCCATTTCCGGTAGGGGACTAATTAGGGTTGTGGTCAAACCTGGCAGCCCTCTAAACCCCCCACCGCAGCACTAAATCCCCATAAAATTTTATGTAGCCATCTTTGATACAATAACAATTTTTTCCTGTAATCGTTCAACCCATCCACCATCACCTAATCAAACAACCGCCCCCACTCCCTGCCACCCTAGATCAAAGCCGAGCCTGTAAGCGTATTAAGCATTGGGTCAGTACATTTTGAGTTAAGTGAAGGCAGATGGGCCGAGATGTTTTTGGGAGGCCTTCCTCGACACGCTGCGGGTTGTCCTTTTCCAGAAGAATATTAGGCTCCCCACATCACTCACAATAACCCAAAGCACTGTGGAAAAAGTTCCCCAGGAAGGCTGGCACATCCAGTCCCGCTCAATTTGAGGTTTTGGGTTTACTTTTGTCCGCCAATAGCCAAGAAGGGGGTGTTTGGATTTTATTTTCTGGAAAAGGAATGTGGAAGTGGTGGTTGGGGGGGGTGGGTTTCCCATCAGCAGGCAGGGAGATTACAGAGGTGTTCAGAATGTTCTGGAATTGACATCCAAAGCATCTAATACCAGAGGTTCGCTTCATGGTCACGGTCAATTTGGGTCCCGTTATAAAATTACGGCTCAGCACGAATATAGCAACAGGTCAGGTTTTACAAGCGGCGGCGTAATGACAACAATGACCTCCGCCAAGTCGACGAGGATGCAGAGCAATTTGTCAAATTTCTCAGAGCCTTAAAAATAGGCCGAGCTTTCACTGCCATGCAGCAGAGAAAACAAAGGACAAATTACACCGCGTCGTTAACTAATTACAGGATGATGTGTCTTCCATTAACGCCTGTTTATTTTCCCAGTTGATTACCAAAACTGAAAAGCACGACCGAGACATTTGATTGTTATTTCATTATTTAGCTCTCTGCCCATATAAACATCACACTAATGGGGAATGTGCAGCTCAACCAACTAACTTCCTGCTTACGTTTTTTTCTAAGCTAGGAAACCGCTCGCTTGTCAACACACACGACATGGGCCCGATGAAAAGAAAGGCAGGTTTATTCATGGGAAGGTTATATACAAAGGGCGGGAGCCGCAATAACAGCAGGGTCTAATGCAAACTGTATATGGCAGCGATTCTGTAGCCCCTTCCTGGGATGTCAAACACAGGAATTCTGGGATAAAACAGGGACTTTCCAGACCCGTCTTGGACTTGGGCGAAATCCCAGTCCCAGCGATTGATTACCAAACATTTGAAATGCCAACCGTCTCAGGCCATTGAAATGAAAGTGATTAGGTCCTGCTGATGTTTATTGAAAACAAGGCGCTTAAGAGTTGCGTTTATGCAGGATCAGAGACACTAAATTCGGCGCAAAAACATTCTTTTTTAAAACAGAGGACATCTGCGAGCAATATGGTCTCAATTTGCTTTTTTTATTACTGAAGTGGAAAATGTCTATAGTGCTTGGCTTGTTATTCAAACGCTGCCCTTTATAAAAACAATGATGGAATGGCCATGAGGGCCAAATGAGAAGCAGGCAATTGGGGGGGGGTTAGTGTTAGGATTCATATTGAGCTGTTGCTGCAGGACTCTTTTTGTAACCAAGCCCTTTGAGTGTGTGTGTGTGTGTGTGTGTGTGTGTGTGTGTGTGAGAGAGAAAGACAGAGGAAGCGGATGTCTGAGTTGGTAAGTGTGAAAGGAGGATAGTTTTAGAATTCAGATGAAGCTTCCACTACAGGACTCTGTTTAAAACCAGGCCTGTTCTGTGTGTGTATGTGTGTGTGTGTGTGTGTGTGTGTGTGTGTGTGTGCACATGATAGAGGAAGTATATGTCTAAGTTAGTATGTGTGCATGTAAAATGTACAACTTGGGCCAGTGCAAGTTAGCTGCTCATGTTCGGCGGACTTGGTGAGAGTCGTGGCTCCGGGGAAGGATCTCTTGCAGAAAATTGTTAAAATCGACAGTCCGTCCGGCCCTTGTAGAAACTCCCCAGGCCATTACAGAGCACTGCTTTGGAGTCGGCAATTTGTGTGGAAAAGTGAGATGAAAAAAAGCCAAAGTGGACAAGTCAAAGTGGAAGAAAATGTTCACCTAAGCCTTACGCTCTGCGGACAGGTAATCAATACCATCATGAGTGTGATCACGCGCTCTCTCCTGAGCCCAGCTCTGTGGAGTCAGACCGGTCTCTCTCTCCATTATTCATTACTGGGGGGATGTATAGCATTTTTACCAGAGTGAAAAGCGAAACGCAGCACGAGAAAGAGCTTTCAATGTTCCTAACCAGCCATACTAACTCCACTAGAATGAGACAACCAGGAACAGCGCAGCACGCGGGAACAGGGGCAGTGAAACGATGTAATGGGACGGATTTCTCACGTGGCGCATGAGAGATGACTGCTAATATCAACCAGCTGATGCATCTCTCTAACTGTAATCACTGTTTTTAATTCTGGAGTATAAAAAGCAAAAATTGTGCGACTGCTAAAACCCTCGTTTACCCAATAAGCAGCATGGGTGCCGAGTTTTCCCTTAGCGTTCATCAGCCGCTGTAGATTTACCCTACTGTCAATCAGAGGTTCCTGTATTCAGAACAAACGCACCAGAAAAAATGACAGACCTGCAGGGCTGAGAGCTGCTCTGCCCCCCCCCCCCCCCTCGCTCCGTGGGAATCAGGTGTGAAGAATAAATTTTCCATCAGAGGCAGTAATTGTTCAGATAATTGCACGGGGAAGCCATCTTGTGCTGGGAGCAGACTGGCTGCACCTCCAACCCCTCTACTTCCAGAGCCCTCGCTCGGACCGCACCCACCTACATACTCACTCTTCACCGCCATCCAAAAAACACACCTGTGACAAAAACAACAGGCAATGTACTAAAAACTGCTTCTGTGGTTGTCCCTGCAGCAAAATATGTCTCCGGGGCCACATTTTGACCTGATGATACACGCAGACTCACAAGATGAAAACCACACCAGCCAATGCGGTCATGGCTAGCAACCAGGACCGGATTTGGATATGAAGGCCACATTTAACGACCCCAGCAAAAGAAGAAGTGTTTAGTGATGTGAGGGAGCCAAGGGTAGGGAGGAGGTGAGGCAGTCAACGCTTGTCCCATCTCTCCTGGTGACAATCTCTGTTCACATGTACCTGAAGAACACCCAGCGGTGGCGTTGCACATCAAGTTGCCATGGAAACAGGCACCTAGTTAAGTATGATAGTGGGCACCGCCCATCTGATCTACTCTTCAGATTTCATCCCCCCAAACCCCTGCTGCAATGGGCTAGAGGCAAATTCAGAGAACACGCTGGGCCAAAGGTCAATCAGAACTCCCCAAAAACCTCAGAGCTCTGTGTGTCCATTAAAAAAAATTGAAGACACACTCAAATAACTCAAAACTGACTAGTACATCAGAATATGGAATGCTTGCCAAATCATTTTATTTTATTCCTCAAGCACAAGTCTCAAAGCTGGGAATCAGAAAACCTGGCCATCAGTCAGGTAAATTGAAGGGGAAAGTGGTTTCAGACCTGCGACAGAGACACTGCCATGATGCAGACCAATTAAACACCAGCCTTTCCGCAGAGGACTGGAAGGACAGGAGAGGAGGAAGAAGGAGAGACGGAGAGAGAGAGAGAGGGGGGAGAGCACAGATGGGTGAGAAATGACATCTCCATATTAAAACCTCTGTTGCATGTGTCAGTTATAATTCACGGCGCCCTGCGGGAGGCAGAATTAAAGTAGTCAGCGCTGGTTCCGGCCCCCCCCGTCACACGGAGCGGGGCTGGGCCTCGCCGGCGTAAGAGAATATTGGCCGCAAATTGGTTTTAAATTAAAGGAGGTGGCGCGGCTTTCGGCTTCCTCCGCTCCCTCCCAGGTGCACTTAATCTAATTTCATTAAGCAGATGAGGACGGATGATCGCCTGTGTCGAAACATTAAGTCCATCTATTCTCCGCCCCTCCTCCTCGCCACCCATAAAACACTATTAGGGGCAGCGGCAGGCCCTCGCGGGGCGGGGCCGTTTGTTGTTGGAGATCAGGACTATTAGGGGGCGGGGTGAGGTGGGGCAGAAGGGAGGGGTCTTACACTGTACACTTCCTTCCAGCAAAGGAGAGAGAGAGGGCACGTGAGAGAGAAAAAAGAGGGAAAGAGAGAGGAAGTGAGGGAGGGAAAGAGAGGTAGAGAGTGGATGATGAGAGGGAGGTAGTCAGAGAGAGAGGAGATAAAGTGAGAGAGGGGAGAGAAGGAGGAATAAGGGGAGAGGGAAGAGGGGAAAGAGGGAACGGGTGGAGGGGAGTGAGAGAGGGGCAAAGAGGAAGGAGAGGAGATAGAAGGAACCTGATGAAGGAGAGAAAGAGAGGGAATGAAAATGAGAGGGGGAGTGTGAGAGGCAAAGAGAGAGGATGAAGGGAGAGAGGGAACCCAATGAAAGAGAGGAAGTGAGAGTGAGGGCAGAAAAAAGAGAAAGAAGGGAGAAAAAGAGGGATACAGGGAGACACAGACAAAGGCTTAAAGCAGACAGATGTAGAGCAGAAGAGAGATCATTTATACAGAGAGACACACACACACAGGGACACGGGACGTCTGATTTGCACGCGCACAGCCCGTCGCCCACACCTCGAGGCCCGAGGCCTGGGGCGGAGGACCGCACCTGGCACTGCGTTATAGATAAGCGCTCAGGAATGCCGAGTCCCTGCCGCACGCCGCTCATGGCCCACCGCTCCGATAAGGGAGAGAGGAATTAACCTGTCAATCAGTCGGCCAACGGGGGCACTACTGAGATGCTGCGGGGGGGTTTGCACGACTACGGTAATGCCGACACCGCCGTCCCGCCCCTCCGTCAGGGGAGACTGATTTGGTTACTCGCCAACGGCTGCCGCAAATAGAGCAAAATAGAATTAGGCGACCTTTTACATCCGCGTTTAGGCGACTGACGGTCAACTGCAGTAAGGGCCTCAACCAATCAGAGTGGAAAACAGACATCAATGAGGAGAGAGGGATGAGAAGAAAAAAGGAGGGTGGATGTGATAGAGGCTGAGGGAGACAGATCGAGAGATTTGGGGAAAGATGGATAGAGGTGGGCCAGGAGTGAAAGAGAACGAGAGATAGAGGGAATGAGAGAGGATGAGAGAGATGGGGGGTAGGAGAAAGAGACGGAGAGATGGAAGGTAGGAAAGAGATGATGAAAAAGATGAAGGGGAGGAGACAGATGGAGAGATGGAGGACAGGAGAGATATGAAATGAGAGAGGAGCACTCAGGTGAGTTTGACGTGACCCCTGCTGGTTCACACCTCTGCAGAAAGCTCTAGAAAAAGGGGAAGTGGGCCAATCTTCTCACTCAGCTAGAAGAGAGAAAATGACCGCCTTTTCACTTCGAGTGGGTAAAGCACAGGCTGGGGCGCAAAGGAGAGCGTCTCTCCAGGACGGGGGGGTTCTGGAGCGGGGAGTGGGTTAGCCGCCCAGATTACTGACCAGCCCAGGCAGAGCCAAACGATCCAGAGCTCAGACCATGTAAATCAAATCCTCTTTCGCTCACAACAGGACGTGGCAACATAATTACATTACCCCTCATGTTCAAAGACAGCGTCTTGGACCCGATCCGTCTCTGCAGAGGTCCAGCAGACCAGGACTCTGACTGCTTGAGTCAGTTTCTTATTCCAATAAAACACGCTTTGAAGAAACATACGTAAGTGCGAATAGCTGAACCAAGTATTAAAGGTTTGCCCATTCCAAGGCTTGCTGGGCCAACTGCTTAAGACACAGTAATTACCAAGGCGCTGTGCATTCAGTATGGAATCCATTACAGACCGTCACAACGCATTTTACCAACTGGACTCAGGACCCCTGGAAAACTGGAACTAATGGATAGGAACAGATCTCCTTTGTGTTATTGATTCAATTAGATAATTCTGTTATGTTACTTCTCGAAAACACAGAAGTTCATGACGCGCCCAATTTCAGTGATCAAAAGAGGTCACAGTGCTTCAATTTACATTAGATCTCATGTATAAATAATTCAAAATGACGTTGAAGTTCAAAGCTGGTTAATGAGGAATTCCAGGCCCATTACCGCCGCCACTGAAGTGCGTAAGCTGCAATAAATCCATGTAAGTAAATCCATAGATAAATCTTGTTCAAGGGCAAAAATTTAACTGGAAGCTATGTGGAGCGTCATAAACAATCTGGTCTGTATTGTACAACAATACGAATCTGCTCTCTTAATGAATTAAATACATGTAATGGTATCATGCAGCGTGTTGTTTCATGTAAAACAGAGTATGTGGGCCAGTGACGTGGAAAGGACAGAGCGTGCTCTCTTGAAAAGCTGGGTGGCTTGTCTGCTGCGGTTTTGCATTAGCGCATGCATCAGGGCAAAAAAAAAGACCCGTGGTCATTAAGCGGCGAGCCCATTGAGTGTTGACTATGACCAGACAATGAGAAGAGTAAGGGGCACGTAGGGGCAGCGAATGAGAAGGCTGCTCTGCCATGCTGCGTAGGATTACTTGCAGTGCTAGCCGATGCGTAGTCCCATACGTTCGTGTATCTTTCTCGATGCGTGCGACCGTTGGATGCATGAGCCAACGTTCCTCACACACTAGTACTGCAAATGTTTCCGTTTTTGTTAAACCTCGACAGAGAGTGCGACAATCGTTCAAATTCATTGCACCCCACACGTAAACACTTCACTAGCCTCGTTGCGGTTACTCGGAAACTCGTACTAGTACAGCATGCGTACATTTCCATCTCAAAAATAGCTTGTGAAAATGTTGGTCAATTTTTCAGGGATGCCAGATGTTACCAAATATTTTTCCAGTAGGTATTCTTAATAGTGGCCATTTCGGATTTTCCTCAGCAGTTTTAATTCCTGTATGGTTTTAAACAGATTGTTGGAAAGTCTGCCTATTAGGGGAATCTACAGTTTTACTCAAATACACTGTATTTTTGCAGACTGAGCAACTGGCATACATGGACGTAGTTTCCCGTCTTTTAATCCGATTTGAAATCATTTTTCTTGATACATAATTTTTCATGGATTTGTCCGCTTTGTCTTCTCCTATATTGAAGTACACTCAAGGCATTGGTGTATGAAGTACTGGTCCAGAGGAATTTACTGTGTGTGAAAACATCGACAGAAAAGCTTGGCGAGTCGGTGAGCGCGTAGAATTCAGCAAGGCTTTCCACAGTGGAATACATGATACATGTCTTTACGCAAGCAATGCAACGCAGCCCTTCTCAGATGGTATGACTTGTCATTTGTGTGAATAATATATTTGTGTTAACCTTTTTTTTTTTTACAAACTGATCAATATTTGATTTATGTCGTTGCTGTCTCAGCAAGACGGCTAGTTGAGCTGCCGATCAAAATACAAACGCGCGGTAGGGTTAGCTACTTTTCATACTTCCCCAGATAATATCCAGCTAACAGAGGGTGAAAACACTTGCTCTGCGCCTCTCCTGTTGGAAGAACACCCTTATCGATTGTTACAGTAAAGAAGTACAGGTATCTGCAGACGACACTTAGGGGATGCGTAAACTGCTTGCGATAATGCACCTTGACGATTAGGTTGCCAGTAATACCACGTTCTGCGTGAAAACCACAGCCAGACTACAGACAGAGCTAGTGAAGTGTGTGGGACCAGTACGTGAGTTCCTGTACTAAAATGCCGCTTGATGACAACGGGTCTCTATGATGTTAGTAAGGGCAGAAGTCCCAAAGCCTGGTACCAAGGCCCAGCTCGATTGTGGCCCGCAAGTCTGCAATCAGTTAAGGCTCTGCTTGTTTAAGTAAACAGATAGATCCCAATGATCAGGTGTCCATAATGGACCAGTTCCGGCAAGTGGATGGACCTCGTAGTCTGGTACTAGTTAAGGCTCTGTTCTAGTACATGGATGGGATGGGCCCCATGGTCTGGTGCCTGTGACAATACAGCTCTACTGCGTTGATGGGTCCACTACCTGGTATCAATAATTGCATAATTAACTTCTGTATGTGGAAATCAGCAGACCTATACTGACTCATGGGTGGTCATAACTGTCCCAAACAGACTAGAGCTGTTGTAAGAGGTCAATATTTCAAAAATAGTTTACACAATTTGAAGAATAACACATTCAATGCACTTTATCGCCATTTCCCCAAGACTGCAATAAGTCATTCTTGCATTTTCGCAGGCACAAGCCAAACAAGATGCTGCACAAAAAAAAAGGAATGTTTTGTGTTTGCTTGAATGATGTGGGTAAATTTCCTCTCAATTTGCTGATCGATGTAGTCTGAAGATCCATAAAAATACAGAACATAAGACAGCATAAACTTGGCACAATGCTGAGTGTGAGGTGGTGTTTCACACACGTGACGCATCACAGAACCACTCTCTTGTGGGGAAATTAGGAACGAGGAGGGGGGCCTGTTTGTGCAGTCAGTCAGCCTGCTTACGCATGTTGGAAAAATGTCAGAACTGCATGAGGAACTGTGTGTGTTGATCTGTTTCAAACAATGGAAATTCAACTGGATGTAATGCTTACATCAAACCAAAAAGCTGCCAACGGCTGCCTCAGTGTTTAAGTGCTGTTTATAGCTGACCACATTTTCAGTCTTGCATGCATTCATTAGAACATATTAGCGGCAAACGCGATGCCATAACATTTTTTACGACATAAAATAAAACTGATGGTTAAACTAAGGAGTGTGCAGCTTTTAATGATCTATTAATAGGCTTTTCTGTCTTTTTTCTTTAACATAAAAACAGTGAATAATTCCCTAATGACCCTTTCAAAGAACATTCAAAGAATGTAGTTAACCAGCCACACTCGCGATTTAATGAAAGGAAAAGCGCTGTTAAATCCTGACTGTAAATTTGACGTTGGCGCGGCTGTAAATGGCTTCAAAGAGCATCTAGGCTAATGCAACTTGCAAAGCTAATTTTCCCTGCTTTCCAAAAGGCATTGTTACGCGAGAGCTTCAACTCGGAGTGCCAACTGCCAAAAAATTTTGTTACGGCGATGCGAAAAAAAAAGGAGTCTGGTCTGTCACATGGAGTTTCCCAACACGCTGCGTTCTGCGTACCGAAAACACGGCGCAGCACCAGAGAAACCGCTTTATTCAAATTAGTGTAACTGATTGCACCCGACGGCCACACCTGCGCACAATATTATAATTAAGGTAATCAGCGAGAGCCTGACAGTGCGGGCGTTCAGACGCCGTCTGATCAAATGTGAAAGGCGCGTTTGTGTTACAGGAAGCAGTAGAAGACGACAGCACCTGTTATCTCCCCACTACTGAGAAAAAGAACAAAATCAGAGCTCCTCTGGGGAAAAGGCTACCGTGACAAGTTGAGAGAATAAATCACCACATATTCCCACAACTTCTGAGGACAAAAAGATGAAAAAGAGTTTTACACTTAATGGTCACTTACAGGATATGATTTTAATACAGGTGGCAGAGACCTGTGAGAAAGGAAACCGGTGCTGCTGACATCACGGACAGCGCTGCCAATCAGATTGCTCAGGCTGACCCTTCAGTGTTTTGGACGAATGAGGCGTGAGCAGGCACGCACTGAAGGCTGCATGTCCTCAGACCGAAGATGGTAGAGCGCCAGGCGCAAGACGGATTACTCAACCGAAATACATGCAAAAGGGCGTAGAACAGAATTGTGCTGAAAATCTGTCATTATAGCATGCGACTCTGGTGGTCACGTGAGCATTAGCAATTCTCAGATGCCATGCATTCGCTTTCCTTTTGAGTTTGGACATATCTGACCGAACCAATCAGCAGCTCAGAGAAATTTTCACCCGTTAAATGAGCTGTGCATTGGGTGTAGTAAAAAAAAAAAACGAGAGGATAGCAGCTCAATACACCAATCCGGCGAAACACGGAAGTAAATCAGTGCCGCCATTGCTGCGTTGCCCCGCTGAAGGAAGTAGCGTATTGGTCTCATTGCTGTTGTTGCGAAAATGTTCTTCAATTTCTTTTTTTTTTTTAGTACGTATGCTATTCAGTAATGCCGGGAAGAACGTGTTGTGTGTTCGGCTGTTTTAACAACGGTGTGAAATTACAGGCCTGAAATAAAACCGCTTGTGAAATTCACAAACCTTTACTGCACATTGACTGCCCATGTTTACGGCTTTACGGATTACATAGGTTTCCTAGTCGAGCGGAGGACCAAGATCTGCGTCAAAAGTGGACTCAGCTTGACATACTCGGAACGCAAAGCTGTAGCTCAGGCTAGGTCTCTACGATTACAGTGGTTTAGCGTTCGTGAGAATCATCAGGACTCATACTATCAAATTCCTTCCGACATAATCTTCCTGACATCTGCTATCGGCTTACGATGCTAAGAAAGTACATTGCCATGAAGCGAAAGGCTACCGAGTTGAGATACTTGAAGCAACGCCCTGGGGAGCAACACGCGAGGATCCGGCAGGACTAGTTTCGTTATAACACGAACCCATTGGGGTAACATTAGCAAGCGCAGATTTACCCTCGCGCAGTTTTATTATTGCAAAATGTCAAAGGTAAGAATTTTTTTCTGCTCATCTCTGTCGACTGTAAAGTGTATGCCTGCTGTTCTTTCAACGTGGTGTCGGTTTAAAATGACCGGGCTCCTATCGTTGCATTCTGCGGACTTTCCTCTTTTATTTGAGGTATGGTTTTTATGCATACCACGAATTCAGCAGAAATCCTGGCGATGCAGCGCTTATATGATTTTAGCTTATGTTCTGCTGCATGCTTATTTACTTGCTTGGTGCTTGAATTGTGTTCGGTTGAGGTAAAAATTGTTTACATGAGCTTTTGGCCGAGTTTCTTCGCGAAATGTGGATATGCCGCTCCACATGTCGCGATTTAAAAAAAATGCTGTATTTATGACGCGTAATAACCGTCCCCGGTACCGGTGTTCTTCAGGATCTCAGTTCTGAAGGGGTTAATATCCGTTTTATTATCATCACATACATGTCTTAATACATTACGTTGTCAATAAATTACCTGCATCGGTAAGTTTTGGCCACTGCCTGACGTCATCTACCCAATGATCTCTTTCCTTTTCCACTGTTTATATATATGTCACCTCATATTTTCACGAGCAGGATGCAGTTAAAGTCCATTAGGTGGCACCGGCAAGTCGCAGACGAAGCCACGCAACAATGGCGGAAGGCAAGATGGCGGCGCCCATAGAATTCGCGCCGGATTAGTGTATAGGAGCGATGTCAGGCAGCCCTTAGCAACGAAAACCAGCGTTCATTTCCCTTCTCACATCAAAAGGGCTGGGAACCGCCCTCCCCGCCAAAAATGAAATACAATATATATATAAAAAAAAAAATAATAATAAAATCAGCCCTGAAAAACCTCCGGTTGCCATGTCAGCCTCTAAAATATTTTCCCTCTTCGTTCCTCAGTTGAATGCAGAGATAGTGGCCGACGGACTGACGGCACCTACCGTTAATGCAAATCGCTCTGCTATCATCACATTACTTATACAGACAGTCGGAAACATTTCCAGGGAACTGCAAGGCAGGATTATGAAAGATAAGGAATCCTATCCCTTTCGTTTACATGTTAGTGAGTATCGAACGGCAGGGGAACTGGCAAGAGTCTCCGCTGGTTCCGCTGTATGTCAGTACCTTCTGAAATTCAGCGTGAATTGTTTGGCCCAGAACAAAACAGTCACTTTTTTCCCCATCGGCAAAGGAAAAAATATAGTGGGGACTACTGCACTGTAAAAAATACTCTTTGGAACGAACACTCACGCGTGCTCTGTCCACTTAAGTTAATTCAGTGCAGATTTGTTTGCACAACATTAAAAGTACCTGGACCATTTTAGCATAATATTTAATGCATATTCATGCAAACACTTATGAAGTACTTACCAGCTTGTCCACTGTGAGTCCAAATGCAGCCAAAACCTCCTTCTCCCCCTTCCCCCCTCCCCCCAACAACCAACCTTTGCTTAAGTTGCAGACACTTCAAAAACGGTGATTTTTGAATTAATTCGACAAAAAGGGCTGACATTTCATTGGACACTCCCAAATACCATGCTAGATTTAGCATACCTGCCGTATCTGCATCTCTTGCTCGATCTTGCTTCCTTGGGTCAAATGGCAACAGGATATTATTTGATTTGAATCTCCCCGGAGGCATTTGAGCAAAACCGAATAAACTAAGTAGTGTTTAGATCAGATTTTGCACCAAGCAACAGTGCCTGCCTTTAACTGATAAGATTTCAGTGATTCATGCACATTATCTACACATGAAATTAGCATCAGCAGACCGAGTCTGGAGTCAGCTGTTAGGCCTCTAAGACTCATATGATCGACGGGAACCTGGCCGTATCAGAGAGTAGAGAGAGCAGGGTATGTGTTTATAAAGAAGGAACTGTCCCTCTCTTTAATAAGTTTGAATCATCTGCTTATACATACACCTGCCAGCAAACCTTAGGATGAGACACCGGCCATTTTACCTCAAGGGAACAGGTCAGAGATCAGTTCAAATCATTGGTGCATGAGATGAAAGTGAATATCGCACTCAACCTACGTGACACTGACAAATGTAAGATTTTGAATGGATTTCAAAAACGTCTGCTGGAGTATGTCATATCTAGCGGAGCAAAACGTAGGGGTAGGAGTAAGGCATTATTTTGAAGATTATTTCAAGGACAATCAAAGTGCATAAGAAACACAAAAATGGAAATTTCCAGCAGAAGGTGATTTTTGTGCATCAACTAGTGCTCTAGAGTGACAGAGTTAAGTTCTGTATGAGATCAGAGAGCAGCAACTCTTCGGTAAAGCTTCTTTACAATCACAGGAGACCTGTGGAGAGTTTTGCGGCAGTCAAACATTTCGACTGTAATAAGTCTGGCCTTCTTAGGGTTGAAGACTGAGACTGTTCTACAGAGGCACTCCCTCCCTCCATCGCTCACTTTCTCTCTCCAGTCCCATTTCTTCACTTTCTTCCCTTCATCTCACACTCTTTCAGCCTCCAATGCCATCTCTCTGCTCTCTGTTCTTGGTATCCCTACGGTACATTATAATGACTTTAAGTGATAACAAAATAAATATTGACAAGTTAGCTACAATCTCATTTGATAACCAGTTAGCCAATAAAGCACCACCGATAGCAACTGATGTATACTTTCTACCATTACTTATGGGTTCCATAGCAATGGTGAAGTACCCAGCATTCACCATCAATGTAGTTCACTTCTGTTGGCAACGATGCACACCATAACTGGCAGCGCTTCTCTCCGTTTTTTTTATACGGAGGCATCATAGCTGGCTTATCCCGACTTTATTATCCCAGACACCTTCTACAGGAAATGGAGTAAAAAGGAACCAATTTGAATCTCCGCTTAGACGTGCATGTTAGACACCGCCGTGAGGTAAAATATAGACAATATTTCAGAGAAAAGCCTGAGGCGCCTTCAGAATGAGCCTCAGATTAACACCAGGCAATACCGGTTAGGATTCAAAAGGAAGCTCGAGTCGCCCTGATGTTTGCGTATGTCGGAGAACCCGCTGGAGCGTGCACACACACCCATCGGGAGTGTTTCGGCCCCCCCACTGCTTTCTTTCGCTGTAAAATGCAAATGATCAACAACAGTGGCACTGAGAACAGCTGTCTGTTACCCCGCCGAGTCCTTACACCGGCAGAGGACTTCTTTTTTTTTTTTTGTTTCGTGAAAGCAACTCGAGAGTTCATATTCGTGAGCGCCAGCGGTACATGTGGCGGCGGCGGAAAAAAAAACAGATAAAAGAGCGCCTTACCTTGTCATCGATGTCACTCTCACTGTCACACTGCAAGGAAAAGAGAGGGGAAAACACAAGGAATTATTCATTTCCCCCTCCTCATTACGAGTACAGATGTTATTTTTACACAAATCTCCTCCTTCAGTGACAGCTTTCAAGACAAACGAGGGGGAATAACACAGAGGGAAGGTGTTGTGTTTGTGAACACTGTCACCACTCAAAAGCAGCCTACAAGATGATTTTTTTTTTTCCACGGTAGCACTTTAGAGTCGTAGGGTAGGGGGAAAAAAAAAAGAAAAAAACATGAACATACTGTAAGAACATCAAATAACCACCCAAAGCACATCAGCTCATCTGATTCAAAGCAGTTTTATTAACCCTTGGAGCGCTAAATACAAATAGAGTTGCTCAATGACGTAAGATATCAAATTCAAAGCTTTTGAAAACCTATCATAACACGCTTAAAAAAGCTCAACAAGTAGCCACATGATAGGTTTTCAATAGCACAAGATAATTTAATTTATACTTTTTTGAAAATCTACTTCAGCGCTTTCAGGGTTAAATGATTAAGTGATTTTGAGATAATTTGGCAACATTCTGAGTTGAATAGTTCTTGTGGAGTCTTCCTTTCCCAGATACACCAATAAAAAATAAAACCAACAAGAAAAAAAACACACCTCATCCCTTGAGAATCAGCTGGTTCTATGCCCACTTTTCCTCATTTTGAGAAAATGGAGTTTGAAAATTTCAACCGTCTCATCTCTGATATTTAGACAGTTATCAAAATTTATTTTGTGTGGCATATTGTTGACTGTGGAAGGTACCCTAAACATATTGCAAACATGTTCAAAATCTCCATAGGCTTACAGATAAGAAGTCAAAAATGGACATAGAACCTTTTGATTCCGAGGAACGTAAGTTGCCCTTGGTCAACAAGTTTTATGTCCAACACAGGACCTGGTGCCTTTACTGGTTTTACGTATGATCGAAATCACAAAGTTCTTTGTCCATCAGAGTTGTTTTAAAAAAAGTTATGAACAAACTAAGAATGTTTTAGTCAACGAACGGTTACCTGTATTTTATACTTATTTCACAAAAAATGTACTGGGACACCATGAACATCGTTTATAAAACTGAGGATTAATGAGTATTGAAAATGCTTCATACACTCATAGATAAAAGTATTGCATCAAATTAACAGATTGATGAATGAGCCACCTTCTCATTTGAACCTGTGACACCGTACAGCATTGCCCACTGACCAGAATCAATAGCATGAAAAATAAAAATTAGAAAAATTAATGACATATACGAAATGCCAAATTTGGCATCAAAATGCTTCATACACTCACATATAAAATGACTACATGTATATCACATACACAAGTTTATAAATGAGCCACCTTTCTCATAACATGAACAACTTTGAACAAACATGAAACAAAACTATTTTCATGATAGCCCTGTTCGGACCAATCATAACGTTCAATATTAAAGCTTTATAAGGTTACGACGACAAGCAACTTTGCCAGTGCCGGTATCAAAATGCCTTATTTAGGCATCAACGGCCAAAACATGTCTCAGTCTATGAACAAAAGGGGAGAAATTTACCAGATTAAACTACTAGGACAAGGTAAAGGTTTTACATAGATACAATAATAAATCAATGGTAATGTTACCCAATTTTCCCCATGCATATTCATAATTATGTATGGAGAAAATTAGGTAGGGGTGGGGGTTGGGCTATCTCCCTCCCCCTCCCCCCCCGCCCCCCCGATAAAATTTGATTTTCAGTGAAAATAGCATAGGCCTATGTTCTGTAAAATCAACTACAATATTGGGGTAGTGGTGGGTGGGGAGTGGGGAGTGGGTTCGGGGCGGGCAGGCAAGCGGGTGGGGGAGGGGGTAGGGGGGTCTCCCCCGATATCCCTGGGTTGCCCCGATGTCGATGACAAATTGTATATTAAGTGCACTGTACATTAACACACTAGGCCTAGAGCTGATCGTTTGAGAATTAAGTAGTTCTATGTCCATGCTTATTGACGAATGTGACTTTTCCACACCAGTCCTAACACGACAAAATTAAGATTTACAGTGTGTATACATTGTTGGTGAACAACTTGCCCATCAAAATAATCCATTAGTCTTTCAGAAGGAATCAAAATCGAATGTTTTTTTCCGAGGAATTCTCATTTTGTGCTTTACATGTGCTCCTTGGCCATTTTGAGCGAATGCCACATGATCCAGGTACGGACCCTGATTGGTTCTTTGGACATGAAACCACCTGATTTGAAACGAGCCCCACTCAGGGTAAAGAACTAAATGTTTCTACGTGTTAATATGGTGTAGACTTTAGGTTGGAGCAAAGCACTAAGTGACATAAACCTAACTGATTTTAGAATGTCCTAGTTTGCTTAACTCCATTTCTGCGAAAAGTGGACGTAGATTCAGCTGATTCTCAAGGGAAGACCTATCAAGACACACAGCAGAACGACAACACAAATACTGGAGTAAATTACAGAACACACAAGAGCAGGACCTCGCACTAGACCTACCCACAACCCAAATACTCGACAATTAAAATGACAGAACATCAGCCAATGATAATGTCTGCCAACGGTGAGATGAAACCATGCTCCTGTTCATGACATCCAGTAACATTACAGAAAGATGTAAAGCAAACTACCAAAAAACGGGCAAAAAAAAAAACCGTCATCAAGCTTCTCTGTACCAATTAAAGTAATTAATAGTGCCGCGATTTTTATTTTTTAAACATTATTCAAAGTATATTAAGCACTGAGATCGGGGGCTCTGTCTGGACAAAAAACAGGGGCAGGAGGGTTCCCGTAAATAAGACAGCGGGAAAATATAAGGGAGGCGACTAATGGCGGCTGGTCTCCAGAGGCTTGTCATGAAGGAAGCTGCACAAACCATCTCCTCTGCTGGCTGTGTGGACTGGAAAGTGAAGAGAGCTTAACACAACGAGCGTTTGGGTACGCAACCAGCAGCCACATACAGCAATCTACGTCCACAGAGCTACCGCTGCTAGCAGAACAGCCCCAACCACCCGCCCCCTCACCCTCTCCTGAAGCTCCATCTCCCCCCTCTTCGGTTGTCCCACCGGAGCCCCCCCCCCAGCCAAAGGGAGAGTCACAAATCCCAGTTTCCGCTCCAAACATCCAGCACGGCCAACTGCTGGCTGTTTTAAGTGGTTAAACTGAAACACTTCACGAAGATATGCTCCAGCTATCATTAAGCTGAGATGTTTATGGGAGGATTTTGAGGGGGTTTGAGGGATTGCGGGTGAGAGAGTGACTCAGACACTGTGAGATGAACTGTGTTGAAAGCTCTAATAAGCACAGACACCCCCCCCCACACACACACACACACACACACACACACACACACTCCCGTCCACCCCACACCTCCTGCCATTTCTCCTGCACTTAAGAGATGTGCGTCCGCATTAATATTTCATGACGGACCATTATGCCTCGGTCTCTTAGCCGTCCCCGCGCTTGTTCTGAGGTCTGAATAATACGTGTCGGATCCACTCGCGTAAATGGACTGCTAATTAGCGATCATATAAATGGGGATTGCTACAACCGCTCTATTTGCACTTTAAAGGAAAGGACAATTCCGCGCACTTACGCGCTCAAAGGGGCTTATGAGTTACATGTTCTTCCTGAGACCCAAACCACCTCCAACCTTCTCTACAAATGCTGTTTGCTCCCTTCATTCCCTCCCTCACAACCCCCCGCACTTTGTGTTTGGAAAGTGGGGGGGGGGGGGGGGGGGGGTATGAAAGACGTTTCCTCGTTTTGCCTTATTAGAGCCAAATTGGATTCCGCTTGCGGAAACAGCCGTCCAGTCAGCTGCCCTGGACCTCACAGTAACCGAACAAGAGCCAAGACCCCCCCCTCGCAACCCACCCACCCCCAAATAAAAGCAATTCACCCGAATAGGAGCAGAACGGCCCCGAAAAGCTGCCTTCAATCTGTCAATTAAGTTTCTGTGGCAACATATTTAAGAGCCCCTCTTTGTTTTGTTTAAGTCCCTTTTCAGGTCCCGAACACAAAGGAAGGCGCAGGGTCAGTGAAGGTAAGGCGGTTCTTTTGTGAGCGTGCGGTGGGTCCAAACGCGTAATTACAGGAGGGAGTGGAATCGCCACTGCGGCCGAGCAGGCCGAGGCCTCCTCCGGGGGGAGGGAGAGGCTCGCCTCAATCCTTCACTCCTGTCACTGAACGGGAGGTTAAAGGAGAGGAGGCTCTCGATCACTGGGCAGTGTTAAGTCAAGAGACTCAACGCTGCTTTCTTCTGGTCCTCCAGAGTGTTGGAGCGAGAGAATGTGCGTGTGTGTGCGTGTGTGTGCGCGCACACTCGAGTGAGACTGACACCGCACAGACGCGCAGAGCGTTAGCCCTGAGTGCCCAACCTCCCACGTAGTGAGGCTGCAGTGTGAAAAGAGAAGACGACGTCCAAACAACATGGGGGGGGTGCGGAAAAAAAGAAGCACGTAGTGCATCAGCCTCCAGTCTTCACACGATTACATCATCACTATTTCGGATAAAGCTAATTCGGAATGTAATAAGGGAAGCGAGAGCGAAGGGGGGGGGGGATAGAGAGAAAGAGGAGAGCAGAGAATGAGGGAGAGTGGAGAGACAGACAATGAGCAAACCTCCGATTAATGATGAAATGAGAAATGGCGTGCCTGTGCGTGTGTGTGTAAGTGTGTGTGTGTGTGTGTGTGTGTGTGCACGCTTGTGTGCCTGTGAGTGTACTGCAGCGCGCTCGTGAGAGCTCGGGATTAGCGAAAACATTTGTTTGCGCACCATCTTCTAATTCTCCGCGGAATGTTCGTCGAGAAAATCCTAATTGCTGGGCTTTACTCGTCACAAGACTTCCATTATAGGTGAGGGATAAGAACAGATGACACTAGCTTAGGCCCCTGTCAATCAAATCACCCATTCAGCCAAGAAAAGTCCCCCCCACCCAACCCTCAAAACACAGCCCAGTCGTAACACACTCCTGCATAAATAAGCCCTCACATCCCAAACACAATTTGCTCCATTTCCTTCAGGGCGGAGTCACGGTGAACAACTTTATCGCCCTGTTACTGCAGCATCTGTCTCTTATTAGCGCTGTGCTAACATCTGTGCCGCGACACCAGTGACTGACAGCAATGCCTTTCCTGTCAACATGAGCGCATTTGGCATTTTTCCATTCAAAAAAATCTTGTAAATTTTGTACATTCAATTAGAAGATAAATGACTTCGTTTCTTCGGCCATATTCATTCAAAAACAGTCGGGTGAAACCGAAATGCAGTATTAGCCAACAGTCAATAGAATAGATTCTTTGTATTTTGGGGTCTCTCTAACCAAATATAAGTTTTTTTTCACATATAGTTTGGAAATAATTACTTTACACAACATATGCCAATAACTACATTAATGAGAAAAAATTATTAATTGACGAAAGATCAATAAATATTAAAGAAAAAAAAATACGGTGAGAAGATTAAGCAATAAAGATTGCCCATTCTGCACCCAAATCTTTCCATAAACAGCTTACAGGCAAAACGGAACCAGATCAGTGACCAAATGCTTAAAAATGTATGTGCCACCCTGAAATTCATCCTTCAAGGAAAAACTGATCCTACATCAGCACGATTACTCTCATGGAGCTCCTGAAAACAGCCCCAGGTCTTGACCTAAAAGCAAGTCAGGCTTAGAGAGATTCAACCCTATGAACTCAAAGCATCTGCCGTTACTCAGGGAGGACTCAAGCTGAGATGAACGAGAAACAGGCAGAAGGACTCAGCTGGATGAATTTATTCAAGAATGTTCTGGACAGACAGACGCCAACAGTGCATGGGCACCTCTGGCAAGGAGCTTTCCACAGGGTCCATACTACATAGCTGAAAATGTGAGCATACCTGCTTATCCAACATCTCATCTCAAATCATAGACATTCATATGAAGTTTTCCCCCTCTCCTTCTCTACCATAACACGTTCCATTCAGCTGGGAAGGCTTCCCGCTACAGCGCAGAACATCTCCCACAATTATTAACCCTTTCCCTCCAGAGACCCATTTCAGGGAGTACACCCACTGAAGAGGGTCTCCGAGGGTTTTTCTTCTGAAGCCCTATAGGTTGATATGAAACTAAAAATTTGCTCAGGTTTATGAAATTATGATTCTGGGAGAGAAAAAAAAAAACCAACAAAAAAAAAACAAGACAGGTCCTCCAACTGCAGCCAGCGGAGAAGGAAACTCCTGCTGTATTTGAATCTTCCTCCCTCTCCCTCTCTCTGTGTGACTCAACAGGAGGCCTCCAGTGTGGTGAGCCCTGCCTGCTCACAGTTCAATTATTCATGACGGTCCTGTGTCTTTTGCCGTGTTCCTGTGTACACGCTGCCAGCGCCGTGTCAAATGGAGAAACGCTCAATCAGAGGAGAAGGGGATGTGAGTTGGGGGGGGGGGGGTATGGGGGGATAGATAGAGATTCTGAGGCCATACTGATACCACGACAACGCAGGGCAGCGGGTGAGGTGCGTGCACAGTAAATAAACCGCTCGAGGCTAACGGAAAAGCTAACAATGCGTCAAGTCAAAACTAAACCAAACAAATGCACAAGAAAGGGGGAAAAAACAAAATGTCTGCTCCCAGTGGAGAGGATTGTGCCAGAATACTTCTCCCCAGCTGTAAAAAATCACAACAATGACATGCAAACAATGATTCGCACGTCTGTATAGTTAGCTCTGTCGTACACACTTAAACGCCGCCTCCTGGGGAGCGAGATGGAGCGTGGAGGCCTTGTCTGGATTTATCGAATATCTGCAGCAAGAGGTTTTCCAGAGTAAGCCGGGCCCTTAAGCCTTTGTTTTGATTAAAGCGCGGCATTTATACAGTGGTTTGACCCCCAACCTTCCCACGCAGCCCTTTGGGAAGTCACATGACTGACAGGGGTCAGGTGGCGCCTCGGGGTTGGGGGAAAGTCTATCGACCGAGGGATAAAGAAGACTTTGGCTGAAAGAGGAGATAATTACATTGGCGGTAAAGCGCTGTGGTAATCATGGCAACGTACAGCTGATGCAATATTCGCGGAGAACAGGCCGAGAACTATGGCCTAACCTCTCGGCAGCCCAGACCACATTAAACAGGGGGCCGCAGAAGCCTTATGAAGCTTTACTTTGTAAGAAAGGCAGAAGGAACTGCAAGGAGCCGAAGGAGGTTTCAATGATTTTCAACATTTTGAACATTACAGCGTAGGGTGATGTAGCATTTGTACTCAATAAAAATGCGTTACAGGTTCCTCAGCAAAAATAAGCCGAGGCCATGGGGTTAATGGCAAAAAAAATCTTTGCATAACTTCGCTTTAAAAGAAAACAAACTGAAAATTCAAAAAATTTTACCCCATGAGGGTTAAGTAAGGCAAACTAAAAGAAAAACAGAGTGAATTCCAGAAGGTTCCCTGAAATGAGGGCATGTAAATCAGGTGGGCACAAAAAAATAATACACAAACGGACCGTGGAGACCGGCGTCTCAGTCAAGCACGTTTATCACACATCCTGCGAACTGAGAAACACCGGTCTGCCTGAGTCAGAGGTCAGTGGGCCTGCTTCTGCCAGTGAAACCTGTGGATTGTTCCGTAGGTGGAAGCTTGTGGACTCCAAGTGTTCCCCTACCTTCTGACTTCCTGCCCCCCCCAGCCGCAAAGAATTTGGGGACCTGGGGAGCAGTTGGAATCTGCCACCGTGAATCGACTAAAGGAAACAGCGAGGGGGTGCTTATTCTCCAGCGAAATCACGGCCAAAACACGCCTTTGATGGGACGAGACGTAAATATTAGGAGGAGAGATCTGTGGGGAGGGGAGGTAAGGCAGCCAAAACGAAAATTATAAAAAGAGGACCCGCCAACACATGAGAAGCTACTGATTTATGAAGTCTATTTCAACAGGTCATCGCTTATAAGCTCCCCCAGCCCAATCCCAGTCCCCGATGGGCACTCACTCGCAGGAACACAACACACACAGACCCGCAGGAACGCAAACACACACGCACGCAGGCAGCTAAATACACACACACCCACAGGGACGCCACACGCATGCACACGGGAACGCAAACACGCAAACACACGCAGGCACTCAACACACTCGCACGCAACACACACACACCTGCAGGAACGTAACACACGCACATGCTATCAGGTATGCAAACACACACACACACACACACACACACACACACACACACACACACACACACACACACACACACACACACACAGAGAGGTATCCAGATACACCCGCAAGCGCGCAAACACACAAATAACAGACATACACACACACAATCACATGCGGACCCGTACACACTTTACTCTCACACACACTGCTCCCATACTCCCACACAAATGCATATTAACACTACTCCCATACTCTCACACACAAACACACATTACTCCTGTATGCTCACACATACTCCCCCATACTTGCATGCACGCACACACACAAACGCACACGCGCACACACACACCTCTCTGCCTCCCCTGGTTTTGACAGCGCTCAGAGTCTCAGTGCTGCACTGCTGTGGCCTGCTCCAGGCAGTGGAAATTTGACTCTGGTGTAGGAGAAATTAGCCGAGGAAGGAAGGAAATGGGATGTTGACTTGAACTTGCCCCGGGGGCAGCCGTGCTGCCCCCCCCCACCCCCCCGCGTGGCCCCACTGGCTGCCTGACAGTTTGATGGAGCGAGTGCAGGCATCCCTGCGGCCCACACTGCTGACTCTGAGACTGATGCAGCGCAGTGAGGAACAGACTGAGCCTCAGGGCATCACTCTGTACGGCTGCTGCTCTCCCCTCCCACACACACCTCTGCGCCCTCGCCCGCCCACACACCCACCCACCCACCACTGCGCTCTCTCACGCGCACACTCACACACCACTGCGCTCTCGCACGCACACACACACACACACACACACCACTGCGCTCTCTCACGCGCACACTCACACACCACTGCGCTCTCTCGCACAACACACACACACATCACTGCGCTCTCTCACGCGCACACTCACACACCACTGTGCTCTCGCGCGCACGCACGCACGCACGCACACACACACACACACACACACACACACACACACACACACACACACCACTGCGCTCTCTCGCACAACACACACACACACACACACACACACCACTGCGCTCTCTCGCGCGCACACAAACACACACCACAGCGCTCTCGCACACACACACACACACACACACACACACACACACACACACACACACACACACACGCGTGTGCAGACACACACACACACACACACACACACACACCACTGTGCTTTCTCGCGCGCACACACCCACACACCACTCTCTCACTTGCACGCAGACACACACACACACACACACACGCACACAGACACACACACACACGCAGACACACACACACACATACGCAGACACACACACGCAGACGCACACACACACATACGCAGACACACACACACACACACACGCAGACGCAGACACACACACACACACACATACATCCCCTCTCTGGGATGGTGGTATGATGAGCACCACAGAGGCAGTTTACAGAGCTCAAGCCTACACACAGTGAGGGAGGGAGGGATGTAAAAGAAGAGAGATAATGAAGTGAGTCTTCACGGGGGGCGGGTCTACAGCACGCCGGTCATGAGAAGCCTGAGCCTCCAGGGGGATGCTTCTAATTTTGGGGGGCAGTGAAGCGTTCTGTGCGCGGTTTGTCCTCGGGCCGGAGGGACAATCGAGCTGGGAGACGGTGACTGTGAGAGGGGCCAGCGCTCCCCCCGACACCAGCCGTCTTAAATGATCAAACGCTGTCGCATGCAGGCTAAAGAATTACCAATGAGTATCCAACAGCACCAGGTCTGCCACCAAAATCCTGTTCCCCTAGAGTCCCTCAAACACAGAGGCTGTCCTCTCTCGCCTTTCCTGAACGGCAGGGTAACCACCAGATAACCCCCACACAACCTCACCCCCATCCCATCCCCGACACGCAGCCTCAAAGACAGTAAAATCAGGAGAAAACTGGCTGAAGCTAAACTTCCAGAACTTTCATCGATACTAAATGTGTTTATGAGCCAAACTGAGCTAAGAAGGTAATCGGCTAAGCAAATACGGTCGCTGACCCCGTAAATCCATCGCATTCGCAATTATTCCCGTCTTTGGCGCTACACCTGGAACAATTACCGCCATAACTACAGCTACTATAGAAAGGACTGACACAGTTACTACTGCAGTGACCTTAACTTTAATAATACGGTTACTAATACTATAACTAATATCATGACCACTACTGTTACTGTAGCTATCAGTACCGCTACAGCGTCTACTATTTCAACGACTAATACTGCTACAATGAAGACTGACATCATTAAACCCACAATTACCGGTAATGTTATGACTTAAAATTATTATAATTAGTAATGCCTTTGATTAATTATAAAATTATTATGAATGATAATAGTAAAAATTATATACCCCACTACAGCACACATCTGAGCACGAGATACTGCAATGGAACTCATCAGTCCATCCGTTTATTATTCATCCGGATAAGTGGAAGCAAGTCCTCAGAAAGTACTGTGTCTAGACAAATGAAATTTTGTGGGTGCATGCTACGAGTCATGACCTTGACTGGGTTTGAAAACCGTATTCCATGGAGACAGGGAATATTGATGACAATGTTGTTTTTTTTAAATTACCATCAATATTATAATTATTATCAAATTGACGCTAATATATCCAGACAATGTAATGGCAGCTCTGCAGCACAGTACTCACTCAGCTGCCCCAGCGCCTCCTCTCTGGGGCTCAGTGTTTTGGGTCAGGCCCTTATCAGGACGTGACTGGAGTTTCCCTGATGTTCGGGCTAAAGGTGAAGCCCCAGGTCGCCCCGCCACTAATCAGCCCCATCGGCTGGAAGAGGATTCTGCCGCCCTCGGTTATCTCTGAACTTGAGATAAATAGAGAACAAAGCTATTGGAAATCATTGCGGGTCGAGGTGTCGGAGAGAGGGGGAGATAAGCCTTATGTCTGCAGGTCTCGCTCGCCCACTCACCAAGGGGAATGTGTCTCTCGCGCGCACACACACAAGGAAAGGCTTGCAGAATGAAGAGAAGATGGAGTCCTCTCAGCAAATGTTCTCAAAGCTCTCAAATGGTAAGGGAGCGCCTATGAAAGGAAGGTTTATGTTCTAAAAAACGGTTCTAAAAGGAACTTCGAGATTCCACTGAGGAGGCCCGTCTTGTACCAGGGTTCAACGTAATAAAAAAAAAACGGTTCAACACTGGAACTTTTCACAGTTTATCACATCTCTTTTAGAGGGATCCATAGAAGCACTTCCTCTGAGGAGACCAAAGCCAAAGAGTCCTTTTATTCCTGGTGTTTATAAAAGCGCTCGGCTGATAGCGATGATGGAGGGGGAGAGAAAAGCAAGAAAGAGAGAGGGATGAGAGAGAATGAAAGAGAACGGTATAAATGACATTTTTAACAGAAGGGGCTGCAGCAGTCTCTCCGAATCGGGAGTGCTCTGGGAAGGGAGCGGAGATGAGGAGCTGACGCACAGCTCTCGGGTGCCTGAATAACTTAGAGGAGCGCCGGGGAACACCGAAACAAAGACAAACGCGAAAACACCGTTAGCGTTTGACCCGCTACCGGAGCTAGACTGCCGTACATCACACGCTCTTTCACTCCGGCTCTCTCTCTTCCCTTTAAAATGAGGAAACGTCTGCACTCTTCAGAACTCATTTTGTTCTTTTCTCCTCCCTCTCATTTCTCCATCGACTCCCCGAGTCTGGAGAACTGGGCGGAAACGGCTGACAACTCCAACCGATTCACTTCCCCATATTTCTCAACCCTCTCTTGTTTGGAAACAAAACGTAGCCCGGGGTGAACAGCAAGGAATCATGGGGGACTTATATAGTCGCGCCACTGAAAGCGCAATCACAGGAAGTCCTAAAAGTTTCAGTACGGCTTGAAGAAGCCAAATCGAACCCCGGGAAAACCCCGGCATTAGCAGCTTCCAATAAATTAGCCCAATAGCCAACCATCAAATTTGTATAAAGTAAACAATAAAGCATGTAAAACAAACCGAGCAAACCAGTCCACTTCCCAGTGATATAACCAGACAAACAATGACGGATAACCACTGTAAACTTCCCAATGCGCGTACATCTTCCTCTATGTTCTTTCAGAAGCCCACTGTGGCATGGGTGTAGCAAAATTGTTGATTTTGAAGGTCAGTCTCAGAAGCACTCATGAACAAAAAGTTTCACCCCATCAAAAGAAGCTGCTGTAGGTTGCATAAAACTGTTATAGATTGTTTCAGACTTACAATCCAAATTCTTCTTCTTTGGTGTGGTGTTAAATTATATTTCAATTAAGTTCTCCTTGAATTGCAGTGACTGCACTTTAATCTCATACTATGGTTTTAGACTCTAGAGTGCTACATTATAACATGCAAAAGTAACATGCTACTGCCCAAGAACTACATATGAAATGTTTGTTCGATCAAGTGCCAGTGAGGCGAAATGGCGAAGATGAGTGTTGGGAGCAGTTTCCAGCAGGTGGAGGTAGGAGGGGCTAAAAGAGGCCAGTTTGTTCACGCCCATCAGCTCTCAAGTATTAGTGCGACACAAATTGAGGTAGTGAGGCGTGCAGACAGTAACCGGGATGTGAAGGGTTGAGGCACAGGGAGCAGAGGTGGGTGAGGTCACAGTGAGCTCCTTTTACTATTGTGGCATAGAAACGAGCCATATATCGCTAGTCACAACACATCACGAGAATATAAGCCACAATGAAATCATGAAATCGTGAATGGGCAGTAATGATTGGCCAGGCACAACTGAGAAACTGGTTGAGACCAGATGATTAATTTGTCACTTAAGCAATCAAGCAACTACCCTACTTCTCGTTGGAGTCAGACTTGTGGTCAGTTAAAATTTTGTTCTACTGAAATTAGGAGAAAAAAAATACATATATTGACATTCAGTACACAGTCATCATCCAAAATTCTAAATATATTGTGAAATAAATTTTAGGCCATAACGCGCACCCCTACTGTGTTGGTGTTTATTTCCCTAATGAAGGAGTTTTCGCTCGCGCTGTGAGAGTCTGGCAGGCAGGACGAGGACTCCTGGCAGACAGGCTGGTCTGCGCCTCACTCCTCGTTTAAGAAAAAAACATCTCAAATCTGTCTGTGAAAAAGAAAAACTCAAAGAAGGACGGGAGACAGACCATGACATCATCAAAGAATTGAGTTCTCAACTCTCTCTTTCTCTTTCTCTCCTACTCCCTCTCTCTCTCACAACATTCTCTCCCCTCCCTCAAACTCTCTGCCTTTTTCTCTCTCGCCCTTTCCCTCCTCATGTCTCTCTCCCTCTCTCTCTCTCTCTAGCTCTCCCCCTCTCTCTGTCTGTGCGGCTGATATTAATGGGACATTCCTTGTTTGTAAACGTGCCAAGTTGTGCATCACCGCGGGCTGTCGATTACTGCAGGCCTCTGGGGTGGCGTTTCCATATGGCGCCACATATGGCTCCCAGCAGCATCAATTAATGTTGTTATAATACTGATTTTTATGAGCTGTGTTTCAAAGAGCCCCCCCCCCCACCTCCCGTCGCCCCGACAACGCAGCCCCCCATCTCTCCACTTTCGAAATCGCCCCTTTGCCTTTTGTGGCTGTCGGCGTCCAAAGCGCTCGTTGCCGTCGTCAAGGACTACCAAACCCCACCAGATTTCTGATCAGAGGAGCGGCAGGGGGGCTCTTGATTGGTTGGGGAACGCTTCGAGTTTTGCCCTGAAAGCCAATCAAAGGAGACATGATCTGAGCTCATCGTCTTTGCGCCGAAGGCCTCCTTTCAAGCTCTACAAACGCAGCTCGATCGAAGTCTCGCCTCTGAAGAGAGAGAACAACGGCGAGGATTTTCAGGCATTCGAAGAGAAAGCTGGGGGGCAGGAGGGAAAAAAACAAACCAGACATCAGAGCAGAAAATCGATCGATTTCGAAGGACGTGACACTCCTCAATACTTTGGCGGTCATCGTCAGGCTCAGGGATCGGTCTAGGCCAGCCCCACTGGAAAGGAGCGAGGCGAGCCGAAGCCTGATTTTTTTGGGACCGCGTCAGTATAGCTGCTCCTTTCAAGCAAAGCACAATCAGAGCTGAGATCAAACCACTCCCAGTCAAATGCCCCCAAACCACACTTGTCAAAGATGCTACAATTAGACGGAGATCACTCGAGAGGAAGTGCCTAACAAGGGCTTGAAACGGCGCTCTTCAGAGGAAACGCTGGTGAGAGGAAGTGGAGCAGAAAGACATCTCTCAGTACCTCCTGCTCACCAATATCTTTGAGTACTTCTAATCATCCGAAATGGTACTTGATTCCATATAATTCTGAGGACCGTTTGAAGGCTGAGTTCCACGGCACATACGCAGCTCACTTTGTAGCAATGCCTTCAGAAGCACAATCTAATTACGGTCTCGTACATAACGCTGTCGTTGTCTGTGCTCTCTGTTTCGAGATTCCTTCACCGGAGTGGATATGTCGACTCCCTGATCTTATTTTCAAGACGCAACGAAGGTACATTTGAGGTCTAATACAGTCAGATTCTGCAGTAATACATTTTAATACTGAAAAGAGCCCTTTTTTAGGCAGCTTGTTTTTACTTGAATGTACCGTTCAATCTTGAATGACATCTATGTATTATCCCCAAAGCATTCTCATTCCAAGGCGAGCCCATTATGGGTCTGTACAATGTATAATTGCAACGAGAGATTGACAATTCAATCTTCTTGAAGGTCTTTTTTGTATTCTTGCTGCAGTCTTTATACTGCAGTGCGGTCAGAATACCGTCATGTCCTTGCATTCCGCCATACGCACCTTCGCAACATAGAGCGTGTTTCGCGTAAAGCCATTCAGTCAAACTTTCGGTGGTCTTACACTGGACATGACCCCTTGCCGTCAACCCTCACCTCAGTCCCCCCACCCCCCCAATTCCTCATGAACTTTGGCAAGTTCCAGAGCCACCCACCCGGGACTGATTAAGGGAAAAGCAGCCGGTCGCTAGGGAGACCACCGCAAAGTGCTTCCTGGGTGATTTTCAAGGTCACTGGTTTATGCATGTCCCTGTGCCCCATGCTGGGTATAGTGGGCGGGTGGGGGGGGGAGCAGGGTTCTGTCATTCATCCCAGCCATGCGGTTATACAGAAGTACCACGGTCAAACTTCTCTTTTACCTTCATTCTTCCCTTTATTCTTCTTTATCTCGCGTTTTATGATGAGTTCTAGGTCTTTCTCAGACACTGTTTCAAGTACTGGCAATGATTTTTACATTAGCATTAGCATGGTACATTTTATGATTATAATTAGACCTTTATTTCACTAGGTGAGTCCCACTGAAATCACAAGGTCACTTTCCACGAACTGCTTCCAAAACAACTCACAAGCAACCATGACAAAAAATAAATAAAACATTCAACAAATAGTAGCAAATAATAAAATAATATTAATAAAAAGACAGTCATGAGGAAACATGTCCAGCTGAGGAGGCAGTTACAATCTCTGATTTAATTGGCCTCTAATGCAACTTTCTAATCATACATTTGTCATATCACACCTTAAGTGAAAAGGGCACGGCGATGGTAATGCCATGACGACAAAAACCACCACTCTGACCTACCAGTGACTGGTTATACAGAAAGAAGAAAAAAAAAGAAACTAAAGCAGGGTGTTGAATCTCTTTGTTAAATTCCGACAGCAAGACCAGCACAGTCCAATCCAGCACTAAGTGAGTCACAGCCCCTGACCAGTCAGAAGTGACTAATTACAGAAGCTAGTTAGCACGCAGTGCTAAAACTCCAGGTTCGGACACACTTTCATTCGCACCCCGCCTCCTCCGCCTGTCTTCCGGCCTACTGGACTGTAAAATTGAGCCGATGTGGGGGCGGGGAGGGAATCGGAGCGGGCGTCTAGGACTCGCTAACCTTGAGAAGCTCCACTCCGAGCAGGTGAGAGATACTGCCGTGATGCTACTGTGACAAACAAATTACCCCTCACTCCATCGCCACACAAACCACACTCCATAGGAAGTGAGGGAAAGACTCGCCACCGGATTCCCAAGATTGGCAGACGGGCACGAGAGGCCTCAAACCATGTGACAAAGAAAGGTAGGTTGGAAAGGAAGTCAAAGGGAGAGGATGAGAAAGACAGAGGGAGAGAGACCGAGACAGACAGACAATGAGAAGGACAGTGCACAGCTCAGGGTGAGAGTTTGTCAGGGGAGAAAGGGAGAGGGGGAAGGATGGAGTATGCAAGCAAGGGCGCAACAGATGGCACTGCCCAGGAGAAAAGGAAGGAGAAAAAGGAAGGCGACAGAGAGAGAGAGAGAGAGGAGGGGACAGGTTTGATGAAGATTAGTTGCTTGCGGCAGACCCCTCAGCCTGCTCCTGTGCCCCTACAGTAATATGAAAGCTGAGTGGCTGACAGGAATCTTCACAGATCCACAGAGAGCCCGCGAGCCTGACAGGGGACAGTGGGGAATTTGTCCCTCTTCATTAGGGCTGACAAGCTCAACACCCCCCTCCTGCAGCACGTCTCTCTCTTTAGGTCGTCTCCCGCGAACGGTCACCATCTCCGCTGCTGCCCAAACCCACAATCTGTGCACCCCCCCTTCTGATTCCAACCCCTAGTTATCAAGATAAACATTTTTTAAACCAAACTAAAAACAAATAACCTCATCCAAAGGTCACTTCCAGATTATATACAGGAAGCCCTACACTGGTACTCCACTGCAGGAGGTTTGTCTTTTGGAAGTGTCACTATTTTTCTCTAAATAGACCTTTCACACTGCATGTTAAAAATCAACCAATAGGATATCTTATGGTGGTTGGCAATTTTAGCCAGCCTCCAGAGAATTTATTTCTGGTAAAAGGTATTAGCTACTTCAACAAGAAAATAAACAAACAAAAAAAAAACTAGAGTGTGTTTGTACTTCTAAAAACAAACATTTTCTCCCCACACCCCTCCAAGAAACGCCAAAATACCAGTTTAGAAGCCAATCACTTCGCCTACAAAATTTAGTAAAGAAATTGAGCGGTTTGTGAGTTATGGTCTGGAAATACATTAGGAATGTTGATGGGAACAGAACCAAAAACAATGCCTGCCGCCCCCCCCACCCCAGCGGAGCGCTCATCTCTGCCCGCACCATGGTCTCTCACCTTTTCTGCCATCCTGCCCTTGACCTTTGGCCTTAGACCAGTGGTGATCTACCACTGACAATATTCAAACCTTCCCAAAACGTTCCATCAAAATCAGTGCAGAATTTGTTCCATAAGTTATCTTACAGACACACAGGCAAAAACACAACCCCTGTCTAACGTGTTGGCTGGATCCTTCTGATGGAAGCCATTCCATTGGCTGCTTATATAACCTTTTCCCTCCCCTCGCAACAAAAAGGCGAGACATTTGTTTGTGTCGACACGTTTCTGAATTGCACAGAAACAAAGGTTTGTAATTTGTCAGCTTGGCTCCTTCATCGCAATATTTTAATCAGTGTTTTCTGCCTGAGAGACGTAATCAAACTGATGAATCACTCGCTTTTTTAAGAGGGGAAAAAAAAGCTCTAAAATGCGTCTGCCAGCAGAAATGTGCTACTGTGGCTGGACTGAGTACAACACTGAGAGGGAAAACATGACTGCCAACAAGAGGAATTTTATGAGCTGCTTTATGCAAATAAACACCGCAGAAAACATGTTCTGTCACCTGAAAAAATAATAAACAACGACAATCAGAAAAAAAAAAAAAAAACAACTGCCTGAAAGGAAGTCGTACAGACTAAAAGCAGCAAGGTGCGCTTAAATTCTAAGAAGTCCGATATGTATCTGTGAATCTAAGAGCCCACTTCTTGGTAATTAAATTTAAGCATCCACTTAAGAAAACAATCCCAGTCTCTGACATTACATGGCAGAGCCGGACACAAATCGAAATTCTCTCCGAAGAACAGAGAGACGGAAATAAAAAGATTAAGCAGGTTAGAAGTCCCTCCGCCTTGGAGGACTCAGTTCCCCCAGGGGCAGCAGGCTATCATTCGCAGGAAAATGACTTCAGTAATGAAGATTTCCAGCCATAAATCCCCCAGCTCACCTTTCCCTGCTTCCAACTCCGCCGAACAGCCAGTAAAAATTCCCTTTAAAAAATTCATAGCGCAATTTTGCTCAAATCCCTCCCAGCAAGTACAATTATGGAACTTTCATCTCAATTGATTTATGTTCTCGGCCAGGAGTAGAAAAACAGGCTGTAAATCATTGTTTTTAAAGGGAGTTCTCTGGCCTCTATAGCGGGCCTGCGCATTTCTGCAGCAGGAGGGAGAGAGAGAGAGAGAAACAGGGAGGGAGAGAGACAGATAAAGACAGATGGAGAGAGAGAGGGATAGAGGGAAATAGAGTGAGTGAGACAGAGGAAGCAGATGTGTGAGAGAAGGGGGGGGGTGTTAGGTAAGTGGTGTATTGGGGTGTGTTGGGGGGGGGTGCGGAGGGAGAACGGGAGAGGTGCAGGTGGAGAGGGCGCATTCCACTTGATTAATAACACTAATCAAATTATAGCGAGTTCCTGTGCGCCCTGAAATGTGGAGCAGTAATGTCTTATAATGGCGAGGTTCATGGAGCTAAACTTCAGGGGAGACGCAGGCATCAGACTGCAGCAGGGCCTTAATGAAGGCGGTAAAGCATTCATTTCCAGCGGCCATGAAATGAAAGGGCCAAACGCTAGCGCTACAGTGCGCCCCTGCTCCCAATGGCAATAATTGAAAGCTGTAACAAAAGAGTGTGTGTGCTGTGCGCGCATGACTGTGTGTGTGTGCCTGTGTGTGTGTGTGTGTGTGTGTGTGTGTGTGTGTGTGAGGATGAGACCGAGCAAAAATGAAAGGCACTGAAAAAGGAAAAAAGAAAGACATTGAGACAGTATAGGAAGAGAAAGAGAGTTTATTTATGTCATTTATGCTTATTAATGCTTTTCCATCACAAGATTTCTTGTCATGCAAATAAAGCTTATTTGAATTTTAAGGGGGAGAGAAAGAAAGAGATGGAAAGAGAGAAAAAGAGTAAGGGGGTAAGATAAAAAGAGAGAGAGAGAGAGAGAGAGAGAGAGAGAGAGAGAGAGAGAGGTAGCACAGTATAAAGGGGGTGAGTTAGTACTCAGAGTCAGTGGGAGGGTGGAAGGCAGGACCTAAGAGAAATCACATTTCCTTTTTTTCCCCCACAGTTTCATTTTTGGGGAGCCCCCGCCCCGCCCTGCTTGTGGCGCTCAGAGGCTGGTGGAGTCCTGGCTTATGTACGAGCCGAGCGACACCGGCGGCGTCCGTTATCCTCACCGGAGCTGACAACAGCCACCTTCCATTACTGTTTAACTGCTGATACACAGAGAGGCTGCATCCATCTCTCTGAGCTGTGGCCTGCAGTCGCCATACATCTGCACCCCCCAATATCTCCCCCCCTCTCTCTACCACTCTCTCAACCTCTCTCACTCTACCACTCTCTCCCTCTCTCATTCTCTCAATCCCTCTCTCTCTCACTCTACCACGCTCTCCCACTCACACACTATCCCTACCTCTCTCTCTCACACTCACTCTACCACTCCCTCTCACCCTCTATGCCTCTCTCTCTCCTCCTCACTATATCCCCCCCTCTTTCTCTCTCTCTCCCTCCTTTATCACTAGCACATGCACCTAGCCTACAACAACCAAACACCCCCACCAAAAAACAGCCCAGGCTGCACCAACCATTTCTCTCTCTCTCTCTCTCTGAAACAGCCCTGGCCTGCACGCACACATACACCCCCCCCCTCCCAGCACACACAGCCCGGGCCACACAACCGACACCGGCTCCACATTCTCCTTTTATTACCCCCTTTTTTATTTTCATTGGGAATTTATTGATGGGTTGTGCTTCGCTGGTGGGCAGGAACTCATTTTTCTAAAAAATGCACACATCAATAATTTATGATGCGCCGTTATTCTTCATCCTTGAGCTCCGGCCCCCTCTGCTGTGTCGACAGTCGGCTTTCTCAGCACAAGGAGGGTCATTATTTCAAATACGTGCACAGGAAGGATGCATTTGCATGCAGACCTGCTCATATCCAATAGGGCCCGGTAAACTTGACTTTTATTTCATGTAGTTTACCCCTTCACCGCCTGTAACCAGGAGGCCAGCCGTCACAAAGACAGGATAACATAGTTAAATCTTCTCATTCAAGTTGATTTCAGTCCAAAACTTTTCTCACAAAGAGAAGTCCTCCTGGTAACTTCGGGGTCTTGCTTCATGAAACCTGCCCTGCCACCACTGTTATGCCAGTTCATGAACACAAAAAAACTCCCATATATTCAGTGAAACCTCTCATTCTGCCGTATTTACACTCTTCTCTCCGACTCTCTGCACCGCAACCCATGTCCATAATGTAAATCCTCATAGAAAAACTGACACACTTCAGAAGCAAAACAGACACTACCTGAGCAACTTAAGAGTGATCAGAGATACCCTTTCCACTAAAAAAACAAGAGCAGTCAGAGACAGCAATATACGCCCGTCACGCAACAGTTTGCATAAAAGGGTTAATTTTGAGAAAAAGGGTGATCCAATCTGGCTGATTTCTAAACTCATCAAAGTTCCACCTGATATGGTCATGCTGTGTGAATTTGGATGAAATCGATTGAGAATTGACGGAGTTATTGTGAAAACAAGCAACGGGCAACGGACAGACAGACAGACAGACGTCCAGACAGACAGACATCATGATTCCATAATATGTCCCGTCTGTCTTACGACGGGCGTATAAAAAAACCTGAAATGCCCTCCTTGTAGCCACTGTAAAGCTCACTTGTTCCAAGAAACATCCTAGTTTCAGTAAAATAGTCAATAAAAAAATGAATAGTATTTAAAAACACAGAATACACAGAAAGTGAGCTCTCCTTCAAAGAATCAACACCCAGGATGTGGCTGATGATAAAGACGGTGTCTGTCAGGTGGAAGGCATCTCGAAAAACTGTGCTCCGAGTAAATGCTCCTAAACAGGTGCCAACTGCCTCCCCATCCATCCCACTCTTCCGGCAGGCTGTTTTCATTTAGATTTTTAACTCAACGGAAAGCAATTTAATGTGATTAAACTCCGCATTACGTCTGGGCCCCGCGGCAGACACGCAAACATTTGGCTGCGGGCGCGTGGAAAACTTAATCAAATAAAATTACTTTTCTATCAGATAAAAAAGGTAATTGATTTGAAGGCAGACATGACGTATAACCAAATTACAGTCAAAGCCACTGCGAGAGAGCTCTACAGGGACCGGCCCAGAGGGAACTCATTATCGCCCGCCTCTGAATTATTGAGCTCTAAGCCAACAACAATGAAGAATAGCAATCCATTACGACAACTTCTAAAGTGTTCATCTCGACTACTGTCAGCTAAAAACAAATGCCTCTACACCACAATACACTGCGAACATACGGACTTGTGTGTAATATATAATAGTCCAGAGTGAAATGTCATAACACGTCACATAAGCTAGCAAAGTGTATTATTAACATTATTTCGGTCCTTAAATCCTTTTTTTTGGGGATGTAAATATGGCCGTTAAAAAGGCCTAAATGGCATTTCCTCTCCCTTCTGCATGGAGGGAGTGTCAGTCAGGGTGAACATGTCGAGGTAATCTTTATGGCGCATCCCAAACAAACTAGCGGTAGCGGCAGCCATTTTGTTTTCATGTCCCATGGGCCTTTTAGAGCAGGCCTCCTGTGTAGATGATGAGAGAACTCCAAGCTTCACTGCCACCAGACCTACGCTCTACCATCCCACGCATAATCCCTCCCTCCCTCCCTCCCTCCCGCCCTCAGCCCTATCCCTCAATTCCCTTTGTTTCCAGAAAATGAGGACTCAATTAATTCAAAGCAAATGAAGAGCGAGGGAGGCTGGGAACTCGGGGACTGAGAGGAGGAGTTCTGTGTCAATTTGTGGCCCGGATACAGCAAACAGCGCTGGGCTGCTCTGGGTCCTGGAAGCGGAGGGCGTATTAAGTCTTTAATGGACTTAATCCTCCCCTCTCATTCAGATGTGTTTGACGAGCACTTTCCCATTAGAGAGCCGGGGACACGCGTATGATAACTGATTATAACGGGACGGTAATAGAAAAAGAGTGCTTCCTTATCGAGAGCGGCTGACCTTGTATCGCGTTCTGCGTAGAGGGAAGCTAAACCGACACCTTGTGTCTTTGAACAAGGACAAAATACACAATGGAAAAAGATCCGAGTCGCATTATCACATTGTGGAGAAATGATGAATGAAAAATTAAAAATGATCTTTGAAGCCAAGCACTGAAAAAATATGCAAAAAATCTAAAATATATAAAATATACAAAAATGCTAAATTTGGACTCTTTTTTCCTTTGTGGGCTTCATATGAAAAATAGACAATCTCCATTTCTGATTCAGTGTCACCAGATAGGAAAAAAAAAAAAATAGAACAGGAAATACACATTTTACAACACTTAAAGTGTGCTCGACTTTTTTCCCCGCAGAAGCATTTTCTGCGTACCTGCTTTCAACCACAGGAAGTGGCTTTGTGTCTCTGTTCCAGTCTCACCACCATCCACGCTCTTCTCAGGCGAGGCTCCTCCACTGCTGCCGTAGCGTTATGACTATCTCTGCATACTGTATTGGCGCGTGAATGGCTCTGTGTCATGCCGTTGTCTGGGTGCGAAGATTGTGGCCCAGATACGAAGAAACGAAAAACCACGTCCTGCTTTCGCTGGGATATCTTCGCCTCACCCTCCCCCACTGCCCCCCGAGGGGGGAGACGGAGGAAGGGGATGGTGAAAAGGAGAGCAGCAAAGAACAATTAAGCGAGTGAGTCAACAAGCTAGGGGTTGCGACCTCAGCCACAGGAACACCCACGCTCGAGGCCATAAGATGCTTTTTAAAAAGCCAGACAGCGTGAGCGAAAGACAACGGCTATTAATCCACCCGAGCCACTCTTACAACTAAACCCATCTCACTGCTGCATGCCACTCAACATGTTTTTTTTTTTTTTGGGCTTTGCAGGGGGGGAATAAATGTTAAAAAGCGAATTCGGTGAGCAGTTAACATGACCAGCCATTAACACGGAGCATTAAAAATAGTGCTGCAGTTAACAGTTATTTTCATCGTCAGCGAGTCTGCCGATTCTTTTCACGCTTAATCGATGAGCCACTTAGTCAATAAAATATCCAAAAAATGAGAAAAAGCACTCTTCCAAATTTCCCAGAGCCCAAAATAAAGTCTTCAAATTGCTTCTTTTGTCTAACAACAGTCCAACACCAAAAGATTCTTCATTTACTATCACAAATAACAAAGAAAATCTATACATCTAAAAAAGTGGAACCAGCAAATATTTGGTATTTTCAGCCTTAAAAATGAATCAATTTATCAAAGCAGATGGTAACTGATTAATGTTCAATCTATTAAAACATTAATCATTGCAGCTCTAGTTAAAAATAAACACAGCTTCCTTGGACCAGTTGCTTTGCACCAATCTTAAAATGCATGCTTTAGATCGGTCATAACGAGCCCTGTTCATAGAGGTCACCTATCCTGTAAGTGCTCATTTCAACTGCAAACTGGCAAACCCAACTTTACCAAAATGCTGCTCAATAAGACCTCTGGCTGTCGAATAAGGTGAGCCAAGTTACGGTTGAAATGAAAACCTAGCTGAAGGTACAGCAGCAGTATCAACGGTCGGGCAGGTTGGGTTTGGTTTTATTAGGAACCTCAGAAGGCCTCCTTACCAGCCATTTACAGAACCGGGCGAGTCAGCAAGACTTAAACAGCTTTCGTTTCACATAAAACTGCCTGAACCAAATGAAAATACACACGAAGTCAAAAATAATGTCGAAAAAAGCCCCAGCAAGTTAACTTTCCCTTTAAAGCTCGCTTGTTAAAGCAGTACTATGTTGATTTTACCTCCTCTCAACATATGCGGTTATACTGAAACTTGAAAATAAATACACTCTAGAGGAAAAAGAAAAAATCGAATCTTTTTTACTGAATCCAAACTGATGGGCAAAAAAAAAAACCTGCAAAGCAGCAGACTGATTGTTGAAGCTCAAGATGAAATATTGAGTTTTGCCAGAATATTGTGGTTCTGGATACGATACAAGACTTGGTAGCTAAAACAAGGTCAGGGCTTTTCCCTAAACCAACTCTTCTCTCATTTTCTCCATTTCCATCGCTCATTTCAAGTCAAAAACACGCCATTTTCATCACCGATTTTCCCAACTAACTTCTAAATGCTCCGTCACGCTTCAGAGTGTGGATGGTGTTGAGTTTTAGGGGGCGATAAATAAAACACTCATTCTCACAAGAAAGTCGCCCACTGAAGCTGATCATGCAGAGGACAACCAACCGGTAGGAACAAGCCTCACAGACCTTCTTGAACAGAGTTGATTCATCCCACTGACCAACCGAATATTTCACCCAGGCTGCAAATGCTAAAGTAACATCAAATTTCACTCAATTAAACTATGAATAAAAAACAGTGCCACGTCACGATAGCTCACCTGGACACCTGGATTTAAAATCAATGCAAACTATATCACTGTGATTAAATGAAGATCAGGTAATAGAAAATACCCAAATTTGCAATATTTGGCATTGAGCATATTTTTTTGGACCCACCTGTCAAGTCTTCCAATTTAACTTGGTTGGGGCAGTGGATTTTTGGACGTTTTGAGATCTGAAGACATATAAGCTAAAGTTGCTTTTGCAATATGGCCATCACAGCTGCCATGTTTTAAATTAGGTTGCCATAACAACATTGATCGAAGTCACATCTACACATCTTCGCCTGAATTTTGAACAAGTATTGAATCGGATTTGGTTTTGGAAACCAAACTGGAATTTCACCTTGGACCTCCTGAACAAATTAAGGTGTCCTGATTGGCACGAGGACGTCTGTAAATTTTTAGCTTTACTGATCATGAGGTTTTAGAGAGGACAATTTTTAAATACAAATGAAATTTAGTGGCATATCCTAATGACAGAGGTCAAATGAAGGTCTATATACATTGCACATCAAAGCCTGGAATATGTGTCTTGATTCATGGTATGAAGCACCTATATGCTGAACTTCAACTGAATCGCTGCAGAAATAGTTAAGATATGGCCACACAGGGAATTTTCAAGAGGCCACCATGGTAGTCATATTTAAAATCTGATCAAAATGCTTTGCACAAACTTGGTTGAACTCATGCATGACCAGTTTCAGCTTGCTTGGTCACGTTGTTTTGGAGAATAAAACTTTTAAAGATATTCATGAGATGTAGGGGTGTGGCCTTATGAGAGAGGCAAAATGGAACACCAAAAACTGAAATATATGTGTTGAGTCTAGGAACTTAGTATGTACATATCATATTTCAGCTGAATTGCCACAGAAATGAAAGAAAAATGAGTCCAAACGGCATTTTCAAGCTGCCTGCCACGGCGGCCATATTTGTGAACGGATACAGACACTTCAAACAAATTTTGGTGTCCTCAGACGACAGCACGGACGACAACCGATGACCAACGGACAAGCAGACCATGAAATCAGTCCACCGGACCTTTGGTCCAGCTGAGCTAAATATAGCAAATGAGCTGAAGGACTCTTAAAGCCTTGAGTGAATACATCTCCACATCACCAAAGAGACACACAACTGTTCATTTGCTTGAGTCAGCAGCAAACAAAGAAAAGTGAGCTCATGAATTAGATTTGAGTCAAGATTGTTTAGAACTGATTCGAAGTAAGATGTATCCTTGTTTTATGTGATCCTATCACATCATATAAATGTAAGAAGCTGCTCCTCAGAGCTACAGAAAGGACGTGACGGGGATTGCAATGCTGAGCTGTCTCACGTCCTCACCCCTGGAAATGAAATAAGAAATAAAGAAATGAGACAGACTCATACTCCTGAAACCAAACGGTTTTTAGAAAATGCACCAAAGCCCCTTTAACGGAGATTACAGGCCAGCCAGTTCTTCTCCGAAATGCCGTAAATGCATGCGTGGCAGTTAATCACAGAGTAAATCTATCAGCGCCCTGCGTCGCTGTTGTTTTGCATTACTCTGCCCCCTCGTACCCACAGGAAAAGCCTAGTAAAACAGCCCCTGTCGACAGTCACATATTTTTGCGTGATAAATAATATGTATGCTAAGAGCCAGGGGGGAATTGTACAAGATGCGGTTCCAAGAAAATCAGTCTCCTACGGGTACTTAAAGTGATTGAATAGCCTGTAAACAGAAGCTACATGCCTCCCTGTTCTTGTCTCTCATCTAGAAGGTTCTAATAAGGTTGCGCTTCGAGCTACAGGGACCGGTGGAACCGAGAGGCAAAAGCGCAGAGACCTTAAAAATTCTTACTTCCGTTCTTCGCCACATTTCAGAACCGAAACTGCAGACGAAACCACAAGACCAAAAGACCGAAATGAGAGCGTCGAGACGAGAGTCATGAAACACTCTCAGGTCGATAAATGAGTGTTCTTCACTTCACCTCCCATTAAAATTAGATCCGCTCTCAACAGGGAGAAATAAAAAACCCATCTGAGGGTACTTTAACCCCCTTTCCGTCCGTCGCTACAAAAGAATCGATTCTTGCTTGTTCCCATTAAAATGAGGCTTTGACTGCAGGCCAGTGGCTTCACATTCTGCAAGTGGAATGGAATACAATGGCAGGTAGAGATAGAGATGTGGACGTTTAATTATTAGCATCCTGCTCAAAATGCTCCTGAGGCACTACCCGATACAACACAAACCTGACATGTCTGTGAACAGAAAAACACAACTACAAATATGACTCACTCTCAACCAAAAATTTATTTCTTAGAAGGGGATGGCAGCGAAAAGGGAAATCATGAAAATCATGTGCTATGAGGGTCCAAGATTCCACTTGTTCAGACCTCCTGATTTCACCAGTTAGTTCTCTGTGGTTGAAAATGTATCTGAATCCTATACAGCCATGCGCACACTGACACATCAGTGGACATCACTGGCTCAAGCAATAAAACATGCCCAGCCATTTAACGTTTAACTAATACATTCTGCCTCATTTCAATTTGCCTCTGCTGACTGATATTCATGGAACAAGTAGCCGGGAATAGAAAGACAGGTTGGCTGACTTGACCGCTGCAGGCCACCTGAGGGGACAGCCGTGCCCGGGGTCCTAATGAATATGGACTTGTTTAAAGCCACTGCATGCCTCACAAGCAGACTTCCCTCACCTAATCGGAAAATCTTGCAACGATTGAAAATATTCCCTCCGCTCCAGTTTTAGAATTTAGGCTTTTCTGAGGAGTAGAAAGGTAATGGAGATAAATCTAAAGTCCAACTATAAGGCTGAAATACATTTTAAATTTTAGTTTTTTAGTTTTCTGTAAGTGCCGTCTGGTGCGTGCACAAGCCGCTATTGACCTGTAGAGTCAACGAAAACGAGGTGGAGAGAAAGTCATGCGACAATTCACACACGACTGCTACAGTTCTTCCTGAAACCAGACTCTGTGAAACCAAAAAATACTTTGCAGTAGGTGTGAAACGCGGTGTGTGTGTGTATGTGTGTGTGTGTGTGTGTGTGTGTGGGCGGGGGAAGGCGGCTTGTGTTAGCGGTAAGGTTGCCAGTGCGGCAAACGATCTTTCAGTTTCTAGTCTCGCACTGAGGTCTGAGCCAAACCCCAAACCTGACTTAACCTCGTGGGACCAAACTCCTATCAGGCTCGCATACCTCAACCAACCCCCCCCCCGCCAAGAAAACAAAGAGCAGCCATTTTCATTCATGTTGCCACCCAATAACTGCCAGCCTATGTGAATCCTCTCAGCCCGCAAACAGTTAAGCGGCTTTAATCTCTAACAGAAAATATCTTGAACAAAACGATGAGGGACCCAGAGAATAGCACCTTTATCCAGACATCAGCAGAAAGGCTGACAGGGGGCCTGCTACACTAATTTAAACCCCCCCGCTGCACATGGCCTGACAGACCGCCGTACCACTGCGCCATCTTAACTCCTTGATGGTTGCGCAGCAGCAACTAAACAAATTAGAAGCAGAGGAATGTGACACAGTTCACTGGCTCTGGGCCCTGGGACACGGGAGTAAACGACAACAGCGTCCAACTCAAAATACTGGCTCACCCCGGACTAATATTTCATAAGGCCAACTGCCCGACCACAAAGCCGGTGTACAGGCTTCGCAAAACGGCACGTTTCCTGTGTGCCGGTCAAAAAAGAAGCAAGAAAGAAGCAGAGCTTCGCGTGCATCAGAGCCAAAGTGAAACATACAAATTACCCACACCGCTGTGGGGGAAATTAACTGGTTCAGCAGAAATTAAAACAAACAGAGTAGGGAAAATAGAGGCTTCTTAATGACCGCCCCCACCCCTACACCCTCAGCGCCCCGCACAACAACACCAGCTTGAATTTTGTAATTACTGTGATTGTGAGCTTGACAAACAGGGCTCCGATGCACTCCCTTGCTGAAACGCACACACACACACAAACACACACACACACACACGTACACATCCTCAGGCACGCACAGCACGGCAGCCACAGGAAGACAAAAATGTAGCGCATGTGTTAGGCCTCAATTTTTGAGCGCGGTAGAAAAGCTAATCTGCCGCACACACGTTCTCCCCCGCCCACCAAAGCAGAGTGAGCGACATCACTCAGTATTTGCACCACAGTGCTAATTGACCTACGTGCAGGCCCACAGAGCTGTGTAAACAAACACACAAACGCATGCGTGCACACACACACACACACACACACACACACACACACACACACACACACAGACGCACACATGCTTGCTAGCCCACACACACACATAGCGCGAAATACAATAGCCAGGAAATTAGTGGGTAGACAGATAGAAGACAGATCGGTTACAGAGTTGAGAGTTAATTACAGCGTTTTGTGGTGGTGAGGAGATAACGAGAGCTTTTTTCCTCTGTCACGCTTTTTTTTTTTTTTTTAACTGCCAGACACGGCTCCAGAGCGAGAGGCGTGAACACTTATGTGACGCCGCGGCTGAGACAAAGGGCCGTGTCAGGCTCGTCAGCTTTTAATGTCGGTCCTCTTTTCGTCCTAACGGCGGTGGAAATTAATTTATCACCGGTTCCACTCATTAAGGCACGATAACAGGAGCAATTATCCATCTCTAGAGGACGTCCGAATATTGGACAGACTGTCTCGCAAGCACGTTCAGTCCCTCCTCAGACTCATTCGGTAGCAGGGGCACATTGTGGACCAATGAAAAGGGCGCTATACGCATCACAGGCCCTGATTGGTAGCGCCAAGTACCAATAAATGCAATGCCGCAGGGGTTCCAAACACATTTTATCTCAACACCCTCTTAAATGACCACCCAGCCGCTGATTTAAAGTTCAATAAAACATTTAAGATTTCCTACCTTAACCCCATGCTTACGGTCACCTGCAGCGTAATGGATGTTATATTGCGCACTGCACCACACCATTCATTATGGTGACCATAATATTTTTGTGACGCTCTACTTACTTTGTTATATCAGACACGTAAATGATATATTAGTACCAATAAAGGGTAAACTACATAATAGCAGGGTAAACTTGTAAACATAAAATTATATTTGTTAGCCCTAAGAGCACTAAATGCAGCTATTGTTGCTCAATGATGCAATAAATCAAAATCAAAGTTCCTGAAAACCTATCACTTGGCAACTTGTTTGGAAGAGCTCCTGATAATTACAACAGCACGAGATAATTACATTTATATATATACAGTTGTGCTCATAAGTTTACATACCCTGGCGGAATTTATGATTTTTTTGGCCAATTTTCAGAGAATATGAATGATAAGAGAAAAACTTTTCTTTCACACATGGTCGGGTGAAGCCGTTTATTTTGAAACAACTGTGTTTGCTCTTTTTAAATCATAATGACGACAGAAACTACCCAAATGACCCCGATCAAAAGTTTACATACCCCACTTGTTAATACTGTGTATTTCCCCCTTTAACATCAATGACAGCTTGAAGTCTTTTGTTGTAGTTATGGATGAGGCTCTGTATTCTCTCAGATGGTAAAGCTGCCCATTCTTCTTGGCAAAAAGCCTCCAGTTCCTTTAGATTCTTAGGCTGTCTTGCATGAACTGCACGTTTGAGATCTCCCCAGAGTGGCTCAATGATACTGAGGTCAGGAGACTGAGATGGCCACTCCAGAACCTTCACTTTATTCTGCTAAAGCCAATGGGAGGTCAACTTGGCCTTGTGTTTTGGATCGTTGTCATGTTGGAACATCCAAGCACGTCCCATGCGCAGCCTCCTGGCTGATGAGTGCAAATTTTCCTCCAGTATTTTTTGATAACATGCTGCATTCATCCTGCCATCAACTTTGACCAAGTTTCCTGTGCCTTTGTAGCTCACACATCCCCAAAACATCAGCGATCCACCTCCATGTTTCACAGTAGGAATGGTGTACCATTCATCATAGGCCTTGTTGATTCCTCTCCAAATGTAACGTTTATGGTTATGGCCAAAAAGTTCAATTTTGGTCTCATCACTCCAAATAACTTTGTTCCAGAAGTTTCGAGGTTTGTCTCTGTGCCGTTTGGCATATTGTAAGCGGGATGCTTTGTGATATTTGCGTAGGAATGGCTTTCTTCTGGCGACTCGACCATGCAACCCATTTTTCTTTAAGTGCTTCCTTATTGTGCATCTTGAAAGAGCCACACCACTTTTTTTCAGAGAGTCCTGTATTTCAGCTGAAGTTATTTGGGGGTTTTTCTTTGCATCCCGAACAATTTTCCTGGCAGTTGTGGCTGAAATTTTTGTTGGTCTACCTGATCGTGGTTTGGTTTCAACAGAACCCCTCATTTTCCACTTCTTAATTAGAGTTTGAACACTGCTGATTGGCATTCTCAATTCCTTGGATATCTTTTTATATCCCTTTCCTGTTTTATACAGTTCAATTACCTTTTCCCGCAGATCCTTTGACAATTCTTTTGCTTTCCCCATTACTCAGAATTCAGAAGCGTCAGTGCAGCAATGGATGAAAGATGTATACGTCTGTCAAGAGCCTAGAAACTCATTGGCCTTTTAAACCCACACACTGATTACAACCCAACAGGTCTCAGGTGAGGATGGTTACCTTAAGCAGCTATTCAAACCTGTTTGTGTCAACTTGTGTGCGTGTTATCAGGCCTAAATCTCCAGGGTATGTAAACTTTTGATCGGGGTCATTCGAGTAGTTTCTGTTGTCATGATTTAAAAAGAGCAAACAAAGTTGTTTCAAAATAAATGGCTTCACCGGACCACTAACTGTGTGTGAAAGAAAAGTTTTTCTCTTATCATTCATATTCCCTGAAAATTGGCCAAAAAATATCATAAATCCTGCCAGGGTATGTAAACTTATGAGCACAACTGTATTTTTTACAGCGCTTGAAGGGTCAATATAATAATTTTTTGTTCATTTTGTGCATGTGTATTTTGTTTTTCAAACGCTGTCACACAACACATGCATAAAACACACAGGAAACAGAGACGCACTTGCGGCACACCTGTATGCATACGTTAACACAGTACGCTAACTCGAGCAGTACAATCACAAAAGCTCATTCAGCAACAAACACCACTTCCCACATCAGTGCCGACAAATCCGATTTCAGCCACCGCCTGGCGGCCTGACGCCAAGCCTGAAAACACGGCCGTAAAAACGATGATGAAACCTGACGGTTCAGGCTAAAGCAAAGCACTAAAGCCCAGTGGAGTGGGCAGTGCGCGTGCTAACGCGAAAGCGGATAAACGGATTCCAGAAATCCCGCGGTTAATGTAGCGCTGCCGCAAGCTGGCCTGGGGATCTGGGTTAATGGCGACATTGACAGGGTTGAGCGCTAATACGCCACACACTTAAGATGATCCATACCTCTCGATTTAGGTAAATCCCGCTCAGTGGACATCAAAGTTTCGCCAGCGACCCTCAGGACCTCTCTTCCCGTGGTAAAATTTTTACAGCTCCAGGGATTTAAACCGCTTATGGAAAGTGTCGACCCTCTCGCTCTCTTGCAGAGATCACTCAGTGGGGCGTTTTATTGGATCGCGGACCACAGCTGCAACATCTTCCTTTTTTCCCCTTCATTTTAAGTGTTCCCAAACCAAAGCCACCACAGGTGACCACCATTAGCGTCTATAACCAAAGCCGCCCTGCAGCGAATGACTGTACATCACTCACTTTGAAACACAGCCAATAACAGCAATCTTTCTCCAAACAGTCAAATGGAATTACTTTTGTTCTTGGACTATAACCCTACATAATAGCCCCCACAAATAATAATAATAATAATCATAATAATAATAATTGCAGCAAGAGAGCATTGTCATCAATATCCCTCGCTACCGTTTTCAAACCCAATCATGGTGATGACTAGTAACGCACACACACAAAATTTCAATCATATAGGTACAGTAGCTAGAGAGAAAACTCTCTACGTATCCGCACAGACATACAGAAGGTTGGACAACCAGTCAAGCTCAACTGCAATATGCCCCGACTCCAGTTGCGGGGGGGTAATCAGTGTATTTTTTTTTTTTCTAATGCAAGATCAATGATGTTATTGATGTACAATTTGCTTTATTGCCCCATTAAATCGTAATCACAGAACACCTCTTGGATCACAATGGACCAAATAATAACCAACATTTCAATGCGGGGGCTTTTCTCATGAGTCAAAATGAAGCAGGACTCCATCACCAGGCGAGGCCCTGGACCGCTTGCTTGTTTATTTCGGCTCCAAAAGGGAGCGGCTTTGGCGCGGTGGGGCTGTATGTAAACCGATTCCTGCTGGAAAAAGGGTAATGGAGTCGAGGGGGGCTCAGTTTGAAATGAGGGGGGCAGGCAGGCAGGCAAGATTCCGCTGCTGCTCTGATGTCAATAAAAACAGGTGTTAACCAGATTAGCTAAGATGTTAAGAGCCGGGCTAATCCTCGCCGAGATCTAACAGTGATCCCCGGTACGAGAATACAAATGCGAAGCATGAGCGGCTGTTCATTAATGCAGCGCTGCTCTTCAAAGCAGTGGGGGGGTGGGGGCGAGACGAGAGCACACATTCACAGCCCTCGGAGGGAGCAGGTCCACATTCTCACGGCGAGAGGAGAAAAAATGCATAATGACGAGACTTGGCGGGGGCGTCCCGGCTGATTCACCCCCTGCCCTCCCGTTCACACCCCCCCCCCCCCCCAACCCCCCCGTCAAATTCTGCCAGAACCAGCAAATTTCTGCGAAAACAACCACCTCCGTCTTACATCGCCCATCCCCCAGACTCTGAAAGCCTTCTCAGGCGATTCCAACCTTCACCTCTGCCACTACCTTCTCAATATCTCCTCTCAGGCCATCTGAACTCTGCTTCTTTTGCTACCTTCACAATATCCCTCCATATCTCATCTCTCTCTCTCGTTCTCTCCATCTCTCTTATCGTAAACAACATCCACACTTGTCACGTCTTTCAGTGATGCTTGCTGGTCTCAATCAATGCCCACCTCTTGCTCTCAGATGACAGTGTCCTTGTGTTCTTGGCCCCTTATCAAGCTATTTCCACCAGAGGGCCTGACCATTGATTCTGAGGCCTGCTCTTGCGCTTTAAAGAAACTGTAAATTTCCACAGAACAATAATCCCTCCATTTTGTTTGGATGACTTGATTCCATCCACAGCTGGCTGTACAGATTCAGCCGCTCAGAGCTGTCATATATTTTTCAGGATATTCACGATCATACGTTCTTTTGATCACACTCTCTAATGTGAGATCAAAATAAGCTTCATTGGCAAGACGACTTAACACCGCAACATTTCGAAAACAATTATGTACATAAAACAACAACAGAAACAGCAGCCACCATATGAACAACAATTCCAATAATAATATTTGTAGTAAATGCTCTCTCTCTCTCCTTCCCTCTCGCTGAGTCTCTCAGAGCGACCATTATTCTGAAATGAGAGAAGCTGATGTGGCTTTGGAAATAAATCTGGTTCAAACCGGTTCTGACCACATTACCTATTGAATTTCAGCTTCTTCGAAATGGTTTGAACTACGATCGCCTCTGAGTGTTTCACAATGATTAGATAACCGAGCCACATCATTGAGGGACTTGTTCGGGACTCTTTGAATCTAACAAGTGGGAATATTCACTAATGAGGGCGCTGTCTGGAAACCGTGTCAGAGTGTGTGCAGAAAAATCCCTGCAAACACGAGTGCAGAATTTAGCCACTCTGCACACAACGGTGCTTATTCATAAAATGTTTATATGTGAAAGTGCTGATCTGGGACCATTTTAGCCTTGCAGCTCATATTGTTTATGGTAAGTCTCTGCACTTGAGAGAGCCGATTCTGGATTAGCACATATTCACGGAGGGTTTCAATGTATAATGTTTATTGAGCCCTCAGGGACACAAACAGTACAACTAATATATGTTCTAGATCAATAAATGAACACAAAATATGATTAGGTGCTATTTTATTGGCCAAACATCTCAGTTTCTTCATTGAAATTGCGGTTCAGCAAATTTTTTTGCGCCGTGCACACTTTCCTTAACTACGCCAATTTATCAGTAAAAGAGTGAAAATTCTGCTCTGAATTGTGACTCAAAAGTAAGAGGTGCCAGAATATCAGCTAACTTTCCAATGCTTTGATGTAATCCTAAGTTACAAGGGCCGCATGATGGCCTGACCGCTGTACAGAACACCAGGGGCTATGAAACCTTGAGAGCAAAACATTACTGAGTGTCACGACTTGCATCAGCCAAGTCGAGCCCTTGTCTTCGCCCACAACGAATGGAAAGGCCTCCGCTGACACCGTACTGTAATCGAATCAGGCCTCTCTCGGCCGGGCGAGCAGCTCTCCCCGGGTCCTCTCCCGTAAACACCAGCTGCTCGTTCGCTCGCCCGCTCGCCGCGCTAAATTAGCGCGAGCGTGAAATGCGATTTTTACATACAGGGAGCCATCGGCCTCAGAGCGGACCTGACGTGATTCGCCTTGAAAGCGGCCGTGAACAAGTTAAGAATCTCCGAATGACAGGAGGGGGCAGCGAATGCAGACGAGTCTTCATCGGGAAAACTGAAGATGACCACTGCGATTCAGAGCGCTAATGTAAAGTGAGCCTGCAGAACATGCCGGAAACCTGTCATATGGCCCCAGCTGATGTTCCCGGTAGAAGCATTCATCCAAGGTAGATTGCGCAGTTTATATTCCATATATGATCGATTTGCAATGCTGGGGTTGCAGTGAATGCATTCACTTGCAAAGCACCTTAACTCGAGGACACAATGGTCACACTGAGCATAACACCAGCGAACTCCTGGTCAAGGCAGATTAAAGGGTTAATTCCTGCATATGCGTGTGTTCGCTCTTCATGTGTGTAGGTGTGTCTGCATACGCATGCATGTGTGTGTTCGTGTGAGGATCTTCAACAGTGCATGTGTTTGCATGCCTGCAGCGGCACCAACCCGGCCTTCTATTCAACTTACAAAGATGAATCAAAGCTACCTATATTTGTGTCGTAAAACAATTTATATTCCTTGTTCCAGCCAAGTTTTTCAAAGACAGCTAAGCCCCTGCCCAACACACAACCCAAAGCACTGGCATGAATGCATCAGGCACCAGTGCTCAACCCGTTTACCCATACGCTTCACCTTTAAGATGAGGTTCCCTATGCTCTGACTGCCAATAAAGGTTTTGTTGGGGAGTCAAAGAAAAGGGGAGAGAAAAAGAGAGAGGAAGAGGGGGAGAAAAAACACAATTATAGGCCTTCATTTCTTCAGAGAACCATAAAGCTCTCTCCCAGAAGAACAGCTGAGCACAAATCAATTTCTCTCAGTCGATTACAAGCACTGAGCTTCTAACCTTCATTTGTGAGTCTAATACTCAGACAGTTATGTAGAACACATACCAATTAGGCAATTCTGCTAAAATAAGAAGGCCATGAACTGACATCATTACATGGGCCATGCCCCGAGGGATCCTGGGTTATCAGCTCTGAGGGGGATGGGGGGAGAAAGATAAGAAGATGGAGAGAGAGAGAGAGAAGGAGAGAGGGAGAGGCAGAGAGGGGAGGAGGACAGGGAGAAAGTAATTTATTAGGCTTAATACTGTGTGAAATGTTCCCATGATAATCGGGCCGGGAGACGGCGCTGGTATCGGGAGAGGCCTGGAAAGGTCATTCCGCGTCCATTAAGCCCACCCGAGCAGGAGCAGATGGGACCTGCCCAAACCGGGCCTTCTGAGATCTTGCCCTACGATAGGGACGAGGCCCAATCACATGACAGGAAACATGAAAATAAAATAAAAACTTCAGTTCGGTCGTCCAAGACCACATGGGTGTTGCCCCCCGAAAGGCTGCTTCTCCAGCCTGTACTGCGTCCACAAGGAAATCTCCATGTTTCAGCACAAATCTGCGCATAATTCGACCAATACTGTCGCCATGGAAACCAATATCCATAGGTGTCGTTATTTAAGTATAACACACGTCCACACCAAATATGAAAGTAATCGGTAAAAAATTACAGCCCATACAGCGTCTACGGACGCGAACGCAGCGGCGGAAACAGCGGAGACATCAAGCACAAATCCATAGTAGTCCCCCCGAGGGGCTACGATAAGAAAAGAAACAACCTGTCACTACTGGCACCTAAACACCGAGAAAGTGCACCTTTTTCCGAGAAATTCCGACAAAAACTTATAGGTTTACTGAAGATTTGAGGCCAACTCTGTTAACTTCGGTAAAATTTTACCAAGGTAGACCGAAAAATTTTCAGATGTATGAAAAAACATGAGTATTCCCTGAATTTCGTGGGAACTTTGGAATGGTCAGTACTGTAGTTCAGCCTGCTGCGTCTGTGCTGCATACAGCAACTGGCAAAGGGCAGAACACCAACATTATATTAAGTACAACAAAAACATGTTCAGTATTCCTCGATGTATTCTAAGTTTTTGTAGGAATTTCCTGGTTTTTAGGTGCTAGTAGTGTGTGCATTTACACAAGAAAACAGGCGGGACTGCACTGAAAAATATGCCTGTGACTGACGTGCTAGAGTTGAGAAAATAAGAAAGGGCATTTGGATAAGTAAACAATTTCAGTAGAACGTCTAGTCAAATAATTTCACTAACAGGAAAATGAATGAATCTCACGCTCCATGAGACTGCAAATTGCGAATCCATTTCAGTAACCAAATATACCGGAATAAGAAATAAAAAAATAAATCGGCATGACTGATTGCATTCCAGGATAACTGCTTTATCCGTTTTGCGAACGAAGGACAACAGCTCTTTTTAACTCCTACCATGAAATTACAAATAGTACAAATTATGAAAACTATTACCACTGGTAAATTCGAATGATTTCAGGACAATAACAGCCGAGGCACAGAGCAGCGGACGAATGATGTCGACTGTTTGCCCTGTTCCCATAATTCCTTGAGCAATTCAGCTCTCCAGTAACCACTTCATCAATACTAGACAGGCCAATCAATACATATCTTGTTCCTGCCATTTCGGATATGATTTTATCAATCCACAGGGCCCTCATCTCTCAGAAGTAGCGGATCCAATGTAAACCCGGGGCCTCCTGTAGTGTTTTACCATCAGAAACAAATGGACAATAAACATTTATAGCTATGTATGCGTGTATGTATATCAAGGTCACTTTACAGAGGCCTTGTAATGCAGTTGTCAGCATTCCAGATCAGAACATTAAGAAATCGACTATCAAAACACGATCCCAAGTTCTGTGACATCACCATCGCTAAGCCAGTTCCACCAATGAGAGCCGACTACAGCATACCGTGTCGCACCCTGGTTAGGTGGTTGGCTCCGAGGCCTATCCCACAATCCTCCCTGCCCTGCAGAAGAAGAATGTGGAGGAGGAGCCTCCAGTTTTGCGCGCGGTGATCTTCTCAGCGGCGGCGTCAGATGAGGAGTACGGAGCATGCGGAGCCCTGCGCGCATGACGCTCGTTTCCACGGCAACCCCTCCCCCTCCCATCTCGTAACCTTTGTGTGCAGCTCCTCTCTGTAGGTGGGTGTGTTACCCAGCAGATCTCACAACCACACTGAACATGTCGAACTGCACACAGAGGAGAAACACTGGAGATAATCATTTACCCCACCTTCCAACCACCAAACCACCACCAACCCCAACCTTGCTGAGGCGAGAAACTCACCTGTTAAAATGGGAATTGGTTGACATCAGTAAGAAACAAATGCTAGGGAAAGACTACACACATTTACGTTAAATATTTTAGCACTTCATGACAAGAATAATTAATGTGTGTGTGCGTGTGTGTGGGGGGGGTGTGGCAGTTCACCACTGTGTTTCTCTGCTTCGTGACAACAAAATCTTGCAGAGCACATAGCTGTTACAATTATCAGTTTGTGGTAATTATGAAAATTTTAAGAGCGCGCATCCGGAGACAATTTTCTCGGAAACATCGGCGTATGCTAGCTTCATCTGGCCCACAGCTGCAGCTTTCGCACGCTAACCGAGAGGAGATGCCGAGCGAGCGACAGCGACTATGGGCCACCGCAGCACACTGTTTACCCCCCATGCTGAGCGGTTTTTATTATCTAGTAATAATTATGAGGCATAACTGCTCAAGTGAGAGACTGATTACCCCTCCCCCAGCCCACTCCACTGTCCTTAGGACTTCAGTTTTACTAACTAGACTGAGACGGGTGGGGCCCAAACTCACACTACGCACATGTGGCCCTTTCAAAAAAAAAGATTACTTTGCAAGAAAAGGGACCAACACTTGGGCTCCCCAGGTGGACAGGGCATAGAGTCAGGGTCCTCCTAAAAACATCCAATCAAAATCTCTGTAAGCCCCTGCCAGCTCCCTCATTGGACAGCATTTCATTTCCAAACCATGAATTCAGAGGCATTAAGTTTTTTGCTGTGAGGTCATTCCAGACCAGAACACAACTACACTTACTTACATTGGCAAGCTACCCACCCACAATGCATCTGGAGCCTTTGGAAACCACAGTGAACTGGCAGTGTGTCTGCGGTTAGGAGCTTGAAGGCACCGAAACTGTACCCAGTCTTCACATGAGTACAAAAAACAGACATGCATAAATACTCGCAAGCGCACAGGCATACACACTTATGCACGTACATTGACACAAACAGACACACACACTCTTCCTCTGTGGTTATATACGGCTTTTTTCCCCCGGTCAGCGCCATATGTCCACCATCTGCAGCAGCCCGCAGCTCCTCGGTACACGACGAGGCCTCTCCTCCAACGGCCGCTCAGTAAATCCGCCGCTTGTAAAGCGCAGGATAACGATTTCGCTGCGCCGCGTAACCGGCTCTCATCCCAGCCTCCCCTCCGCTCGCCGCTTCAGCGGGGGCCTCAGGGTTCGTTCAATCCGCTTACCGCCGATTGCGCTGCGCCGCCAGGAAAACAAGCGACTGCGATTATGCAACAGACCAAAAAAAAAAAAAACCCTCCGCACCATCGCAATTCCCCGACACTCCGAGGCGAGCGCAGTGCCTTACTAATTGAGATTTCAAATGTTATCTCGTCGCCCGCATTTGTTTTGATGTTTCCATCAGAGGATTCTCCGTGTTTCGCTCCAGCTTTCAGAGCAGTGAAATATACCTTGTGCAGGCAGATAATAAATTGTGATAACTTATTTATTTTCTAAAAGAACCTATTGTAGCGTTCCTGCACAAATTAAATCGCACATGGCGCAGGGCAGCATCTTTTCTTGCACACTGTTTGTGCCGTTTACCGACTCCACATTGTGCTTTCGGACTGACTCCCTTCCTGAATGAGACGCCAGGGCCTCGGGGCTGAGCTGGAGCGGTGGAGGGTAAATGTGCTTTAGTATTACACCGTTCAGCAGCAATGCGAACAGCCCACACATCGCTGAATCTCCTACAGAAACAAAAACCATGGGACAACAACAGTGACTCTATGGAGAGAGACAGATATAGAGGGAGAGGAAGAGAGGAGAGAGTGGGCGGGAGTGAGGGAGAGAGAGGGAAGAGTAGAGAGAGAGAGGAGGGAGGGGCGAGTGGGTGAGAAAGGAAGAGTGGGAGGCAGAGATAGAAGCTATGATAGATGGAGAGCGTGAAAGAGATAGGGAGAGAGGGTGGGAGGGATGGAGGGAGCGAGGGACGGAGGAAGGAAGGGGTAGAGAAAAACAAAGCAAGGCCCTAATTACCCAATTAACAAGCAATTAAGCCCTCGCAGCCTAATAGCCTGAGTGGCTTTTTTTTTTTGTTGTTTTTAATGGTCCTTCCGGAGAGAGAGAGGGAGGGAGAGAGGAAGGGCGAGCGAGACAGACACCCATTACACAAACACGACTGCAGCTGCGGAGGAACCCGTGTGCTCATCATCAGCCTGGCAGCAGGATGCTGGGGGGGTGGGGGTGGGGGTGGGGTGGGGGTGGGGGGGGGGACCCCAAATAAGGCATCGAGCCTCCAGACCACTCCTCAAGGCCAGAAAACAGCTCGCCAGCCTTCACATTACAATTATATTATATGACATCCATTACGCTATTTAAAGCCATTACACAACCATTACATTATGCTACATGACACAACCTCCATTCAGATCTGAACAAACAATTTGTGATGGTAAAGAACATCTGCGCGCAACATCAGTTATGCACGTAACAGCGACACTGAGAAGGCCGACATTAGAGTCGAACCCCAGTCCTGGGGGGGGGGGGGGGTCAGAGTGTCTGCAGCCTACTTCCAGTCACAAAAAGAAAATTAAGACTGTGTTGACTCTTTTAGAGCTGGAAAACACCAAAGTCGAATTCTTAAGTTTCGGTAACTTCATGAATAATTTTTTACATCAAAAATGGGGCATCAATAGCCTTAACCCAGTTTGGTAGTTTTGCGTTCTATAATAAAGGCTTTTGTGTCACAATGGGTTGAACGGTGCACTAGGGGCTGTGTCTATTAATATAGCTGGTGCTTTGTATCAAAAATCTTTAAATAGCTATAAATTATGGTGAGGTCCAATGAGAAGGGGAGGGTGAAGGGGTATTTTTACAGGAGAATATATGACAAAAATATTCACGACCGAAACGTCAGCCTAAGCCGTGCCAAATAAATTTTGATTGCCCTGCACAGCAAGCAGTGCTGAGCCTTTCATTCCCTTAACTACAGGCGAATATTTCCCTGATGTGGGCTGGAGAGAAAGAAATCGTTAACTTCATCTCTTTCTTGTTTCAATACCATGAGAACCATTTTGCATCTGGTTTCAATGGTCCACATCTTTTCATACAAAAAATTCCATTAGATGAAAAAAATCCTATCAGAACCTGTCAAAGTTAGGCGCGTGTTCTTTGCCAGACTGGAAAAAATTTCCAGTTCGCTATGGTCTTAACACATTGGTTTTAACGAAAATGACAATTATTAGCCCGTAATGTAACTAAAACTCTACCACACCCACAACTTATTCATTCATCTTGAACCCTTTTGATAACACGTCCACAGCTGCGCTATCGCCTTGGGTCAAGAAACCACCAAATGGAGTTTGACACGCCCAGTTTTGATCTGCGATATCGTTAGCCCTTGCATTTCCCGAGTGTGTTTATTTAGTCAATTTCGGGCCCTGAGCGTTATTTGCTGAAACTAATTTCCATCCTTAATTAGATCCACTTGCAGGGAAATTATAGTTCAATTAATAAAGCACAGTGGCATAATTAGCAATATAAATATTTATAACGTGTTGCGTTTCCTTCTCAGATGTTATGCCTTTTATGTGCAGGGAGGAAATGTATACCTTGCAACTAATTCATTGGTGGCTTAATGTCACATGACGCCCAATACCCCCCAAGGCACTAACACATCTTGTTGCCAGGGAACATGGCAGAAGGTGATGAAACAAATGCAGGTTTGCTGCCCTCTGATTCTCCATCCCATAATGCTTCCCAGCATGAGAAAGACAAAGACAAATTAAAAAAAAAAAAAAAAGAACAGCAAAAATATGTTAGAAATAAAATTAAAAGAAATTCATCCAAGCTCATTTCCTCTTCGAGCAGCTGAACTAAACGCCAAGCTGATTCAGGGAAAGTTAACAAAATGGGTAAAATGTAATTTTGCATGAATATTCTCTTTGAAACAATATTCCATGTGTTCAAACGGCCATTGATGTGCAAATGGTTAAGGTACGCAGTGGACCTCAAACTGGAGTACTACTCAACCCGAGAATCTGAGCACAGGAGATGCAGAGGGAAAAGCCATTAGAAACTGACGGACTAACTTGGCGGAAAAGCTGAGGGTCACCTGCAGATGGAGGTACCCACGGTCCCCAGACGCATTTTCAAAACATTTTTTCCCTTCTGGGGAGAACATGGCTCCAGGTCCTACAGTCTACAATCATAACAAACCTTCCAAAAGCAAAATTAGTGGTGTATCTGTGAAGGACTGTGTAAAGGGTTGTCAGATATGCACAGACATGCACCCAGTTTCACAAATATCAAAGAAGCGAACCAGTTCTCCGACCCAACTCAACACGGAAAATGGCTAGTTAGGCAAAGTTATTCGCCTCAGACAGGTGACTCACACAGAGCCCTTGTCGTCCCATTACGTTACGTCCTCAGGCTGCAGACGGGCAGCCTCACGATGGCGCTTTGATTGTTAGAGGTAATGGCGACTCCTTCACCCTTTAAGGGTCTTTTCTCTCTCAGAAGACAAAGAGGGCCAATGCGACTGCAATGTAGCTCGAGAACAGGCTGGGTGAGATGTATGTCAACGAGCGCGGATAAGACATTTGAGCAGAAAGTTACACGGTCCCACACTGTCATTTATGGGTTTATGACAGCATTATCGACAGGTGCGGCCATCGCGCGAATCCGTTCTGCCTTCAGGTGCGATCACACTCGAAATTGACATTTCTATAGACAAAGAAAGACCTGCTCTCTAACAGGTCAAACCCCTGCAGTACCCCTGGTCATCTTGCTGTGGCTGTTGTTACTAATAACCACTGTAATAATTCCTTCCTTCTACTATGATTTACTGACTTAACTGACATGCGACGTGAACAACACATTGTTTTCATAGCAATGGATGAGCGATACTTAATGCAAATGGTACTTCACTACGCTCATATTCAGTCGTTGTTCCAATAGCCCATAGTGTGTTCACTACACACATAGAGTGTTGCTTAAGATAGAACCATCTGCTGAATAAACACAAAACTCTGCAGGTGAGTTCAGGTCCTGCGCCAAAGAGGCCGAGTCATAAAGGCCCAGGCAATCAGGAGCCAGAGAGTCAGGCAATCAGGCCGCCATCTGGGGGGAGGGGGGGCGCGCTAATCGGAGTCCATACTCCGCGCAATCGACTGGCTCCGGATCAGGGAGCCGCACATCGCTAGACAGACTCCCCAGGGCTCCGTCCAATAAGCACGGCCATCTGGAGCTGATCTCTATCCGTTTCACCTTAAATTAAAAACACAGAAACAGCAGGCCTGTCCCGCGGCCCGTCCAGGGCCCAGGTATGAAAGCGATTAGCCGCATTCTTCCCTGCCATGTTTCATCGGCCTCTCTGCCCGCCGCCTCTAATCAAGGCAGACGGTTCTGCTTTCCTTCTCACTCTTCGTTCCAGCGCTGCGATTTGAGTTAAAATAAGCTGTAGTTTTCTGGGTTTTTTTTTTTCTTTCTGGCTTCTCAAGTCTTTTTAACTCGAGCCATTTCCCAGAACGGCACACAAAAAAAATGTGGGGGGGGGAGAAACAGTCAAAACAAAACCGTATTTCCATAAAATGCTACCCATCTGACGGAACACATCGCAGCAAATGGTGCGTGCAAGGACAAATTTCACAGAGTCCACGGTGGTTTTGAAATGTCTTGACCCGTCATAAATGACAGATTTCAAATAACAACGGTTCAATAAAAGAGGTCAGAAATGAAAGCCAAAAGCTGGCACCGCTTCGCTCAAACAGGCTGGGCCGTTAAAACCGCCAGCCAAGTCGCAACGACCCTGGCAGGGAAGCAAAGGACTGGCGGCTCGCGATGGTTACTGGACTGTTTTTAAATACCTCTCGCAATGTGAATCCAATTACCAGAGGCCTTTGTTTGTACAGACAAAGGGAGTCATGTTCAAGGTCCGTGTCTTTCGGAGTTTAATCAATTCCCCAAGGAGAGTGCGCGAGCCACATGAGTGGGGAAAGAATGTGTGCGTGCGCGCGCGTGTGTGTGTCCCTGTGTGAAAGGGCAGTGCTGGGGTGGCAGAGTGCACAGCGAAGAGAGGCTTCAGGCCCAAGGTTCAAACCACTGAGGCTGAATGAGGTTGCAACATTCTGCCTTTTCATTTGTCTAAGAAGCCTTGACTTCTTTATTTGTGCGAGGATGCGGCAGGCTCGAGCAGGGCTCGCAAACACTCTCAGCAACTTGTGTGGGAGGAGAGAATACAAAATGGCAGTAGGGGGAGAGGGCTGGGGTGTAAACAAGGAGCCATACACAATAAAATGAAACTAGGCTATCGGATACAGGGATGTGACGCATCCACAATCTGACGCAAAGACCCGGAGAAGGGAGTGTGCTGGGCGATTCCACTCCAGCTGCGTCCGAAACCTTCGTCGTTCGACAGCTGAGGCGACGGCCATCTGTTCACAGTGGCGAGAAGCGGCACAAACGTACCAGTCAGACCGTGGCGATTTTAACGCACGGGCGAAAAACATCGCTCGCAAAGGTAGGAGGACGAGAACGAGGACAGGAGCGAGGGAGAGAAGGAAGGAATAAAGAAAAAGGAAAAAATAAAGTCGATTGAATGCCGCTTCTTTTTTGCTCCTCCCGTCCCTTCTTTTGTGGTTGTTTGTGTCGCGGTGGTGGTGTTGGAGGCCCGTCGTTCCCATAATGAATTCCTAAATGTTAAGATTTGCATTTCAATCTTGAAGCCTCCGTCTCAGAGGCGATAAAAGACTAGCCCCCAGCACTAAATCACATTAACCGTGCAGAGATCTTCTGTAAGTCCCCCCAACAATGTAATTGCGTTTCCCTTCTCCATCATTATGCCCGACGCTTTTGGCGGCCTGTTTACAAGCTAAATAAATAGCTACACAAAACATCTGGAAACACAAAAGAGACTTTAAGTGGGCTCTTAAAGAGAACCTCCAGAGCAGCCGGAGCCTGTGAAGCGTTTAACCCTTCTTGGGATTACCGTGAAAAAACCGCCAAGACTTCAGGCGAGGGAGATTTTAATTGTGTTTTTAACCATTGAGATGGCAGCGGTTTTTAATCAAGAGCACTCCACGCATGAAAGTACCCAGAAACACAATTCCTTTGAAGGAGCTCATTAAAAAAAAAAAAACTCTTTTACTGTGGGCCAATGTTCCCACTCACCTTCTCTCCTCCACGCCCTCGTAACCCGGACAACCCACGGCTGAGCTGCAGCAGCTGCCCAGAGGCAGACACACATGAAGGGTGAAACAACCTTCTTTATAAACTGTTTTTCCGCCTGAACCAAAACCACGCAAGGCCTGAAAAACTCCCACTTTCACAAAACCGAGACCCCCATTCCGCAGTCGAAGCAGCGCACCAGAACCGATGTCATCCATAATGCGAAAAGAAAACAACACAACAAAAATTGCAAGCAAGTGGAAAAACGGCAATATAATATGTTCAGCCTGGTGGCAGACATTTTGGCTCAAACACATGGGTAACAGCTAGCCGACTGTCTCCACTTCTCGCAGCCATCTCCAGTATGTATATGTGATTCTGAGGTGAAGTGGACAGAGGTTAAGACCATTTTTCCAGAAGCCTGAAAGAATGCCAATAAAAGCTCTGTAGGAGGTTTAAGAGCATCCCGCAGGCCAACAGGCATATATCAGCTAGCTTCAGAGTGCTGGGCGATTAAACATGGAAGAGGCCTGTGAATTTAATATAGAGAGTGTGTGTGTGTGTGTGTGCGCGCACGTGTGTGTGTGCGTGTGTGTGTTTGTGGATTTAATGATCCATGGGCCATTCTGCTTTCTAAGCCTAGAGGTTGTGCCCACTTTATGGGGTCACTCGCCTGAAATTTATGACGCCGTTTCTTGTTGACGGGGGGCAATTTCTCTGGGGAGCGGGCCTTAACCCAAAGAGCCCCAGGCTGGTAGGGAGACTGGGTGGGGGGGAGGGGAGTGTTTGGGATATTGGGAGGGTGGGTCGTGATGTCTTTACGGAGAGAGCACCTTTTATTTTCGCACAAAGGAGAAACATATGCAAGGGTGAGTTTTGTGAATGTCTGGGCTGCACAAACGTTAACAACAAGCAGTGGAGAAATCGCTGTGCGACGTCATCATTCTAATAAAACATCAAAAAGAATATATTAAAAAATAAAAAGTCCGAAAAAAGAGATTATTCCAATGCCAATTCCAGCTAAAGGGGAAGTGGATGAGTGAGAATTCAAAGGATTTGATGAGGATAAATATCTAAATACAAGATGATCTACCAGACAGAATGTAGTTTGATTTCATGAGAGCTTTGGATTGTGGGAGCTGTAGTTCTAAATCCACAAGTTCAGAGCTTGAATCCTAAGCAGCACGTGACCGTCATAAAAAAAAATTAATAATTCGACATGACTGGTTGTAAAATTCTACATATGGCACAGACAATCTGGATAACAACGTGGTTCCTAAAACTCAAGGAGCACCTGCTTGAACCATCGGAGGAAATATGGCTCGCTCACCTCTATGCCACTAATAATTTAAAGTGCACCTATAAAGTTACTTTACACGGGCCACACACTCCCAAAACCCCTGTGCATCTCCCTCAAAAAAAAAAAGCATCTCCCTCAATTTCCTCACCAGCCTCCACCATCATCATCAATGATCCACATTATAAACACATCTGTATATGCCATAGGAATTAGTTTCACTTCCCGTTAAGACAGATCTTCCTCGCGAAAAAATTGAGTGAATTAACAAATAAAGGGAGGGGGAGGTAGAGGCAGAGGGTGTCTATTTTTAAGACCTGGATTTTCCACCTGTTTAATTCAGAGGCACACCCCACGCTTCTGATGCAGCCAAAGCCTCCCGGTCGTCAAGGGGCGTGCGCGTTAACCCAGCACGGCGACTGCTCAGTCCATAAATCGCAGAGCTAACGTTACTGAGGGGGGCAGGGCCAGTCGTCGGAAGTTTAAATCATGACCCTCCAGGCAGGATTGGCGGGAACATGGGTCTTCCGAGGACAATAACAGACATCTGCCGCCATCGCTCTCCAAGACGGAGGCCCAGGGAACATCCAGGGATGCGAAGGATTGAAGCTCTTTGGCCTGAATTTTATAACCGAAGCGTGGAATGAGATCCTTTATGGAGTCCCCCGGTTCTCTGAGGTGTCAATTGGCAATAAGTAGAACACGGCACTCTGCTGCCAACATGGCGGACAAGCACCAGATGACAATGTTTTCCCAGTTTATCTAGCACTTTCCAAAGGATAGACATTGTGCCGTAGTCACAAATTGTTTTTGTATGACAAAAAAAAGGCAGAGCCCTTCAAAAGAATGTAAGGTTTGCACGTAACAGTCAAGAATCAAGTCAACCTTTGATTTCCAACAAATGTGCCTACTTTTCAACAACCTGCTTTGATGTGCGAAGATTACAGGCAGACCGTGAGCTCCACGAATAAAATGACTAGAATGCTAACATTGGCTGAACTGTAAAAATAGTGGCATTGCCAGATGGATTGATTTGGAGGACTCCTAATCATTTTCAGCCACGCTACTCAATATCGTACAAAAACAAGGTTGAGGCCAGAAATGCACACCACATGAAGTGGAGTCAACGGCCTTGGTGACAATAGCAGAAAACATGGCAATTAGCTACACTCTTCTACAGGTGACGTAGCTTTCAGAGAGCAGTGTTCAAATCATGACGAGAGTCTGATTCATCAAGTGTTGGCGAAAATCTTAATCTGGCATCTGATTTATGATCATAATCTGAAAGGAAACAAACTAAGCGGAAGCCAAAGTCCTGATGAAACATTCAGCTTTGCCTGAGGAATCAGAGAGAGAGAGAAAGAAGGTTATTGAGTGGATGAATGAGTGATTCTGAGAGAGAGTGAGACCATCAGTGAATGTATGAATGAGTGAATTATAGAAAGAGAGGTGAATGCGTGAGTCAGTGAGTGAATGTAATGGGATGAGTCAGAGTCATTTGTGAAAGAATGGATGAATGAAAGGATGGTTGGATGAGTGTGTGAGACACTGTATGACAGCGAGAGAGTTAGAGCTGAGCAGGAGTATCGCCTATAAACACAATGAATCCATGCGGAACGTTATGAAATGCAGAAACATAAACATTCAAAAGATGACAGATTTGGTGATAACAGGTTGCCAACATCAGCTATCAAATAGCTTATTTCGGCTTTATGCAGATCGCTTTACAGATCACCTGAAGCACCGGACGGAGGTTATGAAGCCCATTATTACTAATAAAAGGCGTTTTATGTTCGAAGCTCCTTCAAAGGTCCCGACCGATGAATGACTTTGGTGGAGCGCATCTGCTTTAAAGCGTCTGGTGCAAAAAAAAAAGTATCCAAAAGAATCCATATTTACTGGAAAAAATGAGGATTGAGTTTCCCACTGAGACGTAACGCGTCTCGACGCATGAATGGGGATATGACACCGGAGGAAGCGGGCACTCAGCGGTCGGTTATTCAGCCGAGCGGGGAGAGAAATCTGTTCCCACTCCATCGTCTTCTCACACGACGGGGGATTGATCAACTTTGCACCGCAGAAAGTGGTTATACGTGTCCAATGACTCATTCTCGACTTCTGCGGGTCACGCGTTAGCCGATATGCCTGAGCTCCGCCAGCCTCACTCATTAGTGCAGTCATTTCTCTGCCTGAGGTTTCATGGGCAGAATGTTCTGGAACCTAGCCTGCCACTACAGTCTCATTCTGACGGGAAGGAAATTAATACTCGCCTCATACTTGAAGCCTGGCATAAAAATATCTGTGCGGTCCTGACCAGTCTTTCCATTAAGAGAACATTTATATGAATAACAACCATGAAAAACTGCATGTGTTCACAAGCCCACACACACACTCTGTGTACAAGGCCATGATCCATTGAACAATGCAAGGTGGTCATGCTCCATGTGGTTATGGTGAAAATGGGTCTGCATGCGTGTGTGTGTGTATTGTATGTTAGCAGATTTGTCGTTGGAGCGGTAGGGAGTTCTGAAGTGATGAAACGGCCCAGAAACAGGAAGTGAAAGTGCTCTGTGCCTGAGGGGGCAGTTCACTTGCTCACTCCGGTGACTGGGAGGTCAGCGGATCAGGCGAGTAGGTGGGGTTTGCGCCGGGAACCAATCTTTCCACGTCGCGTCCGTCTGCCTTTAAAACTTACAGCGGGCGTTAAGAGCTCGGGCAGAGGGATAATGAATACCATAAACCAGCCTCATAAAAACCAAGCATTCCGCCCTCTTCTGGTGTGTGTGTGTGTGTGTGTGTGTGTGTGTGTGTGTGCGCGCATGTCAGTGTGCTTGTGTAGGGTGGGCTGAGTGAGTTTTTGTGTGTGTGTTCCTGCAAGGCAGGTTTGGGGGATAGGCACAGTGTGTCCATGTGCAGGGTTGCGTAAATGAGTGTGTTGTCGTGTGTATTAGGTCAGGAGGGATGAAGGGGTGGGGGTAGTCATGTGGATGTTTGTGTGCATTCAAGAGTGTGTGCGGGTGGGTGAGTGTGTGTGTGTGTGCGCGCGCGCGAGTGCGTGTGTGTGTTCAGGCAGGAGGTTGGGGGAAGCTGGGGGGGGTTGAAAGCCTTCAAACTGCTGGTTTCCGCCCTGCTCCAGCCCACAAACGACCAGCAGCCTCCGAACGCCACCGCCGCAGGGAAGAGCGACATCATTAACGAGTGCTCATATTTCAAAGGCGGCCGCCGACGCCGCGAGCTGACCGATATATTAAAAATTGAATGGTGTGACCTTGTTAAGATGGATGGGCGCGTCTGCTCTTCTTCTCGCCCTCCTAGGCTCTGCGGAGATCGCACGGCGCTTAAGATGGCCCCTCTGCTTCATAGCGGCATGGAGGCATCGGCAGCCGCAGCATTTAGCGTGGCGTTTAATTAAAGATAAGTAAGCGCTGGCTTTTATAGACTGTCTGGCTGGATGTGTCGGGCGGAGGTAAGAAAGTGGAGGAAAAGACGACGCAAATTCAACAGCCCTGCTCGTCTGACCTGTACATCAGAAATAAAACACTTACATGTGTATCTGAAGGAAGCTGCCATGCCAAGGACTCCTGCCAAAATAACTAGTCAGAAGAACCACACCTCAATCTGCCCAACACTGACGTGGCATTTTGGGAGAACCGCATACAGAATTTCAGCACAAAGCACCTTTACCGCGTGAAATTTCAAAGAAAAATTATGAACGCAAAGAGGAAATAGAGGGGTTGTCAATGAGCTGACAAGCAGTGGAGATGAGGATTTCCCTGAACGCTCCAACAATGACCAATCATCTCCAAAAAGGGCCAGTTTTGGGTTCAGATATTTATACTGGCCAAACACCATGAGAACTAATGCAGTAATTCATTGTGGTCTACAACCAAAACCTAGACTAGGGATACTCACTCTAATCCAGAACGAGCTGCTGTGGGTTCAGGTTTTCATTTAAAACAAGCAGTTACACACCTAATTCTACCGATTAAGGTCTTTGGCAAAAACTCTAGAGGTTGATTAGCAGAATCAAATGTGTAACTGCATGGCTGGGAATGGAGTCTGTACCCACACCTCCTCATTTAACATAAGAGAGGGTTCCTCTTAGCTAGATGAGTCAGGTGTCATTAACAAAAGCTTATACTAGGGGTGTCAACGTTTACAATTTTTTCTACACGTGTATACGGGACTACTTATCAACGTGTACCCGGTTACATGTTGGAGATTTATGAGCTTTTTCTATCGCAGTTGCGCTGTATAACCACAGAAAGTAAAATGAGTTGAAAATAAAATCCTCCATCATTTTGACAGATAAGAAAACGTACAAGTGAAAGCTGAAAAAGGTTTAACCATATTTTTCAAATCACTGTTTTAACTATTGCTCACTTTTGTACCTTTTTTTTAAAAAAACTTAAATTGCATGCGTGATCAGGTCGTGAAAAGCCGTCTGAACACCAACCAACAATATAACGTACAACAACATGCAACAATATAGGCTTGTTTTTTTTTTTTATATAAAGGCAACATTGCGCCCCATGCATTTGTTAGTGGAAACATTTAAGTGTATAGTTAGTTAATGTTATTATCTGAAACTTTCAGGCAACATTATCATCCCTAAAAATAGGCGACTATATGTATTGAGAAATGAACGAGGAGGAGGAAGAGTAGGAAAAATGATGTGTACACGGTTATTGATTTTTCTAAGCGGTTATGATTTGTTATCCGTGTAACCGTTTACACGTGTAGATGTTGACACCCCTAGCTTATACTGCCATTTTCAAAGAAAAACAGACACTACTAGTAGCTAGTATTCTTTATTAGCATCCTTGCTACCCAGCGCAAACCACCTTAAACCACCTAGTTGGAATGTCTGCTTCCGCCCAGGTCACAGACGTGATTTATAACACTGCAGTTGCCCTCAGAAGACCGTGATGAATATGCTACGCCAACACCTTTGTAGGCCGCTTGGTGAAGGAACATAGGAAAGGAAAGCAAAGGAGATCATTCAGGCTAGAGCTTTTAATAACCCCGTTACAGTTACAATCGCACTGTAAGCAGACAGAGTCCCAGTAGTTTTTGCACAGGGCAGGGGCACTAGGGACTGTGGGAGGGGAATCACAAGAGGAGGACTCGCACTGACATTCGGTTAAACGTCTGGAACAGACAGCAAGAGCCGAGCCGGAGAGCTGAAGAAGGCTTCTCTACAGAGAAGGAATAAAAGTAATTTTGCGCAGGAGGTAATCAAAGCCAGGGCAGGTCAAAGGTGTATGAGAGGAGGGAGGAGAATCAATGAAGCGCAGAGATAAAAGGAAGTGGTCGTTTCCCCAGAGCAGAAGTCAAGAAAATAAGCTCTGGTTTATATGTGGCTCCCCTCACAGCCATATCTCCAGGCAGCTGATAGGTTGGAGGGACTGTATGTAGGGTGTGGCCACTTCCCATCGGCCAGGAGAATCAACAACTGATAAAGATTCCAACTGAGCTGACGAGTCCGGGCGCCCTCAAAGTCCGAACGCTCAACTCCGCCCAACGCTTTTGGTTAAAAGGAAACCCACACCGGCGCAAACAGAGATCCTGATTGAGATGGCTTCCCACCAGAGGGAGAGGTGATTTGGCCTTTCCTGTTCTCTAAGGGCGCACTTCCTGTTTAACAGACAGCATCCTGAAGAGAGAGAGGCCATTCCTAAATCAAAGCGCAAAACTGTATCCTGCCGTGAGGTCAAAAGGCGCAGCAACCACCCACCCAAGTCTATATTTGTTTACATTTTCACAGTCCCCCTTCATCCCCCCATCCCACCCCCCACCACCTCACTTTACTCATCAAATCACAAATTAGCACTTCCCCCTAGGAAAGGAGGTTTAAATTTAGCCTCCCTCTCTGAATGCATTGGGGCCAGTCACTGGCTATTGTGATGTGAAATGATTTCCGTAGGAGTTAAAAATCAACTAATTACTTCCATCATGACCGTGTTCCTGAATGTATTCGTTAACCTCCCCCCACTCAGAATGAAAAGTTGGCCGAGAGGCCGAGAAATTGCCTCCTAAATGCAGCATACGCAGACACAACAGTGCTACTTTAGGTCCGCTTGGGTCACTACTATGTGTCAGCCTATTAGAAGCCAAGCTTCCACAAACAGTCCAGGAAGCGGGCGCTGTTCCACTGAGTACATTTAAGCTACATAAAATGCGCTACCACAAGCATTTCAATTTGGAAATGATCCCTTGATACATAAACTCCGCGAAACAGAAGGCTACTTTTGATGGGCCGTTTAACCATATAAAGTCGAGTCTGAAAATATTATTGGGTAAAACAAATACAGCAAATTGTTCCTCTAATAATACTAACAAACAGCAATATATTCGCATTCAACTGCTGCCAGATTCACAGACGTTATTTCCCTTTCCCGGCTGTAAATTGTTTGTCTGAACTGTTAAATATTTTAGCACCATTTCTTATTTACATTTTGATTGAAGCTGAGAAAATATACACAGTATGACTGTTTTCATTAGCATATCATTTCAGAAACCTGAAAGATATATGAATAGTGCAAATTTCAAGCAGTAAAGTTCACAGACTTCCACATTTGTCTCGTAGCGCAAGTTAGACATATTGTTATAGTCTGGTATTTTAAATGTCTTTTAACAGCACTTATAATGCCAATCAGAAACAGGAGTTCAAAAGACAACTTATATATAGCATACCATATATAGGGGCTCTGAAAAGCTATGCAATTACTGGAAAAGAGGTCTAATTACATGGGGTTTGACACATCGTTAAAGCTGTACGGTGGTAGCAGAAGTGGAAAAAGGAACAGTACTTCTGTTATTTATCTCCAAAAGGCAGAAACATGGAAACTGGGCCAAAAACCCAGGATATCCCACTCAAACAATGCAAGACCATTCAATTAAAGCATCGGAAGACGAGCATTTAAGTAAAAAAATTAATATTTCTGTATTATTTGCCCAGGACTTTGCACTGGAGTCCAGAACCCCCCTATCTGGCATCCCGCAATGGCTGTAGAAACTGCCTGAAATAGCGAAGCGCGTGAGGCTACCGTGCAGCTGAATTCCATTTTCGCCGCAGAGAGATTGCTCATCCCACACAAAATGAAGTGTCCGAAATGGGTCCCATTGACTCCTTCAATAAGAGAAAATCTCCGCTCGACTGCCGCAATACAAAACTAATTTGCGCTGAGCAAATGGCCGCCGAAGAATCACATCTTCACACCCATTTCCAAGGTAACATTCAATAGAGAAATCGTTGGAAACAGACAAAAATAATCTCTGAAAAAAGCCTTCGGGGGGGGAGGACGGGGGGTTAGAAATGAATAGGTGTAATTCAAGCTCTGGGAAGCAGTTGACTACTGGCTGTTCATGTACACGCACCGAGCGACTGCCTACCGACCTGAAATACACGTTTACACCTTGTTCTGGTGCCGGAGTCATTGTCAAATAATGATGGAGGGCAATAAATAACAACACTTAACGGGGCTAGAGCGGCAAGCGTGTAAATAAATGTGCTGCTGTAGCAGTGATGGTTTTTCCCTTCCAGGGTGTGAATTAAAAAGAGAGATTGCTCCTGACAAGGTTGCTACTCCGGATGCATTTCAATTACTGTGTGCCTTTGGCACCCCCCCACCCCCACACACAAACACACACAGACATACACTCACACACAGCGTCAACGCTGCCGATACAGGTCCGGTCCTGCACCAACATTGGGTTAACCCCTCGTCCTCTCTGCAGCACCACCGCCTGGCCAACATTTTGAGAAGCCTGCAGCCAATCTGTATTTTCGGATCTCTAAAGGCCCTCCCCAGTATACCAAGCCTGATTATCCTCCATAAAACTAAAAGAAACTGGATTCAATTGAAGAATAATAATAAAAACAGTGCAATAGTCACTGTTACGTAATTATTTTTAAGAAGCGCATTTAACTGTAATAGATTACAGTTGTTGGCAGTATGGTAAACACGCCATGCTTGGCTGAGATGCTCTAGTTTTTAGCGTAGATACAAACCCTGATTGGCCATTCCTCTGAGTTCTTGTTAGATTCTTGGCAGAAAAGATGGATTTGACTGGATTTCAGCAGCTAATTGATGGCTGTCTTGAGGCAAAGGATGACCAGGATGCCAAGAGTAGCCTTTAGAAGGCTCTCTACTCTTAGCGCAGAGAAGGACCAATTTCAGCCAAGATCACAAATGAGCCGCACCAACCATTGACAACCTGACACAAACATTCCCACAATGCTAGGCAAAATGCCCATTTACAGCCATCAAATGGACGGGCTGAATTACGCAGCCTGTAGTTAAAAAGCCTGAGTACTGCTTTTTTTCCCCACCAGCTTCAAGATCCACAGTCGTCCTGAGACAATGCTTGTCCCCGTATCGCAAGGGTCCTGTGTGCCACCAGTCTGTCGCTGCGCTCTATGCGCCGGGCTCCAGATAAGCCAAGCCAGGGGACCTGTTTGTGATGTATCGCCCGAAACCAGTAGTTAGACCATCGTCTAAACACAGTGATTATTCCTCTGGTTGGCACATCCTAGCGAATGGCTGTGTGCTTTACTCTCTGGTCCCTAATTATAGATGTCCCAGAGAAACCATCGAGTGGAGAGGCTGGCGGGAGGACGTGGGCGTGTGTGTGTGTGTGTGTGTGCGTTGGTGGAGGTATCCACAGAGAAAAGGGGCGGATGAAGAGAATAGCAGGACTCCTTGCCAGCCAAGTGCAAATGGGCTCCCTCCCTCGCCCTAATTACTCTGTGACACTCATTTCTTTGCCTGTTCCAGTGAGCTCATCTCATCTTCAGATAAGACTCCTGTATTAAATCAGACAAAAGATTGATAAGCGTGTCGCTGGTTTCAAACTCAGCTGACGGAGGGCGAGTCGGGAGGGGGAGGGGGGGGGGGGGATACAGAGGATTGGATGAGAGTAATCTTGGAAGATGCAGAAGGAATTTTAAATTTTTTAGGAGCACGATTGCAAATACATGATTAGACAACAGTGTTCTTTAAGGAGCATTCAAATGACGATGTAATCATTACCACGGGTAACTGAAGGCAATGAAGTTCCAGAATACAGACTCACAGCCTTAGGAGGAAAACAAAAAAACCTTCCTTCACTACAAGGGTTAAATATTTCCGGTAGCATGTGGGCAAAGCCGTTTGGGGAAACTGCAGACCATAAGCATAGAAGCCGCCCCTGTATGTCTGGACACTTAACTGATTTTATGGCTGCCATTTTCTCTCACCGGCAAGCCAAGTGAACATCTTTAAAAGCGTCAAAAGACAATTAGGGTTTGTTAGTACACATAATTTCACAATTAACATGCGCGATCTGAGAGAACATGTAAATTCAGTCTCTGGTGTATGATACCGAAGAATAATAACCCAAAATGAACGCCGAACTTAATTTCCAGCCCTGGTAGGATAAGGCAATAATGGAGCATTTGAGAAAGAGGGAGCGGTGAATTGGGGCCGTGAAAATGGGCGATACCTCCGCTCCGATATGAAGGAAGCAGCGTGTTCGCACTTCATTAGCACTCTCACTCTCTCGTTAATAAAATGCCGTGCGCTATGAATGTGTCAACAGGGATGCGTTTTCGTTTACACAGGCCATGGAAAAAAAAATTTACTGGCGAAGTCATTTTGAATGGCCTGAAACTCAGCTTGATTAGATCTGGGGGGGGGGTTTGGTAGAAATCACCTGCGTTGCCACCCGAGTGTTCGCTGAGAGCTAACAATCACAAAGGCTGGGGGCTGCTGGGGAGAGGCACAGTCTACAAATCAACTTTCATGCCGCTTCGCCAGAGATTAGACGCCAGACGATTTCATTTAAACTGCAAACGAGATTGTGGGCAGGGGTGGGGGGTAGAGTGTGTGTGCGCGTTTGTGTGTCTCTGTATATGCGTGTGTGTGTGTGTGTGGGGATGGGGGACGCAGCATGACAGTGTTAATAGATACACTCCTCCAGGGTAGCTCTCATTATTTGTTAAGCTGAAATCGAACAAAATGCCACAGGTGCGTACGGCGGCAGGTATGAACTCGATAAAAAAATCACCGCTGAGCAACCACGGAAAACTGGCTCCCGATTGGCTCCCCAGATTATAAAATAAATGCAAACATCCATGTGCCACCCTTAGGTAATGATGATCTGACGGACAACAAAAAAAAAAGTCATCAAAAAATAATAAAGCACTCAAAGGGAATAATCTTCGGCCAAACAAAAACTGCCTCGGGCGTTTCTGCATGGAAAACGTATCTCAGGGAAAGACTTTGTTTGGCCAAACCCAGAGTTCACACAGTAGAGCTGTAAGGGTCACCGAGTGGGTGGTAAATATATTGTCCAAACAGACACATGCCCAGGAGCAACTTATCAAGCCCAGTTTAACTTTCCTGAGCGAACACCACTCGCTGGAGTCAGTAGAAGACATACCCTATTTCAGTTTATGGAACCAGAAAAGACAAAATCCATAACAGCTGTAATTCTAAACTAAGAATAATTAATCAATGGTGGATGTTCTAAAGTGAGCATCACGCTCATTCATAAAAACTGATAATTAGAAGAGCATGATAAGAAATAAGTATATCATCAACCATCATGAATATCGTTATCTTGCGGACTGAATTCCTCAGCAACATTCACTTTTAATAAATCTGGAAATATATATACTGCTCAAAAAAATAAAGGGAACACTTGGAGTTATATTGTGTTGTTTAAGTGTTCCCTTTATTTTTTTTGAGCCATTATTAGCTGAATAAAATGGCAACACAGCAGAGTCCCATTAGACAAGAATAAAATCATGTACTTCCAGGCACCACTGCACCACAATCAGCCAAATGAGATTTTTATTTTTCATTTATTGATGTAAAATGTTTGTACTCTGAATGCGAGCACACGCATCTGAATGGGTGGAAATGCATCCAATACTAGAGTCGGTTAGGTCCGGCACAATCAAACGCTCATACGTAAACTGGTGCAGTCAGCAGAAAATATCTTCCCCTCTTTCAACTAGAGTTGTGATCTGCAGCAAGTCTATTTTCAATTTCTCCGCCATCATCATCATCACCGTCGTCCTACAGCTCCCATTACATGTCACTGCTAACATTTCAGAATGAAAGGAAGAAATGAAAAACACCATAAAGACCCATGTCTCTGCATTCAGACCTTGAAAAACGTGACTATTCAGAGAAAGGGAAATGTATAGCCGCCTCTTGGTAATGTAGCTTATTGTTTTTTGGTTATTTTGCACAACAGGGTAGTAAGATGAATCGAACTCACATTCAAATGTGCACAGTGAATAATGCCAGCGAGGGACTAGCCAATGATGCTTGATAGTGGAGAAACAGCTAGTTTCATGTGTATTTAATCAAAGATGGTCTGCTGAATACGGACGAAAATAGCCAAAAATTAAAGTGTAGTGCACTTACATTCATATGAAGTGAAACCGTGAGGAATTAGTCATTTAAAATAGCCTCACTAACCAACTACGAATCTTTCCGTTTAATGGATAACATAAGTACACCTTCAGCCACACTCCAAAGCGCAGTAAGCCGGTTAGCTCGCTGGCATTGTTCGACAGACATGCGCACATTTTAAAGTGCCTGGCAGAGGGAAGACACAAAATGGCTCCTGTGTTATCCTAGCCTTCTAGCCCCACAGCGAGCAATCACTGAGACACACGCAGGGCCAGCACTTGATGTGCAGCTCTGGAGGGAGCTCTTTTCCCAGCGTCTGCACGCATGTGACAGATTCACAGCAAGAATAGATATGACCCGCTTATCAGAGACACTGCAAGCTGTCAAGCGATTGACGTGAGCGGAGATGAAACAGGAGGCAGCATATGGGAATATAATCCTCCTTAAGACGTAACCCAACACGCGATAGGTGTGCATTGGAATACGTACCTGCCTGACATCAGCGCCGCACGGCATACTTCATCCAACAGGAGAAGTCGGACAGAAGAGGCTTATGAACGACCATGTAAGGTTATGACTCTGCTTCAGCTGGAGGACGACCAAATTAAGATATGAATTCTGTTACTCCAACACAATCCAGTCTGACTTCAGGCAGTCAAAAGAAGTCCTCCTCGCAATACATGGGAAACTAATCGCACTCGGCACTGACCATACAATCCTCCAGACTAACTTTTGGACCTAGGAGCGCACGCGCTCCCAACTTGAAAAAGTTGGGCGCGCAGTAAGGCTGGGCGATATATCGATATTATATCGATATTGTGATGCAAAGTAAAATATCGTCACGGATTTTGACTATCGTAATATCGTGATATGAAATAAGTGTTGGCTTTTCTGGTTTTAAAAGCTGAAATACAGTAATGGGTTGCATTTTTCTGCACTTGCAAGACTGTTGAAGCTGTTGCCTGCACCTGTTTCATCGTTATGTCCACATTACTAACAAATGGTTAAAAAAAATATTATTGTGTAAATATTTTGCAAAAGCACCAACATTTGTCCCGATAATATTGGCAAAATATCGATATTGAGGTATTCGGTCACAGATATCGGGATATTAGATTTTGTCCATATCGCCCAGCCCTAGCGCGCAGGCCAAAATTTAGGCGCGCAGGACAAAACTGTGGCAACGCAAAGTACCATGACACTTTTCTGAAAATTTACAAGCCCAAATAAAGATACCTGAACAGACTATCAGTTATAGCTGGATTTGTTTAAGAAACATCAGAAAGCACTTTGTGAACTGAAAAGTAGATTTTGATGTTCACAAGAATGTTTGAAAAATGTATTAATGCAGTTATCATACAAGTCTAAATGTATGTACAAGTCTCCATTTCCCCAAGGGACAACTTTTCATCAAACCCTCCCCTACATAAACTTAAGCATTCAGAGAAAAATTATGGCCAAATTTAGATGATCACCCCCCTACAACCAACATACGGGGATAAAACAGTGTATAAGTCCCAATTATCACAGTGCTAGTAATAAAATTGATGTTATTGTTGCTGCCATCCCAAGGAACAATTTGACACCAAACATGGCTTAATTGCTTTGAAAATATGAGACCCAAGAGGAATTGAAGCCGTAAAAAGCATAATTTGGCTGCATTTTTTCATCACAAAATGAAAGCTTAACATTAAAATTAATATGGTTCCCAAAGTGATCCACCCTAAATATTTGGTGAAAAGTAGGCGCAGTATGCCAAGTTCGTTTGCACAAAGTTTCAAACAACTCTTTCACCGGTAACAATGTGGTAGGACGGCTTATAATAAGAATAATTATTTACCAGTTTTTTTTTTTATTTCACTATTTAGATTTTGCACATTTCGAAGGGTAATGGAAACGCACACAGAGAATGAGGACGATGTCCGACGTTATTAGCCCCACAAGTCTGCTTCGTGACGGTACACTGTCCGTGACACAGACTCATATTTGACACCATTGCGCTGATAAGCCTATAGTCGTCGCTGGAGTACATTGAGCAGACGTCACCAATTATTTTGAATCAGTTTTGAACATTTTCCGCAATCGACAAAATACTATTCCTCTGACAGCAGGCCAATTATCGGAACTGCAAAGAGAACGGACCATAAATCTATAAGAACCGCAGCTTTTATCAACTTTACCGTACAACAATGAAAATAAATAATCTTGCTCTCGGACCAACTAGTCACCGATTTCATACATACTGCATGAAAAATCATGTCCATGCGGAACTTCAGATCAGAGTGGAAGCGCGAATCCAACCTAATACATCAAGATAGACGGCCAGCGATTGATATTGAAATGAAAAATAAAACCAACCGCCACTGGACGCAAGCAGCCATAGCTGGTATCAACAAGACTCAAAAGCTACTGTGTCATGAACAGCCTATGGTCACGAAGCAGACTGTGAGGACTAATAACGTCGGACATCGTCCTCGCTCTCCAGATACGTTTCCATAACCCTTATAAATGCGCAAAATCTAAATAGCGAAATAAAAAACCGGTAATGAAAACACTTTCTGATATCATGAAATTTGCTCTCCGATCTGCAGTATTAGTCACCGAAGCCAAGGCCTAATACGTAGACTACTGGACTTCTGCAGCAGACCAACTAGTGTACTTGTAATTTCGCATAGAGTGGAGCATAACATCGTTATTGTCAGACAAGGTTTTACAAATTTGCCGCACGCACAACTCAGCTGAGTGACAGGGTCGAATGCTTTGCTGTTCTCATCGATGCATGAGTACAGCCTAGCTGTGATTGGCTGATGGTACCAACCGACCTGAAGAAAAAAATTTGCGATCGGCGGCTGATAATTAGGGAGTGAATCGCTGCCGAGAATAGGCGCACAGTGCATGAAGTGTTGGTCGTGCAGTGCATGACTGATGAGAGAATGTAAGTCGCAAAACGTAAATCTTAGTCACGAATGCGACCATTCTGGCCGCAGACTGGAGCGCTGCGATATGAATAGTAGGTATAGGTCAGCAAACATTATTGCCACTACTGTTCAACTAATACGGCTAAATGCGATCATGGCTTTTTGAAATACAACTATCATTGTTCACAGTTGTAGTACTAATAAAAATATTTACTACCACCACACTGTGCAAATATTTAAACACTCAAATCAAAACTCTGGATTGTCTGGATGACTGGAGGGTAAATAAAGTCACGTTAGTCCCAGACATGAAGAGCAAGGGGGTGAAAATGCTGTGTGAAAGTACACCAATGAGCCCCATCATCAAAACCATTCTCAGATAAAGCATATAAAGTTCCCATAAGGATGCTGCAGGTCAACACCTGCAGACAGACCTTAAATGTTAAGCGCATTGATGGTTCCTGTCATTGAAATGTTGGATGTGGGAGAAATGGGGCCCGCGTGACTGACGGATCGTTACGGTTAGACAAGCAGGTTAGAGCCTGTCCAAAAACCTCTAGGGGGCTCCAAATCAGCCACAATGACTACCACTGCACTAACACTGGCCCAAAAAGGGACAAACTATAGACCGGCCACAGTGTGTAGGGTGCGCAAGGGTCATTTTTGCACAAGGGCACCAAAGACTATCCCGTCTGGTCTGCATCGACTGAAGGGCTGCTGTGGCACCAGTCACAGAGAATTTTAATGATGCCTAGGTGAGGAATGAGTCTCAACACGCAGTGCATGGCACCCTGCCATGAATAGAGGTTGGTAGCTGCAGACCAGCACCTACAAAGGGCAAGTGAGAGTTGGAACTGGACCTTAGAGCCATTGAGGAAGGTAATCTGGCGCATTAAGTTCTATTTTCATTTGCATCATGTGCATCAATTGGAGACGCATGCACCAGTTACCTGTGGAAGATACGGCACCAGGATGCAATCTGGAAGGAGGACAAGCTGGTGGAGGGAGTGTGACTCTCTGGGAAATATTCAGCTCGAAAACCCTAGTTCCTGGACTTCAAGAGGAATTCAGTTTGATGGAGCTGTTTTGGGCAGCCCAAAGAGAACCTACACAATATTAGGCAGATGGTTTGAATGTTGTGGCTGATCGGTGTATGTAAATTATATGGCCGGCACTGTGATACAGTGGGCACCTGAGACAGGGGCACGTCTATAATCTCTCCCCATTCATTTTTTTTGCAGTCAAGGATAGTCATCCGCCTCTCCGCTGTCTCCCACACTTTCCCATGCACCTCGTTTACCCCCCCCCCACCCCCCCACCCCCCCCAGTACTTCCCACAGGCCCCCCCCCAGCCTCTGTGGTCTGTAAGCGGGTGAGAAGCGAGCCTTCGTTAATCTGGGCTCAGGGCAGGCCCCAGGCTTCAACTGCCAGCTTCTCATCAAGGCAGTCCTCTTATCTCTCTCACACACAAAGGTGAATGTGCTTCTATCCATTTCTATGCTTTATCTATCCCCCCCCTTCTCCACCCTTCCATCCCCAATCACCTGCTTTCCACAACCCGCTCCCAGGTCTGAGCATTGTGTCAAATCCCCCAACAATTAGGGCAAGGATGATGTTGCTCCCGGCGAGGTTATAACGCGATACCGTTGCCCGACAATTCCATCCCTTTTTTCCCCCCCCCTTTGTCTGTGGCTTACGGCGGTTTGGCAACCTCGTACAACACGATTCGCGCGATTAGCCCCTGGGCTTGCGGGCAATCGAAAGTTTTTCCGCCAGCGGCGGATTATTTCAGGCGGAGCACATTAGAACCGTACAAAAGATTAGGCTACATTTGCAGCAAGAAGGCCCCTCAGAGTCCCTGCACTGACAGTCGTACTCTGTCGAGACCCGGCAAGCAAAGAGGATCTTCAAACACCTTCCAGCACGAAACAGAAGACTCTCATCATGGAACTGCTGCACAATAAACGTTCCGGTGTCAATTCCACTGTTACAGAGAGCAGACCCACAGTGTCCTACCTCACCGATAGCAAAGTACTTCACAAGTGTCAATTTGACTATTTGATACTGACCAAAGGGGTAGCCCGTCAGATACAACTAATATATATGATATAACAGATATAACTTTTAATGAGAAGCTGCAAAGAACTTGAATCAGGCAAAATAACCTAGAAAAATAAACATGTCAAAACAAACCTGATAAATTGATCTTAAAAAGTGGCCACTGTAAGACCTTCCCACCAAAGTGCACTGCGTCTGATTTCAGTTTGACATTTCAAGGCAGCCTGTCGCTGCCATTCCTAATACCCAAAATGCATCAGACGTATACCAGTGTTAAAATCTGAGGTCATATCATCGACAAATTTCTCATTTCCTGTTCTGCCAGCAGGAAACAGTTTCCCCTAATTATTTGCTTGTGGTTGTCACGTTGCGGATGTACTGCCCCGGGAACGGTACTTTATTTTACAACTCCTTGCTAATTAGCAACCATGGCAACATGCAGCCATTAAGACACACAACAAGAGTGTCTGCTGAGCTAATTTGTCTAATTACATCTTTGTAACTTATGAAAAGACCTAACATTACCCTGAAGGCTCCCAGCTCTCTGGAGCGAGAGTGTAAACGTTAAGCAAGCGATTTCGCACTTATTCTCTCTCACCCCCCCCCCGGCATCGCCACAGTGAGGAAGTCAAGGATTCAATTCTGAAGGATTCAATTCTACTTCCTGTATCCCGTTGGATTTCTCCAAAACCAGGACCCCCTCGCAAAAAAAAAAAAAAAAACACATAAGACATGAATTACATATTTACACTGAGCTCAGTGAGTATTTAGACAGTTACATAACTATGGGCGCCATCTTGTGTAAGACTGAATTGTTATAGTGAAAGGAAGTGACATCAAAAAAGACCATAGAATTCTACACAGGCAGGCCAATGGTAAAAGGTAGCAAGTGCTCACCCAATAAGGCCGACAGTTTGACAAATCCATGCGAGAGACATGTCCGTTCTGCTGTTTCAGAATGCAATGGGGGGGGAATGAACAGACCAGATGGTTGCCAGCAACTACACAGATCCAGATCATTTCCGGCTGAAAAAATTGGAAATCCAGCTTTTTGTCCCAGAAGTCACTGCGTTACAATAACCAGGGACAACTTGAGACTGTAACGCAAAAATGCGACTTAACAACCAGAGTTACAAAGCAATAACACTTTTCTACAACTGAAAACAAAAACAATCTATCCATTACTTCTGCAGCAACCTAAATGAGTAAGTCTTCCGCTAATGTCTTCCCAAATCTAACGTAACATTCCAAGAAAACAAAATCGACATGACCACCTGAAACCTACAGCACAAACAGAAAGCCAACAGCTCAAAAAGCCAAATGCACTTCATGCCAGAAAGGCGGCTCAAAGCAAAGTTATAAAGGCTGACGTATCTTGCAGGCGAAGTCTTCAAGCTTTCGGAGAAGAGCACTTAGGTGTTGCAGGTGAATCAATTAACCTACAAGTCATCAATGAGGCAATCAGGGCTCCTGACCAGCAGCATCTGTAGAAGAAATGGACTCCAACCACAGTGAGCATAAGCGCCTGAAAAACAGCTGTGGGCTGGAATGAATGGTTAGCAGGTCACCACAACTTGACACGTGTTTTCTTTTTGGTGAAAGAACTCGATGAGTTTTGGAGTGAAGACCTCAACTGCAGATTCAGTTTTAGAAATTCAAGGGTACAGTTGCATTTCCTTCACAGAGGAGAATTAATCAAAGAGGAATGTTTGATTCTTACCCTCCTACGTGCATCAATATAAAGTCGGGTTGCCGAACCGCAAACTGCGATTGAATTGAAGAGTCATAACATTTATGAGATTAATGAGAATTTTTTTTCCACTCTAGAAAAAGCCGATGTTTGCCAGACGAGAGATTGAAGAAAATATTGTGAAAAAGTAATAAACATTGATTTATAATGAAAACAAATGTTAAAATATGATAGACTCATAATTTACCGCAAGGGGATTTTCAAGAACATAATAAACAAGCCAGTGAATCCCTATTCATGATTCATAGGTGATTACAAGCCAAAACAAATGAAATCTCCTTTAAGCATTTAGCAAACGGGTAGACGGAGGACTACAAGAACACAGATGGCAGAGGTGACGTTTAAGAGCATCAGTCAGTGAACCGTATTCTCCCTCCATCAGTACGCTGGACTCGGCTGGGCTAACCTGACCACCTTACTCCCGTTTTGCACTCAGCAGTGCCTAGCAGTGTTGGAAAGAAATCATACTGCAACCTTTGACCACTCAAATCAAAGGAGACTGCATCAAATCGGTGTTAGCCTTGACAGAGGAAAGAGAAAAGCTAATGAAGGCATTTGAACTCTCCGGAAAAGCATGTCGGTCTGGACCGCTGAATGCTAGCTGTGAGGGTGAAAAGCACAAACTGCAAGGAAACTGCAGCGATTACAGCCCACAGTGTTTGCCGCGGCCGAGCAAATAGGAGGCGGCCGAAAGGCAGCTTGATAAGCGCCGATTATCAGGAGATCCACACCGATGAAGTGGGGGCTCAAGTTTCCGGTAAACAGAGCGAGATGGTTCTGCGTTGGGGTGAGTTGGAGTAGAAGGGATGGCAGGCCGTTGGGTACTGCAGGCTCTCTTCGGTATGATCTCAGCGCGGAGGTGCGGGTGGGTAAGCCACCGGGGATCTCAGTCCGCGGCTATCTGAGGTTAACCGTGTACCTGCACGGGCATCAGCTCATCACCCACTTAACTCCAGGACATACTCCCTTCCAGAGCCCTCCAGGCGATCATCCCCAATGGAGCTACAACCCGAATACCACAGACCAGAGAGCAAGAGCCACTCCACTCCCATAATGAATCGAAGCTTCATTTTCTGCTTTGAAGTCCAGGAAAATGAATCTGGAATCAGGAATCGGCCTACTTTCTCTTTCCAAACCCTATTCTCTGTTTGGGATCTGTTTGGGCAGCGTACATTTTCTTACTGCAGCTAAAACATGTACCCCAGAGGCTATTAGAATTAGGGATATGCTAGCCTCCCATACTAATTGGGAGACATTTATAGCATTATTAGCGCTGCAAATAAGCTAGTAATGTAAAAACAAACAAGAGAACATCCCCCGCCACGACTAAGGGCCATAAATAAACAAGCTTCGACATCCATTTTTGACCTAAACGTAGATCAAGATTAGCTTATTAAGCATAGAAAAATTTACCCATATGCCTGCAATGGTTTGAGGTAACTTGTCTCCATTGAAAGTGCGACGGAAGGATGGACATTCAGAAGGACAGATATACAGAACTCAATCCCATCTCCCCCAAACCACGCTGTAGTGGGGGATAATAAATTACACACATTGAAGTAATATCAGATGATCCTTCTACACACTAATCCTGTGTCACACATTGTCCACCCTCCGAAATCTGCGAGGACTCAATGAATCTACACCCATTATGTGATGGGAGCTTGACTCGTCACCGGAGACGGGCAGAGCTCTGAGCAGGGGACCGGGAGTCTATTTCTCTAGAAGAGATGAGGGTCTTTTATTCTCATCGAGCAAGATTTTATCTCCACCTTTCTTTCTGGTCAGGAACCACAAACAGTTGTGAAATATCAGAGGGCTAAATGCAGGGGAACCGCCCAGTTTCATCTGAGAGGGACCAGTAAAATCGCGAGGGCGGCCGGCGAACAGGTGTGGAAACTTTACTAAGAGCGCTTCGGAAACTGATAAAGGCAAACCGACAATGGAAAGAGTCTAACCCACACCTTCACCCTCTCTCTCTCTCTCACTCCCCTCCTACCCCCCTCCCCCCCCCAATCCCCACTCTGTTTGTTTTACAATCTCACCTCACAAAATTGTGTCTGCAGATTTCAAGATCGATTTGCAACTCGGAAAGTACGAATTGCACGAGGCAAATATATGCATGAGTTTACAGTGCAGATGGAAAAGACAGGACGAGGCGATATTTGCGGTTTTAGCATTCACAGTAGCTGAGTTCCCAGCACCTCAGAGAAAACAGAAAAACAAGGGAACACGTGACCCTCTCCCCAAAACCAACCAATGCGATTCAGTACGGGGGCTACTCTTCTGCAGGAGAAAATGATCTCATACTGAAATATCACAGTCAGAGTCATCTCTTTATTCTCGATATGGTCCCAAACACCCGCTCACCACACAAGCCCCCCCAATTCCTCTGCCTGCCCCAAAAACATTATTAAATTTCACTGCCGCAGAAAGCTCCAAAAGTAAACACTGTCAATACCGAGCCATCTCTTTCATTGAATTATGGGAATTCCCGCGGTGCAGCAGGATAAATTCCGGCTCTGATGTGGCGCGTGGCATCCTGTCCCTCGTGGATTACGAGATTATTTTCCAGAACTCCACCGAGGAGATTCTGACAACACAAGCTTAGTAAGACACGCTGCCCCCTACTGGGTATGGCCAGCTGATTACACCCAATACAGACAGCACCTGACCTGGAGCTCCCAGACACAGGTAACACTTCCTCCCTGGGCGTGAACCAGGGCTCCCTCACTGGTGGGATCTCTGTCTAAGGGGATCTAAATGGAGAGCCGCCACAGAGCAGAGCCGAGGCTGACAGTTCTGGAAACTGGAGAGTTTCGGGGTGAGAACCAGGCCACAGAGAGATGGCCGTGTATCACATTTAACTGGCATAAAAACATATCCAGAACAAGACAGAGTTTGTGTTTATGCATGAGTGTGTGCATGCATTCTTGAACTTACTATACGTAGTGAGGCTCTAAAAAGAATTTATCCAACAGAGTGGGGACATTTTAGGCAGCCCTCAAAACTACAATGGCAAACTGTAACGTAAGGTTAGCACTAAGGTTAGAATTAGGGCTTGGTTCAGGTTAAGGGAAGGGTTCTGGTTCCGCAGGCATTGGCTCTAATAAAGATTAGAGGGCGGTGGTAGACACACACAAAAAATGAATGGAGGTCAAATCAATGAACTCGTGAGGGTAGAAGTACACAGATGAGCGTGTGCGTTTGTATGTGTGTGTATTAACCCAATTTGACTCCCTTGACACACACCGAAGGCCAGGGTTAGGCACTGCAGCACACTCTCCTCTAGCCTCTGACAGAAAATGGCACAGACTTCATTCCCCATACATTAGCATTAGCATTAGCACACCCAGGTGCACAGAGCACGGCTTCCATCAGTAATGTCATGGGCACTTTAACATGATGAAGTGAGCTGTGGCCCCGTCTTCATGAATAATTCAAATGACTAAGGTGAGCTGAAGGGGGATCAACTTCACAACAGCCAGTCTCAGAGTGGATGCGCAATTTTTCATTATTATCTTATAATAAAATATATGTGCATAATTTCTCTTTTTTTTTTTAAAGGATGCTCGGCTTTTGTTTTGAGTGAGCAAGCAAATTTAATATAATTCGATATTTCTTTAAGCCGCTGCCCCAGTGAAGCGGGGCCTTCTTTCCGAAACAATAAATTTGTGAGTTAAAACAGAGCAGCGCGTTGAGTGCACTCATAAAACAAGCATCCATCATGGTGCCACTCCATCAACCGCCACACAGACACCTGCAACATGAATGATTGTCAAATAAATATCTCTCACCATATCCATCTTTCATGGTTAAAGACATAAAACAGCGCATTAGAAACCGGTACCAACCGGCTTGGAGAATCGCCCGCTCTGTATACATTCACTGCTTTTAAGATGAGATAGTTTTAACTTGGTGCACTCACCGCACCTCAACACTGGCATATGAACTACTGAGTTTACTGCATGAAAAACGCTATCTGTCGCAGTCACAAAATACTAGAGACCTCAGTGTGTGACAAACAATAGGGTTGGTTTCATCATGGTTTCATCTTAGACAGAATCCTGAGCTTCAAATGGCTTGATATGCCAGGTCAAACAGAACCTTCCAAGAAGCCACTGAACTGAAATGTTTACTGGAACAGTCGCAAAATATAAGAGCATCATCTAATGATGTACAATGTAGAGTCTTATTTGGACACAGGAATTTTCAGCAAATGCTCAATATTACATTTTTAGCCAATAATTTAAGGTCCTCTCGTGTCATGAAATTCAGAGACTAGAATTACTGTGAATGTCTGCCGCTGGGATCCCTCTTGGGACCTGAGCTATTGTTTCAAATGAGTCCTAGCTAGCATAGCATTATGTTATATAGCAGGATATAGACAAACTCTAAAGTTAAGCTCATAGAGCAGTTTGGAGTTTTGGACCTGCTAAAAAGTAGAAGGGACTAAAACTGAGAATAAGAAAAGCCATGGAATGATTGATCAAAGCAATTTGCTTTCATCTACTATAGCTGTAACAGTTTTGTTCAGTCACGGACCATTTTACAACACTGTTTTCGAGTCCTAAAGACAATCCAGCAGGAGTTCCTTCTCCTCACTGGAAATAATCAGAACCAAGTGAGCTGAAACGAAAACAAAACTTAGCACATTGATGCAGGTAAATCTTATCTGTTCCAGCATCAATTATACAACATTTAGGCCTCGGATAAAGCAAACCACCCAATTCTTTATGAATCTGCGTGACTATTCAGTAAACAGGCATAAACCAAGAACAATGGAGTTTATTTAGTCTAAGACCTGAACTTGGCACTGCAAACAGAAGTTTTATTGAAAGAGTCACACAAAATTGAGGATTGTGGGAACTTTGTGCCGAAACCCCATATTTTCTACCATGGCCGATCCAAGTAAGTGCATTTCTCCACATTCTGTTAAACAGAAAAGGCGATAAATATTCCAGCGCATTCCAAATGCATTCTAAAAGGAGAGGGATGGCTTTATGAATATGCATCTATTCACGAGTGCAATTTGGCGTTCAGAGCTAATGCAGGGAGTCAATGTAAATATTCACATGAAACTGGGTGAGATTTCTTTGTGTGGGATTTAGAAAAACACATTTGTGAAAGCTGTAACGCAATCCATTTTCACACTGTCACGGGGTCTTTTGGAAGCAAACAAACCCTGCTAATCTCCCCAAATCACACTTAAGCATGAATGTTTCATGTGGCGAATTCTCAGAAAGGGCTGTTCTTTTCTCCACTGGGATAACTGCGCTACTGCTGCTTAAACCAGGAATCCGATTGGTCACAACAAAGATTTGCTGCAACGCATAACCCATACATGAATACTGCAAAACAAATCCCTGCCTTAGAGGCTGTGGAACCAGTGGTAGCACTGCCGCAGGCTAAAATTCACACATTTAGCTCAACCCTCATACCTTTGATGCAGATTTCAAGTCAAAATGCGTTCAGGAAAAAAAAATCTACATACCGAGACCATTGCTTAATTCCTCTAAGCTACAGATTCTTATTTGGTAACACTGCAATCTCCAAATAACTGATCGTGCCATGGATTTTTGAATGATTTATTTCTTTACAACAACACAATTCTCAACGAAATAATTCCACATATCCTGTCAACGCCGTTTGAAGTCCGATAAAATTGTGCAAAGGCGTACGAGAAGTGGCTTCTGCGGACAAAAAAAAAGGCCTACCGCGCGAAGGAATGAACTGTTACTGTCAAGCAGTCACACCTCGGATAAATCTCATCGCTGCGGCGACAAATGTTTTGACTTCTTTCGTCTTTGGATGGCAGGAGATGAAAGGCAAAACCGAACGCTGCCACGACAAGCTGGCGGAGCGGCGGAGTTTATCACAGAGAGTTACTGTAGTACGAAACGTCTGCATTTGCACGCATCACTCCAGCATTATTCCAAGCACATGTCACCTTTCCAGCTCAACTTCTGGGAAATGCGGTGAGATGACTAAAACATGGCAGGTAAACACGTCTGACACCGCTTATGAGAGACAGCCTTTTCCGCCTCATAACAATCATCCAAGTTCGTCTTAGGCAGTGCAGCAATTTTGGGCGCGTAAAAACTATGCTTTTTTCAGCCTATCGTATGCTGGTTGACTGGGGTAACAGCCACAAAAAGCAGTGGGCAGAGCTCCGTTACGACACATGCCAATCATAGCATTGACCCGGGTGGAGGAAATCAACAGCCTCCATCTGAAATATAAACGAAGATTCCTGAATTACACAGATAAAAGTGGCATTGGCAGTGCATTCGACGGTCCAAGACATAACTTAGCACACAAATGCAAACAAAGCCACGAGCCAGGCAACCTCAAGCCATGAGAAGCAAAGGTCCAGATCTATGTGCTTGACTGACCAATAAAATAACCAACGGAGCGCCGGCAAATCTACCATACACTGTGCTCTTTCATTTTAACTCTAGTTTAATGTTTCTGACTCCAATAAACTCTGACTCAGGATGGTAGATTTCCAGGAACCGGGTTCATAACACTGAAGTAGAATTTTACAGTAAATTACTGATCTGATTACAGATTCATTGGGTCTTCCGCAGCTAAAAGCTAATAAATTTGGCGCTAAACAGCAGACTGCATTCACGATCAGCTCTCGGGGCACGCCAGGCCGCCTACTGAATAAAGCTCTGTTAAGATGAAAGACTCCCCGATCAGAAATTAAGGGAAAGACACGAAAGAAAAACCAAAGTTTTTTTTGGGGAACCTAATGCGGTAAAGGCAGCAAGAGCCGCTTCCAATTAAGAGGAAGGCAAGACGATGATGAGGGGAGGGAACGAGTGGGAGGGGTGGGGCGGGGGATGGGGGAAAAAAAAATGGAGGAGTCTCATTTCCGTTTTCCCTCCACCGCACCAATCAACTCGTACCGAAGCGACTCGATTTAACCTTGAAGAGTAATGAGATCTGACTAGCTTAAATGTTAGCGTTCCTAAATCATCAGGAAGCCGCCTCGAAGGATCCAATAATCACCGAGCCAAATTGCAGCGCACGCTAATTTCATTTCTCCCCAGCATTTGCTAGCGGTTAGCGTCGATTATTCAAAAGCAGCCATTTAATGCTCCCAGGGTCTCCGAGGTGTTACATTAAAATGTAATAACTTGCGATGTAAATGAAAACAAAAACCATTACTCCCCCCAGCCGCCCCCCCGTCCTCCGCCCGCCCGTTCCACCCCCCCCCAGTCTCCTTCACCGGGGGAGTTGGAATCTAATTCTCAGCCCATCTGGTGGCGGTAATGAATCCTGAGCCAGCCAGGACACCCGGGCTACATGGCGGCGAGTGTGAGGCCGGATAGCAGATTGACTTTCTGCAGGCATCGCATTGAGAGAGGGGGTGGAGAGAGAGAGAGAGAGCCCTGCAGAGACTGTAGGCCTGGGTTAATCTACTTCACCATTCAGGCCTGCAACCAAACATGGGGGAGCGTGTATGTTCATGTGCATGTGTCTGTACGTGAGAAAGATAGGGTGTGTGTGGGTGGTGTGTGTGTGTGTGTGTGTGTGTGTGTGTACACGCGCGCGAGTATTTGAGATTGTACGCACGCGCGTGCATGTGAGACAGATGAGAGGGAGACTGCAGGTTTGTTTATTATCGTTAGCATCACAGGCTATTGTCCGACTGGGTACCTCTAGGAATTCACAAGCAATGCGGTTGGAGACGGTTCTACCCTGATGGAACGTAAAAATAAAAGGTGGTTCCACAGCCTTGTGGGGTGACACTGTGCACCACACACCACAAAGAGTACAGAATCTGTTATCAAGGAGCCACCAGCTTCTATGAAAGTAATAGCTCAGATGCTACTGTGATGCCTCAGTTTTCCAGTGAACAGAATGTCCACAAACGGCTATTGCTGTCATGTCTCAACATAAGAGTCAAAATAGTTTACACACCAAAAACACTACTGCGCTATTTTTAATCAAACAAAGTAGGCTTTAATGGTAGACATTCCGTACTCTGAAAACACAAAGCTGTACATAAACTACGTCTACATAAGGAAACATTGCTATCTAACACAAAGCCTCCCCCCATCGGCAACACCACAGTAATCCAAACTAGAAACTCTTTCCAACTCTCATCAGCCACTTGTCGCAAATCAATTGCGACTCCAGTTGGGATTCTTGAGAGAAATGGCCAAAGGCATTAAGTTAATTGAGTGAGATGCCGAGGCTGATCGAGCATATCTGATGAAAGCCTTAAAATAAATGGAGATGCGTCTCGGTCAGTTAGTCAGGGGAGGAAGAAACTGCGAAACAGGTGGCCCAGTCATCAACAGGTGCACCTTGTGAGATGAGGCGAGGGAGCGAGGGGGTGTGTGGGGGGGGGGTATAACTGAAAAATGCGGAGGAGCAAAATGATGGGACTCGCTGTGTAAATCAGCTCGAGTGACTAAGATGCGACAATGAAAGCAGATCACTATTCACATACAAACACAAGCCCGAAAGAAACATGCCATACAGAGGGGAAAATGCGGTACTATTCCAGCTTAGGCTGAGGATGGGCCTCTGGTCAACTACTGAGATTAACTAATGCTCTTTAGTCAAAACTGTCTACTTCCTTTTCTACATAATATGTGTGTGTGTGTGTGTGTGTGTGTGTGTGTGTGTGCGTGCGCGTGCGTGTGTGTGTGTGTGTGTGTGTGTGTGTGTGTGTGTGACTGATGCACAAGGAACATCAAAACCTCATTGATAAGCTGTGCAACTGGAGAGTTTGAGAGTGTTAGCTCATGCTAAAAGTGGGCACACTACAAGCGCTCCACCCTCAGCTGAGCTACACTGAAGACAATACAAGTTACATGTAGCCAACACTAAAGGTAGCTCATGTTGCATATAGCCCGTGCTAATGGTAAACAATGCTAAAGGCCGCGCATGCTAAAGTGTCAACAGCCTGGTTTTATCCAACTTCTCGACAACTAGCAAACCCTACCCAAACTCCAAAGCACAAAGCACGTAGATGCATGCGCCTCATTCGTGCAAAAACACACAACAGGAAATGGGCTGTGCTGACACCGCTGCTTTCACTGGCCCCTCGCACCTAATCAGAAAACACGCAGCGGGGGCGAGGTGTCAGGGAGTAGAGGTGTGAAAACCACAGCAAAACTCTCACTCTCGCTTCATGTAGCGGAGGAAAACCGAAAACACAGTCACAGTAGCAATAAAGCCTCACCTAGTTTCCGCAGATAGAGTTTAGACCCCCCCCCTCCCTCCTCCAGGAGGGCATAACGCTGTCATTAACAGTTATTTTCCTCATAAACAGGGCAGGATCAGCTGCCAGTGTAATTACGCCACTCTCTCTGTAATCCGCAGTCTTACCTGCCACTCTATGAAGAGACAGAAGTGGGAGTGTGGTTGGGGGGGGTCCAGGGTGGGGGGTTTGACAGGGGGTGTGGAGGCTGTCACTTGTCTCCTCTGCCAGAGACGGAGGAGAGGGTGGGGGGTGGTGTTGGGGGAACAACACGACTGAAAATCAAATGAGTGACAGTATATCGGTAGGAGTCCCAGAGGCAAGGCTCAGGGGTTTGTGTGGAAGAAACCGTGTGCTTCTTTAGTCATTAGATGAGGAATGGCAGAACATGACCTACTTAGTAACTTTTATGCGTGTGCGTGTGTGTGTGTGTGTGTGTGTGTCTGCGTGCGTGTGTTTTTATGTGCGCGCGTACAAGCATGTTTCTGAATTTACACTTCCGAAATGGAATTTTTGGATTAGGTTTGGATGTAATGAAGGAGAACCGGAGGAGTTTTGAGGGATGGGTGTAGGAGCGAAGCATCCTTCTGAGCGCGTGCAAGAGACACAGGGATTATGAGCTGAGCTACTGTCTCAACCGTCAGCTCTTCAAACCCCAGCGTCTCGAAACAATTGCAGGCCGACCCAAAAGCAAGGACACACTGAAGAATGTAATAACTGCACCACTCGACTTGTTACCGGGACGCTACAAAGGTGAAAAAACCTTGTGAAAAGTACGGAGACAAATTTGCTCGAGCATGTGTGCGCAGGTGCGCATCTTCGTGTGCGTTTGCGCTTGTACCTGTATGTCAATGCGGCTATAAACTGCGGCACCGCATTTCAAAAATGAAACAAAAACAGCTTGATGTGTACATATAACCCCAGAAACACAAACCCACAATCCACCAGGGCCATTAAAGAAACATTTTAGCGGGAGTGGAGAAATCTGCCAGCCTTGGGCTTGCCTTCATTTCAGGCTTTGTTTACACAGCGATGGATGCTTCTGGGCTTCCTTTGGCCCGCGGGTCTTTTGTCTCGGCATAGAGGAGGCCTATCACTGCCTACAGCAATCTGTCTCACGCACTTCTGTTATCCTCCTCCCGCAGAGGGTGGCTACGGGTTGCAGATTACACTGGGAGAAAAAAAAAAAACCGTCCCAGGTACTTCCCCTTTTGTTCGCCGAACACGCTTGTTTCCTTCAGGGGAATTTTAGGCCGAAGCCGGAGACGAGTGCGTTTGGGTGGGGCTGATAAAAGCAGAGCTTTTTAAAAAACATTAAGGGTACCCTGAAAATGACTTTTTAAAAAAGAAAAGGGACGGTACACTCCATCTTTGTGTTGCAGAGGGAGGCCCGAGGCAGAGAGAATGTTTAAGCAGAGCTGTGATGGCGGCTGCATTCAAATGCGGGAGGGAGAGAGAGATTTGCGAGTGGACGACTCAGCGGTAGAGCACGCAGCCAGTTGGAGCGCTTTCCCTTTAAGCGGGCGGAGGCTCCGCCCCATGCTGGAGCCGCTGAATTAATAAGCCTGGATGTAATAAATCCGGGTGATTTATCGCCTTCCCCGCGCCGTATAATCAGGCTGCAGAGGAGCCCTGTCGAGGGGACGAAGGAAACCCGCGGGCAAGAGCAGGTGTCGCCATTTTTAATACAAAAATACTACTCTTCCATGAAGCTGTAAAGGCGCCCGGGTTTTTTTTATTATATTGAGCTGTACATGCTATTAACTTCCCCCGTAAAAAATTCCGTGGCGGATGAAACCGTGCAGGTTATATCAGTTCACATCAAAAACTCCCCGCTCCTCCCGTCCCAGCTCTCAGTGCAAGATGGCGCAGTCAGCTTAACGAGCTTTTAATGTGGCTTTTAAACTGGGAGGGGAGGGAGGAGAGGAGAGAGGGAATGAGTGAGAGAGAGAGAGAGAGAGAGAGAGAGAGAGAGAGAGAGAGGGGGCAGGAGAGAAACCCAGAGAGAATGAGAGAAAAGGGAAGGGAGAAAGACAATGAAACGGGGCGAATGAGAGAGGAAATGAAAGAACAAGAAGGAAAGACATGGAACAAAAAAGAGGGGGAAGGAGAGAGGGAGAGAGAGAGAGAGAGAGAGGCTCCAAGACTGCACACACTTACTGAAGAGACTAACTCCAACTGGAAGCCACTGCCGTCTACCTACCACCTTTACAAACAGAAAAAATTGTAATTGGAGGTTTAATTTATGATTTTTTTCACTTTTTTTTCTAGCAAGATAATGATATCAAGCGTTGCAATTTGCTGATGCAAATTGTATGGCAATAATGGGTCGTAAAAAAGCGGAGTAACATCTCTGAGAGTTAGAGAACACCCTGGGTATTCATTTAAACCTTCATTAAAGCATTTAAGCTCGCATTCAAAGCCTTTATATCCGGAAGTGGTATATAATTGAGGCCTGATAGTGCTGCCTGTAAACTCAGCGCAGTGACATCATCTATATGTTTGTGTGGGGTGATTGAGGGGAACCACGACGGCTGCAGAGGCATCAGGAGATGACAGTGCACAGATACTGACAGGATTCTCTCTCTGATGAACTGCAGAGCAAGATGAAGCGACCATTTTCTGCTCCATCGGTCTTCCAGTGCTAACATTCTCACTATATCAAACGTTACAGTGAGAGTGTCGAGCGCAGAGGTGTGCGCCGTGTGTTCCTGAGTGTGCGTTACAGTGGCTGTGATTGTGAGCGCGCACGTGTGTGAGCGCATGCGCGATAGTTTGTGTGTGTGTGATTCTGAGAATGCGTGTTAGAGGCAGAATGTGTACGTGCGTGAGCGCATGCGTGAGTGTGTGTGTGTGTGAGATTCTGAGAATGCGCGTTACAGACAGACTGTGACAGTGTGTATGTTCCGTACTTGTGTCAGCGCATGCGCGAGAGTGTTTGTGTGTGTGTGTTTGTGAGATCTTGAGAATGTGCATTAGAGACAGAAAGTGCAAGAGTGTGTGCGTGTGTGAGCGCATGCACGAGAGAGTGTGTGTGTGATTCTGAGAAGGTGCGTTGGAGACAGAGAGTGCGAGAGAGTGTGTGTTGTGAACGTGTGTCAGCGCATGCGTGAGATAGAGAGTGTGTGTGATTTTGAGAATGTGCATTAGAGACAGAGACTGCGAGAGAGTGTGTGTGTAATTCTGAGAATGCGCGTTAGACAGAGTGTGAGTGTGTATGCGCCGCGTCAGTGTGAACACGTAGAGGTGTTAAGGCAAACAGGAACCCAAATTAGGACTGACGAATCAGGTGAAACCAACACCTGTCACTGGCAGCTGACGTGCAAATCTAAACAGCCTTCCGGTAAAAACAGGGGCGCTAAATCTAATCTAGACAGGCTCAGTGTGTGTACAGGTTCATTCCCATACTGCACGAAGACACCTAATTCCACAATTGATGGTTAATAATTAACCCCAAGAGTGCTGAAATAATTAAATTAATTTTTTTTTATTCATCTCGCGCTGTTGAAAAGCTATCATGTGGCGACTTGTTTACAAGCTTTCATTTTGATATCTTTCAACATTGAGGAAAGATAACTGCATACGGTGCCATGAGAGTTAATATTTGGACAAGTGCAATCAAGCCTACCTATTACCATCTTCTTGGACCAGGGCAAAATCAGAGCTTACGCTGTTACTAAGCCATTTTGGATTTCGCAGGTCACAGAGGGTCCAGCGCAGTTTTTGGGACTGAAGGACTACGACACATTCCAAAAGCTGAGCTACTGGAAAATAACACACCGTCAATAGGCAGTGCAATAGGATAAGTATCATGCTTCAGCCGTGCACAACGAATGTAAACAGACACAAAAATCATGTTAATGGACTCAAATGGTTGATAAAGTAAAGCTCCAGTGGATTACAAGCACTAGATGGCATCCCTCAAATTATGCAGAAGCATTTTACATTCATTAAATGATCCTGTCGTTCATGAATTCACAGCCTCCACCATTCAGGAGCAGGACACTGGCAGGACGTTAAGTGACAGAAAGGCCCTGGAGTTATAATGGTTCAGCAAGCCTGTCCTGTGGTGTTCCACGTCCCACTCTGTTCCAGTGGCCCGACCCTTAACACCATTTGTGCTAATGCAGGGACTTCAATGTGCTGACCCCCAGCACATCATACCTCCTCCTCCAGAAACCAAAAGTGTCCCCACCCCCGACAGCACTCGTTGAATGATCCCACCGCTCTGCCATAGGGTTGTGCAGTCACTGGAAAGGAGTTCAAAAACCGCCATTGAGCGCGCTCAGTGGAAAGCCCTGGGCCTTTATCCGGGACGGGTGATTGATGTGCTGCGGGCTCTGCTGTGGTTAACAGCAATTTTTATCTGTTGCTAGCGGCAACGGCGGCGGTCTCTCGGCGGGAGGGTAGCGGCAGGCTGCGGGTCCAGGGACGGGCCGCACGTGGGGATAAACAAACAAGTTTTCTGACCCCCCGACCGCCCCCGCGGCGCTTAGCCACTAGCGCGGCAACCCCGCCGAGCAAGGAGGGGATCGGGATTGGGGGGGAAATTTGGAGGGGGGCCCGACTGCGTTGCGGATTTAACTCCGTACCTCTGGGCCGCGGGAATCTTTTCCTAATTTACACGCCGTACGGGAGGAAACGAGGGACACCTCAGATGTAAACCCCCCAAAGACAGAAGCGCTGCTGTAGCGAGCCTCATTTGGGATTGGGGGGGAGACTGGAAGGTGATACTTGTGTGGAATGGGACGACTGATATCAAGGACTACACTGCTTCAGCCAAACAATAATTCTCTCCAAGTTTTTTATTCTTCTAATTAGATTTTAAAAAGTCATACTGCTAGCACTGTTTGGTTCATAAAATGAAAATATGAGGTGAAAATTACTGCAATGGTGCAGAAAAATTCACCTGAGCAGCAAGCGAGAAATAAGATTATTCTCTTCGGTTGAGACACAAAAGAAGTGCTGTAAGGACGGGCTATTTTTAAGTATATACCACACACACTTCGCTCTGTTGTGTAGCACCTTGCGTGAAAAGATTTAAATGAAGTCTGAGTTTGTCACAACAAAACACGCTTCATAACATTTTACAGAATATAAAAATAATTTTCTCAAATGTACTCCAAATTTCTAATGTGCAAGCATTTTAGCGAAGTATTTAAGTAAGATCATTTAAAGAACAATTCTTGAACATGCCTCCAGTTTATCCAATCAGAGCTCTCGGTGACAACCACTTCTGAACCGCATTGTAAAAATGCTTTAAGCATGAATAAACTGCCATGCTAAAAGCACACAATCGAACGGAAGGAATGAGATATAAAACAAATATAATGAAAGACCTTCCATGCGTTGCTCCATCCACTGCGGCTGTAGTAGATTTCAAGAGGCACTTTCTGAAGTCGGGCCTTGGAACATGCTGAAAGACTACCCATGGGGCACTGGGGGGCGGGGGGCTTCTTAATCAATAAAGGGCAGTCCATAGCCATCACCAAGGCTTACCTGGAGAGGCCCGATCATCGCCATCTCAGGTGAGAGGAGGCATTCACTGAAATTCAAAGCTATTGTAGCCTCATGCTTTTCAGGTTTGAGGAAGAGATCGGCCGGGGGGGGGGAGATGATAGCGACGCCGACACAGATTGACATTTCAGTGAGTTTCATTCTCATGAACTTTCTTATTCATGGAGGGTCCAGCAGAGGGAGACGACGCGAGACACCAGAGGTCCCAGGGCCTGTCTTCTAAGAAAGCAGGTATCGGCAGAGAGCAAAACACTTCCGTTTCAGATGCTGGGGTTATCTCCCAAAACTTGGGGTAACAAAAGGCTGTCAACAAGCAGGGTGAATGGAACCGAGAGGGATAGAGGGAATGAACATCCTTTTGCGGGATGTCAGAGTTGGAAACGGATACAAGCGTCCAGGCTTCCATGACTTCTCGAAAACACTTACAGAAGAGGACTTTCCAAAAGTACAACATACACACTTCAAAACACCACCTCCTCCATTACCCAAGCCAATGAATCCGCATTACAAACTCTGGTTTTATTTAAATTCTGGTGCGCTGCCCAAGCTTGTGCACATACAGTATTCCAGTGGCAACCAACTCAGTTCATCGAGATCTACCATGCTTTCTGTCAGTGATGTTGCTAGGCACGTGTCCTACGTCCCTGACGCATTAAAATCTGAAAGGACACAATAAACTCACTATCCATGCGTCTCAGGGACGCACCTAATTTTTCCCATGAAAAACGATGCATTGGGCCGATTACACAAAAGCCTTTTAAGTTTTACACGCAGATAACCTTAATCGCGCGTTTAGCATGAGTTTAATTTTAATCACCGTTTCAGGAGAAGCAACTGTCCGCGTAAGTTAATTCGCGTAAGCCACTACCACAGATTGATTTGCACCTAAATATGTGACGCCGACCTGCCTTCATCTGGTTGCCTGGTAGAACACTTGCGCCTTTTCCGGAAAGAAATGCATAAATAAAATTAATGCATTAATTTGTTGCCTTCTTCAGTTTCTTATTCACTTAACAGACGGATTCTGCAAGGCCATGTTGTTCGTTTACATCGACGTTTACATTTTCTAAAAAGGATACCGTGAGTGAAGTCTGAACTGCATTTTCACTCTTCACCGATAATGAAGGCACAATGAGTGTGTGAAATCACCACGAGTGCCGAGGATGAGCCAGTGCTGGTGAAGGATGCGTCTGAGAGCAGCATCTTGCTCACGTCCACAGGACACGCAAAGACAGTTTGACATTATTTTGAAGCAAAGTTAAATTCTCGCCACATTTTCTTTGCCGACATCTCTGTGCTAAATGTGTGTCCACAACGCAACTACCCTTAGAAACGGGGTTAGAAACCGGTAACGACAACTGGAAATGCCCATCATGCAATGGCAAGTAGTCATAATTTGACCGCACCTGCTAAGTCTGAGGGCTAAACGCAAGGTTATCCGCGTGCAGTCAAACGTGCAATGATCCCATCTTGTGAAACGGTGTTTAAACATTCGTTTAGCTGTCCGCGTACAACGGCATTTTAACATGCGTTAATACGCGCGCTAAAATGCTTTCATGAAATCGGCCCATAGAGAACAACGGGTTTAAAATCACAGTAATTAGCAAAAGAAATCTGATGATGAGAATGTTTTGTTTGTGTGTTAAAATCAGCACTTATGTTAATTTATTTTGGTACTACGGACACCATTTTGTTTTCATTTGAATTTTATTAATTTATTTTGGTGCTATTTGTATTGCTACAAAAATGCTATTTTATTTGAATTTTGCATGTCATGCCACTAAGACAGTTGTTTTGCTATAAAATTCCAAATCTGAAAAGTTTATTTGTTTAATTTCAGATACATTTTGAACATGAATATATCCATTAATTATAACCATATCATACCAAACCGCCACCAAGGAGTTTAACACTACAATTTCAGAAATAGAAGAATATAAGAAATGGAAAGATATAATTTTTTTTCATTGGGGACCCATTGAATTTCCGGGGGATCCACTCAAATCACCACCTGCGGGTCCCGGGGACTCACTCAATTGAAAACCCATCAACATCACTGTTCCGTTCTCAGTTTATCCGTAATTAGTCATACGTGACTTCAATATGCAGAGCAACAGTAAGATGTGCTTTATTAGTGTTGGAGTGAAAATCATGAGAACTGGAGATCTTCAGGAGAAGGGAAGGTTACTGCTGACCTAAACCCTACAAAGATTTACCTGAGGACCAGTAAAAAGTGGGTCGTCAACGATGCTTCAAAAATAGATGGATTTTGCTGACTCTTCGCTACAGGAGCGATAAAACTAAATGAAGTACAGCTGGAGAAAATTTGGGGCATTAAAGTTTTCAGCCATTTTTGTTTTCACAATCGCACCCTAAACTGAAATATTGTTTGTCTCCTTCCCCCCTGCGTGAACGCATCCATCAGGAACCTTCCTGTGAACCCAGCAGCCCTTGCAGGCGAAGTGGGAGACACATGACTGAGGGCAGGAGGGGGCGTCGCCCAAAAACAAACTGTCAAATCAGGTTTACTCTTCGCCTCTTTTCTTTGTGTTTTAGTGGCTGTTGACAGGCAACAAAAACACATACATAAATAAATAATAAATGAAAAAATATATAATTAAAACAGCTCCCTTGCGGTGGCGATTTACTCAGAGGAGGGTTAGGGATGGTGACAGGATCTCAGTGGTGTGTTGTGTGTATGCGTTTGTGGGGGGGGCGCGTTTGCCATCAGATCACCTCCAGCTTCTCTCCATCAGGCGCTCCTTTGTGCACAACTCCCCCCCCCACCCAACCCCTTGACAAATTACCCCAACACCGCACCGCCCCCCAACCACACACCCGCTGCCTGCAAAACCCAGTGTGTCTGCAGATAAGACCCCAGAGCCTCAAGACCCAGTAAAGGCCTTAGAGACAGGACCCAAATCCGCCCTCAGAGACAGGACCCGAGTCCGCCCTCCGATGCCCCAGGATGCTTTGCAGCGGATCGCGAGGCGCGATGTGGGGGCGTCGGATGGCAACCCAAGGCTTCCTGCCACAAAAATGCATCTTTCAGTCTGTTTCCATTTTCTCCTCTCTCTCACTTGTTCTTTCCCTCTCTCTCTCTCTCCCTCTCTCTTCCTTTCTTCCCTCAAGCCCTCTCACAATCTCTCGCGCTCTCTCTCTCCCACTCTTTTGCTCCTACTCTCTCTCAATTGATTTTTCCTTTGCTCTTTCGCTCTCTATCCCCTGTTCTCACTTGCTCTCTCTCTCTCCATCCCTGCCCTTACACATACCCGAGGAAGACACAAACGCCTTCCTCCTAACTACAGTTGACAGGAAGGTCGAAGGGCTCGGAGCACCGTTTCATTTGTGGTTATTCTTGGTGTTTCTCTCTCCTCGTGCTAAAGTATTCAGCCGTAGAGCATTTAGCCTTAGAATCACACTTCTCCTATTGAACAACTTCGCATCTAAATGCCTTCCAGACCGTCTACACTGATTAGAAATTCTATAACATGAAATAAGAGTAAGAATGGATTTATATAAACTGTAAAGAAATTGACAAATTCCATGAAGGTCATCTTGCTTTGAAGTTCAGATTTATCACCCAAACAACCATTCAACTGTCTGGACATCGATCACCTGTAGTGATATAGTGCCAATGTTGTTGCAAAATGGCTGCATTTAGAAACAGCACTGATAGAATAAAAACCACAGTAAATTATAGCATCATCAAAAACGTAGAAAAATGGGTAACACTTTACTTGAAGGTATCGTCATAAGAGTGACATGACACAGTCATGAACGTATCATAAACATTATATGAATGTCATAAACGTTGTCATTAAGTGTCATTCGGTTTTTGAGATGACAAGTTGACATTGTTTGGGTTATCTTGATTATGACAACTTTGTCATAAGAGTGACATGACACTGTCATAACTGTTACATGACATGTAACAGTTATGACAGTGTCATGTCACTCTTATGACGGTACCTTCAAGTAAAGTGTAACCGAAAAATGCGTAGTATAAATGGAAAAAAATAAAAAATAAATAACTTTTCAGATGCAAGTGCTGTGATTGTTCATTCATTTTGCATTCTTGCCAAGCCAAATTCCTGCAGGGACAGGCTCTTGTGTTTAACCCTTAGAGTGCTGAAATAAATTCAAAACTAGAGTGGCTAGGGCCCTGAAGGTTGCTGGCAGTTACAGTCCCAACAGGAGAAAAGTAACTAGCATCAGTCTGCAGATTGATCAGGAAGCCAACAAGAATTCTTGCGAAAGCATCACATTGTCCCCATGACACTGGTGTTAAAAAGCTCCAGCTTGGACATTCGCAAAAAAATTTAACCCGTTTAAATATTTCGCGAATTTCGGCAATGATGGTGAATGGTCTCATACCACTGCAAATCAATTCACAGTTCTTTGAATCAATTCTTCTCTGCGAAAGAAGAGAACTCCAACGCAGCTCAGTGAGAAAGGGGTTTTAGTTATCATTATCAGGCAACATGACTGAGCGGTCACACTTTTTCATAAGTGACAGACAGCAACATTTTTATGTCACTTTTCTGCCATTCAGCAAAAAATATAATTTTTAAGAAGTCTAAATCATGAAAATCCAATTAGATTTTTTTCTAGCCTTAACTTTCACTGTCGTCTGCTGTCAATTTGTGAAGTGCGGCACCTTCTCAATTCACTTCTGGTTCTTGCTCTGCTTTCAGACAATGATTTTTCTTACACTACACTGCCGCCGTGTGGGTCCAATTAGTATTATTCTTTCTATTCCATGATGCTAATAGGAGCAAACATCCAAAAATGAATTTTGACCAGTTTTTTTTGCCGCAATTGATCGCTAAAAAAGGTCGACCATGCGGTTACTATGCCCGTTAAAATTTTATTTATATATGAGTTAGTACCTAATACATACTAATGTGTAAAGACATTATTAAACGAGGAAATGAATCGATTGATTTTGTCACATGACCTTGACCTTGAAGACCAAAGTCAAATCCAATATGGTTTTTTTGATCAGCATACATGATTTGTCATTAGTATGTATTACATAACGAAGATCTAAAGCCAACATTAAAGGACTTTTAGACCATTTTTGTCAGCACCTGGACCTTTTTGCCCAAAGTCAAATCCAATATGTCGAAAACAATGAGCATACATGATTTGCTATTAGTGCCGAATACATACCTAAGCTCTAAAATCAATTTTTTACAAATATGGGCCATTTTTGTCATATAACCTTGACCTAGAGGCCCAACATCAAATTTGACTGACTGCCTAAGAATGTTCAGCACACATGGTTTCCTATAGATGCCCCAAAAATACCGGAGCTCTAAGCGCCATATACAGCAAGTTATGGCACATTTTTGCCATTTGATCTTGACGCATCTCGGGCATCAACTTGATGACCCATTTGATCACATCCCAAAATTAAAAAAAATAAATAAATAAATAAAAAAAAAATTCATCGGACCATTTTTGAGATACAGCTTTAAACGGACGACGCCGGACGCAAAGTGACGACAATAGATAACTGGCCTACGGCCGGCAACCTTAAAATATAAATTAAATTTTCTTGTGCTATTGAAAACCTATGATATGGCGAGACTAGTTTGAAAGAACTCCTGCAACAGCTTTGATTTTGATTTCCTACATCATTGAGCAACAGTAGTTGCATTTAGCGCTCTAAGGGTTAAATTAAGAAACAGAAGTGTAATGTATTCTAAAGCAATGGGAACCCGAACAGATTATGTGAGAGTTTGGACTCTCCAAGCTGACGAGATGCAGCTCAGCTAAAGAGGTCTCCTACTGGCTACTCAAGGTATGTGAGCAGTGATTTCACGGAGCCGACTCCATGGAAAAATGTCGACTTTCCTGCTGTTTCTGAATAAACCCGCTACCTGATGCTATTCCCACACCTCATATTATAGAGTGTACTGCAGCAGGGCGATGTCTCTGACAGTGTTTTCCCCCAAAGCCACTGAGCATGAGACAAAGCAGCACTAGTTTAGCAGGCCTGAGGCCTTCCACACGTCCACATGAATGTGTTCTTCCCAGTGCAGTGTCACTGATGCACAAGAGACGAGAAAAATGAAAGACAAACCTAAATGAGAAAGGAGCAGGTCAGCAACCAAGGTGAAAATGACTGAAATCAATGTAGCGGAGCAGTCCAAATGAGCAGGACAGGAATAAATGCAATGTTTTCATGTCAGCTGAGCGAGTGAGGGGAAAGCATCTTTTCAATGCATGTGAGAGCACAAGATTGCATGTGTGCATGTGTGTGTGAGACAGGTGACAGTGCAAGTGAGTGTGCGCGCGCACGTGTGTGTGTGTGTGTGTGTGTCAGAGTGCATGCAGATGCTTGTTCCTGTGTGCGTGAGTGTGTATGCGCGAGTGCATGCAGATGCTTGTTCGTGCATGTGTGCGCGTACGTGTGTTAGTGTGTGAGACAGGTGAGTGTGTGCGTGCGTGCATACGTATTTGTGTGAGAGAGAGGTGAGGGAGTGTGTGTGCGCGCATGCACAATTGCGTGTGTAATGTGCCAAAGTACAATGCCAGCAATGAACATCTAAGAACTTCTGTACTTTTTCAACTAAAACACAGCAGGGCAGTTTAATCAGTCTGTCACACAAAAGTAACGTCTGTAATATCATAATTTCCCCATAACTTCATTTAATGGAATTAAAATGCCTAACGACACCGTCATAAACGGAGCAGCGAGACTGTAATTCTGCCGTGAGAGTCATAAAGGACCAATGTGTCACTTACCGAATAGCCCCGTCCAGACAACGAGTGTGTGGAGCTCTGCAGGAGAGAGAGAGAGGGATAGAGAGAGAGAGAGACAGGGAGAGAGGGGGAGAAAGAGAGGGATGAGAGAGGCAGGAAGAGAGAGAGACAGAAAGAGAGGGAGGGAGAGGGGGGAAGAGAGAGAGAAAGAGAGAGAGAGAGAACACAGGTGACCTTTCAGTGCAGCTCTACACACACATCAAGGGGACATGATGAAACGGCATGGTCTTAATATCAATATTCCCCGTTAACCTTTCGCATCGCACACTTCATCTCCACTCATCCCCTACTGCGGCTGCGGATTGAGACATTTATTTTAGAAAATGAAATTGGTGTGGGGTGGGAGGGGGTGTGGAGGAAGTCCAGTCTCTGAGGAAATGTATTCACATCTTTTAAAATAAACGTATTTTTTTCCTCAGGTTTCATCGTAACTATAGCAACCCAAAGGCCTTGGACTAGTAAGTGTGAGGATGGCTAAAGTTCATTTTCTTTAAATGCGACATAAGGTGAGCCAAATATAGCAATGGAAAATAAGACTTTCAGCAGCATTTTTGCCATAAAACATTTTAATAATAAAATTTGTAAGCATTGATTAGCCAATTAAGCTCATTAATTAATGTGCCATATTTATTGATCTTAAACGGTTGATAATGTCATGGTAGACGCAGTCTTCCGTCAGACCGCACCACCTCCCCCCCACCCAAAACATAAAGATAATAAGATAATGAAATGAAAACACCGCTCCTGAAGAACAGGCTTTTGGAGAGGCACAGAGCTCCATCCTTTTGACTTTGAGACATCACTCCATGATGACTAATTGACATTACCATTAGGAAGTGAATATTTCAATAGCACACACATTCATGAGCTTGCACCTTAAAGGTCCCATATTATACTGATCCTTCTTTTAACACATGCAAGTAATGTTATAATGTTGGATGTCCATACTCAATCTCTGCTAAGTTTCTGAACAGAAGATAGAGGGGTTTTTTGCAGTAATCTGTGAAGGTTATTTCCTGCCTCTTTGAGCAGCTTCTCCCAAGATCTTCATGAGATTTTGGCAAAACCTGATGTCAGGTTGTGGCATCCAATCAGGACAGACCTGGCCAGAACCAATAACGGCGCTGGACCTGCCCATCCTGGGAATCTATTCCATCAGGCACAAATGGGCACAAATCATTTTAAGTTTAATTTTATCAGTATATCTCTCGAAGCTGTTCGTACTTGGATGCAAAAAGTACAACTATTTTCTCTTCCAAAAGACGATGCCACCAGAAATCAGTGGGTAGCTTTTTTGTTTGCCAGCAGCCAACCGCCACGGCCAAAGGGAACGTTAGTCGTTTGTGCTTGTCATTTCACAGAAGACAGCTATGTCAATAAAGGACAATTTTACGCTGGATATGCAGCTCAGTTGCTTTGCAAACTTGGGGTAGTTCCATCGATTGAGAGCTCAGAGCCATAAGCTGAAGCTGCGTAATGATATGACAGCAAATAATGTAAGTAAAGCTAATGTGTTTTGGGTGGCTAGCAGGACCGCTAACAATAGTCAGCACTAACAACTGGCTTTAAATGCAGGCTTTGTAAAATATCCAAAGTTAAAGCCTGGATCGGTACCTGTCCGTGACTCAACGACAGACCTGGAAGTTGTATGTTTTACCATTTTGTGTTGCTTTACTGCATAAGCCTAACAAACGTGATAGCCTGTTGAATGTGGCTGTAGCACTGCAGCTAACGTAGCTAAGTAACTGCTGCTAATGTTGGTGTCCTAAATATTAAAGAGTAAATAATATCAGGAGACATTCAACAGAAGGTGTGTAAACATAATCCTCATTTGAAGCTAACTTTTTATACATCTTTGTAATGTGGATGCTTGGTTGAACTGTTCACGGTAACGGACCTTAGGGTTTCTAAAACCTGTATTGCAGCAGGATACTGTTCGTCTCGGTTGTAGTAATGAACGCTTGGTTACCACAGCATGTTAGTTTGTGTGCCCTGCAATTAAAAATGCTCCTAGTTATTAACTTATAGGCAGTAATTCTGATTGGTATGCTTGTGTTACTTTGGTTAGCATCAAGGCGGTAGGTTCATCATAACGTTACCTGATCATAGCCACTACAGTTGAAGATAAACCTGAGAGTTGTTGTGTGTGTCTGCAAAGTTGGGCTGACATGGCTGCAATTAGACCAGACGTAGGTTTTGCAGAGCTTAGGGTACATGTTTAGGTTTGTTTACTGCTGCCGTGAAATGACCGTTTAACTTATCCATGACCAGGGCTTTGCCATTGTGTGGGCTAGCTCTCTGATACTACCGCGGTGAAAGCAATCGCGAAACAAACTATAACGTGCTTGGCATAAAAAACGATTTCTCTGCATTGCAGTGGCGGAATTTCCCCCCTTAAAAATGGTTCTGGCTAACAAAAAGCCGAAAAAAGTGGAGGTCAGATACAAAATTCTTTCCACTAGAAGTTATCGATACGCTAGCTCCACATAAGCAACGCTTACACCATTTGTGTGTTTTTGCTACAAACTCATTGAGTAGCTTGGTGGTGGAATTGTGTTTTGTTTTGGTATAAATGGTTATCAAGAGCTTTTAGCAAAGTTTCTTCCAGATAAGTGGATATATATCATGATTATATAACAGTGCAGCAACAACCACATGCATGCAAGGCCAGACAGCCCGAGCAACACACTAAAATTTCAACTTGCCGCTTATTGACACCCTACTGTAAACGCTGCAGCAACACTTCAATAGCTTCCTCCTCCTGTTCAGGGTCGGATTCGGGATCAAACAAGTACGGTCTTACAGCAAAAGATGCCGAAGAGAGCTGAACTGAAATACCTGCCATCTTGGTTTCCTGGTTTTTCCAAGTCTGCACCCTCCTCCAGAGTAGAAGCGGTGAGGTAGCCAATCAGAGCAGCGCCTCATTAGCATAGCCTCCATGACCACTCAAAACAGCTTGCATTTCAGGCCGGCACAGACGGGGTGAGAAAAGCTCTCTCAAGGCCTGGATGTGGGCGTTTTTTTTTTTGTAACTGAATTCTTAACAATATTTTAAAGACCCATTGGACATATTTTAAACAACTAAATAAAACATAATATGGGACCTTCAACCATTATATGCAAATTCTAAATAATGCAAATCCGTTCCTGTTGCGCTTGGCCCCATTTAAGGCTTTATAATATTGGATTTGTGACATAAAGACTGGAAAAATAATTTCAGTGAAGTAAGACACTTGCCTCATTTTGAAAATCAATTACAAAATATTCAGCCATTAAATTTCAGAATTTTGTGGACGCCGGCATTTACCATGTGCTTAGGGGTTAAAGGATTTTTTAACCTTCATATAACCAGGGAAAAATTTGATTGAGAATTTCTCTCTTGTTCTAGGATGCCCTGGGAGAAATACCTGATAGAACAGTTGCAGGTGAGGAGGGACAGAGAGTAACAGGGATAAGGGGTTAAGGGCCTTGCTCAAGGGCCCAACAATAGAGCTCTTCCCTGTGGTTTCTCTCCAGATCAGGTCAGAATGCCAGGCCCCACCAAGGGCTTAAACCAGCAGCTGTTCAGTTACCAGTCAAGCACCCTGCCACTAGGCCACCCTGCCTACAGCTGCCTGTGCAGATGTAGAGAGAGCCCTGAATTAGTCAGTCAGTGCAGAGCTGCAGACCCGAATCCACATCACCCATCATCATCACCCACCCCCCCAAACCCCTACCACTCCATCTTGCCCCACTCCTGAACTCTTCGATTGCCAATTTCCACCACAGTCTCAGGGGGTGCCTTTCTCTGCTAGACCAATTTCAGTGCTGCCTTGAATTCACCCCCCCCCCCCACACCCACCTCAACCTCCCACAACCCCCCATCCACCCCCTGCCAGTGCTCCACTCTCCCACACCTCTGCAGCGTCTGCCCTCTCAATAAGAACCCCAAACACACACATACAAACACACACACACACACACCGAGCACAGCTCACCGACCACCCCGCCCCAGCTGTGACAATTAGGGTGGAGTTTTCGGAAAGCGGGAAGCCGGCACGGCAGGAATCAAAGAAGCCTTTCCTGCCTCACTCTCCACAGGCATACCTGAGACCAGCGGGAGCACTACTGAGAGAGGGCAGGGAGCGGGACTGGGGCGGGGAAGGAGGGATGAAGGAGGGAGGGATTGTGTGTGTGTGTGTGGTGGCCATGGCCCCGTGGAACAAGGGGAACGAATGTTTGGAATTAGCCCAACCATGTGGGCTCGCTGGAGTCTGAGGGTTTTCCTTTGGAAGGGAGAATCAGAGAGGGAGACGGAGGGGAGCGGCTCATTTAAATGATAATGAGGGACAATCCACTGGATTTAGAGCAGAAGAGGGAGGAGAGAAAGAGAGAAAAATCCATGAAATCGGCGGCGGCCTGTAAGCCTGGAGGTCGAGACACAGCTAAACACTTTCTCTAAAAAGCCATTATACACGGCTCTGCGGATTTCAGCGGCGGCCCAGGACTTGAAAGGGATTTAAAAGCCCCGCCTCTCTGGGACGCAGGGGTTCAGGGCTGGAAGTCGGAGACAGAGGTGATTGGGGAGGGGGGGGAATACAAAGGGCGTGGTGAGGACAACCGCCAGATTTTTAGGGTCAACTTAAACAGCCCAAGAGAACATAACTTTTTGACCACTGCGCTGCCCCCAGCCTCCTTATCCTCTCCTGATTGGATACCACTGCATACTGATTAACACCTCTCTTTGTGGTCCAGGGTGAAGCTTCAAGCACAAGGACCTGTAAAGCGACCAATCAGGGCTTGGCGAAGTGTGCCATTCTTTGCCAATAGCAGGGCCCCCATCAGGCATTACAACCAGAGTGGGTCCGCGGATGCAAACCATTTTAAGGGGTCACTCCTCGCCTTAACCCTCTACTATGGTAACTCCCCCATTCACCCAAACTACTTTCCGTGGGATAACACACACACACACACACACACACACACACACGGTCCCTCACATGCACACAAAATCATCTTAGTTTCTCTCTCCTAATCCCCCACCTATTGATTTCACAGAACGGCTGCAATACAGGAGGGTTTAACTCGTCTTAAAGAGCGACTACGGGGCACCGTTACGAGGGACAAACAAACGCCCACGTTTTATTGTTCTTTTTTTAAGGTGAAGCTAATTGACGCACGGCGGTTTTTGTAGAGGTGGGAGACAAAAAAACAAGGTTAATCTCTATTTCTCCCGTCTGTGAAACTCGGACCGAAAATCCGACTGGCTCGTCGCTCCCGCTTTCGGTGCCGAAATACATTGGCGCGAGCGAGTCTAAAGTGGGTGTAGAGCCTCAGTCGGCCTTCCAAAAATTCAGTTAGCTCTCACGGTGATCAACATTCATCTCACGACGGCGAGAGCGATTTCAATGAGTTTTTACAGGCAGCTACTAATAGAGTTTTTCTTTTTTTTTTTTTCCTAAGTAACTAGAAGAGAGCAACCTTTTCCAGTTCTTTTTCTTCTCTTCCGAACGCGCGGCGGCAGCAGCAGCAGTGTCACGACTCGAGCGGAGACAGACGAGCAGATAGAGATGGCACGGCCGCCGAGATCCGCTTTTCGCCATTTATTTGGCAGGAGATTAGAGAGACGCGCCGTATCTTACACCGTCAGAGATTACAGCGTGCAATTTTCCGCATTTTTTTTCCCCCCGCTGTCGCATTCCCCTGTCAGAGCTGTCAGCCGCCATCTCCCTTTCATCCGCCAAGACCGCCTTTCCTTCACCCCCCCCACCCCCCCGACTTTTTCATTAAAAAAAACAGCCTTTTACACAGATTCGCGAAAAATAGCGAAGGGAAGAGAGCCAGGGAAGAGCAGGAGAGAAAGAGGATAAAAGAGAAGGTTTTCTTCTTCTTCTTTTTTCTCCTTTGAATCCTGAATAGCTAAAGCTACGCATTTAATAAGTTTCAATAAAATAAAATCCTCCACCACCCCAGGTTTTTTTTTTCCTTCTTAGCAGAGTTCCTTTTGCCAAGAGGCCAAGCTTAACCCCCCGCCACCCCCCTTCCCCCAGCAGCTAAATGAACTGTCTCATTGAATTTACTGATGTTTTAGGAAGCCTAGTTGACAGGCATTCGTTAGGAAACATATTCCATATTCATTTAAAACCAGCCGCATGGGACTGCGCATAAATTCTCATTACTTCCATGTATCTCAATTGCCTTACCTCATCCTTCTCCCGCCCGACACCACATTCCCTCACCCCTCCCCCTTTCGCTGATCATATTTTACCAGCAAATGGGAAAATAATCTCAGCAGTCGTTAGCATACGGGAAAAAGGCAGGATTTGTTGGTGGCGGAAAGGTCTTTAACCTCAAACTAAGCGGGTCAAGAGGTCAGATACCACCTATGAAGCATCAGGTGACCTGAACACATGACCCAGCAGAGAGAGAACAGCTTTACTCAGTTCCAGATTTGCAATTTTAAGTGTCTCTGAACCCCAACCCCCCTCCAATTCCCATTAGCGTCCGACATCATTGGGCACGAATGAACCTGGAGGGAGCGAATTAGTGTTGTAGGAAAAGCCTTAGTCGCAGTCATGTACGCATTCAGTTTCCCTTCACAGAGCTGCATACTCCCATCTCAAGGCGAAATAAGATTCTAGTTTCTTGCTGAAAGTAAGTTTAGGGAGCCGCAACACTGCTCCCTACGTGATCACAGCCCGAATGAACATTTCATAAGATGCATAATATCTGAATATTTCAGATTTTGTGAATGATAATGGACTTCAAAATACTATGTGCCAAGTATTTGGGACAGTCTCACTATATGAAAAGGCCTACACCCACGATAAGTCTGACACAACAAGGCTGTATAAACCTAAAAGTTAAGGCTGACTGTCTCCAACTTTATATTCGTAATTTTCAAATCCGAAATGCTGGAGTACAGGGCAAAGGTCAAAAATTGGGACGTCGTCCAAAAATGGATTATGCTGAATGCTAAACACTCGGAACACGTAGATGAGAACCTGCGGAGTCAACAGACCCCATGGCCTGGCGCAGAAGTTCAGGGGTCAAAAACTAAAGCTGTATTCAAAATTGGTCAATCAAGCAATCATTCCCCATTCCCATCATAGATAAATCTAAATAGAGCACAATACAGGGAAGTCATTATCAAATAATGAATGGAATTTGGACAACACAACAAGGCTAACTGAAATACACGCCAAGCATTTCCTTGCGTAAACATTCCAAAGCTATCACTAGTCAGCGCTATCGCTTTAGCATGATTTCAAGCTATGCAATGCCCCAGTTCTGTCATAAACAAATAATTGTCATAAATAAAACGTTTTGTTGCAGCCACTTTCTTGCCGCTCCTGGATTACGTTGATGGTGTATATCTCATGCATATCACGGAGCTCTGAGATTCATAACCGGCTGTAAACTCCTCACACATCACTGTACTTTGTACTCTCTCACAAACTGGTCATCACTTTCCATGAGCAGAATCTCTCACTGGTATCTTTTTATCTATAAATCCATCATTGATCTGCTCCGCTCTTATCTGTCCATGTATATAACACGGAAACAGTCTGATCGTGGCCACCGGTCCCGGGACTACATCACTTGTTAGCCATCCCCTCAGTCCGTACTGAACTTCGCAAAAAGGCGTTCTACTCTGCCCCTGTGACCTGAGAGGCTTGTGAGAGTGTCTGTGGGGGTCTGCACATGTACTCACTAGTTTTATTCTTCTTGTCGGGTTCTGCATCGATTATTTTAATGTTTTGTGTTTTGTCTCTTGTATGTTCAGTTAGTCTGTAACTTAGTGTTTTGCTGCTGCCTGCCCTGAGCAGGTTTCTCTTGTAAATGAGACCCTGGGGCTCAAAGAGATTTTCACCTGTATAAATAAAAGTTAATAAAAAAATAAATCAGTGCTATTCAATAGAATAGCAACATCAAGCGTAATGTTTTCACCAAAAAAAAAAAAAATCACTGTCATTGCATTTGTAAAGAAAGTTCACTGGCTCCCCTTCTATCCGCCATCTTCCATTCAGAAATGATTTTTTAACATCCACTTAGTGTACATTAGTTGTTCACTACATTTACGGGGAACTATGGGCAATATTGTGGGAGACGCAGTGGTTAAGTGTGCTCGACGTAGGATTTAAAGGTCCTGAGTTCGAGTCCTTGCCATGGCTTTCGTTCCTCAGCAAAACATTTCACCCCCGCAGGGCCCTACTCCATCCAGGTGTCCGATTGGGCACCTGCAAATTGTTGGGTATGCCGGACAAAATGCAGGGCGAGGGGGTTAGCCTGTGATGTACTACCATCCCGTCAAGGTGGGGAAGTAATGCTATGGGTACCGGAGATGAGCACCAGCCTGATGAGCCATAAATGGACTGGAACAGACTTTACCTGCCTCTCATGGGTGATATTATAGCTAAGGAATCACAGAGATAATGAGAAATGTCCAGTGATATTGAACAGCACAGCAGTACTGCTGATGCACTGAATAGTGAACATAGTAGCAAATAAGGAATAATTTCAGAAACAGCTTTAAGTCCTGCCTTGTGTTTCTTCCACCCATTAACTGGGCTGGCAGACTCACTAATGAGCAACGCCAGGTGACAGGAACAAAACATGCCATATTTTGGACATATAATGTCCTCACAACACTCCTGGAACATTTTGTCAACGTTAAAACATCCCATGGCTGCTACTTGATGAGAATGCTCTGTGCTCGATGGTATGGAGCCACGATATTACCTCGCTAAAGTGGTCTTTGGAGTTGCTCCTCTGTGGCAGGCCGAACTCCTGTCGGGCCTCGTCCTCGCTGGTCCTCACAGGCCTTCCCAGCAGCCCTTTCACCTGGGGGAGAAGACACACAACAAAAAATAAATACATTTTCAAATCACCTCCAAAACGCTTGTCCTTTTGATGATATTTCTTTAATTTCCCCCCCTTTTTTTTTAATCCCCCCCCCCTTTTTTTTTTTTTTTTATCAAGCAAACAACAACCAGCACATGGATAAAATGCAAAAATTGTGGTTGGGTCAGGTTGGAGGGGGAGAATACATGGAGGAACCAGGCTGCCAGGGTCCACAGTATCTGTTTGAGCTTTGAATGCATGCAAAGCGAGGATGGCATTAACCAAACAGTCCACCTGCAGGTGAGAACCTTCATATTTGCATCAGCCATTTTCTCTCGGCTCAGGAAATGGCATGCAGATGAACATCAACAATAAAAGCACTGCACAGGTTGAGAGAAAGTTTTTTTTTTTTTTGAGCTGAGCTGACCTCCTGACATTTGCCTGGCGTCCAAGTCTTGCGGATTTGAAACTGCCAACCTTAGTGAGACATCCCAAACCCCAGGTGCGCACCATACAGATAGAGTGGAGTAATCCGTTTGAAGGACGACATCAAGGGATTGTCTCTCGTGGTGCAAAATGGAACTGGTGCCCCCCATCCCCCTCCCCTCAGCTGCCACTCTTCACTGTAAATTAGGCAGATCGCTGCTGCTGCTGCTACTGCAATTAACCTTTCCTGGTAAATATCAATTACGGCCCCCGGCTGGGCGGAATTAAAAGGGTCATCAGCTGATTTGACAGGTCTTGTACACGACCACCTGGCTGCTGGGGAAAAAAAAAAAATAGATGGAGGCTTTTTCTCACACTTCTGCCAACCAGAAGTGTGTCTGCCAGTGGACACGACTTCCTCTACATGACTCTGGCCGAGTACAAGAAGGGCTGCAGCACGGTCTGAGAGGACAGCTGGCGGCAGGAAAAAATGTGGATATAAAGTAATAGATACTGTATCGATTTCATTTGCATTGTGCTTTTTATAGAGACAATGGAGAGAGTGTAACTGGCTACAGAAAATGCCTAAAGAGCAAGCAAAGTACTAGAATATATAAAAGAAAATGGTGGTGAGGGGGAAAAAAAAAAAAAAAAAATCAGTCAGATGCCAGAAGTTTCTGGTGGATCCAGACCATGGATAGAAGTGTCATCCTCTGATGGCCGACCAAGTGTGAGTAGAAGATGGAATCAAGGGTGCAGGTAACAAAATATGAGATCTACTGCAGAAAATAATGATGAGTCTTGAGCAAGACTTATCCAGCTGATGGGAATTCTGGGGTTTGGCTGAAGCTACCTATTCTGTATCTAGATACTGAAACATGGGGGGGGGATCAAGAAAGTCACAAAAAGTTCTGTTATCCTTTCCCTTCAATTGCTGGGCTCCACTGGCAGCACATCGGCCCACGCAGCTCGAAACACGGCTCGCTACGACAGGCGAGGACACATCCAGAGGAGGAGGAGGGGGGGCAGGGTGTAACTGTCAAGTGTCACAAGCGCCAGCCAGCTGATTACTTTGTTTACGGAGCGTCGCCTCCGGCAAATTAAAAACCAAAAGTGTTTACGAACCCTCCAGCCCTCTTTATTATGCATCCGAGTCGGCAATCACACTGATTATTGATCAAAAGCGAAGGCCTAATTAACCATCTAGTTCGATAGCGCCAGCCCTGTTAGAAGTGTTTACTTTCCGAGCCATTGTTCTGGGAGGGATGTGTGAAATTAGACTCGGCACAAGGGCCGAAAATTCTGAACCGCCCTCGATAAAAATGCGGCGCCCTGGCTGGATTAAAGACGATAAATATAGAGCCCTGCGATGCGTAAATTAGCTTTTTCGAATCCACCTGCGACTCTAAATTCCGGCGTCACTCCAGGGGTGAGACAGCGACGCTCGTATGTAGAAGCAGCTGCCCTCAGCGTTCTTTAATTCTGGTATGTCGGCGAAAAAAAGAAAAAAAAAAAAAACACAAAGAACGCAATGATCAAGGTCGACACAGCTCCATCGTGTTTACATTGTTCACAGCGGAGTCTTTGTAATACACTGCAGATACAGCGTAACAGCCGACTTTGTTCTCTCTCCCTCTCTCTCCGACGCGGTTCAGAAGGATTACTTCCCTTCAGTGTGGCGGAAAACTGGAATGTTCGACGCAGGGGCAAGGTTAACCGGGTTAACCGAGACATTAGGGGATAGCGGCTTTTTTTTTTCCTTCTGCTTTAAAACAGGAGAGGATACATAAACACAGGAGGAACGGCTGTGTTTTACATGAATAATGCGCTGGAAATTAGCTCCATTAGTCTCAGTATTGAGCGCTGCTAGCCCACGCCCTCCAGGGAGCGGCGCTCAGTGCTCTTTAATTATCTTCAAAGGGCCCCGCTAGTTTCTTAATTTCCGCCCGAGTCGAGTCGGCGGCTTGGGGCCGCTCGTTTGCACAGAGCTGAGCGGCGCGAGGTTTCGCACTCGCAAGGTAACGCTAGAGGCTACCGAGTGGACTACAGAATGCAGTGTGTCAATCCCCCCCCCCCAACTCCCAGTCCCCTTCGGGTGAGGCTAATGCTGGCTGTCATTGTGGCCTTTAACCTGCGGCGTCATTTCTGTAGGGGGGTGGGTACAGGGAATTGACGTCGGCAGCGGGAGGTCGCTTGTTTTAATGGCTGCACGACCCCCGCGGCTAACGCAGGTCCCATAACTCAGAGGGTTTTCACAAGTCGCTGCTCTTAATCTTATGTGTCAGGCAGCAGTCCAACTGACCCCCCCTGCCCACCCCCCACCGGTGCTCCTCACCTGTCACCCTCACCATGTCCGGGGGTAATAGCGACAGCCGCCATTACTGTAAATCTGCTGCTGCGATACCTCAGCCCCCACCAACCACCCTACCTCAGTGGGGCGGTGAGAAGAGTAGATTGCGGGGTTGGGGGAGGGGTGTGTGGGAAGGGGGGTTGGTTAAGGCAGAAAGGATACAGATCCTTCCTCTAATTTGTTCTGAAAAGTGTCCTGCGCTGAAATACCCTCACCTCCATTAACCCAGGCAGACAGGCCTGCCACTGCGCAGGGTGGGGGGAGCGTTTGGGTGACCCAGCGGCACGCCAGCACCGCTGCTCTGGCTCAATCTATCGGCTCATTATCCCGCCTAAAAAACTCCCCCTACCCCCGCCCCGCACCGCAGGCCGGGCCGTGGAGAAGTGCACTTTTGGGCCACAGGCCAAATTGATTCATCTGCCTTCATTTTCTCCAGGCACCAGAAGTGGCAGCTGCACAGAGCCTTTGGGGGCGGGAGGGACGGTGGCGTTTCTGGCTTTGTTCCCCCCCCCACCTCCACCAACCCCGCCTGCTGCAATCCCACCCCCTCCCCTAACTCACACGCCCCCACACCACAGCGGGCCGCACACTCCCAACTCCCCGGCTGGAAATTAGCCCAAGGACAAAGCATTAGATTTACTACAGGGAAACCAAATGGATTTTGGTTTTATTTTAGACCTGTCCCAGTATATCCATTAAGTATCTTAACTATGTATTATTCATACGCGCAGTAATATATGTGCACATAAAATAACCGGAGCCCATTTCACGCTGGGGCTCTAAAACGCCTCTGCTGCCATTTGCCGTGCTTAAGGGACTCTCTCTCTCTATGGTCAGGAGGCAATTATCAGAGCGTGCGACAATGAAGATGCCATTTCAGTCATTCTTTCTGTTTTTTTTCCCCTTTGCTTTAGGAATTAAAGAAATTTCGCTGCTCATGCCCAGTGCAGGGGAGGAGGGAGAGATAAAGAAAACTCAATTAGCGCTAAAAAGCCCAGGCTAGCGCAAAGTGCTAACTGCCTTACAGAACACAAACGCATACATACTAACAACTACCATGGGCGACTCCAAGGTTGCATCTCAGCCATTGAGTAACGTTTTCTCCATGTTGCCGCAATGTCGTCGCCATGTCTCAACGATGACAAAACCTTTCTAGTAGTATCGAGAGAAAAATCACCAGCTGGAGAAATTCCATGAATATTAAAATGAGAGAAAAAAAAGCAAAGGTCTATTCTAGCCTACAGCACCTTCAAGGCAGAAGGATTTACCCAAAACCCCATGATTACCCCCCTAATTCAGGCCCTGTGCTCCTGTCCCCATGTCAGGCACTATCAGGGAAACTACACCTGCTGCCCAATGTGTTCCCCAAACCAGGCTTACAGGAAATATCCCCCCACCCCAAACCTGTCCCACCTGACCATAACCCCCGCACACCTGGGGCAGCACTCCCTCATGGTCTGAGACACAAGATCTAATGCAGAGGCGAATCCCTACAGACACAGTTCAGAGATCTTCCTTCTACCAGAGAGGGTAGAAGTTTGAGCCCAAAGAGGGTCATCAACGCCTTTCTCAGTAGATCGATTTTGAGCCCAGAGATCCAGTCTGCTCGGGCTCAGCGGTTAAAAATTCGAGCAGGTCCCATCAGTTCATCCTTCTCCGCGGGGCACGCTCGAGTCGATACAGCGAATTATGCCGCGGCGCTGCTCGTTTGTAAAGCACGCATCCCTTTGAATTTCCTGCAAACACAACTGCTATTAATGCCAGACACAGGGAAATGTTATGCAAATTCGCACTCAAATCAAACAGGCTCCCCATTCAAATATATACATGTTTTGCGCCGTGATGTGGTTTATTTAAAACACTCGTGCGTTATGCTTTTGTGTTTGCAATTCAAAGCTGCCTTACCTTGGAATTGGCACTTACAATAGGAGTGCAAAGCACAATATGTTCCAGTCAAAGGCCACAGTTGGATTACCCAATCCAGTGGTCACAATATCTTTACAATGTTTTTACCGGCACATTCTAATGCTGTTCCAACAGTCGCAACTGGTAGCTGAAAGCAACTACATTCTAGTACAGTGGTTCTCAACCTTATCCTGATAAGGATAGTGTAGGTGCATACTTTCATTAGAGACATGTAGATGCACTCCTGATACTAGTTATCAATTCCAAGAGACTTTACAGACGACCTTCATTAGAAGAATAAGGTCGGCCTGATACAACCGATTGGCTGGAATGAAAGGCTGCACCCACATTGCTCTTTTCTGGATAAGACTGAGAACCCCTGTTCTAAAATAAACACTGAAAAAAAAATCAGTTCCACGTTTGGCTGTAAAAAAGTAAAAAAAAAAAAAAAACAAAACCTCAAAAATATAGCATACGAAGGGGTAACCACACATGAAAGAGCCCAGGGACAGTCACTTACAGGCCGGCACCGCCTTTTGGATCTATTCACAAAGTTCACACTAGCCTCAAAATAACTGCCATAAATCTTTTGTTAAAAAACCACATTGCCCTTTCCTCTAAACACTGGCAAACATAAAATCCTCGCACTTCTGAGAAAATTGGCAATTGTTCCTTATGCCAACATTGTGAAGCTTTGCTGCCGACATTGAGGTCTCGTATATCACGGCAGAAGACAGCGTTTCTACATTCAACGAGAACCTCAACCAATTTTAGATCAAGTCAACCTGAAATTAAAAGTTATACATAGTTCCATTTTTATTTGTACGCGTTTCCTTGAAGCTTATTTCCAAGGCGAAACTCTGCAAAACCCATTTGGTGGGGCATCTAAAAAACCACAGAAAAACAATGAAGCTCTGCGAGGAACCGTTTCTCCCGAGATCCTAACGTACCGCACACACGTATAAAACACATCATGACAGGCAGATGTCCATGTTTTCCGCAACATAAACTCTCGGCCGTCTCTCCTGCCCTATTCTGGTGAAGATGGGCTGGCCATCATCCCCACGGGACCCTTCAGTCCAGTTCAAAAATGGATTATTATTTGTTCTTCATCTGGGAAGCAAAGGCAGCCATTTTTAACGGTCAATTTGGACTGGGGTAACGTCACAAGTTTGCACTGGGGCGTACCACTTACAGCTGTGGTAACCAATCCTGACACCAGCAGATCTACTGTCCAGTAGGCTTTCATTTCAACATAATCTGTACACCTGGCCCTACTAATTAGCAGCCTTGTTGCAGATTACTAGCAGTTAAAGGAGATGCCCTGTTTGTGTCGGAGAGAAAACCTACAGAAGGAACAAAGTAGGTGGCCACTGATCTACCGTGACCAGACTGATTGCATCATCAGTATGGAAATGGATTTGAAAGTTAGAGGCTGCAGCTTTAATTCTAGGGTTGGGCGTTATATCAATGAGCAGGCATCAGACTTCCTCCCTAAGTATCCACGAGGATGAATGCGACATGCAAAATTAATCGCATCACTCTGAATAGGCTCCAGAGATAAAGCCCTCACGTAATAGTGCTAGCTGACACAGCAGTTGCAGTCACTATTTAACAATTTAATAGAAGGCAATATTCACGTGAAAAAAATAATAGTGTCGTTTCGGAGAAGCAAAAATGACAGCGTGCAGGTGAATGGAAATACTGATGTTAGCCATGTTATCACCATCAAAGACAAGATCAGAGAAGCGCTGGATTCTCACTGTGAAAGATGACACCTGATCATGAAGCCAGTGCATCATGCATAACCGAGAGGCTAAAGTTTAAATAATGTCAGTGGAGTAGTTTATCAGGTCTGAAAATAATATGGCATGACTGTAGTATTGTATTACAACATTATTAAAATATTATACCATAATATAGTATTGAAGTGACAATTTTTATTCAAAAAATATGCATTAACCATTTCTCAAGCAAAATATCAATCTCCAGTCTACTTCATTTGGTTAATTGCCACAATAGACTGGCATAAAATAATCCTTCACATGAAAGCTGATTGGGTGAACCACAGTATTCTGATGCACTTGCTAGCTTAGCCCCGCCTTGAAAAAAATACCTTCGGGGCGGACGTGGTTCAAACGATGATGCATTTATCGCCTGTGGCAGCTAGGAATCCGAGGATCGTAACGAGAGACAGATGCTACATGTGAAATTAATCACAGCTGACCCTCTCTGTCAAACGTCTCCACGTGCTCTTGGATGTTATTCCATTGGGAAAATGTCAGGTTCACATGGGGGGGGGCATGTGTGTGTCTGTGTGCGTGTGTGTCTGTGTGAGATCACAGGGTCGTGTGCAGCATCTGTGTGAGGTTGCGTTTATACAGTATGTGCTTGTGCATGCACGTGCGCGAGTTAGCGTTTCACTTGTCCCAGGCATGTTCCAACATCCCTTCTTGACGTGCGCTTCGACAGCTGCTAGCTTTCAACAGGCATATGTCCATGAGCACTGGGGATGCTTGGAATCACAGGGACAGCCTATCCTTCAACAGCACGTCCGTTTTGAATACAGTCTCTTATGAATACTAGCACATGGTGCACGCAACATCCCCTCGAAGCGTTACGACAGAAGACCGGCAAATGTTCCGCTGCTTCTGAGGACGACACACATGAGCGAGGTGGGATTCCTACATATGGGCTGATTTCGACATTAATCGCTACCTTTTGGGTAATCTTGGCCAGGACAGCGAAGTAAGATTTCCGCTCCAATATTTTCCCTCTCGTCCCCCCATCACCGAGGGGACCGATATGCACAGGCTAAGTGGAAAACGGACAGATAAAAATAAGGATTTGAATGTCAGTATGGAAAAAAAGGAGAATGAAGCCACACTGTTTTACAGGGGCTGCTCAATCAAAGCTCGATGTAGGTTATCTTTCAATTTGACGGGTGAGTTAAAGCGAGCGTTACTTTTTCAACTCGCTCACCCAGTATGGGTTTCAACAATTCAACGACTACACAGAAATCATTTTTCAAAGTTCTGATAAAAGACACGTGAAGAGTGTTTGCTTCCGTACTTTCAAGGCTATAACTGAAGCTCAAAGTTAACGATGGCTCATTTTATAACCCAACTTAACCAACTTCATTCCTACAAATCTGCCATTCTGTGGTTTTAAATTCCAGTTCTAATGTGACCCAGATAACTTTAATATTTTACAGATGATCTCTAGCTGGACAGACTTATAAAGTGGAGTAGAACCAATAAAATTCAGAATGACTGGGACAATATTCATCGGCCTCCAATCATTGATTGGCTGCAAGTTTGGTGGATAGGTTAAGAAGATTTTGCAAATGTTCAGTAGTTGATCTGGCCCATATTTCAAAACTTAAATGGCATTGATAAATTTGTTAGGAAGGGCGGGAGGGTGTGCAATTTATTTATTTATTTTTTTGTTAATTTAAAGGGGACCCATTTTGTGATATTTCCAAGGTTATATTTTGATCTTCGACTCCACTAGAGTACTCCTGATCGATCAAAGTCCAAAACAGGGTCCTAATTTAGCTCATACTGCCATCCTCAAAAAACCCCATTTGTAGTCCATCGTAGTCTCTACCCGAAATGCCTCATTGGGGCGGCTCTTCTGCTATGGCCCCCACTCCCCATGTGCCCATTTTCTTCTGACTGGCCAGCTCTGTGGATGGCGGATCTAGGCGGGAAGAGGCAGCAGAACGCAGTTTTCTGGGTCCGCTTCCCCAGAGTGAAATTAAGACGTCTCTCCCATTTGAGAAGGAATGGACGGGCATATTCCGCAATCAAGTACATGTGTATCGATCTAATGAAATTAACTTGTTCTAATAAATGCAACGGTAAAAGTAGAGGACGCAGTGCGAATGTCTGGCAGCTCAAGCTCGAATTTTCTGTCTACCTACGGCTACTACGGTGAGTACATTGGTGTTTCTACTCTGTAGCTAGGATTGAGGGAAAGCAAGAATCCACCCCATATAGACAAATTTGTAGAACGGGTCGACATACCCAGGTGTTGACCAGAGACTGTAGAAATCCGGTGGGTCTGAGTTTGACAAGTTAACCAGGTCGCATTTTTAATTAGCAAGGCGGCACGCAAACTAACATGCAGCGCCCGGTAACAGAGAGGCCATAACCACAGAGACAAACCCTTGCAATACAGGTTTTACAGACAACAAGTTCCGTTACCACGAACAGTTGTACCAAGCATCCAAATTACAAACAAGTATTAAAAGTTAGCTTCAAATGAGGTTTATGTTCACACACCTTCTGTAGAATTTCCCCTGATATTACTCTTGCATACTTAGGACACAAACATTAGCAACAGTAACTTGGCTATGTTAGCCGCCATGCTACAGCCACAATCAACTGGCTATCACATCAGGTTGGCTTATGCAGTAAAAGCAACTTACAGCTTCAGTATCTATGGGTCACGGACAGTAGCGACCGATACTGGATTTATCTTCAGATATTTTACAAAGCCTGAGTTTGAGGCCAGTTGTTAGTGCTAAAGTTGTTAGTGCTAACTATCGCTAGCGGTCCTGCTAGCCACCCATAACACATTAGCTTCAGTTACATTATTTGCCGTTATATTGTAACTGACAGCTTGTGGCTCCGAGCACTTGATCGATGCTTCTGCTTCAGGTTTGAGAAGCAGCAGTTTTGAAAAGTAGATGATGGTTCAGCTATACTGGTCACTTCGGTTCCTTGAAGGCCATATACAAACCCAACAAAGAAAATACGGCACCCGATTTTAAAGATAAGAGAGAGAGGAAAATGACACCAGTGCTAGAGATATGTTGACCATTGAGAAAACACAAATATGAAGACGTGCGGTCACATAATTGTAGCCAAAATGCAAAAATAATCATTATGTGATGTGGGGATTTGCGCTCTCCTGATTGGGCGAGGCATGCTCCGCCAGTCACTGTAAACACCATGCAAAAGTACGCAAGAGGAGAATGTAACAATCCAACGATCTGGAGCCAATCATAGATCAGACTCCCTTGCAGGAGGTCCTCACAGTGTCTGTATTTAGCGTCGCCTTGTCCCTGTGAGGAGCATTACGTTACAGTTGTGGCTCTTGTCTTATTTTATATAATTCAGGTAGGATTATATAATAGAACAGTTATTGGCTTCAGTTATCAGTGAATCTAATGATTTATCCACCTTGGACAAAATGATATTCCCCAAGGCGCACCTCAACTGCAGTCAATAATTATATATTAACTTATTTAATCACCATGAATGAATATATACACACACGCACACACATATATATATCCACCCCCATCACGGCAATGAGTGCGCGATTGCCCGCCTTTACTCCTGGTTTTTCAGACAGATATCAATGCCAATATCGCCATGAGATATTTGTAGAAAGATCATGATTAATTGCTTTCTGCAAGTGGATTGAGAATGTTGAGTGCTGCACTGCCTGTCACGCAATCCATCCTGATTTTATACCAGTTTTATCAGCAACTCCAACTATCACACAAATCACACATCCCGAAAATTCAGACTGTCAGTTAATGGCTTACAGAAATCAATTTCATAACAAGGCCACAAATGCACAATACCGCGACTCCACTAATGAAAACCGCAAAAGCTGCCACTCAACTCGCTATCTTCGTCATCGCCCTCGCCGACAGGCAGATGTAGAGATTCATGCATTTACATCATTTTATTTTTAGAAAATGGGTTTCTGGGAAAATGGGTAAATGACAAGACACGTGTTCAGTTTGTCAAGGCAAAATGTGAGAGCGCATCAGGCCATTTTGTGTAACACGGAGGCAAAAATCGAACAAACATGTGGTGACATGTTTGCACCACAGGGTGAGCCCAACTGACTTAACCTCTCAGCGCTTGTGTGTGGAGTGTGTGTGTGCGCGTATGTGTGTGTGAGTCGAGTATCTTTGCACAGTCTGTGCGCCTACACCTGAGAGAAGGCAATCGCCAAAAAAAGTATTGTGGAGGCGGAGATGCTGAGAGGAAGCGATTGACGGCTGAAGTGTGGCGTGACTGACAGGCAGTCATGCGTGGCTCTGGTCATGTGCACTTCAGAGCCTGGATATGAAAAGGCCTATACAGTCCCCATCACACTGGAAAACACTACTGTAACACACAAAGATTGGCTATGAAAACACAGGGCACTTCCTAAGTGTTCTGGATAAGTCCTCAGTGTTAATAGGGTTAACAGTGAGTTTACAGGCTACCTGTGCATCTTACAAGCTCTACTTACTGAGCTAACTTCTCCCTTGGATGTTTGAGGCCATAAGCCAGGGGTGGGCAGTCCTACAATGGAGCAAATCAAGTGGGGCCTGGGGGCCCAGACTGCTGTTGTGATGAGATGAAGGGAGATTTTCTCCAAAACCTCAAGACTACTACATGCAGTACGGTGAGATGAGGGAGGCAGAGAGAGGGGATATGACACACGAAAGGACTTGGCGGGCCCCTCCCGGGACGACCCACACAGGTGACATGAAGGTAAATATCACAATACTACGCAGCAAAGCCCAGTGAATCGACTTGCAGGGTCTTAACATTTACACAAGTTCTGCCTCTGCAGCAAACACCCCCATGTGACATAGGAGGACGTGCAAAGCATCTACACCACCCCCCACCCCCCACCCCATATACACACACACACACACACACACACACACAATAAAATTTCTCAGACATGCTCACACATACACACACACACACACACACACACACACACACACACACACACACACACACACACACACACACACACACACAATAAAATTTCTCAGACATGCTCACACACACACACACACACACACACACACACAGTTCTCTCAGCTTGAGAGGGTTAGGCCAATAACTGATACCTGGAACACCAGTGGATAGTAGTAAAAGACTGGAGCTGGGCAAATTTGTGTGCATGGATGCGCTTGTGTGTGTGAGAGAGAAAGAGAAAAAGGGAGAGAAAGTGTGCTCGAGTGTGTGTGTGTGTGTGTGTGTGTGTGAAGCAGGAGTTTGAGACACGTCTGTCTGGATGAGGCAGGTTTGGGAGACCCCTAGCAGATGTGAGGGCAGTAGGTCCATTGTCTGGGGCAGCGAAAGGGCTAACAGAGGTTGCGAGCCTGACCTCCCGTCACCTGACCCACCCTCAGCAGTCACCTGACCCACCCTCAGCAGCTCAAGTGAAAATGAGCCAACCTCCTGGGTTCTGCTGTCCAGGGAAAAGACTGGAACACTGAGACACCTCATCGGTGCAGACAAAACCACAGCCAGGAGTCTCTGAAAGAGTTCCTGCAAGAGAATGTAGGAAGTTTCAAAGCTGGAGGTTCAAACTGGAGATTCAAATGTCCATAAAGCAGTGTTCTAATGCTGATTTAACAATCATTGCAGGATAGTAAAAGCATTTTGGACTTTAAAAAGGAAAACATTCTATAAACATAACTTCTTAAAGGGGAAAAGTTTAATTGGGCTGTTATTTGTAGTGATCAACCGAAAGCTGTGTGTTTAAACTACAAATGGCACTTTTGTAAAAGTGTTTGTTTGTCATATCAAATCATTACAGGCACCATTTCCAACAGGGAGCCAATCTAAATAAACCCTTTTCCGGAGTGGTTAATTGGCGCACAAACACAGCTGTTTATACGAGAACATTGCATCAATGTTATTCATTTAATTTGAATGACTGCATATCAAACCTCCAATTAGATTCTTACATTACGACACAATTTTTTTCATTTTGTTATTGCATGCTGTTCGTATGAAATGGAACAACAGACAAAATGACAAATTAAAGACTGCTTTATTTCCACACTATGAAGGCTCTCAGACCTGACATAAGCAGAGGAGGCCGGAGGGGGCAGGAGGAGGTGAGAAGAAAGGAGGAGATTGAAGAGGAAAAGGAGGAGGATGATTATGATGAAGGGAGAGGGGGGAGGAGGAAGAAATTAAATGGTGTCCCCTTTTTGCTGATACCTGTAATGCTTTGCTAAGAAGAAGAAAGACAGCAAGAGCAGCAACATCAACCACAGTGACAACAGGAACAGGTCACGCCGAGTTACAAAATCAGTCTATTTTGTATCATTGCTCCAGAACTAAGTAAGTTACAAATTTGTAACTCTGTTACCGCGTGACCTGGCCCAACACTGGAAGCAACAAGACAGAGGGAAAAACTAATGCAGCAAGAAAAACAATACAACCACATCACCATAAGCAACACCAACGTTATCAACAACACCTACTACAGTTGCAATACCAATATCAACAATAACATCAACACCAACATTATTAACAAAATCAACAATAACATCAACACCAACATTATTAACAACATCAACACCAACATCACTAACAAAAACAACAACATGAACACAAACATCATTAACAACAACAACATTAACATCAACACCAACATCATTAACAAAATCAACAGTAACATCAACACCAACATCACTAACAACATTAAGCCCAACATCAAACATCAACAATAACATCAACACCAACATCAATGACAACAACAATAACATCAACACCAACATCACTAACAACAACACCATTAACAACAACAGTAACATCAACACCAACATCACTAACAACAACAACACCATCATCACTAACAACAATAACAAAAACACCAACATCACTAACAACAATAACATCAACACCAACATCACTAACAACAACAATGACATCAACATCACTAACAACAACAACAACAACACCAACATCACTAACAACAATAACATCAACACCTACATCACTCACAACAACATCAGCAACAACTTCACAAACAACAAAAACATCAACACCAACATCACTAACAACAACAACATCAACACCAACATCATGAACAACATCAGCACCAACATCACTAACAACAACATCAACACCAACATCACTAACAACAACAATAACATCAACACCATCATCACTAACAACAACAACATCAACACCATCATCATTAACAACACCAACATCAGTAACAACAATAAAAACACCAACATCACCAACAACATCATCAACACCAACATCACACAACAACAGTAACAACACCAACATCACTAACAACAACATCAACGCCAACATCACTAACAACACCAATAACATCAACACCATCATCACTAACATCAACACCAACATCACTAACAGCAACATCAACACCAACATCACTAACAGCAACATCAACACCAAAATCACTAACAACAACATCAACACCAACATCACTAAAAACAACAACATCAACACCAACATCACCATCAACAACATCAACATCTAACAACATCAACACCAAAATCACTAAGAATAACAATAACATCGACACCAACATCACTAACAACAACAACATCAACACCAACATCATGAACAACATCAGCACCAACATCACTAACAACAACATCAACACCAACATCACTAACAACAACAACATCAACAACAACATCACTAACAACAACATCAACACCAACATCACTAACAACAACATCAACACCAACATCACTAACAACATCAACACCAACATCACTAACAACATCAACACCAACATCACTAACAACACCAATAACATGAACACCAACATCACTAACAACAACATCAACACCAACATCACTATCACCAATAACATCAACACCAACATCACTTACGACAACATCAACACCAACATTACTAACAACAACTTCAACACCAACATCACTAATAACAACAACATCAACATCACTAACAACAACAACAACATCAACACCAGTATCACAAACAACAACCACACCAACACCAACATCACTAACAACATCAACACCAACATCACTAACAACAACATCAACATTACTTACAACAACATCAACACCAACATCATTAACAACACCAATAATATCAACAACATCAACATCTAACAACATCAACACCAAAATCACTAAGAATAACAATAACATCGACACCAACATCACTATCAACAACAATAACATCAACAACATCACTAACAACTACATCAACACCAACATCACTAACAGCAACATCAACACAAACATCTAACAGCAACAACATCAACAACAACATCACTAACAACAACATCAACACCAACATCACTAACAACAACATCAACACCAACATCACTAACAACAACATCAACACCAACATCACTAACAACACCAATAACATGAACACCAACATCACTAACAACAACATCAACACCAACATCACTATCACCAATAACATCAACACCAACATCACTAACGACAACATCAACACCAACATTACTAACTACAACTTCAACACCAACATCACTAATAACAACAACATCAACACCAACATCACTAACAACAACAACATCAACACCAATATCACTAACAACAACAACCACACCAACACCAACATCACTAACAACATCAACACCAACATCACTAACAACAACATCAACATTACTAACAACAACATCAACACCAACATCATTAACAACACCAATAATATCATCAACATCAACATCTAAGAACATCAACACCAAAATCACTAAGAATAACAATAACATCGACACCAACATCACTATCAACAACAATAACATCAACAACAACATCACTAACAACTACATCAACACCAACATCACTAACAGCAACATCAACACAAACATCTAACAGCAACAACATCAACACCAACATCACTAACAACACCAATAACATGAACACCAACATCACTAACAGCAACATCAACACCAACATCACTATCACCAATAACATCAACACCAACATCACTAACGACAACATCAACACCAACATTATTAACAACAACTTCAACACCAACATCACTAATAACAACAACATCAACACCAACATCACTAACAACAACAACATCAACACCAATATCACTAACAACAACCACACCAACACCAACATCACTAACAACAACATCAACACCAACATCACTAACAACAACATCAACACCAACATCATTAACAACACCAATAATATCAACATCAACATCTAACAACATCAACACCAAAATCACTAAGAATAACAATAACATCGACACCAACATCACTATCAACAACAATAACATCAACAACAACATCACTAACAACTACATCAACACCAACATCACTAACAGCAACATCAACACAAACATCTAACAGCAACAACATCAACACCAAAATCACTAACAACAATAACATCAACACCAACATCACTAACAACAACATCAACACCAACATCACTAACAAAATCAACACCAACATCACTAACAACAACACCAACATCACTAACAACACCAATAACATGAACACCAACATCACTAACAACAACATCAACACCAACATCACTATCACCAATAACATCAACACCAACATCACTAACGACAACATCAACACCAACATCACTAACAACAACTTCAACACCAACATCACTAATAACAACAACATCAACACCAACATCACTAACAACAACAACATCAACACCAATATCACTAACAACAACAACCACACCAACACCAACATCACTAACAACAACATCAACACCAACATCACTAACAACAACATCAACATTACTAACAACAACATCAACACCAACATCATTAACAACACCAATAATATCAACAACATCAACATCTAACAACATCAACACCAAAATCACTAAGAATAACAATAACATCGACACCAACATCACTATCAACAACAATAACATCAACAACAACATCACTAACAACTACATCAACACCAACATCACTAACAGCAACATCAACACAAACATCTAACAGCAACAACATCAACACCAAAATCACTAACAACAATAACATCAACACCAACATCACTAACAACAACATCAACACCAACATCACTAACAACATCAACACCAACATCACTAACAACAACACCAACATCACTAACAACACCAATAACATGAACACCAACATCACTAACAACAACATCAACACCAACATCACTATCACCAATAACATCAACACCAACATCACTAACGACAACATCAACACCAACATCACTAACAACAACTTCAACACCAACATCACTAATAACAACAACATCAACACCAACATCACTAACAACAACAACATCAACATTACTAACAACAACATCAACACCAACATCATTAACAACACCAATAATATCAACATCATTAACAACAACAGTAACAGCTGCAACAGCAGTTGCACTGAAGATGACACCAAAAACACGAAGTCCAATTACAACAGCAGAACCTAGGAGAGGGCAAGAGCAATGACGCCAGCGATTGGGATAAGAGGAGAGAAGCCAGCGCTGGCCGCCTGCGGCGCCCTTTTAAAAATCTCCAAAGAGCCAGTCTCTTCCCAGAGGTGTGTCCGTGGTTATGTGAGGCAGACTTGTCTGTAGTCAGATTACAGGGGACAGGCTTTGCGCATCTCTCCCTCTCTCCCTCTGTAAGGGATCAAAGGAGCAGTAAACCGATTCCAGAGACTTCCACCTGTCTTGCGGCTGAAATTTACCTGGGCCGCGTTCCATCAACATTCACATTGTACCCACAGCCTGGAGGACCATCACTGCCACTGGGCGTGGCTTTCAGCAACAATGGTTTGTAACACTGATTCCAAATGATATCATTTCCTGAATGGGGTCAGGGGATCAGAGACATTGTTATCAGCACATCGGTAAATTTTTGCATTATCCTTCTGGACTACGAGCACACACACACACACACACACACACCACCTCAGCGTGGGGTCCTTAGGGCTTCCTCTCATTTCAAAACTGGCAATTTTCCACATGCAAATGCAAAAGCAAAAATGTGCGACAAAAATAAAAACTTTTGAAATGCAGCATCATTTTGTCATTCACCATTCGACAAGAGACAATCTCGGCAAGGTCCCAGAAAACACCAGTGCCTGAAGAGCTTATGAAAAGCAAAAGCGTAATGGGTAAAAACTGCCATGGAAGGCATTTAGTGGGCACTGAATCTTATACTTTTCCTTAGTAGACCTTGTAGAAGGGCACCAATGTAATATTCTTTGCCTTCCATCTTTTTCTCAAGTCCTGTTCTGCGTTATTGTTGGCCAGAAAATTATACCTAAGAAAAGAGAGGATTGAAGATAGAGAAAACTGGCCGCCACGGGTGACCTTGCGTGAGATAGGAAGCTTTCTTCTTCCCGTTTTTGTCTGAGGCTCTTTCATGCTCGGTCGACGCAAGGCCAGCGGACGCGCTGGCCGCTCGCGCTCCATTGTTAGCGCGACGCTACTTTGAACAAAACGCCCCACCGCGATCAATGCCGTGGGAGAGCTTTCGAAGCCACCGCGCCGTTCTTTTGATGGGGGTCCAAATGGGAACGCGTAAAATGCTGCCGTTTTTAAGATGCATCCAGGGACGTGAAAGAATGACTCGTACTTTTCTCTCATCGTTTTCCCGTTTCCGCTCCGAAACTCTGATGCAGGGCCGAGCAAACCCTCTCTGAGGTTGTCGACCAAAAACTGCTCGTGGCCTGAGTGCAGACTCCATATTAGTAGTGAACTACTTTGTGTTTTGCCAAGAGTAGACGGGCAGATGAGTCTACTGGGAAATGTGAAAGGCAAACTCAATGCTGCAATTTAAATGTGGCCGAGTGAACACACAAAGAAACCAACAGTAACTGAAGTTTAGCAGTCGGCTGCACATATAATTAAAAGACTGACTTCACACAGGTCTTCGCCCGCATTGGTTTGATTCCTGGTGCCAACATTTAAGTGTTTCACCAGAAGCACCACAGTCACCGAGACCACAGCAGGGTTTCTCTTTTACCAATATCAGCCATGTGGTGAATCATTTCAGCCTCACATAACGAGAAGATGTGGAGGCTACTTGATTACATGCTCTCAAAAATGCTCAGGAGAAAAGTGCAGGAGGGAGAGAGAAATTATCATTAGTGGCAAGCCAAAAATTGGCTGGATGCAGCATTTAGAAATATGGAATAAAATTTGACTTCATTTGGAGTTGAGTGGCAGGGCGCCTCCATTTCAAATGGGACATCAAAATAATAGCCCTGCAAAATGGTTTAGGAGAGGTAAAAGTTTTTTTGAAAAATGTTTGTAAGGAAAATAAGTAAAATGATTAACTTTGGGCGATGTGGGAATCCTAATCTGCGGAATTCTTTTCCTGCAGAAAATTCTGCAAATGTTATAATGGTGACAAATGCCAAAAAATGTTACAAAAGCTACTGATGCTATAAATGCTATAATTACTACAAATGTTATATGTGCTACAAATATTACTGATGCCACAGATGCTACAAATGCTATAATGACTACAAATGTTATATGTGCTACAAATATTACTGATGCCACAGATGCTACAAATGCGAAAATGACTACAAATGTTATATGTGCTACAAATGTTACTGATGCCGCAAATATTACAAAAGCTACTGATGCCTCAAATGCCATACGTGCTACAAATACTACTGATTCTGCAAATGTAATAAGTGCTGAGGATGCTACTGATGTTACAAAAATTACAAGAACAACTAATGCTACAAATGATACTGTAAGTGCAACACATGCTACAAATGCTACCAATGTTCCGAACAGCACAGCAATCAGGCAAACAACACTGGTTATAAACGACAGAGAAGATGCCCTTATTCAGAACAACATCCATAAGTTTCAGAAGCCCTGGTAAGGCCTCTGTTCGCACATAATGACTACTGCGGTGGGAGTATGGACAGGCTGGCAATCAGGTAGCATCAGAGGATTCCAGAAAGAAGGCACCTTCTTCACAGAGACCACGAGCGGTGACAGTACGATGGCAGAGACGCAGATAAATATACCCCGGGGGAGGACAGTGACGGGTGATGCGTTTGACAGGCCGGAGAGAGAAAAACTAGGGACTGGAGAGAGAGAGAAAGAAAGAGTACGGTGGTGAGAAAGACAAAGTGAGGGAGTCATATAGGGAGAGGGAGAGAAAGGGGGAGAGAGACACGAAAAAAGCGGAATTTAATTATTATTGTGTAACGACAGCAGCAGGGTGAGATGGCGCTAACGAGTGGAGCCCAGTTGACAGGAAATGATATAGAGACCGTGTCCCTAACTGCATGCTCTGTCCCCCATCTCGTCTCTTCTGAACTGAGATCGAGCAGCAATTCTTTCCAACCGTGAAAACTCGGAGAGGGGTGACAATATGAAATAACAACAGCGACTATGCCATGAACGCACATCAGCCATATCAGTGGTATTTTCAAAGAAACAGGACTACACGTATATGCACTGAATATACAGGCTGCATTATCAATTTCTGCAGACACAACTTTTATACCCCGAGACGTAGATATTTTTTTAGTCATTCAGAAGAAAGTCACTTCTGATTATGTCTTCGAATGAGTTCGCTCTTTACAGCTCAGTACCTGATATGTCAGCGGAGGAGATTAGATAACGTGTGACAGTCCTGTGTAATGGCACTATCAAATTCAGTTTCCCTGGCTGACTTTGTCATTAGGCACTGACACAAGTTTACTGCTTTCCGCTCAGTGGATTATCTCGTACACGATTTCCATCTCGGCTAGCATTTTAAAAATAAATAAATAAACAAACAAGAACCTATTCAGGCCCATTACGGCCTGCCATTAAAGAATGATATCAGGACTCGCGAACGATCCTGACATTCCCCGCTGTGACGGCTAAACGCTTTGTTCGCAGATAAAGAGGCGATTCAACTTCCTGTCTGCATGCAACGCCACCGTAATTGTTGTCCTGTATCTGATTAAAACCTGTAATCGGTCTCATGTCCGAGTTGCGTTTCAGACCCATTAAAAAACAAATTGCACTGATAAAGCCTACATTTCTGACACTCTACCACGCAGGAATATAAGGGGATAAACGAGACACCCAAAATTAGCATTCATGGACAATGTGTGCAAACATATGCCATCAGACAGACATAGTTTTACCAAAGGTAGGTATTATGCTGATACCGTAACAGAACAGTGAACATGAGTCCACAAAGCGGAAAAAGCGAAAACTGAACTCTTTCACAGCTAAATAAACCCAACTCTTTTCCTCCATTACAACTCCCAACAGGCAGTATTAAAACAACATCAAGTATTTTTTAAGGTTTTCTTTTTCGTTTTAGTTTTCCTCTTGCTTTTGTTGCAATTCGAGACAAACTAGGGAATAAATCTGGGCAATACAACCTATCAGCAAGCAGGCTATTTCCTACAAGCGCTTTCATCACTCTCTCCGTGACGGGCAATAGAAGTGGAGGTGACAGTTTGTAGGTAAGGCTTTCCGAAGGGCCCTCTGAGAAGTCGACGGGCCGAGCCAAGCATCTGGAAAAGAATATAAACAACCGAAGAGCACCTCTGAGCAGGGGGGGGCAACCCCCCTCTCCCCAGTGTTTGGAGGGGGACGGGGGGAGTCACAATGGGACGTCAGACAGGGGAGAGGAAGTCCTGAACTCCATCGGCCAAATGAAGTCATTCTGGCTGACTGCTTTGGAGAAGAAAAATGTAGAATTTTTCCACAAGGTGACTTTAGGTTTCCCATCAAGGTCACTCAAGGTCAAAGGTCATTTATCAAATGAAATGCCCTTAAATAACTTCCTATCAGTTTTCAACACAATTTTATATCAATATCTGCAATCATTTCCATGTTAAAACCCATTAAATATGAGCAATATCGAGAATGTGGGAGAATAATTCTTTTTTTTTTTTTTTTTTAATTCTTCGAACAAACCTTGTAGACCTTGTCACAAGGATGCACCATAACAAATATAAAGTCATTCTGGCCGACAGTTTCAAAAAAGATTCTTGAGAAATAGCCAACGATGATGACAACGAACGGATGGACGAGGGCCCTAAATGGGGCCGCTAGACTAAAATCCACATCACGTTTTAAAGGACGATTTAAGAGGGTCTGGCACAAAGTTCAAAGGGTTCAAAATAAGGTCCATGCAGGTCAGCAAACTGGCAGGTTCACAAAAGACAAAAAGCACAGAGACGACACAGAAAGACATGCTTTATTCATGTGTCCGTGTGGCCAATACAGACCGTTACACTGCCAGAGCGCAGCTCACACACCGAATAAAATCAGGGGACTGAGGAGTCAGAGATGCCACAGGAGCCTGAATGTGCTGAATCTCAGCGCTGTCCTCGCTGTGCTGCAACCACTTTGTAATCTGCAGAGCAGAGTGGAAAATTGCACTTGAACTTTATCAGCCTTGTCTTATCAAACCGCAGGCTTTATCTTAAGCAAACACTGCAGCCGGAGCTGATAATGCTGGTCACTTCATGTCAAGCTCACTAATCACACAGACGATTCCTTCACCACCCCATTCTTTTCCACCGGAGTGCTCCTATTCTCCACTGCTCTCCATCCTCCGAAAGAACTCGAGAAAGAATGTTCCGGCTACTTGCTTGAACCTGTTGTATCTTCACATAACCACAAGAGCAACCCACGCATCAAACTTATTTGAAGGAGATACTTCAAAATTGCAGCAGAATGTTGAATTGCAGTGACAGTCCTTTCCACCCTCCTATGATCTACTGCGAAAGGGGAGAGTAGCTGCTGTACAGAGTTACGAAGGTGCCTTTCAGCTTCAGCTGCCTCATCCATCATTTGGGCTGGTGAAAATCCACAGGAAACGTGCAGCATTAGACACATCCAATAATGCACAAATACGAGATGGTTTGGAGGCTTTGGTAAGCAGTGGGCAAAGTGGGTTGGACCACGCAAAATGCAGGCATATCCCCCCCCGGCCCCCCAAACTGCCCACCCAACCCATCGACCTTCGTTTCCAGCTTCCAGAAACATCTGTCATAAGAGTTCAGAGGGAACGCGTGTAACAAATCGACTTTCCTCCCAGCTATAATCAATCCTGCGGCAGAAGCCATCCCGCCGAACGTTTTACGGCCGGCCATAAAGAAGGCTTTGGGGGCGTTACGGCACCCAGTAATCCCGCTAAGTGAGCAATATTTCCTGCGCCGCCTGCCGCCATTAGACGGCTCTGGTCGTAAATATAGCAGCTTAATCTGCAGCCCTGACTCGCAGGCCCCCAAAGCCCCACCCCCCCCAACACTCCGGCCCTGGTATGGGGATACGGGGGGGTGGGAGGGTCAGATGAGACACGCCTGACCAAGGTAACAGAGATTAAGGGGCTCCACCATCGGCTGTGATTGCGTAATGAGCCTTGGCTTGGTCAGGGGGATTTGCGTTGTCAACAAAACTGAGGTTAAGAGAGTTATGACGGACAGGGAGAGAGAGACGGGAAAAGAGCTACAACTTGAGGGCATAAAGGGTGTGTGTATGAGAAAAAGAGAGAGAGAGAGAGACATCTAAAACTCTAGAGTGCTTTTAGAATCACCATGACCAATGTCGCCATTTTTAAAGACTTCTGCCTCAACTTTCTTTGTTTTATCCATGTATATAAATTATTTGTATATATATTATTTCGGTTTTATTATTGTTAATTATCATTGCACTTGTAAACTTCATATTTGCATTTACGTCATATTGACTATTATTACTAAATTCTTTTTTTTTTTTTTTTTTACATATTTTTATTACTATTATTTTTCAACATATGTTTTGAATTGTACAAATAGTTCCTGTTCTTGTTTGTACCTCATTGTTACATTTGAGTTGTAAAGGTTGTTTAGTGTTAAATGTTTGTCAGTCAAGTTTGTATGCTTTGGCAATACAAATGTATCTTTGTCATGCCAATAAAGCAATCTTGGATTTGAACTTGAGAGAGAGAGAGAGAGAGAGAGAGAGAAAGGAGAGAGAGAGACTGAAGGTAAAGAGTGTTAGTTGATGAGCAAGAGTAAAAAAAAAAATAAATAAAAAAAAGGAGAGAGGCACAAGATGAAATTATGTAGAGCAAGAGAGAGCGATAGAAAGAGGAAGTGAAAGAGAGCGAGCCCCACAGAGTGAAAATACAAAGACAGGGGGAAGAGAGAGAGAGAGGGAGAGAAAGAGAGAGAGAGAGGGAGAGAGAGCGAGAGAGACATTGTCATGCGGTGAAGTTATGGAGGGGGTGGGCCAGTACCCGGACAGCTGTCGATACACGGCTTATCCCGATTATTGTGGCGCAAAGCATCTTAATGCGATTTGATCCACAAGCGCAAGTGCGCCAGACGGCTCATCTGTCCATCATCTGATGCTCAGGCCATGTTAAAAATACGCCAGCTACTGTGGGAGAGCAGTGAGCCTGGCGAGGGCCCCCATCACCGGGCAGGATTAACACGTAAACAAGAGAGCCGCATCAAAGCCAAATTCCAAATGCTCCCAGATCTATGACATGGACGAATGCATCCCAATGCTACACAGATAGTTATCCAGCTACCCTATTCCTCCTTTCAAATACAGCCCACCGGCACGGCTACTCATAACAAGGGTTTGCCACTAACGTGGCAGTACCCCCCACTGCCTCAATTTTATGTGTCCGTATGGACGTACGTACGGACAGACAGACGGAGCCTAATGCTATATCCGATAAAAAGCTCATAAAAGGCCAGAAAGTCATTCTTATATGCTGCTAGTCAGTAACGACACCAGCCCAAGACAAATGACTGATGCTGCATTAGGTTTTCCTCCACTTTGAACTTTTATTTTATTTCATGTATTAAATTTTAAAAACCTGCAATTGATTGAAACTGAAATTACAATTCAGTGTTATCTCTGAAGAGTAAGAGTTAGACACTTTTAGCATGACGTCATGGGGTACGAACAGGCACGGCACACATCAGTTAATAATCCATTCCCCTCCGAAAAACATCCTTTCATGCACGTTCAAATGCATTGTAGAGTTGAATGCTGATACACATTGAAAATCATTCAAATCAACGCTCCTCTGATTGAAAATTCAGCTGAAAGATTTTTATTTTTTGGACGTGCCGTTATAGCTTCTTTTTAATTGAGGGGTCAAAGCCCGTGACTGCATTCAGAATCGCCAACTACTCACCCCCTACTTCATTACAAAAAAAGTAGCAAGTAGCAGACAAAGTATGTGACCTCAATTAAACTTGCCAGTATGGTAAAGGTACCCAGATGATATACTGCACTGGCCAAGTTTCACAGTATGCAGCCAGAGAGTTGCACCGTATATCACAATGCAATGCACGAAAGGTCCTGCCGAGGTACAGGTGATTTTAATAGCCTGGTGGTCATGTGACCTAACCACGACACGGTGATTGTTGCATATAGGCAAATTAATTTTATATTATATGCAGTAGGCTGTATGATATGTTGTGAAGAAGTATTCAATATACTTGTTACAAGAAACAAGGTGCAGTGAGGGCGAAGAAAACCATTAAAAACCTGCCTTCATCAATCAAGTGACTGCTGCAGACATAATAATGGAAGTTCACAGGGCATTTGGCCCTCAAGAACTAGGACAGAACATATACTGTAGCAGTATGCAGTATGTTGTGCAAGTACACAAGTATGCAATTCCAAAAAAAGGCCAAAAACAAGGTGCAGTTTATACAGCGATACTCTACCCTGGCTTTACTGGAATTGCGCCGTTCAAAAATTCCCAATAACAGATCGGCTCCCAATTAAGCAGTGAAGAAACAGGTTGCGCACCATCACTCAAAATTTCTCACTTTTAAAAATACTAATGAACACTCTATACCCTAACTAACACACAGATGAAGGCAAAATGTATAGCATATCGCACGTCAGCGTACATTTAGTTTTTCTCACATTTAAATTGGATTATAAAACATCTGTAATATTCTAAAAGAGCAAATTAACATAATTTCAATTACAGCCGAGCGGAAACGTGTTGATAACAGCTGGTGCGGTGCTTAAGATCGGAGATGACGTACGACTGGTGGTGATGGGAGTCATTCCCCATTCCCCCACGCCGCGTCGCTCAGCGGTGTCGCGGGGGTTGCAAAGATCTCGGGGAATCGATGAGATGTGAAACGAGTCGCGTAAGAAGCCATCAGGCCAGAAACGTCTCAGCCTACACACCGGAATTAGCAGAGCAGATACCACTTAAAGCCGAAGCTTAAAAAGGCACCGGCTGGGGGCACCAAATAATTGAAAGAGGATTAGTGTTCCCCCATGGCTGCCCGCTGCAGAGGCGCACTGAGAGCTGTTACCGGAACATTCTGAATCTGAGTAGAAAAAACCCACAGCCCCTGCCGCAGACAGCACTCCACAGGGAGGGTTAGGGACAGCCACACGGCCCCAGAGAGGCGAACACTCGAGAGATGAGCCCCACAGGCCTGTTCCGTTAGGCCTGTCATCCTATTTACAGCAGCAACTTTTACAGCAGTAACTGACACTGCAAGATTTAACAATATCTCATCGTGCCTCCCTCCAAACTCCTGAGCTGGGCCCAGAGGCATCAAAGTCAGTTTTAAAAACTCTTGGTTTCAGTTACCATTGGAGATTGTTCGTCTCTCTATCCATTTTTAAGTAAGATTATGAGATAGGTTCAGAACTGGTTTTGATTAAACTTTGTGGGAGGGTAATATATGACAGCAGTGAGACATAACTATACTTTCACAAGTCAAGGTCATATGTCAAGGTCCATGTCCCAGATAAAGTCAAAAATGGTGTAGGCAGAAATACGCACTCTAATGAGTGCTCTTTAAGTCTGGATATGAGATCAGCAACATAATTCAAGATCTTTTTTGTCTGATTTGGTAAAATAATGCCCCCCCCCCCGCCTGAGAGGTGAGGAGTCTGATCCCGCTGTCGAAGTGGAAATCAAAGCCAGGTTTCAAACCCTGTGACCCAGTCAGTCACACACCCGGGGATCCGAAGAGCAACGCGTGTCTTCAGTTCAACGGTTCAACTCCACAGCAGCCCCCACCCGTGCAGTTTGTCAAACCCGTCAGGGGAGACATTTTAGGCATCCCCCCCCCCTCCGCGGAACAAAGCCGCCGCCACACCCCAGTCCCACACAGATGTTTTCACCATCTGGACAATCCCGAGAAACATTTGTAAAACATGCTGGATGTGGTGGTGTGTGTGTGTGGGGGGGGGGTTCTCCCTTAGAGCGCCAACAATTACACCTTATTGGGGCTCCCTCATGGGCAGCATTCATCACGGAGAGAGATGATGTACTTATGAGAGATTTACAGCTGCTGCGCTGGGTTGAAACAGACATGCACACATGTCCTGCTGTAGAACTCATTATACCGCAAACCCTGCTGTAACGGGCTTGATTATGTTTTACAGCCTACGTGAGCATGATTCATACATGATGGATCAGGCGAGGGAACAACTCTCCATCGTATACTTCTCCTTTCCTCATCCTCTGTTCGCAGGAAGGGCTGACGAAACCGTTCGCAGCACGAAAGCCCAACTCAAGGCGGTTAAAATTAGCGCGGCCATTCGAAACGCGGTTTTCTGCCGGATTTATAAACTGCAAGAAGGACAGCACCGACTAAAGTCACGGTGAGGACATGACAGAGGAGATTCGACCTCCACATTGAACGGCAGAGCGCGAGACGTTGCTCGTTTTATTAAACACGAGTCATCCAGGTCGGCCATTTTAGAATCTAGCCTGGAGACCGGCCCGATTAGTTTGCGGCACATACTCCGGCTCTCTCCGGAAAATCTGTTTGCTTTGAGATGGGGAACACAAAGCAAAATAAGCCATGTTTCTCCTGACGCACGTTTCGTTTCAGCGGCTCGCCGTTTTTATCTGGCATTTGTAAGTAGCCAGAGACAGCGGGGATTGTTTAACCTCGATTGACGCATCCATCACACTGATTGTTCCTGTTCTCTCTGCGTTTTCCCCCTTTGAAGTCCTCCAGCCCAGACCACTTCACTACTTTAAGACCTGGGGGGGTTCCAAGAAGTCAACCTTGGCAACCAAAAACTACAAACAGCACAGCGCTCTTTGTTTTCTCATTCTTTACCCCTTAGTTCTTTTATTTTATTTTATTTTTTTTGGAAAAGTGGAGCGTTTGCTCGGCTGACGGGACGTCTTTGAATCGGGCCAAGTGTGAGTAATACACAATGAGCCCCAAAATCATTTCCACTTGGACAAAGAATGAAGCCTCCCAAATTGGAATCAGACATGCTGCCCCCCCCCCTCCACAAACGGTAGTTCCTCTCTCGTCGGGGCGTGGGACCCTATTTGTCTGTCCCGGCTAAAAACAGCCTACACAACAAAGAGCTACGACGTGAGCTTTCCCAATTCACCCTCATTAACTGAGAAATTACAGCTTTCCAGAGCTTAACGCTCTCGGCCCAGGGCGGAAGACTCTGGAATGTCGTAAAAGTGCACAGTGAGAGCTTTTGTGCTCTCAGACACTTGTTGGCCAGACAGAACTTTCAACGGTAAAGCTGAAAACAGGCAGCTATGGCCTCACTTAAGGGCTGAAAAACATCTCGTAACACCCAGCGTAAATCAGGGAAAGTCCACTCCAATTTATGCCCCGGGGCCTCGCGCAGCTGGGTCGTGATCAGTGAAATTTCATCAAACAAATTAGCTAAAAAAAATTAAAAAAAAGATTGGCTGCAGAGCTATAAAAAGCACAGCTAGTTTAAACAGGAAGATGAACTCCCCTCCAAATGCTTTTGAGGACACTGGATCCACATGGTTTCAATGTTCTCCAGAGTCTCCAAACACTGTACATCATGTACAATTAGAGCAACAGGTCAGAGCAGCTGGAGAGAGAAGACCTGAGCTTCCACACATGTTCAAGCCACATTTCCTGTAGAACTGGAAAATACATCCCTGTACACAGAAGAAGAATTATGTCCTTGACCTGGGAGAAATAAAGGGCTTCAGTATAACTTTTATTGACATAGAGAGTAAAGGTTGGCGTGCTGCCCCAGTGTATCTAAAGGGTGTGCAAATTTAAGGCAGAACATTTACACAATGTACCCGTAAGCAGTTGACCATCCTTTTTGATAAATACACACACACACACACACACACACACACACACAAACACATACACATATATGTACATATGTACACACATACATATACATAAAAATATAGATATATACACACACATTTATATGTATATGTGTGTGTACTGAGTATGTATATACACACAAATATATATGTACATATATACATATACATATATATATATATACACACACACAAACATACACACAGTACACATATATAAACATATAAATGTGTGTATATATTTATATATGTATGTATATATGTATATTAATACACATACACAACACCAATTCCAAAATAGTTGGGACGAAGTGTAAATTGTGAATAAAGTCAAAATGCAATGACTTTCAGAACATGAGTCAATATGTTATTTAAAATGAAATACAGATAACATTTCAAATGTTGAAACTGAGATATTTTGCATTTTCATCCACAAAATTGGCTTATTTCAAATTTTCTGGCTGCAACAGGTCTCAAAAAAGTTGGGATACAGGCAAAAAAAGGGCTGAAAAAACAATTAATATATAAGAGAATCAGCTGAAAGAACATTTAGCAAGTAATTAAGTTAAGTGGCATCAGGTGTGTAACATGATTGGCTATAAAAGGGATGTCTAAGAGAGGCCGAGTCTCTCAGAAGTGAAGACGGCCAGAGGCTCTCCAACCTGTGAAGGCTTGCATAAAAAAAATGGTGGAATACTTTAAAAACAATGTTCCTCGATGTCAAATTGCAAAGACTTTGGAGTTCTCATCATCAACAGTGTATAACTTCATCAAATGATTGAGAGAAACTGGAAAAATCTCTCCGTAAGGGACAAGGTCAAAGACCTTTACAGGATCCCAGTGATATTCAGGCTCACAGATGCCACTGCCTCACTCACCGGCATGATTCTGTCATTGACATTACTAAATGGGCCAAGGAATACTTCAAGAAACCACTGTCTGTAAACACAGTCCACCTTGCCATCTCAGATGTCACTTAAAACTCTATCATGCAAAAACGAAGCCATTGTTGAGCATGATCCAGCAGCGCTGCCGTGTTCTGTGGGCCAAGGCTCATTTAAAATGAACTGTAGCAAAATGCAAAGTGTCCTGTGGTCACACGAGTCCAAATTTGACATTCTTGCTGGAAATCATGGGCGTCGTGTCCTCCAGGCTAAAGAGGAGAAAGATCGCCCCTCCTGTTATCAGCGTTCAGTTCAACAGCCAGCATCTCTGATGGTATAGGGATGCATTAGTGCATATGGTGTGGGACACTTGCATGTTTTAAAAAGCACCATGAATGCTGAAAGGTATATCAAGGTTTTAGAGCAACATATGCTCCCCTCCAGATGACATCTGTTCCTTGGTAGGCCTTGTGCATTTCAGCAGGACAATGCAAAACCACATACTGCAGGGGGCTGCCAAGCTGTCACGGAATTACAGTCCCACTACATTTTGGGTTGTAACTCTACAACTAAATAAGATAAAATCAAGTATGATATGTCATAGTGATGGTATTAACTTGTTCTTTAATATTATTAAGTTAAAATATATTTTTTGGAGAAATTTTCATACAAGAAACAAGCGAAAACTACTCCGTCACGGAATTACACAAAATTGACGTGGTTTTTTTAATGTTGTGTTTAACTATCCAGAAAGTGATGTTCCTGTCATAGTTAAGTTATGAAACTTCAATAATTTCATATTTAAGGTGTTTTTTGTTAATACTGTAAGTTATAGAAACAAATATTGACTTTAACCCTGCTTTATGGGCAAGAAATTTCAAAAAGTCAATGTTGCGGAATTTCAAGAGGCAAATTGTCACGGAATGACAACAATAGTATTAATTAGTTTCAATGTATTTATTTCAATGTATTATACATGTATACATAATTATTTACATTTTTACAGTTTAACAATATATTACAATGAGTTTTCCACCTATAATGACCAATAATAATACATACTTCAATTTTTTTTTTTTTTATCTCCATGTCAACATTGGCTTGGCGGCCCCCTGCAGCTATTACAACAGCATGGCTTCGTAATAGAAGAGTCCGTGTGCTGAACTGGCCTGCCTGCAGTCCTGATGTTTCACTGATTGAGAACATTTGGCGCAAAATTAAATGAAAAGTCCATCAAAGGAGACCCAAAACTCTCCAGTAGCTGAAAGCCTGTGTTAAACAAGAGTGGGATCAAATTCCAATGGCTAGACGCCTCCACTCTGCGTTAAAAAGAAGAGGGGATGCAGCACCATGGTCAAAAAAAGCCCCTGTCCCAACTTTTTTGAGACCAATAGCAGCCATCAAATTTTAAATGAGCTAATTTTTTGGATAAAATTGTAAACATTTCTCAGTTTCAACATTTCAGAATTGGGTTTGTGTATATATGCACATATATGTATATTATACACACACACACACACACACACACACACACACTCACACACACACTGCCTTGTCAGGTAAAAGTCACCACCTGGATTTATTTAAGCAAATGGGTAAGGGATCCATCGGGTAATTACTGCAGTGGTTAATGTGTCTCAGCTGGCAACAAGTTATTGAACCCAAACTCATGCAGTGAGGAGCTTCTCACTTTCACAACCATGTTAGAATATGTCCTGTGGTCGTGGAAAAGATGTTAGTCTGTTTCAGAAGGGTCACATTATTGGCCTGCATCACGCAAAGAAAAGCACTAAGGAGATTGTTGACACCACTAAAATTGGGTGAAGAACTGTCCATCACAATATTAAAACCTGGAAGGACAGTGGTGAACCATCATCTTTGAGACAAAAATGTGGTTGGATAATAATCTTGAATGATCATGATCGGAGATCACTTCAACGAAAGATGAAATCAAATCGTAAAAAAATTCAATAGCAGAAGTCACTGCCATGTTTAATAGTGAGAGTTAAGAGCATTTCAACACACACAGGGCAAAGAGAACAAGGAATTGGGACTAAACAGCAGCGTAGCCTGCTTAATAGTGAGAATAATTAGGGGAAAAAAGGCTTCAGTTTGCTAGGGAGCAAAAAGATTGAACTCTGAAGCAATGAATAAAGGTCATGTGGTCTGATTAGTCCCTCTTCTTGATTGATGGATGCATCAGGGTAAGTAGGGAGGCAGGTGAAGTGATGCACCCATCATGCCTAGTAACAACCATACAAACCTGTGGGGCAGTGTTATGATCTGAGGCAGCTTCTCATGGTCAGTCTTGGTTCAGCAATGACATGTGGCAAAAAAATGAGGTCAGCTGACTACCGGGTATTCTGAATGACCAGATTTTTCCATCAATTGACTTTTTTCTTCCCTGATGGCACAGGCGTATTCCAAGATGACAGTGCCTGGCTCCATCAGACTGTGAAAGAGTGGTTCAGGGAGCATGACACATCATTTTCACCCACGGACTGGCCTCCACCAATCCAGGTCATAACCCCATTGAGAATCTTTGGGAGCATGCGCTGGAGAAGACTTTGCAGTGGTCCAACTCTCCCATCATCAATAAAAGATCTTGGCGAAAAATTGAATGCAACTCTGGAGAGACATAAATGTTGTGATGTTGCATAAGCTTAACAAAATATTAGCGTGTTTCACTTTTTCTTGGCAAGGAAGCATGTATACGTTAAGAGAAAGAGAGCGAGGGGGAGATAATTCGAGAGCAGGAGAGATAGCCCACCATCAATTAAGAAGGGGGGGCGAGAGAGAGACCTCTGTCGCTGGAATCAAAGCAGGCTGAGGACAGAGAAGGAATGCTCGGATCTGGCAGCAAAGCGGCCCTTGTGAAAAACCTTTACTCTTATCTCCCAGCAATCAGCCTAATTATGTTCATTGAAGGGGTCCAATTAAAGCTCCATTGTCAGCCAGCAGCTAAGTGTTTCTCCCCACAACCAGAGACATCCACAATTAAACTGAATCAAATTTATTTAGTGACACTTCCTCGCTTTCGACTCCCCTCCAATTACAGTTAATCAGGTCCTACGAGAGTTTTCGGGCTCGCCCCTGATTGGTTAAGGGGGGAGGGGGGGACCCGCAAGTGTTCTGGGTTTCCGAAAAGGCACCGAAGGCCCAAGGCACTTTTGGTGTATTTCTAATGAGCCAAACTGAACATTTAATTGAGAATTCAATTTTGGACTAAATGAAAGAAATGGAAGCTTTTGTACTGAAAGTACAAATGACTGCTAAATTGGACCAGTTCCTGGTATGAAATGTAAAATTTATGAGCAAAGATTTCTAACAACTGTTCATTCAAGTTTCGTAAAAGGATCGCAGGTCGTACCCTAGTGAAGCCTGTAGGTAGAGGATTGTATGATACCTTGATCACCAAGACTGGAGTTCTGCTTTCGGTCCTGCGATGCTGCAGTGGGATGGATTGCTTATGGGGATTTGGGGATTTAGTCCAGTGGCCATAAGCACTGTAGTTTATGAGAAACAAGACAGCCTTACAAGAAAAGTGAATTCTGTAGAAATCTGATAACACAAGTCACAGCAGAGAGTTTGATTTGCATTGAAGGCTACTGACCTCATGGAAAGTTAGTTCCAGTTTGAAGACCAGACAATCTTCAGACAATCTGTCAACCCAAATCACCTGGATAATCTCTTCTTTACTTCAAAATTCTGGCCTCTGAAGCACTAAGCAGGCAGAGGTGGGAGAGGCTCAGCCTATCCGCAGTCTCTCTGCGATGAGATGGTAGCACCTGAACCCTCAGGAGCCCCACCTGTCCTAGTGTGCAGACACCACGGGTTCCAGCCCCAAGGCCCTGTGCACAAAGGTTAGGATCGCAGCCCTTAAGCCTTAATCAGTTCTGCTGAGCTATGTGAACACATTTGAGTGTGAGTGGGCGCGCACACCTGTGCTGGACCAGGGGGTCTGAGTTAGTGCCGGACGCTAGTATGTGTGAGTTTGCGTTTGTGATTCCTAGAGGGTGCTTGTGAGCCTGCAACTGAAAAATATGATTTCACAGGCTCACTAACAAATCCAATACTGTTCATATAAACATGTGCAGTATTGAATACAATACCTGAATTAAAACTCAAGGTGAACCAACTATGAGTACGGCTTCAAATACATGACACATGAAGCCTAAGAGAGAAATATGTCATCGTTCAAGGACTCTCAAGGTCAATTCCTCAGCGCAATAATGACAAGAACATGTGCAGACAACCATTTTGACTCCATTGCAGAACAAACAGGGCATCACAGCAGGACATATGATTTACTAGCTATTCTCTTCTCAGCAATACCACACGGCCTTCGCTTCGATGAAGATGCACATGGGCAGCCATTTTGGCTCTGTGGTTTGTAAAGTGTCGATTGTTTGTTCTTGGGCAGTTGGACCCCATAAAGAGCAAAGGCGGACTTTCGATGACCTCACTTTATAGAGAGGCGAATCCCGGCGTGTGGGAAACCGCAGACTGACCCAGCCTTCACCCTAGCGGCAGGTTAAGTTGCGGCCCACGCCAAATTCAGCACAAGTGCCCTCACCGAGGGACGCTTTCCATTAAACAGGGGGATGGAATGCATTAACATTTCAAGGTATTACTTTAAAAGCAAGGGAATTGCCAATGCATATTTCATGCACTTGGAATTAAGTGCATTTAGCGTCACGTCAACGTCCAACCGCAGCCGCTGAGAAGAGGAGGCTTCTTTTCTTACAATGCGAAAAAATGGCAAATAATTCTTTATAAACGCTGGCAGCGTTTGGCCAAGTTTGTCAAGTCTTCACTTGGATCTCAGAGAATATTCAGGCGTTGTCCAGCTTCTCTTCACGGCAGAGTTCTTCGCAATTTTGGCGAAGGCCCTTCGGTCCTCATGGCAGAGTTAGCGAGGCTCACAGGAGCTCTAATTTTCCGGTTAGCGGACGGATGTCTAATCAGGAGGGCCTGTCTCTCCGGGCAGATTAAGGGTCTCACGCAGAGACTGAAACCCCCCCTCCCAGTCTCAGCTCACCTCCAGGAGCGGGGCGTGCCAGGGGCCCAACGACACGGCTTAGCGGTGACGGACGTGATTTAATGTACCACAGGAGGAGAGCGGAGAATAAACCAGACAAAGACTCCATTCAGCTGCAAGACTGAGAAAAAATAAGATGCATGGGGCAGCTGAAAGAGCAGAGTGTAGCAGAGAGGTGCATGCTGGGTAGAATGGGTCAAATTCACTGGGACCTCACTGACTGTCTCAGCGTTGTACCAAGGTAACAGGCAATGGGAATATGAGGAGCCTTCAGAGTAATTATTGTCATGTGTAGACACACACACGCGAATAAACACTCAGACACACTCACACAATCTAATTCCCATTTATACCCACTCACCATACATGTACACGCACACACTCACACAGACATACAGACGCGCTCAGACTTTAATGCTCACACGCGCACACACACACACACACACACACACACACACGCGCACACACACAGACACACACAGACACACACACACACAATCAACCATGCTCCCATTCAACCCAAACTGTACCGCAGTGGCCGGGTCAGGTGGCAGCCTATTAGCACTGCAACTCCTCACCTGCTCCTCCCTGACCCCCCTGTCCCCCCAGGAGGAACCCTGCCCAGGTGAGCTGGGGACAGACGTCCTCTCAGGGAGACGCGGGGGCGTGGGGGACCCAGCCTCCACTTACCTCACAGTCTCCCACCACAGAGTCATTATTGTGCCCAAACAGGCAATCTCAGCCCTTTTGTTCTGTAGATGTAAGATCCAGCATCATTTTACAGGGACAGGGGGAGCCTGTAAAATCTCACACCTTCAGTACAGCCCTCCATACAGAATACAGTCAGGTACAGGCTGTAATATCACCCTTCAAACTCCATTCATTCAGTTCTGCCCTTCTGTGATACTGTACCGGTCCCGGGTCAGATATGGCCCAAAAAACCCCTGTCACGCAACAGTTATAAAAATTTGTTGGTTGTCGAGAAAAACTTCAGACAGCCTTCAAACAACTTTTCTAATTTATGCAACCATTTACAAAATTTATACACAGCAAAACTCTTTGCATATGGCAGTGTTATTCATAGCCAACTTGAGGATTCATTGCTCACACGTTGCACTGCAAAAAATGATAAGATAAATATACTAGGTAAGATGAATTTACTTATTTAGAGACTTAAAACACATTTCTATCACCATTTTTTGTAACAAAACAAAAAAGGTAATTTTCACAAGCTTGCCAATTGAGTAAGTAAATTATCCTTATCAAGTCAAATAATAACTTGTTTTTGTATGTTTTTTTTTCTTAAAACAAGTTACCGTTTGACTTGACAAGTGAAATTTACTTACCCCATTGGCAAACTCGCAAAACTTACCTAAACACAATAATTTTTCTTCTTATAAAGAAATATTGTGATAGAAATAAGTGTTTTAAGTCTAAAAATAAGTAAATTCATCTTACCTAGTATTTTTATTTTACGTGCATTGAAGTATAAGATTTCTAAATATCTCTAAATATCTAAATAATCTCCAGTACTATACAAGATCCATCTTAACTGAGCATATTTTACCAAAACAAGGACTTGGGATCACTGCCTTCTAATTATGTATAACAGAAAAGAAAGAGAGGAGGACACAGTCATATGCTCCGAGTACGCGAATGAAGGTTCTCCGCGAAACTCCTATCTCCAAAATCAAAATGCAGACCTCTAATTTCAAACAGCACGAGCCCACAGCAGTCAGTTCTAGGCTGAGCGATCTCATTCGCTTATCGTCAAAGCTTGTTTGTTTACTTTGAGAGGGGCCAAGTCGAAGCCGCACTCCTCTCCCAGCCACTTAAATGAATTATTCAGTTAATAGCAAAGCCGCCGAACAAAAGACAGGGAACGAGGCCCCAGTAACAAGGTCATAAAAATAGCTGCGGTGATATCAGAAACAATGGCAGCATGATAAGAGACGTGTAAGCGAGACCAGTCTCATTATCTCCGGGGCACGCCGCGATGCTTTTTTCAGGAACCGTCGCATTAAGATTTCATTACACCGCATTATCGGACACGGCGAAATTTGCAGCCTCTAAATCGCATGGATATATTTATTTATTTATTTTCCCGCTGCCTCGCTAATGTCACGAATAAGAGGGGGGTTCGTCTGATCAAGCGCAGACAAGCACTGCTAAAACCAGCAACTGCTTCCCTCACCTCTCTTATTTACAAGAACAGTGACCCCCAGTGGACAGAGATGTACATGCAAATGGTCAATGAGGGGTTAACTTCAGCTCCATATTTCTGGCTTTTGTTCTACCATCCCCCCCACGCCATGTCCAAACGTGCGGTACCTTTTACATACAGCAGAGGGCAGTGTTGCCTCACAGATGGATGGCTGGTGCAAGGATGAGAAGCCTTCGCCGCCACTGATAAAATCACCATAGTTTCAGAGGCACTGCTAATTCGATTTAGACGTCTCAATTGACATCCACCTTTGCTATGTGATGAGGCTGTAGGTCGGAGTTGACTGATGCGCCATCAGTTGATTGATTCAAAATATTTTAATCAGAAATGAGAACAGCGGCATGCGAGGGAAATAGTATACAAATGCACGATCGTACGCATGCTCAGCGAAATACGAGGAGTTGGAATGCAAAACCCACAAAGTCCACTCAACCTCTTTTTTTTTTATTGGGTTTTTTTACCCAGCATTTTATGTTAATATTGTGTTATTAAACTCAATTTAAAACAAAAGAGGTTTAGTGAACTTTGAGGGTTTCGCATTCCTGCTCTTCATATGTACACACACTCCGATACGCGCATTTGTAAAAAAAAGTGAATTCAGCAATGCAGGTACGCACTTGAGCAAACAAGCTTAGCACAGCATGAGCATATTGGAGGACAAGTGTGCACGCGCTGGCATTAGTGCACTTGTGCATGCACGCGCTTTTACAGGGTCATGTGCATTAGCTAAGCAGCAACTCGAATGACTCAACAAGTAAAAAATATTGCCTCCGAGGCCCCTTGCACAAAGGAGCAGAGAATAAAGGGCAGTGATTACAGTCAGTGTGGACTTGACCTGCAACCTCCTGGCCAAAATTACAGTCTCTGCACAGCTGTAGCCCACTTCAGCAAGACTACTGCCAAATTCTACATGAATCTACACAAATAAAGAGAAAAAACTGTTTGATCTGCCATGAGTAAGCCCCGCTTGCAAGCAAATAAATACACACTAAGCAAAATATCAACTCTCTGGATAGCAGGAGCTCTTAATCGCTAAACTAATAAACAGCAAAACAGCTCAAACACATCCAGGCAATATTACAGTTCCGCCTCAATTCCCACAGCATTACTTTAATATTGCTTCTGAGCACTATCATTTGGACTTAACAAAGCAATTAAAATACAGGGTGCATCACTACTTTGACCTGTTTCATTCTCTGTAGGACAAAAAGACGATGTAGTCCATCGTCTGAGCTATTAATTTCCCCCTTACAAAATCATTGACACAAAATCAAGCTTCTCCAAGATACACAGCAAAAGTGATGTGTCCGTTAAACAAACCACATGAACGACACCATTTCGAAAAAAGTTGGGACGCTGAGTAAAATGTAAATTAAAATCAATACAACGATTTGCAAATCGTTGAAACTATTTTAATTGAAAATAGTACAAAAAAAAAAAAATACAATGTCAGATGTTGTAAGGGACTTAAAAAAAAAAAAAAATACTCATTTTGCATTTGATGTTGCAACATTTCAGAAAAAAGTTGGGACAGGGGTGCGTTCACAACTGTGTTACATGACCTCATCTTTTAACAACACACTAAGTGGTTGGGAAGTGAGGAGATAAACTGCTGTAGTTTCGAAAGTAAACAGTTTTCCCATTTTTGCTCGATGTAGGATTTCATCTGCTCAACACTTTGTGGCCTCCTTTGTCATGTTTTTTGTTTCATAATGCGCCATCTTTTCAGTAGATGACTGGTCTGGACAGTGGACAGGCCAGTTTAGCCCACAGACTCTTGAACTACAGAACCATGTAGTTGTAATGCACGCAAAATATGGTTCACCATTGTCTTATCGAAATATACAGGCTGTCTCTGAAAAATGATTATATTATTACATATTGTTCAACATTAACGAGATGTGCCAGTTACCCAATGCACGGATGCGGGCTTTTGAACTGTGCGCTGATAACTAGCACTATGGTCCCTCTCCTCTTCCTCTATTGCCAGGAGGAGGTATAGTCCATGATTTTCAAGAACAATTTTTGTATTTTGATTGGACAGACCCCAGGGTGGTTTTCAACTTTGCCTCAGTCCATTTTACATGGGCTCAGGCCCAGAGAAGGCCGTAATGTTTCAGGATCTTGTTTATATAAGGTTTTATCTTAACAAGGTAGAGTTTTAACTTGCATTTGTGGATGCAGTGAAGTGTGTTTAAGGACAATGGTTTTCCGAGGTGCTTCTGGGCCCATGCAGTGATTTCAGAGGCAGAATCCCGCAGTGCTGCCTCAGGGCCTGAAGAACATGGGCACTGGTTTTGGCTTTGTTCCTTGAGTACAGAGACTTCTCCAGATTCTCAGAAACTGTTAATGACATTATGTACTGTAGATGAAAATTTCTGCAAATTTATGTTGAGAACCTTTCTCCTTAAGTTGCTGAACTATTTTCCCACGCAGCCTTTCAGTGGTGCAGCCCTCGCCAACTTTCCCTCTGAAACACAGCCTCTCTGGGATGCGCCGTTTATCCCCAATTACATCACTACCTGTAGCCATTGACCTAAATAGCAGTGAGATGTTCCACCAGGTGTATTATTTTCAGCATCAAACAACTTTTCTGGTCTCTTGTTGCCCCCGTCCTGGCTTTTTTTAAACGTGTAGTTTGCATCTAATTAAAATTTGCAGATATTTAAAAAAAAACTAAATTTCTCAGCTTCAATATTATAATGTTGCCTTTGTAGTATTTCACTTAATAACAAGGTTTAAATTATTTGCATATCATTGCACTCTAGTTTTAATTATATCTAACATGGTGTCCCAACTAGTTGGGATATGGGGTTGTAATTTAGAATCATATTATACATAATCACCTTATAGGCATTCTCTGTACACACACCGCACACAGACGTGTGTACACATACACTACATCCTCTTTAAAATCTGTGTAAATAGGCACTGAAATGTCAATACACTGTACTGAGATGGTGGCACGATACCTGCGGTTTCAGCTCCACATACCAGCGCAATAAATGTGATATTTTTAAAGAAAATGGTAAGGGTTACAGTGCCAGCTGCTGGTCTTGATGAGGGCACACACATCCTTAATCGCCGATTTGCGCTCATATGAGAGCACCTCTAACAGGAAGGCACACAACATGAGTAAATACAGGAGCGTGTTAAATTTAGGCCTGCTTAACGGAGTGTTTGCTCGGTTCTACATGTGCCATGGTGTTTGTATAGGGCCCACTCCGCTTGAGAGACAGATCGAGGCTGTTCACTCACCGCTTAAGTGGGACCCATCAAAGCAGACGGGGACACTACAGAACTGCTCCTGCAGTCACAGGAGGGCCCATTTTACGAGTTCACTCACTCAGACAACCCCCCCCCCCCCCCACACCCACACCTCAACCCCTTAAAACAATGACTGACATCTTTCGACAGGCCCTTCAAATGTACACCCCGCTGTGGTAACAGACAAACTTCATCTCAGTCCCACAGCTTTCTCACTCGCTCGCACCTGCCGCACGCAACACAGATGGGCGAGACAGTGTGGCAGGAGGCTAATGCTGTCAATCAGCAGTCATTTCAGATCAGTGAAAGTGTGTGTGTGTGTGTGTGTGTGTGTGTGTGTGTGTGTGTGTGTGTGTGTGGGGGGGGGGGTCATGACAGGGCAGAGTGTTTGAAGAAATGAGCCTATCAGAGGAGGGAATACAGGTGAGGAGGGGCCTCCCCTCAACGCATCACAAAGCAGTGAGACTCAGGTTCCTCCATCTTGTTCTGTCTACTAGGAAGCAGAATTAACTTCTTCATCCACCAGCCAAATTGCAAGCAAAAGTTTAAATCCTCACCAGCCACTCAATAAATTACACTGTATATTTGGCTGGAGAGAGAGGCAAATCTATCAGCCACTTGGGTATTTTACCAGCAATTTTGGCTGGCGGCTGGTGCCAATTTTGTGCCAAGCTTTCTATACCCACAACAACCCCTCAGAGAAAGTAAACAGTGCGCATTTGGGCTGCACAAAAAAATGAAATGTAATATGCAGTTAACTAATTGGACAGGGCAACAGGGACATGCAATACGATAACTCCAATATTAATACCTGCTGTCAATTCCAGCTATTCTGAAGTTTAAATCGGAGAATAAGGGCATATTTAAGCTGCCTATGGGGCTTCCTTTTGCTGGGTAAACATAAACTGAAACTCTTTCAAGACGGAGGGGAAAATGATCATATATCTACATACAAGGAGAAGCCGTTCTGAGATGTGCTTTACAGTGAGGCATAGATCAGTCTTTAGACTTTAGCTGTGCCTGTGAGCTCAAACCTGCAGTGACGGAGAATCACAGACCTGCATTTCTCAGCCCTGCGTCTCAATTCTTCAAAACTGAAATTAATTTAGACTAAAACTATTCTCATATTGTAACCCCGGCAATTTGATTACTATGACACACCAACGTGCAATATTGATTAAAATTCATTATATCCGGCAGCCCGAATGCAAACGTATCTGTGGTAATTGTGATTAAGTGCTCCATCATAAACTATTTTGGACACACCTCATGAAGAAGAAAAAAAAGCAATTTCAATGCAGTTATGACTCAACATCACAACTCCATGTGCAGTACTCATGAAACAGACCTGATCTACTGATCTCAGTTCATCTACATCATAGCTCCGCATGAGCCTCAGTAATTTTGCTAAGGGCCTGAGTGCATGATGGGGGTGATGCTGAATTTCCTGAGCCGATATGTGCCGAGCATTAATCACTGAACACAAGTAAAAGTTAATCCTCGGACAGCGAGCGTTCCCTCTGAGGAGTCGTCAATATTCCACAACTCCGTCCATTCGTCTGAACAGGACTCATAGTGACATCAGCATCAGACAGGTCAGTTCAGAACATTCTAGCTAAACATCAGCCCATATTTGATTTGAAAAATCACACTGCGATGGTTTGACAAATCCCCAAGGAACGGTTCTGACAAATGTGAATTTAGAAAAGAGAAAAAAGGCAGTAATTGTACACTGGCGTGCTGCCCAACTTTAATGCAATTACCAGCCTATTTGAATAATTTGCTGAACATTAGTGTTAATGATTTCACTTTTGCTGAGCGTTCATTTGAATATGACCATTTCATTTCAAATTTTAATTATCAGTGAAGTTACACAAATGAATACACACATTCTTGATGGCATCATCAGTTTGCTGAATCTGAGCCAGCACATGCATAATGCATGACACAGTGCAATTCTGTGCTTTACAGCGCTTTAACATACAGAACATTCATCAGAGGCAATAAAAACCCATCTAAGGTCTGCACTAATGGCGCCAGATGAAAGCAGGAGGTCTGCAATTCCAATCATGTAGCTCCACCTCGCCAGTAGCCAAGGGCTGGTTGAGATGAGTTTATCTAAAGGTTAGTCATAAACACCCTGTCAAACGTCAGCGGCATTACATGCCAGCCCCTGTCTGTGCCATTACATCTGAAACAGAGTGTACGAGCGCAGCCGAGGCAGCGAGAATACCAACGCAGTGATGCAGCAGCCAGCTTATAAATGTCCTTCACACCAGGCCAATAGACGCAGAGGGGCTATGTTTGCGCGGCTAACGTCAGGCAACATGCCTTTGCGGCATTCCGCTTTAATTGTTTGGTATGCAGACAGGATAATGTTCGGTCTTAAAAATAGCGTGGGGGCGCGGGCCTCGTCAGCGCAAGGCATTCCACGACTTAACAAAATAACAGTCAAGTAGGAGGAAAAAAAAAAACAAGTAACAACACAACAGCATTACAAAAGACCGCCCGCTACACTTGCGCATCGTGGTACGGCCGCAGGGACGACTGCGGTTTGTAATCGGCGCACGTGTGGTAACCGGGACCCGGTAGCGCTGGGAGAGTCGTCCAATCAGTGTGATTGCAGCTGAACTGCTCAAACAGTGTAAGAATACTTTTGAGAGCAATTTATACAGTTAACCCGTGCTAATTAATTACTGATGTTTATCTTTCAATTTGGAGAGCCAGCGAACTGTGAATAAGAGCAAAGAGGTTTGCACAAGTTCTCTGTCTGTCTCTGACTCTGACCGGGGGACGGCTCACAGGAGCTCGGCGTTCGGTTCATCCGATCCGGGCCGTGGCGGTGGGCAGGGGGCCAAGAGAGCTGGAAGTGGATAATCCCCAACCCAGGAGACCGGCGATTTAGTGGGCGCACTGCCGCAGAGCAAAGCGGGACTCTCTCGAAAAGCTGGTGCGGACCGAAGGCCCAGCCGGAGCGACGCTCCACAATGACTGGATGACTTCCTCACACATTCCAGGCCTAGCAAACTAACCATCATACTTTTCCCTTTTCTTCACGCACCCATACACTACCAGTCAAAAAGGTTTTGCAAACTCCAATATTTTCTGTAATTGTTACGACTTTTTTATACTCTGTTCTTGTGTAATAGTCTCATATTGATTGTATAACAGAAAGGCAGGAAAACTGAAGCCCAGTGTATAAACCCTCTATATAACAAAACAAATCAAGAGAAACCAGGATCAGTCATTTTGTATTGAAGCAGATCAGTAACGATGGTCTAATCCAGTGCTTCTCAGACCTCTCCTGGAGTCACACCTGTCCTGCATGTGTTAGATCTCCCGGCTCCAGCACAGGGGATTCACATGATCAACTCATTATCAAGCAGCTCCAGGGGGTTGATAGCGAGCTGATCATTACAATCACCTGTGCAGGATTCTTTGTGGATTCTTCTGGTGTAATTATTACTTATAATAAACAAGTATTGGGTTCCAGCGAGTTCTTTGTTGTTAACATACATGTAGGACAGACTTGACAAGATTTTAGGGTGAGCAAAAAGGTTTGACTGGTAGTGTGCATTCATTTAATCTTTAAAAACCAGTGAGAAGGAACTCACATTTGCACTGGTGTCAAGTTACAGACATAATTTCATCCAAAGAATAGTTAATTGTCGACAGCAGAACAAAATATCAGAATGTTTTTTAAACAATAAATGAACAATATGCAGCTCCTCCGAACTGCGTGGCTGAATACAGATGTCTGCCCCTCCTCCCTTTTGTGATGTCACCTCTCACGCAGACCCCGTTTGCTAAGCAACCATTCTGTCCCCAGATTGGCGTGAATGAAAAACCCCCTCGTTTACACAGAAGCCCCGCCCACCCTTTCTGCCACTCTCGCAGTGACCACATTAATGAATTATACGGTACATAAGTGCATGTCTGCTAACAGCACTAATTCAATGTTCTCTTCTGTAATTGTCCCGGAGCACAAGGTTAAGAAGGAACCCACAGTAACTCTCTGCAGATGGTGAACTGGGGACGGGGATACGCTAACGCTAACGGTAACGCTCGGCCCTTCCTGCCCCTGACAGGACCCAGGCGAATGTTCTACACGCTGTAGAATTAATGGCGGATTACTGCGGCTTGCGGGGCTCACCTGACTAAGCCGGGGAGGGGGGGGGGGGGGGGGTAGGCCCCTCGCGGGTGGGAGAAATCTCATCTGGGATGATACGCACGGGCAGAAGCGATACGGCGGTGTGTATTACAGAGCAGGACACAGTGCTCCAGTGTTCTGGAAAAACGTGGTGAGCTTATCATTGGCAAGGGTCTCGCAATCGAACAAAAACTTTTGGATACTGGACTTAGCCTAACTGGAAAAAAAAATTAAATAAATACATGATTCTGACAAATAACACAAATAGTGTATGTTTAAAGATTTTCCCCACTCTTAACTACTGCAAATGAGGGAAACTCAGTCTCTACAAAAAGTGACATACTATTTACTAGGTTTTTCCAGATCACAGGAGAATGGCGCTCCGCGGGATTGGAGGTCAGGAAGACTGGGAGTTTACAAAGTTTGGGGAAGCACCCCAGAAAAATGCCTTGAACTTTGATGTGTCTAGACTATAATAACAAAAGTATTTAAACGCGCATAATTCACATTAATTTCAATGCCAAGGCGGTTCAAACACAAAAATGGCAGAATTATTTAAGACTGTAAAGGGAATCGTGTCAAAAATTATCTTGTGTAAAAACCTGAGTAAAATAGAATAGGAAAAACAAAAGCCAATCACTAAAAAACAGCAGCAGCATGTAATAACCGTGACCAGCTCTCTGACCTAGACAGACTGAAGCATGGTAAAACAGTAGCCAACAGCCACAGAATTACACGTCTAAAAAATCAACACCGGATTAAATCATTTGATACCAAAACCAGGCTCTATGAAATCAGCTTTTCGTGGACAATAAAGGGCATTTAAGGCAGTGTTTTAGATGATTCGATCATAGTATAAAGTACATTGCATGTGTTATTTTGAGCACAATTCAGGGAAGTACTTGGGTTTCGAATACCTTGGCTAATAAAATTGCCCAAGGTGCAGCACTGCGAAAAACAAAAGAAGACATCTTCCCCAGGACAATTTACATCGTCACAGTGATGTAATCTGCCCATGAACGCCCGATTAAAAAACCTTGACACGTATCCAAAATAAAACGGACTAATTTGAGCTGACAGAATTCTGCTGCAGATGAGATGAGCACTGCCTGCAGTGAGGTAACCGCTGCATCTCTCGTCCCGCCACGGCTAGATGGCCCAACAGCCCACAGCCTCGACTTCAGAATACTGCTTTACTCCAACCCTACGCTAGCCTGTACTGCAACGTCCTGCGCATGCTAATGCGCACACATATCAGCATGGTGATCCGACAAAGCAAGATGCCGCATAGGAATATTTAAGCGAGCGTTAGAGCTAGCAACCTTCCACTGCACAACTGACCGGGAGGAATTTCTATCTACCCCCCCCACCCCCCCACAGTTACAGTCTCTCATAAGAAACCTCGGCGATCACAGGGTTCAGAGGCTCAAACTGACCACAGTGCTCTGCTAGGCAGTCCCATCCATTCCACGTAGTTCAGAGTAGTTAGTGACGTGTCAGGGAAGGCCCAGGAGTAGAGGGCTTCACGTAGCAAACAGCACTTTCCCGAAACGTGAAGTGCACCCACGTTCAACAGTCTATACAGAACTATGAGGCGCTACCAAGGCAGAAATAGGCAAATCTGTGCCTCAATGCCAACAATAAAGAGGTTTTCTTTTCCCATTTGATGGTAAAATGGTTCATTAATGACACTCACGACACCACAAAATTAGCTGGCCTGGTATCCAAGGTTTATATCTGCCCTGATTGGAGAAATATAGATCCAAACCAGCAGCAAGGTTGGCCTAGAACAGCAGATGTGAAAAAACTCAACTGTCATTCCAAAAAAAAAAAAACATACTTTTCAAATGGCTAAAGAGCTCCGCTCGGCTGAGAGAGATTATGACAGTTGACTGACAGCAGTTTATCGCTCATCACCCGAAAATTGCTCCGTCTCCGCGCGGGCAGATATCTCTACAGACTCCAGCGGACTGAGACTCTGCGATTTCACCGGCCCCTATCCATCCCGAGATGGTGCCTCTGAAGGAGGATTACGCGACAGTGCGGACAGATTACTGCCCTGGTGGCGGTATCACGCGATGCTATAACTGTACACAATCAATACATCTCTGGGCTCAGGGCAGCCTCTGTAACATTTACAGCCCAGTAATGCCTGAAATAGAGTCCGTTCAAGGGCACCGCGGTTCTACTACAGGAAACTCCAAATTCACACCACAACTATCAAACAAGCTCATTTTAGAACACAGAATTGAATGCGAAAGTTCCCTTAGCCATATGGGCATAAGACAAGGAATTACAACATATAAAGGGTTTTTTAATGTATGCCTATGTAACTCAATGTGTTTAATATTTTTGGGCTTGAGAGAAGTTTCAAGAGTCAAAAGGAAGACGGAGGTAATGATCCAATTTCATCTCGGACCTGGCAGGTTATACGGAAAGTGAGGAACAGGACAGCTGGGACTTTACCTCGTTTGTCATTCAGAATATGAAGCCTGGCATGATGTGCAGTCATCAAAATTTGATGTTATGTTGAAGGTGACTGAAGAGTTTGGTTGATAACGTTGCTACATCAAATTGTAATTAGAAGGTATTTAAAGTAGGTGAAGGCCATGTAGCTTCCACGTCCTCTAATGTGATTATCCAGTGAGTTCACCTTATGAATTTGACATAGCTACACCAAAAAATGTTATGGTAGTGCAAAGGCGTAATGACAGTAACACTGTTCAGGAACAATGTGACCTTTTGACCCCATTAACCAGGTGTGGGTCATCCACTTTTAATGTTCTGCAAGCTGATCCAGAACAAACACGCTGTAAATTTTTTGTGGCTAAAACAAAAATAGTGGATGTAATCAAGGAAACAGTGTTTACAAAGAATGTGACCTTTCGACCCCTTAAAGTAGGTCAAAGTTACCCATCTTCAAACATGTCCAAGCTATATGTCCCAAAAACAGTCCCTGTGAATTTCATGACCCTGACATTAATAGGAAAGGAGTTATTGTCTACACAGACAGACGGACAGACGGATGGGAGGATGCAAGGTCTTTGCAATACCCGATGGCCATATTTTGGCCTTGGGTAAAAAACAGATAGAGCAAACATTATATTCTGAAAAAAATTGACTTAAAGGCTGCCATCTATCTATCTATCTACCTATCTATCTATCCATCCATCCTTCTATCCATCTGTACATCAAACTATCAATCAATCTGTCCATCGATCCATCTACCTATCCATCTGTCCATCTATCAATCTATCTATCCATCTTTAACTAAGCAAGGAAAATATATTTCCTAAAATGTTTTTCCTCTGAGGTGGGCAGGACAGTAACTCATTTCAAAATGTGTCATCCATGTAGGACATTCCTCCAGAAAAAAGCAGCTGTATATAAGCTGATATTTCATACCTGCATTAATTTGGTCTCATTATTGAATAAAACACTAAAGACTGGCTTTTTTTTGCTGTGCGTCATGAATTTTATATTCGCAACAGGTTTGACGGCTGACAAAAGCTTTCTGAAAGCCGGGCGAACAGCTTGTTAAAAGTGATAAATGTGCAAAGTCTTGAAATGCATCAGGAAATGTAAAAGGTGAGGAAATAAGGCTCTCAGCATAATGTCATTACCGGTATAGTAATGATCCAGTGAGCCAGATGTCATTTCAAGAGCTGTTCATTATCATTTTCATTATTATTAGAGGTTCTGATTGGCCTAAATATATTCCCATCTTAACTCCCCGGTTATACCAACAGTTCTTGGGCCTCAAACCAGTGATTTGATGGACAGAGATATGCAGCCCAAAAGAAGGTGAAACAGGATCCTGGTGCGTCTAACCCGCTGCTGTTCCATCCTGCAGCAATATGTGAACAAACAGAAGATCTGAATCACCCAGCCTGGTGCCCACAGTGTGTGGTGAATTGCGTTGGGGGGGGAAGAGATAATGACTAACTGTGCAGGCTGTTGTGGAGTGGTGTGTGGTGGGGTGTGGCACGCGGTTTCACCGAGCACCGTTAGTCACGCCGAGAGAATGTATCCCAGCGGAAGGAGGAAGCACTAAACATACATGAAATTTACCATAACTTCTTTGACGAAAACATCCAGATTGCCAAAATCCATATTACAAGACTTGTCAACAAAATTATCACTGTTGACAAATATTCATCAGGTATTTGCCTTTAACATCCCTGTGATTCCCTGGAGGGCAGTCAGCGAGTAATTCCTGAGGGCAAAGGCAATAGCAGGATCCAATCTGCATCAACTGTGATTGGTCGCCCAGGTTTACATCACAGGGAACATCTGCATCAGCATCTGACCTTCAAACAGCACGCACTCGCTCAGTTTACCCGAACAGAGCTGGCTGGATTAGCATAGCTACCACCTCGAGGCCAATTTTTAAGTCAGGATTTTCAATGCCGCGGAGATATCGCCACGGTACCCGGAAAAATAAGCGCGTGTAAACAAGAAGCATATTTTATGTCCAGATAAGTGCTTTGTCAAGCCTTTCTTCTGTGCAATTACAATCGCAGAGGAGTAGTTTTATTTTATCGGGGAGAAAATAACTCGCCGGCAAAGACGAGAAGGAGCAAAAAAAAAAAAAAACTGGTTATGATAAACTTCCAGAGCAGCTATAATAGCCGGTGTTTACATTGCTGCCAAGGACGTTTGAGGTAGAGATAAACGGCGAAGGCTCATGGTGCATCCGGGCGCTCGTGTTTTATATGCATAAGATTCTCGGGCGCCGTCAGAAACCCCAGGTTCCCTCCCCCCCCCCAAAGGAGCCGATAAGATGAGTGAGCAGTGAATTGGAAGCCGAGGCTCAGAGGACAGAGAGGAGATAGACATTCTGACGATGGCTTCCCTATACACGACTGCAGCTGCCTCCAGTACACATTCATTCCTCAGATGGAGGGAAGTGAGGGGGAGAGGGAGGGAGGGAAAAAGTGGCAGGGGGGGGGGGGTGAGAGAGAGGAAGAGAAAGAGAGAGCAAGGACAAGAGAGGGAGGGAGAAAGAGAGACAGGGAGAGGGCGAGAAAGAGAGTGAGGCTGAGAAAAGGAGGGAGGGAGAGGAGGAGGAAGGTGGAGGAGAAAGGGAGAGGGCGAGAGAGGGAAGGAGGGAGAGCATGAGAGAGAGAGAGAGAGAGAGAGAGAGAGAGATAAAGGCAGGGATGTGGACATACAAATATAGTTTTCTTGTATATCTGTTTTCTTCAACAGCGCCAGTCTAATCTCACCATGCTGTAACCACAGAACAGCAATAGCTGCCTGGATTCCCAGGCCTGGACGAGCAGGTTTGCAGACAATGTGGCTCTCCAGGGCGACGGCGTCAGAACCCCGTGGGGATCTCCAGCGTTTCTGCGGAGGGCAGAAACATCCTTCCAAACCCTCCTCAGCAGAAGCCGTTTCGCTCATGAAAAGGAGGCGCTTCACGAGTGCTCGGCTCACATCCCCGCTCTTGGATCACCATAGAAACGCTTCGTTAGGATCTGGAAATTCAAATCCTTCCATCCTCAGTAAGCGGCAGTGTTACATCTCTCAGGATTTCAGAGCACAATCCAGAAAAGTAGAGGTTAAGACAAACCCTTCAAGGGAGGATGGAAAAGAATCTCCAATATCCTCACCGCAGAAAATGTGTCCATGAACTTCTGTAGTGAGAACCCAACGCGTTTGTCGGCTTCATGCGCTCCAAGACAAACACAGAAATCCTCCTGCACGAGTTCTTCAGACAATGCAGCATGCAAAATCAAAAACTATTGCTTATCCCAAATATTACCTTTGTATAATAACTACAGTATCCTGTATTGTCTGTGGACACAAACCAAATGAAGTACCCTCAAATTCCTGTTCAAATGTTCTGTTCCAAAAGATCCTCATTACCATATCCCCACAATGCCACCAGCTGCAATTCAAAATAGACAGTGCTTCTGAAGTCCTGCCTGCTTCAGTGATCAGTTAAGGAACGACCACAGATACTGAATTAGGGCTGGAAATGAATGTGTTCAACCTCTTTTAGGGTAAAACATCTAATAATCAATAAATAAACAAGCGTGTCTTGACAAGAAAAGATCGGAAACTCAGGAAAAAACGGTGAAGTAAAAGCTCCAGTGGAAAACAACTGCCTGAGTGCTCAACAGAATATAATTAGGTGAGACTCCATTTTACGTGCAGCCTGTGTAGCAATATAAAGGGCTTTGGGAAAAAAGGTCTCCACACCATATCCCACAGTGCTCTGTTTTTACTCACCTACCTGTGGAAAATATTCAAACAAGAAAGAGAGACACCAGATCCGTACGCGAAATACAACAATGACCTTCGTCACGTACCTCTATCATAAGGAACACACCCGATAGCCACACCTGACAGAAAGACTTGGCAGGTCAAAGTGTTGTCAGCAACATGAAACTTATTTGGGTGCAATTTAACAGTGAGTGGGTGTCACGTTTCTTAATCAGTCTACCCTCTGTCACCTGTGGGACCATCACTTTAACCCCTACACATCAGTCCCGGAACGTTCCGGCAAAATACCACCACAAGGACCAAGATATCTGACACTCCAAGCTACACGGTCATATTTTGACAGCGCATTTCTAGCACCAAAAGCCCTTCTCAGTAAATAGGGAAGGAAAATCACTTCCATCACAACCATTGTGTTCAAACCTCAAAGTAAAATATCCAAGGTGCACTCAAATCCAAGAGTTAATAGAAGTCCACTCAGGCCATAGTGGACTCATTCAAACCCTGAGAGAACACCTGAGTGATACACGGCGGCCATTTTGCACCAGACAGCTCGCCACAAATCATCAGAGCTGATTTACAAGGGAGAACAGCTTTAGCCAATGAAATCAGGGGATCATCAGGTAGCTGGCTGAGTGGGTTCAGGTGTGGAGTTTGGCCAGAACACTGATGGACCGACAGGGTAGGATCAGACCACAGACCTGCTTGTTCCTCTTGGAGTTACTCGTCTTCTTCACTCGCTCCTTTCCCCGGTCCGGCTCGCGCTCCATGTTGGCTCCGCGGTGGCAGAAGCCGTTTTCTGGGGGATCCGTGGTCACGCCGTTCTCCACCTCTCTCCTCCTCTTCGCCGTCTGGCTCTCCCACTTCTCCTTCTTCTCCTGGGGCTTCAGAGAGCCGTTCTTCTTCTTCTGTGGTGCACGAGGGGGGGGGGGGGGAGAGCAAAGAGAGCAAGGAACCGTTAAAATAAGAGTATGGAGCTTAATTTACAGGTCACAAACACAGCAGTCAGGTTACACAGGCAATGCAGGCAAATTAAACCGGGCAGAGATAAGTTGACGTGGGCAGAGATAAGCTAAATCAAGCCAAGCAAACTTGAGCCGAGCAAAGGATACACTATACTGCAAGTGACCATTATGCAACGCAACTGCAATTTTTTGCCTTAAGTTCTGGGCAGCTTGTTATGAGACCAATGCCTTGGTCAAAGGACAGGAGAACTGCACTTCCTCCAGGCCTGTACCCAATTAGCATGCAACTCACAAACACTTGTTACCTTTGTCGACACCCACAAACAAGGCGTGCCAGGCACAATAAGCCCCACCCCTTGAAGATACTTAAACTGTTCAATGAGTTGATCCACTTGTCAAGTGCATGTGCTCTTGGGATTAGCCAATCATGGTCACTCAAGGTCAAAGGTCATGATGACACTTCTCACGCCATATGTGAGATTAATAGCAACCAAGCGGCCACCTCCAGCAATTTGTGAGAGATAGCCTTCAGAAGAAATCTCGTAACCATTGATTTGACATTTCAAGGTCACTCAAGTTCAAAGGTTATTGTATCATTCTCATTTTCATTTATGATTTCCGATAAGTGTTTAATGGTAACCAAGTCACTTTCTGCAGTAGTTTTTGAGATATAGTGTAAATTAGGCAATGACCTTAACTCCCTTGCAATTTGACCCTGACCTGTAATGTACCGATCAGTAATCAGTCGCAAGAACCAGGAAATGCAGTAGAGCTTGTTTTATTAGTAAAGGGGGGTGACCCCCGCAGGGCAGAAAGCAACAGTACAGAGTCCATAATCCAAAAGTCAAAATCCAGTTGGGCAAAAATAGTATCAAAAACCAGGGCAGCAATCACAGTAATCGTAGTCGGACAGAAATAGGTCTGATACACAGGAATAGTACGATCAGAGAAGCAAGCCAGAATCCACAGGACGTAATCCGAATCGTTACCAGGGCAGCAAACAGAGATCTCGTAGTCGGGCAGAAAAATGGTCAAAACACTCAGATGCAACAGTTATCCAAAATCACGAAGGCAAAAATCGAAAGTCGGGCAATCCAGTCAGAAAGATAAATCACTAAGAATCAAGGCCAAAAACAAACCTGGCACAGGAAGCTAGGAAGAACGATCTGACAACTGGAAGTGACTAAACAGACATCTTAAATACACATCCGGGTGAAGCACATGACCAGGGAGAACAGGTGCAATCAATGATACAATAATCAGGAGTGACGCATGAGGAATAATCTAATTACATGAATTTGGCAAATGCCAAAACGCAGACAGGGATCACAAGACAATCCTATGAACAAACAACAGCTCCGGTTAAGGAGTACTAAAAGTGCATAGTCTAAAGAAAAGGAAAGCATGAGATATAAGTGGAAATTCACAGAAGCTGCAACAGAGATAGGCAAGAGGGCGGAGATTAGATTGGGCGACTGCTGTGAGATCGTTAGTCAATTAGTATGTGCAGCTATACAATCCCGAGTGCATGTTAGTAAGTTAGTAAAAATATACAATGTTAATATTGGTTAGTAATCTAGCGAAAACAACAAACTGTTAGTATTGGTTAGTAGATAGTAAAAAAGAGGAAGGAAGCACACGAGATAATGAAGGAAGATTGAAAACCCAGAAACCAAGAAATCATCCGAATGAGTGGCACACAAGACTAGGGACCGTGAGCAAAGTCCTACATAAGACAAGACAGGGGAGACAAAGTGCAAAGCATGGAAATGAAAACATGGCACGAAAAACTAATTGATCGAAAAATGAAAAATAATAAACAAGAAATCTAAACTACCAAAAACACAATACACAATCTTAAGAATGGTCAGACAGGCAGTGGTCACTAAACACAAGAATCCTAAACATGGCAGAGCCAGGCACAGAACTTAAAAATGAAATGCAGAATCACAACACAACCAGTCTTTGAATCTATGCTCTTTTCACAGGAGCAATGCATAGGCTCATATCTTATACTTTGGAAAAGAAAACCATTGGTTTGATGTAAATTGGCTTGACAGAGTTATGGGCAAAAAATAATTTTAACCTTTTCAGTGACCTTTGACCTTGACCCAATACATTCCAAAATTTAGTGGGATCTACTCAGGGTCATTGCCCAACTTCTGGCTAAATTTCAGACGAATTGAGGCAGCGCTTTTGTCGTAATCTTGCCTATAAACAAACAAATTAATAAATAAATAAACGAATGCACAAACCAAGTCAATTACAAAATACCCTCACCCAACCCCTCCGAGGAGGCTGGGTGAAAAAAACATTCACACACAGAGTGAAGTGCCTCGGGTGCCAACTAGAGCAGGATACGGCCAAGAGCCGTAAGCTTTTATACTTTTACAAACGGTTTTATTAAAACACGACGGCTGACATTGGCAGCGACGATTGTCATGGCAGTTGCTCGAGCTGTCAAAATGTGATTCACCGACAAGGAACAGGGCAGCCAAGCAGACTTGAGAAGCTGTGGTAAACTGCCTCATTTAGACACTGGTGAACAGTGCCGCATTTGGAGCCAACGAAATTCGCAATTTAACAACTGACCGGCTTTCCTCAGCTCAGCGGCACGGCCACGGTCAGCCTTTTGCAGGGGTTTCAATGTCGGATTTCAGCTTTAGATTTCGACATCTGGTCTGTGTTCGGCAGGCTAAATTGTCCCCGTCAGCTCGAGTGATCCTCTCAGGAGGGAATCAATCTGAATAATCAAATAAGTGGCTCAAGGGGAACCAGATGGGTATTTACATTTGCGCTAGCGGAGCACCACCCGCACACCGCATGCATGAGCGAACCCCTCAGCTTTGACACAAAACAGGACAAGAGACTTAAATACAATACACCGGAGCCAGAAAAGGTTAAAAATGAGGACAAAACCTTTAAACCAGAGGACAGCTCAAACTTCATTGAGTCTTAATAAAAACTGAGCAAGGAGACATAAAATGGCACATTTCTGTTTAAGTGACACGCTCTGACCACCTTTTATCTCAATACAAACAGGTATTGCAATTTGTCATCTCATTAACTAACTTCGAAGGGGCTTTGCCTAAACTATACAGAATGTGACAAGTTGACAGCAAAATGGTAAAGGGTGGGGGGGCTGGAGTATCATCCATTTTGAATTTCATACTCAACACCGTAGACACGGAGCCATCAATATTCATAAAACTGAAGAAAGACTGACAGTGACTGCTAATTTAATTTACACACACCGCACGCCATGTCCCCTGGGCCACACACACACACACACACACACACACACACACACACACCTCATCCACAGACCCGTCTCTGACACAGGGATCAATTAGAGTTAGACTGACAGGCCCAGTACAGACATCATCCGATTGGCCCACATCTCTGTTTCTGCGTTTCCGAGAAAAACCAGGCACGCTCATGGCGTGAGCGCAGTACCCATAAAACAATTTGTTACTGTTATTTATCATGTCTTTTATAGTGTTTTTTTTAAAATAACCAGCACTGCCGTCCAGGAAGAAACAGAGGTCTAAGCTTCCCTAATAAAAAAGCCAAAAAGCAATAATAAAAATAATAACGACGCCATCTGGCAAGCCGAGCTTTGAAAATGGCAGGAAATGCGGGACATGTGGAGAGAATTAGAGAGGGAATGGCTTGGGTACACACTCCGGGTGAGTGTGGAGCGACACAGAAACGTCAGCGCTGCAGTGAGGTAATGGGGCAGAGGGAACAAGGGCTTTAGAGAGGAGCTCTCCGTACGGCGGGTAGTGAACCTCACACGTGTGTGATGGGACACCTGCACCTCTGACACCACACGTCTGTCACTGCGTCCGTTTCCCCGGCCATCTCCATCTTTCCCACTGTTCCTCAGTTCCCACAATCCAACCTCCTCCCAGCCCACTGTGTGACCCATGCATGTTGCCACGGCAACAACTGAGGCGATCTAGGTTGGTTGGCGCCCCGTCGTGACGCCCTGACAGGCGGGAGAAATGCTTCGTTTCCAGGCACGGCTGCCCACCCATCGACCCGCCCACTCTGAGCCTGACCCAGAATGCACAGGGGCTGTTCAGTGGGCAACCCTGCACTCAGCTCGCTGCACCAACACACACTAACGAACACTTGCATACATATGCAAACACACAAGAATACGCATCATCTTTCATTCTTTCTGCATATGTAACAGGTCCTGCTTATCTAGTGTGAGTACAGTACAAGGTGGACTATGGACAGGCTTCAAGCAGCACCTCCCCATCTCCTGAGACACAGACAAGCCCTCAGAGTTGAGGCTCGCTGTTTACAGTGACAGCGGTGCTTGTGGTGTCTAATCTGCGTGAGCTGAGTGCATGAGCCAGCTCTCATTTCCCCTTCAGCAGTAATAATGCAGGAGACTCCATGAGCTCAGAGGAGATTGCCCAGACTACATTACCCAGAGGTCAGCGAAAGGTGAGGGGGTCATCTTTAAGCAATGAGATCTACCAAACAAGGCAGTCACACATCTTTTTCATTTGATATAATGCAGCGGCTCTGCACACGTGTGTGCGCGCATCTTTGCCTACATTAATAAACGTGCAGGTGTGTGCGTGTGTACGCGCTTCTTTGGGTACGTGCGTTTGCGCATGAAGAAGTATGTGTGTGCCTACATTAAATTATTTCTTACATGCTCTCTTTGACAGCGCAAGCTTTTTGGCGTTTTTTCCATGTGGAACAGATGACACACACACAAAAAAAAATGCCCTTAACCTCATTCTGTTGAATATAAGCAGAAACACTCATTTAAAGCATGTCTGCTCTTTCCGGATCACCCAGGCACCCACAGCGGACGGATTACAGTAGCAGGAACCTCCAACCTATCAGTTACACCCCATCAGCCCACTTCCTCCACACGCCGTTACAAAACGGCATTCTACCACTGTCACTCCTCATCTCTAATACAGCGGCAGGGAGGACAGAGGGTGTGTTCGGTTTCATGCGTTACTCATTAACCCTTCGACCGCTACAGGCAACTATAGTTGTCCAATGATGCAAAATATCAAAATCAGATGCTGTTGAAAACCTATCATGTGGCTACTTGTTTAGTAACCACATGATGCACTTTCAACAGCTCAGGATAATTACCTGTACATTTTTAATTCCTTGAAAATTTATTCAGCACTCTAAGGGTTAAAAAGACTACATGCTCTGGATATGGACAGTAGACAACAGAGAGGGTGTGAGGGGCCATTTTACAAATAAAAACACACACACACACACACACACACACACACACACATACACTCAGAACACAACACATAAGTAAATCAAGACAATTAAAGACGTTACTCAAATAGAGAGTAAGTCCATTGGGCATGGAGGACTTTGTATCAGGAGGACTTATGAATGAGGCACGGTCATACGGGGACGCCAGAGACGAGCTCAATCGCGCAGGACATGATGCTTAAACACCCACAGAAGAGGAGGGATAAGCCTGCGCCGAAATGACATGTTAGAAACAGCACAACAAAGGGCAGTATACTTCAGCGATATGAATATTTACACATATACTGCAGTGAAGTACATCCTTCCCTGACTCAACTATTTTTTCTTCTCACCAGTAGAGATGACACATGTATCCCAAAAAAGAAATATCCTGTCATGTGGAAGCCACGGGACAGAAATTCAATAAAAATCTAAATCAGAAAAAAATCCTTGAACATTTCAACTTTCAATTCACTGTTTTCAGGGAACATTGCAATTTCTGAGGAGGAAAGCAATAGACTGAATACCAAACACATTCAGGGTGGGAATACATTAACATTCTCTTCTTTCAATACATCTTCTGTGTACTGAGCTTTTGTCATAGGTTTTATTTGCACTGAGAGTGCTTTTAAAGGTCAAGTGGAACAGGTTGAACAAACTGAACTGTGGGTAAGTGGTCCAGCATAAAGTGATGAATACAGGTCTGGACTCGAGAGAACCAGGCCTGGATACATCTCTAACATCACGTTTGTGCATTACTCATCAAAACATCTCCTTTACAGTGGTATGATTGTTTTCAGGTAGACTTTCCCGTACATGGGCAATATGCACTTGCAATAGTGTGGAATGTGTTCTTTTTAGTTTTCCATTTTTAATGTCTCGTCAACCAGAAATATCCATTTCTTTCAGACAGGCACCTACTTGCCAGGAAAGAAACAGACCTGTAAAAGAAGTACTGAAAATAAAAATGTAAACGATCTGAGGTGGTTCAGCACGAAGAAGCAGGAAAGTATTTTTCGACACTCTTATCAGCAAGCTATAACAACACAACTGCTTTCAGCCAGTTAAGGCAGTAAAGACATTTATTTAAAGCGTAGAACAATCCCTGAAAAATTCAAGCAGGTAGTGAACAGTTCAAAAATGAAGACTAATGGAACTTCCTCGGGCTAGGCCCCTTTTCAAAACCTCCATGTGTCAAAAACGTAAGATATAAGCCAATAAATTTGGGACATTAGTTGGTGGGAACAATGACAATAATGATAATTACATGAAGCAAGATGCTCAGTTGAGAGGTCTCTGTTGATCTGACATGGACTGACCGGACAAACTCTGCTGACGCCACCTGATGTACGATAACAGCTCACCAAAAGTCATTGGAATAAAGACCTAAATCCACAGCACCACAGAGCATAGCTCAGATGATGAACAATTCATGCAAAATATCAGTTATGGAGTGCTGGAACAACGCTAGAAAAAGTACTTAGCTCCTCGAAAAACAGGACAAGGAGAGAGAAGGATTTATGGGTAAGCAGTGAGCTAGCGTTTAGCGCATTAGCGGTTGGGTAAATCACAGAGGACGGCAGCCTGATTTAGGCCTTATTGATTTAAGGAGAGCCGCACGTTGGCACATCTACGGCAGGCTAAGAAGCAGTGCTCCTATTTCATTATGTCTCTCGCACACACACACACACACACACACACACGCACGCGCGCAAGCACACACACAGCTCAGACAAAAAATATCATTTAAACATTAAAATATTCTTTGACTGAGTTATCACAGCAGAGCAAGGCCTTCAGATCGCTAGTGATCACCTGGGGTGAAAATAACTTTCTTTACAAAATATCCTGCGGCTACAGATGCTGCCGCAGTGCTCTTTTATCAACACATTCATTTAAGCTGTGCCATCAGGGCGAGACTATAGACACACAGGAAGTCTAACTCAGCAGAGAAGTGGACATCTTTTATACCAGCATTTTATCTTTAGTGCAGTCTGGCGAAAGATGGGGATGGGGAGAGGGGGGGACCTGAGAAACCAGCCCCCTGGGAGGCCAGGTTTAGGAAGAGCCAGTGGTACTTCAGAAAACTATGGGTCTATGAACACAGAGTGTATGCGCACATGCTCCTACATGCACGTGCATGCATACACATGCGCGCGCACACACACACACACACACACACACACACACACACACACACACACACACACACACACACACACACACACACACACACACACACACGAGACAGAGAGACAGACACACACACACACACACACACAGACCAGACCTTCATAAGACAGAGACAGGCAGCAGGGTTGGATTGTCACCTCCCGGCCATCTAATCTTAACCCTGCTGGCGAATTAACGGTTAGCCTCTATTATTTCATGAGCTCCCCTATGAGCACCCCTCTCCTAACCCCACACCCCTACCCTCCTCTCCCTCAGTTCTTTTTACTGGCGTGTGAGTGTTGGCTGGGGTCCCAAACTGACACCATCTGGTCGGACCGGACCCCTGGGAGGGGCCTGTAGAATTCAGGAACAATGGAGCGACGCAGAACCACAATAAAGCGCCCTATAAATCTCTTTAATGGCTCTGACAAGAGCCCAGGAAACTAGGGAGAGAGAGAAGAGCCTAAGCACCGATCCACCCTCCCTCTGTTACTGATCTGGAGTACAGAGAGAGAGAGAGAGAGAGGGTGAGTGTGAGGGAAGGAGACAGAGAAAGAGGGAGGGAAAGAGCGAAAGAGAGAGAGGGAGGGGAGAAAGAGTGTGTGAGGGAAGGAGAAAGAGTGAGGGAAGGAGAGGGAGAACGAGGGAGGAAGAGAGAGAGAAAAAGCATTTTGAATTTGAATTTGAAAAAGAGAGAGAGGGAGAGAGAGACGCAAGGAGAGTGTGAGAGATAGAGAGTGGGTGAGTCTGAGGTAGAGAGAGTGTGTGAGGGAAGGAGAGAAAGAGGGAGGGAAAGAGATCGAGAGAGGGAGGAGAGAGTGTGTGTGAGGGAAGGAGAAAGAGTGTGAGGGAAGGAGAGAGAGAGAAAGAGGGAGGGAGAGAGCGAGAGGGGGAAAGAGAGAGAGTGAGAAATGCCAGAGCACTCTTCACCCCTGTGTCTGTTACAGACTCGCAGGGGAGAGAGGGTTAGAGAGGGGGGGTAAAGACAGAGAGGGCAGGAGAGAACAAGTGAGTGAGAGAGGGTAAGAGAGGGGAGAGAGAGATGATGTAGAAAGCGACAGAGCAGAGATGAGGTGAACAAGGTGCAGCAATGTGCAAAAAGCACTACCCGCTGAAAAGAAGGATTGCAGACAAATGGATGTACACTGTAGAGAGAGAGATAGAGCAACAGAGCAGCATATTAACAAAAAATAAAACCGTAACATCATCAATAATATTGGAAGTATTTAACAGCACTCTTACAAGGTCAACCGGGTTGGTGGCCTTCTGTTTGCGTTTGGAGTGAGCTTCAGTTACTCAAAAAGATGAAGTGAATATGGAGCTTATTCTTCCACTCTGATTGACAGCTGTGATAATACAGTGATTGGACCACCATAGATGTTCACCAAAATATGGGAGGGGGAATCGACAGCAAGCCCTTCCCCTAGAAACAACATGGTGGACTTCAGGTTCTCCACCCTTGTCTGCTGTCTGGTTTCACCTGCCAGGACTGTAAGACAATGTCCAGAGCATCATGTCTGGGAGACCCAGCTCAGCCTAAATATACACTGGCCTAATTCAGAGCAGCCAGCCAGAGGCCCGGGGACCAGACGCAGAACTCCGAGTGGATGAAGTGGCCTGGAAACGGCTCAGTTCTGAGAGGAGGGTAATGCTGTAATCCTGCTCACTGATTACAGTTACTCTTCACCCTCTAACACAGTCACTGGAGGTATCCCACACACACACACACATTCTCACTCGCTCGCACACACGTGCGTGCAAGCAAGCACGTATGAAGTAGACCCCAAACCACAGACATAAACATGCACAGTACGCACACACATGCGCTTATATACCATATGCCACAGACATACATATGCAAATTACACACACACACACACACACACACACGGAATGCATCCATAGACACAGGACACACACGAATATGCATATGAAGTATGCCATAGACATACACATATACAGTACACACAAACATGCGCGCGCGCACACACACACACACACACACACACGCATAACAGGACACACACACACTTGCACAACACAGACCCAGTAGCAGATGCAGGGTCTAACGTGACATTATTTTTTTATCTCTCCCTTCACACGCAGGAAGTGTGAACTACACCCTCCCGTCACCTTGGCAACTCCTCCATTTCACCTCCCTCTCACCAGCTTGCTCCGGCTGGGCAGACAGAACATGAAACGAATCGTGCTCTCGTTATGCAAAACATGTCAACCAAAGCAGCACATGCATGTTTATGCATGTCTAAGACATACGTGCGCGCGCACACACGAGGGGTAACATGGATAGACGGAAAAATTACACACACACACACACACACACACACACACACACATCATTAAACAGACATGCATACACACAAACACACATAACACGCATATATACATAAACAAATAGACCCTGTGCATTTAATTTCACACTGCAGGTAGCTCACGAGGCTAATTAAATTCTGTGACAGAACATGATGAGCCCGCACAGGGGGCTGCTGGGAAATCTGTTTGCGCGTTAAGTCCGAGCGAGGATCACACATACGCCACACAGAGGAGAGCAGAGCAGTGGATGGAGTAACGATGGACATCACAGCAGATTCTAAAATTCTGAAAGGTTTTCAGATCTGACAGTTTTCTCAACAAAATATTCCTGGATAAAAGCTGAGGCGATTCAGATCAAAACAAAGTCTAGTTGCTGAGACATGGGAAACAAAGACATCTTCAAGAACAAAATCTCTAAAAGTCAAAAATTCTAACAAAGCAGAGTCATTAAACAACTACCCATCCTGTCGCGCAAACTCCAGGAGTCAGGAGGGCTGAACTGGGATCAAAATGAAAATCCACAAGAGGGAAAAATGTCAAGAACAGGGAGGTTACTAATGAAGTCTAAAGATACTGACCAAAGCTACTACCAAAGCTTCATCTATAAGCTTCACACAAACTTAAACCAGCACTCCTGTCATCACAAACTAAAACTGGCACTCCAGTAATCACAAACTTAAACAGGCAATCCAGCCATCTCAAACTTAAACCAGCACTCCCGCCATCACAAACTTAAACTAGCACTCCAGCCATCGCAAACTTAAACCAGCATTCTGGTCATCGCAAACTTAAACCAGCACTCCAGTCATTACAAACTTAAACCAGGACTCTCACCATCGTAAAGTTAAACCAGCACTCCGGCCATCGCAAACTTGAACCAGCACTCCGGTCATAACAAACTTAAACCAGCACTCCCTTCATCAGAAAATTAAACCAGCATTCCAGTCATCACAAACTTAAACCAGGACTCACGCCATCGTAAACTTAAACCAGCACTCCGGCCATCGCAAACTTGAACCAGCACTCCAGTCACTGCAAACTTAAACCAGCACTCCTGTCACAACAAATTAAACCAGCACTCCCGTTATCAGAAAATTAAACCAGCACTCCAGTTAACGCAAACTTAAACCAGGACTCCCACCATTGCAAATTGAAACCAGCACTCTGGTCATCACAAACTTGAACCAGCACCCCAGTCATTACAAACTTAAACCAGGACTCTCACCATCGTAAAGTTAAACCAGCACTCCGGCCATCGCAAACTTGAACCAGCACTCCGGTCATAACAAACTTAAACCAGCACTCCCTTCATCAGAAAATTAAACCAGCATTCCAGTCATCACAAACTTAAACCAGGACTCACGCCATCGTAAACTTAAACCAGCACTCCCGCCATCAGAAAATTAAACCAGCACTCCAGTCACTGCGAACTTAAACCAGCACTCCTGTCACAACAAATTAAACCAGCACTCCAGTTAACGCAAACTTAAACCAGGACTCCCACCATTGCAAATTTAAACCAGCACTCTGGTCATCATAAACTTGAACCAGCACCCCGGTCATAACAAACTTAAACCAGCACTCCCTTCATCAGAAAATTAAACCAGCATTCCAGTCATCACAAACTTAAACCAGGACTCACGCCATCGTAAACTTAAACCAGCACTTCGGCCTTCGCAAACTTGAACCAGCACTCCAGTCACTGCAAACTTAAACCAGCACTCCTGTCACAACAAAAAATTAAACCAGCACTCCCGTTATCAGAAAATTAAACCAGCACGACAGTCATCTCAAACTTAAACCAGGAGTCCCACCATTACAAATTTAAACCAGCACTCTGGTCATCACAAACTTGAACCAGCACCCCGGTCACTGCAAACTTAAATCAGCACTCCGGTCATAAAAAACTTAAACCAGCACTCCATTCATCAGAAAATTAAACCAGCACTACAGTGATGGCTAACTTAAACCAGGACTCTCGCCATCGCAAATTTAATCCAGCACTTCCGCCATCGCAAACTTAAACCAACACTCCGGTCATAGCAAATTTAAACCAGCACTCCCGTTATCAGAAAATTAAACCAGCACGACAGTCATCTCAAACTTAAACCAGGACTCCCAGCATTACAAATTTAAACCAGCACTCTGGTCATCACAAACTTGAACCAGCACCCCGGTCACTGCAAACTTAAATCAGCACTCCGGTCATAACAAACTTAAACCAGCACTCCATTCATCAGAAAATTAAACCAGCACTACAGTGATGGCTAACTTAAACCAGGACTCTCGCCATCGCAAATTTAATCCAGCACTTCCGCCATCGCAAACTTAAACCAACACTCCGGTCATAGCAAATTTAAACCAGCACTCCCGTTATCAGAAAATTAAACCAGCACGACAGTCATCTCAAACTTAAACCAGGACTCCCACCATTGCAAATTTAAACCAGCACGACAGTCATCGCAAACTTAAACCAGCACGCTCGCCATCACAAACTTAAACCAGCATTTCCGCCATCACAAACTTAAACTAGCACTCCGGTCATGATATTAGCGCCTATAGCTCTTACTCACCTCACCCTGAATTCGTCTCTAACCCGCCATGTGACCTTGGGTGAAACTGAATCCCCCCCAGCTCTCCTGACGCAGGTCCTGAACTCCACAGGTACAGACCTGAGTCCCAGCCTAAATGTCGCTTACATTACGTTCCCCGTCGGAGCCAAAAATCTGGGCCCCCGCCTCTTGTATCGGAGTGCTGAGGAGTTGGGATTACAGGTTGTAAAAACAGGATGAGAGAAAAACAGAAGCGCGAGAAAGCTGCAGGCTCCGGGGGAGAAGGAGAGCGTCTCTGAGAAGCAGTGCACTGTGGGAGTCCCGCAGTGAAGCGGCTGTCTGCCTCGTCTGTAATGGGGTTTACTCTGTCAGTCATAGGATCTGGGAAAAGGAGATAAAGTGTCGACCGTATCACTCTCAATCTCTCTCCCCCTCTATCTCTCTCTCGCTCTCACAACCTGTTTAGACCCTCTATTGCTCTCAGACACGCGCATATACGCACACAGATGCATACAAATGCACAGAAATGCAAGACTGCATGTCAGGCAGACGCATGACTCACAAACATGTAGAAAAATGCAATGCACAAGACACACTAATTGCAAATACCCACACAATACACACGAAAGTGCACATAGACAAGCACTACACAAGCACAATACACACATAATACACACACAAGCAGACACAAGCAAAAACACGCAAAAAGATAACACACATGCAAAGACACACAATACATACATACACACACACACACACACACACACACACACACACATAATTCACGATACACAACACAAGCAAAGACACAACAAATGCGCACGAAAACGCACACACACACACACACACACACACACACAAAATACACAATATACAACACAAGCTAAGACACACAACATGTGTGTACAAAAACACCAACACACACACACACACACACACACACACACACACACACACACACACACACACACACACACACACACACACACACACACACAGTTGCAGACAAAGGCAATCATCTCTGTGACTGACAGCCGCCAGTCAATTAAGCAGCTCTGTTACACAGAGAAGATTCCAGCGCAGTAATGACACTCAGACTCAGAGACGGCACAGAGCAGGAAGTAACTACAATCCGGAGAGACTGGAGTATTAGAGCAGCCAAAATTACCCAGACTGACCCAGACCTCTGCATCACGTGGAGGGTCATTTCACAGAGCAATTGCCAGTAAAAAGTAATCAACCTCCACAGTGCAATTACTTCCGCAGCCCGACTGACCGCAGCTGAGAGTTTGGCAATGGCCTTTACGCAATCACACACCAGAAAACACAACCAAATCCCCTCTCAGGCAGGCCAAAGGCATCGCGTATGGCCATTTATAACCGCTAACAAAAGTACTGGCACTCAGCCACTTCAATGTTAACAGCGCCTGGCCTGTGTAGAGGAAACCAACGAAGTGGCAGACAGGCTTTTATCACATTTATTTTGTAGTCAAATTGAGAAAAAATCATTTAGCAACAGCTACAAACTAAAACAGCTGCTGATTTCTACAGGCCCCCTGGCACCAGAAAAGGCTTAAGAACAGATTCATACCAAAACAAACTGTTTTTCCTCACAGTAGAGTCCATATTGATTGAACACGGAAACATAGATGGAGGGAAAAACCACTATGTGACCAACAGGGGGTTTTGGAGGGAAATTCAAACGATAACAATGGAAGTAGGTAGTGAGGGAAGACCGGTAGGAGAAGGAGAGGAGATGGGTGGTGAGGGGTGCTTCCTTCCTCCACAGCAGAGAGGAGTTAGGGGACGAGTGCCAGCCTGAGAGCTCTCCTGCCCTAGGTGCCGGGCCGAGCTGAGCTGTGCCCTGGCTGACTGCATCTGTGCCAAACCCGCAGAACAGCTAGCTGTGTAGGGTGGAGAGCAGGATATCATATGACACAACAGCTACTTCATGTTCACAGCTTCATACTAGAGCTCCCTGAAATGGAGAAAAATAAATTATACACAATTACTGAATGGGATGGGGAGTCTGCGAAAGGTATGAAATGTAATAAATCCAATAGTTATGTGCGTGAAGTCCACTCAAACCATTTTAAAAACAGAAAATAAGAGAAAAACTAAGTTGCTCACGGTCCTAGTTCTTGCTGGGTAAACATTAAAAAAAAAGTCACTTCAACCTCTCAATGCAGAGGAAAATTAGTGGAGATACCAGTTGCGGCTGGTTTGCTGAAAATAGAGAAGGCACAAACATCCGATTAAACTAATGGTTGGACTTGACCTATTTTCAATGATTTATTTGAAAATGAACGAAAAAATGAAAAAAAAATAATAAATTCCTCAAAAATTTACTCAATACTGTCACGTATGACCTCCTCGCTGAGGTAGGACATGAGATTAAACACTTCACTTCGAAGAGGTATTGCATCTAAATCAACATTATTCAAAATTGCGGATACTTAGGTAAATATTTGTTTTCTTTGTCATAATGTAAGCAACCAAGAAGTGCAGGTCAGACAGCTTGCACTGCTGGCTGAATATGCTAAAACCAAATGCGTAATGTAACAGAGAAGTTCATTTTTTGATAAATACATAGTGCCAATCAAGATTATTCAACACCCGTTGCACATTTGGTTTACCGGCAAAATTTGCCAATTTATCAGCAGTTTTCAATGAACAAAGCACTTTTAATGACTGCTTCAGGCTAAAAATTATTCAACCCCTTCATGACAAGCATCTTAAATTCTTAGTAGAGCACCCTTTTGCCACCATCACCCGCTGGAAATGTGATGCATAGGCAGATGTCAGCTTTTTGCAGCATTCCCAAACAATCTTAGCCCAGTCCTCATGGACAATGGCCAGCAGTTCACTGATATTCTAGGGTTTGCATGTTGCAACTGCCGCCTTCTAATTCCTGCAGAGATTTTATATGGGGTCCATGTCAGGTGACTACGATGGCCACTCCAGAATGTTCCAAGACTTCTTCTGAAACCAAGCCTTGGTGGATGTAGAGGTACGCAAAGGATCATTTACCTGTTTGAAGGTCCAATGATCCCCAAGCTTCAGCTTCCTCACAAAGGGCACAACATTTTCTCCTTGGACATCCTGATACTTGATTGAATTCATCTTGCCTTCCACACGTTGCATGTTTCTAGTGTCATAGGTAGCAATACAGCTTCAGAGCATCAACAAGCCCCCACAATGCTTCTCTTTTTAGTGTATGGTTCTTTCTTCTTCCAGCAGACATACTGCAGCTCCACAAGCCTGAAAAGTTCCAGTTTTGCTTATTTATATGGTTTTGAGGATACTGGAGCTCGTGCTTTTGGGCTAGTTGCGGTGTATGTCTTGGACTTTGGACCTGGACACCTTCGACATTTAGTATGCGCCTTACTGTGAAAACTGAAACTTCAGTAGCTTCTGCCTCCAAGTCTTGCTGCAAATCTATTGCAGTCACCAAGGGTTTTTGACCACCTGCCACCTCAGAAATTTGGTGGCAGCCATTGATAGCTTCCTCTTTCTGCCAGGTCCTGGAAGTGCAGCCTCTGTTCCTTTAACTCTGAACTTGTGAGCTCTGCATTCATATGTATCTCAACGAACATTCAGTACCTGTGTTATCTTTCTTAAATCCTTTTCCTTGTGTGTACCAGGCAATGATCTCTTCTATTACCTTTTTGGACAATTCTCTTGACAGCCATATTTCTGATATGCAGTCAAAAGTTAGTCAACAAACCCCTAGCCAGTGCAAGTATATGACGTGATCTATGTCAAGCAAACACGATGCAACTTACGAAGCCCTCGATTAGTTGCATTAGGTGGGATTGAGACAACACCTGATTTGCAGATATGCCCTTAGGACAGATTCTATTCAGGGGGTTGAATAATTTTGAAAATGCAGTAGTCATTAAAAGCGGCATTTTGTGTTGAATATGAAGAAACAACTTGTAATATTAGCTGTGTCGAGTTATTTAAGATGTTCTTGTTTAATCTGTTTATTACAAACTGCTGCATTTTGTGTTGAATTTGGAGAAACAATTTGTAATATTAGTTGTGTCGAGTTATTTAAAATGTTCTTGTTTAATCTGTTTATTGTAAACGGCTGAAAGTTTGAAAATTTTGCCAGTAAACCCAGTTTGCAATGAATCATTTTGATAGCAACCGAACAGTGTTCGAAATAAGTGGTTATCCGGTTGTCTAGACAACCTGAAATGGATCCAGACAACCTAAACTGCTCACTGCTTGTCCGTTGGACGACCAAATATCTCGGAAGTTTTTTCATTTGAATTTGTCAAAATTTTATTTACTTCCCTCGGCAATGGACATGACTATATTGGTCATATTTAAGGCTTACTGCGCGAAACTTTCACGCATCTTGTACAGACGAGAACGTGAGTCTTTTTTTTCCCTCCTCTTCTTTTTCTCTTTTTTTAAAATTAAGTACCACGGCAAACAACAACAAAGAGCTAAACCGCGGCATGCACTTCAATTCAGGTGTGGGCAATCTACTCAAGGAAAACTCGTGGCACGAATGAGCCGGATGTAACCATAAACAACCTAAGGGAATCTAGATTTGAAAATGTGACAAGAGTACTAAAGTGATGACGTCACAGTTACTTAGCTTCTGGTGTCGGAAGTAAAATCCCTATGGGAATTTATAAGGGGGTTTGGACACTTTCTGGCATTGTTCAAACTCGAATTAATTTTATCAGCCGCCTCACTCCAAGATTAGCCTATGGGGTATACAGATACAAATGATCACCTCGAATTCGTTGTTTATTGCCAAAAGTTATATACTTTTGCACTTGTGGTCCAGTTTGTGGTCCACTTCTGTGAACTACATATCCGTTGCATAAGCTGGCGAGTACCCCTTGATTTGTTCCCAGCCAATGGGGTACCTCAGTTTCGCGCAAACATTCACGACGAACAACGACAGTACAGAAGCTGACCAGTGCCTCAAATTGCTGTTGTCTATGTCTGTGCATCCATTACTACATAGGGGGCCACCATTGGCTAGCTACATGCCTAGAAATGAATGGATCACGATGAGTTATTTTGCCATTTAGCTAGCTAGCATTATTTAATTTATTCATTCAGTCAACAGGTCCTTCGGAAACCTGACACCACCTAGCGGTTTGGCGGTGAATTGCTTCCCGGCACAGCACAACGCAAACGACCTCAACGCAAAACTTTGAATGGTCCATGAAAGTGTCGAGGGGACGGAGTGCACTTTGCGTGGAGTCGACGCAGAACCATAAACCCAACTTAAGGTGCAGGTAATTTGTGATGCATTTTAAACTCTTTCTGCCCAGGAATCAGGAGGATCATGTAGCTATTAGACTACAAATAGGATTAGCATGGTGGCGAGAAATTAAAATGATTTAAACTGTAGCTGACTCTGGTCAAGAAAAATGACATTTTTTGTTACTCAGAAATATGACGTAAAATCTCGAAACAGATAGAGGCTGGAAAACAAGGGAAAGAGCTTCAAAAGTTAACTGAAAAAAATTAATAAAAATCAATGGGTAAAATGCATGGGAAATTTTACTTCCGACAACAGCGTGACATCATCACTTTAGTACTCTAAAAACATCTTCCTTTGTGGTGAATTCTAAGCACTCAAGTTATTAGCGTTAACGTATTTGCATACTCAGAGTTCAATCAGAATTACCGCTTTGAGTGTGGCGGTTGGTTCTCTTCTAGCATGGAGCTTCACTGCTCTCTGACACAGAGAGGTAGGTTATCTGAAACTGTGAAGCCAGAGATAAAATTTCATAAGTATTCAGTTATAACAGGTAATGTAACACCCCACTACGTTGGCTACGTTGTTTTCAAGTACATGCAGCCTGTATATCTCTCACTCGTCCCAAGCCATGTCAAATTGGTTGACTCTGTTCTTGCAAGTGAAATACTGAGCTAATGCGGAGTCCGATAAGAAAGGGAAATGCAGTGTCATTTAGACCGTTTTTTGCCTTAGATTGTGATGGAAGACGGGGCTCAGAAATATTAAAGAAACGGCGCGCAAATGAACTAAGCTACTGAGTTGCAGGAGAGTGGTTCTGGGTGATAGTTGTTTAGCTCAGCAGGATAATTTATCATTTTAGATCTTATTGCACCGTTCTGAATATCACCTGTACGACAAATTTAAGCATTATTCAGTGTTATTGAACTTAATATGCATGTATGCATGTAATTATTTTTAATTGCTATTGATAGAACACGGGACAACTATAAATACTCGCGGACAACCCAATTTGTATCCTATTCCCCTTTTTCTCTTATTTCGAACACCGATATATTTTTTTTTAACGAAGCAAGTAAAACAATTTTCAGAATTGAAACTCTTTAATTGCAATAATAATCCATTAAGATGAAAGCAGTATATTTAACGGCCTATAGATTATTCTAATCAAGCGTAAACTTGTTAATAAAGGCAAACGATTGAAAACAGGTCAAGCGAACACACAAGTTTACAAGGATTTTTTTCTGCCTCCTCCGATTTCAGCCAAGCAGCTGACAAGCTGTGTTTCGATGTGGTTTGGAATGAGGCACAAATTTGCCTTCAGACTTCAGCTGTGTTCACAGACCTGCAGTTTATTCTGGGCTCTAAGGGTTAATATGTAATAGTAAAAATCAGTCCTTCTGCAAATGGACTGAGCGTTAAGAAAAAAAAAAAAAGGCTCAACTGAAGTCTGATCTATAGCATAGGCTAAATGTGGAACTGCAAACCAGTTGTTTTCAAGAGTAGGTGTATTTGGATTGTATTCAAAGCTCAATTTTGGTTTCAGTCACAGGTGGTTATTGTTATCCGGCATTGTAATATTCAGTACAGAACATTCTAATCACACAGTTGTGATGTCACACCCCGAAAGAGTAAATACCTCAACACCTCGAACGTATCGAGCCTGACGGTATCGCCGAGGGACGTAGTCAAGCTCTCTCAAAAAGCCATTAATAAGATGTTGCGCTGAATCAGACGCAGTGAGTCATATGAATCACAAGAGCATCTAATAATGGATGATGCCTTCTGTCGCACTCGGAAGTACTCATAACGAAAATCCGCCAGAAGAATTTTCCCAGCGCATTTCAATTGCACGGAAAGTTTCATCACTCTCGCGCCTCAGAGGAGGAACTACTGAACGCTCATTTTTACGAAGCCGCCCATCTAGAATTTTGAAATGAATTATTCCGTAATTATACCACAAAATTATTTGTTTGGAATGCAAAATCACAGGTGGTCACGTTCAGCCAAATTTAGTTGTTCCAATGGTGGCTAAACTGCCTGTGTAGAATATCACACATTGTGGGCGGATACCAGCAAGATCAAAATAGCAGATTCCTGTTTTGGTTAATCGCCTTATTTACATTCACTTTAGGTCAGGACTGCGAACAACGTGCAAGTGCAGTCCAACGCTGAAAGGGAGACTTTTTAGTCTGATGGAAATCGCAGTCCTCAGTCAGGGCCCACCTCTCCTCCAGTGTCCGAGGGAAGGAGGGCGGAGTGTGGGGTGTAGGGTTGTCGTAGGAAAGAATAAAGACAGACAGAGGCCGTATGTATTTGCTTGCACAGCAGGACAGCTGCCCGAGCTCGCAGTGCCTTTCAGTCAGGGCGCTTCGGACGACGGCTCCTGCTAAACTCCTAATGAGGGAAGAGGAAGAAGAAAAATCAAACATCTGTTTACGCGTCCCCAACCCCACCGGCACGATAGGGGGGTCAATTAAGAGGGAGCACAGCGGGACGGTATTCATTAGGCGACGCAGCCCTAACTGAGTTAGATGGCCCTTACGCGGAATGGAGCCTGACGCACACAGGCGAGGCACGTACGGGCAGACTCTTTACCCCAGGTACTGGAGCATTAATAAGGAAAAGCACAGAGGCGGCAGATAAACAGCTGCAAGTTACCTGCTGACAAATGAAAGCAGGGGAGAAAAAAAAAAATTTCGTTTGAAGAACAGAGGGTAACAGGCTAACACCAGCTGCGTACCGATCTGTAATCTTAATCAGAAGGAAGTGAGAAATACTGCTAAAAATTATTAACAGGTTTCAAATGAAGAAAATACAATTATTACAACCCGAAACAGAGTTCTCAGAGATATGGGTTCACCTTAAGCGCCTCCGCTGTAAAAGAGAGAAGGGCTGTTATTGATGTTGTTTACCTTCTGACCTCTGTTGTGGCGCCACCACCTGGCCAAATGCTTGATCTTTAAAACTCGGAACAGCTTTAATGAGGGTCATGTGAAATCTGCTTTCCATATTCCTGATGCATGCAGCAGGAATTTACTGTGGTGGCTCTGTAGTGATTCCTGCAGCACCACCACTTGGCCAAATTTGGCATTTGCAAATGCAATAACTCTGACTGGTTTGATGGGAGTCATGTCAAGCCTTCTGTGATTGCTCCAGGTGTATGGACGTGATGTTGATGAATATGTAGGCTTCCTTATAGCTCCATCACCAAGCCAAGCTTCTCATTTTTAAAAGTACAATAACTTCAACAGTTGTAATGGGAATCCTGTCAAATCTGCTGTCAACATTCCTGAAGCATAGAGAAAGAACCTTAATGATTTTGATGGCTCTACTTCTTGTACGGAAGCGCCATCATTAGGAGAAACATTTCCAAAACCAGCCAGTCTAACTGATCTAATGGGAATCAGATCAACTTTGCTGCAGAAGTCTTGGTGCACTAAAGAGCAATCCTATTGTTCTGGTGACACCATAACTGTCCCTGTAGCACCACCTTGAGGGCAAACTCAACTTTTTCAAAAATTCAGTAAGTCAAACAGTTCTAATGGGCATTGAATAAAATTTGTAGTGAACATTCCTGGAGCCAAGAGTAGTCAGTTCCAATGTTGATTTTCTGCACTCCATACTCTTTTCCTGTAGGTCCACTACTAGGCTGAGTTATGAATTTTGCCAATGGACAGAATGCTAGTTTCGAGCATGTACCTCGCAGCCATCCGCCAATAGCACTTGTCCGGTTAGCTTCTTGCTTTCTTCATGCTAGGGATAATATGTGGTACTTACATATATTAGGTATCCATCCTATTACATGGTCTGACCGCATCTTAGTTTTTTATTGATATTCTGTTTTTCAGACAGCATCCTTCAACGGTGTTTGTTCTTTTAAACTTTATTTGCAATCATCTAATCCCATTCATCCATCATCTAAACCACTCCTTCGCAGGGTCTCAGGGGGAGCTGGAGTCTATCCCAGCTGACTATGGGCAAAAAGACAGGAACACACCCAAGACAGCTTGGCAATCCATCGCAGGGCAAACTAACAATTCACTCACGCTCAATTTTAGAGTCTCCAATTAGCCTGGCATGCGCGTTTTTGGCCTGTGGGAGGAAATCAGGATGGAGTCAAACCTATAAGGCTTGCTGTGCTACCCTCTGCTCTCTGTGTTGCCGCTCATCTCATCCCGTTTGAATCTGGCTGTCGTTCAGGAGGGTGCATATTCTCCCTGTCTTTTAGTGGGTTTTTTTCGAGGTACTCTAAATTACACTCAAAATTACCAGTTGGGTATGAGTGTAAGTGAATGCAGCGTGACTGATTGGGCATCCCGTCCAGGGTGTGTTCCTGCCTCTTGCCAATTGCATGCTGGGTATTCCACTGGAACCACACTGACTATCACCACTCTGACCAGGAATAATGGATTTTCCCTGCACTGACCTATTGACCTCAGGACCTAGTCAGCACAGACTGGTGACAGACTGCCCAACAGCAGTAATAATACCAGAGCAGCCGCCCCCGACATATAACTGGGAAAAAGGGCTTTTGTTTATTCTGCTCCCACTACATGGAACATGTTGCAAAATGACTGGAAACTTCCTGAGCGAATTCCTTTAAATGCATTAAAATCCAGATTGAGAGCACTTGAGGTCAACTCAGTTAATTGCAATTGTTTTTTATAATTGTTTGTAAGTTTGTGTATTGTCTTTGTTTGTAACTTTTTGCTGCGTCTTGGCCAGGACTCCCTTGAAAAAGAGGTTTTTAATTTCAACGGGACTTTCCTGGTTAAATAAAGGTTAAATAGAAATAAAAAAATATGACTGAACCAGGAACCAGAGGGATCTTTCACTGTTGCTAGGCTCATTGCACTGACAGCTGTACAGGAGGGGCAGTGTTCCCTTTTTTGTGCAAGTAAGCCGTCCAACGTCGCCGATTTACTCACCACTGCCAGAGGGAGGTTCGTCAGAGAACAATCCAGACTTCAGGAGCCGCTGTTTATTTTACTCTGGGGAAATCTTGACTGGAATTTTCAATGGAAACCAGACGGGAGGCAATTTTTTTTTTTTCTGACTTGGAAACAGAGCCCAGATTGCTTCACTTGTCTAGTAAGGCCTTTGGCAGCCCTTGAAGCTCAACATTATCTGACGTTGTAATTAAAAGACATACATTCACCTGTCAGCACTACTTCAAACCAGAAGAGAACTCCCTCTCTCTGTAATCATTCTGCCCAACTTAAAATAAGGGACTAAAAGAAAAATAAGCCGACGCAGATGAAAGTCAGGTGGAGAAGGCAATGTTCAAAGTCACCGTTCTTCAAAGGGCACGCTCAGGGAGTCTGAACAAACACAATTACGGATGAGAAGCCTCTCAGAGAACCACAGTGCTGCTTCATAAATTGGATTTTAAACAAGCTACATTCCAACAATTCATTCATTCATCTACCCATCAATTCAGTCACCATTTACAAGTGAAAGTTGTATTGATGGAGACACCGTCAGTAACAATGCTGCCATGTTAGAACGCAGTATTAGATGAAACAAGCGCAGGAACTCCACTAAAAATCATGTTCTGAACTGTTTTAATGACCGCGGTGATTCCGCATTTAATACAGGCTGTTGATTTAATAAAATATTACACAGGTAAAGGAAACTGCTGTAGACCAAACACAGACACTGGTCTGTGAATCCACCTGTCCATCACCTCCAGACGTCTGCCTTCGAGCGTAACGAAAGGACAGCGGTCGCCGCTCGGCAGCCGACGCCAGGTTCAAACTTCAGGCAGCCAAAACACTCGTACACCCGCCGAACATTCAAGGAGATGGCACATGCCCAGTGTCACCGCGTCAACACAGTCACCCGTCCCCAAAAACAGTAACTCAAAACCCTACACACATTCGGCTCGTCGCTGTAATTGTGAGTAACGCCGAAGTGGGCCGTCTGACATTTCCCGGCCTATCGCATGCGCGATGAAAAGGCATCTGTCAGCATGCGGGCGAGCGGGGACTTTGATGTTGTGAGGACCTGGCAGAGCCTGACCCCGTGTTAGTGCCAGCGGCTGGACTGGCAGGCCGCCAGGTAAATTGGCAGGCCGGCTGTCTCCGCAACAGTCAGGCGAACACAGGTTTTACACTCTGAACAGCAGGGTCTGACCGTATTTACGAGGAAAGCCTCGGCTGAGGACCTTCTCTCCCAAACTCCTGAACCAACAGCCCCATGTGAGCATGCACAGGCCCACACATCTCAGGGATCGACCCATCCAGCACTTAGTCTTGGTCTGATACAGGCCAAAAACACTGAATCTGATGTTAGAAAAAATAGAGGCTATAATCCAAAACAGAACGCTGGACAATTTAGCCTGAACGCCCTAGTTTTGTCTGAATTCTGTCAGAGCTGGTAGCTGTTCTCAGTGAGAGGACTGAGAAGAGGGAGGCTTTTCACTCTGAATGCTCTAACAAGGATCTACCCCTCTCCGGCAAAAATATGTCATAGTGCGTTCTTTGTTTCGCAGCATTGTGATTATTTTTTTCTGTCCGCTTACCTGCCACAAAAAAAGCACAAGAAGCAAATCACGTTTTCCTTAAGCCGTCTTTATTGGCTGCCTTCTGGCAAATGAAAATGCTAATTTATTTTGTAAATACTGGCCAATAGCGACCTGCCAATGGGAAGTTCACCCCATCGCAGTCGGATACAATGGAAAGGAGCTGCCAAATTTCTGACTTGCCTAGACCCTATTCACTGGTCTTCAACAAAACACAGCTTTTATGAGCATTATTTACTACTCCATTTAAAAGCATGGTCTTAAAAGACACAGTCTTGACTTCAGAACAATCCCAACATTCACAGAAAATTGCCCTGGCGCTGTGATCACTTGGTTTGCCTTATGGCAGGCAGACTGAGGTGTGTAAGCAACAAACAAGCAAAATTTATTAGCTGATATTAAAGTCATTTTTCTCAACTATTACTTTCATAGGTTTTAATGTTATACGTTACCTATAACCATCAAGCCAACTAAAGTGACCAGTTACAGTTATCTTGGCTGCTAAAATTACATTATGATATGTTCCGCAGCCACATTCTACCAGGCAGCTACAGTCTAAAAGTTGATTCTTGTTTGATATCCGATCTCTCTTGAATTGGAATTATAACCAGTTTTAATGGTTTCAGACCATTGACTGTATAAAAAGACAGTTTAGACTATTTAAACATGAGTAATTTTTCTTTGTCTGTCTTTAGAAATGCCCTGTTAATTGCCTAAAAAAAACTCCATTGATCTCCACTCATTTTTTGATTTCCCTGTTGTCCATCTAATATGCACCACAGACTAACACCTGAACCTTAAAGCTCTTAAACTCAACCCTTACGTCTTCAATTCCTCTCGGTCTCAGCCTGCAGCGCCAGACAGAATTGAATGTCATGTTTTGTGTGTTATACGTGTTGCACTGTACATGTTTTACTGGGGATGCCATCTATTTTAATGTTAGGCTATGCATCATTATTTAAATTTCATTCCAGATATACTGTCTTTTTTATCTGAAAATAATATTTATATGATCAGTGAGGTACACTGATGTCAGAGTTATTCAATTATTTCAAATGCATCAGGTTTAAAATTTTCAATAAAACTGGATTTTTATTGACACTGAGGACAAAGCAAAAGTTTCACTAAATGAAAAGCAGCAGCAGTCCTGCATAGCAGTCATATTGTGGGCTACGTATTTATTTGAGGAGTAAAATATTTGATTTGCATTTGGAACATGATCTTTTTTTGAGGGCTGTATTTATCAAAGCACATCTATACCAATTGCTTATTAACAGTGCAGTAGAAATTGGAGGACTGTGCAAATAAAAATGGCTGTGATTCCTCCACGGTTAATGTTCCTTGTGAAACCCCTTGAATTAATGGTGAAAGGCTACGCTTCAATCGCATCTTGACTGATTTGTTTTAAAGTGCACCCATTATGTGCATTTTCACTGATCATTCTGGTATTCTTGGACTCTCCGAAAAAAAGTTTAAATGTGTCATTGTTAAAAAAAAAACACTTGAGTTTTCTCATGCTTGCCAATTCTTCAATACCTGTCTGTGAAACACTCCATTGAACATCCTGCCCCCGCCCTCCAGAAAACCCCAGTGTGCTGTGATTGGTCAACTTGATTAATCACTTATGATTGGTCCACTGTTCACGCTCCTTACCACAAATGGATTTCCGCTTTAGAAACTAATACCGGTCATGCCTTAAGGGCGAAACCCAGTTGATTCAAGGGCGTGCCAAACTATATGCTTGGCGTGAAAATTCAAATGGTGATGTCACCAACTGATGAAAAAAATTGGCCAGAAGCGACTGAGCGTTTCAGTCAGCTCTGGGGCAGTGTGTTTTGCAGCACAGAGCGCTTCTTCAGGCGGCGACTGAGCTGTTTTCCGACACAGACCTTTTAAATGCACATAAAATTGATGTGATTCACGCTACAACATTAAAATAATGAAAAACCATAATAGGTGCACTTAAAATACATTATGATGGCGCGCAGAGGCAATAAATAAATAATTGTGTCAGAGTCCAAATACTTCTGGACCAAATTGTACAAACACACTAAAACATACGTAAATATATCTACACTCCCACAGGTACCAACACAGACAAAAACACAAACACATGTACTCGCACGAAAACACAAACATGCACATTTACACACGTAAATATATTGGCATTCAGACGTGCAGATACGGGGGGGGGGGGGACAATCACAAACAGGTGCTCACACAGAAACACAGATAAACTTACGCACGGACACACACGGACTGTGCAAGCCAAAACGCGCATAAATATTCTCAATAAGCACTGGCTGACACCAAACGAAAGCCTCTGGGAAGAGGACAGTCTAACACCATCTCCAAGCACGGCGGAAGGCAGCGATAAGCGCAGGCTAATCGAGCTCACTGAAAGCCAGTTCCGCTGCTCCACAGCTGCTGTATAAACTCTGATTAAACCAGCACGGCACCACCAGGCCTCCTCCCCCTCTTGCTCCCTCACTCGCTCGCTCTCCTTTTTTTTCCCCTGCCGGGGCATTGGTCCAGCCTGTGTGGATCTGGAGTGGGCCGGTTGGCTCCAGTTTCCAGTCGTCCCGGACAGCAGCTGCAGTGAACTCTCCCCCTCACAGCACTCCAGGGCAGAGAATATCCTCCGCCTGTCCACAGCCACTGTTCTCCTCCGTACACAAACGACAGAGAGGTCGTAAATGTTTCCCCTCTTTTACGGGCGATACCAGCTGCCTCCAAACAACCAGAGACAATAGCGCTGCGCGAGCCAACAGAGAAACAGGAGAATCTGGGAGTGTGTGGGGGTGTCCTCTTGTTTACGCCCTCCACCATTACTCATTCATCTAAAGGTAATTCCACGCAAACCTACCCAGTAATCACTAATTTTGCCAGGTCATGGCATCGATTTGCTTTAAAAAAAAAAAAAAAAGGGCATGCAAAACTATTAAATTAATGGGACCCAGCAAAATCCCATAACTGCACTCCATTGCTCCATGCATGTTTTTGCCATAAATAGTTGCAGTTTGGCCCTTGGAGCTTGGCCCCTTGGCCCTTGGAGAAAGATTTTAGCAATTCTTTGTATTGGATTCTAAACCTCAAAGCGATGTTTGTGTCATCTAACATCTTTACTGTTTTTTATACATCTGCAATAAAAATACTTACACTTTCCCGCAGGAAGGTTTCAAGGAAATTAAAATCATCCTTCTTGAAAATAAACTACAGTCAAAATATTTTTTTTTTTAAAAAAGAAAAGGGCTTTTCAGCGCCAAAGCTTTGTTTAGCAAGATCTGTGGCACTCAATGTTTTATGCAGAAAAAAATACCTTCTAGATGTAACAGAACTATATGAATTCAGCACAAAATCAAAACTTGGCTTCAAGAAAGTGAAAACTAGAAGAGATATTAATTAAATATTACATTCTTCATTTGGGTAAAAATAATTGATTACTGCAATACATTCAGCAACAAAGGATTGAATACAGCAGCTAGACTTGACACATCTGTATATGGTGTCTGCAGGTTTTATGAGGTTAATGCTGACTCTTGGTGTGGAATTTGCATTGAATTCTGTTGCAGTCATCTATGCAAATCCATGTAAAAGGGCTCAAATGCCTTATCACCTGATCATGATGCAAATTATGTCATAATGAAGCTGACAGTGTGAACTTTAACCTCACTGCCGTTTTAAATCAAGTGCACTGGATCAGACCCATATCAACAGTAACTGTGTCACTGTCCAAATGCTTTGCACTGCCATAACACGAAAGGACACAAGACACACCGTATAATTGTGTAATCCAATTTATTGTGCCATATAATCTAAGATAATGCGCTCGCTGCTAGATGGGCTTGAAATTGTGTTTGACATAAGCTGACAACGCCACTCAGTCAAACAGCTGCTCATCATTTCATTGAAATTCATTCAAAAATGTTGTTCAGTTTGTCATTTACAGAAATTATCACATTGATTAGAAATGCACTGGAGGATATTTTGCCATGATGATAAAGATTGCAAGCAAAGCTAAATGACAGAGACAGTGAATGACATTCAGCTATTCTGACTGGTGAAGTACCGAGGCGCAGATGTACTGCGGAAAGACGCACAGCTGTAACACAGACATAACCACTCATGAACAAACGGTCTTTACTTTTTTAGGCACGTCAACCAAAAATCCATTAGTCTAGCATATCAAAGCCCCCAAAGACCAAAGAGAAATGACATGACCTCCTCTACGTACAAGCAAACGTTCGGTTAAACGGGGACAATTAAAAAGCTCAGTGAATCGCCTGCCTGTCACAGTTGTTACGACGTTAACAGTTTGAGAGCTCACCCCTCTCTGCCGAATGTCAAGTAGAGTCATTAGGAATATAACAAGTACATTCCTCACCTTCCGCTAACGAAAGTGGCGAAACTATCGCTGGAGAACAATCCAGAATCTCAAATCCTGACTCCTTCCTGTTCAGAGATAATAGGGCAGCGAGATGCTGATGAGAAAATGCTCCTGAATAACGGAAAGCACACATTACTGCAGTACTGCCGCCCCCATTAGTATCTTCTTCGTCCTACTTTCAATAGATGAGATCTGCGTTCTTGGGTCTCCTCTTTCGTAGCTGCTCAAGCTGCTGATGTAAGCAGACAGTGATGACTGGACGAGCTAGGGGGCGCTCTTGCGCACTCTTTTGTGGACGAAGTGACCCAAGCGCCCTCTCTCCGTGATCAATTCCACAGGAGATTACACCGCTGAAAAGTCTGGGGACGGTGACGCCAGAGTACTGTATCACTAAGGAAGAAACCCAGTGCCTGCTTATATCTGAGCGCCTCAAGCTTTAGAAAGTTACGAACCGTTTGAGCTCTAAATGCGGCTTTTGTTGCTCAGTGACGCAAAATATGAAATTCAAAGCTGTTGAAAACCAATCATGAGGGGACTTGTTTAGAAGAGCTCCCACAGGGGAGCTCTTCTAAACAAGTCGCCACATGACAGGTTTTCAAAGGCACAAGATAATTAAATTGAATTTTTTTTAAATTTATTTCTTTCAGTGTTGTAATGGTTAAAATACAGAGCACCTGCAACAAAGTAACCCAAATAGGAACCTGATCTAACCTGATGGTTCAGTCCACTGCTTTTGCTCCGCAAAAACAGCGGGGTACAGATACAGTGGGGTACAAATACAGTGGGGTAGCCGTGAGTAAGTGGATGGATCACTCCTAACGACATCTTAACAGCCTCAAATTAGTGTTCAGTCTGCAATGCAACCTTGTTCCCAAAGTTTAGTTTCAAGCCAAAGTATCTTTATGTTGAGCCACGACAATAAAAATTCAGTCGCTGTCTCCAAATTTTTTTTTACCAGCAGTGAATGCGATGCCAACCTCAAATTCCACTACGACAGATCTTCTTCAAGACGGCTAATCCACTGAAGCACGAGAAACACAAGTTTATAGGGCTCAGGAAAGAAAACTCTGTCAAGCAGTTTCCATTTAATTTACATCCCTAGAGCCTCAAACATGATCTAACAGATATGCAATCCCAAATTTTGGCATCCAGACTCATCTGGTAGGAAGACAAATGGTAAACAAGCACTGAAATCCTCAAATACTGTCCAGCAACATTGCACTACTGTCATTTAGTGGCCTTTCATCTACAGCCACTTGAAATGCAATATAGGGAGTAGAGCAATTCCTTAGAGGGGGACAAAATATTCTCAAGAAAGTACAAGAGGTTCAGATGATTTTCAATGTGTGAACTACTCTGTTGAATAATTTACTCAAATAAGTTATGCACACAAGACCAAAACAACCCAACAAAGCAAGTGAAAAGATCTTTTCTATTATCTGTACTGACATTAAGGTCTTTTCATACTTGCGTGCAGAATTATACATAATGAAGCCAGTTAAACCATCTGACAGGCTCCATTTCATGACAGTGTGTACATTCCCTGTGGGCTATGCACGAAGGCGGGAGCGGTTTGTCACGCATATGCTAAAACAGACAGACCATAGCATTTCTCAGCAGCCATTTGTCATGTTACATTATGGTATAGGAAATCGTACTTGAAAACTGCTGCAGCTGGGTTTCAGTTAAGACCGTCAACAGTGACCTGAGCATGAGGAGAGTAATTTAAAACATGCGCACACGCACACACACATGCACGCACGCACAAACACACACATGCTATGGGGGGGGGGGCGTTTTATGCCATTAAACTACACTAAAACGTGTGTACAGCGCCTACGCGATGACATCAAACCTCTAAAGTGCGCATGTAAATTCCATTCGCTTTCAATGGACAGACGAGCGTCACGTGGGCGTTTCGTAGACGCTGCACACGCTTTGTTACGCATAAGCCAACGTGACAGGTGAATTACACCTCAAATACGTGACATGAGTACCACGCGCGACTGTTAAGTACAATTCTACATGAACGTACAGGCACACACTGTGTAGTGTTTATGGAAATAATATGGCGAGCAGTCATTCGTGCCATGCCACGCGCAAATGCAGCGGACGTCTGTGTGCACGCTCGTCTCCATGTACAAATAATTATTTACTTTATGATGACGAATTTTGAGTTTAACAGCTGCTTCACTTCACAATTCAAGCCGTCCATGTATTACCAAGAGAGATCGATGACACAGTTTAGGCTATTTCAGTCTACACGTGCACACGTTAAGGTGTCTGAAGCGCTTGCTTTAGAACAATAGTGACATGCGCGTTAATGCCTATAAATTGTGCACGCCTATAATGGGATGTTGAGGTATATCAGGGACTGTACCATTCCTCAGGCGTAAAACTGAGGAAGAGGCTGTGCGCATTTACGCACGAGGTACACTGGATCATCAGGACCTGACAGTTATTCATTTTCTATGTTCTGCAGCATATCTACACACATCAGCTGTTACACATAGTCTCAGGTTCATACGGGATTGTTTATAAGAAAGCATAATTTATAGATGAACCCCAAGCCCCATCAGAGCTGCAGGATATTTTTTAAGTAGCTGAAATTATTTTAATTATCCCTTTCACCCTTGCCATCATTAAATATCCATTTGATATCATTCAAACCTTGAGAGAGAGAGAGAGAGAGAGAGAGAGAGAGAGAGAGAGGAATAATGACATAGGTCATATCAAAATGCTACCTATTAGAGCTCGCACAGATCAGTTCATCGCATCATTTTCTCCCTCAGACTGGTTCACCATCTCAGAGTCAGAGCTGAGCAGGGACAGGAATGGGTTGCGGCAAAGGCGAGGCGTGCAAGCATCATAAGCCATTGTCAATAACTTTGTACCCGATTTTTTATTACTTTTTTTTTTTAAATAAAGTCTGACATTGAACCATAGTCATTGGAGAGACATAGCTAAGATTTTGATGTAGCCTAAATAACGGTGGGATCCTGCCAAAGCGGCGAAAAACATTGACGTCTCGCTCCGTTTCCAGCGATGCAACCGAAAATCAGCGGTGGCCTGTTCCAGAGTTAAGTCAATGGGAGGGTGAGGCATCCGAGTGCCTTCCTAGCTCTAGCGGGATTGAGCTGCGTAGGTCATATGTCGGGTTAACGTATAGGCTCATGGTCAGCAGTCATTCTAATCTCCCCATGTCTTGCCGATTAGCTACCAATCTCCACAATAAATCTCACCGACGCACTTAGCTCCGTCAGGCAGGCACACGTTGCCCCCGACGTCAGCAAGAGCTAATTTGTTGTCAGGGTAGTAGTCTAATATCGCTCCATAAAGTAGAAATAATGCAACATCTATACTTTTTCCAAACACAGATCTAGATACAAGGTAATTACCACTTCGGCTAAGCAGATATTTGATATATTCGGTAAAAATAGCTAGTAGTCGGACATACCTCATCCCCTTTCTTCCGCTATCAAAACCTGAGAAAAACATTTATTTTCCAGAGAGAAATTATTTAATAGAACGGCCTTAACATTAAGCTATGGTATTTTTATCCGTTTGAGTTGGGAAATATTAAATAGCCTACAAAAGCTACTTCAAAGAAAACCCCTGGGTCTTCCGGTCTGCCCGCCGGAATTGTAAAATTAAAACACGTGAATAAAAACAAGAATAACCTCTCACTAAATATTAAGTCATACTTTCATTACCATTTCACCACCTGTTGTGACATTGTGTTTGTCTAGACTTAATAGACACATGTGGGGTCGATGGTGTGTCTGTCATATGTTTTGTGTGAAAAGAAAGACCAAGGAGATGAAAGCAAGTACTTCCTGTAACCCAAACTCTTTTATTATGAATGAAATGTTAAAAAAAAATAATAATAAAGGTATGTGAGTGGATGGGGGCAGTGGGGCGGAGGGATTTCCTTTGGAGCAAGAGGTTTTTTTTATTCTTCACAACGACAGACACTATAGTGAAATAAGTGATCCTGATGTGCAAAATGTGAGAAAGTGGCGTCATAAGATGTACAGGAATTATAAAATATTACATTAATTAAAATGAGTAGCTATAAGCTACGTCTCGTGGAAAAAACACAGATAAATTAAAGAATCACTTGGCAAATGTAACCTCTTAAGACTTCTCACCAATAGGCTAAATCACAGAATATTTACAGGAAAAAAGACAAAAAGGTTGCTGTCCGTGTGAGGCCTGTTGAAAAAACGAAAACGTTACCAACCAACATAATCCGCAGCAAATGACAAAACGTTGTATTCATACAATATTGTGGAGACATGATATTCCAGGTTAAAACGAAATATCAATCTGACGAAAGGTAGGCTGACATGGACCTGTTAGTAGCCTCTGGTCTGACTCTGAGGTGAACCAGTCTGTGGGAGAAAATGATGCAATGATGCACCTAAGCAATGGTACAGTCCCCAATGTACCTCAACATCCCGTTATAGGCATTCACATGTTATAAGCGCGTGTCACTGTTCTACTAAAGCCAATGCTCCAGACGCTTTAATATGTGCACGTGTAGACTGAAATAGCCTAAACTGTCTCATCAGGCTCTCTTGGTAATACATGGACTGCTTGAATTGTGAGGCGAAGAAGCTGTTAAACTCAAAATCCATCATCATAAAGAAAATAATTATTTGTACATTGAGATCGCACGTGGCATGACACTTGTCACCCGTCACCCCTTCATTATTTGGTGAACTCGCAATACGTGTGCCTGTACGCACGTGTATTTATAAATCTTTATGCAGGCTTAGGCGACGCGGTTAAGGCATTTTAGTATAATTCGCTGGCATAAAATGCCCCCCATACACATGTGCGTGTGCGCACACACAAACGCAAGCATGCACACGCATGCGCACACACACACATGCACACATAGTAGCATACACACCAAAGAGCACAAAATTAGACAGTCGAGCGCGCACACATACGCATACACGCACGCACGCACACACACACAACTGGACGAAGTTCAATGCAATGAACTTCATAACACACCCAGATCTTAAGTCATAGTTACGGGAACAAAGGTTTCATGGGATTCCCAACTTCACTTCAGTGCTTGACCAAGTTTGCTGTAGGTAGCTGCTTGTAAAATTAGCAGGCAGTGTTTCAGTAAAAAAAAAAATTTCAGGGGTTAAGGGTCATATCCTGCAGCACAGCAAGAAGGACAAGTAGATCAGAGGGATCTAATAGCTGCGACCTGGCCTCGCATCCGTCACGTGGCCTTGTGTCCATGACTGGTGGTTTCTTGAACAAGTGTGACCTCAAAATTGGCAAATGACCTTGAAAATCAATAGGGAACCCTTCCTCTGTACCAAGATTTAATAGCCATCCATCAGGTTAAACTCGAGTTACGGTCCGAAAACTGTGAAATCGGGGCAAAATCGACACTTTTTGGACCGGTGTGACCTTGTGATTATACAGATGACCTTGAAAATCAATAGGGAATCCCTCCTCTATACCAAGAAGCTTGTTCTAAGATTCCATAGCCATTCATGAATTCTAACTGGAGTTACAGCACGAAAACCCGCAAACAAGGTCGTCACCTCTGTGAACTTGACCTTTGACCTTTGACCTCGACCTTGTGCATGGACATCACTGTGGTGAAGGTCAATAACTCCTGAAAATTTCATGATGATACGACGACAGGAGCATGGTGAAAAAGGTGTCACAGAAGGACAGACGGACAGACAGACAGACAGAAGCGTTCATAGAGCTGCTTGGTCGCAGCTAAAAATGGTGGCTCATTCTCAGTTCATTAATAACCAGAAACGCCTGCGTTTGAACACCCTCGGCCTGACGGTGCACACACGAACAGACAGACAGACGACAAACTGATGACAATACCCTTTGGCCTGAAGTCGGGCCGTGGGTAAAAATCACAAACTAGGGTTTCAGCTGCCTGTCTTAGAACAACATACAAGGAGGCTGTCAGAATATTTATCATTTTAACAGTTTTGCTGGACTATAATGATGAGCAGTCAAATATTTCTCAGCTGGGCACACTGGGTGAGGGTGCCACATCAGTGAAAACACTTCTCCACACAGACTCTTCAATTTTATAAACATGCTCATGGTTTAACACAGTACAAGGTCCATACTCAAACGCTCAGGATTAATGCAGACTTGTAGGGGTCACAGAACTGAGTACACAATGAGATGACAAACACGCACAAAAGGAGAAATCAAAGGAAAGCGAGGAAAAATGCCAGTCTCCTCTCTGAGTTTTCTGCTCTTTCAAAGAACATAAGGCCCTCTCCCGGCTTTGACCGTTCTTTCAATAGCTGACATTACTATGACATTTACACCGAAGCAAAGGCTCGACCATCCCCCTGTCCTGAAATTATGTTGGTCTCTTCACTCAGAGACGCTTTTTCAAAAGAGCGCACACGCCCACACAGGCTGCTCAATGCTACTGAAGGACATCACTTCAGTGTGCCTGCCAAACTGTTCACAGATGACAGTAAAAAAATAAAAACTAAAAAAAAAAAAAAAACTTTTGAAGGAGAATTACGTCTTGTAATTCGGAAAAGGGGAGAGATATTCATTCTCAAAATTCAAGACCACGAATACACAGCGGCCCAAAAGTATTTGAACACTGGAAGAATTTTAAAAGGCTTGTAACCCTTCAATGTTTCACTTGATACGGAAGTGATGACAAGTGAGTGCATTAATGTGAGGGAGTACACATCCACAATGAGTCAAATGAGAGCGAATTACTCCCCTTCAACACCATGTAGAGTCCAGATGCTCACAGACCTTCATGAAGATGCATTACAGCCGCCCAAAACATTCCTCTCACTGATAGAGAGAGAGCGAGAGAGAGAGAGAATGCCATGGGCCAGCAGGTCTGAGCAGCCATTTTACCGTCGTTACTGAGTGCACCGAGGTCCGGATCATTAGCGGAATTAATGGCGGCGCGGCTCGAGAGGTCGGAGGTCAATCTGACCCAGACTGTATTAAATAAAGCGGCGGACTGCAAGCAGTGACCCGTGTCATTTGTCACCTCCATTACCTGCAGGTGGTTAAGCAGGGCGCAGAGGAACAGCACAGAGGAGAGTAAAACCGTTACCTGCCATTACAGAGAAGCACCACGGTCTCCCAGCTCAGACCCGCAGAGATGTCACATTCTGTCTGTTACCTGTGTTACCTGTGAGGTAGCTCAAGTCAAAGTCTGTCTGACTGTCTATCAGTCTGTCTGTCTCTCACTCTATCAATCGTCTATGTCGAGACTTGAAAGGTACCCAGAAGCGCTTGGGTATCGCATCATCGAAATGAGGCTATGCATGAGGTCACTACCCGTTTCCATCTCCGTCAAGGGTAGCACGAGTGAACGGCTACTGGGCTTCTAGTAGGATATTTTGCAACACAGGTGATTAAAAATCCTGTACAGAAACAAATTGCCCAAAACTCAGCTTTCTCAAGCACCAACATTAGATGTAAAAATCGTATTTTTCAAATTAATTATCTTTTTTTTTTTGATTCACTGTTTTATGTCCTTTAAAGCATCCGAAGAAACTGTCGACAGCGACGATCTCTAATAAATGCTAAATTAAGCAGGGGAATTGAAACAGTCAGCTGTAACTGCATACCTTTCAACGCATTTCCAACAAACATCTAATTAAATTACAATCATCTTCAAACTTCATACGCAGATGAGATGCTTTGAACCCTGAACTCAACTAAATCAATAACATAAAATTAAAGGCCAGCACCTGCTTTTCATGAACATTCTTTCTGCTGTATGACTGCGGACGGAGGGCCTTGACACCTGTAGAAGCCCAGTAAGGGGCAGGACCACTGCAGCTGCAGAGATGGTCCGCAGTTCTGTGGAGAGCAGGGTCCAAATATTGTACCTGTGGAGAGTTGACTCCATTACCTGCAAAATGTGAGCCCTTGTAACTTCAGCACGGCCCCTGTGGGAAGGGTTCTGTTTATAGAGATTAGGGCTTTAGTATGTGTGAATGGTCGGCTTCAGGAAACTGTGGGCAGTAGTTTCCTGGTAATTAAGGAGAGCAGACCACCTGAAACAGAGGAGAGTAGGCCCCATTCATGTGATAAAAGTGAATAAAAATTGATTTGTATTTCAAATTGACCATTAGAGAGCTGAAATAATTTTTTTAAAGTATATAAATCTAATTATCTTGTGCTGTTGAAAACCTATCATGTGATATAATCTTGATATCTTACAAAACCCAAAACCAGTGAAGTTGGCACGTTGTGTAAATTGTAAATAAAAACAGAATACAATGATTTGCAAATCCTTTTCAACCTATATTCAATTGAATACACTGCAAAGACAAGTTACTTAATGTTCAAACAGGTAAACTTAGTAATTTTTTGCAAATATTAGCTCATTTGGAATTTGATGCCTGCAACATGTTTCAAAAAAGCTGGCACAAGTGGCAAAAAAGACAGAGAGTTGAGGAACGCTCATCAAACACTTATTTGGAACATCCTACAGGTGAACGGGCTAATTGGGAACACGTGGGTGCCATGATTGGGGATAAAAGCAGCTTCCCTGAAATGCTCAGTCATTCACAAACAAGGATGGGGCGAGGGTCACCGCTTAGTGAACAAATGTGTGAGCTGATTGTCGAACAGTTTAAAAACAACATTCCTCAACTAGCTATTGCAAGAAATTTAGGGATTTCATCATCTACGGTCCGTAATATTGTCAAAAGGTCCAGAGAATCTGGAGAAATCACTGCGCGTAAGCGACAAGGCCGAAAACCAACATTGAATGCCCGTGACCTTCGATCCCTCAGGCAGTACCGCATCAAAAACCGACATCAGTGTGCAAAGGACATCACCACAGGGGCTCAGGAACACTTCAGAAAACCACTGTCAGTAACTACAGTTCGTCGCTACATCTGCAGGTGCAAGTTAAAACTCTACAATGCAAAGCGAAAGCCATTTATTAACAGCACCCAGAAACGCCGCCGGCTTCGCTGGGCCCAAGCTCATCTAAGATGGACTGATGCATAATGGAAAAGTGTTCAGTAGTCTGACGAGTCCACATTTCAAATTGTTTTTGGAAACTGGACGTTGTGTCCTCTGGACCAAAGAGGAAAAGAACCATCCGGACTATTATAGGCGCAAAGTTCAAAAGCCAGCATCTGTGATGGTATGGGGGAGTATTAGTGCCCAAGGCATGGGCAACTTACACATATGTGAAGGCACCATTAATGCTGAAAGGTACATACAGGTTTTGGAGCAACATATGTTGCCATCCAAGCAACGTCTTTTTCATGGACGCCTCTGCTTATTTCAGCAAGACAATGCCAAGCCACATTCTGCATGTGTTACAACAGCATGGCTCCTTAGTAAAAGAGTGCGGGTACTAGACTGGCCTGCCTGTAGTCCAGACTTGTCTCCCATTGAAAATGTGTGGCGCATTATGAAGCGTAAAATACGAAAACGGAGACCCCGGGCTGTTGAACAACTTAAGCTGTACATCAAGCAAGAATGGGAAAGAGTTCCACCTGAAAAGCTTCAAAAATTGGTCTCTTCAGTTCCCAAAAGTTTACCGAGTGTCGTTAAAAGGAAAGGCGACGTAACACAGTGGTAAAAAGGCCCCTGTGCCAACTTTTTTGCAATGTGTTGCTGCCTTTAAATTCTAAGTTAATGATTATTTGCAAAAAAAAATAAATAAAAAGTTTCTCAGTTTGAACATTACTCATCTTGTATTTGCAGTGTATTCAATTGAATATAAGTTGAAAAGTATTTGCAAATCATTGTATTCTGTTTTTATCTACGATTTACATAACGTGCCAACTTCACTGGTTTTGGGTTTTGTACATCATTGAGCAGCAATAGCTGCATTTATCACTCTAAGGGTGAATTTTCTTTATTTTCAGAAATATCTCGGACAATCCTGGCCTGAGACACTAAAAAAGCAAAGCCAGGGCATAAGTGCCAAGGAAAAGCATCTTGTGGCAATAGAATCCAGCATGGAGAGTCCACTCAGAAACCAACGGAACCTTCTGGAACATTTGGATCCAGTGAGGCACAGTTACATATTCAGCCAATAAAATACCTTCCAGACCAAATACGAACTGGCATTTTTTTGTCACAATCTTTAACAAAAACATCTAGAGGGATCAAGCAGCTGATAAAAAAAAATTCCCAATTAAACCAGTTTATAAGCATGTAAAATTTTACGCTTCATACGGCCGTGAAGGGTCCCAGTACACAGGGCTAAAAGTTGGATTTCAGTCACAGCCGAAGTGAACATGAGAACAATATGCCTCTCCTGCAGGTACAGGCCACTGCTGAGTGCGCCACAGTTCAGGCACACCGCATTTTAATCCTCACCCCAACGACCTCGTCTTAACAGCCAGCCAATTAATTCTTGTAGTTAGAGCCACCTCTTGACACACTCTTTTCTTACCCAAATTACTCCCCCTGCTCCCCCGACAGAAGTGGGCTTAGTTTTCCACACAAAGCACTTGGACAATGTTGCTTTTTTCGCAGCTTTTCACGCTCGGCCGAGCACTCACACTCTCTCTCTCGCTCTCCCCCCTCAATCTCTCCCTCTCTCTCTCGCTCTCACACTGTTCCCTTCTTTAAACCGACCCTGGTATGGTGTATTCAGGGAATTATCCTGCTGTGTCAATGGGCACCATTTAACAGTTCAGCATTAAGAGGCTCAGTAGGATGGAGAAATCTACAGTAACTCTTATAGCAGCTGATGACAGAAATAAATGCCAGAAATGCAATATTTTTACCACAATGGTTATAAAGGCCACTGCCGACAGAACTGCTACCCTAAAAATCCGTCTGATTACAAAGCATTACCAGATTTACGCCGATCCAAATTGATGCCTCCTTCACTCTCTAATGACCACTGACTGGACATCTGATGAAGTGCCAAATTAAATGCGAAAAGAAAAGAAAAAAAAATGAGGTTGACTGAAGATATTTAAGTTGTCAGATAATAGTTTGTACCTCTCATGCCCGAGAGTGCAGTGCGCTACATCAGTGAGAGCAAACATTGAAACGCTCATTGACCTCGGGCCCACGCAGTGATTCTACTGCAATTTCATTTCCAGCATCTCACATTATTCACAAAGCAGGTCTGGATGTCAAGTGAGCCAAATACATTGAACTCATTATACGACAGAAAGATACAGGCCTGGCCAGTCTAAGTCAATTTATCCACTTCCAGGAAAGAAACGGTTGCAGAAACAGTCCCAACAGGCTCAGTGTCACAGCACGAAAAGGCTCCATTACTCAGTTTTATGTATTATATATAAACAATACGCAATCTGTTTGCAAACTCTGAGGTAAGATACTTGATAACTAAGCTGCACTTGGCTGAAAAACGCTTTGGAAATGAGACTTGCAAATGAAACCACAGTTTACTCACATATTGAGTCATCAGGCTTTTTTTGTCAACAGTGAAGGTTTTTTTTTCCTCCTTCGCAAGAAAAATAATTACACAATGCTGTAATTCAACACTTCGCGACCGCGGCATGAAAAATTAATATTTGTTTAAGCACATGGCAGCACCGGTTCTAGATCCTTCTCTACTGAAACCTCAAGACCCAATCGTCAGCTTTAAAAAGGAGAAAACAGAAAGCCAATTTCAACAATTACTCCCCGTCTCCCTGGAAATTAGAGCTGGATGATAACTGAATTTAAAACAGACTGCGCTTTTGAATTACCGCATTATGGCAAATTTGCAAATATCTGCAATTCTGGTAATAACACTGTTGCGTGGAGACCACGTTCCTGCAAGAGATTAAGCCAGCATGGAATATTCTCAAATAACATTGTGTCTCAGTATCTCTAAATCACAGTCTATTCATCAACATTTTGAAAGCAATAAAAGTAAATAACTTCTTTTTTTTTTTTTTTGCAGCTCTAAATTATCATAGCAATACTTTAAGGTACTCGGGTAAAAAAAATAGCAAGATAAATTATTTCTAGAAATATTCTTGAGCACGAGCCATGGATATGTTTCCCAAAAGCAGTTGCTACCTACGACTTCAGTTCTGGTTCAAACTATGTAAGTTACGAACATAATTAGAAACTATGCGTCTGCAAAACAAACCCCAGAATAGTTTCAGACTGCAGTTTACTTTAATTTCATGGCAGTCCATAGGTGCAAAGCCTCCAGCCTCTACTCTCCAAGTGCTCCCACCGTTACACAGTAAAGTTATAACTGATCATATCCATCAATGCCACACGTACACATTTCTACAGTCTCTCTCTCTCCGTGCTGGTTCCCCAGAGGCACACCGCGTAGCTACACAAACCCAAGAGCAAGAACAAACAAGCACACAGCGAGAAAAACCCAGAATCACCAGAGAGAGGATCATTTGAGCCTCACAAGCTGCGCCCCACAAATAATTCATCTCGGAAGCCAAACCGCAGCCGATGAAGGATGTCTCCAGTCTGTGTGTGCGCCTTTGTTTAACAGAATGAACGGGCTGATACACAACGGGTAAAGCCGGGTATGACACCGTGAAAGAGAAGAAAAGGCTAACGTGCTAAAATACCAAAACGCTCATGTATTACTGATCATCATCTGCCTCACTGAAATCACAATCTCACGGAGCCAAATTAGACTGTCATTATTGCCAATTAGACAGCAATATCTGGGTCAATATAATTTCATTACTCCGAAGCTTGAAAGGAGCTGGCACCGCCTTCCCATGTCTTGGCTATTCGAGGCTGCAGATAATCGTGATTAATCCATGCCATCGCTTCCTGTTTCCAAGACAGGAACTCAGCCTGTCACTGGCAGTCATGACATGATCAAGTAGGTGGGCTGCTGCAGGCTGGTTTTTACCAAACAGGCAGACTCATCCGTAGGCCTATAACGGCATCTTTCACTGAGAATAAGCCATGAATCTTTTCCCCTTTCCGGGATGACTAGCGGGTGATATGCGGGGCCATAACCAATGCCCAGACAGGCTGAATAAGCACTTAAAATTCCTGTATCCAAACTAGAGGAAAAATAAATGAGAATTTGTTTGCTCTAATAAACAGATGAAAGATTTAAAAATATCACGTCTTTAAAGCACAATTTGTGATTTATAATCGATTGATAATCAGTCAGAATTGCTTGATAGCAGGTATGGGCTACTACAAAGGAAGCTGCAAAAAATAGGGCAACAACAGTGTGGAGGTACTTCCGGATGTGGGCCCATGTTATCTTCATGGTTCGATAGGAGGGGAACAGGTTGACTATATTTATTCCTCATTCTCTATTGAAAACTACACTTCATATTCTTGCAATATTTACATAGTCAGTCGCTGTGGTTAGTTGGATGCCATCACCTCTATTTCTTAACTGTGCTCCGGATGAATAACCAAGAATGACAGTCAACATATGCAGAATGCTAAAAAAAGAACAAACAGCATTACAATGTACCACTGACCCCAGGCCTAAAAAGCCAATGGAGCCCTACTGTAATTTTGAATTTTCAGTAACAAAACCAGTCTGGAGAACTACACATTATGCTCATAACATGACAAAAGCTGGTCTTTAAGTCATCACCTCCTCCAAACCTGGAAAAAAACATAGCGAAAAATTCTCAGGCAGGCAGGCCATCTTTGCCATAAACCTACAATCTCTTGCTTCAACCAAAACAATAAATCAGCTAATCCCTTGCTTGAGGAAATTTTGGCCCACAACTGGCGCTAGTCACTCACCTCGGCTTTGATTGGAAAAAATCCAATTAGTTCTCCTCCGCTACACTCCCCTCAGGAATGGAAAAGCCTGGCCGACTGGGCACATATTACACCCAGTTATTTAAGAACAAGGATCAATCCTTTCAGTGAGAGTGTTTTAGAGTTCATGTAATGAACATGTTCAACAACAAGGCCACACATGATTGATAGGGAAAACACTGCTCATTCCATATGCTGCATATTGTACACGCCTGTGCCCTCAGTCTTTTTTTTACTAATAATGCATCGGTGATTAATCGCATTTTAACTTATTTCAGCAATGGATTACGAGTTGATGTAAAATTTTATGATATAGCAGAATCTTTATAAGCAATTTTGAACTTGTTACTGGCAGATTCAGTATGTGCAGTAAAGCTTAATTACAGCCATTTTAAGACTAAAAATATGAACAACTTCAGTTACTTGCTTTTCTGTTTAAATCGCCTCAAAACTGAAGGATTCCAGGCAACATTTACATATTAATGTGCCATTTAAGTAAACACTGAGTAAAGATGCGTCGGTCTCCCCCTCTTGCTCTTAGATTTAAAAATACTCACAGGCACACACACCTACCTAAATACAGAGAGTTTCTTGAAAATAACTGAACCGTATCTTTAGCATGTAGCCACTTCACCAGCAGGCACTGCCAGAGCCTGAAGAGCAAGCCCTGCATTAATGTCCTAACTGAACTGCTCCCTAAGGCGCTAACAGAAAACAGGACAGAGGACTCATCACCACCATCATCACCATCACCACCATCACCACCATCATCATCACCACCACGATCACCATCATCATCACCACCACCATCATCACCACTACCACCATCACCACCACCATCACCACCACCACCATCACCACCATCATCACCACCATCACCACTACCACCATCATCATCACCATCACCACTACCACCATCATCATCACCACCACCATCATCACCACCACGATCACCATCATCACCATCACCATCATCACCACCACCATCACCACCATCACCACCACCATCATCACTACCATCACCACAATCATCCTCAGGTCAGTTCGGCTGTTCAGGTTCCGTCAGCAGAGAAACAAACTGACTGAGAGAAACTCATGAGACACAAATATAAACATGGAGCACTTTTGATATAAGGTGAATTTTCTCTTAAAGAAACCATGTAGTGTTGAAGATGCACAAGTTCTGCTTTAAGAACCATGTGGTTTTTTTTTTCTTTTTTTTTTTGCACATTCTGTAAGCCAGAGCTCTTCAGCGTATCAAAGAGAGGGTTTGCTGGTGACGTTCTCACACACACGTGGTGTTCATTTCCTTTCTCGAGGCAGTGTTCCCAGCTCCTTTTTATGATCGGCATTCTGGGTAATTATATGTCTCACAAAGGGCACTGGCTCCTCGATTCAGACTCCCAGTCAACTGTTCACACAAACGTGCATGAACATAGACGTACACGCTCAACTTTGCAAACACAAGCATGCTTAAACACATACAAATGTGCATACATATGCAGAGCCTGAATTTCAGCGCGGGATTGCAGGTATTGCGCACAATTTCATTGATTGCCGCAAATCCAACACTTATAATGCGAGGAGTTCCTGCACACATTTACAGCGATGTATATTAATATTCAACCAACATCTGCAGCGGTGCTTACTGCAGGACGAATGGCCGCAACCGCTGTGTCCGACTGTCTGACTTCGACCCTGAGCACACCTGTAGCTCTCTCTGTACCTCCCGCTAGCACAACACAGACAAGCCAACAGTGATATTAAGTTTGAGGAAACAAACACAGACCGCTGGCTAAAATGTAAATCTATATCATCTGAGGCAGAACCTGCTCGGAAAAAAAACAGTGAAGTTCGAAAAACTAATGAAAACTGCGCCATGCGATGTCAACATTAACAACGTTAATCCTCAGACAGGTAACTGTAACATTACAGGGGGCCGCCAAGCTGTCACGGAATTACAGTCCCATTACATTTTGGGTTGTAACTCTACAACTAAATAAGATAAAATCAAGTATGATATGTTATATTGAAGGTATTAACTTGTTCTTTAATATATTTAAGTGAAAATATATTTTTTGAGAAATTTTCATAGAAGAAACGAGCAAAAACTACTCCGTCACGGAATTACACAAAATTGACGTGGTTTTTTTAATGTTTTGTTTAACTATCCAGAAAGTGATGTTCCTATCATAGTTAAGTTATGAAACTTCAATATGTTCATATTTAAGGTGTTTTTTTGTTAATACTGTAAGTTATAGAAACAAATATTGATTTAACTCTGCTTTATGGGCAAGAAATTTAAAAAAGTCAATGTCACGGAATTACAAGAGGAAAATTGTCACGGAATGACAACAATAGTATTAATTAGTTTCACTGTATTTATTTCAATATATTATACATATGTACATAATTATTTACATTCTTACAGTTTAGCAATATATTACAATGAGTTTTCCACTTATAATGACCAATCATAATACATACTTTAAAAATTTTTTTTTAATCTCCATGTCAACATTGGCTTGGTGGCCCCCTACAGTATATGAACGGCTCCGACTAAACAACGTTGATATTAACGCCGCAATGTGTAAAATACTGCGGTACTTCGTTTTATCAGCTGATGTCACAAAACGTCAATATTATGTGACTCAGATGTTTCTCATTCAGCAGTCCTGAAGAGAGGGAGGCATTCAACTAAAACGGGATGCTAATGCTACTGAAACAGAATATAACTACTTAACTGTATAAACTTATAACTACTGCAAAATATAGTTCAGAGAATAACTTAACTACACTTGCCTAACCTGTGCAATGTAATTCTATCCAATACAACAGCTCTAAATTCTACATTTATGAAGCTCATACATTTTTTGACAATAAGGTGAAAATTCTGCTTTATTTTTACTATTCAGTGATGGAGGTGTATTAGGGTGCATTATATTGAATGGTGTTCCTAATATTTTGTCCACTCCATTAACATACATGAGGTGGGCAATATATGAGGAACACCATTCAATGTAACGTACCCAAGTACACCACCACCACTTAGTATAACTCAGTAATAATCAAAGTGGAATTATCACTTTTTTGACAATGTCAACAAAAACTGAAAATGTATGAACTTAAAAAAAAAGCAGAATTTATAGCAGAGCTGTTGTATTGGATTTAATTTTATTGCACAGGTGTTCTTAATGAAGCTGCAGCTCACTGTAGTTCAGAGAATAAAACTACAAAAGTATAAAGTACATAACTAATTAACATATAATATAGTTCAGAGAATACCTTAAATTGAAGGAAAGTGACAGAATACAATCTGCAGTAAGAATAGGACAAGGTGCGCCCTATAGTCCCCCCCAAGAAAGTAAAATCCCCCCTATGTAAAGCATTTAAGGGGTTGGAATCCCCCGTTTTAAAAAATGAATTTCAGGCCCTGATATGCATACAGAAGCGCACACACACACACGCACACTCATCCTTGAACTTATGTCTTGGTGAGGATATTACATCGAATTCCATTAATTTTTTCTGTGTCTCTACAGCCATTCCCTAATCTTAACAATAAGAAATTCATACCTAATCCAACCCTTTACCCAGACAATAACCTAACCCTATCTCTAGGGATAATCTAGTCCTCACTTCCCCATAATTTCCCCATTCTGTAGGAAAAAAAAAAAAAAACATTCTTTGGTTCTGACTTTGTAGCATGTACAACAACACAAACGCACACGCACACACAAAACACACACGCACACATAAACACCTTGGCAAACACAAATATGCACAAACACACACATAAATACAATAAAATGCACACTCATATACTCACACAAGAACACACACACAGGCAAAGTTTAATCTTTTATATCCTAGAGGCAGATTCAGAGAGACGTTTACCACAAACCCTCAACCCCGTCTGAAACAAAAATAAAAAATTTAAGCATCACTGGCTTCACAATGTCTGCTCCACCTCAAAAAGAAACACACTTCCCTCCAATAAGCTGTATCCACTCTACCCCGTTATCTGTTAGAGCAATGACCACAGCGGATTTCTGATGAGAGTGAAAAAAATGCACATCCCCTACACCAACACACCATATGTTACACCTGCCCGTAAAATAGGTCAAACACAATAAAAAAAGCCCTGACAAAGCAACAACTCGGCAGCTTAGCATACAAAGCACTGCAGGCCAGGCCTGGTGATTCATGCCCGTGCAGCGAGGCGACCTTGTGCAGCCGCAGGCTCACTCATACTGACCTGAGAGCAAATTAAAACAGCCATGAGATCTGAATGGCTGATTCACCTCGGGCTGTTTGTTAGGAGTGAGACGGCACTTAAGATCTGTGGGGCTCGACTAGAGGGCCAACGTCCAAAAGGGAGCCTCAGGGAGTAGTGTGTGTGGGGGGTGTGTGTGTGTGTGTGGGGGGGGGGGGGGGCTTCAGATAACGGTAACTTACTGAAAGCTTCAATTTGCAAAACACCAGTACAAAAGTAATTATTGACTGAACTAAATACCCTGAAGCAAGCAATTATTACCACATAAAATAGCCTTATTACTCTCTGGAGACCACTATGGTTGCTATGTGTGCACAGTCTCACATGCGTGAACATGCAGGCAGACGTGTGCATAGACAAACGCATGCATGCATGATGTATGCACACACACGCGCGCGCGCACAAGCAAGCACTGACATGAATATGAGCGCTGGGCAAAAGTCCCCCCCACATTTTTTTTTTTAATTTAAATTTGGGTTTAGACGTTCACTTTGTTTTCCACATTGGGGTTGTTGAAGATACAAATGATATTTGAAATTACAAATGCTAATTTAAAACGAGCAACTAAACAGTCTTACTGGATTGTACAGGACCCTGCGATGCCATGAGCTTTTGCATATTCATTAAGTATGATGAAACTTCGCGGAAGGTCAGCACATTTACTGCTAATAAAATCGATGTTTGTGGTGGTCAATAAAAAAGAACAACCAAAAAGCCAACGTTACAGCCTAGTATCAGTCTGCTAGTGCTGCTTGTGAGCTGAGGATCTTCTTAGGAAACATAATTAGCTAGTAAATGTCATGGCTTACATTACTCATACCCCCCCCAGTATATTTTGATGTGTACATCAGCCAGCTAGCTAGCGACAGAGCTACATTAAAATGGGATGTTTAACGGCACGGTTTGGCATTACATAGTTTGGCATCTGCTTAAGAGATGTGGCATCTGCTTGTTAACTGGCAACAGATATTCCGTACAGCCTGAGACCATGGCACTTAGCTAGCTAACTCAAGTTTTAACTGTCTGGCTGTCACCTAAGTATTACCTTAAACAAAGATATCACAACGTCCTCATGGGCAGTTTTTAAAGTTACTGTAATATTACTGGAGCAAATAAAGGTGTACGTAACAGAGCTACATGAAAGCCGTTGCTTTAAGCAGCCAGTTTTTTAAAGCAACTTGGCTGACTGCAATTATTTGAAGGGATAGATGCAAATGAGTCAGTCTGCAGAAGAGTGGTGACAAGTTTTCCACCCTACTCAGAACAAGCAAAAAGCCAATCATCTTATGAAACTGTAGCAAAAGAGGAGTGTGTCCCAGGCAAAGCATAGTCTCACCAAATATTGACTTGATTTTGTTTTTAACAGTTTACAGCTGTATCTGCATAGTAGATTATTCAAATCTTTTAGTTATTTTTGCCCTACAAAATTGCTTTAAAATGTGTCTAGGCTTGTTTACCACTGTTCCAGTTGTTTTAAACTTCTTAATGATTCCTCTGACAGTAGATATGGGCAGGTGCAGGCGAGTGGCTATTTTCTTGTAGCCATTGCCTAACTTATGAGGGTCGACACACATCTGCCTTACTTGAATGGTGTGTTCCTTTGTCTTTCCCACGTTGAAGAGTGGATAAGAGGAATGTCGTCTGTGTCAAGTCATATTTATACCCCAGGGAAACAGGAAGTGATGATTTACTAATTAAATGTTCCTAGATACTCTGATCAACTTTGTAAACTACTGTAGAAAGAACAGAAATACTTCAATTTCATTTAATTCCTAGGAATTGTGAGGGATGCCAATAATTGTGGAACAGGTGATTTTATGAAAAATAGATTTCTTAGTCAGGGATTTTTTTCCCCACTTAAAATTCACTTGAGTTGAAGGTTACATTTTTCTACAATTTTCAGTGTGAGAATATGCTTCTGCAATAAAAACTGAATTTATTTTAAGCCTTTTAACACATCTTAACCAATAATTATGGAGGGCTCTGTATACACATACACACACTTACTTTTAAAGTTGCTCATTTGGCATGGTTATGAGATGCATGACAGCTGGGATGGCACATCACAGTCCACACACAGAGATTGGAAGCACAGTGACACACTGGAGTCTGCATGCCATGCTGTCGCTAAAGGCTGTGGCTAAACTGGCAGGGCTGTCACTCCGTGACGTGTTCATAGAAGCCCATTTCCCATGGATGACTCCCACATGACAGGAATAAGGATGGAGTATCAGGGAGAAGCAGCAGAGAGAATGTTCTCTGTGAAATACTGCAGCAAACAGGGTCACATCCCTCTACACCCTATATCACTTAATGCCACACTCACATGGCATTAAAGATGAGAAGCTCTCAACAGTGCACACGCGCAAACAAATCCATGCACACACACACACACACACACACAGGCGTTTCTGCAATTACCAAAGTCAATGCATGTGCACACAAACATTAAATATTCTCAAGAACAAGAGCAATCCGAGATTTCTGACCTCTTTGGAAGATTTCAGGCCCACCCATGCAACAAGTTTGAGTGAGATTTGCTAAAACACCCATTCTCATCTTCCAATGACGTCTAAGTGAAAAGATTCTGTCAGATCCGGTTAGCATTCATCAAGGGCTTTCATATGAGGCATTACTCGATATAGTTTGTATGATTTCAATATTTGACCTCAGAGTCAGAATTGTTGATCCGGATCTGGATCCGGACACACACAGATCCAAGTCTTTAACGATACTTTGAGACTGTTCCATCAGATATGATCTAATTTGGATCAACATTTGGTGAAAATGCTGCAGTGGCATACGAAGAAATCGTCTCATTGAGAAAGTTGATCCCTGATCTGGATCCGAAACCGAATCGAAGATTTTGACACGCATGATCACCATATTTGTAATGCATAATCCTTGGGCCAACATCTACCTTTTGTGTAAATTTCATCAAAATCCGTTCGTTAATTTTGGAGAAATGTCACTGAGTGTATAAATAAAGATCCGGATCCAGAATCCAGATCCGGATCCAGATCATCACAAAAATTTAATGGAGTCATCTATGGACCAAGGTCTACCTCTGGTGAAAATTTCATGAAGATCCGTCCAGAAGTTTCTGAGAAATCCAGTCCACAGGCAAACAAACAAACAAACAGACGGACAAATAAATAAACCGACTCGATCGCATAACCTCCTTGGCGAGGTAATAAAACCCAGCTGCAGTGAGAGAGAGACAGAGACAGACAGAGATGCAAAGAGAGAGAGATACAGAGAGAGACAGAGAGAGAGAGGGAGGTGGAGAGTGAGAGATACAGAAAGAGAGAGAGAGAGGGAGGGAGAGATGCACTGAGACAGAGAGATGGAGAGAGCGAAAGAGAGAGAAAGAGTCACTTTCCCTTTAAAGAGAGCCATGAGCCTCATTCTTTGACTGGCTGCACTCTGATCAGGTACAAAACCCTGCTGTCATGGAGATCCACAGGGAACTGTGGGATTGCAGGGCACTTCGGCGGCTCAGTCACTGTTCACTGCACACCACAGTACCCAGGCTGGAGCTCCCTCTCAGTTCGCATTAAAGATGGACAAGGCCTCAGAAATCCCTTCTCAGAACACAGTGCACAGTCCGACAGACACTAACCCACCCCCTCCGAGGTGTACAGCTCCCCTCCGCACTGGCTTTGGTCAGACATTCTGTTTTAACTGGCTTTGCTTATCAAGTGCCGTATGTTTCGTGATCTTCACTCAATGATACGATGAGGGTTAAGTCATAATTGCTTCAAATGACCAAAGAGAATTACAATGGATTCTCCTCCTCCTCCTCATCATCATTGTCACTATCATTACTATTATTAGCAGACACATCAGGACAGGGCATTGCTGAGTAGGCTCCCTCCCCACACTACTCTGGTCTGAGACTGATGCCAGAGCCACTGCTGTGAGATGTGAAGTCAGAAATATGTGATCAAAGCCCACTTCACAGAACATTCTACAGCTGATGTGACGATTACCACCAGTACCTTAAATAAGAGCAGTGCTCAAACACTCTGCCAAGAATTCTGGGAGGAAAAAAATCCCTAAAACTGAGTCAAAAGGGATTATAAGGTAAATAAGGGAGACAGTTTCAGATCTAAGCAGAGGCCACAAGTTGTTAGAGCTTTGCTTTATCGGTGTTAAATGCTCAGTGGTGAAGCTCCAATAGAACACATTTTACTTTGATAAGACTGCATTTACCCTACTTTTGGGGCTCGAAGAAATGTTGCTGGGGTACCAATGACAGTGAGTCTCGTCCAGTGTATGTAGTTTTCATACTTCATATCAAAACGCACATCAGTCATTCTCAACCCAAAACACGGCAGAAACAATGAAGAGGTAAATCACGTAGTCACTCTCCCCACAAACTACACGCGAGTCACATTTTCTGTTCCCCTTCCTCTCTGTTAAAAAGCACAACAGGAACAGAGAAGAGAAGAAAACAATAAAAACTAGCTCATTTTTCCAAGCCATTAACACAGTTTCAACAGCGCAGAAGGCCTGTTTGTCTGTCTGTTGGCCGATTCCCCGCCTGATTATTTTAATGTAGTCCAAAAGCCATGAATGCCTGCCGTTTGCAGAGCCGGAGTTGGAGGATTAATACAAGATTTCTCTGGGGACCATCAACTTTTATGGCCTCTCTGGCGAATGAGGAAGTTTAGCAGAATGAGCCGTAAAGGCGGTGAGCCCCACAGGCTCACTCGCACAATATCAGTGAAATTGCTACTCCAAGCCTGTCCTACCCCCTCCCCAAACAAAAGAGCCGTCCTTCAAGGGCACCAGACATTAATGGAGGGGGTGCTAGGGGACATTACTCCTTAGTAACTGTGGACTCTGATGTCTGAGAGAGAGAGAGAGCTAGAGCGAGAGAGAAAGAAAGAGAGACGTCGCGAGGAAGTTCCACCAGTGCTAAAAGCAGAGCAATATCCGGACACTGTCTGGCCCTCACTCATAAAAAAAAAAAAAGTCAAGAATGAAAAGCCTGTAATATTTATGACTCAAGAGAAAGCTGTTTTCTGCCAAAGAGCAGAAGGGGTAATAACTTTAGAAAATATGGCCGTGTGTTTTGTGTTATTGGGGTGAGGATATGAGGGGTCTGGGGTGGATAAGTGAGTGGTTAAGGGTAAGGGTTAAGGCTGGGTCACAGGTCATGGCTCACAGCCAGGTAATGAAGCTGCATCACTTTAGACTTCCTTCTACAGTGAACATCTGAGAAACATGGAAAGGCATTTGTGTCCACCAGGACTCTGCCAGGATAATAAAAACAGGAGTTTAGTTTTTTCATGCCTAGAGCGGGGGCTGAAAATGTGGCCCAAAAGAACAACAAAAAAAAAAAAAGCTTGAGGGCTCATAACTATACTCAAAAAGGTAACGTATGCAGTCCGACGAAGAGGCTGACCTTCTGGCACAGGAAACCACACAGACGTGTTCTGCTGTCTCCAGAATCACAGAAAAACTCTACACACCCAGGTAAAGCAGTTTCTGAGAAAACTTCTCCCCATTTATTTGGACGGACTAAAAGACAGATGGAACCCACCTATGTTGTTGAAAAGACATGCCCCTCCAGAGCATTCAAGCACGAGGATTGGCCAGCTGTTCAAGAGGCAGGATTCCAGTCCTAGAGCTGAATGGCTGGCTAATCCTGGCGCTTGGATGACTGGCCAATCCTAGCACTTGAATGCTCCGAAGGGCTGTGTCTTTGCAAGAAAATAGGTGGGTTCCATAATAAAGCTGGACAGATGTATATGGATCAACTCCACTTCAACAGCCCCTGCCCCACTTCACGTCATGGCAGAGGATAAAAAATCTTCAGGACATGGTTAGTTGACTGTGCAGTGCCAAAATGGATACGTAGAAGTAAAGTTCAGGTTACATCAGTCTGTGCAGTATTATGAGGGCACATACACTAGGATTTCATGGCATCCATTTCATATTATTATCTCGCAGGGATCGTGTAAATAAATTCAAATCAGACAAGTATTTGCCACTAACGTGTCTTTGTTCCCCGCCACAAAATGTGAAATTGTGTCAAAATGAGCAATTTCTCGGTGTGACCTTGAGAGTGACGCGAAGGTCACCAAAATCGGCTGGCGCCGGGGTATCACCGTAATACACGTTGATATCAAATTTGAAGAAAATCCGTCAATTCATTCTAGAAATATCTCGCTGACAAGGATTCGGCATGGACGGACGGACGGTCGTGAATACTATGTCCCGCCGCTTCGCACTTTCCGCGCGGCGGGGGACAATAAAGCTGCCCAATCCCTCCTATGTAGAGCTGGCTCCCTGCTTTCCATCATGCAAACATGTTGCACTGTCAGTCATAAATGTGGAAATACTATGCAAAAAAGAGACAGCTTAGTAAAACGTTGCTGCGCTTAATTGAGGAGTATTTTAAATTGAGAAATCCATACAAAAATAGTCTCCAATTAATTCCCGTTTGCACAAAATATCTCTCAGACATAAATACTGCAATTACGGCCACCTGCTTAGAAATACAGCCCACTGAACAATTAAAAAAAAAAATAAGAGCGACAATATAGGTCCATTTATTTGCTGCCTGGGGAGGAAAAAAAAAAAATGTAGCACTTGAAGCAAAAATAACAAAATCAAACTTAACAAGATCAAGCAGTGAAAATGACAGCAAGAGAACGTGCAACAAAAGAAGTAAACAACATTCCTCGAACATCACAACAAGGCAAACATTTGTACATTAACATTGACTGGAACAGAATTTGCTGCAGTGAGGAAGTGAGCACTTCATTTTGCAAAGCCACATTGTCAATCTCCCTGTAAGATCTATGGGAAAGCAGAGTACTGCACTGTGGCCGACCCATCCGCTGAATCTGTTACAGCCTCTCGGGTAACTCCCTCCAGCTCCGGGCAAAGTACACAAGTAAAGAAGTTATCCAAGAGAAAATGCAACTGCACACCAAGCCGCCTTCTGTCAGTCCAAAACAAGCATGGAGCAACAGCACTTTTCACAAAGATAAGCAAATATTTAATCAATCTTGATCCATGATTGGTGGCTCGAGGGACTTGGAGGTGCTAAAATTGTTATATTGAGGGTGACGATGATCAACACTTGGAAAACAAGAAATACGACGCACAGCTGTATAAACGAAGAGAAACATTACAGGCCAAATAAAACTCAAGATTAACATTCCAGAGATAGTGGGTTCCCTCAATTTTTCGAAAGAATGAAGCGATTATGGCAGATAAAGAAAACTATAGCATTCGGCAACAGAGCACATGTATCCCCGAAGGCCCCCCAGTTGGGCCCAGATGGTCCCAGAGTACCCAAAATCGATAGGTGTGGTGAACTTACCATAATACATGTCCCTGCAAATATTCGAAAAGAATCGGTGCACCTATGTGGGCTGTGGAGCGTTCACAAGAAAATCTCTGCGGACGCAGACATGGCGGACGCGTGACGAGGCCAAATCCATAGTATTCTCTGACCTTCGTTCGGGGGATACAATTATCATTATTTAGTACTAACCCTTAGAGGGCCAAATCTAGCTATTGCTGCTCAGTGATGCAAGATATCAAAATCAAAGCTGTTGAAAATCTGGCGACTTGTTGAAAAGAGCTCCCCTGCGGAAGATCTTTTAAACAAGTAGCCACATGATAGGTTTTCAACAGCTCAAGATAATTACATTTATATTTTTTAAAATCGTCTATCAGCGCTTTAAGGGTAAACAAAAAGAACCATTTGTTTGATGCACTACAGATGACTTAACAGGGCAGCATTCTAGCACTAATTCACAGGGGTGGATATTCAGAAAAACTGATGTTAAAAACTCTTGCTGTGTGATATGAAAACTTAAGTCCGCAGACCACGCATAATTTTTCCAAGCCACACGCTGCAGTGCCACTTCACTGCGGTCCATCTCGCCCACTTCAGCTGTTATCTTTGCCTGCCATGGGCTCTTTGCCTCAGAGAACGTGCCGGATCACTGCCATGGTTTGCCTGTGGACCTACTTTGTCAGAGGTACCTCAAAGCTGCAGGCGATTAAACACCTAATTTACCACACCTCACACTCTCACCCCGGGCACAAAAAAAGAACTCCTCCACATCATTAAACTGCCCAGTAATAAGTAGCCTCCACCCTCATGTGAACCACGGAGCTTGAGAAGAGAAAAGCTTTTAGCAAGAGTCAGCCGGATTGCTCACGTCTGAAGGGATTCTATTTAACAGAACACTTTACTGATTCATGCGCTACGGCAGAAGAAAAAAAAAAGGCCTAAACCGAGTTCTGATCGCAACATTCGAGATTTGTTTGTTCCACACCATATCTCAGTATTGTAGAGCTTTTAACCGCGGCGAATCTGTTTAAGATGCTTTCCCGTTGTAGTGCGCGTGTTAAAGCCGGCCTCAAGGATCATATGTAACCTGCGATGTAAGCCCGTTAGATGGGGGCCTCAGCAAATCGAGTGCGGAAATCGTGCAGATCTGTTTAATGTCAGCGTCCGGTGTCTCGTGGCTAATTCCCGTCATTAGCGGTTATTGATGGAGCTCCGCTGCAGCGGTGGCAGGCAGGCAAGCTCACAGAACTCAGCAGAGCAGAATAAAATGGGATTTTATGGCTGCCATCGACTGAGCTGAGCACATTTCCTGCCCTCTGCAGTAGGGGGGTGGAGGGGTTCACTGCGACTTCCTGTCAGCTCAAACTGGTTGGGACGGTAGCCTAGCGGTGATCCATTTCAAAAACAGCAGCTGAGTAACGAGCTCAGGCCCCCGCTGGAGGAATAAGGATGACGTCCAGTTTGTGGGAGAGATGAGGTTGGGTCCATAAATGAAATGGAAAAGCTCTTCAGTGGGATCATTGAACTCAACCCAAAATATAAACACTGCCAAGGGGCTTTCCCCTGTGCCTGTGTGTGTGTTTGTGTGTGCATGGGTGTGTTTGTTTGCGTATGCAAGTGTAAATGCATGCGTGCAATCCCAACCACCCCCACCTCACTCAACTGAACAGTCTCGAGGAGCTCTCGCTTGTTCATTCACTTAGTCAAAAAATCCACCCCTACACTCCACTGCGTTAAGTTCACCCCATATCATCATATAAATTCCCTTCCAGTTTAGTCCTCCTTTCAGGAACATGTATTACCGCAGTTCCAGCGCCTCAGGTAACAACACAGACTCGCTGGCTGAAAACAGTCACGTCCCACTTATTTCCGGAAAAGCCCTCCCCCGTCAGGCTGACGAGCGCTTGCCAAGAGACCAGGGAGAGTTCCTGCGATCGAAGCAATCAAGGCTGGCGGTTTAAATATTAATGCAAGAACATTTAAATATGGGGAGGAGAAGGGATCACAGCAGGCCAGGGCCAACGAGCAAAGACTGCAGCTGCGCAGGAGGGCCGTCAGAGGACCGTGATGCCGGAAGCCAACCGAGACGGACGCCAAATTCGAGCTGAAATTAAAATAATTCTTAAAAATGGCCTCCGCGATTTCTCCCAAAAGTGGGCACTCACTCCCTTCCCAGGGACCCATCCCCACCCCAAATATAAGAGGGTTTCAGACAGATATCAAACCCAGACAAAAGGACAAGCTCCCCTCGTTCGGCTCAAAACTGTACCCTCTGCAAAGTAACACTGAGCCCAGTCAAAGGCCTTTCATGTGCCCACACCATTAGAACACCGCAAAACTCCTTAATGCAGAATTGAGCCGCGCAAATTCAACAACAGGTTAATAACTTAATGCCTCACGCACTGGCAATGAAACGCTGCCTTTATCTCCCGTTTCCCCATTCCTCACCTGTAGCATTGGCTTAATTACAAGCCCAATTAGTCACTGGCTTTGCATAGTCTAAGCCTTATGTTATTTGACATTCCTGGCATTTCTACAACACAAAATTCCTCTGAGCAGAGCAACTCCCCTCCAGCTCATTCTGAACAGAGACGTGCATTCAGATAAGTAACTACAGCCTACTTTTCCTCAGGCAAATTGTAGATAATCGAAAAAAGGCTCATTACAATACAACAATCTATTATATTAAAGAGCGTCTGCATGTACGCACACAGGAAAATACATGCTCGCGCAACCGCTCGCACAGGCACGCGTACATAAGTCTACCCAAACACACACACACACACACACACACATTAAAGGACCACAATACAGTCTGATCAATTCAGTGAAATATGAAATGAAGATTTTAATTGCCAAAGAAAATAACAGAATGGGTTCAATCCATTTCCTATCTTCATAAGTATCAACTCAGCCTGAATATGAGGGGGTTGAGGAGAATGATGGCGAAACATGCAATATGAAGACTCTTAACACCTAGAGCTTCTGAATCTCTAACATATAAGGTAAATGTCTACCATAAAGGGAACCAAACTACACAACAAAGCTGGCAAGCTCAGCAAGGACCCTTACCGACCAGTGCGAATTCGAGCAACCAGACTTAGTTGATGTGATCCTGCAAAACCAAAGAAACCCCAAAAAAAACAAGCAACTCCAGAATCGGGATTGTTTAGCATCAGCTTCTTCAGTTGGCTGAAAGCCAGTCTATTGGCAAAATGTGTTGTAATTATTGTAATTTTGTTAATCATATTCTAGTAAATACCGTAAATAAAGGACAGCCAAATTCCGATTTAGGAAGCTTTTTTTTCTTCTTTTTTTTCTTTTTTTTTTAAACAGTACAAGGCCATAAGCCCGTACTTCATTTTTTGAAACACTGAAGATGTTTTTATGGTGTAGGTATCATTTACAGGCGAGGTCTAAGCACCACAGAATTAATTTTCTAAGGACAGGAAGACTCGGCAACAGACAGCTAGTCTCCGGTCGATGACTCAGCTTCAGACACTGTTCACTGCTGATGCTAAACAGCAGCTCGCAGGCCGAATTGAGCGCAGAGGCAGGGTCAGGGTCCTGAGGACAACACAAGTAACAGGGGTCTTCCTCTGCAGTCGCCACAGAAGGCTCGAATCAGATCAATAACCACATGAGCAACTACTTTTGAGTATTTTGGAAAAGTATACTTCGTAGGATTTTCCTGAAAAACAATGTATAGGCTCATATAAAAACAATCCGCTTATGACCCAGTAGAAATGAGTGGCAGAGTCAATATCCAGAGACCCTGCAGCCTACCAGCATTTTCTTATATCTCCATGTATGGGATGTTTCCGAGCTTCTGCCATTGGACAGTAGGTTTGTGGCCCCCAGCCAATAACAGCGCACAGGGTGTGAGGGCGGGACATAGCACTGCACTGCAGGGTATCCTTTCTGGTGTTGAGCTGGGAAGGAGGGGCCAACTTTGAATGTTGTGTTTACAAACCACAAACAAAAAAATCTAAATTTGACTCAGTAAGACATAAAAAACATCATCATTTGTGGCTTTTGGACAGTCCCCCTAAATACATAATTTCACAAAGGGGGTTTGGGCAGCCACAGATATTCCAAAACTAAGTGTTCGAGGGTTGGGTTTGGATGAACTATTGAATGAAAATTTCTCCCTCAAAAACCATTGATGACATTTCAATTTAATCTCTGGTTAAAAGTTACACTACTAGCCAGTAGTCAGTAGCAGTAACAGTAGTGCTGTTGTGAAGACAACCACATAAATCCCACACGCAGTCTTGTTTAGAGCTGTAAGAACATAACGTTTTTCACGCACATTTGCGACAGCGTACCCATGCTGATCATTAATTCAGTCATGCACCTAAAATTTAAATAGGAAACAGCAGTTGGGCATTCTAGACGCGTACACACGGAAAATGACAGGCTGCGTATTTATTTATGACAGACCATCAAGGGGATCTTCAAAGCACAGGTCTTATATACACCTGATGGCCAGGGCTCCCAGCAGCAGGACCTGTGGGCGAACAGCTCAGCAGCTTGTAAACACTGAAATGGTGTGACCTGTGGTGCATATCTTTACGCTAATGTCGTACAGTCAAGCCTCTTTTAAAAGGGGTGGAGCCAGCACGACCAGCCAGTAACAGGAGAGCATCCACCCTGCGGGGACACCCCCACTACACGCACCCCTCCCCCAAAACACACTCCACTCTCAGCACAGCGGAAATCTTGGGGGGGATTTTGACTTTCCTCGCGTTTTCTTCACACTTTATACCCGATCCCCACAGTCCCAGACAGAGAGATTCCCAGACATCTGCTGTATTAAAAATCAATGCGCCAAACCCCAGTGCCAGCCCAAAATATCAAAGTGAAACAAACAGCGTATCTGCTCTCCTCCCAGAGGAGGGGTGGGGATTTCTACATGCACTATAGGAGAAAAGAAAGAAGAGAGTGACGGAGAGGGGGACAGAGAGTGAGTAAGAGAGAGAGAGAGAGATGACTGACGCAGAGATGCCGTTTCAGTTCCTGGGGTTTAGCAGAACTCAGGAGCTTAGCAGATGGCAATCTTTGGGTTTTTTCCTGCCTTTCAAACAGAGAGCGTCAATAAGAGAGAATTAGATCCTGTGTTTCTCTCTTGGCTCAGATAAGAGAGAAGAGCTGATAAAGAGCAGATTCTGCAGGCTCCTCAGCTCATTTCCCCTCCGCGTCTCTTCGTCAAAACACAGCAGCGCCCCGTATCAGGGACTCCTCTGAGAGAGAGCACCGGCCTCACAAGGAGGAGCAGCTGAGCGAGAGAAAATCTCACACACACACACACACACACACACACACACACACAAGCACAAACATACACACTCACACATACAAACATACATATGTCTATCTACACACATAGACAAATATATACACACACCTACAATCATAGTAAATGCTGCATCTTTTTCAGATGATGGCTGCCTCCATTTCTCTACAACCGTTACCTGGCTGCATTCACAGCCTCGAGGATGACTGATGAGGCCAGCCTTTGACTTCATTGGCATCAGACATCTGAGAGTGTTGCTTTGACTGGATTAATTGTGCCGGGATGCGCTGATATTCTTGTCTGCCAACAAATGCTGCTTCAATCCAGATGCTGATTGTCAGATTTTGTTGCAAACCACACAGGTGTTTTTGCCTGGCTGTGGAGGTACGGCGGCATCGCTGACCTTCTTCAGATTGTCATCATGAGCCTTAAGCTGGTTCAGATAGCCTGCTTACGACAAAAAGCACACAATCACAAACACCACATTTCCAAGTGTGCGTGTTAGTGGGCAAGTTTATGCCACAACCCTTTCGAAGATTACGTTTGATCTGAGCACGATTGACACGCTCATCCTTAAAAGTGTTGCGTCCGTCCCCAGCACTGTACGATTCAGAGCCTGTTCTAGGAAAGCGTACAAAAAAATCAGAGCAGAGCAAATCTTCAACTAGTTCTTTAGGGAGCCAATAATCTTCCATTCTCACAATGTGTCCAGCCCAGCACATCTGGCTGAGGATTTATCAATGCGTCAGTGCTCTTGCATTGAGACCTATGGAGGACATCAGCATGTGGCATTAATGATTACCTTCTAATGCGGAGGATGTGCCTCAGGCATTGCTGGGGAAATCGTTCTAGCAATTTGGTAGGCCTCCGACACAATGTCCAGGTCTCAGGCGAGTAAAGCAAGGATGTTAGGATGGTGGATTTATACATCGAACTTTTGTTCGGATGGTAATGCCTCTATCTGACCAAACTCTTTTTTCCAGTTTGCCAAAAGTAACACTTGTTTCCTGAACACTTGAGAAAATCTCAGCATCCAGAGCACCGTCCCTTGATCTAGTACTTCTGAGGTTCAGTGAAGTGTCATTAACGTCCAGTCTGGGACCTTTCATTGATATCGCTGGTTCTTGGTAGGGCTCTTCAGGAGGAGGAGTAAACATCTTCGTATTTTTAAGGGTTTTCTTCAGTCCAAAAGAACTGCAAGCATCAGAGAAGCGATCTGCTGACAGTAAGTCTTCCTCGGTGTGTGCTACAAAGTGTGCATCATCTGCATGAAGCAGCTCCTGGATCAGACATTCAAAGTTTTTGGATTTGGTGTTAAACCTCCTCAGATTGAGTACCTTGCCGCTGATTCTGAATCTCTGGGAAACACCTGGTTTGAGGTCTTGAAAGGTGCGTGATAGGAGGACAGCGAAATGGATGGAGGAGAGCGTTGGAGTGAGATTGTCACCTTGCTTCACTCCATCGTCCACAGCAATTTCATCTGAGTGCGCGCCATGGGAAGTGAGATGAACCTTCATGGCTCAATGCAGTCGTTTCTCCAAGTCGACAAAGGAGGGCAACTAGAGCTGCAACTATCGAATATTTTTGGAATCGGGTATTCTGTCGATTATTTCTACGAGTAATCGAGTAATCTAACGAATCTTACTTTTTTGTTTTTAAACAATTAAATAAATTTTGTACAATGGAATATGAAAGGCCTTTTAAAATGAACAAACAATTGCGGTTTTTTTCCTCAGAAAAAGGTTTTTATTTTAACAACTTTCAAAGTTGAAACCATTGCTGGCTTAAGAACTAAGCCAATAAAACAATCTTCATCTAAGACAATAAAAATAAATCTTTGCTATGTAAATAAAAAATTAAATACAATTCAGCAGTGGTCCCTGCCTTTGCCCGTAGTCAGCTGGGATAGGCTCCAGCTCGCCCCGTGACCCTAGTGAGGAATAAGTGGGTATAGAAAATGGATGGATGGACAATTCAGCAGTCAGCCATTCAAAGTGGTAATAAAATTCAGCATTTCAGTCAACAATCCAAAGCAGCCTAAACCATTAGGCACAAGAACTAAGCCGATTGGTATGAATTTGGCAAACGTGTATAAGAAAGGGGACAGAGAGAGAGAGAGATTAGCTCTCCCTGTATAAAAAAATCAAAACACCGAACTTCTCAATGAAAACTTTAAAGTTTAAACCATTGCTGGCTTAAGAACAAAACTCTTCACCTCATATATGAACTATACTGTATGTGTACCTGTGTGTGTATCAGTGTTGGTGTGGACAGCCGCATTACTAGTCTGACAAGTATGAACTGACATGACAAAAAAGGTGTTTAATACAAGTTTATCTGCGGACACCAACAGGCTATGCGTAATCTAGACGCCCCGCCCCCCCTTTTTTTTTTAATTGCGCTTGACGTGAGTGACTTCCATGCCTCGTTACTACAGACTAACACCACAGGCTATGAATACTGTACGTTTTAACAGGCGCTAGTGTTAATATCAATCTTAAATAAACGTTACTTTGTAACGGTGAAGTGAGGGCGTTTTCTTTTTAGGCGCTGCAGTATTGACGATGTGCTGTTGCGATCAGGTTTGCCTGATTAACAATCAGTTTATTAACTGAACAGCTACCGCCAATGCATGACATGTAATAATTAACGAATGACAAAGCGATTATCTGTTGGCCATGTTGATATAATTGATGTGACTCCGCAAGGATGACAATCTGCAAAAAATCTGGAACTTTCGCTGACTTCGCGGCGATTACTTTCGTTGTTATCACTCAGCTGTGCGTCTAACAACGCACTTGAGCTGTCACTACATTCAGACGAGAGAACGGATTCTCCTGACTTGTTGCTCAATTAACCTCGCGAACTAATTTACGCAAATCCAGAAATTATAAAGACGTAGGCGATTGATATTTTCCATCGTCATTGATGTGCGGAAGTAAACGCCGTAGATATTCGTAGTGCAATGTATAACAAGGCTTTCAAAAATAAATTAGATTCTCATCGGTTCCAGCAATCAGTCTGAGCAACTGTTTCTAATAGGGGAGGTAAACTGCGAGAGGTGTCGGTCATTAAGAAGTGAAAGGTGAGGTTATTGCTGGCCCTGTGTTTCTGACGACGGACCGTCACTGGAACGTTACATTTATAAATGTTATTTCTATGTGTATATTGAAACAGGGATATGGCCTATCTGAACAGCGCTATAGTTAACATATACAGAATGCCGCGATGATACACAAATTAAAATAAAGAGTAACGTGACATTAATTAAACGGAGCCTCGAGGTAAGGAATTTGCCTCGATTATTTTTTGTACTCGAATTACTCGAGTTACCCGAGTAATCGTTGCAGCCCTAAGGGCAACCAATCTTGCCTAGAATCCTCCAGAAGGAATCACAATTTATGATATCAAAAGCCTCCATCAGACTGACAAAGACCTGGTATAGTGGCATTTGCTGTTCCACACATTTTTCTTGTAGCAGTCTCACTCAGATTATCATGTGCATAGTTCCCCGGCCTGATCTGAAACTACTCTGTGATTCTGGGATGACTGGAGGGCAGATATTATTCATAAATCTGTTCAGCAAGAATCTCGCAAGGACTTTACCAGCTACTCTGAGATGAGCGATGCCTCGGTCGCTATCACACACAGATTTTGAGTCTTTCCCCTAATATAGGAAAACGAGCATCCCAATCAATCCAGTCCTGAGGTATATTGGCGGCATCCCAGAATAGACTGATTAATTTGAGGATTGCTGAAGTGACATCGTCTCAAAACGGAGTTCACACGAAAGTTCACACAAACACACAAACACACACACACACACACACACACACACGAGTACAATCACAAAAAAACACACACACACACGCAGAGAAAATACACACAGAAAATACATGAAAGCACACACTTGTACACACACTTGTGTACACACACACACACACACACACACACATATATATATATACAAACTTCACGTTTCAGTGCTTTGGTCATATATCCATATTATAGGTAGCGTTGACATACGCATTAAGTTTCTTTTTTTTTCATTTGGGGATACATCTCTGTTTTCCCATCCCAGAAGGAGGTTTGTTTATGATCAAGTGTTCATCTTAAAATATAAATCTTTAATTTGTCTCAATGTGTAACAGCTACCATAGCCAAGTTTTTATGAGCGAAACCCTTTTTTTTTTTTTTTTTTTTTTAAATAAATCAGCTGTTCCTGAAACTTACTCAAATCATTGGAATTAACAGCTTTCCACTTGCTGAACAATTATTGTGAAAAAGAAGTATCCTGAATCGCCGTGACGGAGCGCAGGATAATTACCAGGGAACTGCCGCATGAACACAAACCCTTAATTAAATGCTCAGTCTCTGCTAAGATATTTACAGTGATGAACTGGGACGACTCAAGAGCCAGCTGCCAAATATAATGCCGTCATTTTCCTCCGCCACCTGTTCGATTACACAGGTTTATGTCAACATCTGCAGGAAGGTGTAACACATCTAAAATCCCACTTAAAAAAGAAACAAGCACAAGATTGCAAGTGCGATTTCCCCAGCAGTACAGCGGGAAACAGCGGCAACAGATTGAGTTTTGAAGTTACTGTATAACTAAAGTACGGTAAGAAATGCATTTTCTATTCCCATCAGGGTACGGTCTGCAGTTAGGCAAACAAACAAAGAAACACACACACACACAAAGTTAATAACGAAATTTTACTGGATGTTAGATCGCTTTGATTTTATTTGAATATGGCGACAGTAGATTATGATTTATGAGATTTAAAGGTCCAACATGTTCGACGTCATTAGTTTAGACGATCACCCACATCCTACGGCAATAATACGTGACCAAAATCTTGCCACTTTATTACCATGACACTTGAAAACGAGGTGACAAATAGTCCCCCAATCTGTCGCCAATAGATGCCCAGCTACATAGAAACTTCCAGCAATTGTTCAATAGACAAAAATACACTAAATCAAACAAGCACACAAAAGCAACGTTGTATTCTCCTCCAGAATCATATGAGAGGGTAATGACATCAGCAAAAGCAATCGCACTTGTTCAATAGGCCCCTCAAGAAATGGCAGGGATCTAAAAATAACACACACACGCACACACTGAGGGCCTCATTGTCTTCTATAGGCATTGAACAGACGCTTAGGGTGAGAAGAACGCTCATAGTCAAAATGCTATGCCAGGGTCGCACTCAGTTAAAACACTCAGGATGACTCTCCTCACACAACAACAATCCGACAGCCTAAGAGATTAAATCTCAAAACTGAACCTCCGTCAATAATCAACGAGAGAGTGACGCTCGCGTCGAACACCGGCTCAAAACAGAACATATTACAACAGTATCAGTTCTTTCTGTACTGGTGAAAGGAGAATTATGGGGCTTCGCGAGGCAGAATAAAGCTCCTCTATTGTGAAAATCTGTGGGTGGGAAGGCCATTATGCGTATTCCAGCAGCAGTTCCTCTCCAGAACAGTCGCAGGAAGTACAGAGGAATGTTTATATCGCTTCTTGCGAAGTCTTTTTGCGGCACTAAATTATTTAATCTCCTCAAAGCTTATCTGCTCAACCGTGCGATGGCGCTTGTGTAAGACCATACAACAAGGCAATAGATAAACTTTGGCCAGAAAAGAAGTGCCTTCCAACTGCGCCGCCCATCTCATACATGCATCTTATGGCCATAAACGCATTTTATGGGAGTGATTAAATCGATTCCCGTGCACACAGAAGCACGGTATTATCAACAGAAGAAAAAAAATTAGTTGAAAGTCCTGCGCATTCCGAAAATTACTGCGCAGACTTTATGACAAAGGAATCATTTCATGGCTTCCTTGTTAAGCCGGCAAGAGTCATAGACGCCAATGATTTTTTAAAATGCCATCTTATGGTTATGCCGATAGCGCCGTCAACGGCGATACTATTCGATTCCAATCTGACTGGTCGCTCACCAGTTTTGTTTGAGAGTTCGCCAGCACATCGGCTCGACATATTCTGTTCTTACAGCGCTCCCATTCCCGCTGAGAGGAAAGAAAGAAAGAAAAAAAAACATAAATCGACTGCAGCATGCTCTCCTGGCACTTGTTAAAAGAACAGAACAGCTTTTTACCATCTCACTGGTTTGAAAACGATATGCGGGCCTCACCTTGAATGCTTTTTCACAGCAAAAAAGAAGATTATTGCTTTGCCTTTCAGGTGCTTGATCATTAGAATCTCAGCCTGCCACGCAGAGCTTGAATTAAGCTATAAAATAAGTATTAACAGAACTGCAGTCGAGAGAAAAACAGAAGAATAGACGACATTTTTCAGCAATCCTGCTGAATGTCTAGGAAAGCAAACTTAAGATCTGTCCATAGAAACTAATTCATGATGGCACAGGTTGCTGCTAAGCAGGCGAACAACAGCTGCCAAAGTTAGCACGAGAAAGAGCACAAACGCCTCATTTTAACGGTGACATCTGATCCTCACCTTTGTATTAATCATTTAGCACGTATAGCTCTTACCCGCCACAGCTTGCATGGCTTAATGCTAACAAAAGCAGCCGTAAGAGCTTGATGTTTACTGAGGCGGCTCGGGTTAAGCACCCTGCCTGAGGGCGCGATGACAGAGCTCTACTGGGGATTTAAACCTGCAACGCATCAGTTTCCAGCACAGTTCCCTAACGATTACAGTACACTACACCGCTACACACAACAAACAGGAGGCATTCGGACAGGGACATTTTCGGTGGTTTTGACTCTGTACAGCAGTATATCGAATTTGTAAACAATGAATGAGGTTAGGCTAGAGACTGAACTTTCATTTGCAGGCATTATGCTAGAACCGGACCGTACAGAACATTTTAGGAGCTGTGACACCTTTCATTAAAAAAAAAATTAGCAAATGGCTAGGTTCCATCACGATACGCTTTTTCTTCTATGTTTTTCTCCAAATCCTGTAATCAAATATCACACCCTCTTTGCACAGAGACGAGTGACAATCACACATTCAGTTTCCGCAGCACAGAAGGGCCGCAGAGTTGGAGCGGGACTGAGACTCCGCGGTTTACCACAAACTGTGACGGAAAGAACCAATGCGAACAGCCTCTTCTCCTCTGACAGAGAGTAACACACGGGCAGCACTCAAGACAAACCCTCTTCAGTTCCATTTCAACGCTAATACATTCAAGAACGGAAATTTTCCGCAAACTCAAAATGAACGTCTCTCATTTTCGTTTTTTCATTCGAATGCTGTTCCTTTCTACCATCGCTTTCAGCCACCACAAGATAAAAATTTCTTACTCTTACTTCCCCTGCTTGAGGGTGAAGGGTAGTCAGTTTCGGTGGCATGTATCCGTGAGTTTGTCTGACTGTTAACATACACTCAAAAAAAAAAAAAAAAAAAAAAGTTAAAGACCACAGAGTTCTCTCTTTTCTCTTGTTCTGAAGTTCCCAAGATGCAGCCAAGCTGTGGTGAGAGCACATGGTGATCACACAAGATATTGAAATGAGTTTGGACATTGTTGGACATTTTGATTTAATGGTCTGGACTTGGCTTAATTCTGATCTTCCCTGTGGATACCCTGTTTTGAGGCAATAAAGTCGTCTGATCAAATTTTTGGATGCATTTGTGTGTCCTGAATTGACACCAATCACCTAATTAAATTTTTGACCCAACTGGGTCAAGTTCAAGGTCACCCAAAAACCAGACGGGGTTTGTTCTGCCTTGTTGTTTCATTACAATTGTTTCATTACAATGTTGCTCCTTTCTACAGTGGCGACAGTCCACAAGCTCAAAATGAACAGTGAACATTTCTAATTTTCATGTTCTCATTACATGCTCCTTTTTAATGACATTCTGAATTTAATTGCATTTTTGTGCTGTTCCTTTCCTGACCAGCGACTAGAGCAGAGACTCAAAACAAAGACTTCAGATTGTCTTGTTCCCATTAAAAAAATGCAAGTTTTTGCAGACACAGTGCAAACATTACTTAAGATTCTTTAAAATACATCTCTTTCTGAAAATAGCAGCATCCTGCAAACTCAAAACTAAGACTACTCGTATTCATTTTCCGCATTATGGCCAATTTTTCCGTCAGGGGGCCTTCTCAAAAAAAGCTTTTAGTTGAAAAAAATTTTACAAGTGTGTTTTTACTTGCAAAAACAAATGGACTCCCCAGCTCCCCTGAAACCCCAAAATACCAAAAAGGCACCAGTTTTGTAGCCAATAAATGGACCTACAAAGTTTAGATAAGATATATTGAGTCGTTTCTGAGCTATGGTCTACAAACACTTTGGGAATGCCGAAACAAACGAGGAACAGAGCCAAAAACAATACGACTCCCCTCCCTCCCTCCACCGTAACCACGGGAACATACTAAATAAGCAAAAAAATAATATCGCATTTGGGCTTGATTTTTATTTACGTCAGCGGTTCTTGACCTGGCCTTGCAAATTGATGACAGGGCAAATTGCAGCTCTGATGACGGACACTGAAGCGTGACCACACATTAAAGCCAAGCACTGGCCTAAGTGCATTGAGTGGAGTGCGTTTTTCTCCACCTGTCCGTCAGGGTTGAAACACGGCGCACCGACGCTCCGGCCAAACAGGAAGACACAATTTACCTGCTCGTGTGAAATTGGCTGACAGAGCAGATGGGTGTGTCACAGTGGTTGGTAGTCAGGGACCCATGAAATGCAATGTGAAAACCCCGAACAAGAATGAAAGATTGAGGGAGATGGAAAGAGAGAGGGCTTCATTTCTTTCAACAGAGGCGGCAAACACTAAAAAACAAGCAAACACATGCCAACGACTGCCATTTTTCCTCCTCAGAAAAGTATGCAGGACTCAGAAGTGGTTGATCAGTAGAGGGGTCATCTGCATTGGAGAAAGACAGACTGAGGTATTGAGGAACTCTTGTGCCAATTATTTTCCCCAATTAGTCCCCGCCCCCAAAGGCAACAATAGGAGAGAGTAATGGAGAAGTCAGATCGACAAAATCTGGCTCGATTCCAATTTTGAATGAATTGCACAACAGACGGCTCGGCAGTCCCACTCCATTTAAACAGAAATCACCCAGGGATAAATAAATTGATGGTCTTGGCCTTTACACAAACTGTGGGGCCTAGCGAGTATGAGGCTGCCCTTTAGAGAAGAAAACCTTATAGTGTTGTTACGCTGCAGTTATTTCCGCATGACCTCTTTTCCATTAACAGACGACGACTAAACAAATTGCGGCATCTCTGTAAAGAAAAGCATTAGACGTTGTGGGTCGGGCTACAGTGGACAGTTAGGGGCTCTCAACAATAACTCAATTTTACCACCTCTTGTTCCTAACATCCCATCTTTGCCCCTTGATGGACCCCTTTAAGGACTCAAGGAAAGGTCACAAGGATGACAGAATCTAGGGAATGTATATATTAGCCAAATGAAACACCCCACTCCACCAGTAGAAGTCCAGTCTTGGAAAAATGACCAACCAGCAGTAAGGAGGATGATGGATGCCACTGTTTGGTTCCCCCGCTCTTCCTCTGCAGTTTTGAGGATGAGCAAGGTCATACTCTTCCAAAGAGACCACAAATACCAGTCTTTACATGTATTTTTTCCAGTTGAGGACATGATCCTCATTCGGAGGCGGAGAAGAGAAAGGACGCAAGCATCCGCGCTTCGAGGCTAAACACATTTATCCCTCAGGAATAAGGGCTCAGGAAGCCGGCCTCCTCTGTAATTCAATATGAAAAGCCGTCCGCCTCCGTGACGGAGGGGACACAGCCAGCCGTGCCCTGGAGTAAAGCGGGCGAGGGTCAGCTGAGAAGAGGAACAGGCGAACGCGGAGGGGAGAGGATCGTTAGGAGAAACGGAGGGAGAGAGGGAGGGTTGGAGGGGGCGGAGCAGCTTCCTTTAAACCACTTCTGAATATCTGTGCCTGATCAAAGAGGGCTACGAAAACAACAATTACCCCTCCCTTCCCCTCCCCGAGGAGCCGTCAGTCCGAGGAGCAGCGCTGCAGTCTTTCCTGGTGCGGTCAGAGCACAGACGATGACTCAACCTATCAACGGGCTTCCATGCAAATCCCCAGCCGCCCTACCTACGCACAGCCCCCCAAACGGAGCCACTCGAACGAGGACTGGCGTCTGGTAAATGGAGGGGAGTCACACACACTCGCAGACACGGACACACACAATCACAGAGAGAGATCCATCTGCACAATACTGCCATTTCAGTAAAGAGGCATAAATACGGTTTCAGTGGAAGCGGGAGCGATCTTCTAGTTCCTGTAAAAGTGTTGAGCCATTTCATAGGGTCACAGGGTCGGAGGTCATACACTGAGGTGACTGAAGCTGCTGTTGGGGTGGGATGGGTGAGGTTTGCCTGGCTCAAACTTGCAGTGACAGTTTGGTACGAAAAAAGCATCTTTATTCCACAACCCTCGGCATGACCTTTCCCATGGAGCTCATTCTTCTTCTGTGGTAAAGTCACATTCAACAGCATGGGGATCTGATATCACCGCGGTCCGCGATTTCTAACCAGTAATGGCATAGATACGATTGGCAAAATAACCCATCAGTGAGAGACATGTTGCACACAGGCTGCACACTGGGTGTTCCATTTTCATCCAAAAACCCGTTTGAAAATTTGAAATGGATGCCCATTCTAAACCATCCAACTGTGCAGAGCAGCTGATAGCAGTGCGATATGAAGGAAAGCCGCACAGTGGAGTACAGCGAGAGCCTGGGATTGTAAACACAGTCAAATTCCCTCCTCAGCCTCTTCAAGATAACATCTCGGAACAGAAAAAACACGGCAGCCGGCATATTCTCTAAAGGTCAAACAAACAACAAATTATACATCTTTACGATTCTCTCATTTTAATCAAAGCTCAGACGAAAACTCTTTCCAGGATGCATTTAGGCATTGATTCCATGCTAATGAGATGTGCAAGATATTACAGAGAGCTTGTGTAATGAGGCTGGGAAATTGACAGATCAAATGAATAAATAAATAAACAAATAAATAAATATATATGAATAAATTGAAAGCAGCCGCCGTACATCACATTTTCCACGACAGTCTACATCTACCGATTCCTGAGGCCCTGAATGCTAATTAGTGTCCCCGATTGACTGCAGGACCCCTCACCAGTTTTCTCAGAAGGAGATATGAACCCAACTGCAGAAAAAAATCCAGCAGTTTACCAACCTTGACGATATCAAAGTAGCTTTTTTGTAGCTTAAATGCCTTAATACACTCACGTAATACACTCAATGTTCGCAAGGACTTTTAAACCCTTAAAGCTGGTGAGATAGCAAATACAACGCAGGAATGTTCTACGCCAAACATTCCTGAACATTCTAAAATGGATGCCACAAATGCCTAACAGACAGCAGAGAGCAACGGGGTTCAAGAACACTCACTTAAAATTCTTAGCGGGAGGGTGGGGGGGGGTGATGCTAGAAATAAACTTTCGAAGGGTTAATAATGTACAGGCAGGGTAGAGTGAATCTAACAGTGGGAGACAGGGGGCAACACTACTGCTAATGCAGTAACAGTGCTCTGCAGCGGATATATTTATGCTGTGTCCCTGTTTATTTACTGGACCGAGAGAAGCACAGCTTTACCTCAATCGCCCTGAGAGGAGCACATTTATAGACTCTGAACGGACAGGTAAATATTACATTTGGCAGGCACACATAAAGCTGGCAGCCCTCAAGGTCCCATACAGTGGACACAAGACGCCATAAAAGGATGTGAAGGACAGTGTAAATTCTCGACAGAGAAACCCAAGAGGGTAACCTTTGAGCAGGACAATGGATGGAAAAGCACACATCCGTACACTTTTTTTCGGACAGGACTGTGGCATTTGCTACAGTTGCCAGATTCCTAGTTTTGGACCACAGGACCTGCAGCTTTGACAGAACTGATGGCACCCCACATCTCGTTTCCAACACTGAAAACCTGGCAACCAGACTGCACACCTCTGATGGTAAACACATAAAAGCCAGAAAAAAAATAAATAATGGCACCGTCATGCCATTGGACAAAAACTGGGAAAACACACATGCAGTGTTTCAAGGATGCACTGATCTTCAAGATTTAAACCTAAACCCAGTCAGAGTACCCCTCCCCCCCTCAAACCACAGTTGAGTATACAGTATTGTGGGTGAAATGGAGGAAGGGACACAAACACTCCCTGGCACATACACACACACAAACAAACACAGAAGAAAGAGCACCATTCTTAAGTGCAGGGGTAAAAGCATGGCCAGTAAGAAGTCCTGTGAAAAATCACTGTGATTGCCCTGTGTCGACACACAATGGCCGACTGTCACAGTCGCCGGGGCCTGTAGGTAATAGATGGCCCTAAGGTTTTGTGGCAGCAGTTTCATCTCGGCTCCACTCCGCACCTATGCAGGCATCACTAAGACCCCGTATTCTGACCACTGCACATCTCACCTTTTAACACATGATTACCTACCGCTAGTTCTCCTGTACTTTGCCTGAGTAACAAAAAAAGTGAATTTATTTACCAACAAATCAACACAAAGATGTGACACATTTATCATTTCACCCAGTTAAAGGGTTTAAAATCTCTTAGCAAATATTTCCTTTTTTTGGTTTTAGTCAGTGAATGAGTGTACTCAGGCATAGCCTATGAGATGCAAAAGTTACTTGGGCTCTCCCGAGGCTAGCATTACTGCTGGGTTCCAAACAATCGGGTTCTGATTAAGAACCTAATCACACTATGATGTGAAATTGCAAGAGTGGCAATAATGTGAATAATTAGAAAAAAATTAAAATGTCTACATCTCCCATTGTGACATCTCCTCCCCTCCCCCCCCGTGAGAAGTGATGGCACATTGTTGATGTGTTGATCAGAGGGAATACATAAAAGTAGTTAGAATTCTAACCGGTTTTAACCAACAAACATGTTCCCATTTACTTGCTTTATTAGTGAGCAAACAATGATTTGCATAATCACAGAGATGAAACGGTAAACAGACCAACTAAAATTTTGACTGCATTACTCCTGGTTGCTTTCTGAACTTTAAATGCTCATGAAACAGCATAAATACGCATTAACGTGTTTGCTTGGCTTAGCACAGGTTTGACCGTTTTGAGAAATTGTGAAACTAATCAGTGTGTCACATTGATGGCTCCATTAGCTGAAAATGTTTTTCATAATAAATGTAGATTTTGAACGCTTATAACTAAATCAAGAGCCATCTTAAAAAAATTTTTTTTAATTCCACTGAATGCTTCATAATTTCTCCTGAAAAAAAAAATGGCACAAGAGATGTCCAGTTTTTTTTTTGTTCTAATTATTCACAATACTGCCACTCTTACAATCTCACAGAGCAGCTAGTAACACATATCCTCTTCATATCCCTTTATAGTTGTTAGACAATGTAGTTTACTTGCTGGTTTTGATCTGTCAGTATGTTCATTCGCTGTTGTGTGTGAATATTCAAACTGAATAGCAAAATTGGGATTTGGAGCAAAATGTCTCACTCTGCAGGGTGATGGCAACCTCATGAAGGAGATGAAATAAAGCATCACTGCACTGTGTGGGGGGGAAAAAGAAAAAAAGAAAAAAACAGTATTTGAAGAAGAGAAAATGCTCAGCATTCAGAGTCCATTCCTGCCGGCAGCCGCCGTTCCGAGCCGAATGCCACGATGCATTCCGTAATGAGACAGCCTATTTAAAACAGCGCGTTTTTCCGTGTTCGCCTGAAGTGGTTGGAGTGGCAGCCATGGATGGGGGTGCTGACTGTGTAACAGGCAGGTTAAAGCCTGGAGTGGCACTGATTTCAATCCTGTCTCCATTGATTTTTTTTTTTTTCCCTTTCCGGGGCTGTTTGAGGATTGTAATCCTGCGCAGCATCAGTGAGGGCTGTGCTCAGACAGAGTGCAGACAGGGGGAGGGTAAGCCAGCTCCAATTATAACTCATAATGAATCATGCATGTTTCTGATGAATGGGTCCCCATTAATATCCCAACTTGATAATTCCAACATGGAACAGGGTAGCGAAGAAATGGAAATAAACTCTCCTCTGAAAAGCAGAGAGCAGTGTTTTTGTTTTTTTTTTGAAAAGAGTAAAAGCATAGCTTGTCGACGCTACTCTTGTTGAGTCATTCCAATGGCCAAAAGTGAGTAAAGCTGGTAAAAATCTGCCTCCATCAAGTCCACTGCAATAAAAAAAGAAGTTGAATTTTCATGTTTCTTTACATGGTACAAGGAGGCCTACTAAGACAGGCATGAATCACGTCATTCATAAAGCGTACGCCCGTTTCTGACCACATGATGAGGGTAACCAATTTTCCATGACAAATTAGACCTTCAAGAATCGTTCTGAATTAACTAGAAAAATTGCCAAAAACATTGAGGTGGACCGGGAATTCTGAATAAGAATCTGCAAAGAAGTAAGCAACTTCAGCCTCATATGGCATGTCATCACCTAGTAAAGTTCGTTTGAAATTGTATATTTTGTATTAGTTTAAGAGCAGATTCTGTAAAATTCACCCAGGGGGTGATGCATCACCATTCAGTTTTACAATGAAACCTTTTTTGTGGGTAGATATATCCTATAAACTGACAAAAATCATGTTTTTTATCCGAAAGACTCCTCCGGTTGAAAAATCCAGCCCGTTTCAGGGTAGGGGTCCGAAGGGCCTAAATGGGGCCAAAGTTGAAATTTGGACTTTGTCCTCTGAACATCTTTGTGCGCCCTCAAAAAGCCTCCTTCATCTTATGGTATTTTGATATAAGGGTAGAGTAGTCCCAAAAACGTTAGAATTTGAGAGTCTAATCCAATTTTGGGCATTTTACACCATTTTTGAGGCCCTCCCAGTTCCTGCACCCTCAAAAAAGCTTGCTGGTTTATGTTTATTCAGACATATAGGGGACTTCTAGTTTTAGAAAGAACATTAACAGCAAGGCTTAATGAGAGCGCTTGTGTATAGAGGGCGCTTTTCGCAGCATGGAACACCATTTAGGGCAATGTTCGTCGGGCCATACCTCGGTGCGCCCTCTATGGGAATTTATGAATCTTGTTTTATCATGTTCCACTCTCTCTCTATTATCTATGATATAAATATCGGGTTTCTTTCCTCATTAACCCTACATGGGCAAAAACATGAAAGCCCAATCGCCACTTTATTTTATAACTTTTCAGTTATTTTCTGACTGTGTTGCCATATTTTCAGAAGTTGCAAAGCACTATCTATTTCATTTCGACAAGTATGTCAATCAATTTTTTTGGAATGTGACATTTTCATCAGTTGCAAGTTGCCAAATAATCCATTTGTTGGGTTTGAACCTTTGGGCAAGTATGCCCTTCAGTTACCTTTGGACTCTTGTTTTCTGAATTCATCCTGCTCATTCTTGTGTGGTTTTCTGAATTTATCCTGTTCTTATTTTTGGTTGGTGAATGAACTACCACGGAGCTATTATGGAACTACACATGAAGTCATAGTGACAAAACCTTTGACCACCATGTCCACTCTGGGCATGCCCGTCCATCACTTATACATGTAGTTGGTAGCCAACCAGGCATCTTTTTAGCACCTCCACAGTCATTGTTCATGGTTTTGTTTTTGTTCAAGTTTGGATACATTTCACTTGCAATAAATTGTTTTGGTTCAATTATTGTTGTGATATTTTTGCTCCTGGAGTGTTGCCACCTATTAGTGTGTACAAGACGAAATCTTTGTCTCTCATTGAGTTATGATCTGGTGTGCATGTTTCTGCCCGTATAGGGTTAATGAGGCAAAAACCCTCGTAGATGTTTATACCATGAATAATAGAGATATAGCGGAACAGAATAAAACAAGTTCCCAAAAATCCATAGAGGGCGCACCGAGGTTTGGCCCCATGAACATTGCCCTAAATGGTGTTCCATACTGCAAACAGCGCCTTCTATACACAAGCGCCCTCATTAAGCCTCGTATTAACATTATTTTTAAAATTAGGAGTCCCCTATATGTCTAAGTAAACATAAACCAGCAAGGCTTTTTGAGGGTGCAGGAACAGGAAGGGCCTCAAACATGGTCTAAAATGCCCAAAATTGGGATTTGAGGTGGTGCCCTCAATATGAGTCGAAAATTCTAACGTTATTTGGAACTACTCTGCCCTTATATCAAAATACCATAAGATGAAGGAGGCTTTCTGAGGGCGCACGAAGATATTCAGAGGACAAAGTCCAATTTTTGATTTTGGCCCCATTTAGGCCCATCGGACCCCTACCCTAAAAGGGCTGGATTTTTCGAAAGAAACATAATTTTTGTCAGTTGGTAGGATATACGTGTATCTACCCACAAAAAATGTTTCATTGTCAAACTGAATGGGGATCCATCACCCCTTCCTATATATTGGGTGAATCTTACAGAATCTGGCTCTTAAACATGCGCATATTTAGGTCACCAAAGTTTAATTTGGGCCACTATATTTAGGGGATTGGTAGCCCCTGGGACCAGTGCTTCAAGTTCAGTGCTCCATCCTTCCCACACCAACATACCAGCATTCAGCAGATACTCACCTCCAGGGCAGAAAGACAAGCTGTGTGCTGGACAGCAACAAAGGGTGAAAGAGGGAAAATGGGATGGACAGAGATGAAAGCAAAAGAGAGAGGGGGATAAAAGCTGAGGCAGAGAAAGACTATGGAGAAAAAGGCCTGGGACCCAGCCCACAGACTGCCGCACATGTGACAGTGCACCCGACCCCCACCCCCGTTAGCCTGAGGGATGGGAAGACTGGACAGGCGGACGGACACAGGGCAGGGCAGGAGAACTGAGAAGAGCTTCACGGCGCACTGAGTAACAGTAAGAGGAAAACTGCCACTCGGCCAAAAGTCTGTAGCAGTGTGTGTCTGTGTTGAGATAGACAGCTACAGGGCAGATTCTGACCATCTGTGGAGCAATGAGGCTCTAGCTGTAGCCCTTGGTGCAGGGCCAGGCCGCAGGGCTGTGGAGAGCTCCCATCACAGGAGCTATCTCTCCCAAAAATGATGGGTGTCAAAGGGAAATGTAAGTGAGGAACAGATCTACTAACAGGACGAGAAACGACAGCGTTTCGTGCTAAGAGGCACATGGGTGCTAAAAGCAGATGCTAGTCTGGTAAAGAACACAAACAGACATGCTGCGTAGTCAAGCCACACAACCTGTGCTAGAGCAGCTTATGGTTCTTCCAAAAATCCAACAGAGGAAAAAAGAAGCAGATTCCATCCAGGGCCAGAAGTGATCATACATGATGGAGAACAATCTGAGAGGACTTCAAATATAAAAACACCAGGAGACTCTGACCGACGTTCCTCATTCTCACTCAACTTTTGATGTACGTGTTATATTATATATGCAAGTGTTGTAGGAATTGAATGGTGTCCTAAAATGTACATGTAAACATCACAGAACATTCCTGAACATTTGGGGAAGCTACAGATCTACATATTGGCATATTTTTTCCTCTGTCCAAAAAACTCTCAATTTTGGTCTGTCACTAGTAAGAGGTTTTATCATAAATTGTGCTAGCAAGATGGTAATTTTCGCATTTACACGTTAGAAATTGTGTCCTTGTCATAATGGAAGATCAATGGCTACTATTGGTCCAATCATTATGACCAGGAGTGGCACATGGGGTGATTTTGACTCTATAAAAGGAGGGTCGAGACATAATATAATTCAGCATGGTGTATCCAAAATGGGGTCTGTATTTTGATTGGAATAAACAACCATTTCCAAACATGATACATTCAGTATTTTCTACTGCACTGGAAGAAAATCACGAACATTAACAGTGACGTCCTCATTCTTTTGTCAGGTAGTGTACATTTCACCGCTAGTAGTGTGTTAATATACATCTTACTGGGATATACAAGTTTGCTCAAAAATCTTTTAACTGCTCAACGCAGGTGCTCCGAGGAGAAAGGCTATGCCACCTCTCTCCACTGTTCACAGCAGGCTACAAAGTTACCGTAGTTGAGTTTAGGCCCAGAAAAGCAGTGTCAACAGAGGTCATAGTAAGAGAATCCTGCTGTAATTAATCTAATAAGCAGTAATTAAATGGTCCTCGACATGGCGCAGGATCAGGGCTGGACCACAGGGCCCTTCAGAAGTTGGGCAAGAGGCGTTCCCCACCCACCCCCCCAACGACAGCATAAACAAGGACAAAAAGCTGAAAACTGCAGAAGAAGAAACAAGAAAGAAGTGTTGATTGTAACATCTGCCGCCACCCATTTCAGCGTCACATTAATTCACACGCAATTCAATCTACTTCCATTTGTGATAAGTGGGGCCTGACGGTCCCAGGATAAAGGCAATAATACACCCTCAGTCCATTAAACGCCCCACAAATTTGATCACCCTGCCTTAAAGCAGATGGGGGGGTGGGTATTAGGGGACTCTCCTATTGCTGTACGGAGACATCTCCAGGAGGTAATGGAGCCAGTACAGTCTAAGGGATCTTTAATGATCCCCGAGCACTGCTTGAGGCTAAATCCCGCCCCCCGACCACATTCTGACAGCATTAATACACTCAGATATCAGACAAATGATAAACACAGGAAGACCTCACCTTCCGCTCAATCATTCACACTAGGAATTAGAGACACCAATCAGCTAATCATATGAAACATGAATAAGTTCCGTTTCCTTGCATTCTAGAGCCTACCGTGTTCCCATAGTTGAAGAAAAAGCAATGTGTGCACACACACTTCCCCACACACACACTCTCTCCCTCTCTCACTCACACACACACAAACACACACACACACGCCTGGACACAAAATGACGAGATTGCCGGCTGGAATGAAACTCCTCATGAAGGAAGTGGAGAGAGAAGACATTAATCATTGAGCATACACTTTTCCCCAGCAGATGTCCTCTTACTATGACAATTTCCTGAGCTTACATCCTGTTCTATGGTGCCTAAATTATCGACGGTACTACAGTACCTTTCACAAAATATGCCGCATTATGCGATACGGCATATTGGAAATAAAACGTCATACAGCAGCTTATCTGGAGTCAGGGTGAGAGTCTTTCAAAATGAGCTGTTCCAAAATACTGCTCAAGCAGGAAGCCAACAACAGTAAATATGATCCATCCAGAGGATTCATTATGCTTAATACTTCCAGTCTTTAAAACATTAGACATGTAAAATGTCTAACATATCAAGTGCAACTGAGATAAGCATCTGCTACGAAAGTGTCTTTGTCCCCCGCCACAAAATGTGAAATCGTGTCAAAATGAGCAATCTCTCTGTGTGACCTTGAGAGTGACGCAAAGGTCACCAAAATTGACTGGCGCCGGGGTATCACCCTAATACATGTTGACATCAAATTTGAAGAAAATCCGTCAATTCGTTCTTGAGATATCTCGCTGACAAGGATTCGGGACGTACGGACGGACGGACATGAATACTATGTCCCGCCGCTTTGCGCGTTTGCGCGGCGGGGGACAATAATAAATCTAAGTGAAAGAAAAAGCTGAGTGAATTGTGCCTTATTTAACAGAGGCACTGAGAATGAGTCGCAAATTCAGTCGCATTTAATTAGCAGTTTTACCATCATTAAGTGGCCACTTAACTTGGCTGACACAGCATGCATTATCCACTCAAACAGATGGATGCAGGAACAGGCCAGGGTTAAGCACCTCTGCTAAAGGCGCAGCAGCAGTGGGCTCTGGGAGAGTTACCTGGCTTCTCCTGGCCACAGGCCAAGTTCTGCACCCACAGCCTTATGGGTCACCCAGGTCCAAACAGACCTGCCACGGGAGTGACATCGCAATTAATTCTGGGGCCAACCAGCAGCCAGTGTGACCTCATGTCCCAGGCACCTGAAGAGCAGCAGCAATGGCTGCATTACTGAAATTCTTCTTCTGGCCTTCCATTTACGCATTCGCTACCGATGGGCCAGGTCACGCGATAACGGATTCACAAAATCTGTGTATTTCATATCACGGCTCCAGAACTAACTAAGATAGAGTTACAATTTAAATGGCTTTGCGTAGGTGTTCCTGAGTACCTCAAACAAAAAAATTGCCAATGTTGTTCATTTGATTTATTTTGGGTGAAAACGACAAAAAAACAGTCGGCAACGGAGTTAGAAATTTGTAACTTACTTAGTTCTGGAGCTATGATACAAAATACACCAATTTTGTATCTCTGTTACTGCGTGACCTGGCCCAAATACAGAAAATTCCACTTCCCATGGAGACAGGAAGGGAACTGCATGCTTTGGGAAGAGCAGACACAAAAAAATAAATGTAAAATTCAATTCAACTTCACTTGTAAAGTGCTCTTAACCATTATAATTGACTCAAAATGCTCTACATGGGGCAGGACTTGAATCCCCAAGGAGCAAACCAATGGTGACAGTAGAAAGAGAAAACTCCCTATGTATGAAGAAACTGCAACCGAAACCCAACTCTCAAAAAAGGGGGGGGACCCATCTGCCTAAGGCTGGCTTGACAGAGAGGTACAGAGAATCAGGAGGAGACAGACAGGAGCCAAGAGAGGAAATCAGGGTTTTCACCTGAAAACCTTTATACGGCAGGTTTGATTCCTGTTAGAGCAGCACCTCAGGGCTGTGTACAATACACATGCCAAAAACTCCATATAATTTGGCCCTCAGGATAACCCAATGCCTCCGTTTTCATATGAATAACAAACTTCAAACAAGACCGACAACCAGGAAACTAAGAGAAGATGAATTTTACTGAAGGCTGTGGGGTAGATCGTCCTGTGCATTAAACCCATCCTATAGTCAGGAGCAGTGGGCAGCCACACAGCACAGCGCCTGGGGACCAACTCCAGTTCTAAAGCCTGTTCCTCAGTCAGGGGTGCTGGTAGGAATGTTCTGATAATGTACACTGCCCGGCCATAAAAAAAAGTCACCGTTTGGAAACTAATGAACAAATTCTATAATTGGATCATTATTGCGGTTATTAACCCCTTTCTGCAGATGTAGACGCCTGCGTCGATAGACATGCAAATTTAAGAACGCTGTTACTGTACTCGATCACAAGATGACACCCCCGGATCAATTATTGAATGTTCACAAGCAAGCAGACCTCGAACGCGGTTCTGAATATGGGGAAGTTCACTCCGCTCCCTGTTTTTCGAGAGCTGCATGAATTAAACTCCTCAGCTAAGCCTGATGTGCAAACTGGTCAGTATCCTTGCCCATAGTATCGATCCAGCAGTTTAAAAAAAACGATATCTTGACACAGAAAAAATCGTTATCCTTTGTAGCAATCAGTTTAGCCACAGTGAGCCAACAGTATTCCAATTAGTGTTTCAGAAAAATCAGTTTTCTGAGGCAAAAAAATCGACATGGTATTGATTCTCTCACATTCTACTGTCAATTACAGTTGTCACATACAAAAAAATTCGTTGTTCCCTACCGTGGTTTTACGCGTAGATTCCTTCATTGACAAATTCAGCGCTTCGTTATATCCACCCGAGTACTAGCGTTGATAGCCAATCACTCAACCATACACTCAAGCTCTTCTGCGTAATTGTAGAGTTACACTTCCTTCCCTCGTGAAGTTTCCCTGGTAACAATGTATTGATTGGCTCGTTTCTTATCCAATTCCCGAGTGTTTAAACATTTTAGAGTAAGTGAAACACATTGATTGGTCAAACACAGAGCATACAAACCTGTGCGTATCAGCAGGCTCGGTTGTATCCTGTCTACGTAATGCACATTACGCGGCTAAAATAGACGCGATTTATATAAAACAGGTTCGCAAAACTGGCCTTGAAGTGTTCAGTTACATTTACAGGATTTAAATGAGATAAGGATATGGTCAGTTGGAATTATTTCGAATGAAACCGGACCGGAGGGTTCTTGCTACTGGATTGGTGTCTGGAGGAGGGATTCATGAAAAAGGTCAGGCTGCTACTTTTTTTTTTTTTGTTGTTTTTGTTTCGTTTTGGAATGTATACATACTCGACAAAGTCGAATGTCGAGGTTTTTTTCCTGGTTAAAACGCGAACTGCCCGTGCATTTGGATGGACCCCCTGGTACGTTCATTGCACGTTTCTTTTGAATCGGGAGAGGCAATGGAATGTTTGATATTCCCTGAAAGTGGAGTGTCTGTTCTGTTAAAATAAGGTATATTTCAGAATTCAGATATTACTGAGTTAGTGAGGTGTACTTGTTTCTTAAAAGTGTTGAAATGGGTGCGTGAGCTTAGAAGAGGGGACTGGCAGCTTCCATTACAGGGTGAATGTTCTGACCGTTTAATAAGCAGTTTATTTAATGCGTGTTTGTGCTGGCTTTGAAGAAAAATGGCCAAAACTCTAAACTTTATTATGGAGAAAAGGCATTTTGTTTGTTTGGAGAGGTTGCTGGTGACGACTGATATTCATCTGCACTGATATTGATAAATTCATACTAAACTCAACTAGAAAATCATTTGTTCATATTAAATTTCATGCCTTAAAACTTTATTTGTGTTAAATACATGATTTTTTTATGATTTGACAGTCCATGATTTTGAGACTTTGGGGAGACACTTGGGTAGCTGTATAATTTGGCTAATAGCATGTAGGTGATCTAGAATGTAATGTTGAAGATGAATTCTACTTGTGCTCAAGGAGTTTATGATACCAGAAATGTAAAGTTTTAAGCCCCAGCAGTTTTTCAATCCTCAGAATAATTTTTTTTGCAATTTCAATGGTGAATTCTCATGAAGATTTTTTTTGTTTGCAGCTCATTTTCTCTACCAAAATCATGAAAATAAACTGAAATACAATGTAATTCTAAATGCTGTAAGTGTCTATTCTGAATTGAGCGACATTTTTCCTCTTTATGCAGCTTGAATCTTGAATTATACAGCATTAAAGTGGGTAACCCATAAATAGCCAAATTTGGCTTCTGCACAAAGGGGTTAATATGTTTCAGCTGGAAATAATCATTTTAACCCTGACTGATGAAGCGCGTTGCTACTCATTTCTTAAAAAATCATGTCGGAAGACACATCCCTTGATGGTGGAAAAGATGTTGCAGTATTTCAGAACGGGCAAGTTATTGGCTTGTATTTAGCAAAGAAAACCATGAATGACAAGTATGAGGAACCATTTTCACAAACAAATTTGCCACCACAACATCCTGACCTTAAACACATTAAAAGTTACTGGGATGTGCTAAAGAAAGACCACCGAGTGGTTCCACCATTATGTCGAGAGGATAAGATCTCGGCCAAAAATTATGGCATTTCTGATAGAAGAGAAATGTTCTGGCATTGCATATAGTTGTCAAAACAATGACGAGACGAATATGCACTGTAATCAAAGCCACAGGGGTTCCAACTAAATATTTGAGTGAGCGACTTTTTTTTGGCAGGGCAGTGTATGTTTTTCCCAGTGGGGGAAACCAGAGAACCTGGAGGAAACCAACTCGAACCTGGGAAGTACATGCAAGCTTCGTACCCCCGGCCAAAATCGAACCTACAACCTCCTTACTGTGAGGTGACAGTGCTAACCACTGCACCACAGTGCCGCCCCTGCCAACCTTCACGCCGGTGTAATAAGCTACACTTACTCTGTGCATTCAATTCTTCTCTAGGGGCGAATTCGGACTACAGCACCTCGCCCAGAGTATGTGATTGATTGGTAGATTGATGGAGCGAGAGAGAGAGAGGGGGGTGAGAGGGCAGGGAGAGAGGGAGTTCTGAAGGATCATAAAGACAAAGAGGGAGATAAAGATTTAGACACAGAGAGAGGGACAGAGGGAGATGGAGAGAAAGGTTTCCCCTTCTGACATGCCTAGTTCGTCATTAATTCCCTTCCTCTGTTGTATACTTTAATATCCATTGTACCCTATTTAATACATTTCTGGCGAGAGGTCACCACCCCTGCTCCTGGAATTCCACATCCCGCAAGTTTTCACTCAAAGCCTTAATTTGCAAACCATCAGGATCTGCAGGGAAAGGAGTGGTGACCAGTGCCGTAGGTCTGTACGGAAACACTGCAACTGATGAGTGCAGTAAATTTGTCCAATTCTTATTCCATTGTTGCATAATAATATAATAAAGACTATGAAAGCACCAGGCCCAGATGATTCTTCACCCTCCTGCCTGAAAGCTTGTGACAGTTGGCCCTCTGAATTAGTCGCCACAATCTACAGCTCAACACTTTCCAAACTATACAGATAACAGCGGACCGGATGGGACGGGACGGGACTGCCCACCCCCCACCCACCACCCACCACTCTCTACAGCACTGTGACAGCCGAGGACACCTTCAGGCTTCTGTGACCCTCAATCCCTTAAGACCTGAGGAGAGTGTCCAACACAGACTCCATCTTGAAAAATGCCCAGTTCAGAGGATGCACTTCCAGTGCCTGCTGAGGAACTTTAACCTGCCAAAGGGGCTGCAGATAAAAGTTAAATACAGGAAATCATCAAGTCAGTCCTCTTCTCTTCCATCACTGTCTGGCTTTGTTTTGCCATCAAACAGGATGGGGGGGGTGGGTGGTTCACACACTATATTTGACCTTTATTTAACCAGGCAAAGTTCTATTAAGAACATGCTCCTCCTTTTCAGGGATGCCCAGGGAGACCAGGCAGATGGAACAGTTGCAGGTGAGGAGAGATGGAGGGGATAAAGTGGTAAAGCCCCTGGAAGGATCTTGGGATTAAGGACCTTGCTCAAGGGCCCAATGGCAGAGTTCTTCTCAACTTCATCTCTCCAGATTAAGTTAGAATCCCAGGCCCCACCGGGGACCCAAACCAGCAACTTCCCTGTATCAGGAGAAGCAACCTGCCACAAGCCCACCCTGCCATGAACAATCAGGTTTCAGGAGACGGACAGAGAACAACCTCACAGATCCCTCACACCCCAGTAACAAGACGTTTAAACTTTCCCCTATGGGAGACACTACAGATCACTGATCACCAAATCAACCAGACACAAGAACAGTCCCTCAAGACTTTGCCCTCTTCAACAAATAACTCCCCTATGCCCACCTGTACATCATTCCCATGGTCAGTACAACTGCATCATCTGCACTCATAACACAAACTGTACGCACTTGGACATAGATAGTATTCATGCCCATGGTTATTTATGCACTACTGCATACTACTGCACTTCATACAAAACCAATCAGACCTGTGGCCTGTATTGACAACTCAACACAGAGATTTTATTTATATGCTGCATATCTTGTAAATAACATAAAAAATTGTGCATTCATCTTGCAATTGTTGTTATTATTCCTCTAAATCTTCCCTTTCTTCATGCATGTTGCATTTGCACGACATGCAAGTAGGCTACATGGAGAGCAGCCAGGACACATATTGAGAGCAGATCTGGACAATAAACTGGAGTCTGATTCCAACATTTATGATTTTTCTATACAAATAAATATTTTACAGAGTGCACCCTTAAATATTTAATGTAGATAGATAGATAGATAGATAGATAGATAGATAGATAGATAGATAGATAGATAGAAAATTATTTTGGCAAGACACAAGCCTTTCAAATGGCTAAAGGGCCAAATTAATTTTTACAAAGCCGCATTCTGAAACTGCGCCATCTGCCACGCTGATTTTAATTTTAAAACCTGCGGTCATATCAGACTCTTTATCTGTCCAAATATCCTCTGGTCCCTGTAAGGTGGGCTGCATGGGATTTTACAGTAATATGGTTATATTTAATCAATGCTGCCGTCCGCCTGAACAGGACACTGGCTATTTAAATATGAAGGGAAATCTAATAACACAGCCCAATGCCAGTGGCAGACATATTCAAAATATTCCAAAACTTGAACGCTTGGGCTTCCTCCTGCTCGCTAAAATTCTCATTTTTACCAACTGCGGTTGCTGGCAGTCCCTCCAAGATTGCAGAAGTGAAAGTCGGGAGCGTAGCAGCAGGTCAAGGCGCTTTTCGCCACAAATTTCTGCCTACCGGGGGAACATCGCCGGTAATTCAAAAACACTCCCTGATCTTTTCACCCTCGTCTTTGTCCACAGACCTAAACAAATCCGCAGGTCGCAAAACCGAGCCTGGCGGCTTTCCTTGAGTGCAGGAGCGCGGAAAACGAGGGTTCTCTCCATCGCACAGCCAGCTCTTCCAGCTTTTGAACGTCAAGATTAAACAACGTGTACACATTTAGTGACGCGAGCCATAAAGCGCCGGAACTTGCGAACAAAAAAAAAAAAAAAAAAAGCGATAATTGCGTGGAAGGGAGACGCGCTTACGAGTGCAACACTTCAGTTTAGTGAGCGGCGCTAAGTAAATTAAAGAAAAGCATTTGTCTTTTGGAAACCACACTTCAGGCGGACGCGTTCTGAATGCTGATACTAGTGTGCGAGGAAGGAACAAAATGAGTACACATTAAAATGACACGAAGCAAATTAATGGCTCTAATGAGAAATGTAGAGCAGTAAATGAGATGGGTCCGTCCTTTCAACAGAGCTGGAACAGCCTCAAAGACTCCTAGAGAGTACCGGACACTCAACAACTGCACTCCACCCACTCAGCGTCTTATCTGCAGAATGGATGGGGTGATAAAGGTGGTTTATGGTGACAAATAGAGCCAAATGACACCCATCACCATGGCCCCTTCGAGCATTTTCAGAATGCCCATCAAATTTAAATGCATATGCTGCTACAAATATTTTATGTGATTGTTAACGGATTCATTAAATACATAATATCTGGGGCTATGGAGATGTGCATTCAGCACCACAGAGGCATGATAAATCAAGGCAATTTTTGCGTCACAATATCCACTGAATTTTCTTTGTCAAACAAACGGATGTTGTTGAAAAGTGTACCACAATGATATGCTGGCAGCACCGCAGCCAAAACATTTTAACCCCATTACATAACTCCTCTCATCGACTGCAAAAAATAAAGCCAGCCTGGAAACACTGTTAAATCCTCTTTGAGTCAAAGCCATTTAGTGATAAGAGTACTTGCCTGTCTGAGCTAAAAAGATATTATTCGGTTTGTCTGCTTTTTTTATTCACCTTGTCATTTTTTACTCCACATCACAACACCGATATTATCCCACCTTTATCCCTATCGCAATCTCCTTTCTGACCTCATCCATCCGCAGTCTGTTAGTGGGTCATTCCATCTCAAATCCAACCAGGGGTGAGACCACTCAATCAAAAATTTCACTGATTGTTTGTACGTATGTGAAAACAAAAACTCAGTTTTGTGGGGGTCAATTTTCACTCTGCTCCCAGTGGCAGCCATCTTGAATTTGGACCTTGTGATGCTGTGATGCGGCACATCCGTTTTTCGCAGTCCTTTTTCCTTCATAACTCAGCCCAGAAACATGCCATTAAGATAAAAATTGGTGAATTACAGTGATTTTTAATGTAGAATCCCACTCTGCACTCAGATTTGTGATAAATACAACAGTTAAAAAGACAAGAGACCAAACCATTTCTGGAGAGTATGACTTCTATGCCCCTCTACCCAACGCCTGATAAATTTTGTGCAGTTGCAAGTTCAACACGTTATTTAACATCACTTCATCTGACAAATCTGTGAAAATGGAGATTGTGATATCCCCAGAGGAAGAAAAATCACAAGAAGTCAAAACCAAAAATGTTGCCCATTTACAAAAGAAAGTAATGTATACTGTATATTTAAAAAAGAAAAAAAATCTGAGAAGTAGTGATGAAAAATTATTCCGCCACTGGCTAGTTTGAGATGGAAGGAACCTAGTGCCAATGTTAGCACCGCTAGCTCTCGAAGTTTTGGCATTATGCCGTGTCAAGGCCATGTTCTGCACTAGGAAGCAAAAACATCCAAGTAGGCTCAAATATCTTTTAAAATCTTGAGGCATGACATTTTGGAGTGAAACTGGGTCAAATTTTTTTGAAAGGCCACAGCTACACCAGTTAGATAAGTACGTTGTACATGTCAGTACGCGAAGCAACATTTCTCAAAGCTTGACAGCGTTGGTAAACGCAACCAAAGCATTCTTAGTGTGATTAATAACTAGTTTCTCTGGCTGTGCCCCCTATACTCAGCAGTACTTAGGATTCAGTCAGAAAACAAAGCAAGACATCTGACAAGCTTACGCCATCTGTTGGCCCCCGATCATGATACTGTGGCCTTAAGCAAGGTATTTAACCAATTAAGAGGTTTTGTTAACCTACAGGTCTTTGATAATAGGTCAATCAATAACTGCTCAACTGTGTAATACGTCAGTGGCTGTAGATAAACGCATCAAGCGAGCATAACAGATATTGACAGGATGTGGGCTTTTGAGCGCTGGATGAGCACAGCAGGAAACCACATCTGGATGTTGTGGGAAACGGTCGGGCTGAAGGCTCGCGTTTATGTACACTGGAGGTTCCAATGTATCCAGTTACACAGGGCGGAGAGTTCATCTGGTATTTAGAGGTCAGCGTCAGCTCAGAGCAGTGCCCCAGCAGAACCTGAGCGATCACAACATTTTGACAGGGTACTCAACAACTGACTGCGGCAGGATTGAATGCTAATGAGAGGCCATCCTCGGATTCTCGGAGCTTAACCGCCATAAACGATGCAATGAGGGGCAACATAGGCCTCACGGTAGGAACAGACGAGAGAGCCTCAAACAAAGAGCCTACCAGAAAAAGAGAGAACGAGAGAGAGAGTGAGAAACGCCACAAGAGAAAGAGAGAGATAGCGATACACTTAAGGTGCACATTGTTAGAGCAAGTTTTAGTCTTGTTATTTCAACTTCAATTGTTTATTTCTTTTTTCTCACAAGTACGGCACATCAGGCCAGCGTGTTTCATGACAGGGAGTCTGCTGAAGAAGCGGATCTTTCCGCCCTCCACTGCAAATCTTGAAATGACACAAACATCTCATTGGCAATATTTTTGTCCAATTTAACAAAGTACTGCTAAACATACAATAAGACCGAAGTCTTGATATAGGATTACAATACTTATTTTCCTCCCATTACTGCTTGATATTTTGCATGGGGAACAGCAGAATGGAGAAAAAAGGAAAGAAAGAGAGAGAGACAGAGCAGGAGCGGGAGAGGGCACAAGCAAGACACTCCAGGAGAGACATACAGAACTGGAAGGCGTTTTGATGATTAGGCAGCAGGGGCGTGTTTGGTTTTCGACCCCCTGGGGATTACTGTCACGAGATGTGTTAGCTGGGGGCAGGATGAAAATGCTCACTCTACGAGCCTCTAAAACCGTCCTCACTGCAGGCAGCTACGCTTAAACCCTGACAAACCCTCAGTAGCCATTCCCACAGGGCCAACCACAGAACGTTCCGGAAAGAGAGGCCAGTAATGTCTCCCAATAGACAGCAGCTAGAATTACAGCACCACCAAGGAAGTGCTTCAGCAAGAACTACAAAAAAAAAAAAAGTTCTTTTCAAAAAAAGCCAAACCACAATACTTTCAATTCTACCCCAGATATTATTTTAAGGAAAAACACACTTAGCGAAGCCATCTGCATTACATTTATTACAGCTCAACACACAAAATGTGTTTTTAGAGACAGTACAGGCTGTAACAACCAAGCCAACTGACAATAGCTTGGCCTGTCTGAAGGACTTGGTAAAAGACCAGTAAAATGCGTGGTTTTGTGTTCATTTCCAACTCGGCGCAGAACAAGCAGAGCAAAGAAAGAAGACAGAAAAACAGTCTGTCCTGAGTTAAGAATTGACATGAGGATCCTCGCAGCATCTAGGCTTTTTGATAAACAGTTCAAAAGCGTCCTACAGTTTGCAAACCCCTACCTCCCCTTGCACCCTCATTACCTATGTGTCTTGGATTTGGGGAAACAGATGTTTAACTACCAAAGTAGCGCTGCGCTACATCAACCCCGCTAACTGTCACGCTGTTTGGCGCTCCGCATCTCCCGCCTGTTATTCGGCTGGAGAGCCGATGCGTGCTGAATCTGCCCGCTGACAAGCACCGGCTCAGCCCCGGAGGAATACATCGAGAGGCTAGAAACATTATCTCCAAATCACAAGGCATGATGGGATTGCACCTCCCGCCGGCAAAATTTATACAGCCCTCTGCACTCGCGTGAGCAACAATGTTTTTCCCCCAGCAGGTAAAGAACAGGCCAAGTCAAAATAATCTTCCTGTAATTACTGCCGGGACATTGTCCTCACAAGCCTTTCATTCAAAAAGTGGCTATTTTCGCACCGAAGTCGGAATTTATTCTAACAGCAAGAGAGAAGGTTATGAGCGCGCATTGAGAGAAGTGAACCTTGCGCGGCTCGATCTTTTAAGATTTAACACAATGAGAAATGAGTCATTTAAAAAGGAAAGAGTTTTTTTTCCCCCAAATTAGAATGTAGGTTTCAGTAACGTGCGTTTCTCCACATGCATTATTCAGAGCGCAAAGGTGACTTACATTTTTCCCCAAAGGATTCCATTGTGCTCTACTAGGAAATAGCTTTGGTGTGGACTTCTGTTTACAGTATTAATTACCCACTCGGTTTACAGAGAAGAGGGCGAAAGGGGCACTCGGGAAAGCGTGTTTCCACATTTTGAGATCGAACCAAAAACAAAGGCAGAAAATGCAGCGTGTTCCAAGAGAAAAACAGGGCTTCCTAATCAAGGTTTGGACATCTTCCTAAAAAAAGTCTGAGGTCAGAATTTCCAAGAGCAAGAACGGATTCCAAATAATAAGAGTGGAAACATATTCCTCTTCAAAAGCTGAGCACAACCGAATCACTGTTGTTCGGACAGCTCAGCGACTGCAATTTTGTTTCTCAGTCTAATGCAGAGTGACAGGTCTAAACATGGAGAGGTGCTGGTAACTCAAATTCCTGGGCAGTTTTAATTCCATCAATATAAGCTAACACTCAAATGACAGCTAAACACTTCACTTAGCCTTGGCTACATCCATGACAGTTATGCAGGATAATTGGATATGCAAGCGCATTACCTTTGTTCACAATTTTAAAAGAGGACCCCAGTTTCTACAGAGGATAACGCGCATTAGTTATCCCCCGCCACAAAGTACGACTGGGGATACTGGATTGGGTCTGCTCTTCAGTCCGTGCATCCGGGCCACAATGGAGACAAGATTTCTTTGAAACACTTATACCTAGACGAAAAATTTTTGCTTGCTTAATAAGCCACTCATGATCTATACGGAGTTCGAAAATGGATGTCGAAGCATATTTTTATACGGACTGTGGCGGGGGATAGTGATGACACTGTCCTTTAGTTGAAATCTAAAGTGGTCCAAATTTAGGACGCGATGCATATTCGATTTTTTAAGGGCAGTTACAGTTTGCCCGACAGCAAACAGCAGTCTTTCGTGAGGAGGTACCGATAACTGTATGATAGCTGACAGTGTTGGTGAAATTCAGCTTTCTGAATCGACAGGTTTTAGGGTTAGTGTTTTAGCACCGTGTTTGGGATACCGGGCCAGCTGAGCGCTAAGCTAAGTCGCTGTGCTGCAGCTGCCACAACCGTCACCACTAAGCGTGTCGATCCTGTAGTGTAACCCGACACCCATCTCCCACACACACATCCCGAGCCACACAGGCAAACACTGGAAATCCCATCCGCCTGGCCTTTCATTCCACTGCCATGACCCCAGCACTTTCTCCCCGCGCCCTCCCACCCCAACGATCGCTGGGTAACGATTGACAGCTTTCGTACGGGGAGACTGGCTGACATCCATCCAAACATACACACACCAGACCACATGCCGCATGACTTCCCAATCCACTGTAAAACAAGGTCAAATATCTAACAGACACATCATATTTAACATTAATTTTTTTTTCACTCTTTGAAGACTTGGCTTTTATTGAATGACACCCCCCCCCCCCCCCTTTTTTATTCGAAGTCAGCATTCTTAGAACTCTGCCCATTTCAATTACCACTGACAGCATTAATAAGATCAGCATTCAAATTTACTGTAAAGTACATTGTAATCACATATCAGAGATCATTCAGATATGACTAAATGCTTTCTGCCATTACAAAATAATTGACATATCATCCAATACACAAAACTGGCATATTAGATAATGGAAGCACAGACCATTGCGCAGTGAAGATTTTTATTGTTTTCAAATAGGACTGCACCATACACACTTCTGAATGGGGGATAAATCCAGCTGGTCAGGTCATAGAGAAAAGCCAGACAGATCTAGACAAAGGAGCTAGATAGAGGAACTATTATTGTAATAATTCAGAAATTGTAACTAAGCACAGCAGGTAATTCTCTTTCAATGACCAATTATATCATTTTTCATCCCTCAAAAAATGAAATCTTTGTGATCTCTCAGAGGCAGCTTCCATCCATGACCAAATAATCCAATTTATCTAAAAGCATGTATTTTTACAAGCAATAAGGCAAAACAACCTCTTCCCTCACGCAAATCAGCCGGCTTAACATCGTTCCACGGCGCAAACACCAACGCCCAAAACAAGGGATTACGACAGAGAAAGAACATTGAACACGCAAATAATTTGCGAAAACAAAGAGCACATAGAAGAGAAAATAAAACTATAATTAAAAGCAGCGCGCAAGTCTTCTGTCGCAAAAACAGTATCCTTCAAAGAAACCCTACATATAAGGTGCCCTGGAAATATGGCAGTTGGGGTAAAATATCACAGCCATTTCACTCCCCCCCCCCCGATACAAATAAACAGATGGAATACTGGACGATTAAGTGCTGACGAGCTACTTTTCTAAGCCGAGCGGTTAATCCAGTGACCTTGAACCGTCCTTTTCTAAGAGCTGCTCACTGCCTGCCGCTGACCTTAAGAGTCGTTCTGGGAAGGGGGGGGGGGGGGGGGGCTAACAGGAAGGATGTGCCCCTTGCAAGGACATGAAAGTGAAGACGTGCTTTTTCTTAACAGCTTATGCCGCAGCGATCCTGAAACCTGCTGTGCACAGCCAAGCACAAAACCTCCTGACAGAGAACAGGAGTTTGACTGAAGTGCAGTCCTAAACCAAACTTAGGGATACAGAGACAGTGCTTTTCCCCCACTGCTGAAGAGATCAGACAATATATGCCTCAGTTTTTGGAGTCCAGCTTTTATTTGGTAGTGAAACTCTATGGGATGTGGGCTTGATGTTCCATATGCATTTTCCCAGTACATCACTGCATTTCAGTATGAGAAGAAGGCCTGTGTGTGTGCGTGCGCGTGCGCGTGCGTGCATGTCAGTGTGTGAGAGAGAGAATGCTTCTATTCTGATTGGTTTCATGAAGGAGAGAGAAACAAAGAAAGTGAGTGCATTTCTGCACATGCGAAAGAATAACAGCGGGAGGGAGAGCTCCCGTACAAGACCATGTTCCTGAAACAGCAAGCTTCCATGTGTACATGCATGTTAAGGGGGCCGCCAAACTGTCACGGAATTACAGTCCCATTACATTTTGGGTTGTAACTCTACAACTAAATAAGATAAAATCAAGTATGATATGTCATATTGAAGGTATTAACTTGTTCTTTAATATTGTTCAGTGAAAATATATTTTTTGAGAAATTTTCATAGTAGAAACAAGCAAAAACTACTCCGTCACGGAATTACACAAAATTGACGTGGTATTTTTAATGTTGTGTTTAACTATCCAGAAAGTGATGTTCCTCTCATAGTTAAGTTATGAAACTTCAATATGTTCATATGTAAGGTGTTTTTTGTTAATACTGTCAGTTATAGAAACAAATATTGACTTTAACCCTGCTTTACGGGCAAGAAATTTCAAAAGTCAATGTCACGGAATTACAAGAGGCAAATTGTCACGGAATGACAACAATAGTATTAATTAGTTTCAATGTATTTATTTCAATATATTATACATATATGCATGATTATTTACATTTTTACAGTTTAGCAATATATTACGAGTTTTCCGCTTATAATGACCAATAATAATACATACTTCAATTTTTTTTTTTTTTTTATCTCCATGTCAACATTGGCTTGGCGGCCCCCTTAAGGAGTGAGAACAAGAACATGAACAAGTGTGCACCAGCACGCATGCGTTTCAGCACAAGTGTGCAGACAGTGAAGTCCCCTCTCTTTGATTACTGGTCTTACAGGACACCCGCATCTGGCCACATGAAACTACTAATCGCCATCAGCCAATTAGAATGGCTCACCATTCCCCTTTATCAAATGTACTTTTTATAAAAGCAATCCACAGTCGACTCGACTGAGCAGGGTCCAATCCCCACTGGAGCAGTGTGGGGTAAAGGGTCAAGGGCCAAACAGCTGCACTCATCTGAATGTGGTCACACTGCTGGCTACGCGTCTTAACCCTTAGAGTGCCGAATAAATTTTCCAGGAATTAAAAATGTAATTATCCAGAGCTGTTGAAAATCTAACATGTGGCACCTTGATTAAAAGGGCTCCCCTGCGGAAGCTCTTTTAAACAAGTCGCCACATGATAGATTATCAGCAGCATCTGGATTTGATACGTTACATCATTGGGCAACAATAGCTGCCTGTAGCGCTCTAAGGGTTAAAACTGTCTTACTCGATTCCCAGCCAATCCACCTTGGCAGGCTCATCAGCTCAATCAAGCATGGAGACAAACAAACAGCATCTAAATACCCTGCTTTCACAAGCTCTGCCCAAGTGCTATTAATGCACAGAGGCTGTGGCCTGACACTCAATAGGGCACTGAGTGAGTGGCTCACAGGATGTTCTGCAGTATAGTACTGCTGGACTCAGTCCGAACATGCTGCACGTTCCCCTTTTTCCCCCCCGTTAGCTGTTGCCCACCACACTTCTCATGAGAGTGTATGGGTGTGTGAGTGTGAAAGAGTGTGCTTGCTTGTGTGTGCGCGCCTGCCTTTGAGCGAGGGTATGCAAGTGTCAGGCAGTGAGAAAATGTGTGGGCATCTGAGAGAGTCGCGCATAAGTTCCTCCACTGTTTCACAGTCATTTGAGCCGAGATGACTGCCTTTTGTCTGAAATTGCGGCGCCTTATTTACTTTAGATGCACCTGGCAATTGAAACAGCAGGCGAAAGTGATCCCCCCGGCTTTACTGTTGGTGTAGAACTGGCTTCGGAAACTGTCATTTCATTTCAAGTGCTTCACTTTGTGACAGGCAGCCGAACAGAAGACAGATTTAAGCAAAACATGGGACAATATTAGCTTTGGTATCTTTTTATAGCATTTAATGCACAATACACCCACACACACTCCATCTGCATGAACATGTACTCACACACAGACACAATTATGCAAAAGCGCAAAAGAAATACCAAAACCCTCCAGCTGAAAAACAGCTGCTAGATTTGTTCGTTTTACATCTGTACAGCTTCACAGAGTAAGTGACAGAATCTGCCCGTTCAGCTTTAAGAAATTTCAGCCAAGGAAAAAATGAGCTAACTTTAAAAAAAAAAAAAAAAGCACCTTTCAAAGTTTGATACTGGATACATAGCACGTTATTCAAGTGCTTTAGACACATAATTCAGATAAAGGACATAATAAAATTGTGAAACTTTTACTACTTCATGGTGCAGATTCTACACAAACAATACTCCGGAAGGTGAGGGAGAGAAATATAAAGCTTTTATAGGAGAGACAGTCTATTTCTGTCAGAGTCTTCAAGAATGTTTCTAAGCATCACTCAAAATGACTTTTAATCAAGGCCAGCTCTACCAGCGCTCCAATACTCTGTCTATAAAAAAAAAAAAGAACTGCCTATAAAAGTATCAGTCATACCACTCCTATAAATTTATCCTGTTGGACATTCAGGAACCTGGTGCCATACTGTACTTAGCAATGTACAGTCTGTCCACAGAAAATTGACATTTTGCCTGAAGTTGAAAAATGATTTCTGGTTGTTCCTTTTCAAAAATATATTTTTTTAAAAATTATATTTTTCTCCAGATGATGACAAAAGAAAAGGATCTTTGTATTCACTAAAAACAAACTGGTTATATTTATAATGAAAAATAAATTTAAAAATAATAACTTTTGAGTGTTTGGTTCCCACACTGTGAAAAAACAATTTTCTCTCCAGGCAATTTCAATTCAGAAATCAGCTGGCAATTACACCACAAACCATGAAAAGCCACACACTGACCGGTTAGAACAGCACTGGCCCTCATAGGCTCTCTGTGGACCAATCACACCTCACTCTTATGGCTAAAGTTAGGCAGAATTTGGCTGTTGTGCCCATGGATCTTCACCAACTGGATCTACACACCCACTTTTCCAGCAGGCCCCATGCAGTGGGGGGGGGGGATGGGAAGTGTTGTTAACTCCCCACAGCCCGAGGTCAGACAGCCTACAGAGCAAAACAGGCCCTTGCCCCCACTTGCCGGAATGTTCCGTAGCAGATAAGCCGGGAGTCCTCCTCAGAGTTGCTGCTCCCAGCCCAGTCACGTAATCCAATTGCAGCGGTAGAAAGCAGAGCCGAGCCAAAACCCCTGTGAGGCAGGATCAGCCGTAGCGCGTGGAAACAGCCCCCGTCCCACTCAGGTTAGAAAACCACAATTACTGTACACTGTGACCCTTCATTTACTTCCTTCCACCAGTCTTCATCTTCCTCCCATCATGCACCAGCCCACCCCCCCGCCCACCCGCCATGCGTCCAGCCCATCCCCTTTCCCAAGGAAATGGCTGGGCTAAAGCCCGCAGCGTCTTCAACAGAAAAGCCCCATTGTGCATTCTACCGTGAACAATAGACTCCGCTTTGCCAGTGGGCCCCGAATGCTCGCATTAGCTCACTTTCTCAGCTGTGTGTCATGGATTCCTGCTGCGTATCTCATTACTTGAACCAGTAAAACCCAGCCGATCAGGCCGTTTCTCGCAAGAGGAACGGAGATGGGAAAACTCTCTCTCGTGCTGCGTTTCTCTACACCTGGGCAAGTGGGCAAAAGCACCTTCACTCCTCACCCTTATTTATCTCCACAACAGCCCTGAAATGCATCATGGTTAACACTGTTCTCTACTGTTACCCCTCAACAGAAAATTTACAGAATGGTCCAGACTGCAAATAGTGGATCATGAGACGTATCTTATTCAGATCCATCACTGCAAACCACACGACAGAGAAGGAAAATCCCACCCAATTATCGCGAGGAGGTTGCTCAGACACGCATGCTTGTGTCACTGATTGTATATCCACTACCAACCTTCTGCCGTAGACCAGCCTCTAATTTCACGACACCCAACCTGCTGATGAAGGTAACCTTGACCGTATCTCAGAGGAGGTGTGATATAGCACAAAACCGCAAGATCTTTTCTTAACCTCAGCATTTCCCTCTCTCTGCCTAAGAGGAAGCTAACGAGGCAAGATGCCCTGCTTGCAAAATGCAGCCATATCAGAGCAACAGTCAAAACTTCAAAAGATTTAAGGTGCGAGATCACAAACACGCAAGTACAGAACATCCTTATTTGAGCACCCCAGAGCTGATGTCACGGATTTTGCTGCAGGCGATTCAAAGCAATGGACTTTGACATGGACGTTTGGGGAAAATAAAGACCTATCCACTGAAGAGTGCATGGATTTAGAGTGCAAGTAAAAAATGTGACTGCACCACTATGCAACAAACCTCGGTCGCGTGAAACAGTGGTAAATGAGGCAATGGGTCGAATTAGGGCGACTGCCACATCAGTCTACTGCAGTATAACCCACAAGTTTACACCACACACACCGCTATCGCCCGACCGCACAAGCTGTTCAACTGTGGGTCTGAGCAACGTCGAAAGAGCATCTGTCCCGGGTCGCCAATCGAAGTCCCAGAATTCCATCTACCCTGCTCTTAAACTCCTCGCGTTCCACCCAATCAGAAAACACTCAACGTTCCGCAGAATGAAAAAAGTACAGACTTCAAAAAAAAGGGAATTAAGAAAAAAATCTGGTGCAGTAAAACGGATCAATACCCCCCTCTCGCGCCATTCTGGGAAGGGGGATTGAAAACACAATTATCCAGCCGAGGAAAGGGTTTCACCCCCACCTGGGAGAGGGGAAATGAGAGGGAAATGAAAGGGACTAATGCACTGCAAACACAGGCTCCATGTCAACAGGAAGCAATACGGCACGAAGCAGGAACAGGCTTAGTGACTGAGATCCAGTGCCATACCTGAAAGATCCAGCCGTTTTCTTCGCAAGCGCTAATTTGGAGGCATTAATGCTTCAAGAGACAGAAGCTGGTTACAGCTGGAGGATATGAAAAAAGTACAAAAACTAGCAGTGCAGGGTCCTTAGCGGCTTCATGAAAAATGTATTTCATGTTGGCTTATTTAATATTTATCTGATATTTCACAGCGCTGGGGATGGCGTGGCCTTTTGTGACACCTGTGACACGGACCCGTGGCTGAAAGGGTTTAATAATGCATTAGGACAGGACAGGGATGGGAGGAAACACAAGGAAGGAAGCTGGTGCAGAAGGAACTCATTAAAATAAATGGGAGGCGCGTCGTTACAAGCGCACAGATTGTACCACTCCGAGTCTGGCGCGAGCATCAAGGACAAGGGGCAGACTTAACAGCTGAGGAGGCCAACGATGTCACCGCACCATTACCGACTCAAAAGGAGAACACCGATGCGAACCCCACCTCGCCGACAAACGGAGAGGATTCGTCACCCCAACGTTGCTGAAAATAATCGTGGAAAATCAATTAACCCACAGCCTTGAGAGTGAACTCTCGACCACCTTCAGTAGCAAACAAAACACTGTGGGAGATAAATTGAGACTTTGCCGGTGCGAAAGTTTTTTTTTTTTTCCTTGTTCTGCATTAGAGAGAGAGAGAGACGCATTGCTAAGGACTTTCTCCAAGCGTATCGAGAGTAGAAAAAAAAATTTGTGAAAAACCCAAGCACAGACACACAGACAATACCTGCTAATTTACACATAATTAAACTTGACTTGTAATGGCTGAAAAAGGAACAATGAAATGACTGGAGGGAAAACAAAACTGAAATTTTAGCATTGAGCATTCGGCAGTCTTAAATGCCAATACCCATACACTATATAATTAACTTTACAATGGCTTACGGCTTGGTAAGCTTTACCATTTCTCAGCACTTTCGAAAGTTCAGAGGTTATTACATTTAATGAAGGTCTGCAGCCTAGTGTTTCAAGGACCATGAAACCGTTAATGTCATCTTAAGTCAATTAGTGGCGCACACAGCACTGGAATACCAGGATTTTCATAATAGTTCAACAGTGTCTCTCCAGTGAAAGGGGAATGTCGTTTAATAAAAAGAACATAATATTTGAACTCCAGCATCTATGCAAATCCTAGGAGCTGTGGAACAGGCATGTTTTAGGAACTCGCCTGCTAATATATTCTGAACCCGTCTGGCAGGTTTGAAATTCCGACAGGCAGTTCTCACACAACACTACAAGCGTGTACACGGCTTCACGTGGAAAATTTCTGTTACAACAAAATCGACAGAGCTAATAACTATGATGAAAAAAAAGAACAGTTAGAAAAATGAATGGCAGCAGAGATACTTTAAGCTCGTCCCACAAGATGAAATCAATCACAACAGAGCAAAACAGGCTTCTAAGAAATCCGATAAGGATCTAAAAAACGCAGCAGGGAGCGAATGCAAATTTGAACGGCATGATTCACTTAATGGATCGGGGTTAATAAGCACTGTGGCAGCCAAAGCTGTCGCTCTCTGAAAAAGGAAGGCTGGTAGATTTAAAGGGGGGTGGGGGGGAGGAGTCAGCCTTGACTCAGAAGCCTATTCTTTTCAGCCAGCCGGGTCGGGGGATGGGGTGCTATATTTGCTGCCTGCCCTTTCGTGCCCCCGCTGCAACAGCATCCATTGACCTCTGTCCCCACACACTCCACTGGGCGCAAGTGCACAGCAACAATCTGGGGGGGCTATACATCCAGTCCCACCAAAACTCACTGATGGGCCACAGAAACAGACTGAAAACACCACACAGCACAAACCCCTTCATGAGAAGCCTAACATTAGAAAGCCTGCTATGCCTGTAAAACACTGGTGCCATGAACCACCCCAAACAGGCCTATATTATGAGTAGGGCCCTGTGATTTGCGCAACATGGGAAAACACTGATTGAATTACAGAATATGATGATAAAAAAAAATTGAATCAACTGTGAGACGCAGAGTACTGAGGAGTTTCCCCAAAATGTGGCAGGCAATTTATGAAATTCAGAGAAGGCCAGTTAATACAGCGACGAAGGGTAACCTGACAGAAATTGCAGAATGTTAAGGAACGTTATAGGTAGTGGCATCCGACACTGACTGAGGTCATTGTGGATATAAAAATCTATAGACACACCAGCGATGTTCCAAAGACTTTGTGACCCAGTCAATGGAGGAAGAAATTATTTTGATTAATTTTGTTTGGTAATTAACTTCCCAGCAGATGAAAGGAAATGAATGCAAAAGTCAGGTACATTAAAAAGGCAGCAATTCTTAAGGCAATATAATTCTCATGTTTGAGAATTGAGGTTCAATGATGTAGGCTAGAGTAATAATCTTATGTTGTTATGCTGATACATAAGAATCCTCCTCAGCACTTTTGATCAATTGTCAGTCATTGCAACACATTTGCAAGCACATCAGCAACCAGTATCTCCCGGCGAATGACTGACATGAACCTTAGCACAGCTAATGTACTGCTGAGTAATATTAACAGCAGATTTATTAGCGGTCATATTCTAAGCGCTAGCTATTTACAAATGTGACATTGCAGCTATTTATGATACAGACTATAATTCTAACACTGATAGCACACAGCCATGCAGCCCTGACTTGATCTCCCTGGCACAGCTTTTAATAGAATCTTCAAACAATAATCACACCATCTAAAAATAAAGTAATAATAGAGGCATAAGTAAGCCATGACTGCTCATAGAAGTCTCCACAAAAATTTGACACTGTACACTGCAGCTTAGCGCATTATGTCAATAGTTGTTGTGATTATAATTATTACAATGCTGCAGTGTTGAGCAGTGAAGCATTATATTTTAAAAAATAATAAAGGATATAATGTTTTCTAGGCCAAATATATCAAAGCACTTTCACTGATAAAAAAGCAAAGTTGTTTCACATCAGATTTATTGATATAAAATGACATTTTGTATATTTTCTTTTTAGATTGTCAAAATTTTATTCATACACTACGATTCGACACCCTTTCCTACAAAAAACACGCTACAATCGTAAATCAAAGAATTCAGAAAAATTAAAACAGAGGACATGGAATTTGCAAAAAAAAAATTAAACGGAATCTGGAAAAAATTAGAGCAACCTGCATTGCGCCCCATTTGAGCTGGTGCCCTTGGGAGGATAGACACTGTGGGGCAGAGGGAGTAGTGCGGGGCAATAACTATTTTCTCGACATCCTTCGCACCAAACTCACACCCCCTCCCCCTTACAGCTGCTCTACTACCCCCCCCTCCCCGGCCCCTCCTCGCCACCCAAGAGGAGGCGGCGCAGTCAGCTAGAGGAGCGAGTTATTTGAGGCGTCCCAAGAGCTTTCACAGTTTTTCCATCAACAGGTCCCAGAGCGCATAAACGAGCCACTTACATGACAACCAGCCCTCCCAAGCCAAGCCAAGCCGAGCTCCCATAGCTTTCCACACATCATCATCACAATGCCTTTCCCACATCACTGCGCCAATCTGAAGCGACACATCGCGGGCTGAGCAGAGCCAGCCACAATTCAAGCCCCCAGCGAATAAGCAAAAGTAAGATATGAATGCAATTTTATAACTTCTGCATAGTTTCCCCATTACACGCCCAGCAACAACAAATCAGGCTGAGGACTACACAACCCTCCCCGTTTTCCCTCCCTTTGCGAGGTCAGGTCTTCACTGAAGCAGTCAGCGCTACTACAGAGGCTTTTCCCCGACACGGAACGGCCATCTCCGCTAAGACACAGGAACAGAGACGCAAACCAGGAGCACTGCCTCCGTTTCAGGCTGGAGGAAGCGCCTGCAGCAATTATGGGAAAATATCATTTTGACCGCAGGGGCTATTCCCCTGAGAGAAAGAGCGCCTACATCTAGCATTCGCACCAAAAAACTTGTCGCCAACTGCTATGCTAATTGCTTCCGCAGCTAGTCCCCACTATAAAGGCAACCTGTTCTGAGACTTCAGCTTGAACACCAGCCAGCCAAAACAAGGGCCCGCAATTCATGTGGAAAAAAAAAAAAAAAATCTCTTGATCAGAAAAAAAATTAACCGCAGGCCAATGCATGATTATTCTTACACTAATATAACATCACTTTACAAGAAAATGAAAAGAATGCCCTCGAGATGTGCAAAGCAATAATTTTTTTTTATTTTTTTATTTCATTCCAGTAAAACAGCCATTGACAGTTCAATCACGGGTAAATGTGTGATCTCCCAGAACAAGATAACAATGCATTCAAAGCCTACAATTATTTATTAAAAAAATACAAAAAAAAAACAATAAATACTAGAAAGCTGCGTATGTGCACGCATGTGCACTCGTTTGCATATGCCAAGGTATGACGGCTTGAGCCACAATTAGGAGTTTGAACAACACAGAAACGTGGTCAGTGCTTATGCAAAGTCTTGCTTGTGTTTTAATGAGATACATTTCATCACTGCCTCATGAAAAGATACAATAATGTTTGACCAAATGAGCCACTGGTTCCATTTGATATTTACAAATTAAGTTTTATAGCCTAGTCGGTGATATTAAAGTGCACGTATAAGTGCGAGTGCATGCACAAGGGCAGTAATTGTGATGCATGAGTGGTGGGGGGGTGGGGGTGGGGGCGGGGGCAGGGGCAGACCACAGAAACCTCCTGTTTCCTCCCTCTACACGACACAGGAAACAGAGGGGAGTAACTGCACAGGTGTAGCGATGTGCTCAGCACTTCATACACAGGGCAGGCTTTGGGACGGGGGACGGGGGAAGGGGCACGAGAGATTGGGATTAGCAGAGATCCCGAAACAGTGCGGGGGAAGATCTGAAACGGTCTATAACCTGCGTGTACACCACGTCAAAACACTGGTGTGTGTGTGTGTGTGTGTGTGTGTGTGGGGGGGGGAGACTGTGTACCCACACAGAAAGAGGACAATCATCTGAATAAACAGGCCCACCTCAGCCACATAAAGGCTGACGTCAGAGGGAACGAAGTGTGGCTTTAAGAGTTCCCTCCCTTGGTGCCAGGAGCAGCTCTGGAAAAGAGGTGGGGGGGGTCGGGAGCGTGAAAAACGTTTTTAAAACGGGAAAAGGTGCACGTCCGCATCTCTCAGCAAGGATCTCGACGCTCCAAGCCTCTTACTTTTGACTGTTTTCAATGCAAATCCCTGCCAATCCGCGGTATTTATTTTCGCTGCAGTTCAACAGCCAGTTCCCTCTCTGCCGCGCGATAAATTACTAGAGAACGACAACAAAAATATAGAGATGAATGACACTGATGAATAACGTTCAAAGACATTGAATAACTAGGAAAATACACTGCAGCTGGCCTCTCGTGGCTTAAGATGTATTCACTCTCATTTCACATGACATCAATTTTTACAGTTTGATGTGTGCTGAAGAAATGCAGGTCAAAAAGGCACAAAGGCAGCGTTTTCTCAGGGAACTGAACTGGCCTCGTTTAGGGAACAAGGTCAGCTTCATTTACACCAACACACTACACCGCTGCCTTCTAAAGCTCATATCAAATGTAAAAGAGTATAGAGGAGAAACTGGACTCAGCTGCTCTAATTGAGTGCCTTTCCCCCATCGCTCAATATCGTCCAGCACCTTGAGGGAAAACGATGCCCGTTGGTGTCCACCACCGCCCAGGGTCCACCACCTCCTCTCTGGGGCTTGCTAGATTATCGTTGGGCTGAATTCACAACGGTGCACACAGATGTGGCCCTTCTTGGATGGGACTGGACGTCACTGATGTACAGAAATCTTGAGCCCTCCCCCCCAACTAACTCCCAGCTAGCAGGCCCCAGGTGGAACAGCCTACCCCCCAGTTTCTATATTTAGACGATGTGTTGATACGTTTGGGCATTTCAGTGAGGCAGCACAACACCTTTCAATGCTCCATCGACAAGTGCGAAACTATAGGGGAACTACAGGCCGCGAGTGGGTTCTTCACGATATTTGCTAGTTTTAACGGCAATTGTACTGTGTCTTACAAAAAGCACTTTTTAATACAAATCCGCAAAGTGCATCATGTGCCAGACATTTTCATACATCATTATGATAGTATCCTGATTGTTTTCCAAATCATTTTAGACACATTTCGATTAAGTCTTTAACTGCTAAGTGAAAATCAAAGCAATGCAAAGAACATATGAGCATTTACCAGCAAGAGTAGTGCTAACAAACATGGATCCATCAAATAATCAAAGGCAATTGAAGACCATAGACGGCCTTGAAAAATATTCCACACTGATAAGTGAGTACGTCTTCCAAATATAAACTCTGATGAAGGAACTTTTGAGGAAGAAGAGCAGAACCAGGGGCAAATAAACATCTCACACCGAAAATCCAGACACAAATGAAACAGACTTGAGAAAATAATGTGGTTTCCATTAATGCAAAAACCAAACAAATCCGGCAATTCAAGCCCGAACTGGCAATATCAGCTTCTCAGGATTACGAGAGGATTTGCTACTCCAATTTAGCACAAAGACGGATAAATCAAGACATCTAATTTCTCTTAAGGAAGGCGGATAATTGCAACATTTTCTTATCAATGTTCAATAACTAATTTTCCCCAGGGGTTGTGGAGAGGCTTAGCGGTATTGTATAATTTTCAAAACAGACTTTTGTGGCCTCCGCAAAGAGAGAAAAAAGAAAGAATGAGGGAAAAAAAAAAAAAAAAAACTACCAGCATCACTTCCACACCTCCAGTGAAAAGAATTCAAAAACAAAGCACCCATGTAGTACATTTCCTAACAAAAGCAAGCCAACAACAAGCCGCTTCCTACTGCAAATTACAGGCTACAAAGAATCAAGAAAGCCGAACTCCTGTAATGCAATTAAAGCATCCCTGGCAGACTGCAGAACAAAGCCCAGTACTAAGGAAGTCAGTCGGTGGGCAGGTTGCAAGCACCATCAATCCAAACAGGACTGTAGCCACCTCATCAAAATCCGCTTTACGGCGGCGATACTGTAATGTTTACAGCCACTACACCTGCGCAGTGCTAAAGACGCCTCCTTGATAAATGCGCCCAGGTGGTCGATTTGAACATTCACTGGCACACAGGCATTTACGCAGCGGCAGATACCCACGCCTGCGAACAGGAGTACAAATTTCACACAGACGTATCAATCTGAGAACTGCTCTGCTAAATCGAGACCTTGCAAAACAGTGGCTCGGATAGTACGACAAACAGATGTATCGATTGCCACTACCACTACAGCGTCTCGAGAACAGCAATCTAATTTCACGTGCATCAAGAGCATCACGAGACCCAATGAGAATTTGGATAATTGACATCCAGTTGGCTTTTCAGCCCATTTAGGTTACAATGAACTATGCGTATAAATACCAGGGCTGTGAGCAAGAGCCATGATATGCCCCTCGAACAAAAATCCATTCATATAAGATATGTAAACAAAATTCTTAACTGACTTTCGCAGCATTCCACACAATAAACCCAGCTATTCAAAACCAGGAGTAATGTTAACCTTTAGAACAGAATTGTCGCACTGAGACCTCTCCAAACAGCCTGCTGCAGCTGCTTATATAATGGAGAAACACTTTACAAAAAAAATAAAATAAAATAACCACTCTTCATTTTCTTTGAAGGCAATAAAAACAATGTCTACGATGAGTAAGCAAAGACTTTAAATTCGTAATATCATCACTGCACATCCCCTCTAAAGACACCTTTATCTGAGGTGACTCGCGTACCTCAGTGCATCACAGCCAGATAGTGACGACAGCAATTCAGATTAAGCCCTCTGCTCAAGAGTAACAGAGCACTGACTCAAACAGCAATCCTCCAGTCTTCAAACCTATTCCCACTGCTTTCTCTGCGGCGTACTGCACTCTCAGTGTCGTCACGCTCTCCGAGAAACAGTGACTCAGGAGGGGGGCAGGTTTGCAACTGTTTTCACCCCCACGTATCAGAGCGCAATCGTCTGCGTCATCGTTTCAGGATGGAAATATGTGGGCAAGCTTTTGTTTGATGTCAATCGGTGATAAAAAAAAGTTTGTTCTTTTTCGAGATCTGTGTCATACTGGTGTGTGTGTGTGTGTGTGTGTGTGTGTGTGTGTGCGCGCGCGCGCGTGTGGGTGTGTGTGTGTATACACGTATGAGCACATCATCCATCTCGTTGCTTATTTCCCGTCAAGATTTGGAAAATTTTCAAGCAGCGACGCTTTGTTTTTCCTTTTGTCCAACAGCAGCAGGTCTTTACATTCGATTTCCTTTAAACGGGCGGCTTGCTGGCTCAATGAAAAACTATGACAAAAGGAGAGTGGGAGAGCTGAGACAACTGCGTTTAGGAGTGCTGTAACAGAGGAGACTACACGTGGGTCTGCAAGCTCACAAGCGCTTTTTAGGGCCAGCGGGCTCAACAGTTTTCTCCTCAGGTAAATTTTTCATTACACGTTCAGCCAAAAAAATGCCTGATAATGTTCAAGCCATAATTGAGCATGAATGTTAGCAGATAATTGTGTCAACAAACTACTGAGTTTTTGTGAGAACAGCATGGATGTCCTTGTGGAAACTCTGAAACAAAAACTTCAACATTTTTTCTTGTTTTGTAAGGCTTCCCATTGAGAAGATATGTTTTTTTTTTTATTTTTTTTTTTTATCACACAGAAGGACAGATAATTTCTTTGTCAGAAGCAAATACATTGCGGTTGCTAGTTTACATCATGGTGGGGGCCGGGCACATCATTTCAAAGTTATTTTATCCAATGAAAATTTACTGCTTACAGTATAAATATATGGGCGGGGCCTGGAGCTGCAAATTAAATTCAAGTAACAGCCAGTGTCCCAGTCAGCCAATTGGGATGCAATTCCTTGGCTCAAAGTATTAGAATTAATTTTGGTACATAACACACAAATCCCAGGTAACTCAGCTCATCGTCTTTTTAAAGCAGGGGTAGGGCAGTTCTTCCAGAAAAGGCCGGTGAGGGTGCAGGCTTAAATTCTAGCCAAGCAGTGACACACTTGAATCTACCAACAAAGTAGCCAACAAAGACTCCAAGAACCGACTGGTGGAATCTGGTGTGCCATAGCTTAGGTGGAACGAACGCCTAGCCTGCGCCCACACTGGCCCTGTCTGCATGAGATTCTGCCACTTTAATTTACACCCCGTTTGGAGCTGGCAAGCAGAGTATGTGCTTCCTCAGTCTTCCATGGCTTCTACACATCACTGTCTCCACACCAGCATCACCGGTCTGCTGTCTAACTGGGCTTTAAGCTCAGGGTACACTGTACCAAATGCCTTATTAAAAGGTGGGAGATACGCTAAAGCAAAATTAGACTCCAAGTAAGCAATGTAAAATGACATGCCAGTCATTATACAAAAATAATAGCACGCCTCCCCTCTGGGTTGTTAACCACTTAGGGGTGAAATTCATTTCTTATAATGTCCAGCATGGAGTTTTACATTGCACTTACAGGATATCACAGTTACCACGCACATGAATCGATAAAGACAAAGGTTTTTGGTTTTATTCCAAAAATTGCATTTATATGAGGGCAATATGCTTCCGCTACCCTCATCTCATGTGCTTCAATACAGATGAGACTCCAATTATGTGCATGAATGTGGTCATCAGATCCATTTGGTTTCATCCCTATACAAAAGCTGCTGTTACTAGTTCCACTATTTCAACAGCATCACGATTCCGTTCAGTTCTCACATTTGTCATAATCACTACACTCGCCAAAGTTATTAATATTAAAATTGGAAAAACTCCTACATGTTGTATCCTTTTTTAGCCTTTACTTCTGTGGTCAGCAACTCTGTAACATGTGACGACAGTTAAAATTTAGCGTGGAATTTAAACATGCCACATCGATGCACGGTGTCGAAAAAGGATGTATGCACATACAAAATGATAAACGTGGTACACAGATTAAAATACATGGATAACACAAGAAAGCGTAAACACTTATTTCCACTGTGGTCCAATGGAGGCATCAAGAAAAGCGAAATAAAAATATTTGGGCCTGGAAAATTCTAATTCAACAAAGGACATGGCTGTCATTCAGGCATTCAAAAAATAACAAAAATTCTACAGTCTGACATAATATCACCAAAAACAGAAAAAAACAAAGACCAGTACATTCTTCCCAATAGTTCTTGAGAAAGCCAGTATAACTTTGATAAGACACATGGTTGTGAAAGTGCCACCAAAAAAACAGGATTGACCCACCTTTAATCTTAGGACACTGCACTTCAACATGAATCCCATTATCCAGCTACAAAGCCTGAAGTTAATAGAATACCCAGATAATTACTGATGGCCTGACAGGTTAATCTTGTCAGCAGACGAATTGTGACAAATTGATGACAAGCTTTCAGTGATGATTCAGCTTGTCACCCAGCGGCCCAGCCCACGTAAGTACCTTTTCGAGGTTTCTGAAGGAGAGGAATATGCAGGGAGACGTCAACCGCAAATCATCCGAAGCACAGAACTGAGACACACAGATTTCAGGAATTCTTCGTTATGACAGGACAATATGGTTGAGTAACGGGCATTTCACTCAGCTATGTCCTCTCAGACGTTTGTAGGGTACAGTAAAGACTTAATTGACACAAACAGCAAAGGGTTCCCATTTCTGGGAGGAATCACCCATAGTAAGGTATACGTCATAGCTGAAAAACCATATACACACAACCACTGGATGAGGAAAACACAGTGGCGGAGTAAATTTACAGGGAGCACTTGTTAGACATAGATTGGGCAGTGTGAAATTCAGGGCATATGCAGCTTCTCACCCCATATTCCAATGACAGTAAGTCTACACCAACCAACTGGCACAGTCGCAAACCCTCTCAGCACATTTAGTGCATAAAGATCATCTCCAACGATCAATAATGCATAATAGTCCAACAAGATCACTTCACTGAAGCCATGTCCACAACAGTGAAGCACTCAATTATGGTAGTCATCCTAGTGACATTTTCATTGGGTTCTGTAGAGTAGCAGACAAAATCAGTCCTCAGGGACCATCGTTTTGTTTAAACCACCACTAAAAATCCTACTATTTTTGCAAGCTTCTATTTTTTTCTTGCCATTATGTTTAGAAGGAAATCTTATTTATTCCCTTAAACCACAAACTTCAAAAAAAAATTGTTCAGCGGTCCATTAAGAATGAAAGCCCAATCTTCAAATAGTGTTCATTTTGTCATTTTCCATTTAACAACAAAGTGAAAAACATTTGTAAATGATTGAACTTGAGACTGTGGTGAATCAATAACTTGCCAATTATGTTTCTGAACATGGGTGTTTAAGGTTTTTGAAAGATTTTTCCCTTGAACTTAACAGAAAAACATGACAGGTTTGACTCATTTAGTTTGTCATCAAATTTTTCATCTATAAATAACTACAGATGATGTGAGCACAATTTCACCAATTAGAGGTCAATTGGTTATTTACAGTCGCACCCCCCTTTTTTTAATGCTGTAAAGACAGTTCAATATAAATATGGAAATCTTAAGTGAATGCACAGCAACTTGCGAAATAATGCTGGTTAACGAGGCAAATCATTCCCAGAAACATGCATAACGCAATTAAGAAGAATGAGCAAGTCTGAGATTCGTGGAATGTAATAGTGGTAGGAACGAACAACAGAATGCACAGTAAACCACTGCTGTAGCCAAGAACAAACCTGAGAATCCTAAACCAAACGTGGCATGAAGGTGCGGAGTCTTATTAATAAACATTCTGCTCGGTGTCACCGTTTCAAAGAGTGTCCAAGACAAACTGGCTATAACTTTCATTCACTTTCGCTTAATGAACCATTACCCCACTCATACAATATGACAACACATGGATGACCGCCCAGAAATAAAAACACACGACAGTTGGCGAATGCAGCTCTGGGCAAAATTGAAATAAAGATAAACACAACTGTCAGAACCAAGAGCACAAAATAAATGTAGCGCATATACGTCAATCACGGACAGTGTCGAACAAATAAGAAAAAAGCTTTGCGATACAGCGCGTGAAACCACCATTTTATTTATAATAAATGAAATGAAATCGAAACATATGCCCAACAGCCTTCAGCCACTTTCACACTGAACGCGAAACGAATTTTTCGCACGAAAGATTACATTCAAAGTCAATGAACGCGTGTAGTCGCGTCTTTGCATTGACTTTGAATGTAATCTGTCGTGAGGAAAAATCCCTTTCGCGTCCGGTGTGAAAGCAGCTTTAGGAAGAACGCGTGGTAAATGCATGAACATTTTATTTTAAAGCTGCCTCTTACCTCCAGACAATCCAGACTCACGAAGCTTGCGATAGCAAATCCATCAATGATATCTTCTTCCTGGGAGCTGGATTCCCGTCGCTTTCTCCGAGGCGGACGCGGAGCTCTGGACGCAGGGGTTGAATTGGGAGCTTTTTTCCCATTCTGTGATGCACGATCCCTGCCAGGACTTCTCTCTCTGTCGGAGCAAGACGAGGGGCTCTGATTTCGTGCATCTCTGCTAGCCGCCTCACGTCTCCTTACCCTCTCACGTTGGGATCTGGATCTCCGACTCTGCTTCAGTTTCCCATCCATTTTAAAATCGTTGCAGAAACTAATGGATTACACTGGTTTACCCAAAATATGAGCGGATTCCCCTCGCGATTGATCGATATATGCTCAACTCCAAAACGTTCACACGATGATACGCATGTAGTGATGACAAAGCTCTATTTCTATTACACTCCAATAGATTCGCAGAATGACCTTGAATAGCTATAAACCTCCGGAATAACAAACAAATGTTCAAATATTCCACGACAGAGGCGAAGAAGCGGTCCAAACCTTCCCGTCCTTTTCGAGGTCCAGCTCTAAAACGGCGACGTCTCCTTCATTTAAAAGGGGTGCGAATTCGCTAAATAGTTACGATTTCTGTATTTCACTTGCTTTGCAACTTTGTTGCAACGGAACGGCTCTATATTAACAGCTGCATACCGCAGACAACGCAGAAAAATTACACCGCTGGCCCTCGTTTTCCACCACCCAATCCATGATCCACGGTCGAAAAATGAAAATTCAAAAATAAAAAATCTCTCCCAACAATACGTGCGTATCAATTAAGCGTAAGAATTTGGACAGTGGATAATATCCACTGTACTGTCGCTAGCTAGCTAGCTATTTTCGCAAGTCTTAACTGTTAACCATCTCTCGCAGCTAAGTTCCACTGTGGAAATTTTACCAGAAAATGCTATCGAAGCAATGATATCCCCGGTCTTTCGCTTCTCAATCGCGATGTTTTCAAACCGATCTATTTATTTTACTTACACAACCCCCACTCTGTAATCAAACCCAATCCACTGACAGGGAAAAGAAACCAGCGGTTATTCCCAGGCCCGTGTAAGTTTTATAAATCCATTCTCGTATTCCGTCCTCGGTGGTTCAGTTGCTCGTGGTGTACCGTATTTGTCCCTTTTCTTTAAATGCAAAAGCTTTGATAAGTGCTCTTAAAGAGACAGAGATGATTAAAATCTCCTCTCCCCTCTTTCCCTACATCTGAAATTGGAGTCAGTGCAGAGAAGCCCCAGCGCCGAGATAACTGACGTACTTCCGCCACCTCTGCAATTACCAAAGGAAGTGAGCTACTTTATTATTTACTTTACAATGAGTCTCAGCGCAACTTATTTTGTCTCTGAGTAACCCACGCATCTGGTGTAATTTGCTTTGCCTGGATCTCTTGCGCCTGACACTGTTTACAGTTTTATTTATCTGTTTATTTTGATGTAGCACCACTGCTGTCAACGAGCGGAAAGCTACTGCTGAGCTGTCATCACTTTGTTAGATCCTGAACGTGAGACACGACTGCCTGGCTGCAGGACTGAATTTTTAAAATGCACGTTTGTGACGTCTCTATGCTACAAAATGTGCCATAGGCAATGGACGCGTCATGCATTATTTTATTCCTTAAGTTTATAGCACTGGGTTGGATTTGTCATTGGCCTCGGTTATAAATTCTTAAATGCAACAGTAACCTCTCCTCAGAGGCTCAGAGAAATTATACCGTGGGAATAATAATAAGAGATGATTTCCCTACTCAGCACCAAACAAGTTCTCGGCAGGCATGGTCTTGAAATCTACCGCATTCATATAGTTCCTGACGTTATTTTTTGGCAGTTGCTTCGGGTAAGGCACTTTTTCAACGCATTTCAATGAGGAGAGGTACGGAATTCCCCATTTCAAGTTTAATCTAACCCTAACCCTAACCCCAACCCCTAACCCTTCTCCCAACCATAATCCCGAATCTTTATCCCAATCCCTTGAAATCGACTGCCGGACCAATAAAATCTGCCGTCTGTCAAGACACTTCCTTATTTTATTTGTGATGGACTCGAAAGCTGTTTGCCACATCAAGAAGCTTTTTGAAATTGAACTCATACTTATTCCTCCCCAATTCTCTGACCCTACACTAACGAAAACGTACGACAATGGCAACAAACATTTAATAAAGTGCGTACTGCGGATGGAAGATGCAGCAGGTGGGAATTCATCCTTCTCTGCGCACGGATACAATGACATTTGCATAGAAAATGAGTGCCTTCTCCGTCATTTTCTGACTGAAGCCCCTCCGTCTATTGTCTACAAGAACAAGTTAATACATGCAGTCAAAGTTCACTGAGCAGATAACTCGGGGCTGTTATGTAATACCGCACACGAAGAACTAGACCTGTGCGCACTGGCCGCATTCACCTGACCCTGATGTTCTCCTGCTGGAAAGCTGTCAGCAGAAGCTCAGATTGTTTAGACAACAGACCTTCGTCAAGGAAGTTCAGTTGCTAATTGGCCGTAAAAATGGATTTTTCGCGATAATGTGTGAATCGCTCTCTGCTCAGTAAGTAAATTCTTGAACACAGACAATTTCAGTTGAATTCTTTTGCTCACTTGAAGACTCTACGCATTTGGATATAGGGCAGTTCCCACCCACCCCACTCCTTCATTGTCTATTTGCCCCCTGCCCCAGGGGGCACACACTCCACTTTGAAAACAACGGAGTAAGTGTGTATCTGATTGTTTGCACGTGTGTTGACTTTTGACATGAGTAAATAATTGTAATCATATGAGGAAAAATAAACCAGTCAGAAGAACTCACTCTTCTTAGAAACAGAAAAAGAGAAATGCTATCAATTTTCCACAACTCGTGTCTCATTCAGATGGATCAGAATTATTGCATTATTATTAATCCAAGTGCTCTTTTTATTCCCATAAATGTAATTATTGTTGAGCAATCACAAACATTAAGTTGGGTGTGTCCGTCTGTTTTCCTGCCCAATATGCCTTTGCATGCTAATTGCGGTCTCTGCCAATGGTCAACTTTGTTTGTTAAATGAAATAATTGTTAATGCAATAAATATTTACTACCATGGATTAACCAAAACACTCTGCATGTAAATGTTATAAGAAGAGCAACCATTCCTCATAATTTCCTTTTGTAATTTGCTTCAACTGTACTGAATAAAAAGAAAACTTCAAGCTTCTGGTAAATGAGTTCATGGATCAGTCCTTTCATAAAAATGGATTTTTTTTTTCACTATTTCTCAGCAAGCACTCATCACGCTGATGTCCTAATATTTAATGCTTCTATTTGTGCTTGAATAGCTTGAAAATGACTATTAGAATCAAAAGCAGTAAAATAACTGGTTCTACATAATCAGATGCAGAACTATTGGCACCCTCCATAAAAGTTTTTAAAAGGCTGTATATAATAAACAACACTGTTAATAACAGATATATTATTTCCGTGCCTTTATTATTAGCCGAGTTGTTTATTATATTCGTATGACCGTATTTTCTCATTTTACAAAGAGGTTTGTTTGCGTCTCTGACAAAATGTTAATCTCTGCAGCACAATAACACAGTCCCCTCGCAGCACCAGGAGCAGAGACTCATTTCACATGCACAATGCAGGATTGCATTCTTGCTTTCCGCTCATTTGATCTGCCCTGAATGATTTCCCGTGATCACAGACTCTTTCTTGTCACCTCCATTTTTATCACTGAACACAAGCCTTTTGACAAGGGAAGCAAAATGAATATTTCCTCTGACAACTGCAGAGTCAATGCAATTTTGGAAATGGAAATTAGAATCCAAAGCACCTTTGTTCCATGTAACTGTATTACTGGGAGGGAGGGATGGTCCTCGACCTGAGCAAATATGCCATATTAATTTTGCTTTCACCAAGTGCGTCAACAAAATATTTTAATTCATCGCAGCCCTGTCCTTGGATATAGTGTTACAGTAATATTTATGGCTGGTATTTCAGCATTGTGTAAGATACAGTAACTCCATTAAAAGCACATTTTGGAAGAAGCTTTTATCCCAAACAATTTCCATGGCTTTTTACCAAGCATCATTTCTACATAGTGTAGCTACATAAAGTCTAGTCAAGGAATGCAAGTGAAGAATGTTACTCAAGGCTACAATAGAGTGACATTTAAGCAAAAAGGCAAATTTTTCAGACCATCCTACACAGCAATCCATTCTGTTTTCTGATAGTTGTGCCACAAGCACCCTTAAGGACGATGCCAGCCGAATTTCATTGCGTCAATTTTTAAAAGTACTGGAGGAAAAATGGACACGTCTCACTCAAAAAAAAATATCCTCAGATACCATTAATTAATGTTTTGATTTTGCAAAGAACTGCATTATTCTTGCAACTGAAATGTTTATTCTGAACTTGTGGTGAATTCTGTGTCAACCAGTGAAAGTATTCACTGCAGATTGAAATCACGTCTAATCTAATCTATTGGCTTTCAATGGTTTGGATGCATTTGAATGTGAGGTAGGCTTTGAAAACAATTAAATGGAAGTGGCATGAGTGATTGAAGCTGTCAGCATCAGACAGTTCAGCAGAGAACATTCTGATTACATGTCTGTGACCTTTACGGCTTAATGTTCATTTATTCTCCTGCTGTGTGGTACCAGACAGGGCAGGTCAGAAATAGGCCTGCATTTCCCAAAAATTAAGTTGTTCTGGGGTCAGGGCTGTCCTGAGGGCAGAGCAGTTCACTGGGTTCGACACTCACTGGCTCAAGCTTTTTTTTTTGTTTTTTACAGTGGCCTCTGATCATTCTCCAAGAGTAAATAAAAATGTCTCGATTAATTGTGAGCCTCTGTGTATTGTAGCGTGCATGTGGCCGCATGAGTGTGTGCACACATCCAGCCTCACTGCTTTGTTAGCGGGTTAGCGTAATGATTGAGAGTCATCAAAAACAAACAAAAATTAATTTGAATCGCTTTTCAATTGTACATTTTCCCTGGCGCTCTCAGGATCTTTGTAACCTTACACCCCCACTTCCCCATTCCCCAAACTGCAGCTCCATTAAGTTTGAACCCCCTGTGGTACACTCTGCTCATTTACACAGGCACGCGGCCAACCCCTGTAGTTTGCCTGTACACAGAACAGAGGGGATTTTTAAAAAATATGCACTCCTGCTTGAAGGTACCTGAACCTCAGTCGTCTAAAACAGTCACCCAACAGGTATGTTTAGAATCCAGAATTGTAGAGCCTGTGGCACAGTATCCACTGAACAGAACTGCCATTAAGGTCCTTTGAAATTAAACTCAATACATTCAGGCTCGCTATTCACAAGAGCAGCACCACATGCTAATCGGAGCCCCATTTCTCCTTTGTTTGAAGACGCTTGGTTCTCATTAGTAAAAGGATCCCAGCTGTGTGACATAAATGCAAATAATATGAGCTATCTAGCCAGTGAAAGAAATCCTTGCACAGGCCACTCTTCCATATGTTTACAGTAAGCCAGGGATATTCTTTGGTGGATTTAACAAATATTGCGAATATTTCAGCAAAGTGTCGTTACTTCTGCGCTCTATAGGTAGCTATCCCCATTTATGTCTACTATTCATCCAAAATGGAGACTTGAGACTTGTCCTCATTGGCTGACTCTGGTCCTGTTGAAGACACAGTGAGATTTAGGGCCAGGCTGCACAATCTGGAAGTGATTTTACCATCTGCATTACAGTAAGGATTAAAAACAAAGGTTTTGGCTCAGTGCAAACTGGATACTCGCCCTGAGCTAAAGATTTCTCCAGAGAAACATTGGCATGTATACTCAAACACACACAAGCATGTGCCCATGTGTTTGTGCACACACACACATGCACACACAATGCACAGACACTTGCAAACACACACACACGTGCACACGCACATAAATACATGCAAGTGTGGCGCGCAGACACACACACACACACGCACACACACATCCATACATGCATGCTCAAGCATACTCAAATGCAGTCATACCCATGTTCACACCTTATGACTCACCGCATTGATATGTGTCTGTTGTAAACATTGTAATGTACAACTCTTATCTGCTCAGTCACTATTAATGTATGTAAAGCATTAATAATCAGCTGCTTGGGCTGCCGTTGCATTTAAACCCTGACCCCCTTGATCCAGTTGAAGGTTGATGCAGGAAAATGAAAACAGAGATAACACAATCAAAATATCCTCTAGGATCGAAATAAAAGCCTGAGCACATTCCTGTCAAAAACGCAAACCACCGTGTTTGCAAAATAAACACATCTCACCTCTATCTGGAAATTTGATATATATCTCTCTAGATTCATCCCAGTTTCTTGCTGGAGTGTGATGGAGAATGGCGCTCATGAGTTCTTTTCACTGCTTTTTCGTTATCAGAGGTGTCATCGCTTTTTAGCAATTGAGTGAAAAGTATCTAGATTGTGTTTGGATTTTGCCAGACTTTTTTTTTTTTGCATTTCATATAAAAATACACAAGACTGAGTATGTTGGTCAAGCAATAAGATTGCCTTAATTTCTATTTTACAAAATCAAGTTATGATAATCATGGTCAGAAAACTTACCACAGAACTACAGAGAGACACAGGTATCACTAAAGTCTGTGAACAAGATAAAGAGATCAGCTTAGTTCATCTTTAGTCAAGTCAAATCAAGCTTTATTTATAGAGCACATTTAAAATCAACCATGGGTGACCAAAGTGCTGTGCAGTATTGGCACAACAACATAAGAACAACAAGATAGAAAGCAAACATAAAAAGTGACCTCCAGATGATGTGACCTCCAGATGATAGCTCTCCCACTCAGAAAAAAAAAAACTAATAACCTCAATCAGAGGCTTAACACTTCTCTGAGATGTCTGACCACCAACTAAAGGCAAGTTGAGATCTGTATCTAAAAAGGTGCTTACATGAAAGAAATAAGAGAAAAAAGGCAGTGGTTTTGAATGGTGTGTTAAGAGAACTGCAGGCTCTTGTCAGATTATCTACCTTGCCTGAATTTTCACTTCCTGCAGAATAATTGGCTTGAGGAGGAAATATCAATGATATTTTCCCAGAGAGAAATAAGGAAGAAAGATAGTTTCAATATGAACCATAGGAGCTGTTAGAGGGTGGCTATCTCCGATTGAATCTCATTCAGTGTCACCGGGACCGTTTCAAAGCCGTCGTCCAGCTGGTACTTAGGCTTACCCTACTTCAGGGAAAATGTACAGAGTGTACTGCTTGTCACGGCGCAAGACACATCACAGAAGAGCGAGATCTAATTCCACTGTGGAGGGGCAGCTGTCCTCGGTCATGCTGGATCTGTAAAAGCAGACGGTCGGGGGCTCTAACAACATGAAAGGTGACAATACATGTTGAATAATAACAGTTCACAACAGCTGTGGATCTTTTATGTCAGGGATGGGTTAGGGCAGGGGCAGGGAGCGTTATCCAGAAAGGGCTGGTGTGGTCGCAGGCTTTCATTCCAACCAAGCAGATACACATCTGATTCTAATAATCAACCTCTGAAATCTTCACAAAGGACCTTGATTTGTAGAATCAAGTGCTTAACTACTTGGTTGGAGTGAAAGCCAGCACCCGCACCTGCCCTTTCAGGATAAGGTTCCCCTCACCCGGGTTAGACGGACATTGAATTCAATGTGAATCTCACTCAGGACAAACTTAGTATCAGGAGGTGCAAAGTTTACTGGATAGTTTTTTTCTTCCTGAAAATGAATGACAACTGATTGAAGACAAAATGTATTCCTGATTTTTTTTTGGTCATCGTTTTTACGAAATTTATGAAGAGATAAACCTGGGTTGAGTTCATGAGCTATTAGGGTTTTGTATAGCTTGCAGTATACTGTCTTAGGCAGCAGCCTTCCAGAGTTTGATAAACACGAAGCATGTGATCAATATGCTTCATGTTCCATGGGTTCCACCCCCTTTCTTGTAAACCAACGGAAGCAATTCACGATCACTATTTTATTCAATTATGTTGTTAATTGTGCAAACATGTTGGGGGGAATCACTGCAAACAGACAAGGTCATTAGTTGACAGGGGAATTGTAAATACCCAAGTAATAAAAAGCAGGTTATTGAAAATGCATTTGCAGCTCTGACCTGACCCTTGACCTTTTCTTCAGAGGATCAATAAGAGTCCCCAGGAAACTGGTGAGCACGCGTGAGTGGACTGGCTTCATGAATATTCAGGCACAAACAATGTTGTGAATTAGATCCAGCCAGATAAAACACATTTTGCACCATGTCTTGGAAAAAAAAATCTGCTGTTTATGAGCTGGAAGGAGCTAGAACATTTGTCTAAATTTTAACAATAATCCATTAATAATTGTATTAAATATTATCATGGCTGACCTTAAAACAAAGAATGCACAGGCAAATGAATATAATTAAGACTCAAAAATCCTTGACAAAAATGGAAAAAAAGTGAAATACATTGTAAAAAAATAAATAATAAAATCCAGCACCAAGGGAAAAGCAAAGGCACACTGTGCCCAGGTGAAAAATTAATGAAAAGGCTTTTTATCCATTTTTTCATTTGTACACAGAATGGCTGGGCTTTTTTCCGTTAGAGCTGCATTTTGACTTTAGTTGCTATTTGGAGCCAGTATTTCTCAAAGACTGCTGTCTCAAACTCTCTCTACTTGCTTTATCAAAGAGTACATGAGGATTCCAGACTCAGGCATCACTTCCTTCTGGAAATAAAACCATATGTTAGTATACATTATTAAGTACGCACTTCTGCAATCTTGAACTTTAATCATATGATAAAAAAATCATTTGTAGTCAGAAATCCATGTGAATGCAAGATCCATGCCATGTGAAATTGTGATTCATATACAGCTGGCTGTGTTGTAACCCGATAACCTGACACAGGAAAACAACATTAATTGAACTTTGTTTCACGAGAGAAATAGCAGGAATTTTTTTACGTGAGAAAAACATAGACGGAAAAAGAAAAAATTAATGTGTAAATGAACACTGAATGAAACTAACTGGCTATGGAATAGGCCATATGCAAAAAAGATGAAAATGCCCGTGTCTCTAAGATATGTCCCGCGATGCTTCAGCTTTGCTTTCCTTCATATACACTCAAATCCATGAGTATTTGGACCACGACACAGTTTTCACCTTTTAGGCTTCGTATGTCACCTTAATGGATCTGAAATGACATAATCAGGTAGTAATCAGGAAATAATCAAAGTAGTGCTAACATCCAACTTAAATTTAAGATTTTTGAGAAACATATTAAATGAACCATGTATGAATTGAAACCATTTTTATTTTAAGGGCTCAAAAGTAATCGGACATACTAGTATAATCATAATTTAAACTGACATTTTAATACTAAGGCAGAAATCGCCTGCAGTCAATGACAGCCTGAAGTCTAGATCACAGTCATCACCGGAAGCTGCCTTTCCTCCCTGGGGATTCTCCACCTCTCCATCACTGCAGCCCTCATCAGCTCCCATTTGTGCTTGGGCTATTTAGTCTTCAGTCCTGCCTTCTGCAAGTGTAATGCATCAGGCAATTGACAATAAGGCCATTTTAGCGCATTATTTTTCTTCGCCCTTAAAAAGGCAAATAATGTATGCTGTATGTTCTGACTGTTGTCCATCTGCACCGTGAAACACCGTCCAATGAGTTTTGAAACATATCTATGACCCTGAACATATAAAATAGCCCCCAAAATGTCGTTATTCATCAATTTACTTTTGTCGACAGTCATTCCATTAGTAAATGAATGGCAACTAGTGTTACTGGTGGCCAAACATGCCCATACATGACCACGCCTTACAGACGAGCGGCGTGCTTCAGTTCATGAGCATTTTCTCAACGCTCTTCCCTCCTTATCATTCTGGTAAAAGTTGAAACGTCACTGTCTTGTGTCCAGATGATGTTCTCCCAAAGTTTTACACAACATGTTTGCTTACATTATCTCGGCCTTATATTAAACCTTGTTGGATGATCTGAAATGGTTAAATATGTCAAATATGACAAAATTACAAGAAATCTGGATGGGGGAAAATACTTCTTCACAGCACTGAATGCACGTAGAAAGTGCTCCCTATATCAATTTATAAAAAGTGATACAGATATGCTAATCTATGTTGGTGCTGCAAAGCTGGAGTTTGCCCAAGAATAATATCAGTAGTTGAACATACTTTGGCCTGAGCTGCACTAGTGATGATAAAAGCTCCTCACTAGCTTTCAATGAAATTGTTTATGCTTTTGAAGCTCGGGCTGACCCGTAAACTGTGGAATTTATATATATATATATATATTTGTAATTGTGCCATAAATGTTGAAACTGCCAAAATGTCTGTAATTTTATGAACTGGCTATAAAGTGGAGAGACAGTTCAGGGCTGGGTACACCATTGTAAAAACATTTAGAAAGAAACGAAAAATTGCCTCCAGTGCAGTCTGTTTGAAAAAAGAAAAAGGGAGAGGAATTTATTGCTACCCTTTGCAAGCCTATTGAGTTTTTATTGCAGGAATTATTCTTGTTGAAATTAGTCATATACACCACAGTGGTATTATATGCATTTATTGAGGTGAAGGACTGAATCACGGAGAGAATGATGATGTCACTTTTATTCAGCCGAGGCCTTCAACAGACTAAAGGGCTTTTGTGAGTTATTCTTAAAACATCTCAGCTCTCCTTCCAGCATAAAATGCTCACTCCAGGAATTAGAAAATTCAGAACATGCATGCTGTGGCTCATCCGAACATTTTTTTGGAAAGCGCAATAATGGTTTACATCGATTTCAGGGGCTGCATCCCTTCCCTCCGACAATGCAGCAATAACAACACAAATCTTATCAAGCAATGTAGTGTCAGCTCAGCTTTTCATAAAAGATACGGAGAGATCAATACTCCTCTACCGTACCGTATAGATTTACCTCTGGTTGGGGATGAATGGGAGGTCTTATTTGTGCACTTGAGCGATCTCGTTAAACAGAGTGAAAGCTGTTTGCGGAGATTACTGTAGAAACGACACAAATTTGCCTCTTGGTAGAGAATGAACGCAGTAAAAGAAAAAAAATTGCCATTAACAAATTCACATAAGTGTCTATGCGGAAACAAATTTTTCAAAGTATCCAATTTCGGTGGCTACGATGAATATTCTGAAGGATGTCCCATTCCATGGGTGACTTATGTAATGCACAGAATTCATATTTGCATATTTCTTGCATATAAATATATAATCTATTTGTTCAAGACCCTGGAATGATGATGAAATGATGATGATTATTGTAATTATTATTATCATTATTATTATCATCAGACGCAATTAACAAAAACCATGGTATGGATTCCTGATTTACCCAGGATTCAGCTCTTCAGAACTAAGCATGGCTCAAGACAGCACAGAGTCAGTGGGGAGCAGACAGAGGCTAATTCCCCTCAATCAAACTCTAATTAGCACTTGAGGCATGAAGAAAATGTTGTTGGCATCACGGGTCCCAAAACACCGAGTTAAACAAAGGGGGAAAGCGCTAAGCATTGTGTTTCCCTGCTATTGACTTGAATCTTGACACCTGGGCACTCTAGCGTGAGCGATATGGTGATGCACCTTGTAATTGTTGGCAACTGGCAGCTTCCTCCACTTCAAACAATATCAGGCAAGCCTCACATTAGCGGCGACCATATTTACACGGTGACACTTCGTAGGCTGCCAGATTATGACAAGCTGTCACGCTACATTTCACACCCTGAGGTTCAGCATTCAGCAGTTTGCGCGGGTGCGTCTGTGTGTGTGTGTGTGTATGTGTGTGTGCACGTGTCAAACACTCCAGCTGAAATTTTCACCGGGTGGGTAAACATTAAACAGGTTCGCCTTCGTGCAGGTACCTGGAAAACTGCACAGTCGACATTTGCGGCTTTATTTTTGTCTGTTATAAAAAAGCTTGGTATTTCGAGAGTAGAAATTTATTTAGTCCGGTTCTCTCACTGTTTCTCGCTCTAACTGGCTATCTCTCTTTTTTCCCCACTATACATGTCTTCCCCACTCTCCCTTTCTGGCATTTAGCTTCCTCTTTTAGTACAAGCCAATCTCTGCTGAGGTCAAGGTCTGTCTAGTGTCCTTATCAGTCCATCTTTGTTAGTACCCGTCTGTTCAGCATAGCGGGCTCAGTGGTGGAATCAGGAGACATCTGGTGCACGGAAGGCCCTGAGGGACTATGCAGTCTCTATCCAGACCTGTGATGATATATCAGGGGCATTTGAGAGAGAATGATAGAGCTATAAATCACAAATGCCAAATTTCGTTCAATTTTTTTTCTTCTGAAAACATTCTTTTTGTATAAAGGAAGCCAAAAGCTTTTTTTTGCAGAACAAAAAAAAAAAAAACATGTGCCCTGCACAACACAGTTTTTTAGGTTCGCATTGTCTTGCTTACTGGACTGCATTGATTTGTCAGTATTATTAAGTAGGTGATAAAAGCAGCAACGTGAGCCTGCAAATATTAAAAAAAAAAAAGAAGGACCACTGAAAGTTAAAAGCCTGTGAAATTAGTCACAGTTTAAACAAGAGGACTGTAATATTCCCAGGCTTATCACGGTCCTCTGACTTTCACAAGCACTTGATTAGCAAACAGAAGCAGGGAGATAAAATTCCATCACGTTCTGCTGCACTGTGGATTCGCGCTCAGCATGTAAAAGGGTGGTAAGGGCTCCATGTGCAAAGAAGGCGATGAATACTGTATCATTTTGACTTGATGATAAGACTATATCCACTCCTTATGAAAATTTCCTTCTTGACATAAATCTTGGTTCTGAAAAGAGACATAAAATCTTTTTCTTCTGTTGACTTTTGTCTTCAATTTTGTAATTAGACTTTCAATCATCCTTCTATAAAGTAAAAAATATACGCTGGCCTTTAATTACTGTCTGGTTGACTAGTGAAATTTTCTGATACTGTTCGCAAATTTTGAAATGAGACTAAATTGCTTATCTTATTGGAGGACTTTCGTTTCATTTGCCACCAAATACAAGAAACATGGATTTCTCAACTGTAGGTCTCAATTACAGATTAAAACATTTCAGATTCACGATGAAAACCTTCGGCCTCAATTAGCATCTTCTCCTTGAGGCAATATCTGGATCCCGAAGAGAATGCTGAGTCAGTTTTGAACCAACCTCTAATGAGTAATTACACCGTCTCTACTGAAAATTGTACATCAGACCAGTCTCATCTACACTCCAACTAGCTTTGACAGGCCTAATACACCTAATTTGGGTTATGTACTTGGCATTCTAGCCAGCTTTAGCTGATGAAGCTGAGCATCCTATGATCGTCAATTTCGCCCGCGTGATCACCACTAGCCAACTCTGTCAACTAAAGTAGCTTTGACCATCCTCAAAACGCATATGCAACAGACCAGCGATTGACCAGTCAGAAGTGTTGAAAGTACAGCTTAAACCAGCTTAACATACCAGCTGGTCTTAGCTGCACGTTTCAGAAGGGCAAGCCCTTAGCGCTTGGGTTACGGGTGGCGGCTGCACCTGGTGTGACTGGTAACCAGAGATCCCGCCAGTGAAACGTGATAATCCGCCGCATTGAGGTCTCACCATAAATCCGCTCGCCACAAAGTGTACGTCTGCAACTGGAGCCGCTGACATCAAATAGCAAAGCAAGCCATTATGCATTGCTGCAGATAAACAATTTAGTCTATACTTATATAGGATGCAATGAGGTCATTTGGTAAATTACAAGTTTACTTTGGAAAAGAGAAACCAAATTTGGCTCATGTTGAGGAGGGACGTTCGGGTCGAGCTGTGTGGAGAACCTCAGACCACTCAAAAACTGGGGCAAACTCAAATTTATTTGCATTGATTTACATTTGCTGTAATCTGCTTTATGACAGTCCGTGACCGCCCACTCCTCATCCCACACCAAAGGCAAGCCGAGGGAAACGATAAAAAGGAAAAACTCCCCAAATGGGAGGGAAGGAATAAAACCTTAGGAGAAACTGGGTCCCAGAGAGAAACATTAGACACTTTCTGGAAACATGTTTGGAGAAATACAGAATTCCCCTCCTGCAAAAGTAGCAATAACTTGTATTGGCTAATTGCCCCATTGATCCAAACTATTAAAATATGAGATTAAGCTTCTTGTCGGCATGCCTCAAAGTCAATGGTGGAGAGCCCAGCGAAAATGAAATTGTAGAAAGCAGACGTGCTGTTCGTCACTGTCACATTGGGGGGGGGGAGGTTGGGACTCGCTGTTGTCAACTCAGAGTGTGTCATCCGAACAGCCTGATAGCTCCATTCTCAAACACAGTGGAGTGCCCCCCACCCCCTCTCTCTCTCCACCCCTCTCTTCATTCTCTGTAATTCGCTTGCCTCTGCTGTATTAGTGCCCTTTATCATTCAACAGGAAATTCAATGGCAAGGCGGCCGGCCCAGGATCACAGAATCACCGCCGCACGAATGAGATTTCACTCCCTTTCCCGGAAAAAAAAATTGTGCCTCCGGCCGTCGCGCGGTCCCAGAGCTGACAACAGGGCTTCTAGCCCCTGAAATATATTGCTTCTGCCAGGCCGTTGCCTTTTTGCCCTCAGATTCAGCAATGTAAGGAAAAGTGACCTTTCACATAAAAACTCAATGTTAGATTTCTGATGTTTTTATTTGTATTTCGCTTCTCAGAATGTGACTGCGCTCACGGAGAATGCCGCCGTTCCGGCATGGCTAGAAAAAGAAAACAGGGAACCACATTCAATGCTTTACCTAGAACTGAAAATAGGTCAGTCATGAAAAATAGCTTTTACATTTAGCTGCCTTGTTATCTGATGTCTTCTTTTCTTCTACTTTCAAGGAGGACTGCGTGTATTTCTCTGACTTATTGTGGTAAATGCATGAATGCATGGGCAGATACTGTCAATCCTCACTCTGCTTCTCAGTATCTGTGGCGATGCTTTAGGCAGTATCATTGCATCACGTCTTATGTGACTGTACAGTAAGTTCAGATTAAAAACAGATGGTAACAGTAGGGCCAAGGGAAAGTGTGAGTGTTCTACATTCTCTTGGTGCAGTATCAATGGCCCTGTAGGAAAACCAGCACAGATTATTCCCTATTCCTGTGCTGTTATACCAATATTACATCCGCAGAGAGAGGGGACTTACCAAAGCTATGATGTCGGTGACTCGCATGCATGCTTCGCTTGATGCTGGATCCAGGTTCCCTTGGGAAATTACAAGGAGGAAGGAAGTGTTTTTTTTTTCTTGTCTCGTTCGATGCGAGGGAAACTCCAGCTGGTCTCCTTTTCTTCTTGAGGCATCGCATCTTGATTACAGCCGCCGGGGGAATTTCACGAAAAAAAAAGCTTTCTTCACTTCGCTTTCTGAAACTCTCCTCCACGTTTTGGTGTATGCAGTGCCGCTGAAAACCTTGATGATGCAGATGTACCAGGAAGTAAAAAGTGTAGTCAGGGTACCCGGAATCCGCACCAGTCACAAATCAGTGGTTTTCCTTATCCTGTGTCTCCTGATCACCCTCCCCTAACATAAACAACCCCCCCCCCCCACCCCGAGAGCACCCATCTGCCCCCCCCCCCATATCCCTAAATGACCTCTTTGCATTTTATAGATAGACATTAAGGTTCATGAGAAGTCACGTAACCCAGCCCCCCACTTGTTCGAGGCCTCAGGCCTGCTTTGAAGCATTTAGTTAAGAGCTGATTCACATCAAACGCTCCTCACTTCCACCTTCAAACCCTCAAATTCACCCGGCGGACTGTTTGCTTTGATATTTCATTCGCTTTCAGTCTTTAAATGGTGTATAACCTCCCCCCCACCACCTCCTCACCACATACCACTGCCCTTGTCTCATAATGCATTCCCCCATTCAGACACACACACACACACACTGACGCTTCCTGCCTTCTGAATTCCAGACTTGCTTGTCCCTTGGTTTCAGCCCGAGGGCGAAAGCTGCATTTTCCATTTTAATTGCCTGCGTCCTCCGAGCTGAAGCCCGGCAACCTTTTTTGAAAAGGGGAAAAAACTGTTTTTTAGCATTATCTGTTACAGCTGCTGTGACACATCGCTTGCTGAAACTCTTTCAGGACGCGATCTTCAGCCTCGCCCCAAGCAAGGCGACGGTTCAGCGAACGCTGCGGTAACAACCCTCCGGCAGTTTTCTCTCGACCCTTATGCGATGTAGGTGAGCTATACCTGAGGCAGGCCAGTGGTGTTTCCATAGTGACAAAGGGCTGACAGTGTGTCATCTGTCCTCTGTTATGACAGCAGATTGATCCCTCTTGCTCTATCATATGGAGCATATCGCTAGCAATCGGTGCTCTGATGCACGGTCGCCAGGGTGATGCGTTGGGCATATATGTTCCTTTCCTACACACAACAAAATATGAATTCACAGGTTGATGTAACAGCCTTCCAAACCTTTTACATTTATTTTTTCAGAGCGTGCGCTGTATTTTGTCCCGTCCATATAAATCAGCCTGAGTTCTGCAGACTTGTTCCAATAATTTCAAATACCTTGGACCACAGACTGTCATGACCTTTGCATGAATGCCCTTCATTCCTATTGAGCAACTTGCGTGTTAACTTGAAGTAAGCCGCCTTAGACCGGTTTAAGACCTGCATATTCGCTCTTCTCCAGTTGAGTCTTGTACCATAAGGCCCCAGGCTGACCAATCACAACGTGCAGACCCGTTATATGATGTGCAGACGAGTCACGTGATACTAATTTATCCTTGGAATATCTGTTACAGTTTCAGGGGGTGCCGCCATTTTTCTGTATTATGTGACTCGTCTGCGCATCATATGACAGGCCTGCACGTTGCAGCAGGTAGCCCCTACACGGTGAGTAACTTCCTCGCGTGACGCGAAAATATCTAGAATGCTACATACGCTGCTGCACTGTCATGCGAGGAAGTTATGCAGCAAAAACCATCCCCACACGGTGCAACACTGCCTGATGTAGTATACACGCATGTCACTCGCCTCAGGCACAGTTGCACCGTCTGGGGCAGGCTTAAAGGGTCGGAACCGTGTTCTTGTTAACCCCTCCAAGTTTGTTGTCTGTCCAGTATGTTAGGAGCGAGCCCCCAGCCATCAGGATTGGAACTTAGTTCCTCTTCAGCTACTTCATTCTTCATTCTGATAGTTCAGCTCTGGTAAAGTGTGCACCCCACCTGCCTGTTATTCCAGTAGCCTCAGGGCACTGATTGACAGCTCAGTTTCGCCTGTCACGTCTTTGTTGAACTGTGCTCTCCTTCTCTGGGGCTACATCCCCAATAACACCGTGTTGCTGTCAATAAAACTACCAATTGGATTGTACTCTGCTTCCACTCTTGATTCCTGGCCTGCATCATAACACAGACACCAGAAAATTTTCCAAAAATCACGTATGATTAAAAATAGCATGAAAAATATTTCAGAATTATTATAACACATGTATTGTTTTATATGACGGAATATTTGGCTTGGAACATGTTTTGTTGCAAGAATCCATTTTCATGTAGGGCTGGGGCAGTAAGGTGGCACAGTGGGTTGCACTGCCGACTCACAGCAAGAAGGTCATGGGTTTAATTCCAGCCTGGGGCCTTCCTGTGTGGAGTTTATTTTCCCCACGTTCACATGGATTTTCTCTGGGTACTCCAGTTTCCTCCCACAGTCCAAAGACATGCATAGCTGGCCAATAGGAGACTCTAAATTGCCTTTTATGTATGAGTGTGTGAATGAATGATTAATAAATCAAATGACTTAATCAGGGAAACCTTGCATTACTAAAATGCTCTCTGATAGATTGGTCTCAGGCTAACAACTGGTAACCGCAATATGAATATTTAATTTTTTTATTTCGACCTTTATTTACCATGTTGCAGTCTCCTTTAGACAGCTTGAGTCACACGAAACCATAGAGTTGCAACATACATTTCAGCGCGCTATTGAGCTTTCACTCAGGCTTGTGCACCACATCAATCCACCGCCGCCCCTCCGACTGCAGTTTATGCACTAAATTTAGTCCAGAGCCGAGGGCTTTCATTAATTATAGATCCATCAGCGAGTTCCAGGCAGGGGAGAGCTGAGATCCCAGAGCCAGCCTCTCAGCTCTCCAGGCCAGTTTGCCATCTAAATCAGCGCAGCCTGGCCTCCATTAGCCTGACGTGACAGGTGTTTGCTGGCTGGTTGAGCCAACCAATCATTCGGGCCGAGGACCAGAGAGTCGCCTAAAGCCGCAGAAAGGACGCCATCTTGTAGGTGGGTGCCAAGCTGTCTGGAAAGTGTGAAGGTATCTCGGGACTGAGCTGGTCTGAGCAAACAGAACTATAAGACCGTTTAGCTGTTCTCAAGCTGTAAGCTATTATCAGATGAAATCCACATATCCAGAGGTGAGCTTCAGTTACTTTTACGCCCACGCCGCACCAGACTGCAGAATATGCAGCGTGAATGTGTGGAGCCGGCTAGATGTAGGAAAACCTCACTGTGGATTAGATCAGGCTTGTCCCTCCTTTCATGATACAAATGAAGACCACAATGGAAAAATGATTGGAGTCATATTTTCATTTTCTGGAGAAATTATGAATTTAAAATTAAAAAATTATCTTAGAAACAAAGCACTGAAAAAATATGCATAAAATATAATGTATATAAAATATTATAATAATCTATGATATAATTATATATTATTATAATTAATAATAATAATAACGATGATGATAATGATAACGATAGTATATAATACAACGTATATAAAATTTAAAAAAAATGCTAAATTTGGACTCTGATTGTTTTTCCTTTGTGGTCTTCAAATGTTAGTATATACAAGGCATACACCCCGATAGAGAAACGGGGTAGTAAGCTGCACGCAAAAATTGGGAGGGGTTAAAAGGCTTAAATGCAATCTTTGGCTGGTCTTGCGGGTGATTAGAGAAGGAGGTGGGGGAGGGAGCTTGGCCTTCACGCAGTGACAGGACTGTTGAAAGCCTTTCCACACCCCCAGGGGTCACCAACCCCATTCCTGGAGATCTACAGTCCTTGATGTTTCACTCCAACCCAAACAAAGTTCATCTCTTTCAACAGCTAGCGCTCTGCACAGAGCTGCACATTCACGGAGTGCAGTTTCAACACATTAAGGTTGCGCGGAACACCCGCAGGATGGTGGATCTCTAGGAACAGGGTTGTGACCACTGCTCTAAATACATGGGCAAAAGTCAGCGCAGTTGTTAGTGCTTCAGTGCAGAATTCACATTCCTCAGGGTTGCTCACTCAAACAGAGCTGATTAAGTGTAGATGTTGGACAAAGCTGTTTTTCATGCAGGTACCTTTAACAAATCCGACAAATATCAAGAGGTCATGTTTGGGGAAACAATGACGAAACAACCTAATTTGAATCATGTTTAATTCAATGCTGTCAGCCCTGTATTGGGATGAATCCAGTATCAACAGTAGACTCTTAATCCTCTGTAAATTATATCATCTGTTCTGGAGGCTGCATCTGTGTTTTCATAGGGGATAAAATGAATTCTTCTAAATTTTTTTCATTGCCAAAGAGCAAAATCCTTTGGCCGTCTTCCACATTGCACTCCCTCTATAGACACAGTATACTGCTTGATTTGTGGACAAAAAGCTGCAGTTAGTTTATGCGCAACAGTTGAAGCCAAAACTCGCTTCTGCCCTATCTCGCTGCATTTCACGCAGATAAGAAAGATTAAAATAAGTATGAAAATACATGCAATCTTTCTACTTGAATTTACCGCAAAGTAATCTCACACACACACGCACACACACGCGCGCGCGTGCACACACACACACATCTGATAAAGTCATATTACATTATCTTTAATACTGTCATTGGTGAACACATTTTTTTTTCTTTTGCTGCCTTGGAGACAGTGGTGATTGGCAGTCACTGGCTCAGTCCGACACATAGGCAGGCCAAAGGAAGCTCAAATAATGACAGTTCCACAGCTGATATAGAACAGCTCCGAAATCCCTTCCCTTAGAAAATCAGTTCTACCTGGGAATTAGACGGACAGGCCCAGCAGGCCACACTATATTTTCTAGCTGACTGTTAGAGCATGTTTGAGTCTGATTTAACCGTGTAAGTCGGTAAAGTCCTGATCATGAGATGGAACTGCATCAGTGGACCGCAGGTTAGATTCGGTGTCTTCTTTATTTGAAGTGCTTTGTCGTTTGTGTAAAATGGGAGCAAACAAGAGCACATGATGAAAATCATACAGATCACAGTCATCAGGCGTGTGTTTTCTGTCCCCTCCATGCTAAGTTAAGAACTGCCCGTGCTCTGCAGGGGGTTGACTGTGACCAATAATCATAACGAATAGCGACGTCACCTGTCGTCATGGTCACAAAAGGCAAGAATGGATAAAATAGACCAAATTTCAGAAACAGGGCGAGTTGGTTCGATCCCACATGGCGGGAGATAGAGGCAGGCTGGTCTGGAATGCATTGTCATGGTTTGGTCCCGCCGGCAGAAGGCAATAAGCCAGCGGGCACTGGGACCATGTAAGCAACACCAAAGGAAGGTACCCAAACGCACAGTCTGAGTAAAATTATAAATAAATATTTAATTAAAGTTAAAAACCAGAGAGGAGAGCAGCGGCAACTAATAGGGCTCCAAAACAGACAAAGTAAAAACACAGAATGCAGTGTTTGGCAGTGCAGCTCTTTTATACTCTTATCAGCACCTCCACCTCAACGAGCAGCAGCTTTGGCTCATTGAGGTGGAGGTGCAGACAGCAGGAGGGGAGAGGGCCTGCAGGGCAGGACCATCACACCCATATGCCTGAGGGCACGGGGATCCGTCGGGCGAGTTTGGGAGGAGATACAACGCAAAGGCCGGGCAAACTGAGAATTAATATATAGATGTATTTTGTAAAATGTGAAATGCAAAATTGAAGACTCCAGCGTTAAAAAGTCACATTTTGAACAATAATATGCAGCAAAAAAACCTTTTATTTGTCTGGCCAAGACTATGAATAAAGACCCCAACACTAAAAGTGCTTAAGTCACAAATCCATTTAAGAATATTAAGCAAATTGACTGAGGTACCTTTAAAAGATGATTTCCCATACTTACCTCACAATGTATGAAAATGTGTCTTAAGTACTTTTAGCACTAGGCTCTTCAGGTTAGCCTCACCAAAATTCAAATGGGTCAAAAACTAGGCAGAAATAAAATATAGTCAAAACTGTAGGAGAACTGAACATATGACCACAAAACATGCAACGGATACCGCAAAAAGTACAGCGTGTGACATGCATGTCTACATTTATCACAGGGATTAAGGGTGCCCTCTGAACAAACAATTTCTCAAAGACATCTGTGTTAGTTAGGTGAGGCACGGTGACTGACTGAACACAAAGCAAGACAGGGCCAGTGGGGTGTCTGTGTCTCCATTATCAGTGCCGTCGCCGAACAACCGTCACATTTAATGGCTTTCTTCTTCTGGGAGATAATGAAATATCCAGCCATCACACGCCTCAAACTCATGATAATGGGCTGGCTTGTCACTGTAATTTATCAAGCAGAATTCCTGATATTCCAGGGGTCGGGACAGGGGAATCAGAGCCGGCTGCATTACGAGTGAATCTCCAGCGGGAACACGGCTGGTAAATCTGGAAAGTTCAATCAGCTGATAGGTTGTGGATATGAGGGAAAGCTGGATACGCTACAGGGGGTCTTCTGTCCATCACACATGGGGGGTTGGAGTGCCCCCCCCTCCCCCTTGACCTGACAGCGTGTGCATAAGGGAGGGGAGGGGTCATCAAATTTATCGCCCCAAACCCTGCTTGTTACCCGCTGTTACATGATTTCTGGCACAGTCTGGATTAATCTATCCACGAAAAGTCAAAGCAAAGTTCTTTTTCCTTACACGAGCACCCAAAAAATAAAAACGGTCTGTGATAAAACAGAGCAGCACTGTTTCCTTTTCAGCTGGGCCTACACATTTTTTTTTTTCTCGGGGAATTCCAGCGAAAATTCACCACGAGTTGCCGACGGCTTTTCACAGTTTCCGAAAAGCTAAAAAGGCACAGCTTGTCTGTCACAGGGTCTTGGATCTGCCACGGCGTTCGGCTGAGAAAGTAGACAGATTTAGTGCAGACATCTACCCCGTAATTTATCCAGCCGAACTGGTTTTCAGCATTAATCACTCAGGCAGACAAACGGAGAGCCGCCGTGACAGGGCCGTTTCAAACTTCATAACCCTACACTTAGGCACGGAAGGAGAGACGTCGGCGTTTTGGAGTGTTTCTGCCACGGTTATCACTCTGGCGCAGTCGCGGGATCGGATCTCTAGTCCAGTCACGCTGTGGTGATGCACTGAGCAGGAAAATCTCACCCGAGGCTGATAGCTGAAAGATGCTGTGACCATGGATAATTTAGCCCAGGCCCACAGTGACCTTGTGTCTTCAGCGCAGGGTGCAGAATAACAATTTGACTGAGAAATGAATTGATTTTACAACCCCAGTTCCGTAATAGTTGGGACAAAGTGTAAATTGTGAATAAAATCAAAATGCAGTGACTTACAAATCACACCAGCCAGTACTTTATTCACAATAGAACAGAGATAACATAGCAAATGTTGAAAGTGAGAAATATAACAATTTTATCCACAAAATGAGCTTATTTCAAATTTACTGGCTGCGACAAGCCTCAAAAAAGTTGGGACAGGGGCCTGTTTACCATGGTGTAGCATCCCCTCTTCTTTTTAACACAGAGTAGAGGCGTCTGGGCATTGAGGAGACAAGTTTCTTGAGTTTAGCCATTGGAATTTGATCCCATTCTTGTTTAATACAGGCTTCCAGCTGCTGGAGAGTTTTGGGTCTCCTTTGACGGGCTTTTCATTTAATTATGTACCAAATGTTCTCAATCAGCGAAAGATCAGGACTGCAGGCAGGCCAGTTCAGCAAACAGGCTTCTCTATTACGAAGCCATGCTGTTGTAATAGCTGCAGTATGTGGTTTGGCATTGTCCTGCTGAAATACACAAGGCCTTTCCCCGGAATAGATGTCGTCTGGAGGGGAGCATATGTTGCTCTAAAACCTTTATATACCTTTCGGCATTCATGGTGCTTCTGAAAACATGCAAGTGTCCCACACCATATGCACTAATGCATCCCCATACCATCAGAGATGCTGGCTTTTGAACTGAACGCTGATAAGAGGAGGGGTGGTCTTTCTCCTCTTTAGCCTGGAGGACATGATTTCCAACAAGAATGTCAAATTTGGACTCGTCTGACCACAGGATGCTTTGACACTTTGCTACAGTCCATTTTAAATGAGCCTCAGCCCACAGAACATGGCGGCGCTTCTGGATCATGCTCAATAATGGCTTCCTTTCTGCATGATAGAGTTTTAGGTGGCATCTGTGGATGGCACGGCGGACTGTCTTTACAGACAGTCGTTTCATTAAGTATTCCTGGGCCCATTTAGTAATGTCAATGACAGAATCATGCCGGTGAGTGATGCAGTGGCGTCTGAGGGCCTGAAGATCACGGGCATCCAGTACAGGTCTTCGGCCTTGTCCCTTACGCACAGAGATTTTTCCAGTTTCTCTGAATCTTTTGATGGCTTTATGCACTGTCGATGATGAGACCTTCAAAGCCTTTGCAATTTGATGTTGAGGAACATTGTTATTAAATTATTCCACAATTTTTTTACGCAAGCCTTCACAGGTTGGAGAGCCTCTGGCCATCTTTACTTCTGAGAGACTCAGCCTCTCTAAGACATCCCTTTTACAGCCAATCATGTTACACGCCTGATGCCAGTTAACTTAATTACTTGTTAAATGTTCTTTCAGCTGATTCTCTTGCTTTTTCAGCCATTTTTTGCCTGTGTCTCAACTTTTTGAGACCTTTCACAGCCAGAAAATTTGAAATAAGCTCATTTTTCTGACGAAAATGTACAAAAATGTCTTGTTTCAACATTTGAAATTTTATCTATGTTTGACTGTAAATAACATATTGGTTTGTGTGATCTGAAAGTCATCGCATTTTGCTTTTATTCACAATTTACACTTCATCCCAACTATTTTAGAATTGGGGTTGTAGTATATAAGTCAGGCCTGGTCAGTGTATTCATTTACAGTTATACCATGGTCTGGGTGAATACTTTTTTCTGATTGGCTGGCAGGTATGCATTAAAACCGTGGAACCGCACAGGTAGTTCGGCTACGGTCGTTTCACCATTCGAAATTCATCCACAAGCCAACGTGTAACCCTAGCAACTTTAGACCTGGTATTCGGCTAGGTACAACGGTAACCTAGCTGCTCATTTATCTCCAGTAAATTTAGCGGCGTCACGTAAGTTGCGTCCTGCGGGGCGGTTAACTATAGGTACTCAAGCGATAATGACCGGAAATGGACTTCGCGGAGGAAACCACACCCCGCTTCGCGTTGGGTGGCTATTTGCCTCCGCGTCGTGCATTAAAACCATGGAATGCACACCTTCTCGTTAATTATCCCTTACATGTTATATCATAGAATCTTACGACCCAGAATGGCACAAGGAGCTATATCTTCATTGGCACTCTGCATGGAGGGTTAATGATATCACTCGTAAGAAAGTAAAGACAATCACCCCTATCTATTCTCATATCAGTCGCTGAAACTAATTACAGCTTCTTTGTCTGTATCACCTGATGTAAAATCAAGTGAGGTTTTGCACATTAAAAAAAGCATAGATTTCGACAAAGTTTTGACACTCCAGACCAATTTTAAACTGTTGATGAGGCCTATAACTGTGTACTGTGTCTGTGTTCACAATACCCCCTTTTCAGGAAGAGCTGGTACAAAGGTCTACCTAGATTTTTAGGAATTATACATTAATGACAGACCAGCTTAATTAATGAACTGGAATTCCGGTTGCGTCTTACATCCTGTTAAAGTGTGTCAGACTGTTAGGCTGGGTTCATGGGGAATTGGTGTTGGTAATCCCGAGCATTTTTAAAAGCTCCCATTTTTAAAACAAATATTTCCCCTGCGAACCCGTCAGCAGAGTAGAGACAAATGGAGCGTGCTCGGAAAAACAGCTCTCACGAAGAGCTTAGCACAAGGCTCCATTCATTCATAACTCATAAGTGACTATTTATCTCACAACACTTGTTTCACTCCCCCGTAGAAACGTAATGTGTTCCTCAATCTCTGAAGATTATCAGTGATAACAACACAAACTGTTTTCCAGCCTCCAATGGAATGTACTCAGTGCGCATGCCAATCACATTGTTATATATGACTCATTTTATTAAACAGTCAGATGGAGCGGGACCGTTAAAAAAGCATGCAGTGTAATCCGCGTGTATACAAACAGAGAGAAATTTTAATGTTCCTCTCCACACTCATGGGATTTAATCATAGTGAAAATACAGTGAGCTTGGCAAAACACTCACCGACACGGACGGCACTGTGATTCATCAGCATTTTCCAATCATAATGAATGCAGTAGGTGATGGTTTTTCACAGTCGAGTGAACTGGTACTAGCTGTGTGCTGCACATTGTATATTGTGCATTTATTTTTGTATACTTAAATCAATTAAATGAGCGCATTTATCATACATAGTGCTCTTTTCAAATGGTGTGAGAGTGTAGTTTTTGTAAAAGGACAAAAAAGAACCGCTAATCGGCTACTTGTTACATTAGCATGAATGCAGTTAAATAAAGATAGTGTGCGCAGCCTAATTTTGAGAGATGAGATGAGATGAATTTATTGTCATTGTTACAGAATAACAACAAAATAACGTCATTGTTACAGAATAACAACGAATTTGCCATTATAATGTCAGTCTTAAAAGAATAAGTGTGCATGGCATTTTGTGATTTAGTTACTCACAAGTTTCAGAATACTTTAACTAAATACTAAAATATTAAACACTAAACGAGTCTTTCCAGTATTTTCTACAGAGACAAAAAATATTGCTGACTTTCCAAATATGGCAATTACACATAGCGCATAAGTTGTAATAGGGCTGTAACTTTGCCAGGGACTAATGAGATTCAATCTGTGTGGGTGGCAGCATTTGATAACTTGTCTGCACCTCCTGTGGGCTGATCCAGTGGCCGCATCGGAGCGCTGAGTAACAGGCTCTGTCCAGTAAAACATGGCTGGCGAACCACGGTGGGATGAAGACTGGTCACTGCCACATCACGTTCTCTGTGGGACAGCGAGCCTGAATCAACTGCAGTGGCCCTGGTGAAGACTGCAGCCAGAAAGTGACTGGGCATTACACACTAGTGAGCAAATAGGCATTCAATAAAATATTTACTGTTCGAGCTAGTCTTGGAAGTGCAGACTGCGGAGCACTATCCGCACACTGGAGGTCAGCGGTTTGAATTTGACCACAAACCCTCGTCACGGGTACCCACCTCTGTCTTTTCCCAATTATGATGTCTCTCCATCCTGTCATCTGAAGTTGGAAACAGCCTTTAGGGAAATTTAAAAATATATGGTTCATGAGAAAAGAAAGGATCAATGAGAAGTTTCCCAGGAAAGTTAAGAAAAAGTATTTGAATAGCAGTTATTAGGTATCTTCAGGAGACTGCACTAAGAATGCTTCAATTATCTGGCCTTGAATGACCCAAATGGAAAGATGGCAGGGATTTATTTTTATAACCTCACATATAACGTACACATCTGAGAGACAGCAGGCTTTATTCTCACCGTGTGACTTCGAACACTGAGGCAAGAAAATGGTTCCCTCGCTCATAATTATGATGGAATTATCTAATTAAACAGAGGGCCTGCACAGTATTTGCGCTGTCAGATGAGCACTGGTTCAAAATTTCACTGTCTGCGTTTGGCGGACGTGAGGCGCTGTGATAAGAAATGGCGGCTGACATCATGCTGAAAGAGGAGGTTGAAGTAATGACCAAATTGCAGATGATCAAAACAACTCGCCTAATAAAAATAAGGCAGAAAAAGGGGGGAAAAGAAAAAAAAACACAGTAGAAGGCAAGATCAAACATTCGGGGAAAAATAGCAGATTATGGTGGTAATTCTTTGTCATGGCAACAACAGGAGGTCAAGTACAAGTACTGTGAGGAGACTCTATCGGGGGCTAAGATGCTTGACAGAGAACTCTTAAGAGCATTTTACAGCACTGCCTCCGCAGGGCAGAACATGACTGGGGTTAAAAGCGGCCGGGGTGAAGGCCGAGATATCCGCTGCTGATCCTCCCGCACTGAGCCTTGCGCGCCCAGGGCAGCCCATCGATTGGAGACCGGAGGCTCGTTTTATCGGAGAGCTCGGTCCCGCTTGGACTGACAAACGACAGAAGCGGAGAACGATGAGCCCTGGGGTGAAAGCCGAGCGGAGATAAGGCCCATTTGAACGAGACGCGGGTCAGGATTCATTTCAAAGAGACCAAAGGGACCTGGAGGAGAGCGGGCTGCCGGGAGAAGCTTCCGGAACTCACCTTGAGATGCGGGGAGAAGCACCATGAGTGATTGCTCACAAAGAAAGGGCATCTCGTCGCTCGGCGACAGAGCATCCGATAAGCAGCGCCTTGCCGCAGCGGCTCAGGCGATAAATAATGTGGCTACCGCTGTCCCTTTGTGCTCCCGGCCGGGCCGACTCTGGCTCCGCCGGCCCCTCGTTAGGGAATCACACCGCCTCCCCGCTTTTATGACAGACGTTTGTTTACCTCCACTATCCCCCCCCACTTTATCTTTCAGCCCTTTGAAGAGCAGGGTTTTTTTTTCTTTTTAGAAAAAGATATTTAAATTCTCAAGACCTCTTGACTTTCCTTGCTTTCAGTCATCAGTAGTGAGTGTGACATGAGCAGTAGAATGTTCAGTTTAGAAGACGCAATTAACCCTAAGAGCGCTAAATGCAGCTGTCGTTGCTCAATGATGTAAGCTGTTGAAAATCTATCATGTGGTGACTTGTTTAAAAGAGCACCCACATGGAGTTCAAGATAATTAAATGTATACATTTTCTTAAATTTGTTTCAGCGCTCTAAGGGTTAATTACCACCGGCATCAAGCAGCCCTGCTGCATCAACTATACTATGCAGTCAAGTCAATCTTATTTTTATGCTGTATATGAAAAATTGCCCTCCCTTCATGTAACCTCTCTCAGACTGGATGAATGCTTGGCAGTATTCATACAAAAAATTAACAATTCGACTTAAATCTTGGACAGTGGTTGCACACAATACCAGTAAGTGTCACCGACTAAGTAAGTGAATAGGTACTTAATCAATTCAAGTACTTATTCAGTGAAAATCAAGAGTACTTACTTATACTGTACGCAACCACAGTATTTTTAATAATAAGCAATTATTAGTCTGAATGAACAAAGGCTTGGCTCACAAGACAGCAATGCCATTCTACAGAAATGAACAATGCAGTGTTTTAGTTACCAGAGTTTTTTTGGGCAAATTTTCTCATCTCATGAAGACCCTGTTGCCATTACAGATGTTATGATGTATAGGATTAACAGTGCGCAGTTCTGCTGCAATTATCTCTTCCAACGCAGATGTAATTCACACAACCAGCACCAAAAATCTTACTGACAGTCACAATACTAAGATAAGCCACTCAAGAGTCATTGCCTTGGCTGTTGCTAAAATGGAAATGAAGCTTAGATAATGGTGACCCTTGAAGAAGGACATGCATATCCTCCGGTGATGTGCGATTCCGCACCAGCAGCAGACAAACTTCCTCGTCCTTGGTTTTTAATTTCATCACGGTCGGCTGAACGACAAATCAGGAATGTGACACGGGTCGCTCCAGCAGGTGATGATCCCATAGTCTCACAGTTTTGAGTGGCCCACTGCTTAGAGGGATGAAAAAAATCATGAGCAATATCGTTTCACGAGGCCTAGGGATTCCCACCTCTATATACCCCTTCTCCTCCTCTGCTCTTTTCCCCAAACACCCAGCAGCAGCCTGGAGCAGGACCCTAAGAGGGCTGATAAATCTTGCGTTGGAGATGAGGGTTATGCGGCGTAAGTCCAGGCCGCTATTTAAATAAGACGAGTGGATACGCTTGCCTAGGCCTCTTCAGCTTGATTAACGGCGGAGTCGATGGTTTACAGCTGCCGTTTACCGAGGGATTGGGCTCTAATATTTACAATGAGCTGGAGGATTCTGCTGGAGCTTGGGAGTATCAGTTTTTCAGTAGGACGGCCCCCATTCTTAGCCCAGCACTGCCACCCCCCCGCCCACCCTGCAGCATAACCCCCCGAACTAATCCCCCCCATGCAAGCTTGCTGGAGGCCAGAGAGAGAGTCACAAATCACCACCTCCCTGCCCCGGCCCCTGCTGTTCTCATCTGTCCTCATGAGTTATGTCCCCCGTGGAAAGTAATATGTACACAAGCACGCACAGGGTCCTGAGCGCAAAAACGAGATGGGGGTGACGCAAATTTGCAGCCGCGAAGCGTCGGTGTAATCTTGTTAAATTCCACCTCGCGAGTGGACTCTTCGCCGTCCCGAGTGCGACAGGTCTAACGAATGAGATGTGCTGCAAATCCACGGCACAATATTTATACATGAGCTTCTGTCCACAAGATTTGTCAGACATAAACTTCCAGTGTTGCACAGATTTACTGTTTTGTTTGTTCACATCTTTGTACCCCTGACGAGGGGATAATGCGTTTTATTAGAAAGTATGTCATCGTGGGCGTCTTTTTCTCCCGAGGGTGATATACTGTAAGTATGAGCGATGTCTGTGGGACTGAGTAATGTATACTGCAGAAAATATGTCATAGTGGGCATCCTTTTCTCCCGAGGGCGATATACAGTAAGTATGAGCGATTTCGGTGGGACTGAGTAATGTATACTGCAGAAAATATGTCATATTGGGCGTCTTTTTCTCCTGAGGGCGATATACTGTAAGTATGAGTGATGTCTGTGGGACTGAGTATTGTATACTGCAGAAAATATGTCATAGTGGGCATCCTTTTCTCCCGAGGGCAATATACAGTAAGTATGAGTGATTTCTGTGGGACTGAGTAATGTATACTGCAGAAAATATGTCATATTGGGCATCTTTTTCTCCTGAGGGCAATATACTGTAAGTATGAGAGATTTCTGTGGGACTGAGTAATGTATACTGCAGAAAGTATGTCATCGTGGGCGTCTTTTTCTCCTGAGGGCGATATACTGTAAGTATGAGAGATTTCTGTGGGACTGAGTAATGTATACTGCAGAAAATATGTCATATTGGGCATCTTTTTCTCCTGTGGGCGATATACTGTAAGTATGAGAGATTTCTGTGGGACTGAGTAATGTATACTGCAGAAAATATGTCATATTGGGCATCTTTTTCTCCTGTGGGCGATATACTGTAAGTATGAGAGATTTCTGTGGGACTGAGTAATGTATACTGCAGAAAGTATGTCATCGTGGGCGTCTTTTTCTCCTGAGGGCGATATACTGTAAGTATGAGAGATTTCTGTGGGACTGAGTAATGTATACTGCAGAAAGTATGTCATCGTGGGCGTCTTTTTCTCCTGAGGGCGATATACTGTAAGTATGAGCGATTTCGGTGGGACTGAGTAATGTATACTGCAGAATATATGTCATATTGGGCGTCTTTTTCTCCTGACGGCGATATACTGTAAGTATGAGAGATTTCTGTGGGACTGAGTAATGTATACTGCAGAAAATATGTCATATTGGGCGTCTTTTTCTCCTGACGGCGATATACTGTAAGTATGAGAGATTTCTGTGGGACTGAGTAATGTATACTGCAGAAAATATGTCATATTGGGCATCTTTTTCTCCTGTGGGCGATATACTGTAAGTATGAGAGATTTCTGTTGGACTGAGTAATGTATACTGCAGAAAGTATGTCATCGTGGGCGTCTTTTTCTCCTGAGGGCGATATACTGTAAGTATGAGCGATTTCGGTGGGACCGAGTAATGTATACTGCAGAAAGTATGTCATCGTGGGCGTCTTTTTCTCCTGAGGACGATATACTGTAAGTATGAGAGATTTCTGTGGGACTGAGTAATGTATACTGCAGAAAGTATGTCATCATGGGCGTCTTTTCTTGAGGGCGATATACTGTAAGTATGAGCGATTTCTGTGGGACTGAGTGATGTATACTGCAGAATATATGTCATATTGGGCATCTTTTTCTCCTGAGGGCGATATACTGTAAGTATGAGAGATTTCTGTGGGACTGAGTAATGTATACTGCAGAAAGTATGTCATCATGGGCGTCTTTTCTTGAGGGCGATATACTGTAAGTATGAGCGATTTCTGTGGGACTGAGTGATGTATACTGCAGAATATATGTCATATTGGGCATCTTTTTCTCCTGAGGGCGATATACTGTAAGTATGAGAGATTTCTGTGGGACTGAGTAATGTATACTGCAGAAAGTATGTCATCATGGGCGTCTTTTTCTCCTGAGGGCGATATACTGTAAGTATGAGCGATTTCTGTGGGACTGAGTAATGTATACTGCAGAATATATGTCATATTGGGCATCTTTTTCTCCTGAGGGCGATATACTGTAAGTATGAGAGATTTCTGTGGGACTGAGTAATGTATACTGCCCACATGCTTTATTCCTGCCCCTTACAGTGTACCGCTTTAATAATTCATAGTTTGACCGGAGTAATTGGCGTAATAAAAAATAAAATATGACATATGAGATTTTCATTATGGCTAACAGAGGGCTGTCAGACAGATCATTTCTTTTAATGTTTAATCACATCCAAAATAAAAAAAAAAGAAGAATTAAAATGTTTAATCAATGAACCATTCTGTGCAAGCTAAACTGAGCAATACAGACAAGCTCTGCTGGTGCCATTTACGAAAAAAGAAGAGAAAAGCAATTAGTGGATGATTCGCAATAAATTCAGACTGGTGAGCAATTCTGGCAAATTGCCCCGATCAAACTGAGAAATACAATGTTAGAGAGAAAAAATATCTTAATGAAAGATGAATCAAATGATCTAAATGCACAAAAATTTAGTGCAACACTGCTTGAATGGCTCCACACGGAAGCTTCCAGAAGCTGAAATACCTCTGGCCTCGGTCTAACTGTGCTTGTCATATTTTGGAGTGGGCTTACATCTTATACTGTATTTCAATATGATAGACGGGGAGAGACGCAGATGCTTTTAACTTCTGAGGGAGGAGAGCGATGCAGAGGGAAAGACAGAGAGGAAGACAGGAGAGAGAGAGAGAGAGAGAGAGAGAGAACAGAGGACGGAAGAGAGAGCAGGAGACGCTGAAAGATCTCAGCAGGCGCACGTGGGCGTGTGGTCACGGAGGGAGAGCTTTGTTTTATAAATGGCTAGCGGAACAGAACGAAGTGGCGGGGGCCTCTTATGGTGAAGGAGGGGGCTGGGAGAGGGGTCCTTTACAAGTCCCCGGGTCTCCACTACACCTGACATCACTGGTAATTAGATATGATGAGACCTGAGACAGACACCTCTCGCTCACTCTCCTCTATCTCCCTGACGGTACCTCCCTCCCAGTACATCACCTCTCCATCTCACTCCTTTCCTCCCTCTCTCCCTCTCTCCCTCTCTCTCTGCCTATGAGGGCCAGCTCCCCAGAAACACGTGGGCGGAGGGATTATTTCGATGGGAAATAATAGGCCCTCATTTCTGTCGAGACATCGAAGGATTATTTCCTGCTCCATGCTCCTGCCCCGAATAAGCAGCCAGAATGCTCGGCTGCTACAGGGTTTCTGCATGTTGAAACACAGGGCTGTTTGCGTTGTCAACCAATGGATTGCGATTATTCTCATGATGACAGGTGGTTTCTGGAATGTAATGGAACCAGCAATTGCATAGCATATATGACTGATTGACACCTGACGTCATAACGGTTCATGAGGTGACGTGAAAAAATGTACTAACCCTGTGGTACACTGTTACATGCTACTGAATGTAAAGTCATATTTACAACATGGTAATTTTTCCCATTATTCCTTACATTGAAGTTACCGTTATACTCACTGGAAAATAATCTACAGATATTTAAAAAAAAAAAAAACTGAACATTGAAGTTATTGAATTTTTTTCTCCTGGAAGCAATGTAGTATGTAACCCTTTGATTTGGTAAGAGTATGCAGTATGGATGGACTATTTTCAGCAAAATATTTTGCTTCATTATACTGACCATTTTTTCATACATCGCTTCCCTAATTGAGCTACCAGTCAAGGTCACATCCAATTTAAAATGACATCGTGATGACACTCGTACAGAAAATTGTTCTCACAATGGTACAAATTTTAAAAATGCGCAAATGTAATAAATGGTCTGTTCAAAATGCTCTTATGACAAAAAAAAAAAAACAAAAAAAAAAACAAACATTTGTTGCACAGTAATACATCAGTCTCTTCACAACCATACATCAATATTTGGTTACAAGTCTATCGTTAAAAAAAAAATTGTGATTGTACATTTTGGCAAATATGAAGTAGTATGAAAATATGGCCAAATTCAGCTTTAAAAGCTTCTTTTGTCCGCATAATTTTTCCAGCTCGGTTCCATTTGTTTCTGCATAGTCCTTACCATCAATTTGTCTTTTGACAGCTTGCTGAAAAATGTTGAAATGCAGTACTAATTGAGTTAATTCCAAAAATTAATTTGCTGGAGCCGTGAATCCTTTTTTTTTTCATTCTCCAGTAAATTTTAATTAAGTAATTGTAAGTAAATTTTCTCAATTTCGCCAAGAGCAGTTCTTCCATGGAGCTGTTCAGTTGCTTCTCCAGGTTAAAGCACTACCTGTAGCGTAAGAGTAACTACCACAGCACTGAATCGTATCCAGTTGTGTTATCAAATCCTGCTCCATAACGAGCCAGAGCCGATCGTGGCCAGCAGTTAAGTGAGAGCAGCAAATAATTGACTGCGTGCTGCTTAAGGAAAAGGGAAGGATATAGTCAGTTAGGGTTTGCTGAGTTTGTTGGTCAAGCTACTCCTAGTGGCTATCAGGGTGCATTCTAAGCAAGCACATGTTTGGATTTCCTCCATCCTCCTATGTAAGCAAAGGTTGTGTTTCAGAAGACAGCTCCAAAGATCAGCTGACTTTTCATAATAGCACTTTGCTTCATGTGCAGTTTCAGTAACAGGCATGACAGAAAGTTGAACAGCGCAACAACAGTTTATGTTACGAGCCCCCAGGATAACTGCCACTGTTCTCAAGGAGAAAGGTTTCTCTCATTCCTGTTTATATCATTATTTTTCTCTCCGCGGAAAGCAGGTACGGGAGAATTTCCGTGGCAGTGGGATGTGGGTCAAAGAAATCCTGTGAAATTCCAGGAGCGTTGGGAGGTCGTTAATCTTGTTTTACTCCCTGGTCTCACCCAGATATTCAATTATCCCTGGAGGTCGACGGTCCCGGGAAGCACAATTTCAAGTAGTAATGCTAAAGACAGCATTAAGAATTCATATGATCATGATCCCCCATACAAATATGAGCAGATTCAGGCCTGTAAATAAACCTCTTCAGGGAAAAACACCATACATCCCTGTCAATATTTACAGAATATGAGAGACTAAACATGCCTTTGGCGAGAAAAAATTTAATGAGATGTACAGTGGTTTCAGGCACAATATTATCAAGTATACTGTCTGGGACTTTAGCTGATTAAGTATGGGTTACAAATAATATTATGTGCAATCGATTTCCATAATATAAGTCACAGTCAAAATGTATTGACAATGATAAACTTTTCCTCGATTATTATATGATAAAGGTTAACAGGGAAATACTGTGAGGTGAGAGGAAAAGTATGGGGGAGAGTTGGGCTTCTACGAGGATGTAAATGAAAAACACTTTACTATAGCAATGAAAGTTTGACAAGTCTTAATGATTACTCCGTATCTCCAGTGAGACAATTTATGAAACGGGAAAATGCAAAGAAATGGTTAGGTACTCTCCTAGAATTGCAGCCAGGATCACTTTTGTCAAAGTTTATACGCAATAAGCAATCAACAAAATCAGAGTATGAACAAGCAATAATTTAATTATTGGCGACACGACTTTGCTCTGGGAGCTGCCGACACGACCATCCTAGTTATCCTGGAGCCAAATGCACGAACCCTCCGGCACAGAACCACACAGGCATAGCTAAAGACTGGAGGCTATTGTGCGTTGGTCCTTTGCTTTGAGAGATGTATTATTGACTGATATCATCGAATGGCATAAATGTGAATGAGACAGAATCCGAAGAAAGAGAGCACCATGTGCTGTTTGTCTGCGAGAATAGTGTGACACACAAAGAAACTATGAACCATGCAGTCATCTCCCTTGAAGCCAATTTTACTACAAAAATGCACTATATGATGAGACTATGTGTAAGACAACAGCCATACCAGCATCTCCCTTGAGCCAATATTATGCGGAAAATATGCTATATAGAGTGACTATGTGTGAGTCATGTCACAGTTTCCCAAGAAGCTAACATCACAAAGACAATATACTGAATGAGGAGACAATGTAAGACAAAAGCCATGTTGTACAAGTTGTAGGTTCCTATGGAAAAAGAATAAGGCAAGGACAATATACTTCACAAAGAAGTGTCAGACAACAGTCATTTAGTAGTTTGCGATGAAGTCAATATTACAAGGGCAATATTCTGTGTGAGGAGACTGTGAATTTCCCTTGAAGTCCCTTCAATATTACAATAATACACCTTGTACTTAATGATGAGACTGTGTGTAAGAAAACAGCCATGTTATCATAAACCGTGGGTGGAGATTTCATGCAAGCACGCGCAGAGCTGAATGCAGGAAGCACAGGATGAAGACTGTTGCCTAAATAAAAATTAAGTACCATCCTCCTGCCAGTTACTGCAGTATAACAGAGCTTAATTCAGATGCCGGAAATGTAGAATGATTTAATGCTTGCGCTGTCTTTTCAGGTTAAATGTCGTTTCAATGCTGAAATAAGAGTGACTAGCTGAAGGAACTGTTACATCTGTCCGATTTTTGTGGTTTAAATGTTTGTAAACCCTCAAACTGCTGACTCTGACTGCGAAACATCATTCTATTTCAATTAGGCTGAGTTTTGACACTGATAAATGTATTGCTAGGATCTCATTGTTAATGTATTGTTTGCAAACCAGTTGGATTTTTGAGGCAGCTCTATTAGGTGGATATTGGGAGCCGGTTTGCATATCAGAAGTGTTGATTTATCATTTTAATAAATGAACAGCAAGTATTTGTATAATGGTTCAAACAGACTAGATAAACTGCATTGAAATGAAGTTGTGTGTTATTAAAAAAAGTGTCATGTCACTGGCTGATGCAAAAAAAAAAAAAAATTCCCGACAGTTAAATAAATGATTGAATGCGATACTTTACACTACTTCAAACAAATATTTATTTGCTGTTTACATATTTATTTAAAAAATAATAATAATAATCAGCACTCTAGGTATGCAAATTGTTTAATATTTAACAAAAAAAGAGTGTGCAAGCATGAAATCAATCTACGTCGTCATGAGTTAAATTAACCTTGGTTGAAATGCAGAAACTGAAGAAAGGTTGGCACTTAATATACTTATTTATGTGTTTTATAATGATTTGCTGTCGAACTGGTGAAGAAACAAGAAGAATCTCCGGAGCAGATGGGCCACACTGAGGGCCAGGGGAGGGGGAAAGTGGAAAAGTCCCTTTATGCCCTGAGAACTGAGGAAAATATCACAATGCATATATAGTGGTATGTAATTTGTAACAGTATGGAGGTAATGAGAGCGCAGAAGCAGAATCAGTGCAATTAGGGCGTTAAAGTGGAAGGGTGTAAGGCATTTAGAGCTAAAATAGACTGAATGATTTGGCAGTGGACGAATGGACAGTGAATTCTGGCGCTGATGGCCAGGCGAGCAGTCAGATGAGTATTGTACGATATGATTGGATGGGAGTCAGCATCTTGCACACTTGACTGTGTGTCCTGTCAGAACCACACCTGCTGTGGTAGCTCCATTTCATTTTCATCTTGGCGTGTTAAGTATCTGAAATAAAGTATTTGCCCCGAGTCTTCATGTCCTCACAAGACCAAGTCCAACACCAGAAATTTGAGGCCCTTGCCTTCATCACAGATATCTTCTTTCATCTCCGTCATACTCAGGATGTATTATTATATTGTATGCATTGTGTTATCTGACAGTACTTGAATACTGTTCCATGCAGGGTGTCAGGTCCGGAAGAAGAGACTGATTCCCAGAACTCAAGACCCCAGCAAGTGACTCTCTTAAAGCCCCCATCGTCAATATACTGCATCACAACAACACACAAACTGTTGCATACTGCTGAACCCAAAGTTAAAATCAACCTAAAAATCCGTCAAGTGGAAGAAAGTCTACTTCTCCCTTATCACAAATTTGAGATGAAGTATTGTCAATTAAACATGATCATACTAACAGTAGTGCAATAATCTCTACTGCGAGCCAAAAACAAAGCAGTTTGAGATAAGTGACTTTAGAAAAAAAAAATACTGAAAGCTTTGAGCAATCTTCCAAGGGTTAAATATGCATTGGGAGTCGAGGAGCTAACAGGGAGTTTAACAGAGGTGAGTAATTAGCGGCAGCTGCTCTTAACCTCAGAGGCTTTTAGGATTGGCCTTGACTGGGTGAGCGAGTCCTGAGGACCAGGTCAAGAGTGGGACTTAAGAGTCTGTTTAGCTCTCCAAACGACTGCTGAGAAGCTATTTTTGCTGCTTCAGGAGTTTCTTTCACCACAATGGCTGATTCTATTCTTCTCCATCAATAGGGCAATAACAAGGGCTGCCGAAAGCATTGTGTTATCACAATGCGTACTCCGCTATGTTTTCACCACCCACCGTCACCAGTGCCCATTGTATGCTTTATCATGGCTAGAGTGGGTACTTACTTTCACCGTGGACGTGATCGCTGTGTTGATTAATGGCCGCCTCGGTAGGGCCTTTAGCACAGACAATCTCACCTGAACCTTTACAGTGAAATTATAATGTGTTTAGTAGTTCAATATTTGCTACTTCTACCACCTTCAAACCTGAATGGTTCGCAATGGGGATGTAGCATTCTGTTATACAACAGAACGGTTCACTGGTTTTATAGATTAGATGGAATATGGCCCTGTATACTAGTGTGATACTGGGTTGGGTTTGAGGGGAAAAAAAACTATTTTGCCTTTTCGGCAGCAATGATCACAAATGGATCAACCATCTAGGAAAAAGCCAGGTTGTGCCATAACTATTTAATTTTGTTTTGGCTGCTCAGGCTATTCACTTGTATTCAACAGACTGCTGACTGAGTTTCACCAAAAACTGTGAGGGACAGAAGAGAATTGATTATGGTAGCGGTACTGCATAGCTGCAGGATAATCAACAGTGCTAACAAACGATTTTGCAATTTGACAAGACCGGAACTGCTCAGCCAGTTTACAGTTCTGTCATGTCACCTGTGTTCCTGCGGTTCAATTGTGGGTCATTGTTTGGACAGTGTTCTTCTACCCTGTGGAAAACACTATCTGGGATTCTGAGATTGTTTACACTGTATTTTTGACTCTTTAAGCTGGTCATAGCTGGTCAGTTACTCCACAATTAGTCACAACTGGTTAATCTGACTGAGTAAGATGGTAGTCAAACTGACAGACAAGTTTACAGTCAGATGTTCAGCTGATTGACTGCAGGACAACTACAAAAGTAGACAAAACCAGCGAGAAATCTCCATATCAACTTGATCAGTTTGGGGTTCTTTAGCGAGAATATTCAGCAGGGAGCTATTGCCCTTTTCAGATTGTTCCATACGCCATTATCTCCACTCTGACCGATTGTAAAAGCAAATCCCCAGGGCACATGTTAACTGAGGTGCTTATATTGAAAAAAATTCTCTAAAACAGAAGAAAATCATCAGTTAGCTGCTCTGTTATTGTTAATGTAATTGCCTTTTCACATTGAATGGTTTTTATGGAGTTAATTTTTTGAATTCTTTCAGCAAACGTAGGTTATATTATCACATATTTTAAATAGGTTTCGACAGCAGTCAGGGGTAATTCCTCACTAAATTATGTGAGCAATAAAGCAAAATGTGTTGCGTTAATTGACACAGCAATGTGGTATTGATTTGCTGCTCCAATTGATCAATAGTTTATTGTCCGTGAATACTCCATCAGTATAATTTATATAGACGCATAATGGGCAATTGACTGAAATGAAAATGTTAAACAAAGTAGTCTATATGTTTTCTTTTGTTCTCCTCAGTTGTAGAGGCTGTTGAAATGTACCATACAGGAAACCACATTGGAAGTCTGACACTTCCTTTTTCCTGTTTTACTGTTGTCCCACTTAGGAAGGCATTTATTTTCGGCTTCTCTACAATGCGCTGAAGCATGACTCGTTTACAACCAGATCAGATATTACAAATGTGATTATTACCACATGTACTGCTTTGGTAAACTTGAAAACGACAATTATTTCTGCAACACCTTCAGATATTGAACTTCTGCATTTGTGTACAGTGCTTATATTGTCATTGTTTATTTGATATTCTCGATTGATTTATTTATTACGTGTTTAAAAACACCTGAGCATTCTCTGAAGACAGTATTATGTCAGTCTTCATACTCTTTCCAAAGTAAGTGTACAGGTTACACACCATACACTCACACACTCATACCTATGGGCATGTCAGGATTTGCAACTAGCCTATCAAATGTGTCTTTAAATGAGGAAGGAAACCAGAGTGCCCGGGGTTAACCTATGCAAACACAGCGAGAACAAAAGCCCCAAGCCAGAATCAAACCAATTACTGTTGAATGAGAGGTACACACTTACTGCAGTACAGTGCTGCCTGACTGACACTCTCTTTTTTAAAAAAACAGTATACTATTCTGATTGAGATAAGATTTTTTTGCAATAAACACACAGTAGGCCTATGACAAGAGTTCGGAATTTTGTTGCAGCAACTAACCATTAATTTAGCACACGGCACGAAAACTTACTGACATTCTTTTTTAGAATGAGCCATTTCCAGGACTCTTTTGAGCAAGACTGATTCGGAAGAATGTCTCGCTGCTTATGCATAAATCTGAGCAATTCTCTGGTTGCCTTGTTCGACATCAGTAAAGTGCTGTGGGAATATTTCAAATATCCTTGCACCTACTGCTTTTTTCCAGACTGACATGACTACAGACTTCCTAAAGTGTTCAAGAGGGCATGGCTGTGGTGGTTGACCCAAGAGAAAATCCCTGTTCAGATGTAGAAATGTTACATTTTTATTGCCATTGCTTTTCTTTTTTTTTTTTTACTTATCCACCACAGGAAGTGAAGAGATGCATCGAATTCCAGCCGAGGCTAAGAATCTCTGATGAAGGCTTTCGCCTCGATATATGAGAATGTCAGGGTGGGTATGGATCAGTAAATGAGGCTCCATAAACTCTAAGATGGAATAAGCTGATATGTTCCACTCAATTTGTCGGCCATGAAAACATATAAAACATTTTGATGCACGGTGTTCAGCAATGAAAGTTTTTTTTTAAATTATGTCATTGCTGCTGGTCTTCTTGCTCTGCTGTTAAAATTAAAAGAATCCGATTTTTGTCTTGACAGTGAACAGCAGCAGTCTTTTAATTGTTTTCGGTTGACTGCTGTCTAAATGAATGGTACTCAGTTTAACATGGACGGGAGGGGGTCATCTAAGAGGGAGGGAGATTGATTTGTTTTTCATATCTGCCATGTTAAGTGTTTCCCAGCTCTAATCTCCTTAATCTTTCTGCTAGCTCTACATTTTTTGTTAAATTTTCAAAAGCACTGCATAAACACGAACACACCTAACTGACAGAGCTGAAAAATTGGCCTTTTCTGGAAAAGTGAAGTACATATTTTCAGATCAACATTACGGCTCAGTTTGACAGATTAGGGTATTGAAGCACCAGGTGTTTTCCTCTTATTAATTTCTGAATTTATTTTCAGACGAAAGCATTTATTTATGAGCTGACAATTTACGGCTCCTCATATTTGCTTTCTTTGCTCCATGGATTGATTCTTCGTTCTGTTTTTTTCCATCGGCGCGTATGTTTGTGAAGCACTGCCGCTGAATATGAAGACGGGGACTCGGGCCAGACAAGGTCAGCTGTGTGAACCTTCCTCTGTCAGGTCATGTGAGGAGACTTAACTCCTGTGCAGTGTTTGGATCAAAAATAGTCTACTCTCAACCCTTTTTCCTTTTTTTTATTTTCAGAGGAATACTATAATAAAATATTTATTTGAAAAAAGGAACTCCACAACCTTGACTTTTTTTTTCAACAAGGAACAAGTCAACGTACACATCTTCATGGCGTAGACATGATTTAGAACACAAGGGCTCAATTAAGACAGAATTCCAGTGTTTTGAGGGTTATTGTGATTGACACCATGGCTCTTATTGAGTAATTTCAGAAGCTTATATCTTCTGCTCAGTCGAAGTTAACCTGTGCATTTGCCTCGCTATACCGTTTCCCTCTTGTCCAGTGCTGTGGTTGTGGAGTCTTCCTTAAGGCCAGGTGCGTCACACCTGTGGGGGTTATGGGTATTACCACACTCACACGTTTGCAAAAACGTGACTTTATCCCCCCAGTTTGTTGTGAGATAGTCATTGATTATAAGAAACTGCCATCATTTTAAAAAGTATTTAATGAAAGAGTTGCCCATACATGAAAACCTGGCAGTCAAGTTAGATTGAGTGAATGGCCATCCAGTCAATTACGGCGATTTGGTCAACCCACCAAGCCTGTGAAGAGTAAATGATGTAAAAGATGTAAATGTAAAGGAGTAGAGTAAAAAATGCCATTACTTGTGTGCATTCAAAAACTTCTGTCACAAGCTGAAAGCAATAACAAATCAAGGAATAATTACTATTTTTGTTGTTGGTGATGTAGCTATAGATTTCTTCCCAAATGCAAGCTGGGTGGCAGACTTATACTTAATGTAAGTTAATAGTAGCTGGCATTTTTTAAGTTAGCTCGAAAAATTAAATTTTTACAGCTGGTTGGCAAGAAAGTTAAAACTACAAATGCCCGCCTCTTTTAAGGATATCTCTTATGCCCTCAGTTCACAATGTCTCTCATCTGAGCGAATTTGTTGGCGAGCAGAATAAAGTAGATTGGCATTGGCTAGCTTGATTGTATGTATAGCTGATAGTTTGCCTGTCAGTTTGGCATAGACTGCGTTTACAAGCAGAACATGGTTTTCACCATTATTCTGTAAAAGACAATACGTCTTTCCAGCTGTTTAACTTCCTTTGCTAATAAAAATGATTATTTCACTAATATTCCCTTTTTCCATGCATCCGTCCGCTCTCCGATTAAAATAGGATTTTTCTAAGTCATCTAACAGTGGCAGACTTGTGCGACCTTGCAAACACAGCCTCCTGCTTTAATTCCTTCAACCGCCTTCTGTTCTTTCCAGTCTTTGGGGCAACATTTCGTTGCACATCGTTACTGCGTTTTCGGGTCCTTCCCATAATGATGAATGACTGGAAATTCGGCCCAATGTCATGTCACATTTATACCCTCCTGAAGTAGGAATTCCTAGCCAAACAGGTGAACTCAAAAGTCTAAAACAAGAATGGAAGTATAATTCCATTAGTATTTAATTGTAGGACATTCTATGGGTGCCAAAAGTTGTGGCATGCAAGTTTTGGAGAAAAATGCGTTTTTGATGTCAAAATTTCATTTCTTTTCGCATCAATGAAAAAGTAAGACTTTTGTGAAGAGTTTGAATGAAAGACCAACAGGACAAACAGCAGAGACATTTTATTCATTGCCTGTTTTGCTCAAATTCAGTAGTAAGGGTGCTTGAAATAACTGAGGGGACTGAACACGCCCAGAGAACGCTCCTAAAACTCAATTTCAGCATATCCCACTTCTTAATTGCAAAATGCTACAATTGAACAAAGGATTAATTCTGAATATCAAAAAGAAATATGCGGTTTATATGATTTGTATCAAATTTTGAATGTTGTTATAATCGAAATAATAGTGGAAAATTTGTGTGCATATAATCACACTCAATGTTCAAAATGGATATTGCCCTTTTTGATATACAAGATATGAGGAAATGAATTAACAAAAGGAAAAGGCAGAAGAATATAGACTCCTTTTTCAAGTCAAGTGGTCATGTAAGTTAAGTTAGAATGACACGGGCTTACTGGGTCTTTGCTTTGTAAGCTGGCATTCAATCTACTTGCTGCCACAGGTTTTGACTGAGTAATGGGCATGGTTGCGTTAGACAATGTAGGTCAGTTATTCTCCTGTGTATCATAGAGGAAATTAGAATAAAGAGAATCAAAGTCTTATTGTTTTATATTTTTGTAGAAAAAAGAAGTTTTTATCAGACACAAAAAAGTCTGAAGTTATTGTTTGCTGCTGTGCTATGTCAATGCTGGTGAATATACTATCTTGGAGGAAAAGGGAGTGATGCTACAGTGTACATTTTGAACCAAATATCATTTCCATTTGGTGGTGAAGAAAATTTAGGAATGCATGGCATTCATTTTAATGTAAAAATGTATACGGACTATATTAAAGCAATTCATTTTAATGTGGCCTGGAGACTGGAGGGCGAGGCAGGAGGCGGGGGTTGTGCTGCTCACATTTCGCCCCTAGAACACTTACCCATTTATTAGGGCTCCTCTGTAGGCACAGGGGCTACTGAAAACCTGGTGCAAATTTGCATTACATTCCCCTTTATCTAAAGGTCAAAAGGCAATGACTTTTGTTTAAGAAAAAGAAAAAAGAAAAAAAATGACTGTGATGAGGGGGGGGTTTAATGAGGTGTCCATGTTCTGAATGCATTCTTTTTGCAATTTTCTTAATCTTCTCAAACTTCACTTTCCGTGATAAGGCTTTCACCCCCAAAATCCTGAGTCAGTGCATTAGCACTTCTTTGAATTTAAATTCCCTTCCCAGAGGTGATGGTTATATCAGCATTAGAATGTGCAGTATAGTATATTCTGATCACATATTTATGAACTCATATAGTGTTTCAAGCAAGCTCTACTTGTGCTTTGCTTTTACAAGATCTTGCCAAACAACGTTCCCTCTGGGAAAGTAAGGGCTCCAGGCATTACTGCGGTTGTTAGTGAGTAATAAGGCATCACAAGGGCGTGATGGCTTACAGTCAACAATCTGTGAGAGATTTATACAAGCGGAGGCAAAAGAATGGTATAATTTTATTCTTTCAGCCATTTAATTGGTTCTGACTCTTGCTATGGAGTTACCAGGGAAACCTCTTCCAAAACCACGGCTGCAGCTTTAAGGAAAACAAAGGAGGGGGAAAAAACTGGTTTCATGGCTCTCAATGCAAATAAACACAGGGCCCAAGTGAGCAGAGCAAAGCTATTTTAGCCTGGACGCGCTCCAGCCCCTCTGTACAGCGCACGTCTCCCAGAGCTGTCCGGCTCTCAATAATAATCCATCCAGTGAAACGCACCACTGATGCTTGGGTGTCACATCTTTTCATTAACAAGGGAGAGGGCTGTGCCAGGTGTAAACTCGGCTACGTTGAGGTCGTAAATCCACCAATGGCTGAGACAGAAGAGCCTTTGAACCACTGCTCACACACATCTCCCCTTCAATCAAGTCAACTGATATGCAGTTCAATGGCAAGAACCTCCTGAGCAGGCGCATCTGTAGGACTGAAGATTGGTGGGGCCCAGAGCTCCCCTAACTCCAACAATTACTAACCCTGTCTTGCACGCAATCATTCGCATAATTGACAAACAATCCTTCCAGGATTTTAATGGCTTTTTTATTGTTTTATTGATTTTTTGCGGTAACTTTTTCAATAAGTTATGAAATGAATGTTGCAATGTCATGGTGATTTATTTTTTTGTCCGCGAGAAATTTGCGTGGATTGGTTGAATTTCCTTTAATAGTTGCAGTCGCGACATGCAACCTCCTTGAGAGACTGAGCAATAGATTCACTCCGTGAACACGCTGGTACGGTACGGTACATTTAGTTATGGCGACAATCATTAATCCTGACGCGTAATTCCGTGCATTTAAATCAGCGTTATTCAGAATTGCACACAGACGTTTCAAAAGGTCTTTTATTTTATTTAAACAAAATGATCATGAAATGCCAGTAAAATCACTTGATGTGTGGAAAAGGGAGCGCAGACGTTTGAGAGCAGTTTGTCCTTCATAAAGCGTTGAACAATTTTTGAGTGGTCTGAATAATTTTTCTGGTCTGAATTTGTCCCATTATTTAGTCTTCAAAAGATTGCATGGAGAGATAATCCTCGATTGCCAGAGGATTATTGTCATAATCGGAAAACGTGTTAATAACGGAAAATAACTGAGTACAAGCCAGGAACAATCATTGACGCAAGGGCATGGTCCGGGCTTCACCAATTATCACTTCCAGAGACGCCACAGCTCCTGAGAATGTTAACTTAGGCCAAAGCAAGGCTCCGGGGTCACCGAGAGATATACCAAGCAATGGCCTAGGGGGCATGACTGTGGGTTCTAGTCTACTGGCAGGCTTTGCAATTATATTCTAGAATCCTCACGTAAATTGTATGGTTCCATTTATCCTGTGCGCTCAATTCCAGGTCTGACATCAGGTGCTTGGTAACCATGGGTAACATCTTTGTTGACAAAATCTTGGAAATCCAGTCACTCCCAGCAGACAAATATTACCAAACCATAATTCCCAGCAGCAAATGTTCTCTTCTTAACAGAGTTGCAGATATTTCTAGTTTCTAATGGAGCACAAGGGGGAAAAAAAACCTCCATCACTGTTGAAACAATCACTGTTCTCTTTATTTATATGGTCTTTCTCTTTCATATAAAATACACTTTATTCCTTCTCCATTCTCAGTGAGCAGTGAATATTTACGTGGGCCGCAGTGATGGTTATTGGACTTCTGCAGATGGACCTTTACTCCTCCAGTTTAGCAAAAGAAGGCATATTTCTGTTTCAATTATTTATTGTTTCACTGAGCAAGAAAATTTATTTGAATAGATTTCAAGCAGACCCTGATGTCTGGTATCAGCTCATTTAAAAAAAGAGAGAAAAAAAGGCTCCGTTTCCTCTTGGCGAGTTCTGTGTTGATTGGAGCCCAGCCAATCCAATAACAATCAATATGTTTCCACCCCTCCCCCACCCCTGCACTCAGTGTCTGAATTCAAATTTTGAATATGGCTTTTATGAAACATTCTTTGAAATAAACCGGCTATTGATTGAGCCCATTATAACCCGAGGAGGCCTGTTTATCCTTACATGTACTCGAGCGCAGTCAGCGGAGGCTTCAGCTTCAGAGACTGTGCTGCGATTCCATAGGGGGCTCTGTGCCGATTAAGCTTATCGTTCCCAGCTGTAAATTCCTGCAAAGGTCAGATGGGATTATAATATGGTGTAAGATGTTTTTGTAGCACTTTAAGCTGGTCGTAGTCAGTCTGTGGCTGGTTGAAGCTGGGCTGTAATCTGATCAAACATGTCAGAATAAGCAGGTGGTTGAATTGTTGGGCAGAGTTGGGTGGTAGAAGTGATTGGTGAAATTTGCTGGCTGAGCCCACGGGTGAAAGTGAAATGTGGCAGAACTTTTACTGTCTGAATTTGATTCCCCACCTCCGCTGGTGGGCTAGCAGGCTGAAGCCTGCTAAACAGCTGGTAAACCAGCAGAATGAAGAGAAAACACAGCTTCTGAACTATTCTACTTGCTTAGACAGGTTTAACCCTGAATTTTCAGATGGGGTACAAACCCAACTAGCGAACAGTCAGCATCCAGTTAGCAGCCCTCACTGTGCTGACAGCACTGAGCAGAGGTAATAAGTCCATTGGTCAGAAAACCTTGCCATATGTCTTTGCCGCCTCATTTGCCTAACTGCCGTAGTTCTACCTCACGGCTAAAGAATTGCGCTAATTACTAAATCTAAGTGATAGGAGCAGAATACTGGGGAGGTGTTTTAGTTTCTGAGTCTTTACCGCTACTATCAGTGATTGCATTCCAGCAGCAGACAGCAGATAAGAGGCAGTCCACATGTGTGGGTTTTATTGTGTAACTGTAAGTTGATCTACTGCTGGGCTCTGTAGCGCCTCATTGGAAATTATCAGGAAGTAAACAGCTATCGCTAACAATGGCCTAATTATTGTTTACTTGCCGGGACTGGTGTTTTATGAATGCCATTTAAAAAAAATAAATCAATAAAAACTATGAGTGGCCTAAGCCCTGGAGACTGGAGCGAGTTGCTTTGGCATTTGCAGGCTGCTTTGATCTGAGCAGGTTACCCCCTTAATGCCTGATTCAAAAATCTCGGGAGAGCATCACGCTGCCTTGTTTACCGCAGTAACCTGTATTTGGGCTAAAGAGCAACTGCTCAGCTTTGAGGAAGAGTTGGTATTTTTTTTATAGGGCAAATATTACGGTACTTACAACGTGACGCGCGCTTTTGGGTCGGCGACAACACGTTTTTTAAAAGGGTTAAATATGAAGCTGTTGAGTGCATGGGTCAAACCAAACGGTCCAAAACTTAAGCTCTGCAGCCAGATGTCACAGGGAAATCTGGGGCACAGGACACCAGGCAGAGCCTGTTCCCTTCTCCTGTCACGCCCTCTCCCCTGCGTCGCAGGCATGCCCCATATCCATCAGTGACAACCATGCATTTCAACAGCTGTAAGAACCAAGCTGGTAAGTCGGGGGTCATAGATACACTGGAGACAGGGGTAATTCAAAAACACTAGCGCAATTTACGTCACACTTAACCCCCCTTGGGGCCAATCACACCAAACACGTCTCACAAACGTGGGGTTCCATTTCTTTCACTGCAAAAGCAATATCTTAGCAAGTATTCAAGTCTTGTATTTAGACTAAAAACACATTTCTATTACCTTTTTTGTAAACAAAAATTCTTGCACTAATGTGAGACAATTTTGACTAATTTCTAGATCTGTCCATGGGATGAGTGAAATTATCTAATTATCCATGCCATTAAAGCCCAACGCCCACTGGAAGTGTGAGACGCACCAAAAAATTGGTTACATTAATTTCAATAGAGCAACGCTCACTGGCAGCGTCTGACACGCGTCAGATTTTTACTTTTCGCCTCTGCTCAATTTTTAGTATTCGCCACTGCTGAATTTCTGAAGCGTCAACACAATAAAAACGCATTTGTCTTTTAGATTATTTAACTATTTTGCCTTTTCATGGTCACACATTAAGTGGCAACCTCACATGCAGTAGTCAACCTGCTTTTTAACCAAGTCGCAGTTTTGAAAGGAAATCCGTTATATTGCGGGCATTTAAGTTATCAGGTGATCTACAGTTAGACAGAACCTAACTCAAGGTACACTGATGAGAACTTTACACTGCTATGTTAGCTAGCTAGCTAATTCGTTGCTGGGTAAAGTAAAATGAATCATAATCTTAATTTACTCGAGGTCTAAATTTAGGTGGAAAATTATGCCTGTATATAAGGTAAAGTGCATAGTAACCTGACCGTCGCACTTTGCCATCACTTAAAATAAGCTTGATAGGTAGGTTTCTCCCCCAAACATTAAACGTTGTCTTGTTTAATATTTTGAGATTGACACTCATGGCTTCTCGGTCGAGTTGACAGCTGTCAGTGTTGATGCGGCTGATACTTTCAGTGGGCGTTTAAAAGCGTCAAGGCAACGTTCGAAGTTTGACGCACCGCGCCGCTTCGCAGCCTGTGGGTGTTGGGCTTAAAGCGTGTTTGATGTAATTGGGCCCTTAAAGTGTGATATCACATACACATACATGTTCCTAGGATGTCCTGGGCTGATCCATCAATCACAACTGGCAACAAAAAAGCAATTGCATCGAACAGCAATTAAGAATTAAAAAAAAAAAAAAATCTAAGAAACTGACCCTTAAAAGGGTTTAGGAAGACGACGAAGCACATGCGCAGTTAATTACCCTTTCCTTTGCCAAACTAAATAAGGCTAACGTCCCAAAGGGCCATGGATTGACATTCCCTCCACAGCTGGCTAAATCCGGTGGTCATCAGCAGTAGTGTAGTTAATTAACCCTCACCAAAAAGCTAATCTCACCATTGATGTTCATTCAAAAGTAGAATTTAGCTATTGCAAGATTATTCGGCACAGGACGAAACACACCTCCAAGTTCTACAATTTATTTTCACTGAAATAATTTTTCTCCCTGGACCATTTTTTTTCCGTGCCGCCCAAATTAAGTTTCCGATGCAATTTAAATTCCGATTCTTGGCTTCCCATCTACTACCAACCAGGCACACTGGAGCCAAAAGCCTCAAGCCAAACATGGCAGATTCCATGAATTCACTTCTAGTCCTTTTGACCAGCTCCCATTTGGTTACATAGTCCGTGGGAGCTGCCTTCAGTTCTTCATTGATCTCAATGGCCTGTCCTTCTAAGGCCATTTCTACCTGTATTTCTGACTTGCAACCAGTGTTGCAGAAGAGTAACTAAAAAAAAAGAAAGAAAAAAGAAAACATAGTATAATTTGAGCTCTACAGCCGAGGGGAGGATTCCAGTAGTCCACCAATATATCCCCATGATGCAGGCGGTGATGTTAGCTAAGTGGAATTTTATAACAGTGCTCTGATTTTCAAGAACAAATGCCCTCATGTGGAAACGTTAAGTCGCACGCGAGGCCATATACCTTCTTGACAAAATGCTTTTATTTTCTTCCCTCCCCCTCATACTAGACATCCCACAGAAACCCAAGAAAGGATTAAGGATGCAATTTGGTGGTTAGGTTCTTGGACAAACACCAAACGCTCAATAAATTACAATGTTATTGCAAGAAATATTTTAGGCCTAGGCTGGCCTGCTCCCAGCATCCATGACAAATGCGAGCCAGTCCTTTCTTCCTGAGGCCTGGCCCAATAGCTCAGCATTCATTATTGTCAGGGGCAACAAAAGCCAGCCCTGATATTATTTGCTTTTGTATTGTGCTTTTGAATTCGGCAAGGACATTCGCTAATATATTGAAATTTCATGCGCCTTCGGGACCGCCACTGAATAGGATATGCGCTGATTAATACATGCTGCATGTCCTATAAAGGTAAATGTAATTCACTTAAGATGGATTTTCTTTGAAATCTACAGCAATAAGAAAGTATTAAGGGACCTGAAAAGCTTGTTGATTGAATGAACATCTTTATACGAAGGCACAAGCTTTATGTAACATCAATACTGAAAATATGTCTCAAATTAAGTGAGGCAATAAAGAACAAAAGAACTGACTGGTGCCATGCTTTCGGGAGTGATTAACATGCTAGCAGAGGGTGTTAAAGGTCACCCACTTTAAATTTGATGCTGGACGTTTGGACTATCCCTTTTGCATATAATGCTAGATGTTTGGACCCTCCCCTTTAAAAATAATCCTGACTGTTTGTACCCGCCCATTTAATGATAATCTTGGATGTTTGAACAGTCCCTTTTAAAGGTAAAGCAGTATGTTCACTCATCCCGTTAAATGATAACGGTGGATGGCTTCACCATCCCCTTTAATGATAAAGCTAGATATTTGGATCATCCCCTTTAAAAACAATGCTGGATGCTTTCACCATCCACTTTAAAAATAAAGCTGGATATTTGGACCATCCCCTTTAAGTACAATACTGAATGTTTTCACCATCCCCTTTAAAGACAATGCTGGATGTTTGGATCATCCCCGGTATGATGAAGTTGAAAGTGTCAACCATCCCCTTTAAAGATAAAGCCAGATGTTTGGACCATTTCCCGTCAAGACAAGTCAATACACATTGAAGCCAAAGATGAATAAAATCGGTCAAACCGTTCTTGAGATATCGCGTTCACAACAAACGGGACGTGACGGACAGAGCTGAATACTAAGTCCCCTGCTACACTCGCTACCGCAGCGGCGGGGGAAAGTGATGCTTAATGTTTGGACCATCCCCTTTAAAAATAAAGCTGGATGATTGGACCATCCCCTTTCAAGATTATGCTGAATGTTTGGACCATCCTCTTTAAAAATTATGATGGATGTTCTGAAAATCCGTTTCATAATAATGCTAAATGTTTAGACCATCCCACTTAAAGATAATATTGGATGTTTGAACTATGTCCTTTAAATCTGACGCTGGATGTTTGGATCATCCCCTGCCAGGATACTGCTGTATTTATAGTTATCCTCTGTAACCATAATTGCAGAGTGGATTGACCATCCCTTCTAGGCATACCATAGGATAGATTGGTCACCCCTTTTAGACATACCTTAGGATGGATTGGCCGTCGTTGTTTTGCATTACATAGGAAGGAGGGGCCATCCTCTGTGAACACAGCATAGGACTGAGGGGCCATTCCCTTAAACCATAGTGACAGATGGATATTCCTTCATTATGTTGTGACCAAATTAGCGGTCAACATTATTCCAAAGACAGTTCAAGTCAGCGACTGCAAAAAGCAGTATCAGAGGAGAGTCACATTCTCTTCTCAGCAGCAGCCCATTCAGCTGGCCGGGCCATATTTCCGGAACATGTGGAAACAGGCCGGGTGTGGAATGAGGTGGCAGCCGGGAGCCATTCAGGAGGAATCAGGATCAAAGTCGGGCCACAAACACCGCCCACCCCTCAGCCCAATACGCGGCTGGTTTTAATTAAGCGGCCCTTCAGCTCACCCTGCTCTGAGCCATTAAAGCCCTTAAGCCTGCCGCGGATTAATTACCAAAGATGAGGCAATCGCTGTAATTTAATTTGGCCCCGAAGCAACGTGCTTGGCCTCTGACCTTCGCCCACATCACACTCATGAAGAACGGAGAGGGAGGCAAATGCGCACGTCGCCACGTTTGCAAGGGAAATGAGAACCCAGACTGCAACACCACAGGCAAACTTCCTGTTAACTAGCGATACAGGAAAAGTATATATTCAGTAAATGTTAGATCAGAGTCTTCAATGAGATTACTTACAAAAGTAAACATGGCTCTCTGATTTAGTGAAGGCAAAATGAGAGGGTGATATGCTATCCTCTTACTTGGGGTCTAGCAGAGCAACATCAGCGGTGGTGACTTACATTCGTAGCAGATCTCACAGTGGTAGACCTTCGGTCTATGCATCATCTTATCTGGAGCTATTCAAGCTAAGGCAATCCTTGCACATCGTCTCCAATGGAGAGGATTAAACAGACAATTAGGCTGGGCATTCATTAGGTAACACAGTTTGGAATTTAGATTAGGGGCATGCTGGGTATTGCTCAGCAATCGACAAAGCAAACACACTCATTATGTTCCACAGAAGTGTTAAAGACTCAGCTTGTGAATGAGAACTTTATTTTTCACTGTTACTTGTTGAGACTTTTAACTTTGCTTTGGGATTGGCATTCTCATTGTCACTTTAAAAACAAACATGGGATAGTTATGTGGTTTCTTGAATATCTAATACTGACATAACAGTCACAATTGGTAAGTGAAAACAATTCTACAGTTCAAAATCACTGATTTAGAATAAGAATAAGAAGGAAAAAAATGTACCTGTCTCTTCCTCCTGGCTGACAGCCTCTCTCACAGCAGAGATTCTCTTCTGTGCCTGGGCTGTTTCAGAGGTGCCTAGACCAAAATACACTTAGAACTGCCCCGCTCCATGAATTTGCACCAAAGGAAAGACAAGTCAATACGTTCATAGCGTCCAAAAAGCCGCAGGGGATGCCAGATATTGATTAAGTATAACCAGTACATATCTGCCTTAGGGTCCCTCCTTCCAGATTTTTCTTTTGGGGTTTTACTACCGTAGCCTATCCCAGCTGATTACAGAGGAAAGGCAGGGCCACACCCATCACAAGGGCACGCACACCATTAACACCTATAATCAGACGTCCGTGTCTTTGGACTGTGGGAGGAAACCAGAGTACCCGGAGGATACCTACGCGAACACGTGGAGAACATGCAAACTCCACACAGAAAGGCCCAAGGCCGGACTCAAACCCTTCTTGCTGTGAGGCGGTAGTGCTACCCCCTGCGCCACCTGTTCAGACGTAAATATGCATTGAATTTCAGGGTAAAAACAAAAACCACATTTGTCATTTTTCAAATGAGATTGAACACCGTTTCATAGGCTCACAGATATGAGTGTGGCTACCTCACAATGATATCTCAATGGGCAATATTCTGAAACCCAGCACAATAACGACTAAAAGATTTGTATCCATGCCACACAGATGCCACTGTAACACTGTGTAACACTGTAGCATCCGGTAACAACAAAGTTTACCCAAGTTACCCATTTAAAAAATCATCAAAATTCTTCAAATTTCTGAAATTCACTGAACTCTGGACCACTCCCAAAGTGGAGGAGAGTATTCGGTGGAACGGTGGATAGGGGATCGGGGTGAAGCTGATGTTGTCTGGACTTGGTCAGTAATTGTGCGAACATTGGGAGCCCCAGGTGGCGAGACTCAGGGTGGGGCTTGCGTTTCTTGTCGGAGTCCGTGTGGCTCCTAAGCCCCCAAAAGGTGGTAATGACAACAATAGATGGGCAATAGAAACGTATTCCAATGGCGAGAGGACTCTCAGATGGACTGACGAAAACAATATCAAGCGCAGATTTACCAACAAACAGCTTTTATGACAATATATCAAAGGTAAGAACATTTTTCCTCATCAGTGTAGCATTTAAAGTGTCTGCCTGCTGTTCTTTGAGTGTGGTGTCAATTTAAAATGACAAGGCTAATATCGTTGGAATCTCTTGACTGTACTTTTTCATTTAAGGTATCGTTTGTATGCATAGCACAAAGTCAGTAGAAATGCTTGCGATAGAGCACTGATTTTATTTTATTTAATGCTTTGCTAGATGCTTATTTACTTGCTTGGTACTTGAATTGTGTTCAGTTTAGGAAAAAACGGTCACGACAAACTTTTCGCCGAGCTTCTTCGCTTTCAGAGGATATGCCGCATGACCAGGTTGCTATTAGGAAACATGCTGTATTTATTATGCAAATTCATTGCCCCCGTTACGGGGGCGTTCAGGCTTAAGGTTTATAATTGTATTGAATATACATTTTCCACTAATTTCTTTCAATCTTCACTTTAAAACCAGTTTTCATTGCAACAAAACCGTTGACTTACTTCTGGTGCGTGAAACATCTTTTCTCAAAGTGCTCTGAGCAATAGAATGAAAGTTTTGTTGGTTTGTAAGGCTTTCCATGGTCAATTCGTCTTAATTTAACAAACCACTCTTTCAAAAAGGCTTCATTATTTCGTGGAAATTGATGGAAACTTGTTTTGAGAATTTTCCAGATGACTGAATGGCATTATTATTGGTGCAAGCAACAGCAGCACACGGTTTCCCCATTTTCACTATGCTGCAATCAACCTTTGTGTACATTTTGCTTCGGGGATCACGTGACTACCTGCGTAACTTGCAATGAACTCATTGTGAATATAGCTCGCGTTAGAGTTTGACGTCCTGCGGCCGAGGATTTTCATCAGGTGATCCGTTCAGGCTGGCGTGGCGAGGGGGATTATAATTTGTGGAGAGCGGAGTGAACTCGGAGCATCTCAGAAACTGAAGAAGGCTTGTAGGAACATGGCTTCTAGAGTGGAATCTTTGGGAGGAGAGTGGTACCCTGAGCGGAGAATCTGGATGCAGCGAGAGAGGTCTGCCATTAGAGGTAAAAGTTTGGCCGGGGCGAGAGGTTCTCGTTAACGTAAACCTTTAGTAGAGATTGCATGTGAATGTGGGAAATTAACGGGCACGGATAACCAGTGGCCCATTTGACAAAGAGGTTGATGCTGCTAAGAGAGATTTGTATAGAGGCCGTTCGATTGTGGCGTAGAATGTGCCAGCTTTACCTCCTGGCTAGCATGAAATTTGTTTTCAGATTCCATTTTGATTTTTAGTTGCTCCATTTGGAGCCTTTCTTCTCTGTCTAACTTCTGTAAATCCAAATCTCTCTGTCTCTCTTTCTGTTCTCTCTCTCTCTCAAATCCCCTTTGTTTTTCTTTTTCCTCTCTTTCTTTTGTCTCTTCTCTTGCTAATTTTTCTAACTCTAACTGCATTTCTTTCTCTCTTTCTGCTCTCGAATTCTCTTTGTTTTTCTTTTTCCTCCCTTTCTTTTCCCTCTTTCTCTCTCTCAAACTCTCGTTTTTCTTTTTCCTCTCTTTCAATCGCTAGCATTTTTAATTTATGTTCCATTTCTACATTTGGATTTTCCACTGGAAACTGCTCCAGATCTCCTGGCGCAAACACATTTTCATCAATGTACAAAACCCAAAACCAGTGAAGTTGGCACGTTATGTAAATCGTAGATAAAAACAAAGTACAATGATTTGCAAATCTTTTTCAACTTATATTCAATTGAATACACTGCGAAGACACGATGTTTAATGTTCAAACTGAGAAACTTTATTTTTTTTGCAAGTAATCAATTACTTAAAATTTAAAGGCAGCAACACATTGCAAAAAAGTTGGCACAGGGGCCTTTTTACCACTGTGTTACATTGCCTTTCCTTTTAACGACACTCAGTAAACGTTTGGGAACTGAGAAGACCAATTTTTGAAGCTTTTCAAGTGGAACTCTTTCCCATTCTTGCTTGATGTACAGCTTACGTTGTTCAACAGTCCGGGGTCTCCGTTGTTGTATTTTACGCTTCATAATGCGGCACGCATTTTCAATGGGAGACAGGTCTGGACTACAGGCAGGCCAGTCTAGTACCTGCACTCTTTTACTACGGAGCCATGCTGTTGTAACACATGCAGAATGTGGCTTGGCATTGTCTTGCTGAAATAGGCAGGGGCGTCCATGAAAAAGACGTTGCTTGGATGGCAACATATGTTGCTCCAAAACCTGTATGTACCTTTCAGCATTAATGGTGCCTTCACATATGTGTAAATTGCCCATGCCTTGGGCACTAATACACCCCCATACCATCACAGATGCTGGCTTTTGAACTTTGCGCCTATAATAGTCCGGATGGTTCTTTTCCTCTTTGGTCCGGAGGACACAACGTCCACAGTTTCCAAAAACAATTTGAAATGTGGACTCGTCAGACCACAGAACACTTTTCCACTTTGCATCAGTCCATCTTAGATGAGCTTGGGCCCAGCGAAGCCGGCGGCGTTTCTGGGTGCTGTTGATGAATGGCTTTCGCTTTTCATTGTAGAGTTTTAACTTGCACTTGCAGATGTAGCGACGAACTGTAGTTACTGACAGTGGTTTTCTGAAGTGTTCCTGAGCCCATGTGGTGATGTCCTTTACACACTGATGTCGGTTTTTGATGCAGTACCGCCTGAGGGATCGAAGGTCACGGGCATTCAATGTTGGTTTTCGGCCTTGTCGCTTACGTGCAGTGATTTCTTGAGATTCACTGAACCTTTTAACGATATTAAGGACCGTAGATGATGAAATCCCTAAATTTCTTGCAATAGCTCGTTGAGGAATGTTGTTTTTAAACTGTTCGACAATCAGCTCATGCATTTGTTCACTAAGTGGTGACCCTCGCCCCATCCTTGTTTGTGAATGACTGAGCATTTCAGGGAAGCTGCTTTTATACCCAATCATGGCACCCACCTGTTCCCAATTAGCCCGTTCACCTGTGGGATGTTCCAAATAAGTGTTTGATGAGCATTCCTCAACTCTCTCAGTCTTTTTTGCCACTTGTGCCAGCTTTTTTGAAACATGTTGCAAGCATCAAATTCCAAATGAGCTAATATTTGCAAAAAATTACAGAGTTTACCTGTTAGAACATTAAGTAACTTATCTTGCAGTGTATTGAATTGAATATAGGTTGAAAAGGATTTGCAAATCATTGTATTCTGTTTTTATTTACGATTTACGCAACTTGCCAACTTCACTGGTTTTGGGTTTTGTAATATTCAACAATCTCTCTAGCCAGTCTTGCTTTTCGCGTGGCTGGTTTTACCCCTGTCAGCTCTAACCGTCCGTATATTTCTAGCAGTTCTGTCTTTTAATAAGACTTCAAAACCTCTACGGTTGGTGATGCCAAGAAATCATCCGTTGCTGTTGATCAGTCAATATATATCTAGGAATATTCAAAAAACAATTTCACAATTTGAAATTTTAGATTTTCAATAAATGACTCACTCAGTGGTCTATCCCAGACTTGAGCCCCCAATTTGTTACGACATATCGGACAGCAAGGGATGACAGACAAAATTTTAAAACTTTAACAGATTTAATTAAACAAAGAAAAACTGACCAAGATTGATAAAAAAATATGATAGTTACATACATACATATGATGGTTTGTACTTGAGATGGGGTTGCTATGTTGTGATGTCCTGGGACAGGAAAATGCTCCAACACAGGCTAAAATCCACAAAAAGCTTCACAGGTCTTGAAAAGAGTGACAGGTCTGGTCAAATGTATCCTTTCACAATTTCTCCTTGCAATTTCTCCTACTACTTTACTCTCACAATTTTTCTCCTTATATACTCTTTTCTAGCCCCCTCCCACCTTTTAGACTTTTTTTTCAAATTTCTGGGACTTTCCCCTCTGAGGCATGCCCAGGACATGCCCAAAAACCTAGCTCCAGACTGGGCTTAACAAAAAAAAGTCAATACTGTCATCTAGTGGCTTTTTTTTCACATTACAGTACTGAAAACTGAAGTGCTAACGAGACGCTAGTGAGCTGCGCCACTGTGAGTGACCATGAGGTGGATACTCGTAGGATCTGTGAATGTTTGCCGACGAGGTAAAGTGTACCGAAAACTGAGGGGCTAGCGAGGCACTAGTAGCCCTGAGGTGGATATGCATAGTATCCGTGAATATTTGCCGGTGAGACAAAGAACGTCAGCATTTGTAATGGTTTGACAATTTTAGAATAAACATGGCAATCATTCAATAGCACCATAAATGTATGAGTTTTAATTTGTGAAGAAGGCAACATGCATATATATTGAGAGTTGCTCGGACTAATTGGTAGAAGCGTCAAGAGTCTGCTTTATTTTGAAAGCCTTGTTAACATTGCTCCACTACGGAATTATATGGCGTTTCTCTCTGCACATCGCTGACCACTACGTTATCGATATGTCTATGATTTCTGTGCTCATGTACCTCGAAGAACAACACAGATTTACAAATGGCCGTGAAGTGGATATGCGTGCAGTGTCCGTGAATGTTTGCCGGCGAGGTGAAGAACGTTAGCATTTGTAATAGTTTGATGATTTTGGGATATATGTTGCAATCGAGGCACCATAAATAAATGGCATTTAATTTGCGAAGAATGCCACATGCGTGGATAGCAAGGGTTGCTCAGACTAATTAGTAGAACCAGGGAAAGTCTAATTTATTTTTTAGAAGCTTGTTATATGTTGCACTACGAAATTATATGGCGTTTTCCATACGCGTCGATGACTAAAAGAAGTTTGAATAAGTCTTGATAATTTCGGTGCTCATGTATCTCGTGAAACTACGCAGATTTACGTATATTAGCTTGCAAAGCTCATATAGCAACAAGCCTCGAGAATCCGTTCTACAGTCTGAATGAAGTGGCAGCTAAATGGCGTTAGGTACGACGCAGCTGAGTGATGGCGAATATAATCGCTGGAAAGTCAGCAAAAGTTTCGGATTTGCAGATTGTCATCCTTGTGGAGTCACGTCAAATACAGTATATGGACATACCCAACAAGCAATCGCTTGCCATACGGCCGAAGCATAAAGCAAGATCAAGAATGAGTATAAAGAAATTGTCCACTTCTTGCCTCCAATGAGGTAAGGACTGGGAAATTCTGTTTTGTAAAGTGAGATGGTAAATGAGTTCCCTGGAACAAGCGGGGGTCAGGTGTATGGGCTGTACGTGGTCGATGATGGTTCGGATTTTTTTTTAATAAAATGTGTCCGCGGAAGCAGGAGTGACAAGTAAGTGGTATGGTAAAAGCCTGTACCGTCGTAGCATACAGCGAGATGGAGAAGGAGTGTACCGTAATCGTCAAGTTCTCTCCTCCGATGAGGAAAGTACCGGCGGATTGTGTTTCGGTAGAGTGGGACAGTAAAGAGCGAACTCGGTTCGCATGAGCTTCTCGGCTACAAGGGTTGTATGGGAGGTAGGGAGGCGGCTGGTGTCTGCTGAAACGGAGGTGAGGGGAAACTGCGAGTGGCCGAAGTAGTTGATGGGAGGGGCGTACCTGTAGGAGGAAGCGCAGAATTAGTGACTTGGGAAACGGGGAGAGGGGCGGGAAAGAGGCTGAAGGAGCCCAGAAGCCGGGTTTCGTCCGGCGGAAAGGATGGGGGGGGGGGGGAATGCATGCACACAAAGCAAAAGTGCAGCCTGCAAACACAGGGATGGAAAAAATGGGACGAAAAGAGATCGAAGAGGTCATAAAGAGGGAGCAGGCATGGCGGGGGTTAGCTGGTTTGCGGAAAATGACTTCCGCCGAATCTGGAGCTAAAGGCCATCGCCAAGCGTGATGGGGACGTTGATGGCGGAACCTGGTAGTGCTGTGTGTCTGCATACACGTGAGGCGGATCAGCTGCGTTGGCGTGGGAGTTAGTGAATAATTTTTGTGGGCTGGCCTTGTTGCCCGAGCGGTGGAAGGGGATTTTTTTTTTTGCTTGAGTGGCCGATGGAGTCTGGCGACGGTGGAAGGTGGAGCCTGGGATGAGCTTGAAGTGCGAGCTGTGGAATGCCTTGCTGGGGAGCCGCTGGTTCTCGTTTCTGAGCGTCACTGTTGAGGAGAGGCATAGCTACTGCGAGACGGCGGTCTGGAATTGCTACGGCACAAAAAAAGCCCTCGGTCGTTATCGCGGGGTGAGCGTGGTTCGTAATGTGTGCACCCCCGTTGGGGCGAGCGGGTGACATTTTGTGGTGGAGGTACTAAGATGGCTGAACGCGGGTGGGTGCGTGGAGGAGAAGCAGGAGTTGCGGGAACGAATTGGGAAGATTCCTCTGGAGCCTTAGAGTCTTGGAATTGTTCAAAATTGCGGAAATTTGCTTGCTTATGCCTGTGATCCCCTTACGCTTTTAAGGCCTCCGATTGTCCCGATTCTCCCCTTCCGACCAGTTACAAGCTATTACCAGTGTAAATTGAAGCACTGATTACTAAAACCCCACAAGTCAAGTCAAGTCAAGTGTGACTTACGGGGTTTTATTAATAGGTGCTTCAATTTCTGTTACATACAAGATATAGGTGGATCATGACTTCCGACCTGTACCGACCTTTCCGCTTGAATAAGAGAAGTTCTGACTGGATCAGATTACGCGGATCCCTCTTCCGAAAAAATCAAACCAGTTTGATTTTGTCGGAAGGTATGCGTTGTCGGAAGGACGTGGGAGTAGCGGTTAGTCAAGTGCAAACTAGGTGGCGAATATTTCCTCTGCAGTTAGCCAATTAGAAACCGTTTACAAAAACAACCTCCATATTTATTGTTTCAATCGGAAATGCTCGCGTTTGGGGAAAAAATTTCATCCCACGATCCACTATCACTCTGACTTCCTACGATTGTTTGTGCGAGTTTTGGATGGTTCCCGGCATTTCCAAAAGCTTCCGACTGGCCACCGACTTGCTTGCATGCGGAAGCATAGTTGGATCACTGGCATTAAGGTAAGCAAACTCTTGCTGTGCGCTGAGCTGTCTGGTTTGCGAGTAAACAGCATAGAATCGAGACGAGCGGGGATTGTGGGAATGAAGGTGCGGAGGAATAGGAAGCCACATTGGGAGTGGTCTTGTTCATTAACCTTTGTTATCGGGAACACAAAGTATGAGATGTACACCTTTAGGGTCCTTACAAAGCACATACAGTACCTAAACTTAATAAATTCAGCTGAGCAGTTTTTGAGATGACAGGAATAGACTACTACCCTAATACAGCAACCGAGGCGGGACACTTGACAAAAGTTACCTTCGTTCAAATATCTGAAAAATTAACAAAATTCAAAAATGTCAGGAACAAGTAAACACCAAGAACAGGACAGTGTGAAAGCAATTAAGGTGACAAAATAACTGAATAAATAAGGTAAAGTTTATTAAGAGTGACTCCCTGTTTTGAGTTCAGGAAGTTCACTGATGAAAGAAACAAGTGAGGCACTTCCTGTCTGTCTCTGATAAATGGCTCTGATCAGGAACTCAGTGAGAAAGGCACAGGATGAGGGAAAAATTAGCTTTTGACTTCGCTCAGAAACACTCTCATTTTTGTCAGCTTGTCTCTTCCTATCATGCCGCTCTTGGTCTGTCTCAGCCAACCAATCTCAAATGTGGCAATTCAAGATTACAACGAAGACCACAGGGAATTATTTGCTGGTTTTCTCTGGTCTGTAAATGGTAAATTCTGATCTATGCCTAGTCAAAGGTGAATAATTTGGTGAAGTAAGCTGGCAGCCAAACAGATGGATTTGCTCACTGCGGCCTGGTTGGTTTGTGAAGAGCTGGTCTTGACCGCAAAGAAGAGTCAAAATCACAATTGAAGCACTGATTACTAAAACCCCCCAAGTCAAGTCAAGTGTGACTTATGGGGTTTTCGTAATGGGTGCTTCAATTCAAACCAATTCATCCAGCTTTGGTTCCAACAAGAATTCTCTGCACGGGTGACGCAGTGCACCAAAGACGTGCAAGCAAGAATGTGCAATCCTGCTGTCTTTACTCCAATGTTTTCAGGGTTGCTTTCTATTTATTCAACACTTTCATAATATTCCATTTTAGAGCATGTCGACAAACAATGCACGGCAGGCAGCATCAGGTTTCAGCTGAAGATTCCCTCCACTGGGAACAAGACTGCCTCTTGACACCAGCGATATTAATGCGTGCGGTGAAAAACACATTACTCAGGAATATTTTTTATTAGACTTGGTAAATCGTTTTTTATTGCAGTAGATTTTTTTTTAAGCGCAAACATGTCACAGTATTTCGGGTGGTGAAATCATCAGTGATTAAAATATCCTGGCCTCAAAAAGAAACTCATCTGGAACAGAAGTAGAGTGGGTGGTGCTCGCGTTAGAATGATTGAGTTCTCCACCTGAATTTCAATTCACAATATACTCAGCAACAAAAGTTTCTGTGACACCATTTATGTGTATGTTATAAATGACACGCAAAGATCTCAATGCAATCAATATGTTTATTTAACAGGAGAAACACTGACTTTTCAGTGCCAACGTCACTCAAAACGAAAAATGTCATTTTCATGCGTCATGAAGCACTTGTCTGACGTCTAACCAATTGTGACCTTCACACTTCAATACCGGGTGTGACTTCCTCGTGCCATGATGCAAGCAACGCATCTCCGGCGCATGGACCGAATCAGATGTGCCAGAAATTGCTGTGGGATGTCATTCCAAATCTGACGTAGACGTTGTCGCAATTCCTGGAGTGTAGCTGGCGGGTTATCCAACCGCCGCAAACGTCGATCCATCTCGTCCCAAAGATGCTCGATTGGGGACATGTCTGGGGATCTGGCTGGCCATGGCAGGACATTGACATGTTGTTGCATCAGATACTGCTGTACAATCCTTGCAACGTGTGGTCTGGCGTTATCATGTTGCAGCGTTATTCCGGGACCATGTTGCATCAAAAACGGTACCACCAATGGCCGTAGCACTTCATCGCGATATCTTTGACCTGTCAGATTTCCATCAATAACAAGCAAATCTGTTCTGTTTCTAGCCGTGATCCCTCCCCAAATCATGACACTACCACCTCCAAAACGATCAAATTCCTGAACAGAGTTGTTGGCATAACGTTCTCCACGTCGACGGTATACACGTAAACGACCATCACATCGGTTAAGCATGAATCTTGATTCATCAGTGAAGAGTACAAGATCCCACTGACGTTGGATCCACCGTCGATGTTGTTGTGCCCACTGTAGACGCAGTCGTCGGTGTTGTACTGTGAGTATTGGACGTCTTGCTGGCCGACGTGGGACAATGCCAAAATGACGGAGACGGCGACGGATTGTCTGTGCAGACAGTCGCCTCAAACCAGGTATAGTTCTTGCAGTTATGGTTGCAGGTTGGAATCGATTTCGGAGATGGGTTGTTCGAATCCAGTTGTCCTGTCTGGGAGTGGTTACTCGTGGACGGCCGCTGCGAGGACGGTCTCTTACATGTCTTGTCTGCTGATGACGCTGCCATAAGTTCCAAATGGTGTTTCGGTGGACATTCAGGCGATGAGCAACTTCCCTCTGCGAGGTTCCGGATTCAATCATCCCAATGGCCCTCCACCGATCATTTTCAGACAGTCTTGGCATTTAGAGGGTAGAGTTCCTGATCCGAAATGGCTGTGTTTTCGATAAGTGATGCTTCCGTCGTTCATCAGGCACAATGTGAACATTCCAAAAATTCTCCTCTTTTATTGCCATCCACAAGCATGATTTACGCACATTTTCACGTGCAAAGTCATTTTCTCGCATTTTCATGATTTCCATTTCAATGTTGTGTTTACGTGTACTGTTTCAGTCTGATATCACCATGTATGACAATTTCATAATTGCGTTATGAAAAATAATTAACAATATTGGTGTCACAGAAACTTTTGTTGCTGAGTATATTTGCATACACCGACAGACCTTATACACACAGAGATTGAACAGACGTAATGAAAATGGATATTTCCAAGCCATTTCCCTCTTCATGACTTAGGCACTGTATAAGGCCTTGGCATGGGTCTGGGGAGTAATATTGTTGTAACAAAGCATTTGTGTACGGCAAAAAGTTATAAAAAAAAAAAAAGTAATGGTATTGTGATTTTGTTTTGAAAAAACATATAGGCCTCATCTGTCTCCAGTATTCGTGCAGTGAAATTAATTAAGCAAGACAGGAAAAAAAAAAAACAGGTGCAGAAAGTTTTTGCTCTCTGCTACGATAGGCGTGAAGGAATACTTACCGAGTTATCAAAACAATGCCTCAGCATCTCAATGAAGGAAGAACGCCAAGTTCAGACTTGTGAACAGGAAGACGAACGACTTCCTTAAGCACGCTACACAGACAAGGCCTGTCTGATAAATCACACTCGCATTTTCCCCCCGTCTCTGGGCTTGGAGAAATGAAACCGTAGAAATGATTCAGGGCCTGCGCTTGAACAGAAAGGGAGCTGAGGAGCAGACGGCAGTGGTGCAGAAGAGAGGCGGCTCTCGATTAGTCAGGCACTGGCTCTGTTCACCCTTTCAGGTCCCAGCCCACTCAATCATTGAGCAGGTGTCTGTGGCGGGCCGGAATAGCCGAGACGCGCATCCTTCGCTGGCATTATTCTACCCAGCGGACATTTTAAGGGATTCGTACAGACACAAATAGACCAGGCCCTTTGAATTGCGCTACATTTAGACTGCTCTACTGCTTAGACTCAAATAAATGTGCACAAATATCTTGGAAATTCTCAACGTCATCAGCCCTATGCTGTTTTTGCATTGAAAAATGAAAACGAGTCCAAATTTAGCATTTTTGTATATTTTATTTACAACATATTATTATATTTATAATAATATGTATTATTATTATTATTATTATTATTATTATTATTATTATTATTATTATTATTATTATTATTATTATATTTCTCATATTTTTTGCATTTTTTCAGTGCTTTTTTTCTAAGATTGTTTTGAATTTTTAATTCATAATTTCTCAACAAATTGAAAATGTGACTGATAATTTTTCCATTGCAGTCTTCACACACACACACACACACACACACACACGTGCACTATATATATATACATATATATGTGTATATATATACTGTATTCTGACTTATTTCCCTCTCATTTTAAAATATCACGGCATAAAGCTTTCTGCCATTGAAAATTGAAGACCTCTCTGCCATTGAAAATGAGAAAAAGACTTATAATTAGTTGATAGCCTTCTCATCTTGAAAGGGGAAAGAAAATTTCCGCTGAATCGCAGCGCGTGACACGTTGTCACAGCATTTCCCGTCAAGTGCTGCAGCACAATGCTGTCAGCCCTCAGCTCAGTGTCCCTGGATATTTGGCAAGCATGTTGTCCAGTGCCTAGCATTAGTCTCCAGGAGATGAAAGCTAATTATTACAAAAAGAAAATGAGCGTGATCTTCCAAATTGAGCGTGCAACGTCAGCTCGCATTATTTAGTGGCAGTCAAAGCAAACTATTCACGGAGGGTTTAAATCCTAAGCCTGACAGTCTGTGTCATTGCTAGACGGGGCGTCCCTAGACGTTTGAATGTCACAGACCTTGGAGTTGCGCTTTCCGTCAGTGATACGGGCAGAGCAGCTTAAGGCGATTAATATTCAACAGCCATTGAGGGAACCGTATGACTAGTAAACTGCATTCAGCCGCAGTTCACGCGACCAAAAACAACAGCAGTGGTGGAGTGCCGGTGACCTCGGGAAAACTGCATCTGGTGACTGGAATTCGTAATGACGGTCGGGGCAGACTTGGACAGAACCTTTCCCGTTTGAAGTGAAGTCGGGGAAAATGCCACTGTCTGCGTCTGAACCCCAGCGGCCCCAGACGCGGGACGATACGGCGGGCACAGCGCGTGCTGTGCTGAAGCTCTGCCTTATTCCTCAGTCTAGGAGTAGACACTTTGGGCCCACAATCGGTGGAATTAAGGAGAATTTCTTCCTCACCTTGTTGACTGCCTTTCACAAGGCTTGAGGCTCACCCTTTCTGCACACAGCAGAGAGCTTAGAGCAGTGTGACCGAGATTAACACCATAACCGTACAGCTGTATTTATGTTAATCTCATTCCTCTCTCAGGCTCCCTGAAGACAACACAAGCCTGAAGTTAGAGACGGTCTTACGTTTAATACCGGGTTGCAGTCTCACATTTTTGGCACGAGATGCCTGCTTCCTGGCTCTGCCTCTTGATTTCTCACAACCTAAACACATCTCTTGCCAAATAATAATAAAAAAACACCACTTTCTGTAGCCAGTAATCATTATCCATTAGATTTTACAGACTAGCATATCTCAGCCAAAATACATCAATAAGATAATGGAGGGTAAAGAACACAATAAAATGCTCGGTTTTCAATTAACTTTGATATATGACCAGTTTATACATTTAATTTCATCATGGTCAGAGTTTATTTTGAGAGAGACATGAACGCTGAACATTGAAGGGTGAAGAGGAGATTTTTCCACCAGGAAAATGCCAGCCTTTTGAGGAGCCCTGGCTCTGTGTATAGGGAGAGTTTCCTCTTGAAATACATGACGGAAAGCTGGCTTCTGATCGGCATCTGGGCGCATGCTGGAAGCAAAGGTTTATTTTTTGCGCAAGAGCTGAGTCTACTTTCAAAACTTCAACAAAAACCTGACCTGCTTTACCACTCGCTATGCAAAATCCCCCTGCAGCCATAAGAATACATAAAAGATAAAAATGTTGTCTTCTATTTAAATGTCAGTTTAACAGGTGTTATGCACTTCGATACGAATGCCGGCTTTCAACTTGTATTTTTTTTCCCCCCACAGGATGCATTTTGGGCATATTTTGTTTTGTGATTCAAAGTCATTAAACTGCTCAGCTGTAACAGACACATAACAAGGAGTGTTTTTGCACAGGTAAGCTGGCACTACATTGTTAAATCTGACGGAGCCTCAGGTAGCAACTGAAGACACAAGGTGGCAGCCAATGGCCTGCTCATATACAGATGCACCGGGGGGTTATCTTAATCAAGAGTCATTTGGGAGACAAAACTGAATAAAATGCATGACCCTGTCACTGCACAGATAGCACGGTCTTTTCCTTCAGATCTCATGCATGAATCTTTGGTCCTTAACGTGCCAGTTTCAGATGCTACTCTAGAACTTTCAGGGATTTCCTTGCGTAGCGGTCTCTTTAGCCATTTGAAGAGCATGCTTTCTATACTGTTTTTTTATTTCTACAGGTCAGAGTTTTTCCTCTGCTTTGAGTTATTAGCGCTGAGGGTTACATCAGCACTTGAATTTTCAGAGAACACTGATCACATTTGTATGGTCTGACATGAAGAGGGATTCAGGACCTGTAAGTCACAGTACAGTGATAGCAAAAACGGCCTCGTCTCTCCTTTTATCAACATGCTTTTCTGTGCAGTCAATTCACAAGTCAGCGGGCTAATTGAAAACAGGATCTTTCAATTTCTTTTCTGCGGGTGTTTTTTTACTGAGTGTGCCATGAGCATTGACTGTTTAAAATGTGCTCTCCGACCCACCTCTGATATTGCCAAAGGTTTAATGTGTTTGCTGGCAGAATGTGGAGACCATTGTGACTAGTAATTACAGTACTGGCTAGAGCTGGGACACCTCATGAATGGACAGACTCTGCACAGCTAAAACCTTGACTGTTTTATTTACTTTTGACTCGCGTTTGCCTGAGACTAGATAAATTTCCTGAGCTGAACGCTGGTTTTTTAGCCTTGTTTACACGTGTAAATCCTGGCTGCTGCTTCAATGGCTGAATGAAAGCACATAATCATTGGCATTCCAGTGTGACACATGCTCAACTTTGGCTGCTTCTTCAGGACAAGCCGCACATGAGCCATCTGTAGAACCAAGCCTTAGTGATATATGGGAACTGCTCTTTATGCATTTATACACTTCAGTTCGCTCTGTTTTAGACTCAATAAACTGCCAGCAGGGCGTTGATCAGTGAGTGAGCTCTGAGCCTGTAGTGCGGCGTCAAATTGCAATGATAGTTTTGCTGCGAAAAAAACAGAGCAGATCAAACAGTTTGAGCGTGTAAGCGGCAGTTTATTTTGTGCATGCAAACACTTTTTTACATCTAACAAGAGTTTTTTTTTTCTTGCCGAAACAAATCATTAATGATCGCGCATCCTGCCAGTTCCAACCCCCTACACCCCCAACCAGTATGTAAACTCACTCATAAAACGAAAGCTTTCATGTCTCCACTCGCACTTTGGCTGAGCATTTCATGCTTTCAAGGGCAGTTTTTTCTTTCTTTCTTTTTTTTTTTTTTTTGCTGTTTTGGAAAGCTTTATCAAACTGTAGCCCCGTGTTTCAGAACTCCATTGCTTTCAACTAACAAGAGAGATTGAGGCATCATTAGAGTGCTCTCACATGGATGTTTTAATCACGTCCGTGATCTCACACCTAAAAGAGTGTTTCATTATAAATTGGACTGTCTGAAAGACTTTTTGGGAACCGAAAGTAGACATGATGTGTCTGCATGCTTTTTTTTTTGCCAGCTCCTGTGCTGCTGCATTCATTTCCTATGTCTCTGTGACAGTGTGATCAAGTGCAGGAGATTTCCCACTCCAAACGGACGAACCGCTTTGTCGGCCAAGGAATCGGGGCCTAGAAGTGGCCCTCTCTCCGTCACCATGACAATTCCAAAGAGGGAGCAAGGGGCGATGACGAATCTCCGTCAGCCCTCTTATAGTCAGTGGTGCTCGTCCCCTAGTAAACGGGCTGGGCTTGTTTAAGGTCGGATTGCACCCCAACCCACCAACCCTGCCACCTCGCCTGACCATAAAACTGTATAAATGGGGCTACAAGTCCATAAACAATAAACATAACATATATGGTTACGAATCCGAAAGATTAATGCTGGCAGTCTCATATGTTCTTCAGCTTCATTGTTTTCAACAGCAGAGTGCTGGAGGACAGATGCAAAGAGAATATTGTTATGGCTTCCATGCTCTACACTGAACAGCGCTTTTGTGGCTATCAATTGTAGGTGAACCGCCCGCTGTTTTTTCTACCTGTTGATTTCAGATAATTCCCTAATTCAAGGCAATTTTCCTCCTAATTACACATGGTGCTCATAAATGACATAATTACCAGTGTGAAGTATAATGCAATTGAAACAGCATTAAGCTTCCACTAATAAAGAGCGAGTGCCTGAAATATAAACCATTTTACACGGACAAGTGGAGATAATAATCCTTAAGCGATAATTGATGGGTGAGTTCTGGCTATTACAAATGTTCACAACAACTTACAATAATGTGAGAAAAGACAAAACACACACTGCGCTGGCCACTAAGACTGCAGCCAGTGAGTGCAATGGAACTGCCAGTGTAATTTATCAGTATTTGCCTTTTGGAGAACTCCAAACTTACCCAGGAAACGGGCATTAGAGGCAACAGTTTAAGTGTGGCCTTATGAGTAAAGGACATTTGCCGTGTTAAAGTTTCAATTTTGACAGTCATCGAGAAATGATAACTGGGAGTTTGCTGTGGTTTGTTTGCCGCTGCATTAGCTCACTTTAACAACAGTCTTAGCACGGCAGAACAGCCATTACTCTGCCACCCGCAGCACAGCAAGACACTGGTATCTTCTGTCTTTTGCCCAATCTGAGTCACCTCTTCTTACACAATGTGCTAAATCTCCCGTGAAATGTTGTGTCATGCCTTGCAACAAATGTCTGCAGTCTCCCAGGCAAAACACTTGAGCTCCAGAATTTTTTTTGTGAAAACACAGTTGGGAGTTCTAAATATGGATCAAAATTGAAAAGCTGCAATTGCAAATAATAAAAAGAAAACAGCTACACAATCTGCTCTGCAAATTTGCTGCATTTCATGCCAAATATTGCATATTCATTAATATTTTAATCTCTTTTTTTTTCCTGTGCGCAAAATGTACCCCCTTTGTTCCAATCACAGTTACATCTAATAGTGTCAGTGTGTGTCATAAATTAGACTGAAAGATTCTTTCGAAGCAATGGCATGCATTAAAGGAGAAGGCATTAACTATGAAACAAATTAATTTTGTCTGCACTGTCTTCACAAGTGCATGTTTACAAAGAGTGAGTAATTAATTCTCATTTTCACAGCATTCATTTTTAAAACATGAGAGAAAAATCTGCCAAATCCATATTTGCTGCTCGCTCAGTATGGAATTAAGGATTTCAGATATGAAGATCTGTATGCAATCTAATGTAAATTTGGCCATATTTTTACAAGCATGAGCATGGATTAGTCATTCAATTTACAATTTACCGTAGTCGCAACTGGAAAAAAAGCGCCATGATTATGTAAAACAAATTGGCCTAAAATAACAAGTGACACGATGAAAACAGGAAACTCGAAGCCTTAGGTGTCCAAACAAGTCAGAAAAAAAAATCAGTCGATTAAATGGAAAAGATTGTGCTTCTTGGCAAACTCTGTCAGCACAAATTTGCTGTATATCGTCTGTGAGAGAGATCATTCTGGCACCTCTAAGCTCCACTTACTCCTTCATCAAAACTGTCGGAGGCGCACCTGGATTCTGTCGTGGCTATGCGAACCACCACACAGCATGATGATGCTTCCACAGTTTAACATACGTAATAAGCTGATGTTGAGCACCAAGTACAGAGTGGTGCACGGCTCAGCACTAACTGTGGTTATGTCCCAGAGTAGCAGTGACTAACAGGTTTTAACCGGCTTAACCCCTGTCATCCTCTCCAAGCCTGGGTCAAATGGTACCTCACCAATATTGACCAGCGGCTATAGCTGGTAATGTCCTGGCTGAGATACAACCATCCAACCAAAGCTGTGAGCCACCCCGGGAATTAAAAGTCCTGCAGAAAACAGAATCAATCTTTAAAATTGTTGTTTCAAAATTGGCTTCTGAAGTATCCAAAAAATTAAGATGCATATGATAAAATGCATAGCTGAATAAACTCATCAGAAATTTTATTAGCATGGCCATAATAAAAGTTTCAGGGAAAGGGGACATTTTATTATAACTCTGTGATTGGTTGAGCTCCTTAATGACGAAGCTAGGTAGATTGATTCAGTACAATGTGACATCACCTTGGAATGAAACAGGTCATGCTCAATTTGAATCTAGCCTCTGGGATAGAAAAATCTTAGATAGAGACTTATTACCCCCAAGGCTCAAAACACAGAATAGAAGGGAATTAATGATATAAATTCACCAAGTTCACTTCAATCAAAAACGGGCGAAAAAAAATCTCGTGAAATTAAGTTGTTGAAAATTTCCTCCTTTAGAAGCATTTTCATGTATCTGCAAATATGATGTCACTGCATATAGCTCATAGAAATGCATAGTCATTCAATAAATACATACACAATCACACCAATTTTCGCAACACATACTGCTGTTCTGAGCTCTTAAGTACCTTGAAAATTTAAGTCATACTGCCATTTATACCACAGTGGGTAGAGATGAGTTAATACATTCTGCATTATTGATTATCATATAGCCAGGTACAGTAATCAGTGAAGCAGTAGAGCAGGGTGGTGCAAACCAATGAAATGATCTGCTCGGTCAGCTGGTTTGTGTTTTCACCGTAATATCATCAGTGGGCGCAGATCTAAGGAACTGGAAGTGGTGACTTTAATGTGTAATTAACAACATTCACTGTTCAATTTACTGGCACGTAATAAAAAAGCACAAGGGACCTTGTGGATCACTACATTCAGGAATGAAAGTCATTGTGTCAAAATGAATCGCCATTTTGCATTGATGCGCTGAACATTACATGTACATTACTCAATGGTAGCAAATACAGTATCCAAATAGGGAATCAAATCCTGGGAACCTGCAGCATTTAGGCAACATGCCCAGTTCCCTGCCTGTTTTATTTCATTAAAGCCTGGTCCAGTTTTTCCCAGAATCCATCAGCAACTTATTACTTTTGAGAGTAGGTTTTTGGAATGCTTGTCCAAATTTTAAGTCAATGAAATCAATTGCCTTCAATCACCATTATTTGTTTGTTACAGCTGCAGTTCATTTATAAAAGAATTGGTAATACTTTACACCAAGGGTACATAATAAACAATGATTAATGCAGTAATAAGCATTACCTATCAGTTAATTAACAGTTCAGTGTCGTATCAGACTATTATGTAACCATAATTAACCATTTATTAATGCTCTTTATCACCCTGTGAAGTTGGAAACATCCCTTAAATATCCCTTAACTAACACTTCAAACTATTAATCTGTTCTGTAACGCGTACATTAATACCTTATTTAATATGAACAACATTGGCTAATAATCACAAGACACGTTAGGTAACTGTTAATTAACTGTTAGATAATGACTATTACTGCGTTAACAGATATTAATCAATGTGCCCTTACTGTAAAGTGGCACCACAAAATTCTGATCACATATGTGTGACGTTACATCTTAAAAGGGTTAAGGAGAAAAGCCGGCCTGACAAACGGTCGAAGAACAGCTAGGATGAAAGCAACAGAGCGTGGGGCCGACCCACACATTCTCCCCACCAACCGAGGAAACAAATCAATAGGGTAAGTCTGCCGGACCCCTCCGTAAGACAGACTGAGGTTAAAGAGTCATTAGAGGGAACAGCTTCTTAGCCAAGCGTGTACTTTCTAGTCACTGTAGAGAGGGAAAAAAACCCTGCAAGACACAAATTCATTGTCCTTGAGCCAGAAGCAACTGAATTACCGCAGGGCTCCATTTGCTATTATTTAAGTACATTTAATTCACATTAATTATGTCCCTGACACAGAGTTTTCAGTGATATTATCGATTCGCCTTGGCTGCCGCCACAGCTGCAGATCCTTTGTGTTGGTGCTATAACTAAAACAGTTTTTATGAGGATCAACTTACTGTGTTTATTACTGATGCATAGAAGACAAACCCTAATGTTTTATGTGACCCCCTTGAACTTTTCTGTAGTGCCAAATTCAGGTCAAACTTCACATTTTTAAATACATAGGTTTTTATTTGAGTCGTGCCACACTTCTTGTGACCGTTTCTGGTGCATACAGAAGAGCTTTTATTGATGTTGATCACCCAATACCTTTGGCTATAGCGCCACCACCAGGCCAAACTTAATTTTAAAAACTTAGAATAACTCAAACAGTTTTGATGGGAATCCTGTTAATTCTGCCTTCAACATTTTTGGTGCATAGCGAAGAGCTTTTATTGATGTTGATCACACAATACCTTTGGTTATAGCGCCACCACCAGTTCAAACTATTCTGATGGCAATTATGTCAAACCTTCAGTGATTGTTCCTTGGGTACAGAGGTGATGTAGGTGCCCCTATGACCTTGTCTCCATCACCAACAGGCCATACTTTTCCTTTATAAAAATGCTTTAACTCAAAGTGTTTTCAGGGGAATCCTATCAACTCTGCTATTTCTGCTGCATAGGCCTGGAACTACGGTGGCCAACGGGTACAAACGCGCTGCATATACAGAAACGAGATGCATATACAGAAAACGACGCGCTGCATATACAAAAAACGACATGCATATACAGAAAAGCGATGCATATACAGAAACGCGATGCATATAAGAAAACAGATGAAAAAGAAAAACGCTGTAAATACAGAAACACACTCTGAATAAGAAAACAGATGCAAGAGGAAAACGCTTTAAGTACAGGAACGCGCTGCATTTAACCCATCACCTTGGCCAAACTACCAACTTCCTATCCTGCTTAAACTCAAACAGTTTGATTAGCAAAAGTTTTATGTTCCCCACTTCCATTTCCACCCTTCACCAAATACCAGTTGTGATGGTAATTCATGCATTATATCAAGAGTATTTTCTGCTCTAATTTATCCATTTGCTTCATGTCAAAACACTTGTACTCTAACAAGCAATTGTAAGTGCTGATCTGGCATGATAGCACCTCATCAAAATCGCACCCATCACCTTGGCCAAACTACCAACTTCCTATCCTGTTTATTATGTATTTATTTTTTCACTAATCAATCAAAACTGATTATTATCGCAAATTATTCAAGTTTGCTTGCGTATTTTTCTGAACAAAGGACACATTCATTTTTGTTCAACAAGCCTCGTTATATCTTTCCATGTGACGATTATTTGACAGCAAGTACATCACGTAATGTTACTAACGTGATGTCTGCTGTATTTGCGCATTTTATTATTAGCTGTGACGGTACAACCGTCGTTCTCCGATCTAGTGATGGCTTGACCGATGTTCAGAAACGTCGCTACCTCCAGGGGGTGAGGCTCATTCTGTCTTCCGTACAGCCCCAAGCATTTTAAAATCCCTCTTGTATGCATACTAATCACAGTATCGCCCATCGTGCTCAATTATAGCATAATCTCGCCATGTTTCAAGACAAGCAGAAGTAGGACTTAATCAAACCATGTAAATGAGCCAAAAGTTTCTTGTCATAATGTGATGTTTTCGCGTTGAAATAACGTGAAGATATCTTGTTAAAGCGTGAAAATATGTTGTCATAACACGAAAAGGATCTTGTAATAACAAGAAACTTTTCACTACAGACCCGTTTTTTTTCTTCAGGAATGGCAGCAATACGCTGCCGTAAGTCAGGGACTCTACCACATGACCTTGCCCATTCATAAGTTTCAATGTCTCCTTGGAGACGATTGTCCAATCAGAGAACAGGTAAAAGGTGCAATAGACATAACCTTTAGAGAAAATAAATCGCGGCCCGCCTGCGTCATGAATATTCATGAGAAAATACAAAATCTGGCCTCGCATGGTCACGAAAAAAAAGACGCGCGGCCTGGAGCACTTCCGTTGTGTGACTTTCTTATTTGCATGTTTTCTTAAATGCAGCGCGTTCCTGTACTTAAAGCGTTTTCCTCTTGCATCTGTTTTCTTATTCGGAGCGCGTTTCTGTATTTACAGCGTTTTTCTATTGCATCTGTTTTCTTACATGCATGTCGTTTGTGTATATGCATGTCGTTTCTGTATTTGCATGTCATTTCTGTATATGCAGCGCGTCGTTTATGTATATGCATCTCGTTTCTGTATATGCAGCGCGTTTGTACCTGTCGGCCACCGTACGGAACTTTCACAAATTCTATTTCTCTATTAGTTCTACTCTTACACCACCATTAGGTGAAACCACATTTTCAGATGCAGTAATTCAAAGTCTTCTAATAGGAATCAGATCAGCTTTGTTGTGAATGTTTTAGTGCATAAATGAGCAATCCTACTGTTCTGTTAACTATTTTGTATGCAACTAGGCAAACAGTTGTAATGGAACGAAGATAAAATTTGCTGTGAACATTTCTGGAGTCTAGAGTAGTTCTCCTGTGGATTTTCTTATCCCTACACACTTTCCTATGGCGCCACCATGAGGCCAAACTATGAATTTGGCTTATTAGGAGAATGCTTTTTTGATGATATATCCTGCGATCATCCAGTGACAGCATATCTTCAGTTTCAAATGTTTCTTTACTCAGCAATGAATTGAAATGCAAAAGAGTCAGAAATTTTCATGGCTGCATCATGCACTCAGATACATGAGCAAGGTTACCTCAGGAGGCGAACTGTGTCTTAGAGTTATGCGTACTCTGAAAAACTACCACTCCCAAAAAGCCACGTGAAAGGTGTCCCAATTCAGTCAAGCTATACTTGGGAGGTTGTGCTTTTCATTTAAATTAAATAATGTGATCGAGTCCTCCAATTTTGGTACTAGTGCATTGGGAGTATTCATTTTCGGCCAATTTTGCCATGTGACCCCTTGACAAATGTCTCGCTGGTCGTAATTCGATCTGTGGCTGGTCAAGACAGGCCTTCCTCAGGACAAAGTAATTCAGGCTGGTTGTGCAACAGGTGGTCCTCATGGTCAAGATGACTATGTAAGCTGAACTGCTGGCTCAGCAGTAGAGTATTTTAAACAAAGCTTTAACCAACGAACAGCATAGGTTTGTTTAATTTGGAATTATATAAATGGCCTGTTTAACAAGCACACAGGCCCAGAGCATTTTTTACAACCAGTGCCATCCTCCCCATCTGTGGATTATCAACCAACCAGAGGGAGAGAAGGAACTGACAGGGATATAATCTTTGAGAGAGCCCCAAGCAATGCTCGGAATTCTGGTCCCCTGGAAGTATACAACTTTGAGCTTTCACATTAAATAGAATATATAACTATTCTTGAGCTTTGCTCCCTTAGAAGCCATGATTCCTCAGAATCATCACCCTACTTTTCATCCTACTATTAACAGCCCTGACTGGAGATAGGATGGTAATACTGTCTTAACTCTGGATGCTTCACCTGAAAAAGGGCAGCATGTATAAATGGTCGCAAACTACAGGATTAGATTAATTTAACTCCTGCTTCTCATTAGTTTCCCTGGAGACTCCGTGAGCAGACAATGACCTCACATTCACTTTCCCTCTCTCAAACCCTTCTCACAAACTAAGAACTCAACTGAACTTGTGCAACCAAGTGGCCTAGCCTGTAAAACTTTTACCGAGATGAACCGTTCCCAAGAAGTTCAGTGCATTAACATAACCAACTAAATAAATAAAGTGATGAATTTGTGATCTGTTCATAGTGTGTGTTCCGGCCTTTCACCTGGTGCGTACTGGAACTGGTTCCAGCTCGCCTGTGGAACCCTGACAAGGAATAATCAAGCCACAAAATGTATGGATGGATAAATAAATGAATTAAAATAAATCAGAGTTAAGCGGGGAAACATCAGCGGGGTTTTGGAAACACATTATGTTCGGCAGCCAAGAACTCATGATTCATGCAGGTTTCCCTTGGCTCTCCATTGCGGATTATTTTTGCAGTTTAAACACCGGAGTCTCCCAACAGACACCTCCTTCCTGTCTAGTGAGTAAGAGGTAGCTTTGCCCAGAGGTGTTCTCTGTTCTGTAAAACATCTCCAGGATCACAGTACCTGTCCCAGCAGCTTGTTTTTTAAAGCCACAGAAAGCACTTGTGACTGTGCAATTTGTCTAACACCTGACAGGGAAAAGGAAGGCTTTTTTCTCTTCATATTTCAGGAAGATTTGGTGATTGACAATGGGGGAAAAAAAACATCTAAATAATTATTTTCCTTCACCTTAAATAACAAGCGATTTGAGTTCTTGGCTTAAAGCCTGACAGACATGGTGCTGTGCAGGGGGATGCAGTTTAACCAATCATATTGAGTAAATGAATCATGACCTAGGGGGATCTAAAAAAAAGCTATGAGGCATGGGGCTAGTGCATGCCTGTTGTATCTGTCATTCTCAAAGCCGCTTCCATGTGTGTTTTTGCATCTTTGCGTTAACTTTGAATGTAATCTGTCGTGCAAAAAATTCGTTTCGCGTCCGGTGTGAAAGCGGCTTAATGGACAGGACTGTTCCTGGACAGAGATGCCAGTGTGTGGCTTAGACCCCTCGAAATCTATTTGTCTGCTCTACAAAATTCAAATGGCTCGTTGAAAAATAGGAATGTATTGTAATTGGTGTTTGTCAGTACCAATCTAAAAAATAATCTAAATTTAAATGATTTCCCCCATATCCTCTGGCCCATATTGAACGCCTTTATTGTACTCAGTTCAAGTGGCTCCCTTACATTGTCATGGTAACTGTTCATCAGGTATAGTTCATTCCAGTATCCGGTGAACCTGGGTAAGGACACTTGCATTCCATGTTGACAATAAAGAATATATTCTAGCAAGTGACAGAGGAGCAAGGTGCACCTATGAAGTAGGAATTCAAATGTGACATTGGTGAATGTATGAATGCCTGGCTGAAAACAACACAGAGTAAACTGCAATGACCTAGTTGTAAGAATCCTATTGGTAACAAACCTGTGCTTCCTTTTAGTTAAAGTCACTCCTCTTCTCATACTAATAAAATACATCCTCTCTTCAGTTGCAGATGAGTGAATACATCTCACAGAAAACACAATATCCTTCCACTGCTTCATCTTTAGTCTTATTGCCAATGTATGTGTAAGTTACAAATTAAACCTATAATTCTCAGTTTATTATTAAGTTGGTACCACTCCCTCATTATGCTGTGCATACAAATATGCAGCACAGCCAGGTGTGTTAGCATTCACTATAAATGCATTACACGCTCCCCCTAACCTCTGAGGATAAAGTCTTCCAAAACTGTGACACATCACATGCGCGTCACAACTTCTTTGATACGACCTCAAATGGAAAAATCAATGGCTGCGGTAAACATAGGAATTTATGCTGTAAAAATGTATGCCTGATGCATGAACGTAACCTAGCGGTGACATCAAATGTTTAGCCTTCATGCATTACGTCAACCTTTTGGCTCCGTGTAATAACTTTACTGAAAGTCATTCCCCTCAGCTTACAGTATTTTCAAGATGTGTATCTAACACAAGGGCTCTTCTGAGGGAAGGATGTTCTATATTAATATTGACAAAAGCAATTCCTCTTGCCCTATTCCTGTGAGTAAATGAGCAGGGTATGACTTCGAATGATCCTTACTGTGTGAGTGAGCATTCTCATTTAGCACAGTTTCAAAGGATATGCTCTCAACTTTATCAGATTCCTTTATCTGTTTTCAGGTTTCCTTTATCAGGATTTATCCACTTTTCAGAATTCTCTAATCTGGCCATCTGCAAAACCTTGTACATCTCAAATAAGTGAAAACTCTCACCTCAGACTAATTGTTCATTTTGGGTCATGCTCCAAAATAGTTGGCAGCTCTTTCATTTATATTTTCTTTACATAACAGCAGATGTTCTCTTATCTTTTTTTGCGGCAGCAAAAGTCTTAGTCCTTACTTAATATGAGAAAATAGATCATGTATTTCCCTCCTTGACAAATAGCAAGTGAAGTTCACACAAAAGAATGAAGTTAAATACAGTGCATCAATACAGGATTTTTTAAATGGGAACACAGAATGCAGACACAAAGGGCACGGCCTCGCTGTTCTTGATGGTAGGGACGGAGTATATCATACAGGCCAGCCTCCACATACCTCACCACCCTGCAAAAAATACATTTATCATTGTCTTTGGCAGAGATAAGACCCAAGGATACATTCCCTGGTCAAAAAGGGGCTGAGATTCTGATGCCACAAAATAAACTGCCTGACCAAATAAAGTTATCGTTACATTTTGCTGGATCGCCTTTAGGTTTGATCACTGCATGCATTCATTAATGTATTATTTCAAAAACCTAATGCAACGTAACAACATTTATTTCTGTCCAGCGCTGTATTATTTTTTGGCCAAGATCCTGAATCCCAATGACTTTCAATTGGGTTCTTAATGAGTAGGACCGTCCTAAACCTAATTCCAGTGATTCCAGCCCTAGTCTTAGATGTTTTCTTAGCCAGATGCACAGCCAATAATTTGCTCCCTCTGAAACACGGTGACAACTTTTCCACGACCTTGGGATATGTCTTCAGACATGATTGTTTAAGAAATGAAATGCTGCACACACTGGGTTAAAATAATTTTTACTAAATGCTGAAGCATATTATTCAATTTGATATAGATCTAATCATCGGCACTTAAACATCAAGCAGTCAGTGCCATTACCGTAAACTGCACAAGCAAGAATCCTGCACTTAAGAAATTGAGACAGCTGTTTAAATCTATTGCAGGATATGGCTGCTTTTAACACTTGCTGCAATTCCATTCTAATTTATAGTAGCATAAGTCATTAAATTCAATCTAAAAGACATTATAAACGCATTTTTTTTCTAGGAGCAGGAATTGAAAAGCTTGAACATTTCAGCACAGGGGTATATAAGACCTCTCATCATAATCATTGTTGTACGAGCCAAACCATGTGATCTTCCACTGGATAAATACTTCCATTCTCTCTCTGTTTAAGAATTCTTAAATGAACATTTAAAAAAGAAATAATTTAACAGTGTTCATAAAAAGAGTCAGCACAGAGCATTTTTTCTGCTAAAATGAGGCAATTTTACCACTCTGGCAAATTGCCTTCCTCAGTGAGACGTGTCTGTGAGTGCTGATGGCAACATTTTATCACCTAATATTAAATTTCATATCAAGTGTTCAGATTAATTAGAGAGGAGAGGAGTTGCCAATGTTTTCTGGCTAGCCATACAAGCACACTGGAGGCGGCAAATCTATACATTTACGGAATGCGGATCTTTCAATAATAATATGTTAAATATGCATACACAAAAGGGATTTTGTGTAGCAATTAAGTGTTTTTGAGGATTTGATATGTCCAAGTGAGCAAAGTTAGGATCCAGGGGTGAGAATCTTGGTAAAGAGATATTTTGACATAAGCAGACTCAGTACAGGCCTGATTTTTACCTAAATGTAGCCTGGTCAGTCACTGAGTCTATAAAACTCTCACATTTCAACAAAATTTTACTCCGTAACATTTTGTTATAATTGCGTTTTACTGACTTTTCATCACTAAATTTTCACTGAGAACAGTTTTGATATGTGCTATGATTCAGACAAAGAACCAGTTGCAGATTCAGAAGTCCACAAGGGAATATTAATTTACAGGAATATAGTCATAGAAGAGGGAAATGCCATCCCGCAGAACAGAGGAGGGCGTAGTCCAGCTAAGTTGGTAATGACCGGAGAGAGTAGAGGTGGGTTCGCACCCGGGCCAGTGGCCGTCCCAGGACTGAAGCCAGCTGCTAAATGCCCCTTGCAAAAGCAGGACTGCCATCAAAAGGACTGAAGGGTTAAATTGGGATGCGGTCCCAGTCCTAGAGATGGATGTGCTCCTATTAAACTGACTCAACAGAGGAACAGGCAGGGACAAAGGATTACCAGGAGCACGGTCCCAATCCTGGAGCTTAATGAAGGCCTGGGAGGTCGTGCTTCTTAATTAGACTCAGAAGAGCAATCACGTTTCTCTCTTTCACCAATATACCAAAATTCAAGAAAGAAGAGCGCTTAGCTCACTACTAGAAGACATAAACTGACTGGAGAGTTTAGTAGAGAATGAACCAATGAGAAATCAGCAACTGCACTGATTGAACAAGAACATTATATAGATGGAACACTCCACAAAAGAGGCGGGGCATACAAACAATAACACCATTGAGCGAGGGAAAAGAATAAAAGGAGAGAACTTAAAAACACTTGTGGAAAGCTGGAACTGTGGAGGAGTCAATTACTGACATATGAGGGTTGTGACCGATGTGTGTAAATGCATATAATCAATTCCAGAAGATGGCAATCAAACTTAACACGACAGGTGAAGGACAGAAGAATGAGTAAGTTGAGTAAGGACCCTGACAAAATTCTCACGTGTCCCCACCATCCCGGCCATCCCGTCCCCACACAGTGACTGTAACTGAAACCTATTTTTCACAGGCTCCTGCCTGTGGTGTCTTCCAAGCCTGCTGGTGTCATCCCAGGTGCAATCCCCCATGAGAATGTATGCAAAACTATGTGGTTTGCCTGAAATGCAAGTGTTTATGTATGCCACACGCAATGTTCTGCCCATAAAAGGTTATATTTCTTATATACACCCTGACAATAACATAATCTCTTAGGAAAGATGTCTTCAATACCATCTACTTATCCTGCCATCTCAACTGCCCAAAATCCTGCTGTCAACTAAGAACATGTTTCAACCTTTACCCTGGCTCCTCTATGAACTACCAGCAGGGCAACCCAGCCACCATCTTGCGGCTAGAAATCGATACTAATCAATTCGCCAGAGCGTCAGGCAATAACAAGCTTAGAAGCTGCTCGGAAAATATGCTTTCCAGACCTCTTTAATTTGTCATAATACAAGGGGAGAAAAACCAAACAAGATTATCCGTCCCTAAGTCCCTAATTCTTCATCCGTGGCAGACACAAGAGGCAGGAAGTAAAGGTAATTTAAAGGAACAGCGCGTCCCTTTGCAAGCCCTCCACTCGGGAAAATCCAATTTAGAACCTGCACCGCCGCAAACCCTATTTGTTTCCAGTCGGGCTCAGGTATGTTTGTTCTTAGAATCCAGGGAAATTAGAGTACCAAAGTTGAGATTCTGGGCATGGATATTCGTACGGTTCGCAGGGAGTCCTGGCTTTCCAGCTTAACTCAATTTTCAGCCCCCTGGATTAGCTTTGATTTGAGCCTCAAAGCTTCCACTAGATATAAAATCTCCTGCAAACAGCTGGTCTGTCAACCATTTAAGATCACCAAATCGCATGCGATTAGAATGTGCTTTTCTGAGCATTCTAATGCCAATGTTTAAAAAGACTACCAGAAACTGAAAGTCACAGACTTCTTGGGTATTGAAGGATCATTCTAGAATTAAAGTATCCAGGAGAGAAAAAAGAAAAAAAAATAGAGTTAGATGACTGGATAGAAGATGTACAGCATTGTACATCATTTTGGAAGCAGGCGACTCCTGTTCTTCTCGCTAATTGTTTTCCCAGCAGTTTAGCCGTCCATGTCAGTTTCATTTTGTTAATTGCTCCTCATTACTCAGTATTTAATTATTGTCTCACTCTTCTCCCCTGTCACCATATGTCTGTCCCAATGGCTCCACATTTCTACCCACTTGGTTAATTGTCGTCTTGAGTATTTAAAGGGCATCTAAAGTTGATTCCCATTGTTTTTGTTTATCAGCCAATCAGCGAGCTGCACCTTCGCAAACAAACCAGAATAGAAGGTTTATCTACGCATGTACACAAAACATTGGTTTATGAATGAAATTGCTCATGTGACAATGCAAGATGTCAACAAAAGCAAGTGATTTCTTTGTAAACATTGATAGATTTGTTTGTAAACATTGGATGTTCAACATCCCATCTGAGAATCGACTTTAGATGCCCTTTAAGCTCCTGGTCTCCCTCTCTTCTTTGATAGATTATTGTCTCCCATCTTCAGTGTTTTCCTCCAACTTTGGTAATTTACTGAAGGAAGCAAGTATCTATTTGGAATATCCCTCCCAGTGCCTGCATCCTGGCGAATGGTGGTTCATCCAGTGCCGCCTTCATTGCCGTCTGAGAGAGTGCACCTGGCTAGCATGCCCTGATTCATTTGGCCTGCCATCTAAGTTACTAACCTTGGGCTAGTCCCTGCTACTACACCTCATCTGACCTCCCATCTTCCTCCCCCCTGACTTGAGACTGTTTTCTGATTGTCTTCTTAAATTGAGCCTGGAATTTTCAATTAATTAAATTTATATTTGAGGCTCACCTGTGATCTGCATTTGATTCCGGTTTCTGATATTTGCGACAGAATGTGTCATAAATTTATCACTGAAGCACAGCACACATGTGGAAGCCATGTAGTTTATATGAGTTAAATGCACAGCACCGGAGAAACTTTACATTGAGTAAAAATGATGCGTTAAAAAATATGCCAATTGTAAATCCACTGAAGGCAGAGACAAGGGTCGGACTCAGGCGCAGACAGAGAATCAGTCTCTCGGGTTTTATTGAAGATTTTCTCAGGGTCAGACAATCGAGTTGAAAGCCAAACAGTAAATATGCCGCTCAGAGAGCGTAATAGAAATTGTAGACAGGCTATAGTCAAGAGGTCGAAAGCAAAATGGTCGCCGAAAGAAAGGGAGAGTGGTGTCATTAATCCAGTAACCAACTAAAGTCAAATACAAAGGGTCTCAATACACAATGGGTGAAGCAAACTTGTAGCCGTGGACCAAAAAAGAATAAAAAATGGAGGAAAAACAATGGAAAATACAAGGCTCATGGGGTGATTAGGAAGGAACAAAACCAAAAGGGGAAAAGTGGGGCTATATAAAGGGAGAAAATGTCTGATAAGGAAGGGAGTTCGGGTGCACTGAAGCTGTGACCTGTGGCTGGGGGAATCGATAGGAAGCGATGAACAAACAGAACAGGGAGGGCGGGTGCAGGAGGGAGGAAGAACACAAAGGCACGTGTGATCGCAGATGGTGAATGGAGATGAAACAAGCAAACAAGAAAATAAATACACTGAACAAAAATATACACACCCCCTGTCAAATTTTTGAGTTTTTATTAATGTCTGTGAATAGCACTCTTCTCCAGCGTGAGAAGGCCCATCGAACGTGTGCGTTTGTCATGCGAGTTGGTTCCGACGCCAGACAGCGGTGAAATCTAGACCACGGTGAGGACGCCGAGCGTGCAAGTTGGCTTCTCGCAGGCGGTTACGGACTGTCTGTGGTGTGATGCGTCTGTTGTGCAGAGCAACGGTCTCATCCGCTGTGTGTTGCTGATCTGAGCCGATCCCGCAGGTGGACGAGCCGGATGTAACGATCTTGTGCTGATGTGGTCACACGTGGATGAGGTCGATTTGCAGTGCTGCCCGTCTGTCGGAAACAAACTCTCAAACGGCCTATTGTCCAATAGTTAACATTCAGCTGCACAGCGACTGCTCTGGTGGATATCCCTGGTTCCAGCATGCCAACGGCACGTTCCCGCAGACCTGAGACATCTGAGGCATGATGACTTTTGACAAAACTTGACATTTTTTGGTGGCCTTTTATTGTCCCCAGTATAAGGAGTGTCTGGGTACTGCTCATTCTGTCTGATCACAGTCTGGAAATGCCACACCCATGTACCATGTACCATGAGTGAAATCACTGCATGACTGAGCAAATGCTCACTGACAGAGAGATAGATTAAAAAATGGTACACAAATCAAGAGAAATATCCCTATTGTACAAGTAAAAGTCAGCATATTCTTACTTAGAGTTGTTAACTCCATGTTGCATCAATATTTGACAAAGGGCGTTAATATTTTTGTTCAGTGTACAGTAACTGAAGACTAAAAACATGAAAATATACAAAAAATAACACATTGAATGTAAAAAATACCAATGAAAGAATTCAAACTTTGATGGTCAGTATCTCTTGAATTGCACCTGAAGTGACTGCATAAAAAGGGGGACTGAAAACATAATTTTCATGATACTTCCTGATCAACAAAAACATTACATGAGCAGTAAGTGCAGATCAATAGGTAGCCTTGGCAGCACCTTTACAATAGTACCTGGGCATTAATTTGTACTGTCAGCAATTAAATGCTTGGGCTGCTGATGGAGGTTTTACGAGATCGATGCTAGCTCAGACCCACACAGGCACAAACTCACTCTCTCCTGGGTGTGAACGGGTTCAAGGCAATAAGTGTACCCAGCTGCATTTTCCAGAATAATCAGAGTTCTTTTGTTTGAAATAAAAGATGAAAACTTCGGCTGAGGACCCGCGAGAGATGGCAGTAGCTTGATAAGGCTGACTCAACAGCGACCATTTCAGCAAAGAAAACTCAATGAATTATGAATTATAACAGCTTTCATAAAGCAGCGATTCTCTGAAGGCAGCATGATAAAGCGGATCTTCAGGGGCTGAGTGTAACAGTCAGGGTCTGTGGTTCACCTCATTCCCATAAACCTCCTGTGACTGATATTTGCCTTCAAGAGCCAGACCGCCAATGACTACAACACACAGGGCTCCGAGAATGGGGCTCACTTTACGCCTAACATCTAAAAATGAGTGTAACTAGTTCAGGCAGGAAACTCGAGAAGAGCTACATCAGCTGACAGCAGCCTGGTAAGCTACCAGCACGTCAGCATCAGCAGGCACACAATTGGAGGATACACATCACAAGGTCATACAGCGGTCTATTTGAAAGACGTCAAGGTCACTTTCTTCCGCTGCTGTTTGCGATGACTTTTCATGCTATGCTACATGCTGTTTGGTTTTTTGCTTGCCACCTCCACCCCAGCCTCCACCTGTTTGGTTCTGCTCACATCGGGGGGATTTTGATTTCTGTTCATAACTATGTTTGTATGTTTGCTGTGCCTAGGTAGGACATTCCTCCAGAGCAGAACCGCCGCCAAAATACAATGTAATGCTTATACCCATGAATAAATTGTTTTATTTTATTGAAACGTGAGTTTTCCTGACTGAACTCAACTCAGGAGGTTGCAGGGTATCAGACACCGTGCTGGAAAGAACTACTTGCCCCCTTCCCAGTTTCTTCCATTTTTGCATATCTGTCACACTTCAATGTTTCTGATCGTCAACCTAATTTTATATCAGACAAAGATGACCAAAATGAACAAAAATATGTTGTTTTTAAATTATGAATTTATTTATTAAACGCTTCAAAGTTATCCAACCTTAGCTTGCCCGATGTGATAAAAACTACTGCCCTTTAGTCAGTAAATAAAACAATCGCAGAAATTTAACAGATAATTTCATGATACACGCTGTGGCATGATTACTGCCATACCTGTTGAGTCTAAACATCATTAAAATAAAACCTGTGCAGCACGTGATGCTGCAATCTAAAGAATCTCAAAAACAGATGAGACACAAAATTGTCAGCATCTTTCATCCGTAAAATAGTTACAAAGTCATGTCTATGGCTCTCAGACTCCAATGTACCACGGTGAGAGCCATTATCTACAAATGGAGAAAGCTCCAAACGATGGTCAACCTTCAAAGGAGTACCCGGCCAAACAAAATTCCATCAAGAGCACATTGACAACTCACTCATTTGATCACGAAAGAACCCAGACAAACATCTAAAGAAATGCAGGCCTCACTTGCCTCAGTTTTGGCCAGTGTTAACACTTCCACAGTAAGAAAGAGACTGGGGGTGCATCTCAAACCATGGGCTGCAGCCTTGAAAGGCTGCATTTTTGGGGGACATCACCAAAACCAAACAGAAGTCATTTTTTTTTATTTTTTTAAATTTGGCATCTCCAGTCCCACCCAAATCTGGAATGCCCAATTGGTGAACTATGTACAAAGCTTGCTCGTATGCGACCCCTTGCTGCAAACTCAGGATAGTGAAGACACTATCTTCACTAGAGAGCTCACGACTCTCCTCCGAAGCACGTGCCCGTCAGCCACTGATTCTTATACACTCATTGGTTGAATCCTCGTAACTTTAGAACGAGGGCGGAGGATACCCTGACATGAACAAACCCAGAGTCTTCCTGACGAGCAGGAGGCGCTGGAGCAACGAACAAAGCTACTATTTTATCCCCAAATCCGGCAGTCCCTTCCCAATTTGGAACCCTGTAGCGCGATGGCCAATTGTGCGATACTCTGAAAAAGCTGCTGACCCCTGCTGGTGGGTACGCCAGGGCTCGAACCCACGTCGTGATAGTCACCTCTGCACTGCAGCGCAGTGCCTTAACCGAGTGAGCTATTCAGCAGCTCAAACAGACGTCACTTGATCTCCGTTAAACAGCTTCTGTTCAGGCAAGTCCTCGCTGGTTTCCCTAAACTTAACCTGAACTCTAACCCCTAACCTTAAAACTAGCCCTGAACCGAGTTCCTAAATTTATCCTTATCCCTAACCCTACATGTTAGTTTGGGCGACAGAAGTAAGTGACGACCCCTAAAAATGCAGCCTTCGAAGGCTGCAGCCTATGTTTTGAGATGCACTCTGGGTGACTTAGCATAACTGATGGAACAATGAATTCTGTTCCCTGTCAGAAAATCCAGCAGGAGATTGTTTGCCCATCAGTTTGTAACCTCAAGCTCAAACACAGTTTGGTTATGCAACAAGGCAGTGATCTGAAGCACACAACCAAGTCCACCTCTGAATGACTCAAAAGAAACGTAATGATGGTTTTAGAGTGGCTTAGTCAAAGTCCAGACTTGCCACGTTCCAGCTGGCTGCTTTGTCAACAAGGGTCATGGCAGAAGTCACATGACTAGATTGTGTGCTCTACATTCTGACATTGTGCGTTCAAAGATCACCAATGTGAACAAATCACCAAAGATTGAGCCTGCACAGTCTGAGCCTTAAGACCTTTAAAATATCTAAATAAGATGCCTTTTCCTGAAAAATTATGGTATTTTCATCGCTATGAATGGACCCAGACTGATGTTTGTTCATAATACTGGAGGATTAAAAAATTTCTTCACGAAGAAAAGACAAGTGTTTGCTCGCTGTGGAAAAAACTTGGCCCTTAGCTTGAGAATTTGGCAAATGAATTCAAATCAAAGACAAGCATATTTCCTCCATCCTAGGTAATTAACACATCAACAATCAGTAACACTTATTGACTGGCTTCACACTTGAACTGAAAATCTGCAGTTCTCAGGCCTGAAGTATTCTGCCTGGAGGAACAGAGAAATAATATATATTCATTTTTTTAATTCAGCAGTTGTCATTTTCTAAAAAACTACAGTAGTTCTTTCTAAAAGGCATCAATAAATGTGTTCAGAATAATTTGATTGAGTAATGGACAGGGACAGTTGGGAAGAGAACGCAGTGCTGGACTAGAAGAAGCACAGCAGTAATACAAACTGATGCACAGATTCCTGCTGATTGCTGGGCAAATTGGTACCTGCTACTTTACGTTCAATCACAAGCTTGCCAACAGAGGACGGGATCTCCTCCAAGCTAAAATAAAGTCAAGATGAATTGAAATTACATTTGTGGCTTAGTCAAAATCCACAACAGGCCAAATTCTGGATGCGCAGGGGGCAGGTGGAAGACGTAAAAGGGAAGGACGTCCTTTCACGGCAGTAGTGGGACTACAGCCTATTTCCGGCTGACGTCATGAAAGTTGATTGTTTTGTAATGTACTGCTTTGGCTATATGTGGTTCCTGTACTTTTTGTCCCTTTTCCTCTCCTGTTCTCTAGCTCCGCCCAGCTGCTTCATCCAGTTGCTCAATGAGGGACACCTGTCCTAAGACTGAAGGCCTTAAATGCTCCGTCACCAGCCTTGGAGGAGAGAGCCTTCAGGTTTGGAAACTGTGGTGTTTGTGGCCTCTCAGCATGGGATTTGTGCTGGGTTTTTTTTGTTTTTTTTTTTTGGAATTAATGGTTTCTTTGGTAATTTTGATTTAGTCTTAGAGTGTTTTTTTTGTGAAAAAATCCCTTGGACTTGATTGTTTTGAAGGTGTTTGGTCTCTGGTTTTAGGGTCGGTGATGCAATATTGTTCGCCTCATCAAGCCAATTTAAGAGAGGGGCGTGACAAAATCCTGGACGAGCCCCCATTTGTAATTATTATATAATTGCAGCACATTAATTATATAACGGCCTAGCGGCAATTGCCGTGGTTGCCCCCCTGTGCGGCTGTAACGCCCTACTACTCAAGTGGCCAGTTTGGTTTGCCCTTTTTTCTAGTGGCCGTGGTGCCTAAAAATTACTCAGTGGCGATTTTCGACAGTGACTGAGTTGCGCGGCTCCCGTCGTCACGCTGCGCTGCACTTCTGAGCGCTTTGTGCAACCAACGACATGCCCACTCACTCACGAATACGGCAACATTGTGTGAGGTTGGGATCCTACAACCATACATCCTTCCGGCTTGAGAAAAATCAGCTCACATTATGTTTTAAGGGCGAGCAATCAAATACTGTTGGTGTCAAGTATAAATGTGTTTTTGGGCTGAGTGGAAACGGTGGATATGTAACTAAACTCGACAGAAACTAAACTTTGAGAGCGAGCTGGAGAGAGCATTCGCTGACAGCGCTAGCCTGTGCAGAGCGTTCAGTGCTGTGCCAGTGACTGCTCCGCACTTGCGGTCCGTCGGCAGCAACAAAGGCCATCGGAAACGTCATCTTTCAATGTTTGATAACCAAAACCTCTCGCTGTTTATTTTTCCCAGGTAGCTTAGACTAATTAGTAGAACTGACGGCATTCTAAGTTATTTATCGATCAAAGTGTTATACATTGCACCATAGAATTGAAACATTTTCTTCCGCGCATAAATGATGTTGTAAAATATCCATATATCTTTATAATGTCTGCGTTCTCGTGAAGCACATAAAACAGCACAGATTTGTGTTAGTTAGTTTGCGAGGCCTATTAAGCAACAAGCCCTGAGAATCTGTTCAATATTCTGAATGTAGTCATGCCTAAAGGGTGTTGTCTGGCATGATGCACAGTGACAACGGTAAGGATGGCGAAAACACGCTGCCAGGCCAAAAAAAAAAAAGTCATTCTTTGGAAATTAATGAACAAATTCTATAATTGGATCATTATTGCGGTTATTAATATGTTTCAGCTGGAAATAATCATTTTAACCCTGACTGATGAAGCGCGTTGCTACTCATTTCTTAAAAAATCATGTCAGAAGACACATCCCTTGATGGTTGAAAAGATGTTACAGTATTTCAGAACGGGCAAGTTATTGGCCTGTATTCATGTAAGAAAACCATGAATGACAAAAACAAGTATGAGGAATCATTTTCACAAACAAATTTTCCGCCACAACATCCTGACCTTAAACACATTAAAAGTTATTGGGATGTGCTAAAGAAAGACCACCGAGTGGTTCAACCATTATGTCGAGAAGATCTCAGCCAAAAATTATGGCATTTCAGATCGAAAATAAATGTTCTGGCATTGCATATAGTTGGCAAAACAATGACAAGACGAATATGCACTGTAATCAAAGCTACAGGGGTTCCGATTTGAGTGTGCGACTTTTTTTGGCCGGGCAGTGTAACTGCCGTGAAGTCAACGAAAGTTTTGGATTTTTGCATTTCTATTGCCATCCTCACAAATTTGCCATATCAATTATATAAATGTTGGCAATAGGCATTCATTTTTTCATATCATTTCTAATTATTGATCATGTATTCGTCTTGATTGTTCAGTTGATAAATTCCCGCAAGTTGAATAAAAAATTTAAGAATTAAAAAAATTAATAAAATATTGGTTTTCTATGGGCTCCTAATTATTGATTTATAATGTCATTATCACTTATTTTTCTTGCAAAATTGAGTCTTTTGGTTTTGGCCTTTGGTGCCCTACATTTTGGCCGTGATGCTCCAATTTTAAAAGGCCAAGTGGCCTTGCCCTAAAAATAACTTAATTTGAGGCCTGTTATTATACGTTCTCCATGCGCATCTAAGAAACATTTACGATAAAGTCAGACACCTTGCCCATTACACACACCTGCTGACTACATTGATTGTGGGACACTGTGGCAGGGCTGGGGTACGCTGGACTTTAGTGAAATAAAGCAATCTGATTGGTAGTTATTCTACACTTGATTGACAGGTCGAAAAGGTCCATTGCTCTCTTGGTTGGCCATATATAAGACCTGATAGGCGGTCGACTGCTGAGTAATTATGCTTTGAAAGTCTTCAGTTTGGAGTTATTATAAATCAAGCCACAGCAGTACCCTGTAGACTTCTGTAATTTGGTGCTTAGAAGCTCATTACTTCTAGTAGGATGAAGTTGTATCACAGCTGAACACTCCTGATCATTGTAATTTACGACATGGGCAAGGCTCCAAGCTGTGGGACAGGACCGGACGTGCATTTAGGAAAATTGAATATGATGCATGTATAGCTAAATAAGTACAAACTAATAAGGTATACAATTAAACTAACGCACAAATATATTTTGGATTATCTGTACGAAGCAATGATTGATGCGCTCATGTTTTATGATTCAATGCTTTGATAATATATTCGATCATATGCATTGTTGAGACATTTTGAATGATCTACGGTATATTTCTTCTTGATGTTCCTTCGACTTTTGTGGAACACAAAGAGCTCTGGCGGGAAGCGCAGATTAATCTTTTCACAGCTGGCGTTTGGTGTTCATTCATCAAAAATGAGCAGGGGGTATTGATTTTCTGAATGTGACGCCTGCTGTTATTTAACAGCAGCATTTTATAAATCAGCCCTTTGTCAATTTCCTTTCACCAACTGCACATGATTGTTTTCAGAAGCTACTTCTGTGACAGAAAACATTCAACTGTCAATTAATTTTCATCAGAGTGCCAATACTCAAATGTGCACGGTCACCCTATTATTCTCATGAATGGTTCTCATGACAGGAGTACTGCCAGTTTCTCAGAACACCAATGGCATGTAATGCTGCCATAGTTACATTACATTTATGGTGATGGATTCCCCATTTTAGGAAAATTACAATGTTTCCACCAAACTTCAACTCACATTTAGATGTGCCATCTTAGTTTCTGCAGCTCGTTCAGTCTAAATCACTGGAATCTTTCCATTTAGAATTAACTATCTGGTTATTCAAAGCACTGGTTGCTTCAAAAACCATTTGAGCTTTCTCTGCCGATACTTCGTTTCACTGGAGTCTGGAGTTTGAGAAAAGCCTCTCTGGTTAGCCTGATAATACCAATGGCAGTACCACACCGTGGCCTCTGTCTTACACCCAGCGCAGAGGGGTGCAAAGCATAATTCAAGTGTCTTTGCTACTTTAAAACTGATGCAAATACCAATTGCCCGTCCAGCTGGATAAATAGCCGGTGCATTTACACCAAATTGTGGGCCCATGGGCGTGTTGGTCTTAAAATGAGGTGTGGTCCTTTGCGATGTTGGCTTATTATTAAGATGGTATTATGCGCTATTGTCGGCAGGTGCACAACGCGCATACTCTCTGCTTGCCACACAGTACACGGGGACAAGCATCAGCGCCCACACAAGCACACAGTTAAAAATAGAAAGATTACCATGTGAAAGGTTATTGCCAGGATATTTTAAAAATGTGTCAGAATGGTTATAGCAATCTACGTCCCCACATCAGAGCATGCTGTGATGCAGGCTATTTCAGTCATAAAGGAACCTACTGCATCTGGTAATTTGAGATTCAACTTTTGAGGTTAAGCACATACTGTAAGTATTTGTACATTATTGTAGATAAAGCAAGGACTAATTAATACTGGAGAACTGTGTCATTCATACCCTCTTCCAGAGGATCCCCCCCTCGAGGGCTGAGTGTTTGACAACAATGGTTAGCCAAAATATTAAATACACGATGGACAGTGCATGGATTTTGTTCCATCACTAGAAGCATAAACTGTAACTATACGAATGTTTGAAGTGCAAAAGAAGTGCTTCAGATGTTAAGTCTTGCATGGGTCGACCTGTTACCAGCAATTATCTGAAGCTATTTTGAATCTAACTGTATCCATTCATAACATGCCTGTTGTCCCGCTTGTATCAGATACAAAACCCCACCTTTCATTTGAAATGGCTTTATTATTGTTTACAGTGTGGCTGATGTAAGAGTTAGCCCTAAAAAGCAGCCCTTTTAAATAGCAGCAAAAGCAACAGATGAGATTGTTGTCACCATCTGTAATTCATCCAAATTTCTTCCATACATCTGACTCAACCTACAATCGTCAGTCAAGCACAAGCAAGTTATTTTCACTCCTGTTGGATATTATTCAGGGGAATACGGCAGCACAATCAAAATAACATTAGGAGTGATCAGCTCATTCTGTGGGAGGGTGGAAAACCCTGGCTGGAGTTTTACTTTCTGACCCCTGGATTTTCCACCTGTGACAAATAGGCCCAAATAAAAAGAAATGACTTGCAGGATTTTCAAAGTCATTCTCAAAGTGTACCAGATTGATGCTTTTAAATATAAAATGTTCAAAATTTTCTTCTGGGGATCATTCTCCCGGACCCCCCAAGAGAGACTGTATCCTTCTCACCGTTTGCACCCCTGACCCGTTTTCATCCCTGCTTCTGTGCTATGGAATGAGGTCTGGTCATGTGCAAAGTGAAAGTGCGCGAGCAAACCATTACTTACTGTACGGACACTCGATCACAGTGATCTCCAAAAATGTATTAAAAATATTTTCAAAATATTGTTCAAAATTACATTAATCATATTCAGATATTAAAAAGTCATAACAGTGAATCCCCAGGGCTGCATTTGAAGTTTACATTACATTACAACTTGAGCATAAAACAAGCGAAGAAAACAAAGGTTTTAATTGAGGGTCATCAGTGAAAAAAACAAATAACTAATAGTTACGCGCTGATGGGGAACAACTAAGAGAAATTAAAATGAGCGAGAAAAACAGCCAGCGAGAAAGAAACAAAAATATTAGCTTTATCTCCTGGCAGAAGTAAAACAGGTGGTTGGAATAAAGTTCTGGGGAGGATTTTTACTTTTGAAACCCAGACTTTCCACCTCTGCCATTTATGTTGTTGTTACCTGTATGTACCTGCATTATTGTTATGAATTCTCTGGTAATTTCTTTCAAACTAATCTAAGCGCAGAGTCATAAACCAGCCCGTAACCACCTTCTAATTTCTATAGTCGTCTATGCACAGCTCCTCAGCAACAATGCATGTTTTTCCTGTCCTCTACCTACATAACCTTTATCTTGTCTTGCTTTCCGCATTGGTGTGCTTTTTAGCAGTAGTCTTTAGTTTTCACCTGCACAACATCACTGTTACCAGGCTGGTTAACAGTCACTCAGTATGATCAGAAATGAAATGCATGTATGCTGGTGGGGAGCTCAGTAGTGAGGACACAGCTAATGTGTGTGGACTGCATAGATGCAGTTTAAAGAGGGGTGGCTGAGAGTCCCAAGCCTCTGAAAATGATGAGGGAGCTCTCTACCTTATGTCATCGTCTAAGATTTGCCTCACAGCTGCTGCAGAGTTAAAGAATGCACATGAATAAATTACAATCCAGTAACTGCTCTTTACAAGAACATGGGTCGCTCCATACTAAACTGTACAATTCATTGTGTAGAATAAGAATGGTCAATAAATTTTTTTCTAGAATTAAATGATTTGCATTGTTCATATTTATTCACTCCCAGATTGAAGATATACACAAGAAAAAAATCTGAGTCATCAGTCCAACAACACAGCAGAAAAAGTGGTGTGCTGATGTCAGCCAAGGCATTGTGAAGGACATATTTTGTTACAAAATTTGGCTGCCAACTTCATGAAATGCTCCTGACATGTCTGTTGATACTTGAAAGAAGGTTTCAATTGACTGCGCTAAATTATCGGGACTCGTCTAATCAGAAATGCAATTTGAAATGATTGTCGTGGGCATAGCCAGTCGCGTCCTTGCGCGTTACGTCCAACCCTGTGGGTTAATTTGCATAATTTATGCAGATAGCGTAAAGATGACCTCGACAAAATAAGGTACTGACTTCCCGCATCAAAATTTCACAAGGCGTCAGACAATCATATATACCATGCTTTTAAAATTAATGAAAATTTTTCTGTGTCCTAATATTGTGTTATGACAATAAGAACATAAACAATCTGCGCTCTATCACCATAGACTGTATAAAACGATGGACGCAGCACCCCGGGTCTGAAACGTGGGGCCAATGCGGAAATTGAATTCCATTTAATGGCCAGCAGATGGCGACATCAGTGGTTACAGAAATTGAAAAGGTGTATTTGAATTTACATCACCATTGTAACACGTGTACAGTTTCGTATGGAATGAGCCACATCTGATTGATAGGATGAGATCAATAGGCATACGTGCACAGACTGAAGGTGACAGATTGAAGAAACTGCACCAGTCGAATGGAACTTGTGGCAACGAGTTTTGTGAATGTCTGACATCTTATGCAAGGAGTCGATGGGGAATTGCGCAATCAAACGCTGTACATGTGTATGTGCGACAAGATAAAATGAAATGAGCCATTTTCGTCTCAGCTTATTGTTTTGCTTGTACTGTCTTGCCAAGCATACAAGCAGTTGTAGCTGTACTGTTATATACCCACTGTTCAGGAAGAAATTTTGCTATAAGCTCCTGATAACCATTTCTTCCAAAACAAAACAATTCTGATGGCAAGTCACAAAATGAGCTCATAGCAGAAACACGCAAACGGTCTAGCGTTGCTTGTGTGGAGCTCGCGAATCAACAATTTTTTACCGGGAATAATTCTGTATCCAGTTTTCACTATTTCAGCTTGTAATTAGCCAGAACGATTTTACATGGGGATGAAATTCCGCCACAGCAATGTACAGAAATCGTTTGTCATACCAGACACAGCTTTAGCATCAGAGAGCTCGCCCACCCTTATGAAAATTCTCAGTGGTAAATGAATGGTATCCAAAGCCTAGATCTAGTCTAACTGCAGCCTTATCAGCCCAACTTAGACACATACAACGCCCCTACCTAGCAGCTACGATCAGGTAATGATATGACTAAACTACCACTTTGATTGCCAACTGAAGTAACGCAAGCACACCAGTTAGAATTACTGCATGTAAGTCAACCAGAAGCGTTTCCAGTTGCGCAGCGCGAAGACACTGCGGTGGTAAACGAGTGCTCAGAACAACCACAGAGACGAACGTTACCGGGAAATATAGGTTTTTACAGACAAGTTCTGTAACCGCGGCCAGTCGACTGTCAGCTGATGGCTGATGCGGGAACATAATCATCGCATCAACGATTCCCATTCCACACGGCTTGATTTTCAGAATAGCGATACGTTCAGAGCGGAGAAAAGATAAAAAATAAGGATCACTAGCCTTCCAGGCGGCGGCAGGCGGAATGAAAATAAAAAGAGACTTTTTTTATTCCATTTTTGGGATTTTTCTGAGCGGCGGGCCGAGGACACGCCAAAATTTTTTTTTTCTATTTCCACAATTTCCATGGCGGTGGGACCGGGGACCAAGGAATTTAAAATGTCTGGCCTTAATAAGTAACATAAAGAAAAGGACCATAATAGTATGAATGCCCAGCATTCACACCAATTTCGTACCTTTCACTTACTAACATTACTTCTTTGATATAAATAGCATGTCTCGTGGCACATGACAGGGAAATCACGAAAATTTGCAAACCTAACATAACATTAATTTGTTGCCTCAGATTCTTCAATTTAGCTAGTGTAGTCATGAAAAGCTAACGTTAGCTTGCGTCAGTCAACGTCACTTGTAGCCTCAAGCTGGTCTCATCAGCATCTGACATTTCAAGTCCAAACGTCCCAGTCGGCGAATGAGTCGTGAATGACAGTTGTCTGCCCTCGGGTCAGCTCGCGAGCGCTCTGGTCAGCACGAGCAAGCTGCGTGTACACTTCACAAACCAATCAGGTAGCAGCATTCCCCTACCTTCCCAGAGAAAAGACTGGTGATGCGAGGGCATTTGCGCTAATTATTCGGGCCGGTAGGCCACAAGTTTGACTTTCGGCTTCATTCCTTTTTTTTTTTTTTTTTGAAGTTGCGATTGTCCTGCTTGTGCGCGCGTACAGTTTCGTGATTGGCCCAGGCCTAGACCCGGCCCGAGTACAGGCTCTGAGGAGCCTCTCGTATTTCAATGCTGTCGCGCTAGTAGTTCTTGATGAATTCAAGGCTCCCTTCAGGCGCGCGCACATGTTCGCAGCTCACCATGGCTCCGCGCTCTCGTGTATAAAACCAAAGTCCTAATAGAACTATTTCTGGTATTACTCCATGTCCCACCCCCCCCCCCCCCCAATATTTTTTCATCGGATCTACAGGATTCATGTAGGTCACCTATTTTGGATTCAAAACGGTGAATTTCGCCGAAAGGTGAGTGATCATGAGAAAATAATTTTTTTTCCTCCTACACAGAAAATCTGGCCTTATAATAGCTATTTGTCGAGGTACAAGCTCACCTGGCTTTTAAAGGGAATGGGAGAAGGCTCTCTGATTGGTTTATTTCATGTTTTGCCCTACACACTGATGATTAATTAAAAGATTATATCAAACCCACTATGTGCCTTGCTAGGTGCCCAGAAAACCTGCCCTTAAACTAGTAAAAATGGATTTGGACGTGCCCTAAATGAACTGTGCCACGCGTTTTAGATTGTGCGCTTAGATCATAAAAATTGGGTCCCATGTGTGAGGCCACTTCTGAGATAAGAGCATGCTGGCGCCTTAAGCAAACCTGAGTTGTTGTCAGAGGTTCACTTTCCTTGACATGAAAAAGCCACTTGAAAAAAAATAATCAAAACATTATCATAACATAAGTTAAGGTGACGGCAGCATGTCAATTTCAAAACAAAAATGGGAGCATCGCCTAAACATCATTATATTTCCCTGGAGCCTGGCAGCATTCCTCTGGAAACCTGCGCCAAAGCGTCTATAGATCTTCTGGGAATCTCTCCCTCCACGCCAGCCCGGAGCGTCCCCATGGCCTGCTCTCCAAGCCCCAACGGATTTTAAGCTGCGTCTCAGTCAACCACGGAGCTCCCGTGATTTACAGCAGCGGCGACAGCGAGAGCAGATGGGCGAAAGACTCACAGAGGAATTGCAGCCAGCGCTGCTCCGAGAGAGGCATTACGTCATCGGTTAGACAGAGCACTGCGACTGCCACACAGTGTGGGCGTGAGGATTAACAGGCTGTGGAGTTTCTTTCTGCAGATACACAGACCTGCGCCACACGGTGCACATTTCCCCTTCAGCATTAAACAGCGATGCTCTCCACTCGCACATGATTTGTGTCACCGAGGCCATTGAATATATTTAATATAATGAAAACGCCTTTAAAATGTAATGCATTAAATGCTAAAATTCTTTTCTAATGGGTCCAAAGAGGCTGTGAAAAAAATGTAAAGCCTGCTAAGAATTTCTCTTTGTTCACATATTGTAATTTAATGCGCGCTTATCTTCCTGCGACAATGCTTGAGTAATTATGCTGATCTTAGGGAATACCAAGTCTTATCTTCTGCTGAGCAGTGATATAGTTATGTTGCCCAAAGTCTTTCCTCTCAGAGCCATGGTATTTCGAAATACACAAATATGGCCTCATCTGTTTTAGATGTTTGCACAAATTTTTTATTTTTTTGGTGGGGGAGAAGGTTTGGGGGGGCTTCATTAGTAATCAAAAGTACAAAAAGACAGGGAAAGAGTGATGATTGACAGAGAAATATATCCTTTCAAAACAGGATGCCATTCAGCTAATCTCAGAAAAACATGAAGATAACATTTGGTTGAGAAACCCTGAGCTACTTGAAATACGTGTTATTGCCTGTTTCATAATGACTCAACTCAAGCCAATGCAAAAATATGGACTTATATGTCCCTATCGAGCCCCATTTCCGGTTCTTTATGAGATAGTTTGGAGGCAAAGCCGTTTCCGGTCTGGTGCAGCAGCGGGGGAAAAGTTGCATTAGCATGCATGGTTACGGATCCTTAGCCATACGCGTAGAAACTGTATCAATTCTTCATGCGTCCAGTACTTTTTCTTGGCTTGATTTTAGCATTTACATCGTTTAAATTTTCCCAAGTATAGCTGAATTGCTGTCATTGTGCTGATACGCAAGCTACCCACCAGAGGTGTGGGCGTAGCAGTCCTGGAAGTGTGAGAAATTTTGGTGAAAAAGCCACATCCAAGTTTTTGTTTTTTTTGACAATCGCTCAAATTCCCTTCTTTATGCCAGCAAACTTTTATTATTACGTTTTTGTGCATTTCTATGTCTTTATTCATTCTCACCCATTGTAAGCTGGGATAAGTACCAGCCCTTTCTCAACCATGTCTAGAGAAAAATGGGGTTGATAAGTGATGGATGACAATCTTATTTATCCCTTCATTGACATAATGTACAACATTAAATATGAATGAAGTGAAACTAGCAACTAAATGGAATTTCATCTTGTGCAAAATGTTAACCCTCAGAGCTCTAAATGCAACTATTGTTACTCAATGATATAAAATTTCAAAATCAAAGCTGTTGAAAACTACAAGGGACAAGTGACTACAAGGGAAGCTCTTTTAAACCACATGATAGGTTTTCAACAGCACAAGATAATTGAATTTATATATAATTTTTCATATTTATGTCAGTGCTCTAAGGGTTAATTTAGCCAGTACATTTAAATCACAATTCTCAAAATAATGTACATTTGAAAACAATAATTCATGTAATTTGCACCCCGCATCTCAAATTTCATATAACTTTTCTCCTCTCATTGTATATAATGAGAGCAATTCAACCATTCCTTTTTATTTCTCATTCTTTTTAACATTTTCAATTTGAGCCTAGAAGAGGCATTTTTATTCAAGGCCTGTCTAATCTAATGGGCAGGAAACCCTTCTGTCTGTGCAGCATTTTCCACTCTGAGTCATGTTGAGATTGTGAAGTACTTTTGATCAGGTAACATGCTGAAGGAAAAGCCAACATAACATCTTATGCTTACTTCCCACTGTCGTGGGCTCCATTACCAACACCACGATTGGCCGTCGTGGAACTTCTCTGTAGCTGCTTTCACACCGGACCTGAAACTAATTTTTCGCACGACAGATTACATTCAATGTCTTTAATCTGTAATCTGTTGTGCGAAAAATTCGTTTCGTGTCCAGTGTGAAGGCGGCTTAAAATTTCAGGTTTGGATATGAAGTGATGCAATGATCACGATCGACAATTAATCGTGTTGATCGCAGGAAATTTTTGAACCGTCCAAAAATTTTCTGCAATCAACGCGATTGCTACGACTGACCTCAAGATCTGACCGGATCACCACGATTACTCCACGATTAAGACCATGATTTCAATCGTGCCGCGAATAGTGGGAACCCAGCATTAATGAGTGTAACTAGTTCAGGCAGGAAACTCGAGAAGAGCTACGTCAGCTGACAGCAGCCTGGTAAGCTACCAGCACGTCAGAACCAGCAGGCGAACAATTGGAGGATACACATCACGAGGTCATACAGCGGTCTATTTGAAAGACGTCAAGCTCACTTGCTTCCGCTGCTGTTCGCAATGACGCTTCATGCTATGCAACATGCTGTTTGGTTTTTGCTTGCCGCCTCCACCTGTTTGGTTCTGCTCACATCGGGGGGATTTCGATTTCTGTTCCTGACTATGTTTGTATTTTTGCTGTGCCTAAGTAGATTATTCCTCCAGAGCAGAACTGCCGCCAAAATACAATGTAATGCTCATATCCATGAATAAATTGTTCTATTTCATTGAAACGTGAGTTGTCCTGACTGAAGTAAGGTTTTGAGTCACATGAGCTGCCAGAACAGCTTCAGTGCACTGAGGAATAGATTCCACAAATTTCTGGTCCTCCATGGAGCTTAAACATCATTGTTCCAAAAGATACTCTCTCATTTGATGCTTTTATCATAAAGGTAGAGAGTCCTGTCTTACCTTTAATAGCAGTTCGAGTTTGAGATCTGTCGACCATGATAATTCAGAGCAAATGATTCTCATGATTATCATACTCCTCGAACCATACAGTGATACCTTGTGTCCAGTGGATGGGGCATTTTTATCCTGGGAGAGAATACTCCCATGAGAGGAGACAATATTCCATCATGTATAAAGATTACGTATAAGAATAATTTTGTCTTGATCAGAATGGACCTTTAATCCCTCTGAGTAGATACGTGGACTCGAATTATGTGAGAAAAAAGTGGAAGAGGAAATAGGGTAGAGTGTATTCCTTCTGCGTTTCCGTCTGTCCCTCCAATTACGTGTCTGTCCGCTACACTTTTTCTCAGCACTACAACTTGAAAACCAATCAATATTTTCCCACAAAAATCTAAAATATCGCTGCATCTTACAGTGCAGATATGCTTTTAATGCTTCTGTCCTGCCTCGTGTCCGTCCGTCCGTCATGTTTTTTTTTAGTATTTCATGCTTCCCTGTCACACATCTGTATTTCATGTTTAATGTCTTCACACCGGCCTCTTTTTCCTCTTTCATAACGCAGTTTATCTGTGGACTTGAGCTGGTCTAAGCAGTGCAGAACACTGTTCAAAAGCGTGTCAGTCTTCGCTTTCGGGGCAGGGCACTAATGCAATAAAATGTGCTCGCCTCACCGTAAAACTGGACCACCCCTCCTCTGTGTTTACAGAGACAGCCCTGTCAACTCCAGCACTGTGAATTACGGGCTTGCATCAACATAGGAACGCCCTGATTATTGGGCCAAGCTTTAAAACCTAAGTCCATATTCGCTGTGGTCATTAAGGGTTCTTGGGGGTTTCTAGAAGAGCAGGTGTGCTAACCCCTTTGTACGGCTCAAATATTTACAGCTGGCTTTTTCCTGGGTGGTATACCTCCACAGTTTCATTTATTACTCACAGATACCATCTGCAACCCTGCCTGCACACATTAATTCTCCGAGTCAGGGCTGCCCAAATCTGGCCCTTGAATCTAAAGAATCTAATCTTCCTTCCAGGCAATTATGTGGGCAAGTATTGCCACAGACTGGCCAGACTGTTATGACACCTGACTCCCAGGTAAAGAAAAGGTAAAAAACCAGCTGTCCTCGATCCTTTAGGCCCGTGTTCGGCGGAGCCCTGCTCTAAGCTGTCTTTGCAATAGAGGAGCATGCTCTCTGTTCACCCCTCTGATTCAATGAACAAATAAATATTAAGTCTTAAAGTACAAACAATTATCACAACATTCTTCCTCCAACTACTTGCCCGTAGCATTTATCTAAATATTTGAACATAAACATTCTGCAAGCATACAAATCCCATACTCTTACAGTATATGCATAATTAAAAATGATAAATGTGATAGCTGCTGGAAGAGGACACCAAGAGCAGCGGCCAAATATAAAAGGCAACACTCACAGCATGTAGAGAGACTAAAAACAGATAGAAATAACGAGACTCGCGCTACCAACGGACCAGACGCCGCCCGTGGTAGAAAACAGGCGAGCTCGACGAAAACAAAAGAAAAGGGAAATAAATCAAAGATTCCCTTACTCACTAACACTGATCCTGTTTGCAGCTAAGTCCCTGAAGATAATCTCTCAAGAGACCTTACCAGCTAAAGCGCCAAAGAAGCACTGACACTCTAGCAAGGAATGCACGGTGAAAATGGACATTAAATAGAGTCCGGGCAACGCCCCCAATTACAGCCAGCTGGCCCAGGAATCCGATAGGGAGCAAAACGATGTCGTCCCGGACGAGAGCAACAAACAGAGCTCTCAAAGCTCCCAAACCATGACAATAAATCTTACCTTTATAGTCGTAAAAGAAAACTTAGATTCTCTTTAAAACTTTACATCTCTAACAGCAGCTATTGGTCCTTCACTATTAAACCCTGACAGTGTGGTGAACTCAAATATTTTGTGGAAAACAATCACCTAAAAAAAAAATTGTGCTAACTTCAATGCATTGTGTGGAAGGAACATGTAAGAAATAACTTTACCTTATTTTCTTAATGTTTTTAAGTGCTGTGGACACAACCTCATTAGCTGGCATACTCGGTTTTTTTGAGGTGATCAGTTTCCACAAAATGATTCCACAATTGTCAGGGTTAGCGTTGGGTTGCTGCTCTCACTCAGTAGTCCTCAACCCTTTTCCTGGAGATTTACCGTCCCGTTGGTTTCCACTCCAAGCCAAACAACGTACACCTCACTCCAACTGCATCAAGCCAACAATTTGTTGAGTCACGTGAGACAAATCACAGCTGGAGGGATGACCTGCTGGATTGTAGATCACTAGAAATAGGGTAGGTGACCACTGCTCTAACCTGCAGCTATTACAGGTAAGCGCGTTGTACTCTCACCGACAAAAGTGAATAATACCATCTTAATGCCCTTTAAATAGCAGTCAAAAACTGACTATTGACTTTAGACCAGGTTTTTGTCAGTCAGTCGAGCAATCCATTTCAGATGCCTCAAGATAGCAAAGCACCATCAATGCGCCTGACTAATGACTATACTTCATTTCAAGACCAACACGCCTGGGGGCGCTCAGTTTTGGGCAATTACTTTTGACAGCAATCCAGACTGGGTGCTGGGCAATGCAACGACAACTTCACCAGTACATAAACTAGCAAAGACACTTGCGTCACACTTTGCATCATTATGCCCTGGATGTCAAATAGAGGCCATAATGTCATAATGTCTTTATATATTTAGATTTTAGCCTTTTTTTTTTCACTTTCAGCAACACCACAGTAAGAAAACACATATTCACCACTGTCATTGAGATAATGATGAATGAAGGACAAAATACTACAGACTACTTTCCAGACAAAAGCAAAGGAACAAAAACATGGAAAAAAGAGAAATTGTGTATTTATTCGAGTCGTGGTCCTCAAACGCAATCCTCGGGGACCGCGCTATGCACGCTGCTTTCTGTAATCATGATTCCAGAATTTCAACCTGATAATATTTCTTCATTCTGGGTTTTGCCGAGCCCTTGAAACGAATGAGATTATTGACCCGATTTCATTGTTCTTGGTTAACGCATTTCAACAATATGAATAATCCATTGGCAGTTAAGTACACAGTTTCCTTTTTAATGAAATGTCAATGCGAGTGAATAATAAATTAATTAATTTGCCTTAACAGGCAACTCGTCACGAAAAAACTACTGTGGATTTTCTGCTTTAACTTTTGTCACATCCTGGAAAGCAAGCCATCAATCCTGTACTTCATGATTGTTTAATTGAAAAAAAAAAAATTGAAATGTGCACTCAATTTTTGCATTCAATTGACTGAAACAGATCAAGACTAATAAGCACTTTTAAGACATGTTTATCGCCATCCTTGTTCTCTGTCCACTGTCCGCCACTGAAGAAACGTTTTAAACATGAATGACAGTTCGTATCATATTCAGAGATTAATCAAAAGTATTTGGATACATTTCGCTACGCACCATGGAGAACATCAAAGAAACACAGAATCTTTGGTGATGGAAAGGCAATATTTGCATTCAAGTTGTCACAAAAAGCTTGCAGCTTGCGTGCTCACATTATATGTGTCCCTACCAACTCTCAGATTAAACCTATGCCCCTCATTGACAAGATATTTAATAAATAATGTGTATTATGCTTTGTAGCTCATGGAGGGCTGATCGTCAGTGTTGGAGAAAGCAGAAATATTCCGTCCAGTACCTGGGCAGAACCCTGCTAATTAGCTGATTGTTTCATATCATTGGCTAAAACTTTCCATTTTTTGCAATTCAACACACTATGATTATGTAACATTTATTCGTCACTGCATGCATAATTATTTGTTGCATCATGTGGCTATAATGTGTTAATAATCCATATAAATGTGAATGGTGCAATTAAGAAAAAAAATAAGTACTCAATAAAATTCTCAGTCATGAATTAAAAATCAGTGTACACATTGGTCACTCAGGAACGAGTTGGAAAACCATGACATTAGAGGACTGGGATAGCCTCTCACCCGGGCACATATGGCAAAATCTACTTAATCCCTGTTCTTAGTTATGTTCCACTCACATTTACAGATTCATCCAGCCATCCATCCACTGCCTAACTGGCTTCTTCCTGTTTCTATGCTCAAACCAAATTAAAATGTCTGTTTTGCAAATTTTAGCCCCAGGGGAGACATGAATTAGACAACATGCTATTAATAATGAATCACAATTATTTTAATGAATGTGCCAGACTCACTAAAGGGCATGTAAGGAGAGAACAACTTTGGTGCATTCTAAAGTAGAACAAAATGCCAACAGACAACAGCACAGAGACAAGACTGAATTGAATAGAAAGTCACAAAATTTTGGCAGTGTAACACCTCACAATGTGATTGCATTTTGAATAGCAGCAGTGCAGTTTTTCACCAGCCCAGTGTAAACAATCACCTAGGAGTCCAACATTTCCAAAGACTTGTTGCAAAAACATCTGCAAACCGATCAGTGAGAACTTTGTTTAAAACATAGAATGCTCGGAATATGAAACAATGGGCGCATCGAATGCCCGGACACACTTACTATCCAGTGGGCAAAAAGTTGTGCGCAAAATTTGTAGCCCCTTTATTGTTAAAACTGTGTGCAAATGATACCTGGATGATCTACTCGATTCGGCGGAATTCTGCGCAATATGAACAGTGGACACTGCGCTATAAAGCTAATAGCGCTGAGATGACGATCCATTTTCAAGATGCAGGAGGAAGCAATAACTCATTATGGACAGCAATACATAAAATGAGCAAGATATGCAATTAAGGAGAAATGCCATATTAGCTTGTTTTATTATTATTTTTTGAATTATAAATGCCAATTCTGCGGTAAAGTTGAATCTTAATATTCTTGTGGAGGAAAAGTTATGCCAATTTATGGGTAACTCAGATCTGGAGATAGGGAATATGGCGGCCAAACAATATGTCAGATTTCATGTATTCACTGCTAAGGCATGCACATTGCACAAACCATATTGAGTTGTATGTATCAAACCAGATTCTGCATGTGTAGATGTAGTTTGGGAATTCAGACACGCACCAAATCCCGCCCATTGAAAAATCCTGTTTCACACTGAAATGACCCCCTACACAGTCAGCAGCTGTGGTCTGGGTGTCCAGTCTTATCCAATGCGAGGGCCAATGTGACTGCAGATTTTTATTTTTAGCTTTCTTTCTCTACGGCGCTTAATTCAACAAATAATCTAATCATGGTCTGCAGTCAAGACATTTATGTAACTTGTGTATGTAAAATCAAGTGTTTGAGCGTTGGATTGATGCAAAAACCTGCATTGGCCCCTTTCTAACAGGACTGGATGCCTATTGTCTTTAAACAACGGTAGCATGTCTTCCTTTCAACACATTCATAACAAGGGCCAATCAAGGGCCGTATCACCGTCAATGAAAACTCATATTGTGGAGGTGGATCAGTGCACATCCCTGGGGGTAGGCAGGAGGAACAAGGGGTCAGACCGCCTCCTGGTTCTTTATTGCTCTAATTAACTCTGACAGCCATGCTGAAGCATTTTATTAGAGTCGGTCGCGGCATCATTACTGCAAAGGTAATGTAGTGGAGTTGTTTCTTCATAAAATACATAACATTTTATTGAAAAAACATTGAAAGATAATCCCTGAAAGATCTGTGTGCCAGTCGCTCACTTCCTCTTGGGATTAACAATTTATTATCTATCCCCTGGATAAATTTGTTCAGTCTGATATTGCAATCACGCAGTTGATAACAGTGTAAGCCCACTGGTATTGAATATATGTATGATTTGTATTAGCAGAAAAACACACTATCATCTTATTCCTTATGAGGCATGTTTCTGTTATTTTTCTAAAGGTGCAGAGTTATTACCTTTCTGCAGGAAGCAGATGCCAAAGAAAGATAATGCTGGGATTGAAATGTCGTGATCACAAGAAAGGCCAGTGGTTTTAACATGGATGCATACTTTGACCTAGGTTGCAAACATGATGTGGAATGATTTCTTAGCCGTCTTTTCTGATGCATAACTCTTGGTCCAAAATTAACAAACATAGTGGTTCTTCTATTCAGACATATATGTGCGTGTGTGTGTATGTGTGTGCGCGCACGCACGCTGGTGTGTATGTGTGTGAGATAGCATTTTTCACAGGCATTTTGTATGATCGCCGTTGTTCTGCCTCCTCTAGCCAGACGCTATAGTTAAATATGTGATTATTGCTGGTGGCACTGAAACCATTCACTTAAGATAGACTCAGCACACCATCACAAATATGAACAACAGTCAGAGGCCTTATGAGTTGCAGGCTGCCAGCACATTATCATGTCAAAGATTTGGGTGTAACCCGCTAAAACTGGAGGAATGGAAAATACACTGGGAAATTTTAACTTTTCACTTCCCAAAATAAAACTACAGCAGGATGAGGTATAAATGTTACATTTTTCAAAGCAGGACATTTTTGCAGATCCAGAGGCATTTCTAAAAGAATGGAGCACAATACGAAATGTGACTTGGTAGAAGCCTGGTAGAAGGAAAGGTGAAAGTACATTATGTGACATAACTCCTTGGAGCCATGAAGAGGGTGATATTTTCCAAACTTTGTTGCAACTGCACTGTTATAAACTGACTAAATTTAACTGTAAAATTAACACATTGTTTCCTGGTTTTTTTAACTGCAAGTGAAGTCTTGTGCGCATTTAACTGTGATTTACACTTAAAAGGCATCGGGGGTAAATGACAACTTTTTATAGCATTCATAGTAATAGACACAATTCATTTACCAGTCAAGTATATACATTCTCTGGATAATAATGGAAAATAGATCACTGTAAATTTGCCTGTTGCCATGGAAATGGCGGCCATCGCTGAATTTTCACTAGCTTTAGTTTTCCCAGATTTCTTGGTAAATATACATGTTAGCACGGCGGAATTTGTTTTATTTGAAGCTTTCGACATAGCCAAACAGATTAACATCCCTGGATTTAATTTCTTTCAGGGCAGAAAAAAATTTTGGGCCCTTTTTCACCTAAAATGTGTACAAGGGATTTTATTCGGTGGATTTGACACCACATATCATAGGTTATAGGCCATAGGCTAAAGTTAAAAAAATCTCTCTGTTAAACTGTTATACTAATTACACAGAAAAACTGGTGAAAATTTCACGAGGCTCAGATGATTAGTTACAGAGAAATCTGGGTTCAAAAGGGGCAAAAATGTCATTTTTCAGGAATGGCCGCCAAAGGCAAAGGAACACATACTGATAACAATTTACCCTCTAAAATTTCCCTTTACCGTATGTTTGGCCCTCTATCTGAAGAGCCACCTCCTCCTTTCTTCGTCTCTTCTATTGTTTTGTATTATGAAAAATAAAAATAAAAATTTCATATTATTTACCCCCAATGCCCCCTTAACATATACGCCTGCCAATGTAATAATGTCCACAAACGTAATAAAGCGCTGTTGTAAACTTATTTTAAAATTACAGCTAAAATAACTGGTAAAAAAGGTGCAAGTTTATAACAGTGTGCTTTGTGGCTTTAGGCTATTTGTTTCCAATTAATACAAACCAATCCTCAATCTATGATGCAATAATTAGAATAAAAAAATAACAGACAGGGCATATCTATCAGACTTGTGGTTTCAGTGGTACTTTTATATCAGCCAAACACATTTTTTAAAACATTTGCAGCTCCTAACTGACCCTTGTCACTGTATCATCCATGCTCACTAACAGTATACACAGTATTTCGGCACTATTTTATGTGATTGGCTGTCTCAACCAAAGATCCTTTCATGCCACTTTGTATTATTTAAGTAATAATAAAGATTGCAGAGCAAGATTTTTTAAGTGCAAGATCATAAATATGACTCTCTTTCCGAGTTTTATTGAGCATTTTTCCAGGTCTTTATTAATTCATAAAGTGTTCTTTTGAAATGCTCTGTACCTCGCCTTGTTCCATTGTCAGCAGCACATTCTCACTTTCCCTGAAGCACCATAAGTACTCCATTGTTAGGCAGTAAGTCAAATAAGGCACAGAGCTGCACTTAAATGTGCTCAAGTGAAAGTTCATTCAGGAAGACTATCCTTTACATGCAAAGGCTTGTATTATATTTCTCTGAAGTATCCCACAATTCACATCTTTCACGCATGCTCACTTAGTTTCCCTCGTCATCATTGTCCGCAGCCATCTATTAAAGGATCCATCACCGGAAAATCAAATTTTTTCAGGTTACTGGATGAATACCTCAATCCTCTCTGTCACTGACAATAGCTGACACGTTTTCCAGGCAAAGAACTTCAATCTCACCTCCTCCTCCATGAATTCAGTAGGAGGAGGGAAAAAACGTGATTCCAGATTGGGCTTCTTGCTGACGTCAAGAAGTAGCCGAGGAGGGACCAGGGGGAAACCACTCCCACTGTTTTATGAAGAGAAGGAAGCGAATCCACCATTTGTATTTCTACCCAGTGTAACCCTAGCAGAGGCAAGCATGTAGAAGAAAACGAGAGCTACGGGCAACGGAGGACATAACTGTTAAGTTTTTGAATGTCAAAACTCAGACAGAAATAATTTTTTATCATTCCATCTGGTGATGTTGCTTTGAGGAACAGTTGGATTACATTTATTTTCAATGGTAATGTTCCTGTTGCTCCAGCGAGCCACCATTTGTCAGTGCTAAACACTTTGACTGTTTTGCTAACTTGGGACAGTACAATGCTGGATTAGCAAAGAACCTTCGGCAAGAAAAAGGAGTTGTTCCAACACTACGGAACCCGCCACTTTAATAATATCTGTAAATGTCAACTTTTGCATTAGCAGACAACTTTATTCCCCCAATTTCAATGTTATCATTACGTTACTGTAAGCTATTGGATGAAGTGTGGTGCAGTTCAAAAGAAACTTGGCAGTATACCCAATATGTAAACGTAACCCTCACAACGGAAGATTCTCCTGACATGCCGTATTTCTGTTGCTGTTGCAGGCACACTTTCAGCTAAAGTGAAGAGACACACATCATATGAAACTAGACAACCTAAGGAATCTATAGATGGCAAAAACGGCATGCTATGATGTTGATAAGCGAAATAACGCTCCAAACATACACTGAATTTCCACTAGCAAAAAGCTAACATTAGCTAGCTAAGTTAATTTAGGCCAGCAATAACCTTGGCTTGCACATTGTTAAAGGGGACATAATGTGCTATTTTCCCAAGTTTATATTTTAGTCTTTGACTCTACTAGAGTACTCCTGATTGCGCAAAGTAAAAAAAAGGGTACTTATTTTGCAAATACTGCCATCCTCAAAAAACCTCATTTGTAGTCCATAGTAGTCTCTGCCTGAAACGCCTCATTGGGGTGGCTCTTGCGCTATTGCCCCCAATCTCTGTATGCCCACTTTCTTCTGACTGGCCAGCTCTGTGGAGGGCGGATCTAGGCGGGACTATGCAGTGTCACTGTGAAATGTGAGACGCGTCTGCCATCTGAGCTAAAGAATCAGCGGGGAAATTCTGCTATAAAACGCAGTACATGTGTCTAGATCTAACGAAATTAGCTGGCGAAAGTGGAGGACGCAGTGCAAAAGTCTGGCAGCTCAAGCACGAATTTACTATCGGCTACAGTTTGCTACGGCAACAGTTGGTGAGTACAGCGGTTGTACTACTCCTAGCTAGGTTGCAGGGGAAGCTAGAATCCACCCCATATAGACACATTTGTAGAATGGGTCGGCATGCCCAAGTAGAAAATCTGGTGGGTCTGAGTTTAGAGGGAAACATGGACAGTGAGGAGCAGCAGCTTATGGACTGCTTCAGTGTGTATTAGGACCTGCTGGTTCGTGTGCCTAGCTGTGGTGTGTTGTTAGCGTGGAGAAACGAACAGCTTCCGCACTGCTATATGACGGAGGGGCGGAAGCTCCAAGCTAAACGGCCTGTTCAGAAATTGCCCGTGGTAATGGTTTACTTATTGCTTCGGAATGACCAGCCTTTTCCTTGCAGAAAATGGGCGCATTATGGATAGCGTGCGAGAGCTTGACAGAGCTCCGGTTATGTCATTAAACATAATAAAGGTTTTACAGACTGTAAGTTCCGTCAGCGTGAACTGTTGCTTATGTGGAGCTAGCGAATCTATCACTTTTACAGGAAAGAATTTAATATTCAATTGATGGGAATGCAGCGTTTGTTATATCGAACAGGTTACCTTTTGTGCTTCCCTATTGCTTTCACCGGTAGTATCAGAGAGCTTGCCCAGCCATTGGAGATGTATCAGGCTTACCCCGGTGATGGATAAGTGAAGCGATCATTTCATAAGCACCCAAAAACGCACCCCAAGCTCTGCAAAATCTATGTCTGGTCTAACTGCAGCCCAACTTGGCAGACACATACAGCACCTCTCCGGTTAGCTTCAACTGTAGAGGCTACAATCAGGCAACGTTATGATGAAACTGCCACATTGATGCTTACCGAAGTAACACAAGCATATCAATCATACTTGTAATTGCTGCATATAAGTTAACCAGGAACATTTTTAATTAGCAGAGCACGCAAACTAACATGCAGTAGCTGATAAGCGGTCATGACTTTGAATTTAATCTGCGAAAAAATTTGTTTCGCGTCCGCTGTGAAAGCTGCTTAAAACGCGCCTATAACGCCTGTATTCGCATCTTGGCATTGACTTTGAATGTGGCTAATCTGTCTTGCAAAAAATTTGTTTCGTGTCTGATATAAAAGCAGCTTTATGGGTCGTCCGCGACAGCTGGAGAGAGCTTGGTTATGTTATGAACATAATACAGGTTTTGCAGACCATAAGTTCCGTTAGCGCAGAAAAGTTGCTTATGTGGAGCTAGCGCATTGATCACTTCGGCTTTTTCGGCTTTTTATTATCCACAACTATTTCTAGAGGGAGATGAAATTATGTCAAGGTAGTGCAGAGAAATCTTTTGTAAACCGGCAGAGCTTCTGCGTTTCACATTGCTTTCATGGTAGCACCAGAGAGCTTACTCAGACATTTGTGAAGTATCCGGCTGATCCCAGTCATGGATAAGTGACGCGATCACTATCTGTAGTGGCTACAATTGGGCAACGTTATGAGGAAACTGCCACATTGATGCTTACCGAAGTAACACAAGCATACCGATCAGAATTACTGCATATACGTTAACCAGGAGCATTTTTTATTAGCACGACACGCAAACTAACATGCAGTAGCTGGTAACCGAGCAGTCATAACCACAGAGACAAACCCTTGCAATACAGGTTTTTCAGACAGCGAGTTCTGTTACTGTGAACAGTTGTACCAAGCATCCAAATCACGAACAAGAATTAAAAGTTAGCTTCAAATGAGGTTTAGGTTTACACACCTTCCGTAGAATTTCCCCTGATATCACTCTTCCATAATTAGGACACAAACATTAGCAACAGTAACTTGGCTACGTTAGCTGCTGTGCCACAGCCACAATCAACTGCCTATCACGTCAGGATGGCTTATGCAGTAAAAGCAACTTACATCTTCTGTGTCTGTGCGTCATGGACAGCCGCGACAGATACAGGCTTTATCTTCAGATGTTTTACAAAGCCTGCGTTTGAGGCCGGTTGTTAGTGCTAACTATCGCTAGCGGTCCTGCTACCCACCAGTAACACGTTAGCTTCACTTACATTATTTGCTGTTATGTGGTTACTTACAGCTTGTGCTCTAAGTGCTTGATCGATGCAACTGCTTCAGGTTTGAGATGCAGCTGAAACGCTTACCCCGTGTCGAATTATCCTTTATTGACAAAGCTGTTTTTGGTGAAATGCTGAGCACAAACAGCTAACGTTCCCTTTGGCCGTGGCTGTTTGCTGCTAGCAAACAAAAAAAGCTACCCAATGATTTCTGGTGGCATCGTCTTTTGGATGAGAAATATTTGTTTTTTCACAACCAAAAGTAAACGGACAAGCAGCTTTGGGAGAGATACTGACGAAATTGCATCTCAAATGATGTGCGGTTCTTCTTTTGTATTTCCAAAAGTGTAGATGCCACTAAGGCATAGTATGATCTGCCGTTGTTAGTGCCAGCTAGAATAGTTTCCGATATGGGCAGGTCCAGCGCTGTGGTTAGCGCTGGCTAGGTCTGTACTAATTGGACGGCACAACCTGACGTCAGGTTTTACCTAGATCCGTGAAGATCTCGGGAGGGGCTGTTCAGAGAGGAAATCACGCTCACAAAATCACTTTCTTGGATTATGGCAAAATCCCTGTATCTTATGTTTAGAAACTTTTCAGAGGTTGAGCATGGACAACCAACATTATAACATTACTCATATGTATTAAAAGAAAGATCAGCATGTTAGGTCCCATTTAATTTATTGATGGGTTGCAGTTGCTATATTGTTGTCTTTTCATGCCATCCAAATGCAGTGTGTTACTCTTGATTGTATGATCATGGAGCTTAGATGTACTAACATTAGGTTGTACCCAATACATAAACGTTACCCTCACAGCCCACAGGCTCGCCTGACATGCTGTATTTCTGAGGCTGTAGCGGGCTCACTTTCAGCTACAGTGACACATATCACATGAAACTAGACAACCTAAGGAATCTATAGATGTCAGAAACGCTATGCTCTGATGTTGTTAAGCAGGTGAAATATCGCTTCAAACAAATGCTAAATTTCCGCCAGCAAAAAGCTATCGTTAGCTAGCCAAGTTAATTTCTGCCACCAATAACCCTGCGCATTCTGTTGATTTGTTGATGGGTTGCTGTAGCTCTATTGTTGTCTTTTCATGCTGTTCAAACACAGTGCGTTACTCTTGATTGAATGATCATGGAACTTAGATGTACGAACATTAGGTTGTACCCAATACGTAAACGTTTCTCTCACAGCCCACAGGCTCGCCTCACATGCTGTATTATTTCCGCTAGCGAAAAGCTAATATTAGCTAGCTCAGTTGGGCTGTTTATTATTGTCTTTTTATACTGTCCAAACGCAGCGGGTTACTCTTGGGTATATGATCATGGAACTTAGATGTAATAATGTTAGCTTGGATGTGACATTTATATTCTCCCCGTTTTTAGGCTATTTTGCTATTACATCTCACGCAGGGCTCAGTGCATCACACTCAGACCGCAGAAGCATATCGAAGCCACTCAGAATGGTCGATGGATTCAGCCATGGTGAGGTCACACGTTGTGTTACTATGCACGCGTTGCTAGGGCTGTGCTTTCAAGCCACTCCTCCCTCCCTCCTCCCACCCTCGCACCACCCATAGACAGTAAAAGAAGTGGATGGCGGGATGGCGCTATTTTCAACGAGAGAGTGTGAAGCACAATTGAACAAGTTTTCATTTGGCTCCACGCCTACTGCGCAGGCTCAAACTCAGCTCGCTGACGTAAACAAACGTCCTGAGAAGCAGTAACTCGTCTGGTAGATGTATCCTGCGCATAATTCCCAGCGAGCAAGTGATAGCATCTGTCAGTGCAGTCTGATTCCGTTCGCTGTTATGATGTTTTGCGAATTATTACTTCATAGGTACTTCACTTTGTGAGCGATATGGGTCAATCGTCTTCTGTTTATGATTCGTTATGGTCTTCTGGTCTAAACAGTACAGTTATTTACGTCCTGTGCAACAGAAAGTCGCCGGCTTTTTACGTCACTTTTAGCCTAGCCTGGTGCCATCGGCTAAAAATGCTTGCTATTATACCATAATGTTACATACGAAGTGAAGACGTCTGCTTCAAAATGTAGTTTCTCTGTAGAAAATATTATCGCTGAAATGAAGGCTCATAATGTTTTTAGTGTAAAGTTATTTGATGTCAAAAGTCAGGCGAAATGAATGGGGGTAAATGGAGAAGCTACTGATAGTTGATCTACTTTGAGCGTTCAATTGAGCTTCAACTTCCGGGTGCATTCCTACCCCCTTGGCACCTACCCCTTCGCCCAGCCATGCCTCTATCTTCCGGCCAAGTCAAAATCTCATAATTTTCTTGCGAGAGCAATATTGGCTTGATAAAAAGGGCAAAATAATTATTAATGTTGCGTAATTTTTGCAAATTACCGCAAAACATTATGTTTTAGACCCAAATCACTTATTTTTAACGGGCGTAAATACCAGGTAATGGATCCTTTAAGTTAGATTAGCTGTTTTCATAATCTGTTCACAACCATTTTTATTGTCTTTTTAAATATGCCTCTCTGTGCTTTACTGCTTCATGCTGCTGACATGTGTGTCTCTCTATTACATCTTATTAAATTATTGTTACTTGGGAGACACTCTTATCCAGAGTAACACACTCTACACAAAGCGCATTTGAAGTATAAGAAGTGCAGAACCCTTGAGGGAGTAACAGCTCAAATACCAGAAGTGACAATCCATAGAAAGGACTTTGCTCTGTGGAATACCTGAGAGTCAAATGCATCAATAAAACAATTTGTTACATCATTTAACCAACTAAAAACACCATTCAATTTAATGCCTTATTCTAGTACCTGTCACAACTGTTGGCAGCGGGGTGCAGGTGTCGGAAGAGGTGAGTGTTCAAACCGCGCTTGAAATTGGTCAGAGTCTCTGCTGTGCTAACTGTGGTGGGAAGGGCATTTCACCCCGAGGGAGACTGAGAAAACAAGAGAAGTGGCTGGGCAATACCAGAACGGAGACCGGGCAGTGCCAGGTGACCAGCAGTGTCAGAGCAGAGAGGTCTGTCTGGTGAACAAGGTTTACTGATCTTTTGATGATAAGGCGAGTCTGGCCCTTCAGTAGCCTGGTTTGCTAGCACCAATGTTTTAAACTTGATGTGAGCTATAGCAGGTCACCAGAGGAGGGCACTGAGAAGAGGGGTGGCGTGAAAGTGTCCAGAGAAGTTGCCTAGAATCTCTCCAACCTTATCTTTACAGATTCATCTTGTTTACTACTTTAAGGGCCTCATCGGCTTGATTAGTGTCATCCGAACTCATCGACCACCACCAGTCTACAGGCTCCATGGGGGGATTTATAATGCTGCTGCTCAGGGCTGATGCCACTAGATTACATGCCTCCCTGTAGAGTCTAAGACTTTTCAAATCATGATTTTATCTCTATATCATCTGTATAATAAGCAGTTATCTTTACTTCATTCATTGTATCTCTCCTCATTGAAATGCTTGTGCATAGAGATGGTTCAGGAAATGAGAAAACACTCCACGAGGGAGCAGGAGTATCAGATTTTAAAATATTCATATCAAGAACTCTACGATTACGCAAGTTATTGAAAGTAAATTATATTTTCTACAGTACTCCATGTCATATATTTATATATGTTGTATATCAAAGTCCTAAAATTCATGTTGACATGTCCTATATTTCTTCCTCAAATAGATGACTTTGCAAGCATTTCCACACAATGATTATTCTCAGTGCTGGTCTGTATGTGGAGAAAATCTTTCCCAGTATCTTTTGCTATCAGCATCGCTGACGCGCATCTTCACTGAAGATTTACGTGCAGCGGCGGGCCGGGGCAGAGCATGACACATTATACACTCGAGGAGCGATGCGCTAACAGCTACCGGCGTGGGACTCCGAGGCCCCATTAATCAAACAAAAGGTCACGCGCGAAAAGCCAATTTACCAAAATGCTCTCTGAAGCAGTCTGAGTGGTGATGAAAATGGAGCTCTCAGCAGGGCCAGGGCAGAACTCAAAATGCTCCCAGGGATTTTATCCCTCTTTGTTTTTCTATTTGTACATTTGGACTCTGACCATTCAAATCAGAGAGACAGAGTGACAGTAGTCCTGCAAAAAAGCACTCTGCTCTGGTACGTTATCAACAGTACCGTTGTGCAAAGAGTTATCCACATATTATTATCCACTCTTTGAAGACATATAGGGTTTTTGTATGTTTTTTTTTTTTTTGCTAAAAAAAAAAAATCTGTGTTCTGAAATTCTGGAATCAGCATTACAATGTAGAGTTAAGAACGTTCTTTTCACATATTTTTGATTTCACACGACACCTCAAAGGGTTAAACCACTGCCAGGTGATAACAGAGAAATATGCAGATGGAAGTAACACCAGTGGAGGTATTAAATCGCACTGATTAATCCAGTGTTATACCACAGGAAGGATTAGGTTTCAGTAACACTTGCGGTTGTTGCCAAACACTAATTCAGCTCCGAAGATGAAAAGGTCACATTAATACATGGGAAGAACCTGGATTACCAAATGAAAAAGGACGGTTGGCATATCTGTTCATATCTTTACCAAGCATTGAGACAACTGCAAAAACTGTGTGTAATTAAATAAACTGGGAATGAAATCAACATATGTTTAAAAATACATGAGCCACGAAACTTATTTTTTTATGCATGGAGCAAGATGGTGGCATAAATTTGCATACTCATGTAATGGAGTAGAATCTACATATTCATGGTCTAAAAGGAGATGAGGAAACTGAATTACTGGGGTGTGAGATACTCTAATGTGTCAGTAAATCTGTACATTTGCATGGGAAAATTACTCTGTACGCCCACCTCTAGGGTGAGCATTAGTGATATGAGGTCCGCCTATATTTTCCTACTCCTACTCCTTTCCTACTTTTATAATCAATTGATCTTATTTTTGTCAAACACTACTGAAATAATAAAAGCACAAAACATGAATTAAATGAAGATGATCATGTTGTAGTTTACCCTGCAAGTCATGAGACTACAAATTTGTTATTGGAATTGACTTATTGAACATTTGGATGCAAATGTAACAATTGCTAATGTTAGCTCTAGATAGAACAAATACATTTTTCTAGGGGCCACATTTTCAACTGATAATTTCATGGGGGCCAACCATCTCCCTGAGACATTATTTGTTACTATTGACAGTAAGCCTATATAAGCTTGAAACACCCCGCCGACATTTTTTCCCCCTTTACTCTCACTTGAACAATTGCAAAAATAAGGTCTTTTAAAAATTTTTATTTTAAATTTCATCATCTACTAAATCTGGCACTTTTAGGCCTAATGCAGTTTCTTTCTTTCTTTCCTTTTTTTTTTAACTATGGCATAATGAGATGTATTTTTTGCCACAAACGTGCAATTCTGATTTGTAACGCAAAGGCTGTAGGCTACAATTCCTCAGAAAACCATTTGTTGCAAGCAGACACGTTTCTTCCCTCCAATTTCAATAAATGCATTGCTGAATTCGTGATTTTCATTTTCAACTCGGCGAGACTTTGCAATCAGACTGCCATACATTCACCCCAAGAAGGCCGACTAAAAATGTTTTACATCTTTTTTGCTTAAATGATCCATTACCTGGTATTTACACCGTTAAAAATTGGTGATTTGGATCTAGAACATAATGGGCTCTAATTTCTTGGCACAGGGTGACGCATTGTGGCACAGCCCACGGAGTGGTAATTTTATCCGGTACAGCCCGCGCAGTGGTAATTTCGTGCGGTGCAACCCCGTGCGCAGCCACTTTGGCAATTTATTAGACGGATGTGCGCCGAGATGGGTGTGGCAGCGTAGTGGGGGAGGTGTCACATATTCATCAAGACGCAGTGACAATTTCGTAGAGAAAGTCTCTGCTGAAGTTGCCCAGAAAGCTCGCTAGCTCGCTAGCTCCAGCTCGCTAGCTGGTTTACTTTCTGTGCAGTGGTAATTTGGCTGACCGGCGCACAGTGCGCACACCTCACCGAAACCTCATGGGCAGGTTTCCAGAATGTCAGGCACATTTCAATGCAATAAGTAATTACAGCAAGCACTATTTAATGTAACTATCTGAATCAGGACATAAATTATAGTATCTACATCTATTGTCCTGATGTCAGATTAAAGACGGTTGGCACGCGTAATGGAAACTCGACCTGACTTAATCAACTGATGCAAACTAACGACTTCACATCTTTCTCAGCCAACCACATACATAATGCTTGCCTTGTATGCTCAGTAAACCCGCTTGCATACTGGACGTGAAACAAATTTTTCGCATGACTGATTACAGTCAAAGTCAATGCAAAGACGCGAATACACGCGTCTGATTATTCTTCTGTTTTCTTCCGTTGAAGATAGACCACAGTCTTTATTCGGTCTCTCTTTTGAAATTTAATCAGATGGATCAAACAGATTCACGCTTTATTTCCACACCAGAGATAAAATAGGCTTAAAGTAAATAAATAAAACAGTGCTTGTAGTCAGTGACCAAATCAATTCCATGACCATTGACATTGTGAATTGAATATCGTATGCACGGTCAAGACTGTCTGACGCAAAATGCTCTATGTCAGGCAGCCAGCAAAAAGTAAAACTATCAAAACAGATTTATAACGAAATAAAGAATAAAAATATACCACCAAAAAACAGAACATCTAAAAAAATGGCCTGCAAATAAATAAATTGCAGTGTTCATTGGATGTTCTGTTTGTTGTTAAAATGTTTCATTTTTATTCTTTATTTCGTTATCAAACTGTTCTAATCGTCCTCTTTTTTTGGCTGTCAGACATGGAGTATTTTGCATTTAATGTTCGACAGGCATTCTACATTGTCCTGCGCCAATGTCGACTCACTTTATTGAGCAGAGCTTAAACAGAAACATTCATTGAAATTCTTGGTACTCATCTTGAAGAACTGAGCCCTCATATCAAAACTTTCACACTTAATATCTAAAAGATTCAGTAGATTTGAAGAAATGAAAAACGATAATCGACTGTCGGACACAAAGTTGTATTGAAACCATCTGACTGTTGGACACGGAGATATTTATCTACGTGTCCAACTTTCGGACTCGTAGACACTGCGTTCAACGCAGCAACGCAGTGCGCAAGTGGTTTAACACTACTATTATTGTCTCTTTGGTTTTATCGTTTTTAGTGGGGGAAAGGAATTTTGCCTGATTGCTATGATCTCGTACTGAGTTAAGATCACATATTGAAAATAAATGTGTTACGTATCTTGTATTGTTGTCCATGCATGTTAATGACAAAATTTTAAGCAGCAACAGGGTGCAATAATAGAAACACGCTATCCATTGTTTCCCTTCCCAATGATGCAGGCAGAAGAAATAAATGAGCAACCGTCGTATTTCATTCCAACTTCATAAGTCTGAATAATCTGACGCAGTTTCGTTTTGAAATTCCATTCAAGTTTGCTGATGGTAATAATTCGCAAATGCCTTAGCTAGCCAGCTAACTCATATTCATAATGCTTAATATAGACATAAGCGGTGCAGAAAACATGCCTGAAGCAGCAAAGTAAAATGCAACATCAACGCATCATGCAGATATAGGACAGATGCTTCTATATTCCAACACATTAAAGGTGAGGAGAGGAGCTCATTGAGGAGAGGAGCTGGGTGCAGAATTGCAACATACTCCTAGACACACCCTGTTGGCGCAGTGCACCCCCCATTTGCCGTGCCTGCGCCTGGTCTACTAATTTAGAGCCCCAAGTTGCTAATGTAGCTTGGAACCATGCTTTGGGAAACACAGCAATCCAGATTAAAATAAATGGGAACCCAAGCAATCAGTAACCTAACTAGCCACAGTGGTTGGGCTCTACAGTAGTAGTAAACATTAACTTGTCAGCAAACCTAGTGTCCCTAAATAAGGAACAGTAAGCAAACCAAAACTGTAGCTAGCCAATTGATTAAAAACACAACTGTGGCAGCAGGAAAAGTTTTTATGATTGCTGTTGATATTTTACGTCCCTCCCAATTTTCGATTTTGATTTGTTGGCAAGAGAGAAGCGACATTGATGAGCCGGACAGTATTCCAAAAGTTGAACTATTTCCAGCTGAGAGCGCCGTGGGAAAAAGCTGTATGCTGGGGGAGTTTTGTGCACCGAGGACGGTGATGGCAGTTAATTCTGAATTTCATAGTATTTGTGTTAAAAACGGACGCTGCCATCGCAAAAAACACTCCCTGTGGAAACAGGCCCTATTCATCACAGAGCCAGATTGCATCCATTTGTATCACTCCAGGCTGTTGTAGGCTTTGAGAGACTCTCCGGAGTAGATAGGGAAAGTTGATCAGGTAATTACAGTTGACAGGATACTGCAGGTTGACAGAACAGTTTATTTGGATGTAAAGTGAGCAGTGAACTCTGATGGTTCGAAATCAGTGCTAGCACCATTCATTTTCACTTATGCTTTTCCTGCCAAAATGGCCGCGTAAACATAAGGGGTCACATGATATCCGGAGCTGTAGTGAATAGCCCGGCTCTAGAATGTATGTTGAGAACTTTGGAGAGAAAAAATTCAAAGAACTTTACTTGTAAGGGGTTAATACCTTCAAGCACCTTATTGTGGCTGTAATGACATCAGAGCAGAAAAGCATGGCTGCTTCTCCCCTGAAGTACTGTTCCACAGCAGGATAAGGCATTTTCTGGCTTTTAGCAGTCAAATTATGCTTTTTGAGTTTTTTCCATTTTTTGTTTAGTGTGCTATATTTTTTATTTATTTATTTTTAACATGATGGCGAACCTTTGTCAAGTCATAATTGGTACGTCCTTGCCAAAGGGAGCTATTCTGTAAGACAGATGAGAAAAAACAGCACCTGAACTGCTTAGAAGGCCTCGGCTGTCGTTCAGCCTTTACTTCCGTGACATGTCAATGTCACAATGTAATATATGCATCGTGCTCACCTAGCGGCTAGTTTGGCGTGCCATCAAACACTGGCACTGAGCTAAGCTGGCTAGAGCGAAGGCCAGGAAGAGTACAGTTAGTGCATATTGCCATGTCAAGAAGACGCTGTTCCTCCAAGCGAAGACAAATTCCCTTTGCATTGGCTGCCAAAGCAAGATGAAGTAAAAAATCAGTGGTTATATTTACCGCTATACCACAACAGTACACCCCCAGCCTTTTATTGTGTTCCCTTCATTTTACCAAGCACAGCATGCTCACAACTTTGAACAAAGTAAATACGCTCAACATCCACCCAACAAGTCAAAATCTAGAGGGTATTTTTCTTCTATGATTATTGGCGATGGCAGCCAGCTTACATTATTCGTATCCCTTGCTTAAAGCTTAAAATAGCACTTTGAATCCTCATTGAAGGCTCCTTAAAATAAAAAGCATAATGCTGGAGGAAGTTTGGAATCAGATTATGACTTGCAGTTAAGCAGATTCACTTTCTTGGGATGTATGATCCGAGCGTGTGCAGTAATCGTGACACAGCTCCTTTAAGGGAGGGGACCTTAACGAGACTGGAGCCAAAGGAGGCTGTTTCAGGCTGAGTGCGCCTAAGGTGCAGCACCCACAGCCTTTAAAGTTGTAACACAATGCTCTTCGATGACACAAAATCTTACAAATGTTTGTAAATTGACCTCAAAAATGAGAATTTCAAACTAGGAAATGGGCATGATATGTCCCTTAATGTTTATCACTTGCAGTACTTCATGAAAGGGTTAATAAGTAATTCAATTCGCCTCTTACATTTGTAAAGTTCCCTGTGGTGATTATCCAATAAACCAGAATTCAATGGGAATGCTGCAAAGACTGCATAAAGCCATTACAATAACAACATGCAAATACAACTGCACAAGATCTTTTCATACACGTTTAAAGCCTGAGGCAGTTCAGTGTGTATTACAGCCAATGCAGTACTGTGTGATCCTATCTAAGCTGAGCAGAAAGCCTCCTTTATATCCTTCCTCTTAGAACAGCACATCAGCTCAATCCCTCTCCATTTTTAATTGAGAAGTGGAGGTGGGTCCCGAGAGATCAGAGAATAAATTAGCTGTGCTCATTCTTAAGAGTCTATAAATACTTTTTTAGAGTCAGAAAAAAAGGTCCAAATTTGTGTGAGGTATTATTTTATAATATAAGAGGATTAAGAACACAAATGCATTTACTCAAGCTAGAATAAACTAATGTGAATTTGATATCCAACAGGCAGCATCTACAATTGAGTTAAAGCATGCTGCTTTATAAAGGCAAGTAAAGATGGTCATGCAAGATAGTCATGCCTCAAGTTAATTATAGCTCATAATTATAAGTGCCACCGAGGGTACAAAAAAAAAGAAAAGAAAAAAAAACCGCCCACACCTGGAGTGTCACTATTTTATAATTAGCGAAATGCGAAAAACTCCATGTGTGACTGAATCATGACAGCAATAGACCTAATGGCTGCGGTAGTATCAATGGAATTGTGTAGAATTTGAAAAACATGATGGGATCTACAGTTGCAATAAAAACTATTCAACCCTTGTTGCAAATTAGATTTACTGGCAAAATTTACAAACTTTCAGCTGTTTGCAATGAACAAATCAAACAAGAGAATTTAAATAGCTCAACACAACAAATATTACAAGTGGCTTCTCCAAATTCAACTCAAAATGCCACTTTTAATGACTACTGCAGGCTCAAAATTATTCAACCCCTTCATGACAAGCATTTATACTTAGATGAGCACCCTTTCGCTGCTATGACTTGTTGGAAATGTGATGCAGAGGCAGACAGCAGCTTCTGGCAGCTTTCCCAAGGTATCTTAACCCAGTCCTCATGGTTTGCGTGCTGCAACTGCCTTCTTCAAATCCCAGCAGAGATTTTTAATGGGGTTCAAGTGAGACAACTGTGATGGGCACTCAAGAATCTTCCCAGACTTCTTCAGAAACCAGGCCTTGGTGGTTGTTGAGGTATGCTATGGATCATTGTTCTGTTGGATGGTCCAATGATGCCCAAGGGACAGCTTCCCTACAGATGGCATGACATTTTCTCCTTGGATATCCTGGAACTTAACTGAATCCATCTTGCTCTCCACTCTTTGCAGGTTTCCAGTGCCAGAGGAAGCAAGGCAGTGACAGAGCATCAAAAAGCCCCCACAATTCTTCACTGTAAGCAGGGTGTACTTTTCAGCATATGCTTCTTTATTCCTCCTGCAGACATACCACTGATTCATCAGCCCAAAATATTCCAGTTTTGTTTCATCACTCCACAGAACAGTATCCCCAAACTTTTAAGGCTTATTTATATGTTTTTGAGCATATTGGAGCTTGTGCTTTTGGATCAGTTGTGGTGTACGTCTTGGAGACCTTTAACATTTTGTATGCGCCCTACTGTGCAAACTGAAACCTCAGTGCCTCCTGCCTCCAAGTCGTGCTGCGGGTCTCCTGCAGTCACTCGAGGGTTTTTGACCCCCCGTCTCCTCAGGAATCTGGTGGCAGCCATTGATAGCTTCCTATTTCTGCCACATCCTGGTACGGTAGCCACTCTTCCTTTGAAATTTGAACTATGCTTCCAACTCTATCTCAACGAACATTCAGTGCCTGTGCTACCTTTTTGTAGCCTTTTCCTTGTTTGTGCCAGGCAAGGATCTCCTCTATTAGCTTTTTGGACAATTCTATTGACAGCCATATTTCTACTATGCAATATAATGTGACTGTCAGCAAACCGCTAGCGAGTGCAAGTATTTGATGTGTTCTATCTTAAGCAAACCTGATGCAACTTATGAAGCTTGTGATTAGTTGCATTGGGTGTGCTTGAGACAACACCTCATTTGCAAATATGCTCTTATGACAGATTCTATTCGGGGGTTGAATAATTTCATTGGGTGTGCTTGAGACAACACCTCATTTGCAAATATGCTCTTATGACAGATTCTATTCGGGGGTTGAATAATTTTCAAACATTAAAAATGGCATTTTGTGTTAAATTTGGAGAAACCATTTATAATATTAGTTATGTTGAGCTATTTAAAATGTTTTTGTTTAATCTGTTTATTAGGTTGCCTAATAAACCTCAAAAATGAAGTTACTAATTTTCATTGTCCCACCCCCTAAATGTGTTCATAATGTGAAAAGAAAAAAACATGACAAAGTTTGGATGTATTATAATAATATTTACTGGTTGCTCAACCATTCCAAAGTTATACAATAATGTGTAATGATACAAAAAATTCCAATATAATGTTCAATTTAACATAAAAATCAGAATATTGCAGAAATCATCAAAATCAAAGACTTTCAGTTACTTCAAAAGTCAGCAAATGATTTTTGAACATAAACAGATTAACACAAGCAGTGACCAAATATGTAATCATCTAAATTTGTTGTCCGCAAATTAGTTGTCAACAGCAGCTGCAGTGAATGCAGTCAATGTGGATTTGTTACTGTTTGGAAAGTCACGGCAGTGTTTCTCTACAACTTGCAACAAGAACTGTTTCTGTTCTTCTTGATTTGTGAGGACTCCATTGAATGCTTGAATCAGCTGCATCATTGACGACTTTCAGACTACTCACTTTCCGTTGGCTAATTTTTATTCATTGGAAAACAAGTTCATCAAGCAAAATGATTGACAACAGGTCAAGAATTATTAGCGCTCATTTTAACTTAAGAAGAAGAACTGGCGACACCTGATTTTCCTTAGGATTTTTGGGAGTTTATGCAAAGTCATTTTACACAGGCGTGGTGGCTTTTATTTTGCCGTGGCGGTGCGCCACGATCAATTACATGTAGCTGAAACCCTGATGATGAAACAGTTAAATTAAATAAGGCTTTATTTCAATGTATAACACAAACTGTTAATACACGCACACAACAACTACTGAATAGTTACTCCATGAAAATATTCCAGCCCATTGAGCTACCAGAAAATATGCATATATTTGTATGAAACTTGGAGTAGTTAATATACTTCATAATATGAACAAAAAGTTGGGCTGGGACCTGGAAAACGTTGAAAAATGTTTTTGGCCATTACAGTCAGTGACACCCTACTGTTTATCATAAACAGCTGAAAGTTTGTAAATTTTACCAGTAAACCCAATTTGCAATGGGGGTTGAATAATTTTTATTGCAACTGTATATCTTAATTTATTACACAAAAGCGAACATTTCTTAGAGCCAAACAGAACAACTAGTTTGTTATAATAATCATAATCACGATCATCATGATCATCATCATAATATTAATAATTATATTAATAATGATAATAATAACTCTTTCACTGCCCATTGCAGGTTGATCTGGTATTAGTCATTTGGAGATAGCCATGGTGATTTAGGTTCTCAAGAATCAGCACCAGTGGCGTAGCGTAAAGGCCTTTGGCCTTGTCCCTTAGGCACAGAGATTTTTCCAGTTTTTATGAATCTTTTGATGATGTTATGCACTGTTGATGATGAGACCTTCAAAGCCTTTGTAATTGGACGTTGAGGAACATTGTTTTTAAGGTATTGCACAATTTTTTTTATGCAAGCCGTCACAGGTTGGAGAGCCTTTGGCCATCTTTACTTCTGAGAGAGTCAGCCTCTCTAAGACATCCCTTTTATAGCCAATCATGTTATGCACCTGATGCCAGTTAATTTAATTACTTGCTACATGTTCTTTTAGCTGATTCTCCATATATTAATCGTTTTTACAGCCCTTTTCTGCCTGTGTCCCAACTTTTTTGAGACCTGTTGCCGCAAGAAAATTTGAAATAAGCTCATTTTGTGGATAACAATATAAAATGTCTCATTTTCAATGTTTGAAATGCTATCCATGTTGTATTGTAAATTACATATTGGCTCATGTGATCTGAAAGTCATTGAATTTTGATTTCATTCACAATTTACACTTTGTCCCAATTATTTCAGAATTTGGGTTGTATATTGAACAGCTTGAATAAAATAGTTTTCTTGAAAGCACCAACTTCATATTTGGAACATGTATCAATTAGACCTTGTTCTTTTCATTGATCTAATTTTTTTTCTGGTAGACCTTGTCAGAATTTTGCTATAAGCATTCAAAATACAAGCTTTTTTTCATTTTTAGGGGCCTATATATGAGAGAGTATATCTATTATTCCAGATATAACATGTTTTCCTGATAGTACTGTAACATGTCTCATATACTAAAAAGAATCAGACATCTGGAGATATAGAGAGCCAAAAGTGCTACCATGGACAAACGCGCTTTCCAGAAAGCCATATTTGGCATGCCATAAATCTGCAAATATGCCACATACGAAGCTCTCCCTCGGTTTACAGAGCCTAATTATTTTAAAGAATCGTGTTAAAATTTGAACTATTTAGTGCAAAAAGTTCAAAACTTATAAGTTATGAAACTACGATGTTTCATTGTAGTACTCATTTTTATGCTAAATATGGGGACACATCCCCTTTTTGAAGGCTTAATATCTCCTAAACTAGTGGAGATATTGGCCTAAAATTTTGCACAGAAGTTATTAGTAACAAGGACATTAAAATAAAAAATATGAAGAAAATCAGATTTCTCTGAAATCTGGTGATTTGGCATGGAATCACCCATTACTGAAATTAAATGAGCTCTACAGTTTGGTATCTGAGAACACCCTGTCAGCTTGGAGTGGCCACCTAGACATTCCCGAACTCAAACCTCTAATTTTGCTCTGATTTACTTGGTTAGAATACACTTTGGCACAGATGATAGTGAGATTCTGTGCTGTAATTTTTAGGGGTTTCACACTGCAACTGAATAATTTTATTACAGATAAAAGTAGAACTTTGTTTGGTGCAAAAAAGATTTTTCATTCATGAAGTGTTCAATCTTCATTTACTCTGACGCAGTGACCTATACACTGATTTTTTGCATCAAGACAAAAATCCCCAAAGTGTTACCTGTATTATGATAGCAATATTATTCAAATAGACCAATTTGTTGCAGAGATATAGCCATTTCATTTTCAACATGTCATTTTCAAGCCAGAGGCTGAAGGCTTAAGGGGTTCAGGTTAGGCTCGAGGTCACAGGACCACTAGATGTATGTGAATAAAAATACCATTGTCAGCCATAACTGAAGAATGCTATGAGTAAATATAATTAAACTTGGTCCTATTTTGTATAACTATGTGAAGATTACCCGAAAAGAAGTTAAGGTTAGGATGAATTAAGGTCAGTGTGTGTTAAAATGTTACCACGTTTCAGCAATAAAGGCATATTTGTCCCCAGGTTGCAGTTGAATACATACATGTCTTGTTCTTGTTGTTTATTCCAGTAACTCTTCAATGCAAACAAAGTTTTTTGGGCCTGAATGAAACTTATTCATGAATGATATGTAGGTACAGATCATCTGACCTACCTTTGGGGTCAGGAGGTCAAGGTTCATACGTAAACTGCATATTTTTCATGTATGCATGTGAAGTCAACATGCTCTAAAACTGATATTAGTGCAACATATGAGTGTGTATGCCACTGTATTGTTCACATATATGAATTATAGTTCACAGATGGCCAGGTAGGTTTGGATAACTTTTTTCCCTTACTAAATAAAATCATCATTTTTAAAACTGCATTTTTTAATTTACTCTGGTTATCTTTGTCTAAAATTAAAATGTGGTTGATGATCTGAAACAGTGAAGTGTAAAAAAAAATATGCAAAAGAATAATAAATCAGGAAGGGGCAAAGGCAAATACTTTTTTTTACAGCACTGTATATTGTAAATGCCATTTTATCTCACCTGCTCATGATATCACATGAAATATGATTAGGATTGTGGAGTCATGTATGGTATTGGAGGACAGTATTGTTTCTTGGGGCGTCTAAAAAGCACTGTTTAAAAATCCTGCAAGCATGAGACTGAGAAGAACTACTTTACAGATCAATCCACAAAAAGTACATTGCTGAAAGTTGTCTAAAAAAGAAGACTTGAACATCAGCAGTAAAAATAAAAATTTAGATCAGAATTTGTGGACAGAATAATAATGAAAACGGTTTTCAGCCTTTTTTGTTTGTTAAGTGTTTATGGTGTCCTTTTTGCAGGCCGCTATTTTTTTCTGTACCGTCGATGCATCGCAATTTCAAAGACCACGAAATAAAGTCCCCTAAAATAACACTTCCATAGTCCACATTTTTCCTATTATCTAATTTGAAGAAAACTGGGCACTACAGCTTTTCACGAAGAGAGATTAATGATTCCCAGTGATAATTACTGTGAATGTCCTCCTGAAATTAGGAAAATTACGGTGCTTTCACACCGGATGCGAAACGATTTTTTCCTACGACAGATTGGATTCAAAGTCAATGCCAAGACGCGAATACACGCATCTGTCGTGCAAAAAAATCGTTTCGCGTCCGGTGTGAAAGCGACTTTAGGATGTTAAATACATTGGCATGCAAGCTATAACATTATAGATATCGATGTCTCTTTATCTTGCTAGCTAGCTAGCCAAATAGCTCGCTCGCGAGTATTCCATTGTGAGCGAACTGTAGCCTTTTTAGCTCGCTAGCCAGTTGGCTATGTAGCTAAATACAGTGGCGTGCTAGCTATGTGCGACAGCTGCGTCTAGCTAGCTCAGTTCGTTAGCTAGTAGAAGGGCACTTTCGAGGGTCGGCGTCTCTTATCGTGCGGTTTCCATGGTAAAGCAGCAGGCGAGACCAGCGTCATATGCCACGCTGTCGCCATCTACTGGTCCGTATGAGCAGTGCTCTTGTCATTACAATTTCCGGTAGTCCAAAACAAATAAACGGATTTTTTTTCGATTTGTTTCTCATGCTATATTCTATTTTCTTTTTAGAAATGAAAATTAAAAATCAAAAAATTATTTGACTTTTCCTCACTCGTTTCAGACAATAAACAATAAACTCAAACTGTATTTCAATTTTAATGTTTATATTTTAAAACAAAAATCAAATATCCAGTTGTTTTTCTATTTTTGATATCCGTTTTCATACATTATATCCAATTACCAAAAGAGACACGGACCCTTCTGCTCTGCAAAGTCGTTAAGCAAGAGGGCATTGAGGTTGTAGCATTAGCCTCCAAGTCTGACTGCTGCGTGTCGCCGCTATCATTCACATCACTAGCAGGAACTGGATCTGGACAAGATGACTGTTTAAAAAAATGCATTCGATTTCTCCAATTTGGAGTTCCGGACATCAAGATCTTTTTTTCTTTTCTTTTTTGAGCACAGCTTTTGTGCTGCTCAACATGGTGCTCAAGGCTTTTCACCTCTAATACTAGGCTAATGGGTTAGCTGATCTCTCAAAAAAGAACACTTCACGAGCAAGCGCGTAGCCTACGAAGCTACGATCAGAAAGGAATAAGTAAATGTCAACTAATTGGACAAACACATTTCCCTGCAGGCCATGTTCTTTTGAAAATGTTGAGAATAAAACAATCAAATATATGATTAGTAATTGTGATTATAACGGACAAAGTATCATTACTGAAATAAAATAGACATATATCAAAGAAAAGAGGAAAAATGGCCAGTGTGTGTGTGTGTGTGGGGGGGGGGGGGGGGGGGGGGGAAGGGGGGAGTTGGTACCATGACTGTGTTGTATGAAACAGTGGAGCAATGCATTCGCTCATATATACACGGGTAACAGAATGATATCTTTGATTTAAACAGAATTCTTGGGGTTTTCTTAAATAAAATTATTTTTCTTTCTGTGTTGTGACCAGTGGTGAACTGGCAAAAGGGAAGCCCAAACAATCCCTTACTGATAATGTTAATGTTAATGTTCATCACCTGTTTTCTATCGTTCATTTAAACAGTGGAGGGTCGTTGGCCGTAACAAAGTTAAGCCAAAACCTCGCCCTTCAAAGCTTAATGACTTTCGCAGTTTACTTTTCTTGATCAGCAGTTGCTCATACTAATTGCTAGAAGAACAGTCAGTTGAGTCAAATTTATTTTCGATAGCATTGTTATACATTGCACCATGAAATTATGAAGGGTTTTCTTTCACACATAAATTACGACATAAATTACCATAGGCCTACGCTATAAATTCCGCGCTCAAGAAGCTCACGAAACGGCATAGATGCAAAAATTGATTAGTGAGGCTCATTAAGCAATAAGCTGTGCAACATCGCATTCTTTTTTTCCATATTAAGATTGTAGAAAATGGACTGTCATGGCTTCCTGTGAAAGAAGCCTCGCAAGCTAATTTATAAAGACTTGTTGATAATTTGCGTCGTCATTTGCTATCGAAAATAAATTTGATTGTCCTTCAACCAATTCGTATGAGCAACTGCTGATAAAGAAAAGTTAACAACGAAATGTTGAAGTCATTAAGCTTTGAAGGGCGAGGTTCTGGCTTCCCTTTGTTACGGCCGACGAGCCGCCGCTGGTTGTGACAAGAGGAAGAGTGGCCTAGCTAATCACCGTGGGCCCTAAGAGCTCACCGGGGCCCCGGTTCATCGCACCGGCGGCACCGGCAATACCTACGCTGGTGATCAGCACTGCAACTATTTACCTGGCAGCCAATCGCAGGTGAGGGAACAGCAGCAGAATAAGACTCTCTGTCACACCTGTAGGTCTCTTGTTTATAAATAACACTACTTGTAAAATTATATTATTTCCTTGCTTGTAAATTTGGCAGCAACAAGCATACATACATATTTATATTGTGGCTCAGTAAACCCTTTTATTACAGCATTAAAAAAAATGATGGCACAGGGTCTTTAAATATGAATTATTTATGTATTTATACTTGTATAAATTGCTTGGAGTTATTGGATTAACACAGAGAACCTCCCACAAGCTTATCCTCAGCTTGTAGTGATGTTTGAAATAAGATAATGACGGTAATCCACATGACCTGGCAGCAGATGAAGCGCAGACATTTTTGGTATAATCAGCTAAACGAACCCTTCAACACCTCCCAGAGAGCACCCTGGCCAAGGATAATTACACCTTTTATTGACAATTATAGGAAGTTACAAAGAGCAGCTGGACAGATCACTCTCATACCACAGCCTTGACCCTCGAACAGTTAAATTGGGGGAGGTCATCCCAAAATCCCCCCGCCCCCCCTCCTCCTCCCTCTCAGTACCACATCACTGCTGCCTTTGTTCAGACACCCCGGGGAATGTGCTACAGCTCGGCACTCAGCAGCACAAAAGCCATGGCTGAGCACTGAGAACCATCATGAGCATCTGAAAAGATGGAAACTGTAATCATTGTTATTTGTAGATTCACGAGACGGTGCAGGAAACAATTAGGCTTAATTCCTTTAACTCTTTAAAGTCCACAGTTTTGTTTTGTCTTTTTGATGTTCCCAAATGAAAACCTTGTAACAGACAAACTCAATGGCCGAAACCCATGAATAAGGCCTCATTTGAAAGGCTACATCCTTTAGTTTATGGACATTTGCTCATGTACTATATGGCAGAAACAAAGGATACACTACATCAGCTGAAACATGAAGGATTTTTTTTTTTTTGAGTGGTGTGCTGACGATCCAGTGGGTTCCATTATGTTGATGAAAAGCCAGTGTAGCAAGGCTGCTGATTTTTAACTGAACTTTGTAGTTATTTGTAGTTATTTGCTTTAACAGCATTCTGCTTAGTGTGAATGGTCATATTCTCAATTTTATGGGGACCAGTTATTTTTTTAAAAGTCATTTGCTGTCATGATTTCCATGAGATAGGGTCTGTTTTTTGTGCTTGACACCCTTTTTTGTGTCTAACAAAAACATTTTTGGGCGACTAGAAATTGATTTTTACTAGCCCAAAATGAAAACTAGTTGCCCAAATTTTCATTGGAATATTGAATTGCTCAAATAATGAAATAAAATCAGACAGGACTAAGGCATTACATCATGATCATGATTATATATATATACATATAAAAAAAAAAAAAACTAAAGTAGCTCTGGCTGTCTGTAATCTTACTCAGATAGCGCTGTCTGCTTTCCTTTTGTTTAATGGCCTTGGCAGGTAATTGATGATAGAAATTAGTCAAAAATGTAATTAATATAGTATATTATAAAGAGTGCATTTACCATATAAAATGTATATGCTATACCCGTATTATGGCCGTAAAACAAAAGAACAGAACATATCTACTATCGTGAGCATGGGGTACAATCTCACTGTCGTATAAACCTGATTTACTGATAAATTATACTCAGAACAACATCCAAACACTTTCGCATTATGATTGATACTTATTTATTGATACGATTTACGTGATAAGAAGCTCCTTATTTAGCAGATTTAGCGGAGTATTTTTTTTTCTCAGCATGTGTTGATTTAAAGCCTGTGTCCACAGGCAGCTTTTTTTGAGTTGGAAGCTCCCAAAACCTCATTTTCAGTGCAGTCTCCTCCAGTGCTTAGTATCGCTAAGCTAAAGAAACTGTCTTCTTGGCACTTCCACAATCCATCATTACCAACGTCAAGTCTCTGCGGTTGAATGTAATGTTACATTCGAAAGGTCAGCTAATACAATAAAAAGAAATTGCGTGTTTTGGCAACTGAGCTCATGAATGTTCATTTCCCAAAAGCGAAACTGGTACCATCTACAGTCGTATTTGGTTCTAATGTACCTCACAACTATGCTTTCGGAAATGTAGCAACCCTGGTTAAAGAAAATGGGAAGCTAAGCGATAACAGTGAAGCTAGCCACAGATGTTGGGCTGTAGTAGTAAACATTGTTGTAGTAAGCATTAATACTAACTCACTAGCTTGTCAACAAACTGAGTCCCTAAACAGAGAACTGTAAGTAAACCTAAACAGTCACTAATTGATTTTGAGATGCGATTTTGCTGCTGATGTTGCAAGTCCCTCCCTCTTCTTGACTTTGATTTGTTGGTAAGAGAGAAGCGACATTGACAGGTCCGGAGCTGTTTTAAAAAGGAGGGGGAAAAAAAAGGCTGTCAACGCTAAACTACATAGAATATGTACAGAAAACAGTTGCTTCCAGTGCAAAAAAACAAACAAGGTGGCATTATGAGACACATTTTTCACTATGATAACATTGAACGAAATTTGTACTCACCCAGACATTTTATCTAAGGTCAGTGATATTTAGTGTTTGGCATTATTTTAATCACCCAATTGACGTTTTGGTGACTGGGCGACCAGTTGTATCGAGCGATGGTTTTGTACTTTGTTGTTAGAGAGAAAAAAAAAACCAGCGGGTCAATTTGATTTTAAAAAGAGCGGAGTGCACAGAGTAGACTGCATATGATGGTGAAGGTCAGCTCATTCTTGCTCTCTCTCTCTTTCAAGACCCAGCGATGTAATCCTCTCATGTCTGCAACCCAATCAGGTTTATTGAAGGCTAGAGATTGGGTGGGTGAGTGGGGGGGTGCAGAGTGATTCCCAAGGGGATCTGTCCCCCATTACCCCAATGTCTTACAAGCACCCTGTATACAGCCTCCCACAAACTCATGTCCCACTGCAGGTCTATTTCATACCTCCATCCCAGAGAACTGATTAAGTCCCCCCACCACTCACGCCCCCTCCACCACCAACCCCAATTCTACCCCCTTCCCCCTTACCCACAGTGTAATTCATCACAATCAAGCTCATCAATTCCAAGATCTGCTTTCCGCAAAGGAACGCTGCCACTCATCCGAAACTTGATTAAAACACAATTTCCCACAAAGCCGACCTCACAGAGCTCAAATGTGGGAAATGCTATGTTCCCTCCGCCGTGAATCTGTTGGGTTCTTACAGTCGGAGGATGCAGTCAAGAGCAACAGAAAAATCAATGCTGAATCTGTAGGGTAGTGTGTAATGTAACGGACTGATTGACGGACAAATTCATCCATCCATTATCTAACATGCATATTCCCAGTCTGGACCATGGGAGGGATGAAACTGATCCCATGGGAATACTGGGAGAACAACCTAAGACTGAGTTAGAACCCATGACCTTACTGAGGGGCAACAGCACCATCCACTGCACCACAATGACAAGTGCAGGGGCCATATGTGTGTAGCAGGGAATGCTACAATCCAAAAAACCAGTAGGGTTAGTTGATAGTAATATGGTAAGACAGAGGGAAGGAGCCCAAAGCAGAATGACACAATTCAATTCAGATGTAACATGGGTGTGAGGGCGTATCCCCGCCCGGCCAGTGGCTACCCGGCCAGAGCCAAGCTGTCAGATGGCAGGACCATGGAGTTCAGCAGGTAGGCAGTCCCAATCTTGATGACCACAGAAGGCTTGGGAGGCTGCGACTAATAAACTGGGCAGAGGAAAAAACTGAGGTTTGATTTTTGGGAGCGCAGTCCCAATCCTGGAGACCGAGAGTACAGCTTAGGAGCTTGTTCCCATTAACAGAACTAGGAACTTCCGTATTGAACTATCGTTAAAGACACAATGATTTCCAAAGATGATGATTCTACTTTATCTGGGAAACACTGACGTAGCTAAAGGGCAGGAGAGAATCAAGCAACTCAAAGTAAGGGGTATAAATATGTTGACAAACACGTGAGGGAAGAACACAGCTGGTGAGGGGACCACGTAGGACCAAACCAAACCAAAGAAACAATGCATCCAAAGGACCCCCAAGCAGCTTCACCCAAGAGCCGTGACAGGGAATATGTTTCCACAGTCTGTAAACAAGGACTTGAAGGTACTGTATATGCAATCACTGTAACATCACTCTCTCATTTAAATGAACCAGTCAGACATTAATGTGAGGTGAATGGACAAGCCCAGCAGAAAGATAAGTCTTCTGGCACTAGATCAATTTGTTTAAATCAGAAGCATACAAATGCAGTATCAGCATTTGGCCCTCAGCCATTAAATACAGTTTTTATTCATGTTAATCAAGACACTTGCTCACTGAATGGCTTTCTAATGAATAATTACAAATGTCTACTGTTGCATTATAGTTAAATGCTGATTTATTCATGGTTCATTAAAATGCAATCTGTAAAAGTTTTACGGAAACGCTGTTTGAGGAATGAATTTGTTAAAATAAAATGGCCCTTTGCTGATTATACATTTCCTAATGAACTCATTTGGCCTGCTTCCCTGCTTGGAAAACAGCTCAGGAAGATGTGACAGCATTGAGTAAATGCACAGGGAAATTAGCGTCTCTTCAGTCGACACTGATTTAGAGTCCCTGAGAGCTACTGGAAGCATAATTATAAAGGATTTCCTTTTGGCCCTGGAAACAGTGTGTGCAGATGGACCCCGCGGACCTGTGTGGAGCATCGGTCAGCCCTAGACTCAGTGTGGTGCTGTACTGCGCTGGAATATAGTGTGGATGGACGCCAATGTAGGAGGACAAATACACTAGGATTGTGCATCCATGTCTGTATAATTTCTGTCATTATGGCAGCGGTGTGATCTAAGGTGGATGGGAGGATGCCTCCCCCCGATATTGAAATCACACAATTTTGGACCCGCAAATAATATGCTGTGACAAGGGTAACATCAATTGAATAATTTAACGTCTGCTTGTGGACATGAGCGTTTCAGCTGTTCTGTCTCCCCAGTCATAAACCTACTGTTACATACTTGCATGACAGAGACAGAAAAAAATGACTTCCTTAAAGGGTGTAATACTAATGCAATAGAGGTTTGAGATCTCTCGTCAAACTTTTTTTTCCATGTATAGACACCTTAAAGCTGGCAGTCATCCAATTTGAAATAACAAAGGCTTTTATCACACCTATACAAGGGTATGTTTCCCAAAAGCATAGTTTAGTCACATACCAGTGGGCTTCAAAATTCCTGGCACCCTTGACTGGCAATGCATTAACAATATGTTAAAAAAAAAAAAAATCTACAAAAATCAAACCAGGTATTAAATTCCACTTACTTAATTTTTCTCTAAGTGTCAAGGAGCTTTTTTGAGCCATTACATCACTTCCTGTTTTACTTGGGTATAAAAATGAGGTAGTGCATGTGCAACATGACTTTGTCGTCCAACACCAAGAAGAAAAGAACAACTGTCAGGTCAAGAGAGGCACACAGTCACAGATCTTCATAAATCTGGTAATGGCCTCAAGAAGATTCACAAACAGTTGGATATGCCACTTGGCACTGTCAGGGCAATTATTATCAAAATTCCAAAGAAATGGAAGTGTCAAAAATCGCAAGGGTAGAGGATACAACTGCAATTTGCCCCCCAGGACTCTGAGGATGATGATAAGAGAAGAAACAAAATCCCCAAGAATCAGTGTGAAGGAATTGTGGGCCTTGGTGGCATCTTGAGGTCACCAGGTTTTAAAATGCACCATCAGGTGCCATAGGCTCTTTGGCAATGTTGCCAGAAGAAAGCCTTTCCTGACCTGTCCTGTTTGGTGACAAAACAGAGATGCATAAAAAGAGAAGCACTGTACACCTACAGTGAAATATAATGGTGGGTCTTTCATGTTTTGGGGCTCTTTTAATTCAAGAGGTCGAAGGGCACTTGTTCAGATTAATGGCACAATGAGTTCCATCAAGTATCAGGATATTTTGGCTGACAGTGTGGTTGCCACCGCCAGAAGGCTGGGACTTGACCGCGGGTAAACTTTTCAAGAAGACAATGACCCAAAGCATACACAAATAGGTCCATGACAACACAATCAGCTTTCTGCAATGGCCATCTCAGTCACCAAATTGTAATCCAATTGAAAACCTGTGGACTGAGTTGAAGAGGGCAGTTGATAAACACAAACCCAAGAATGTGAGCGATTTTTAAAGGATCTGCTTAGAGGAATGGTCCAAAATCCCCCCTAAAAGTGTGCCTTAACCTTGTCAAAAATTACAGGAAAAAAGTCCATGCTTGTGATGACGGGCGGCACGGTGGCACAGGGGTAGCATTGCTGCCTCACAGCAAGAAAGTCGTGGGTTGAATCCGGCCTGGGGCCTTTCTTTGTGGAGTTTGCATGTTCTCCCCGTGTTGCGTGGGTTTTCGCCGGGTACTCCGGTTTCCTCCCACAGTCCAAAGACATGCATATCACATGCACCAAATTGCCCATAGGTATGAGTGTGAGAGTGAACGGTGTGTGCGCCCTGCGAGGGATTGGCAAGCTGTTCAGCCTGGGATAGGCTCCAGCTCCAGCTCGCCCCGTGACCCTAGTGAGGAATAAGCGGGTATAGAAAATGGATGGATGATTGTAATGACTTTGGTTGTTTCCATCAAAACAGTTATAGAGTATTTCACACATGTTAATATATTCTGTCTCTTTAAAAGTATATTGATTTTTTTTTTTTGTATTGTTTGTATTGTATTGTTTGTACTGCTTATGCCAGTAATTTAGGAGCCCAATGGCTCCAAGTTAACATCTAAACCTTTGGGACACGCACTCCAGGTTGACTCAGTGCATCACTAAGTAAAGTTAAACACTAGTCAAATGATTTGTGTCATTGTGAAAAAAATAAGGTTGTGCAACATTGGGCTACCACGAGCGCAAATGACTGAAGCGACTGTGTTTATTTCACAAGTGATCTGTAAAATTGCATTCCTTAACCCGGTTCTTATCTATTTTCCTTTCTGCACTTCACTGAAGATACAAGCTGCAGTACAAGGCAATTCTGAAGCGCATAAGCAGGAGAGCAGAGTCACCACCCCCCCAGCACATACGCAGACTCCAGCTGCTGCAGAACAGTTGCAGGAGTGTTTTTTAACCATGACAGATTACTATTTGATGCCAGACAAAGTAGGTTTAAGAGAAGCCTTGAAAACGCACTACGGCCAGTACAGCACACACTCTTCACTCCCTTAAAAACCCACTGTGGAGAGATGCACCTGCTTTAAACTCACAGCTGGAGTGTGAGATATACCGCACTCCCACCAGTGAGTCAAAGTCCAATTTCCACCCTGGGACACCATGTCAGAAACAACTGGCAAACTGGATGATGAGAAAAACTCTCTCTCATGGGAGACACTGACTCACAAAATGAAAAAAGAAAACAAGCAGGTTGAATATAGGGGAAAAAACAGTTTTTATTTCTTTTTTTTTTTTACATTTTTCCCGACCCTGAACACAGCCAAACTGTTTAGCCCTCCGCAAAGCAACATGTTCCCATTGACACAGGAGGAAGACGCCGTTGCACGTGATTCCTCCGACTCATGTGACAACTAGCCCTCACGTCTATCCACTTTGTAGACGCACCATCAATTACACACTGCCTATACCATTGGAGGATCCTGGAATTAGCATACACTTTAGTTTGTACAGTTACATGCACCTGGCCGACCAGGGGTGCGTTTCCTGAAATCACAGATGCTAACTTGCAATGGACGAACCATGGAAGTTAGCAACTATGCGTTTGGGAAATGCACACCAGAAGTAGTTGGTACAGAGAACTGAACCAAAGAATTTTAATAGGCCTAACCCGTAATACCCCTGGCAAGGCTGCACCAATTGTTGCCTCCGGCCATAGCTGGCAATATTGTGGCTGAGATTCAAACACCCAACCACAGGGCTCACGACAACCCCACCTTTTAAAGCCTGTAGTTGCACAATCATTGTTTATTACCCTGAATGTGTTAATTTTATCTAATAGATTAGTTACATACTTTCATGCATTAATATTTTAGCATTAAAGTGTCAAATCAATGAATTAAAGCTAAGTGGCAAATTTAAATAGCCGACATATTCAAATTTGCCCTTCAAGTCTCAAAGCTGAACAGGGGGTAGCATAGCGTACAAAGAGGTAAGAGGTTGCATATTCAAATCACAGGAGGAGAAAAGCCTTTTCCAACACTTCAGCCGCAGACTGAATTTTTTAAATGAAACATTTAGGTTAAATAATGGACAGCATGCCGTTTTAATCTTTCTACATAAAGCTGTTCTCTGAGCAGCTGCAAAGCAGTTGAATGTCATAAATTGCTGCCTCATCATAATGCTGTACATATGCTCCCAGTCTGATGTGAATGCTGACACTTGAACTGGATGAACAGGCACATCTTAGTCAAGAAGCTGGCCTCTTTGCTGCTCCAGAAAGTAACCTCTATTTCTGGCGAAATTAATCTCCCACATTCTCATTCTGAGTCTCGGAATCCATTGCTTCCTCTTCTGGATTTCACTGACGTCTACTATGACTTGCATGTCAGCTGTTCGCCAATATAAATGTCGTGCTGACTAATCAGACATCACTCCATAATTAGGACAAAAGGATTTGTCAGTTATCTGTCAATGGCTCATTTTGAAAAAGCAACAAAAGAAAAATCTAATATCGCCTGCATTTTTTTGTTTTCCACTACTTACAATCCTGGTCCCCAACTACTCCAGAGTAAGAAAACGGTATGTAAATGGGAAATATTAAAAATGCGGCGTGTTGTAAACACAAAATCTCTCAAGTGAATTTCTCACAGTTTTGGCAGAATATGGCCTCTGGTGCCTGCTGCTGTGCTTATTTTTGGGTCTTTTTCTGCGCGACAGGCCAAACAAAACAGTCCCTCTGCCTGGCTTCATCATGCAGATAAACATTATCTTCAGTGCCCACAGTGAGCCCACTCTGCATCCTCGCCTCTGCCTCACCCTTACGATTTGTTGGAGTGTGTAGTAGTTAAAAGTGATGGATTCCCCTGGCTTGCTTCCCTGGTGAGGGAAAGGATGAGTTTATTTTGTGCTGTAGTGAAGTAAAATCTGGGTTTTTTTCTGTGGGCTCTGCCAGTGCTCTACATCTCCAGGGTTCATACAGCCAAAGGACCCCTTTCAAAGACCCCTCAAGTGTTCACAAGTGCTCTCCTTGTTGTTACTGAAAAACAAAATCGTGAAGTACCAACTAAATTTGTTCATTTCAGTGCATCCATTGCCGCCATACTTTGTAGCTTTAGTTTGTCAGCTAGCAAGGTAATGCTAGCTATTCAATAGACTGTGAATTTAGAAACCAGGGCTAATTCAAATGCAATCGTCTGTGACTCAGGGACTGACAATGATGGCGTTAGCTCAATACTAACCGAATGCAAATTAGCATTAAGGCAACAATGGGAATTAAATTAGTTTTCCATTAAATTACACAATTCAGTTACGCTTGCTAAAACTCCCAACGAAAGAAAAACTTATTTGAAGGGGCATTATCATGGCACAGCAAGTCACACTCTATGGCTGCATAAATATACAAAATCAATCTTGAGTAGGAAATATTTCATTTGGGGTCGTTTCAAATTATTAAGATGTTTTTGATCAGTTTATGGAACGCGTAATGACATTAATACGAATTGCCTGCCTCGAAAGACAGTAGGTAAGTTAGATTTCCTGCACCTAGACCTCGACTATGTCTACATGACTGACATACAAACATACATGACAAATGACACAAACTCACTGTGTGGTACAGTAGATTACCCCGGGGATATACATGATATAGAGGATCTTACGAGTAAGCATGTCATATGAAAGATATGAAACAAGTTTAGTAAATCTTGCGTTTGTTGGGAGCTTTATGTTTGTACTGAGCTACATCACTCTGATACGCTGTAAAGAGTCACAGACATTCAGAGTTGAACTTGACAGTGTATTTAAAAACCATGGCAACACTGACTAGCCAGCTAGCTAACAAACTAATGTCACATAATGGTTATGGAAAGGTACTCCGTGCATTCTGGTTAGCTAGCGCATTTCACATAAAGTGTGGTGGAAAGATGGCGATTGTACTATGTGCATGCTGTATGTAGCATATATACGGGGCAGTTGGCCTAATTTCATAGTTAAGCGCCGAAAAAGACGCTGCTGTAATAACATGACGCGCCCCAGTCAAAGGAGAATAGCCTTTTTTCTCGTACTCTTTGTTCGATATTTGAATTTTATGGGGGGTTGAATCACCTGTATAAGGTTAGAAGTCGAATGTATTGTTATCTGGAAATGAGTTAAGCGGTAATTGTATTGGATGATTATATCCTTTTAACTTGTTTCATAACATTCATATGAAACGCCCACTCGTGTAAGATACTCTTTATCTTAAGACAGATCCAAACAATTCTTCGATTTAAAGATTAGTGGACACAAACCTGAGCATTAGATACCCTGTCATTGACTGATACAAGTGGGGGTTGTGTCATCGTCTGCAACTATTGAACTCCCAGTCTCTTCACCATCAGGTGTAATCTGTATGTGGAAGGCTCTATGCTGGCCACACAAGCTCCCAGGAGCACGAAATTTGTCCCTTTTTTAACCTTGTCCACATGCTTCTTTGTTCAAAAGAACGATGTGCACAGGGCCTTTCCCTGAACATCGACCTTCTGTAAAAACTTGCCATGATGATACTGTATCATTCACTGTGGCCTCTCGTTCCATCCAGCCCCATTTAAAACAGTTCAAACTCCATTGTCATCTTTACGCTCTGTTGTTTTGGCCATGTTTCGAGCCGAAATGTATGCACGAACTATTTTACTTTCTTTGCAAATGACGCCTAGATGACGTTGCTGTTGCTAGATGACTCTGAGCCTCTTTTGCCGTGATTTTTTGTGCCACATTGGTCATTTGTGCCCCATACACAAGAGCTCTACGCTCCTTTGTCTTGCCAGCAACAGGCTAACTGCGGTGAAGTATTGCGCGGTCAAGTAAGAAAGGCCATTTGGGTCAAAATTAATTAATTAATTAATTGATTAAATAAATACCTTCGTGCATAAATACTTAAACATGCCCAGGAAATAAACAAATATAGAAATGAAGCAAATTATGAAATAAGTAAATGGGGCAATAAATACATTAAACTGAATAAATTCAAACATGAATATATAAATTAGTCAACAGAGGTCAGGAATTTCAGGAAATATGCAATTACGTTTTTATTTTAAAAATGACATTTTTCAAGGGACTACTTTTATTTCTGGAGATTTTTATTTCATAATTCCACATTCATTTATTTATTTAATGGCACTTTTATTGTGGAACGCTACCTTCATTTCTTTTCTTAGCTCACACGCTAAGGCAACAGCACCGAGAACAGCACTGAGTATGTCAATGGAAATATTGCACAGGTCACGCTCTTGCGCGGTCAGTATGGCAGACCTCGGTGAGCTCCGGAATTCAATGCTATCCTTAGCAGAACAATTTGATCAACATGGTTAATCAGCAGATTTACTTTTGGCCTGTATTAAATATTTTTTAGAAATACTTGGGTGGATTTGTTGCTCTTCAAGTTGAAGATGGTGCAGCACTTTGGTTCTAGGGTGTTTGAGCACCATGTTCAGGTGGTAGATGTCCAAAAAAATAACGTTGCTACTTCAAGCTCAGGCGCGGGACGTCCGCTTCGCGGTGTGTGGCAACTACTCACAAAAACTTGAAGAAGGTTTTCTCAGACTCATGAAATGTCCCCACGGCATTATTTTGGAGCCCCAGGGGATCCTCCTTTTCCATGCCTCATATTCCTTACTTTCGCTGAAATCCTACACAATGAAAGACCCACAATACACTGTAAAATCTGGCTAACAAATGATGGTCACTTCTACATCTGTTGTGTTCCGGGGTCCTGGCCTTGGCCAGGACAGCATTTATGGTTTTAACAGTTTCATGTTCCATAGTTCATAGTTCATGCTCATAGTTCATGCCATAGTTTTAACAGTTTCTTGTTTCAGGATTTCACATTTCATGTTTCACATTCCATGTCCATGTTTTTACTTTTCCATGTTTTTGTTTTTGCCAGGTCTGCCATGCCACTCCACCGCTTGTCTGCGTTCCGCCCCGTGCCTTCGTTGTTGCACATTTCAGAGCTCTGGTTGGCTTTGGTATTTCCCCTTCCTTCCATGCTGTGCTGATTCGGGGCTCTCTAAGCTTAATTGGCAATTAACTGTTTTTAAGTTACTAACATTTACTAACACTCACTGGGTTGGTGTAATTCTTAGATAGGCACATTACTAATATTACTAATTTAGACAGGGAGTTTGTTGTCATGATTCCTGCTTTGCTATTTCAAGTCTTGCTGTGCTTTTCTGTTCTTAACATTCATGCTTGCTTCCAAACTGCATACTTAATTGGTACTTAAGCTGAGCACGCTCATTCTCTTAATGAGCAAGTCTTGTCAACCAATCTTGTCCATGTCATGATCTTGCCCTGCCTCTTGTTTCTCCTTCTCCAGGTGTTGCCCCTCATGTGCCATGATTTCTTACCCTTTATCTGGATGCGGTGGAAGTTGGCTGGCAGACAGTGTCTCGCTCCATGTTCAAGTTCTTGTTTCCTAGTCTCGTTTCATGGTCAAGTCTTTGCTCATGTTCATAGCCCTTGTAAATATAGCCATAGTCTTGTTTATTTTTCTTGCTTATCTCCCTGGAGTTTCCAGTGGTTTTTTTGTTCTTGTCTTTTTAGATCCTTAGTTCCCTGCTTTGTGTAGCGTACTTTAGTTTGTCCTTTTGCAACCCTTTGGGCCAAGTTTTTCATTGGCCCTTGTGCCTGTTTTGTTTTTGTTTTAATAAAATCCTCATTCCCATCTCCCCGCATCTGCTGTCTACCTGATTCCATATCAACATCGGTCTGATGTGTACCATAATACAACAGATCATCTGTGTCCCTTAAGACTCTCAAGCTAATGTAAAATTTGTAAGTTTATGACGGCTCACGTTGGCCGCTGGTTCAAGAGCTCCTAACGTCTGCTGTTTGATCCCAAATAAACTGTGTTCATATATCAAGCCCAACTAGATTCATCATGGAGATGGCACCAAACCACACTAACAGGTGACCACTATTTCAACAGTTTATTTGTCATTTAAACATTTGCTTCTTCCCCTAGTGATCATGATCATGACCTCTCTCCTATCCGACAGAAATTTTTGTGGTTTACTCATGTATTCAGCACTGCAGGATATTTAGAATCCAGTGCTGTTGCCTTGGCCTGAATATGTAACCACACCCCATTCATTTGAACGTGAAAAATGAAATAAATAAATGAGGCAATCAGAAATTAAAGTGCCATAAAATAAATGAGTGAATGTGGAATTATGAAATGGAAATTCTGAAAAATAAATGAAAGTAGTCCCTTGAAAATGTCATTTTTAAATAAAAACTAATTTATTTCTTTATTGAACTATATTGACTAATTTGATTTATTCAATTTCCATATTTATTTCACGGGCATATTTAATTATGTATTTATTTTTTTAATATTGACCCATATAGCTTTCCATAGTCAAGCCGCGCAAGTATTGCTGCAGTTTTTCTCTTCTCCAGTAACATATATCGGTGTAAGACTGGTTGCCGCCATAGTGTAAGCAAAGATACAGGAGCCATTACTCACAACCAAAACTGAAAAATGAAGGGGATTTTTTCGGTCATTGTTCCGGTCTCCTAAAATGGGTGCTGCCCTTAGCGCATGCTGACCGTGCTCAGTATTCTCAGTAGCCATTCTGGCAGGATGTTGCACATTAAATGGTTAGAAAATGAGACCAATAGATGAATGCAACATTTCTCCATCTTTGATGTCAAGTCTGAAAATATGGATGACTGAAGACGTAACAAGCTAGCTATTAAACTTCTCAATAAGTATGGAAAAATTACATTTGCTGGCTAAGCAAGGATGGCGGTGACATTCTTAAATAAATTCGACAGGCATTCACACACTGTTGGAATTCAGTCCAAAACATTAAAATTGATCTGTTGTAGCATCTGCATGGTAGCAACCATTAGTTAGCATGCATTCAATTTATTGTAATGGCAGCACTATTCTCTCGAACGGAACTCAACCAATCAATTTGTTCCTGTCAACAAAATGCCCTCTTTCCCTCCAGCAAAACAAGATGAGCCAGTTTGGTCAAAACTAGGTTGGAACATGAGTTAACTGTTAATATTATCAGGATCACAATGCTAAGTTCTGTTAGCACCTCACTGGCAATTCCGATTTTGCTAGGGTTAGGATTGGATTTGGAATTAGGGCTAGGGTTGGAATTTGGATTTGAGTTAATGTTACAATTAGGGTTAGGGTTAGGGGTGGAATTAGGGTTATGGTTGTAATTACGGTTAGGGTTAGGGTTTGGCTTTGGGTTATTTCATGAGGTTTGCTTATTGGGGTTCTCTGTGAGATCTTCTCACGAGACAGAAATCTGTGGAAAGGGTCTTTGTCTCCCCGCAAGAACTACATTTCTTTACCTGTACTGTGTAGAAGTCCTATGATATAGTGAGTTAAAATAAAACAATAAAGAATTTTGGAAATGAACCTTTCAGCTACACTAGACTCCCTTGACAGCCTTGTCACCCAATCAAATTTAAACCACTACCACCGCTATGACCGAAGTAAGTTGGGGTCAACGCCCTTTAAGGAAGGACAATCTTCCATTTGTCCCTCTGTGCGTCCCGTTAATATGAAAAAGATTTTTTTAAAAGTCACTCTTTAGTTTTATCTTTTCATGGTGATTATGGGGAAAGTAAATAAGCAGGAGTGGTCAAATCATCAGACACCCTAACATATGCTGTATGTCTACTCTGTGAAGTTTGCAGTCTACTGTTTTTGCAAAAGGTGTTTTATATGTGGATCCGTTCATTTCTGTAAAGATTTAGGCTGTAGCACTGTAGTTATCAGCAACCATAAACCCATGTGTTTATCTTTTTCTCAGTGAGCTTTGATTTGCGGCCACAGTCCTTTTTTGCTGGTGCTATTTATTTCCATTTTGAATACGCTGTCATTTTTTTGGCAAAGTTCTCTGTCATCATAAGTAATTTTGCTGTTTTTGTAACCAATGCTTCTTCAAAGGTGGACGGTGGTGTGGGGAATGTGCTCGCAGCAGTGACTGTGGCTTTCGAACAAAAAAAAAAAAAAACATGGGAACGCCTGATCCATTTCTTACTCTGATATATGCACCGAGACTTAACAGAGATTTAAATAATTTAAAGCACTTGGGCTGCCAAAGCTCCATAATCAGCTTTTTTGAGCCTGGGGAGTCAGTGTGATAGAGTGTACAGTGGGGCTCATCGTACAGCCTGCTGCATAATTTAAGGGGAGAGAAGATATTCGAACAGAGGCTTTTTAATGACATATGTGGTCAGACATGGAGGGGCTTCCTGTCACTATCGGAAGCGGTGATCTAATTGCCAAGTGAGCCCCTGGTGAGCATGTGAGCCAGTGGCACAATCTGATATTGCCGTGTAAGTGCTGTTCGGAGATCAACAAAATAATGCTCATCCAGGAGTCCACCATCATAGTCCACCATTGAATAGCAACTGTGATAGCTCTGTGCTGCACTGACAAACACCTTGTGTTTTAATTTTCTGAATTTAGCAAGATTTTCGTGCAGATGAGGAGAAATTTGTCCTGATGCAAGTTATTTATAAAATCCAAAACAGTTTCTGCCTTGAGAATTTTATAGATTTTCACATCTCTTTCACTCTTAAATTGCTCACCCTCAGAAATTTTGCTCGTTCAAACTGCTAGCCAAAGGTCCTTGCTTGCAAATCCTTCAAAGTTTCATGCCATTATAAAATCACTGCTATTCATTGGTGAACTATAATGTTACACCTGGATGTGCATTGATTGGTTGATTCTAAAATCAACACTAATATGATGTTTGGGCAAGACTGTGTGTGCATTTGCATTGGCTGAACATGTGGTGGAGTGAGCCTGTTTGCGTGCCTGTGTGTGTGTGAAGGTGCATGAAATGTACTGTATAATACAGTAGGAAATACAGCAGTGCTATGACAGAAGGTGTGAGGATAATTAGAGAATTTGTGAATTTCAGAAGGTGCAAACATGACTTTTAAACGTGTCTTGAATGACTGCACAGTTGATTCTCATTACTAAACCAGCCATGATGAACAAAACTGTCAGTAGCAGATGATGACTGCTTTCTGATGTGGAGACCTGTTGAGCTAGTCTTGATGGGTTCAATTCAAACAAAATAAAAAAAATCTCTGTTTATAATAAAATACTACACTAGACTTCCACAGGAGATAGAAAATCCATTAAAAATCACATTTAGAAAATAGAATCACTTCTGATGAGTCAGAATAGATAAAGTGCAACTGCTCTCACACTCTCTATTAGAGAGCCTTTGCTGTAAATGGATTTACAGAGGATGGGAAAGACCTAAGAGCAAAACAGCATATCACTAACTAGGTTCGCCAGATTTAAAATGTGTTCAAACCACATGCACAGGGCAGCAATGCTACGCTTCAAAGTGAAGGGGGTGGGGCAGAGGCAAAATTTTACACCAGACAATCAGGTCCAACCTGGCAACCCTACCCCGCCCGCTGCCCAATACAAGTACTATGCCATTCAGTGCCTAATTTGAACACTCAGGGAAAAATTCAAACGCTTTCAAAACAGTCGGTAGGCATTACTCTTTTCTGTGCATTCTACGTGAAACAAAGGGTCTGATTTACTAAGACCTTTAGCACATGCAAAATCTTTTTGCCTGTGCAAAACTAATAACATTGCCCATGATTGGCCACGGTACTTGCCTTGCACCAATCAGTGGCAAGATTGCATGGGCAAAAAGATTTTGCATGTCCTAAAAGTCTTAGTAAATCAGGCCCAAAATGTCCGAAAACCACCTTGAATCATTGAGGACTCCAGAAATTACATTCTACTCGTGATTTTGGCAGTGCTGAATGACAATGTTGCGCATGAATACAAAAAAATATTGATTTGCTTGCTGATAACAAACAATGACATTTTCAATATGGCTCCATGGGATAGTTAAATGTGTACTGTCATTGTACCAGTTGGAGAAGGAAACTTTGGCAGTGATGAAAATGTCAGGCTTTTAGTTATTTGGCCCGGAACCCTCATGATGGAATTTTGTGGGTCATTAGCATGAAAAGCCAATGCCTTTGTCCCAATATGAATGACAAATGCCATTAGTCAGTATTGGCAGAGCATAGCATGATGTAATACTGTATCATTGGTAAGGACAGAGCTACTGCAGCTAACATGTAAGCACATGGAGATGAGTACGAAGTCATCTGAACTTTCAGCATCTGCATGTAAAATGAGGCAAATATGTTGTGACACCGGCTCGTGGCTTTCGGTAGTCTCATCTCCTCCACCCTTCTCCCCTTGAGTCTAGAAATGAAAACTAGCCAATGTCTGTTTCGGGCTCATCTGCCCGGACAGATCCCTGCACAGCTGCTGCTACTTCCCCAATGAATCTGTCCTTGTCTCACCTCAAAATCCTTTTTTCAATTCCTGCCAACCCCCCCGTCCCTCCCTCCCCCTCCTTGCTTAGCCCACTTCAGTACACTCCCTCAATGTCCTTGCATCTGCTGCATTTCTGTGGCCCAAGTCATCAGCGAGGTTAGCGGTAATTACGAGCGATAAGCTCAGTCATCACAGCTGCTGATTGGTCAGGTGACCTCAGAATTTTTTTTTTTTTGTAGCTGGCTTCGCATTGCGGGCAGCATGGAGTGACATTACCCCCAGTGACTCAAAAACTGTAGTGGCTAACAGAGGTACAGCAGTTCACTTGGTTACGTCGTCAGAAAGTTAACTCTATGATTGGATGCAATTCAAAACCATGAATAGGATACTCTGGCAGCTATGTTAATTTCATCATTAGAATTGTTTTAATGGGGAATCAACCTCTCTGAGACGCAGATAAAAACATGGTTTGAAAACTCTCATTCATGCTTAAGTGCCAAGTGCCCACGCTGTGACAGAAATAAAACTGCATGCTTTTTTGGCAAAAAGCCCCTGAGACAAACACCTCATCTGCAGTTTCTCACCAACAACAATATTAAATCTGTTCATTTCTAAGTGCCTCACTGCATTGTTTCCTGGCAACCCTGGCTTGGGTATAAATTCTGGTAAGAGTTCAGGAGGTGATAATAGCCGTTTGAATGGGTGTTTTTGTGGGGAAGGTTTATCTTATATCGAGCTCCTGATTGAATCATCAGCCTGGCATTTCAGCCCTCTTAGTGCAGCAACAATAATGCCCAGTTAGGGCCGCATTAATGCACGGGCTTACCGGGGCTGAAGCCCCAGGGCCCGACGCGTGAAAGGGCCCATCGCGAGGATCGGGATGAAAACAATCATCGGCAGAAACGCAAAATAATGCATATTCAGTGCTCTGATCGTTGTTTGTGTTGGGCCTGCCCTGGAATGGGACAGGGTGCATTATTATTTTCCATAAATAAAAGGCATTGTGATTGGTTAATGGACGACGTGCGTGCATATTGTTACTGTCCAATGAATGAGCGTTGAATTTGAACTATACAGCTTTTACCTTGCTCCTGAAGTGGAAATTTAAGACAAAAGACACTAAAACATAAAAAGAAATGTGACAGCGGGGCTCAAAAATGCACAAATCAACTTGAGAAATTGCTGCGGGAGTCCCAGCTTTTAAGCAAAGAAAAATAACCGAGCTGACTGGATATTTCAAAACTACAAGCCTCAACGAGACAGAAAACCCCCCAGCATTAGCGACTATCCGGGCGATGCAAACCATCCACCACCGGCAAGGTTTCTGAGCGCACTGGTTGCTGAAGATAATAACAAACCGCATGCAACTGGTACTGATACAGGATAGATAGCAAGCTAGGCGTTTGATTGGTAGGTAGCTTAGTACAATGACAGCTTTAGATAATGTAGGCTCTAGTTTCACTTAAGCCTGTTCCAGTCCACTGTACCTGAAAAGTTTCTCCGCAAACCGCAAAGTTCGTGATTTAGTGATTTTCATCTGCTTTTGCTGTTCAGTATTGTCATTCAAATTTTGGTGGTATAAACGGTGCAAGCAATTATTGTTCGTATTAATAATCATCTCTGAAATTGGAAATACGTTATTTTTACACGGCCCTTCCTCGACAAGTTGCGTCGTGATGGAATTTACTGTCAGATGGAGTAATCCGATGTGATACTAAATTTGATCCGCTACAGTTGAACGGCAGCACGACAGAAAACTATTTTCCGTGAATGTACGAAAGACTGCTCACAAGTTTTGTGGTATCACAGCACAGAAATTTGTCATTTAGTTCTGAACAGAATTATAAGATGGGCAGCTAAAGCCCCTGGAACGTTTTGATGCTTCGTCATTTTCCTGCAAAAAGATTGGGAGCTGAAGACCCTCAGAGAGCATCTTGAGAGCTTGTACCGTGAAATTGATACTTATTATGCTTGCTGATTTCTCACATCTTTTCACGATCATGTTTTTTCGATTAAAGTGTGCAATAAATGCTTTACAGTGCATACTCTGTTCGTTTCTTCATCTTTTCATGATCACAAATGCACAACAAATCAAGCCAATTCAAAGCTTTGATTTCATGCACTGATCATGCTTTCTTATACCCCCGTCACACCGGATTGGAGGTGCCACTGCGGATTTTTGTCAAAATCGCCATCACCGCAGTGACACCGCCAGTAGTGTTTTCATAGTTTTGCTCTACCCGTTAAACGTGTCTTTCTTCGCGGTGCTACTGGGAAACCAGGGCGGAATAACGGTGGGGTCACTGAGGACATGGCGATCCCATTGAGTTGTCACAACGATTTGATGGCGATGCCATGGCGATTATTGGCGGCAGTATTGCGGTGTTGGCGGTAGCGTTGAGGGGCCAGCGAGGTGCTACTGCGGGGATGGCGATATTACTGAGGTGCTGCGGCAGCAGGTAGGCTCCGTGTCAGCTATGAATGAGAGATGGTTTTCATTCGAAATTCGTGGTAATATTTTGTCTGCTGATGATTTATTCCTACAGTGATGCAACCAGTCAGTCGCCAGTCTACTTTTTTTGGCGATTGCATGGCGGTTGTACTTCGGAGGCACGACGGTGATGGAGGTGCTACTGAGGTCCTTGTACAGCTCCATGGCAGTGCCACTGCGATTGGTCCAACCTGCGGTGGCACTGCGGAAGTTTTGAACATGTTCAAAGATTCCTCCGTGCCACTGTGAAGGTCTGCGGTTTTGACAGTTTTCTGCGGTGCTACGACGATCAATTGCGGAACTCCTGAGGAACCATGGCGGTGCCACTGGGGTTTATGCCGTACAAGCACCGCAGTGGCACCGTCAATCCGGTGTGAGGGGGGCATTAGTGAAGTCCTGCAGTATTCACGTCAATTTAATAATTTTGGTATTATTTATTTGGCGGCAGGTTGGGCGGATGAGATATTCATGCCCGGTTCTCTTAAGTTACAATAAAAAATCCTTATGTTACAAGGGAATTTGGTGCTTCTGCAACCCTGAGAAGGAAGATGTTTTGATGAAGTTTTTATTAATTATTTTGTATGATGTAATTTTATAAAGTGAATATGGTTGTTTGCTAATTTTATTTGTCATTAGTAAATAAAAAAATTATACTTAATGAGCAGAGTGAAAACACGTGTTATAGAGGCTAATTCGCGCTGATATAAATACAGGTGTGCCTTGAGATTTTGGCTTGCCCTTTGGTGTGCCTTGGGCACAAAAAGTTTGACAAACACAGCGCGAAACAGTCGGAGCCTGTTGGCAGTGCGGTCATTTCCATCGTGGATCGGCGATGAGGATATATCGCTGTTAGCAGAAGAACTTGCCTGGTGAAAAGCTGATTAATGCTAATGTCCAAGCATGCTTAACACTGGGATATTATGTGTTGCTAAGGGCTGAACTCAGAATGTCACCTGGCTTGTCAAAAAATTATCTTCTCGAAACGGTGGTTTAAAAATGTACAGTGGCTTTTTTTGCGTTTTGCGACAGTTGTGAGTGTGTGGTTTTACGAAATGAACCAAGAGGATACACCAGTAAAATGCAAAAGGAGGCTTTATTTCTGAAGGGGGAAACCCCCAACAGAGCTGGCGACAGTACAGAGTCCGCAATCCAAAATCAGAGTCCAAGAGGCGAAATCCAGAATCATAAACAGGGTACCAATCACAAAAATCGTAGTCAGACAAAATGGGTCAAAAAACAAGAATGCAGCAAAGTACAGGGAATAGGCAAAGCTCGAAGTCTAGGACGGTCCAGTCAGAAAGATAACTCACCATGATACAAGGTGGGAGAAGCGTAGCACAGGTAGCAAGGAAGAACGATCTGACAAAGGAAGTGCAACGAACAGACATTTAATATACATTTCCGGGAATAATCATGGAGAGACACATTAGGAACAAACTAATTACATGAATTTGGCCGTAGCCAAAACGCAGACAGGGATCACAAGACAAACCTATGAACAAAGCAACAGCTCCGGTCAAGGAGTACTAAAGTGTATAGATTAGAGAAAGCAGTTTGTGGAGACCCACAGAAATAGCAGCAGAGATAATTAGGGAAAGGCAAGAGGTGGAGACTAGAATAGGGCGAATGCTGAGAGATCGTTAGTCAATAAGTAAGTGCAGCTATACAATCCCGAGTGCTCGTTAGTAAGTTAGTCAAAATATACAATGGTAGTGTTGGATAGTAATTATCAAAAATAACTGTTTAGTATGTGTCAGTAATATAGCAAAAGTAAGAGGAAGGAAGAACACGAGATAATGGAGGGAGATTGAAACCCAGAAACCAATAAATCACCCGAATGAGTGGCACGGTATACAAGGGACTGTGAGCAAATACAACACTCAAGACAAGACGGGGGAGACGAAGTGCAAAGCATGGAAATGAAACATGGCATGAAAAATATGAATAAACTAAAACATGAAAAATAATAAAACATGAAATAAAATTACCAAAAGCACAATACATAATCTAAGAATGGTCAGACATAAGCAGAGGTCAGTAAACACATGGGTCAGTCAAAACATGACACTTGGCCAGGCACAAAACTTTAACTTGAGCACCGACATGAAACATGGGGCATAGCATGGCAAAGACGGAATCGCAACAGTGAGGAGATAAAATGATGCAGGCAAGCTGTATGTGTTCTGTATGAGTTTTCGGAAATTTATGCTCCCTTTTATTGTGACTGTTCAGAATTATTCGACAGGGCGCTTATTCTCAGCTGTTGTAGAGTGTGTGTTTACTTGCATATATGAGCGCTCAAATGTGTGATATGTGTCAGAGAGATGTATATTGTCCGACTGATAGCCGGTCTTTATACAAAACCCAAAACCAGTGAAGTTGGCACGTTATGTAAATCGTAGATTACAAAGATTTGCAAATCCTTTTAAACTTATATTCAATTGAATACACTGCAAAGACAAGATGTTTAATGTTCAAACTGAGAAACTTTTTTTTTTTTTGCAAATAATCATTAACTTAGAATTTAAAGGCAGCAACACATTGCAGAAAAGTTGGCACAGGGGCCTTTTTACCACTGTGTTATATCGCCTTTCCTTATAACGACACTCAGTAAACGTTTGGGAACTGGAGACCAATTTTTGAAGCTTTTCAGGTGGAACTCTTTCCCATTCTTGCTTGATGTACAGCTTAAGTTGTTCAACAGTCCGGGGTCTCCGTTGTCGTATTTTACGCTTCAAAATGCGCCATGCATTTTCAATGGGAGACAGGTCTGGACTACAGGCAGGCCAGTCTAGTACCCGCACTCTTTTACTACGGAGCCATGCTGTTGTAACACGTGCAGAATGTGGCTTGGCATTGTCTTGCTGAAATAAGCAGGGGCGTCCATGAAAAAGACATTGCTTGGATGGCAACATATGTTGCTCCAAAACCTGTATGTGTATCAGCATTAATGGTGCCTTCACATATATGTAAGTTGCCCATGCCTTGGGCACTAATACACCCCCATACCATCACAGATGCTGGCTTTTGAACTTTGCGCCTATAACAGTCCGGAAGGTTCTTTTCCTCTTTGGTCCGAAGGACACGACGTCCACAGTTTCCAAAAACAATTTGAAATGTGGACTCGTCAGACCACAGAACACTTTTCCACTTTGCATCAGTCCATCTTAGATGAGCTAGGGCCCAGCGAAGCCGGGGGCGTTTCTGGGTGCTGTTGATGAATGGCTTTCACTTTGCATTGTAGAGTTTTTACTTGCACTTGCAGATTTAGCGACGAACTGTAGTTACTCTGACAGTGGTTTTCTGAAGTGTTCCTGAGCTCATGTGGTGATGTCCTTTACACACTGATGTCGGTTTTTGATGCAGTACCGCCTGAGGGATCGAAGGTCACGGGCATTCGATGTTGGTTTTCAGCCTTGTCGCTTATGTGCAGTAATTTCTCCAGATTCTCTGAACCTTTTGACGATATTACGGACCGTAGATGATGAAATCCCTAAATTTCTTGCAATAGCTCATTGAGGAATGTTGTTTTTAAACTGTTTGAGAATCAGCTCACGCATTTATTCACTAAGTGGTGACCCTCGCCCCATCCTTGTTTGTGAATGACTGAGCATTTCAGGGAAGATGCTTTAATACCCAATCATGGCACCCACCTGTTCCCAATTAGCCCGTTCACCTGTGGGATGCTCCAAATAAGTGTTTGATGAGCATTCCTCAACTCTCTCAGTCTTTTTTGCCACTTGTGCCAGATTTTTGAAACATGTTGCAGGCATCAAATTCCAAATGAGCTAATATTTGCAAAAAATTACAAAGTTTACCTGTTCAAACATTAAGTAACTTGTCTTTGCAGTGTATTCAATTGAATATAGGTTGAAAAGGATTTGCAAATCATTGTATTCTGTTGTTTTTTACGATTTACACAACGTGCCAACTTCACTGGTTTTGGGTTTTGTACTTTTTAGTGATGCAATTTCTGTATAATTTGATTGAATGTATGTAAGCCTCTCCATGGTTTAAGTATTTTGTGCCATAATAGTCATGAATTGAAACTGCAGTTACAAGTGATTGTTGATGCATTATTGCATAGAAGGCAAGTAGAGCTGATGTTGCGCAGATGGGACAGGTCAGTTGTGCAATAGTGATGGTACTTGGCGCGGCCAATATGGGGGTAGGGGCTTGAAAATGTGGCAGCCCCGGGGCCCATGGTTCTTTAATGCAGCCCTGTGCCCAGTCCAGATGAAGTCATTATATCCAACAACACAGGGCCTATAGTTCCTTAATAATATTGATTATTCCTCAATAGTATAACTCTTTTTGGCATTTTAACTGACCTATTGGAGTCTGGGCCATAAAATTTGCACGTAGGATGACCCATAAGCAACTCTGTCAATTTTTTATCTTTAATGGGAAACTGCTCATCTCTCTCAAATTTTGAATTCTATGAGTTATTGAGTAAATAGCCGATGTGCACTGCTCAATATCTTCCCACACGGCAATTTCTATCTCATTCTGTGTATTCGTGATACTCTACCACTAGCGCCGTCCTTGGTACCTGCAGTTTCTGTATCACTGTAGATCTCGCCTAGAAGAGTGAGCGTCTGTATTTCTCACTGATTGGTTTCTGATTGGACAGCCGCGTCGGAAAGGCCTGAAGGTCAGCTCGTCTCTAAACAACTGCCTCGGACATGAAGCTGAAAGCTAGCAGGATGTAAAAGTTATTTTCTGACTTGATACAAATGGCTGAGCAAGTGCAGCGGCAATCTCGTCGCAATTTATTCATTGAACTCTGTCACTGCAGAAGCTGTTCTGCGACAAGGATGCGCAAAGAAAGAGATATACTTGTGAATGCTTTTTGTGGGCCTACCCACAGAATGTAATGTATTGATTTATATTTCTATGTCTGCACCTCAAAGCTTGACTGCCCTTCATTTTTACGGAATGCTTGAATTACACGTGTGAGGGCATTTTTCAGGCTCACAGGATACTGCTCGCACCCCATGCATGTTCAGTTAGCGAAATCAAGAGCCAGTTTGATTAATGCAGGTGCCAAGCATTACAAAAATTTACCATTAAAATCCACAGCTTGAATTGAAAGACTGACCCAGTTTTCTCCATATATGAGCGCATCAGGTAATTAGTGAGTGTACCAGACTGTTTTCAGGAAAATATAATAGAACACAGTGCCTTAGGAGTGAGTCAGTATTGAACACACGCCGATAGATTTAATCTCAGTATCATGTATTGCCTCTTCTCCCAGGGCAGTGATCACCGAAGTGGAGAGGAGATGGGGGGGAAGGGGGCTGGGTGAACCATAATGGTGGTCTGGGCCTCGACCAGGCTATCTAGCACAGAGATACTTGATGGATGGATGCTTTTGGAAATTCTACAGCCTTCACATTGGATTCTCTCACATAGCTCAGAACATCTAATAGCAATGCTTTCATTGTCCAGATAATTAAAGCTCAAGGGAGACATGTACCTCGTTGTCAGATCGTGTGTTAACACCTAATGAAGGCAAAACATCATTGGCCATAAGAATTATGATACATGAATTCTTTCATCTTCATAAAGGCATGCTCACAGATGGTTCAAATACCCATACTGCATCTGGTACCGACTACTCAACCATTGTTGTAGTCGACAGAATGTGCATGCATTCACTAAATCAGGCATACAGTACGGTTATTATGTCACCAATCTCCTGACCTGGTTTACCCATGATGTAACATGACCCTACCCCTGTGAAAATTTTAATACACTACATCAGGATTGGTAGTATTTATGAATATTTCAATAATACAAGCAAATATAGTGTTCCCGTTGATTCTAGAAATCGCTCATTTCATGCATCGTTATGTACAGAGAGTAATTATCTCCTCCATCATAATGAAAAGGGTGTGTCAGCACAGCCCCAGCAGCCTTATGGGAAAGTGTGCAGTGACAGTTGGTCACATACAACAGAATTGTGCTGAACGCGATTGGCCATGCGGGTGTCGTTTGCGTACAGCTTGATCCATACAGCGAATGGTATTCAGATGTGCACGATATGTTTCACAGCAAAGCAAGACTTCTTCAAATCAAGGAGGAATAACGAGAATTTCAACTTCACTAAACTGTGATGTCACAAAGATCTTTCCTCAAATCAATCACCACTAAAGGCATTGACTTCCCTTATCATTTCCCACCCTGATTGCCTTTGAAAAAGAGAGCAAGGCTGCACTGATTGGGGGAAGGGAAAGAGAGAGTTGAGAACATCAGTTGACCTTTAGCGGGTGGAAAATGGTCCTAGAAAATGGTCCTAGTAGAAGTGGAAGTCGGCTGAAGTTCACTATTACACATCACACTGATCTACTTAAACAGATCATTATTAGCCAGCAACAAAAAACCAACTGCAACTGTAATGTACTTTAATGTGAAAACATGAAAATGTATAATCGTTTTTTTTTTCACGCAATTCAATTTATGCTGCAAGTAGGAGTAATTAAAAAAAGACTCCTCTTGTATCTCTCCTTTCTTTGTGGTTTCTTTGGTTTAGTTTTGTCAGTGTTGTCAACAGCAGACATAAAGACTGCTGGGCTGACCAATCACACAGCATCATGATTTTGTTCGAAAAAAAAAAGGAACTTTGAAAATTAACAATTTTACTGGTTGATTTCCTTAAAGCTACACCATAACACTGTGATTTTTTTAAAAGAATAAATAGAAAAATTACAACAATGTAACAACTATACATCTTAAAATCAAATTACACACTTTTTTTTGGTATTAACTGTTTATTAACCATACCTGCAGTTAAAATAAAGACTTCAGCAAAAGTATGAAAAATGCCATTCTTCCGGTAAGCCAATGATGACAGAAATGTTTTCACACCAGTGGAGGGATTAATTTACTGTTTTACAGCTTATTAACGGTGTTAGTCAGAGGGTAATGTTTTGTGTGTAAAACCCTCTATTATTTTTTGTTACTTTTTTACAGCATTTTAGCTCCCTATTAGACATTCATCAATGAGAAGTGTGAGCATTGATGAGTCACTCCTGTAAAACATTCACTAGTAATGGAAGTGTAAACGAAAGTTCAATCACAAGACGCAGGAACGCCTAGGCAATTTCATTCACCCAATCGCAACCATGGGTCTTTTATTTAAGGCAATGGCTATTCTTACGGCAGCCGTAAAGATACTACATTTGGCTATTCTTACGTCCTTCCGTTTGCACATGAGCAGAGCACCGAATTCAGGACTTGATCAAAATGTAAGTCCAGAATTCGGTGCTCTGCGCATGTGCAAATGGAAGGACGTAAGAATAGCGTAACGGAATATCTTTACGGCTGCCGTAAGAATAGCCACTGCCGTTAGTTAAATGCCCATAACGTGTTCCGTTCGCTGTTTGCAAAGATTTTGCATCACCAACCACCTCCCCGCCACCACCAACTTCTTGGCTCCGCCCTCTTCAGCATCAAACCGAGTTCCCCGCTGACCTGATGACCCTTCCAAATGGGGGATGGCTTCGCCACTGCCTGCGACGCCGGCAGATCTGTCCCCCTCCTTGCTGAAGGATCCTCGAGCAGGAAGTCATCGCCAAAGATTCTCAAATTAATTTCATTGTCAATAAATCTTTTCTTTTAATTCCGGAGTCTTCGAGATCAAATTTCAGTTTGAACAAAATAGTCAAATACTTTTTCACAGAACCTAACCCCAATATTTAGTGAAAGAATTAAAAAAACTGTATTAGACAAAGATACACAGCGGTTAATGTCTGAAGGAAACTATCTGAATTATTTTAATTATCCAGCCTTGACATTAACACTTTTTTAAGAGAATTCTTTTGAGAAATTGACATAATGAGGCCGCCATATTCAGAGCATCCATAGCATTTTGCTATTGCTTAACATCAGTTACATAGCATGTCGCCCGTGATCGTGATTATAGGGAAGGAAGATAGCCCGCAGGTTCCTAAATCATCACCTGAAATTGTTACCCAAAGACAGCACCTGACGCACTATTCAATTACAATGCCTCAGTTCATTATAGTGTTATGATACATTTTTAATTACACCCACTCCTCAGGAGTATTGCACACGCTGAACTGACAGGAAGTGGAAAGAGGAGGAAGGTGAAGGCGAACAAATACAAGGATCTCGCCGCTAACGATTCAACTGCACCTGTAATTTATTTCACTGTGCGCAGCGTCGTGCGTTCTGATTCCTGATGCAAGATCAATACGTTCCATTTTCAACAGAAGGTCTTTACCCTCTGAAATTCTGAAATGGTTGACGGGTGATTGTTTGACGTGTTCTTCTCACTGACTGAAGGCAGTAAAAATTGACCAAAAGGGCAGGTACATTTCCCTCGGTTGTGTTTGTTTCTGAGTCTTATCTCCTCGACAAAGCTCCAACAGCGAACTTCTAACGGTCCAGAAACCACTGCGTTTGGATGCCTTTAGTACAACTTTGAAGACAACAGAGCAGCAGAGAAATGTAATGCGCAATCTGAAACGCAGTGGAGAGAGCGATAAGCAGTAAAAAGGATGATAATACATGCGTTAACTGCTGGGTTCGTGATTGAGGATGTCCCATAGACAGTCGGGGCACAGCTGCGATCGAAGCGCGGAGGTCTGTTCGGCTTAGCGTCATGCCTCGCGCTGACTGACAGCACCGCAGGGCCTCCTCCCCTCTTGGATAACAGATTACAATAATAATGGTAATTGAAGTTAATAATAGACTTCAGTGGGGATCGTGGCTGAATGACAACTGGGTGAATGTACTTTGACACCTGCGGAGGATGGGCTTGGCTTGGGCTGCTGGCTCCAAGTGGTGGGTTTTGTGGTGGTGGTGGTGGTGGTGGTGGGGGAGGGGGGGGGGGGTGAAACCAGCTGCCAGTGGCCCCCAGGTGGAGGGGCTTCTCCATCCAGCTGATTGACTTAAAAAAAAAAAAAAAAGAAAAAAATCATAATATGTAACTAATTAAATTCCCCCTACAGTTTCCAGTCTCTCACTGAAAAAATACCTCTACTACGCTCGGCTCATTAAAGCCACGAGACAGCTCAGGTTTTACTGCCTGCCACTGGCTATTATGCTACTGATGCTACCATGTGAGCAACAGGATTGTTTACACACAGAGAATGGAGCTAACACACTCTTTTTCATTTTAGTATACAAAGACACATACACACACACACACACACGCGCACACACACACACCCTCTTTCTCCCATAAGCATGCAAACACGTTCGTATGCACCAGCACGTGTGCACCCACACTCAAGCACTCATGCACATGTTAACAGGTACGCATACGCAATTTACTAATTATATGGATAACTATCAGATAATTACATAAAAATAAAATGCAACTCTCAAGTTCCAGAGTTCTTGGCTCTGGATTTGTTTTCTTAGGCAGGCTGCAAAGCTGCATCACTAATTCCCTGTAAAAGAAAAAAAAATGTTTCATTGTCTACATTTATTGTTTCTCCATCGTTAGAAATGATTCACTTGACAGTGGAGTAAAGCAGCTTTGTTTTGGACATCAATGACACTCGTCCAAAACAGAGCACATCGTGTATCTAAGGCTCTTATTGTGCCTTCAGAGTAGCAAAGACATTATGTGACAAAACTAACGCTGAGGAGTGCATGTGCGCTTTAATATGCAGAAGCCCTCCGATAAATGTCACTCATCAACGTAGGGATAAGAGTACATGAGCGAGAAACCAAGAATTTGTTCTGAGGATACAACCCAAGTTACAAAATTGCATGGTTTTCCATTAACCCCATCTTGAAAGGCATATCCACCAGTGGCAATCCTTCCAGACCTCTCCTCAGCCTTGCCCATATCACGGGCAAAAAGCAGTTGAAATATCACTTTGCTTTAGACAGCCAGCTCATATGTTAAGCCCTTAAGCATTTGTTATGACAAGACAAATTACAGCCCTTGTATTTGGGCTCCGCCCAGTCCTTACCCCGACTCCGCCCACCTCTGGCTCATCCCATGAAGCAGTGGGAACCGTTTACTAAGCAGCAGCCGTCGGAGCTTGTTTTTCGAGCGGCGGGCTGCCCCAACTGCTGGCTGCTCAGCGCGAGCCCAGCTAAATCTCCCCCCGTTAATCATCTCTCTCTCTGCCCCCCTATCTGGCGCCTGCTGCTCATAAAGCTGTCCCATCATGCTTTGCAGTGGGGGATGTCTGCAGAATAAGAAAATAACCAGGGAGGTTAGAGTGAATGGTGCAAGTCTTTGGGGTTACAGCGAATGGTGTGAATTGATGAAATGAGCTAAACGCTAAAACGATGGCCTAAAATGAGACGAGCACTACCTCTTCTCTGGAGGATAATGGGAACCATAGTGATGTCAGTGAATAAATGACTTCTGAAGCCAGAAACAGCAGTGTGAATTGTTCATGCACATCGGAGGGCAGACATGAGACTTGCTCAAAGCACCCTGGGTACTCCAACTGTTACCACTACATTCTTCTGGTTAAGACACTGCTTCCCGGTAATTGCTACAGCTGCTGATGTTAACTGTAGCATAATCAAGATTTCAGGGTTTCTTTTTTAAGCTGTAGCCAGCACTGTTGCTCTAAAGCTAATGAACTCAACCAGTGCGGGTTTTTTTTTTTTTTTTGCCCTGAAGGTAAGGTAAGGGACCCTGCACTAAATGTACTGGGCATTGGGGGGCATGTCTACCAGTTTTTTTTTAACCTTTTTGACATAGAGGAGATTAAGGCACTATCTCAGATAAACACTGCCCTCCATAATTATTGGCACCCCTGGTTAAGATGTGTTCTTTAGCCTCTAATAAATTCAGTTTTTTTCTAAATAATATAGGACCACAATGAAAAAAGAGGAAAATTCAAGTGCATTTATTCAGTGGGAAAAAAATCCCACATTAAGACATAATTCTTTTGCATCAAATCATTTGTGCCACAATTATTAACACCCCTGATGTTAATACTTTGTACAACCCCCTTTTGCCAACAAAACAGTGCCTAATCTTCTCCTATAATGTTTCACAAGATGGGAGAATACAGTAAGAGGAATTTTTGACCATTCCTCTGTGGACAATCTCTCTAAATCATCCAGCGCCCTGGGTCCGCTTCTCTGCACTCTCCTCTTCAGCTCACTCCACTAGTTTTCAATGGGGTTTAGGTCTGGGGACTGAGATGGCCATGGGAGGAGCTTGATTCTGTGTCTAGTGAACCATTTCTGTGTAGATTTGGCCACATGTTTAGGGTCATTATCTTGCAGTGACGACCCATCTTCAGCTTTCGGGCAGAGACCACCAGATTTTGATTTAAAAGTGGAAATGACCAAGTGCTCCATCATTTCCTCAGCAGTAATAGCCTAGCATTTTGTTTTATTTTTGGTCTGATAATAGACTTGGCAGCACTAGTAACACCCCGCTATGTTTAGATTTTAAGTGCAAACACGGCGGCGGCGGCAGCAGCAAACGCAAATGGCTTTGAACTCCAGCAGCAAACGAACAAATCAAAAAACGCGACAATCCAGGCATCTGCAGGTCTGATATTTGTCAGCTATGCTTTAATGTTGATATTCTACGCGGCTGGACACCGTTACCAGCGTTTTACACGGTCAACAGGCAAACAAAGGACCAGATCTAAACGTTCACCCCTGTGTTCCATAACGCCAATACCATCAAACTTTTTGCTTACCATCATGTGTGGTTTTATCGGTGTCTCTTCTGTCTTCCTGCTGCTGCGTACTGTCGCAGTTCCTGCCCCCTCTCACACCGCCATTCAAACCCGGCTCTCGTGTTCCACCGCAACACCTGCCCGGCTACCGGGCAGGCGTGGAGTTGAGCGTTCTGGTGCGACGGGACTAATGGTCTACCAACTCTGTTGGCGGAGTTTGAAGGGGGTCTGGTTGTTGTCCATCGGGATATCCTGCCTGGTGGCTATACTGCATCGGTGCTAAATCGGAGAGCTGCTGCTCGCTCCCGAATTGCACATTCATTGGTTTGGCCTGGGGCCGATTCGTCAAACAGCGGAATCTCCGGGTGACTAACTATCGGTCCTCCAAAACCGCAATTCCTCATGGTCATGCCCGTCTTAACCAACCGCTGGGGGCTACCCAGTTGTCTTCGGCGCTTTCTGCATTTCAAAACAGTATCTACGTTTGTGATAGATACTGTGCAAACCGGCAATTTATGGCTGAATATCTCGGCTTGACAACTTCCCAGTCATTATCTCTTTCTAGCCGGGCTATTATACTGAACCGATGGGTAACAGGCGATACACATACTGAAACTGATGATATTAAGTCCGAGCGCCTGCAAAGGCTTTTAAGAATTTTAATACTTATTCTTTTGGTTATCGGAAATATTGAGCTTAACCCCGGGCCTGACCCGAATGCTATGTTAATATTTTTTACTGCATTTATGGACCTTATGTACATATGCAACCTGTTACAGGTTTTCCCCTGCTGTGTATGTATTCACTCTCCAGAGCTCATTTAGTACAACCTTTCTCTTTTTCTTTTCCCCCTCCGATCGCAAAAACATCCGAAACATCTTTCCATCCTACAATCCAAATCTTTCCTTTTCCATATCCTATCGGACCCACTGAAGCTTTCCCACGCCATCCCAAAACGAAAACATTTAATTCGCGCGAGAGAGTAGTTCGTTCAAGAAAACTTCCAAATGATTTACTGCAACTTGGCTGCATTAGTTGCTTTAAAATCTGCCATCTTAACACCCGTAGCCTTGTTCCCAAATTAGATGAAATTAAAATCCTTTTAGCGCAGTCGAAGGCACACGTAATGGCAATTTCGGAATCATGGTTAACCCCTACTATTCCGGATTCCTATCTTGCCATTGAAAACTATAAATTATATCGCAAAGACTATAACGATAAGATTGGTGGGGGAGTTGCCTTCTATGTAACTCAAACATATGTGCACGCAATATCAAACATTGGAACTGATACTGAGACATTACAATTGGTAATAAACTTTACACCACAGCAAGCAATTACAACCACTGTCACCTACAAGCCTCCTAATGTCAGAGTAAATGACTACTTAGCTCATTTTACTGACATAGTAAAATTTGTTACTACAAAGGAGCTTGTCATTTTGGGAGGCTTTAATCTTGACTGGAACACAGACTCGTCATAACATTTGAAAGGCACTGCAATAAGCTTGGTCTCTGTCAACCTATTAAGCATCCAACAAGAATTGGCAATACACGTTGCTCAATTCTGGATCTTATTCTGACGAATCAACCCTCAAAATATGCATTATCTGGCGTGATAGACACTGCTATTTCAGACCATTCTCTTATCTATGCAATAAGGAAAACTTTAAAACCCCCAAAATCCCATGCCCTCTTTTCTGCACCAAAAATACCAACCTCAAAGAGAACTGAATTTAACAATGAATTTAATGCAATAAAGTGGAATGAAGAACTGGCTCTGGAAAACCCAGAACAAATCCTAGTACATTTCCACTCTAAATTTCAAACAATACAAGATAAATATACTACTGTCAATAAGGTTCGACCTGGACTAATGAAATTACCCTGGATAAATACAGAATTAGCCAAGCTTCTTAAACAGAAGGCCTCTCTCATAAAAGTGTACAGGACATCTCGAACACCTGAGACCAAAAATGACTTTATTCAAATAAGAAGTAAATGCTCTGCTGAACTATGAAAGGCTAAAATTGTCTATTTTCAGCAACAAATTATACAATCTGCATCGAATCCAAAGACCCTTTGGCAGACTCTTAAGGTTATTACTGGTGAGAGTGAAAAGAAAACGAATTCAAACATACAGATATCTCTACAGGGTACCCTCACTTCAGACTCAGAAAAAATAGCAAGTACTTTTAATAATTATTTCCTGTCTTCTGTTAAGGAACTAGCAATAATTTTTGCCACTCCCTCTGCTTTATCATCCGATTTTCCTTTAACACCGGATCAGTTCTCTTTTTCTGAGATCTCCCAAAACCAGGTGATAAAACTATTTGATTCATTAAAAAATTCTCACGCCCATGATAGTTACGGTCTAACCACCTCCTTTTTAAAGAGTCATTCTGAAAGTCTGATACCTCTTTTCCAGCATCTAATTAACCTCTGTATTAGGCTCTCCATCTTCCCTTCTGATTGGAAAATAGCACAAATCACTCCCATTTTCAAATCTGATGACCCCACTTTTGTCTCAAATTATAGACCAATAGCTATACTTCCTGTTACGTCCAAGCTACTCGAAAAAGCTTTATACAATCAACTAAGTTCCTATCTTGAAACAGGCCACTGGTTTAGTGATTGTCAACATGGATTTCGTGCTACTCGGTCAACTATGTCTGCTTTACTGTTTTTCACTGAACAAATACGTGACTCTCTTAACAAAGGCCATATCACTGGAGCTATTTTTATTGATTTTCATAAAGCATTTGACACAGTGAATCATGTAATTTTACTAAAAAAACTTTTAATTTGTCTTCTTCTGTAATCAAAATATTCTCATCTTACCTGACAAACAGGTCACAAGCTGTTAAAATTAACCGTGTAACATCTCAACCCCTAGCTTCTGATATGGGTGCGCCACAAGGTAGTATCCTCGGACCACTGCTTTTTCTTCTGTATATAAATGATTTACCTCAAGTATGTTATCACTCTAAATGTTTACTGTATGCCGATGATTCTGTGTTGTTTCTCTGTAATGAAAATCCTGAGGCCATAAATACCAAATTATCTTCCGACCTTCAGCTCCTACATAACTGGTTGGGGTTGAACCATTTAACTATTAATGTTAAGAAAACCGAATGCATGTATTTCCACACTCCCAGAAAAAGGTTTTCTTTTTCTGTTCCCATCACCCTCGCAAACCAAGATTTGGTCATCACAAAAATATCTAAATATCTTGGTATGTTACTTGACTCACACCTTACTTTTCGTGACCACATTTCTAAATTAACCAATAAGCTCAACCAGAAATTATGTATATAACAAGATAAGGCCATGTCTGTCATCCTCGGTCTCTACAATCTACCTACATGCAGTCGTGTTTTCAACCATTTCTTATGGTCTTTCTATATGGTCCCTTACCACTAAGGAAATTACTGCTCTAATTGCACGTTTATATTATCGTGCACTCAAGATCCATAGTAAGTTACCTAATTGGTCTCATCATTGTATTGCACTCACACAGGCAAATGCCCTGACTTTTGAGAACTTCATACACAGTCATGCCATTGCTTAGGGAGACAAGTGCGCTTTACCAGATCAGCTTCACAAGCACTTATACCTGTTCCTGCTTTTAGAAACACCTATGGTCAGAGGTCTTTTTTCCGTACATTTACCAAGGTTTGGAATGCCATCCCCTGTCACATCAGAGTATCTCAATCTATCTCGGTTTTAAAAAGGCATACAGATTTCACCTCTATAACGGTTACACTTCCACTCATTGATTGCTGCATGTACAGCCTATGTAACGTCTCTTGTTGTCTAATTTACATTAATGTCTGGAGTAATTAACCTTTGTTCTTGTATGTCTGTTTTATGATCTGTGTTCCATTGCTTTATGTAAGTGACTTTTTTATGTCTGCTTCATGTTTTGTGTTCTGCAGAGCAGGAACCTGCTGTAAACCAGTTTGTTAAACTGAGTCAGCCCGTTTTAACTGTGACTGTACTGTTACTTTTAATACTTTCCTGTATAATGAATGAAGGAATGAATGAATAAAATGTCCCAGTATTTCAAAGCGTTCATGATGCCATGCACCCTAACAAGGTTTCCAGGGCCTCTGGAAGAGAAACAGGCCCACAGCATCACCAATTTTCCCCCATACTTCACAATGGTCATGAGGTGCTTTTCTGCAAACTCATCTTTTGTGTTCCGCCAGACCCACTTAGAGTGTTTGTTGCCAAAAAAGCTATATCTTGGTCTTATCTGACCAAAGCACACGGTCCCAGTTGAAGTCCCAGTACTGCTTAGCGAACTCCAGACGTTTGCTTTTATGATTGTGAGTGAGAAAAGGTTTTTTCCATGCATGCCTCCCAAACAGCTTGTTGGCATGTAGATAGCGCCTTATGGTTGTTTTGGAGACTTTGTGACCCCGAGATGCTACCATTTGTTGCAATTCTTTAACAGTGAGCTTTGGAGAACTTTTTATTTCTCTTACCATCCTTCTCACTGTTCGTGGTGGAAAAATAGCCTTGTGTCCTCATCCAGGCTTGTTTACCACTGTTCCAGTTGTTTTAAACTTCTCAATGATTCCTCTGACAGTAGATATGGGCAGGTGCAGGCAAGTGGCTATTTTCTTGTAGCCATTGCCTGACTTGTGAAGGTCGACACACATCTCCCTTTCTTGAATGGTGTGTTCTTTCTTTGTCTTTCTCATGTTGAAGAGTGGATAAGAGAAATGGCTTTTGTGTCACATCATATTTATAGCCCAGGGAAACAGGAAGTGATGAATTACTAAATAAATGTTCCTAGATACTCTGATCTTTGTAAACTACTATAGAAATGACAGTTATACTTCAATTACATTTATTTCCGAGGAATTGTTAGGAGTGCCAATAATTGTGGAACAGGTGATTTTATGAAAAATAATTATTTCTTAGTCAGGGATATTTTTTCCCCTTGAAATTCACTTGAGTTGAAGGTTACATTTTTCTACAATTTTCAGAGTGAGAGTATGCTTCTGCAATAAAAATTGAATTTATTTTAAGGCTTTTAACACACCTTAACCTGGGGTGCCAATAAGTATGGAGGGCTCTGTATTAGTACATAAATCATCTAAAAAAGTTCCAGCACTTATTACTGCAGAGGCACTCAATTACTATGGGACATTGTTCCCCTTTCTATGGGCTTAGAAATTCAATTCTACCTTTTTTGCTTGTAAAAGGAATTCACTTGGACCATTAACTGTATATAAAGATGGATGACACAACAGCTTCCCCCAAAGTGAAGTTAAAACATCTTGATTGCCATCAAGTGGCGGCCTACAGTACAGGTCATAAGCCCGCCCTCCTCTCTGTTAGTGGATGGAAATGGATCTCATCAAAATATGAAAGAACTTTTCAATTTTTTTTTTCCCCAAAAATGGTTTCTTACTATGGAGATTTATCTTCAATTGTTCATTTTCTGATAAGTTTGGCTTTATTTAGTTTTTTGATACTATGAAAAGTGGTGCAAAGTCATGATTTACTGCTGTGACTGACAGAGACTCTGAGAGAAGTAGTGGTCTGCTCATTTATTTTAGTGGGAATTATACAGGGCTAGTGTGACAGTTGAGGTGTAGCATTCATTACTGGGGCCCAGTACAACTTAATATAATCTATATTTATTTTGGAAGTCAAAAAAAAAATTAAAAATTCACAGTAGAAAGTTCTTTGCTCTGGCTAAAGCATCATGTCCTATTAGCAGTGGTGCTATGAGTGAAAAGTAAAACCAGTCTGCTAGAAAGCAACCTAGCTGGTTTCGCAAGAGTCTATTTCAGGTCATCATCAATGGCAACAGAAATCGATGGTAAAAATTTATTTTCTCTAAACTAAGTGTATTGTATTTTTAGGAGCAATGCAGTGCAGGACTATTTGTATCATTGATTTTTGTTGCTATCTACAGCCACATATTACCTAATCATGCTAGCAAGCTAAAAACAGTAAGCCAGCTAGTTAACTCAGTTTAGTAAATCAAGTCTCAATAACAGGTCACCTAGTTAGCTTGCCTGCTAAGTAGTTAGAACTAACATAAAAATTTATGATAGTGAGGAGTCTTTTTACCCATGGACTATTTAGCTACCTTATTTTGTGGGGTTGGGTCAAAATTTTTTGATTTTGGGTGATGCTAGTTACTAATCAAGTCAGTTAGCCACCTAGCTTTTGGATAGCAGTCGGCATGAGTTCGTGCAGGAAGGCAGGAGCACTGGACATTGGCATGGGAGCCAATATATTGCTAAGCAAAAGGACAGCAGCAAACTTGTCTTAGCCTCGCACAACTCTACCTGGGAAACATCCAAACCTTAAATAAGGTTTTAGTCATAGTTGAACCAGTCTCTTCTCTTTGTACAACACAACAGGGGTCTACCGCGGACACTAACGCAGCCAGTTAGGCTACGTAACTAGTTCAGGGGATGTAATTACGTTTGAGTCAGGCGTGTATATGGGCGGTGCCTTAATATGGCAGCTCAACTCTGCGATCACTACCGTGCAGATTCTGGCTCCAATTATGCAGGATGGCTGCATGCTTAAAGGAGCAATATGAAAGAAATGTATGTTGATTAATAATGAAATGGCCCTGATATATCATCTGACATAAAGGAGTGACGTTAATTTCAAATACTTATATCACAGACAACAGTAGTCCAGTCAGAATATTCTCATTACAAAAGTGAAGTTGCAGCCCACAACTAATGTTTATGTTGACATTTTATGTTTTTGCCTGTTGAGCCGCCCTCCACCTATCTCCCAATCAGAAAGTCAGTAGCATTTTGGCATCCAGGTTGCCAGTTACCACTGAGCTGCAGCTACCAGCGTTTCGGAGCACAAATGACTGACGTTACTAAACCTAAAAGGCCTCGTTATGATTCCAAAATACATCGTGACAAAGTCAGAAACAAAACAAGGATCTGTATAGGACATGCCTTTGAAAGATGGAGATGGCTGAAAGCAGGGAAGAATTTGAAGACCGACGCCGAAGTTGCGAATTACCTTACCTCCGCCAAGGAGGTTATGTTTTTGCCTGGGTTTGTTTGTTTGTTTGTTTGTCTGTTGGTTTCCAAAATAACTCAAAAAGCAATGAACCGATTTTGATGGAATCTTCACAGAAGGTGGGTATTAAGTCAAGGAACAGCTTATTAAATTTTGGCATATCTAGGCCAAAGTACTGCTGAGATATACGCCAAAGTTCAAGATTTCAAGTCTTTCAATGGGCCGGACTTCCAATCGCAGTGCTCTTGGGTTTCGCTGCCCCCTGGCGGAGGTCTGCGCTCTCTGAGTGCTTTTCTAGTTTTCTCCTGGGCAGGTAAGATTCAGTTAAGTTTGGCTAACTTAATTCTATTTAATGTAGGTACGGACATTTAAAATATTCTCTGCAGTCAAATAACGTTATGTATGTTTGTTCATGATACGTGAGTGCGTATGCAGGTGGGTCATCGAATTGACTAGGTAACAAATTGTTTGAGAAATAAAAACAGTGGCTCTTCATTGCTAACATTAGCAATGCATTATTAGTCCGTTTCTTTGGCATTATGCTGAGACGCTGTGGAAATCGTTCCAACATTAGCACAGCCATTATGGCAATATGAAATGTAATTGAGACAGTACATTGGTCAAATGAGTCCTCATTCATTTTTAACGCATTTTACAGCATGGACTTTAGTGGGTTATCCACAAAGAAGAGTGACGAGCAAGTTGACCAAAATGATCATTGCTAAAGTTATTTAGTCATTAGTCTCGATCTTTTCTGAACTGAACTAAACTGAACACAATCCTGTCAGAGCAAATCATTGATGATATTGAAACGTAGCCATAGTAGCTCCGTGTAGTAGACGTTCTTGCTGCTTCCGGCAACCTAGCTGGCAACCTCTCGTCTGGTGGAGAGGGGGATGGGATACTGCGCTCTGCACTACTTTGAATGTGACTGCACTACCAGTTTTGACCACAAACATATAGCTCCTTTAAGTAAGATATTTTGGCTCCATTTATGCACAGCGTTAGTAGGTGAAGATGCTTTGCCCATCTTTATATACAGCATTATTTGATCACAAAGAACATTTGAACTTTTCCTGTAAATTCAGGAAATATTTTCCCAAACTAGAAGTACACCCTCTCTCAACCTTTATTTCAGAGATGTGGTCAATTTTGACACCCTCACGCAAATGTTTACATTCATGTTAATACTCACAGACGTACAGTAGACACACATACTCACACACTTGCAGTACAACTGTCTCAGTTTGGCTTTCCTTCAGTAGATAAGTGGCTCATCAGATGGCTAAGGGAGACCCACACTGTTCCTGCGCTTCTAAGATGTGGAGAAGTCACGATTGAGTTATCCATGCAGAAAGCAGAGTGGTAGACAGGGAGTCAGTGGACCTGGGTAGGCTCCAGGGGCCAGTCTACATGCCTTGGCTTGTTTCCACTGTTCAGATCTCAGATGCTTAGAGGAGGGTTCATTGAGGGAATCTGCACCACCATTTCCTCTCATAAAAACATCCAACACAGGCTCCCCACTCCACAGGGGCAATTCATCGACGAATGATTGCTGTCTGCCTCCAGTTAAGCGCTCACTCAGACTCTTACACATACTTACACTCATGCAAAAGTCTGAGGCATGTTATATTTTTAAAAGTTAAATCTGGCTTTAGATGTTTATTTGCTGTTTTTCACATTAGTGTTACTAAACATAAAAAGTGCAGTATATTTTAAATTCCAAATTCTAATAAAAAAAAAAGTTTCTGAATTCATTGAAGTCCATTGATATAGATGACATAGCCTTAACAGAGCCCCGACGTCAGCATTATTTTAGCTGTCTGCAATTAACTATCAAGGGATAGGCACAAGGAAGACAGAAGAGAAGGCTGCAGAAGAAAGGTAGCAAGTTTTCCACTCTGCTTGGAACAAACACAAAGCATCATCTTTTGAGAGTGTAGCACAAGAGGACAGTGTCCCTAATAGGCAAAGTGTAATCACACCAAATCTCGATTTGCTTTATTTTTTTAACCGTTTGCACGTTGTACATTTCTCAGTTAAAAACTAATTTCATTATTTTTGAAAAAATATTCGCCTAATAAAATTGGTATAAATGAGCCTCAGACTTTTGCATTGTACAATACATCTATTTAAGTGTGTATAGAATTGTACACAAGCACAGACACTGTCCAGACATGTACATGCACACTCACATACGTACACATCCACTAGCAATACAAACAGGCGTATACTTTTGTACAAAATACTCAGGCACAAAACACACAGGCTTGCACGGAGACATGAGCACATAAAAAGTACACAAATACATGCATTGCACATGTAGAGGGTTGAAAAATGGCTTCTATAATAAGGTAAATAAAAACTGACACCCCCTTATTATATCCCCGAACACCGAATGGCGTTTCGGGGATATTATGTTTTTGGTCCGGCTGCTGTCGAGCCGCCCTACGTGTTAACGCGAAAACTTCAGCTATATTTCAATTAGAAATTTCATGTTTTGCATATAAGTAAGTATCATAGAGAGGGAGAACTGATTCGATTTTGGACAATTTACAATTTCTAGATTGGCCACCAGGGGCCAAAAACAAAAATCACCGTTTTTACCATATCTCTGGAACTATTTGTCTGATTCACCTCAAATCAAGTGCAAATGAAAGGTCATGATTTGAACCTGTTTGGTTCAAAATTTTGACACAAGGTGGAGCTTTGTCACATAAAATTCACCATTTTTGCCATATCTTTCGAACGATTTGTCCAATTGACATGAAACTATGTGCAACTGCAAGGTCATGACCTCACAACATGTCACATGATGACATCATACCTGTATGGTTCAATATTTTGCCACTAGGTGGCGCTTTGTGATGGAAAATTACCATTTTGGCCATATATTCAGAACCATTCGTCCAATTGACCTGAAATTAAGTTCAAATGAAAGTCTATTCAAGGTCTATTCAAAGATTGGGGAATTGGAGGATTGGGGGCCTACGGGGATACACCCCAAGCCGTCGCTGCCGACGGCACAAGCCTAGTTTTTTGAAGCAAAAAAAAAAAAGAACTGCCATATTTTAGTCTCTTCACAGAGATCTCCCTTCTATAAAGGGTTGAGGTAAATATGTTGCTACCTTTTTACGACATTAGGTGTTGTTATAACTGGTTATAACATCAGCTGAGAGCATTAGACTTGAGCCGTGTAGGTCAGGTGACCGGCTGAATAAACTTTTTGATTGAGCTTATCACGCATGAATAAATTGTGTGTGTTTCCTATTGCTCCGCGGTGGGTATGTCAAATGTGTCACAAAACAACTTATATGGGCATTATATTTTGTTTCAATGTAAGATGAAGATCCATACAAGTTACCTAAATGTTCTAAGGTTGTTTTTGAGTTGAGGACAGCATACAGCTACCATACAGCTAAAATACAGCTACGCTGGTTTGCTACTAGCTTGAGATATTACGATGTAATAATAGGAAAAGGCAGCCTGTTTTATTTAACTCTGGAAATCTGCCCACGAAGGGTGAGGCCACTGGCTTCTAAAGATAGCTGGAGTTGAACAAATTATTATCACGCAGTGTCTAGAGATACGCCAGTTTTTAATTGGTACGGCAGTCGATTTGAGGGGATTAGGATAAGGATTAGGGATTATGTTTAGGGGACGGGATAGTGCTTAGGGTTTGGTTAGAGTTACGGTTAGTTTGGGGCAGGGTCTGAAATGGAGACTGCCGTACCTCTACGCATTGAAATGCATGGACTGCTGTTACCGAAGCAACTGCCTCATTTTTATCACTGTCCTGATCTATAACGTAATTCATTTTGGAATCCAAGTCGAATCATGTTCTGTCTGACTATAAATACTGTGCATAACTGATGTTCCCGGCGCAGGTGGCAAATATTAATGCCATGAGAAGCGGCTCGTCCACAGCCTTAACGGCCCAGCGTAACATTATTTCGGCCTCGGTTCGTCTGAGTAGCCCTTTGTTTTTTTCTGGTTCGGCACCAACATTGGGGTATTTGTACAATATGATGGATTCGAGAAGATGGCGGCCAAAATTACGGCGATGTGCATTCTCCTGTATGCCAAAGTGAGCGAACCAGTTCTACGGGCTACGTTACAGTGAACTAATGGGTGGTGCAAAAGTTTTCTAATGGTGGCCACAGGGAAATGCTGTCTCAAGTAGCAGACTTTAGTGGTTCTGTAATGCAATTAAAGCACATTTAAACATTATTTTATTGTTTTTTAATGGTTATGTGTCATTATACCCATATATTTGATATTGAAATGCACAGTAGCAGTCTGTTTGGTCAAATGTCAGTTTCAGTATGTTGGAAGTTGTAAGTGAAGGTTTATTTCAGTCAGTTGAACTGCTTATCATATTGTGAAGGAATTGAAGCCAATAGAAATTTAAATGTGAATATATATTTTGTTAATGATAAGGTGTGTAATTGTGGTCAACAGTAAACAGATCTACTGAAGATAATAAAAGTCAATATGACATGTGACATGCTAATTTTGATCAGGAGATAATACAGGTTAATAATATGATTAATTGACATAAAATAGGATTTTCAAAGTGTTGTTGTAATTGAATATGGATTTGTTTAAGAGATAAAACTTGTCAATTAAGCTGATCACGTGAGATAAATTGTGTCTGCTTCTTACTGCTCCGCAGCTGTTCAAGACTGCGCAGCAATACTGCTACTGGCCCATGCACCCATAGGCTTGAGGCTGGTAAAATTCAAGTATATATATACATATACATTACTGCTCAAACATTTTGGATCACTGGGAAATCTTTTTTCCATGGAAAAACATGAAATTTGTCAGAATAGGAAATATTGCAAATGAACAGAACATGCTGACATTGTCTGAGTTAGAAATAATGGTTTTAATGGAAAATGATCAATATGTACTTCAAAGTTTGCCTTCATTAAACAAAAAAAAACCACCTTCACTGTTGATACTGAAACTGGCGTTTGACGGGAACTATTTAGCGCAGCTGCCAGTCGACAACGTGTGAGGCATCTTTGTCTTTAACTACACACTCTCAGATATTTGTCTTCTTGCACAGTTGTGCATCGGGGCCTCCCACTCGTTTTTTCTGTCCTTGTTAGTGCCAGTTTGTGCTGCTCTCTGAAGGGAGTAGTTGACAGCATGGTAAGCGATTTTAAGTTTTCAATTTCTCGCATTAGCTGTTCAGGGTGGGTCCCTGCCTTTGCCCGTAGTCAGCTGGGATAGGCTCCAGCTCGCCCCGTGACCCAAGTGAGGAATAAGATATAGAAGATAAATGAATGAATGAATTTCTCGCATTGAATAGCCTTCTTTTCTAAGCTCAACAATAGACTGATGGGTCTCTAAAAGAAGTTCTTCCTTTCTGGCCGTTTTGAGCCTGTAAACAAACAACTAACTGCTGATGCTTCAGGTACTAAACCAACGTGAAGAATGCCATGCTCCCTTCTGCGCTTACTTATTAGTTCAACGGTTTTCAGCTGTGCAACACATTTGCAGAAGGATTTTTTAATAATCAATTAGCCTAATAAGATGCTTAACTTGGATTAGCAGCCATACCAGGAGATTGATGCAGAGGACTGACAGTTGCTGATAACAGGCCTCTATGCAAAAATGTAGATCATTCTTTGAAAATCATCTGATTAATTTTAATCGTTTGTGAAATGGAAAAAAATGTATGTGAAATGCATGAAAATGTATGTTTCTTTGGAAAACAAAGAAATGTGCAAGTGATCCCAAACTTTTGAGTAGTAGTGTATACACACTCACACACACACGCACACACACAGTGCAGTGAAAAAGTATTTGACCCCTTCCTGATCTCTTTTTTTTTTGCTTATTTGTCACACTTAGATGTTTATATGAGCAAATACAAAAAGCAGTTTTTAAATGATAATTTAATTTATTAAGGGAAAAAGCTATTTTTTGACTTCAATTTCACTAGCCACGCCCAGGCCTGATTGCTCCCAGACCTGTTGCATCAAGAAATCACTTAAATACAACCCCGATTCTGAAATAGTTGGGACAAGTGTAAATTGTTCATAAAATCAGAATGCAATGACTTTCAGATCACATGAGCAAATATGTTAATTACCATCGAACACTGAGACAGTTGACATTTTCATCCACAAAATGAGCTTATTTCAATTTTTTTGGCTGCAACAGGTCTCAAAAAAATTGGGACACAGGCAAAAAAGGGCTGAAAAAGCAATTAAAATATAAGAGAATCAGCTGAAAGAACATTTAGCAATTAATTAAGTTAACTGGCCTCAGGTGTGTAACATGATTGGCTGTAAAAGGGATGTCTTAGAGAGGCTGAGTCTCTCAGAAGTGAAGACGGCCAGAGGCTCTCAAACCGGTGAAGGCTTGCGTAAAAAAATTATGGAAAACTTTAAAAACAATGTTCCTCTTCGTCAAATTGCAAAGGCTCTGAAGGTCTCACCATCAACAGTGCACAACATCATCAAATGATTGAGAGAAACTGGAAAAAATCTCTGTGCATAAGGGACAACGCCGAAGACCTTCACTGGATGCCTGTGATATTCGGGCCCTCAGACGCCACTGCATCACTCACCGGCATGATTCTGTCATTGACTTTACTAAATGGGCCCAGGAATACTTCAAAAAACCACTGTCTGTAAACACAGTTCACCGTGCCATCCACAGATGCCACCTAAAACTCTATCATGCAAAAAGGAAGTCATTGTTGAGCATGATTCAGAGGCGCCGCAGTGTTCTGTGGCCCAAGACTCATTTAAAATGGATTGTAGCAAAGTGGCAAAGTGTCCTGTAGTCAGACGAGTCTAAATTTGACATTCTTGTTGAGAATCATGGGTGTCATGTCTTCCGGGCTAAAGAGGAGAGAGGCCACCCCTCCTTTTATCAGCCTTCGGTTCAAAAGCCAGCATCTCTGATGGTATGGGGATGCATTAGTGCATGTGGTTTGGGACACTTGCATATTTTAAAAAGCACCATGAATGCTGAAAGGTATGTAAAGGGTTTAGAGCAACATATGCTCCCCTACAGGTGACATCTATTCCAGGGAAGGCCTTGTGTATTTCAGCAGGACAATGCGAAATAGCAGCTATTACAACAGCATGGCTTCGTAGAAGGAGAGTCTGTGTACTGAACTGGCCTGCCTGCAGTCCTGATCTTTCACCGATTGAGAACATTTGGTGCATAATTTAACAAAAAGTCAGTCAATGGATACCCAAAACTCTCCAGCAGCTAGAAGCCTGTATTAAATAAGAGTGGGATCAAATTCCAATGGCTAAACTCAAAAAACTTGTCTCCTCAATGCCCAGATGCCTCCACACTGTGTTAAAAAGAATAGGGGATGCTAGACCATGGTAAACAGGCTCCAGTCCCAACTTTTTTGAGACCTGTAGCGGCCATCAAATTTGAAATGAGTTCTCCCAGGGTTCCTCACTTCCTTCAAGCTAGGTTGCGGCTCCTCCTACCTTCTGGACAGAATAAACACCGCTTACTGACGTAGAAAGCGTCACTAGATGTGCACCTGTAGTTGAATATAGGGCGGGAATGTCACCACAGACACACTAAACACTTGACCTGGCAAAGAATGACATACAAGTGCTTTCATCAGTGAGTCATAGGGCAAATCACTGTTGTTTTATCCCCCCTCTCTGATAGACACTGACTTAACAGAGAGTAACGAGATGGAAATCTTCCGGATTAACACTTTAAAGTCAGTGTTCATGATTCAACAGAAAGAAAGAGACTCTGCAAAAATGGCATCCATGGGAGAGTTTCGAGGTGATCACCACTGCTGACCAAAGAACAGGAAGGCTCTTCTGACATTTTCCAAAAAACATCTTGATGATCCCCTTTTAGGAAAATGTTCTGTGGACTTACGGGAGAAAAGTTGAACTCTTTGGAAGGTGTGCGTCCCGTTACATCAGGTGCAAAAATAACACAGCATTTCATAAAAAGATCATCATACCAACAGTCAGACATAGTGGTGGCAGTGTGATGATCTGGGGCTTCTTTGCTGCTTCAGAACCTGGACAACTTGTCGTAATTGATGGGACCATGAATTCTGCTCTCCACCAGAAAATCCGGAAGGAGAATGTCCGACCATCAGTTTGTGACCTCAAGCTCAAGCACACTTGGGGTATGCAGCAGGACATTGATCCAAAACACACCAGCAAGTCCACCTCTGAATGGCTTAAAAAAAAAAAAACAAAATGAAAGTTTTGGAGTGCCTTAATTTAAGTCTGGACTTAAATCCGATTGAGATGCTGTGGCATGACCTTTAACAGGCCGTTCATGCTCGAAAACGCTCTTATGTGGCTGAATTAAATCTGAGGTAGCATTCAGGAACCAGACGCGAGAACCAAGCAGTGCTGTAGAGCAGGATTTTATTAAGGAAGGGCTGGAACCCCCGCAGAGCAGGAGGCAACAGTACAGAGTCCACAATCCAAAAATCAGAATCCCAGGGACGTGATCCAAACTGTACACAGGCACAGGTATGTCAGAGAATCCAATGCCGAAATCCAGTCGACGTAATCCGAATCGGTAACAGGGCAGCAGAGACTAAACTCAGGTCAGGCAAAACAGGTACGGTACACGGGCAGAGAAGTATCAAAGAAAAAGCCAAAATCAGAATCGTGGACATTCCAGTCAGAAGTAGTGATGTGACATTTGAAGCGAGGCGCCGGAGCCTGTGTCGAGCAAAAAGGGGCGTGCCAGATGAAGCCCCGATTTGAGTCTTGCATCGCTACCATAAAAATCACGTGACTGACGACAAACGAGGCCTCGGTTTTGCGGAGACTACGTCATTGGTTCGTTCAACGTATCGCCTTCTCATAAATACGCTTTGAATCTCGCGCCAAACAGTCGGTGTTGTCGGCGTTTGTATAAGATGAAGAGAGGTGTAGTGAGTTACATATTATTTTCCCCATTGTTGGACATTGACGTGAGAGTGTCAGTTATTTCGTTTTTTTTCAATAATGTTACTCCTCTATTCGTGTTTTTGAATAAAAATGATTTAAAAAAAGCAAAGTATCGTGATCGTTTCAGTGCTATTTTAATTATGAACAAATATAGCTACTTACACAATTATGTCCATATACTTACACATGCACATGCTATAGAAATATATCCGTTGTTTATTGTTACTGCACACAAGTTTTTCATACATTTCCGCTCAGGTCATGGTACTGTTCATTGACTGTGATATGTTGTTTTGCCCAGCAGATGGCAGCATTCAATGTTTCATTGAGGCCTCAAGTACTGAAACTTTTGGTGAAGCTATGGGCTGGAAAGCCTCAGTGATTCATGAGGCTTCATTTGGCCATTACTAGTCAGAAGTATAACACTATGAATACAAGGCATAAACAATCGCAGCACAGGGAAAACATTCTGGCTAGAGCTGTGAGTGAAATGACTGTTGTTATGGCCCCAATTTGTTATTACAATTTACAACACAACAGCTACAGCAACAGCAAGGGATGACAGAAACAGTTTTAAAAACTTGAACACATTTAATCAACAGACAAAGACTAATACTAACCTACAACTAATAACCAAGATTGATTATACAACAACAAAACAGAAATATTTACAATCCCTTTTTGTTGGGGTGGCTTGGTGATGTCCTGGGTAAGGAAAAAAAAAAAAATGCTCAAACACAGGCAAAAATCCACAAAAGAAACTTCACAGGTCTTGAACAGAAATGACAGGTCTGGTCACATGTATCCTTCTCCTTGCAATTTCTCCTACCACTTTACTGTCTCAATTCTTTTCCTTATATACTCTTTTGCAGACCCCACCCACATTTAGACCTCTTTTTTTTAATTTTTGGGGACTTGCCCCAGACATGTCCAGACATGTCTAAACCTAGCTCCAGTCTGAGCTTAATAAAAGAAAGGTAAATACTGCCATCTAGTGGCCTCTATTCACATTAAACTGCTTAAATACATAAGTACACATAGGGGAGGTCACATGCTATGATAGGGAGCAGGTGAGCTGGATCAGACTAATTACAAAGGAATAAACATGAGGAAGTTCCTAATTACAAGAAATTTGGCAAAAGCCAAAACATGGACAGGGATCACAAGACAGCCTATAGACAGACATATGGCTCCAGTTAGGGAGTTCTTCCGTGCACAGAGAAGGAGAGAGAGCAGAGTTCAGCAAGTGCGGAGGTTCTGCTGAAACTGCCGCAAAGTAGATTGAGTAAAGTGCTCATTAGTAAGTTAGTGTTATAAACAGTGTTAGTTTGGGTTAGTAAGTTAACTAAAATAAACTGTCAGTTTGGTTAGTAATATAGAAATGTGAGGTTTTTACAAAATGAACCAAGAGCAAACTCCAGTAAAATGCAAATGGAGGTTTTATTTCTGAAGGGGGAAACCCCCCAACAGAGCTGGCAACAGTGCAAAGTCCGCAATCCAAAATCAGAATCCAAAGGGCGAAATCCAGAGTCCTACACAGGGCACCAATGACAAAAATCGTAGTCAGACAAAAGAGGTCAAAAAACAAGAATGCGGCAAAAGTACAGGGAATAGGCAAAGCTCGATATCAAGGACGGTCCAGTCAGAAAGATAAATCACAATGAATCAAGGCGAGAGAAGCGTGGCTCAGGAAACAAGGAAGAACAATCTGACAAGAAAGTGTACCAAACAGACATCTTATATACACATCCGGGAGAACACATGATCAGGGAGAACAGGTGCAATCAATGGTAACAATAATCAGGGAGAGACACATGAGGAATAAACTTATTACATGAATTTGGCTGTAGCCAAAACGCAGAAAGGGATCACAAGACAAACCGATGAACAGAACAGCTCCGGTCAAGGAGTACTAAAGTGCTTAGTAAAAAGAAAGGAAAGCGCAAAGTAAATGTGGAATCCACAGAAAATAGCAGCAGAGATAATTAGGGATAGGCAAGGAGGCGGAGACTAGAATTGGGAGACTGCTGAGAGATCATTAGTCAATTAGTAAGTGCAGCTATACAATCCGAGTGCTTGTTAGTAAGTTAGTCCAAATGTACAAGGTTAGTGTGGGTTAGTATCTAGCAAAAACAATGAACTGTTAGTATGTGTTAGTAAGACAGTAAAAGAGAGAGGAAGGAAGAACACGAGATAATGAAAGAAGATTGAAACCCAGAAACCAATAAATCACCTGAATGAGTGGCACGCAAGACAAGGGACCGTGAGCAAAGATACACACATGACAAGACAGGGGAGACAAAGTGCAAAGCATGGCAAAGAAAACATGGCATGATAACTAATAAACTAAAACATGAAAAATAATAAAACAAGGAAATCTAAAATACCAAAAACACAATACATAATCCTAAGAATAGTCAGGCAAAGGCAGTGGTCACTAAACACAAGAATCAATAATCATGGCAAGGCCAGGCACAGAACTTAAACTTGGACATGGCAGAAACGGAATCACAACAAGAAAAGCAATGTGAAGGAAGTAAACAAGATTGGAAGGAATGATTAAAATCCCAGAAACAATTAAATCACCCGAAAGTGTGGCACACAATACTGGAGCAGCGATCACATAACATAAGACCAGACAGGGGTAGACAAAGTGCAATGCATGATATGATACAAAACATGGACCGGAATATGACTGAGGGAATAGACTATGGGAGAATATGCAGGAATAAACAGAAACAAAACATGGCATGGATCAAGACATGAGAAAACATGAACAGAACAAGGCAGAATCATAACATTAAAATAATTCTGCAAAGAAGAATGGGCCAAAATCCCTCAACAGCAATGTGAAAGACTCATTGTCAGTTATCGCAAACGCTTGATTGCAGTTGTTGTCACTGAGGGAGGCACAACCAGTTTTTGGGTTTAGGGGGCAATTACTTTTTCACATAGGGCCAGGTAGGTTTGGATAGCTTTTCCCTTAATAAATGAAATCATCATTTCAAAACTATATTTTGTATTTACTTGCGCTATCATTGTCTAATATTACAATTTTTTTTATCATCTGAAACATTTAAGTGTAACAAATACGCAAAAAAATAAGAAATCAGGAAGGGGGCAAAAACTTTTTTACAGCACTGTATCCCTGCAGTTGACTTATCACATCTTATCACTCACTCCCAGACCCTCCCCCTCTCATACAAATTGGCCTCTGGGGACGATTAGCGTTTTCATCACTTCTGCTTTGGCGCAATGTCACATGGTAGCAACAGCCCTCGGATGCGTACAAAGAGAAATTCAGAAGGGCGTTCGTTGGCTTACTCGGTACTGCTATTCTTTTCAGAGGAGCCGCGGTGAAAGTGCAGTCAGATCAGGACACACTCTTCTGATTATTTAGCTATCCTGCTAGCTAGCTAACGTTGGTTACGGAAAATCTTTGTAAATAATAGTCATATTTAAGGAATGCCATTTATTTCATGTCCAAACTTCACTAGCCAGCTCTAACAGCCATTGCATTTGAGCCAGGTAGCGAATGTCCCAAAAATGTGAAAGTACAGTTGAGACGCACAAAATGATTAGGAGACAACACCATTGGGAACTCTCAACATTGAAAACACAAGAGCAAGCAAGTATATGAGGGATAGAAGTTGTGATGTTACCGAGAGTTTCTCCTCGCATGCGGTATTCAATATTGCAAGCAGCTTTGTTTAAAATACCCAACATGGCGCATCTCCATGGTGATCATCAGGCCATTACGTTACACTAATCTTTCCTACACTGGCAAACTCCCTCTCTTTTCTTTCTCCCCTTGTTGAAAAATGAAAGTCTGCACATTTGCAGGGCGCACACTTGCAAGTAGTTATAACAAAGAATCGCACTGTCTCAAAAAATGGTTGGAAAATGCGACCATTTGGTTGCAGCCTGGAGCCTTGATATATACATATCCCTGAAATCTGTAATTTTACTCTTTTCGTCTGCATTTCTTTTGAAACCTTTTTATTGTATTTCATTATACGTATATTCCTGATGAGCAATTCTAATGTTCTTTAATGTGTGTTTAATGAAAAGGTTCCTGAGTGTAGCACTATAGAATCAAAATCATTCATGATTAGAACAGCTGTTGAGTCTTTCACATTTGTGAAACTCTGGAGCTCAATACCTTGCTTTGTGCAAATGAAGGAGGATTTTGCAGTCAATTTAATCACATAAGCAGCAAGGAGTATCTGAAAGCATGACAGCTGAAATATAAACAGCATGGTTGTATTGTTGAATTTATTACATTAAAGCAGTGGAAATGTCCATTATGTTTAACAGGCGTGCACGTTTAAAAAAAATGTAATTACACAGGTTAAGTGTGGGGGCGTTTTTTGCTGTGGAACAAATATATACATGCACCCCACTAAAAGTGGGCTAGTTTTCCCTTGTTTTCAATCATTTTCCTTGATAAAAAAAAGTTTCTGAATGATTTGAATAAGCCATTGGGAGTTAAACTCAGCTTTCTTCTTCATGCATTGTTGCGGTGATTAAACAGAAAATTCAATTCAGAAAAATGCTTTGATCAGTTTACAAAAAAGATGATCCACTGTGATATTTCTTTTTTTTTTTTTTTGGTTTACACACATTCAGCCCACATTCTAAACTTTGCTTCAGGACTACAAGTATTCAAAACAAACTTTTTATTTGTTGTTTTACAATCACAAGTAAAACTGGCCACTCCTGATAATATTGACTGTTTTTGGAGTTAATATACTGTTTATTTAAATGAATGATTGAAAACAGGGCAAGACCAATCTCAGGTTTCAAGGTGCAGCGTGCACCTCCTCAATTATCATCTCACCAGCAGCCTCTGGTGTCAGGATCGTGACTCCATGTTAATTGTGTGCCTATGTATATTGCCGGCGTGCTCTCAGAGGTTTGGTGACAGCTTAAAGGTCTCAAATAGTAGCTTGTGAGGCGTTTGAGGTTAGTAAGCTGAACCATCCTATGCCTCATATATACTCCACACACAAATGCTCACTCACATTCACATGCAAATATTTGTGCATGAGCTAATACAGAAATGCACACATGCTCACGCACGGGGAAATGCTACCATACACTTGCATGCAAATGTTTATGGGCATGCAGATACACAAAGACACACAAACACACACACACACACACACACACACACACACACACACACACACACACATGCACATCCATATGGTAGATCATCTGCTCATCAGATGGCGGAATGAGACAGAATTGCAGAGGTTCAGCTCTGTTTTTTCTTCCTTCAGACTTTTTTTACATATCACTAGCAAACTCATTAAATTGCAAGCACACAATATCCCAACCCGAATACACCATGGCTTGCACATAAACGCCGCCGCGCGTTTCCACACCAGATGAGCGCCAGTAAATCACTATGATAGCGGCAACTGCATCCCCTCCCAGTTCTGCTGGACCGCTGTCATTCAGGGAGCATCAGGGCCTGTCCGCCAGTATTTCGCTTTGCGAAAGTTCCGAGTGAAATCCGATGCAATTGCAGCCTCTCAAATCATACCGCAAATTAATTTATAGACCTCTACTTTAGCAGTGGTGGGTGTTTCACGGTTAAGAATATCCATTACGTCCTCCTCAGTGGCAGGACGTGCTGTGAGAGTTAAATTAGGCATTTTTTTTACAGCCGGCTGGTCACTGATGTAGGTTCCGAGGGGGCAGGGCCTGGTAGCAGGCCTCCATTGGAGGAGCATGTATTAATCGTTCTATTTCTCCCCCTTATCTCCCAGTGCCTTAGCAATCGATGGAAACATTCTTTAAGAACATTCCCGTCAGTAAAATGTGGCAGTTGGAAAACCCAACGAAAGCGTCCTTTGCGGAGGTATTTTTCCTGAATGCCTGATATATGAAGGATTCACTTGCGCATCCACCGATCCCCGCTTGTCGTCACTGACGTCCCATCAAAGAGGTGTCCGAAGGATCCAGCACATCGCATTTCCTTACACTGTAAAGAATAAAACTTCAAAAAGCAAGGCAGCCAGCTGCAAAGCAGTTTTGAATTTGATCAAGTTCTGTTTCTGAGTTACCACAGAAACTTTTTCTCTGCTCTTTCTTCTTTAGGCTTCTGTTTTTGGCCTGATCGGTGAGTCTGAGCACAAGGAAATGAGGCTCAGGTACGGAGAAAGGAGGTGAAAAATAAACAGGTGTGAGTTGGCCAAGACTGCATGGTTCCCTGGACGCTCCCAATGATTGGAATGACGCACATCAGGTATCAGGTGTCTTTATTCAACTGTGACTCGTATTATGTACATAGTAAAATTATAAGTACATCACTACTGAACAGCTGAAAAGGTAGGACAGAAAGCTTATGTACAAATGCCCTCGCCAAGAAATGGGGGAAAAAGTTTGTATTTTGTGAAATTAAAAGATAAAAGAAAACACTGCTTACATGAGCTGACATGAAAATATCTTTACCATTAAGCATGCATCAAAAAAAATTATAAAAGTACAAAAACATCAACTTGACATGACAATGAACAACACTGGCTTATTTAATCCATCCTACCACCGTATTGCCCCCTTTTTCCTGAGGCTAAGATGATAGGAAAGAAAGCAAGAAATAAATAGAAGCAACTGGAAGTAGCACTTGCCTGCTGTTTTCAGTGGTTATGGGCAGGGGCTGCAGTGTCAGTGACGTTCAGTAGATTTTGCTCAATCAGTAGCCAATTAAGGTGCATGGATGCGTTAGCCAATCAGAGATGTGAATGCACCTCCGGTGCTGGGAACACTGCAAACACCAGCCAACACAGAGGTCCCCTGAAAGAGGAACTGGATGTAGGCCTTTGAAACAAGCTTGTGTGGACCATTCAGCCAATCAGTAGCTAAAATGAATCACTTCACAGCAGAGAAAGCGCACAAAAACCGGGCAGATGCCGCGGCCGTCCGTACTGGAGACTGGCACCCTGGGCCCAGCGCCACATACTGACAATGGGTACATTCAGTCTCTCCCTGCTGACAGAAGGGGGATTAGACTGAGAGCCCAATAGAAAGTGACACATGCTGAGAGAGTTTTCTCCCCTCTGCTCTTTCAAACAGCCAGTCCTCCAGTCATTGCAGGCAGGGGGTTATCACCAAACCACAGCAGTGAGCCACGCTATCCCATCACCCCCTGCTCTGCTGACAGTCTCCAGGGTTTGGCAGTGTCCCACGCCAAACAGTCCTGCTACTGCTCATGAGCTCACGGGCCATAACTGAACAAGGAAATGCCTGTGACACCAAGCACACTTGTACGAAATACGCTACACATGGGAGTGAGTGCAGCCTTGTCTTATGGCTAACATTTTACACTGTAGCTAACATTTCATTGTAGTTCACACAGGGAACAGAGACAAACACGCACCAGCTGGGATTAAACAGTTAAGAAAGCATAGATCTTGAGAGACAAATGTAACAGGCTAGATAGGAGATAAAAATGAAGAAGAATCTATTGAAAAAAAAGGAGTTCATAATCCTAAGTGTCTCATTGAGTCTCGGATAATGTCTGCCGAGCACAAATGTATTTCCTGTCAGTTGTGGTGGCGGTTGATTGAGTTGGAACGCTTTTTAAGAAGCACAGTAAAAAAGAATTCGGCTTCCCTGTTCAATCAAAACCAATTTCCTGTCTCATCCAAATCTTTTAAAAAAAGATGAAGCGGGCACTTAAAAATTCTCATCCGAGCCTGTGAGTCAGCCCTGGTGGTGTACTTAATTCTTAAAGAGGAGCTCCCACACTGGCACTTTAAACATGCAACAGCTTCTTCTGCTTTTGGCAATAAAATGATGTTTTATTACCACCGAAACATGCAGTTATATGACATAAATTCATGCTAGATGCAATAACACTTGTTCTAATCCTGGACAGATGGTTTTGGATAATCATTCTTGGTGGTTGGCGCAATGCTAGGGGGAATAAATATTTTACCACAGACACATACGCGAGTGTTCTGCGACTAAATCAGCACTAAAGAGCTTTAGGTTTATTTAAATAAAAGCCCATTGTGATCAGGGTCGCCAAGCACATATTTTTACATATAGCAAAGGGGCTAAAAGCGTACAAATAGCGAAAGTGAAAACTGATAGAAAATTGATACTAAATCTTGAAACTTGTTAGTTATTTTGCTTGAGGGAAACTATGCAATCAAACTTAGTGGCATGGGCAGAACAAGACAGGAGTAACAGGGAAATTATTTCTTGGAAATAGTGGGTCTTGAGGGTCCTTTCGGCTGCAGATATTACATTATTAAGACAATCCCTTTGCGAATGAAACAGCCCCCCTCCGTGGTTGCAAAGTCATACCCCAAACTGATCCGCAGATCTAATCTTGGAACCCCCTCTTCTACCTCTGCAATTTCCCATCCTTACCATTCTGCATTTTCGCATCATTCGCCCTCATCACTCTGCAATCATAATTCCAGCGCCCCCCACCCACATATTTTCCCCCAAAACAATTAAATCATTTCGACATCCACCACTGCTCAGCTCACCCAAGGTGACCACTTCATCCTCGACACTGGGGATGAAATATGTTTTCTTCAGCTAATGCACATTTCATATTCATCTCATGGACAACCTATAGAGCCTTTCAAAGGCTGCAATAACTGAATAAAAATCGCCCTTGCTTAGTATCTAATTATACCCACAGTTAAAATAGACGCATATCTCATATCTTGAATGTTCAAGGGCAGAATGTACTCACAGCTTGTGAGCAGGTACTCGTGTGTGCGATCCTGAATGGTAAAGTTTTCACTCAAACTCAAACAAAGCACCCCTTGCCCAACAGCTAGAGATCCAGTTTAGCTGCAGATTTCAATCAAGATCAGGCGGGCAAAATAATTGTAAAAAGACACAGCATAAAGGGGGATCCTTTTGGTTTGCAGAGAAAGGCACTCGGTAGGCAGAGGCAATTACCATGTTAACAATCTGGCAGTCTCAGTTGCGGAAAGATCGGGTGTCTGTGCTGATCCAGTACAGATGTGGTTCATCAGTGGCAAACCCCCGGTTAAAGTCCGGAAAACTCTGCCCCAGCTCAATCAGCTATCTGGGCCAGGAATAATTCGATGGACAAGAACTTTGATATCGTCCCGGACGATAGAACAAAGAAAGGTCCAACAAACAAACGCACGCCGAAACTATGACCCCCCCCCCCCCTCTAAGGGACGGCACCAGAAGTTCCCCGAGAACCCCGTACACAGAACTCTGACATGAGGCTGGGATCGAGGATGTCCCGAGAAGGGATCCAGCACCGCTCCTCAAGCCCATATCCCTCCCAGTCCACCAAAAATTGGGCTCCGCAACCCAAACGCCTCTCGGCCAAAATGCGAGGCACAGTATAACACGGGCCCCCCTCAATTTTCCATGGCGGTGCCAGAGGCTTGTCAACCGGAGCCAGGACGCTAGTGCTAACAGGTTTAGCCTAGAGACATGAAATGAGGGGTGGATACGCAAGGACTTGGGGAGTTTCAACCTTACAGTAACAGGGTTGATCCTCCGCACTATTTTAAAAGGGCCAATGAAGCGAGGAGCCAACTTTCTTGACTCCACCTTTAAGGGAAGGTCCCAAGTAGAATGCCAAACTATCGGCAGCGGTCTTCTGTCTCTGCCTCGATCGCAACAAAGAGGACCAGACCCTGACCCAGACAGAGCGACAGCGTTGAATAAAATAATTGACAGAAGGGACTTCAGACTCCTTTTCAGCCCAACCAAGCCTGAAATGGTGAGAGGCCTGCGGAGGAGTTGTCAAAAGAATTATGGGAATATTCAGCCCAACCCAAAAAACGACTCCATGATGACGGATTTTCAGCCGTTAAACATCGAGGGGTATTCTCCAGAGACTGGCTGGTCCGCTGTGTCTGACCATTAGTCTCTGGATGAAAGCCAAAAGAAAGGCTCACTGTGGCCTCCAACAGGCTGAAAAAGGCTCGCCAGAACTTAGCCGTGAATTGAGGGCCCCTGTCCGAAACCACATCTTGCGAGAGACCATGCAGGCGGAAAACATGGTCCACAACAAGAATTGCCGTCTCCCGCGTTGAAGGCAACTTCGGCAGTGCGATAAAAAGGGCGGCTTGGAGAAATGGTCAACCACAACCACAATGACCGTATTGCCCTCAGAATTAGGCAAGCCTGTAATAAAATCTAGAGCGATATGGCTCCATGGGTATTTAGTAATGGGTAATGGCCGCAACAAACCAGAGGGAGGGAGATGAGAAGTTTTATTTGTAGCGCAGATGCCGCACAAACTCCCGGATATCTTTCATCATGCTGGGCCACCGAAAATATTGGGCCCAAGACTGGTTGGTCCGATGAAACCCTAAGTGACCCGCAAGACAGGAAGAGTGCCCCTACTGGAGAACCTGGGTGCGTACTGAAGACGGAGCAAACAAACAACCAGGTGGTTCTCCACCAGGACCAGGATCTAACCTTAAGGCCCCTCGCACATCAGACTCAATGTCCCACTGAAAGGGAGCCACAATCTGATCAGTCGGTATAACTGGTTCCGGCATAGGGTCAAGACTAGAGTGGTCGTAAATCCGCGACAAAGCGTCAGACTTGGTGTTTTTAGACCCCAGGCGGTAGGTTAACATAAAGTTAAGGCGATTAAAAAATAACAAGCACCGCGCCTGCTGGGAATTACATTGCTTAGTCTGTTGTATGGATTAGAGATTTTTAAGGTCCGTCCAAACCACAAACGGATGCTCAGCCCCTTCCAACCAATGGCGCCATTCCTCTATTGCCAGCTTAAAGGTTAGCAACTCTTGCTCACCAATACTGTAATTCTGATCAGCCGCCGACAATGATCGGGAGAAGTAGGCGCATGGGTGTAGCTTATTGTCCTGAAGGGGGCGCTAGGACAAAATGGCACCCACCCCGACTTCAGAGGTATTTACCTCCACTACAAATGGGAGAAAGGGATCGTGCAAAGCAAGAATGGGCTCTGAGCTAAGACGTTTCCTTAACTCCTGAAAAGCAGCCTCAGCTGATGGGGACCAATCAAACGGCGAGGAGACATTCTTCTTGGCAAGCGCAATAATGGAGTTAGCTACTGTGCTAAAATTACGGATAAGCCTCCTATAAAAATCGGCAAACCCCAAAAACTGTTGCACCTCCTTAACGTTTTGAGGGGCAGGCCAATTCCTGACCGCTGCCACCTTAACTAGGTCCATATGGACCGACCCCTCTGACACTATGAAGCCAAGAAACAAGACAGTCTTGGCGTGAAAAACACATTTCTCAGCCTTGACAAAAAGCTTGGCATTAAGGAGGGCCTGAGGCACACGTCTGATGTGTTGTTTATGCTCTCAGAGCGTTGAAGAAAAAATCAGAATGTTTTCGAGATAAACGAAGACGAATTTCTCCAACATCTCTCGGAGGACGTCATTAACGAGTGCGTGAAACACCGAGGGGGCGTTAACCAATCTGACCGGCATGACCAAATATTCTCAGTGCCTGTTCTGCGTATTTAATGTCATTTTCCATTCGTCCCCCTCCCCAAATGCGAACTAAGTTACAAGCATTACAGAGATCAAGCTGGGAAAAAAATGGCGCCTTCTGCAGACGTTCAAAGGCAGAATTCATCAACGAGATGGGGGTATTGATTTTTAATGGTGATCTTATTCAAACCCCTATAATCAATGCAGGGTCTCAGACCACCATCTTTTTTTCCCACAAAAAAAACCTCCGCCACAGGAGATGTGGATGGCAGTATAAAACCATTAGCAAGAGCCTCCTGAATATATTCGGGCCATGAAGAGGTAAAGTCAAGACTCGTGGTTTGCTAAAAACCTCGGCAAGATCAGCATAATCACTAAGAACGTTAGGAGGCAGATCAAAATTCAAAGCGGCCCCCAAACTCGCCTCCTGTTCGGGACCCACCATATCCATGACCGAATCTCAGTCTGAGAGATCCTCTAAATCACAATCATCCTCTGGCTGCTGCCAGTCAAATTGAGGATCCCACTCCAACCCTTCCTTCGCCTCCTCTTCCCAACTAGGAGGGCTGTAAGAGACAAACTCAGCAGAATCACTCGCGGCATCCGCCTCCCCCCTAGGTTGATGCCTGGAACTAAACGTCAAACTACTCCTACAGTGGGATCTACAATTAGCGCCCCACTGGACAATAGGGCTAGTCTGACTACCCCAACGAATGTGGGGCTTATGTCTTCGTAACCACGAGTGCCATAACACAACAGGAAAAACAGGCGAACAAATAATAAAAAAATTGGACCTCCTCAGAATGGCAACCAAATGGAATGAACATGGTTAGTGCTTCAGAGACCTCAGTTATTATTCCAGAACCTAGTGGATGACCATCCAAAGATTTAACTGTGCGTGAGTGTAGCAGAGGGCGTATAGGAATAAAATGCCTCTTAGCCAACTCCGCATCCATAAAACAATCCACGGCTCTCAAGTCCAAAAACACCTCCACAGGAATTATCTGTCTACCCACAGTTAATTTTACAGGAATCAAGGTTCGGAAGGGAGTTTGGGTCTGTCCCTCTAGCGCCCCCCAAACAGCTAGAGGGACTTCCCATTTCCCTATAGATCAGGGCAGTGTGGGCGAATATGTCCCGGTTTGTAGCAGTTATAGCAAATAATTGGTTTATGAATGGGGTATGAGCCCGGCTCACATATGAGCCATCGACCTGCATAGGTTCCTCAGGAGCAGGAATTTCAGCGGGTGGAGAAAGACTTATAAGCTTACTATGAGGACGAGTAGCACCGTTGTCCATGAGAGCTAAAGCAGTACATTTTTCTCTGTCGCGTTCACGAATACGAATCTAAAGAAGTACAGGGTTCTAATGTAGCCAGAGCGTCCTTCACCACCTCTGCCAAGGCATGAACAAAAACAGTCATTAGAGGCACCTCTGGCCAGCCCATCTCAGTAGCTAGAGAGCGAAAGGCTATAGAAAACTCAGCAATGCTCTCGGAACCCTGCATAACATGCATTAGACGTGTTTCCGCATCTTTCCCACACACATCTTGATCAAACACTGACACCATCTCCCTAAAGAGAGTCTCCACTGAACTCATGACCGGTGAATTAGATTGAAGTGGCCCGAGCCAAGTAAGTGCTGTGTGAGTTAACAGAGAAAAAATAAATGAAACCCGAGACTCTTCATTAACAAAACGCAAAGGCTGAGCTTTGAAAAATATTTCACACTGGGCGATGAAGTCTTTACATTTCCCTGCCTCGCCTCCATATCGTGGAGGTAGCTGGAGGTTAGGCCCACAGGGGGGGTGCAGTGTTTGTGCAACATTCTGTGTAATTTTAGTGGACAATGCTTGAATACTCTCAGTGAGACTTAACAGGACGCTCTCTTGGTTTCGTAAAGCCTCGTCCTGATGGCAGGCTCGCTCTGCCAACTCAGCCTATCGACTGTTAAGGGTAGACAAGCCATTGCCATAGCCTGAGAGTGTAACTTGCTGATCAGCCAGAACTTTCTCTAGGGTAGCCACGGCTGATGACTCCATGTTTGGCTAGAGTGTGCTGTAATGGGCGGTGATAGGACGCCAGGTGCCGCAACTAGCGAGACAAAGAGCAATGATCAGCCCAGATAAGAGACAAACGCAAAAGAGGTAAAAACCTCCAGTAAAGGCTCGCGCTTCCAAGGACAAATAAAATTCCGCAACACGGAAGCAGTGTGAGAGAAAATAACAAGAGACAAAATTTCTGAAAGAAGCAATTCCTAACAATAAAGGAATATAACAAATCACTAGGAAGATCTAACTAGAGATTTTCTCCGGCCGAATTGCTTGAAACAGACACTCTAGCAAAAAGCCTGGCGAAGCCCTGGTCATATATACATAGTCCGGAAAACTCCACCCCAGCTCAATCAGCCAGCTGGGCCAGGAATTCAATTGACAAGAACTCCGATATCATCCTGGACGATAGAACATAGAAAGGTCCAACAAACAAATGCACGCCTAAACCATGACAGTATCTGCACGAAACACAGTGCTTATATTGTTCAATGCAGGTCACGCTCTTTTTCGCACATCACATAACATGTATCAAGCTCCTGCAGGAAGTTTTGTCTAGTCTTGTGGCAGCCCTCCACTCTATGAACGTGTTGGCTGGCACATCATGAAATGCTAGGTAACAGAATTTCATCCGCAAAAATTGCTGCTGAGAACTCAGACCGACAAAATTAGGATGCTGGCTTGCACACTTTCAAAATGAATTCTTACACTCTCAGGCAAGAGAGATTTTGCAGGGATCAGAAAAGAGGGTTAGACATAGCCCTGGAGTTAGGTTTAGTGAATCTGCATTCAAAATTGAATTTAGAGTTAGACAAGGCTTAAATAACATTGCCTGTGTACACCCCCCCTCAGAACATCCATGTACACTATCTCAATTAATTCATCACACAACTCAGGAACTACAATACACCGCAAGTACAAGAGCATAATTCTTGTCAAACATGGTACTATTCAAGTAAAATCACTTAAACCCTAATAATTATTCCCTAGTAGGACAGACGATGTTTCTCTGGTGTTTCTCAATATAAAAAAACAAACAAACAAACAAACAAATGTATTCTGTGAAACCTATCCGACAAGGGTTATTTGACGGAATGACAATAAATCTGTGCAAAAAATGTTTGACAAACTCAAATAAGAAAAATTTGGGACATTTGTTCAAATAAAATTAAAACTGAGTGCAATGATTTTTAAATGACCTGTATTACTGTGAAAACAAAACAGCAGCACATTGATCGTTGCTTTACCATACAAATTTGTATAGATTTTTTAAATAAATGCATGTCAATTTAGATTCTTGCAATATATTTTCTTAAAAGTTGGGACAGTGAAGAATATACCACTTTATAATTAATGCTGCCATTCTTTTTCACACAACTTCACAAACACTTTGGGAATGTAGACACCAAGTGATTCAAAGTTTCAGGTTTCATTTTGTCCAATTCTTCCTGCCAACAAATCTTATAAGGTTTGCAACAGTATGGGGACTTTGTCACATTCTCCATTTCGAAATGCAGGCAGGCCAGACCAGCACAGCACCCTATTCTTACACAGCCATGGCTTTGTAACGTGCAGAATGTGGTTTTGTGTAGGGCTTGCTGAAATATGCATGGATGCTCCTAGGAAAAAAAAAAACTTGAAGGCTGGATATGTTGCTCTGAAACCTTAGTGTTCTGTTCAGCATTAATGGTTTCCTCACAGAAGTGTAAGTTACCCTCGCCCTGGGCACTAACAGTGTCATACCATGATAGAGCATGACTTTAGGACCTGTGGCTGGTAACAGTCTGGATATTTCTTTTCTTTGGTTCAGAGCATACACCATCAGTTTCTTCCAAAAAAGGCCTAAAAAATCGATCAATCTGACCACAACACAGACAGAGTCTCACCCCGACTTGTCGCATAGTGACGCAACCTTGCCAAGAGTCCATATCTGAGGAAAAAGGGGGCTTTTGGCATCGTTATTTGATGTTTAGGGTTCGGGTTAGGTTTAGCGGTTAGGGGGTAGGGTTTGTATCAACAATGGTGTCCAATAAGGAGGCCAGCAGCCAGTTATCAATTGTTTGGTAATTTTGAACATCTGCAAGCATCTTTCTGAAAATAAAGGTTGTTTTAAATTAATAAATTGTAACTTCATAGACTACAACAAAAGTGAGGTGGCTTCCACAGGTACCTAGCCAGTTAGTGACAAGTGCTAGATTTTTGTGTTTCTAACGCTTTAATTGCCTGATAAAGTTTTTTGTTGCGCAGATTTTGAATCACTCTTTCCAATTAAAAGACGTGTTGCACTTAACTGATTGGATTTTTCCAGCGTAATAAACCTCCAATGAGTGCTGGAGATGGCTCAATCAGGTCTAGTTAAGTTCAACTCTTTTTTTTTTTTTTTTGCTTAGATATTCACAATGTGCTCCACCAAATGGTTGAGCCTGTTAGGGGGACAATATGTAATACTTCATTTCTGGTAGTTTGTGACCTAATACCACCTGGGAAACTAAGTTCCTGCTAGAGGTGGTGTTGGCGGGCTAGTAGGTGGCAGTATTCCCTCTCGTGAAATAATCCCTTGAGTGGGTGGTTCTCTGCTGTTCGGGCGAAATTCCCTACCTGTTATGATTCTGCTCTGTCTGATCATGTTTCTCTGTTTTTGATATTTGTCTTTTTGGTATTTGAAATTTGCATCGTCTGACCATTCTTAGATTTATGTATTGTGTACTGTTATCATTGGTTTGTTCATGTTTTGTCCTTGTTGTACTTTTCCATAGTTTACTTTTTGCCATAGTCTCATTCCAGTCCATGTTTTCCATTATGCATTGCACTTTGTCTCCCCCGTCTGGTCTCTCGTCTTGTCATTTTTCACAGCCCCAGTCCTGCGTGTCACTCTTCGGGTGATTTATTGGATTCTGGATTTCAGTCTTCCTTCCGATCTCATTTACTTACTTTATAATGAAGTACTTTTTACTTTTCTATCTTACTAATCATACTAACAGTTTGTTATTTTCGCTAGAAGTTACTAACACTTATTAACATTGTATATTATACTAACTTACTAACAAGCACTAAGGGATTGTATAGTTTAATTTACTAATTGATCAACAAGCTCTCAGCACACGCCCCGTTCTAGTCTCCGCCTCTTGTCTCTCCCTAATCTCCTTTGCTACATTTCTGTGGAAAACTCCACATCTGATCACACTGTCCTTTCTCTAATTATCTATGCACGTTAGAACTCCGCAACTGGAGCTGTACGTCTTTGTATAGGTTGGTCTCGTGATCCCTGTCCGCGTTATGGCTTCTGCCAAATTTCATGTGATTAGGTTCTCCCTCATGTGCTGCTCCCTTGTAATCAGTCTGACTACTTGCACCTGTGTGTCTTACCATGTGATCTCCCTAGAAGTGTATATTAGGTGTCACTTCACAGTCAATCTCTGTCAGATCGTTTCTCGTGTTTACCTGAGCTGCTATTTCTCTCGCCTCATGCTCATTTGTGTCTCTGATTCTGACTGGATTGCCCGACTACTGATTTTTTGGCTTACCCTTATTGGATTTCTGTTGTATCTGTGTATTCGAACCCTTTTTTGCCCGACTACGATTTTGTGGATTGCTGCCTTGTTAACGATTCGGATTGCCCTTTGGTTTATGAGTTTGCTTCTCCTACAAACCACTGCCTGTGTACAGAATCTGTTTTGTCTGACTACGATTTTTGTTTTCTGCCCTGGTTATGATTCCATTTCTGCCCCACTGGATTTTGACTTTTGGATTGCGGACTCTGTACTGTTGCCTTCTGCCCTGCGGGGGTTACCCCCCTCGCTCAATAAAACCCTTTTCTTTTGCAATCCTATGTTCTCGCATTTGGTTCCGGATCGATACCTCACACAACCTGGCTTTTTAAACCTGCCATCTGATCATCCCCTGATCTAATTGGTTATGCAATTGATCATACAACTTGTCCTCTCCCTCTCCACCTCAAGCATGGAGACGTGTGGTGAGCATTCTGGCATGTAATGGCTGCCATCGCATCACCCAGGTGGGCGCTACACATTGATGGTGGTGATGAGATTACCGCATATACCTGTAAAGCGCTTTGAGTGTTTATGAGAAGGCGCAATATAAATGCAATGTTCACTCATTAAACATTTTGCCTTGTTAGGTGCACTAAGAGCATGATGGTCCCTCGTCTTGTTCATCAGACTTAGGCGCATTCAAAGACTCGGTCCTGCACTGACTCAAGTATATATTGTGGGTGTAAAATGGTAAATTTGAAACATAAACGTTATATGTTGAATATATCAATGCACAGTTTTAATGCTAATTCAGTCCATATTTTGTTTCATATTTTTCATCAGATTTTTTTCTTCCTTGGAGACCTAAATTGAATGTCTTATGGTCACTTTTGATGTGAGCATAATTTGTGTTCATTTGTGGTTTTGCCAAAATAAAGACACCAAGCTTGTGATTTTCTCCTGTACTGCACTTAATTTCATCGGCTACATTTATTTACCAACTTGGAACAACAGTAGACACTGCCAAGATGGTGCTCGCTAATCTAAAGGCACATGATGGCTAAACAAGGACTAAAGCAGATGGCCAGATGTCGATGCAGTTAAACCATGACAAAACACAGGGAAATCATCACATCAGCCGGCAGCCTAGTCAGGTAACTGGCTGGAAGGACTAATTGCTTTCAATGCGGCCTCCTCCACTATTAGTATTCATTGCATTACAGTGTATCGCAATCTGCCGCAAGCCAAATTCATGTCCTATCGCCGTCGTCCATAGTGGATTTCATGTAGCCTAGACTCACCTGTCTGGAATGGAGATGAAGTTTCATTATGCTTTAAACTGTGTTACCCACAGTGCATTGCAGTGAGACTGAACGTGGTCTCCTGTTCTGTGTCTGCTGTTTTTCTCGACAGGGTCATGTGAGGTAGCAGCATATTCGACTGCCTCCACAGAGCTGTGCCGTTTTCCAGCCAGTTATGCCACCTTGTGTCTGATAGCACAGAGGAAAAACTAAACATGAAGTATACGCTAATATGCCTGATATGCTTCTTAACACAAGTTAAAATGTTTTACAAAAGAAAATGCTCCACATCAGCCCACTGGCATATAGAAAATGAAAACTGGGTCACAGTGACGTTATTTGCAGTTATTGAAGACTGCGGGGCAATGGTTTTTAATTCATTCTGACGCACGTGAGGAACAGGGAAGGGGAGGGAGGGAGTAGGAGATACACGAGGGACCCCGGCAGCGATGAGAAGATGACCGGGGGGGTCTACTGTAGAATGGGCCCCCCGCCATCTCTTCTCATCGCCGTCTCCAGGGCGACCGGCAGTGCGGCTGTCTTCTCTCTTTTCCCGGGTGTCTCTCCGTTCCATGCCGGCTGGGCTCAGAACAGGTTCCCCCCTGGGCTGAGGAGACAGACAGCTCCCTGCCAAAGCCAGTTCTACCCCTTAACCCCTCTTTTCCCTGGACCCCCCGGAGCAATAGGACCCAGGAGTCCTGCATTCATTGGTGATGTCAGGATGCTACCATCTGAAATCCACCGGCACTGGGGAGGGCTTAATTGCCTCCCTCTTGCGATTTCCCCAGCCTCACGAGAGGCGCAGACAGGGAGGTCCGTGACGGGCTGTAGAATTTAAATGTGTTAGCGTATATGTGTGTTAGCAAGAGCTGGTGGACTGCGGCCGAGAAAAGGCAAATAAATAAGCCGCCCTTGACAAACTGCAGTGCACTCTGGCCTGCGGCCATTGACTCTTCAGTAGCCAGACGACTCCCCAGATATCGACGAGCGGGCAAATCACCTCATTTTCTCCCAACAGTCTGCTCTCGGTTTGTATGGCGGCCCGTTTTTGTGATGGGTAGGAGGGGAGTGGCACAGAAGAGGCTGGCACGTGCCCCCGAGCATGGATGCCCCTTGCATTTTGGAGGATAGAGTGAAATTCGGGATCTGGAGTGGTGCCACTTCATGGCGCTCGGGTTACGCGGAGTGTGGAGATGGCTCTTGAGGGGACAGCTGATGCACCTTATCTAATTGGGTCTCACTAAAGTAGCCCGTCCCTAACCACTCAGTGGGAGCTGAGACCAAGAAAGTGAAATAGTGAGAAGGATACAGCTGTGGCTGTATTAGTTAGAACAACATATTGACAAGCCCAAATGAGGATGAGCCATCATTCCTAAGGGCTTCTAAGGGTAACAGCAGCCCTAAATATCTTTCTATAGCCTTGGATGATTAGTCACTGAGCTCAATGGCTTGAAACACTCAAACTCCTTAATTAGCTGGAATTAAGATTTTAAGAGGAAAGAGAACTGTGCAAGAAGCCCATCCAAGGCTTTCTGAAGGTCTTGAAAAAACAAACAAACAAACAAAAAAATATTAAAGGCAGAAAATACAGTTAGAAAATGTGGGCACACATTTCAAAATAGCTTTAATCATCGATTTCCCAATGATATTAATTATTGAACATGATTAATTAATTCATATTAAGTTTTCTTCATTTAAAAAAAAAAATCTCCCAGAAAATCCATTTCACAAGGAGAGATTGGCTGTGCACAGTACTCATTTATGCAGGATGGAAAATGGAGAGCAGAGCACCAATCTCATATTCTGGAAATATAATTTAATCATTTTCAACAGGTGTGACTCAAAAGAAAATGAGCTCTGTGTGTGCAATATTTTCATTTTTCTCAAAGGTTGCCAACCAAGACTGAACACAAAACATTACAAGAACAGTATTCAAATAATAGTTTTTTTTTTGGTACCATTATGAACAAGTTTTGTTCTGCTTGCTAATTTCCCCATGCTCAGACTCAACCTCCCTTCACGGTTCAGATCAGGTAAACACAGCTTGAATTTGAGGCTTCAAGCTTACAACCGATTTTCAGTTTTCTTTGCATTGTCATTACTCTAAAAAGGCCACTGTGTGCTGTAGGAAGTCTGACATTCATTGTTTGAAACAAATTTGCATTCAGCATAGCACAAACAGTACCAAAATAATCATCTACTGCACAGAGTGAAAAATGCCTCAGAGTATTCAGTCGGTCTGCACGGTAGGTGTACCTTTACATGAAGCATTTAAGGTGCGAGATCACATATCGAATACTTGTACATTGTGACTATTGTACTGCATATTGCAACTGCATACACACAAAACGGGATTCCTTGTATTTTGCTCTCATAAGCTATGGTTGTCATTAGTATGTTAATTAAAACACATACATTGATTGTACGAGCATTTGTTGATGAATTATGTGTGCAGTGTGTGCATTAAACGGACCATGAACCTTTTCAGCGTTAATTGCTTGTTACATATGCTCATAATTGCACATGCAAGTCATGACCCCGGATAAAGTGTGCTATTCAAAATGGAACAGCTGATGCAAAGTATGCGCAAATATTGTACCATCAGCCATGTTTATACTGCAGCGATCGAAAGTGACAGTGTACCATACATATTGGGGGAGGACAAAATATCGGAGGCATCCTCGAAAAATGACTTTGAGGTCTCCAAACTATTGTTATGAAATCATAATTATGAATTGTAAGCCTCACCATCATGTTTGTGACTAAAAGTGCAGAAAAAATATTAAACTTTTTTCCCAAATATGAGCTTTTTGGATTTGTTCCCCTGCTCTGCGCAAGGTTAGTTTGAATTCTTCACTTCCCCGGGGTTCTGGTCAAATATCAGAGCAGCTTTAGCTAAATTAAACCTGTTTGTCATGGCAAATAGAGCAGTGGAACATGCTGGTATAGTCTGAGTAGCTTATTTAATTATGAATAATTTGCGCATGACATGTTCAACAACTATTTTTGTGTATTCTCCCAGTGTTTCTGATTCATTTTATGAACTTTGATGAGAAAAAGTTTGGCAATTAGCTTTTCAGACATCGAGTGTTCATTTCAGTTTGCAGGTGTTAATTATCTGTGCTTCTCGGAACAGCGGAAACAAGTGAAGACAGTCTATGCACTATCTCAGCTAATACTGTGGCAAAGCGCTCAGAACCTGCAGTAAGACATTAAATGCCCCAAAGGAAGGTATAACCAGGTGCAACCTATCATGGGCGGGGGGGATTGATCTGATGGTGATGACAGGCCAGGGAAAAAGTGCATCATTGAATAATAATATAATTGGAAATAAAGCTGTTGGCATCCAATGAACACTACACAATAAAAAATGACACTGAAAAAAATAAACACATTTCATGCCTAAATTGTCTCACTGATCTGTGATTTGAGTCCTAAGTGAGCAAGCACTGTGGCTTTGAAAGCAGATTTTTTCCCCCCTCCCGCTGATCTAAAAGTCTTGAAAAGCACAGTAAGACGGAGGCGAAAAATGACTAGCGTTGATATGTGTGAAACAAAGGCGATGATTAGCCATAATTCTGTCAGAGGAACAGCATTCTCTCTTGACTTCAGAGCACAGATTGACATATTTATTGTCACTGAGCTCAGAATTAACAGTACTGACCTCTCCACTTCAAACAAGCTGATATAACAATGATTGACAGACCGGGCTCATCTGGGCGAGAATCTGAAGCTGGGCTCCTGTCCCAATTAACTTTAATCATTCAAAATAAATTTACACATCTTCATCCTGTACTGCAATGCACCATATCTGGATATATCCGCTGTGCACCGCACATGAAACCAATTCTTACACTATATCCACCGACTGTCAGTAGTGGAGCCATGCTAGGAAAGTGTGATACTACCTATGAATTATGTATGGCCCATACCCAGTGGGAGGCTTGGGGGTCAAAGATCGGCCGGAAGTCTGTGGAGGGAAAGTAGGAAGGAGGCTGACAAGACAGCCTGGGCGGGGGACAAACCCTGAGGTTCACTGCACACCTGAACCAGGATTCTCGGGGATGAATGGTTTCGTTGGGGATGGGGGCAGTGGGTTGACCATTCTGGCCACAGTCCACAGCTGGAATTGAATGGGTGGATGCCTGGGCTGGATGTCAAGTCCAAACCTGCCAGTCAGTGAGCAGCAGGGAAGTAGGGCTGTAACGTGGGGAGACGGCTCAAACGAATAAACACATCATCGGGCCTGACAGTTTGATGAATGTGCAGGAGAAGAGGGGGCTGCTGGGATATGTCTGGGAGAAATGAAACCAAATTGTTGCTGCAAAACACGAGGCGAGCCTGGCTACGGGGAATCATTAACGTCAGTACACGGCGGAGGAACGCGGCGGCATTTTAGGTAGGAGCGTGCATCTCGGAGGAGTGCTGAAATGAATCTGCATCGAAACTGAGAGCGCCATGGGAGCATGCGCCAGTGACAAAGGGAGGTTTAAACAGGTCTGCAGGAGAGGGAGTGTGTTAAAGAGGTCTTAGGATACTCCCTGCACAAGCACTGCTCTCCGCAGAACTCTCCGGAGAAAGTGATTATCACTTGGCAGTGACATCGCTGAGATTTCATTTTTTCCCCACCTCTCTGCCAACTCCACACCTAAGAAGTCCTGACCTTGTCTATCAATATACTATTTTTCACTAAAATGTTTACAGAGGAAATGTGCTGCACATAAAATATTTCTTGGGATTTTCTCCCATTTTTACCCACCCTAAACACTGCCTGACTGTTAAGTCCATCGCAGCAAACAGCTCCCATTGACTCAAGTGGAAGATGCCATGGCTTGTGATTTCTTCGCCAAACGTGAGTGGCCCTCACTTTTTTAAATGTTGCTAGTGCACTATCGGTTACGCACTGCATATGCCATTGGAGTATAAAATCACTAGTGTAAAATGATTATAAAACTAATAACAAAGAAAATGCTTTCCTATCTTACAAAAACTCACAGAGCCTCTGAATTTTTGATCAGCTTTCCTCGGCTGTCAGTTCATCGTTCCTACTCTCGAAAAGCTATTCCAGAGGGTGCCATGTTCTGCACAGGCTATAGTGACCAGAAGACATTTTAGAGCTCTGAGAATTCTTCATTGGAGCATGTAATCAATCAAGTGGAATTTTGTGGACAGGGTTAAATTTGGATCAAACGATTTGATCTTGAATTAAACCAACTAATGATGCAGTTAATCCACATCGCCTGGATTCTTGAGTTTTAGCAGGAAAGTAATTTCAAGGTGAAACTAAAGACTAGCAGAACCTGCAGCCATCCTGAACCAGGATTACTGATGTCTGCTCTGAAATTATACATGAACAAGCTGATCATTTAGAAATGTAAGTGTGAGAAATAATTTGTTTATTACATGTAATGTGATTTGAACTTCATTCTGATAACATTTTCTGATGTAGAGAAGTACAGTGTATAATTTAAGTAAATAGTATTAAAATGTGCTGGTTTTAATGCATTTATTCAATGAAATGTATCCATTCTATTTAGCCATTTTACATGACATAAGCCCCAGCCAAACCACTGTAATCTACTGCAATGATCTTGTGTATATTTGTGCAAATTTAGAACACCAGGAAGAACTTGTAATTCTCTGAAATTGGAGCTAAGCACAGCTGTGGTGACTGTGTCACAGACACCCTTCATTTCTGTTTTTAAAAAAATCTCGTATGTACTGAATAACAGGCGTCTCCACTCCATACGCCACGTACCTGTAGGTCACATGTCTCTGGGTTCTGATGGGCTCATTTGATTCATTTGTGTTTTTCAGCATCAGAAGTGGCAGCAGGTGAACCAGCTCAGTCACAAGATATACGCAGCCAAAATACAATATACCTAACGCACATAAAAAGAGATCTCTGATGAAAAGTTGCCTCTCATATCTTCTGAGAGACAATGTGATGGATGCTTTTACTCTCATCTCTCTGCTGGTATACAGCAGAGATAAAATTGGACAATATGGCCAGAGTGGATTTACAGAGCAGCAATTGTTTTGTGTTTCTTAGGCTATGTTCTTATCTTACTGAAATATTCAGTGTTGAAACACCTCTGGGATTGCGCTTGATCCCAAATAAGTGTGTATAGACTGTTCAAGCTGAATAATCGAATTAAAGTGTTCTTGTGCAGGTGCAGCGTCATTTCATTAACAATGGCCTCAAAATGCCTTGCGGAAAACCAAAGGCTAAAACCCCACAAGAGGAAGTTTAAGGCATCCATGGCACGGAAAAAACTGCCTAAATGCAAACTCTACCTGGCTTTCTGGAAATAACACAATTTTTAAGGTGCATTATTACTACTTGAAGAATACATGTCAAGAATGAAAATACTTTTAAGTACCGTTTCTTCCTCGCTGGGGTCGCAGGAGGAGTTGGAGGCTATCCCAGCTGACATTGGGTGAAAGGCGGGGACCCGCACTTGACAGCTCGCCGATGCATCGCAGGGCGCACATGCCATTCACTCTCTCACTCATACCTACGGGTAATTAAAAACTTGCAAACTCCACACAGAGAGGCCTCAGGGCAGATTTAAACCCACAAGCTTCATCCTGTGAGGTGACAGTAATACACACTGTGCCACCATGCCGCCTGCTCAACAAGTTTTATTCAAAGTATATACAAGGACGTAGAGCAGGGATGGGCAACTCCAGTCCTGGAGGGCCGGTGTGTGTGCAAGTTTTTATTTCTATCAATTACCCTGACTAATTGAGTTAATTGGCTGCATACAAAAATATAGATTTCTGCAAAGGTTTGATCAAAGAAAAATGTTTTATGTAGGGAGACAAGAACAGTCTTTGGTGGTAATTTATGATAATTTAATGAAATGTCAGATTTCATGAATAGTTTGGCTAATTTAGATAATTAACTAATTAAAGGCCAGAGGTTTGTGTGAAAACCAGGGACAGACACGGCCCTCGTTGCCCATCCCTGATGTAGAGGATACTGATACAATCTGTTGATAATCTGTCCCGGCTTTTTCGGGATCTATACTCTGAAGCAGGAATATATATATAGAAATTACAGCGCCCTGTTCGAGCGGCTCTACTGAGCAGGGGCAGTTTCCTGTCCAATTTCCACCCTGTCAGTTTCCTGTCAGTTTCCCCCTTTGCATACAGCTCGCCTCTGGTGAAATTCAACTCACTATTTTACAGGACTTAGGATGCCTAAAATGAAGCTTTTTTTGTGAATTGAGAATTCAGTTCTTTTCTTAAATGACTGAGCTGGAGTTCAGTGAACCCTAGCCCACCCACAATGTTCTTTTAAGGTCCACTTTACATTGCTGGTATAAAGGGGGTGATCTAAATCTACACAGGTTTTTCAACACTGAGTTTGTTCATCCTGCTTGATGCAGTATACTGAGAGCACCATAATTGACTGGACAGCGCCACATTTCTTTTGTAGCCGAGCCAATCACTGGATCTGAATCTAACTGAACATGAATTTTACATGCATAAGTGGGGACTGCAGGCAGAAGTCCCTGAAACAAACAGGAACTGAAGATGGCCACAGGCCAGGCAGAGCATCACCAGGGAAGGTACTCCGCGTCTGGACATGTCAATGTTTCACTAACTTAAAACAGTCATTGCCTCCAAAGATTATGCAACTTAATGTCAAAAAGTATACTGTTAACCTACATTATGTCAAACTGTGCAATATTTTTTGATGTGTGTTGAGGGGGTGTCTATGGACAAAAGATCTTTTCATTTCTAGATAGTACATTGTATATAGATGAAAATAGCCTTGAATTACAGCTGATGATCTGTACTTCCATCTCATGCTATCCTTTCATACTCAAGAGTGCCAGGGCATAGTAGCAACGGAATAAAAAATGTGACATGGTGGAAGGAATTATGGTGTTCACTGCAACGATGACTTGCCTGGAATCAATCCAACAACCTCTAGCTCAAAGGCCAGTTTTCGATCCATCAGACTACTCGGTAACCGCTGCTTCATTGGGATTGCGCACGCTTCCTGTGCCGTCCCATTCTTTTGTTTCCTTATCTTGTCTCCTGATGAGCTTGTGCAGTCAAATGGAGGATGGCCCCCAGATGCCAATGGTCTTTTATGTCTTTTACAACAGAATCTAATTAAGCATGAAACAGCTACAGCCAGGCCCGGGCGAGCCCCTTAGGCAAAGCGGTCAGCCAATGAGATTGCTGCACTCTTACCCTTGTTGGAACCAGAGAGCTTTTCCACTCATCCAGACTTTGCCTTGTTAAAACAGAGCACTTGTGATACGGAAATTTTATTTCCTTTTGCGCAGACAAGAGCTCCAGTTGAAGGAAGCCATTTGAGGTATTTAGTTTAAAAGTGGGGGTAGGTGGGGGTAGGTGGGGGGGTGGGGGGGGGGGGTGTTGGCAGTGAAGCTGTTTGTTTAATGGCTCTCAGTGCTTTCTTATTTCACACATTCTCTGCAAAGGAAACACAGTTCTTGCATTAGCTACTGAATCATAAGTACAACATTAACCATTCGATTCAGTAACCACTTCCTCCTCATCCTGCACTTCTAAACGCATTCAGAGTGTAACGTCTGAGCTGAGATGAAAAATGGAAAATACATACACGCACCCCGGGATAAACCTTCATTAGCCTTGGCGTCAGTTTAATAGTGAGCATCTCCGTAGCTTTCAGGCACTCTAACGGACACGCTTCAAAGAGCACAGGGTCCCAGGTCCCTATTAGCCAGCTCTGTGGCGCGGCCGGCAGCAATAGCCCGCACCTCCCCCTTTAAAAGCGGCTTAATAAACTGCGGCTGAGCTTCGCTTAAGCTCATTAACCTTCACTACCAGCACAGCACTGTAATGACACGCTTTTAATCTCGGCTGTTGTGTAAACATAACCCAAGGAAGTGTCTCGATCATGTTACATTTCTGAACTCAGTGGATAGTTTATCCAAGGATGCTTGCATGGGCTAAATGTTTTCATAAAACGCCTTTACGCAGATGCGTATGTCTGCAGAGGAAATCGCAGTTAAGTTCCCTGCTCAAAGGCACGATGGCAGAAGCCCAGTTGAACCTACAGTCATGGGCCCAGTTCCCCAGCCACAATCGTCCCCCTTCATATACGAGGTGCAGTCTAGCATATGAGCTGCCTCCCTCGGAGTAAATGACAAATATATTGCATATCCGATAGCTATGGTTGGGTGAACAACAAATTTAAAAAACTGAGACAATAAGCCAAAGTTTTAATGGTTGTTTATTTTGTTCTGTTTACTCCCAGGGTTTGGAAACTTAACTGTGATTCACCTTTATTTTCACAACTGAGTCTTGCAAGAAACTATCAGGTGTATGCAAATGTTATTTGCCGCAAAGGCAGTTTAACATTAATTTACTGTTCCTGGAAAAGTGTTGAAGTATTAAAAGTGCACACTGTGGAAGTTGTTTTTCTGGTTCTGAAATGTGTAATTAAATCCAGCTTGCTCTTGACAACTGCTTGCAGTATTTTGCCCCTTTCCAGGAAATGTTTATTTTATAAAAAGAGAATGCCACAATTGGCCACTGTGCAAACATTTTGGAACTGATCATGCAAATTACTGCGCTTGATCAGTCTAGCACTCCTCTGTTGTAGCCTATGAGGATTTTGGGTTGTAACACAAGAATCTGGCCTCAGGCCAATTTAACCCGCTTAAAGTTCCTCTTCCAGTCTGCTAATTTGTGATCACTGTTCTGCCGCATTAGGCTGTCTTGACAAACTCATATGGGTGCTGTTTTCAGTCAGAATACTCACCACAAATTACAGAAAATGAGGAGAATTTTTTGCAGGTTAAAGAGGGAGATTGTTTGATTGACAGAGACTTAGAAGTCCAGAACTGGCAGGAATCAGCCCATTGCTGGAAGTGCTTTGGGGCATTTACTGGCTACGCGATATTAGAATATCATATTTCAGCTTAAATTTGTCTCTGCGAAAGAAAACGCCTCAGGTATAAAAGTATTTTCCTGCAAAGAGGGAGCAAGCGGGAAGCCTCGGCAAAATTATTCTTCCCTGAACCGCCAAGGTGGTCACAGTGCAGTTTTGTATTCTTGTATTACCAGTGTTTCACTGCAGGCTGTTTCACCCGTGGCCATTTCCATCTTGTACTTCTGTGGAACAGTTCCTGTAAACTGCCAAAACAAGCAGGCTATGAATGCATTGACCAGGGGATAGAGGCAGTCTCCGTGGAAGGTTCAACTTTCGTGATTTTTGCCCTTTTTAATGTTTATTTATTTTTACATTTTGCTTCCATTAGATACATTACCTAAATGAGAACACAACACTTGCGATTTACAGTTAAATTTAATATTTATAAAGTATTCCATAAAGTGGCACAATAAATGAGCCACTTTTCATAGTTTTATCATTAAATGAAACTAAGTATTCAGATTGCGTAAGTGATGGGGTTCTTAAAAATAAGAAATTGTTTATTTGAAGAGAGTAGAAACAAAAAAATAGGAATCACTGCAGATGAACAACATACTGCTCATTTACAGTCACAGATCAATCCATAGTTGGAAATTTGACAAAACTGACGATAGTTCTGACATTTTTTTCCCCCAGAACATACTGTTGGGGCACCCTAAACAATCGTCATCTTCTGATTTGTCAGCTTGGAAATGCTGCTGTAACCACTAGTGTAGGGTCTTGGAGATGTGCCCAATCTGCTCAGTGGGAAGGGCAGATCTGTGCATGTATGCATACAGTAGATCCTGAATGTCCACTCAAGTTCATGAAATCCAGGCCTCGGTTGATCTTCCACCTTAGGTTCCCCCCGCATTTCTGTTAAATCCTCCAGTGAACTGTGACTCATTCAATGATATCTACATCAACACAAATTCTAGAACCAGCACGATGCGTTCAGTTGGGTTTGATTAAAGAAGTAGAAGGTGGACAGGAGAGGCTGCAACTCGGACTTTTGTTGCTCACTGTCTCAGATTGAACTGAATTTGTTATCCAAAGCCAAATTTATGTTCGTTCAACTCCATCAATACGCAGACATGCAGAGCCCCTCTCCGACGTCGCAAACCCTCTCCGATATGCTCTGGGAGGCACGACGGACACCTCCCAAATTTTCTAACCATCCGTCAAAAACGACGGAGACCCCACTGATAACGCAAGCCTGTGATTGGTCAGCTAACTACATAATTTCTGGAATGCCGCTCTTCCGGTGTGACAGGCCGAGGTAAATAAACAATCCTCGACCATAGACGTCATGAAATAGTAGGCGGGTCTCTGGAAAAAACGTTGCGCCCTATTGTCTTGGCGGTGAATTGCTTTGCAACACTCATTATGCAACGGAGGTCCTCATCTCTGTCGATACAAATACATGTCTGCGCATTGACGGAGTTGGACGACCATAAATTAGGCTTAACTCGGGTGGCATGCACTCAGTGGTCAGCGTACCTGCATTTTCAATCTCCACGCCACGGGGGAAACGTGCGTCTGACGGCTGCTCACCAGTTGTGCTTCTTGGCTCGCCTCTTCAATCGTACCGCCCCTCACTTTGGGCCCACCTCCCCTGGGACTGACTGATGTAGCATTCTTTCCCCTTCTCAGCAGACGTTCCCGCTTTGTGATCGCTGTAACCCCTGAGCCAATAATATCGCACATTAAGACGTTTATTACGGCAAGTCCGCATATACAAACCCCTAGAGCCATTTATTTAGCAAAGAGAATGGTCTGGAGCCCAGAGAGGATTAATACTGAAAGAATTGCTCGATTGCGCAAAGGTCAGCAACCTATTTATAATCCATGATTGACCCTGACAAGTATGGGCTCTGGCATGGGAGAGCTGAATCAGCACTGCCATGAACATCATAGAAGCTGCTGAGGGAAGATGGGTTTTAAATGGACCCTAGCATAAAACAACAAGGGAATGTACATTTTTTCTTTTAATATTCACAGAAAATGTGTGGCTTTCACACAGATAAAACTGTCTCCAAATTATACAGTGTCATCAATTTAGCATAGCTTTTCAAGTAAAGCACATCCTTAAACAAACATGAAGCATATTGCAGATTGCTTTCAAGACACAAACTGACAGATACTTTGTCTTGATAAGTATGCATTAATGATATCAAGGAGTGCGCTCGAGGAACTGATCTCAAAGGGGATTTGACGAGACTAACCTTTCATTCCCAGTGACAGACTGAAGATGCACAGTGCCATCTAGTGGTTACACATATCTTCCTTCCCAGCCCCAATATTGCCAGCTCATAGAACCACACTGTGCTTGCCTTACTCGGCATTGGTTTGTCTTATAATTGTAGGATAAGTAATTAATTCAAGGTCTTCAATCCTCCAATATCCAATAAACCATTACTCTTCAGATAACCTTCATTGACACAGTTCCATCATCGTCAAGCAGCCAATTACGCAGTAATACATGCAAATTACTGCGTATTATATTTGTTCTACTACGTTAAAATAACGGGATGCATTATTTTAAAGGTTGACAACAAAGTAGGTACTATTATCCAAACAAACATAATGTCAAACATTATGTACCAAACATTATGTTTGTAATGTCAAACAAAGACCAAGAGTAGTGGCCAATTTTATCTATACACCGTATTACAGCTGAATTTATGAAATTAACTTCCTTAATTACCATTTTTTAGCTAATTTTAACAGAAGTCTGAGGCACCATGAAGCAACCCTTTGTCTTTATTGAAGTTTCACCACGTGTTTTTGGACATAAGGGATGCGTATTGCCGCGAAAACAACAGTGCTTGCTCTGCTCTGGTGACAGGCAGCTGTGGTGTACTTCCTACTGTGTTGTTAATGATGCTGAAGGATGTGTTGCCAAAGTCCCCACGACTGTCATTAGTCAAGGATTAAGCGTCTTTTGAAGTCTGTCTGCTGCGGAGAAACGGCACTCCGAGAGATGGAGGGAGCCAGTCTCCCTTGGCACAGCGTTTACATAGCAACGATCTTCTGTTTGTTTATTTTCCTTGTCTAAATCTCAGCGGGCCTCTTAATAGTTCTTACGCAGCTAATAGAGAGAAGGTTTAAAAGCATCTTTTTTTAAATACAAACATGAGCGTGATTCATTAAACAAACCAGTGTGGCTTTTTTGGCATGAAAGAATTCTGCAATTTCTCTCCACTAGGAAGCTTTTGTTCCAGCGCCTGCTGTTAAATTCACAGACTGGGAGTCACTACCATGAAGCAAATGGCAACACAGCTTTGTTCTCACATTTGTTTCTCTCTTTGTCAAAGCAGCACCTCAGTGTGTTGGGGCATATACAGGGAGCCCCATAATTCGTGGGACAGTGACACATTTTTGATTTTGGTTCTGTTAACATAATGCGGAACAAAGTTATCTTTTCAAAAATATTTGGTCGCTTATCCTTTTCATGCAATTACTGCTTTAAGTCAGTGATCCGTAAACTTCTCCAGACACCGAATATCTTTCCTGGTGATGCTCTGCCAGGGTCTGCACTGATGCTCTGACAGATTCCGCGAGAGACTCGGGCAACAGAACCAAAATGACAAAAATATGTTAGCGTTCAATGAATAATGGTACTCACAGTTTTAGAGGAGAGGAAAATTCCAGAGCCCACTCAGTAACGCACAAACTTCATTTCAATAATCTTTCAAGTCACCATTTACTCTAACAGCAAGCTGTTTACATTATAGGACAATAATAACATACAGCAGCTGTGCGGATTCATACAGTCATGTGCAGAATCTCTCACCCTGTTGATGAGAAATAGGGGACCAGTTCGACAACTGAATTACAGATCATGAGCTTTATTAAGCCTGCGCATTTCGTAGGTTTTCTATCTTAGCTTGTGATCCTCATTTGCTTCAGGTATTAGGCAAAGGTTTTTAACTATGTTATGTATTACATGACAATAAAGTGGTACCGGTTCATTACTCCAAGCATTTGTTAAATCACTCGTTATGGTTCCCTCAAAGCCTCTAGGCTTCTGAGCTATGGTAGGCAATGATATTTCATCCTTGGCTGTGGTTTCACAGCTACATAAAACATGTTTTATGATTTTGTTTATTTGCTAATTTATTCTCCCTCCGCTCTGTCTTTGTTCCCTGAAAAATAACTGCACAGAGAACTCACGAGTAATGATCTAGAGTGCAGTGCTTACAGCATTTAATTTGAATGCCACAGCTAAGCAGTACAGTGATCCGTGTGTAAATTTAATTGCATTTTCAATTCCAGCTGTTGATACGAATTAATTTCAGGAGAGCGTTTTTGTCGGCACATTTGCCTACTCCATAATAAGCATGACAGCTATGCAATCTGCGCTTTAATACGGCACAAAGGTGAAATCAAGGAAATCATTTGTTGCGTCTTGTTTTTTTTTTCTGGGGCAAGAGGAGTCATTTCATTCAGGAAAATTGACTGCAGTAAACACAGACAAATTGAGGAGGCAGGGGGACAAACATCCGTTTTAAATTGATTTCCACTGGATTCAGGAGAAATTTATCTTTCAAATTGTAACATTGCTGCACTGATTGTACTGTGGTCAGGCAATTGCACGTCTCATTAAAGATGTGAAAATTGAGAAACAAGGCAAACATTAAAAATCAGTTTCATGTAAATAGTGCAATAAATACAATAAATATATAATGCAGTAATGGCCAGCATATCCTGCCAAAACTTAAATTGGAGGAGAGAGTTAACAGAGCACTGGATAAATTATCTGAAAGGCCCAAGAGGAACCAATGTGGCACAGATCCGAAACTTAGAAAGTACGTTTTCGCTTGTTTTAGAGAGAAACTCCTTTTTTTTTGAGGAAAAAGATACATGACTTAATAATTTGGAAAGCTTTTCCTTGCTAACCCTGAAGGTTAGGCCTTGAAGATGTATCTTTATTCCTCGACACGGTTTGATGAATTGGGGCATAAATGATGCAGAATAACGGCATTATAAACCGCCTCACCCTCTGGCCAGCTCCTGGGTCCATATTTCAGTGCCACGCACAGCAGTCAAAGGGGGGGGGGGGGGTGGGGGGCGAGCGAGACAGCGCATGAATCACCTGAGCGCCAGTCACCAGGTCTTTTAAAACCGCTGGAGTGCAGAAGCGATTTGATCTGTAATCCATTCCCATTGTTAATCTTTCGCGGGCAGGCTAATGGAAAGTGGCCTCCTTTTTCCACGGCTCAATCTCATCTGCCGGCCATTAAAATGGCAGGGACTTTCTAAAAAACTCGCCCCTCGTCACCCTGGCCCACGGCAATCCGCCGTGGCTCACGGTTTCGACCCGTCGCGGCGCGCGCGGGCAACCTTTGCAAATGTCAGCGCGTTAAGCCCAATGAATTCAAAGTGTCAGGCCCCGCGGCGTCAGACACCATTAGTTTTAATCCTGTTTGCCGTGAAAACCCACTTGAAAGGTAAAGGAATCTATATCTGTCTTAGCCCCCCGAGTCCCCCCCCTCCTTCCGGTATCGCAAATCTTTCAGCTGCGGGGGTGACCTTTGCCTGGGCTCTCTCGGCAATATTTATCACGTCTCCTCGCCCGAAGCAAAAATGAGTTTGACATCGGGGTGACTCGGGCGACTGCCCGGCTAAGCAGTGGGTCAGGAGGGAGGGAGAGCTTTGTCTCGGGTAGGTGAGGTCAGCAGGTTCTGCTCGGACCGCTTCATCGCCTCTCTCGCGCACTTTGCCTCCTCGCCACATTTGTACAACTTTGTTCTCACACGGCCTCGCCTGCTGGGGTCAGCGCGGTGAGAGAGTGATGACGGCCTTGTTTCCGCCAGCCAGTTTCAGGACAACCTGACCCGAGGCCTGCTTACACAGGCAGCAGTGCACAACTCCCGCAGGTGCCTCTTGTCATGAAAATGATACCTTAGTCGGCAGCCTTGCTATCAACCAATTTGTCTAACAACTCAGGTTATTGTTGGAGGCTAACCCAGAATGTCGAGGGTTGGTTGTCTGTTTCCATAGTTACCACTTGTATGCTGCAATAGCTCGAGCATGATATAAGTCAATGGTCAATTGCTAATGGAGAATTGTGTGCAACCAAGCAGTGCTTGTTCAAAAAAATTCATCTCAAAAATATTTTAGGGTGCTTAAGCAATGGAAAATTGTCCTCATACCACAGAGTTTTGCAATTCTTAGAGGAATTATTCCTCTTGGTGAAATTCCATTGGATGTGAATGGATGACCGCAAATACAAAAACACATGCTAACCGCTCAGACCAGAGTTCTGTGGCTTTTTCGCCATTCTCTTCAGATAGCAGATGCCTCAGGAAGTCCAAACAGTTTGCAAGCGCTATTCCATGCCAAATTCTACAGGCAAAGTAAAATACCAACCCACGTCTCACCAGTGCGGTGACTTCCTTACTGTATTCTTCTAAAATCAGGCTGGTCAGACAAATCTCTTTGTTTCGATTATTTGACAGAATCCAGGAAGAGTCAGGAAGAGGAGGACATTGTGTAAGCTCACATTTGAAGAGTTGGAATGCAAAACCCAAGTCCACTCAACCTCTTTTGTTTTAAATTGAGTGTCTCCAGTGATGTTGCGTGACTGCCTTCAGCATGCCTGCATCTCGTCGTCCAATCACGTTTCCTCTTTCGGTTTCAGATCTGGTATTTCATTCATTGCTTTCAGCTGTGTTTAATTCTTGGTCTCGTGAAACTCTGAGTGAATGCATTCACTGATAGGATATTACTAACCCGTACTAACCAGCACTTATTTGAGGGTGATTGTAAATATCTCGTCATAGTATTAACCTTTATTAACTCATTAGTGAGTGCTTGCGTTTCCTAGCTTTCGTGCATTCTGCCTAACCTGTCTCTGATTAACTGCATTTAAAAACCTGTGCTTTCCTTCGCTTTTCTTTTGGTGCTTTTTACTAGTCACGTTTAGATTACCTTATCTAAACTGTCTAGCTTGATTGATGGTCTCAGCGTCTTGTCTTGAGTCATTATTGTTAACCCGGTTCTCGTGTAATTGTTTATTTATCCCAAGTGTTTGTGTTTCCTTCCGAGATTGCATTCCGAGTCCCCGCCTCCTCTCATGGCTATTTATGTGTCTGCATTGGGGGCGGACGTCAGACGGATCCTCGTATTGACTCTGTTCTGCTTGGTGAAATCTCAGCTCCTCGTGCCTTTCCGAGTGTCTCCTTGTATGATTCCCGAGTCTTGTTTGCTGCGCCCTTGTCTTGTCTGCCCCGTGTTTAAGTCTCCCAGTGTTCCCGTCAGTTTAGTTAGGTTCAGTTTTTATTTTTTTAGTTTATCCTCTCTTGGAGTGAGTATTTCTGTTTCCCCCTGCCTTTGGCAGCGTACCTCAGTTCTCCCATTTGTCCAGTGCTTGCGCACGGTGTTTTGTTTCTGGTGTGTCTGCCAATTTCCCCTTAGTGTTTTGTGTTTAATAAACCCTTCTGCATCCTGCAACTGATGTTCCTCTGACCTCTCCTTAGAAAAACTGAATTTAAAACAAAAGAAGTTGAGTGGACTTTGTGGGTTTTGCATTCCAACTCTTCATTCCCACGCCACTTCTTTCATATACTTTTAGGTCTGAAGGATCACTGAGGTGAGCTGAGCGAGAGGGTCATTGTCCGCGCTGATCAGACCTCACGCTCCTCACGCTATGGTCAGTACCTGAAACACCTGGGCTTGAATTGCGCACGACTGGGGTCCTGCTGTTATTGCCATGTTTACCAAAACACTGCACTATCCACTCCACTTTTTTTGGTTTGGCTGCCATCTCCTATCAGTCTCCATTCTTCTTGCAGCCCTTGAGCAAGGCTGTGAGTCATTCAATAGAAGATATTTAGATGTTGTCAATCATTTCGCACAAATTTTCCCGTAATTCAACAGGACATACTCCACTATAATTAAAAGTTCCACAGTTATTAGAACAACAGCTGCATTTGACGGACTATGTTCTTGGCGGTTCTGTGGGAGTCAGGTGCACCGGTCCGGCCAATCAGGAACATTAACGTGCCATTAATTCCTGGGATGAAAAAAAAAGCCTGGGTAAGATTTAGAGGAAAAGATGTTACAGATGTGTTCAGTAGGGGAACTGGTGAGCAAATGACTGGTGATATGATGGCTGCTCTTGAGTATTCTGGAAAAAGCTAGTACACTGTTGTAAATTGACCGAATTTAACAGTTACATTTTTGCATTGTCTTTGTTTTATTTTAACTGTAAGTAGAGTTCTGCGTGTATTTAATATGGTTTCAGCTAACATACATGGAATCTCTCCTATACACAGATTGTAAAATTACAGTTGAAATAACTGGCAAAAAGCTGCCAGTTTATTACAGTTTAAGTAACAAAATGCAGACTTTGTGAAAAAGACAGGAAACTGTATTCCTTTGGTGTTATGCTCATCTTACAAAACTGACTTGGCAGTTATTTGTTCATTACATAATAAGGAACATTTAGGAACGACTGTTTCTTTTTTTTTTTGTCAGTATCCATGGCAATATGACTTACAAGACTCTTCCATCCAAAAATGTAAAATACCAATGGTCAAATTGATGGACAAAAACCAAGTGATTATGTAGTTGCAGTGGCATTTGATAGATTTTCAGGGCTCCACTGTCTGCTTCCCTCTTGAAGAAATTTTTCAGTCATTATTTGCATGTAAATTACGTGAACTATGAATTATGACCTTGAATGTCCTGCATATACAATGTTGTGCATGGTCACTGATCTGACAGAACAGGTAATAGGTATGCTGCTTCATAATTGTTTAATTCAACTTTCTAGGTTTTGCCATTACAAAAAGAAGAAAATTAAATGTGTAAAAACACAGGAAGATCAACCTTCAAGTGCTGGCAGGGTTATTTGCCCTTCCTTATAATCAAGAGACATAGAAACAGTCATCTGTCAAGTGTACCCGAGTAGAAATTTAGCCTCACATTTTATTGACAAACAAAGTTGGCAGGAGGTTATGTGATCAGTGCCATTTGTTTGTTTGTGAACAAGATAACTCAAAAAGTAATGGAAGGATGTCTCTGAAATTTTGTGGGTGGGTCGGTATTTTGTACATCTGGGATGGATCTTATTGATTTTCACCGCAATAAGTTCCTTAGCTATTCACCCATTACATTACATTACGGTACAAGTTCTTAGCAGACGCTCTTATCCAGAGCGACGTACAAAAGTGCACAAGAACAGTACAAAAGTGCAGACCTCCTAGGAGACAAGTACAAGTGCTAACAGTAAGTGACAGATTACATTCCATTGTTACAGTGCAACAAAGGGGCAGAGTCAAATGTAAGAAAAGGGCAATAAAATAAAATTTTATTGGTCACCTGATTAGCTGTGCATTAATTTTCTATCAATTAATTTAAGTTTGACGTTATTTGGAGCGTATGATTTAAATTTCATTTGTGAATGTGTTTCATGATTACACAAGGGAACTGCAAGTGAAAAATCAAATGTGTGCTGTTTTTCTGTAAGCTTGTTTTGAGACATTATTTGCTGATCTTTCCCGAGCCAATTTTTCACCAGGACATAATGATGTCGCAACTGAAAGTGGCAGTCAGTAATCCGTGGAAGACGTTAACAACACGTTTTTCTTAAAGTAAAATTTTATGGATAAAATATTGTCGGTGATGTAGATATTTGAAATTTACAATTGTCTTTAGTGCTTATTTTATACAGGGCAGTGCTATTGTTCTGTTTTAATTGAGTATATTGCGATATGGCCACATGTGGTTGAAATGCTGGTGCTGTAAACGGTCCTGTAAACAATAATTATTACTGTTATGCAGGCTGGGTTTTATTTTTCCCCTTGGATATCTTGGATTCTCCCCTAAAGGAAGGAGATGGTGAGTCATCATGAACCTGAACTGTTTTGCACGGCTAGGAGGAATTCATCATAGTTCCTGATGAGCTTTCCCAGTGCAGTAGGATTAACAAAGCCCACAAACCATTGATTATTGGTAAAGGGTGCACCCTGGAAGATTATTTAAAGAAAAGCAGTCGCACCCTTGAAGCCACGATGCAATAAATTTAATGCACAACCCACGTTTCGACCAAACAGTCACCCTCAGGGTTTGCACCCTGGAAGAGACATGAACTAAACTGTGAAGACGGAAGACGACACTATTTTTTACTGTAACTAAGGACTGTATTGAACTGCACTGAGTAAGAAAGAGAAAGAAACTGAACACTGTTTTTTTTTTTTGTTTAATTTTTGGTATTTCAGTTATATTGGTACAGTGTTGGGTTGTATACAGACATACTGCCGCCTGTTAAATGGTAAAATTTGTTTATTTTTCCTTTTAACTTCCTGAAAATAATCCTTTACATCCAGTCTCCTCACCTCATCTGCCTCCAGTGCTCCATTTCTTGTTTCGCCTTTAAATTACATCGTACACCAGATACCTATGGGGCCTATATTTTGGCCCATAGGTCTGTCACCAGACCTAGGGGTTACACAGGAGTTGATCAGTTGTTGGTTTGATGGATCAATCTATTTGGTGCCTTGAATGTCTTGTTTTTGCAGTCAGTGTATATATGTGATGCGGTGAAGGATGGGTTTTGTTTTGTTTTGTTTGATAAAAGTTATTGCGCGAAGATTATTTCCACTGGGTGTCGATGATTGGCTTCTTAGTTTATAGGGATAGCAGTTAGGATTTTAATAAGCTTATACTATATGTATTTTTCATTTAGAGGGAGAAGCCATTATTGAAACCAAAACTTCATCGCTATAAATGGTTGACTGCAGCAGTCATTCACTCAGATATATGGAAACCTGGCTGAAATGACAACATCATTTTTAATTCAGAGAAAAACCTTAATAGCACCATGGTTAATGGGAAAAGCTTTATCCATCAATTTACAATTTACAAAGCATTTTACTTGTACAGAGTATCTATGATGAAATTTGGGTTAAGGGATGAGGCACTTCAGATTGTGTAAACTGTCAAAAAGTGAGGTATGTTTTTAAGCAGGCACTGCCAGAGACATTTAAAATCTTACAAGGCAGGAGTCCAGTCCTAAAATCACTCCTGCCCTGAATTGGGAGCCAAGGCAAAGATGCCCACACAAATGAGCCAAGGACAAAAATTCGGCACTTCAAGTCTTTGCAAGTAATAAAAAATAGCCTGCTGGTGGCCTTAATCCTGTAAACAAGAACAAATCCCCACAAAATTAATTAAAATGTACCCTTGAAATCCTCATGATATTTCTATTTTTTTCTTTTTTGGCTCAAATAAAATATGAGCAGTAATTTTTTTTCTTGGCATGTTTTAATTTTCAAAACTACTGAAGTACTTTCATTGCATTTTGAATGGTCTGCAATGTTGCATTTTTCCTTGGTGTGAGCATTTCTTAGGCTTTTAAGGACAGTGAATAAATGCTGTGCACTCATTGACTTGAAAGTATTACTTTGGCGCCAATATCACATTTAGAGGGTTTTATTCCAGAAAGATACTCTGACTCTCAGCTCAGCAGTTTGGTTCAACAGTGGTTTATAGCAAGTGAATATTGCCTTGGGCCCTCCGTTCTGTGGTACATTATCTGAGTGTGTTGGGACTGGGGGCTAAGATAAGGAACTTACACACTGAAGGATTTTGGTCTATGGAGCAGGATCTACACAGTAAGAAAGATCTTTTAAAAATCAATGAAGTGACTGGCAGCTGTGTTACCAGAGCAAAAGCATTCAGTGAAGATGAAAAGACTGTATTTTTTCAGCTGACAGTGTCTTTAAAGAAAAGTGAAAGTCAGTAAATACTTCAGATGTTACAGTATTTTACAGCATGCCGGCATCATTTTTATACATCCACAGATTTTCCTTTTGTTTATATCAAACAGCCCTGTATTTGTGCATCTTCGCTAACTTTGCAATGCAAATGTGAGCAAGCCATTGCATTGAAAAAAATGGATCTGCTTTTCTGAGTTTTTGCAACGAGGGATTCAGTTAGAGACAGTCACCAGCTGTTCAGCTCCTCGTGCCCTTCTACTGAATTCTCTTCTTTTCAATTTGTTTACTTTTTTTTGGCTACCAGACAGTTCTTGAAGGACACACAGAGCGAAGCGTGTGCCCTCTGGAGTTATACTGCTCTGTAGAAAACTGCTACCATTCTGTACTCGACTATAAACTCCTCCCAGAAACCTCTTCCCCAGCTTTAAAAACAACCTGAATCAGGTCAAATCCTGTGGAGAACATCTCCCCATTCAGACACCCTGCCCAGACCCCACTCTTGTGCTTTACCCTAAAGATTGACTTGTGCCACATCAGTCTCTACTGATAAACAAAACATTTGTTGTGCTTTGACTGCCTCGTTTAGCAGTACAGCACTGGACTCTCAGATTTGAGATGGCAAGTTAATGTTTTATTTTTTTTGCTTCATGAGTTTATGCAACAGATGATTAAAAGAGAGACGTTCTCAGTCAGGGAGACAGAGATTATTTTAAATTCATTCACTGGAATTTCAATTCGGAACATATGGCTTTTATGAAATGAAGTTGTTCCAGGCAATAGCACCGAAGGAGCCCGGAAAAGATTTGCACAATTATTTAAGGTCAGGGAAAAGCCTGGAGTGATGCAGCGTTCAATATACCTCTCAAACTATAATAAACACATCGCTGAAACTTGGAGAGCAGATAAAGGAGCTATAAAGCAAATTTCTACAGGGGAAAAAAAAGTAGCAGCCAAGATAAATATAGGTTCCACTTTACAGAGCTCCTCGGTCAAGTCAGCCAAGTGAGAGAAATGTGTGATTGGAGTCTGGCGGCAAGATGAATACCCACTGCATCAAATCAAACCACGAGTCACTTGAGTACGCTCTCAGGAAAAAATAAAATAAAATAAAACTTCTTCGGTTGAGAACCATTTTTAGTTCTTCAAGCGACCCTCAAACACTGTCAGTGTAATGTGTGTGAGAACTCAGACAGAGTCTATTTTGCCTGACGAAAAGCTCTTGAAATAGATAGGGTTATTTGATAGAATATCAGGGTTTTTTTTTTTGGAAACCTGCAAACAGAAACTGCCTGGAACTGGAACCCTGGTAAACTCTCAAGCGAGACCATTGCCCTGTATTCTCTATTGCTGTTATCGCATTCTACACTCCTTTTGTCAACCCAGGGCTTTTTTGTAGCCTGATACTACAGCGCACATTTGTGAGAATAGTCTCGAAGTGACAGTTGTATAAGATTATTTTTCTGTTGGTGACGGACATGAAATTTCAGTCAAAAAGGTCACATATCTATATTTCATGTCATGAAATTATTGTTCATCATATGCTCTATTGTTAAGTTGAGGAGACTGGGGGTCCGATAAGCCATGGGGACCAATGAGCCGTATAATTATTTTGTGATCAATCGTTGCAAAAGATGTTTAAAATAGGCAAAATAGTGATATGACTCATTTATCTCCTTGACTCATCAGTCGATGGTCAAATATTTTGCCGATTTTAAGCAGCTCTGTCATTGATTGATCGCAAAATAGTGATATGGCTCATTGGTCCCCATGGATCATCGGACCCCAGTCTCCCCTAAAGAAAAAAGGGTCATAGATATATGTTCTGAAATTAAAATAAGCTGCCTCCACTGTCCATGCTAACGTCCACTGTCCATGCTACCAACAGTCTCCATGTTCTTTTACCACTGAAGCTTCCTTTAGACAAAAGCAGTGTTACAAGTCTTTTCCTTTAGATACATCAATCTTCCTGTCATAATATGACATAGTTGACTCCAACCACTTGATGCCCAAAAGGTGAGCCGCTAACTGAGGTCTGTGTCATGGGATCAGTTCCACTGTAAACTGAGGTCCGAGGCTCTTGCACTGTCATTTTGCTCTTCCAAGGCATAAATGATCAATTGAGGCCATAGCTGTAACTCCAGAAGCCGAGAAGGAAATCGCCGTAAAAGTGAATGGAGATTCTTATAAGATGAGAGTCTCGTTCCCCCTATGGGTTTGATTAAATGGATCCTGGCAATAAATTATTTCAGTTTCATCAGTGATTTCAAAGACTTGAACTCAGTCAAGGCCAGTGATTCATAAATTGTGAGGTAAAAGGTTAAAGGAATTACTTTCGGCAATAAATGTAGCTTTTCCTCAGAAAACTCATCAGAACTTTTTGCATCCAAGAGGCTCTCTGTTGATTGCTGAACCATTCGAAAGCACTGGAAGTTTGCTTTTCAAGTTCCTCATTCAGCTTAATATAAACCAAGCAAGCCACTGAATAGCTTCAGGTTTATCAACTTCACAAAACCTTATACTCCATGGTAGCCTATAGTTGTGAATACAAATCAGTGGCCCGTTTTAGTGAAGTGATTTGTGAGGGGTTCACCAGCAAATCGCAGTTCCTTTTCCTGAAGTGTCCTCTGAAGGTGCAGTATTGGAAAATTAAAACTTAATCTTCAGATCTTTCCCTCAGCCACTAATTTTTCTCAAAAATATTGTTCCCCTTGCCTAAACATAGAGGCGGGCTCCTGAAAGAGTCCTCTGAGGTCATGATTATAGTTAGTTCTACAGCGCCGAATACAAGGGTAAACAACCACAAAGATGCATTGTGATCTGGTCACTTTGCTGAAGTGTTCGAAGACACCTTTTTCCTTTTAATTTTTAGTGCAAACACAAATGCATCCTGACGAGTTCCTGACAAGGATGTAACAAGACAATGTGTCATCAAAAACATACACAGCAAAGAAATGAGACTGAAGAGGCCAGCAAAGACGCTAGAGCTGCATGGCAGAGACGTGTGAATGCCGATGTGCCCCAGCTGTCCACTCGTGTTTGGATCAACAGCCTTTTAAAAACTAGGTGTTGAGAAGGACTACATTTAAAACTGGTATGAGCTCCATGTGATTGTTAACCAAACCCTCACAGGTTCTAGCGACTGCGCCATAGCAGTTAAAAAAGCCAATCAGATGCTGGGATACATTGCCAAAACTATTGAGTACAAATCTAAGGAGGTGATGCTTCACATTTGTCAGACTACAGTACTGTGTACAGTTCTGGGGACCACACTTTAATCAAGACATAGAGGCTCTAGAAAAAGTTCAGATAAGAGCTACAAAGCTAATTCCGGGTATGAAAGATGAAAGCTATGAGAAGAGGCTGAAGATCCTTAATCTCTTTAGTCTTAGGAAAAGGATACTTAGGGATGATCTGATTGAGGTCTTTAAATATGTTAAAGGGATTAACAAAGTGAATTATGTAGGACTCCTTTGACCAAGTGTTGTTAGTAGAACTCAAGGTCACAAATGGAAGTTGACCAAGGGCAAATTTAGCACTTATATTTGGAATCTTTCTTTACTGAAAGAGTAATTTCGATGTGGAATAGCTTGCCTGACCATATTGTTGAGGCAGAGACCTTGGGAGTTTTCAAGAGCAGGCTTGACTTAAAGCTAGATACCATTGAGTCATTGAGTATCTGAAGTGATATTTTCACAATAGTATAAAGAATGGCGAGCCTAGTTGGGCTGAACGGCCTGTTCTCGGCACTCATGTTGTGTTATGTTATGTTGTTAAGTTATGTTATGTTATGTTATGTGATGTTATAACCAGCTCAAATAGATTCCATCTACAAAATAGCCCGCTTGCACAGTGCAACTGTGACCCTGGCATCATATATGCATAAAAAAGACTGTGTAGAGTGGTGTGATCAATGAACAGTGTCATTGCAACAAAGTTAAATCCACTGAACATAGACTGAATCTGAGCACTGTGTGAATGGTGTGTGAATGGTCCGTGTGCCTTGCGATGGATTAGCAAGCAAAACAGAGTGTGTTCCTGCCTGTCGTGCAAATTCAGCTGGAATAGGCTCCAGTAACTTGTCAACCATAGGGAGGGAGAAGCAGTGTAGATAATGGATGGATGGATGGATGGATTGTGATTTCAGGTCTCACAAGCTCAGAATTTGAGGACAGTTTGGCACTCTCATGTTTACTTACCAGGTCAGATGTCTTCCATCTGGAACTTTCCATCGGGAACTTTGTAAGACTACAGCTGTCAATAAAACTGGTATATTTTCAACCTGAGAACAATTCTTTTTAGTGTTGGCCCTATGCCTCCTAGAAAAGCGCATTCAAAATAATGCATTATTTTCTGAGTGAAACAAATGGAAATTTAGTCACTAAAGACCAGTAATGCGTTGTGGAATTATTTCATTTCAACACAGATCACCACGATTACAGCTTGGAACGTATTCAGATGCAACAACGGGTCCAGCTATTCGGGGCGATGCCAGATCGGATATTCAGGATCTATCGCTCCCTTTGCCCACCATTGAATAAAACATTTTCTTTGTAAACAGAGAAGTGTGAAGGTCACCTGGTACAATTTCCGAGGCAATTTCACAGAGAGCAGGAGCTTAGATCAAACCAGACGCTAGCTCTGCTCTCTCAAGCGTAGAAGTCCACACGAAAGTAATGTGATAGATTTGTTTTCATTTTGTTTGTCTATCCTGCCTTGCGAGTTAACTGCCGAGCTGCGGTTTGGAACATGCATGCTGTTGTGCAAAGGGTGAGTTTGGTTGTTCGTGTCGGATCAGCGAAATGTCAAACAAAAAGTGAGAGGGGTGGATGGCCTGTATCCTCACATACACTGGGTGAGAAGTGGGTACACAGCTCACGAATACATTGCTATGCAGGCATAATATTTATCGACAGGCAGAATTTCAATGAGTGTATGTTACAGCATATAATAATAATAATAATAATAATAACAACAACAATAATACATTCTGAATTCATGACACAGGACTGTTGATTTTAACCAATTGAGGGCAGCGGACTGTTTTTACCGGGCTCCTCCACCGTGCAGCAGGACTGAATCGTACATTCCATGGGATTCAATCAATTTCTAAATGCCGTTAATGAATTATTCAGGTAATGTGTACACAGGGAATGAAGGCTTGTGGATTTGAGGATGTTTGTGTAATTGCTCACTTGCCTGAGGCATGACCCTCTCCTCTTCTGCCCCCTCCCCCTTTTACATCTGTCGACTCGCAGCGCGCGCTATCGAAGAAGCGATTGCGTATCTGATCATCCGTGCCGTTGGCAAATTCCATGTTGTCATGGGAACTGTCGACACTCGCATCCGATACCGAGCTGCATTTCAATGCAAATAAATGAAAGAAAGTGGGTCATTTTGAGTAATTGCTGCGGATATATATGATTGCCTAGAAAGCATATGACACATTTCTGGACAATTTCAATGGAAGCAATACCAAGAATTAAATGTTATTCTTCCGCATTGTTCAGAGCAGATGCGAAGTGAGCAATGACATCGAAGATGGCGTCATATCTCCACCTGCTGGTCAAGTAGTGAAACGGTATAATAAAAGTGCGCACAGCAGTAAGGCAATCTTGACAGGCCTGCTCTCACACAGTCATTAAACATTAAAAAAGCAAAGTTGAAATATGTTGATGTGTAAAAAATTGCTGAGAATTTTTTACATCCAACAACAAGTTAAATATTTGTGAAAGCGCGTCAGTGTGCTAAGATCAAATGCATTCCATGATTGTTTTTGTGTGCGTACCTGCCTGATCGTCTGAATTAATGTAAGCAGGCATTATGCAACAGAGGTTTATGTTTTTTTTTTGTTTTGTTTGTTCCAATCCCCAGACTCCCACCGGATGCCATTTGCCGTCCACTAAGGTGCATCCACGTCATTTAATCCTGCATGCACTGTGTGTCAATACACCTCAGTATTGTTACACTTTTATCCACTAGGGGGCAGCAAATATCCACCTTCATTCACCGATAAAACCTCAATCGCCTCGCCTGGTAGGTTCAGGGCAAATTATCGCGCCTTATCAGCTTATCATACGTTCAAATAAATCAGCAATCGACAAGTTCAGCAGACACGCTTTCCGCCCCGCTTCCAGTCCATCTTTAAAATGGCCTAAATATAATTACGTGCTCAATTGCTCATTTCCGTTTTCAGTAAGACCTCATCAGCGTCTAATTAAAAGATACCCATAAACCCGCAGGATTACCTTCCCTCTAGGGCCGGGCCGGACTTGGCAGGATCGCCAGGCGTAGCTCAGCACTGAAAAGCCCATCAATTACGCGGCTGCCAAAGCAGAAGACAAACAGACAGGAGGTTATCTGCACTTTGTTTCCGTGGCCAGTTTCCTTCCTCATTCCTTTAGGCGGTTCCGGCGCTTCATGAGGGGAACGCAGGTTAACTCGCACCCGGGATTAGACAAGTGCATTCATCAGCACAGCAGTGCGCTGCTACTGGGGCCACGCCGACCCAATTTATCATCTCACAACCCCTCGCCTCCCCTCCCTCCAACCCCCTCATTTTCCTCTTTCCCTCCAGCTCTCCTCCACAAACTACTTATTCTGGCACGGCAAGCCTGGGAAAGGAGTACACAGCTATGGCTGACTGGCTTGGATGGGTAAGCATGTGTGTGTGCTTAGGTCTGCGCACATAGCTTTGCATGTGCATTCATGGATTTGTGTGTGGTTGAATTTGTGCCTGCATGTGCATGTTAGCGTGTGCACTGTGTTTCCATGTGTGTTTGTGTATCTTTGCGTGGGCTGCTCTATGTTTTTGTCTTTGAATAGTCTGTGTATGAAAAACGGTATGTGTGTGTGCGTGCATAACTGTGAGTATTTACTTACACGTGTCTGTGTCAACTGTATACTTACTGATTTGGGGAGTCATTACATGAAGATATCTATGTGTTCAGTGTGTGTGTGTGTGTGTATCTAATATATGGTGTTGCAATTTGGGTGTTTCTGTATGTACTTGTGGGGGGAGTTGCTATATCAGCATGTTTTTTCTATACAGTGTGTGTATGTAATGTGAGGTGTTGTGTATGTATGTTCATGTGAGTGCAGTGCTGTGAAACATTTCCCTTCTTTTTAATCCATTCTATTTTTGCATATTTGTCACACTTAAATGCTTGAGATCATCAAATTAATTTTGATATAAGATGAAAATAAGCAAAGGGAACACAAAGCACAGCTTTCGAATGATGACGACATTTATTGAGGGGAAAAAGCTATCTGACCCTGCCCCGTTGTTTATTAAATCAACCAGGTTAACAAATATAACTGATTATTGGGTTCAGTTGCTCTAATCACGCCCAGGCATGATTGCAGCCAGCCATATTGAATCTAATCTGTTGTGTTCCGGGGTTCTGGCCTTGGCCAGAACAGTACAGCATTTATGGTTTTAACAGTTTCATGTTTCAAGATTTCATTGTTTCATAGTTCATGTTCATGTCACAGTTTTAACAGTTTCTTGTATTAGGATTACACATTTCATGTTTCACATTCCATGTCCATGTTTTTACTTTTCCATGTTTTTGTTTTTGCCAGGTCTGCCATGCCACTCCACCGCTTGTCTGCGTTCCGCTCCGTGCCTTCGTTGTTGCACATTTCAGAGCTCTGGGTTGGCTTTGGTATTTCCCCTTCCTTCTGTGCTGTGCTGGATTCGGGGCTGTCTAAGCTTAATTGGCAATTAACTGTTTTTAAGTAACTAACATTTACTAACATTCACTGGGTGGTGTTATTCTTAGATAGGCACATTACTAATATTACTAATTTAGACAGGGAGTTTATTGTCATGATTCCTGCTTTGCTATTTCAAGATCTTGCTGTGCTTTTCTGTTCTGAACATTCATGCTGCTTTCAAACTGCATACTTAATTGGTACTTAAGCTGAGCACGCTCATTCTCTTAATGAGCAGGTCATGTCATCCAATCTCTGTCCATGTCTTGATCTTGCCATGCCTCTTGTTTCTGCTTCTCCAGGTGTTGCCCCTCATGTGTCCTTGATTACTTAGCCTTTATCTGGATGCGGTGGAAGCTGGCTGGCAGACAGTGTCTCAGGTTCCCTTGCATGTCAAGTTTCAAGTGTGTCTGTGTCTGTGTCTGTGTCTGTGTCTGTGTCTGTGTCTGTGTCTGTGTCTGTGTCTGTGTCTGTGTCTGTGTCTGTGTCTGTGTCTGTGTCTGTGTCTGTGTCTGTGTCCATCTTGCCTGGAGTTTCCAGTGCCTTTTGTTGTTTTGTCATTTTGCATTCTTTGTTTATAGCTCTGTGTAGCATACCTTAGTTTGTCATTTGCAGCCCTTTGGGCCAAGTTTTTTGTTGGCCCTCGTGCCTGTTTTATTTTGTTTTAAATAAATCCTCATTCCCCTTCACCTCGCTTCTGGTGTCTACCTGATTTCATATCACTAATCATAATCTACAGTAAATAGAACCTCTCTGTCCATGTCAAGAGGACGAAAAGCAGCACATGATGTAAAGAAATTCTAGGGCAGATGAAAAGCAAAGCTGTTGAAATTTATTAGTCTAGCAAGGGTTACAAAGGCTCTGGAACATTTCTAAGGCTCTGGAACTCTGGTGAACTGCCGTGAAAGCCATTATCTACAAATGGAGAAAACTTGGAATAGTGATGAACCTTCCCAGGAGTGGCCGGCCAATGAAAATTCCTCCAAGAATGCATCCAGGATGTTAAAGAGCCCAACCTACCATCAAAAGAACTGCAGGCCACACTTGCCCCAGTCAAGTTTAGGGTGCACAAAAATAAAAATAAAAAATTCCACAAAAATAAAGAGACTGGCCAAAAGTGGCATCCATAGAGCTGCAAGGTAAAAATTGTTGCTGACTAAAAAGAACACAAAAGCTTAACTTACATTTGCTTAAAAAAAAAAAAATTTCAATGACCCCAAAGATTTTTGGGGCAATATTCTTTGGACTGAGTTAAAGAGAGAACTTATGGAAGAAATGGGTCCCAGTACATCTGACGTAAACCTAACACAGCATTAAACAATTAGAACATCATCCCCACGATCAGACATGGTGGTGGTCGTGTGATGGCCTGGGGCTGCATTGTTGCCTCAGGACTTGGAGGAATTCTCATTATTAATGGAACCACAATTCTGCTTTGTACCAGAAAATTCTGAATACGAATTATGAGCCTCCAGTTTGTGACCTAAAGTTCAATTGCATTTGGGTTATGCAGCTGGACAATGATCCCAAGCACAGGAGCAAGTTCACCTCCGAGTGCCTCAAAAGAAACAAAATGACAGTTTTGGAGTGACTTGGTTAAAGTGCTGAGGTGAATCTGGTTGAGATGCTGCTGCATGAACTTGAACGGCAATTCAAACTCGAAAACCCTCCAGTTTGGCTGAATTAAAACAATTTTGCAAAGAAGAGTGGGCCAAAGTTCTTCCACAGCGATGTAAAAGCCTCATCGGCAGTTATTGCATATGTTTGATTGCAGTTGTTGTTGCCAAGGGTGGCACAATTATTACTTATTAGATTTGTGGGGGGAAGGGGGGGAGGGCTACTATTTTTCCACGTGGGGGATTTAGGTTGTAAATAACTATGTTCAATAAATGAAATGCTCATTTTAAAGCTGCATTGCTCCATTTTATGTTTACTTTGTCTTGTATTAAAATTAATTGGATGATCTGAAGCATGTAAATATGACAAATAAGCAAAAATAAAGGAAATCCGGAATGGAGGAAAACACTTTTTCATGGCCCTGTACGTACGTGGGTGGGGACTAGTTATATCAGCATGCTTGTTGTTCACTGTGAATCTACTGAGTGGTGGTGTTGTGTGCGTGTGGTAGCGTATGTACTTATGCAGGAAGCAGTTATATGATCATGACTGTGTGAACAGTATTGGGCCTGTTCATGTGGATTATCTTATTTACACCCTCACCACATGATAGTGGTACTGGACGAGGTCAGGGCTCTCTAAAGCAGGACTCTACAGGGTCCAGTTTGGTCCAAAGGATTCTGTGACTGGAATACCCCATGTACCGTTCCGCAGATCATTCCAGAAGGACCTGATTCTGTAGAGGGAGAGAGAGCGATGGTTTTTGAGTGGGGCTGGAGCAGCTGCAGGGAGTGACCTCTGGGGGGGGGTGGGGGGGTTTAGGCATTGAGTGCTCATGGGGGAGACTCAATCATTGGACTGCCCCAGGAGCCTACCTGCGGCACCAAAGCCTGAGGTAATACATGAAGCTCATTTCAGGCAGTCTGGAGGGAGGTCACACTGCTGGAACCAGCAATCACAGGGGGTTTACAGAGACTGCAGAGTGTGGGGTGGGTAGGGGGGGTGGGCTCCAGGGTAGCTGAATAATCTCGGGGGGGGTTCTCTGTCCGGCCTCTGAAATGAAGCACAGTAGCTGTAGGTATTTCAATGGCCGTGTGCATGTCTGTCTGTCTGTCTGCCAGTTTCTACGCAGGTTCCCTATGCCACACACTGCAAAAAAAAAAAAAAAAAACAAGAAAAAGAAAAACAACCTAAACAAGTTATTTAGCCCAATCTTTTTGCTAATAGTGTGAAAACACTAATTAAAACAGGATCTTTTTTGCTATGTAAGAGTGAAAGGTGAGATGTGTGTTAATGAGAAACAGTGTGCACACTGCTAGGAGGGTCAACATGTAAACACCAGCCAAACAGCACTCCCTGTATTGCGCGAGCCATCGACATGGCTCTGTTCATTGATCTTTAGGGACATTAAGGGACGGTGGCTGTAATTGCATTTTGTGTCAGACTAATTAACTGGGTGCCATCGCCATAACTATCAGTGCGATCTCACTGCTGAGAAACGATGACTCCTCCCTTGCAATGCTTAACACAGCTGTTTTAAAGAGAACGGATAACAAGCCTGCTAGGTCTTTTTTTTGCGGGGCTAGCATCTGAGAAGGTCGAGCAAGGTTTTTGCTGCTCTGGAGAGATAGCGCTGGCCCGGTCATATTTTGGCTCGGTGAGCAGTGTAAGGTGCATTGCTCAGGAAACAAGGACACTCCATGACATTGATTTGAACTGTCAGTTGGAGGGTTATAGCTCCCCCTTGTGGAGAATATTCAGCCTGCAAGACGTGATTAAGTGAGCAAGAGTGTATTGATCTACATCAATGAGGTGCTTCAAAGGTACAAAGCAAGGTGTAAAACGTCTAAAGGTGTCATTTGTTTTGATATTACTACGTAACTGAATAACCACATAACATCTAAAATTTTACAGAGCGAGCTAAAATCAGGTCCCATGACGTGCTTTGAACTCCAAGATTGACAAAAAGCATTATGGGAGAACCTTTAAAAATCTAAGACGATTGAGAAACCTCCGAGACATGCACCTTTTGGACATGCCTTGTCCTCTCGGTTATTTTAGAAGCAAGCAGGATTAAAGAGGGATCCTTTTTTTCAGTAAGATGTCAGTGCAAATTCCTCACATCATTAGTTTCTCCCAGAATTACCCTGGCAGAACGTCTCCCCTTGAGGCTTATGTTTAGCCAGAATGACTTCGAACAAACGGGCGAATGCTTACACATGCAAAGACTTAATAGCCTGCAATATGTTTTTTTTTCTGCCATCCTCTAGGCCATATGGATATATGCGACACATCCCTTTCAAACTCTTTATAATCACCCAGGGATAGACTTCATTTTTTTTTTTTTGTAATTGCCCTGCAAGAAAGTATGTCTCTGAGCTAGTGCTTTAAACTTGAAATGAGGCTTAAAACCTTTTCTCTCTCTCCAGCTGAGAATGTTAGCTTGAACAGGAGAACACAGTACAATTTGCTTGACGTGAAATTGCAGCACTCCATAGGCAAATCATGAAATGAGTCAAACTCGTCTCACCTCACAGGCTATAGTTAGATCTTTTTAGGAAAAGTAATAAAAAAAAGAACTAAATGAAAGATTATAATATTTTGACTCGCGTTTAATGCGATGTCATGGCTATGAATGCACCAAAAAAAGGCGCTGCTTTGACAGGGGCAAAGCCAGAAGAAGCAAGACTTTTCCCCATCAGGAATACTGACTGGCTGGCTTGCAGTTGAAGTGCACCCCTCCATCATCGATCAGACCTTAACCACCTGTGGCAAGGGCAGAGTGGCAGTTCACCTGCTTGTCACACATCCCAAGTGTGGCTCTTATAGTGACCCTGGGACCAGCCCCCCTCCCCCAACTCCCCTCAGCCTTTACTGCAGAATTAGTGCCAGGAGCTCATGGGTCCTTGATCTGTGAGGCAGCTGTATGTTGAAGCCCCCCCCACAGTATGGCCATGGCATACCGCCCCCCCCCCAACAGTATGGCCATGGCATTCTGTCTCAAAATGATGAAAAGCACACCTGCGAGCATAAGATGGATGGCGGTTGCGGTGCACTTTTTGAATATTAATGGATAAATGGGCATCTGACAGGCAGATGGCGGGAGCTCCGGCCTCTTTTTTTTGCACACGCAACTTTACGGTGATTGAATTCCGACGAGTGCAGATTTATAACTGCATATCTGTCTTCTTCGCACAAGACCGGGTCCCTGGTACGCCTCTTTCCCTCGACACTGCCAGGGTAATGACATGCTGATGCACTCTGGGTAATGGCCAAGGAGATGTGACAAAGCCCGGCTTGGCTGCCCTTGAGCCTTCAAGCGTAAGCGCCTTTCCAACCTTCACTCGGAGAGAGCCTTTGAACCCTGTTCCCACGCAGGCTCTGCCATTACGTTTTTCCTGACAGCGGATTTCACTATCGATAAAAAGCAATGCCATTTCAATGCCACTGTGCCAATATTAACTGCGTGCCTCTGTGACTGGACTGCTCATCAAACCCTGTGACGCATTTTTAAAGAAGAGGTTCTAAGGAAATGAGGAAATGTTTTTTTTTCACTTCCTTGACGAGCTGTACAAGTACATAGTTTGGGGCTTTAAGTAATTAGACCAAAATGTTTCCTTATATTCAAACCACCAGAGACAAAAAGGAAAATAAAATCAGCCAGCCCTAGCATTAAACAAGATTTATACTACAAATCCCAAAACCAGTGAAGTTTGCACGTTGTGTAAATCGTATATGAAAACAGAATACAATGATTTGCAAATCCTTTTCAACCTATATTCAATTGAACACACTGCAAAGACAAGTTACTTAATATTCGAACAGGTAAACTTTGTAATTTTTTAAAAATATTAGCTCAATTGGAATTTGATGCCTGCAACATGTTTCAAAAAAGCTAGCACAAGTGGCAAAAAAGACTGAGAGAGTCGAGGAATGCTTATCAAACACTTATTTGGAGCATCCTACAGGTGAACGGGCTAATTGGGAACAGGTGGGTGCCATGATTGGGTATAAAAGCAGCTTCACTGAAATGCTCAGTCATTCACAAACAAGGATGGGGCGAGGGTCACCACTTAGTGAACAAGTGCGAGAGCTGATTGTCGAACAGTTTAAAAACAGCATTCCTCAACGAGCTATTGAAAGAAATTTAGGGATTTCATCATCTACGGTCCGTAATATCGTCAAAAGGTTCAGAGAATCTGGAGAAATCACTTCACTTAAGCGAAAAGGCCGAAAACCAACATTGAATGCCTGTGACCTTCGATCCCTCAGGCGGTACTGCATCAAAAATCGACATCAGTGTGTAAAGGACATCACCACATGGGCTCAGGAACACCTCAGAAAACCACTGTCAGTAACTACAGTTTCCTCGCTACATCTGCAAGTGCAAGTTAAAACTCTACAATATAAAGCGAAAGCCATTTATCAACAGCACCCAGAAACGCAGCCGGCTTCGCTGGGCCCAAGCTCATCTAAGATGGACTGATGCAAAGTGGAAAAGTGTTCTGTGGTCTGACGAGTCCACATTTCAAATTGTTTTTGGAAACTGTGGACGTCGTGTCCTCCGGACCAAAGAGGAAAAGAACCATCCGGACTGTTATAGGCACAAAGTTGAAAAGCCAGCATCTGTGATGGTATGGGGGTGTATTAGTGCCTAAGGCATGGGCAACTTACATATATGTGAAAGCACCATTAATGCTGAAAAGTACATACAGGTTTTGGAGCAGGTCACTCGCGCCTTTGTGAGGGCGTCATTAATGCTTCAAAGTACAGAGATGTTGGAGTAATATACGTTGCCTTTAAGACAACATTTTATCCGGGGATGCCCATGTACATTTTAGATAGCCAACACAAAACTGCATTCTGCGCACATTACATGGCTGGCAAGAAAAAGGTGCGGTGCTGGACTGGCCTGCCTGCAGTCCGAACTTGTCCCAAATGAAGCACGTGTTGCGCATTTTCAGATTAAAAATGCAATGAAGAAAACCCTATTCTGTTGCGCACCGTAAGACCTATTTAGAAGAAGAATGGGACAAATAGGTGAAACACTTAATAAATTGGTGTCTTCATTCCATAAATGTTAAGGCTGCAGTAAATAACTCTTTATAAAAATAACATTTTTATGTATTTTGGAAGCTGTCACTCTGTAATAACATCTATAAAAAAGAAATAAAAACTTAGAAAAAATAAAATAGCACCTTTGACGACTCCTGGTGCTTCTGATGGCATTTGCAAGAATCCATCATGTCCAACTTCACTGCACATGCTCTCGACCTTGGTCAAGATCAATATCATCTGCGCCCAGTTACTTGAGGAGCTGAAAGTTGCAGTTGGTAATTTTTTGTGTTTCATTGGGAAAAAGGTCAGAATACCCTTTCAGCAATCAGTGATTGAAGTAGGCTTAGAGTAAATTTGGATTTCTGCGTGGTGGATCCGGACAGGGAAAATCCAGATACATCAAAATCTCTCCGTCCACACTTCCATTTTCTCAGTTGTCAACCACTGTATAACTGTTAAACTAGCAGAAAAAAAGACTAATCACAACAGCAAAAAAAAAAAAAAAAAAAGAATCAACCGAGAAGAAGGTGGAGTTTGGTTGTGATAACTGCATGATGCGTAAACTGGACATAATTGTTTGGAACAACTGCTGGCACTGTGTTAGTAAGTAGCTTGTTAGCATGCTACCACAGTAGCACTGGTCTGCATATTTATTTAGTTACAGTGAATGGGCTGTTATTATAATGAAGCTGAGCGAAACTTCGGTCAGGAAGACTTTCTCTCTCACGTGCACTTCAACCCTGTTTATTTTCTTTTCATTCACTCTCATGTTCACTCATAAATCTCTGCAGTCAATCTTTGTGGGCGTTATTTGAGCAGTCAGCTGGTGAAGTAGCTGATCTCTTCTATCCAACCAAGGCACACCACAGTTGCATCGCTAGCCAATCATGTTGCTGTCTTTTTAAAAAATGTAATTTTTCTCTGTCCTTGTTCGTTCATGCTGCCATCAATTTTACCATCAATTCATTAGCCAGCCAGCGGAGGATGGGCTTCCTCACAATAGCCAGGTTCCCACAGAGAAGTTTTTTCTCACCACTGTTCGAGGCTTTTTCTCAAGAATTGCCAAGCCACAATACGAAATCCAAAAACTGTGTTGACTTGACAGGCAGGGGTCAGAGCCAGGAAGACAGATGAGCAGAGGTACAAAAACCATAGGCAAAAAGTCATAGTCGATGAACAAAGCCAAGGGTCATACACAGGCTACCCAAACACAGAAATCATGGTCATACAAAAATGGGTCAAAATCCAAAAAGACAAAATAGTACAAAAAGGGCAATGGCAAGAATCGTAGTCAGACAAACCAGTAGAAGAAAAACAATACTCAGTGGCATACAAGGCGCTCTGCACAAAGAAATATTGATCAATGTTCTGACAAGGAGCTGGCAGTGAAAAGACTGCTTAAATAGATGGGAGGAAAGTCACATGCTATGTAGGGAGCAGGTGAGCTGGATCAGACTAGTGGCAGACTTGCCAGATGCAATACCCTCAATCGCCAGATGGCGCTAATTCTGTATCCGGGGCAGTTCAGACCCGTGCGGCAGATCGTTGTTTGTCCGAATCCCATTCAGATACATAGAGGAACACTGTCTATTAGCGAACCACCAGGGATTTCTTGGATTGTTAGAATAATTTCGAATGCACAGCATAGCAAGATCACCAAGTATACATTAGAGATAACAGCTGTCAATGTGAAGTGACTTAAAACTGAAGGATTCTTATCTATATGCCTGGTCATCTTAATGCTGGAATTCCCATGTCCTTGCATGGCAAAAGCCGTCTATCAGCGCCATTTTGCGATCATCTCCGCCCAAACAATACTTTAAACACGCCGATTTTTGGTGCATCCCACCCTGGACAGAAAATGTTATTTCTTTGTTTATTTGTTTGTCTGTTTTTCGTTACACCCAACAACACTGACTGTCATTTGAAGCAATTTGAGAAGGATGCATGAGACGACCCCCAAACTACGTGTTGCTTGTAGGCCAGGTGATCCGAGGCCTATGGCCATCGGCCGACACCGCACGGCTTACCGCCGAATATCCTACTTTTTTAAATACCGTAAACAAAGCGCCGATTTGGCTATTCTCTGCTATTGTGCCTTTGCATATTCGTTACTCAGGGGTTAGCCTACTTGGACTTTCATTATGACAGTCTACGAATGATGCGGGTAAAAAAGCTTAAAACTTTTTAGGAAAGTGATAGCGCCCTCTGTATACAGCTGACTGTAAAAACGTTGTCACTGGCCGATAGTTCTAATGTTCCTCTTGTAATTAGCAAACAAATTAAGATGATTAGCTGCTTTACTTACCAAACAAATCCAGGTTACCTCCACAAATCCAATAATCTTCTCAAACAAACTGAGCATGTGCGGTAGAAACATCTTCACATTGATTGCTCTGCTTGCCTCGAAAATTTTCGAGGATCAATAAAGTTTCTTGAATCTTACCTCTCTGTTAATTTACGCATGCGCTGGTGTGAGTTTGGTCAAGAGGAAGAGCACCTGGGCTACCCGGGGATGTTTATCAGCGGAGAAATGCATTTAATACTCCAAAATGCCCATTTTTCTGCCCAGAAGTTGATAGTTGGAGTCTTTATCCATGTATACCTCGCTTAACAGACGTCTCTGTCACACGAACAACGATAAAGAAGTCGATGAAGCTAACAATTAAATTTCTCCCATTGATATGTAACGGCAGTTCGTACAAGCTGGAAGGCCGCCCGCCCCGGATATCGTGAAGGAAGGTGAGGACATCTAGCGGCAGAAAGCTGAACCGGACAGCTGGCAAGGCCGCTATTACAACGGGAAAATCACGAGGGAAACTGAAAACGAAAATTGGCGAAAGCCAAGACACGGATGGGAATCACACAGACAGCCTATGACATTTAAACAGCTCTGGTCAAGGAGTTCTAAGTGCACAGATAACGAGTGCAGGAAAGTGATTAAGCACGTGGGAGAGATCTTGTTGAAACACAGGTGGAGACGGGTACAGCTGTGCAAGAGGTGGAGACTAGAACAGGGTGATTGCTGAGAGCGAATTAGTATAAATTAGTAGCGTTGCAACTTTACAGATTTACCTAAAGTGCTCGTTTGTAAGTTAGTAATCTATATACAAGGATTAGTTGTGTTGGTAGACCATGATACAAAATACAAATATTAGTTTTGTTAGTAATCAGAACAGTAAGATGAAGGAAGTAAACAAGAATCAAAGAAATATATTAACCACCGAAATTCATTTAAATCACCCGAACTAAGTGAGCACGCAAACAGGGAAGACGGACTGAACCAACTAGATCACAAGACAGGGGAGACAAGTGCAATGGAACTGAGAAATGGAAAGAACTAAAAACCAGAGTATTACAATAACCAAAAAGAATAAATAAAAGACAAAATCATGAACACTGAAGATGAACATAAACTGACCAAAAACCATAACCATGACAGCATAATACTCAACAGCATGCAGTACTTTAAAACTATGGCTCTAATAACCAGTGCCTGCATATATGTTTGCCTGGGGAGGGAGTGAAAATAACAGTCCAATAATGCCAGATCAGTAAGTCGCCAGCAGCTTAGAAGCAGACTTTACTCTTGTGAAGAGGGATGAAAACTAACTTGTCTTTCTGTGGTCTATCTGCTCCCCTGTTCCTGTGGTTTGGCCTGGAGTGTACTTATCATCAGAGCCTAATGCTCTCATCCTGTGCAGTACACTGTAATTATGTAAAATAAAAGTTCTTGCATTATTTGTTGCAAAGTACCCTTTATAATATGTGCGCCTTGTTACTAGGTTTAGGAGCTAAAGCTAACATCACGAGGGTAATGTTAGTTCCCTTACTTGCTCGACAAATATTCAACCTCATCTTTCAATAGTCTTTTGATTACCGAGCACAATGGCAATGACTTCGAGATGGTGTGATATGTGTCAGTGAGTATCATGGAAATACTTAATGTTTATTTCTTGTCTTTACTGGTTTCTTCCTTCGCAGTAATAAACTGTGTATAATGTTGGTGAACCGAAATGGTGAATGAGCATTTGGACTTGGAAGGGGAGCTACAGAGGTGAAAGAGGGAGCATCGAGGGAAGTGCAGTGGTGTTTAAGCTCAAAATCTCTCTTGCGCCTTTTCTCCAAAGTTACCAACTGCAGCTTTAAGCCTCGTGACAAGGAATGGCAACATTACAATTTTAAATTCTTTACTTCCCCACCTTTTTTCAAAATATCCCAGAAGAATCAAGATTGAAATCAGTATTTATTTTGAAAAATCTAGAAAATTCATGGTGAAAAATCAGATATTACGCTGCTGTCCATCCTGTTTTCAAGGCAATGCAGGTCAAAGTGAATTTATAAATCACTGCTTTCAATTTTAAGCACAAAAGTTGGGACAGTATGTTTAGACATCATATAAGATGGCTGTTTGCTCCATCTGTTCTCAAATTCTCCCCTGAATGTGTTATTCTGCCTCACCGTGGTTTTCAGTCTGTTTGGCCTACTTTTAGACCATCATTACCAGAAATGTAACAACCAGACCCATTCACAAGAGGCTCATCAGCCTCACAGATTATTTTTCACCAAGTCCCTCTCCCTGAACTACAGCCATATAACTCTCCTATTTTAAATATTTACTGCACCATTTGCACAGGAACTTTCTCTTTATGAAAACTTAACCCAAACATTTCTGAAGAGGTGTTTGGTCCACAGGTTCTGTTTGCGTTAGTGTGCAGACACCTGGTGGCACCCTTTTGTATCCTGAATGTGATTTGTGAAATGGCATCAGACTTCATGATTACCTTCGTTTTGTTTTTGCATGCAGACTGCTTCAGGCACACTTGATTTGCCTTCATGGGTGTAATTGAAAATCATCTTCAGACACGCACACACACACACACACACACACACACACCCACACACGCACACACACGCACACACACGCACACACACACGCACACACACACACACAAAACCTTTGCAGCTGTGTGCCTCTGAAGGCGTTTCATAAGACAAAACTGAAAGGGTAGATCAGCAAGACTGAACACCAAGTGTGAGTGATGGTGGAACCAAAATATAAGCGAGATATTAGAAGCAATGGAAGCCCTGAAAACTCTTAAAGTGATAGGCGCTAAACTCCCATCAACAAACATGAACCTGTGGAAGAGGATTTCTGGCAAGTCCCCTGCTCTTTTCATTCTTTATTTATTTTTTCAGTAAAATGACCTGGAGCTTTTGTCAGATGCCTTTTAAAGCCTCTAGAAACTTGTCTTGACATAGCGAAAATTCACGTACAGTACAGGCGAGCAGACAGTGCCATTTCTACGCGGTATTATCGGGAGAAATACACGAGAATATCGCAACGCAGCGTAAATGTGCGAGTCACATATATCGTGCATAGGAAAAGTAATAGGCCTAGTGCCAGTGACAAGTATACATGTGTATCGCGATAAGTCTCGCATGAAACTGGGGTCGGTAAACAGCATTGTAAGTAAACGAGATTCCGAATGTCTAACAACGAGTTTCAAGGTTTTATTGTCTCACACACGTTTAAAATATGGGACCTGCACAGTGTCATTAATGTTTTTGATTTTCTTATGTATTGATAATACACTCAAAATATTATTTTGTTAAAATTTAAGAAAAACAAATTTGTTACGCCTTTTTAACAAATTAATTTGTTGATGCAACAGAATCCGATTTGTTATTCTAACAAAAATCTTAACAAAATAGATTTAGTTTGCTAGCCAGCTTGTCAGCTAGCTTGCGTTCACTACAATGAATGTGGTTACCCTTCACATCGCCCATAAAATAAACACACAACCAAAAAAATCATCAATTTATCGCTAATATTGAAACAGCGAGCTAATTCGCAAGGTAGCTAGCAAGCTAAAATGATATTGAACTCAGTAATGCAATAGCTAGCTAGGTAGATAGACAACTGGTTAGCGGGTTAGAAGGCTAAACTTCACAAACATTGAAATAGCTGGCTAAAAGTCTTGGAACAGACGTAACCAAACGAGTCAGTTCAGCACTGAGTAGGTGGTTGCGCGCAGGGATAATTCGTGCTGCGGTCTGCCTCAGAGTACAGTGGGTTACAGTGATTTCATACCGGCATGGAACGTGGCTCAGCCAATCACATTTAAGGATGGGAAGCACCCGTTTTATAATGCTGATTAACTTCATGAACACTCCATAGTCCTGTCCGTACATAACAAAGAACCCATCATCCTGCAGCTCAACATATGTAGGCTACTCTTGAAAATAAAAAAAACACTGCATTGTTAACTCAGATTACACCACAGATATGTGGTTCTACATTTTGACATCGAAATAAGGTATTTTTTGGACGTCTATTGACGTGCAAGAGAGGTGCAGGAAATAGATCCTTTTCACAGTTGCCATTTTACATGTAAAAGCTGGGCAATCACTCATGTAATTAAGCTAATAAAAGTGATTATGGTTTTATTGCATATAGCCTTGGTTTGTTAGAATCATTCCAGTAAGACAGCAACCATAACATAAGAGCCACATGACTCTGAAACACCTGGGTGGAATGAGACCATAATTATTACACCTGTGCTTGATGCATGACATGTCAAAATGGCCTCTGTGAAAAAGGTCGGACATAAGCGAACAATTAATAGGCAAGAATTGGAGAGCGCGAGAGTGACACTCATAAATTGCCGACATGATCTGCACGTCGGGTGGACGTCTCATGTTTGCTGGATTAATAATAATATAAATAATTATCATCATCATCAACAACAACAACTCCCTCTGTGCTCTCGCTCCAGTTCTTGCCGATTATTGTTAAATTAGTTGTTGGACCTTTTTCACAAAGGACATTTTGGCACAGGTGAAAAAAAAAATGATGGTCTCATTCCATTTAGGTGTTTCGGGACCATACTGCCCTTGCGCTGTGGTTCCTGTCTCACTAGAATAGTTGTGACACGCCAATATGGAATCAAACCATGATCAATCTGATTAGCCAATCACACATTTGCTTGCCCTGCTATGTCTTGTAAAATGACAACCGTGAAAACGACCTAAATCTTGCACCTGTGTTGCATGTCAATAGACATCCAAAAAAATACAATATATTGACATATGAATGTAGAACCACATAGTATCAATTGTGTCATCTGAGTTGACAGTGCAGGGTGTTTTATTTTGAAGAGAATATGCGTTGAGCTACAGGAAGTGGTGGGTTCTGTGACAGGACTGTGGGGATATTCATGCTCTTAAACAGCGATACAAACTGTTGAATGCGATTTTAAAAATTGCTGACATGATCTACACGTCAGGCAGATGATCTTCTGAGATTCAGTCTAAGGTTCAATCTTGCACCTTATTTGTGCGTCGTATTGACAACCAGATATGGTCCTGGACCAACCAATGTGATATAGACATGATCTACACATCGGGTGGACGTCTTATGTTTGCTGGGTTCCCAATGACAAAACGACAGAAACATTGTGATATGGAAATACAGCAAACTCTGGGACATAAAGGTTCAAAATAAGTTGCTCCTTTGTATATTTCATAAAGCAAACATGAAAATAAACATACTTTTCTGTTAAGCTCACAATGTGTTTGTCTGGCCTCGTTTTCCTCACGAGTGGTGAAGAGTGAACCGCTGAATTAACCAACGGTTCACTGCTTGTGATCACAGGCTGTAAGGTGATTTGAGCTCAAGTCACCACTTGTGTTCTGAGAAACACCATTTTCACAAGCTGGTTTGAACGCAGCATAAGACATTCGAGTCAGAGTGGAATTACTATTCCACAAGCACAAGTCCCATTCAGAAAAACTTTTACTGGTGCGTTTTGATTGGAGCTAATACAAACATACATGATAGGGGACATAGCGGGTGACAGACAAATACGAGGACAGACGGATGGACAGATAGATAAATGGAACCAAAACGCAGTTGGAATGATGGAATTTCTTTTTATTGGTTTGGCTTATTACGTAATAACCCACTAAGAAAACCATGCCCAATTCAACCGCAGGAAGAAGATAGGTGCTAAAAATGTAATGACTAAATCTCAGATTGGAATTGAAAATAATTTCTAACACTGATTTCCTTTCTGTGAGGTTTTACAAAATGAAACAAGAGCAAACACTAGTAAAATGCAAAAGGGAGGCTTTATTTCTGAAGGGGGAAACCCCCAACAGAGCTGGGGACAGTACAAAGTCCGCAATCCAAAATCAGAATCCAATGGGCAAAATCCAGAGTCATACACAGGGCACCAATCACAAAAATTGTAGTCAGACAAAATGGGTCAAAAAACAAGAATGCGGCAAAGTACAGGGATCAGGCTAAGCTCGAACTCTTGGACGGTCCAGTCAGATATATAAATCACAAGGATACAAGGCAAGAGAAGCGGGGCACAGGTAAGCAATGGAAGAACGATCTGACCAGGAAGTGCTACAAACAGACAGCTAATATACATTTCCGGGAAACCACATGACTAGGGAACACTGGTGCAATCAATGGAAACAATAATCATGGAGAGAAACATTAGGAACAAACTAATCACATGAATTTGGCCGTAGGCAAAACGCAGACAGGGATCACAAGACAAACCTACGGACAGACTCCAGTCACGGAGTACTAAAAGTGCATAGATTAGAGAAAGGAAAGCACAAAGCAGTTTGTGGAGACCCACAGAAAGTGCAGCAGAGATAATTAGGGAAAGGCAAGAGGCGGAGACTAGAATTGGGCGAATGCTGAGAGATCGTTAGTCAATTAGTAAGTGCAGCTATACAATCCCGAGTGCTTGTTATTAAGTTAGTCAAAATATACAAGGTTGGTGTTGGCTAGTAATTATCAAAATAACAAACTGTTAGTATGTGTTAGTAAGATAGCAAAAGTAAGAGGAAGGAAGAACACGAGATAATGAAAGAAGATTAAAACCCAGAAACCGATAAATCACCCGAATGAGTGGCACGGTATACAAGGGACCGTGAGCAAATACAACACTCAAGACAAGACGGGGGAGACAAAGTGCAAAGCATGGAAATGAAACATGGCATAGAAATGAAACATGGCATAGGAATGAAACATGGCATGGAAACTATGAATAAACTAAAACATGAACAATAATAAAACATGAAATCTAAGTTACCAAAACACAATACATAATCTAGGAATGATCAAACATAAGCAGAGGTCACTAAACACATGGGTCAGACAAAACATGGCACAAGGCCAGGCACGGAACTTGAACTTGGGCATGGGCATAAATCATGGGACATGGCATGGCAAAGACAGATGCAGAATCGCAACACCTTCTCATTAATTAATCAGAAAATTATCATGCTTACAATCTCATACTGCGGTCTCCTGAGTACATTCCCAGAAGCGTGACAATAAAGACCTCATCAATGATTTTGCCACTGTGAAAGTTCAACTCATGATTTTAAATGCTTGTCATACGTCGAACTTTTGCAAAGCACAAATAACCAATTTACTAAATTATTCAATTACCAGTGCTTCAACTTTAGAGGCGTTGGTAATGTAATGATTTTATTACTAAAGCATCGCGGCAAGGAGTATGCAACTTCTCTTCGCCGCAAATGTTGCCGATTCTCTTGAATGCTGAAAACATTTTGATTAAGATTAAAAACAAGTAGGTTGCTCAGCTGAAACAAATCGCTAAAACAAGAAATAGAATTCAGAGAAAGTTTTGGATTATTTATTATTATTATTATTATTATTATTATTATTATTATTATTATTATTTCCATCCCAGCAATATCACTATTAAACACGTTGTCAGTGTAGCCCATCTGTGATCTTTGTCATTTCTTTATAATATCTTAATAATTACAGGCTTATATATTGGTCTTGATTATTCAGTAAATAAATTGTGTGATTATTAGTCAAGCAATCTAAAGCTGAAACTGCTTGAAAGCAATTATGAGTTTAAGGGTCCAAGGCTCATTGCATGCTATTGAAAATCCGGTAGCGCCGGCGTTACCGCTGGGGGGATGTGAGGCTTTAGGGAGTTGCCGGTTCAGTCCAAATTCAGTTAAAATGTCAGATACCTTGCCAAGTCAAAAAAGGTTGCACACTCTTGTATTTACTGTGATCTTTGTCATTTCTTTATAATATCTTAATAATTACAGGCTTATATATTGGTCTTGATTATTCAGTAAATAAATTGTGTGATTATTAGTCAAGCAATCTAAAGCTGAAACTGCTTGAAAGCAATTATGCGTTTTAGGGTCCAAGGCTCATTGCATGCTGTTGAAAATCCGGTAGCGCCGGCGTTACCGCTAGGGGGATGTGGGGCTTTAGGGAGTTGCCGGTTCAGTCCAAATTCAGTTAAAATGTCAGATACCTTGCCAAGTCAAAAAAGGTTGCACACTCTTGTATTTTACTGGACTGCCTTCAGTTTTGATCATGGCACACATTCCTCATCACATTGTTTTCATAATCTTATTTGTACAATGTTATTTACGACCAGTGTTGCATTGATTTTGGGGCAATATCTTGTATTAAGAAAGAAACCACTCCGCAAAGCCTTCTCCAGCACATCCTGCAGACCTTCAAGTGGTTAAGGTCAGGACTTTAGAGGCCTAATCATGCGTGAATATGATTATTCATGCTTGCTGAACTACTCTTTAACAATATGAGCCCAATGAATCTTGCATTGTCATCCTGGAAAATGCCTGTGCCGTCAGGGATTTAAAAATCAATGGATGGGATAACCTAGTCTTGCAGTGTATTCAGGTAGTCTGCTGACCTCATTGATGCATAACATTGCTGAGGCTAGACCTGACCAACTGAAGAAGCCCCAGATCATTATTCCACCTCCACAGGCTTGTACAGTAAGCATTATGCACGACAGATTCATTGGTTCATTGGCTTCCTTTCTTACCCTCACACGCCTGTCGCTCTAAAATTGGGTAAATCTGAACTCATCAGACCACATGACCTTCTTATATTGCTCCCTAGTCCATTATTAATGCTCCCTTGCAAATTGAAGCACATTTTTTTCCAGACTGGCGTCACTAACAAGTGGTTTACTTCTGGCCATGTATCTGTTTAGTCCCCGACCTGCTAGTTACTTTTGTATTTTACGACACAAATAAGGCCATGAGTTCTACTGTTGATTTTTTATGATGAAACATAATCAAGCGTTTTAATAATCTTCAGTCATGATCATTCATATTTTATTGTCTGTCCCATTTCTTCCGCAAAGTTGCCGTTTCACCACTAATCTCTCGGTTTTAATTATGTGTTTGACAGGTATTCATCCATTTCCAGAGATTTCCAGCATAGTCCTCAGGCATTAGCTTTGCTACATGCAAGCCAATAATTTTGCCCCTCTAGAAACCCTGCTACATATTTTCTACAACCATGGGACACGTCTTCTGACATGGTGGTTCAATAAATAAGAAGCCAGACACTGCAGCAGTCAGGGTTAAAAAACATTGCAGGCAGGTGAAATATATGAATCACTGCAATAATGATTCAGTCATAGGCTCCTTAGTATTTACGTATTAAAATCCAAATGGAAACTTTTTTGGCCAGCCAGTGTATTTATAATTGAATAAAAGTTTCTGTTTTCTATGTATGTAGGCCTAAGTGAAATTGTAGTGAAGTGCCCGCTCACTTTTGACCATGTGGTGTATATGTAATATAGTACATATAGTAATTATTGAAGGAGACAGTCGTTCCCTTTAAATTATAATTGTGCTCATGCCAATGTGTTGTTGCTCTTGAAATAAATGGATGCGATGAGATGCATTTTAATGTGCGCTGCTTATAATGTGTATATATGTACTATGATGCAAGATCAACATTAGAATATTCTGATTTATTCAACCTGTTTATCTGCTTACCATTTTATTCCAACCTAATGTGTTAATCTCAACACACTTTAAGTTTACTAGTTTCTGAATTTATATGCTGAAGAGTGTCTAATTAAACTGTCTCTGGTCATTAACCATGAGTACACCTCCTTAAGGTGATTTTGCTGACAGTTAGATCATATATGGCAATAGTGTATCCCTAATATGCCCGTGAAGTCATTACAATTCTAGTCTTGACTTCGCCTGTCTGTTTACTGTCTGCAGTAACTACTGCTTTCATAACAAAAGAGCTGGCTTTTTTAAAAGCATACGGTGATTTCTGAGACAGCCTTGGATTCGTTAAGTATTTGAAGCATTGTTTTAAAAATATGTTTAAGTGAGTCTGACAAATACCAGTAGTGATTCACATCAGCATTAGAGTGTTCACTTGAGGTCACCCATGTGTACTGTATGCATGTACATTGTGGTAAATCGGTATTAAAAAAGGCAACCTTGTTTCCAAAAAAGTTGGGGCACTGCGTAAAATGCAAATATGAACAGATAAAATAATATGCAAATCATTTAAATTCTACAGCTAAGCACTTAACTGAAACTACATCACGCTCATACTTAGTGGCCAACACAGGACGCCATGTTTTCATCGCAACAGCATTACATCAAATAGAAAATATCTTGATCTTGTACATTTTTTAATACACATTTTCCTGTCATATCTTGGATTGTTGGAAACCTTAGGATTTGCTCTAGAATTTAAAGTAAGCCTGGAGTTCCAAAGGTTTGAATACAGTCTTGACGCATTCATGGGTCCCTATGTTATATGGGGTTAAAACAGAAAATGGCCACCACTGATGGGAGACATATGCTGGCCTGGCCATTGATGTAGTTTTTTCTCATGGTCGGGTCAAATTCTATCTGCAGGGTATTCCCCACTTTCCTGTGCAATAATATATCCCCCATTCGAGTGGTTGGATGAGCTGAGTTGTTCAGTGGGTGGTACCTGTTTGCATTCATAAGGGTGGACAAACAGTTAAGCAGGCAATGTTTTTGAATTTTAACAAGGCTAGTAGACATTGAAAGTCTGACATTCACTGGTGACTGCCAATAACCTTATGTATTAAAATTAATAGAATGAGTTTTTGTATGCTATCTATGAAGTACATACAGATCATGATTACAATATGATACATTGCTGATAAAATGATGACTAGTTTTCAAATGTATATATAGTTGTGTATTAACAAAACTAGATGCAGTTGAAATAAGACTTTATCTTAACTCTGTAGTTGTTAAGTCAATCAACATATTTGAAAATATTGTTGATGGCATAGAAACAACAAAGTTAACTTTTAAATTAACAGAGTTAACTTGTCAAAATTAAATGAACTTAACTAGTTAATTTCCATATATACATTTACTTAATTGATCAAATTTTAGTATTAACTAGTTAATCCAACATGTTAATCTCCCCATGCCTGCAGTTCAGGCTTAACTTTTACTACCACAGAAGAAAATGCATAGATGAGATGCGCAATGAGTTGCTAATGAATTGCATTTTATATAGTTCCTTTGTGTTTCAAGGTGCTTCACAGAAAAAAAGTTGGGGAGGGGGAATAATCTGTCACGGGGAGAGCTGCGCCACTATATCATAATATGGGGAGCACTTCTCTTTGTTTTTCAAGACTGCATAAAAAATTGTGGCTTGGAGATTGTCTCATCAACATTTTAAAGAACCCATAATCCATCAAAGCCAGCTGGCTGCTTTATCTTAGTTTTTTCATTACTTTAGACTGCCTCGTTTCAATGTTGTCAGTTACTTCCTGTTGTAATTAGTGTGCATTGAAAATGCTCACTATTGTTATCCTGGTCTTCTTCTTATTATTATTATTATTATTATTATTATTATTATTATTATTATTATTCTTCTAACACACTTAATGCGGCCTCAACCGTTTATCGTAGAAACTTCATTCAAACTGCGTTGCGTAGGTCTTACTTAGGACACCTGTGCAATGTATTTTTCATCTTTGTAACTTTTATACTTTTTGAGTTATTAATAAAAAACTATAAATTTTTTCCTCCCACAGACTTAACATTGGCATTATGACATCACAATAGGGCCATTAAGCAAATGGAATCTTGTGCCAGGTGTTCTGACCACCTGCTGTAACTGTCAGTTTCTCAGGCTGTAAGACTACAATCTGGCTCTCTTGAGACTACAGCTTCCTTACTGCTTTCCTTCCTTCTATTTTCTGTCATTCCTTCTTTCTTTTTCCCTCCTATTTCTTTCCTTCGTTCCTTACTTCCTTTATTCGTTCCTGCTTTCCTACTTTACTTCCTTCTATCCTGCCTTTCATCCTTCCTCCCATTCTTCCTCCCTACCAATTTTCTTTCCTACCTTCCTTAGTTTTTCTTTCCTTCCATCATGCCTTCTTTCATTCCTTCATATCCTTCTTATCTTTCTTCCTTTCTTCTTTCTGCTTTCCCTCTCTTTCCCTCCCTCTTCCTTTCTTTACTTTTTCTTTCCTTCCTTCTCTCTTTCCTTCCGTTTTTCATTTCTTCTTCCTCACTTCCTTCCTTCCTTCTATCTTTACTTAAATCCTTCTTCTTCCCTTCTTCCTTTCCTTCCTTCTTTACTTCCTTCTTTCCTTCATTCCTCTGTTTCTTTCCATCCATCCTCGCCTTCTTTCCTTTGTTCTTTCCTGCCTTCCTTTGATTTCCTTCTTTTTTCCTATATTCCTTCTTTCCTTACTTCCCTCATTAGTTCCTTCTTTCCCTCCTTCCTTCCTTGTTAATATTCCAAATAATTTCGTAATCGTACGGTTCACTACTTCTCCCAGTTTTCACTCGATCCCCAAACAAGACACATCAACGCCCTAGCAACAACAAGAACAACATAGCAACTGTCGAGCAATGCCCAAGCAAATATTCAGAACACCATAGCAACCGCCAAGCAACCACCCAAAACACCATAGCAACTGCCTAGCAACCACCCAGAACACTATAGCAACTGCCTAGCAACGCCCTAGCAACCACCCAGAAAACCATAGCAACCGCCTAGCAACCACCCAAAACACCATAGCAACTGCCTAGCAACGCCCTAGCAACCACCCAGAACACCATAGCAACCGCCTAGCAACCACCCAGAACACCATAGCAACCGCCTAGCAACCACCCAGAACACCATAGCAACTGCCTAGCAACGCCCTAGCAACCATCCAGAACACCTTAGCAACTGCCGAGCAACGCCCTAGCAACCACCCAGAACGCTATAGCAACTGCCTAGCAACGCCCTAGCAACCACCCAGAACACGATAGCAACCACCCAGCAACCACCCAAAACACCATAGCAACTGCCTAGCAACGCCCTAGCACCCACCCAGAACACCATAGCACCCGCCTAGCAACCACCCAGAACATCCTAGCAACTGCCTAGCAACACCCTAACAACCACCCAGAACACCATAGCAACTGCCTAGCAACACCCTAACAACCACCCAGAACACCATAGCAACCGCCGAGCAACGCCCTAGCAACCACCCAGAACACCATAGCATCCGCCTAGCAACACCCTAACAACCACCCAGAACACCATAGCAACCGCCTAGCAACGCCCTAGCAACCACCCAGAACACCATAGCAACTGCCTAGCAACCACCCAGAACACCATAGCAACTGCCTAGCAACGCCCTAGCAACCACCCAGAACACCATAGCAACCGCCTAGCAACCACCCAGAACACCATAGCACCCGCCTAGCAGCCACCCAGAACACCATTGCAACTGCCTAGCGACGCCCTAGCAACCACCCAGAACACAATAGCAACTGCCTAGCAACCACCCAGAACACCATAGCAACCACATAGCAACCACCCAGAACACCATAGCAACTGCCTAGCACCGCCCTAGCAACCACCCAGAACACCATAACAACCACCTAGCAACCACCCAAAACACCATAGCAACTGCCTAGCAACGCCCTAGCAACCACCCAGAACACCATAGCAACCGCCTAGCAACCACCCAGAACACCATAGCAACTGCCTAGCAACGCCCTAGCAACCACCCAGAACAACATAGCAACCGCCTAGCAACCACCCAGAACACCATAGCAACCGCCTAGCAACCACCCAGAACACCATAGCAACTGCCTAGCAACGCCCTAGCAACCACCCAGAACACCACAGCAACTGCCCAGCAACGCCCTAGCAACCACCCAGAACGCTATAGCAACTGCCTAGCAACGCCCTAGCAACCACCCAGAACACCATAGCAACCGCCTAACAACCACCCAGAACACCATAGCAACTGCCTAGCAACGCCCTAGCAACCACCCAGAACACCATAGCAACCGCCTAGCAACGCCCTAGCAACCACCCAGAACACCATAGCAACAGCCTAGCAATGCCCTAGCAACCACCCAGAACACCATAGCAACCGCCTAGCAACCACCCAGAACACCATAGCAACTGCCTACCACCGCCCTAGCCCCCCCCCAGACCACCATAGCACCCGCCTAGCACCCACCCAGAACACCATAGCAACCCCCTAGCACCCACCAAGAACACCATAGCAACTGCCTAGCACCGCCCGAGCAACCACCCAGAACACCATAGCACCCGCCCAGCAACCACCCAGAACACCATAGCAACTGCCTAGCAACGCCCAAGCAACCACCCAGACCACCATAGCAACCACCTAGCAACCACCCAAAACACCATAGCAACTGCCTTGCAACGCCCTAGCAACCACCCAGAACACCATAGCAACCGCCTAGCAACCACCCAGAACACCATAGCAACTGCCTAGCAACACCCTAACAACCACCCAGAACACCATAGCAACCGCCTAGCAACGCCCTAGCAACCACCCACAACACCATAGCAACAGCCTAGCAATGCCCTAGCAACCTCCCAGAACACCATAGCAACCGCCTAGCAAGGCCCTAGCAACCACCTAGAACACCATAGCAACCGCCTAGCAATGCCCTAGCAACCTCCCAGAACACCAAAGCAACCGCCTAGCAACCACCCAGCACACTATAGCAACTGCCTAGCAACGCCCTAGCAACCACCCAGAACACCATAGCAACCGCCTAGCAACCACCCAGAACACAATAGCAACCGCCTAGCTACCACCCAGAACACCATAGCAACGCCCTAGCAACCACCCAGAACACCATAGCAACTGCCTAGCAACGCCCTAGCAACCACCCAGAACACCATAGCAAGCGCCTAGCAACCATCAGAACACCATAGCAACTGCCTAGCAACGCCCTAGCAACCACCCAGAACACCATAGCAACCGCCTAGCAACCACCCAGAACACAATAGCAACCGCCTAGCAACAACACAGAACACCATAGCAACTGCCTTGCAATGATCTAGCAACCACCCAGAACACCATTGCAACCGCCTTGCTACCACCCAGAACACCATAGCAACCCCCTAGCAACCACCCAAAACACCACAACAACCGCCTAACAACCACCCAGAACACCATAGCAACACCCTAGCAACCACCCAGAACACCATACCAACGCCCTAGCAACCACCCAGAACACCATAGCAACCGCCTAGCAACGCCCGAGAAACCACCCAGAACACCATAGCAACCGCCTACCAACGCCCTAGCAACCAGCAAGAACATCATAGCAACCCCCTAGCAACCACCCAGAACACCATAGCAACTGCCTAGCAACACCCTAGCAACCACCCAGAACACCATAGCAACCGCCTGGCAATGCCGTGGCAACCACCCAGAACACCATACCAACTGCTTAGCAATGCCCTAGCAACCACCCAGAACGCCATAGCAACCACCCTAACAACAACCCAGAACACCATAGCAACTGCCTACCAACGCCATTGCAACCACCCAGAACACCATAGGAACGGACTAGCAACCACCCAGAACAGCATAGCAACTGCCTAGCAACACCCTAGCAACCACCCAGAACACCATAGCAACCACCTAGCAACGCCCTAGCAACCACCCAGAACATCATAGCAACTGCTTAGCAAAGCCCTAGCAACCACCCAGAATGCCATAGCAACCGCCTAGCAACCACCCAGAACCCCATAGCAACGCCCGAACAACCACCCAGTACGCCATAGCAACCGCCTAGCAACTACCCAGAACACCATAGCAACCGCCTAGCAATGCCCTATCAACCACCCAGAACACCATAGCAACTGCCTAGCAATGCCCTAGCAACCACCCAGAACACGATAGCAGCTGCCTAGCAACACCCTCACAAGTACACAGAACACCATAGCAACTGCCTAACAACTGTTACAGCCAGTCCTCATTATGTCAAATTACAATAAAAAATGTAACTTTTTAAGCTACTCAACTTATCAACCTTTCAGCCATTCCAACTCCTGATTGTTTTCGACTATGACTTCCGGCAACTGTTTCTTCTGCCCAATCCTGTCTCAAAATATAAGTCCTTACTACAATTTTTCACTATTAAAAAATGTCACTATTAAAAATTTCCATATGACAGTTGTCATCAACTATGACTCCCGCAAACTGTTTCCTCAGTCCACATCTGTTTCAAAATAAAAGTCCTCACCACTACCATAATTATCCTCCTAAAAACGTAGCTACCAATATCATAATGCAATGATATGTTACAAACTCCACCTTATGCAACTACACTTTGCATTTTCAATGCACACGTAATTCCCTGGAATTACATTATCTAGTTTTTCATGTTCTTTTCTCTGGTGTCTTTGGAATCTAAGCTTTAAATTATGCCATTTTTGAGTGCATCAGTGTTGTCATTGTTCTCATAAAGCAGCGGCTACTTCCTGATTTTAACACAGCTAACCTCATCTCACGTCCCTCTACCAAACCAAAAGTGTTTGTGTGTATTCAACAGAACACAATATAAGAAGGGCTGGAAATAGCTTCTGTTAATGTGGCACAGAGACTCCAACTCATGGAGGCTGCCATGCTTGTCTGTGGATCTTCTTAGCACTAAAGCAGGGATACTGACTCTTTTCCAGAATGAGCTGGTGTTGGTGCAGGCTTTCTTTTTTACCCGCCAGTCACGCACCTGATTCTAATGATCAACCCTTAAAGATTTTGCCATAGGCCCTTGATTAGTATAATCAGGTGTGAAACTGCATGGTTAGAATGAAAGCCTGCACCCACACCGGCTCATTCTGGAAAATAGTGAGTATCCCTGTACTAAAGCATACACACTGGGGCCGTTTTTCGGCACCAGAGCAACCATGTTAGGTATTGAAATGGGAAGAGAATCTGAAAACGTCCTTCATGAATGGCGCTTGATAGCTTGTCTCACAGTATTCCAATTGGATTAGAGGTCAGGGCTCACATTTGAGTATTTGGAGCAATGAACACGTCCTCCAGGCTTTTAGGCGGCATAGCAGCCTCATGTTATGATGCTTCCATTTCTATGCTGCAGTTTTGCATGTTTCTGCCAAAAACTTGAATTAATGATTTATTTGTCCTTAGATTATTATTCTAGTAGCATTTATAAAATTTAAGACTACAAATTTGAGTGGGACTAACATAGTTATTTATTGAAATGATGAGCAGGGTTTCTGTGCCCGGAGTCGTCCCTTTAACAATATTCTTGCTCCTCATTGAATGAAGTGATAATTACACGACTTTGAGAGACATTGGCCGATCCTTGGCTGTTATCCAGGGGCCCTTCTCCACCTCATTGAGCACTTCTCTTTGTGCTCTTGCAGAGATCATTTAAGAATCCCCTCTCTTAGGGAGTTTAGTGACTATTAAGGCACATTACTAATTTCATCCATTTACACGTTGTAGATAATTTGTCTTTTTGTGGCTTATTGGACACCCTGGCCTATGTGAATGCATTTGTGCTCCTTCATTTTGCTTCAATGTAATGCCCCTCCCCCAAGGCATTCAGGACTCATGGCTACCTGCCCTCAGCTAACTATTCTGTTATCCCCTCTGTTCTGTCAGTTGATTGTCGCACCTGGTTTTCTTTAGTTAATCATCATTCCATTGCCAAGTAGTGAAAGTGAAAGAAAACTTTCACATGAAATCAAAGTTAAATAAAAGGAACTAACATTACCCATATGGAGTCCGGATATTATGACTTTTTTTGTTTGTGATTTCTCTGTATAGATGTATGCTTCAAATAACGAATATGCAACCAAACAATAAAAAAAAACTGAAGGTCGCCATCTTTCCATCCAGACACGTAGCCAGTGGGGGGGCACAGACATGCCACTTTATGACAATAATTAGTCCTGGGTAGTTCTCAATCATTTTCCTTTATTGACGCGTTTTCCAATTATCGTAATTTTTAAAAGAAGTTTTATCGTAACTGAAGACATGTTTTCTCTCCATATGCGATCTAACAGCGATGAAATCATGGGCTAAATTCATTCCATCCCTCAGAAAAGGTTTAACCAACGAGAGGCAGAGGCACGCTTTGGCAGTCTCAAGACAGTGACATTGATTGACCATGGTATAACAAAAGTCTCTAAAAGCTTAACTCATTTTGTATTAAATTCCCACTCTTCTTTAGCTGTTTTGTCAGCTTAAATAGGGTTAATTTTTCTCTTTCAGTCTTGGCCTCTCCCAATACCTGACCTCACTTCCATGGAATGTCCAGCTTTCAAATGCAAACCTTCATACTCCATGACAGTACTTCTCATCTATCGTCCCTAAAACCAAACTCATCATTTCTCCCTGAAATACATGATCTCCTCACATCACTCTGCTCTATGTCAAAAAATGTAGTAATTATTGGCGATATCAACATCCACGTTGACAATCTCTCCTGTCCTCTGGAAACAGAGCTTCGGAGTCTGTTGGAACGCCTCGGCCTGCAGCAACATGTTGAGGTTCCTACCCACAGAGGTCACACCCTGGATCTGGTCATCACCGACTCAGCCTCCCTCAAGAGTCTTGAGGTCTACAATCTTGGGGTGTCTGATCACAAGTTGGTCTCTATATGTCCCTGACCTCTCTGCTACCCTCTACCAGACCCAAGTGCCAAATTACCTTCAGGAATCTGAAACGCATTGTCTCTGTCGACCTGAACACAGACCTCCAGCATATCACCTGCCCAGCGTCTGCAACCATGGACAAGCTAGTGGAGCACTACAACACCTCTCTGACTGGTGTTCTTGACCTGCATGCTCCAGTTAAGACGCGTGTGGTCTCATTCGAACGCTCTGCCCCCTGGTTCAAAACAGCTGCCGTGCACTGGAACGTCGACTCAGACACACCGGGCTCACTGTCCACAAATTTGCCTTCAGTGAGCATCAAAAAATCTACTCCCAGGCCTGAAAGATGCTCGCTCGGAATTTTACTCCAACCTTATCAATAAGAACACTGGCAACTCTAAGAAGCTTTTTTCCACAATAAAATGCCTCCTGAAACCGTAATCATCCTCCCCTACTGAAGCTACAGATGACCGATGCAACAGCTTCATTGACTACTTTAGATCCAAAGTCAACAACATCCAACATCAGGATATCATTAGCCTCCGTTGCAGACGTCTTATGGTGTTCGGTTAACTTCCCTCCCCCAACAACGTCTGCGCACTCAAGCGAGGTTTTGTGTTCCGAGACGTAATGTGATTGTGCTTGATGAGCCAATCAGAATGCTTGTTATATGTCATGATCTCTGTCATTACTATGGCTTTTCCCAGCGGCTTGTCAAAAATAGTAAAATGGCGAGTAAAGAAACTCCTAAAATTCTTGTAGAAAACAACATTTGTTTTGTGTGTAAAACAAAAATCCTCTCAAAAAAAGACAAGATACGTGTGCATGGAAAAGGCAAGCTTGATATCGCTGCAGTAATAAGCTCTGTCATCTCTCTTAACACAGCGGTATACACGAACGAGTTATTCGTCTGCCGAACGGGCTGCTATCGCTTACTTGAAAAAATTTCGAAAATAGAGAAAGAAGTTGATGAAAAGCGACCGGAATTAAAACTTCTTTATGAAAGCGACCGGCGCCGAGTAAAAGTGCAACCAAGGTGTCAACTGTGATCGAATATCCCAGCAAGCGAGTAACAAAGAAACTATCTGTTGATTTGGCAAAAGTAGGAGAAGCTCCAGCACGAGGCCCGTAAAAAGACTTGCAGGAGGTATAGTGAAGGAGGAGACACTCCACACTCGTGCATATATAATTAGATCCTGGATTTTAAGAACTAGTTTCTGATTGGTGGAACACAAAACCTTGCTCGAGTGCGCAGACGTTGTTGGGGGAGGGAAGTTAACCGAACACCCTAAGACGTCTGCAACAGAGGCTAGGATATCATGAGGTGGCAGGTTGAAAGAGCCAGGTTGGGAATTTAGCCATGAAATGGTAACCCAATACTCTTGTTGATGAGTGTCATAGGATCTTTCATAACCAAAGTGAGTCAGGACCTCAGTTTAACGTCTCATCTGAAAGACGGCGTCTCCTACCGTACAGTGTCCCCATCACTATATTGGGGCATTGTGGATTATTCCAGTGTAGGGAATATCACAATCTACTGGCCCACCCACACTTCTTCCCCGGTGGTCTCCCATCCAAGTACCAACCAAGCCCACAACTGCTTGGCTTCAGCCACACAGCTGAAGGTTCCTCTGACTCACGTGACGATTCGCCCTTGCTTCTTTACGCTCTGCAGCCGCACCACCATTGAAACGCTGCCTATGCTGTCATAGTCAGCTACATGCGCCTGGCTGACCAGAAATGGCTGCAACAGAGCAATTAATTGACAAATTTTAACTGGCTTAATGCCTATTATCCTTGGCGAGACTGCGCCCATCGTTGCCTCGTCCATGCACACCTCCAGCTGTAGCCGGTAATGGTACGGCTGGGATTCAAACACCCAACTACTGGGCTCACAGTTAAACATCTTAGCAATTTGGATCATAAATGAGAGCTTTTTTTTATCTCCTGCTGGGAAAAAGTTGTAAGACATTTGAAATCACTGTTAACCTTTTGACTGCCACAGGGAACTGTAGCTGCCCAGTGGTGTGAGAAATCAAAACTAAATTCTGTTGAAAACCTATCATGTGGCAACTTGTTTATTTAAACAAGTTACCACATTATAGTTTTTAACAGGTCAGGATAACTACATTTTTAATTCCTTGAAAATGTATTCAGCCCTTAAAGGGTTAAAGGGAAAATGGCAGATTCCGTGAGTACTTTGATCCAGATGAGTGATTATTAATAATGTAGTTTAGGTTTTTCTTAAAATTACCAAAAACACAATATTTAACACCGCAGGGACAGTTCATTCGTTCAAAGTTCACTTCAGACAAAGATTGTCTTTTGTCAAAGATTTAAATTTGAGAGTTTCACATACAGCACTTCTTGCTACTGTACATAGTCTTCCAGTCATTCTCTCCTTCTGACAAAGGAAATGCACTGACCTCAAAGGTCAAATGGTTTATTTCTATAATACACTATAATACCGCTTTTATCAAATTACTGGGTTTTTTTATTAGTTTAAAAAATATTTTTAAAAAGAATGTCTTATGTCACAGATCATTCTTGTAATGTGTTACCATGTGGTTATTGTATGCAAAGGATTATCTTGATATTACTGTAATCACAGGTAGTTACACCAGAAAAGTATGTTTGATTTTGAGTATGAATCACTATCTTGTAATGCTTTTATTCTGATAAGCTTATAATGTGACGGTCCTTTTTAGTCATAGGTGACCGCTTTATGACATAATGCCTTGAATTAGATAATCGTACGATGAGTAGTTGTTGACCAAAGCGCTGAGAAATGCGACGGTAAATCCGATAGTTTGTTTTGCCCTGTAGTGGCCAGCACAGCTAGATAAATGAGTCCAGAGTTTTTCAGCCCAGGACACAGTAACAAATTACTGAAAGAGAAAAAAAAAAAGAAAAATCGATGGATTTGATTGGTCCTGTTTCTCTAGATGTGAGGCTCTAGGGCTTGACCAAAAACAACTTTACTGTAGCCATAGAAACATAAGCCCCTCTAGTGAATTGCATTGACCAAATCTGCAGAATCCTGGATTGAAATTACCTGGCCTCGCAATTGGAGGTGCTGTAGATTCTTCTTTGGTTATCCTCTGCTTGATCTTGAAGGCTGTCAGCTATCTGACGTGTTGCGTTGTGACAGACCTGTGCCAGGTCTGCATGGTGAGTCAGAGACAATTTTTGTTTGTCCAACCAACTGTATTAATTCAGTGAAACCCTGAGGGAACCCTCGTCGATTCTCTGTTTCTCATCCTCCCGTCATATGGATGCAAGTCTTCATCGCTAAAGCCTCGGTCTCACCAAAGATCCATGTGAGTGTCCCTGCGGTGCCAGAGAAAGCAGCTGGGTGTGTATGTCGTCCCCAAATGATGCGCTAAAAACAAGAAATTGCACTTGCCGTTTCAATTGCACAGAAATGGGTCCCTTGGCAAGAATATTAAATGAAGTGTAAATGTGCTGTTTGGACAACCGTACTTTTGCACTCAAGAAAATGCAGTTCATACACTTTCGCAATTACGATCAAGCACCATTAACCCCTGGGCAAAACAGCTGCAGCCTGCATGAAACATTCTTGTTACTTTGACAGTCCTGTGACCCATTCATTTTGCAGCTATGCCAATGACTCTGTGGGCGCTTTCGAGGTTTGTGCTTCAGTACCTGCTTCTGTGAAAGCTGATCTGGTGCTGTAACTGCCAAGGGCGCTGTCTCCTTTCTAGGCAGCTCTTTTTCAGAAATACTCTTTTGTCTTCAACAAGTCTGTTGCAGAAGTTGAATTTATTTCTGTCTAAAAGCAAGGCAAGGGAAGCAATGACAGGTCAAATCACTGTAAAAATGTACAATTGTAATGCAGTCTAAGGGTTTGACTGTTTTCTCAGCAGTTTCTCCATTTTCTCAGTTGCCACTGAGTTTCAAGCACATTTCCTCACTGCAAAGCCATGGCTGCGTGGGGGTAGTTTACCGCCCATAGCCAAGCATATATGACTGGCATTCAGAGACTTGGTATTTCAAGCCCCTTTGTGTCAGCAATACGATCAGTGGAGCTGTTCAGTGAGCAGAAGCCTCAATCCCACATTTCTCTTAGGGAGATACTCCTCACTTTGGACAAAACCTTCAGCAAAATGACTGATAATGATAATGTTTTGTATGTGCACGCTCAATTTAAAGAATTGGCTGTGCCATTAGCCAACTGTAACCACCACCAGTTTCTTTGGCTGCTAAATTTGTGATAACCCTGTGGAGAGTAGGTTTTTTTATATAACCCCATTTCAATTAAAGTGATGGAAAGTAAAATATGAGTAAAAACAGAATGCCATGATTTGCCAATCATTTAAACTCTGTATTTAATTTAAAATAGTACAAAGGCAGCATATCAGGTGTTAAAACTGAGCAATTTCATTGTTTTTTGAAAAATATATGTATATAAAGATATATGAATTTGATGCCAGCAACCATTTTCAAAAATGTTGGAACAGGGGCATGTTTACCACTGTGTTGCATCACCTCTACTTTTAACGCTCCAACACTCCTTAAGTGTTTGGGAACTGAGGAGTCCAACTGCTGTAGTTTTTCAGAGCAAAATATTTTTCTATTCTTGCATGATGGATTTCAGTTTGCTCAACACTTTGCAGCCTCCTTTTTCACATAATATGCAAAATGTTTTCAGTAGGTGACTGGTCTGAACTGCTGGCAGGCCAGTTTAGCACCCTGACTCTTTTACTAAGGAGCCATGTTGTTTTAACATGTGCAGAATGTGGTGTTAGGCATTGTCTTGCTGAGATAAGCCTTCCTTGAAAAAAAAAAACATCTGGATGGCAATATATTTTGCTCCAAAACCTGTATGTATCATTCAGCATTAATGATGTCTTAACAGATGTGCAGGTTACCCATGCCATCTGCACTAATGCACCCCCAGACTATCATGGATTCTGAAGTTTGAACTGTGCACTGATGACAAGCTGGATGGTCCCTGCCCTCTTTAGCCAAGAGGATGCGGTGACCATGATTTCCAAAAAGAAATTCCCACTTGGCCTCAGTCCATCTTAAGTCCCTGAAGCTTGTGCCTAGATAAGTCAGCTCTGGATCTTGTTTACATGTGATTTAATTTTTACATGGCAGGGTTTTAACCTGCATTTTTGGATGCAGTGAAAATTTACATACACTGACAGAGGCGTACAGAGATGTTCCTGAGCCCATGCAGTGATTATCTCAACAGTATCATGTCTGTTTTCAATGCAGTGCCACCTGTGGGCATGAAGATCACAGACGTTCAACACTGGTTTTTTGGCTGTGTCCCATGCCTCCAGAGAACCTCGGGATTCTCTTCACCTTTTAATGATATTATATACTATAGATGACGAATTCCCCAAATTTTTTGCTATCTTACAACCCCGTTTCCAAAAAAAGTTGGGATGCAGTGTAAAATGTAAATAAAAGCAGAATGCAATGATTTGCAAATCATTTAATCTTGATATTTATTTGAAGAGAGTACAGAGATGTCGTATCAGATGTTGAAACTAAGAAATGTGATTGGTTTTTTTTTTTGAGAAAAATTTGCTGATTTTTAATTTGATTTCAGCAACAAGTTTCAAAAAAGTTGGGATGGGGTAACAAAAAACTGGTAAAGTTGTATGATGCAAAAAAAAATACTCCTGGTCAGTGGCAGTTCCAGAACTGGGAATTGGGGGGGGGGCACAGACACGCCCCCTTATGACAATTAATCCTAGCTAGTTCTCAATCATTTTCCTTTACTGACACGTTTTCCAATTTTCTTAATTGGCAGCTGAAGACCTGGTTTCTGTCCATATGCGATCTAACAGCGATGATATCATGGGCTAAATTCAGTAGGCTTCAGTGGCAGAACCAGAACTAAGGATTGTGAGAAAACATCCGTTTAAAACAGTTATTAGTCCTGACCTGTGCTCAGTCATTTTCATAATTAACTAAAGGTTCACTCCGAGAGCACTCAACAGGTGCTGTTTGTTCTCTCCGATTATGAAAGAAGACAATCATTCATCTGGACGCGTATTTGCTGTATTTAAATCAACGTTATTCAAATTTGCATACCTGTTGAATGGAGCCACACGCTGCCTATTTAACTGCCGAGTGCCACTTCTTTTTTCTTTTAATCAACCCACACAATACTGAGAGTGAAAGGCGATATTTCATTGGAATGTGGACCTGATCAATCAACCTGAAGCACTGGCCTATTAATAAGTAAATTATTTTTCTGTCCTGAATTTCGCCCATGATTTAATCGCTGTTCGATCGCATATGGAGAGAAACCGTGTCTTCAGTTGCCAATTACAATAAATCAATCAATCAAAATGCAAAATTGTTTTTGGAAATGGACGCCACATCCTCCAAGCTAAAGAGGACCATCCAGCTTGTAATCAGCGCACTATTCAAAAGCTAGCATCTATGATAGTATGGTGGTGTGTTAGTGCACATGGCATGGGCTACTTCCAAATCTATGAAGCCACCATTAATGCTGAATAATACATACAAGATTTGGAGGAACATATTCTGCAATCCAATCCAGCCATTTTTTGCTTTTTTTCTGGAAGGCCTTGCTTATTTCAGAAAGATGATGCCAAACACCTCGCTGTGCTGCATAGTGAGAGAGTCTGGGTGCTAAATTGGTCTGGCTGTAGTCCAGACCTTTCACCTACTGAAAATATTTAGCGCATTATGAAACGAATTTTGACAAAGGAGACCTTGAAGTGTTGAGCAGCGGGAATCCTACATTGAACAAGATTGGGAAAACATTTTGCTTTCAGGACTACAGGACTTGATCTCCACAGTTGCCAAACACTTTCCAAGTGTTGTTAAAAGTGGAGGTGATGCAGCGCAGTGGTAAAAATGCCCCTATCCCAGCTTATTTGAAACTTTTGCTGATATTAAATTTAAACTGAACGCATATATTTCAAATAACAATAAAATTTCCCTATTTCAACATCTAATGTGAAGTCTTTGTACCATATTCCATAAAATATAGATTTAAAATGATTTGCAAATCATTGTATTCTGTTTATGGTACAGGTGAGTTATTGCCATCACCTTGCGTCCGTCGTCGTTGGTCATTGTTCAAATTTTTCAAAAATCTTCTCCTCTGAAACCACTGAAGAGATCCAAACTAAAATTAGCCACAAGCATCCTTAAGAAGTCTACTTTAAAAATTGCGTTGATTATGCCCGCTGTCTCAATAACATATTCGCTGTTACTAAAAAGAATATATAGGGGTAAAACAATCTATTTTTAGCTATATCCCAGGAACTAAAGCAGCTAGAGAAAAAAATTGCTACCTCAAAATGATCAGCAGATGAAACAAATGTCTGCATAGGATTGAAATCATACAATTCCTCCTTGTGGGACTTACTGGCCTTGAAATGTCAAGTTTGACGATTTTGCGTTTCGTTTTTTTGGCCAATATAATGAAAACTATAATAGACAGAGACAAACTTTCAATTGTTAAGATGATCAGCAAATTAACCTCCACAAAAGTCTCCATTCCGCTGAAATTGTACAATGGCACTTTGTTGGAGTTATTCACCTTAAAACATCAAATATGATGATTTTTGCTGTATTTCGCAATGGAATCTGAATAAACCATCTCATTCAATTTGCTCAGTCGATTGCTGAAATGATAATCAGAATCCCCTGGAATTTCCATTTGAATCAAACTGATTTATTTATCTCTTTTCCATTTATAAATTGATTTAGCAAAATTATGGGATGAGGTCAGAATCGTAATCATGTTTTTTGGTATTTCATTTAGATCCTGTACTTTGTTACTTGTAAGTTACAGTAGATTATATTTCTGTAATTTTAAGAATAAGTTCATTTTCATACAGATCCAGGTGAGCGATTCAGGCTCTTTAGAGCCTCTAGTTTACATTTTACGCAGCATCTCAACTATCTACCCAAACAGTCCATTACTGAGTGATTTAGTCCTCGCCATCTTTACTCCTGATTTTTAAACCAAATCATGGTAATGACCTGTTGTTAGTTAACCCAATTAGTTGTGATATGTTCCACCAGGTGTATTATTTTACCATCATAAGACTTTTCCAGTCTCTTGTTGCCTCTGTCCCAACTTTTTTGAAATGTGTTCCTGTCTTCAAATTTAAATGAGCAGATATAAAAAAAAAAAACAAAAAAAAACAAAAGAAACACAAGTTTTCAGTTTCAACTTCTGATATGTTGTCATTGTATTATTTTCAATTGAAAGTTGGGTTTCTGTGATTTGCAGCTCATTCTGTTTATTTACACATTACACAGCATTCCAACTTAATGGAAACAGCAGGCATTTTCTAAAAAAATCTTTAGGTGCGCAAACATTTGCGCCCGTAAACTTTCATTTTCAGCCTTAGATACACATTTTGTTTTGTATTTTTACACAGCTTAAATGCTATTTATGGCGCGTCAAAAAAGTAAAGGCGATATGAATGTTGAGATGTTTAATGTTTAGATGGCGCGGCAGTTTGGGTGCCTGGCCAAGCAAAAATTACATTTTTTTAATGGATACGTGCACATTTACTTGTGCAGCTAAAATGCAATCTTAGGCCTTTCATAAAAAGAACTTAAACAGGGTTTTATAATTTTAACTCTGTTAGTGTTCCTGAATACCATTGCTTCAGCAGAGACAATCTGATTAGAGGTGCATCAATACTAGCATTAGCTCTAATTTTTATTGAAATATACTGTATCATAGCAACAGTTTCCAAATTGTCTCTTTGCAGTTACTAGCTGGTAGCAGCACTGCGGATTTTGAGTAATTGAGCATTAAAAGAACACTCAGCTTGTCACAGGGCAGAAAAAGAAATTGATGCAAGTCATTAAGAACATTTGCTAAACCCTGATAATAAGGATTACAAATATTTAATTCCCATGTTTTCTTGATCAAAGAAAATAAAATGTGTTGTCTCAAATGTATGGCAAATCGTGGGTTAAAATCTTGATTTCAATCTGGAGACCTAATAACACCCGCTATCTGGTTAATCGTATAATTCCATGCATTTACTTAAATGCGCTCATTCAATATTGTCATCACTTTTTTTTTATTGTCAAAATTGGGAAGGAAGAAGCAGATGTTTGAAGTGGTAGAGGGTACAAGTGAATTGGTCCCTCCTCAGGCAGGGGAGTTTTGATTTTGCCCGATGTCCTCCAATACACTCTCCATTAGTACCACTCCGTAGCCTCCCAAATAATCCTAAGGAAATATGAAAGCACAGGCGCATGCTATCCCAAGCTCAGGGCAGGGGAGGGCCAGCCCTCTCTTCAGATCTTGAGTGCTACTTTAGGTCTCTGCCACACTACTCACCACAGGGACCCGTTTGATGTTCACGCATGGTGGTCCTTTTTCATCTCTCCATAGCCTCCAACCTGGAAGTGCACACACCCTAGAATGAATTACTACTGCAAAACAGAAAAAAACAGTTCCTGTCAGGCCATGAGTCAATATTATTCTACTTGCTTGGCCATGTGTCTGGCCGTGAGTTGTCGATTTTTGGCCTCAACGAGTGATTAAAAGATGACAGTCCTAGCTTTGAGGTGGGGGAGGTAAAGTCTGCAATTTGAGCATCCACCAATACGAAAAAAAAAAACAAAACAGAACAAGCAATCACGCCCCATTTCTGATGCTTTATGGGATAGTTTGGTGCCAAAGTTGCTTCCGGGCTCGAGCAGCTGCGGAGGAAAAGTTGCATTAGTATGCGTGGTTGCGGATACTTGGCTGCGCAATACCGAGCGTAGAAGCCGTATTAATTCTTCATGCATCCAATAATTTTTCTTGCCTTAATTTTAGCGTTTATAGCATTTGCAGTTTCTCAAGTATAGCTGAATCGCTGTCATGCCCATAGACTGTATAAAAAGATGGACGAGGCAAACGTGACGTCACCAATTGGTCTCTGCATACCATTTAGGAAGCTTCAATACTGGCAATTTGAACAGCACCATTTTGTCATTTTGAAACTGATATAATTCCTGTTTGACGAGCGCGAATTGAAGATTCAGGGAAGATCTATGGGTTGATCTGACCGTATCTGACAAGGACCAGAGCATTTCTGGCTATGTCCTTTATTATAGTCCATTTGGGACAATAATTTACAAAAATGAACATCGTGATATATCAAAGGAGACTTGAATTTTGCAATAGATACCATAAAATAACGTGGAAAATCATTATTGAAATAATAAATCAGGTGGAAAAATAGGATCATTCTCTCAGACTTCTAGAGCTTTGAACTTTTTTCTGCAACCACCGATGTCACCATCTGCTGGCCATCAAATAGAATGCAATTTTAAGAGATGTCTGCATTATCCTCACTTTTCAGACCCGGGGGCTGCGTCCATCTTTTCATTCAGTCTATGGCCATGCCACTATGCAAGCTGCGCACCGGAAGTGTGTCAGTCCCGAAAGTGTAAGAAATTTTAGCGAAAAAACCACTTCCAGGAATTTTTTTGTGTTGACAATTGGTTGAATTCAGTGGTTGGGATGCTTCTCCCTCAAGCACAGTGCTGGTGTGACCCGTTCACAGTTTTTCAAGGCTTCCAAAATGGTCTACAGAAGTTGGGGGAGGGGGGGCTTTTATAATGTCGTCATGGGTATGCATGACTTCAGCTCACCGATGAGGCCCAAGCAGCCTCATTTACATTTGTGGCGAGTGATGCAAAATTGCCAAGGGGATTGGCGGTCCCTCCGTTTTTATCTGCGTTTGAGAGGCCTCTAACGGAATCCATAATGCGTCCCGCACAGAGCATCGCTATAGCAACGCCTGCTACATGAACGAGCGGGCCCTTTGCAACACTGTGTGCGAGGCCCATTCTTTAAAGGTGTGATGAATCTTTTATGGGTACCATAAATTAATGTAGTAAAGCTGTTGTTATTGTCTGCAGGAAGTGAGTTATCTGCATGTAAGTAGGGATGGGGTGTCGGGAGGGGGGACTACTTTGATAAGGAGGGGAAACTCTCTTGACATCATCATCAGCAGGACGGGAGGAGCAAAAAAAGAGGAAGAAAGTGGAAGGGAAAGTCTCCAGACGCAGGTCCTGCAATAAAACAGTGGCGGACGTGTCCCCGCGGTACGGCCATTATTAACCGCCTATTCTGCGGCAATGCTGTGATTGGAGGGGGACAACAGAGGAAATATCACAGTCCTGTGTTGCGGTGGCTTGTGTATTTTATTTATTCATGAACTGCTGTTGTAAATGGAATCAAATTCCTTTGACTGGCCCCTTTTTTATTCCTGAAAGCGACACGGTAATGATGGGATCATTAGGTCGAGGTCCAAGTGTAACACGTGGACGTTACTCTTCCGCTGGGAATAATGTGGGCTCTTTGGCTTTCCTGTGATATTTAAGAAGAAGAAAAATGGTAAAAATTTCTCCTGTTTTCACATCCATCTCATAAAACTCAATAATGAAACGCGGTGCACTTCTCGAAGATCCGATGCCTTTTGTCATATTATCGATTCCACGCCCAGAGAGACTGCAGTTAGCAATCGCTTGTTCTACGTCTCGCAGCATGCAGCACAAGAAGTGAGGCACCACCATCTTAAGATCTCAATAAAAGCCATATTGATTCTGAACTGAATTGCTTGCCTCGAAGGTTTAAATTATAGACCAATTAGAGATGGCCCCGCAATCATAAGCATGGCCAAGCCTTCCAAAATGCGTGGCTGGGGTTAAACCAATCCTTAGCTTCACAAACACTGTGGGTGCAGTGTCTGAGGTGATCTATTCTGCACTGCAAAAAAAAAAAAAAAAAGTCAATCCTTATAAATGTGAAGTAAGCCTCAGATTTAAGACTTACCCATGGCCTTACTTCTTTTACCTTCATGCAAAAAGATAGTCAACGAGATGAAGCACAAGACAAAGTTTATCATTTTACATAACTTTTTGTTTTCTGTATTTTATAATTATTTTCCTTGTGTGAATTATTTTTTGTTTTATCCTGTTTGATTCATTTGATTGTACTCATTTTTATCCTGTTTGATTCATTTGATTGTATTCATTTTTATCCTCTTTGATTCATTTGATTGTGTTTAATTTTATGTCTTTGCATAAAGTGAAGCACTTTATGACTGGTGTCTGAGGAAGGTCCTACAACTGTATATTATAAATAAACTTTGCTTGCTTGCTGGCTAGTGGCGTGAGACAACCTCACTTGACAAGCAAAGCGTTAAACCACTAAAATCAGGGCACTATTCTGTATTAAAACTTGAGAGAAAAACACCTGATATTCAAGTCTCTCTAGCCTTGTTAAAATCAACTAGTTCCAGCGCAGGAACGTGACCTCTCAGGCCCCGGAGACACACGCACTTACCTGATCCCCGCCGACTGCTCTGAACACGTCCCAGGGCGGGTGAAGAGAACCGTGCAGACTGCAGCCAAACACGGCCTTAATGTATTTTTCCAGTGGACAGCTCAGCTAGCTCATCAAATATCCATTTGCATGAAATTAATATGTGGAAGGTAAGGGAGAGGAGCGAGGAAGGAAAAAAAAGCTGTTGAGCGTTGAAGTTCATTAGTGGGCCCAGTAGGGACTCTTGTTCTCCAGCTTTAAAGCGCTCTGGCTTTGCCTCTGTTTTTTGCTCTTTTAGATCCTTCCCGTCACCTATTTTTGGCGAGAGAAAATGCATTTCGGTTGTGAGAGCAGCAATAGTGTCACATTGAATCACATTTAACAGGATTCATTTAAAAATGTCAGTTTTTTTTTCCTCTGAGAGACAGTTGTTTCTGCCCTCCCCTGGACTCTGCATTTCCGCTCGCTAATTGGTTAATTTGCGAAACGCTGTGATAAACGTGTTGTACAGTATTAGCATTGTAATGACAATGTCAAACTGCTGATGGACATTTCGTGGCTCTCTGCTGGAAAATAGGGGCTAGTTATTATTCACTATGAAATAAGAGTTAAGGGACTTTGGGCGCTCTAAATTCTGCAGTGAAAGCTCATTTTAAGGTGGTAATAAATCAACACAAAATGAAGCAGGTTTATGATAATATTAGGGCTCCGAGACCAGCACCACTGTGCAATGTATTATTCCAAACACAGCCCTGCGTAAATGCAGATTTTTATTCATCTAAACAAACATGATTGTTTCTCTGAACACTTATGATGAAATATTATATTAATGCAGTGAGGTACGAAACGGCTGAATGCAATTAATAAGTTTCATGCATGCCGGGATCTATCACTGTAAACTCCACACCAATAAAGCCTCAGCTCAATAGAGATGATAATGAAATCTCTTTAGGAGCTTAAGAGCCAGAAAATGATGACCCTGCAAGCAAAATAACAGACATTGAAGATGTAATTTGATGTTTGATAGAGGAAGACACAAGCAGGGGCAGATTTGGCAGTAATCCCTCTTCAGATGAAAACGATAATCTACCAAAATACTTTAATTGACCTAGTGCTTGCCAAGTGTGTCATCACCAGGGGACAACCTTTTAAAATGCATCAATAAGGGAAGCCTTTCATTAAGCATATTTATATTACCCCCTGTTCAAGGGATGAATATAGGCACAGAATAAGTGTGTTAAAAGGTAAGATTATCAATGTATAAAATGTATTCCTGAAACAATTAATTGATTCATGCAAAAATAACGGATTTTAATAGTCACTTGTGAACCATGAGTAGTGTGTGACAGTATTTGAATTTACAGGGACCTTGCTGTCTGCATGTATTTTCTTATTTTGCTTTGTATGGGATGTTTTCATGTTTCAGCTTTAGCCAGTGTCAGCTCTCAGGGTGTGAGGGCGAGACACTGCAGCGCTGTGCTTCTAGAGTCGTTCAGCCGGGGAGGAGGGGCCAACTTTGAATGTTATGTTTGCAAACCTCAACAAACAAATCTGACTTGGTATACCTTAAAGGGCTGTACCTACCTTTAGTTAAAAGGTAACAAAACGGGTACGCTTACCATGCTACAGTTAAGGTAGCTAAAATAACCAAAGTTAAAGGTTCAATAATTAATCCATACCTTTTTTGCTAGTCAAAGGGACTAATTTGTATCCAAAGAGTGTAATTGTGTTTTCAGGGCACATTTGGGAAATGTGTTCCATAAAGTACAGAAATGTACCAAGGACGGAATCTTCATTTTTTAAGCTATTAGCATAAGCCCGAGAGGCCTGTTAGCTCTGTTAGCGGAGCGCTGATCTCATTCCAGCTCTGTACCCAGGGGTCTCCGCAGAGACAAAGTGTTGTATTCGCCTTCTGGTGGTACCCATGCAGATGCCGTCCCTTGGCGAGTTTTGCTGCTGCTCCTCTCGGAGACTGTCAATGAGTGTGGAAGGAGAAATCTCCAGACAGACAGTTGGCCTCTGCACACCTCCTGCCAAAACACAGGCAGTCGGCAGAGCTAATGCGATTATCCGGGGGGATGGAGGAGGGAGACGGGAGGTGTCTCATGCTCTTTAAAATGGAAAAGTACTGCCAAGCCCCTGCATTTTTAAAAAAATAAAACTGCTAATTACTGGGTGTGTGGCAGGAATCCCTCATCTGTGGCTTATATAACAGCACGACATGTAACTGACAAATCAAGGAAAAGAACTATTTCAAGGAATGGAGGTTAAAAAAAAACACATCAATGTACACACATCAATCTATATTTAGGTCAAGAGGCAAAAAATGGATGAAACGAATGTGAAGTTTTTCTGAACAAAATCATTATTTATTACATTATGAATGGATGTGTTATTTTTTTACTTTCAGTGGTTTTTAATTTTTTCTTCTTCCTGATCCATTTCTTATTATTTGTTATGCCCACTGTTATTTTGGTGCTTTTCTCAAGGCAGTTACAGCTTCAGTGTGATTGGTCTGTGCTGGTATACACAGACATGACTGGTGCAGGAATGTGAAGGAATACTGCAGGAGCCCGGTGGATTTTGGATTTAAAAAATCCTGCTAATTGTGTCCCTCTCTCCCTGGGGTACACTGAGTGCGATGATGTCCAACACTTTTACTTTTATCCTTTCTGTGTGCCCCATCGCACCGCAGGGTTAGCTTTAGCATGATGTACGAACCAAAAGTGAACATTCCTGTTGTTAAAAGTTGGTTTAATGCCATCCATCCTATTGACAAGTACTGCTAAAACCAGCTTGTGGTCAAAACTGGTTTAACTGCCTTTTTTTTCTCTTCACTTTGAGCTGATCATAGTAAGCCAATAACCTCTCACAGCTGGTTTTATCTGGAAAAGTCCATTTAAGCTGTTAGGGAAGAATGCTCGGTAACTGGTGGACTAGACGGCTCTACATACCAGCTCAAAAAAAAAAAACAACTACAAAAAAAGCAGCTTGACCCAACCGTACCGACTAGACTTTTCAAACGGTGAGAGTATAGCTACATTAGGCTGAAAAATGGAAGGTTTCTTGCAGAATATGACTATAAAGTTTTGTCAATAATGGTCAATGTTGGTGTTCTCCTATGTTGTATTTACTCCATTGAAAATGAGTGAAGTCTAGCTTTTGCTCACTGAAATGGTCAAAGGAATTCGCTCTCCATTAAGACGGTAACAAGAGAGAAAAAAAAAACATGTTTCAGAACAAGGCCTGTATCAAAGCTGAAGACACCACAATTTTGATAAATATTGGGCCTCATGCATGATTCAATATAAGAACAAATTTTCTCTGATTTTTGTTTGTATCCCCAATTTTTTCTTATTTTGTTCTTACCCATTGTTTTCTGGGATGCACCCATGTTTTCTTATTTTTGCTCTTCTCTTAGGTGAGAGAAAATTTTACGAGTGGTCAAGAGCACTCTTACCGAGAAAACAGAAAACTGTTAACTCTGTCCACAAATTGCTTGTCCAATGCACGGCAACACAAATTTTAAAACCTAAACATTAAAAATGCAACATATTATCAAATTTTGATTGTTTTATGTTTTTGAGAAATTATAATTATTTTATTATTTTATTCTTGGGCTTAAGAGTTTGGCCAGTGATCCCATGAAAACCCTTAGATACTTGCGTGCGTTCTGCATCTGAATGGCTTAACTATTGCTGTTGGACGCTTTGGCCATCCAGGCCTTGCGCAGAGAGTACGTTTTTAGAGATTGCGCGGATCTGCTTGCTGAGGCAGACGAATGGTTACTCGTACCAAATGTGAAAGCGACCGTACTTCACCACGGAAGATTACTTATATGTGTTTCACGGCTCACTTGTTCTAACAAATGCAGCGGTGAAAAGATATCTCCTTTAAAACGAAGAATTTCAGTGTTTGCTCGAAATGTAGGCGGAGGAAAACATACAATCACAACTGGATACTACAGGCAAAAACTCAGAGATTTATGGAATCATTTGTGAGTAGTTACATTCGCATGGTTATCACAGAATAATAATCAGTGCTGTGACAAACTAAAGAAAATGCGGCTGCGATATTTCAAAGTGCGGGATAGTGGTGTGACAGTCTGTTTCGAGATAAATAAATTTTCATGGTATGCGGCAGTGGACGGAATAATCGGCCAAAAACGCAAGGGCGAAAGAATTCGTGTGAAACATCCACCAATATTGAATGCAATCAGTACATTTTCGGCTTACCTTGATATTTGGGTACCCAGAGAAAGATTCGGATGTGTAAAAACATCACACATTCAGTCAAGAATATTTTGACTTTTTGGTGCTGCTACACGTGGTAATTCACGTTACAGGTGACACACCGGGTTGCGAGGGCACGACCAGGATATGCATTCACAATATTAATATTCAATATTAATATTCTAATCTCCTTCTCAATAATAGAAATCCCCAAAATATATTGGTGCATCCTTTTAAAATCATTCCCCAATTAAAACCACCAAGGTGCATACTGCAACGCGCTGTATCTGAATTTTGATATGTATGCAAGCAGTGGCGTTCCTAAGCAACTTGGCACCCTAGGCAGGATTTCTGGTAGAAAGTAGAATCTGCACACTGGGTACACTCCATATATTTACTACTAGTCACGACCCAATGTAACAATCTTCCTCATCGTAGAAAAATACAAACACAACAAATTTAAGACTTTTATGCAAGTAATTTTCTTATGGGTGACTTCAACTTTTACCAAAGGTAAAAGTTGAAGTCACCCATAAGAAAATTACTTGCATAAAAGTCTTAAGTACATTTAATGTGAGCTACTTTAAGTACCCGAAGTATTTTGTGAAAAATATACTCAAGTATCAAAAACAAGTACAAAGTAATTTTCACAGTACGCATAGAAAGAAGAGGAACAACCACTCTTTGTTCTCTCCTGGTGCCTTTTAATCAATTTTTAGGTGAAAGAAAAATAAGGTATTCAGTATTCGGCTTGCTTGTGAATATTCAATAAATGATTCTGGTGTGCCATCTAGTGATAGACTATTGTAACTGCGTGCATAAATTTGCAGCTCCATGTCCGTGTTATCCTGTCACGTTCCTCTCTCCTCCCACCGGTCGCATTTGCGCAGGCGTGCCTAGAGTTGCGAGGAAGTCAAATGGCTCACCGAAGCTGCCTTCATCTCCAGCTCCTGTGAAACTACGCTTAGTCCTGTTCAAAAGCGTGAAATACTTTTGCAATGACTCAACGACAAATTATCGATGAATAAATTAGTCAACAACGAACTTTATCATCGAATTTTGTCGACAATGTCGATGAATCGTTGCACCCCTATTAGTTACCATTGAAAAATAGCGTTGATACTGAAGATTCTCGAGCAGAGCCTCCGGCCTCTCGCGTTTATGTGGCAAGCCGTTTTCCCTTTACTGACAGACTGAAGTAGGCGCGGTTAATCGGCATGCAGCTGTATTCCACTCCTCAAAGTGGCGAGTACCTGCCACAATTCGGCCGCAAGCCCCAAAATCTACATGCCATTGGCGCTTGGCGGGTGCCAATTTCGAGCCCTGTATACACACGGGATAAGCAATCAGCAATTACATTGTCAGTACCCTTTACGTGCTTAATTTCCGAGTCAAACTCCTGTAAAATCAAACTCCAATTCAACAATCTCCGATTCAAGAGAGCGAATTGACAACCCAATTTACCTCAGACGCAAGCGCAGTAGGACTACAGGAGAGAGCAAGGGGCGGGGAGGAGTCATGTCCTGTGTGCAATCCATTGGGGACCGTGGCGAAATTTCAGGCAGGTTGCAGGCAGACAAGCACTTAAGCCCGAATATAAATGCTTTATTTAGCCATTGCCTAAAGACTTTACGACTGTACGTACTGTTGTTAGATTGCTGTGTCTTTGTTGTTGTTGTTTTATATTGTGAAATAAAAAGTATTTATTAAAATAGAAAATAAAAAAAAACTTCTTCCCTCCCTGGCGCCCTTTCTGCTCGCGAGCGCCCCAAGCATCCGCCTAATTACAGGAGCGCCCCTGTAAGTGTAGGCCTACTCTGGTACTGTACGATATTACTAATGTGAAAGCTGACCAGTGGGGGGAGAGGGGAGGAGGGACAATCGTACTATGGCACGGTATGGAACAGTCGTACTGAGTATGAAAGCGCCGTAGGGCTCTAATTTCTTGGCGCAGCGAAGGGTGGTGCAGCGTGGCGTAGCGTGGCGCAGCCCACGCAGTGGTAACTTCGTCTGGTGCAGCCTGCGCAGTGGTAATTTCATGCGGTGCAACACCGTACGCAGCCACTTTGGCAATTTGGTAGACGGACGTGCACCAAGATGGATGTGGCAGCGTAGTAGGGGGAGGTGTCACATAATTATCAAGACACAGTGACAATTTCGTCGAAAAAGTCTTTGATGAAGTTGCGCAGAAATCTTGCCAGCTCCAACCTGGTTTACTTTCTGTGCAGTGGTAATTTGGCTGACCGGTGCACAGTGCGCACATGTCACCGAAACCTCACAGGCAGGTTTCCAGTATGTCAGGCACATTTCAATGAAATAAAAAATTACAGCAACCACTATTTAATGCAATGATTGTCCTGATGTCAGATTAAAGACGGCTGGCACGCGTAATGACTCTGTGATGCATCTTTATCAGCCAACCACAAACTGCATATATATATATATATATATATATATATATATATATAATGCTTGCATTTTATGCTCAATAAAGCTGCTTGCACTCTGGTCGGGAAACAAATTTTTCGCACGACTGATTACAGACAATGTCAATGCAAAGAGGTGAAAGTCGGACAGGGTTTTAATATATCTCCGCGTCCAAAAGTCATAAAAGTTCTAATTTTTTGAGTATTCCAGGAATTATTAGTCGTGCAAACTTGGCCACGTTTGTGTTCGAACTTCACAAAATGCAAATTGATAGCTATCGACTTTTCTTGGTCTTTTTATTTGTGTGTTTTCTTCTGTTGAAAATAGACAACAGTCTTTATTCGTTCTCTGTTATGAAAATTAGTCAGATGGATCGAATAGATTCACGCTTTATTCCACACCAGAGATAAAATAGTGCTTGTAGTCAGTGAGCAAATCAATTCCATGACATTGACGGTGTGAATAAATTATCGCATGCACGATCAAGACTGTCCGAGGCGAAATGCAAAATACTCCATGTCTGGCAGCCAGCAAAAAGTAAAAGTATTGGTATGAGAACAGATTTATAATGAAATTAATAATAAAAATATATCACCAACAAACAGAGCATCAAAAAAAGATGGCCCGCAAATAAATAAATCGCAGGGTAAATCGCATTGGATGTTCTGTTTGTTGTTAAAATGTTTCTTTTTGTTCTTTATTTCTTTATTTTGTTATCAATCTGTTCCAATCATCCTCTTTTTTTCTTTTGGCCGTCAGACACAGAGTATTTTGCATTTAATGTCTGACAGGCATTGTACATTGTCCCACGCCAATGTCGACTCACTTTATTGAGCAGAGCTTAAACAGAAACATTGACTGAAATTCTCGGTACTCATCTTGAGGAACTGAGCCCTCTTATCAAAACATTCCTGTTTAATATCTATAACATTCAGTAGATTTGAAGAAATGAAAAACAATATTCTACTGTCGGACACGGAGTTATATTGAAACCATCCGACTGTCGGACACGGAGATATATTAAAACCCTGTCAGACTTCCGGACACGAAGACGCTGCGTACAACGCAATCTGTCGTGCAAAAAATTTGTTTCGCGTCCAGTGTGCAAGCGGCTAAATACTAGGCTGCTATTATTGTCACTTAGGTTTTATCGTTTTTAGTGGGGGAAAGGAATACAGCCTGATTGCTATGATCTCATGCTGAGTTAAGATCACATATTGTGTACCGTATCTTGCATTTTTGCCCATGCATGTTAATCCCAAAATTGTAAGCAGCAACAGGGCATAATAATAGGAACATGCTATCCATCATTTCTCTTCCCAATGATGCAGGCAGAAGAAATAAATGAGCAACCATCGTATTTCATTCCAACTTCATAAGTTTGAATGATCTGACAGTTTCGTTTTGAAATTCCATTCAAGTTTGCTAATGGTAGTAATTCGCGAAATGCCCTTGCTAGCCAGCTAACTCATATTCGTAAAGCTTCATACAGACGTAAACGGTGCAGAAAACATGCCTGAAGCAGCAAAGTAAAATGCAACATTAACGCATCAAGCAGATATAGGACAGAGGCTTCCATATTCCAACACGGTAAAGGTGAGGAGAGGAGCTCATTTGATCAGGCAAGATTTGACTTGGCTGTGTTATACCCAAACGCACCTTCTCTTCTCCCTCTTTGCCACTTGCGCCGGCAGGAGGGACTGAGGTGGGGCAGAGGAGTACTTGCGCCAAGCTACGCCGGGCACAAAATTGCAACATATGCCTGGACACACCCCGTTGGCGCGACATACTCCCCATTCGCCGCGCCTGCGCCTGGTCTAGAAACTTAGAGCCCCTAGATTGCCATGGATAGTCAGCTCTTTGCATATGGCATGTCACCTGCCCTTATATGGTGTTTAGGTGGTGTCATACTTGCTAATTTAAAACAATCGGCCATGTGCCTCCAACTTACGATCAAGTGGGATTCAACATTCAGCACACCTGGGTAAGAGCAGGTTTGGACAGTAAGAGGATTTGGTGCATCCAGAGTTTACTTCTCTTAGCAGTATAAGAGAATATATTAATAAAAATATGAGAGAAATCTGAAAATGTTGCTGCATGAGGCCCTTTGATTCAGTTGTGTTATCTGATTTTTGCTAAATAATGGCACAAACAACAGGACCAGTTACTCTCGCAAGAGGCAATTTATCATTTAAGAGCAACATAGTAAACCTCTATAATACCATCCTCATTATAGTAAATACAATAGTACAAAATGCAACAGAAGTTCGTTTAATTGAACATGACAGGGATGTACTCAAGACTCAGGCATAGACAGTGCTATGAGGTTGACACAATTTTTTGGAGCCAAAAATCAGGGTCAAACAGTCCAAGTCAAAAACCCCAGAGGTAGGATTGCAGTACAGAATCATTGGGCAAAAATCAGAGTCGATAACAGACAGAAGTCCGATAACTGTAAGAAGAGGTCAGGCGAGCACCAGATGCAGGATCCAGAAGAGTTTATTGAACACAAAACACTGGGAGAAAGTTGGCAGACAAGCCAGAAATAAAACACCATGCACAAGCACTGAGGAAATGGGAAAACTAAGGTACACTGCCAAAGGCAGGGGGAAACAGAAATACTCACTTCAAGAGTGGATAAACTAGAAAAACAAAAACTGAACCTAACTAGACTGACAGACACACTGGGAGACTTAAACAAGGGGCAGACAAGACGTGGGCGCAGCAAAATACAAGACTCGGGAACCATACAAAGGAAATTCTCAGAAGGCACAAGGAGCTGAGATTTCACCATGCAGATCTGAGTCTAGACAAGGTTCCGTGTGATGGCCCCTCCCATCTCTGCCACATAAGTAGTCACAAGAGGAGGCGGGGACTCGGAATGCAATCTTGACCGGAAACAGAAACACATGGGATTATTATTAATAAACAATTACACGAGAACCGGGTTCACACTAATGACTTGAGACAAGACGCTTAGACCATCAATCAAACTTGACAGTTTAGATTAAGGAAATATAAACGTGATGAGTAGAAAGCACCACAAGAGAAACGAAGGAAGGCACAGCTTGAGAACACAGTTAATCAGGGAAAGCTTAGGCAGAAAAACTAAAGCTGGAAACACATGCACTCGCTAATGAGTTAATTAAGGTTAATACTACTTGACAAATTATTTACAATCACCCTCAAGTAAGTGCTGGTTAGTACGGGTTAGTAATATCCTATCAGAGAATGCATTCACTCAGAGTTTCGCGAGACCCAGAATTAAACACAGGTGGAAGCAATGAATGAAATACCAGAGCCGAAACCGAAAGAGGAAACGTGATTGGACAACGAGACGCAAGCATGCTGAAGGCAGTCACGCGACATCACTGGAGTTTGGCAGACAGGGAGTGGATCATCAGACGGCAGAAATGAAAGCTGAAATATAAAACGAAAGTAAGGCACAAGCACAAATAAGCACGAGACAACACACACAAGGCAGAATCATAACAATAACAAACTTGGCAGAATCCAACACGGAAATGGAAACAAATTCAAAAACTGACAATCAGGCAGAATCGTAAGTAGAAAGAAAAAAACCCAAAAAGCAATCGAAAAGCTCAAAAACCTAGGAAGAAAGGAAGTCAAAACACTTCAATTCTAACTTGGGAAGAAGGCTCGTTTGACACACAGGAAAAGCAGCTAAGATAAACTAGTGTAGAACAGAGGAAAACAGGACTAAGTAGATGATGAGGTGATGAGGGAAATATGAAACTTGTAATGATTCAACCAATGAGTGTATCAGAAGCGGTGGCTGACGGGTACGTGCTTTGGAGGAGAGCCGCGAACTGTCTCACTCCCCTGAATTGGCACCAAGGGGTCGCATATCAGCAGCTGTTGTACATAGTTCCCCAGTTGGGCATTCCAGATTCGGGTGGGATTGGAGACACCAAATTTTTATCAAAAAAATAAAAATTGAGATTGAAATCTCTTTTTCAATCTCAATTAGATCGAGGGATGATTAGGTGGCAGGTCGAAAGAGCCAGGTTGGGACTTTAGCTATGACACCGGGGAACCCCCTACTCTTATAGAAGAGTGTCACAGGATCTTTAATGACCACAGAGAGTCAGGACCTCTGTTTAACCCTATGTACACTGGGCTTTTTGGGGCTTCCTGGGGGGGGGGGGTCTTTTTACACCCCCTCATAACTCGTAAACGACATGGCTATGACCACCAAATTTACAGGAGATGATGTTCATATAAAACTATAAACTATATATTACAATCATTTTGGTATTATTATGACCTATTATGACGTCATTATGAAGTCATGTTTTGACCCCCACCCTAAGTCTCCTCACCTGGGCTTTCCCGTTAACCCACACTGGTCTCCAACTCAACTCTATTCCGTCCTTCATCAATACAATTCCCATGCTCATTTTATTCAATAAATATCATTAACCTGTGATGTGAATAGAGGCCACTAAATGGCAGTATTTACCTTTCTTTTATTAGGCCCAGACTGGAGCTAGGTTTAGACATGTCCTGGGCATGTCTGGGGCAAGTCCCCGAAAATAAAAAAAAGAGGTCTAAATGTGGGTGGGGTCTGTAAAAGAGTATATAAGGTAAAGAATTGAGACTGTAAAGTAGTAGGAGAAATTGCAAGAAGAAGGATACATGTGACCAGACCTGTCATTCTGTTCAAGACCTGTGAAGTTTCTTTTGTGGATTTTTGCCTGTGTTAGAGCATTTTCCTCACCCAGGACATCACCAAGCCACCCCACCAAAAAGGGACTGTAAATATTTCTGTTTTTTTTGGATATATTCAATCTTGGTCAGTAGATTAGTTAGTAGTGTTATGGCCCCAATTTGTTATTAGATTTACAACGCAACAGCAACAGCAAGGGATGACAGACACAGTTTTAAAAACCTCAACACATTTAATTAACAAACAAAGACTAAACTACTATTTACAACTACAGACCAAGATTGATTGGAAAACAAAAAAAAAAAACAGAAATATTTACAGTCCTTGTGGGTTTTCTTGTGATGTGCTGGGTGAGGAAAAGGCTCTTTTACAGGAAAAAATCCACAAAAGAAACTTCACAGGTCTTGAACAGAAATGACAGGTCTGGTCATGTGTATCCTTCTTCTTGCAATTTCTCCTTCTTCTTTACTGTCTCAATTCTTCTCCTTCTATACTCTTTTGCAGACCCCACCCACATTTAGACCTCTTTTTTTTTTATTTTCGGGGACTTGCCCCAGACATTTCCAGGACATGTCTAAACATAGCTCCAGTCTGAGCTGAATAAAAAAAAGGTAAATACTGCCATCCAGTGGCCTATATTCACATTACACCTCCATTCCAAAAGGGAAAAATTTTGACTCATAAAGGCAAAATTTTGCTTTTCAATACAAAATGGTTAAGTGAACACTTGTCTTAATATACATATCATACAATATTCAAATAAACACATGATATATATATACATATTCAAACACGGGATAAGCAATCAGCAATTACATTGTCTGTACCCTTCACATGCTTAATTTCCAAGTCAAACTCCTGTAAAATCAAACTCCAATTCAACAATCTCCGATTCTTGTTTTTCATCTTACTCAAAAACATTAACGAATTTTGGTCAGTGTACACAATCATTGGCTTTTGTCCTGTACAAACATAAACCTCAAAGTGTTGTAAAGACAGGACCAGAGCCAACAGCTCCTTCTCTATTGCGGAATAGTTCCTTTGGTGGCGATTGAACTTCCTGGAGAAGTATGCCACGGGATGCTCAATGTCATCAGAGTCACTTCTCTGTAGGAGCACAGATCCACAAGCTTGGTCGCTAGCATCGACCGCGATGGAGAACGGTTTTTTGAAGTCAGGAGATTTGAGCACGGGGAAGTGACACAGCAGAGACTTTAGGCGATCGAAGGCTATCTGGCATGCATCATCCCAAGTGAACTTAACGCCTTTCTTCAGTTGGTTAGTTAGACTGAGAGCAATCTCAGCAAAGTTCTCGCAGAACTTGCGGTAGTACCCGATCATTCCAAGGAAGCGGCGCAAAGCTTTTTTGTTGTCAGGAACTGGAAAGTCCATGATGGCTTGGACTTTAGCATTTATGGGTGCCACCTTACCCTGGCCTATGACGTAGCCAAGATAGGTGACAGTAGCACAACCAAAGTCAGTCTTGTTCAGGTTAACAGTCAGGTTAGCCTGGGTCAGGCGCTGGAACGTCTCTACATCTTTTAGATGTTCCTCCCAGGAGTCACTCCATGTGATCAGGTCATCGATGTATGCACCCGTGTGTGGTAATCCGGCGATTGTAGACTGTATCATCCTTTGGAATGTGGTTGGGGCATTTTTCATCCCAAAGGGTAGGACTTCATACTGGTACAACCCAGATGGTGTGGCAAAAGCAGAGATGCTCTTGGCCCTCTCAGTAACCCTTCAATAAATCAATCTTGGTCAGAAACTTTGCTTGCCCTACTCTTTCGATACAATCATCAATCCTAGGTATTGGAAACACATCAGTTCTAGTTACAGCATTGACTTTGCGATAATCTGTACAGAATCTAGTACTTCCATCAGGTTTTGGAACTAGCACACAGGGTGAACTCCAATCTGAGTTGGAGGGTCTGATAATATCATGTTCTAACATGTACTCAACCTCTTTCTCAGCAATCTTTCTCTTTTCAGGATTCATCCGGTACGGATGCTGTTTTATTGGTTTGGCATCACCAACATCGACATCATGAGAAGCTATAGAAACTCTTTTTGGAACATCAGGAAACAGATCCTCATATTTCTTGATCAACCTCTTAAACTGATCTCTCTGTGAGGGTTCTAAGTGCTGGAGTTTTACATCAAGATTTTGCAACACTTCAGAATTTGACAATTTACATGAAAGAATTTCAGCTTTAATTCTAGGTTTATCATCTTGAAACTCCCCCTCATCTTCACACATCTCGGCCATAGGAGAATCTGAAGTGACAGCTGCAACACTAGCATTTCTGTCATGATAAGGCTTCAGCATGTTAATGTGACACAATTGTTTTGGTTTTCTCCTATCTGGAGTCTTCACAATGTAATTGAGATCATTGAGTTTTGTCAGAATTTCATAAGGACCATGAAATCTAGCCTGCAATGGATTGGACTGCAAGGGAAACAACACAAGGACCTTGTCTCCTGGTTTAAACACACGGCTTCTAGCCTTATAATCATACCAAGTTTTCATTTTTCCCTGACTTGATTTCAAGTTCTCTTTGGCTAGGTCACAAGCTGCACGCAATCTTTCCTTGAACTTGCTAACATAGTCTAACAGAATGATGTACGGCTTTTCCTCTTGCCATTGTTCACTCAATAATAGCAAAGGTCCTCTCACTTCATGACCAAACACTAGCTCAAATGGACTGAATCCAGTAGACTCCTGCACTGCTTCTCTAGCTGCAAACAACAGCAAATGAACACCTTCATCCCAGTCTTTCTCATGGTCATAACAATAAGTCCTCATCATTGTCTTGAGAGTGGAATGAAACCGCTCTAAGGCACCCTGACTTTCTGGATGATAGGCACTAGAAAGAATCTGCTTTGCACCTAGTTCATACACAACCTGCTGAAACAAACCAGAAGTGAAATTGCTACCTTGGTCTGACTGAATTTCCCTGGGAAGGCCAAACAACGTGAAGAACTTTATCAATGCCTTCGAGATTGCAGTTGCCTTGATGTTACGTAGAGGCATGGCTTCAGGGAATCTGGTAGAAGCACACGATTGTCAACAAGTACTGATTTCCAGATCTAGTCTTGGGTAATGGACCAACACAATCAACAATGACCTTAGAGAAGGGCTCTCCAAATGCTGGAATAGGCTGCAATGGAGCTACAGGTGGGTCTAACTGGTGTTTTCCAACTACTTGACAAGTGTGACAGGTTTTGCAAAAGTTGGAAACGTCTTTCCGAAGCCCAGGCCAAAAGAAGTGTTTCATGATTTTATCAACAGTCTTGTTAACACTAAGATGACCTCCTAAAGGTAAACTATGAGCCATTGTCAAGATCTCATTCCTGTAGACCTTCGAAACAACAATTTGCCTAACCACTGCCCAATCTGCATTGGCAGGGATATCAGGAGGGCGCCACTTCCGCATCAACACATCATCCTTGAGATAATACCCAACTGGAACTGCGTCTATTTCTTTATCAGGAAGGGCTCTCCTCTTTAGTACACAAATTTCAGAATCATTAGTTTGCTCCTCAATCAACCGCTTTCTGGACAGAGACAAGTCTCCAGACACATCAGAATCACCAGACACATCCGGCTGGCTGAATAGAGAACTGATAAAAGTATCTGATAAGTCCTCAAACGGAGAAACCATAGTAGGCCGATCAGAGTCATGAGGCGAACCACCTGAGTCCTGACTATTCAATGTGCTGGACGGCACCACAACATCATCTTCTTTAGCCTTCTTGGCCATAGCACGAGTCACTGCGCAAGAAGGATACAGAGATGGGTCCTCATCCCCATCTTCAGTGCTCGGCTGTGAAGTAAGATGTACAGGGGGAACTACTTTGCCCCCAGCCAGGTCATTCCCTAGCAACAGAGAAACACCCTTTATAGGTAGACTTGACATAAGTCCCACCTTTACCTGTCCTGTAACTAAATCTGACTTCAAGAATATAGAGCGCAGGGGTACAGATACAGTCCTCCCTTCAATACCTTGTACAAGTATGAAATCCCCTGAAGCGGTCTCATCACGTAACTCCAAGGAGTCCATCAACAAAAGTGACTGAGAAGCTCCGGTATCCCTTAGGATATATATGGGGACAGGAGTAGTATGCTCATTCAGAGCCACAAATCCCTCTGACACAAATGGAAGAAATTCCTCCCTCACAAAGTCAGCAGTATCAGGCTTTTTAGCCCCACAAGAAGCAGGTAATTTAGCAGATCGGTTATCTACTACAGGGGTTTCTAACCTTGTTTTCACAAAGGCATTTGGTTTGGTATCCTTTCCTTTTTCTTTCTTAGCTTTTAGGAACCAACAGTTAGTTGTAACATGACCAGATTTCTTGCAATAACTGCAAACTAGACCACTTTTGTCACAGTCAGCTTTCACACTTTGATCAGACCTGTTACTGGATTTCTGAGCACCATCACCAGATTTGTCTTTGTCTTTGGGTGAGGAATCTTGGGTATCACCGTAAACCTTTTTCTGAAATTGGGACCATCTATTGTTACTGCTAGACTGAAATTTAGACTTATGTGTGAGAACATATTCATCAGCAAATTTGGCAGCTGATCGCAAATTCAGTGCTTGCTTCTCATTAAGGTAGGTCTTAATATCATCTTTAACACAGTTCTTGAATTCTTCAACTAACACCATCTCTTTTAGTGAGTTGAAATCATCCTTGACCTCCATAGAAGTACACCATCGCTCAAAGCAAACCTTCTTCTCATTAGCAAATTCAACATAAGTCTGATTTTCAGATTTCTTCGGACCTCTGAATTTCTGTCGGTAAGCCTCTGGAACCAACTCATAAGCTCTCAAAATAACCTTTTTGACAACCTCATAATCAGAGGAATCATCTGCAGACAAAGCCGAATAGGCTTGTTGAGCTTTACCCTTGAGGACAGTTTGCAACATCAGAGGCCAGAGTTCCTTTGGCCACTGGCAACTCTTTGCTACCTTTTCAAAACACTGGAAATAGTTGTCAACATCCTTTTCCGAAAATGGAGGCACCAGTTTTACCTCCTGACTGGCACAAAATTTATTTTTAGTTTCAATTTTAATTTTTAGTTGCTCCATTTGGAGTCTTTCTTCTCTATCGATTTTTTCTCTAATTCAAAATCTCTCTGTCTCTGTCTCTCTCTTTCTGCTCTTTCCTCTTTCTCTCTTTCTTTTTTCTCTTCTCTTGCTAATTTTTCTAACTCAAATTCTCTTTGTTTTTCTTTTTCCTCCCTTTCTTTTCGCCTTTCCTCCCTTTCTTTTTCTTTTTCCTCTCTTTCAATTTCTAGCAGTTTTAATTTAAGTTCCATTTCTATATTAGGATTTTCCACTGGAAACTGTTCCAGATCTCCGATTGCAAACACATTTTCATCAATGTAATATTCAACTATCTCTCTAGCCAGTCTTGCTTTTCGCAAGGCTGGTTTTACCTCTGTCAGCTCCAAATGTCTGCATATTTCCAACAGTTCGGTCTTTTTAAAAGACTTCAAAACCCCTACGGTTGGTGATGCCAAGAAATCATCCATTGCTGTTGTCAATATATTTATATAAGAAAATTCACAAAAACAATTTTACAATCTGAAATGTTAGATTTTTAATAAATGACTCACAAAATGGTCTATCCCGGACGAGCCCCCAATTTGTTATGGCCCCAATTTGTTATTAGATTTACAACGCAACAGCAACAGCAAGGGATGACAGACACAGTTTTAAAAACCTCAACGCATTTAATTAACAAACAAAGACTAAACTACAATTTACAACTACAGACCAAGATTGATTGGAAAACAAAAAAAAACAGAAATATTTACAGTCCTTGTGGGTTTTCTGGTGATGTGCTGGGTGAGGAAAAGGCTCTTTTACAGGCAAAAATCCACAAAAGAAACTTCACAGGTCTTGAACAGAAATGACAGGTCTGGTCATGTGTATCCTTCTTCTTGCAATTTCTCCTTCTTCTTTACTGTCTCAATTCTTCTCCTTATATACTCTTTTGCAGACCCCACCCACATTTAGACCTCTTTTTTTTTTATTTTCGGGGACTTGCCCCAGACATTTCCAGGACATGTCTAAACATAGCTCCAGTCTGAGCTGAATAAAAAAAAAGGTAAATACTGCCATCCAGTGGCCTATATTCACATTACAGTAGTTAGTTGCCTTTGTTCATTAAATGTGTTTAAGTTTTTAAACCTGTATCTGTCATCCCTTGCTGTTGCTGTTGCTGTTGGGTTGTAAATGTAATAACAAATTGGGGCCATAACAAACCACTATTTCAGTTGAGGTCTGGAATTCATTTACAATAATTTCAGATCTTAGCCACTGAAATGTGCATTACTGCCAAAGTCTGTCTGAAGCCAGTACTCCCAACCCACTTGTGATCATTCCCACTTAAAGAGCTTGCTTCAGCAACTCATTGAACGAAAATCAGAATCCCTGGAGAAGTCTCACCGACTGCCTATCAACACATCACTTACTGAAAATACAGGAACTACACACGTGATTTGACGCACAGATAGTAACAAACAAGTAAGTAAGTAGTAAGGCCATTAACACTGTAATGAGACCAAATAAATAACCAACCATCCAGCCTGCACTCATAAGCCACAACACAAGAATGAATTAAGGGCAGTCAAAATGCGCATGCGCTGTTAGCAGACTGAAAATACCAGGTAATTGTGTAGCCTGAAACACTGTCCGTAAAATGCTAATTTTCACGTTGAAAACAACTGCACATCACAGATAAGATTATATATATATATATAGTAAGGCTCCACAATTTCATCGGAAATTGCTGTCTGAAAATACATTTTTTAGCTCACGATGTGCTTGGCAATGCAGAGGCGTCATAATCCTCAGATTTGATCTCATAATTAGTGATCTTACACCCTTTTGGGTTGGGTTACTAAACTGACACAGTCGTCACCAGCAGTGACTAACGTTCTTTAAAGGATGATGATGCTCTGTAAGTGTAGGAAACCATGAATATAAGTTTAAAAAAAGAAAACTTTTTGTAAAAAACTTTTTTCTTGTACGACTGCCAGATATTAAACGCTGTAAAACATAAGATGGCCTTAGTTGGCAGGGGAGGCCATCAAAACCAATTATTTGCCTCTTCACCATAATGTCCCCTCACGTTGAATAGGCGAATTAGTCTGAGCGGTGATTAGATGCTTAATTAAAATACCGCCAGGCTCATGCAAAACAAACCACAATCAGTCCCTTCGTGTTAAATTCTCAGTAATGAGATATGATCGGGGGAGAAACACTATCCACTCAGAAGGGAGATTTCCTACGATTAGGAGCAGATTAACGCGTAACTGAATCCAATCCTTCATAAAGCGTATCCCAGCAAATTGAGCAGATATCTCTGGCACAAAGCTAATTCAGCTGACAAACATCCGAGTGCCTTAAGGTACAATCGCTGTATGCTTTTTGCATAGAAAAGCACGAGGATAGAGAACAAATTCTTCGCCACCGATAAGTGGGGTGTAGAGGACAGAAAACAGCATGCGGCTACGGTACGATGTTTAAAAAAAAGGTTCTCGCCTCCTCTCCATGGGGGAACTATTTCTTGTTCTTTTATGGAGCCCGCTATGGTAGGTGTTAAAAGAGTGAAAGCTCTTAGATTGCACCATTTTGTCTGGCAAAGAATACTCGAGCTTGGTGGGGTTCCTGCGTGGAGACATACGGCAGCCTTTCTGTGGAGAGTGCAGCATTTGAAATGGCTGCTGCATTCACCTTCAAACTGGCAAGAAAACAGCTTGTTATCTGAACCTGTCAAAATGAATGCAGCTCATCAGCACAACCGCTCCCACTGTCTAAACTCATTTCCTGCAATTGAATTCTCCCTGTACTTTATCACTGTCAGCCATAAGGGTGCTTCTGGTTTTGACCAATTAACTCAATAGGTTGATGAAACCTGTAATTTTCCAGCGACTGAAACAATGTCGGCAAAGTGACTGGATTAAAGAGAAATATTTTGAGATTGTGTGTGTGTGTGTGTGTGTGTGGAACAGTAGGCTCTTTGATCGTTCATGGGAGGTAATATAGTTGGGTTCCATTTGCCAGACGCCTCCATTGGATTAACATGAACAATTTTTGTAGCCTGCCGCTGAGGACCACAGACATCTGATTGGATAGAGGCACTGTATTCATTGGTTTGGGGTAAAACAGAACAATATGGCCTGCTTATGAGAAACTTTCTGTCATCCCACCTAAAATTCTTACTAAAATATGTTTTTAAAAACATCAGCAAAATAGGAAATGCCCTTGCTGATTCTCGGTTCATAACTGATCTGCAATGCGACATTTAATCTGGGTTTCATAAGTCAGACATCCACTTGCATAGCATTGGGGCTAAATTTGTTCTATGTCTTCTGTATTCTAATCCAGAACTGTTCAATGTACCACTCCGCCGCTGAGACTGCATTGGACTGAGAACAGCTCCAGTTTAGTCATTCCCGGTGCTTCAGCTTGTGTTACATAAAAGTATGTGGAATTATTCAACAATTGCTTATTGTGCCATGAATTCTATGCAACTCTCTGTTTATGATTCATGCTCCCCCTCACACTGTCTCACTGCCCTCCATTGGTCTTCAAGGGTCAACCTGACCATAATTCTGCTTCATTTGGTTTGTTGTGCTGCTGTATAGCGCCTTTAACTGCTGTGATCACCTGAATGACTTAGTCGGTGCTCACGCCTGCCAGGCCAGGGATTGATAGCACCAGTCATCCACGGCTCTAGGTTCGTTCCCACTTTCTCCGCTTCAGTTTGTCCTGAACCCACTCAGTTTTTACTGCCTCCACACATGGCCTCTCAGTGCTGCACTTCTCCTTTGCGATCTGTTTCTTTGTCTTTCTGTTCTCAGGGTCTGGCTGAATCACTGCACGCCAAGGAACGACCATCATAAGTACTATATATATATATATATATATACACCGCAGTGCTTTGTGAACCCTTTAGAATTTTCTATATTTCTGCATAAATATGACCTAAAACATCAGATTTTCACACAAGTCCTAAAAGTAGATAAATAGAACCCAGTTAAACAAATGAGACAAAAATATTATACTTGGTCATTTATTTGAAAATAAAATGATGATAAAATGATCCAATATTACATATCTGTGAGTGGCAAAAGTATGTGAACCTTTCGGATTAGCAGTTAATGTGAAGGTGAAACTAGGGTCAAGCGTTTTCAACCAATGGGATGACAATCAGGTGGGATTGGGCACCCTGTTGTACTTAAAGAACAGGGATCTAAAGTCTGATCTTCACAACACATGTTTGTGGAAGTGTATCATGGCACTAACAAAGGAGATTTCTGAGGACCTCAGAAAAAGGGTTGTTGATGCTCATCAGGCTGGAAAAGGTTACAAAACCATCTCTAAAGAGTTTGGACTCCACCAGTCCACAGTCAGATTGTGTAAAAATGGAGGAAATTCAAGACCATTGTTACCCTCCCCAGGAGTGGTCGACCAACAAAGATCACTCCAAGAGCAAGGATAGTCGGCGAGGTCACAAAGGACCCCAGGGTAACTTCTAAGCATCTGAAGGCTTCTCTCACCCTGGCTAATGTTAATGTTCATGAGTGCGCCATCAGGAGAACACTGAACAACAATGGTGTGCATGGCAGGGTTGCAAGGAGAAAGCCCCTGCTCTCCTAAAAGAACATTACTGCTCATCTGCAGTTTGCTCAAGATCACATGGACAAGCCAGAAGGCTAATGGAGAATGTTTTGTGGACTGATGAGACCGAAATAGAACTTTTTGGTTTAAATGAGAGGCGTTATATTTGGAGAAAGGAAAAGACTGCTTTCCAGCATAAGAACCTTATCCCATCTGTGAAACATAGTGGTGGTAGTATCATGGTTTGGGCCTGTTTTTCTGCGTCTGGGCCAGGACGGCTTGCCATCATTGATGGAACAATGCATTCTGAATTATACCAGCGACTTCTGAAGGAAAATGTCAGGACATCTGTCCATGAACTGAATCTCAAGAGAAGGTACGTCATGCAGCAAGACAATGACCCCAAGCACACAAGTCGTTCTACCAAAGAATGGTTAAAGAAGAATGAAGTTAATGTTTTGGAATGGCCAAGTCAAAGTCCTGACCTTAATCCAATCAAAATGTTGTGGAAGGACCTGAAGCAAGCAGGTCATGTGTGGAAACCCACCAACATCCCAGAGTTGAAGCTGTTCTGTATGGTGGAATGGGTTAAAATTCCTCCAAGCCGATGTGCAAGACTGATCAACAGTTACAGGAAATGTTGATTTGCAGTTATAGCTGCACAAGGGGGTCACACCAGATACTGAAAGCAAAGGTTCACATATGTTTGCCACTCACAGATAGTAATATTGGATCATTTTCCTCAAAAAATAAATGAACAAATATAATATTTTTGTGTTTTGTTTAACTGGGCTCTCTTTATCTACTTTCAGGGCTTGTGTGAAAATCTGATGATGTTTTAAGTCTTACTTATGCAGAAATATAGAAAATTCTGAAGGGTTCACAAACTTTCAAGCACCACTGTATATGGGCCAGGCTCACGAAATGTGGGCCACCAGCCCCCCCGGGTACTGCAAAATAATGAAAGTACCCATAGAGCTTAGCTGTGAGTGGTTTTTTAATCTATAAGCGTTATGAGATCATATTCCAAAGCCGTGCGATGGCGATGTTTTTCATTTCTTCATGGTACCTGGTCAAAGTTGGGTCCCTCAACTCATTTTGAGGACCAGGTTTCTGCCTTAGTTTCAAGACATGCATATCTTCTAAAGCCTCATGCATGCATCGATATAGCTTTTTCTTCTCAAAATGCCCTGATATATATAGAACGATAGTATAGCTGATGGAAAAATTGTATGTAGGTATTATGCTGTTGGGATTGTCAACCCTGCCATGGCCTGAAGTCAGGGTACGTTTTGCATGCGGCTGCAAAATTGCTGCGCGAGTGCAAACTGCTCTCTAACACAATGTGTAAAATTAATTCAGGCAACGCTCTCAGTGGTAATTGTATGTGATAAAGGTATATGTCTACTCTCTGAATACCAAATGTCATGGTCATTGGAGGAATATTTGGTGAGTTGTATGCATTTCCCTTGCTCAGTCAGAAACACAAAAACCTACTGTTTGCCAACAATCCATCTAGAGGCCTATAACTGAACGAATGAATGAATGAATGAATGAAAGAAATTTATTTCGGTTCACTTGCAACAAAACAACTTAGTAGATCAAAGGAAAGATTCAAAGATTTCAAGCTCACCACAAGGGTGTAGGCAGAAGCCAAAGCTTATTTAAGCCTACCCCTTCAACAAAACAGAACTATCCCAAAAACATATTACAGCAAGAACAATGCTAATGCATTGTTGTTGTTTCCATTCAAATTACATAGATACATAATAACATAGACGCATTAACTTGCGTAATCCATGTAAATATACATAAAATGCAGATATATACATTATAACATAGACATATTAACTAACATAATCCATGGCGTATTTCAAAACCATTTGACTCTTATAGAGTCTTTTGAGCCTTGCCAATGTTGTGCTTGTTTTTATATTTTCAGAAGAAGAATTCCACAAATTTACCCCTGTAACTGACAAACAATGAGATTTGATATTTGTTTGTATTTTTGGTTTTTGAAAAATAAATGTTCCTCTAAAATTGTATTGACTATCTCTCATCATAAACAACTTCTGGATACTTTCTGGTAATTGTCCAGTTCTGGCTTTGTACATTGTTTGTATCATACTGTAGTGCACTAAGTGTGAGAATTTTAGAATATTTAGCTGCAGAAATAGAGGATTGGTTGGTTCACAATAGGGTTTTTTTTACTGATAATTCGTATGGATTTTTTAGTAACAGAAAAATGGAGTTTGTATTTGTTTCATAGGTGTTTCCCCAAACCTCTACACAGTGTGTCATGTATGGGACGATAAGTGAGTAATAGAGAGTGCACAAAGATTCTGGTTTAAGAATTCTTGAGCTTTATACAAAATTGTAATGGATCGAGACATTTTGCCTGTTACATGGTTTATATGAAATTTCCAATTTAATTTATTGTCAATCATCACACCGAGAAATTTATTTTCAGACACAGTTTCAACTTCATTTATAGTGGTCTTATAGTCAAAGTTTGATGCCTGGTTTCAAAAATCATGCATTTTGTTTTACCATGGTGAAGTGATAATTTATTGGCATCAAACCATTTTTTAAGTTTCTGAAGTTCACCCTCTACTGTATCCAGAAGTTGTTTCAGTGTTTCCCGCTACAAAAGATTGTTGTGTCATCAGCAAATAAAATAAACTTGAGTGCCTTGGAAACCAAACATAAATCATTAATATACAATATGAACAACAATGGTCCTGAGTACTGAACCCTGCGGTACCCCACACGTGACTTTTAAAAGGTTTGAATTTGTGTTATTAACAGGGACTAGTGATATTAAAGTTATTTAATCCTAAAATCAGTGTTAAAATTGCATGTAAGTGATGTCCAGAGGTATATCACTGAAAATTAGAAACCCTAGACTGTTTTTTTTCCCTCTGGATCCCGTCACTGCTGAAAAAAAGAAATTCTGGCTTGCAAATACCTAAAAAAGTTATAAAAACCTATTTCAAAACTCAAATATCTCCCAGAAACTCTCCTTATGGCTTAAAAGTATGTAGTCTGGGCAATACCAAGCCAGTTCAGGTGTCTATTCGCTCAAAATATCAGAATATTGGTCAGAAACCGGATATAAGTCAGAGACCCTTCAATGTGGTAATTAGGTAATTGATCACTTACCAATGGAAGATGCCACTTGAAGGCTGGTGGACAGGCTGCTTGACAGTTCTTTTTTTTAATTTTCAGTCCTAGGTTCCCCTAGCCTGAGCCCGGGGAGTTTTTTAGGATCATTGCATGTTTCTCTCTTTTAGTTATTGTTATTTTTTTGTAGATGTTGTCTGGTGTCCCTGACCACCTATCATGTTATTTGAACAAGTTTATGACTGATTGGCCACCGATTGCGGCCACAGTGGCTGCCACGCTCCGCGTCAGTTGCTGCCTGAGATCCCAGTTTCTGACTGAGCGTGGGCTGACGCCACTACTATTTTTTTGATTAAATCTTCAAAAATACCAGTCGACACATTTAGAAAACACAATATACCATGTCCCTGACCACCTATGCATGTTATTTGAACAAGTTTATGACTGATTGGCCACCGATAAAGAAATTGTAAGGTCGCGATCTGGAACCAAATGCGAGGACACAGGATTGCAAAAATAAAAGGGTTTTATTGAGCGAGGGGGGTATCCCCGCAGGGCAGAAGGCAATAGTACAGAGTCCGCAATCCAAATGTCAAAATCCAGTGGGACAGAAAAGGGTTCGTAACCAGGGCAGCAAACACTAACACAAGGGAGAAGCACATGACAGGGAAGCTAATCACATGAAATTTGGCAAAGGCCAAAACGCGGACAGGGAACACGAGACATTCCTATAGACAAACATACGGCTCCAGTCACGGAGTTCTGACATGCATAGATAATAAGAGAAAGGACAGCACGATCGGGTGTGGAGGCTCCACAGAAAATGCAGCAAAGAAGATTAGGGAGAGAAAAGAGGTGGAGACTAGAACAGGGCGAGTGCGGAGAGCTTGGTAATCAATTAGTAAGTGAAACTATACAAATCCCTAATGCTCGTTATATAAGTAAGTTAGTATTATATACAAGGTTCGTCATTGTTAGTAGCGTCTAGAGAAAATAACAAACTGTTAATACTGTTAGTAAGATAGAAAAGAAGGGTGAAGTAAGTAAACGAGATCGGAAGGAAGACTGAAATCCAGAACCCAATAAATCACCCGAAGAGTGACACGCAGGACTGGGGCTGTGAACAGTGACAAGACGAGAGACCAGACGGGGGAGACAAAGTGCAGAGCATAATGGAAAATATGAACTGGAATGAGACTATGGCAAAAAGTAAACTATGGAAAAGTACAACAAGGACAAAACATGAACAAAACGAAGTTACCAAATCACAATACATAATCCAAAGAATGGTCAGACAAGGCAAGGAATCCAATAAACAATAAAACAAATATCAAAGTAAGGCATGAACATGACAAGCAGAGCAGAATTATAACAGAAATTAGCAGACTTTATTTTGCAAAGATCTAATTCTTCAATTCATCAAACTAACCGCCATTTCTTGTCATATTTGCAGAGCATTCTCACATTTTTTTTAACAAGGGCAGTCATATGACTATAATGAATTGGCAGCTGCACGACTGTCTTACTTCCCAAAGATGTGCTGCACTCGAGGTGGCTTTTCATCAACCTTTCCACCCAGTAAGTCCCAAAACCGCTTGACTTTAATTTGGCTGTTGGAAAATGGAAGGAGCTTATTTGCCTGTGTTCTTTGCAAAATATGGCTTCTTTGAGAATTCCAAAATTTTGGACTCTATTCAAACAAGTCTGTTATTCTATTTTCACTTCTGACTGTTTACCTTTTACAAAATTCCATTTGAGATTAGATAGAGAAGTAAAGCTGTTTAGATTTCTCTCAAAACAGAGTGCTCTGACATTATGAAAGTGTGTCCAAAATTTTGACTGGTACTATATAATTTTTTTTTGAGCTCAATAAATAAAATAATCTGTGAATACTAATGTGGCAACCATCATAAAAAACTCAAGGTAACCAGTCAACCAACTCCAGATTGATTCATGTAGTATACTCGTTTTATAGGCATTCACTATTCAGACTCATTCTGACAAACTTTTAGTAGACTTTACTGTATTTTTACATGCAACATTAATTTACTGTGTATAGCTGGCTACTATGTTGAATCATTTCAGTTAAAGCACTTTACTATAGGGTGCAACTGCCATACCACATTTGGGAATTGATCCAACAACCTTGGAGCCCAATACAAAAACCATTATGTTACACAGTATGAGCCTTGCACTGACGGCACCTCATTGTGGCTGTTTTAATGGCAGAGGAAATGCATTTAATATTTTTCAATATCCTTGCAAGACAGTATATGTCACAAACATTGCCAACCTTGATGGAACGGTCCTGGAGGCAAACTGTGATAATCCTATAGCCCAAGATGCCTGAGAGAAAATATAAATTATGATTGAAAAAAGGCAATGCCCGCATTCTGCCATAGACTAGTTTGCAGAAACAAACAACAACCCCGCACTGTTGCAAACCTCCCGCAGAATCATCAGGAAAGGAGGTGGCACTTCAAATTATGCATCATTTAGCGGAGTACATTTAAAGTGTTTCACTGGTTGTGAGCGAATTTTAATGACCCATATTAAGTATAAAAACCGTAAATCATGGAAACAATGAAAAGCGGGAGCGACCCATATCTATTCTCTAAGTTTATCTAAATGTTTCAGTTATTTCCCTATTCAGTATATATTTTTGGCCGCTATATAGTGAAATCTCACTTTGCATATTTCATGAATATTTCATTGTATTTTTAGAATCATGTGGATTACCAAAAGGTGTGGAGCTTTCCAAAAATATTGTTCTGGAGTTTTAGAAATTCTATGGCAGGATTCAGCACATCGAGCATTAATTTAGCGGAGCAGTAAGAACATTGGCAACAGTTGAACCAAGTTATTTGTGGCAGGCCACAGGAAAAGGGTGTATAAGGGATTTTTTGATGTTTTAGAGAAAACTGTTTTTCTATATTTAGTACATGGTAAAGGATCATCAGATGCACTTAATCAATTTCACCAATATATCCCTTATACACCCTTTTCCTGTGGACTGTCACATTTGAAGAGGCGTATTGTTTCTAATGTTCAGCATCATTTGTTAATACTGAAGCAGTTTTGAAAATTGTAAGAAGTAGTGCACGGGGCCTCAGAAATGTTTAACTTCATGCTTTTCAGTAAACATAATGCCTATTGTAATTATTATATTGCAGGCATATTCCTTGTGTACACAATTTTCTCTCTTATGCTAAGCTTCTGTTCTGCTCCTCGGTTCATTAAACCTTTCACGTTTTCTCTGTTAAACAATGGGCTTAAAGCGTGTGATTGCTTATTCTTGGGGTGGTTTCAATGGTGTTTACTTAGCAGAAAATGGGGGGTTGGAAGAGTAAAAGATCCCTTTGGGGCAGCAGCGTAGTCTAGTGGTAGGTTGCATGACAGGGAATTGAAGAGCTGCTCGGTCGAGCCCCAGGTGAGGCTTGGGATGTGTCTTGATCTGGAGAGATGAAGTTGGGAAAACTGCTGTTGGGCCCTTGAGCAGGGCCCTTAACCCCAACATTGCTCCAGGGGCTTTACCTCTGTTTCTCTCTGTCTCCTCACTTGCAACTGTTCTATCAGGCATGTCTCCCAGGGCATCCTTCAAAAATAGAATAAAAAAAAAAACCCTGATGATTAGTCTTTACCTGTTTTCAGTCATTTCTCTGCATTATCATGTTTTCCAATAGAAACAACACTGCTTCCTTTTAAAAGCAATGTTAGCACTATTAAATAATGAATTCAATTTGGGGAAAAAAAGATTTATTCACAAGCCAAAGAAAAGACACTTTACAAAAAAGATAAACTACACTGAACCTTTCTTGCTAACTTAAGGCACGTCCTGCGATGCAGGCTATCAAACCTGTGTTTCATGAATATTTCAATGAAAACAACGGACAGGACAATTGGAATGCGCACAATTTTTAGACCAAATGAAGCCCTTGATTTCTTGTCTTACATTAATGAAGAAAATTGGCTCCACATGATTGGGATTGAACATTTTGGGGGATAACGTGTCATTAATCAAGGGAAATGATGAGCCCCATTTGCACCAAACACTTTCAATATAGTTTCCTTAGGACTGGTATCTAAACCAAAGATCTGGAATGTGTTTCCACTGCACACAGTACCCTGAAATGTCGGCGGGGCATTGCGCGAACGTGGGTGGGGAATTCCATTTCGTCTGGCATTGCTCGCACATGTATTAGACGCCATGCTGTGTGAGTCAAGCTTGGACACGTTTTCATTTCTCTCTGCTTCATCCAGCTCTCGCTATATTTCCTCTTGAGCAATGACACATAGGAGCATCTGCGTCTCACTGATTGTCCATGGAATGGGGTTGTGTGCAGACATTTCCAAAGCAAAAAAAGATGCTGGAAGCAGCTGAAAGGGTTTGTTGTTTCCATAACCGGTGGGACGTTGGGGTGTCAGGGATGCTGCAGCACCTCCAACTTAAGGGGCAGCACCCCAACCCTCAAACGGCTGGAGTAAAATGTTTTCATTTTTTGTTTTATTTCATTTTTGTTTCTTGCATTACACACCACCCTTTCTGGTCCCCGTCACATGTATAATTCTCCAGTAACAAATACATATTTTTCCCTGTGCCAGCTAACAGTTCAGAGGCGCAAGGTGAAGTTCTGCCCAGATGTCAATTCAAACTTTGCTTCAGAGACAGAGACAAATTTTGGATTTTTTCAAAAACCTGAATTCCAAAAAAGCTTCCATTTCAACAGGCAATCATATTTTGTCAGTTGTATGGAACTGAACCCAAGCAGACTGCAGAATGGAAACATGGAAATTGAAAACAGCCACACAACCCCCCCCCCCCCCCCCCCCCCCCCCCCCCCCCAGCAATCATCAGTGGACAGTTTTCATTAGGAATGGAATTTTTTAATTCTTAAAATGAATATTAAAGGTGCCAATCGAGAATATGTTCCCGCTTGTCGTGGTGAAAGATACTTCGCACAAGTTATGTTTTCCTCCAACTTTCTAATATGGCATCTCTGCATAAATACTTCTCAAAATGATAATTCATAAGCTATCAATAATCAGCTTCCAAACAAATGATTAATCTCCTCTGCTCAGTTATGTATATTGTTAGCAGGCTATTAGTAAACACATTAAACACATTTAAATAATAAATTCAAGATTTTTAAGCTTATCAAAACGGTGCATGAAAGCAGTAGGCTTTCAATTCATAAAACATTTTTAATTAACTGTGCATGCAGATTCCATCTTCCACTGCTATTGAAACAATTCCATTCCATTCAAAGTAAATAAGAATTATTTCAGGTTTCTTTGTCCAGCGAGACTCTTGAAAGAGGTCTATGATTGCCTTCTTAATTATTTTTGTTCTATTTTTCATGAAATGCTTTTTTGTTTTTTGTTTTTTTCTGAGAAATGCATTAGTATTACAATACAATGGTATAGGCAGTGAGATACTGTGGCAAATTTATAATAAAACGGTAATATATTAAATTAAATAGTTTTTTTTCACACATTAAACAGGCCTTTTATACATTTAGACATTTCACAGTTCCTGACTTCACATTATCCCATTATGTTAACTTAATTCTTTGCACAATGGAGAATCTAGTGTGATTGATGATGTAAAAAAAAATTGGATTTGCCCAGAAAAAAGCTTCGCTCCTCAAAGATACTCATGTGGTTTTGCAGAACACAAATCTTGTGTTTTTCTGGCTCATTGGTCATCCGCATAAAAATCTCGCCTTGAAATGGGTGTACCTGAGAACGATCACTTAAATTTAGAAAATGTAACATCTTTCCATGTGTGGCATCTATATTTTTTATCCCCAACGAGGAATTTTGAATTACAAGTAGAAGATGCAATACTAATAAACTTTACCAGCTGAATATAAAAATTCAGAGGATGGAAATAATAATAGTGGATGGATTTACAAAGCATTGTTGTCAAACACCATGTAAGATAATCTTGTCTTCAGTATTTGCTGGGTGTTATACTTCAGGGATATATGTAACAGACATGTATGTACCAGTGCAATATTATGCTTATGAAATTGGATTTGGAACCCAGAGGTTACCTGTGTAATTGCTGGGAAGGGCATGGCCTTTGTGTCATTAATGGTGCCTGGGCTGTCTCAGCAACCACACCAATTGTATGTGGTAACTAAACCAGTGACTGAAGGTGAACTTTTATCTTTAGTCCAGAGGTATTTGGACAAGGAAGCAATTTTCATAGTTTCACATTTATACGTTATTACTGTACAGTTGAAATGAATCAATCAAGAGGTGCCAGATTGGCAGACCCTCGGCTTTGATTTAAGGGATTTGTCAAAAAATATTATGTGATTTGTGGTGGAACACAGCGTCCTAAATTTTATGCGCTCAAAAGTAATTGGACAAACGAACATCATCATAAATTACTTTCATTTACTTGGTTGCAAATCCTGGTTGACAGTGACTGCCTTAAAGGAGCAATATGTAAGAAATGTATGTTGTTTAAGGAATGATGTTAATTTCAAATACTTATTTCACTGAAAATGGTAGTCCAGCCAGATAAAAGGCTCCATCTTTCACACTGCCCTACCCAATGCCACTACCCGCGACTAACACATTTAGCAGCTTCCACTATCCCTAAACGGTTTCTTGCAGCCACACTACCCGCTATGCATTATACCGAATCCTTTATTTGCGCCTGGAGGTTTGCCCGTGGGCGTTTACGTTCTTTCCCTACAATTGCTATCTTGACCACACATGTTAGGGAAAGCGTATAGCGGGTCCTCAAACCACCCGCTACCCATTTGGCAATTGAAGACATGGCTTCTCTCCCCCTATGCGATCCAACAGTGACAAATGGGCTACATTCAGTACCGAAAAATAATTTATTTATAAATAGGTCTATGCAATGGCACTCAGCAACAATAGTTTTTTCCCAGAGAGCGGCATTTCAGAACTTTTTTGCGAATGAAGGTAATTTCGGCAACAAGTACGTACACCTGTTTTTGCAGCACGCTCACACAACTTGCTGTAAAAAATAGACAGCTGTCCGATTGGGAAATGTAAATGGACGAAATCATGTTGCCTAATTGTTACCAGAATTACCTTCATTCGCTGAAGAGTTCTGAAATGCCGCACTAGCTGGAAAAAATTTACGTTGCTGAGTGCCAGTGCATTGACCTAATTTTATTTTTCTAAAATGAGACTTTGTTCGATGCTTCATTTCAGATGGGAGAGGGAGTTGAATGTGCATGGCGAAACACATTTTTTTCTTTTTTTTTTTTTAAGTTTCCATCACAAAAGGCGTGGGCTTGATGTTATTACATACCAAACATTAAACAATATGTCAATGTCAAATGATAATAATAATATAATAATAATAATAATATTAATAATAATAATAATAATAATAAAATAATACAATTCATGATTAACCTAACAAAAACAGATCCTCCCCTGTCTGGATTTAACCTCATGCACAAGCAATTTAACTTTGTCACCGGATAAACGTGGCAACCTTCCTCTCTCTATCACGGGTTTCGGTTTGATGATTTGGGATAGTGCTGCCTGCTACTCAAGGCAATGGCACCTGGCACACTGATTGGTTTGACAGGCGTAACGCTCAAACCACGCCTATGCATATAACGGGTAGCTCTGATGTTTTAGGGATATAGGCAGGTGTGCAAGATAGCAACTTTCACGGGGGAACGCCTCTTACGCAATGCTATATCCCAAAATAATGGATTTAGGGACTCTGGCGTAAGATAGGGCCCAAAATCTCCACATACATCCATGCAATGTTTAAACCTCTTCTTTTTCACTAGGGTCCTGAGGAAGCTGGAGCCCATACCAGCCCACCACGGGCAAAAGGCAGAAACACATCCTGGACAGTTTGCCACTCCATTGCAGGGCGTACACACCGCTTGCACACAATTCACGTACACACTCATACCTACAGGAAATTTAAAGTCTCGAATTAGCCTGACATGCCTTTCTTTGCACTATGAGAGGAAACCTGAGTCCCTGGAAAAACCAACACAGACACTGTGAGAACATACAAAGTCCAGCCAGATTTGAACCCATGCATTTCTTGCTGCGAGGCAACAGTGCTGTCCACTCTGACACCGTGCCTCCCGCACCTCCTAGAATTCAGAATTAATCCTGCTGCTTCGGTCAGCGGTCATATCATCAATAAACACAAGAAAACCAGGTCCACTGACAGCCCTACATGCCGACACATAACCGCCCTCCACAGATGAGGTGCTATGCCTCCGATCCAAAGTGGTACCTGTCCTTCTCATTACTCTGTCACAAGCTGATCTTTGACTCTTCTGTCCACAGGATGTTTTTGATTTATTTATTTATTTATTTGTTTGTTTATTTATTTGTTATTAATTTTTGCAAACTCCCTCATTTTGAGCCATTTTGTCTTGTGGTAAACTCTCTGCATTTTCTCCTGTGAAGTCTTCTCTTGATTTCTGACGTTGCTGCAGATACATCAACCACCCAGACAGTGTTCATGACCTGACTAATTTCTATGAACGGAGACTTCTTCATCCTAGAGGGAGTTCTGTTTTCTACCACAGATATGAACCATGGTCCATGGATTATCGATGCATTTTTAATTTTTTTTTGGACTATACCAATTTTGTTACACATGAAATCAACACTTGACCTAAATCAAATAATAAGGTAATAGTACAAATATGGCCTTAGAACAGCTGCGCCACCAATTGTGTAATTACGGCTGTAAATACATTCACATTAATGCTGAAATTCAGCCAATTGAGCCATTCATTATTAAACTTATTTGCAAATATATGAAAAAGACAGTTAAAGTAACAATAACTGTCAATTGCCAAATATTTATGGATGTGACTGTATAAGCCGAATTGCCAGTGCCAAGCCAGCTGTTTAAATGGACGCTACATTAAAGGTTGTATAATTCATTGTGGAGTATGTCCCTAATAGCTAAAATTACATGAATGATAAATGGGCCAATGGGAGATGAAATTAATTAGCTTGTACTGTTAAGAAGGCACTTTTAAATGACTTAATAAAATATGCATTAGGTTGCTATGCTGGGCATGTTCTTACTCTTGATGTCATGGAAAAACAAAACATTAATGAAGGGATAAGTTCTCTTTGGATTGACAGGCTTGTTGAAATAGTATTGTCAATGAGGCTCGCCAGATGTTTTTAGATGCAATAAAAATGCAGACTAAAGGCAATCAGTAAAGTAAGTGAGAGATTATGATCAAAACAACAGTCATATTCATTCTGGGAAAGGAAGCCCACATGTATCCACTTTATGATGGGTTAAGTGACGAAGATAACTAGGCCATGAGAAATTTACTAGCATTGGCTGCATTATTCAAGGGACTTAATAGCGTCATGGGCGTCTTGCATGCTAAAATGAAGCTGACGCTGTGCAGGGCATATTTAGAAAATTGTCTTTGGTATTTTAAGAATGTGGGGGACACATAAACACCAACATGTGGTGGGTCACCTTGACAGAAATATAGTAGTATACAGTGCTGATTATACAGTTAACAGAATAAAGGTAAATCAGAAACAGAGTACAATTCAAGCATTTATTTCAGGTAATATTGGATCATATGGATGAAAATAAGTACACAGATCCCATATGTATTGAAAACAAAAATAAAAATGTCTTTTCAAGAGAAAAAAAATCAACATCTAGTGTGGCCACCCTTTGCTTTTATTAAAGCATTTATTCTTTTAGGTATAGTTTTCACATATTTTTTAATTTCTTACTCGCTGAACTATTCCATGGTTTGAAGTTCATTCCAAAGAGATTCTTTCAATGATACAAGAGCTTTGTTCAATCGATTAAGGTCTGGATTTTGATCAGGCCTAGTCAAAACTTTTATGTGACCAGATGTTTCTTTCCGGCTGAGTTATTTCTTAGAGGTGTGTTAAGGTCATAATCTTGTTGAAAATAAGATTCATAACCAATCAATGTCTTCTCAGATGGAAATGCATGCCTCACAAGGATGCTGTTATACTTCTTTTCATGCATGATTCTGTTGATTTTCATGAGATTAGCGGATTATTTCGAGTAGATTGAACCCCAAACCTTAATATTTCCACCTCCATGTTTCACTGAAGGGGTTTACCAGTCATTTTTGGAACATTCTCCCACTCTACGGTGCGCATAAGTTCTGTGTTTGAGTGAGAAACTTTCAAATTTTGATTCATTGATCTAAAGACTTGTCCCCATTCCATCGGTATCCAATCACTGAATTTCTTGGAAAACTCAAATCTTTTTGATGTTGCCAGCTTTTGGCAGCAACAAGACTGATTGGGGAATTTTCAACCAGACGTCTGGAAATCGTAGATCTTGATACTTTCATCTCTTCATTTAATATCATCACAGAGTAGTCAATCTGTCAACCGCCAATTTTTTTTTTTTACTTTTCATAAACTGATAACGAACATCAGAGGCATTTAACCTTCATTTTGCACCTCTATTGCCGCTAATTTTTAGCAAACCGGTCTCTTCAAAATGCTTGTTGGAGTTTCTAACAGTGCCGTGGAAGCATTTAAGGCCAAAATGCGGCTCTGAACAATCTTCCCTCGTGCCATCGTGTTTAACACTGTGACACTCCTTTAAGTCGATGTCAACTTATAAACTGGAACAACTGGCCATCAGAGTAAATTTTGCAGAATGCTGTTGTCTCAGTTTAAACCATTTGTTTTAGCAGAAATAATCATGGAGTGAACTTTCAAACATGCATTCCGGCTATGTAGGAGTCCAAAAAAAAAAACAACAATAATAATAATTCGCGAGACCTTTCAATTGTTATAAGAAATTGATGTTTTTAGTGTTTTTGTTTATTACTGTAATGCGAATAGAAGCCACTAGATGGCAGTATTGACCTTTTCTTTTGTTAAGCCCAGACTGGAGCTAGGTTTGGACATGTCCTGGGCATGTCTGAGATGGAAAGTCCCAGAGAATTTAAAAAAAGTCTAAAAGGTGGGAGGAGTCTGCAAAAGAGTATATAAAGAGGAAATTTGAGAAAGTAAAATAGTAGGAGAAATTGCAAGGAGAAGGATACATTTGACCAGACCTGTCACTCTTTTCAAGACCTGTGAAGCTTTTTGTGGATTTTTGCCTGTGTTGGAGCATTTTCCTCACCCGGAACATCACCAAGCAACCCAACCAAAGGGACTGTAAATATTTTCTTTCTTGTATATATCAATCTTGGTCAGTAGAATAGATAGTAGATTAGTTAAAAAAAAGTCTTTGTGTAATTAAATGTGTTTAAGTTTTAAAATTGTGTCTGTCATCTCTTGCTGTCGCAACTGTAATAACAAATTGGGGCCATAACATTACCCCTATAATTATTTTTTTGTCCTCATTGCCTTGTATTTTCATTACATTTTCACAAAAAAGTCATACATTAAATATAAATATTTATCCTCTAAGGGGGGATAGAAAGCGAGAGAGAGAGAGAGAGAGAGAGAGAGACTGTAGTGCAGCACATAGTAAAAGTTGCCTACCCAAAATCTCCAACTGCACCACCCATTGTGAGATTAATTTTTTGTTCGCAAGGTTTACAATAACATAATGGAATAGCTGGCTGTCAGCCTGTTCCAGTGCCTCTGTGGGCCTTTCTCAAAGAGCCTCCATGACTCATCACTGCTGATGACAGAGCCGTTAATTGCAGAAAACACACTCTGAATAATGAGCTGTTGTCTGCTTCAAATAACACAATTGAATGAATCCCGACAGAAGTCATCCATTTCTCGGTGCGCATTAATCACAATGTGCTAAAATTAAGTTTGAGTTGACTCACCCATCTGTGAGTGTGAATGGGACACCATTTTGAAAAATGGTGCAATCTAGAATTTGAATGGGTTTGCCTCTGATAGCCAAAGAAACACACTTTCCATTTCAAAAAAGACTCAGCAGAAAACATCTACATCTACACCAAATGTGAAATAAAGCAAGACCATGGCCCAGCTCAAACATGACTTTCTATTTTCTTTGCATAATAAAAAGTCAGAGGGTAGGAGAGAAATTGGAGACTGGGGATGTTTTTCTTGCAAAAACTGTGAAGTTTTAAGAAGATGAATCACGCTTCACTCTCTGTTATACAGAAGATAATTTTTAAAAAGAAAAAAAGAACTGGACCTCTTTTTTGCTATCTGACAATCTTGCCGGCATCTTGCGTTCCTCTCAGCTTGGCACAAGTAAAATGCTATATTTATGCGAAGACTTGCAAAACCAAGATGACCTCCAGCCTCTTTGTTCAAAGTCTGTTTGTTGTTTCAGATATTCTGCACAAGTTTTTCCTCTCTTTATATCTGCAGGTGCCCTTGGGAAGGCTTTGCCAAGTGTGCCCATGCTATAATCAGATGAGGAGTTGGTAGGGTTTTGGGAGGTCCAGAGCGTAGAGAGAGGGCCGCCAACCTAATGTTCTCACCGTCCCCAACTGAGCGGCTTCAGGTCTTGGGGACTCAGCGCACTCGAGGAGCTCAATGCCGATCGCTGTTTCACTGTGACCTTCTACCCCTCCCTCTCCCCTACTTTACCATGTAATTATTTCCTTGGGAGAGACTTTTGGGCCTTTATCTTTAATTACAATCACAGAGAAGACTGTAGAGGAAAGAGAGAGAGAGAGCGAGAGAGAGATATAGAGAGAGAGAGAAATTGTAGCTCCCCACCTCTGGACTGGCAGCTCTTTCATGGTGAGAAAGAGAGGCTGGAATTATTGTTTGGTTCCCGAAGCTGTATTTATTCAAAACACCTGGGATTGTTCCCTGGCCACAGAGAAAATTAAACGTGGTAATGGGGCCGAAAAGGCAGCTGTGGTAGGATGGGATGTGACGTGACTTGGCTGGACTGAGCGTGCTCGTTTTGTGCTCCAGGAGTGCATTTGGATCTGGCCATCTGTATGCATCTGCACCACACTCCACCACTTCCACCTCTGTTACTACCACTTACCTTCTGTTCCCTGGGCAGGGGTTTAGGAGAGAGGGGTGGAGGGTAGGCGGGGGGATGGAGCATGTGTGTGAGCACATGGGTGTGTGTGTGTGTGTCTGCGTGCGTGTGCGTGTGTGTGTGTGTTTACAGAATGTGTTTATTTACTCTGTGTGTATACACTGTGCCTGTGCGTGTGTATGTCTCTGCATGTTCGTGTGTATGCATGTGCAGGCATGTGTGTATTTATGATATGCGCAGTGTACTCAAATGTGTTAGTGTACTCTAGTGCACATACTGCATGTCTATACCTATGAGTGTGTTGGACTGTAGATGCCTGCGTATGACTACATGTGCATGCACGTACATGTGTTTCTGCTTGTAAGTGTATGTGTGTCTGTATGTGTATGTCCATGTGTCTGCTCATAGGCATGTGTGTGGTTGTGTGCGATCTTGCACATGCTACAAAGTGAGACCCAAAAATTATTATTTTTTTCCTACAGAGTGGGGACATTGGGAAGAGTGGAGTTTTTTTTATATCCTCACAACTACAAAGGCAAATTGTGCAGTGGCGCCTGTGTGACAGTTGAAGGGTCCTGTCACTGGAAGAGCCTGGCTCTTTGGTGATGTGGTCAGTGCGCATGACTCTTCCCCGGTAGTCTGGAGGCTCAAGTCCCCGCCCGGGCCCTCCTTCGGCCTGCTACACCTGCAGATAATATTCAGTGGGGGGGGGGGTGGTGCCAGAGAATGTCATGGGGGTAGCCTTGTGAATTAATGGAAAGACACTATTTTTTTGTTGCATAAAAAATTGCATACAGTTTTGTCTTACCATATGAATGTCAGATTATGATATTCACATGAGATCAGTTCAGGAACCCATAAAATAACATTTTGAACACATCATCTCCAATCAGGCAATGAGTTGCTTAATCATCATAAATATCAGCTGACAAAATATTTAACACATTGCATTATATATTATTTACAAGTATGTACTGTTAATCACACCATTTCAAGTATCAAGATTATAGATGGCCAAAAACTTGGCAAATGATTAAATCACGATTAAAGTGCTCCACAATACACTTAAATAGCAAGTAAATGGTCTGCTGCAGAAGTCCAATACTCTATTCTAGCCCAAAAACACTGACTGCTTTGTGATCGTAGACTGTACGTGACACAGGCTACTATTTGAGTCATTCAGCTGATAAGCATATAGTCGTAACTGGAGTACATTGGGGCGGTGTTACCAGTTAGTTTTTGAACCAGTAGTTCGAACATCTGCTGCAATTCACAAAATACTTTTCAACTGACCGCTGGCTAATTATCGGAACCCTAAAGAAGATAGACTATACATCTAAGAACCGCGGCTTTTCTCATCTTTATCGTACTCTAATCTAAATAAATCACCTTGCACTTGGACCAGCTAGTCACCAAATTCCTACATGCTGCGCAGCAAATCATGTACATGCGGGACTTCAGATCAGAGTGGAAGAGAGTGCATGCAATCTAATCCATTTGGATAGAAAATTAGCGATTAATGTTGATACGAGCTAGCTAAATAAAACCATTTGCCATGGACGCATGCATCCATAGCTCGTATCAACATCAATCTCTTATCCTCTATCGTGATGGATTTGATTGGATGCTCCTTCCACTCTGATCTGAAGTCCCGCATTTGAGGATTATTCACGCAACATGAATGAATTCAGTGCAAAATTATTTATTTTCAATAGAATATGATAAAGAAGAGAAAAGCTGTAGATTTATAGTCTATTTTCTTTAGGGTCCCAATAATTAGCCAGCGGTCAGATGAACAGTATTTTGTCCACTGCAGCAGATGTTCAAAATACTGGTTCAGAAACTAACTGGTAACGCCTCCCCAATGTGCTCCAGTGATGACTGTAGGCTTGTCAGCTCAATTCCTCAAATAAGAGCATGTGTCACAAACAGTCTACGGTCATGAAGCAGACTGTTTTTGGGGCTAGTAACGTCGGACATCATCCTCACTTCTTGACATCACGAAATTTGCTCTCTGATCCTGTGACGGTGCATTCAGGAACCACACGCAAGAGAGGGAAATCCAAAAAACGTATGTCTTTAATGAGATCCGGGTCAATATCAAAAAACACAAGAATTGCCAAGCCACAAAATGAAATCCAAAAACGGCAGGGGTCAGAACCAGAAAAGCAATTGAGGTACATAAATGGTAGACAATAAGTCGTAGTCGGTGAACAAAGCAGTGGGTCATACACAGGGCATCCAAACACAGGAATTATGGTCATACAAAAATAGTTTGAAATCCAAGAAGACAAAACAATAGAAAAAAGGGCTATGGCAAGAATTGTCGTCGGGCGAAACAGTCGAAGGAAAACAATACTCAATGGCATATGAAAGACTCTGCAAAAAGAAATATTGATCAATGTTCTGACAAAGTCCGAACAGCCGTGAGGATTCTTAAATAGATGGGAGGGAAGTCACATGCTACGCAGGGAACAGGTGAGCTGGATCAGACTAATTACAAAGGGAGGAACACGAGGGACATCCTAACCTCGAAAATTGGCGAAAGCCAAGACACGGACGGGAATCACACAAACAGCCTATGAAATTTAAACAGCTTCGGTCAAGGAGTTTTAAGTGCACAGATAATGAGTGCAGGAAAGTAATTAGGCACGTGTGAGAGATCTTGTAGAAACACGGGGAGACAGGTACAGCTGAGCAAGAGGCGGAGACTAGAATAGGGTGATTGCTGAGAGGGAATTAGTACTAATTAGTAGCGGTGCAACTTTACAGATTTACAAAAGAGTGCTTGTAAGTAATATATATACATGGATTAGTTGGGTTTGTAGACTATGATACAAAATACAAATGTTAGTTTTGTTAGTAATCAGAACAGTAAGGCGAAGGAAGTAAACAAGAATTGAAGTAATAATATTAAACACCAGAAATCATTGAAATCACCCGAAGCATGTGAGCACACAAACCAGGAAGACGGACTGAACCAACTAGATCACAAGACAGGGGAGACAAGTGCAATGGAACTGAAAATGGACTGAACTGAAAACCTGAGAATACAATAACCCAAAAGAATAAATAAAAGACAATTTCACGAAAAATTAACCTGAACATAAACATTAACAAAAACCATAACCATGACAGATCCGCAGTATTAGTCACCGCGGACGACTCTTCATAAATAGACCGTTGGACTTTTGCAGCAGACCAGCTAGTTTACTTGTAATTTTGCGCATTGTGGAGCACCTATATTGTTATTGTCAGAGGAGCATTTACAAATTTGCCGCATGCACGCACAACTCACCTGACAGTGATAAGGTCGAATGTGTTGCCATTCTCATTGATACATGAGTACAGCCGAGATGTGATTAGCTGATTGCATGTATAATTGTACCACAGCTGAGCTGTAATTGGCTGATGCACATAATGGAACCAACCAACCTGCAGAAAAAAAATAAACTCCCAACCCAAAAATGAGGGAACTATGTGTGGTTACAGAAGTGTCTGGTAAAAACCTGGACAAAACCACATTTGTTTTGCCCGTCATACGATCTATGGCTTTTATGCTATGGCAAAAATTTGAATAACTGACAGGTCCCATCGGTTGGGGGGGCCAATGGGGGGGAGGCAGTCATTTTTGCGTGGTGGCCGCGGCCTCCCCTGGCCACCCGTTGGAGGCATCGTTGAAATAGTGACTTTCTAGTTAAGGCTAGGGTGTAAGGTTAGAACTAGGGATAGTTAAGGTTAAGATAAAAGTTTGGGTTAGGCATGTGTTGCTTATTGTTGAGATTAGGTAAAGGCAGTAGACTCACATAAAGAATGAATGGAAGTCAATGTAATGTCCTCACAAAGATTTAAGTACAAGGATGTTTGTGTGTGACTTTGTATGTGTGTGTGTGCATGCGCGTGTGTGTGTGTGTGTGTGTGTGTGTAGGATGAAGTATCATCCTCCATGTTCTGTTTTGAAGAACGGCTGCCGGTGACCTGCTTTTGGTGACTAAGATAGCGGCAGCTGGCTTGGCTGCAGATGGAGTAGAGCCCTCCCAATCCCCCATGGCACCAGCCTGACCCCCCCACAGTGCTCAGACGGGGGAGATGGTGTCCCACTGACCTCTACCATGCCGTCCTTTCATCTGGTTTTCCCATCGAACCAAACTGCTTCTGCAAAGCAACGCACGGACCCATATTAATTTAGGGTATGTCGGATATTTCTGTACATAAGCATTCTGTGTGCTTCAGCGCTTAAGGCTCGGGCAAGCTTGATCAGATACCAATCAGAGCTGAACTCGGTATCTGTAGGGGAGTGCAGCATAATGAATACGAAGTGACAATACACTGAATCACCAGCATTTTTCATGGGGCTTTAAAACAATAACTTATCAAGCGTAATCACGGGGTGATGCGGCACGTCCATTTGTCTTTGATTAGATTCCTTGATGCAGTGATTCATATCTGTGTCTGGAGCTTTCATTACTCTTTATAATTACCTGCACCAATTCTCCCATCAAAATCAGGTACGCTGCTGAGACATAATTGCTTTTGCCATAAATCAGGAAATGCTCAGGCTCTCTCAACGGCTTCTCGGTCCATTAATATCAATGCCTTGTAAAGTCGGGTTTATGTTGGTATTGATAAACTTTCTCATTAATTTTTATTTTTATGGCAAATGCATCTCCTTGTAAAGATCTCAACGTCACCTGTGTCCTCCCCTTTTCGCATAACCGGAAAAAGTATAGACTTCAGTTGATGTTTTGGCCAAAAAAGTCTTTTTAACTTTTTTTTTTTTTACAAATCATTTACAAATTCAGTTAATGAACATTGTACAGTTGAATCGAGCAAGCCACAGGACACATTCATTCACAATCTTCCAACCAGTATCTTGCTGTTAAAGTCATAAAGTGACCTCAGAATTATTATTGGGAAGTTACGCTATTCGTGGATAAAATATGTTAACAAAATATCTGAATATGTGTGTATGTTGGTCATGGCTCTCAACTTAAATCTTTCTGAATATTAGCCCATCAAACAAAGCATGCTCTCTTTTATGTTTTAAACATTTATTTGGCCAATATTAGAAAATAATTACATACATTAGTTTTATTACATCTCTCATCACTATTCTACATTAGAAACATTCATCAGTGCAGCTACAATGGTAAGAATTCCACATCCAGATCTTGAGTGAAAAAAATTTGTATTTAAAACAGGAGAAAAGAATCTGCAATGGATTTGCAAGCAATATGGGGTGTATTCCTGTGTCTCACCAAGTGCATGCTGGGATAAGCTACAACAACCCCTTTGACCCTGAATAAATGAGTTCCATAATTGATGGGCAGACAGGTGGATGATTTAAGCTGTTGTAATACATTAACGAAGGCAGTAAACATACCTCATTAACTTGCATTCAATGTACTGTCAGGTGTTGTTACTGCAATATTGTTGTGCAGCTAAGGCCCGTTCACACATAGACGTCGCTTCTACTATGATGGAAAGTTGGCGGAGAGCATGGCCAATTGCGGGCCAAACGTGGGAGGATCTCCTTGAGCGTGGTTTGATCAGGGTGGGATCTCCTAGGTCGGGAAGCTGCACGCGCTCCCCACACATATTTTGAACATGCACAAAATAAGCTTAGCCTGGTCGTGGCCAACGAAAAGCGGGAAAAACTCTTATTAACCCCTTTGTGCAGAAGCCAAGTTTGGCTATTTATGGGTTACTGTGGTGGGGAAAATATCCCAAAAGGTTCTAAATTCAAAGTATTACTATAATCACAGTTCAACAGGGAGAACTCAGCCAAGGTCTTGTGGCCCCTCAAAACTGCTACAAGACTGTGGAGCAGAGAAGAAGCATAAACTCATAAATCTGCCAAACAGCAAGATAACAGGGCTGCAAGCTGGCCGACCAAGGCTGGCTAGATGAGCTAATCTTCCGGAATGATCATATCGGTCAGCCTGGTCCCATTACCTGAGCATGCGCACCTAAGTGTTCTGAAACCATTCATGACCCAGATAAGTTACTGAACTTTCGCTGAACCCAAGGTTTGGGAGGCTCATGTGTGGTCTTTGAGCGTCCATGGAGGCTTACAATTAATTTGCACTATGATGTAATGGTAAACTTGTTACTAAGGGTAGATGGTTGCTATATGACAATGAACCAATCAGAATAAATAATGTTGGATAAGGAGGGATGAGCCACATTTAATGCCGTGGACGTGCCGAAAGGGTAATATATACGAGGGTTCGGACGGTCAGTGGTCAGTCTGTGTCGGGTGATTGAAGAAGAATGAATGCTATGTGGTTTGCACAGTCCAGCGTGGGTTTTGTACTTCACTTTGAATGACTTGCAATAAACATGATCGCATCAGACTCTGGATAATGTGTCCATTCCTTGAAGGTAGATTTACAGGGGTTAGGAAAACACTTAATCCACAAGTGTTTTCACCCACATTACCCAATTTAATGCTTTATAATTCAAGATTTAAGCTTTATAAAGAGGAAAATTGTGGCTCAACTCAGAAAAGGCACTTACAGCATTTAGAATTACATTGTATTTCAGTTTATTTTCATGTCTTTGGTAGTCAAAACGGGCAGCAAACGTAAAAAATCTTCATGAGAATTCACCATTGAAATTGCAAAAATGAAAATTGACAAATGAAAAACTGCTGGGGCTTAAATCTATACATTTCTGGGATCATAAACTCCTTGACCTCAAGTAGAATTCATCTTCAACATTACATTCTAGACTACTTACATGCTATTAGCCAAAACAGCTATCCAAGTGACTCCCCAAAGTCTGAGATCCCTCAACATGTTGCACTGTCAAATCATCAAATAATAATGTGTTTAACAAAATTAAAGTTTCGAAGCATGAAATTTAATATGAACTAATGATTTTCTGGTTGAGTTTAGCATGCATTTATCAATATCAGAGCAGATGAACATCATTGGTCACCAGTAACCTCTCCAAACACAAAACATGCCTTTTCTCCATAATAAGGTTGAGACTTTTGTCCATTTTTCTTCTAAGTCCCCCAAGCCAGCACAAACACTCATCAAATAAACTGCTGATTAAACGGTCAGAACATTCACCCCGTAACTGAAGCTACCAGTTCCCTCTTCTGAACTCACAACCTCATTTCAACCCTGATAAGGAACAAGTACAAATCACTAACTCAGTAATATCTGAATTCTGAAATACCTTAACAAAGCAGACATTCCACTTTCAGGGAAGGTCACACAATATATATACCTCCATAGATTTAACAGAAATGTGCAATGAACGTACCAGGGGGTCCACCCAAATGCATGGGCAGTTCATGTTTTAAACAGGAAAAAAAAGTCGGCATTCCACTTTGTTGAGTATGGTATACATTCCAAAAAAAAAAGCAAAAGTAGCAGCCCAACCTTTTTCCTGAATCCCTCCTCCAGAGACCGATGTATCCAGTAGAAAGAACCCTCCGGTCCTGTTTCATTCAAAATAATTCCCATTGACCATGTCCTTATCTTATTTAAATCCTCTAAATATTACTGAACACTTCAAGGCCAGTTTTGCGAGTCTTGTTTCTATAAATCGCATCTATTTCAGCCGCGCAATGAGCGCAATGTAGACAGGATAAAACTGAGCCTTCTGATACACATAGGCTTGTATGCTCTGTGTTTGTCCAATCAATGTGTTTCACTTACTGTAGGACATTTAAACTCTCCGGAATTGAATAAGAAATGAGCCAATCAATTCATTATTACCAGGGAAGTTTCACAAGGGCGTGAAGTATAACTGCAGTTAAGCAGAAGAGCCTGAGTGTATGATTGAGTGATTGGCTATCAACACCAGAACTTGGGTGGATATAACGAAGCGCTGAATTTGTCAATGAAGGAATCTACACGTAAATCCACAGGAAGTGAGCATTTCAAAGCCAAGGGTCATACGCAGGGCATCCAAACACAGAAATTGTGGTCATGCAAAAAATGGGTCGAAATACAGAAAGAAAAAAACAATACAAAAAGGGCAATGGCAAGAATCGAAGTCGAACAGTCCAGTAGAAGAGAAACAATACTCAATGGCATACAAGGTGGTCTGCAAAAAGAAATATTGATCAACGTTCTGACAAGAGCTCTGAGTGAAATGGCTGCTTAAATACACACAGGGAAGGTCACATGCTATACAGGAATCAGGTGAAGAGAATCAGACCAATAAAAACGGGAGAATCACATGAGGGAAGCCCCAACCACGAAAATTGGCGAAAGACAAAACACGAACGGGAATCACACAAACAGCCTATGACATTTAAACAGCTCCGGTCCAGGAGTTCTACGTGCGCAGATAACGAGCTCAGGAGAGTGATTAAGCACATGCGAAAGATCTTGCTGAAACTCAGGAGAGGACATAAACAGCTAAGAGTTTAGAACCGGGCGATTGCGGAGAGGGAATTAGTCTAAATTAGTTGCGGTGCATCTTTACATATTAAACTAGAGTGCTCATTAGTAAGTTAGTTATCTTATATACATAGATTAGTTGTGTTATTAGACTATGATACAAAATACAAATGTTAGTCTTACTAGTAATTAGAACAGAAAGATGAAGGAAGAAAACGAGAATTGAAGGAATGTTTTAAACACCGGAATTCATTGAAATCACCCGAAGCATATGAGCGCACAGACCGGGAAGACGGACTGAACCAACTAGATCACAAGACAGGGGAGACAAGTGCAATGGAACTGAGAAATGGAATGAACTAAAAATCTGAGAATTACTATAACCAAAAAGAATAAATAAAACACAAAATCATGAACACAGAACCTGAACATTAACATGACCAAAAACCATAACCATGACAACAACGATTTTTTCTGTCACAAGAGATATTTTTTAACTGCTGGATCGATACTATTGGCAAGGGTATTGACCAGTTTGCAAATCAGGCTTAGCTGAGGAGTTTATTTCATGCAACTCTGTAAAAACAGGGAGTGGCGTGAACTTCCCCATATTCAAAACCGCGTTCGAGGTCTGCTTGCTTGTGAATATTCAATAACTGATCCGGGGGTGCCACCTAGTGATCGAGTACAGTAACAGCGTGCTTAAATTTGCTGTTCCATAGACGCAAGCATCTATGCACAAGGGGTTAAGAACGTAGCGGGAATGCCATTATCGTACAAGCAGTGTGATAGCATCGTGGGGAGATCTCTGTGGTCATAATAAAAACGCAGCACTGTTGGAGCACAGCCAGTCGAATCAAATCAGCATCAGGTCCGTTCATCTTCGAAGTTGGGAAAGAACTGAAGAAATTTTTGAACACCCCTGATTCATATAGATGTAACCCTCATTTCTCGATTTAGGCCACGTGCTCCATGTCTCTGGGCTGTGGGAATGAGCGCTACAATTGGTGGTACACAAATCAATCTTTGATCTTCGTTCTTCGTTAATCACACCAATACAGTACTGTACAGCCAATGTTACATCCAACAAAACGGACTGCTCAACTCAATCAATCGTTTTTTCTGCCCCTTCTTTTTTCCCCATCACACTCCTTCTTCCCGAGTAAAACAATTAGGCTATAAGTAGGAACTAATATTCAATCGAAGCAAGAGGACACAACGACTTTAGCTAACTTGTATTCTCTTCACTCACTGGGCTCTAATTTCGTAGACCAGGCGCAGGCGCGGCGCATGGGGGGTGCGCCGCGCCAACGGGGTGTGTCCAGGCGTATGTGGCAATTTCGTGCCCGGCGTAGCCTGGCGCAAGTACTCCTCTGTCCCGCCTCTGCCCCTCCTTCCAGCGCAAGTTGGAAAAGAAGGCGTGTTTGGGTATAACACAGCCGAGTCAAATCTTCACCAGTCAAATGAGCTCCTCACCTCACCTTTAATGTGTTAGAATATAGAAGGCGACCCAGCCGAGTCAAATATTGCTCACTGGCAAGAGAAACGATGGATAGCGTGTTTCTATTATTACAAACTGTAGCTGCTTAAAATTTTGGGATTAACATGCATATACAACAAAGCAAGATACGTTACACATTTATTTCCAATATGTGATCTTAACTCAGTACGAGATCATCGCAATCAGGCTGCATTCCTTTCCCCCACTAAAGACGATAAAGCATAAGTGACAATAATAGTAGCCTAGTATTAAGCCACTTGCACACTGGACGCGAAACGAATTTTTCGCTCGACAGATTGCGTCTTGTGTCCAAAGGTCTGACAGGGTTTTAATAAATCGTCGTGTCCGACAGTCTATTATTGTTTTTAATTTCTTCAAATCTACTGACTCTTTCAGACATTAAACGTTAATGTTTGATAAGAGGGTTCAGTTCTTCAAGATGAGGACCGAGAATTTCAATCAATGTTTCTGTTTAAGCTCCGCTCAATAAAGTGAGTCGACACTGGCGCGAGACAATATACAATGCCTCCGCGTCTGACAGCCAAAAAAAGAGGACGATTAGAACAGAATGATAATGAAATAAAGAATAAAAAGAAACATTTTAACAACAGAGCATCCAATGAACACTGCGATTTATTTATTGGCGGGTCATCTTTGTTTGATATCACGTTTGTTGCTGATATATTTTTATTCTTTATTTCGTTATAAATCTGTTCTCATATCAATACTTTTACTTTTTGCTGGCTGCTGGACATGGAGTAATTTGCATTTCGTGTCGGACAGTCTTGATCGTGCATGCGATGATTTCTTCACTCTGTCAGTGGTCATGGAATTGATTTGCTCACGCACTATATTATCTCTGCTGTGGAAATAAAGCGTGAATCTGTTCGATCCATCTGACTAATTTTCAAAAGAAAGACCGAATGAATACTGATGTCTATCTTCAACGGAAGAAAACAGATGAATAGGCTAAAAAGACTAAGAAAAGTCGATAGCTATCAATTTGCATTTTGTGAAGGCCGAACACAAACATAGCCAAGTTTGCACGTCTAATAATTCCTGGAATACTCGGAAAAACTAGAACTTTTATGACTCTCGGACACGGAGCTATATTAAAAACCTGTCCGACTATCGCGTCTTTGCATTGACTTTGTCTGTAATCAGTCGTGCGAAAAATTTGTTTTGCGTCCAGTGTGCAAGCGGCTTTAATGAGCATAGAACGCAAGCATTCGATATATATATATATATATTATACAGTTTGTGGTTGGCTGAGAAAGATGTGAAGTCTTTAGTTTGCATCACAGATTCAGTTGCGTTGATTAAGCCAGGTCAAGTTTCCATTACGCGTGGCAACCGCCTGACATCAGGACAATCGATATAGATACTATAATTTATGTCCTTATTCAGATAGTTACATTAAATAGTGCTTCCTGTAATTTTTTCTTGCATTGAAATGTGCCTGACATTCTGTAAACCTGCCTGTGAGATTTCGGTGACGTGTGCGCACTCTGCGCCGGTCAGCCAAATTACCACTGCACGAAAATTAAACCAGGTTGGAGCTGGCGAGTTTTCTGCGCAACTCCAGCGGAGACTTTTTCTACGAAATTGTCACTGCGTCTTGATGAATATGTGACACCTCCCCCCACTACGCCGCCACACCCATCTCGGCGCACCTTCGTCTACCGAAGGCTGCGCACCTCACGAAATTACCACTACGCGGGCTGCGCCGTACGAAATTACCACTGCGCGGGCTGTGCCTCGCTACGCCAGCTGCGCTGCGCCAGGAAATTAGAGCCCACTGTGTTTAAGCATCACAAAATCAGTTGTGCAAGTATAAGATACTCCAAAGAAATATAATGCATAAGCTATTACAATTCCTAGACTTCATATGGTTGGCACCAGCATGGCAACACTGTCCTACAGTCTTCGAGGTCTGTGTAACAAAGTAGTATGGTCGCGTACATTGTAGCGGTAATGTAGTAGAAACGACTGCATGGTCGGCATCGGTCTAGTTGTGATCGTAGTGGCAGCAAGTCAGCAGCGCTTTTGACGTAGGAGCATCGCAGTACAGTGGTGATGTAGTCTTTAATTTCCCAAATTGCTGGATTTTGATGGCGATAATGCCCCGAACTTTTTCGGATCGGGTGACGGGCATGGTCTTTGTAAAATCGCAGAGCTGTGTAAACGGGGTTTTAAAAGGTTAAGTCTTTACAACTAATATCACAGTTTTCACCTGTAATTGTTTTATAATTTATTCAGTTACAGTGTATGTAAACATTTAGTTTCCCATATTTCTTTTGTAAATATAATCCCTGAGTCAAAGCACAAAGGGTCACACTTTAGATGAAGTGCTGCTAGTAAAGGCTTGACACAGCATGCATAATGCCTTCATAAATGAAACATAATGTCTTCATAAATCATACGTAAGCAAATGTCATGCTTTGTAAAGGGAGAAATAACACATCTTTATTCAGCATGTGATGCCAGATGTAACAATGACAATGTCACTTAGCTGATAATGTCACCCTTTATAGAATTTAGCCACTTGCTAAGTGACATTGCCAGTCATGACAATGTGGTATCAATCACATGCTGAATAAGGATGTGCTATTTCACCCTTTGCAAAGCATGATATTTGCTTATATATGATTCATGAAGACATTATGTCTCATTTATGAAGGAATTATACATGCTGTATACAGCCTTTATGAGCAACACCGTCTAAAATGTTACCATATAAAGTCTCCCTGAAATTCTTTTTTCTGATGCATCATGCTGTATGTACGTGGCTAACTTCCAAACTACTATTGTCTTCAACACCGGTGGCTCCAAATAAATGTTCCAGGAAACAGCTTCACTGCAAAGTCATGAATTTGTCAGCAAATTCAATGGCTCCACTGTCTCCAGTTGATTGTTCAGTTTCCCTCTTCTGGAGAGATGCCAACATCTTCAAACTGATGCTATGTTCATCAAACTCTGCAAACGTGGGAGAACAAAACCTGATTGTTGAGCTAAAATATTCTAAAATGGTGATGTGCCCCATTATTCAACAAACAAAACTGGAGTCGGTCCCTAGAAAATGCACTGTCTTTCCATTGCTCCAAAGTAGGAAGGGTCAAATGCAGAGGACAAATTACCCCATGGGGTTCAGTTAGGTATACCTTACCATATCAATCTCTGAAGGAGTAATGTACTCAGAAAATCTGTGAATCCTTCTCGGCTGTAAGTTCTCGCGTGCAAGACATTGTTAAAGCCTCCTTTTATTCAGTTTAAAAATGTAATGAAAAACTGAAAATGTACTGTATTAGCCTTTCAGAAATATAAGAGAAATACAGGAGAGAGCTGGCAACTTTATTTTAGACAGACAGCCAAGAATTCTAGGAAGTACACAGAGGCTGCTAAAAAAATGTAAAATAGACTTTCTATTGGAGGTTTTGAATAAATATGAACAGAAGCAGGCACGTGATCAGACCAACAAATGCAAAGTGTACGCTTCTGGGACTTGAATGAAATTCAAAGAGTGCAGACTTTTGAAAATGAAAGAAAAACAGTTACTGCTGTGCCGAGTTCAGAAGCCCTCAGCAGGACCTCAAAATGGAAGGATTTATGGGAGGAGAAAGGAGATGTGTAGAGCTGTTCTGGGCAATAATCTGAGTGTGATGATTCAGCCGTTGGGGACGTGAGGGTCAGGCCCGACACAGGTGCTGCTGCCTCAGGGAGAAGGCACTGAACCGGAGCCCGGTGAAAATGACTGAAGCCGTATTTATTTATTATTTCATCTTATTTGAGCTCACAGATATATGACAACATTCTTCATAAGAGGAGACTCTGGTGCTGAAATATTTATCAAGCCAAGACTTATTTGTGATTGAAAAATGTGAAATAGAGTCTTTGTAATGGAGAACTCTGATGCTCATATTATCAGTCTTCCATGACTCCATTAGATAAATTAGAGTCTTTGTAATGGAAGACTCTGGTGATAATATTCCAATCTACCAGGACTTGATTAGATCACAAAATACACAATTCAAATCTTTGTCGTAGAAAACTCTGATGTTGATTAAAAAAAGTATAAAAATGACTGAAAACAATGCAGTATTGACTTAGAAATTTGAAAGAGGAAAGAGAAAAGGTAAAAAACATAAATAAAAAAACCTTTTGCAATGTCTTACACCTCCACTCACGCATGATATTTACCCACCACATCATGAGGTAATCACAACTGCTCCTGTTACTTATGCAATACCCCGGTGGGTGAAACTTAAACCGACATATTGATACGTTTCCATTTCAAGTGCAGTTTATATAATGAATTGATCCGTGAGAGAAGGAGTTTATGTAATGCACTGCAGTGAGGCTGCTTCGATAGATTCCTTTGCTTTCCTCTTAGATTAACTTGCGAGAAAAGGCTTTGGGCACATGTTTCAATACATCACTCCTTACACCGGCCATTCCCTCACTTTAATGGTTGCCCTCTATTAACCTTACTTAAGCACAGCAGCATAATCTTCTTTATGAGACTTAGCTAACGACTGCAGCATAAAGATGAACGTGTGCCAACTGCCTGGACATATTCATAACAAGTTCAGTCGCTGTTAATCAACGTTTGAAACTGAAGAAACCTTAATATTCATGATCATGTGAGGTCTAGACCATTTTACCATTGTGTGGTGTTCCATGAGGTTGATCTGCCATTTGTAACATCTTCTGCGCAGACTGAAACAATCATTACATTGTATTAAATATGTGATGTTTATGAATCAGAACCTTCTATCAGTAATTGTTTGGGTTTTTAACATCACAGAATCACTACTCCCAATCTTCACACATCTTATGCAATTTCACAAATTAATTTAATGCCTAAGGTTGTAATCTGTCCAACCACTCTGTTTGTTTGTTTTGATAGCCTCCAGATTATCTATTACTAATTCAGGTTGTCTTCAGCTGTGGACACTGGGCCGGCTAGCTCACAATGTCCCCTCCCTCCGCCACCTATCAGTACTCTGTAGATTTATTCACACTGAGGAGTTTTTATTCACTGCAGTTTTTGTTCTTCTCACGAGGGAGTTATTTTTCCATCAACAGCTAGATTCCTCTGGGTACAGGCTTGCACCCAGTTTTTTCCTATTCGCTGTTTTTCTGCAAAGCATCTTTGTGACAGGGTCTCAGCAAAATGTTCCTTTAGAATCATTTTGAATTGAGTTGAAGTTGCGCTGTCACTCAGGAAACACGGAGATATTCTGATGCTCAGAGTTGCTAGTCTCTAAAAATCTATGGCTCCAAGAAGGGCAAGATGTACTCTTTCCAGAGTGAGTTTCGATAACACTGAGCAATGGAGCCTTTTGCTTTGGTAATCAAAAAGACGCATCAGTTTTCCAGACTCGCTCAAGAATAGAAGGTAGACAGAGGCCCAAACACCAATAATGAATCAGGAAGAGGTCATTGCGACTTATTTTGTTTATTTTTTGAGCGGCACATGCTGGCCATGCTTTATGCCACCCACACTGTCACAAAAGATTGCTAACTGATTATAATTTTTGTGTTTGAGTAAATCCCATACTATGGGGCAAAGTCAAAATTTACTGTAATTGAGTGGTTGCAGGTCACCCCATTGATCTGTCATAAACCCAATATTGCCCCCTAGAGAGGAATTTTGTACACTGGCAAACTCCCATTAGCTCATGCTACAGTACTGAGCTGAACATAATGCCTCTGGGAAGTGGTCTGAGACAGAAATGCGTGCTCTATTTATGATAATCTCAAGCCTGCTGTGCTCATTAGTGGTAAATTAAGGACACTCTAGGTTCCTTTTTTTCTTCTTTTTTGAAAATTGGGCCAGCTTATTTATCTAGCATCCTTCAATTTAATAATTGGTTATTTATTAGCGCAAGTCCTCGAACGTGATTGGCACTTCGGCATTAGCCAAGGAGAGAGGTAAATATGTCTTAACAAATTGGAGTCACATCATTATTTGCATAACTAATGCATGCCACGTTGCATGTATTTACTCACCTTTGTACCAATATTTGTATGGTATTAATGGGCGCGAAATGACGGCATTGATTGCGGATTCGTAGATGGGGGGGGGGGGGGGCTCATACCTTGTTCAAACCATTTTAGGCCCCATGTTAATGCCGTTTCCCAGCTTCAGTGATGGAGAAACATTCAAACTGGGGAAAAAAGGAAGGAAATGCATTCAATGAGCCCTGTCATCTCTCAGCACTGCATGTTTTAGTACTCCACCTCAAATGACACCTTTCCCTGACTCTGATTTGCATGAGTCCCGGATAATAAACCTCATATTCCTGGACATTAAGTAGCTGGATAAGTAGCATCATGAATAGCTGGATGATAACAATTTGCCACTGATTGCCAAAATGTGCTATAGACAACACAGTCCCACATCAAGCATATTTCCCTATAGAGGAACAAGCAGGCCGTCATGTTAATGATATGATCCTCTTCAGAGCTTGTGGGAGAGAATGTCCTCGTCAGCACATGGAAAAAAATAATTTACTGTGCAGTCCTTAAATATATAATGCACTGAGCACTAATCACAAGTGCACTTTTCACATGGTGTACTTTTACAGAGCTATAGAAACAGGCACTCGGGGAACAGAGAGGGAGGAGAAGATGTATCTCTCTTCATTTTTTTATTTGTCCTAGATGTGTGAGTTTGCTGGCGGAAAAAAAAAACTGTCTTGAAATGAGAATGTGCCGCCGAAGTTAGAGAAGAAAGGACATCAGACAGCAAAGCAAAACTAGCTGTCAGCAGTTCAACTGCCGTCTACATGCTCTATTTTTAACAGTGAGCCATATTTTACCATCACATGGTCTTATGTAACGCTGTTCGCACAATAGTTGGCTAGGCCATTTTTATGGTGTGTAGGCCTATCAGTTATAGCTACTAGAAAGGTATGTTAGATTACAGTGCAAATGTGGCAGTCACAATGTACTGAATAACCTCACAAGTGGAAACAACTAAAGCAATGTTGAAATAAATTGATAGTTAGGGGGATTTCTTATTTTCAAAATACATTTTCTGACATGTTAAGAGCTGATCGAAGCCATTACAGTTCTTTACAATTAATAAACTTTTGGCTGATTAAGAAATCAGATGGGAAAGTATTTTAATGGAAATAACCGAAGATACATTAATGGTTTTTTTTTAAGAATAATTGAATTTACTGTATATATTTTTAAGCCTAATTAAGGAACTATTTTCATGGAGTTCATTTTTGCATACCTGCTAACCAGAACATATTCAAAAAATTCCTAGATTAACAGTATATCTATACAATGGCAAAAGATGTTCTTTTCATAGAACAGATCTAAATGGCTATTAAGCTCCCACTGCCAGTGAAATCATACAATACCTCACATAAATTACACATAATTGTATCCTCTCTCTTCCAGCCCTGTCAAAATGAAATAATCCTTGCAATTATAAGGATCTAAAAAACACTGTCAGTAAAACCTTTGAAAAATCAAGGTAAAAGTACAGTAAATGAAAATGGAAAAGCAGCATTCTTTTCTGAGAAGCATAATTAGCCCAGGTTTCTCTCTCTATTAGTGTTAGCTTTGCAGTAAGGAACATGAGATGAAGGGTGTCGCTGGCTCTTAAATAAACCTGAAATCGGCCGTGAAATTTAATTGTTTTTGGGTTACCTGTCCATCTGGCTATCTGCACATCCAAGAGGCTTTGCCATTTTATTTTTACTTTCTGTGATCTACATATTTCTTCAGTTCACAGATGAACATTCATGGACAGACATTAGTATAACTCAAGTAAATCCAAGTTAGGATGCATCTCTATTTCAGAAGGCAACACCCCAAGGGCAAGCAGGAACTCAGGACAGATGCCGTATATGCCTGGCAGAGCATCCCCAGGGAGGAATGCCAGTATCTGGGGATTTCTATGGGTGTGAGCCATCAGGCAGTCATTGACTCCAAAGCATTTGCCACCAAGTAAAAAATCTAATGTCTGATTTATTATTATAACATAACCTGCAGCTCTAAATTTTACCTTACACTAAGCTTACGTGGGGACAAGATGGTACCCACATGAAAAGAATCTATATGAACATATATGCGCATATATGCAATGCGCATATATGCTGCATATAGGCCAAATTCAGGTACATATATGTGCTTATAGAGGGCATATAGGTCTCCTATATATCGCGTCTTTATTTCCACATATAGGCCCTATATGTACATACAAAGTATATGTCTCCTATATAGCTCATATACCCAGTGGTAGGTTCTGTTTGTCATACCTATTGTATAGTTCATATCTCACTTTTGCAACTGTCATACATGATGCCTAGCTCATATTTTTATTCCCAAGGTAATATCTGCATATTAGTCTAAAGTCCCTTACAGAAATAACAAGAATTTTACGCAATAACTTATTAATCGCACCTGAACACGTGAAATTGATATCACAATAACAAGGTCATCAGTTCTTTCTTGACCATACTTATTTCCATTTTATGAGGATTGAGTTGTGTACTGTGGAAGGGAAGGAAATGTATAAAAACAAAATGGGTTGATTATGTTTGTTTCATCAATTAAACATTTTTTCAAGTTTAAGACTGCCAATTTCACCACATTCGATAAAATTGGATTCACATCATTACAGCTCATACACATCCACTGAAAGGATATACACTACACTGTTACATCCACCAAATGCAATGTTTTCTATCTTATCTGTAATGCAGTTTCTAGATGAATATGGCTCAGAAGTCCTTTGTCTAAATGTAGCAAAATAAAACAAAAATAACAAAATAAAAGTACACAGAAGAACATACATTCAAGTAATGCCTTTCATGCCTTTCAAAAGTCATTTTCATCCCCACATCTATTTGAACATTTCACTGTGGTTAATGAATTTGAAGACAAAGTCTACATTTCTGTCCACAGTTTAAATGAACAGACACTTTTATCTGAGATGCTTGTATAGCAACTAAAAGGTCCCAGACTTTTTCCTACAGGGATGAAATAACAAGGATTCTAAAATTCCCACACGGAAAGAACCTATATAAACATATAGGACTCTAAATTTGTAGACCAGGCGCAGGCGCGGCAAATAGGGGAGCTCCTGCCAGCGCAAGAGGCAAAGAGGGAGGAGAAAAGGCTTAATTGGGTTTAACACAGCCGAGTCAACTCTTCACCAATAAAATGAGCTCCTCTCCTCACCTTTAAAGTGTTGAAATAAAGAAGCCTCTATCCTATATCTGCATGTTGCATTTTACTTTGCTGCTTCAGACATGTTTTCTGCACCGCTTACGTCGATATTAAGCATTACGAATAAGAGGCATTCTCAAATTATTACCATTAGCGAACTTGAATGGAATTTCAAAATGAAACTACGTCAGATCATTCAAACTTATGAACTTGGAATGAAATACGACAGTTGCTCATTTATTTCTTCTGCCTGCATCATTATTATTACACCCTATTGCTGCTTAAAATTTTGGGATTAACATGCATTGACAAAGCAAGACACGTTACACATTTATTTTCGAAACAAATTTTTCGCACGACAGATTGTGTTGCTGCGTTGAACTGGGTGTCTACGTCCCTGGTCCTCAAATCACACCCTACGAGGTCCGAGGACTGCTGGTTTTCCACCCTCCCTTTACCTGGGAGTCAGTTGTTGAGACAGCCTGGCCAGTCAGAGGCACTAACTGTTTATTTACATGCCTGGGATAACAGAAAACCTGGGCTGGAGTTGGATTCGAGGACCAGATTTGAGGATCCCTGTTCTATGTGTCCGAAAGTCGGACAGGGTTTTAATATATCCCCGTGTCCGACAGTCGGATGGTTTCAATATAACTCCGCGTTTGACAGTCGATTATTGTTTTTTATTTCTTCAAATCTACTGAATCTTTTAGATATTTAATGCGAATATTTTCATATGAGGGGTCAGTTCTTCAAGAAGAGTACCGAGGATTTTGTTTGTGCAGGGTGTTAGAATTCATCCTAAACATAAGCACAGTGTCCATTTGTTCCCTGCCAATAATAAACAAATTTTATGCCAGTGGGTTCTATTTGTCCGCATCAGACGGGCTCACTAGATCCACGGCTAGTGTTACTGATCAATGATGATCATCAACCGGTTTTCACAATGTCAGTGTTTTTGGCTAATTTTGTTGCAGTCTTCCTGTAGAAAAGTAAGAATTACAGCAAGCACCATACTATCGAAGCATGGGACAGTCAAGCAGATATGCTCGCAATTTCAGGGCTAAGGGAGAATCCCAATAAAATAAATATCAGTTTGACCAGCCCCCAGGAAGAATAGCTATGGCTATGCTGGAGCTAATGGGGACCCTAATAAACCATAAACAGGCAGGGAGGGAACTCACTAGCTACACCCGTAAGTGTACACCATACATAAGGTAGCATCTGTGAGTTTGGTATACGCACCCAAGGACACCTCGCCAACCCTCCACGTTCCCCTCCGACCAAGCATTAATCAGTCTCTGAGGTCAAGTATTTGTTGGATTTTCCTCCTCTCTCTCGCACCTGACTGGCTCAAAATTAAATGGTGCCCTTCATAAATTTCTGTAGTGTTTCTTGCCTCCTCCTCATGCTCCCAATCACTAGCCATAGTAAGCTGAGGCTACTTTCCTCCATGACCAGGTTACGTTAAAAAAACCAACAACTACTGTGTCAGCGAGGGTAGATCCCACAGGGCCCCAACTCCGAAAAAGAAATGGCTCCGCCGCAATAGCACGTAGGTGCAAAAGGTTTATTTTTCATGCAAACCACAGGTTTTAACCACAGTGCAAATAAGTGTAACAAAATATATATATATATATATATATATATATATATATATATATATATATATATATATATATATAGTGCAAGAAGGGGAGTAAGGAGAAAAAAAATCTATACATTAAAATATTTACATAGAATTCAATTCCAGCACAGCTCCTATCTGCTCCTAGTCACTTCACCCCTCACTCCTCATGAGGTATAGACAATATGGCCCTCATAAACCCCAAGCCCCTCCCTGGAACATACCATCTTTTCCAGCAAATGTACATTGAAGCAATGGCCACAATTCACATGGGAAACAATGCTATGATACAACATTCCATATTGCAGCAACCAACAATAGTTTCCAATGTAATATTAATACATTAAAGTCCATGGTTTTTTCTATAAAATCATTACCGTGGTATTGCCCCGGTAACCTGGCATTACGTATGCGCAATTTGAGTCAGGCACTACTTAGCCAGCCCAAGTTGCCTTGCCTCGGTTTGGGACCTTCTCACAAGACCCGCCTGGAAGCGCCTAGCTTCAGCATTACCCAAACAATCAGAAGACGGGGAGGTGAAAGCAACTGAACACCGAACAAAACGTAGCGCTACAACAACCATGAAATACAATTAAAGAAAGGACCAACTCAAAGACATTTGTATGTGTGAGTGTTTCATTTACGAACTGTCAGGGTATGGCTTTTGTCTGATTATGTTTGCGTGTCTGAACTTTTATCTGGCAGACAGCTTCAGGTGTGCACCCCCGAAGCAGTTGCAGTATATTGGCGGGTTGGAACACTGTGTGCAAAATACAAGGGGAAGACATTAACCGAACAAACAAACTAACACAGCGGTGTACTGGTTAGTCATGGTACCGTGTTTGAGAGCTGCCCGCAGTCTGAGACTGAGGCCTCTGTCACATACTGAAACAAGCAAAAAGCGTCATTTAATGGCATTTGTAGATAGTTTTAAAAATATATATACATCTGGAAGGCTTTGTGCACACATTAGTCGAGAGTATTTAAAGCCGCCTCATGCTCGGCAATCCTTTGAAGACTCAGCGTAAGATTACTTTAGTTTTGGCTGGGCAGTGTGAGGGACCAGACCTGCTATTTGGCATGCTGCCTATTTCGGCTGCAAATCCCTTCCCCTCCCGTTCTTCCCTCATTCATTTAATTGTTGCCAGCTGACCTAGACTGGGCTGTCATAGTGACCACTCTCTGTATGGAAAAATACCAACACAGAGTCTACACAGAGTCTGATTTTGTCGCTCTTCTTTGCGCCTTTTCTAGAGCTTCTATATCTTTCTTATAGTACAGCCCCAAGAACTGACAAAGGCATTATGCAAGATGAGTATTAACTCATTTGATTTATACTCATTACTTTGGGTAAATAGATCCCACCATCCTGTTTGCCTTTTTTTTTGCTGCTAGAGTTGAATACCTAAGTGGCTTAAACCTGAACGACTTTGGTCAACTATCACTCCTAGAAAGCATTCCTATTTTTATCCTTTTATAAAGTAATCCTGTTTATTGTTTTTATTTCCCACATGTAAAACTCAGCTACCGTGAATTTCATTTACTAATTATCTGCCCAATTCAGGAACTCATCTTAATCATCATCTTAGCTAACTCCAAGCTATAAGCCACACTTCCCAATTTATCATCTGGGAATTTAACCGATTTGCTTTCAATATTCTGGCCGAAGTCATTTTGCATATATGAGGAAGTGCAATGGTCCCAGCACCAATCCCAGTGGGACTCCACTTCCCAAAAATCCCTCTGACCACTAAATTATGTTCAATCCTGTGACCAGTTCAGAATCTAATCCAAAATACCTCCTCGAATTACCTCTGCCAAGGAGTTTATGTTTTTACCGATGTTTATCTATTTGTTGGTCCGTCCATGTTAGAAACTTTACTCAAAAGTTACAAATTAATTTTGATTACGGTGCTGAGTTTTTGAATGTACACTGCTGTGTTTTCACAAGCTTTGATAGTAGGAGTTGTATTCAGAGGAGTTGAAGGGAGGGTTGCCTCCCCCCATAAGAATAACATGAAATTCCTGGACATCCATTATCAGGCATTTTGAGAATGAAAATAATGATATTAAAGTCTCTGAAATATAGATAAACTAAAATTATTTTAATAACTTTAGCCAGAACATTGAATAACTTACAAATAACTTACATTCTTACAAATGTAATCACAATTTTGAAAAGTCTTATTACTGGTACATACATACATACATATATCCTGACATGAATACAGACAGACAGGCAGGCAGACACACACACACTCTCTCTCTCTCTCTCTCTCTCCCACTCAAACACACACACACACACACACACACACACACAAACTGTCTTTCTCCCTCGGTCTTATTTTTCCTTCCTCACTCGACCTGTTAAGGTCCTGAAGCCTATCCTAGCCAACTATTGGCAAATGGCAGCTTGCCAGTCCATCATAGGTCTTAATACTTATGGATCAGAATATATGGTTTATTTAATTGATCAATGCAATAAAGCTGTCGTTACAATTATATTTCTGTCCATGAAATGTGAGATATGCTTAAAAGCAACCTCTCATTGAACATGCATAACACTTGATGAAACTCATTTAAAAAAATTCTTCTGTAATGTATTTTGAGGTCAATGTAACTGAATGCTATACATGGATTTTTAGAACCAGCAGAGGCTTTTATGTGCTGACTTGATAATTACAGAATAGCTGAGATTGGGAAAAAATAATTCTGTGATGAAAGGTGATGATTCTGCTCAGCCAAATGTATCTCTAACTGGCATGTTACAGAATTTTTCCAGGAAGTTTTTCACATGGCTCCTGATGTTTATTTGCTCTTTATGTAGGACTGCATTCCCCTGCACAAAGCAGGGGTTTGAGCGTTGTGTCCCAAGAAAATTTTTACTGAAAACCATACATATCTGCATAATTTAGACCATTGCTATTAGACTCCTGTATTTATTATAGCCTTTATCTCTGTGTATTTATATGCATTATTAGTACATCTATACTTCTTATCGCATTGGTAATTATAAACCAGGGAAAAAGGTAAGCACCACCCAATTCTTGAAACAAGTTCCACTTCACGAAGGGACAAAAGTAATAACATCAAGGAGCATTGTCCAATTCTTGAAAATATGGCTCGGACATACCTGTCCTAGCATACAAAATCTTTTTTTTTTGTTTTTGTTTTATAAATTCGGCATCTCCAATCCCACCCGAATCTGGAATGCCCAATTGGCAAACTATGTACAAAGCTTGCTCATATGCGACCCCTTGCTGCCAACTCAGGATAGTGAAGACCGTTCATGGCTCTCCTCCGAAGCACGTGCCCGTCAGCCACTGCTTCTTATACACTCATTTGTTGAATCTTCGCAAGTTCAGAACGAGGGCGGAGGATACCCGGACATGAACAAACTTTGAATCTTCCTGACGAGCGCCTGTCTGGCCAACAGGAGGCGCTTGAGCAACGAAAAAAGCTGTTTATTTATATCCCCTTACCCGGCAGTCCTTCCCCAATTTGAATCCCTGTAGCGCGATGGCCAATTGTGCGCTACGCTGAAAAAGCTGCCGACCACTGCCGGCTGGTACGACTGCGGCTCGAACCCGCGACGTAATAGTCACTTCTGCACTGCAACGCAGCGCCTTAACCGAGTGAACTATCCGGCAGCTCATACAAAATAATTTTGAAAAGAATTTGATCCTTACTTCACTCTTTATTAGCTTTTAAAGAAGGGCATGTTTTCTTGTGCATTTAATGCTGCTAAAAAATTATCTACTGACCTTTAAAGATGGTAAAGAGACCTGTATTTGCCTAAAACTGTCCCCTCAAAACTGAACTTTGATTTGTAGAAACAAAATCAATTTCTAGGGTGAAACCTAAGTTTTCAAAGGAATAACCTAACTACTAACATTCAGCATTTTCTATAAAGCGCGGTTCACGGTTCGAGTCCAGGACTTGCAAGTTTTAAAAAAATTACAATTTTTGAATTTAGTGCTGCTTAACTTTGGCTGAGGGGTATATATTTAGCCATATTTAATAGATATTTCTGTGAGAAACAGATAATTACCCCCTTTAGATGCAAAATATCCAAATCTGAGACAAAATAAAAGAGTTGCTACAGAATGCTAATAAATGCTGCAGCACATAGTGCCGTAAAAGGAACGACTGGTGACTTCATAGCATATGATTGTTGTGTCACCCAGGGGCATGTTTAGGGCCTGGCTACTGGGCTACAGCCCAGGGTATTTTTTCTTTAGCCCAGTGTCTTTTCTTACGGCTAAAAAAATAGGAAGTGTCTATTCGCCCCGCAGCGGGGTGAATTGGGGGAATGAGATTGGCTATCTGCCCTGCAATGGGGCCAACAGGAGAAGCAGCTCTGCTATTTGTCACCGTGGTGGGACAGTTAAGAGAAGTACTTTTGTTATTTGCCCCGCAGTTGGGCCGATAAGAGGTTTCATTTCATAACCTGCCATGCTCTGTGATCTTTTGCGCTGAACTGCCGCGGGTGAATAGCCTCTTCCAAAAAGATAAGATGAGTATGAACTTTGAGCTCTTGCAACCACTGAGTCCTTAGCCTATATTGTAATTTATTTGCGGCGTGCATTGGTCAGTTACCATAGTTACGGGTATGCTTATGTGTCTGTATCTTTCTGATAAAAGCCTCCCCCAGGAAGCTTTAAAAGCAGGGGCGTTACCGAGGGGGGGCAGGGGGTGGGCAGTGCCCACCCTGAGAAAAGCTCTGCCCACCCAATGAAAACTCAAGATAAAAAACTGATTCACAACTATTTGACAGCGAACACGCGTATCCCACGTGATTCCCAGCCAGAGGTAGACAGCCGAGAGCTTTACGTATTGTTGAAGCAGACCAATAAACCCTTGGCCTGTTAAGCCTACGGCCCCAAATTCCAGATCCCCAATAAACCCTAGGCCTGTGAAGCCTACGGCCCCAATTTCCAGATCCCCCAATAAACCAATAAGGCATATGGGCTTGCTGCAGTGGTCTTCACGACTTCACAAATGCCCTGCCTGGAGACTGCAGAGGAATTTCCCCACAGGGGGTTGAGCTCTGTTCTGTCCTGAGCAGAGTTTTGGGCACACTGTCCTAGCAACCTGTTTTCTAATTTAGACATTTCTCCTTGTCTTATTAATTCATGGACAATATTTCACTGTACAATAGTACACAGTTGACCATTGCATTATTAATGTATATTTCGTATCCTGGTTATATTGCTGTATATGTGATATAATTATTTTATTCCACAACCACTATGTAATAGTGCCGTATACTGTCGTGTTTTCATCTGTGCAGTTCAAGGAGTTGAATGGGATGCACGTCATATCAAATGTGATTTCAGAAAACATACTTTCGGTTCCCCAGCAATAATTTGTCCTGAAGCAGAGTTCTCTTGAGGTGTATTTTGGATCATTGCTCCCCCTTTGCAGGACCCCCTACGGTCTGTCTCCGAGGTCCTCTCAGGGATCTAAGAACTTTAGTTACCCCCTTTGAGTAAATAATTGTTTTCTTATTTCCTCCGAGAGGGATGTCTAAACTCCAATTTGGGCCATCTGTGTGGACTGGGCCGCCCTGATCAAAGGCGCCGCTACCCTCAAATCTGAGAGAGACAACCTAGTCTGGGAAGTTCGCATTCAACTTCCTATACTTCCGTCCGAGCGTATCTCTAGCTTAGTGAAGTTTTGCGATTCGGACTTTGCACGACGGCCTAGTGTGTAGCCTTTTCGCCAAGTATGACCTTTCTCTCGCTTTCTAAATTGTGTGTAACTTATAATTTGTTTTATATTGATTTGTTTGACTTAAGCTTTTTCCTACCTGGTGAATAAATTATTGTTATTCCTTTAAGCTTGCGTGATCTCTGTGACTCTTAATCTTTTTATTCTTTCTAGCCAGGTTATGACCGGTACTTAGGGGGTGATTTCTTACCTTTCAGACTAGCTAGCTGATGTTGTAAGTAGCGATATGTTCGAAGTTGGATTGTAAATTACAATCTACCCCTAAGGGTTTATGTGGTGCCGGTCCTGAAGATTTTGCTCTTAAAAGGTACCCCTGGGCGCATAAGCTGGTACCTGGTTAAATATTCTTCAGGGACCCTTGGGTGTATATAAACCTGGGTTCGTGATACGCTTATGTTCCGTGCTACTTCGTTTATGCCTAGATGCTACTATCATGGTAATTTCTTCCATCCTCTTGAACTATCACCAAACTAAGATTCGGCAGCGATGTTTTTACCCTGAGGGCGTTGGCTGAATAAGAATGGTTTTCGCAGACAAGTCTGATGGAGTAGCTGTCCCGAGATTCATGTATGCTGTCCCCAAACTACAAATTGAAATTCTAATTTGGAGTCAGAGATTTAACGAGGATATAACTAAATTTCGTATTCTAAATGTATTACGGAGTCAGATTAATTGTAACCGTTGTGTTTTTTTTTGCCCCGTCTTTGGACAGAGAAAAATATCCATTATATTGTGATTCACACCTGCCAGGAAATTGCTCGAATTAATACCAGCTAAGAAGAACACTTGAAACCTTCATCCCTCTGTAATGCCCGTCATTGGTATTGTTTTGTGGGGTTCTACAGTATGCTTCATCTATCTATCACTATGTGTGATTGGTGGATTCCTTTGCCAGTCTATTCTGATGTGAAACTAACCAATAGGCAGGGATCCTCCCAGTCTCATAGACTGCCGCCTTCACTCAGTCTGAGGTCACGTCTACGCTGCTCATACAGGACCTGTGCTTCTCTCAAGGAATTAAAACTTTGCCCGTATCTCTTTTGTTGCTTCTTCCTCCATCGCTTATTTTGTCAGTCTTGTTGTTGACATTAAGGTCATTTGTGTACTAGTTTGTAATCTGTGTGTGTGTTGACTCGTGTGGTTATAACCTGAGTTAGCTACCGAGTGAGCCCAGGCAGCTAGCTAGCAGCTAGTCTGGAGTTGCTAGTCACTCACTGGGGTTGCTGCAACAATAATTCTCTATCATAAGCACATTTCAACATTTCGAACATCTGTATCTGTCATGGTCATGGTTTTTGGTCATGTCTATTTTCAGGTTCTGTGTTCATGATTATTGTCTTTTATTTATTATTTTTGGTTATTGTAATACTCTGGTTTTTAGTTCATTCCATTTCTCAGTTCCATTGCACTTGTCTCCCCTGTCTTGTGATCAAGTTGGTTCAGTCTGTCTTCCCTGTCTGCGTGCTCACTGACTTTAGGTGATTTAAATGAGTTCTGGTGTTTAAAATATTCCTTCAAGTCTCGTTTTCTTCCTTCGCCTTTCTGTTCTGATTACTAACAAGACTAACATTTGTATTTTGTATCATAGTCCACTAACACTACTAATCCATGTATATAAGATTACTGCCTTACTAACGAGCACTCTAGTTTAAAATGTAAAGTTGCACCGCTACTAATCTAGACTAATTACCTCTCCGCGATCGTCCTTTTCTAATCTCTGCCTCTTATTGAGTTATCCCTGTTCTTTGCTTTGTGTTCAGTGAGAATAGGCTGTTTGTGTGATTCCTGGTCATACTTTGTCTCTCGCCAATTTTCGTGGTTAGGGTTTCCCTCATGTGATTCTCCCGATGTAATTAGCCTCATTCCCCACTCATGAGCGCTGTATAGTATGTGACCTGTCCTGTGTATATATTAGCAGTCTTTTAACTCACAGCTCTTGTCAGAGCGTTGATCAATACTTGATCAGTACAGAGCGCCTCGTATGCCATTGAATATTGTTTCTGTTCTACTGGATTGTCCAACTTTGATTCTTGCCATTGCCCTTTTTGTATTATTTTTGTCTTTCTGGATTTCAACCCATTTTTGTATGGCCACGATTTCTGTGTTTGGATGCCTTGTATATGACCCTTGGCTTTGTTCATCGACTACGACTTTTTGCCTATCGTTTTTGTACCTCTGCCCATCTGTCTTACTGGTTCTGACCCCTGCCTTTCTAGGCGACACTGTTTTTGGATTTCGTATTGTGGCTTGGCAATTCCTGTGTTTTTTGGCTTTGACTCGGACTCCATTAAAGGCATACGTTTTTTGGATTTCTGTCTCTTGCATGTGGTTCATCAACTGTACGTCACACTATCATAAGCACTTTGAACATTTACCAATAGAAATGCATACGTGGCTCATTAAAAAATAAGCAGCTCCCACTCCTGCAGCTCCCACTCCTGCAAGTGCTGTCTCTACCAGCAGCCCTGCAACCACCGAACAGCACGTTGCATCCGTGTGAATCACCAGCAGATGCACCATGCTCCAGCAGCTCTGCACCCATGCTGGGGGCTCATAACGTCTGTTCTCCCCATGTTCAGGCTCCCGGCTCTGTGTCCACTCCTCCGGACTTAAATATTGATCGCCCATCTCAGCCCATTTTAAGCATTTCTCCTAAGCATATCAAACTCAACCATGGCATGGCTTGAATACTCAGTACTGTGCAACGCCAGCTTTTGCTTCGCTTGTCACAAGTTTATTTCTAAATATGTCCTTTACTGAGGACATATTTACTAAACGTGGCTTCACAAATGGGAAAAAAAGCACTCGATAAAGACTATACAAACATGCAATAAACATCTCACACTCCAGGGCCATGGTTGCGTGGCAGGTGTACCAGCGCCGGTCAGAGACAGGTGAAAATATTGTCCATCGGCTGGGTCATACTGAAGTAGAAAAGAACAGATACCACATTAAAAGCATGGGTGAAGTCATTCAGTTTCTCACTGTTAGTGAACTTGCTCTGCGTGGGCACAATCACAGGGGTATGGACGAGGAGGGACTGTTTATTTATTTCAAGGGATGGGTTTGAGCCTCCCCTATCGCCAGTATATATATATATATATATATATATATATATATATATATATATATATATATATATTAGGCTTGGCACGGTCCTGGGAAAAAAACCGAACCGAACGATACGCCTGTTGCGGTGCAATACGCGTGTAGACTTCGGTTCGCAAAAAAAAAAAAAAAGGCGAATGCCCGTATGAAACCACGTGGTTGTCTTTAACGCGAAAGAATTGAAGCGACAGCGGAGTGTGGACGACAAGTGCAAATATGGCAAGTGACAGTGGAGAAGACATCTCGTACATTGAGGATGCCCCCGCGTCATTCAAATCAGGTGTGTGGGAACATTTTGGTTTTCCCATTACATACGATGACGCCGGCAAAAAATCAATTGACAAAATCGTCACAGTATGCAAGCATTGTAAAGCACGAATGCCGTACAATCGTGGGACTACTTCAAATATGCCACAACATGGCAGCAAACGCTCCTGACACTTTGTATAAATACTGTAGTAAATAAAAAAAAGCTGGTGAAATCATCCATGTCTTACTTCTTGCTGTTTCAAAATACTACCTGGCTTTTCATCAGAGATTTTTCACAAAATATGCTTATGTCAACTCAAACTGAGTTTGTGCATGACTATTTCATTCTTACTAAAATTTTAACCTCTCTTAAATGCTAAAAAACTATGGTAACTTAAGGTAAATAGTATATGCCCAAATATAGAGTACTTAAAATAAAAAAAATAAAAAAACCGCAATACGTACCGAACCGCAGACCTCAAACCGCAATACGTACCGAACCGCCACTTTTGTGAACCGTGCCACCCCTAATATATATATATATATATATATATATATATATATATATATATATATATATAATTATTAATTACTCCATAATTATTGGCACCCCTGGTTAAGATGTGTTAAAAGCCTTAAAATAAATTCAATTTTTATTGCAGAAGCATACTTTCACACTGGAAATTGTAGAAAAATGTAACCTTCAACTCAAGTGAATTTTAAGGAAAAAAAAAACCCTGACTAAGAAAAAATTATTTTTCATAAAATCACCTGTTCCACAATTATTGGTACTTCAACATGGGAAAGACGAAGGAACACATCATTCAAGTAAGGCAGATGTGTGTTGACCTTCACAAGTCAGGCAATGGCTACAAGAAAATAGCCACTCGCCTGCACCTGCCCATATCTCTTGTCAGAGGAATCATTAAGAAGTTTAAAACAACTGGAACAGTGGTAAACATACCTGGACGAGGACGCAAAGTTATTTTGCCACCACGCGCAGTGAGGAGGATGGTAAGAGAAATAAAAAGTTATCTGAAGCTTACTGTTAAAGAATTGCAACAAATGGTAGCATCTTGGGGTCACAAAGTCTCTAAAACAACCATCAGGCGCAATCTACATGTCAACAAGCTGTTTGGGAGGCATGCACGGAAAAAAACCTTTTCTCACTCACAATCATAAACGCAAACGTCTGGAGTTTGCTAAGCGGTACTGGGACTTCAACTTGGACCGTGTGCTTTGATCAGATGAGACCGAGATAGAGCTTTTTGGCAACAAACACTCTTAGTGGGTCTGGCGGAACACAAAAGATGAGTATGAAAAAAAGCACTTCATGCCCACTGTGAAGTATGGGGGAGGATCAGTGATGCTGTGGGCATGTTTCTCTTCCAGAGGCCATGGGAACCTTGCTAGGGTGCATGGCATCATGAACACTTTGACTACCAGGACATTTTAAATCAAAATCTGGTGGCCTCTGCCTGAAAGCATTATCTTTCAGCAAGATAATGACCCTAAACATGTGGCCAAAGCTGCACAGAAATGGTTCATCAGACACTGAGTCAAGCTCCTCCCATGGCCATCTCAGTCCCCGGACCTCAACCCCATTGAAAACCTGTGGAGTGAGCTGAAGAGGAGAGTGCAGAGGAGATTTAGTGCCTCATTCACATTCCGTGCTGTAGTCAGCAATTATTCAATCAACCCAATGCATTTGTTCTATTTTTATTTATTAAACTTTGACAGCAGTCAGGATGCGATCGCACAAGTGACAAGGCACCTATAGTGAGCAATCCTCATATTACATATACAGAAAATTGCAAAAAGAAAAAGACAATTTAAAACAAAGAAAAAAAGCCTCAGAAATGCAGAATAAAAGCGGCCAAGAAAAAAAGTTTAACTATATTTGGCGGCAGCGTGTGCAGTGGCATTTGTCAACCCATGTACAAGAGTTGTTGGGCGAAAAATTATCGTTGAACTTTTTTGTGTAATAATTGAATAACTTCGACTAAAAACAGCTGTGGTATCAGAAGGTTAATAAAGTGTACTGGCATTCTATAAGTAAAATATTCTATTAACATACGAATGTTGGAAAGTTTCCGTCCTAAATTTTGGAATTAGTATTGAAAAAGTATCCTCAGATTGGAATGAAACAAACTGCACATAGGAAATGTCATAGTCACTCCTCAAACATTTACACAGAAATACACAGTTCATTATGTCATGCCGATAGCCAAGCGGTAATAAGTTCAGCTTCATTAGACAGACTTTGTAATCACTACCTTCACAATCACTGTAACCAAGAATGTACTTGGTTGCTCTCCTTTTGCACACTTTTGATGTGAAGGAGAGATTTTTTGGATGCTACAGCCCAAGATTGGGTAGAATATTCCATGTTTCATGATTGTTCAAATTGTTTTAATGAAAAAAGACCATTCGAAATGTTTTTATGCAATTCCATGAAGAAAAGCGTGAGAAGTCTGGAGTCATAATTGATTTCCATGTTACTAGTGTTGAAATCCAATGTAACGCATGTGAAACTGATTAACCACCATGCTCAAGGATTTCAATTCCGCCTGAGAATCGCTACAAACATGCTGATTTAATGATTTTTGACTACAGCACGGGAACATGAATTTGCTACTTAAACTCACACCGAATGAGTGAAAGTTGGAAACACTGCAGATGATTCAGTGTTGCGCTGAAGTCACTGAGAGTATTGTGGCCGAACGGAAAGAATCCGGCATGTATGCTATAGTGGCTGATGAGGCCAGGGACAATAATTTATAACAATTGTCAGTTTGTGTGTGCTATGTCTCTCAAAAAGACGGTAATGTAAATTAAAATTTTTTTGTCTTTAAATGATTTGGGACAGCTTTAATACTAGCACTATGGCAGGGTCATTTGAGCATACATTAACCCCATTCTGCAGATGTAAACGCTTGCGTCTATAGAACTGAAAATTTAAGCATGCTGTTACTGTACTCGATCACTAGATGACACCCCCCGATCAGTTATTGAATATTCACAAGCAAGCAAGCAGACCTCGAACGTGGTTTTGGATATGGAAAAGTTCACTCCACTCCTTGTTTTTCAAGAGTTGCATTTATTAAACTCCTCAGCTAAGCCTGATGAGCAAACTGGTAAATATCCTTGCCCATAGTATCGATCCAGCCGTTTAAAAAAAAAGATCTTTTGCGACAGAAAAAATTGTTGTCCTATGCAGCAACTACTTTAGCGACAGTGAGCCAACGGAACCTATTAGTGGTTCAGAAAAATCTGTTTACTGACGCAAAAAAATTCGACATGGTATTGATTCTCTCACATTCTACTGTCAATTACAGTCATCACATGCAAAAAATGCGTAGTTCCCCACCGTGGATTTTCGTGTGGATTCCTTCATTGACAAATTCAGCGCTTCCTTATATCCACCCAAGTACTGATGTTAATAGCCAATCACTCAATCATACATTCAGGCTCTTCTGCCTAACTGCACAGTTAGACTTCACGTCCTCGAGAAACCTCTGCGGTAACAATGTATTGATTGGCTCGTTTCTTATCCAATTCCCGACTGTTTAAACGTTCTGCAATAAGCGAAACACATTGATTGGACAAAAACAGAGCATACAAGCCTATGCGTATCAGCAGGCTCGGTTGTATCCTGTTTACGTTGCGCGCATTACACGGCTGAAATAGACGCGATTTATAGATAAAAGACTTGCAAAACTGGCCTTGAAGTGTTCAGTTATATTAAGAGGATCTAAATAAGATAAGGACATAGTCAATGGGAATTATTCCGAATGAAACAGTACCGGAGGGTTCCTTCTACCCAATACATCTGTCTCTGGAGGAGGGCATCAATAAAGAAAAAGGTTATACTTCTACTCTGTTTGCATTTTGCTCAATATGGCTTTTTGCTGTAGAATTTATACCGCGTTTGAAGACATCGAATGCCGAGGTTTTTGTTTCTCCAAATGCATGCAGCCTACGCACGTCGGTAGATCCCTCGGTACGTTCATTGCGTGGCATATGTCGTTTGATTTTTTCTGAGAAGTGAAATTTCTCTCTTTTCTCCTCCAAAATCTTAAAAATAAACTGAAATATGATGGGATTCCAAATGCTTCAAGTGTGTAGACTCAATTGAGCCAAAGTTTTTCTGTCTGTGAAGCTGCAATCTTGCAAGCCTTAAATCAGGTAACACCTAAATAGCCAGATTTGGCTTCCGCGCAAAGGGGTTAAAAAGGCATGGAATCATTTTGGCATTTTTCATTGAATGTTTACGTGCAGTACTGTATCCAATATCACATACGGTTTTTGCATTAGTCTCTTCTTTGAAATGTTTGAAATTAATTAATTCCAATCTGCAGTGAATCACGTCCTGTCTTTGTGGCTCAGCCCCTGGTGTTTCAAATGTCTATACACACCCCTGCTGTCACCACAAATTTTAAAGGCATATAAATACAGCTCCGAGCCCCAAAGGAACTTTCTGATTTGTGTGCGAAACCCACAAACGTGTTGTATATCCATTTTACTCTGACCTGCCTGTTAAAAATTAAGTTCCAAGGGTTTATTTTCTGAGGTACATGACAATTTGTGATTACAGAACGAGTCAGTGCTTAAGTTGACTATATGAAGCTGTTACTGTTTCTTTTTTATGCTGCTGAAAAGTGCTTCAAGTTTCTGATTGACCTCCTGAGCCACGAAGCATTGCGACAAAATTGAGTATTTTACACAGAGCAGGCTCACTTTCCATGAGAATCTGTTCCTATGCTATATACTGAGCCCGTAATCATCAATGTATTAACATAATGCTTGTCTAGAAGTCGGTTTATGCAATGTTTCATGCAATGTAACGGTGAGCTAGTATAGCTAGTTACTTTATATTATTGTGGTCAGATGCTGTAGTCCACCTTCAGCTTCAAATGATGCGGCTACTTCACTGACACATCATCTCCAAAATTGGACTAATGCAGAACTGGTTTTACTCTGAGATTTAAACTGGGACTGGCTCTCGTCTGCTTCTGACCAATTCAAAGACTTCTGTGAGTCAAATTGTTTCATACAGTTGGTAAACTTCTTAGGCATTGTTAGGTAAAGTGCCAACTTATATTTCCAGACTTTTATCATACCATACTGGCAACTCTTGTACCAGATCAACAAATCGGATCTTTTTCGATGTCTCCCTGGTGGTCTCAGAGCTTGGTAAACCTGATTTTGCCTTTTATGCATCCTGGGCGTGGAATGAGTTGCAAAATACGATTACCTTAGGAGCACTCCCCTCTTAAAATTCTTTTAAAAGACTTTTACAAACACTGCCCTGAAGGAAACATGTTGCTGTTTTACATAATCTGTGATATTGAGATGGATTGTGTTACAGATATCTTGATTATGACCTGTATTTTTCACCTTTCATTATTACCTCTGTGCTGCTTTAATGTATTGTATAAACTGAAAAGTGAATTTTTTTCCCCCCTTCTTTTTTCTACTTATATGTTTACAACTATTTGTGCTGCTGTCTTGACCGGGACTCCCTGGAAGAATAGATCTTGTATCTCAGTGGTACCTTCCTGGCTAAATAAAGGATAAATAAATAAAAAATGCATAAAAAATGAAACCTTACACCAGTTTTCGACTGTCTTGAATCGCAAAATGGTTGAGCTGGGAATAATAATCTGGCAGCAAGTAAAAACGAAAAAGTCGGACACCAGCGTGTGAGCATAGTAGGAGGCGGTCTCAGTAGCCAATTAGCTAGCTTGCTTGATGGCACCGTGGCTAGCTGAGGTATTGTCTTCTGTTGTTCCTCAGGTTGATTGATTGATTGATTCATTTTTATTTTTCTCAAGAGTGTCCGGTATTGTACTGCTGCGCATTGCACAAGAAGACAAAAATAGGAATCTAAGCAGTTTTACTCGCACATCCCCGTCTGCTTGATTTTATCCTTTTTTGCTTCCGTTTTTGTGTTTGTTCTTTCATGCCAGCATTTTCAGTGAAGTGGCTGGGAAAGGCTCACTAATTATAATAGAAGACTTGGACATTTTATTGGTCTTCATATTATCCATAATTCACCACGAAAGAAATGCAGGAGGAAGTATATTTTTCATAATATTAACAGAAAATATGCAGCCTTACCACTGCCAATTTCAATAATCAAAAATAAATAAATAAACAAAATCAATCATCTAGGTCTCACAGTAGCTCCTACATATTTACATGACTATTCAACACAGACTGATTAAAAAAAAAAAAAAACTTCAGTTTGCATACTTGATATTTGTTTGGCTTTGTGAAGTTCATAATGATAAAAATACTTTTAATGAGAAATTCATGTGAAACAATTGACTGCTTTTTAATGACAATATTGCCACTATAAAAGGAAAATTTGCTTTTCCTTAAGGCTGCCACAGCTATCATTTCTCCAAAGCCATGCATTTACTTGTCGGCGAATCCCCATTCCTCATGGGCCTGGGTACAACTGCAGCCCCAGTGTTTCCACCAGTAGTAGTCAGGTGTGTAAATATCAGCTAATGTTTGAAACTTCTTCACTTGCTACAACCTTCGCTGACCACTGCAAATTACCCCTGCAAAGTCCGAAAACCTAGTTCTAGCAGAGCAGATATTAGAGCCAACTGAGTGGAAATATAGCTCCGTAAGCCAGACAATTCCCAATCCTCCTTATTGAGCATCTTTACGTGTGGTATTATTTTCTTGAAAAAATATTAGTCTCACAACAAAAGCGAAGATTAACACTTAAGATTGTACAAGCCGCAAACTGCGCAGGTGTTAACATTACATTGGACTGGAGCCTGTCAGATTTACAAATCTCTGTTTCTTTGTTTCCCCCACAGACCCAAAGTTGGCTGGGATATGGTCAATAGGCCTACTTCTTCCAGTAGATGTCCTTAATTTTGTACTAGCTCAAGGCCACGTGACTGAACACAATCCAGACTCTTATCCATCTACTATCCTTGCTAAACAGCTCTTTAAAACATGTGCTGAGACCACTGCCACATCCAGCAGCCTTGTAGAGTTTAATAGACTTGTAAACTTTTAGAGTTGTTATTTCTGTCGAGTTCCAAATTCTCTGCAAGTGCCTCTCTGATATTAATATGGGGATGTAATGGTGCAGCGAGGATGCGAAACAAGCCTGAGACGCGATTGAATGTTCCCAGCATGGACATGTCTTGATGGAAAGAACGGGAAATGATCATTGATTGGACGTCTGTGGGTAGGTATGGAAGCTCATTGATTGACATGGTAAGAGATGCTGGCAAAGTGATGGCCATAGATTGAACTTCAATATCAAACATAGGGCGGGGTTAAGTCTCAGGTAGAGAGGAGGGTTTGGGGTTGGACATTCATGTGGGGCCGGGTTCAGTGTCAGATAGAGGGCAGGGTTTGGGGTCGGACATTCATGTCGGGCCGGTTCAGTGTCAGGCAGAAGGCCGGGTTCAGTGTCAGATAGAGGGCAGGGTTTGGGGTCAGACATGCATGTTGGGCCGGGTTCAGTGTCAGATTGAGGCCAGGGTTCGGGGTCAGACATACAAGTGGGGCCAGGTTCAGTGTCAGATAGAGGGCAGGGCTTGGGGTCAGACATGCATGCAGGCCCGGGTTCAGTGTCAAGCAGAAGGCAGGGTTCGGGGTCAGACGTACATGTGGGGCCAGGTTCAATGTCAGGCAGTGGGCAGGGTATGGGGTCGGACATACATGTGGGGCCGGGTTCAGTGTCAGATAGAGGGTCGGGTTTGGGGTCAGACATGCATATAGGGCCAGGTTCAGTGTCAGGCAGAGGGCAGGGTTCGGGGTCAGACGTACATGTGGGGCCGGGTTCATTGTCAGATAGAGGGCAGGGTTTGGGGTCAGACGTACATGTTGGGCCGGGTTCATTGTCAGATTGAGGCCAGGGTTCGGGGTCAGACAAACAAGTGGGGCCAGGTTCAGTGTCAGGCAGAAGGCCAGGTTCAGTTTCAGATAGAGGGCAGGGTTCGGGGTCAGACGTACATGTGGGGCCAGGTTCAATGTCAGGCAGTGGGCAGGGTTTGGGGTCAGACGTACATGTGGGGCCGGGTTCATTGTCAGATAGAGGGCAGGGTTCGGGTCAGACATACATGTGGGGCCAGGTTCAGTGTCAGGAAGAGGGCAGGGTTTGGGGTCAGACATGTATGTAGGGCCGGGTTCAGTGTCAGACATAGAGTCACCTTCAGTGTCAGATGGAGGGCCATGTTGGTAGTTAATTCCAAGAGACACTGGATGCATCTCTACCTCCTGAACGGCCTGAACATAGGGAAAAATGGGTCCATCTAAACTGACATAATGTTCCCCGTGTCCCTCAGCAAAATGGCTGAGAACCAAGAGAGGCAAGCTGTGCAATGAGAACCTGTGGATGAGATAACAGAGGTTGCATCTGAACCAAGAGTTAAGAGATATAGAAACTGAACATTGAATATCTGGGATACTTTTTGAACAGTTAGGTGGTCACCGTATGTGCCATCTAGTGGTCAATTATGGGAAATGAAAAAATCCTTTACGGTGAATTATTTTTCTCTTTTATCTTCAAGAGTGAGTTACATGCCAAACACATCACACATATTTCATATCATACATTTGTCTATGTTTGCAAATGTGCTTCCACTACATTTGGAGACAGCTTGAAAGGCTAAGAAGCAGCAGATAGGACTAGAGATAATGCTGACCATCAAGTTAAACAGACAAATACATGCGGAGAGGGAGAGAGTATGCATTTTCACAGTTATACCCAAAAATAAAAAGTTAAATAAAGTGATATTGGTTATCAGCTCAATTATTACATTTGCAAAGAATATTTTTTGTCAGGCCAATAACATAATAACCAGCCAATAACGTAATAAGTAATTGCATTATGGGCCAAAAGTCATTACGTTATAGGTTCAGGACTTTTATTATGTTTTTATGGACCTTTACATTTTAAAAAGGGCAAATGTATTATGTTTTGGGCCGTTGTTACGTTATGGGCTTCTACAGGGCACTATTTATCATCTTGACAAAAAAAAACAAACAAACAAAAATAAAAAACATGCCATTAATGATGTGTATTTGCACTGGGGCACAATTTATGTATCTGTTAGGTATCCACTTTGTGACATATATTTGTACAATTTTTGGCACCTCTTGTACCTTTTTTGCTTAGCATATGGCCTGACCGAGTGTGGGGCAAAAAACGAGAGCTGAATATTCATTTGAGCACAGCGCTCAGGTTTTAATTTTACCCCACTCTTAATACTCTAGTTTATTCTTCATAGGAAGTGAGTCAATGCTCTTACATAAAGGTTTCTGGAGTAAGGACTTGAGTATATTAAATGGAGCCAAGTTAGAGCAGACACAAGTGGGGCTGAGTTGATAGCCTGGGGCATGAAGGCAGAAATATGAAGTGGATTCTGGCAGGATTTCAAACTCCGCTGGAATGATGATGTTATGATACCTCAGCCGGGGAGCTATAGAAATGCATGAGGCCAACCCACTCAAGCCAAACTGAGAAAAATGCATTGGAATTTCAGCCTCACGCAAACGAGGAAGTGATCTTTATCAGTGCTGGATGTCATAAAGTCAGCGGTTTAATGGGTTTGTGTTATATGAAGTTGACCATTTGGTTTCTTTTAGAGGATGAAAGTATTCTTTGCAGGCATAAGATATAAAGTGTGAGACCACCATTGTGCTACCAGTGTTCACCGGTGCTCTTTGCTTAACAATGTGGAGCAATGCTGCTGTCTTTTTAATGCAGTGAGGGTCTGCTAGCTTTGTAAAATAGATCGCTGCCATTACCCGACAAAAGACAATTTGTGGGCTAAACTCAATGCAATGACATGTATCTGGATTGTGAATCTAGCAGCCACACATTCTGAGGTGCTGGCAGGTAATTTCCTTCAAATTTGTCATTTTTGTTTTTCGCTCATTTCAAGGTGTTACCCTCAATTTTCTCTCCATTTGTTCAAAATTCTTCTGGCTCATTCATATGATTGGATGGTTGTTTGAAGCACCGGTGTTCAGTATTGTGGGGAAAGGATCGTAATTGGTAATTGAGAGCTGTTGGGGTGCCACCCACTTCTGCTCAATCAGGGTGTGATGACAGCCTTCCTACTGGGGTTTTATGAGGCCGGAATGTGCAATCGAAGTGGTCATTTTATGCCAGCTTCTGGTTGAGTTTCCTTTTGCAGGAATCACTCTTGCATTCCTTTATTAGTACTGTAGACCACTTGTAAAAAGTGAATTATTATGAATTAAATCATCAATGGGACATCTGCTTGAAGGCTGGGGATCTAACAATTAAGTTTTTTTTGCCACTGGTGACCCAGGCCAGCAGCCTTAATTTTATTTTCCCTCTTCTGGGGAATTGGAAAGGGGATAAAAGCAAATATTTCAGTTTCCGCTCACTTAATATGGCTCTCATTAGCCATATCTGTTGGATGGTATCAGGTGGCTCATTCTATTATATGTGGTTTTGTGCAGAGTTTCATTATTGATCAGCTGGGGGTTCAAGTTTTAGTACTGCAACAATGTGTGAATTGAATTCCAGAGGACATAAACAGATGGAATAGTAAAAAAAAAAAAAAACTTTTAAGACATAAAATATCATGTGCTGTTTAATATTTACGCTTGTGGATTAATTTTATCAAAATTTCTAGAAATTGAATTGAATTTTGAAGTTTCTAAACTCAGCCACTATCTTTTATGTTTGAAAAAAACATTTAATAAAGTCTATGAACCTGTGACTTCTCTCTCTTCTCTCCCACATTTCTCTTCTCTCAATGTGAATTTAATTCCAGTGTTTGCAGCAGGCTGATATAAGTGCAATGTTCCCACAGGAATCCCAATTTTTGACCTGTCAATTTCAGAAAGTTTTATGAGGTTATATTCTTTCAATACTTCAGCGTTGTTCACAGAGTTGAATTTCAGTTGAAAAATCACCCATATAAATTCCTTATACAAAGTTACGCGCAAAGCTCATTGTGGTTAGATTGAATTTAGGTCATATTTATGATCTAGTTCTAGGAACGCCTGAAAGAATATTGATTTGGCTTTTTTTTTTTTTGATCCATTATTTATTTATTTATTTATGTAGGTAATACAGATCTCCCCTTTCTCTGGAAACATCAACCAGTATCTTTTTGTCAGGATTAAGCTGTATTCATTTACATCAGCTGTCACGAGAAAACAAAACTTTCAGTAGTGAAGCTGCCACTATGTGATGGAATGTTTGTTACTGGACTGTATTTTTTCTTTGCATATGACATCATTGATAAGTAAGCTCCATACCTCCATAGATGGGGGCAGCCACGTCATGGATGGCATGCATGTGCCTTTTGTCTGTGTTATCGATGGTTGTACCAACTAAAAATAAAAACAACAAGGACTATTTTCAAGTGTTGAGAATAGTGAAACATTAAGGGGACAAATTATAAAAATTTGACTGAGAAAGACTGTCTGAAATGGATCAAAAACTTCCGTTTCAAGCCTGGAGGAGCGGAGTCCGATAACACCATTGACTAATGAAGTTGAAAATAAGTGATGTTAATGCACATGAATCTGACCAAAAAACCACAGCTTTGAAACACCAAAATGTTATTACACAAGTGTAAGCAGAACTGTCTTTGGTCATTGAACTACTTGCAGAAGGTGAGAGTATGTGAGAGACATGCACTGATTCAAGTTTCAGACAGTTCGGAGACAACACAACGTACAGTGAGTACATTTATTCAGGAGATCTTGTTTGGAACAGACATGACTATCGCATGAATGAGTCAAACTATCAGCCATACTTCACTTGCTGCCTGATACCATTGGCCTACCAGTGAGGAATTCTATAGTATTACCTGGCTGATGTAACTGCAGTTCACAACAGAAATTCAGTCTTATCTAAGAAGGCACCCATTTTTAGCACATTCCAGTTCACAAGGACACATTATTATAACACTCCCCTATGTTCTCGCAAAGACACGCCCTTCTGGAGCATTCAAGTGCTAGGATTGGCCAGCTGTTCAAGGAACAGGATTACAATCCTAGACCTGAGCAGCTGGCTAATCCTGGTGCTTGGATGACTGGCCAGTCCTAGCCCTTGCATAGTCCGAAGAGGTGTTTCTTTGCAAGAACGTGGGTGGATTCCATAAGAAGGCCTAATAACAAGGGCCTCATAGCATTATCCTCTCCATTGTGTTAAATTCTATGCCTGTAAGTCCCATTGCTGGTAATCGAAAGTAATGGTTGCTGAACACAATATAATAATATTAAGGAACATTCCTGAAAGCTGCACTGAAAAGATTGGTAATCTTTGCCATAACAAGCAAGGCCATAGGATGTGAAACTTTTTAATGGCTCTTTTAATCTCTTTCTGCTCTTTCGTCATTGTTGCAGGTAGAAGGGCCTGAAGGTAGTGTGTGTAAGCTTGCTGAATACTGGCACTCGTAAGGTACCTTACATCTTCATTTGTTTCGACTTGCTGTTGTAATGCTCACTGGGCCGAGAGAGTGGCTGTGCTGCTGACACAATGGAAACCAATTAGAAAAGGTATTTGCTGAACTTCATTTTGGGTTTGACTGGGCACTGTATTGCCTTAACTGCTTACTTTCAGAATGCCGCCTGTCTTTACAGCTGGTTGTCAGTAATGTCTTTTTTTTCCTACCAAATTAGGGTTTTTTTGTTTGTTTGTTTTTGTAATCCAATGTGGAGGACAACGCAAGGACATTCAGGGTACAAACTGACTTCCAGAATTGATAGCACATTAATTGAGTGATAAATTTATTGAATTAATTTAGCTGTCAAACACCTCAGATGTTGTTATTTCGAGCCATCACATTGGAGAGCAGGTGAAGCCAACTTTGATCCAGGGGAACTCAGTGTTGGCTGGCTTTTGTTGCAAGTCAGCACTTAAATTTTTCAAAGAAAGCATTTTTTTGAAAATTGAGTTAACTCACTTCACCTCTTTCTTGGATCTAAAGCAGTTGAGGGACATTGTCAAAACTACAATCTACAAACGTAGATATCTGTGATTGGTGAAAAGAATTTTTGACAACACCCGGCTGGATGCTTCATGTTATTACGACATGGCAGTAATAGGAAGGAATACATAGGAAGTAATAGGAAGGAATAAATCACATTCAAACCAATTAACTTTGAAATTACCCTGGAATCTTAAGCATTTGAAAGCGTAAGAGAATGGCTTTTATCAGTATGGTGGTAAATAAATGAATGAATAAATTAAATTTTCAGACATCTGCATAAAGATTATGCTGAAAATGTATGCAAGTGAGAGCTTTGGGTGATATTCTTTTTGAGGGAAATGAACTAGAGCCTTATTGGTATATAAATGCAGGTTTTGGGATGGCGCCAGGGTAGATGTCAGTATTTGAGCTGATGCCATTTTGGCAGCAGGTTTGAGGGCTGAGCGGGAGATAACTGAGGAGGCAATAAAATGGACGCCCTGCTGCTCAGGCCCAGCGCTCTTCACAAAGCAGTACGTGCCATAGTGGTGACTCCAGACACTACTCTGATCTGGGATAAAAAAGATAGTAAAAAAAAAAAAAGAGCTGGAAAAAATTGAGAAAAACAATTATACTTATTTTTCATATAAAAACTATTTTACTTCACTGGAAATTCGTAGTCTTATTGTTTATTCAAGTAGCAAAAATAAATATATTGGTAGCTTATTTACATCTGAGTAAGAATCTGCCAGGAACAGTGGCATTCAAGTTTTACAAACAAGAGGAAATGCCTCTTTTCAATCCAAATGAAGTGCTTTCATGGTACTATATCTTGTCACTCTCTGCTGTGTCCATTGATGTCTAAAGTTAAAACTATACTCAGCAACAAAAGTTTCTGTGACACCAATATTGTTCATTATTTTTCATAACGCAATTATGAAATTGTCATACATGGTGATATCAGACTGAAACAGTACACGTAAACACAACATTGAAATGGAAATCATGAAAATGCGAGAAAATGACTTTGCACGTGAAAATGTGCGTAAATCATGCTTGTGGATGGCAATAAAAGAGGAGAATTTTTGGAATGTTCACATTGTGCCTGATGAACGACGGAAGCATCACTTATCGAAAACACAGCCATTTCGGATCAGGAACTCTACCCTCTAAATGCCAAGACTGTCTGAAAATGATCGGTGGAGGGCCATTGGGATGATTGAATCCGGAACCTCGCAGAGGGAAGTTGCTCATCGCCTGAATGTCCACCCAAACACCATTTGGAACTTATGGCAGCGTCATCAGCAGACAAGACATGTCAGAGACCGTCCTCGCAGCGGCCGTCCACGAGTAACCACTCCCAGACAGGACAACTGGATTCGAACAACCCATCTCCGAAATCGATTCCAACCTGCAACCATAACTGCAAGAACGATACCTGGTTTGAGGCGACTGTCTGCAAAGACAATCCGTCGCCGTCTCCGTCATTTTGGCATTGTCCCACGTCGGCCAGCAAGACGTCCAATACTCACAGTACAACACCGACGACTGCGTCTACAGTGGGCACAACAACATCGACGGTGGATCCAACGTCAGTGGGATCTTGTACTCTTCACTGATGAATCAAGATTCATGCTTAACCGATGTGATGGTCGTTTACGTGTATACCGTCGACGTGGAGAACGTTATGCCAACAACTGTGTTCATGAATTTGATCGTTTTGGAGGTGGTAGTGTCATGATTTGGGGAGGGATCACGGCTAGAAACAGAACAGATTTGCTTGTTATTGATGGAAATCTGACAGGTCAAAGATATCGCGATGAAGTGCTACGGCCATTGGTGGTACCGTTTTTGATGCAACATGGTCCCGGAATAACGCTGCAACATGATAACGCCAGACCACACGTTGCAAGGATTGTACAGCAGTATCTGATGCAACAACATGTCAATGTCCTGCCATGGCCAGCCAGATCCCCAGACATGTCCCCAATCGAGCATCTTTGGGACGAGATGGATCGACGTTTGCGGCGGTTGGATAACCCGCCAGCTACACTCCAGGAATTGCGACAACGGCTACGTCAGATTTGGAATGACATCCCACAGCAATTTCTGGCACATCTGATTCGGTCCATGCGCCGGAGATGCGTTGCTTGCATCATGGCACGAGGAAGTCACACCCGGTATTGAAGTGTGAAGGTCACAATTGGTTAGACGTCAGACAAGTGCTTCATGACGCATGAAAATGACATTTTTCGTTTTGAGTGACGTTGGCACTGAAAAGTCAGTGTTTCTCCTGTTAAATAAACATATTGATTGCATTGAGATCTTTGCGTGTCATTTATAACATACACATAAATGGTGTCACAGAAACTTTTGTTGCTGAGTATAAATCAGATGAGGTCAGATATTTGGTTTTGGGGATATTGTGGATTCGCTGCTACTACCACCACAAATCCACCGTGTAAGTACATTAACAAAACTTTTTAAAATTCATTTCTTCTTATTTTTTGCAACAAAAAAAAAAGAATAATATACATAACATGCAAATACAAAGACTTGGCTGTAAACAGGTTAAGAATATATAGAGATAGAAATATTGAAATAGAAAGATTGACAGTAGATGTGCACAAAGAATATGTCGGGTGAATGATTGTCGTAGGGAAGTAGTTATGCAGAGCAAATTTGGTCATAAACGTAGTTGAAACCTTCATGAAATTTTTGGCAGTGGTAATAAAACAGAAAAATGAAAGAAGTCAGTCAAATGAACAGGTGAATAAGTTAAGTAAATAAATGAATGCATAAAGGCAGGAATAAAGACAGGAATTCAAGAAAACATTATGCAGTGGCAAAAAATATGCATGAATGTTATTTGAGTTTGTTGTGGCTAAACTCAAGAGATTTGAAAAATTAGAATATTTGCGACTGATTGAACTTTTCAGATTGTTTTTTTTTTCTTTCCTTAGGCTGAGTTTTGAACTTTTTTTTTTTTTTTGAAAATTGCATGAAACTCTTTGAATTTACTCCTGGTGCACAGAGGACAGATCCAATTGTTTTGTGTGACCTGGTGACCTCTTGTAGCATTACCACCTGGTCAAATTTTACATTTCTAAATATAATAACTCAAATAGTTTTAATGGGAGTCTTGTTGAAATTTTTTGATGATTTCTGGTGCATAAAAACGGGTATATTATGATATTGGCCACACTTTTCTGCAGTGGCACCACCAGTTTAACCTTTTACTTCTTATAAATTGCGAGAATTCAAACTATTTCAAAGGCGCAATTCACCAATAATGAAACAATATTGCTATAGTTCAAAGTGTCTGCTTTGTATTAATAAGTCACACACAAACCATAACATTTTCCCTCAGCGGTTCAAGATATTTGCATATGTATCACCCCATGGTTCTGTATATATTTGTTGTAAAGACAAAAACTACCACAGTGCATTGTTCTAACTCTTTACTCCTGACAGCATTGCAGTGGAGCACCATTCATTTCACTGCAAAGAGTAAATGATGATAATACCACAGCTTGTCATGTGCATAGGCAGATTGGGGGAAAAAATGCCAATGGTAGAGGCATAATTTCACACTCTTTCCCCGCAAATACAGTATGGGCTGTAGAATTGCAACAGGCTTTTGCAAACACAAGATATAAAGTAGGCATGCTCGTAAATAAGTATGTAAAGTTGCAGCGAGCATATTCCTGAGAATCTCCAATAGGAGATTGAGAAAGATCTCCTATTGGAATTATGTGGTTGTACTCCTAATTGAATTAAGAACTATGCGGCCATTCTGACTCAAGCAATTGCAGGCAAGTAAGGCACTTTTTCACCCTTGAAACTCCCGCTGAGGGAAAAAAGGTGACTGAAGGAGTCGCAGGTCAGTAAACAAGCCAGTTTACAGGTTGCTTTCCAATGGCAGTGCGCGCTACCTCTAGCTAACACATGTTAGAACCATACGCTAACATCAACATTTCTAGACAGAAATAAAGATGACCACGCTAAAACAGTAAGGTTAAGTTGTCAGAATGGCTGGAGAAATTTTCCACTAGCTGGCTTGCTTTAATCTGCTAGAACCTCAAGCTAATGAAAATCTTCATGACAAAGTTGTTTCTGAGCAGCATCCAGCGCGTGAAACCTGGCTGTCCAGAGTTTGAGGCATACATTCCTTGCTTAAACGACTTTTTGGCTTTCCTTACCTCCAACTATGTCACTATTCATGTCAAATGATGACACTGGAGGGGGAACTAAACAGATTTTGCAGCTGATTTAAAGAGATAAACAAAAATTGGCAAAACTGCATGCATTTTTATACTTTATCCCTGACTTGGATAGATGGAGAAAAGGATTCCCATGAATAAGATTCTACCTAATGTTCATTAAACATTTGTGGTCCATAGAGGAGGAAGTTATTTATAAGAATGGCTCTGTAATGTTCCCTGTAGTACCACTACCAGGCCAAACCTTTTCTTTGATTTGGAACAATAACCCGGGCAGTTTTTGATGGAACGCTTGTGAAACTTTTTACGTTCATTCCTGGTGCATATAGGATGAACCAAATTGTTTTGTGTGACCCTACAATCGGTCCTGTAGGGTCAACACAGTGTTGAACTTTACATTACCAAATGCAATCACTCAACATGTTTAAAAATGAATCATGTCACACTTCTTGACTTTCCCCTGTTGATTTTCGGGACCCTGTACCCTTTCCTGGAGTGTCATCACTTGGCTAAACTATGAATCTTAGCAATGGAGAAGATGTCTTAGTTTCAGGGATAAACCCTGCTGTCTTCCGCCGAAAACATTTGTCTGATTTTTGTAATTTATTTGGTGAAAATCAGGAATTCATAATTGACATTTCACTAAATAGTTCATGAGTTTTACTCTGCGATTATATCCTGCCTGTTTTTCCTGCATATTCCATGATTTGATAACTGTTTTCTGAAACTGATGCTTTTGTAAACGTCAAAGTTTTGAGTTTCATGGGCAGGAAAATAAATGGGGGGGGGGTCTGTTAAAGAAGTGCAATAATTAATACTTATTTCCTTATTCTTGTTCATATTATTGTATAGTCTTCATAAGAAGTTTTGAAATAATTTTCAGTGCACGATCAATTAATGATTCACGATATCCACGACTTCAATATAATAGTCCCCAGTGCAGCATATTAATGATCTCAACTCGGCTAGTTTGATGTTACTGATAATTCAATGACATAAGGAGAGATTAATACACTTATTTTTCATCAAGGTCACTTGCCTGAGGCTCTGTTTTATTAATTTGCTTTTCTAATGCCATAAATTTCAAAACCACTGGCACCGGGGATAGAAAAAATTATATAGTTTGATTTAGTTCCAGCAAATACATCATGGTTTAAACTATAATCAATTTTTTTTTTAAGTGATTGGTTTTCTAGTGGTATGTGAATCAAAATGATATATTGAATATCCTCGAACAAATACTATATGTTAGTATGTAGTAGTAAAAAAAAAAAAATGTTTTCAGTGGTGTCATGGTCATACCAGAGAGCACATGGCCCATATTACAAATAAAATGTATAAACGTATTTATTAAAAATGCATTTAAAATACTGCAGCCATATTTGAGAATATATTACTGTGCATGATTAGAATTCCTCTTTTGAAACCAATTGGACTTTTTACCTTTATTTGGACCATGAAAATATAAAATAAAGAGTTGCAATTTGTTCATGGTTCACATGATAAAAATATCAGTTCCAGAAAAATAAAGCAGAAGTCCTGTCACTGTCCTGTCATACACAGAAGCCCTGTCATTGTCCAAATGCTGATGGACTGAACTGTAAATGTTGCCCAGTGTTGGGGTTCTTAGGGAGACAGCGATGGGAGCTGGCAGTGTAAAAAGCATTTGACCTCTCAGCTTGCAGCCGCTAGAAGGACATGGGAAGGCTGGCACTCTCCCAGACTAATACCGCTAAAAGCTAGTGAAGTGGCGGCTGGAGGCTGGCGTTCGCAGAGTCGGGCCATTACGGAGGTGCCCCCATACCCAATCACTTATCCCCCTAATGCTCCCCCACAACCTATGCAGAGCTCATGGACTGGTTTGAACCAAGAGGATTTAATGCAAAATATATTACTAGATTTTTTAAAATGCAGTGAGTGATATCTCAGTGTCCAAGGCCACCAATTTGAAGGATAATATTGAATGCAAAATATTTTAATAATTTTATTAATGGCTCAGATTACATATACTCTTCCAAAAAAGAAACTATAAATTGTTTTTAGCATCAATTTATTATACATGAAATGTTTTGACAAATGTGGAAAACATATTGAAAAGAAAGTGTAATCAATAATTCAATATTTGTATAGTTTCTTTTTTTGGAAAAGTATATTTCAATGTTTTCCACATTTGTCAAAACATTTCATGTATTATAAATTGATGCTAAAAACAATGTATAGTTTCTTTTTTGGAAGAGTATATAAGTCAGGAGGAAAGTCCTTCGGTGCGGGTTTGTATGTAAGTATATTTATATCTGTTCATATAATATACAGTATACACATACATGTTTGTGTGAACAAGATCGCCTTCAGATTCTTTACATACTCCACAGTTATACGTGATCTTATCGTAGCATATGATAAACTTCATGCTCTTTGTATTTTTCCTGTTTCATACAAATCATTAAGTTTGTTTTCAGTTTTAATCTATGTGAAAGGTTTTGAGGTAGTGTGAATGTGTCCTGTCGTATGACTTTTTGTAGGTGCATGTGTGTGTGGCTGTGGGTATGTACATGCGCTCATGCGCATGTGTGGGTTGGGGTTCGCATAGCTGTGCTTGTGAGAACTAATGTTTGAAAAACCACAACTGTTGTGAGGACAATTGGGGTTAGGGTTAAGGATACAGTTTGGGCTTGGTTAAGGCTGAGGTTTGGGTTAGGCACAATTTGGTTATGATTAGTGATTGGAAAACAGCCGTACAGAGCGAATATGGATCAATACAATGTCCTGATGAGTATAGCTACTGTGCCACGAAAAGGTATGTGCCCCCTTCTGGATCTCTTCTACTTTTGCTTATTTGTTGTTTTTAAATATTTCAGATCATCCAATTAATTACAAAAATGTCTGCTTGTGGGAAGGGAGAGGTGCATGTTTGTGCATGTGTCTGTTGATGGAGGAGCAGCCAAGGCATCCTGCTTTTTTTCTTTTTCAAAGAACAGTCATGGCTTTCTGACTGTTACTATGCCATCAGAATGTGTCCCTAACTGACCTGTAGAAGCAGACTGTCTGACAAAATCTATTTGCTTCGTCTGCGACACGTTTCATGTTAGGCACAGAAAACGTAATTAACTTTAGCTGATACCGTTGATGCCTTGGAACTTCCTTTTAGCCAGGTACAAAGGGATGAACATTTTTTTTAGCGGCCTGAGCTACCAGAAGATAATCATTAAAAAATAAATAAACAACAACCAACAATGGTGAAAATGATGAGAAGAAAGGGCGAGTGCTCTGTCATTTCAAATCTCGGTACACATTTGCGCACCAGTGTCCCTGTCCTTGGAAATAATAAGCAATCTAATTTCCTTCTCTAAATTTGTGGATTGGCTAAGGCCCCAGCTTATAAAAAGAAAAAGGAAAAAAAAAAAAAAACAGGGTATGCGACACTCACACCTTGAGAGAAGGAGAATATGAGACTGAAATGAGATTCTCGCAAATATCAGCAATATTATTGTTTGCTTTAGGCAATGGTGAATTTATCATTATTCTCTCCCTCAGCTTATTGGATCTCAAGTACGAATTTACTTTAGATAACCTGAGGAGTTCTAACAGCTTACGGTGAGATGGTGCTTTCATTGGTGTATATATCCTGCTTTAAGCATAGCAGTATTTGAAATTACATTGCTATTGTATTCACCTGACACTGATACACTAGCACACTGTGTGTTAGTGTAGACTTTTTATCTATTCTATTTGCAGCTTTATGCTGTATAAATGTATGCTGTATAAATTCAGTGTAAATGTTCTGCTTGAGGGTGGTATGGTGGTGCGATGGTTAGCGCTGTTGCCTTATCACAAGGAGGTTCTGGTTTCAAGTCCAGATCATAGGATTTTTACTGTGTTTGTATGGTCCCCTCCCCCAAAAAAAACGTGTATTATCCACCTTCTTCCCACGTCACATGATCCCTTGTGTGAGTTCTGGGCGTAACTTCCATTGCATCCTGTCACTGAACTGTTGACCATGGTAGCAGCTCATGCGAATCCTCTTTTTTTAAGCAATTGGAAAATAACATATGAGGGAATGTCACCTTTTAGCCCTCAGACGGGATAAAGTTACGATACCGCTGCCTTCTACTATCGAAGAATGGGAGAACAACCTGAAGCAGTGGCCACACTAGCGCATTTGGGTAAATTAGCGACTCCGTTGCCACAGACTGCGAAGCTATGAACAATCTACAAAGGTCCAAAGTGTATGCAGAACATAACATAACATAACATAACATAACATAACATAACATAACATAACATAACATAACATAACATAACATAACATAACATGACATGAATGGCAAGAACAGGCCTTTCAGCCCAACTAAAGTTGCCAGTTTCTTTATACTATTGTGAAAATATCCCTTTCAGATACTCAATGACTCAATGGTATCTGCAAAACCCAAAACCAGTGAAGTTGGCACGTTATGTAAATCGTAGATAAAAACAGAATACAATGATTTGCAAATCCTTTTCAACTTATATTCAATTGAATACACTGCAAAGACAAGATTATTTTTTGCAAATAATCATTAACTTAGAATTTAAAGGCAGCAACACATTGCAAAAAAGTTGGCACAGGGACTTTTTTACCACTGTGTTACATCGCTTTTCCTTTTCACGACACTCAATAAACGTTTGGGAACTGAGGAGACCAATTTTTGAAGCTTTTCAGGTGGAACTCTTTCCCATTCTTGCTTGATGTACAGCTTTGTTTAACAGTCCGGCGTCTCCGTTGTCGTATTTTACGCTTCATAATGCGCCACACATTTTCAGTGGGAGACAGGTCTGGACTACAGCCAGGCCAGTCAAGTACCCGCACTCTTTTACTACGGAGCCATGCTGTTGTAACACATGCAGAATGTGGCTTGGCATTGTCTTGCTGAAATAAGCAGGGGCGTCCATGAAAAAGACGTTGCTTGGATGGCAACATATGTTGCTCCAAAACCTGTATGTACCTTTCAGCATTAATGGTGCCTTCACATATGTGTAAGTTGCCCATGCCTTGGGCACTAATACACCTCCATACCATCACAGATGCTGGCTTTTGAACTGTGCGCCTACAACAGTCCGGATGGTTCTTTTCCTCTTTGGTCCGGAGGACACGACATCCACAGTTTCCAAAAACAATTTGAAATGTGGACTCGTCAGGCCACAGAACACTTTTCCACTTTGCATCAGTCCATTGTAGATGAGTTTGGGCCCAGCGAAGCCGGCGGCGTTTCTGGGTGCTGTTGATAAATGGCTTTCGCTTTGCATTGTAGAGTTTAACTTGCATTTGCAGATGTAGCGACGAACTGTAGTTACTGACAGTGGTTTTCTGAAGTGTTCCTGAGCCCATGTGGTGATGTCCTTTACCACTGATGTCAGCTTTTGATGCAGTACCGCCTGAGGGATCGAAGGTCACGGGCATTCAATGTTGGTTTTCAGCCTTATCGCTTAGGTGCAGTGATTTCTACCGATTCTCTGAAACTTTTGATGATATTACGGACGGTACATGATGAAATCCCTAAATTTCTAGCAATAGCTCGTTGAGGAATGTTGTTTTTAAACTGTTCGACAATCAGGTCACGCATTTGTTCTCTAAGTGGTGACCCTCGCCCAATCCTTGTGAATGACTGAGCATTTCAAGGAAGCAGCTTTTATACCCAATCATGGCACCCACCTTTTCCCAATTAGCCCGTTCACCTATGGGATGTTCCAAATAAGTGTTTAATGAGCATTCCTCAACTCTCTCAGTCTTTTTTGCCACTTGTGCCAGCTTTTTTGAAACAGGCATTTGATGCAGGCATCAAATTCCAAATGAGCTAATATTTGCAAAAAATTACCAAGTTTACCTGTTCGAACATTAAGTAACTTGTCTTTGCAGTGTATTCAATTGAATATAGGTTGAAAAGGATTTGCAAATCATTGTATTCTGTTTTCATTTACGATTTACACAACGTGCCAACTTCACTGGTTTTGGGTTTTGTAGCTTTAAGTCAAGCCTGCTCCTGAAAACCCCCAAGGTCTTTGCCTCAACAATATGGTCAGGCATGCTATTCCACATTGAAATTACTCTTTGGGTGAAGACATATATCTGAATATCAGTGCTAAATTTACCTTTGGTCAACTTCCATTTGTGACCCCGAGTTCTACTCACAACACTTGGTCAAAGAAATCCTACATAACTCACTTTGTTAATCCCTTTAACATATTTAAAGACCTCAATCAAATAACCCCTGAGTCTCCCTTTCCTAAGACTAAAGAGATTAAGGATCTTCAGCCTCTTCTTGTAGCTGTCATCTTTTATACCTGGAATAAGCTTAGTGGCTCTTCTCTGAACTTTCTCTAGAGCCTCTATATCTTTCTTAAAGTATGGTCCCCAGAACTGTACACAATACTCCAGATGTGGTCTTGAGTTCTAACCTCCTTAGATTTGTACGCAATACTTTTGGTAATGTATCCCAGCATCCGATTAGCTTTTTTAAATGCTACGGCACAATGGCTAGAACCTGTGAGGGTTTAGTCAACAAGCACTCCCAGTTCTCTCTTGTGTGCCGCACATTCCAGTTTTAAACCTCCCATGAAGTAATCCCGTCAAATGTTTTTCTTGCCAACATGTACAGCTTTACATTTTGCTAGATTAAATTTCATTTGCCACATTTTGTCCCAATTCTGGATTCTATCCAAATCGTCCTGAATCTCTTTAGTGGACCCTAAACTATTTGCCAAACCTCCCAATTTAGTATCATCTGCAAATTTAACCAATCTGCTCTCAATATTCTTATCAAGGTCATTAATGTAGATGAGGAACAGCAAGGGTCCCAAAACCGATCCCTGGGGGACGCCACTCCCCACCATACCTAGCTCAGATGAGATACCACTGACCACCACTCTTTGTGTTCTGTCCTGTAACCACTTTTGAATCCACTTCAGAATACCTCCTGTAACTCCAGTGGGGCTCATTTTAAAAATTAGTCTCTTATGCGGTACTGTATCGAATGCTTTCTGAAAATCCAAGTATATGATGTCATAAGCCCTGCTCTGGTCATAAGTCCTGGTGGCCTCTTCAAACAATTACAGAAGGTTTGTCAGGCATGACCTTCCCTTCCAAAAACCATGTTGGCCATCCCACAAGATACTGTTACATTCAAGAAATAAGTCCAGCTCATCTTTTATGATAGATTCCAATATTTTGCACGCAATGCAAGTTAAACTGACTGGCCTGTAGTTTCCTGGCTCGGTACGGTCCCCTTTCTTATATATTGGTAGTATATTGCCCTGTTTCCAATCATATGGTATTTCTCCAGTTTCTAAAAAACGTCTGAAGATGGCGGATAGCGGCTTAAAGATGATCTCACCAACTTCCCTGAGCACTCTAGGATATAAGCCATCAGGACCCGCCGCCTTATCTGCCTTTAGTTTATGCAACTTTTCTAATACTTTGTTATCCCAAACCTCAATTTCCGCTAAATAATCCTGAGCATTTGACATGCCCTCTGGCCAAATAAAGACCCCCTCTGAGGTAAAATTCTCAACAAAGTAACTGTTTAAGGCATCCGCAATATCCTAGTTATCAAACAGCAGCGATCCGTTTTTATTCTTTATGCACTTAACCTGCTCTTTAACTTTCCTTTTTCTGCTACAGTACTGAAAGAAGCGCTTAGGGTTAGTTTTTGCCCCCTCTGCAATTTGTCTTTCATACAGTCTTCTAGCATTCTTCAGCTCTTTTTTGACCACAGCCCACATTTTACAGTATTCAGCCCCAGTGTTCTCATTGTTATCCTTTATATACATCTTATAAAGATTCCTCTTTTCCCTCAAAATCCTACGAATACTTTTGGTCATCCACCGAGGATTCTGCTTTTTCAGCTTACTTTTGGACACCTTTGGAATAAATCTGCATTGTGATTCAAGTAAAACCCTCTTAAATCTTTCCCACATCTCATTTATGGACTCACAGTCCAGGAGTGTCTCCCATTTTATTTTGCAAAAATACTGTATGAGCGCATCCTGAAGGTGAAGACACCTTTTTAACTTCCCATTAAACATCAAAATTAACAGCAGAGTGATCACTTGTCCCAAGTGGCTTCAATACCTCAACATTGCTAATTCTATCGGGGTCATTACAGAGCACTAGGTCTAAAATTGCCTTCTCTCTGGTAGGTTTATTAACATACTGCACCAAGAAATTATCGTTTATAACATCTAGAAATTCTTCCTCCCCCCTACCCTGTCCTTTCACCATTTCCCAATTGATACCAGGATAATTTAAGTCTCCAATAATAATAGTCCCACCACCTCCACAAGCTTGCATAATACTCCTAAAAAGCATTTAATTGATTGTACTGTCCAAAGCTGGTGGTCGTTAGCATACTCCTATGTTTAAACCTGTCTTGTGTTTGCCAATGAGCCTGACCCAGATATCTTCACAGGAAAAGGAATGTTCAATTTCGGGAATTTCCTGTACATTAATGTTTTCATTCACATAGAGTGCTACGCCCCCTCCTCGCTTATTACACCTATTATTCCTAAAGAGCTTATAACCTTCTATGTTATATTCATCTCCATCCTCTTCACTTAGCCAAGTCTCTGTAATCCCAAGTATGTCATAGCCCTCACTAAAAATTACAGCCTCAAGTTCTGGAAACTTATTTTTTATGCTTCTTGCATTAAAATAAAAACATTTCAGGTTATTATTAATGCTCTTCCCCCTTGGTTTCCATGTGGCCGCTGCTTCAAGCCCCCCACTACGCTTTGTGGCTTTAAAAGTAAATCATCGATAGTGCATGTAACGCTGTCAGCTTCTATCGGGGTAGTCTTCATTTCCCTATGTGTAACACTCACTAACCTCCCTGCCCCCCAAGTCCCTAGTTTAAATAATCCTGTGCTACCCTCAACATATGCTGGCCCAGTTTAAAGGTACCCCTCCGGTTCAGGTGCAGCCTATCAGGCTTGAACAGGTCACCCCTGTCCCAGAAAAAGTTCCAGTGCCCCATAAACCTATACCCCTCTTTCCTACACCAGGTTCGTAGCCACGTGTTAAACCTCCAGATAAAATTTTGCTTTCCTCTGCTTGCACGTGGTACGTGGTAAACTTCTCAGCTAATTCCACAAATTTACTTTGCAGAACCTTAAACCTACACTTACCTATGTCATTTGTCCCAACATGGACCATGACAACTGGATCCCTCCCCGCTCTGGCCAGGAGCTTGTCCGCACACTCCAGGCGGTATCCTGCCTGGGCACCAGGCAGGCAACACACCGTACGAGACTCCTTGTCGCGAGAACAGACTATCTAAGCTATCTATTCCTCTAAGTATTGAGTTCCCCACTATCAATAACTCTTTTGTAACTTCCACAGCACCAACGTGAGTCGTGTGATGTGAATATAGGCCACTAGATGGCAGTATTTACCTTTTTTTGTTAAGCCCAGACTGGAGCTATGTTTGGACATGTTCTGGGCATGTCTGGGGCAAGTCCCAGGAATTTTTTTAAAAAGAGGTCTAAATGTGGGTGGGGTCTGCAAAAGAGTATGTAAGGAGTAGAATTGACACAGTAAAGTAGTAGGAGAAATTGCAAGGAGAAGGATACATGTGACCAGACCTGTCATTCTGTTTAAGACCTGTGAAGCTTATAGTGGATTTTTGCCTGTGTTAGAGCGTTTTCCTCACCCAGGACATCACCAAGGAACCCAACCAAAAGGGACTGTAAATATTTCTGTTTTTCTTGTTAATCAGTCTTGGTCATTAAATTAGTCAGTAGATTAGTTAGTTGTTAGTTGTTTTTGTTAATTAAATGTGTTTAAGTTTTAAAATTGTGTCTGTCATCCCTTGCTGTTGTGGATGTTGTAAATGTAAGAACAAATTGGGGCCATAACAAAATTGGGGGCAAAATTGAAGTCCGGGGTAGAACATTGTGTGAGTCATTTATTGAAAATCTCACATTTCAAATTGTAAAATTGTTTTTTTTTTATTTTCCTACATAAATATATTGAAAGATCAACAGCAATGGATGATTTCTCGGCATCACCAACCGTAGGGATTTTGAAGTCTTTTAAAAGGACAGAACTGTTGGAAATATGCAGACATTTGGAGCTGACAGAGGTAAAACCAGTCATGCGAAAAGCAAGACTGGCTAGAGAGATAGTTGAATATTACATTGATTAAAATGTGTTTGCACCAGGAGATCTGGAACAATTTCCAGTGGAAAATCCAAATATAGAAATGGAACTTAAATTAAAAATGCTAGAGATTGAAAGGGAGGAAAAAGAAAAACAAAGGCAGTTTGAGTTAGAAAAATTAGCAAGAGAAGAGAAAAAAGAAAGGGAGGAAAACAAAAAACAAAGAGAATCTGAGAGAAAGAAAGAGGAAAGAGAGAGACAGAGACAGAGAGATTTTGAATTAGAGAAATTCGATAGAGAAGAAAGACTCAAAATGGCCAAAGGAACACTGGCCTCTGATGTTGCAAACTGTCCACAAGGGTAAAGCTCAACAAGCCTATTCGGCTTTGTCTGCAGATGATTCCTCTGATTATGAGGTTGTCAAAAAGGTTATTTTGAGAGCTTATGAGTTGGTTCCAGAGGCTTATCGACAGATATTCAGAGGTCTGAAGAAATCTGAAAATCAGACTTATGTGGAATTTGCTAATGAGAAGAAGGTTTGCTTTGAGCGCTGGTGTACTTCTATGGAGGTCAAGGATGATTTCAAATCACTAAAAGAGATGGTGTTAGTTGAAGAATTCAAGAACTGTGTTAAGGATGATATTGAGACCTACCTTAATGAGAAGCAAGCACTGAATTTGCAGTCAGCTGCCAAATTTGCAGATGAATATGTTCTCACACATAAGTCCAAATTTCAGTCTAGCAGTAACAATAGATGGTTCCAATTTCAGAAAAAGGGTTATGGTGATACCCAAGATTCCTCACCCAAAGACAAAGACAAATTTGGTGATGGTGCTCAGAAATCCAGTAACAGGTCTGATCAAAGTGTGAAAGCTGACAGTGACAAAATAGGTCTAGTTTGCAGTTATTGCAAGAAATCTGGTCATGTTACAACTAACTGTTGGTTCCTTAAAGCTGCAGTCTGTAACTTTGAGGAGAGAGAGGACTTTGCACAAAAATTTGAAAAAAGCAACTTTCAGATCCCTCCCCCTCCCTCTCCACTGCACTCCTCAGATCCTCCCCTAGAAAGCTACCGTGCACGCGAAGGCAGGCGAACTGTTGCATGCAACTGCGGAGAGATTTTGCACGTTCACATTATGAAAGCAGCCAAGTTGCCGAGGCGAGACGTTTCTGTTGCGAACAGTCAACGCTGCTGGCCAACAAACCGGCGCGTCATTAGACCTGAAAATTCCGGGGCTAATATCCCTCCTTTTATTGAAGACAAGTGTTTGCCACTAACATGCCAATATCCCCCGGCGCCTCAATTTTATGTGTCCGTACGGACGGAGCCCAATGCTATATCCCTGCTTCGTGCTAATCGTGCGGCCAGGGATAATAATTAGTCCTGGCAAATTCCTTCATTCACACGTTTTTCAATTCAATAATAACCAAGCGGCAGTTGAAGACATGGCTTATCTCCCCCATGCAATCTAAAAGCGACAAAATAATAGGCTACATTCAGTACCGAAAAATAATTAGATTATAATTAGGTCTATGCATCATCACTCGGTGATGGCATTTCATAACTCTCCAGCGAATGAAGGTAATTTCGGCGACAAGTACATACACCTGTTTTTGCGGCACGGTCGCTCAATTCGTATTAAAAAATAGACATTTGTCCGATTGCAAAATGTAAACCGACAAAACCTCTTACTAGTCTGAAATGCCTTCGCCTAGTACAGGTGCAAAGACATAATTATAATTAAATTATTTTTCTGTCCTGAATGCAGCCCATTATTTTGTCGTTTTTAGAACGCATGAGGAAAAGAAGCCATGTCTTCGATTGCCACTTGATTATTCGTGAATTGAAAAACCTGTTAATAATGTAAACCCATCAAGAATTAGCCAGGATTGATTATTTTCAAAAAAAAAATCAGGGTTATTAGCCCCGGATTTTTCAAGTCCAACGACACGCCTGCCAACAAACGAGCAGAAATAAATCACGTCGACATGAAAAGTAATCTACAGCAGTATGTATTCATTAAAAACCCAGCACACACTTATTTCAGGAAGTTACCCGTTTTTTTGATTGCAGAAACTGTTGTGAATCCAGCTGAATGGTCAGTAACTCATGTATGTCAGCATTTAGCTGTGAGAGCACAGAAACATTACACATGTTTATAAGGACAACAACACAACTGATAAGACTGCCAGGTCACTTCATAAAGAGATTTTCTGCTGCTTTCTAATAAAACAACGCCAGTGACGTTAGCCCTATCATCCGAAACAAGCTAACGTTAGTTCGACTGCAACATCACAGTAACATCACATGCACTGCGGAGTACTGTAACAATTACAAGACTCTGGCTATTCGAACAGCGACTGTGCTTGTAAGCGACGTTCACTCGCTTATTTGCAGAGCGAAAATGAATTGATGCTGGTTAGGGCTGGGGTTAGTTTGGTGATCATGTCAGTGATGCCAACTCGATTATTTGCAGAGCAAATATGAACCAAGAAATAAAGCACCTGTCAAGGAGAAAAGTCGCAAACTCTGCGCCAGTTTTTAATCCCTCCAGATCACGGAGTTTCTTCCACTTTTAAAAATCCACTCAGATGTTCACTCTGGTTTAATCCTGGGTTTTGTAAAATTCTTTCTTTTTTTTCTTCTGGCTTCCTTTTTTACTAGTCTCAGCCATGTGTGCTGTTTCTGGAAACTGAGGTATTGGCATTTTTTTACTCGCTGATGGCTCTAAGCTCCTGAACCCGCTCTGGGAGATTTGAACTTGACTGAGCACGGGCGTGAACTGAGGAGGAAGGGGGAGGGGGCTGTCTGCAGCGCGTGCATGTGCACTGTTTGGCGGCTGTCAGACACCATCCTGGCTCTAATTGGTTCTTTTAGCCGGTCCGAACGATTCTTTTGAAATTGCAGTTGGAGCATTAGGTGGGTTTAAATGAGCCTTTTTTTTAATTACAGAGTACTAGTTTTATGTCATACTGTCTGCACACAGTGACTGTTTTAGCAAAAATGACAAAAAGTTACTTTTCTAAAACTACAGACTGCAGCTTTAAAAACACGGTTAACCGGTTGTGAAAACACGGTTAGAAACCCCTGTGGTAGATGATCAATCTGCTAAATCGCCTGCTCCTTGTGGAGCTAAAAAGCCTGATACTGCTGACTTTGTGAGGGAGGGATTTCTTCCATTTGTGTCAGAGGGATTTGTGGCTCTGAATGAGCATTCTTCTCCTGTACCCATATATATCCTTAGGGATACAGGAGCTTCTCAGTCACTTTTGTTGATGGACTCTTTGGAGTTACGTGATGAGACCGCTTCAGGGGATTTCATACTTGTGCAAGGTATTGAAGGGAGGACTGTATCTGTACCCCTGCGCTCTGTATTCTTAAAGTCAGATTTAGTTACGGGACAGGTAAAGGTGGGACTTATATCAAATCTACCTATAAAGGGTGTTTCTCTGTTGCTAGGCAATGACCTGGCTGGGGGCAATGTAGTTCCCCCTGTTCATCTTACTTCACAGCCGAGCACTGAAGATGGCGATGAAGACCCATCTCTGTATCCTTCCTGCGCAGTGACTCGTGCTATGGCTAAGAAGGCTCAAGAAGTAGATGATGTGGTGCCGTCCAGCACATTGAATAGTCATGACTCAGGTGTTTTGCCTCATGACCCATGGTTCGGCCTACGATGATTTCTCCATTTGAGGACTTATCAGATACTTTTATCAGTTCTTTGTTCAGTCAGTCAGATGGGTCTGGTGATTCTGATGTGTCTAGAGACTTGTCTCTGTCCAGATAGCGGTTGATTGAGGAGCAAACTAATGATCCTGAAATTTGTGTACTAAAGAGGAGAGCCCTTCCTGATAAAGAAATAGACGCAGTTCCAGTTGGGTATTATCTCAAGAATGGTGTGTTGATGCGGAAGTGGCGCCCTCCTGATATCCCTGCTATTGCAGATTGGGCAGTGGTCAGGCAAATTGTTGTTCCGAAGGTCTACAGGAATGAGATCTTAACAATGGCTCATAGTTTACCTTTAGGAGGTCATCTTGGTGTTAACAAAACTGTTGATAAGATCGTGAAACACTTCTTTTGGCCTGGGCTTTGGAAAGATGTTCCCAACTTTTGCAAAACCTGTCACACTTGTCAGGTAGTTGGAAAACACCAATTAGACCCACCTGTAGCTCCATTGCAGCCTATCCCAGCATTTGGGGAGCCGTTCTCTAAGGTCATTGTTGACCATTGTGTTGGTCCATTACCCAAGACTAGATCTGGAAATCAGTACTTGTTGACAATCATGTGTGCATCTACCAGATTCCCTGAAGCCAGACCTCTACGTAACATCAAGGCAACTGCAATCTCAAAGGCTTTCATAAAGTTCTTCACGTTGTTTGGCCTTCCCAGAAAAATTCAGTCAGACCAGGGTAGCAATTTCACTTCCGGATTGTTTCAGCAGGTTGTGTATGAACTAGGTGCAAAGCAGATTCTTTCTAGTGCCTATCATCCAGAAAGTCAGGGTGCCTTAGAGCGGTTTCATCCCACTCTCAAGACAATGATGAGGACTTATTGTTATGACCATGAGAAAGACTGGGATGAAGGTGTTCATTTGCTGTTGTTTGCAGCTAGAGAAGCAGTGCAGGAGTCTACTGGATTCAGTTCGTTTGAGCTAGTGTTTGGTCATGAAGTGAGAGGACCTTTGCTATTGTTGAGTGAACAATGGCAAGAGAAAGAACCGCATATCAGTCTGTGAGACTATGTTAGCAAGTTCAAAGAAAGACTGCTTGCAGCTTGTGACCTAGCCAAAGAGAACTTGAAATCAAGTCAGGGAAAAATGAAAACTTGGTATGATCATAAGGCTAGAAGCCGTGAGTTTAAACCAAGAGACAAGGTCCTTGTGTTGTTTCCCTTGCAGTCCAATCCATTGCAGGCTAGATTTCATGGTCCTTATGAAATTCTGACAAAACTCAATGATCTCAATTACATTGTGAAGACTCCAGATAGGAGAAAACCAAAACAATTGTGTCACATTAACATGCTGAAGCCTTATCATGGCAGAAATGCTAGGGTTGCAGCTGTCACTTCAGATTCTCCTATGGTCGAAACGTGTAAAGATGAGGGGGAGTTTTAAGATGGTGAACCTAGAATTAAAACTGAAGTTCTGTCATGTAAATTGTCAAATTCTGAAGTGTTCCAAAATCTTGATGTAAAACTCCAGCACTTAGAACCCTCACAGAGAGATCAGTTTGAGAGGTTGATCAAGAAATATGAGTATCTGTTTCCTGATGTTCCAAAGAGAGTTTCTATAGCCTCTCATGATGTAGATGTTGGTGATGCCAAACCAATAAAACAGCATCCATACCGGATGAATCCTGGAAAGAAAAAGATTGCTGAGAAAGAGGTTGAGTACATGTTAGAACATGATGTTATCAGACCCTCTAACTCAGATTGGAGTTCACCCTGTGTGCTAGTTCCAAAACCTAATGGAAGTACTAGATTCTGTACAGATTATCGCAAAGTCAATGTTGTAACTAGAACTGATGTGTTTCCAATACCTAGGATTGATGATTGTATTGATAGAGTAGGGCAAGCAAAGTTTCTGCCCAAGTTTGATTTATTGAAGGGTAATTGGTGTGTGCCTTTAACTGAGAGGGCCAAGAGCATCTCTGCTTTTGCCACACCATCTGGGTTGTATCAGTATGAAGTCCTACCATTTGGCATGAAAAATGCCCCAGCCACGTTCCAAAGGATGATACAGTCTACAATCGCCAAATTGCCACACACGGGTGCGTACATCAACGACCTGATCACATGGAGTGACTCCTGGGAAGAACATCTGAAAGATGTAGAGACATTGTTCCAGCGCTTGACCCAGGCCAACCTGACTGTTAACCTGGACAAGAGTGACTTTGGTTGTGCTACTGTCACCTATCTTGGCTACGTCATAGGCTAGGGTAAGGTGGCACCCATAAATGCTAAAGCCCAAGCCATCATGGACTTTCCAGTTCCAGACAACAAAAAAGCTTTGCGCCGCTTCCTTGGAATGATTGGGTGCTACCGCAAGTTCTGCAAGAACTTTGCTGAGATTGCTCTCAGTCTTACTAACTAACTGAAGAAAGGCGTAAAGTTCACCTGGGATGATGCATGCCAGAGAGCCTTCGATCGCCTGAAGTCTCTGCTGTGTCACTTACCCGTGCCCAAATCTCCTGACTTCAACAAACCGTTCTCCATTGCGGTCGATGCTAGCGACCAAGCTTGTGGATCTGTGCTCCTACAGAGAAGTGACTCTGATGACATTGAGCATCCTGTGGCATACTTCTCCAGGAAGCTCAATTGCCACCAAAGGAACTATTCCACAATAGAGAAGAAGCTGTTGGCTCTGGTTCTATCTTTACAACACTTTGAGGTTTATGTTTGTACTTGGCAAAAGCCAATGATTGTGTACACTGACCACAATCCGTTAATGTTTTTGAGTAAGATGAAAAACAAGAATCGGAGATTGTTGAATTGGAGTTTGATTTTACAGGAGTTTGACTTGGAAATTAAGCATGTAAAGGGTACTGACAATGTAATTGCTGATTGCTTATTCCGTGGTTGAGTATGTATAAATATCACGTGTTTATTTGAATATTGTATGATAAGTATATATAGACAAGTGTCCACTTAATCATTTTGTATTGGAAAGAAAAATTTTGCATTTGAGACAAAATTTTTCCCTTTTGGAATGGAGGTGTGATGTGAATATAGGCCACTAGATGGCTGTATTTACCTTTTTTTGTTAAGCCCAGACTGGAGCTATGTTTGGACATGTTCTGGGCATGTCCGGGGCAAGTCCCAGAAAATTTTTAAAAAAGAGGTCTAAATATGGGTGGGGTCTGCAAAAGAGTATATAAGGAGTAGAATTGAGACAGTAAAGTAGTAGGAGAAATTGCAAGGAGAAGGATACATGTGACCAGACTTGTCATTCTGTTTCAGACCTGTGAGGCTTATAGTGGATTTTTGCCTGTGTTAGAGCATTTTCCTCACCCAGGACATCACCAAGGAACCCAACCAAAAGGGACTGTAAATATTTCTGTTTTTCTTGTTAATCAATCTTGGTCATTAGATTAGTCAGTAGATTAGTTAGTTGTTAGTTGTTTTTGTAAATTAAATGTGTTTAAGTTTTAAAATTGTGTCTGTCATCCCTTGCTGTTGTGGATGTTGTAAATGTAATAACAAATAGGGGCCATAACAGTCATGTTTTGTTAAAGGAGGTAGTATGCGAGTTTATGTACCTTAAAACAGATATACAAGTACTTTCTGAGAATATTTATGAAGGAAACACTATATTTCAGCGGTAAACATTGCTCTACACATGAAATGTAATGGATTTTTTTACAGAGTAAATTAAGCCTTCCGACAGTACGAGTCAAATTAGCTCTATTCCAGCCAAGTACATTATATGGTATTAAGTTGCTACCTAATCCAATACTATAACATGTACAACACAGTGAATCCATTTTCACCATACTTTTAATTTTAGTGAAATGAGGTTTGGAGTGCAAGACTATTGTTTGGAACAGAGTAGGCTATTATAAAATTGTAGTAGACTATTGCTTCTTCTCCAGCCTCATCTTAAACTGTACAGGATGAAACGTTAGTTACACTGACTGGCATTACCGAATGAATACAACAATTTTCTGTCCTCCCTACATGTGAAATACCTTGTCATGTGAAATACCTTGAAATACCTAGGAATCGTTGTTTGTCAACATAATGAAATGAGCACCTAATGTTTTTTGGGGTCTTTTCAAATTCAGGTTTTTCAGCCAAATTATGGCTTCCTCTTCTGTAGATAGGTTATGGAAACCGTTTAGCTGAACACAAGGACAGTCCCCTACGTTCTGGGTGCTTGTTCAAAACACTGTTGGTCAAACCATAAATTTAGCTACTTCTGGTCATTACTTCAGCCTCGAACAGCTCAATAGGTGCCGGAGCTCTGAAGGGACATTTTAAGAAAAGCAAGTTGATTTGTTTAAAAAAAAAACGAGCTGTAATCGCTATGTTTACTGAAAGAAACGCCACTGTTCTTGACTAGCCACTCACTAAAACCTACTTCCGCCAGAAGTTGCATCCATGGTCATATCTGCAGTCGCACCCTCAGGAATAAAGTGGATAGAAACATTACCAAAATGGTTTCTAAGGTTTTAGTTTTAGAAGTAAAATTGGTCCCTGGGCACCTCCACTGCTCCTAAGCAACTATGATGGGTTAGATACAAAGGACAAATCACTCCACAAGATTCAATAAAGTATATCCAGCAAATCAGTTTCATTCCACCTAATAGGTATTTAAATCTTAACCGCCACATGCCTCCTCCCACTGTTCCCAGGTGTAGTACTACTACACAACCTCCGCTGCCTCATTTGGGAGCTAACCTGAGTGTATTTACCAGACTTCTTCTCCTGTCTCTCCACGGTTTTGCGGTCAGAAATCTCCTCAGTAAACGTTTCCAAAGGCCAATAAAGCTTTTTATCAGAGCACCCTATAATCCCTCATTGGATTTGGTATGGAAGTTAAGTAAATCAAAGAATTCAGACCGCCGCGTCACTCCTCCAGAGAATGCGGGATGAAAATGATTTGGACGTGACCTATTTTGAGTTATTCTAATCAAGGAAAAGCTTGAGCCATAACTGTGCATTCCACAGTAAATTACTGGAATGTAATTTATTTTAGATCGCTGATCAGACAGGTCTGCTGGCAGACAATCAGTTTTGGGAGGGAACACGAAAGCATGCCCGGTACTTCATTCAGTCTGGAATCTGGCATGTACCTTCATGTCCATTAATAAATATCCGTGGAGCAAATCTAGGGCAAAAATTCAATTGTTGCAATAATTACTAGAGAAGCAACAAACATCATTAATAACTGCAACTGTGGTTCTTCAAAAAAAGGTCTATTAATGATACTTCACTGTGTTTAAGTTGTGCCAAATAATTCTCCCTTACGGAGACGTCGCAGTGTGGAAAGTTATGTGGAAATGTGAAGTGATATATACAATCTCATTTCCAAAAAAGATGGGAGGGATATGGAAAATGCTAATAAAACAGAAAAGTGATTTGTAAATCATCCGTGACCTGTATTAAATTGAAGACAGAGAAAAGACAGCACATTTAATTTCCTTCTCAACTTTATTGCTTTTTTCAGATAAACGCAAAGTAACTCTCTATGTTATGCTTGCCACACAATTCTGAAATGCGGGGACAGGATTACATTTACCACTGTGTTAAATCACATTATCTTATATCAGCAGTCAAAATAATCATTTGGGTTACTGAGGACACTTCTTCCATTTTTTAAAAGATTTATTTCCTTTTTTCCCCTCATTGTTCTTTGATATACAGTAGGTCTTCAGATGCTCAGAAATCCAGGGTCCTCATTGTTGTATTTCGTGCTTCTTAAAACACCTCATATTTTCAATGGGTGACAGGTCTAGAATGCAGGAAGGCCAGTCTAGCTGCCACACTTTCCAGTTAGTAAATCATGCTTTTGTGTCACGTGCAGAGCGTGGCTTGCCGTTGTCTTGTTAAAATAATCGCGGGGGTCCTTGCAAAGCTGACATTCTTGAAGAGGTGACTGGATATGTTGCTTCAAAATGCATAAATATCCCTCAGCATCAATAGGCTCGACACAGATGTTCAACTTATCCGTGCCATTGAGAATCCCACAACCCCTCACCAAGCCAGATATTTGCTTTTGAATCTTAAATGAAGACCCTGCTGCTATACGTCCTGATGTCATAAAATTTAAATTTTGAAATTATTAGGCCTGTTCATTTAATGGATCCATTAAATCTACCGAAAAAAATTCCAGCGTTTTGAGTATTTCTTAATGATACTTGATATTTGCAGTTTATGTGCGCTGATTTTGAGCATTTTACACTTCAGCAACTTCGTGTATGGGCCATTTTTTTCTCAGTCTGCAGTGCTTTTTGCTTCTGGCTAGGACCTGCATATTTCTGGCTCAAAAACTGGGAAAGAACTTGGTCAGAAAAAGTGTTTTTAGGCAAAATTTTCTAGCTGAATGAATGAATTCCATCACTGAAAAACAAGACTTTCAGAAGCACTGAACACTGCAAGATGAAGGGATTCAATCATGTGGTTTTAAACATTATGATAGGTCAGTCATAAGCAGAACAAACAAACATGTAGGAAGACATTTTGTGCCTTGTGGTCTTTCTACTTATGTTTGGTCCATGAGCATTATAATGTATTGAAACATAATTGTTGTGTTCTGGGGTCCTGGCCTTTGGCCAGGACAGCATTTATGGTTTTAACAGTTTCATGTTCCTAGTTTCATAGTTCATAGTTCATGTCAGTTTTAACAGTTTCTTGTATCAGGTCATTGCATTTCATATTTCATGTTCCTTGTCCATGTTTTTACTTTTCCATGTTTTTGTTTTTGCCAGGTCTGCCAAGCCACTCCACCGCTTGTCTGCGTTCCGCCCCGTGCCTTCGTTGTTGCACATTTCAGAGCTCTGGTTGGCTTTGGTATTTCCCCCTTCCTTCTGTGCTGTGCTGATTCGGGGCTGTCTAAGCTTAATTGGCAATTAACTGTTTTTAAGTTACTAACATTTACTAACACTCACTGGGTGGTGTAATTCTTAGATAGGCACATTACTAATATTACTAATTTAGACAGGGAGTTTGTTGTCATGATTCCTGCTTTGCTATTTCAAGATCTTGCTGTGCTTTTCTGTTCTGAACATTCATGCTTGCTTCCAAACTGCATACTTAATTGGTACTTAAGCTGAGCACGCTCATTCTCTTAATGAGCAAGTCTTGTCATCCAATCTCTGTCCATGTCAAGATCTTGCCATGCCTCTTGTTCTCCTTCTCCAGGTGTTGCCCCTCATGTGTCCTTGATTTTCTAGCCTTTATCTGGATGCGGTGGAAGTTGGCTGGCAGACAGTGTCTCAAGTTTGTTGCCGCTCAAGTTCTAGTTCCTGTTTGCAAGTCTTGTTATTTATTTTTTGTTCTTGGATTTCTGCCTGGAGTTTCCAGTGGTTTTTTTTTTCTTCTTGCCATTTTTGCTTTTTAGTTCTTAGCTCTGTGAAGCTCTCTTTAGTTTGTGTTTTGCAACCCTTTGGGCCAAGATTTTTGTTGGCCCTCGTGCCAGTTTTGTTTAAGTTCAATAAATTCCCTTTCCCTTCCACCTCGCATTTGGTGTCTTTCTGATCGCGCATCAATAATGCTGCTCAATAACCGCCAACAAAAGTCTTTAACACGCTGCTGCTGCAACAATTACTGTTAACTGCAATTCCAATCAAAATAACAGTATTATGTTCTAAAAGGCACATACTTATATGTATAAAATACGAGTACTTTCATCATCCAGGTCTTCACTTGGTAAAAACTGGAATCGTTCTTTTCTTCTTTGGCTTAGAAAATGTATCTGTTATTATCATGAAAAGTTTCAAAGGTTGACTGGTCTGTCAATATAGTTCAATTTCAGAGACTCTTCAAGCCCAGAGAAAATGGCAGTATTTCTTTATGTTTCTGGCTTATAGTTTCCTGTCTGCAAAGAACATTTCTTACTTGCACCCATGGATGCAATGATGAATTTACTGGCAAAAGTTTTCCAAAACAGTGCCAACTCTTGTGGTATATCCATCATGAAAGCATGTTTTTTTATGTGGTGCCATTTGAAGGGTAGAAGGTCAGGGAACTCAAGTATTTATTTGCAACTTAATCCATCATTCAAATATTTCCTCAGATTCACTGAATCTTTTAATAACATTATGCATTTTAGTGGCTATTTTTCTGTTCTGTTTTTTAAACTGTTGGATCACTCAGTTTGGCTGTTTTTCTTTAAGTGGCTACTATCTATCTTTTACTATCTTGATTAAAATACAAGTCTAAGATTTACAGATCACTGCTTTCTTTCTTCACTGGAATTTTCCATTCTCTCTCAACATTTTTGGAAGTAGGGTTCTACAATGATTGCCAAACAAAGAGCATACCATGCAGTGTTTGGTTCGGGCCAATTTTACTCAAAAACATCTCCGAAAATAACTGGCATTTATTTTGCACATCAGTATATGGTATGGCAATAGAATGGATATAAGAGAAATAATGCAATTTTCACGTTGACAAATCATAAAAATGTGTGTATTTGACTACTTCTAAACAGAATAGCATGATGGATGGTGTATGTTCGTGAAAATTAAGCGAAGCGATGATCAGGAGTGCTTAATTTTGAAGTAAACATTGGCAAGCTTTTTTTTTAATTTTGAAATTCTAATTACTCAAATATTCAATTACTTAAATCTAACTGTCCTGTAATTGAGTTGTTACTACGATTATGGATATTCTAAATAAATTGCTTGAATGTCAGTTCATTTCCAGGATTAGTCAAACTTAAACAAATCTCTTCTTTGTGGTTCGGTCTGTGGGAACAAAGTTGAATAGGATTGTTATTATTGCTACCACCAGGGGGTGCTGAGAGGAGTAAAGGAGAGTTTAGTATGAAGGGGATGATGGCCTGTGGTCAGCGGTTGAGGAGCTGATGCACAGATGCAATGATTGATTGCAGGCAGGACTGCTCAATGCCCTTGACTGCCTGATATACGCTAGCACAGGCTTGTGAAATTGATTCATTCAATGTGAATTCTAATCGGGATGACAAAGCAGATGCCAGGCATGGGGCTACATTGAGCAGGTTGAAGAGCAGCCAAGCAGTCATGTGAAAGAGCTGAAATAGCCTGATAGAACAGACAGGGAGGGTGGCTATCAGGTGTCTTCAATAGGTGAGGTAGACACTGCAGGCCTGGAGTCTAAATTCTCACAAAATATGGTTTGAAAAGGATCACTGCTATTCAGCAAAAAGCTTAAGCCTTTCTGTTTGGCATGAATTCCATGGCACACAAAATGGTTGCTGTACTGGGAGCCTTCAGGCATCACACCAATGATTTCCAGACCCCCTTATGAAAAATTACTATAGTTCGAGGCTATAGTTATCCTATAGTAAATGGATGGCATTTTCGCCACCGTAGCGTAGTATTACTATAGTGATACTACAGTTTTTCAAAATACAGAAGTACGGTTGTGCGGACCATAGTAATATCATGGTTCTGTTGAGTGTGGTAATACAATAGTTATAATGTGATGGCTATAGTACTGCTCTAGTTATACCCTGTAAACTATAGTAATAATATAGTTATGCCAGACATGCTGTAGTATTACTTAGACATAACTATAGGATATTTTCATAAGGTTATTTGCAGTATTAATAAGGCTTCTTGTTTGGATAGCAGTCAAAAGCATTTTTTATTGGATTTATGTGACAGAGGGATCAAAAAAGTAAAACGTGAAAAGCGTTCCCTCATTGGGACATGCAAATAACCTTTTTACTAAGAATATTCCATTGAGGGTTGCTCAGTGGAGACATGCCAAAGAATCCTTTTTTCTGAGAATATGTCATGGATGGTTTGTAAAATTACCAAAGGTTCCTTTAACGGAGACAAAATTAAGAACACTTTTTCTCTGAGAGCTGGGGAGCTGTGAGGGAAGAGAAATGAACAGATTAGTCTCTTTCTGCGGAGGATAAAGAACCCAGCGTCCAACAAGATCGGGTCACAGTGATGTTGTTTGTTAGTTTGGAAAAAAAAAAATTTTTGTGATGTTGGATATTATGTAAAATCAATCACCTTTTTACCTCCGCCAAGGAAGTTATGTTTTTGCCTGGGTTTGTTTGTTTGTTTGTCTGTTGGTTTCCAAAATAACTCAAAGTTTTGGACAGATTTCGATGAAATTTTCAGGGATTGTACAGATTGGTATAAAAAAGAAATGATTAGATTTTGGAATTGATCCGGATCTCCGTCTGGATCCAGGAATTTTTTAAAGGATTCTTTAACATAGGGCCATTTTCGACATTTATGCATATAACTCCACCAAAATTTGTCAGGACACTTGAAAAAAAAATACTGGACAAATTTCGAACATGTTCTACAATATATCAAAAACTGATCCTAAAAATGGAATAATTCCGGATACTATGATCCAGAATACCAAAGTAGGGGACCTTCGGAACTTTCATTATAGGAAGAGAACAAATGAAGCTACAAATATGCGACAAACACCATTATATAGCCAAGATATTGCAGAATTAGGAAGGTGTCACCGGATTTACTGTATCTTCAAAAGCCGGGGAACTAGATCCAGAAGAAAACTACCATTATGGAAAAATTAGATTTTTGTGAATAACTACTTGTTAGGATTCTGGTTTCTGCTGTCATGTTAAGTTCTGTGCCTGGCCTAGCCATGTTTTCATTTTCATGCTTTGCACTTTGTCTCCCCTGTCTTGTCAGGTGTGTATCTTTGCTCACGGTCCCTTGTCTTGTGTGACACTCATTCGGGTGATTTATTGGTTTCTGGGTTTCAATCTTCTTTCATTATCTCGTGTTCTTCCTTCCTCTCTCTTTTACTGTCTTACTAACACATACTAACAGTTTATTGTTTTTGCTAAATACTAATCCACACTAACCTTGTATATTTGGACTAACTTACTAACAAGCACTTGGGATTGTATAGCTGCACTTACTAATTGACTAATGATCTCTCAGCTGTCGCCCAATTCTAGTCTCCGCCTCCTTGCCTATCCCTAATTATCTCTGCTGCAGTTTTCCACTTATATCTCATGCTTTCCTTGTCTTTCGACTATGCACTTTTAGTACTCCTTAACCGGAGCTGTTTGTACTTAGGTTTGTCTTGTGATCCCTGTCTGCGTTTTGGCTACAGCCAAATTCATGTAATTAGTTTATCCCTCATGTGTCTCTCCCTAATCATTGTCACCATTGATTGCACCTGTTCTCCCTGGTCATGTGTTTTCCTGGATGTGTATATAAGATGTCTGTTTGCTTCACACTCTTGTCAGATCGTTCTCCCTAGTTTTCTCGTGCCACGTTTCTCGCCTTGATCTCTCAGTGTTTATCTTTCTGACTGGACCGTCTTTGATATCGAGCTTTGCCTACTCCCTGTACTTTTGCCGCATTCTTGTTTTTTGACCTCTTTTGTCTGACTACGATTTTTTGTGATTGGTGCCCTGTGTATGACTCTGGATTTCGCCCTCTGGATTCTGATTTTGGATTGCGGACATTGTACTGTTGCCAGCTCTGTTGGGGGGTTTCCCCCTTCAGAAATAAAGCCTCCTTTTTGCATTTTACTGGTGTTTGCTCTTGGTTCATTTCGTAAATCCTCACATTACGATCTGACCATGATGGAACCAGCGAACATCCAGCCTCTGCAGGAGGCAGTCAAGGAACAGGGAGCCCAGCTCGAATTTCAGGATCGTCAGCTTCGCGCCCTCATGCAGCATATGCAAACCATGAGTCTCCAGGTTGCGGACCTCATTCGAACAGTTCAAGACTCTCAGCTGCTGCATACCCCCCAGCCTGCGGTCCACGCCACGCCTGTGCCCTCCTCCACTCTGCCGCTGCCTGTCTGCGAGCCACGCCTGCCTCCCCCTGAAAGGTACGACGGCAACCCCGGTGCGTGTCGAGCATTCCTCACCCAGTGCAACCTCATATTCAGCCTACAGCCCTCATCATTCCCCACTGAACGGGCTCGTGTTGCATTTATCATCACGCAACTCACGGGAAGAGCCAAGCAGTGGGCTACTGCAGCTTGGGAGGCAGATCTACCATGTGTACAGACATCTGGTCTACTGGGTGAGGAGATGAAGCGGGTTTTCGACCGCACGAAGTTGGGTCATGAGGCGGGACGGGAGATTCTTCGGATACGCCAGGGTGGTCGTTCTGTGGCTGATTTTGCAATCGACTTCCAGACCCTGGCAACCAACAGCAGGTGGGGCCAAAGAGCCTTATATGACACCTTTTTTAATGGTCTAGCCGAGGCCATAAAAGACGAACTGGTGTCCCAGGATTTACCAGAGGAGCTGGACGAGTTGGTCGACCTAGCCATACGAGTGGATGCTCGCCGTGAAGAACGTAGACGGTCCGTTCTTCACAGTCGTCCAAATAACCCCTACCGGACCACTCCACTTTTACCACCACCTCCTGACGGCAGCCCCTCACCTGAGACGGAACCCATGCAACTCGGACGAACGCGCATTCCAACTGTGGAAAGGAACCGTCGTCGCAGAGAGGGGGCCTGTTTCTACTGTGGCAAAGGGGGACATCAGATAGCTCAGTGCCCCAGCAAGAAGCCTCGTCCTGGCACCAGGAATGGAACAGTGGTGGGCGTTACGCCAGTCCAAGATTCAAGAAACCGCACCTGCCTCCCGTTGATCCTGGAATGGGGAGGGGAGAGCAGATCCACTACGGCTCTCATTGATTCTGGAGCAGAGGAAAACCTCATTGATGTGGAGCTGGCTCGTGAATGGGGGGTTCCGGTGGAAAAGATCTTCCCGGATCGAGTGGCCAATTCCCTTAGTGGCCAGCAAATTGCCCAGATAACTCATGTTACCAGCCCCATCAAACTCAAGATATCAGGCAACCACCATGAGACAATACAATTATTCCTCCTTCACTCTCCCCATGCTCCGATCATTCTGGGTCACCCATGGATGGCTAAACACCTACCTCACATTGACTGGCGAACGCATGAAATCAAGGGCTGGAGCCCCAACTGTTCTCAGACATGCCTCCAAAATGCTTCGGAACTACAGCCTTACTCTACTCCAGAGGAGATCCCCGACCTAGAAAAGGTTCCCCTCGAGTTCCATGATCTCAAGGAGGTGTTCTCAAAGTCCAGGGCCACCAGCTTACCTCCTCACCGTCCATACGATTGCGCCATCAACCTAAAGCCAGGTACAATGCCCCCTAGAGGTCGATTATATTCCCTGTCCCGACCAGAGACCCAAGCCATGGAAAAGTACCTGTCAGAGTCTCTGGCTGCAGGTATTATTCGACCATCATCCTCCCCTGCGGGCGCTGGTTTCTTCTTTGTGGCCAAAAAGGATGGGACGTTGAGGCCCTGTATTGACTACCGGGGACTAAATGAGATAACCGTCAAGAACCGATACCCTCTCCCCCTCATGAACACAGCGTTCGACCTCCTACAAGGAGCTAAGGTTTTCTCCAAGCTTGACCTCCGCAACGCCTATCACTTGGTGCGAATCCGGGAGGGAGATGAGTGGAAGACGGCTTTTAATACTCCCACGGGGCACTGGGAGTACCTGGTTCTTCCTTTTGGGCTCACTAATGCTCCAGCTGTGTTCCAGAGTCTAGTAAACGATGTACTGAGAGACATGATTAACAAGTTCGTTTTTGTATACCTTGACGATATTTTGATTTTTTCAGATTCCCAAGAGGAACACGTGAAACATGTTCGCCAAGTGCTTCGTCGTCTCCTGGAGAACCGTCTCTTTGTAAAGGCCGAAAAATGTGAGTTTTTTGTTGAGACTACAACCTTTCTGGGTTACATTATCTCCCCAGGCACCATACGTATGGACCCAGTCAAAGTGGAGGCCGTCACCAACTGGCCCCGACCTGAGGACCGTAAGTCTCTCCAGCGTTTTTTGGGTTTTGCTAATTTCTATCGACGGTTTATCAGAAACTATAGTTCTGTTGCTGCTCCTCTCACTGCCCTCACTTCCTCCAAGTCCAAGTTCCTTTGGTCCGAGAGATCAGAGAGTGCCTTTGTAGAACTAAAGTCTCGATTCACGTCTGCACCCATCCTCATTATCCCTAACCCAGAACTTCAGTTCATTGTAGAAGTGGACGCCTCGAATATTGGAGCCGGCGCCATTCTGTCCCAGAGGTCCCCTGAGGATGGGAAGATTCACCCGTGTGCCTTCTTCTCTCGTCGTCTAAGCTCTGCTGAAAGAAACTACGACATCGGAAACCGTGAGCTGCTGGCAGTAAAGTTGGCCTTGGAAGAATGGAGGCAGTGGCTAGAAGGATCCAAGGTACCCTTCATAGTGTGGACAGACCATAGAAACCTGGAATACCTACAGACAGCCAAGAGACTTAACCCAAGACAAGCCAGGTGGGCACTATTCTTCTCCCGTTTCAATTTTCACATCGCTTATAGACCTGGAAGCAAAAATGTTAAACCCGACGCCTTGTCCCGTTGTTTTGAGATAAAGGAAGAGGAACCATGTCATGATACGATTCTGCCCAAAGAAGCCTTTGTTAATGCCATCTATGTCAATATTGAAAAGGAAGTCAGAGATGCCCAAGCCAGTACTGCTGCCCCTAGCGCTTGCCCCACTAACTGTCTTTATGTTCCAGCTGCGTTACGCCCCAAAGTCCTAGAATGGGGGCATTCTTCCATGCTGTCCTGCCACCCTGGAGTACGCCGTACTAAGGACTTTATTTTACAAAGATTTTGGTGGCCAGAAATGTCCCAAGATATCCAAAGTTTTGTAGCTGCCTGCTCGGTCTGCGCCCAAGCTAAAGCCTCACATCAACCACCTCACGGTTTGCTTCAGCCCCTTCACACTCCACACCGCCCCTGGTCCCACATAGCACTCGATTTCATCACTGGCCTTCCCCCTTCCAATCATCACACTACCATTCTCACCATTGTAGACAGATTCTCCAAAGCCGTTCACCTAGTTCCCCTCATCAAGCTCCCCTCCGCCCAAGAAACCGCTAACCTTGTTATTCAACATGTCATCAGACTTCATGGTATTCCTATTGATATCACATCTGATCGCGGCCCCCAGTTCACTGCCCTATTTTGGAAATCATTCTGCAAATCACTTGGCACCACAGTTAGTTTATCATCAGGTTTCCATCCCCAGACTAATGGCCAGACCGAGCGGGCTAACCAATGTGTTGAAAATGTTTTGAGATGCCTTTGCATTAGGAACCCCTCCTCCTGGAGTCATCAGTTGCCATGGGCTGAATACGCCATGAACAGCCACACCTCTGCTGCCTCTGGCATTTCCCCCTTCAAGGCCTGCCTAGGCTACCAGCCCCCTTTGTTCCCTTCCCAGGAGGAGGAGGTAGCTGTCCCCTCAGCCCGTGAGTTTGTGCGTCGGTGCAGACGCACATGGATAACCACCCGCCAGGCCCTGCTCAGGTCGGTCGCCCGGATGAAGGAGCAAGCAGACAAGAGGCGCACGACAGCTCCTTCATACCGACCTGGGCAGCGTGTCTGGCTATCTTCAAGGGACATTCCTCTCAGAGGTAATGGGGGCAAACTTTTCCCTAAGTTTTTGGGCCCATTCACTATTGAAAAAGTCTTGAGTCCCACTGCGGTTCGCCTCCGTCTTCCACTGTCTATGAGACGTATTCACCCCACGTTTCACGTGTCCCAAGTCAAACCTGCTGTAACCCACCCCCTGTCCTCTGGACCTGATCCCCCACCACCCGCCCGGATCATCGACGGAGGCGAAGCCTATACGGTCCGTGCCCTCCTGGACTGTCGTCGGCGAGGCCGGGGACTGCAGTACCTCGTCGACTGGGAGGGTTACGGTCCGGAACACCGCAGTTGGGTACCGTCACGCCACATCTTGGATAAGGACTTAATCAGAGACTTTCATGCCAACCACCCCAGACCAAGGCGAAACGCCTGGAGGCGTTTTTTAAGAGGGGGGGTACTGTTAGGATTCTGGTTTCTGCTGTCATGTTAAGTTCTGTGCCTGGCCTAGCCATGTTTTCATTTTCATGCTTTGCACTTTGTCTCCCCTGTCTTGTCAGGTGTGTATCTTTGCTCACGGTCCCTTGTCTTGTGTGACACTCATTCGGGTGATTTATTGGTTTCTGGGTTTCAATCTTCTTTCATTATCTCGTGTTCTTCCTTCCTCTCTCTTTTACTGTCTTACTAACACATACTAACAGTTTATTGTTTTTGCTAAATACTAATCCACACTAACCTTGTATATTTGGACTAACTTACTAACAAGCACTTGGGATTGTATAGCTGCACTTACTAATTGACTAATGATCTCTCAGCTGTCGCCCAATTCTAGTCTCCGCCTCCTTGCCTATCCCTAATTATCTCTGCTGCAGTTTTCCACTTATATCTCATGCTTTCCTTGTCTTTAGACTATGCACTTTTAGTACTCCTTAACCGGAGCTGTTTGTACTTAGGTTTGTCTTGTGATCCCTGTCTGCGTTTTGGCTACAGCCAAATTCATGTAATTAGTTTATCCCTCATGTGTCTCTCCCTAATCATTGTCACCATTGATTGCACCTGTTCTCCCTGGTCATGTGTTTTCCTGGATGTGTATATAAGATGTCTGTTTGCTTCACACTCTTGTCAGATCGTTCTCCCTAGTTTTCTCGTGCCACGTTTCTCGCCTTGATCTCTCAGTGTTTATCTTTCTGACTGGACCGTCTTTGATATCGAGCTTTGCCTACTCCCTGTACTTTTGCCGCATTCTTGTTTTTTGACCTCTTTTGTCTGACTACGATTTTTTGTGATTGGTGCCCTGTGTATGACTCTGGATTTCGCCCTCTGGATTCTGATTTTGGATTGCGGACATTGTACTGTTGCCAGCTCTGTTGGGGGGTTTCCCCCTTCAGAAATAAAGCCTCCTTTTTGCATTTTACTGGTGTTTGCTCTTGGTTCATTTCGTAAATCCTCACACTACTGAACTAATATTGATATCATTATGATTCCAGTTGCTAATGGTTTGTTTTCTTGGTCAGGGAATCTGAAAAAATAGATGAAATAAATGTAAGACTAATATCTACAGTGGAAGTCGCAATATGGAGGGAAATGTTATGCTTGGCGGAGGTCTGCGCTCTCCGGGTGCTTTTCTAGTTTTGGGTCTGCAGCCTCAAAGCAAAGTGTTGAAAGACTTTAAACTTTCTGTTGCAGCTGTATGTTATGCTTCAGTGTGGTTGTTACACATATATTGAATTATTTTAAGCGAACAACACTTTCAGTTAAATTTCTCCAATGATGCTGCCACTGCAAAACACAACATCAGAGGCATTTTGGGTTGTCAAAGGAAGACAAGCAAAACTAATACTCAAGAGAAACCAACTCCTTGCCACAAGAGGAAATCATAATAATATTTTTTTAAACATTTTGCTTACAATGACTGCATTCAATTCTGATTAAAGAAAACTTGTCTGTGTCAAAGATTGATTGATGCAGTCAATTGTCTAGTTACATAGGAAACCAAAAAGGGAAATTGGTCTTTTTATATTCAACAGGTCTGCCTCTTGCTCTTTCTAAAAATACATCCTTGAAAGGCTCCTTCTCTCTTTTTCTTCCTTTTGGAGTGTTTTTGAAATGCACTGTTCCTCCTTGTCTGCAATTCCCCAGAGCCAATCACCTGTGCCGACCCGCCCGGTGCACAGACGGGGGAACTGCGTGCCAAAAAAAAAAAAAAACTGTCAGATTATTCGCTCCAGGTGTCGGGAAACTGGGAGGGTTTAAGCCTGCAGAGGGAACCTGTGAACACATCAGGAGCCTGAGCACCTAAGGTTCAAATCTAGGGCAGGCACACGAGGGGGGGAAGAGTCCAGATAGCTTTTACCACAGCTGTGCCCAGGACAGGGAAGCTGAGGTCCTCACATGCCAAGGAGAGCAGCTTTCTGCAGAGGGTCCAGTCCATAGGAAATGCATCTCGCTTCCTTTATTGAACAACTGCTGGGTAATTAATGCTTTTCACTCTTTGCGGATTTGGATGCTTACTGGAGCTTGTGCTACAAACACTCAGCGCACACACTGTTGTTCATTCAGGAAAGAGAGGACACATCTGTTGTGTCCTCCAAATCAAGCGATGTCAACCTCCGCTCCTTATCATACTATCATTCTCAAGTCAGGCTGACATAAGCATGAGTCAGGTGAAGACACTAGAGTTCAGTTGGGCTGAAAGAACTTGCCGACACCCACCAATGGAGCTCACTTGTGCAGATTACAATGCTGTAATCTCAGTAAATTGATAATTGACGTCTATACTACGCTCAAGGATGACAGATTATGGAGTCCATTTACGCAATGACACTGTTTTTCATCACAATGAACCACTCGGCAGCTGTTGGCTGATGTTATTTGACACAATATTCAAACCTAACACTTGAGGACACATGAATGATATGATTTTAGAAATGTTTATGTATTGCAAACAGTATTGATGCAACAGAATTCTTTTGCAGTAAGTAGTGTTTGTAAATATTCACTTACTTCTGCCATTTGGTTCGGTTTCGTTAGTCAGTCAGATGCCCTTGTATTGTATACTCATGGGAATGTGCCAATCAAATGCCTGCACTCTAACGTATGCCACTGAATATCACGGCATTACTTGGAAGTTTGCCCAGTTGCTGCTGTCATTTATTATAGGAGGTAAAAAGTTAAGAGCGTCTACAGGATCAATGAGCCCTATCAACTTAGATTGCATACGCTACAGGTCAGAAGTTTGGAAGCAAGGCCAATACAGGTCAAAAATTTGGAAGCAACTTCAAGTTTCTGTTCACAATGCCTTTCTTAAAAATCAGTATGCAATCTATGGATTTTGGGATGTATTTACTGCATGATTAGACTTTTCTTTCATTGATATGCACCATTTCCCTCTATTTACCTTTAGGCACTGTGCACATTGACCAGACCATTGCTGGATAAATGTTAAGAAAAGAAAGGAGGGGCTTAATCTTTGGATTGAGAAGATTTGCAAGAGTCACAACTTCAGTGAAAAAGTAAAAACAAATCGCAGTTTGCATTATTCACTTTATGTCATGGTTTACAGCCCACTGGATGCCAACGGCAATCCGGCGCGCATGATGACGCCTGAAGGCTTCATCCTTGTGTTTCTACACTCAAGGACCACTCTTACAGTACCTGCACAGGGAAAGGAAACATTGGATTGTGTTTTTGGTGTTTTATTGAAATAAAATAAACATCGATTTACCAGATGAAAACAGCAAAAGAAACCCAATGACGGGACATCATCATGTACATTCTATGTTCGAATGCACACGAAAGGAAACCAATGACTTATCAGAAGAGTGCTTGAATAAGGACAGTCGCTTTTGTCAAAGGAAATCGACAGTACGACGCACATCAGCAGTATTTTTTACAATCATCATTCATTTATTATGGGCAATATTTACGATAAGCTATCTCAAGAATATAATACTTATCTCTATACTCTGTTGCTGATTAATAACTCACAGTTACAATGGCTGGGCGACTTAACTGTATAGAAATGCCCCAACAAATGGATTGGTAGATATTTTCTTTAAACCACGGTTATATCTCAGCATTTAGCCTCTATAGGCTGGATCTTTAATCCTCTCCTTTTTTATTTTTATTTTTTTTTAATTAACAAAAAGACCCAATTTTTACTACAAAAATTATGACACAACCACTATGAATATGGTGATAAATCTCACGGTCGCTTGTCTTGTGTGCCACTCATTCGGGTGATTTATTGGTTTCTGGGTTTCAACCTTCTTTCATTATCTTGTGTTCTTCCTTCCTCTCTCTTTTGCTATCTACTAACACATACTAACAGTTTATTGTTTTCGCTTAATTACTAACCCACATTAACATTGTATATTTTTACTAACTTACTAACACGCACTCGGGATTGTATAGCTGCACATACTAATTGACTAATGATCTCTCAGCAGTCGCCCAATTCTAGTCTCCGCCTCCTTGCCTATCCCTAATCATCTCTGCTACGAATTTCTGTGGATTTCCGCTAATACTTTGTGCTTTCTTTTCTTTAATCTATACACTTTAGTACTCCTTAACTGGAGAAAAATTGATAACATGATAAACTTCACAGTAAATCCCAGCACACACACCCCAATTTGGGACAACCCTGAACTCTATTTTAAACAAATCACCTACGATTGGCATTAAATGGAAAGAAAAGGAGATCTCACATCTACACCATATTTTGTAAAATGACGCACTGATTTCCAATTGAAAAATACAATTTCAATAAAAATCAGTTCTTCCAATATATCAAATTAAAACAGTCAATCAAGGAAAAAAATGTCATATCGCCAGCATTGACCTCAAAGAATCACCACTAATGAATGATGTAAGCAAAATTGCAAAATCAAACAAACCTTTGGCTAAACTTCATCCTCCCTTGGTTCTGACAACACACTTGCTCTCATAGATAAATGGGAAGAAGACCTTAACATCAAAACAAAACTAACTTCTGGGATGAAATCTGCAGAAGCATCTACAACTTGTCACAAAATACTTATATCAGACTCATCCTTGTTTTGATTTATGAAATGAACCAATAGGGAAAACCAGATGAATGCAAAAAGGAGGCGTTATTTCTGAAGGGGGTAACCCCCCAACAGAGCTGGCAAGAGTACAAAGTCCGCAATCCAAAAACAGATTCCAATGGGCGTAATCCAGAGTCAAAACCAGGGCACCAATCACAAAAAAAAGAGGTGGAAAACAAACGTGGCACAGGAAACTAGGAAGAACGATCTGACAAAGGAAGTGCATAAACAGACATCTTAAATACACATCCGGGGCGAACACATGACCAGGGAGAAACAGGTGCAATCAATGATACAATAATCAGGAGTGACACATGAGGAATAATCTAATTACATGAATATGGCAAAAGTCAAAACGCAGACAGGATTCACAAGACAAACCTATGTACAGAACAACAGCTCCGGTTAAGGAGTACTAAAGTGTATAGATTAAAGAAAGGAAAGCACAAAGTATTAGTGGAAATCCACAGAAATTTGTAGCAGAGATAATTAGGGATAGGCAAGGAGGCGGAGACTAGAATTGGGCGACTGCTGAGAGATCGTTAGTCAATTAGTATGTGCAGTTATACAATCCCGAGTGCATGTTAGTAAGTTAGTAAAATATACAATGTTAATGTGGGTTAGTAATTAAGCGAAAACAACAAACTGTTAGTATGTGTTAGTAGATAGCAAAAGAGAGAGGAAGGAAGAACACAAGATAATGAAAGAAGGTTGAAACCCTGAAACCAATAAATCACCCGAAAGAGTGGCACACAAGACAAGGGACCGTGAGCAAAGACCTACATGAGACAAGACTGGGTAAACAAAGTGCAAAGCAAGGCATGGCAGAAAATAAACATGGCAAGGGAACTAGAAAACATGGCAAAGACTGTGAAAAATACAAGACAAGAAAAATAATAAACCAGGATTTCTAAAATATCAAAACACAATACACAATACTAAGAATGGTTGGAAAACAGGCAGTGATCACTTAAAACGAAAAATAAATCAACATGGCTGGGCCAGGCACAGAACTTAAACCAGGCACAGGGCAGATACAGAATCCCAACAGAGCCTCCCTCCCAACAAATCACTACTGGAGAGTCTGGCACCCAACTGCGATGTTGATGGTCCGGGCGGGTGGTGGGGGATCAGGTCCAGAAGACATGGGGTGGGTTATAGCAGGTTTAATCTGGGACACATGAAAAGTGGAGTGTATACGTCGCATGGATAAGGGGAGACAGAGGCGAATGGCAGTGGGGCTTCGGACCTTTTCCAGAGTAAAAGGGCCCAGGTATTTGGGGAAAAGCTTACCCCCGTTACCTCTGAGGGGGATGTCCCTTGAAGACAGCCAGACCCGCTGCACAGGTCAGTACGTAGGAGCCTTTGTGCGTTTCTTGTCGGCCTGCCCTTCATCCGGGCAACCGACCTGAGCAGGGCCTGCCGGGTGGTAATCCAGGTGCATCTGCACCTACGAATAAACTCGCGGGCTGAGGGGACAGCTACCTCCTCCTCCTGGGATGGGAACAAAGGGGGCTGGTAGCCCAGGCAGGCTTTGAAGGGGAAGGCGCCGGAGGCAGCAGAGGGGTGGCTGTTCAAGGCATATTTCACCTGGCAACTGATAGCTCCAGGAGGAGGGGTTCCTAATGCAGAGGCATCGTAAAACACTTTCCACACACTGGTTAGCTCGCTTGGTCTGGCCATTAGTCTGGGGATGGAAACCTGATGATAAACTGATTGAAGTGCCAATGGCTTTAAAGAATTTTTTCCAAAAAAGTGCAGTGAACTGGGGGCCGCGATCGGAAGTGATGTCGGTGGGTATACCATGAAGCCTAATGACATGTTGGATGACAAGGTTGGCAGTGTCTTGAGCGGAAGGAAGTTTAGTGAGGGGAATTAGATTAAATGCTTTGAAGAATCTATTAACAATGGTGAGAATGGTGGTGTGGTGATTGGCTGGGGGAAGGCCTGTGATGAAATCTAGTGCAATATGAGACCAGGGACAATGTGGTGTCAAAAGGGGCTGTAGTAAACCTTGTGGTGGCTGGTGAGAAGTTTTAGCCCGGCACAGACCGAGCAAGCTGCTACGGAACCCTGGACGTCTTGGGTTAGTTCTGGACACCAAAACCTCTGAAGAATAAAGTTTTTGGTCCTGCGAATCCCAGGGTGGCAAGACAGTCTGGATGCGTGTCCCCATTCCAGGACCTTGGGGGGCAGGGCAGCTGGGACATATAAGCAGTTAGTAGGACACGCACTGGGGGTAGCAGCATTGGTTTGGGCATTTCTAACCTCTAAACACAAGGCATTAATAAACGCTTCTTTAGGGAGGATGGTGTCATTGTTAAGTTCCTCTTCCTGGATCTCAAAACATCAGGAGAGGGCATCAGGCTTAACATTCTTACTTCCAGGTCTGTAGGCGATGTGGAAGTTGGAGCAGGAAAAGAATAACGCCCACCTGGCTTGTCGCGGATTGAGTCTCTTGGCCGTCTGCAGGTACTCCAAGTTCTTGTGGTCTGTCCTGACAATGAAGGGTACCTTGGAACCCTCCAGCCATTGTCTCCACTCCTCCAGGGCCAATTTCACCACCAACAGCTCCCGATTACCGATATCGTAGTTTCTCTCAGCAGAGCTGAGGCGGCGAGAAAAGAAAGCACATGGATGGACCTTACCATCTTCTGTAGCCCTCTGGGACAGTATGGCTCCAGCTCCGATATTGGAGGCGTCCACTTCAACAATAAACTGGAGCTCTGGGTTGGGGATCATGAGAATGGGTGCAGAGGTGAAACGAGCTTTAAATCACTGAAGGCTTTCTCAGCCCTTTCGGACCCCAGGAATTTGGACTTGGAAGAGGAAAGAGCAGTGAGAGGAGCGGCAAGAGAGCTATTTTTCCGGATAAACCGGCGATAAAAGTTGGAAAAGCCCAAAAATCGTTGGAGAGACTCACGGCCTTCTGGTCTGGGCTAATTAGTGACAGCTTCCACCTTTAGAGGGTCCATCCGAATGGTGCCTGGGGAGATAATGTAACCCAAAAAGGTAGTGGTTTCTACATTACACTCACATTTCTCTGCTTTCACGAAGAGGCGGTTCTCCAGGAGGCGACGGAGTACTTGACGTACGTGTTTGACATGGGCCTCCTGGGACTCTGAAAAAATCAAAATGTCTTTGAGGTATACAAACACAAACTTATTTACCATGTCCTTGAGCACATCTTTGACCAGACTTTGAAACACTGCTGGAGCGTTGGTAAGCCCGAAAGGAAGAACTAAATACTCCCAGTACCCCGTGGGAGTGTAATGGCGGTCTTCCATTCATCCCCCTCTCTGATGCGCACCAAGTGATAAGCATTACGGAGGTCGAGCTTGGTGAAGATCTTAGCTCCTTGCAGGAGATCAAAAGCAGTATTCATGAGGGGAAGAGGGTAGCGGTTCTTGACAGTTATCTCGTTGAGGCCCCGGTAATCAATACATGGTCTTAAAGATCCGTCCTTCTTAAGTACAAAAAAAAATCCAGCTCCAGCAGGTGATGAAGATAGGCGATTTATGCCAGCAGCAAGTGACTCAGAGAGGTATTTCTCCATGGCTTGGGTTTCTGGTCTGGAGAGGGAATAGAGTCGGCCTCTAGGGGGCATTGTGCCTGGCTTCAGGTCAATGGTGCAGTCATAAGGTCGGTGAGGTGGTAAGCTGGTGGCCCGGGACTCTAGGGGGACTTTTTCAAGGTCTGGTATCTCTTCTTGAGATGGGCTGGGTTGAGGTTTGAGGGCGTTGTGGAGGCACGTCAGGGAGCAATTAGGGCTCCAAGCCTTTATGTCATTCTTGCACCAGTCAATGTCGGGGAGGTGTTTGACCATCCATGGATGGCCCAGAACAATGGGTGCATGAGTAGAGTGTAACAGGAAAAGCTGGATGGTTTCGTAGTGGTTTCCTGATGCTTTGAGCTTGATGGGGCTGGTAATACGTGTTATTTGGGCTATTCTCTGGCCACTGAGTGAATTGGCCACTCGATCCGGAAAGATCTTTTCCGTAGGGATGCCCCAGTCTTAGGCCAGCTCCACATCAATAAGATTCTCCTCAGCTCCTGTATCAATGAGAGTGTAGAACCTGAAAGTTTGGTTTGGCTTGATTGTACTCAAAATATATGTCAAATCATTTTGTTGGAACACATGCCCATTACGCGGGTAAAATCTTAATATTTTGGTGATCTGACACAATCCAGAGCGAGCAGTTAACTTTTATAATCCTACAGCCTGCCGGTGAGCGTGGCATCCTTTGTTCTCCACGGTGGGGCGTGGGAGCCATCAAGTCTAGCGGGCCCAGCATCTCTGGAACTCAAACTCACTGGTTTCATTGAAGTTAAAGCGCAGCTACTTTAATTGGCTTAAAACAACCTAAACCTCTATCAAATTCATATTTTGTTAATGTTCAATATCCTAAAAGGAACCTCTTATATATTTATCACACTATTGGGCTATAATATTCCATTTTAAGGCTTTTCCATGACAACTGCATCATTTTAGCACATATTCCTATCATGTTTGGTCTTTTTATTCTCAGAGAAATCTAAGGAATTGAATGGAACATGTTTCATTTTCCTTGGAATTATGGTTTATCTTGTTTGCAAGATTCATTCCGGCAACTACCCTAGTCTCCTCTCTGCAAATTAGTCTTATCACCTAGGCCAGTAAAACTCTGATTCGGCCACCCCTTCCTCTACCTTGTTCGGAGGTGTGGTTTGGAGCCTTTAAAGGTACGAGATCCTAAGGGGGCGCTCTCTTTCTTTTCCTGTCTCTTCTTTGTCAGCATCTGACGCGCTTAGGTGAGTTGGGGAGGGGTCACATGGCTCCTTGCTCTGCGGAGCGCGGGGGCATTTGGGTTCTCCCCAACCACGTGGAGCGACTTTAGCTCCGCGTGGTCATTCATCTGTTCCAGGTATGAAAATATTCTAAATCCTTCTGAATTATATGTAACGGTAATTGGCTAATCATTGATTTGTTTGATTCAAGTTGTGCCTACCTGGTGAATTAAATTATTGTTATTCCTTTTTCAGCTTGCGTGATTTTCCTTGATTTGCAACACTCGTATATTCTAGCCTTGTTGCGACCGGGACTTAAGGGGAAATTCCTACCAAGACGTGTAGGTAACGATACTTCTAAGTTAGATTTGGATTATGTTCTACCCCTTAAGGATTTATGGAATACCGGCTCTTAAGGTTTAGCTATTAAAGATACCCTTATATACCGGTGTCTGGTTGATCTTTCTAAGGAGCCCTTGGGTATATACATATAATCTGGGTTCTTGATACGTTCACGCTCAGTGCTGTATTGTTTAAGCATCGATGCTGCTATCAAGATAGTCTCGTCCAACCAATGGAAGTATTGTCGAATTGATTCCAGGACAGTTGCGTTTAATTAACCCTGGGGACGCATTTTCTGAGCAATGTTGGTTTGCGCTGCCGCATCTGATGGCAGATTTGTCTCGAAATCCACGCAGGTGTTCCCTAAATTATCAATTATTATTCTAATTTGGAGTCAGATATTTAAACGAGGACCTAACTAAATTTTGTATTCTACTTGTTCTATGGAGTCAGATTAATCGTAACCGTTGCGCTTTCATGCCCCGTCCTCGGACGGTGAAAAATTATTCATTTTATTGTGATTCACCCCAGCCAGAAGAATGCTATAATTAAAGTTAGACTAAGAGAACACTTAAGGCCTTCAACCCGGGCAATATCCATCGTTTGGTAATTGTCTTGTTGGGGTTTTACAAGAGCCATGGTGGATCTGCTCTCTCTTCCCCATTCCAAGGTTACTGGGAGTCAAGTCCGGCTCTTAGTCTCCCGTACAGGCGTCACCCCAATTACTGCTTCTTTCTGGGCACCAGAAGGACTTTTTTTCTTGCTGGGACACTGAGCGATGTGGTGTCCCCCCTTGCCACAGTAGAAGCAGGACCCTTCACGACGGCGGCGATCTTTCTCCTCCACAGGAACGCGAGTATGGCCAAGTTGCATGGGTTCATGCTCAGGAGGGCTGCCGCCAGTGGGGGGTGGTAGAGGTGGAGTACTCTGGAGGTGTGGGTTAGGTCGTCTGCAGGAAGCGTATCGTCTGCGTTCTTCCAATCGCGAATCCACGCGAATAGCCAAGTCGACCAAGTCATCCAATTCCTCCGGTAACTCATGGGAAACTAGCTCATCTTTTAAAACTTCGGAAAGCCCATTAAAAAAGGCATTGTATAAGGCTCTTCGCCCCCACCTGCTGTTTGTAGCCAGTATCTGGAAATCGATGGCGTAGTTGGCCGAATGTGCAGAATTTCTCATCCCGCCTCATGACCCAGCTTAGTACGGTCGAAAATACCCCTCATCTCCTCACCCAGCAGACCAGATGATTGTACGCAGGGTAGATCTGCTTCCCATGCTGCCGTAGCCCACTGCTTGGCCCTTCCCGTCAGTTGCGTGATGATGAAGGCAACTCGTGCTCTTTCAGTAGGGAATGATGAGAGCTGTAGGCTGAAGATGAGTTCACACTGGGTAAGGAAAGCACGACAGGCTCCTGGGTTGCTGTCGTACCTCTCAGGCGATGGCAGGCGTGGCTCGCAGACTGGCAGTGGTGGAGCGGAAGCAGGAGCAGGCGTGGTGTGGACCGTAGGTTGGGGAGCATGCAGCAGCTGTGAGTCTTGCACCGAGCGAGTTAGATCCGCCATCTGAAGGCTCATGGTCTGCATGTGCTGCATGAGAGCGCGAAGCTGACGCTCCTGGAACTCGAGCTGTATTCCCTGTTCTTTAACTGCCTCCTGCAGAGGCTGGTTTGTCGCTAGCTCCGTCATGGTCAGATCGTAATGTTGTGATTTACGAAATGAACCAATAGCGAAAACCAGATGAATGCAAAAAGGAGGCTTTATTTCTGAAGAGGGAAACCCCGCAACAGAGCTGGCAAAAGTACAAAGTCCGCAATCCAAAAACAGATTCCAATGGGCGTAATCCAGAGTCAAAACCAGGGCACCAATCACAAAAATCGTAGTCAGGCAAAAAGAGGTCGATAGACAAGAATGCGATACAATACAGGAAATAGGCAAAACCTGTAGTCAGGCGGTCCAGTCAGAAAGATAAATCACTAAGAATCGAGGCGGAAAACAAACGTGGCCCAGGAAACTAGGAAGAACGATCTGACAAAGGAAGTGCATAAACAGATATCTTAAATACACATCCGGGGCGAACACATGACCAGGGAAAAGCAGGTGCAATCAATGATACAATAATCAGGAGTGACACATGAGGAATAATCTAATTACATGAATATGGCAAAAGCCAAAACGCGGACAGGATTCACAAGACAAACCTATGTACAGAACAACAGCTCCGGTTAAGGAGTATTAAAGTGTATAGATTAAAGAAAGGAAAGCACAAAGTATTAGTGGAAATCCACAGAAATTCGTAGCAGAGATAATTAGGGATAGGCAAGGAGGCGGAGACTAGAATTGGGCGACTGCTGAGAGATCGTTAGTCAATTAGTATTTGCAGCTATACAATCCCGAGTGCGTGTTAGTAAGTTAGTAAAATATACAATGTTAATTTGGGTTAGTAATTAAGCGAAAACAACAAACTGTTAGTATGTGTTAGTAGATAGCAAAAGATAGAGGAAGGAAGAACACGAGATAATGAAAGAAGGTTGAAACCCAGAAACCAATAAATCACCCGAAAGAGTGGCACACAAGACAAGGGACCGTGAGCAAAGACCTACATGAGACAAGACTGGGTAAACAAAGTGCAAAGCAAGGCATGGCAGAAAATAAACATGGCAAGGGAACTAGAAAACATGGCAAAGACTGTGAAAAATACAAGACATGAAAAATAATACACCAGGATTTCTAAAATATCAAAGCACAATACACAATACTAAGAATGGTTGGAAAACAGGCAGTGATCACTTAAAACAAAAAATAAATCAACATGGCTAGGCCAGGCACAGAACTTAAACCAGGCACAGGGCAGATACAGAATCCCAACAATCCTGTGCAAAATAATTCACAAAACACATAGTACAAATGGGACTATCACAAACCCACATGTGCACTCAGTGCCCTCTCAATGCCACAGATCACTACTTCCATCCTGTTTGGCTCTGTCAACCAGTACAACACTTTTGGGAAGAGGTAATCACCAAACTGTCTGCACTATTTAAATGCAGTATCCCATTAACCCCATCCATCTGCATATTTGGTGAAATTAACTGAATTCCAACACGAATCACAACACCTCTACTGTACCCTAACTATTGCCAAAAAAACAATACTGCTAAATTGAAATAAAGAACCGCAAAAAATATCCCAATAGTTAGACATAATAGCACTACAATTGTCACTTCAACACTACTCAGCCACACCAAAAAAAAATTAATAAATAATTCTTTAAAAAATTTCAAACTTTACAACAGATCTCACTGGCCATTAAGAAGTATTCTCATCCTCCCTACACTTACTTAACCTAATACTGCATAACTCCCTTTATTTTTTTAAATAAGTCTACTTATCACATTTTCTTTTTTTTGTCTAGTTTCTCTCTGTCTTACTTCTCCCCTTTGGTTTAACAATTATTGTGAATACTGTTAATTTTCTTAATTGTCACGGCTAATATTCCTTCTCACTCTGTCTTGACAGCCTTTTTGTTGTTGTTTCTTTTCTTTAGGCTATAATCTGTTTTTTATGCCTTCTGTCTTTGTTTTTCTTTTATTGTTGTTTGATGTCTTGGTGCATTTTTTCCCTTCCAAATCATCTGGCAGTTTGTTTGTCAAAACTTGTTTGATTTGGACCATTTTCTGTTAAAACCTTTGATCCTCTCCTGTCTCCAATCCTATCAGGGTACGAAGGTCCTTCACTTGGCAGAGTTGGTCACACAGAAATTCCTATGAGCAATAGCTAATGCTTAGGCCTTTGGTCCTATTGCCGTTCACTTTTAAGATTTATTTTATAAGGAATTGTTCTGGATGTTAAATGAATCATCCATTTACATATTCCTTGGTTATTCACTGCAGCTTTATACACATGTATCAGACGATTGGTGGTCTGGAAATGTTAATCCAGCCGGTCATACTTAATACAACAAAAGAGTTCATATTTACTGCATTCGATAGCTCTGCTGATAATTTGAATTTGTGATGGCTGCAGAAATAAAATGCCAGTCATAGTGATTACTATGATGTATAACCCTGTAAATTCTTGACCTTATTGAAACACATGGTATGAAATCCAGAGCTAATTCGTTTAGGCAGCAAGAAGTAGTCTCACACGGATTAAAGTAGACTAAATGTATGAAATTCCTAAACAATGCAGTTACTGTTATTACCTTATAAGGAACGCTTTCCGCTCACTGCCGAGCCTTAATACGGAACAAAAAACAGCTCCTGATTCATAAAGTCACGCAAACCTTCTGTAAACTCACAGACTGTAAAATATGACATTTTAAAATGCGTCAGTGTCACTCTAAATTAATTACCATTGACACGTGCAGCGCGAAACAACTATCCTTATCACACCCGTTTTATTTACACAAGATGCTTCATGTTTTGGCCGACAATTAATTTGAAATATGTGTCGTTAACAGGACTCTTCTTCCAAATTATATTATATTTCCTTTCCGGATCTTGAATATTTATGAATGTGCCTCCCAACGTCACAGCGTTACCGAGCTTAGCCTGCGTTCTGCCAAGGAGAGACAGAAAGAGAGGGAGAGGGTGGGACGAAGAAAGAGAGCTTGCAAGAGAGAGAGAGAGGTTTGCTAGCATACTGCACAGAGAGCAGCGAGCATCGGCAACGTTAGACAGCATCTAAGAAGAACGCTTTTTCAACTTCAACGGCGAATATCGATTTCAACTCGTCATGTTTAATTTAAAACGGTCCAATGCAAAATGTTGGGGCTTGCGAAAAAACGGCACCTAAATTGATAAGAGAACGAGTCGTCTGACCACAACGTCTTTGAGGAAGGAAATGTCAAAGCCTTGTACGTGGATATTTTGGTACGAATTTGGATATTCTGAATCGTTTTTCTGAGGAAAGATATTGTTTGCCATGAGGCTCATTTCGTGAACACACAAAGAGACAATGCACTGTTTTCATGCGCACAAATCCGCGGCGATCGCTGGCTGAGCAGAATTTCCACCGTGTTATTTATTTCGCCGGGACGATAGAGAAAGCTTTATGATCTCTACAAAACGCGGGCAAATCCGGACTGTGTAGACAATAATTCTGACGTGCACTGTGCCGAAAATAAATCCACGCTTTCCTTGTACAACAACTACAACCTTGAAGTTCTCCGCCAAATTCAGTTTTGCCATAGTCTGGAAACTCGATAGGAGGAAACGTTCCTCCAAACCGCAACCTCCCAAGTGCGTGCGACGCACATCACAGTGGTGCTGAAAGGATAGCTCACGTTGTTTCAGAACAACAGAAAATGTCTGTCCTGTCCGGAGCGAAACAAACATCATAACCAAATGGTTTGGTGACCTTTTCTTTATGTGACTGGATGGCTCCTGTATGAGTGCCTTCCATGGCTGTGGCACGCAAAATTAAAACTTTGCTGACTGTTAACATTTTGGTTTTCGTCGGGATTATATTGTTCTCGGTGTACTGCAGGATTCAGGATCGCTCCGAAGAGCTAGTGCAAATCGGAAGGAGCTCCGACCAAAGAATCCGAAGCAGGAATGGCAAAGTTACCAACTTGGTGGACAGGCAGTCAATTCTTCAGCGGCTCGAACACCTTGAAGACGTAGTCTACAATCAATTAAATGGTATTTTCTTCATTTTTTTCTCTCTCTCCCCCCTCCCCCCATTTCCATAATTTACCTTAATTGTATCATTAAGGACAAAACGATTACACGTGCCGATCTCTGTAATTATGGTCGTATTGATTATATTAGGAACAGCATTATCGCATGGGCCAAGGAGCCGTTTTGATACACGTGAACTTCCCTAAGTCGGTGCGTAGAGTTCTTGAGCCACAGTATGTTAATCCATCTAAACATCAAACATTTCCCATTGGCCATAATGCAATATTGTCGCGGCAGATTATATAAGACGTCCTAAACCCTACTCTGCAGACACATGTTATGTTATTCTCCCTGCCCACGTGCTCTGAAAATAATGTGAACAGAAATAGTATTGTACTATAATAAAATACATACTATATAATGTATAGTGTTGAACGGTAATAGTAACGGTAAAATCTGTAAACTTTTTAATGCTTTGCATCTTCCAGACTCACAGACAGCCTTGCAGTAGGGTTGTATTTTATAACACTGTCTTCCGCTTAAGTGGGGGGCCAGGAATCAGTCAACATTGACCTGTTAGCCACAAATACATGATGGGTGTTTCATCAGTAATGCCATTATTGTTTCTGATAGCACTCAAGTATGATCACTCTTTCATTTTCACCTGGTTACAACACCTGCCGTGCTTGCAGATAAATGTTCATTTGTCAGCTGTAAATCTATGAGCACTGTGCAGTTTCTTTCACTATCTCCAGATGACACATTTGACTCCCATATGAATGCCATCAATACTGTTTGTGTTGTCTGACTTATAGTAAATTATGCTTCTCTCTCATATGACTTATACTCAAGCAGAATATATTAAGGCATTAGTCTTAATTTTTATGCTGATTAGCCTTCATGTTATTTATCAAGGTGTTATAAAACAGAACAACTTCTGCAAGGCTTCACTGTTTATTGGGGATGCGGATTTTAATGGTGCCCACTGAAAAGTGGAAGCCAACCTGAAACTTGTTGAAATCTCTGTGAGAGTGAGCGTAGCGAGATAGAGAGACAAAGAGAGGGCGAGTGAACAAGAGAGAGAAAGTGTGTATGTGTATATATGTGTGTGTGTGTGTGTGCGTGTGCGCGCGAGTGTGTGCGTGTGCGTGTGTGCGTGTGTGTGTGTGCGTGTGTGTGCGTGTGTGTGCGTGTGTGTGCGTGTGTGCGTGTGCGCGCGAGTGTGCTTGCCCACACAATGTATGTGTATGTCTTTAAAGGGACTGTTATTAGTAATTATATTAGTAATTATTTTAGTGTTTCCACAGTTTGTCTTGCACCCCAATAAACAGCTGGATTCTGTTGACTTTTATCGTCACACATCCTAATAGTGTCCAAAAACACTATTATTATTGTTACACATCCTAATAGTGTCCTCATTTCATGCTTATAATGTACAATGACCTAAAAATAGTATATAGCCAGGTTGAACTGTTTTGAATTGTGGGAAAAAAAAGAAGAGAAAAGGAAAGATAAAAAATGGAAATTTGGAAGAGCAGAGTCCCAGATCCTCTCAAGACTGCTGTGCCTATCAGCATTCAACACTGATGTGTAGGGAGGCATCAAAACAAAAAAACAAAAAATTATTTGCATCACAAAGGATGCAATGATTTTACTTCTCAGATATATTTATGCAATATTGCAGTATCAATTGTGAGTGCATGTATGTGTGTTTGCATTTTTGGCGAAACATAGATGAACATGAAAAACTGTCAAGTAGCAATCTTAAGATACACCATTTTCGTGTGATAATCGGCATTCCTAATGGTTATTGCTACCGTGGGCAATCATGAAATGATCCATTCAATGGCTAATCTTTATGAACCATTTACAACCAGCAAGCCTTAATTTTAATGACGAAACCCAGTTAATATAAACCATTTCTGCCGAGAAGCTGCATCCAGTCAATGTAAACCATTAAAATAAATGTAAACCCTCGGTCACAAAGACATAAGCCAATCAAGCAGAGAACGCTTAAAATGCACATCATCCACAATTAAAAGGCATGCATTATTTCTGTATTATTTCTTATTGGGAAAGGGCATGGTCGAGCATTAGTGAGAGAATGTTCTTTAGATAATGAACCATACTGTACTTTTAGCTACATTGCCACAAAACACTTTTGGTATTGTACCTAAAACCAGAATGTAACCTATCCGGTGGCTAAACTCTAGATCTGGTTTGCCTTTACACTGTAGACAGTATTCTTAAATTAGGTGAGGTTAAAAGATAGTACATGCTCTGAAAAAAATTTGGAGTGGTATTTACTTGAGAAAACCTAGGAAAGTTTGTTTGATAAGATGCGCCTTGGCATGTGTGAGCCAAAAGACCCTTGAATTATTTTAGATGAGCAATATGGAGACATTTTACTGATAATGGATGTATTTTTGGACATTTAAAGCTGAGATACCGAATAAAACTTCATCAATCCTCTTATCAACAAAGGAATAACAAAAATTTCATCTTAGGGTGAAATATGTTGTTAAATATACCTTACATCCGCAAGTAAAGTTTACTTGATGATCGCCCTTGTAGAATTTACTTACAATTTCAAAGTGCAAAAACTTTCCTTGGTTTTCCCAAGTAAATACCACTCCATTTTTTTTTCAGTGTGGTTTTGAACAATAACGATAATTAGGTTTGGTTTCACGTGGTTGAGCTTTCACCAGCTTTTTATGTTTACGTCACCAAGGCTCGAGTGATCCTTGATCCTCCAGTAATCACTCTGGTGCATTTTATATTTTGTCCGGCATTCCTCAGACATGTGATTGAAGCTGTTGTCAGCCATGCACTGAGAAACAAGCTGAAACACTTTTTCCTCTCTCACTGCTCCATCCAGTTCTTAATTCTCTCTCGACCAATCAACAGACTGCGGTATTCCAAGCTCCACCTTTTTTTTATCAAATCAAAGTGCTAGGTACCCCAATGAAAGAAAATCTAAATAGATTGTGGATATCTATCAATATCAATATCAATACGAATGGAATAAATTCAAACTGCTCTGTTGGTACAATGTCCAAATTTTTACGGTGGAACCGCGAAAATAAACGTTTTTATATGTAAGGAACTGAACTAAGCGAAACTGAACTGAACCGCTCAGTGAAACAAAGCATTTTGTACTATAGCGCGGCTCATTACAATTGCTGTAAACGCTTAAGTATCCAACCCGCAGCCTTTACCACTTGGAGGGGCAGAAAGAAATGCATGACATCAGTCTTCAGACTGCGGGTGAATTTCTATGATCAACCCCCCGGCCCCTCTTTCATCTGAGGGTGGCCAATAAGAGCAGTCTGCTGGAGAAAACCCAAACACACGAGCTTTGAGTGTCTCTGTTTCATCCCTTTACACTTCAATGGGACCAGTCTCATTTGTATATGAAGGAGGTCATTCTGCCAGTGTGAATTATCCCCACTGTCTGGAGCTCGCCCAGCCCTTACTGCACAGGAAAAGATTATAATTCATCTTCAGTGAGAGAGGGCTTTCATACACCACTGAATGTGCCACATATCTGGCCCAAGGGGTGGGGAGGGGACAACAGTTTGGGGCAAGGCTGCCGGCCATTGCCCTCTCCTTATCCATCTCCCATTGTGCAGGCATCAATACTCCCATTTTTCAGAACTATGTGTAAGGTCTGTGCCTCCTATTATCCGCACCATCTCGCCGATGAGGCCGGTTCAAATCGAGATTCTCGCATGCCAGGCGCTGGCCCAGCTAGCGCAGCCACGAATAACCCGCCAATTTTTCACCCGTATTAGGATCCCGAGTGCTGGCATGCCCCAACTTTGAGGTGCGGAATGGGAATCTGTATAAAAAAGACTGGAAAATAATATTTTTTCCACCACACCTTCGGAGGTGATCCATCGCGCATGCCTTCCGTTCACGTCCTCTGCTTGTGTAGGGGACCGCACGAGAAATATAATGGCGTGGTCATAGCCTTCATAGAGACCAGATGCTTTGGAGGCGGTTTATTTTTGTTGTCTATTCTGACTAGAGAAAATACCACAACAGACAACGGAGGAAAACAACAGACTTGAGACTGAATTGAAAGCATATGCATTGATGTTAGGTCATTGATGCTAGGCCAATCATTGTTAAATTGAATTTTATGTTTTCTGTTCCACTATCATCGGTAATTTTGTTTATTTCCAACATTTGTTGGAATTTCTCATGCCCCCATAACTCTAAATGCTGTATAGTCTGTTGGCTGAGTGATTTGCATTGCTGAGAGAGCATTCAATACTCGGCCAGATTGACTGAGGAGTCCATAGTATGTAATACTGAATAAAATTCCAGAGAGAGTAATGAAATCTGAGAAGCTACCTCACAGAATCAAGTACAGCGAAAACCCATCTTTCTGCTCAAAACACTCTCCATGGTTATTTTTAGTATGGGGACTGCCTCCTTTCAGACAAACAGAACAAGAAACTCAATTCCTTCTTCTGCAAAAACTTCATCTCGAAACCAAGAAGGTGATCTGTTGTTGACTGTTCTTGAAGCCTTATTTATCAGTGACAGGATACAACAATGTGCTTCGAGAGGAAGTGAATATCGGCCTCAAATGAAAAACAGGATGAGATCTCTGGCAGATTTTGTTGTCCCTGGATAACACCGGCACTGAGATTTTTTAACCCTTTTACTCCTGGGCTTTTACTAAATTAAACACCTTAGTCAAAATAAGGGGAGCAACAGAAATGCTATCATGTTTGACAGTGGTTACAGCTCCTCAGATCCATCGAAAATGGAGGTTAACAGCGGTCATTGAGGTTGATACCACGCCTGTTAGTGTGGCGGAAATAAGTGTGTTTTTCATCGCGACAATTCGAGGAGTACCGAACGCTGATTAATCATTAGTAGAAAACTGGTTGCTGTCAGTCAGTCGATCAGCCTTCTAGGCTTGACTCTACTGATTGCTCTTTGCTTGGATAGCCCACAGGCCTGTTTCTCATCGTTCTACAATTCTCTCGGTCACAGTCTCTACCGGTTTAATCTGATTTCAAATTCTGACCACTGGCTTCACAATAAAGCCTGAATTATACTATGCCACACTACCTTGGTGACCAGTGTGGCGCACCAGAACCTGAAGTGTTGCATAATGTTGTGCATCTTTACTTGAGTCAGCCTGAGACATGGTGATGGTGTTGTGGCAGGTGCAGGTGCCAGTGTCCAGAACACTGGGGTGGGAGGCATTAATACAACCTGGACAGGTCACTGGTCCATCATTGGGCACAGACAATCATCACGCGCACACTCATGCCTATAGGATTATATGGTAAATCATTTATTATTACAGCATACAGTACTGTCAGTGCACAAAATACCACTGACATGCTGAGTGTAACAAGCTAATGGACTGCTGTTGCCAAAAATGCCCTTTTACCACTTTAAATCTTGGCTATATTGGAATGCTGTGATTTAGCAATAAAATCCTTCACTCCAGGGTGACACCAGCAGCAGAATTTTAAGTTATTCCAGTGATTCTGATCACATTTGTGATCTTAAGCCTGACGGACAGTTTAGATTAGATTAGTAAAAATTTGTGACATGACAGGACCGTTTCAGAACATTCCTGATAAAAGTTTCTGTGGTGTAAATTATCCTGTCTCTGCTTTATTCAAGCTGGCTACTGGCATTGCCAATGACTCAACTGGTAATGTTGCAAGTGACTGGTTTCAGAAGGCAAGTCACCTGTTTCAACCGCCAATCAGCTCAAAGCAAAATAAGCTGGTTGAGTCGGTATCAAAATATCAGCTGGATCAAGTACCAGATTTTTAGATGGAGGAAAGAGCTGATCAAATTATCAATTTTTTTGAGGAAAAGTCAGGTGTGTATGACTCACTGTCGCTTACATCGTTCAAATTTTAAGACGCAGCAAAATATTCGGCCACCACCACCCTGAAAAGCTGGCAATTGAAGACACATAAGTAAAAAGACTTGTTATGGAAACAATAAATTGTCTCATCCAGTCGCATCAATGTAGACAGACAGGATTCCAGAAGTTTGCAGACCGCATGCATTTATGCTAATTTGCAAGTAGCAGCACTTTTCAGCCCGTCTCATCTCAAATCGTTAGTCTAAACTGGCCTTCAATGGGTTAATGTGCAGGCATCACAATTAGGTCCGTGAGGACTGAGGCACATGTTTGTTTGCTGCTTATTTCAGCGGCAGAGATTTTATTTTACCCTGGCAGTCGAATAATTCAGACTGCTTGATTTTTTAAGGCCTTAATTGGCTGCAGATTGAAAAGACTGTGGCCCTGTCGGACTGAAGAGATTTTGCTCTGAAGAGATAGAATGCCTTTTGAAGATGTGGTTCATGGAGAATTTGCTGCTTCAAGCCTTGTGAGTTTGAATGTGGGGACACTAGTGTTTGTAAGCTGGGAAATAACTGAAAGATGTTGCATGAACTTGTTTCATGTAGCATCGGAAATCTTACATAGTTGAATAAATTAGCCAAGTATTCAGAATGCATCTCATTTGATAATTTGTCTAGCGTGTTTCACAATTGCAATTTACCCAAGGCAGTTTACTCTGGACAGGGCCTGAACCCCCAAGGAGCAAGCCAAAGGCTTTACTGTCAAGAGAAAACCTCCCTGTAAGAAGAAACCTTGGCCTGATCTCAGCCCCAAAAAGGGAGAGCCCCACTGCCTCAGGTTAGCCCTGGAGAACCGCATTGGTTCTTTCTCTCCTGTTAATGGATATCATTTGAGGAACATGTTTGAAATGGTAACATCCACGTATTGCAAGATCCGCATAGCATATTTCAGAATATTGATGAATGTGGATCCACTCCATGGGAAATCCACAAAACATATGCTCTGCCATCTCTGAGAAATGTCCTGCTTTGTAATGAATGTTGATGTTGGGGGTGAAATTTCCATTGAGTGGAATTAGGCTATGGAAGGTAATGTGGTCCTTCTCACAGTGAAAATATCTATACTTCTGGTGGCACTCAAGCTATTTAGACCACATCTGTGCAAGAGGGACCATTATTGCCGCCTTCTACCTCGGTCTGTACAATATGATAGACCAGGGCTATTCAACATTATCCAGAAAGGGCCAGTGGGGTGCTGGTTTTCATTCCAACTAAGCAATTACACACATGATTCTCTAAATCAACCGAAAGACTCTTTGCTAAAGAGCTTGATTATTGGAATCAGGTGTGTAACTGCTTGGTGGGAATTAAAGCCTGCACTCACACCGGCCCTTTCTGGATAATGTTGAATAGCCCTGTGATAGACTGATCTAATGTTGTTTGGTGAAAATGGTAAATGGACTGCATTTATATAGCCCTTTTCTAGTCCCATGACATGACCCCAAAGCAGTTTATAATTATGCCTCTCATTCACCCTGATTGCAGAGGCTGCCATGCAAGGCATCAACCTGCACATCAGGAGCAGTGTGGGGTTCAGTGTCTTGCTATATACGCATATATTTTTTTTTCCCCCATTTATTTTCTATTTTAAAGTACCAACTTACGAGTAGTAAGCATGTAACAGAGTGACAAGACTAAACATTTTTTCATTAAAGTAAGTGATCAGATTGGCTACACTGCTGGGTACAATGCAATCTCAGCAAATCTGTAAAAAAAAAAAAAAAAAAAAAAAAATATATATATATATATATATATATATATATATATATATATATATATATATATTTATATATATATATATATATATATATATAATCTTCTGCTGGGATTCTGGCCAGGTTACTGGGAGTGCTGGATGGAAAATGTTCGTATGAGTATATGTAATGTGAACATATGAGCTGGAAAAATGTTTGTGACAATTTGAACGCAAATAATGCCTCTGAGTCACCAGATTACTGTGCTTCTTTGATGTTCTCCAAGGTGCGTAGCGAGATGCCCCTAATTTTCAGAGATAGATGCCGTATTCATAAACTTGTTTATCCATTTTGTATCCAAATACTATTGATTTAATTTCTGAATATGACTTAACAACTGTCATTTATGTTTCAAACATTTCTTCAGTAGCGCCCATTGGACAGAGAACAAGGAGGGCGATTAACGTCTTTAAACTGCTTATTAGTTTTGATCTGTTTTCAGTCATTTTCCCTGATTAAAGATACTCTAACTCTCCTTTCTCAGGTGTAGCTAATTGTCTTCCTTCAGACGAGAGATAAAACACGTCAGTTGAAGGCAATAAAGTTCGCATTTCAATCTCTGTTGTTAATTAAGCAATCGTGAAGCGAGGGTTTGATGGCTTGCTTTGTAGGATGTGGTAAAGCTGAACATGGAAAATCCGCAGTAGTTTTTTTTTTTTCCATGAAGGGTTACCTATTGAGTCATGTGAATTAAACATTTTATTGAATTTATTATTCAACATTGCATTAAAAGGGAAACTGTGTACTTAACTGCCAATGGATTATTCATATTGTTGGAAAACGTGTTAACCAAGAACAATTATTAAAATTGGGTCAATTATCTCATCCGTTTCAAAGTATGTTTTCCGCAGTGGCGTGCGGTGGAGGTTAGTTTGGTGAGGCACAAACCTCCCCTTTGCTTGATTAGCAATCAGACGATTAACTAGTTTAGTAAGACTATTCGGCAGAATGACGGGATAGTTTAAGTTTCCGCGGCGTTATTACTCAGTGCATCGAACCTGAAATGCTCAACAGCAGATCTGCGCGTAGGCCTACTTGCTTCCAGGAAGCCGAAGCAATGTCATCAAAAAATATTGACGCAGTTCGAATTATGCAGAGTTCAATGCTTAATCAATAGCTTATAATGTAATACGCGCTTTTACACCCAAACAAAAAGCGGGCGTTTATTTTCAGCCTTCTTTCGTAATCCGATTAACAAAATGTTTAAACGATGTACAGAATTACCGAGAGCCGAGAATTTTTCTTAATTGATTATTCAGATTTCCATCCTTGCAGTCTTGAATTGCAGCGTATACGTAAATTAAGTTATAATTTCGTCTATCAGTATCAGTCTTCCATAAGGCTTGGTCTTAATTGTTTTCATTGTCAATCAGGAATAGTACGTGGGAACAGGTTCACAAACTCCTGTGATAAAAGTTTGGGTCTCTGCCTCACCTCATCGCACGTCTCTGGCCTCCGGTAAGCTCGCAAATCTGCAGTTTCGTGAGCATTTCAAGTTCGATGTAGCCCACTGAGTAATAACGCCGCGGAGACTCATTCTGCCGAATAGTCTTACTAAACTAGTTAATCGTCTGATTGCTTATCAAGCAAAGGGAAGGTTTCTGCCTCACCAAACTAACCTCCGACTGCACGTCACTGGTTTTCCGCCCCCTCGGTTTTCCGTCCACCGACCACCACTGTTATTAAACACTGATAGATTAACATGTAAAGAATGTTAGTGTCCTCGACCGAGAATTATTACCCCGTCCCATCCGAAGGGGGTAATAAAGGGGTATTTTTTTCTGTGTTTATGTGTTTGTGCGTTTGTTTGGTGGTTAACACTCTAACGCCAAAACTAATGGGCACATTCACCCCAAATTCGGTATAGGGATTGCCACTGACCCAGAATCGATCCCTATTTCGTAGAAGTAGGTGAGAGTATGTGTGAGGGGCGGGGTTTGTTGTGCCTGGCACCACTTGTTTAGTTTCGCTGCCGTTTATAACATAACAAGAAAACTTTTCTCTCGACATGCAAAGTACAGCGCAACAGAAATCAATCACCCAGCTCGATTATAATTGTCTGTCTTTCATTAGATTGAGACAACCGCACCGATAATTTCCCCACAGCCTCAGATTCAATTCCCCATGAATACCCAGCACACACGGGCTCGGATGGCACCCGACGTTACCATCACTGTTGGGCTGGTTTTTCAATATCAACGACGACCAGCGCAGACGGGGCGCGGTTCAAAAACCAAAGTTCGCTATTCTGACAATAACAAGAAGGGGGGAGCATTTTTAGGGTTATTTTCTTGCGATTTTATTGGACACTGGATGCATTCATTTTAACTGATCTTTGAAAAAATAGTGCCGCTTGGGAAATGCATCTGGACTGAGAGGTGGTCGGTGGATTCCGAGTGCTGGTGGGCGCCGAACACCGCAGACCAGCATCGGCAGAACCCGGCTTCTGAAGAATGAGCATTATTTGCATACTTTTCCCTGAAAATGAATTCCTTAACATTTTGTTAATAATTTGACATGCACCCTCTGCGTTACTCTTTGTATATTGTCTGGCATGCTGGGCTCTTTGCACAAGCTGCAATTTACAGAAGAGATGATTAATATGACCCTGTTTTTGTGAATCGTAATGCGTTCAATGCGAAAAGTGAATTGTGCAGGGCATTATTGAGAGAGGCGTGCAAACATCCTCAGAGTACTTCAGAACCATTGACCCCATTTCATTTCCATAATAGTGAATACCACATTCCTGAATTTGGTTCCATTTTCAAAGTGTGTGGTGTGACCTAGAAGGACCTCTGATATTCAGCGACACTTAACATTAATGGACAGTTACCCTCAGGTCCGCAAGACTAAGAGAATGCACTAAATGAACTAAATATGGTTTTTCAGTATAGCAAGCAGTAGGTAACACTTTCTCAGTGTTCAATCCCTCATGTTTTAATTTGAAAAGCAATGTGATTCCCTGTGATTTAATTGATTTCGTCTGTTTGTTTCACAACTTCCAACATACAGCATATGCCCTTTGAAACCATAACATTGTGGTTTCACTGGCTCAAATCACCCTCATTGTTTGGGCAGTTTTTTATATATCATGCAAGCCTGAGACATTAAGTTTTTTGCTTTGTTTAACGAAAGTCTGAGACTACAAAGACGTAAACCAGCCTCCCCCCCCAAATAAGTCAAACATTTTAATGTGAATGAATAATTTTGGAATTGAGAATTTATTAAGAGATAAGCATGCACTAAAAAATAAAATAAACAAGTCATGGGGTTCAGACTGAGACCTTTTACCATAAAGGAAAACTAGACTGGAAGAAACTGGGTCAGGGGTTGAGTGATCTGGCGACCTCAACTAATTCATCTGCTTCTTACAGTCCTGGATGATTCATCTTCGGCAGAGCGGCAGATATGTGCCGAAGGACACAGAGCGATGGTCCAACCCTAAAACCCACCCACCCACCCACACACACACACCCGCACACGCACACACACACACACACATATGCGCGCACACATGCACACTCAAGCACACCCGCACACACACACACACACAACAGTGGCAGCAGAAAAAGAAAATCCATTTTTTAGATTATATCAGCCTTTAGTGTGCATGCACTGATATGAATTTCTGAACCCCATGCAGTGCAGCTTCATCTGGCTCCATCTACACAGCACACAGGACTGTGAAACTGTGCCATTCATCTTGACGCCTTGACACAAAATGTCACCAATTACAATTTTGACTGGAGCAAGAGGCTCAGTTTATTGAAATACCACAAAAAGACACTGAGACCAGTCAGGAAAGCTATGCAGTATCCTAATGTCATATGGTTGAGAATCTTAATTCTTTTCTTTAAGTCATTTTGACCATCTACACAAGAAATATTCAGAAAATTAATGAACAACATTCATTCTGCAAACTACCTGAACAACATTCAGTCTTTAAACAACCTCATAAGTAGGTCAGCACATACAGATTGCAGACAGCCATTTTCTTCCTGTGAAATTGAAAGCAAGGTTTTACAGGTATGAACATTGTTCATTGTAAGTTGAGCAGGAAAGGCTGCTTTGCGGTGGCGGTTAGTTCTGTGGTTGGATTAACACTTAGTAGGACACACCGCTAAAGACGAAACACACCATTAGTGGCCATTTTCTCCAACACTGCAAGATTAGCTGCACAATGAAGTGAGACAGTGGAGGCTGTCGCCTAGTGTGTGTGCATCCATTACTGAGGCCACAAATGCGGAAAAGGATTCAGTGTAGTCCATCAATAAGGGTGACAGAGGATGGTGACACGATCTTTGCTTCAATGGGCTCTATACTCCAGCACTTTGGATTTTAAAAACAACGAATATTGGGATAAAGTAGACTGCCAGCTTCAATATGCTGGTTTGAACACCTATATCATGTGAACCAAAGAGAAATTTCAGCCCTTCTTGTACAATGACTCAGTCAAGTACTTATGAACTGCACCAAATGTGATGGAAGAGCGATTGTGTGTCCGAATACATACGCCACACAAGAATAAGCTTATTGTTATACGGCCACCCAACCCAGTTCATGGAGAATCTACCATCCTGTAGCTTTTCCATTCAAACCTCATTTGCTGCACACTGTTTCACTAATTAGCAACTGATATGATCTCTTACTGTTGAATGGGATGAGCTTTGTTAAAGTTTGAGTGATTACAGTAAATAATCATACTGTAATTGTAATGTAAAACTGAACGTGTGATAGATTCCTCAGGAAGACAGACATGCAGTCCTGGTTTGCATCACCCGGCAAGGTGAGGACTACCGTAAAGAACGAGAGACACTCTTCATCCTTTCTGGCCTTTTGTGAGGCAGACATCACCAATCTGGCCAACCATACTTTGTCACTGCATTGTGGGTGTCTGCCAAAGTCCCTCCAAACAGTTCCTCACAATTTTTCTGCGAGTTCGTAGTGAGAAAAACATTATAGCACCACTAAGAGAAGTGTGAAGAGTCTAACTATCTTGGGTCCCCCCCCCATGCATACTTAAGCTTAAAGCGCATTGAGACTTTTTTTTTGTTTGTTTGTTTTCATCATTTTTAATAATATTTCATATTTAAGAGGGAAAACAAAACCATAAAATAAGAAGTACATGTCAGACAGATTATTAACCGCTCAGACTCAAACAAATCTTTAAATAATGAGAATCTATGCCTGCAATGCCGTGCGAATAGTTACTCATATTTCCCTCTTATTTGGATAACACCACACCGCAAATTGCTACAGAGATTACAGGCTATGACTTCACTCTTCAAGGTTGCGCGTTGTTAATCTTAATGTGAAGAGCTCTAAATGAAGTATATATTGAAAATCCACAATTCAAGAATGGATCATGTTCTTTTATGTTTAAATTCCTGCAGGAGACGACTCCGCATAATACAGGGAGCCGCTAAAAATGTGCCTGGAATGACAGGGACGTGCCTTTAAAGGTGGGCCGCTCCTCTTCCGTCTGCTGAGAAGTGCCTTGTGAAAGTACTTGATGCATTTCACCTGCATTCACTCCGGCAACGGTCACATTCGTCCATTTTGATTTGGCCGCTTTGCGTCGAATGGTTTTCCTTCAGCGAACGAAAATGGGTAGTTTAAAGACTATTTGATGCTCTTGAAGACATTCCAAGTGACTGTCAGGTTTTGAAGGTGTGAATATTTATGCATAGTCTGGATCATAATTACATAGACAGTGAGACGGTATTGTTAGTCAACCTCATCTTGTGATTGTTCCAGTTTCCTTGGATTCTTGGAATTTTTTTCACAATATTATGGACTGTCAAAGGTACAATTCCTAAATTCTTTGCAATAGCACATTGAGAAACATTGTTTGTAAACTGACTATTTGCTCATGCACATGTCAAGCCGTCTTGTTCATAAATGACCACGCCTTTTGTGGCGGCTCACTTTATGCTCAATCAGCATCGAGTCACCAGTTCCCTATTCACCTGTTTACCAGAATTTTCCAAACTATCGTTTTCCTGAAGGTCCTATGACTTTTCAAATCTTTCCATTCCCTGTTCTCAATTGCTTTGCAGCATGTTGCAGGCATCAAATTTGGAATTCAAAAATGAATAAAACAGTTTTCGAGGTGAAACTTTAAATGATGTGCTCTTTGCTGTTTTTTACTAAATGTAGGCATAGGAGAATGTAAAGATTAACTCTGTTTTTACCGGCGTTTTAAGTAGTGTCCCAAGTTTAGTGGTATCGAGGTTATACGATGCATTCACTCGGCATTACAAAAAGACAGTATAATTTCTTGCTATGGAGTGTGCCTTTTGGAGAATAAGTTAATATTGCTGAGCTTTAGAAACAGAGAGATCAGCATTTATTCACCACGTTTAATTGTATTACCAGCCAATACACCGCACCCCCAAATTGATCCCCAACTTACAGTACATGTCAGATATTGTCATCAGTGTTTGTGCAATGAATGTTGACTCTACTTTTTTCAGTAAGAATTACATCCCAAAAGAGGTAGTTTGAATCTGGCAAGATGGTTAACAGCTCATTAAGAAGAAGAAAAAAAAAAGCCTAAATGGCCTTTATTAAAGCACTTGGCCAGACAGAATCGCTGGACAAAATTGCATAAATATGAGGCAAAGAGAGGCTTTTTGAAAATGTGTGTGGCTTTCCAATTTAAACTAGATGAAAAAGATCAGCATTTAATTTGATCTAGCACTCAACCCCACCCCTTCAATCATGCACTCGCTTTATATATTTTTTGTATTGTCCCGAATGCCTCTGCTTCCTGTGTTGACCTCTGTTTTTTCAGTTTCATCACAAAACTGTTTGGCTGGAATCTGACAAGATTGTTATCTACTATAAAAAAGAAAAAAAGAATGAAATTGCCTCTATTATACCAGTTGGCCAGGCTGAATCATTCACAGAGAGATAAAATAAAGTGGTGCTCTGAGAAAATGAATCTGTCCAATGTAAACAAGGCATAAAATCCTATTTTGACCAGCCATAGATGGGACAAACAGGCCACCAATCACACCTTTAGAAGACTTCTGTTGAGCTGAAATGTTCCAATTTGGGAATTTTGACCGCTCCTCCTTGATTGTTTTCTTCAGAGGTAAAGCAATGATTAATGAAGTCGTTTCAGTACCTCATTTTATGGGTGGGTCATCTTTATGATGTCTGGAGCAAGGAACCAAATGCAAGTCGTCCGGAATGCAAAATTACACAACATGTAGATCCGACCGAGCAATCTGATTGGTTAATCAGACGTTTAGAATGTTCTCAAATGAGCAAGACAGCAGGGGTAGCCTGTGCTCAAATGAAAAATACATAATCACTGAAAATATTACTCCACCTATCTTAGTTGCCTAGGCCATTGATTTAATTTGTCAATTTGTTTGCATTTGTAGATTGAAATAAACATTTAATAAATCAACACATCTGTGAAAACTGCCGTCTTTATTTCAGAGGTAAATTGATAATGGCCTGAAAAGGTGATCAGCAAAAACCTCCGAAAGGTGGGGTTGAAATTAAATACAGTAACTTTATTCAGCCTTAATGTTACAGGTTACTTTTGCTGCTTAGCCACATTAATCGGAGCGAACGTTAAATTGGAGTGACACACCCCCAGCTGAAATTAAACATCTGCTGGTGAGTTTTTCAAAATATAGATGTTTGTTCTGACACCAACGCTGGAAAGCTGTTGCCTATATTTAAATATAACTGTTAATATAAGTTTGTTGTAGATAAAGATCAGCTGTGCTGGCGAGTCGTTGTCACACACCTGTTAGCTTGAGTTGTCAGCAGAAGTACAACTATCAGTGCATGAAAAAATCTTTTTTTTTCAGCAGATATTCTAGTTACAACATGATTGAGCTAGCAAAGCAGTTTTGTGTTGTTATGTGTGGTATATATTCAGTTTTGGGAAATCACGATGTCTAGAAAACATAAGCCCAAGTTGGCTGGCTGACCAGGACTAGTTAATGTCAGATCTCAAGTATTTCCATGGAAACGGAGAGAATACTGGCAAAACACTTTTATATTTTGAGAGCAAAATGCCCACAGTATGAATACATTTTGATTATACATTTTATATTGTTGTTAATAGTTGTATAATCGCATTATTACACTCGAGGGTGTGCTTGACCGTCATTACTGTGACTTCAGCCATGCTAACAGAACTTGCCGCAAGTGCCTCGTTCCTGGCCGCATCACTGTTGTGACGACAATGACGGTCAAGCACACCTTCGCGTGCAATAATGCTTAAATCAAGTTCAAGCCAGGTGATGAAAGCAGCAGTACAGAAGGGCAATCCAAAAACAGGCAGGGGTTCAAAAGTACAGCACCAGATCACAAGACAGTGGGTCAGTGAGTCAAGAGTCCGAAATTCAAGTTTGTAAGGCAGGGCCGCAATGCACAGAAAACTTGGTCGGGCAGAAAAAACAGGTCAGAATAAGAAAGCAAACAGATCAAGGCAGATGCAGACAGAAATTGGAATCGGACAGAAGGGTGTCATAGAATCACAAACAAATCACAGGCGTACAAGGAGCTCAACACAGGAAAAGCTGATCTGCTTAGCCCTTGTCAGACTGTTGAAGTGAGGGACTTTATAGACACAAGGGAGGTAACAAGCTAGGCGGGGCAACAGGTGTGAGGGATGATCTAAACATTAACAGAGAGGAAAACACAAGGTAATTAAACAAAAGAAAATGGGAAACAATGACAGACTAGTTTTCACGCGACATCCTTAAACAACAAGGGCTCCATTCAAGGAGTGCCTAAGTGGGGAGAGATGGAAGAAACAGATGAGAGACAGTTGCAAAGTCTCTGCAGAAACAAAAAAAATGTTCTGGGACAGCAAAGAGGGCGGAGTAACAAATAAGTGTGGAAAGTGGACAGAATAAATTAGTAGAGTTGGTAGTCTGTGCAGTATTAATATTACCCAAATGTACACGTTAGCATGGGTGTTATTTACAAGAAACTAAACTAGACAAACATGGAGTGTTCGTGGGGTTAGCACTTTTAGCAATTTAGATTTGAAGGAAGTAAACGAGACATGAAGGAACTCGTGAAACACTGGAAACTTCCGAAATCATCAGAAGTGTGACAGCTCACAGACAGGGGCGTGCACTGGCAAAGAACATAAAAAAATGCAAGACATCACAAGGGAAAACAATGTCCATGAAACTGGCAAATTATAAGGCAGAAATACAAAAATGCAAGAACTAATAAACTGAGTGGAAAATCCATAAAACAGAACTGGCAGAATCACAGATCATAACACCTTTAGTAAAAAAAGGAATCACAGGTAGATTTTTTTTTTTTTTCGCCTCCCCACTACCCTTCCTGATACCAGACCAACTGGGCAATAGACCTGTCAATACAAATATATTTATAAACTCCTAGAATCATGTTACACATGCGTGTTTGTGTTCTACCTTTAAATCATTCATGGTGTATCCTTCAGTCAGGAGCAAAACTCATTAAAAATTCTAAATCAGACACCTTTTGAGGGTTCCTTTCATAATCTCGCAGAGTTGTGATTTTACAGCATCTTACTGGCAGCTGTGAACTGATTGAATGGGTGCACTGGATGAGTTGTATTCTGTAACTCAGGGCTCATTGGCATGTCTTTTTCGGAGACTCAGGGGAAAAAAAAGCTCACGAAGGTCAGCTCTGCTTGGGTATTTCTTTTGATGACGGCACCTTGTGCCGGAAACTCTTTTTGTGCATCATCCCCATGCTTTCCAACGAGAGATGGCACTGGGCATTACTCATCCCTCTTACTGGGAGAGAAAACTTTTAAGTGACGGTGCTGGGAGTTAGCATGCAGTGGCAAAGTCGACAAAACAAGCTTTGAGCTAACAAAATGCTGTAGCGCTGACTGTTGCAGTCAGAGTTGCTAATCCCAAAAAGTGTCATCAGGTTTTCAGTGGCAACATGAACACAAAGAGATGCATCTCAGTGCTGGAACTTTGATACCACTGCAAGTGGGTCTTATCAATTATCCAGCATGACTCTGCCTGTTTGGTTGAATCAAAATAAAAGCTGGACTAGCTCATGAGTTAAGCTGATTAGAGGCAGGATCAGAACTCAGCTACAAATAAAAGTCCAGTCCACAGGCTTTACTGATGCTTGTGGTCAAGTAACCCAGGGGGTGCATTTCCCAAAAGCATAGTTGCAATCTTAAATAGTTTGTCATTCACAGTCAATAGGTCCTACTATGTAAGTTAGCATCTGTGATATCAGGAAATGCACTCTAGCTCAGTAAAAGGCAGTGAGATTTCAATGCAAACTGTTGAATGCAGAATCAAAATTAGAGTACAGTCCAAAAGCCAAAACTAGAAAGTAAAAGTAAAGCCAAATAAAAAATAAAAAAAAAGCCAAAATAACAAGCCGAGAACCTAAAAGCCAATTAGCGTTGACGTTCTTATTTTCAGACAGAAAAAGTTTTATCATACCTTGACATGTTTCGACGGAATACTCCCGTCTTCTTCAGAAGAGTCACTGATGTTACGAGTGACGTGTCTTATCAGCTGATGTTAACGAGGCGTGGCCGCCCTGTCAGATTTGACAGGGCGGCCACGCCTCCTGCTATCCGGCCGCTCCTCCGAGATGGCACTCCAGGTGTGGGAAAGCGTGTATGCCCCCTCGTCCCGGTTCATGGTCCTGCGGGCCTGCTTTCTGGTACACCCGAAAGACCAAATTGACAACTGTAACAAATGTGACGTCATATACGAAATCCCATACCGGTCTTGCCATAAAACATACATTGGCGAAACAGGTAGACCTTTTCACTCACGTAAAAAAGAATACCAAAAAGAATGCGAGAAAGCGACAACAGTAAGTCAGACACGCTCAGTTAAAAAACAAGCACTATAGGTAAACCTTAAATCAATCAGCAATCACAGACCATTGCAAGAGGGAAAATCATACTATGGACTGGGACAAGGCCAAAGTCATCCGCACTCAGAACAACCGGCAATTGAAATCAGGAAGCGGGCACACAGGACCATGAACCGGGACGAGGGGGCATACACGCTTTCCCACACCTGGAGTGTCATCTTGGAGGAGCAGCCGGATAGCAGGAGGCGTGGCCGCCCTGTCAAATCTGACAGGGCAGCCACGCCTTGCTAACATCAGCTGTTAAGACACGTCACTCGTAACATCAGAGACTCTTCTGAAGACGGGAATATCCCGTCGAAACATGTCAAGGTAGGATAAAACCTTTTCTGTCTGAAAAGAACATCAACACTAATTAGTTACTACAGACAGTATGAACCTTTTTGGACTTACCTAAAAGCCAATCAGAAATCAAACACAAGTAAGCAAAATGTCATGAGGAGTCAGAAAGAATCATAAATCAGAAACAAACCAAAAATTGTGAAATCTCAGGACCCCTCATAGGTTGACAAACTCACAATGGTCTATACAAAACTGAAGAAATACAAAACCCAAAACCAGTGAAGTTGGCACGTTGTGTAAATCGTAAATAAAAACAGAATACAATGATTTGCAAATCCTTTTCAACCTTTATTCAATTGAATACACTGCAAAGACAAGTTACTTAATGTTCGAACAGGTAAACTTTGTAATTTCTTGCAAATATTAGCTCATTTGGAATTTTATGCCTGCTTCAAAAAAGCTGGCCCAAGTGGCAAAAAAGACTGAGAGAGTTGAGTGATGCTCATCAAACACTTATTTGAAACATCCCACAGGTGAAAGGGCTAATTGGGAACAGGTGGGTGCCGTGATTGGGAATAAAAGCAGCTTCCCTGAAATGCTCAGTCATTCACAAACAAGGATGGGGCGAGGGTCACCACTTAGTGAACAAATGCGTGAGCTGATTGTCAAACAGTTTAAAAACAACATTCCTCAACGAGCTATTGCAAGAAATTTAGGGATTTCATCATATACGGTCTGTAATATCGTCAAATGGTTCAGAGAATCTGGAGAAATCACTGCACATAAGCGACAAGGCCGAAAACCAACATTGAATGCCCGTGACCTTCGATCCCTTAGACGGTACTGCGTCAAAAACGGATATCAGTGTGTAAAGGACATCACCACATGGGCTCAGGTACACTTCAGAAAACCACTGTCAGAACTACAGTTCGTCGCTACATCTGCAAGTGCAAGTTAAAACTCTACAATGCAAAGCAAAAGCCATTGATCAACAGCACCCAGAAACGCCGCCGGCTTCGCTGGGCCCAAGCTCATCTAAGATGGACTGATGCAAAGTGGAAAAGTGTTCTGTGGTCTGACGAGTCCACATTTCAAATTGTTTTTGGAAACTGTGGACATCGTGTCCTCCGGACCAAAGAGGAAAAGAACCATCTGGACTGTTATAGGCGCAAAGTTCAAAAGCCAGCATCTGTGATGGTATGGGGGTGTATTAGTGCCCAAGGCATGTGCAACTTACATATATGTGAAGGCACCATTAATGCTGATACACATACAGGTTTTGGAGCAACATATGTTGCCATCCAAGCAATGTCTTTTTCATGGACGCCCCTGCTTATTTCAGCAAGACAATGCCAAGCCACATTCTGCACGTGTTACAACAGCATGGCTCCGTAGTAAAAGAGTGCGGGTACTAGACTGGCCTGCCTGTAGTCCAGACCTGTCTCCCATTGAAAATGCATGGCGCATTTTGAAGCGTAAAATACGACAACGGAGACCCCGGACTGTTGAACAACTTAAGCTGTACATCAAGCAAGAATGGGAAAGAGTTCCACCTGAAAAGCTTCAAAAATCCTCAGTTCCCAAACGTTTACTGAGTGTCCTTATAAAGAAAGGCGATGTAACACAGTGGTAATAAGGCCCCTGTGCCAACTTTTTTGCAGTGTGTTGCTGCCTTTAAATTCTAAGTTAATGATTATTTGCAAAAAATGTAATAAAGTTTCGCAGTTTGAACATTAAACATCTTGTCTTTGCAGTGTATTCAATTGAATATAAGTTGAAAAGGATTTCCAAATCATTCTATTCTGTTATTATCTACGATTTACATAACGTGCCAACTTCACACGTTTTGGGTTTTGTGTAAAGGGAAGCAAAGGGTCTCATCACATAGGGTACAGGTGTGTGGAGCTAAGGAATGTGTTGGGTGATGCGGTTTTAAATGATGGAACAATCAAACAATTAAGCAATAAACATGGGGCAATGCAGGTGTAGGAGTGAAAACAGAAGATAAGTTGCAACTGGTAGATGATCAATAGTCTTACACTGCTACATGAAATGGCTAAAATAAAATGAGGAAATATAAAAAATGGTAGACTCAAATAAACAATGCACACATAGAGCATATCTAGACAAGTTCAGATCCTGACACAAGCAAGTTTCAAGTATTCTATAGACTTGCATTCAGTCCCTAACCCCTTTCCCTGACCTTAACCCCCAATAGTACATACCTAACACTAACCCGAACCCTAAACTTAACTTAAACCTAACCATATCCGAACCCCAACCTTTACCCCTAACGCTAAAATAGCTCAATTTCATCATGGTGACCTGAAAGTGTCCCCAGAAGGATAAATAAATCTGGAATTCCATGCCTTATGAGGAAGTTTTTTTCCCCACAAGGGAAACACGGACCACACACACACACACGGACTGTTGAACGGACGGACATTGAGACGACAATATACATATGGTAAAAAAAAATTTTCGGATGGGCTGAAAAGCAACTTCAGTAGTAGCCTTTGCCTGCTTGCGTTACATGACCGTATATGCAATGTCATAATCTCTGGATTGCTCTGGTATCACAAGGTTTCAGTGTATGTTCTTAAGCTTATTCCAAATTTTACATAAACTGGCGTGAATATATCTCATTTACCATTTCAACTGCTAATATCTTGTGCTGATATGCTGTCAGCTTGTATGCATCTTAAAGAGACTCTCTTCAGTTTGTTTGGGCCGCTTGCATGCTTAAAACAGCCTCATATCAACACAACAGTAATAAGAATCCAAAACAGTATTTTTTTTCATTCACTTTGTATCTCAGAGGTGACAGCAGAGTCCCCTTGCTGGAGATAATTAGTCCTAGTAAATGAGCAGGGACTGCCTGATTTGATGTTATGACATCATTTCGAATTTTGCATTACCTCTGCTGTGAAATACAACACAATCTATGAGTCTGTGGTCATTTAAAAAGCCATGGCAATCAGGAGTGAGTGATTCATTGAGAGACAATAAGTCGAAGTCGCAATCAGGAAGTAAGAACGGGAGAGCAATCTGCAATCAACCCCAATCCAGTTTCTTTTCATTCCTGCAATGAGAAAGCGACGTGAGCCCTAAAAGACAGCCAGGCTACATTCACAGATGTAGGTTTGCCTTGTTTAAATAACACCAGAGAGTGGGGTTGAATGTTGTATTTATTTTTGGGTTAATGCCGCTGGGTGTATGAAGTCTGTTAACATAGGAGAAATGAATTATTTATTTATTCATTTGAGATGAAGCCAGTCAGCAGTGCATTAATAATATAATAATGCTCCCCCTTAATTGAGTGGGAAAGTTTAAGACTACAAATAATTATTAATACTTATCAGGAGAAAACAAGACAGGGGCAATATGCAAATGTGCTAATCGTTTGTGCTAATGGTAAATATACATACAAGCTTCTTATTTTTTTAATTGTCTTTCGGGTTGGATGACCTCACGCTCTTTCTTGAAGATAACATTATGTTTTTCTTTTAACTTAATGCTCCTGCATTTGGCGGCGATTCTTGTGTAATCCCCTGGCTTCTGTGTGGCTTCATTGAACTGTATTGTTTGGGAGCTGGGTCAGATCAATGCTTTTCATGCTCCTGTAAAATTGACTATAAAGGCAGGACAAACAAAAAATGCAATACAGTGAAAAGCCTACATATATATAAATATATATATATACTGTATATATATCTATATATATATATATATATATATATATATATATATATATATATATATATATATATATATATAAATTGGTAAAGTATGCTTGCATACAGAAAAACGGCCTGCCAATATATCCTGTATTGGCCGAGTTCAGCAGGTGCACAAGCAGTCGCGGACCTAGCATTTAGCTCTGTCCTGAAGTCCTGAAGTCACATACTTCTGAAGTCATAGTCATAATATTGTCATTATAGCACAATATACTTAACAAATTAAAATATTATAAATTGCTTATTTTCGCATTGCCTTGGCATTGTCCTTTGGGTCGCGGTATTCGCCCGAGGCCGCAACGGCGACCATCAGGCCCAAGGTTAAACGGAAATAAGCAATGAATAACACACACACACATATATATATGTTGGCTAATCATGGTTCTACACATTACCCTAAACCAAGGGTGTCAAACTGACCCGTAAACGAGCCGAGAGGCTGCAGGTTTTCACTCCAACAATGCAGAAGCGCACCTGATACAACTAATCAGTTGTGCAGGCCTAGATCAGTTGATTAAATCCGTGCTCAGTGGTGTGCACAGATATTATGGGAGGCAAGTGCTCAGGGGGGAGGGGGAGGGCACTTTTTTGCACACGTGGAACATGCTATTATAGTGTAAGATTAAAAAAATAAAATAAACATTACACGCACATGTTCAATGCAATTCATGACTACTGTCATTCGTCAAAAGAAGGCACATGGGTAGCCTTTATGGGGATATTTTTCTCAGGCAATGGGGAACTGCCTGATTCTTCTTTATGTGTTCATTTATGTTGCCTAACAAAACCTACACAAAAGAAAACGTCTAGCTTAACAGATAGATTTGCAAAGTCGACTGACATTGTTTGTGGTGGTCGCCCTCACGTTATCTATCATTGTTTGGGGTATAGCATTAAACTAGCAAATCAGGTGACCAGTTGGCGAAAAAATGCTCAGTTGTTTGGTGCTGTGTGAGCAGTTGCGTACCGTCAGATGCCAGGAAGGCCTTCAGTAACATCACCCTTTCCCGGATAATTGCTCTTAAACTGTTTGCGATCAGGTTTGATGGATTAACAATCAAACAGTTAATTAACAGAATGGCCACCACCAATGCGTGACACGTAATGATTAAGAAATGCTAATTACAAAGCGATTGCCCGTTGGCTGTGTTGATATAGTTAATGTGAATACGCAAGGATGACAATCTGCAAAAACATCCGAAACTTTCGCGGACTTCACAGCAATTATTTTCGTCTTCACTCAGCTGTGCTACTATGCACTTTGGCTGTCACATTCAGAGTATATAGAACGGATTCTCATGGCTACTTGCTCAATGAACGTCGCAAATTAATTTACGCAAATTCAGAAATTATAAAGACGTTGGCTATTGATATTTTTTCCGTAGCCATTGGTGTGCGGAAGTAAGTTAAACACCGTATAATTTCGTATTGCAATGTATAACACGGCTTTCAAAAACAAGTTAGATTCTCGTCGGTTCCTCCAATCAGTCTGAGCAACGGTTGCTAATCGGGGAGGTAAACTGCGAGAGGTGTCTGTCATTAAGAAGTGAAAGGTGAGGTTATTGCTGGCCCTGTTTCTGCCGACGGACCGTCACTGTGTATGAGACATTCTACTGCACAACAAAATGATTACAGGTTGGGCTTGGAGGGCAAACTGTACGATTTCTCTTGTTCTGTGTGTTACCTGGCTGGCGGGGCTCAAGACTGTGGCTTCCAATCGCTCAGCTGATATGCTCCTGCAGCGCATCTATGCACTGCGCGCGTGTTCACGTGACAAAGGAAAAGAGGTCAGAAGTGCGTGAGGAGGTGGCCCATTTCGGGGCATTTTTTTCAGTAGTCTTTAATCACACTGCTTTTCTAAAAGATCATTTCAACATTGGCCCCACTAAAGTGTTAATAATAATAATAATAATAATTAAAAAAAAAACCGAAATTTCAAAAGGGCACTTTCATTGATAAAGGGCAAAGGGGCAAGTGCTGTAGCACCACCTAGCGTCTATTTGTGCAAGCCACTGTCAGTGCTTTCAGGTGAGCTTCTGCTTGGTAGGATTGAAGACCTGCAACCTCTTGGCCTATTTACGGGTCAGTTTGACACCCCTGCCCTAAACATATTTTACAATGAAAGAAATAAGTATTTACTGAAATGGTCTGAAGTTATTCTTGGACATTGTGCAAGACATACAGTGGACTCCAGGTCAAAGCCCGAGAGTAGATTTGCCCAAAAAAAGGCTCACTTTGAGCTTCTGTTTGCCTCACAAGTTTCCTCAAAATGATGTCTGCATTATAGACAAAACTGCAAACGCAACCACCGGACCATTTTTCGTGGGACTGCATGCCGCCATTGAGTCACAGTTGCCGGAATTTGGCTACGTTTTTTTGTGGAGTGCATGCTCGTTGGCCGATTGCTATGTGCATTTTCTCGGTTGGAACTTCTCCACCTTGATATTGGCTACCCATTCCTACAAATTCCCAGGGAGTGCAATGAATTGGGGGAAGAAAAAAAAAAGTTTCACGAGACAATTGACTCCTTGATTTTGCTAACTCAAATTGAGGGAACGATTTGTATCTTCTGGCCACGAAATGTATTTATTTTTTTCGTCTCATTCCACTGCCTGGGTTCTGTGCATTTCTGAAAGAGTTCAGGATATTTTTTGAGTTCTGGTAGGATATGAAATGTCTTCCCTGGGCACTTTTTATCCTCGGTCCAAGCTGCTGTCAGCCCGCAAAACACCTTTTTCTTGCATTCAGGTTTCTCAACATTCTGGATAAGTTGTACACAAAAGCATCACAATTACGTGGGGGGTTGGTGTTTGAAGGGGAAACATGTCCACTCCAATACGGGGCGGACGACACTTCTGCTGTGCTATCTGGGTTCTAATTTCACAACTCTTCTGGCAATTCGAGGAGGGCTTCATAGATGAATGAAATACCAAATTAAAGTTAAATATGTGCTCTTTTCAAGTAAATCTATTTGAGTTTTGACCTGGGTTCCCCTTTAAATAAGCATTTTTGTTTGGAGTGATGCACATGGTGTATAAACCAATTGTTCGTAGCCTCTATTTATGGCTTTTTTTGTACATGAATGCACAAGAGATGCCTGGTCCAAAAATAGTGTTGCAAACCATGATTTGCCCAGCTGTGAAAATGTCCCTCACTCAACTGGCTTGATTTTAACAAGCAAAAATAAGTAAATAAGGAAAAATTAATTGAATGAATAAAATTTTGCGGAACTAAATTATGAAATAGCAAATGATCCTGAAGTGCTGAACCCAAGAGAGAAAATTCTTCCCTTTCTATGACACGTAATGTAATAATTGATGTAATATATATAATAATGTAATAATCTTAATGTAATAATGGACAGTTTTTGTATTCCTAAACTATGACTATGACCTCCTCAGTAAATGAACAATTGAAAGACCCCCCCAACACACACACACACACACACACGCAAACACACGCAAACACACGCATATATATATATATAAACCCTGACCCCACAGCCTCTATAATGGACTGTAGCGGCCGCCCTGAAACAAAAAAAAGAACTCCCGATGGACAGTGGTCTCCATCCCTCTCTCACACCCAGAGGTGACATTGCTGTGATTGCGGTGCTGAGGCAGTCGCTCCTCCCACGCCTGTGCCGAGGCAGAGGTCCGTCTGGTCAACCTGATCTCCCCTGATCTTCCTCCCACCCCCGACCCCCACACGCATGCACATTTAGCAGATTGCTTTTCAGCGTCATAAATATAGATGAAACAAACAAAGGGGCGCCTTGTCCCCGTGCCAGAGTTCCTCATGCTCTTAATGATCGCGTATGGATCTTCGCGGGAGGGCTCATTTGTCGTCAGATAGCAGTCAGAGTATGAATCGCATTACGCATCCGGCGGGCAGACTAACAACGTATTTGAATCAGCTCCGCATTAACATACATATCTGCCAATCCACATAATTTGTTATGCAATGAATATTTCAATTATTTATACATCAGCTGCATTTCAATTAAGCCACTATATCCTCGTAGTGGTATGAATAAATGCATGGTGTTTATGTTCTCCGGGGTGCTGACTGAGAACTCTAAGGTTTGTGGTTCGATCCCTATTGTAGCCACAGTAAGTACAGTGCTGCTTTAGGGCCCTTGAGCGAGGCACTTAACCATGGACTGCTCCAGGGGGAATTGGGCACTGCTTAGTTTGTAAGTAGCTTTGGACAAACAGCATCAGCTAAATAAATGTAATGTAGTTTTCATTATTGCAAAACACGAAGGGCTTCCATCAGCTCTCAATTTTGTTATTTGATTTTATTTTTTCTGCCATTTTATTCAAGAATGGGATTTCTGAGGCCTAAAGGCAAATGAGCTCAAAAAAAACGACAACAAACAAACCATTAGAGCATCTGAGTCAGTGCTGAGGGGGGAGGGGTGGGATTGTTACGGCCACATATTGCTCTTCAGGGCACACTCCTGTAGAATTGCTTTTAGTGTGGGCTTATTAACGATCCAAAACAGGAGGAATTTCCGTAACTGCATTTACCAGCCTTGTCGCCTTTGTCCAAATGTAATTCCCTGAGCGGGTTTTAATTACGCCACCAATAAAGGCTAAAAGCAGTGGTTTGAATGCAATCTTAAGAAATGACCAAATAGGATGTGAACAGATCAGTATTCCTGTCTGTGCAGCGGCAGACGAACACACTCCCAAAGCAGAATAAGAATGGGTCCTCTTGGACTTGGTAAAATAACTCCAGCAAAACAATAACTAGTGGAATAACACATTTTATGAAAAAGCAGACCCCTTGGGGATGATGAAGTGGGAAGACACAGCGGGGGAGGGGAGTCGAGACACGGGTCTGGTCTTCTGGACTGAAAGTTCAAACTCGAACTCGCGGTTTCAGAGGATGCCTTTACTCGACACATCGCGCTCCCTGCTGAGCTGCCCGATGTAATCTCACTTCTCCGGGAAGCGACAGATTGTGGCCATGCCGCTTGGATGCCAGCCTCTATAAAGAGGTGGGAGGTTTCAGGTTCTGCCAAATGGAGTCTCCGCAGCTTGGCTGGCGCCTATTCATTGTTTACTCCTGGTCTCTGTCCATCTGGTCTTGAATCACGGCGGCGCGAGAACGTTAAAGCTGTGAGAGTTAGACGAGAAGTATGACTGACAGTAGGGCCTCCCTCTGTTTCAACTTTGGGACGTATGAGTTGTCAGCGCATCATAACATCTGCATGTTTGGAGTACAGCTTCATTCATTAATTGCACTCATCTGTGGTTTCCTGGTTGTAACATAACATAACATAACATAACATAACATAACATAACAACATAACATAACATCTGAATTTCATCTGAAACAGCACACTTTTTTATTACCTAGCTAGTTCAGAAGTCACCAGTCCTCCGGGTTAATGATTGCATAACAGTCTTTTAGTAGACTTTATGAAAAGTGATTCAAGGTATTGAATTCAGACAACGAAGCTTGAGTTTAGACAGACGCAGAATTTTTATGGCTAGTCAATTCACATGTGATTCAGTGGATACAGATATACCGGCAATTTCCTCAAATTAAAGCAGATTGCACATCCATACTGTAGGATCCATAGCCTTTTCAATTATGTCAGTGAGCCAATACTTGCCAACTTTAAACATACATATTAGTACAGACTTTGCATTTTCACGTGTTCAGGTTAAGCAGTTAGTCTGCTCATCCAATCAACATTAAGCTGATGGGCAAACAGTAGACCCTGCATACCCACGCTAGTTTTATTTTTGCAGTCAGGTACTTGCTTTGACTAGCGTACTGTAGCTGTCCATTGACTCCTGTATGAGAGTTTGCAAGATCTCGTCTTGCGCCCTCAAAACTCCACGGATCTTCCCGAAATCGGGTAAAAATGCTTGTTAGGACTGTTTCTTGGCACACATCTCTTTATATTGTCTAAAGTTTGCTGGAAAATCCATCAAGTACATCATTGTCCCCTTCGAGTCGACCAGAAATTGAACTGCCTCATAAAATGGCGGAGAATGGCACATGAATGACGGAAATGGCTTGCCTGAAAGTGCAAAAAGTAGATATAAGGAGACGTGTGGCGAGATAAAGTCCTGATAAGGGTTTTTGCTGGATTTCAGGAGGATCTGTGGCATTTTTAAAGCGTGTGACGAGATCTTGCAAACTCTTTTACAGGAAACAATGGTAAGCCTAAGTGCCTTCACTGGTTAATGCAAGCACCTGATTGCAAAAGACAAGACTAGCATAGGCACACAGGGTCAAGCCCAACAGCATACCTGTACTACCACATGCACTACAAGTTAAATACGCAGTGGCGCAGCGCCACCCTCCCTCGTGGAGCGTGTGTTTTAATTTTTTTTATTTCTTTTTAAATTTTTAAAAAATCTAACATTAACGATAATTACTTATTTAAGTATGTATGTGTTTTAAATTAAATATAACACACAGTATATTGAATAAAATTTTATACCATTATTGACTTCAGTTGTGGTGAATCCAACGATTTATCCAGCTTGGACAAGCTATATTTACTCAGGCACAGCCGAGGTGAGTATCACTGGTCCAAGGTGGATAAATCATCGGATTCACCGATAATTCAAGTCGATAACTGTTTTATTATATGACCTCGTTTAGAGTATAAAATAAGAGAGGAGCAACAACTCTAACGTAAAGCTCCTCTCAGGGACGAAGAAACATGATATACAGTCACTGTCAGCAGCGGCGAAACCAAATATATTACTATTTGGAGGTCGTCAATTTGTTATTTTTACCTCTCGTGCAGATAGACTGTATAAAGAGATGGATGAAGCAACCGTGACGTCACCCTATGGTTTTCGCATACCATTTAGGAAGCCTCGATTTTGGCAATTTGAACAGCATCATTTTGAAACCAAATGTGATTCCTATTGGACAAGAGCATGCATTGAAGATTCAGGGAGGAGCGAGGGGTGGATCTAAGGGTGGATCAGACCGTATCAGACGAGGACCAGAGGCTAGCCTCGCCCCTTTAAAGCATAGTCTGGCTTTATCTTTTATTCTAGGCTATTTGAGACCATAATTTACAAAAATGAAAATCATGATATATCGAAGGAGGCTTGAAACTTGCCACAGATACCACAAAATAATGTGTTGGGTAGCTAGCTCGCCTATGGATAAGGGTAACTCAAAGAGGAACAAAATGGCGAAATAAAGAAATTTACAGAGATGTGCTCAGAGAAGAGAACAGTTCTCATGGCTAAATAAAATTAATTATATTATTACTACACTAACTCCAAACCAAAGTGCAAATTCAAAATAGACACTGATTGCATCCATAATACATCGTAAACACACACAAGATCATTTACAAATTTAAATCAATGCTAATTGAATTTTGATGAGGTCATATGTTAGCTGGGCATGTGAATGTCACGAGCCTTATTAATTTTTTTAAGTGACAACCCCCACCCCCCCGTGTGCACAAACCTCTCTCTGCTGTAAAGGTCAGTGACGAAGAGAAGTCATGACTGACATTTATTTTCATTTCTTGTGACTCCTGTCATATTTGACTCAGTCATGTCATGATTGAGAGGGGGAGGCATTTGGCAGCTGAAAAGATACACAGGTATGTTGTGGAATTTAGACATTGGTTTTAATGTCCAAAGTGCGTTATGGCACGAGTGACTTTATTGCTGTTTGAGGAAATAAAATCTGCCTCATTGCGTTGCCACATTGTATAGTGCCACCATTTATTTTCATAGTGTTTGAAAGCTTGTGTTTGCCCAAGGAACTATTTTGCCCCTACTGGTGGAATTTAGTTACTACAGTATATAATGATTCCCTCGGGTTTTTACTGTCGCTCTAGTAAAAATATCCTTCCATGGCTCGAAGGAGAGTCTCTATGCTTTAATCAATCACTAATTACCGACAGAGTACAAATGAGAGGTGACGTCTCTGCTTATTTCTCTCAGAGGAAAAAATGCAGGCAGCTTGAGTCTTTGATGGAAGGAATGTGGCCGCTGTTAGTAGATGTGAAAATAATGTAGATGCTCTTCAGACAGCCTATTTGTTCGCTGGAACGACACCGGGTTTCAGCCGATCAAAGTAACCAGTCATGTGTCACAGATGAACACATGCATCCGCACTGTTGCCTCAGCCCCTGGGGCGGGTCTGTTGCACCTGAGTCCATGTATGGCGCAGAGAGAAAACTGTTATTGTACAAAATAGAAGTACACCAAACGAGCAGATATCCAGACTTTTGATTACACCTTTGGAATGTTACATCAAATTAAATTCTTAATTCAGTGTTCAAGAACTTAATTCTGGAATACAGAATTCTTACTTCAATTGCTTTCAGTTATCTGTGCTGATTGTTACTTTCTCTTTTTAAGTGCAACTCCCAGTAGTGGCAAAGCAAAGTGTACCGTCAAGCACTGAATATCACTCACTGATACCAAGTCTCACGCATTTGGCCTAGGTCTCACGCATTTTTTAGGCTTATTCACCATAGTCCGCAATTATTCAATGAACGCTCATTCTCACGCGGAATTAAAATCCTTGTACATTGAAGTTTCCGTTTCACTTGCGTAAAGGTGCACCTCTTCACAGGTAACATGGAAAGCGATTATGACGCTGGACTTCCTGTGCTTCTCTTTACTCAGGGATTGGAAACAATGTGTTTCATGATCGTTTAAATTGTTTAAATGAAAGAAGACCATTTGAAACATCTTTATGCAATTCTATTGCTTTCAATCCCTCAGTAAAGACAAGTGTGAGAATTCCCGAGTCATAATCGATTTCCGTGTCATTAGTGGAGAAATCCACTGTAATGCATGTGAAACTGAAATTAATGCACAATGACTTAGATTCCGCAAGTGAATTTTTTCATGACGCGTTGACAGAATAATTGCTGACTACGGCACAGGAACTAAATGCCACTAAGAAGTGAAAGACTCACGCGGAATGCGTGAGACTTGGCATCTCTGTGATTATCACCTGGTGTAAACTCCCGTCAGAAGCGTTTAAAGGTGCCGCAATAATTCACCTTAATAATGAAAAGTTAACGCATTGTAATCATCCGTCACACGTGTTACTTTCCTAAAATGAACCAATTTTCTGAGCTGTGTCAAATGCTGCTAATGGGCGAAAGGCTTTGGGATGTTCAGATAAAAACATTCTGGCCACATTTGTGAATTAACATTAAAAATGAAACACAGACGAACAAAAAATGTTTCTCTCTGGTTTTTTTGGCTGCACCATCTGAATAGATGTTCTTCCTGGTTCACTACCATGCAGAGTTTTTTCTTGCCTGGGTGGTGCCCTGACAATCCCTCCTCTGTTCTGATGTTCAACTCCAGGCCTGGCCAAGCCCATGGGCCTGGTGGAAGGACCCGGAGGCCTGGGCCAGGGAGGACTCGCAGCCACCCTGAGGGACGACAGCCGCGAGATGGAGGGCAAGTACGAGGAGTACGGCTACAACGCCCAGCTCAGTGACCGCATCTCTCTGGACAGGACCATCCCGGACTACAGGCCCAAAAAGTAGGTGGACACATTGGTATTGGGGGGCGGCATCATTATTGCCATTGCAAAGGCTATTACGCGTTTCAAGGGCATAAAAATCGAGGATTGGTGGGCTGAATTAGCAGCAGTTAAGAGCCAGGCTCTTACCTGCACAAGCACTCAGGCTCAGGCTCACACAAAAATCGATGACCATGTAACCAGGTAACCAGCAGCTGCTTGTTCCATAGTTGCTTCACTGCCTTGTGCACATATGCATACTACAAACACAAACAATATATTTATTTATAAATTATATTATAGGTTTTCCTGGTGAATTTCATACTTTTGTCATTCCAATTCATGAATGTACATTCACATTCACACAGCGCACACACATGAAAATATTCGGGCATTCAAATTCAGAATCTAAGCGATCAATTTCATTTTTGCGAACACGGCAAATCAAATTTACATATGTGCATTCAATTTCCAAATGCGAGCATTGCATTTCCGACATTTCCTACTGCATTCAAATTTGCGCGATAATCACGATGAGCCTGTTTGGGGCGTTCAATTCCATTTTCAGGTGATCAATTTCCTACTTCGTGCACTCAATTTAGTGGAGAAGACAGGATAGATTTTTGAAGAAGGGGGTTATTGGGGGGAGAAGGGGACGAACGTTTCTCATAAAATGAACACACATACAGAACCCAACGGCACACCCTCCCCCCAACACACACACGCAAAATTCCTATTTCCAATTCCATAGTCTTCTATGTATATGCATGTATTTTTTTTAAGGTTCTATATTGTTCTGTTATTGTATCTCCGTGATATCACAGTGATATCATGTCCTTGTATATGTTCGTGTATTCCCGTCGTTTCATTTCAAGAAATTTTAAATGATAAGGCCAAGTCAGCAGTACATCCAAACAACACAACGTCATTATCCAACGTGATATCACAATCTCACGGGTGGAAAGTAAATAAGATAACAATCAACAACAAATGTTCTTGTTATGACTTTTAACGAAAACTTTTATTGCATAATTCTTTAAGATATTGAACTAAAACAAGTAATAGAACATCAAGTATACTCTGCTCAACATCTTCAAAGACGTCTCCAGCTTGAAAACCCTCCTACGAAGATACGAACTATCGAACTATCGACCTGGCCGTTGCTCGATTTATTCCAAGGGTGTCTGCCAAAGCAATGTAGTCAAGATTTTCGGTCTCAAAGGCGTCGATCAACCTTCCCCTATCCTCGTTTGTAATGCGCCTGTAGGGTAGGCTACGCGTTGAGCTGCCATTGTACCCAAATGAGGTTTCTCGGATAGTTACTCGGACGATTGCTTGGATAGTGAATTTGAATGACCAGATTGGGAATTTGAAAGCTGATTCAGTGCTGCGAGCATGAAATGTGTGAAATTGAATACTCAGAATATGAACTCGAATGATAAAATTAAGAAATTGACCAGGAAAACCTATATTATTATTATTATTATTATTATTTAATATATTTATTATATATTGATTGTTTCACAATATATTTATATCACTATCTATCACTATATCTACGAATATGTATATCACTATGTCTTTGTCTCCTGCCACCGGAAATACATAATATTCAGCTTCGTTTGTTCGTCCGTCTGTATGTCCGTTCCGTTGGTGTTAGTTATCTAAAGAAACAGTTGAACGATTTTGCTCATGCTTACCACCAACATGTAATTGTGGTCAGATCATTTTCACGGTCACTTCGCAAAAACATAGATTTTGCATTTGTAAACCTTGTTAACGTGATATCTCAAGAAACTGTGGACCCATTTCGCTCATATTTAGCACCAGCATGTACTTGACTTGGGAGGGGGGTCCCTCAACACCAGTCTCATAAACACACACACACACACGCATACACACAAACACACACACTCACACACATACAAGCATGCACTCACTAACACTGACTCCTTGAACACACTATTGGCTCATAAACGTATGCACAGACACGTGCATACACTCATACGCACACACTCACACACGTGCTCAAAGACACACACAAAGCAGTAGCTATAACATCAGCAGGTTCACATTCCATGATTTGTTTGTTGACACGCTGTGCCACTGATGCACAACTAAAATGAACTGTGAACCTTACTGTACACAATGGAAACTGTACAGCTGCACTTTGACATGTGGAAAGAAAAACTGCATGATAGCGCCTTGATAAGCCTTGCAGTTATCACGGAATTAAGGTCATCAAAGAGATGAAGGATACGCTGAAGAGTTAGAAAGATTTTATGCGTAGAACGAAGAGGGAGGGGTGGGACAGCCTCTCTAATACTTGGCCTCAGAAGGCAAACTAGAGGCACTCGAACAGTGCAAACTGAGTGAACATGGCTCATATGAAATTTAAGGTATCTGCACCATTGGATTTCGAGATGGTTGCTGTGGTGGCCACATTGTTTGACCAATCATGGTCAAAATCAATAGGGCCCATCCCTGATGTATTGGCAACCCACCCACCAATTTTCAGAGATATTTGTTCATTACTTTTCGAGTTATGTTGTACGCAAACAGATAGACAGATAAACCAACGCTGGCAAAAACATAACCGCCTTGGTGGTGGTAATGAAAGGCCAAAACACTGCTATTTATGCGCACACCTGTGTGTGTGTGTGTGTGTGTGTGTGTGTGTGTGTGTGTGGTTGAGGGAGAGAGAATGAGAGAGAGAATAACAGAATTTGACAGCGAGAGATGTGATGTTTTTTTTGCCTTTGTGAGAGCACAATAGATCCACTTCATCCCGAAACGCTTTGTTCTTTGTCCAAATCTGTACTTGTCTTCCCATTTACAGGAAAAAGGGAAAGTTAAATGAGAAAGACTAATTAATAATAAAGCAGAACCAAAGTGCTTATGGAAATGGGATTTACTGGAATTACTGTCTCCGTGACAAAAGCATAGAAATCCGGACGGAAAGCACTGCTGTACAGCACTGAGATTTGGGTCCGTGGATCTTCCTCCGCTGTCTGATTTTTATATATGCGTGCCTGTGCTGCTGTATCTGACACTCATATTATTCAAAGCATTTATACCCTGCATGATTGGGATAGTTTGTATCCAGGCAATAACATGCTCCACTGGCGTTCCAGATAAACAACATGCTTTATGTCACCATAAGCAAGTGCAGGCTCCGAGGGATATGTTAAAATATTACACACATCAATCGGCAACAGCATGAAGATGCTTCTGCATAAGGACACTGAAAACCTCTTGATTACTGGAATGTTAAAAAAAAAAAAAAAAACTAACCCGGTCAATGTTTTTATTTTTTTTCCTTCAATTTGTGAGAGTGAAAATGTTACTGAGGACTAATGCCAAATATTGGCTCAACTGCCGGAAGTGGGAGCTTTCGTTCAGTTCTGCATGCAAAGCACTGCAAATACAGTATATTACCGTTGAGCTCATATTTCATTGTGACACTCAGGAGAGTGGGGGCTGGGGGTTCTTTTTCCAAATAGCAGTAAAAGTAAAAGCAATACTTTTATTACCTGAGGTAAGATTTCATTTCAATTGGCAGCCTCAACACGCCAGCATAAAACAGCACACATAAAAAAGTAATGGCATCTATCTGCACTTCATTCTGACACAGCAGTCCTCTCTCCGGCTCCCTCCCTGCACTCATGCGGGAGGATAGAATGGCACCTGCGTGACTGTCAGAGTATCGCAACTTGCTAGCCGCTCGGCAGAGTAATGAAACAGACTCTGCTCGCGTCGTCATATAAAGGAGTGAGCACGAACCCGCACTGACCCCAGGCGTTTAAGGTGCATGCGTCCCATTAAACGTCCCCCACTGAGTGTCCCTGCGTGACACTAATGGCTGAATGAGTGAGTGAATGAGTGAGTAACCACAGTTTTCAACACGAAGACCATGCAGGCTATTTGTGCACCATGGAAAAAAGAGATTCACCCAAGGTACTCCACTCTTACGTATATCGATGTAAGACACGTCTGCCATCTGATAAGGAATTGGCGGGGAAATTCCGGAATCTAACGCTATACTTGAATATAGATCTAATGAAATGAACTTGTTCCAATAAACGCAGTGGTGAAAGTGGAGGGTGCAGTGCAAAAGTCTGACAGCTCAAACTTGAATTTGCTATCCGTTACATTTTGCTACAGCAACAGTGGTGAGGACAGCGGTTTTTCTACTCTATAGCTAGGATGCGGGGAAAGCTATAATCCACCACATACAGACACACTTGTAGAATGGGTCGACATACCCAAGTGTAGACTGGAGACCATAGAAATCCGGTGGGTCTGAGTTTAGAGGGAAACATGGACAGTGAGGAGCAGCTAAAAGTGGTTGGACAGTTGTACCAAGCATCCAAATTACAAACAAGAATAAAAAGTTTGCTTCAAATGAGATTTATGTTCTCACACACTTTCTGTTGAATTTCCCCTGATATTACTCATGCATATTAAGGACACAAACATTAGCAACAGTAACTTGGCTATGTTAGCCGCAGTGCTACAGCCACATTCAACAGGCCATTAATTGGGTAGGCTTATGCTGTGAAGCTACTGCTTCCGCATCTGTAGCCATGTTTCCATCCACACGTTCTTATACGAAGTAAGTAATATCAAATTAAAAATGCCTCACGGAGACGGTGAAATTAGACTTGATTCTAACTATTGACTCATAGTTTGTACAGTCCATCTCATCGGATTCTTTCTTGATCGGTAAAAGGCTTATGCGACAAATGCTGATGGAAACGTTATTGGCCGAATAATTCTGCTGCTGCATCTTGACGGTGTTTTGATGTCGCCGTTTCTTTCTGATAATGGTCTGATATGCTGCTAATAGCTGGCACCTAAGCACTACTACAGTTTGTGCAATTATCGTCAGTTGTTGGTAAAGGCAATCCATTTTGGATAACCAGCTAAATTAGTTGGCTAACAAACTACTTTAGTTCACTTGAAGGTTCTGCGATTCAGTGCGAAAATGAATGGAAACAGCTTGAAATGTCAGAAATGTATTTGATACACCAATTTGATCGCATAACAGCATGTGGCATACTTTTAATTCGCTTTAATATTTTCAAAGATATTTTCACCAGCTTTATTCGGATGAATATTTTTGGCAAACTTCAGATAATTTGATTGACAAGTGGATGGAAACATAGCTTGTGAGTTGCGGACAGTCATGACAGATACAGGCTTTATCTTCAGATATTTTACAAAGCCTGCGTTTGAGGCCAGTTGTTAGTGCTAACTATCGCTAGCGGTCCTGCTAGCCTCCCGTAACACGTTAGCTTCACTTACATTATTTGCTGTTTTATGGTTACTAACAGCTCGTGCTCTAAGCGCTTGATTGATGCAACTGCTTCAGGTTTGAGAAGCAGCTGAAACGCTTATCCTATGTTGAATTATCCTTTCAACATAGGATCCTATTGAAAAAGCTGTCTTTGGTGAAATGCTGAGCACAAACAGCTAACGTTCCCTTTGGCTTGGCTGTTCGCTGCCAGCAAACAAAAAAGCTACCCACTGATTTCTGGAGGCATCGTCTTTTGGAATAGAAATAGGTGCTTTTCTCACCGTCCAAATGTAAACGGACGAGCAGCTTTGGGAGAGATACTGACTTAACTGCACCTCAAATGATCTGCGGTTCTTCTTTTGTATTTCTGGAAGTGTAGATGCTACTAAGCCATAGTATGATCTGCCGTTGTTAGTGCCTGCTAGAATAGTTTCCGGTGTAGGCAGGTCCAGTGCCTTGATTGGCTTTGGCTAGGTCTGTACTAATTGGACGGCACAACCTGACGTCAGGTTTTGCCCAGATCTTGCGAAGATCTGTTGTTCAGCTTTTTATGTAATGTCATCACAGGGTTTTCCATGGAGCCATTGGACAAATCTTTGCCATGGTGTTTTGAAGTCATTTTGTTATTTTGTAACCCGTAGTGAATATTTTAAAATGCTCTTTGTCAGAGTGTAGGCTATATGATACCATGTTAGAGGTAAGCGGCTCCCAGTTTGGGGTTGTATTGCACTGATTTTGCCTCCTTCTTCAGTATTCCCTAAGCATTTCCAGCTAATCTCTGTCACTCACTCAGAATTTGTCCTAGTCTGGAGCCTGTGCTCAATCAATTTAACTCACAAATTAAAGTGTTACTCTTGTTCACGATTTGCTTTATTGATTGTGCCAGTCATTGAATTTTCCAAAATGTGTTTGTGACGGAAAAAAAGAAAGAAAATAAAGGCATGCACAGGAAATTGCGTGTCAGAGTTATGGATAAATATTGACTGAATCAAGGCTTCAATGTGCCGTGGCAGCAATGATGCTTTCTATTATCGCAAGAGGCCCATACCTTACTGAGGGCTGTCTGGAAAATAATGCAAACTGCCTTGTAATACTTAAGTTCTTGCAATGGCAGTGAATCCTTGAAAAGTTTTTTATTTAAATACATTTAACAATACAAAGCTTTTAGGCAGCAGGTCCTTGTTTTCCCCCAAAATTGGACAGGAATGTGCAATTCAGTGTGAAAGCTATGTTCTAATTTTGGAGGCTAGAAGATGAATACATATATATTTGGCTTCAGCAGGAATATGAATCATTATAATGAACTGAATGATTAAGTAATTATTAAAAAAACTATGCATTGCTTGTCATAAACTTTTCTTGACAATGTTATCTAACCCCAGTAATGGATCAGTGATTTTAGCACCAAAAAAAGCATTTTAAAGTAGATACCACATAACCCAATGTTTCGAATCAAAAGGCATGTCAGTTGTAAGATTACTACCATCATCAAGGCAAAATAAGAATGTTAAGAGTAAATAAATGTGGGCGGTATTGTATTTCATGAATGATAAGATAAGATACACTTTATTGAACCCCTTGGGGTAATTTGTCCTCTGCATTTGACCCATCCTATAGTTAGGAGCAGTGGGCAGCCACAGAGCAGCGCCCGGGGACCAACTCCAGTTCTAAAGCCAGTTCCTTGGTCAGGGGTACTGGTTAGAGTGTTCCTGTAATGCATGTTTTTGTGGGTGGGGAAAACCAGAGTGCCCAGAGGAAACCCACGCAAACACGGGGAGAACATGCAACCTCCACACAGAAAGGCCCCAAGCTGGAATTGGACCCATGACCTTCTTGCTGAGAGGCGACAGTGCAAACCACTATGCCACTGTGCCGCCCTCAAAAAAACTGCATAGTGTAACGAGCAACTTATATAGGCAAGGATTGTAAAAAAATATATAAAATAATGGTAATAAGACATGCAGAAAATAGAATGGAAGTGCGCTCTTGGATAAATTACATTGAATAATCGAATTTTACACGTGGATGCATATATAAGCATATTGACTACAGATGTCCGTATCGCAGATTCCATTAGCCAGATAATTCAGTCATATTTGACTGTGTGGATGCATGGATATGCTCTCTTACATAGAAGATAAGGAAGAAATAGGGGCATGGAACAGTGAAAGACGTGGCAATTATTTTTCAGTGCGGCAGAGTGCCCTTTCCCACAATGCCTTGTTTTCTCATTGTGTTGAGCCACTGGGGTATTGCTTCAAAAGTGTACGGCAATTTAAAATATACAGGCGAGGCAATTACAATGAATTAAGCTGGCTGGCCATGTGCACGGTATAAAGATTCTCTAGACAGCAGAGATACACTCTCAGAAAAAAAGCGCTCTTTGGCTTGACTCCATAGGGGAACTCCGCTTACTTCTTTATTATGGATATGGGACCCTCTACAGAGGGTATAAAATGCGTGAGAGCTCCCAGATTGGACCGTTTTGCCTGACAAAAAACGCTTGAACTGGATTGGTTTCCGCTATAGAGGCACAGAGGAGACTTTTGGAAGGTTTTTTGTGAGTGTGGAAAGTTAAAAGGGAGGCTGTATCACTATATGTTTACCTTTTTTAAAAAAATAAGTTTTCCCTGCAATATCACTGTTGCCTTGGTTAAGCCAAAGGGCATTTTGGTGAATTTCCTGTCTGTGCATCTGCACGTTGAATCAGGGAGTGGTTCTATCGGCTACAGTAAGTTGTTTGATGTTGTGAAGCCGTCATTACAGCAAGGATAAGATGAACTTAATGTTCGCACTACTGCTCAATATTTTTCCTCCAGTTGATGGTTTGATTTGATCGTTCAATTTGTTTATTTATGGAAATGCTTTGAATGTAGTCATAAAAATTGGCAATGACATATTAAAGCATTTAAGATTTTACATAGGAAGTTGAACCTTCAATGGCAGATTCTGCATTCACCACTGGACTATAATGATACTCTGGGACGAGGATTGTTTTGTTGATCACGCAGCAACACTTAAACATTGACATAAGATTATGCTTATGATTCAGTGTTTTTGGAATGGGTTCGAGATTTGCACCAGGGTGGTCTTTGGGTGTCGCATGAGCTCTGAATCTCGGATGACTGTGTACGAGTAGGAGCCCAGCATCGAGTGCAGTCCTGAATATCATGGCCTATGAGTGCCAGCTTGTCATTTAATATGTGTTGTACTTCTTGAGGCAAAAGTTTTTGACAGATTGAGGTGGCGAGGGCCTCAGTAAATAGGGCAAAGAAACTTGGGAACCGTTGTACCCTCATGTTACCTCTAAAAACATCAGAATACAAGTGATGTATGACCATTACTGAAGACTGAGGCAGAAGGAGAATCAGGCAAGATCTTAATCCGTTTGATAAATGATTTGTCAGCTCCAAAATGTTCAAAGTCTGCGGAAAAAAAAGAAGGACCAGCTTGCTGAGTCTAAAGCTTTTTCTGCTCTCAGGGCTGTGGCTGCAGAAACGCCATTATTTGACTGAACGATTAATTACGCGGTAAAAATCACACATCTTAACTGATGAATAACTGCATTGGAGTAATTTAATGTTATTTATACTAACCGTATTGCTAATTATGGGTTCCAAGAAGTCATAGTTTGTCAAATTTTCTGTGTCTCTTTTATGTTTTCAGAGATTATGGTGAAATATGTGAAATGAGTTTCATGTTTTGTTCAGAGTGTCAGTTTCTAATGAATATGTGAGGACAAGTTTTATCTTTGGTTTGCTAACAGCCTGCCCTTATCACACAACTCAGATAGCTTCTCCCTCAATCTTACTGCAGAATAGTGCATTTAATTCCCAGCATATCAATGATATCAAGTTCATATCCAGATTTCTGTAGCTGAGTATGTTTTTATCTTTGCTATTTTGGAGAGCACATGAATTTTGAGATTTTAATTTGAAGAAATGCTTATCCTATTTTACTATTTGATGCTGACCAGGTTGTACTTCTTTAATTATTGGCCTTTTTCATGCTCTATGGCCAAAGCAGATAGATGCTCAGTGGATATGCGCATGGTACATTGAAGAGGGCTGCCTGTAACTATTTGGACAATATTTGACTCAGTATTTACAGTTTGAGATTTTGAATGATTTTAAAATGATTGGGTTTGCACTTTGGATTAGAAATGTAGATTAAACTGCAGCCTGGTAGCTTTAATTTAAATGCATTTTCTTCCATATCAAGCGATAATAATACAATGACCTTCTTTCATATATATATATATATATATATATATATATATATATATATATATATATACATTTTATATAATTATTCCAAGAGGTATCTAACGTCTTCCATGAAGTGTAAGTACATGTTTTTGTAAAGAGTTTATAGCGGTCTCCTGTCTGCATTTGTTAATGCAGTTAAATGATTTCACAATAAAGTATCATAGGTATATATATTTTTTTCTCTTAGAAGACTTCAGGATCAAGGTATTAGTTTGGACTTACTGACTATGATGATCATTCCAATCTCATAACTTGAGCCAGTCAGATAAGGACGGGCTTTCCCCTCTTAAGCCTGATTTTTCCCAAGGTTTGTTCCTGTCTGTTCTTATACAGAGTTTTTTGACGCCACTGTCACTGTAGGCGACAGTGAAATAAAGTTTAATTTGATTTGATAATTTACTAACATTACTTTGATTTGACAATTAACTATAATTACATTGATTTGATCGTTAACTAGCATTACTTTGATTTGATGATTAACTGACATAACTTTCTGGAGGGGCAGAGCTGTCATACACTTGAGCCAGACACTAAACCAGCATGGCTTTAGTGGCACGTAAGCTTTATTAACGATGCACTGCGTGCAATGTAAGTTACCTGATTATTCTGCATTATTACGTCTGAAACATGTTTAAACTGCAAAGCTTCTGTTAGGAGGAATAGGAGATGGGAAGTGGATGTATGAGAAACCTTACAGGACTCGTCCCTCCTCCCTCTGCCCATTTCTGGGGGCAGCAGAAGTGCCAGGGCAAGGGTCAACCCAACTCCCTCACTCCTTTATGGCATGATGGAACCAGGTCATGTATGGTTAAAAATGGGACTCTGCATCTGAAACAGAAGCTGGCTGTTTCTTATCTCCTTGAGTTGAATTTTTCTGTGACTAAAAGAAGAATGTTGGTTCACAGTCTCAGCCCCTGCAGATTTCACTTTGTGAACTTTGAAATGGTAGTTCTTATTTATGTAATTTTGCTATTCCAACTGAGAGGCGCTTTGCTAATTATTTCTTTTTTAAAGCACAAAAAAGTAACCGGTGTGTTTATGGCCTCGTCTGTTATTACCGTATTGATATTCCTGCACTCATTTTGACAAAATAAAAATGAACTGGACGATCAATTCCCTAATTTTTGACTACAGTTCATACTAAAAATAATTACCTTTGTGAACTCAGTAATAATATCTGCTGATGCAGTCATCAAAGCCACTTTCATTTGGTACAACCATGTGTCAGGGCATTTCAAAAAATTGAAAGGGGGTGACAATTAGCTGCATTGTTTGAACTTTTGTTTCTGCGAAAAAATCTTGCTCCCAACGTATCAAATAAAGACACTGGGCCAAGACCCCTCGCTGACACTTTTTATAACGCGCTGGGTACCCCTATAACTACACATTCCAGTGAACAGGGCAGTTCGATAGACTTAAGGTGATTGTGCTTTCCTAATGGGTAGGGCTAGGGTTCGGGGTTTAGGAAAAGCAATCTGCATTTTTGAAAGACAGTTATCACTTACAGTTGCAAATGCTAAACACAGTTTTGTTGACCCAACCATTTACCCCGACCTCTTTCCTGTGTGTACTTAATGTCGTCAGGCTTGCTGGCTGGCTCTCATTAATTTGTACTTTTCCCATTAATAGTAAATCCAATTAAAATGGATTTGAGTTCTCTCTTTTCTTTTTCTTTTGCATTTTTAGGTCAAAAGTTACGCTCATGAAAAATGCATTGCTTTCTGAATCTGCTGTTGATGTGAACTTGTAACAAAAAACCTGTTTTCCAATTAAGTTGATTTTTATGACAAACATAGACAAGCAGAGTGAAACATAAATTAAAACTTCTAACTCCAATTAGAATACTCAACTGCTACAAACTTGAAATGTAATCAATTACATTATTACATTACAATGCAATATACTATTTGACATTGCATTATACTACATTAATTATATTGCATTATGATTAAAGCGTAATGTCATTTATTATACCTCATGAAATGTTTATGCATGTTCTCTCACTAAAAGAAATCTTAAATGCAAAGCGTTAATGGCATTGGCCTGTCTCAGTATTTGGCTATTCTCACGATAGCCGGTATGGTTTAGGGTTGGCCAATAAAAACAATAGCAATGTATACATCAGTGTCCATTACTTAGCTGAGATTAGAGGAGGCGCAGATACCCATTTTTACAAATGATTTGTCTCGAGCAGTTTTTAATCATTTTGCTGGATTAACTCATTTTCTCATGATTAGAATTATCCATCAGCTGTTAAGCTCACAGCTTCAGTCTTAATGCAAGGTTACAGCAATTAAATCGTAAATTCACTAAGTATGCTGTATAAAAAAGATAAACTAACCAGTAAACTTCAATGTTTGCTTTCTGCTCATTCTGCAATGCAATCTATCTAACCTGCACTTCTTGACTATTTGAATTATAACAAAGAAAGCAGACAGGCAACACTAATCAATGTTTTGAATACTGTTGATTGACATTCAATTTTCCATCCAGATGAAATGCTTTATTTCTCATCCTGCCTTGACGAGGAGACCTGGCCACACCTGGTGGTGTTGAGTATTTGGAGTTTGCAGTTCACATAATGTTTATTTATAATAAAAAAAAAATAATAATAACAATAATAAATAAATACTGGTCCCAACTAATCTATAGTATGAAGGTATATATTTTTTTCCCCCTCTCACTTTAGTTCAGCATTCACCTATGGTATAAATCTTCTCTGCAGGTGGTGGACAATATATTCAGATATTAATTCAGTTCTGAAGGGACCAAATTTTTGATCCCTGAATTTTGGGTGTGTCCATGATAAAAGTTATACAATTATTTTGGCTTGCAAGAGGAAGAAAGTCAGAATTATGAAAACCAATCTCCAACACCAGAAAACTACAACAGCAATAAAGAACTCTGGCCGCAAGTAAAAAGCTCTCGACAGGAACCGAGGACCAATTGAAGGATAGTTGCTAATAACTACAGAACTACAGCTGTAAAAACCACCGCAGAATTGAATCAATCCTTGGAAAAGTAAGATGGTCGAATGAGTCATATTTTGCTGGGAGCTTGTCATTATTACTTTTTTCATAGGGAGCATGTCCAGACATTATGGGACTCTAGCAGGTGGACAGAGAAAACAATTTTTCATATGAAATATTGGAGATATTACCATGCTTTAAAGATAGCTGTGTGCTTAAAATGTGTGTCTTAAAACTGATCATAAATTGTACTTCCTTGTGATGACATGCCAACTTGCTACCTTAGTATATCTCTTAGTATATCTCACTTTAAGGAAATCTGCTTTCCATTATTCTGCTAACTAACATGCATTATATCAGAGAAGCTGACTTTTTTGGAACAGAATCACTGAGAAATGGAATGTTCCTAATCGGATTCAAAAATTCAGAAACAGAATATTTATGAAAAAAATTGTGAAGGTCAGTCAACAAAACTCATCAGATCAGTATCGTACTCAATGATATAACTCACTTATTTGAATCAAGATTATTTATGCATTATGTTATCTTCTAGGGGAAAATAACAAAAGCTATAGGTTGTGTTCACTACCTAGAACTGATCACAAAATATGAATTATATGGACTGATAGTTAGGGACAAAGTGTAAATTGTGAATAAAATCAAAATGCAATGACTTGCAGATCACATGAGCCAATATGTCATTTACAACAGAATATAGATTACATCTCAAATGTTGAAATTGAGACATTTTACATAAAAATGCAATTAATATACAAAACCCAAAACCAGTGAAGTTGGCACGTTGTGTAAATCGTAAATAAAAACAGAATACAATGATTTGCAAATCCTTTTCAACCTATATTCAATTGAATACACTGCAAAGACATGTTACTTAATGTTCCAACAGGTTAACTTTGTAATTTTTTGCAAATATTAGCTCATTTGGAATTTGATGCCTGCAACATGTTTCAAAAAAGCTAGCACAAGTGGCAAAAAAGACTGAGAGAATTGAGGAATGCTCATCAAACACTTATTTGGAACATCCCACAGGTGAACGGGCTAATTGGGAACAGGTGGGTGCCATGATTGGGTATAAAAGCAGCTTCCCTGAAATGCTCAGTCATTCACAAACAAGGATGGGGTGAGGGTCACCACTTAGTGAACAAATGCGTGAGCTGATTGTCGGACCGTTTAAAAACAACATTCTTCAACGAGCTATTGCAAGAAATTTAGGGATTTAATCATGTACGGTCCGTAATATCGTCAAAAGATTCAGAGAATCTGGAGAAATCACTGCACGTAAGCGACAAGGCCGAAAACCAACATTGAATGCCCGTGACCTTCGATCCCTCAGGTGATACTGCATCAAAAAACGTCATCAGTGTGTAAAGGACATCACCACATGGGCTCAGGAACACTTCAGAAAACCACTGTCAGTAACTACAGTTCGTCGCTACATTTGCAATTGCAAGTTAAAACTCTACAATGCAAAGTGAAAGCCATTTATCAACAGCACCCAGAAACGCCGCCGGCTTCGCTGGGCCCAAGCTCATCTAAGATGGACTGATGCAAAGTGGAAAAGTGTTCTGTGGTCTGACGAGTCCACATTTCAAATTGTTTTTGGAAACTGTGGACATCGTGTCCTCCGGACCAAAGAGGAAACGAACCATCTGGACTGTTATAGGCGCAAAGTTCAAAAGCCAGCATCTGTGATAGTATGGGGGTGTATGAGTGCCCAAGGCATGGGCAACTTACACATATGTGAAGGCACCATTAATGCTGAAAGGTACATACAGGTTTTGGAGCAACATATGTTGCTATCCAAGCAACGTCTTTTTCATGGATGCCCCTGCTTATTTCAGCAAGACAATGCCAAGCCACATTCTGCACGTGTTACAACAGCATGGCTCCGCAGTGAAAGAGTGCGGGTACTAGACTGGCCTGCCTGTAGTCCAACCTGTCTCCCATTGAAAATGTGTGGCGCATTATGTAGCGTAAAATACGACAACGGAGACCCCGGACTGTTGAACAACTTAAGCTGTACATCAAGCAAGAATGGGAAAGAGTTCCACCTGAAAAGCTTCAAAAATGGGTCTCCTCAGTTCCCAAACATTTACTGAGTGTCGTTAAAAGGAAAGGCAATGTAACAGTGGTAAAAAGGCCCCTGTGCCAACTTTTTTGCAATGCGTTCCTGCCTTTAAATTCTAAGTTAATGATTATTTGCAAAAAAAAAATAAAGCCTCTCCGTTTGAACATTAAACATCTTGTCTTTGCAGTGTATTCAATTGAATATAAGTTGAAAAGGATTCGCAAATCATTCTATTCTGTTTTTATCTACGATTTACATAACGTGCCAACTTCACTGGTTTTGGGTATTGTATAAGAGAATCAGCTGAAAGGACATTTAGCAAGTAATTACGTTCACTGGCATCAGGTGTGTAACATGATTGGCTGTAGTAGGGATGTCTTAGAGAGGCTGAGTCTCTCAGAAGTAAAGATGGCCAGAGGTTCTACAACCTGTGAAGGCTTGCGTAAAAAAATTGTGGAATACTTTAAAAACAAGCATTCAGAGAATTCATAGTCTCGCCCATAGTTATCCGCCAACACGATGACCTTGACCTTGACCTTTGACCTATGACCTTCAAATTTATGTCATGCCGAAAGACTCTCACAAGGAACCTGCCTGTGTAATATGAAGGCAATCGACCTTGCGGTTCCAGAGATATCAGTCCGGACAGACACACACACACACAGACACACGAAGCCATTACAATGGTCTCGCGAAACCCCTTCGGGGGCTCGACTAACAATGTTACTCAACGACAAATTGCAAAGGCTTTGAAAGTCTCATTGACTGTGCATAATATCTTCAAAAGATTCAGAGAAACTGTAAAAATCTCTGTGCGTAAGAAACAAGGCCGAAGACCTTTACTGGATGCCTGTGACCTTTGGGCCCTCAGACGCCACTGCATCACTCACCGGCATGATTTTGTCATTGACAGTACTAAATGGGCCCAGGAATACTTCATGAAACCACTGTCTGTAAACACAGTCTGCCGTGCCATTCACAGATGCCACCTAAAACTCTATCATGCAAAAAGGAAGCCATTGTTGAGCATGACCCAGAAGCACCGCCGTGTTCTGTGGGCCACGGCTCATTTAAAATGGACTGTAGCAAAGTGGAAAAGTGTCCAGTGGTCAGACGAGTCCAAATTTGACATTCTTTTTGGAAATCATGGGTGTCATGTCCTCCGAAGAAAGACCACCCCTCCTGTTATCAGCATTCCATTCAAAAGCCAGCATCTCTGACGGTATGGGGATGTATTAGTGCATATTGTGTGAGACACTTGCATGTTTTAAAAAGCACCATGAATGCTGAAAGGTATGTTAAGGTTTTAGAGCAACATATGCTCCCCTCCAGATGACATCTATTCTAGGGAAGGCCTTGTGCATTTCAGCAGGACAATGCAAAACCACATACTGCAGCTATTACAACAGCATGACATCTTAGTTGAAGAGTCTGTGTGCTGAACTGGCCTGCCTGAAGTCCTGATCTTTCACCGATTGAGAACATTTGGTGCATAATTAAAGGAAAAGTCAAAATCAAATTTAAAAAAAAGTCAAATCCAAAGAGTGTTGTGATTCCATCTTTGCCATGCCTTGTCCCATGATTTATGCCCATGCCTAGTTTAAGTTCTGTGCCTGGCCTTGCCATGATGATTGATTCTGGTATTTAGTGACCACTGCTTTGTCTGACCATTCTTAGGATTATGTATTGTGTTTTTGGTTATTTGGATTTCTGGTTTATTATTTTCATGTTTTAGTTTCCATAGTCCCTTGCCATGTTATCTTTTCATAGCCATATTCAGTTTCCCTTACCATGTTTATTTTCCATGCCTTGCACTTTGTCTCCCTTGTCTTGTCATGTGTGTATCTTTGCTCACGGTCCCTTGTTTACTGTGCCACTCATTCGGGTGATTTATTGGTTTCTGGGTTTCAATCTTCTTTCATTATCTCGTGTTCTTCCTTCCTCTTACTTTACTATCTTACTTACACATACTAACAGTTTATTGTTTTCGCTAATTACTTACCCACACTAACTTTGTATATTTTGACTAACTTACTAACAAGCACTCGGGATTGTATAGCTGCACTTACTAATTGACTAATGATCTCTCAGCAGTCGCCCTATTCTAATCTCCGCCTCCTTACCTTTCCCCAATTATCTCTGCTGCGATTTTCTGTGGATCTCCACAAATACTTTGTGCTTTCCTTTCTCTAATCTATACACTTTAGTACTCCTTGACTGGAGCTTTTGTTCTGTTCATAGGTTTGTCTTGTGATCCCTGTCTGCGTTTTGGCTACAGCCAAATTCATGTAATTAGTTTACTAATAATGTGTCAATCCGTGATTGTTACCATTGATTGCACCAGTTCTCCCTGGTCATGTGTTCTCTCCGGATGTGTATATAAGATGTCTGTTTTATTCACTTCCTTGTCAGATCGTTCTTCCTTGTTTCCTGTGCCACGCTTCTCTCGCCTTGATTCATTGGGATTTATCTTTCTGACTGGACCGTCCTTGATATCGAGCTTTGCCTATTTCCTGTACTGTTACCACATTCTTGTTTTTTGACCTCTTTTTGTCTGACTACGATTTTTGTGATTGGCGCACTGTGTATGACTCTGGATTTCGCCCCTTGGACTCTGATTTTGGATTGTGGACTTTGTACTGTTGCCAGCTCTGTTAGGGGTTTCCCCCTTCAAAAATAAAGCCTCCTTTTGCATTTTACTGGAGTTTGCTCTTGGTTAATTTCGTAAAAACCTCACAAAGAGACCCAAAACTCTCCAGCAGCTGGAAGCCTGTATTAAACAAGAGTGGGATGAAAGTCCAGTGGCTAAAATAAAAAAATTTGTCTCCTCAATGCCCAGATGCCTCCAAAATACTCTCTAAAATACTGGTTGGTGTGATTTGAAAGTCATTGCGTTTGATGTTATTCACAATTCACAGTTTGTCCCAACTATTTTGGAATGGGGGTTTTATATATATATATATATATATATGTATACATATATAATGGCAAGCCGTTTAGGAAATTATTATTTATATATTGATTGAAAGTCTGAATATATGGAATGAAACTTGAATATATGGATTAAAACTTGAATAAATGGAAAGAAAGTTTGAATAAATGGATTAGAACTTTGAATACATGGAATGAAAAATTGAATATATGGAATGAAAGTCTTAATATATATAATGGAACTTTGAATGTATTGAATGACACTCTGAATATATAAAATGAAACTCTGAATATATGGAACGAAAGTTTGAATACATGGAATGAAACGTGTGAATTTTGAGTGGAAACTGTTGTCACCATCCTGTGTTTTGAGACGATTAGTTATCGCTGTTCCTGCAAAAGAAAGTGCAACATTATAAGTGAGTCAGCACGAAATCTGGTCTCAGCAATATTAAGTAATGTAGATATAATTAGCACTTAGGCGAACGCATGTATGGGCAATAACACCCATAACCTAATCCAATATTGTTCTACTGAGGGAGAAATGTATTCACTCTTTCATAATGCAGGGAATGTCACAGGCCACAGTGCCACACGTCAGGCAATTTAGGCCAGTATTAATCCTGGAAGAAACATGCCTTCACCCTCGCAGGTGCACTGCAGTCAAGCTATCACCAGTTCGAAAAACGAAGGTCGCACTATACCCGCAATAAAATTGATACGCAAATACAGCGGATAGTGTGGTAGTAAAGTCATGTGATGCAACTGCTGTCAAGAACCATCTTGAGGAAAGAACTAACAAGGTTTATTCAACGAAAGTATGTGTGTATTTTGTGCGAAAAAAAACTGTGAACAACTTTCATAATTTGGTTTTTAAATTATTTTTATTTATTTATTTTTTCACAAAATAGTTGGTACTGTGTACAAATTGAAACGTAAGATTTGGGTGAGGTGCCATCACTCCAGATGACATGCAATTGCATCTCACATTTCCAGTGTTGAACTAAAAAAAAAAAAGCCAGATATTACTCGGAATTAATTTAGGAATTTCCTTCAAAACTGATGTTGTAGAGGTAAACAAAAAAGGAGAAAATTAAAGTGGGGACCATTATACTTGATTCATAATACCATAATGCAACAGTACTGCCCAAAAATCACTTCTAAGAGTAAAACATTAGGGCGTATTGCCGCAAAAATTAATGACAAGCAACTGTTACATACTACTTTATTTTTTAAACAAAATGTCACACCTTTTAGGAACAAGCCCACAAGTAAAAGACTGAGTTCTTCCCTCACCACTGTTTAAAAGGCACAGCTGATGGAGGATTCCATTAGTCTGTTCACACTGATTATTACAAAATAACAGCGTTTGATTTCGTGATTTTCTTTTAACTTTAGACAACAATGCATTGTCTGTTTGACATCAAAAATATGTCCACAAACAGAAACACAATTAAATCGCAGAGGAAAGGGCTCTATCTTACAGTATGTGCAAAGCTGCGCAAAGCATGACACAAACTGATCATTTCTACACAGGCAGGGTTTGTATTCTCCTTTGGAATTAAGGCAAGTTTTAGTAGTGAATCATTCAGGAACTGTTACTGCACTTCACTTGAACTAATCGAATATAACCACTGGCATTTGACTTTAAGAGAGATGAGAGAAGCAAGAACAGAGTGCGGAAGCATGTACTTGTGCTTCTTGAAGGGTGCTATAACACACACGATTCCTCGATTCCTCAGTATAAATTTCCTTTTGGCCACCGCAGTCCAGACAAGGAGAGCGCTACCAACCAGCCCCACAAGTGGCTAATTGGCTTCTAATTGCATGAGAATTATTGAACAGAGCTCTTTGAAGACTGGGGGGCTAATAGATGGTCTTCATATCTCATCCGTGCCCATCTGATATAATATTGATTTCTCCGCTTTGCTTGGGTTGAAAAGCCCATCTAACCGACCATTAATTTTAATTACATCCACCAGCAACTCATGCTACGGTTCACAGTGGCAATGAAACAGGGTTTTTTTTTTTTTTACAGCCACCCGGGGAAACAGAACAATATATTTTTCTCCTGAATTCTCCCTGCTGCAGCTTCTCATGGTTTTATACAGCTTTTTGAATATAAATGATGAATATAAATGCATATATATTTGAATATAAATTAAGCCTTGTGCGTTCCTGGGGCTCAATTTATATATGTCAATCACATTGTGTCAGATTCTGCTTGCTTTCTTTTCAGAATATAATTTAATCTGAATAAAAATTAATACAAGTTTATGAGCATTCAAGGGCTGCTATATTTGTAAATAAAAATATGCCAAAATATGTTACTTGCTTCTGAAAGGTAATTTTGTTTATGTATAATTTCTCACAGTCCAATTCTCATTCAATCTAAGGATGATTTGTGGGAAGTGCTGAAGACATACCTTGTCATTTTTGCTTGGCACCGTATGCCGTGTGCTTTGGGATCATAAAAAATGAAGCCTTATGGCCATATAAACCTCTCTAGGGTCTTACATGGTTGGACAGTGCTGTAATATACTAGGCAAGCATGAAAATTGGAGAATATAGCCTTAAGTCAGCGTTAACTTTTAAACATGAAGTTTTTGTTTATTTTTTCAAATTCCATGACACCGTAAGAGTGCATTTGGGTGAACACGGACAATATTTGTTTCCATCTCTGTGTTTATCTATTGTAATTTGGCACATTTAGCCGCACATTTATTGGTGCATAGATGTTATTTTCAGCAAGAGTTGAGCCATGCCTCAAGCTGGAAAAAGAACATTCTACTGTGTCGGATTTTGTTACTATTTATTTATTTTTCTAAAAGGAATTCTCAGAAGGCCTCCCAGCGGAAAGTTTGAAATGACACTGGACAACTAGCCAAAAGAAGTTTACAATTTCAGTGTTTTTCAAAGGTAGGGGTTCTATAAATCCATGCCGTCGGGGAAGTGGGACATTAAATTGCTTCTATTGTTTTTCCCTGGAGCTTTGTGGGTTATCTGTCACAATGTGATAACTACTCGTGAAGTCTAAAGAAGTGCTGGTCGGCTGTTTCATTTCCTGGATCTTTGATACCAGCGGATGGGTTCATGGGGGCTTCCTCAGTGACCATTTGGAAATAAATGCCTCATGACCGGGCCTGGCTCTCGAGTCTGGCTGGAAGATTATCTCCTCAGCAATCGCCGAAATGACACTAACGCGAGCGGCTACAGTTTGGGGGCGGTGGGAGCCGGATTGGACTGCGGCAGGAGCTACCTCTTTGGAGCCCGACCGGTTATCTCAGGTTAATGTGTAAAATTTTCCTCCGCAAATAACATAGCCGGCGAGAGAAGATGAACTACCTTGGCGTTCACGGACGCGAGCGGCCGACCGGATGAGAGCGGCGGGGATATTTCTTAATCTGGCAGTCTGTTTCTGTCAGAGCTTGTTCCTGGTGAAATTATGATAACTTGCAGTGAACTTACTTCCATTATGACTGGATGAGCCGATCCTTCATCCAGTTATGGCCTACAAGTCTCCCCATTCTGTCCGACAGGTAGGAATTTTAGCTTGATCAATGAGGTGGACTGTATTCAGTAACTGGGGCGAATGAACAACAGTATCACATTACAGCTTCAGAAGCAGAGTTCAGTTATTAACTCCACTCCGCACTCTTTTCACACAATGTGCACTTTTCCCTATTGGTTTAATGAGCTTTTGTCTCACAATGAAAGGCCAAAAGCTTCCTTTTGTGGCCAGCATTCCTAATTATGCTCTGACATACCATAGTTACCTCAGTAGTTTTAGCATAGTCATGTAAAGATATAGCATCTGTAGGTAAGTGTTAATAGACTGTATAACTTTGTATCAAAAAATCTTTTGTAAAAAATTCTATTATTTATTTCATTAATGTGTTTATAAATCGTAAAAAGTGGACACTGGGCAATATTTCTCAGTTATTCTCAGTTCTCAATAGTAACTCATCAAAGCATCAGCTAACTGGATAATGTGGGATATTTTTGCAACTCTTTTTTGTTTTTTGTACTCATACTCTTTTTCAACCGTTTTTGAAGCAATAATAAAAAAACAAAATCTCTACTGCCCTCACTGAATATATCACACTAGAACACTCAAAGAAAGGAAACAAATTGAATATCATTTCCCAAAGAATAAAAAAAGTGAAGGAAATTGTCATCAATAACAACATTCTTGTCAAGAATTTTGAAAAGGTAGAATGAATAAAATTCAATATATGTTGTTGTCACGCATGCCTGTGGGTTGAGAAGTAGCTATGCATCTGCTTTTTAACTTAATTTAAAAAATAAATGAATGTTTTTCTCTTCCTGGCATGATACCGTACGATAAATAGAACTCCTTGGTAGGAAACAACAGTGGCAAAACAGGAGCACAGACTCATTATACTTGAGATATTGCTCTCTGAAATACTTGGCTGAGCAGTTTTTTTAGAAGGGGATATTTGAAATTCAGAAAGGCGTCATTCTTTGGAGATGATATTTCTTTTGTCTCAGTAGTCCTTTGTGTTAATATTTCAACTGAAAATGAATTCTGTGATCTGCGAATGACAGTCACAGTCGTAGTGACTAACTCTGCAGCCGTAGTGATACGGATGGCATGCGAGTGCCAGTGTTTTGCAAGATGCCCTTATAGCATTGTGAGTTATCAGGTGCCAGAGCTGGCTGTAGAGTCAGAGGCCGAGCAGGAATGGCAGGAGAGCCTCTAACTCATTTCCTACATGCATGTAGCAATACAGAGACCATCCCAGACACACCCATACAGTCCTGATGGTGCTCTGGTATACAGTCATCACACAAGGAATTCTGCAATATTTTATTATTTTAATAAGTCAGAGAACTGACTTTTGAAACTCAGTTCTTTTCCATTACAGGTATTGATTGTTTGGGCACTATTTGATATGATACAATTTATTTGTATTCCTACCTATCAATTTTACCATCCCACATGGGCACTTCTGTATGCACCTCCAAAGCAACTATACAGTGTATGCTTGGTGCATTATTTCCCTCCCATAATTAGTCATCCAAAGCAGTTGGGTAAGTAATTCTCAGTTTGGATTGGATAATCTTTTTAGTTTCCGACTCTGGCCAAAAGCATGAGCCACGGTTTTCGATGATTACAATCCTCATACTCATAGTTTAATTTGGGGGGCATCAAAAATTTACTACAGCAATTACTGGCTGCAATGGACTTCTCTACAGTTCACTTTTATTCTTGAGGTCAGATTTTTTGCTGAAAATAAAAACATGGCAGTTACCTGTTCCACCTATACGAGCCAGCAGTACCAGGAAATATTTTTCTGGACCCTTTGCTTCATGTCTGCATCTCTCCCAAATCTTTCATTTGATACTCAGAAAATATAGTGTCGTGGTTTATGTGGTGTGCACATTGTTTGGACTTTTCTTTGCGGCTCTCATCTCGGGACGATATCGTATTCCTGGACTATCGAATTCTTTACCCAGATGGCTGATTGAGCTGGGGCGGCGCTTTCCCAGACTCTTTATAAGCAGGAAGTCTGGCACGCCCCCTTCGCTAGAGTGTCTGTTTTTAGCATCACACTATAGCATAAGATATCTTTAGTCAGGTTTTGTATGACTTTCTATCTTCTAATTATTGGAGTTTCTTCTCCCTCTTTCTATCTTGCTTTCCTTCCATGGTTCGGACTATTATACGTCCATTGGAAGCCCGAGTACTTTCGTTCGGTCTGTATTATTCTCTGTGTTCGTGCTACTCTCTCACTCTCAGGTCGTTGCACTTGGCCTCCGAATTCTACCGGCCATTACATATCGTCTGTGGCTCAAATATATTGCACTGGATGATCTACAATCTAATATTCCTGAAAAATGCCACTACTTTTCATTCGCAGAAAAGTTTATCATGCAATACAGTCAGCAGTAGCAAAAAGGTGTGTCAATCACTGGTAAGTAAAATATGATGAGTGGGTTTGTTTTTGAAACTTCATATGGCAGGACCAAATTTTTGTTGTGTTTTTTATATCATTTTGCATGTGAAGACAAATGGCTTTATACCAAGTAGATATTATGCTGCACAGGTTACAATCAGGAAGTACAAAGTGAACAAAGTCAAGATTATTGTTTATTAAACGGATGATTGGTGTATTAAATCTTTGGTGCTTATATTCTGCAGGGAGATTTGCAGTTGAGGAGCATCAGTCCTGAGCAGCGGCAGTGTGAATCCCCCTGTGAAATGTATGGAATTTGGGTAATTTTTGTAATGGCTGATGACTTCAGGTGACACTGACAAAGCTTATGAGGCCTATGCAGAGGAGACACTGAAAAATCTTCAAAGATAATGCTGTGATGGAGAGATGGAGGGATTCACATTATGGTTTTATGAAGCTCTAGAACATGAAGAAAGACATTTAATAAGACAGCAGTAAGGTCATAGGCTACCAATATTGCTGTATTTCTGAGCTGTTGGGTAGACATATGCAGGTGATCTCGCACAATTGATCGCTCTGAACAGAGATGATAAGAGGAACTATCAGCAAGCTTGCAGAAGGATGTGAAAGGATACCAATGGAAATATATCATGACCCAAAGGTTGAAAAGGATAGTCTTCTGTAATGAACTCCGCTTAGCTTCGCTTGTGGCGAAGCATTTATTCGCTCCTCCAACAAAATTGCAAATGGTTAATCTAATTACCTGGGTCTATTTGTTTCTTTGTCTGTCTGTTTGTCAACAAAGTATTAAAAGAAAAAAGTACTCGAAAGATTTGGTTCACGCTTTACTGGCAAGAAGGCAGTATTAATTTCTGGTAGTGATTCCTGGGACCTTATGAGTTACCATTAAGACAGAATGCTGTGAAAACATAAAATTGTTCTTCAGTGAAGTATCGCAAACTAAACGTTGTGCTATTAATACTGGAACTAAATTCATACTAACATCCAAAACTCGCAATTGTAATTTTATCAAGAAATTTTTATAAGTTTTGAGATTGCTTGGAGTCAAAGAATTGCTCGTCAGAATTGCTGCGTTCCTCAATATCAGTTCGGGGGGCGACTGCTTTGTAAGCTAGATTCTGATCCAACCAGAGTTGCATTTATTTTCATTTATAGGATTTATACAAGCTGCAAACATCCTAATTGATGTTTTTCATGTTTAGAGCAGGTATTTTCCCTCCTATGCCAATGTTGACAAACATATCCATGCATGTAATGAAGAAAAAAAATTTCCATATCTGCATTGTAATATATTTTAAAAAGTTACACATAGAGGGTGGGGGGCTGATTAAATAAAAAAAATGACAGCTTCTTACTGATGAAAACTAAATGATGTTGTGAAAACCACACATTCATTATGTAAGCAAGGGATAGAGAGTCAACCCTGCTGTGTGTCATGTTTAAGTTATAATGTTCAGGCAAATTATTTAGAAAAAACTCAAAACACTAAAAACTTGTTTTCAGCAATCTAATCTGGAGCTAACTGACTTCCTCAATGTCTGATTCGATCACTTTAAAAATGTTATTACATGAATGGTACTTGCTAATCGAGAATAGGGAAAAAACATGTCCAACGCTTGTAAACATGTAAAACGCTTAGTCACACATTACAGTGACATTTTGACACAACTGAATGAAAAAAAATCACAATGATTCTATTGCAAACTTCCATTATAATCTTAGAATTGTAGTCTTCGTGGGGCTCAACTGAGACCCTTCTAGTAATTGATGAAAAGGCTTTCACTCAGTGATGAACAGAAGAACTTGAATCTTGAGTCTGTTTTGTAATTGAGTATCTCAGATGAAGAGTTTATCTGGCTTCTGTGAAAGTAGGTGAGATTTTTGATTGTGGCTGAGTAATGGCCCTTCAGTTGTAGGCAGTACGCCGGGGGGAAGGGGGGATGTTCACTTCTGATGCATTTACTCAAGAAGACTTTAATGCAATATCTTCAAGGGAAGAAAAGCGATAAGAGCGAACATTTGTCTGGAAGGAAAATTTCCCAGCAGCATTGGATGGGAGCAGAATTGCAGATTGTTTTGTGTCTAAACTTTGACGTTTGTGATTAATAGATCACCCAAGCTCTGTAAATGAGCTTTGGTCGTGCTATCGGTGCATTGTCCACAGGAGCATTGAGCAGTGAGGGCACTGTTCAGCGTATTCACCAATGATGCATTTAATGTGAGAGAAGCTCACGAAAAGCGAAAAGCTGCATGCAGCATACCCACTCATGCCAGCCATGCACACATCCTATACAGGAAGAGGCGCAGGTTACACAATCTGTCCAAGCCACAGTCAACTGGGTGGCCACTGGGACATACTTAGAACCATCTGGTACAGGCATTTTCCAATGGGAAAACCTACCATCAGATCCAAGGTCATGAGAGAGACTCTCAGCACCTTATGCATACAGCTCGCCAAGGTTTACCCTATGCTCCATGGACAGGCTCACGCTTTAGCTGGTATTATTTAGCATTATTTAGCCAGTTTCATATCCCATGAGTATCCTGCAATTTACCGGTGATGGAGGGAGATGACAGCAGAGTATACTTAAGTACAGTATTGTGGCTTATTCTGTTTTACTCCTTAGTTACTTTAGCCTACATTCATAGTGGCTGAGTTGACTGGGCACTGCTATAAACTGGCACCTCTTTTGCCAGTTATTTTAACTGTTATCTTACAATAAATTTATCACAGAGTTCTGTGTATGTTAACTGTGAACCACAGTTAATGCGCGCAGGACCCTACTTAAAGTTAAAAAATTAAGGAAACAATGCGATAATTTTACTGTTAAATTCAGTAAATTTACAACAGTGAGCAAGTGTGGTCCATTTACAGCCTGGCCCTGTTATCTCCCCCAAAGTCAAGTGGGTTTCCTTTTCTCTGCATGGAAACAGTGCTGTACTTCCTCAGCTACATCCTCAATGACCTTGGGTTCCTGAGTAAAATCAGGGAGTCTGTCCTCCTTGCCTAAAATTACCCTGAACTCCGACCACTATCAGGAATGACCCCAGGCTGCAAGCAGGGTGCAAACATCGCCTGATTCAGATTGTCATGTAGAATAAGTCTTTTAAATGCTTAGCATTCAAGATGACCGGAAAGGTCTGAAGTTATGCTGAAATAACGTTCTTGGAAACTGCTGGCATTCATGACAACTTAAAGGCTATTTTCTGTTTCTTCATGGGCTGCAAGGAAAAAAAAATCCAATAGTTTCATTTTTCAAACTATTCCAATATCCATTTCAAAAACGCTTCATCTTAAGAGGCTGAAATTCTCAGGTTATGTCAAAAATTTACCTTTCGTGAAAAACAAGCGTGTGTCCTGTCAGTTTATGTGCCTGTAAAAGCTTTAGTGCTCTCTTTACATAGGAATCACATTTGTGGAATGCAATTGGCATTCCTTACATGTGCCAAAGTCCAGTAAGTGTAAGCATTTTTTCATTAAGGTTTCTAATGATTTTATCCTGAGGATGTTTGATCATATATCACTGTGCAAGATCTTTTCATGTGGAACCCCCCCACCCCACTTCACCCCTGTCAGACACTGCATATCTAAACTGTCCTATCGATCTATGGAAAACAGTTAATCTCAATTCTCTCAATTACTTATTGCCAATGCAGTGCATCAAAATGCCACAGTTATCGTTCAGTAACTAAACAGAGCCAGTGTTCCTGCCTACGCAGATTGTATTGCTTGTATTGTATTTGCTCAGAGCCATGTTGCCTATATGTACTACTCAGTGTGATAAAACATTGGAGCAGTCGGAAATTAAAATGGCTCCTTGTGTTTGCTCTTGCGCTGCCTCCTGACAGCACTGATTTTTATGTGGTGATTTGCAATAGAGCTGACATAGATAATTACTCTCGGGCTGGTTCCACAGAAATGGGTTAAACTTCGTCCTGGACTAAACTGCATTCTGTATGGAGAATTTCCATTGAAAATTGTATTTGGATAATGATTCATTTGTGTTCATGAAATAGGCCATTATTCATTTATTTGTTTGTTTGTTGGTTTATTTGTTTGTTGTTTAATTTATTGGTTTATCCCTTTTTTTCAAATTATGCTCAAATCAAATCTCTTTGCTGCAATCTCCTTTATCATTTTTAGACTGAACAGGAAAGAATGCAAAATCTGCTAAACCAGACGTTCCAATCACCGCTCCGCTCATCACACCATGGAGAAAAGCAGCAGCGGCTCGTGAACTGGCAGTAGGGGAAGCTCAAACAATCCCTTAAAATTAATGACTGGTCATGACCTGTTTCCATTCATTCATTTAAATTACCATGACAGAAACTCCGAAAACTCTCTACATTATCAGATGTGGCCAGTTTTCATTTAAAACGCATACTGATTTTGACTCCAGACTTCTTACGCTTTTCTTTACTCAGGGGTTGGGGTTGGAAGCAATGCATTTGTTTCATGATCGTTTGAACGAAAGAAGATAATGTGAAACGTTTTTATGCAACTCCATTGCTTCAAACTCCTCCATGCACAAGTACTTAAATTCCACGCAAAAATCTCTTACATACGCGTTGATAGAATAATTGCTGTCAACAGCAGAGGAATGTAAAAATGCCTCTTGAACTCATGCAGAATGCGTGTCGTTGACAGGTATGCGTTATTAATGAAAACTGGCCGCATCAGATAATGTTGAGTTTTCGGAGTTTCTGTTATGGTAATTTAAATGAATGATTGAAAACAGGTCATGAACAATCATTAACTTTAAGGGATTGTTTGAGCTTCCCCTGTTACCAATTCACGAGCCGCCACTGGAGAAAAGCTGAGTAACTTCACTGGTCTTTTTTCCTAAAAAAGCTTAGTGACTGGTTTGATTGATGTGAGGTATGTTGCAATTCAGTGATTTTCTGTCAAAACCATCATGGAAAAGCTATTCTAATGTAGTGCCATTAAGGAATGTAACTAGTTCAGGCAGGAAACTCTAGAAGAGCTACATCAGCTGACAGCAGCCTGGTAAGCTACCAGCACGTCAGCATCAGCAGGCACACAATAGGAGGATACACATCACGAGGTCATACAGCGGTCTATTTGAAAGACGTCAAGCTCACTTACTTCTGCTGCTGTTTGCAATGACTTTTCATGCTATGCAACATGCTGTTTGGTTTTTTGCTTTGCCACCTCCACCCCAGCCTCCACCTGTTTGGTTCTGCTCACATCGGGGGGGATTTTGATTTCCGTTCATGACTATGTTTGTATGTTCGCTGCGCCTAGGCAGTACATTCCTCCAGAGTAGAACTGCCACCAATATACAATGTAACGCTTATACCCATGAATAAATCTAATGTTCTATTTTATTGAAACGTGAGTTTTCCTGAATGGAATAACAGCATCAGTGATAATCATGATGCAAAGTCTTGAATAGCAGAAAGATAAAGCTTTCTAATATTCCTATGCATACCTGAATGTTATTGAATGTTTTTAGAGGAAACCGTAATACGCTTTTCACAGAAACCATGAAAGTATGATACTACTCTTTCATATTGAACTGCAATGGCCATCATGACCTGTGGATGACTGTATTGAAAGAGTGAAAGAAGTGCCAATTTTGTTTGTTACAAGGTCATCTCTGTGAAATCACCAGGTTGAATTGCACAGTTGAAGTTTTGCTTATCGAATCGAGAGGACGATGCTCGCAAATTTGGAAAACAATGTTATAGGCCGGGCTGGGGCACTTGATACAGCTTCTTTCAACAAATTGAAATGCGGTGATTGTTCTCAGCTTAAACCACAGCAAGGTCGAAGCCATTAGATTTGGTGGGCCGCTGAAAATTAGCATCAGGGAGAGAATAGGTGATTGAGTAGAAAGCACAGCTCTGACTCGCATTCATGATGGCGCATTAGAGGGCTTCATCACAGGAACATCTGCTGCTCCTCTCCCAAGATGGAAAACAAATTATTCTTGTCTGCTTTCATTTTGTTAAGCAACTGAAACAAGAACCTAAATATGCAAGTATACATGACAATATCATTAACCCTTAGAGCACTAAATACAAGTAGCGTTGCTTAACGATATAAGACATCAAATTCAAAGCCGTTGTAAACCTATCATGCGGCGACTTGTTAAAAAGAGCTCCCACAGGGATGTTTTTTTAAAAAGATAGTTTTTCAACAGCTCATGATAATTTAATTTATATATATTTTTTTAATTTATTTCAGCGCTCTAAGGGTTAAAAAGAAAGCTTTAACATGGTCTGCATTTCATGAGTTGGAGGGATAGAAATACCTCAGATTTTGAAAGGTTTTTCTCTTGTGAAAAACCTGATGTTCATGTTAGAACTAATAATTACTCTTTTGAAAGGGAAAAAAAGATAGGTGTGCGCATATTTCACATCATGTGTACCTCAAAGACACATCAGCTCAGACATCATTACAGCTCTTATCTTGTGTATTTCAAATACAGGCTGCTCTTTCTCAGTTTCTGCGTGACATCTTCTGCGAGGAGCCATTGAAAACACACTGCGCTCAGGGACATATTTTTAGGATCCAGATATGTTTCTGGATATAATTTGCCCCTGCTTTTGTACTAAAGGGCTTGGTGGCCATGCATAACACGGATGGTTGCTTTAATGGTGCACCATTATCCCCCCCCCCCCTTCTTATCTTTGGGGTCAGTTTGCCCGATTCAATGTTTACCATCTCTAAAAACATGGTTAACATACTTTTCAGCTAGATTTTTTCCTCCTAATTTAATGGGAAAAAACATGATATTAGCTCAAAAAAATGTTATGTCCTGTACTCGTTTCAGTTGTCAGTGTTGTCTAGGTCATTTTGCCCCCAGATTGATTATTATGTACTCTTTCAAAAAAGAAAATATACATTGTTTTTGGCATCAATTTATTATACATGAAATGTTTTGACAAATGTGGAAAACAGATTGAAAAGAAAGTTGAATCAATTATTCAATATTTGTATAGTTCCTTTTTTGGAAGAGTATATTTCAATATGTTTTCCACATTTGTCAAATATTTCATGTATCATAAATTGATGCTAAAAACAATGTATAGTTTCTTTTTTGGAAGAGTATATAAAACAATTATTTTGATCTTGTTTTTGTATTGTTGCCTAATACTGAGGGTATTTTCAAATTTATTTCTCATTAATTTCAGATTTGGTCCCATGCATTTCACTATAACCGTGTAAGATCAATGCTTGATCGATAAAGGAAGGATTGGGGAATCATGTTTTATTTATTCTGCTATTGGTTAGTAGAAAGGTGTAAATGAGCTGAGAGGAGATTGGGTGACATTTTCCGTTACACACATTGTTTGTTGTTATTCATTGCGGGGATCAAACTGACCTCAAACCAGAAATGGTTTTTTTAATTTGAACATTCTGGGAAGGTAAATACACCAAATGCAGAAAAAAGCATTTTTCTTGATTGCTAGAAAGCTTGAACAGAAATATAGAGGTCAGAAAAAAGACTGCAGTTGATCAATGTTGTTGGGTTGTTCACTGATTTGTTTAATGGAGCAGTTTACACTGCATAGCCATATGGCTGAACCAGATTAGTGTTCGTAAAATAATAACTCCTTTCTTCTCTATGAGAAGAACATCCTAAACAGCAAAGAAAATGACTCATACAATCATCATCTCACACAAACATCACAAAAACAATGCATCACAGTATAGAAATACATCCCCATCATTTGTGAAAGAAAACAATTATTAATACACGCCTGCCCATTTTTTCTTGTCTTACCATATTTTGCCTATGTTTCTAAGTAACCAGACAGACAAATTATATGTTAAGAAAAAAATGGACAAGTCTGTAATTGCACTGTAATTGTGAGCACAGATAAGGTGCGTTTCATATGTTTTTTTTTTCCCGACTGTTATGTTCGCGTTCTGGTCGTGTCCCGCACTGCCATTAGAATCCTCCTCACGTCTGCGTTTCGGTCCAGGTCTCGTCTTCTCTCGAGCACGCGCTGCTTCTTCGCTATTGGCTGGCTGCGGTATTTCCTTATTACTTCAGCGCTGTTCTGGCTTCGGGCCTGTCTAAGCTTAAAGTCAATCAACTGTTTTTAGTTACTAACAGTAACTAACATTCACGGGGGGTGTTTTAGATTGGCACTTTCCCTTAACATTTCTAATTTAGAGAGGGTGTTCATTGTCATGATTTCCCACTTCGTTACAATTTCAGATATTGCTTTACTTTGCTGCGTAACTTTTTCACGCTTCCTTCAATCTGCTTACTTTACTGGTACTTTGCTGAGCACGCCCATTTTCTTAATAGGCTTGTTATGTCATTTAGCCTTTGTCCAATGTCTTCCCCTCATGCTTTGTTTCCTTCCTGTTCTAGCCAGGTGTTTCCTGTCCCCTCATCAACCCGTGTTCCTTTATATTCTGTGGAGGTGTTCCTGTTGGCAGTTGGTCTGTTGCATTGTCCTCATGTCATGTCTTTGTGTTGTTTTGTGTAATTGTGCCAGGTCTGTCTGTTGTGTTTCCAAGTCATGTTCTGTTTGTCCCCATGCCATGTCCCCTCGCCTTCGGTCTTTCCACGCCATGTTCTAGTCTGTGTTGTCTCTGTGCCATGCCTTGTGTTCTCGTGCCATGTCTGTCCGTTGTGTTCCCTCACTATGTTTCCCCACGTCAAGTTCTGTTGATCTCCCCGCCATGTCTCCAAGTCGTTTCCTCATCATGTTCTGTTTCTGTTTGTGTCCATGCTGTGTCTCCGTGCCATGCCTTGTGTTTCCACGTCCTTTTTAGGTCCTCATGTTTGTTTGTCTGTCTGTCTCCAGGCCTCTTTCCATGCCTGTCCCATGCTGTGTTCCCTAGTGTTTCCATGCCTGTCCCATGCTGTGTTCCCTAGTGTTTCCATGCCTGTCCCATGCTGTGTTCCCTAGTGTTTCCATGCCTGTCCCATGCTGTGTTCCCTAGTGTTTCCATGCCTGTCCCATGCTGTGTTTCCTAGTGGTTTCATGCCTGTTCCATGCTTAGTCTGTGCCTGTGTTCGCGTACCTTCTTCCATGTTCTCATGCCCTATCCCCATGCCATGTATCCAAGCCTTTTCCATGCTGTGTGCTTCATGTACATGAATATTCCGTGTTTAATAAATGTCCCTGTAGGAGTCAAGACTCGCTTTTGGTGTCACTCCTCGAAACGTAACACCCACTTTGTGATATTTCCAGCCTATTTGTGACCTGAAGCTTGTAGACTGCCTTCAGAGATTTCCGGATATTATTGAATGACGTTTTCAAAAGGGGAGAGCAGGACTGAACATAAAAATGTCTGCACGGTACGAACGGTTGCGATAGGATTTTGACAGCCGGTGCTGCGAGAACACGAGACAATACCTGTTCAACCAAGAGGCGCTGCATTGCCATTAGAATCCAATCAGGTAGGGGTGCAGCAGCGAATTATGTGACATCAGAGGAATTATGCACACTCCCCGCAGTACACATGAGTGATGTGGAGTGTGGGTGGGTGGCCTGTTAGAGTTATTGTTGCAAGCGATTCAGCTGTTGAAATGGGTCAGTGAAAATCAGCAACATCCAACGGGATGGCATGTCCCCTGTCTTCGAGGCTGGTTTCCATGACGTTCTTGTGAGAGGCCTAATCAGAGCCGTCCAGTGGTTTCTGTTCTAAAATCTGAACTCCCTGCCACTCATCTCTGACTAAGAGAGCATGTTACCCCATCACGCACAGGGGTAACGACTGCGTTCTTCAATGACTTTTTTGCATTCACTTAAAAGCCGACACTTCGCCTGGACATAAATGCTAGTGGGCTGCTGTTCTGCTTTATTTTCAAATTGCTCGTGGGCGGACAGCTGTGCTCACAGTAGTACGTGTTTGGACCACTGTATGATGGGCAGCTGAGGCAAGATGGGGGATTCGATTGCTGTTGAATTTTCCGCCCAAACGAGCAGGAACAGAGAAATATCCGAGGAAGTCAGGATGTCCTTGTGCTTTCATGACATAAAAACTATGTATAAAAGCCGCAGTAGCTTCTGGGTACATCCCTCTGCAATGCCCATGCATTCCATATTCAGCTCAACTGTTGACTTAAAAGTGAAGCATCACACCGCGGCTCACATGCTGTGAACCTCTCTGGGTCAGATCCAGCCATCCAGGAGCATCTATATTTCACTTCACCATTCTCCACAGTTCGTATAGTGCTGCATATTTATAGCATGAATAAATAAATGTATTAAATTATTTATGATGTTGGTTCTAGATGTTTTTTTTTTGTAGGTCAGCCTGCATTAACCATGTTTAAGAGACGGAGCCTGTGCTGTACCATCCGACATGACATCTGGGCTCTCTGGCAAAGGCCCAGTATGGTTTGTTTGACTGTTGGCAATTAGTTAGCGACACACAGCTCATTTCTGGAATTCAAATGAATGGCGAATTGTGTCTGAGATTCTCACAGATGGCGAACATTCTTCCAGCAGGTGTCAACATTGACACCAATACGTCAATTCGGCCAGCTGTGTTTGGGCCACTTCTGCTGTATCCAGCGGCCTTCACTCAATAAAAAAGAGGCAACCGTGGCTCTCTCTCTATCTTGTAAATTGAGATAAAGAGTCGTGTCTGTTCAATATTTAGTCCCTATTATGCTTTTGGCAGGATGTATTTGCACCTGCGTGAATGTGACTTTTATTGACTAAGTCCCCCGTTGGAGAGCTTCAATCGAAGAACAATGTATTCCGCTACACTGAAATCATGCCCACTGGTGACTTTCTGTAAAAATAAGGGCAACTTCTTTTTTTCAGAATATTTTCACGAGGAGATGTTTTGTGGGGTGACCCAGTTGTTTAAAGGGTTGCTCTGTCACCTCGCAGAAAGAAAGTTGAAGACTTGAATTCAGCCCGTTCCCATTACGCTCACTGGATTTTCATTGCACATTCTGGCTTCCTCCCGCAGTCCAAAAACATACATCTTGGGCTACTTGGATACTACAAATTAGCCATCTGAGTCAGAGAATGGATTTCGATCCTAGTGATGGATTAGCAAACAGTCCAGGGTGTGTTCCGGCTTCTCGCCCATTTCATTCCGGGATGCGCTCCAGCTCCAGGTCTCAGTGGCCCTGCGGGTTCGAACTAGCAAGGATGTACCTTTGATCAGAGACACGTGCATTATAAAAAACATTCTGAGCTTTTGGGTCTTTCGTGATAAATGTGTCCACTGGCTGAAAGTTTAGCCATCAGACAACATGAGTTAACCATGCTTTAATTTTTCACAGGTGCAAGCAGATTGCCTATCCGGATGACCTCCCGCAGATTTCGGTGGTCTTCATTTTCGTGAACGAGGCCCTGTCGGTCATCCTGCGGTCTGTCCATAGCGTGGTCAATCACACCCCAGCTCACCTCCTGAAGGAGATCATCTTGGTGGATGATAACAGTGACAGCGGTAAGTGTAACATGGTGTGGAATTCATAACCTGTGACCAGGCACTGCTGAAAATAATACCAGGAAAAAAGAAGCTGGGAGTAGTTTGGGTGGGGTGGGGATTTGGAGATTGGTTTGGGGTCAAACTCTTAAGACGAGAGGGATTCACTGGCACGCAAATTAATTACAAACTAATGAAATTAAATTCCTCCCATCGGCCACCCATTATCATTATTATCATCATGTGCCAGCCACTGCCTGTAGGTCGAGCATCATGGATCGTCATGTTGAATGGCCCTCTCTTTTTCTACAACATTGGATAAATCACATGCATTGAAACATTGCATTAGAACTACTTATCTTTGGTTGTTGATGTAATTGCTGACAATAGACACTTCTCTCATAGGATTCATTTGAAATACTTACCTTCTCCATGTAAAGGTAAGAAAAAAAAACCTGGGTTAAAGAACACAGCCTTATCTCACTCTTTTTTGATCTTAGAACTTTCTGGAATACCACTGTCATTCATTACAATGGCAGTCTGTTCCCAATTCATATTTATTGTCATTCCACCATTATTCAAACATTCGACCATTTTTGGATGATGTACCTGATCAAATTCCTTGGTGTTGTCAAAAAAGTAAATATAGACATCTTTTTTCATGCATCTATTGCTCTTTACTGATGACTCATTGGTTGAATATTAATTCCCTTGAACTCATGCCATATCTAAACTCATTCTGTAGTTACCTCACTTATTGGTCTATTATTCTCTGCTGCATTTCAAGTAATAATTTTGTCATATGATTCGTCAAGCTAATCATCCCGAGACTCTTTGAGTGAAGTAACAAAAACCGACTGCTTCTTTTGATCTGGTAAACATCCACTATTTAACATTACTTTCCACAAGTCAAACGTTAAATCAATGTATGTGTCCAGTGCTTTTAATGCTGCAGCAGGCAATTCATCTGGACCTGTTGCTTTGCCATTTTTCATTGAGTTTATTTATTTTTGAACAAGTTTCTCAAGATGTTCCCTCCAACTGTCAGCTCAAATTGAAGAATTGGCTCCCTTTCATTGTCGTAGAGCTCTGTGATAAATTTGCAATCGCTTGTCACTTAAATAAGTTGTGGCCATGTGTGTCCTCGACACAAGCAGATTCCTTCTTTGCACTTTTATTGTCAGTTAGCTTATCCATTTTCGCATGCAGTTCCATTGATTTAAACTGACCTTTCAAATTTTAAATCTCCTTGCATTGTTTTTTAGGCTGTTATATTTCCCTATTCTATCTTTCCTGTCTAATTCTTTGTACTTTTTATCATGGGTTGCTTTTAATTTTGCTAGTCTTCCATTTTATATAAGATCTCATCAGTCATCCCTTCCAAATTTTTTTCTGTTGCCATTGTTTTGGAGTGCAGTACGGAGCTACTGTGCTACTGAGCGCAACGTACCATATTGATTCTGTTATATCTCTAGCTAAACAGTCATTTTGATCTGTACAAAGTTATAATCAGAGTTAATATCTGCTCGTGGCAAGGCTTACGCTTTTATGATGCTGTGTCTCGCAATGCTATCCCTCTGGCTTCACCACTGTTCTCAACTTAGCACAGTTTGGGGTGATGTCCCCAATTCAACAACCCTTATTGGGTTGCTGGTGGCCTCCCCTGGGTATAACTTGCCAACCAAAGTGATGTGACTGATGGTGCTCACTGCCAAGTACTTTTAGCCATAAGTGAGAGTCAATTTCAGGACACCAATCGTCTTGTCCAAAATCACATTAACAAGAATGGACAGCATGACGAGTTTTCAAGGGTCCTACCCCTCATACTACACCACACACCACAATGCACTCATACTGAACTCCATACTGTCTGTTCTAAACTCCAAAAAAAATAAAAGAAAACAATAAAAAGGGATGCCTGGGATCCTTATTGACGATGTTTCCTTTTTCCTCCACTAGTGATTCATATGAGTATGAAAAAACAGGAAATCAGACTTCATATTAGCAAGCTGTTAATTGAAGCAATCAGCTTCACTACTGTTGCCTGCCAACTGCACCAGCAAACCATGACCATATTTACATGTAGTTGTTGAGATTTTGTCACAACTGCACAAATTTATAATTTATCTATTAACTGTACCAAACTGTTCAGCAGTAGGTACCATGTAATATTCACAAAACGCCGCATATTTAGAGTGTGCCTACTTCGTTGTTACCTCGCCCTCTCAAAGAGGTAGGGCGAGGGTGTTGTAATTGTCTCATTTTGTGCATTTGTTTTTATTTATTTTTTCTTTACAAATATTGCCAGAAAAGCACTGCCTCAGTACACATTGAATTTGGCCAAAAGTTGGCTGACCCAGCATAGATCCCATTAAATTTTGTAACTGAGTCCAAGTCAAGGTGAAAGGTCACTGAAAATTTTTTTTTTGCCCACAACTCTGTCAAAAATGGTCTGATTTACATTAAACTATTGCCAAAAATGTCTTATTTCAATGCAGATAATATAATGCTATCAATTTCTATTTTAAAAGGTGCATAGTTTCAAAGATTGATTCGGGTCAAAGTCCAGGGGGGTCAAGGTCTTTCATCTGAATTGACTAATTTACTCTATATCTCAAAAACTACAGTTAACACGTACTGTATAGGAAATCATATTTGGAGATTAAAATTACATTATGACCTTTCAGATCAGTGACGAGGTAAACCCAAAGTTGGTGAGATTTCAGAAAGCTTTATCTCAAAAAACCATAATACATGGCCACTTGTTCACTATAAATCATGTATAGAAACTCATATGGCAAGTAAAATGACATAATGACCTTTGACCTTCAGTGACCTTGAAAGGTCAAACCCAAGCATATATGTATCCAACAACTAGATCAACTCATTAAGCAGCCAAACGTACAAAGGGTGAGCTTGCCGTACCTGGCTCTGCATCATGATTATACATATTTTTTATTTCAATGGGTTTTGATAGTTTTCATAAAGCTCTATGAAACAAATTAAATCATTGACAACAAGACAAGAAATATTGACTGAGACGAAACAGGCCTATACTTACAAAAAAATCAGTATACATATTAAATTCAATTCGAGGCACCATGTATTTAACTGAATGAGGCAACAAGTGAGTTTAACCTTTATGTCTAAATATTGAGGCCATCTTTTCAACAACAAGGGATAAAAAATGATGAACTTAGCAAGGCAGAAATCTCAGTGATCTAATTCACATCTCTACTGTGTAGATGCTGCCTAGTCCTGTGTTTGATTTCATTTATTCCAATGTTCAAATATGAAGCGAGTACATCGTTTGCGTTTCATGGATGATAATCCACTGGTCTGCATGTGTAAAATCAGAATGCTGCTCTTTACTGACTAGTTTTAATATACTGAGACTGCAATGTCCAAATAAAATAGATTGATTTCATTAATGATCAAAAATAATACTCAATGGACATTTAATGGCTTAATCTACTGGGAAAAGAGCTGAAAATAACCAATAATGAGATTCTCATTTTTAATAACGGAGGCTTATTTGTACACATTTATACTTTCAAGCATTTAATTACTGTCAGAAATGGGCACTTACTTGGGCTGCCGGAGAGGGTTCATGGGTAATTACATTTTCGACAGAGAAACATCCTATACTGTGTAGTGGGTTCTTCAAAGGCTCCCTGTGCGCTCAGCCCGTCAAAGTCTATGTTAAAAACTCAAAAGCCCCAGATCTGAGGGCACGACGGCATGAAAGACAACCGCTATTGCTGAGTATCCAGGCTACTGTCGAAGCGCCAGCAAATGCGCAGTCTCCAGAGCACCGATACAGTGTGAGAATGTTCATTATCCTGGGGAGGACTGTCACGAACCACAAAGCACTTCTAAAGTTCCTTTTAATTAATTCCCTGAGGTGTTTGTTTGCCCTTTTGTGGCCAATGATTCCACTGAAGAACAGAGAGGCTTTATCCTATCAGGGCACCCTCGTACTGTATGGACCACTTCTACAGTTTCCACCAATGCGGCCCAGAAAACTTGGTCATGAAACGGGAGTGAGAGTCATTCTGCATTTATCGTGCAGAGTCTGTGAGATCTCTCTTCGGTTCTCCCTCGCCAAACAAAGACGGAGCTGAATCACCACTGTAGTGGGTCTGCGCACTTGCTTGCTGGCACAGATGACAGGGAACTGTATTCCCTTGGAAATGGATTGGCAGCATTTTTATTTTGTATCCTAGATATAATTAGCTCGCTCCCTGGACGTGCCTTGGAACGTGAGCTCATCTTTTCCTGAACCCTGCGACTGTAATTATGCATTCTTGCTTGTGAGTATGGATGGAGAGAGAGAGAGGGAGAGCAAGAGAGAGGGAAAAGCTGAGAGAGAGGGAGACATGGAGAAGGAGAAGGGAAGATGCCAGGGGGTGAGTGGGCTTGGATGTAGTAAGAAAAAAAAGAAATGTAAAAATAACTTGGAAAGGATGACACCTGTCCTTTGGTGAATCCGTTGTGAATGGTCTCCGCGGTGATGCCTGTTGAAGTTCCTTCACACCTGCATGGCCTGTGGCACCAAACCTGGTCCCGGATGCCCGCTGGTTTCTGGAAAGATGGAGAGAACCAGAGTCCCTTTGACATCTGGCCTTGCATCACAAGGTACGAGCCAGGGTAACGCTTCACAAGAAGAATAATGCCTCCGAATTCCATATGTGAAAGGTCAACATTTGAAGAGCACATTTGAAATACATGAAATAAATCACCTTATGAAAGGGGATTGAGAAAAAGTAACCTATGCAATGTTTTTTCACAACCCAGGCTTTGTCTTTACATGTAAAAATGATAGTTCATAGTTGAAAAAGGCCTTGAAAAATCCCCATTGGGGACTTTAAGGATATCACACGATTATAGCGTGTTACATTTTTAATTTTTTGCATTTGGTGATAAGCGGAAAAATACAAAGGTTCAGTGCATGACAATGTACAGTTAACAGAGGGCCTTTTCTTTGAGTACTATTATCTCTCATTTTGTTATAGGCTTGGTTCCTGTTCGCATTCATGTTCCCGTTCCCATTCCTGTTCACATTCATGTTCCCGTTCCCATTCGCATTCATGTTCCCGTTCCCATTCCTGTACCCATTCCTGTTCGCATTCATGTTCCCGTTCCCATTCCTTTTCGCATTCATGTTCCCGTTCCCATTCGTGTTCACATTCATGTTCCCGTTCCCATTCCTGTTCGCAGCGGCGTTCCCATTTCGTTTCCGGAGCGTAACACCAAAACAGTTTGCCTAATGAATCTTAATGAAACTTTGCATACCAACTGCTCAGGTCCTGAGGTGGTACCTTTTGGTCTGTGCCTGTTTGTCTGTCCATCTGTCCGTCCATTCGATGGCTTAGGTAGGGAAGGGGGCCGGGGGGGAGAGATGTCTATGTTTACGAGTAAAAACACATTCTAGTTATTTTTTGAACTGACATGAATCCAGACATCAAAGGGTGCAAATTTCACATTTTTGTAAAAAGCTATGGGGGGTAGGGGTATTGTGATTGCCCATACAATGCTGCGAATGGGATGCGGGCAGTGGCGGTTCGACGGTTCGTCCTGGCTAGTTTTCAATCATTTTCCTATACTTACGCGTTTTCCAATTATCGTAATTGGCAACTGAAGCCACGGTTTCTCTCCATATGAGATCGAACAGCGATGAAATCCTAGGCTAAATTCAGTACAGAATAATAATTTACTTATTAATAGGCCAGTGCATCACGTTGATTGATCAGGTCCGCGTTCCAATAAAATATTGCCTTTCACTCTCGGTATTGCATGGGTTGATTTAAGAAAAAAAAGTGGCACTCGGCAGTTAAATAGGCAGTGTTCGGCTCCAGAGTCGACAGGGTTGCAAATTTGAATAACGTCGATTTAAATTCAGCAAATACACGTCCAGATGAATTATTGTCTTCTTACGTAATCGGTGAGAACTAGCAGCACCTGTTAACTGTGGAGAGCTCTCGGAGTGAACCTTTTGTTAATCATGAAAATGACTGAGAACAGGTCAGGACTAATAACTGTTTTAAACGGATGTATTATCACAATTCTGTTCTGGTTCCGTCACTCTGCTGAATTTTGCCCATGATATCATCGCTGTTCGATCGCATATGGAGAGAAACCGTGTCTTCAGTTGCCAGTTATGAGAATTGGAAAACGCTTCAGTAAAGGAAAATGATTCTGAACTAGCCAGGAATAATTGTCATAAAGGGACGTGTCTGTGCCTGCCCCCAATTCCCTGTTCAAGAACCGCCACTGGACGCGGGGTCATTGCCCCCATGCCTGACACTGTTCTAGAAGCAAAATACAGTATTTCCACATTAGGACTAAATGACAAGTCATATAAAAACTTGCAATGTACTGCACATTTGCTCACTTTTGAGTCAAAATTGACCAGTTTTCCCCATGATTCCAGATCATAGTGTCCATGGTCTGATAATGTTTGTGAACTTGAATTTATAATTCTTTTCTGATTTGGTTTTTAATTTTTAGAATAAAATTGCTCCAAAAAATGTGAGGGAACATTTACATCACGTCAGATCTTGATGAACAAATTATTCAAGTTTAAAATTTTAACCGATGGAAATTGTTTAATTTGTTAAGAACAAAATTACATGACAACGGTCAATGGAAACCAAAATCATCAACCTAGTGAGGGCTGGATTCAAAATCACCTCGACAATGACAGAAAAAATCATAATGTGATTCAGTAGTGTGTTTGGCCCCTGAGTGCATGTAAGCACTCCTGACACCGTCTGAGCAGATCCTGATGAGTCAGCGGATGGTGTCCTGGGGGATCTCCTCCCAGACCTGGGTCAGCGCATCAGTGAGCTCCTGCACAGTTTGTGGTGATACTTGGCGGCGTCAGATGCACCGATACATAACGTCACAAAGGTGCTCAATTGGATTTAGGTCAGGGGAACAAGAGGGCCAGTCAGTGGCATCAATGTCTTCATCTTCCAGGAGCTGCCTACATACTCCGGCCACATGGGGCTGGGCATCGTCCTGCAGCAGGAGGAACCCAGGACCCGCTGTACCAGCATCAGATCTGACATTCGCTCTCAGGATTTCATCCCAGTACCTAAAAGCAGTCAGGGGACAGATGACTACGACATGGAGGTCTATGCGTCCCTCTAGTTATGCCTCCTCTGGCCCCCACTAATTTGTCGTGCTGGATGATGTTACAGGCAGCATAACGTTCACCGCGATATCTCCAGACTCACGCCTGTCACATGTGCTCAGTGTGAACTTGCTCTCATCTGTGAAGAGAACGGGGCACCACTGGCAGACCGGCCAATTTTGGTGTTTTCTGGTGAACGCCAGTCGAGCTACACCATGCTGGGCTGTGAGCATGGATCCTACTAGAAGACATTGAGCCTTCATGCTACCCTCAAGGAGTCTGTTTGTGACAGTTCGGTCAGAAACTTGTACACCAGTAGCCTGCAGGAGGTAATTTTGTTAGGCTCTGGCAGTGCTCCTCCTATTCCTTCCTGCACAAAGGAACAGATACTGGTCCCTTTGCTGGGTTGATGCCCTTCTATGGCGCTGTCCAGCTCTCCTCATGTAATGGCCGGTCTAATGGTACCATGTTCTTGCATGCAGGGAGACACCGCAATCCCTCTTGCAACAGCACATTAGGATGTGCCATCCTGGGGGAGCTGGACTACCTGTGCGACCTGATTGGGCTGCAGCCACAGGCTCATGCTACTAGTTGTGACAAGGACACCGGCAGAACGCAAAATTAGAGAATAATCTGTCAGGAAAGATAAGGAGAGGCCCCTCTGGGGGTGTCTTGCTTTTGCCTCTCCATTGCAATTGTTTTCAAATTTCAGTTGTACCAAAGCAGGTGAAAGTGATTCACAATCACCTGTGCTTCCTAAATGGGTAGATTGATATCCCTGAAGTTTTTAGACTTCATCTTATTCTATGATGGTTAGGTGTTCCCTTATTTTTTTTTTGAGCTGCATAGTTTATAATAGTTAACAAGTTTGCGCCCATCTAAGTTCATGTGTTGGATGGGGAGCAATAGCAAAAGAGACTCAGCTGGTTTGGGTTTTTAATTATTCACGGTATGACATAGTGCCAAAGCAGCAAAGATTTTTCTTCTTCACTCAGGATTCCAAATAGCTCTGTCCTGCGCTTTTTTGTCAAAAAAGTGCTCTCACATTGCTAGAGACTGCAAGTTCCTAAGGAAAAAATATCATTCTTAGTTTTAGCTTTGCATGGAAGTAAGGTAAAACAGGAAATATTTCAGCAATTAAAAGAACGTTACCTGAGTTATCACCTCTGGAATCCTCTCCTCACTCTTCACCATGGGTTCTAAGTAAATCTATATGGTTGCATTATTATTATTATTATTATTATTATTATTATTGTAAGCGAAAGCAGAACAGCAAAGCATTTTCAAATTCCTTTTAAACACGCTGTTCAAAATATCCTCGAGATTCTACCGGTAAATCTTTGAGTTTGTATTCTTAAAGTTCATGCATGTGCGTCTCGGGACTGTGTTCCTTTAAAGCTATAGTTTGCAATCTTGGAACGGCTAGCAAGATTTAAATGTAGCCTCACCTCTAAACCCACCCCCTCCCCTCAAAGCCACACCCCTTGATTCACGTGTATGGGTGTGAGTCTTCTCATCGTTGCCTGGTAGCAATGCTGGCAGTTTTCCCCACAGTGGTTAGCATTGCTGCCTCACAGCAAGAAGGTCGTGGGTTCAAATCCGGCCTGGGGCCTTTCTGTGTGGAGTTTGCATGTTCTCCCCGTGTTGCGTGGGTTTTTGCCGGGTACTCCGGTTTCCTCCCACAGTCCAAAGACATGCATATCAGGCTAATTGGAGACGCCAAATTGCCCACAGGTATGAGTGTGAGAGTGAATGGTGTGTGACTGGTGTGTGCGCCCTGCGATGGATTGGCAAGCTGTTCAGGGTGAGTCCCTGCCTTTGCCTGTAGTCAGCTGGGATAGGCTCCAGCTTGCCCCGTGACCCTAGTGAGGAATAAGCGGGTATAGAAAATGGATGGATATATATTATATTGCCAAAAGTATTTGCTTATCTGCTTTCACACACATACGAATGTGAGTGACATCCCATTCTTAAACCCTAGGATTTAAGATGATGACGGCCCACCCTTTGCAGTTATAACAGCTTCAACTCTTCGAGGAAGGCTTTTCACAAAGTTTAGGAGTGTGTTTATGGGAATTTTTGACCATTCTTCCAGAAGTGCTTTTGTGAGGTCAGACACTGATGTTGGACGAGAAGGCCTGGCTCGCAGTCTCTGCTCTAATTCATCCCAAAGGTGTTCTTTCGAGTTGAAGTCAGGACTCGGTGCAGGCCAGTCAAGTTCTTCCACGCCAAACTTGCTCATCCATGTCTTTATGGCCCTTGCTTTGTGTTCGGGTGCGCAGTCTTGTTGGAACAGGAAGGGGCGTCTCCAAACTGTTCCCACAAAGTTGGGAGAGTGAAATTGTCCAAAATGTCTTTGTATGCTGAAGCATTAAGAGTTCTTTTCACTGGAACTAGGGGGCCGAGCCCAACTCCTGAAAAACAACCCCACACCATAATCCCCCCTCCAGCAAACTTTACACTTGCCACAACGCAGTCAGACAGGCACCGTTTTCCTGGCAACCACCAAACCCAGACTCGTCCATTAGATTGCCAGACGGAGAAGCGTGATTCACCACTCCAGAGAACACGTCTCCACTGCTCTAGAGTCCAGTGGCAGCATACTTTACACCACTGCATCCAACGCTTTGCATTGCGCTTGGTGATTTAAGGCTTGGATGCAGCTGCTCGGCCATGGAAACCCATTCCATGAAGCTGTCTCCACACAGTTCTTGAGCTAATCTGAAGATCACATGAAGTTTGGACATCTATAGCTATTGACTCTGCAGAAAGTTGGTGACCTCTGCGCACGATGCGCCTCAGCATCTACTGACCCCGCTCTGTGATTTTACATGGCCTACCACTTCGTGGCTGAGTAGCTGTTGTTCCCAATCGCTTCCACCTTGTTACAGTACCGCATACAGTTGATTGTGGAATATTAATAGCAAGGCAATTTCACGACTGAACTTATTGCCCAGGTGGCGTCCTATCACAGTACCACGCTGGAATTCACTGAGCTCCAGAGTGCGACCCATTCTATCACAAATGTTTATTGAAGTAGTCTGCATGCCTAGGTGCTTAATTTTATACATCTGTGGCCATGGAAGTCATTGGAACACCTGAATTCAAAGATTTGGATAGCTGAGTGAATACTTTTGGCAAGATCGTGTGTATGTGTGTGTGTGTGTGATTGTGCGTGTGCATGTGTGTGTGTATAGTAACGTTTGGTGCGACAAAACCACACAAATCCACAACATAACCACAGGAGGAAAACATACTGTTCAATGTATGATATATTACAAACAACAACTGATCATATAGCCATCTCCATACATTAGAACGAGCCAAAAACGCTTATCACACGTGGATCTTGGGTAGGGCTGCACGATATACGGAATCGCCTTATCGCGAGCGCAATAAAAGTAACTGCCATTATGAGGCAGACAAACAAGCTTGCTTATTACCTTTTCTATGACACATACCTAATGTGGTCATTTGAAATGCTTCAGGGAAGAAAACTGTGATTCACAAAATGTTTCCACTTCATGCATGTTTTGAAAAGCATAAAAAGCAAGGCAATCTTAAAATGGTTTATTTTTAAGAAATCTTTTTAATCATATGTAAAAATTCTGCGAGAGGTGGAATTCAGAGGTCTGCTATTTATTCAGATTATTAACATTCTTTTAATCTAACACGGCAGCCTGGTTAGGTCCGACTGCTGCTCATTATCTCTTCTTAATCATTATTGGTCACAGCTTGGTTTTGAGCAGTCAGTTGACTGAATAAACGGCTTGCTTGCAAGTTAGGCAAAGTACACGGGAATTGATTTAAGGTAAGCTAATTATGCCAAGGCGATGGAGGCTGTCCAACCTCGCTGGTAATTAGCGGACTTCAAAACGCTGTTTTCCTCCCTGAAGCATTTCAAATGACTGCCTTAGGTATGTGTCATAGAAAAGGTAATAAGCAAGCTTACCTGTCTGCCTCATAGTGGCAGTTACTTTTATTGCGCCTGCGATAACCGTGATTCCGTATATCTAGCAGCACTAATCTTGGGGGTACAAGTACGCCATAGTGTTAGCTGTGTGAATAATATGTGCAAAACACAGCTAAAGGTCTATATTTGACCACCAACAAGCATTTTATGACGGGGGCCTCAAGACAAATACCAAACCAATACGACTACCTGGGCATATTACAAATATGATTTCAGCATATTATGAATAAAACAACGCAAACCACTAAATTAGCCTTATCACAGGAAACAAGCTAAAGTTAGCCACAGCTGCAACATTTGTGACAAGAGATATTCACAACGGAATGTTAATGTAAGCATAAACGTCTTGGCTATGAAGCTATTTTTTGAAAATAAAACCAATCATAAATCAAAAAGGGAAAATTAAATTACCTGTCCAGCATGGCTACCTGGGCATTGGTTTGTAATCCTTTCAGATTCGTTAGCTCCCTCCTACTCTGGAAAGCAATTCTGATGTTTATCCTTGTTTTATTTCGGGATCTGTTCGATTCTTTCCTTCTAGCTTTTGTTTTTTCTTCGATCTGCTTCTGTTTGCTTGTCTTTCTTGTATAAGCAGTTGTTGGCAAAGAGGGGATGGACAATTTTTTCTTTGCCGGAGGTAGATTTCCCGCCATCACTTCTGCAAATCTCCTGAAACTGTATGTATACTTGGGTAACGGCAGAAGGGATGGAGCTTCTTCTTCTTCTTGTAGGGGTTTAGTGGCGGCTTATAAACCCAAGGTGTAATACCACCAACTAATGGTTCTGTAATCTCGCGAGAAGTAACTTGAGTAAGGGATGGGGCTGCCCGCTTCGTGTGCACATGAAATGATTGACATTCGTCAGCCACTCCCCCTGGCTCTGATTGGTTTTTGTGTGCCATGAGTGATAGAATTTTGCAAATGGAATCAGGAACACAAGATGTTGCCAGATTTTCATAGATCATCTGACTCATATGCCACTGTCAGGCCATAGTGACATTTTTCACAAAGATGACAAAAAGTGTTTTTTTTTTTTTTTAGTTGCAAACACTAGCGTTAAATGCAAGTTGGCCCCAGTCAATGTGACTCAGTCAACATCATACAGTGACGGTGAACTCTCAAACCATATGCAAACTGATATAACAGGAGGTTCAGACCTGCCCCCATAGCATCCACTACACCATCATTGCTCCTACATTTTTTGTGCTCCCTGCTCAGTCCCTGAAAATAGAACAGAAAAAAATAAGGCCAGGTAGACTGTGCTCTCTCTTAAATAAATAAAAAGAAGAAAAAAAGATGATGCTGGATTCTTCACTGCCTCATTCTGCCTCGTTTTTATTTCACAAAATGGCTGAATAGTCAGTAGTTCATGACACTAAATTGCGGGACAGAAAAAGCCAGCAGTGCTGGTCCTGATTTGTTTGTGCCCAGACCCCAGTTCTCAGATGCTCAAACATTTACATACAGGTCATCAACTGAACTTTTCATCTCTCGTTTGTCTTATCTCATACCTTCATGGATATCATCGTCATTTGTTCCATTAAAAGACAAGATGGACACTCATGAATTATGACATAACATACCTACCCCCTTGGATAGAGTAAGCACAGCGAGGGATCTGCTCACAGCTTTTTTGGCTGTGGCATTTCAAAGAGCAAGTTTGACATTTGGAAGAAAAAAAACAAGACTGGTACAAAAACTATTTTATGTTTGGACCGTGTTTGTAGCTATTCATTTTGAAAGAGCAATAGTCAATGGGGAAACTGATTTAGTCACAGTCACAGACATTAGCGGTTATTTTTTTGCGGTGTTTCAGCAGAAAACATGAACGCACTATTACTAATTGTTTGTTCAGCAAATGCTGACCATTCACTATCTCTGTTTCATATTAAAGATGTTCATAAATGGCCGTTTGTCCTGTTTGTCCCGCCTCCTTCTACGAGTTTCCCTGAGTTTACGCACAAGTTTACATGAGTAAGGAAAACAAATTTGATTGGGCGTTATTGAGCAGGCGGGATATTCAATGTTTAGGTTGGGACACAGTGTTTACTCTGGGTGACCCGTAAAAAAAAGACTGGGGGGATGCCGCACCCCTGCGTCCAACGACCACAACACCACTGGTTATGAATCATGAAACCTGAAGTAAAGAGACAATTGTCAGCCGGGAGTAACATTAGGCTTGCTACTTTGGTATCACTTGCAGCAGCTAACTTAAAACTTACCATGTGTGAGATACTGGTTTATAAAAGAGCAAATGTCTACGTTAGTAGCCTAGCTCGCAACTTACAGGTACTTTCTAAGAAGGTGCCCCAACAGTGTACACAGTCGGGAACGCTGTATCCGTCAGGATTAGATCCTTCGTCAGCCCAGCCGAGTATTGCCCATAGTTTGAGTAGCAGGACTGTGTGAAGTGCTTTCCACATACCCTGGATGTCACTGACAGCCCGTTCTTGTCGAAGTTCAGGAATTCGAGCCTGCCGGCTCGAATCCCTGCATCCGAAGTTTGGTAGTTTGGGTGGACGGAAACCCGAGCAAACAACTCCTTTGTTCTCCTCCAGCCATGCTAGCTCACATATGCTAGGCTACCTAGCTACCGCTACTAACACCACTAACACACACGCACACTAACTCACAATCTCACCACACACTCACTCACCCAAATTGCAACTGAACCCACTCACTAAAACACAAAACCACTTACTCCTGCAAAAATCACTACTCGCTATCAAAGCTTCCCAGTTTTTCCTCAGACTTTTATATCGCAACGACGGTAGCCATTTGATTGACGTATGATGGATCCTGATATCATTGGCTGATGAACTGTGTGCAACTTGACGCATAATTCGCATGCCTGTATTAACCAGTATGAAAAAAACTACCAAACTTTCACCCCGGATTTACTCGAAAATAGAATTTTGCACAAAGTTTGGGCTATATCGTCTCATAGATGAGTGATTACTCTAATTTTAAGACCCATAGTGGGATCAAATTCATTTTTCTTTTCTGAACACCTTTAAATGCAACTAGGTGTAGGATGAAAGGTAGATCACAGCTGCAATTAACAATCTGTTTTGTATATTCAAATGCATGCATTAGTCCAAACCTAAAGTTATTTATTTTCTAACCTAGCTGGCTTATATTAAGTTACCTGACTCAATTTGCAATGGTGAAAGTTTAGCATTGATTTAGCAAGGCAGATAGAAAATTGATGTCAGCTCTGCAATGGTGAGTGCATTAGCCAGTAGACACTAAGTAGCTAATGTGAACCACCTCTTATCACTGAGATGGATGAGAATCTTGCCAGAATTTGTCATTTTTGACATAATACTTTAACGGTGCAGCTGCCAGTTGGCCAAGCTAGCCAAGTGAAAATTCAATATCAGCTGCTGGCTGGTAATATCACATTAATATCATGGCTAAACAGCAAGGGAACTGGTCAAAGCATTCAATAACCACAAATGACAGTGGCCTCGATTTACACACAATTTAGCTATTCAACCTTTGTAGCTTCATAGCAATTTTATCTCATCCTATGCCAGGCCAAGCTATCTAACACAAACACACACTTCCACACCAAGCTAAAATGATGTGAGCAAGCTCAATGTGTACAGTACACTTCAATTGGGAGATATTTTTTGATAACGTAACATTCACTATCCCAGCTGAATAAGGCTGGAGTTCCTAGATGGATTTGCAGCATGGGGCTTTAAAAAATCTGGTCTAAAAAACATTTTGTTTCTATCACGTTATCAGGCAGCATCTGAAACTAAATTAGTTTCTTTTCTGTTTTCCCTTTTTTGTTATGTCTGAACAGTTTCCTATCTTATGCTTGTGAATACAATTGCTAGCTGGCTCATCAGTTTTTTTTTCCTTGAAATAAATTTTTACCTTCCGAGAACAGAATGAAACAATCTAATGATTTTCGTTGAGCTATATGGCCGTTTCATGGGATGGAAACAAAATCACTCTTGTTCTTGAGTTGTCGAGACTCTCCATCTTGGGACTCAAGATAAGGCTATCTGTATGCAATTGACCTTTTGCATTGCAACATTTTTAGTTGTTATTGATCAAAATAATTGATCCAATCTGCGAAAACACAAACCAGACAAAATGCAAGCCATCGTAGGTTGGTTACGAAGTGGGAAGATTTTCAATCTAGGCGGTAAACTACGAAGATGAGCAATATTGTTAATCAGGAAAGCATTCAAACAACAACTACTTAGTAGGGGATAGCCAAAAAACCATGTAAAATGGGAAGTGTCTCAAAACCTCCACAGACAGTATTTTAACTACATTGGTACTTAATAACATTCGGTCTGTGAGACACTGCAGTTATACAGTACTTGCCTGAGGTGTTGTTCCTGGCCATAGTAAAAGAGTGCGGGTGCTGAACTGGCCTGCCTGCAGTCCAAACCTGTCACCCAGTGAAAACATTCAACAAATTTTGAAACAAAAAAATATGGCATTGGAGGCTGCAAAGCAGCGGAAGATCGGCATTAAACAAGAATAGGAAAACCTTTTGCTTTCAAAACTATCGCAACTCTCCAAACACTTACGGTGATAAACTATAGTGTTTCAACTATTTGGAGTGTTGTTGGCATCAAAGTCAAAATAGGCATTTATTTTACGATAACAAAAGAAAATGTCTCAGTGTCCAAATCTTATATGTTGTTTTTGAACCATGTTCAATTACATATTTTCAGACCATTGAATTTTGTTTTAATTTATATTTTACGCAGAGCCTCAGCTTTTTCGGGCACAGGGTGGCATAAAAACTGCAACCGGCATACCTGAATTTGCCAGCATATTTAAGGTGTCTGAAAATTGAGACAGGTTTATTCTCAAGAACGCATATTTTTGACATAACATGCTGTCTATACAGACAGCTCACTCGTTATTGAGACTCAGATACTATATGGCTGTGCCCTGTAACATGGAAAGTGCCTCTTGATGGCAGAATTCATGATTGTTCATGGCTATTCATCTGAAAAAAGCAACAGCCGTTGTAAAAACTCCAACACTCGCCTAACTGATGGGGTAATTTCATCAGTCAATCAGTCGCTCAGCCACTCAGTCAGAGACTTTTGCGTTTAAAGATTTGGCCCCCACGTTTATGCAGTCCAGGCAGAAATAAAGTGGCATTTATCTTTGAGGAAGGACATGAGGTGTGTCAGTCCCTTAAATTGGTAGTCCTAAGGTGAGGGTGATTGTGTTGGGGAGCCCCTCCAAACATTAGCATCAACCAATTCTTCTACTAATTAGCCTGTCTAAGGAAGGTGAGTTGGCGGGGCGCTTGTCACAGTCCATATCTACCCCGTCGGAGAGATGCCTTTGCAAGTAGGGCCCTTTTCTCCTGAACTACTACTGGTGTCTCTTTCTTTTCAGAGCCCCAATTCAAACATATGTTCACCTCCCTCTCATATAAAATCCTAATGATACCCTGGAATGGATTTCTCTCAGACATTGCAAGTAAATAGATTACATTTTAATTGTATGCAAGTTAAGGCGAGCGTATTAAACAGGCCAGTATTTGTTTGACGAGAAAATTGAATTTAAATTGAGGAGTCTGGCAATCGACTAAGTAGCATTAAACACTCCACTTCTCTTTCCACTTCGGGCCCAGAGTATTTGAAATTATTGCGCTATTTATCGCTGGGCTTTCTTTCAGCAGATATTCTTGGACTCACTTGTACTGAAATGGGAAGGACTGTGGCTCTTATCTCCCTTTAAATAAATAAGGAAGCCTTGCGGGCTCTGTCATCATCTCTCCTTTGAATCACAGTAGTGTTGCTGCTGGAAGTCACATGTTCCAACCAACCAATCAGCAGCTTCTCCTGCTATTTATTTTTAATTCCTCCCCCCCACACCAGCATTCCACCATCATATCTATAGTTTTCTGAGGAATTCATACTTAACATATGGGTACTTGATACTCTGAGGTTTTTTTTCATTCATCAAATGATATATTTTATGGAGCATGACTTTGATTTATCTCTTTATATTTTTACCCTTGCTATTGTGCTGGGGAAGTTCTCTTGCTTTTTGTGCATGTGTGTGTGCGTGTGCGCGCGCGCGTTATTCCGGCTACATTAAAAAAAAAAAAAATTAAAAAATATGTTCACTGTCTCCCATCCATCTCCCCATATGTTCTCTTCCATCACTGCCACATAACATCTGCCAGCCATTGCATAGCTTCAGTGTAAAATCTTGTTTTCCTCAATAATATGGTAATACATTGCAATATCAGCATAATACTCTGAAATTCTTGCCATATACTCAAAAATCACTGGGTATAGTGGCATCAAAATATTTTCTTGACTATTTGAAACATTATTTTTTTTAATTAGTTGGTAAACCTTTTTTTGCTTTCCAGGAAAACAAATGATAATAATACCTTGGCACTACTTTTTTTTTTTCTGGCCAAGGTTTTAGGGTGACATTTGCCTGACAAATTGGCCAGACAAATTTTACCAAAATATGAAACAACAAAATATGATAAATTCAGGCCAATGGAAAGTTAAATAAAAATTACCAGACCGGTCTTTGATGATGGTGTCTCTGTGCTGACATAGACATACATAGTGGTAAATCAAAACAAAAGGCGATAAAAGCAAATGTCGAACACCTATCAAGCAGTAATATCCCAAACAAAAAGTAAAACTTTGTGACCTAGATGGTGCTCGTTTCAAACAGTGATCGATTTCTTCCACCAGGATGTCTTATCCTTGCTCTGCAGGCATCTGTCTGTTGAAGGAAGACAGACTGCCTTACCATGAATTTCGGCTATCTAGTAAAACAGCTGAGAAATTCTGTAGAGCATGGGTGTAATTTTTATCTGAAAAAGGTCTGGAGTAGTCCTAGATTTTTTTTTTTTTGTTTTAGCCCAGCACTAAGACATCTGATTCTGACTCTTAAATTTCTCGATTGAAGACCATAGTCAGGCCTCGCAGCGCTAAGCAAAATAAAAGCCTACACCCACACTGGTGCATTTCAGATAAGATGTTCAGTGTAACCTTCAGTCTAACGCACCTTTCTTTTGTTCCTCAAAACTAGATTCAGTTTCTGTACCTTTTCTTCAGCAGAACAGTGTGAAGTCAGTGCTATAGCATTATGGATTGAAATTAGATCATTACCTGTATTCTTTTATAAGAAGATTTGTTCAGTACCAGCAAAAGAAAACAAAACAAAAAGAAAACAAGTTTTTAAAATGCTGCATTTTCGTTAATGTAAAACAGAGCATGTTTTTTGGTCTTTTGCAGTGGAGCTGAAGTTTAACCTGGACCAGTACGTAAACAAGCGGTACCCAGGCCTGGTGAAGATCGTTCGGAACAACAAGAGGGAAGGCCTCATCCGAGCTCGGATACACGGATGGAAGGCAGCGACCGCACCCGTGGTGGGCTTCTTTGACGCCCACGTGGAATTCAACGCTGTTTGGTAAGAAGTGAGGTCTCCTCAGGGTTAGAGACTTCGGGCTGCTGACTGGCTGTGCAATTTTGTGACCTTAATATTAGAGCATTCTATCAGGCATATATTTCTGGAGCAGATAGAACCTTATAAAACTAAAGTCATGATTTACTGTCCATGCAGGGGAGGAGGGGGCGGGATTTTGCGGTATGGGGCATTGCGCAATCACACTGAAGCAGCATACCGAAAAAACAGAGGATCCAGCCTACACAATCAACACCAGATCCAACATACTTGTTCTTGAGTCCTGGTCACACCACTGGCACAATTTGGCAGCTATAGCGGGATGTTTGTTTTAATAAGGGGGAAAAAATGGCTCAATCATGCCAGAGACACGAGAGAGCTGGCACTGGGCCTGCAATTGTTTTTTCACTGTCTGGCGCCCAATCCTGGCCAGAATAGGTGCAGGGAACCATGAATATGCTCATGTTTTTCTCGTCCAATAACACGAGTTGCATGTCTGTAGTGAAGAGTACAGTAAGAATAGGCATCACATATCCTGGGCGGGTCCAGTGTCTGTCATCTCCTCCTGACCCTGACGAAGGAGCTTGCTGAGGTCAACAGGTTTGGTTGAGTGTTGTGGTGGGGCTCACAGTGAACTGTGCACACCGGGGTTTATAGTTCTCAGAATCAGTACCCCTGTCCTTTAGGGTGCAGGTGTCCGATCGTTCCCGTGGATGTAGGTCTCTACAGAACAAATTAATCTGTATAATTACAAACTCTGACCTACTTACTCCTGACAAATTGCTTACCTCAGCCAGTGATGGCTGCTCTGCAGATGGAGGAATGCTTTAATATCGCAGCAAATTGCCTCGGGTACCTTGTGAATTTCAGGTAGGTCCGGTTTATTTGAATTGATGTCGGGATCGACCCCGGTGATCCTTAATTCTAATTAAAGTGCCACAGTTATGGAAGATGACCTCCATTTCAAACTATGGATTAACAATTAATGACTCCTCTGTTTTGTTCCAGTACATGACTTTTTCTTTTTTTCCCCCCGAAGTTAGTGATTAATAAGCTCTGGAGCGCAGGCTTTGGTTTGGGATAAAGTGACAGGATCTGCAGACTGCTGAAATAGGTCAGAGTAAAGAGGAGGTCCAGGGTAGTGAGATGTGAAAAATTCGGAGGGAAGCAGAGGGTGCAAAGAAGGTCGAGATTTCTCCTCCCTCTCACCTCCCCCTGGGACTCCGCATAAGAGGCTTAATGAAATAACTTCAGAGGGTCTCAACCCAATTTCTGGTTGACATCTCTGCTTATCGCTAAACAAGCAACACAACTGGACATAATTGGCACTTAATTTGCGCCTGTCAGCTCAGACAGGTTTGAAGACGGAGCGGCTTCCATTTGCTGAGGAAAGCAGAAAGTTTCAGGGAGGGATACTGGCCAAAGGACTTTATTTCTGTAAGGTTACGCTATTCACCAGTTTGCAAAAAGCATTTCAGAACTGTTATTGTATTGAAGATCTAGGGCTATAAATACCAGTAATTTGAGTGTTGTCTTCTACAGTACAAAAATCAAACCTTTGGTGTTTATCTGCGTCTGACTGACACGGCAGCGCAGAAACCTATGTAGGACAAATCTGGTTACAATGGTGATCAATCCTTTCTTTTACAGTCTGACACTGCAGCCCATAATGATCTGACCATTTGCTAACGAGGGTTAGTGAGTGGAGATGAAGGTCAATGAGTGGTCATTGGAGAAATTCATTGAAGGCAGCACAATGTAAATGCAATCATTTAAATATCAGTCAACCCTGCCTGCCAACAGCCTTACTTCTCAATGCCTCCTAATGTAAACCGCTGAAGTTAAACTACAGTGTACTTGGTTTGCTTTGAGTTGGGCGATTTTCTGGGCAAAATTATTTGGTGCCTTTGGAGTAGTTGCTGGGACAATGGAGGGTGCTTTTCCCTTTGGGCTGTTTACTAATATTTGTCTTAATTATTCATTTTTATGATTTATATTCTATTTTTATAACTTTTGGTAGGCAAAATAGTAGCTTTGAAGCTGACCCAGGGGCTTAGTCTGGAGTTTGCATGTTCTGCCAGCGTTTGCATGGGCTTCCTCCCACTGTCCAGAAACATGCAGGCTGGGTGAAGTGATGACTTTACATTGCCCATAGGTACGGATGCGTGAGTGAATGGTTCATGTATGTATTCCTGCGTTTTGTCCATATTCGCCTGCGATAGGCTCCAAATTCACTGAACCCTTGTTACGGTTGAAGAGTTTCAGATAATGGATGGATGGATAGATGGATTCACTTGGCATCTCATATCCCACTCACATCTGAAACGCCAAACTGGGAAATTAAGTGCTCGCATTCTCATATGCTACTCATGTTAGTGGTTCTCCTCAAAAACATTTGCCTTTCAGCTGCCCCTTCTTTTCAGAACCACAGCCACAATACTGCCGCACTGAAAAAGACCGAAGGGAGCTCGAACATGAGCTTTCCAAGATGGCTGCCCACCGGTACCCAGATGAACAATGGGAAGCACTTCAGCTACAAAAACTGCAAACTTTTTGAAAGCTGTTTTTTTTAAATAAGGATTTTTTGACTCTGTTGCTCATTGAGATTCATGATGAAGGAAATGCATAGTAAAAGTAAAATGTATAATAATAAAAATAATAATAATAATAATTATTATTATTATTAATATTATTGTTATTACTCAAACTGAAAATATCCCTCCCATATCCTTTAGCTTTGAAAAAATCGCTCGTACATGGCAAAACAAGGCCCATAATGTGAGAGCCTACCCTGCGGGCCTCTATTTGATTAATATTATTTTTCAGCCCAGTGATTGTGGCCACTGTTTAGAAGAGGGCTTCATGGGAAACTGAGCCCTTCACTGGCTGTGATCATCTAATATCTCATAGTCCTCTTCACACAAATGCACAAATCCCTGTGGATCTGGCTCTCTCCATCATTTTGCCCAAAAATCCTCTACACCTGAGGGGTTTCATGAGCCACTACGTTTCAGCCCTGTCTACACAGTTTCCCTGGATCATCACAGAGAATGAGAAGTGTTCAATTGCACTTCTCAGTATTTAAAAAAGATTCACAAGATCACAAAAATGGACAGCAGAATGTAACCTTGGTAACACTAATTGCCAGTACTATCATTAATTTCACCTTGATAGTTTTTTTAGTGCAATAATTTGAGAAGCCTGTGCAAGATTTAAACCCCTGTGTTGGTTTTTTCTGTGGTGTAACCGGTTGAGAACTACCCTGCTCATTACGAGCCAAAGTGTCGGTAGTTTGAGATTGGCAGCTGATCTTTCATGATCTCAGTGTGATAAGATGCTTTCTGCTCCAGAAATAAATGCCTGATAGAACCTCATGACACTGAGGTCATGGTTTGTCACGTCTCTCCCTCTCCAACTTATCCCATTCTTTCTCCATGCTGTTTTATCAAATGATGCTGGAGAAGGCCTGAAGAACATTTTTTACAGAGAAAATTCTAAGCCCAAAAGCTTTCAAATGACATCAAGACAGTTATTTTTGACATTATTAAACTTCCAATTACCTAATAGTATCATAATAATACAAGTTGGTCGAATTCAGAGCAAGGCAAGTGACATTTGCTTGAAAATAGCCGGCTAAAAATAGTGAAAGCAGGTCATCACTCTTCTTAAAAGTCAGGCCCGAACACAATATGCAAAGTGGACTTACACTTAAGATATCTCATACTGTTGTATTTGTATTGAACATTGTGCTGAAATTTTGTTTCGAAAAAGCAAATGTAGAGAAAGTTCTGGAATTATTTGATGTCTGGAACATCATATTCCTCCTCCGGCTTATGTCAGAAAAACCTGTTCAAAGAATTCTCAGATCTGTGTCAACTGCATACCAGTTTTCCCGGGATGCAAATATATCCCTTCCTGCTGGACCCAGCTCTATTGGTCACGCCCGGGCATTTTTTTACAACCAATAATGGTGGCAAACCAATGCTTCAAATTATGCTTGAAGCAGTGGAACCAGCTGTAGGAATCAGAACCTAAAAGTTGGCATCGGTACTGCTTGATACCTAAACTTTCAAATACAGAAGGTAGTTTTTTGAACATAGTTGTACTTTCACAACTCTTTCAGGAAATGGTACAAGCTCTTTCACAAAGGAACATACCTTTGCCTCAACTCATGTCTTCCTCCTCTGGATACTGGCGATAGGCCGAATAAGACACGAGGCTGTGTTTTGGCCTGTGGTGCTGCAGAGAAAAGAACACCTGATGTGTGATGTACAATCAAACCGGGCTGTCCTGCCAGGCCACTTCACTTAATACCCCCGCCTCACCTTCGTGCCACTGTCTCAACTCCTCGTCTCTTTGGTCTTCCAGTGTTGGAGTGAGAGCCCCGCTTCAATCAGAACTGTAGAATCACTGCCTGTCTACTGCTGCAGGAGGAGAATACATCTGTTTACGTGCGTGGCTGCGCGGATTCGACTACCCGATGAATTTCGAAATGTAATGTAATGCAATGTAAAGTGATGGGGAACATGAGCACAAATACGCGTCTCACAGGGAATAGAGAATGACTCGTGATTTGTCGCTGGGTGAAGATAATTGACGCCCTGGTGGTTTCCTCATCTGCATTTCCATCTGCTCCTTTTCAAAAATGCATGTGACCCCCTTGGATCCCCGCGCAACCCAGCCCCGCACCCCCCTCCCCTGACCCTTTCAGATCCCTGCTACCGGCATTCATTATTTCTGATCTTCCCGTCTGTTGTTACCTGTCAGAATCCCTTTGAGTTACGTGTCTACCCTCTGCCATGCATCATGCATGTGTCTCGCTTTGTTTTGTTTGTGGAATCGTGTACAGGTTCTTTATTCTTTGTGTGCATGGGGTGCGGGGATGAATTAAATTAGCATTATTAATTTGCTTCTTCGATGGCCAATAGAGGTGTGGGAAAAGGTAACAGGAAGCACAAAATGAATAACCACTCCGTTTATTTACAATTAGCAAAAGCAACATAGACAACTGTGTTTGTTTTCCACTGACCCAGGTATGTGATTTGGTTACAAAGAAAAGTAACACTGAGCTTCTTATCAGCAGGTTTTTTTCTCCTGCTGAACATAAAGGACTTTACATTTTGTTTCAGCCGCATGCAACCTTCGTCAGTTTTTTTTACTCGGTTTGTGTAAATATAGAGCCAGATCCCACATTTATGAAAGTGGATATTGGGATTTTCCCAGTGCGCAGAGATCATCCAAAGCTGTGGAGTCATACAGGGCAGTCTGCAGGCATTTTGAATGTTGTTCTCAAATTAAAAAGATGCAAATTCCTATATGGGTCAAACGACATGGAATTTGAACTTTTCTTTATCACCTTAAAAGTGAAATCTGGAGTATTCAGGAGTATACATGTTCAGGTGAGGGATGTAACTCTCCTGGTATGTCGTACGGTGTATACTTCAGCATGCACCTGCAGGTGTTCTTCAGCTCTGGTGCAGAAGTATCTCTGCTTCTATGTGAGCAAAGGCTGAGTTTGCACTTGGTAATTTTACTTCTGTGTGGCTGAAATCATTGTGTTTCATAAGTAGGAAGACAGTTTAAATGCAGAAAGGTGATGTTAGGGTCAAGAATGATTCATGATGTGACTCAAAATTGACTCCTGATCCCCCCCCCGTATTGTCTGTTGCTTCCTTTGCGGCGTTAAGCCCTAGTGGAACTGCCATTAAAGTCCTGATTTCAAAGAGGCTTGCACTATCTAGGTATCGTATTAATAAGGAATATGAAGCTTATTCCTGCAAAATTTTTATAATTTTGGAGAAATATAATAATCACCCGGGCTACCTGTAAAGTAGCTCAAGTGTTGGTCTACCTTTTCATTTCTCTATCATTTACGTCAAGAATCGGACATTACCCAGAAGCGTTTTTGTACGGCTTCATGAAAACGAGGCTACACATGAGGTCACTACCCGTTTCCATCTAAGTCGAGGGTACACCTACTTGGCGTCTACTTTTGTTGAACACACTATACATGCCATAAAATCCACATAACTGACCACAACAAAACTACAGAAACAACTGCGATGACAGATGAGAAAAATATTTTCTTCAACATAGTTTGTTATTACCGCTTACCTGTAAACATTCGAATAGATTTTACACCCGAGTTACACAGAGTTCAGCTCTTATCCCATGTTTTTTTAGATGTAGTTTGTTATCAGTGAAAGTACAAGTGAATGAATGAATGAGAAAATAAACATTGCATTAATGTTTACCAGTACTCAAGGTGCTTAACAGCGACACAGTTACAGCATGACTGTTATTTGGTTCCGAAATATTTTCAAACTCATAAAGCAGTTAATGTTAACTGAAGAAAAATTAGCTTCTAATGTCCCTTTGACAAGAGCTCACATGAAGTCCTACAGGACTCAGAGGAGAATATGAGCGGCTGGGTATATATTCCTGTTACACAGCAAAAAAAGAAAGAAAAGATAAATAAGACCATCTTTGCTGGCATTTTTATCTTATATTTGGACTTAAAATATTTATGTTGTATTAACATTGCCTTTTTTTCAGTAAGACAAAAAAGTGTACCAATGAGGTGAGAGAATTTTGACTCATTTCTACATTTGCCTATGGAATAAAAGAATATCAGTTGCCAAGCACACAGTAACTTAAAATAAGCTAATATTTTCTACTTGAGAAAAAAAAAATAGGAAGTGTCGTAATAAGATTAAAAGACACTTTTTGCAGCACCGTAGATTTTCGGGTTCCTTGCAGAACATTGGCAGTCATTGATTTCTGACCTCATTCTGACCTCTGATACTTGCCCTAGGCTGTGCCTTAACTGCCTCTCTAGCCTTCATGTCCGACTGTGTGTCACATCTCCACGGGTCCACCGCAGTGGAGCGATCAGACCAAGCGCTCATGCACTGTTCCCCGGGGCTTTTTAAAACCCAGTGAATACGAAATGATCTGTTACAGTACATGGACCTGTGCTCTACGGAGATGAACATGAACAGATGTTCCCACCATTCTTTATGACAAACCTGCAGGCATTATACTGCACGGAGAAAACATTTGAAATAATGAAATGAGGGGATATCGTGATGAAACGGAGGGACAGCAGATGTTTGAAGCAAAGCTTTCAGATATCTTTTCAGTTATTGTTCAGTTATCAACCCCAGCGATGAGCTGCCTATGTTAGCTTTTCCATAGAGACTGGAATCAAAGGAAAGTTACCGGCTCTTCTCTCTATGGCCGACAATCTTTTTTCTTGATGCTGATTCTCCAACAATTTAAACAGCATTAATGGAGGAATATGGCCTTATAATCACTATAACAAACCGAGGAAATGCAATTCAGGGGAGAACACCAGATAAAGCTATATTTATTTGGTTTTGAGTGCCACTACTTTGTAATCTTGGGCTATTAGCATTCAATGATTAATGACAGAAATGTAGTAGCTGAGGGTTATGGGAGATAAGACACCAGCTCGGCCCCCGGCTCTAATGAAGAACGCAGCCCTGCATTCAAATCTCAGATGGTATTTGAATTTATAAGTGGCTCCTGACCTCCGCTTCCCCAGAAGCTAAAATATTTAGCTCTTTCAGCAAATACTTGCCCTTTGCACACTCCTTGCCTCTAGGTCATAACCATGAAATTTGTTTTCATTGTTGCAGAGGAACGAAATGCGCTATTTGGATTTTTTTCGACGCCAGCTGACTGGGAAAAGCAAATGTTCATTCTTGCGTGAGTTGTGACAACCAGGGAAGCGTGCTGTAAAAAAAAAAAACTCACAAAAAAAGCGATGAAGCTAAGAAGATGAGCTTTGTCCGCACGGTAGGGGGGATGGCGGGGGGAGCGATGCGGGCGGGTTTTCAGACTTTTGAACAATATGGAATAAAAACCGTGATGTGCTGCTCGCTTCTGCCAGGCCTGAAACTGTTTAGTGCAGCTGGTGCCTCTGCTGTTTTTGTTTCTCCTCAAAAGAGATGGGAATCGCTGTGTGCGCCGCTCCAAGTGAGCACTCCAATGAGCATATGTACTTTCATAAATGCGCAAATTACGAAGCCTTTAACCTGTATTCGCACTTGCTTATTTACCGGTTGCTTTTCATCCAGATTATTCACAAACATCATCTGTTGCTGTGATGCATTTTCCCTGTAATGTTGGTGATGATTCAGTGGTTCGTTGGGACATGCTATAGCTTACATGTGGTCACTACAGTATGACAATATTGGTTTTCAGTGGCTTACCCCTGCCAATAAAAGATAGATTCCAACATATGAATTGGGCGTGAAAGCACCGCAAGCGAAATCTGAGCGTGTGAAGCTTTCACTTGTATATGGTAAAAACAACCCTGCGTAGAATGAGAATTGAAAAACATAAATTGCAGCAGTTGATGACAAAATGTTACGATGCAAATGACAGAATGTGAAACTTGCATGGGGTGCATGTGTTCACAGGACGTTTTCTGATCCCTGAGGATTATTTTAATTCAAACACACAAATGTTGAAAAATTAATTTGTTAAATGGTAATTTACTTTTGAGAAATGGCAAATTTCAATTTTTGATGTAAGTGTGATTAATCTAGTGAAGTAAACATCGCAAGCTGAAAAATATATTCACCTTGGATTTTCTTGTTGATTTTTCCTGTTAAATCCGTCAGTGTAAATGCACACACTGACTGTAATGAAAATGGCATAACAGCATGCAAATACCTCACACCCACACTTTGATTCACTTCTACCTCACATTAATGAAGGGCTTTTTAAGCCATCCAATTATATGCTCTATATTTTATGCAAATTTCCACCATATTGCAGATTAATGATGGCACTTCAGAAAACTCTCTATGTGCCATAGAATTCACCTTTTAACATTATACAGGCATACATTTACTATTTAATAAATGAATACTCAAGGGTATTTTTTTCTGAATAGGTTTTGTGTATTATGAAAGGTGCCGACCAATAAATTGTCCTTGAAGACATTCTGAAATAATTTCGTGTCAGCATCATGCACATTCTAATCTGAATGCATTTTAACATCTTTGTGAAATGAGTAAAATAAGATACAGCATAAAACAAAATGCAGTCGGCAAAGGCAAGTGCTCTCTGTATTGCAGATCAAAACTGGGCATGTTTAACTCAATTCTGCTATTTTTGTGCCACGAGGTGATAACACAACTGTGGAACTGTTGTCAAAAGGGTGGGACTAAGACAAGTTATTACTTGTGAGAATTTTGGGGGTTTGGTTCAATCAGATAGGCCATGGTAAGTCCCTTCACAATCAGTGCTTTAATGCCATTGTGAACTAGAAATTCTGTTTGCTAAAGAACAAGCACCTAAGTTGCATTAGTGCTGCTTCCTCTGGTCCTCTAAGAAGCAATGTGGTAATGCATGGGGGTGTTTGGGGGGGGGTCCAGAGGTTATTTCACCAGGTAACACCTTTTGTGTGAAGAGATGTTGGCGATTCAAACAGTATATAATACAGTATTCGAGATGTTAAAACAAGGGTGAGGCTGAGGTTAATTATTTGCATTTTACCCTCAAAAAGAAAATATTCTCATATATAAAAAAAACCCATCACCACCCCCTTCCCATCCAATCTTACCACCATTCTGTAGGCATTATTTGCAGGTTACATAATAAAAATGGGAGGATAACAATATGTTTTTATTTTGTAAAAGCTCCGCTGGCTGCAATTAATTCCCATGAAACTACCATTGAGCGACAGCATCTGAATTAAAAGGTGGGCTGGGTGAGTGAAAATGCAAACGGGGTCCGTGAAATGAAAATTGCACGGTGCAAGCGCATTGACACACCTTTTTGGCTATCCAACCCCTTGAGGCACAAACGCCTTCATATTATAGCAGGGAACAACAAAACTGAGCAAGAACAATAAATATGATATTTACAGCAGACAAAACTGTCCATAAAGTTACCACTGCATGCTTTTTCATAGGTGAAGGTACAAAAATAGAGCCCAATGGGTGCCAGCCACATTTTGTTTTGGTGGAGAGAAGTGTTACCTAAAGTGCCCTTACGCACCGAATGTAACCAAATTGCATCAAATTTATCCCATTAAGGGGCCAGCTTAGCTCTCCATTGACGTGAATGAAGCTGGATCCCATTAGCTGCTAAATCCTTGGGTGAGAAGCTATGAAAATCCCAGCTGTGCCACATTGGAATCTCATCAATCTCTGAAAATTGGACCAGTAAAGTTGGCAGAACTGTGAATCTCTTCTCAAGGACAGAGCTGGCCAGATATTATGCTTTTTTTTTTCTTCTTTTAGATTGTTTCTTCTTTTCTTGGGGGAAGATAGATGACAGAAGTGGGTATTGGCTATCGAGGGGGAGGTTGGAGTGTACAAGCTGCACTCTTAGGGTCAAGAGCAAGACTCCTCAGGTTTCTGTAATGTGTCCCACGAGTTGTCTGAGTTGGAATCAAATCCCTCAGGCTGCAAAAATTGTTTGTTTGGGCTGAGCAGCTGCACGAACATCTAGACTTGAAGGACCCCACCCATTTTACAGCGGGTCTTTTTAAAACCTTTAGTACAAATGAAGACAGGCTTTTGAACGATTATAGTTAGGGGACATGAGTTCTCAGAACAAGGGGGGAAGGAGCTGTGGTTTGGTAGTGCAGTGTGTGGGAAATACTGCGGACAGAGACCAGAGTACATGCTTCTGTAACCTTATAGTCTCCTTTGGTGGTGTAAAATCGTATTTTTCTTCACCCGCTAAAACCTAATTGTTCTCAAAGGGTAGCTGAAATGCTTTTATTATGTGATAACATTGTCACAGTATTGTGAGGAGTGAGGAGTGAGGAGAATGTCTTGTGATTGGTGGGTATAGACACCTGAATGGTCCAGTTCAGGAAAAAAAAGACAATTTTTAGAAAGTACAGATGCACTTGAGGGTTGCACGAAATTTACCCCAACCCAGCAATCCAGCATAATTTATTTGTACCATTTTTACTTTTTTGTGGCCAATTTGCACCCAAATAGCATTTTACTGCACCAGTGTTTTCTCATTTGGGCACTGAAGTTTCCCATCTTGGCCCTCGACCTTCATTCCCCAAATACCCTACCATCTTTGTCCTTTACCATCACCTGAGGTGCTCTGAAACTTTCATATTGATCAGTATATTACCTGTATGGCTTCAGTTAGTTGGGCTCAGAATAAAATTTAGCCAAATTCATCAACCTGTAGATTGGATTGTTGCTTTTGCCAAAAACATGGTGTTTGGTGCCAGCCACCATGTCTTACTGATGCCAAAGCCATTCCATTTTAGGATGGGTGCCACAAACACGCGTGCGTGTGTGTGTGTGTGTGTGTATGCGCGCACATGTGTATTTTATTTCTTTTAAGGAAACTTGTGATTTTCTGGTAAAATTGTTTTTTTATTTAAATAATTAAACAGGAAGTTTTTGGAATATGAGTTGGGTGTAATTTCTGCATAATCCAGTATTTTTTACATTTGCAAGTTGTTTGCGTAAAATAATGTAAATTCAATGAATATCCTATTTTGTCAGTGGCAACCCTTGCTGAGTCCACGCTACAATTTCTTGTCTGCTTGTTGTTACGTGGAGAGAATACACTCATAGATACAGTATATGGATCACCCATTGTTTTGGAGAGCCCAGTTTTAATGCTGCAGAAACTGATGATTCTACATCTCTAGAAGTGCTCTAAGGGTTCAGTGAAAAGATTTAATTGAAGTTAGCAATTCTTTATATATTTTCTGTCCATTTTGAATATTTCTTTTAATCGGTCATGCACATCTATGAAAGTGTTCCACGGGTATTCATTTGTTTCCATTTCAAGAAAATGTTGCTTTGTCATCCTCTACTGTTTCCTGTGGGTGAATCTTTAGCATCGTGACCGTCATTCAGTTTATTTCTGAGCGAGTCTTTCTCACTCTCCCTGATTCTCTGAAGAAAAGCTGCTGAACTTCCCATAACTCTCTGTGTAATATATTCATCACCCTGTTTTGAGTGAGGGGAAACTAAGATCTCCTCTATCACTTTCACTAACTGGAATTGTCATTTTACTCCATTAGTCATTGCTGTCACTCAGTTTACGCTCTGCATTTGTGTTATCTCTCATGGTAAGTATTAAGTTTCTACTTAATAAATGAAGATGTTTTTACAATAGATGGAAGGAGATGGAGGTTCTTATTCTGAAGTTGGGACACTGAGTATCTGTTTTACGTCCATTTTTCTGTTTTTCAGAAACCCCCGGCTGAGATTTTTGAAGCTTTAGGCTCATAAAACAATGTCTTGTTCTTGCAGAGTCCTGTCAAAACACTTTATATTCTAGCTCGCAGATTTTTTATGTGTCATCAGCACACATGCCATGGTTACACCAAGTTAATTTTGCTTTTACAACTAACAGCCCATCCAGACCCCCAGTTTTTCCCCCATTTTACCTGATAATAATAGTAAAAGGATAAGCTGTAGGCATCATCACATTTTTCAGTCAGCCAATCACCCTTTGTGGTAAATGTATTGAAGTGAGTAGTACCTGTTGGACTGGTCTTACTGTAGGTTCCAAAAATTATAGCCAGGAATTGTTCACTATTTGCCAGCTGGGTAGCACTAGTTCTCTCTTCCAACTTTGATTGGTGGAGCTCCTCTATGATTCCTATGGTAAGAGTGACAGAGGCAACATTTTTCCTTGGTATTTTTATCATCTCTGATGTCACTGCTCTGTTTAGATTTGAAAAGCAATGTTCAAGTGGGAATTTGTGGGGAATTATCAATCATCACCTAAACCATAGAGATAAAAAGTTTTTGACAGGATGCTGAAGCTGTTATTACTCTCGTTTACAGCTCCCTGCCAACTGGGATGTCATTGCAGTCGTAGATGGATTTTTTTATTCAGCTAAGCCCTCCAGAGCCATATTTGAGAATGACTGGTAAATTAGAAAGAATCCTATTCGCTGCATATTCCACATTGCCACCACCGTATACGGCTTCAGGTCTCCCGTGAAGAGCCAAGCAATCAATGTCATGCTTAACCTGTTGTGGTAGTCAGAGACCCGCTCAGAGAATGATTTGTCGCTAGGATGTTGGTGGCAATGTGATTATTTTTAGATACGCCTGGGGAACCATCCATGGTCTTCGGGGTCTGACATCCTCCAGGTTTTCACGCCAATCCTAACAAAGCATACCTCATTCAACAGCTGGAGATCTCATTGGGCTGCCAGTGAGAGTCAGGTATGCCTTATTAGGGTTGGAATAAAGATGGACAGCATAATCTGGTTCACCACAGGGTGATTGTCATTGCCGGGCACTGGGCCATGAACAGGTCTGTGTGATGTCATAGAATCCGAGGAATTAGCTTGTAAGCACAACTCTACTGGAATGTTTTGTCTACGTTAGAACATTTAGACAACATTGCAACAATATTGTGAGAACATTTTGTGGTGACATTGCGCTGTAAATACTCAAATTATTGAGCTCAAAAGTCAGAGTTCTTACTGTTTGCAAAAGCACTGTCCTATCCATGGAAACTGCCGAGGCGCAACTTGGCTGAGGATATCCCCAGGAGGGAGTAGTGCCAGTTCGGTGAACCACTGGAACCTCGACTAACACAATTAGATGTTGCACTCTGACTAAAAATAAACACCTCACTCGTGCACAGAACTTGCACAGCACAGCAAAGACTGCAGCTTGCTTAAACAGTGTGCTGTATCTGATGTTAAGGACAACTCGTCAAATGGGGACATCAAAAGTCTCCTTTTTTGTCGTATGTCGGCGCTTGGTGAGGAAGCATAACTCTATGATGAGTCGAGATGAGAATGGGCTCTTTACCGAGGCATTGTATTTAGCTGGTTGCACTGTGTGAATGAGAACAAAGGCGGCAAATTCTGCCTAACTTACCATGGCGAATGTCAAGGGACTACGGACTAAATGCAGCATGCAAAGCAGAAATTGTTTGTCTCAATGACTACCTGGTTGGATTCTGTCTTAGATGCACATGTGGAGTATCTTACACACCTCTGTATAGCTGGTCAGTGCAGCAAACGTGGCTATAGAGCTACATATGATATTTTAATTGCGGAAAAAATTGAGGGCTGTCTGCAATAAACAGATGTTTTACATTGGATACATTGTTTATTGCACTCAGCCCTCGAAATGAGGAAACAACAGCTATTAAATTGTTAGCTAACAGGTAGGTCTTGAGTAACTCATGGTCAAATTTTGTAGAATAGCTAGCGATTAGTTAATTGAAGAACAAATGACGAACAAATGTGAAAATAAAAAATTTACAGTAAAGTACATAAACTAGCACATTAGCTGGCAGTTCCTCGTTCACTACTGATTTGGTCTTAAATAACTAATCATTAGCTAATTGCTAAAATTGGATTGGGAGTTACTCCAGTGCTGCACACACCTGACTGGTCTGCTGGCAGTTAGTTTCTTGTTCGCTCCTGAAATATCTTATCATTAGTTACTTAATAAAATGTAATTTTGGGTAATTCCAGCTAAGAACTGCCATAAACCAATGGTTCACAAGCAGTTAGTTCCTCATTTTTCCCAGGGAAACCAATTATGTTTAGTGTTAATGTTAACAATTTATTTCACACCAGTTTATATGGCAATATCTCAAGTCATGGTAATGCAGGTTCATCAAAAAGTTAATTGTTTATATTTGTGTATGAATACATGTTAGTGAAATCCCTATGAGTTTGACAGGAAGCATATATTCTGTAAAACCCAACAGAGCCATAACAGAGAGATTTTTTCACAAAATGTGGCAACAAATGATAAAAATCTATTCAAGTTTGATGACTCTGCTCTGAGCCTTGCCATACTTCCCAGGGCTTGACCTCATCGTACGCAGGGGCTTATTTAACAGAAAGACATATGCTACACCGTAAGTGAGCACCACCATTTTGTGAAAAAAGAATAGATCATGCTCCTGTTCTGTAGTGATAGGTGAACCAAATAATTGCTCGAACATATAGACCTGAGGTAATGCTTCTTTGGTTGCACCTCTGAACAGAAGCTGAAAACAACTCCAGGGCAGATCTTCAAAGTGTTTGTTGTTTTGGTCATGATTATCCTGAAATGAAATGTATTTCCTGATGTTTTCTCTCTGGACAATGGTAAAATTAAATCTGTCTTATTAATGCATTTTATTCTGACATGTTAGCTGCTATAACTTTGCAGAATGAAATTCTATTAGTACTTATGTCTGTAAATGCTTTGAGTCGACTGCATTTCATTTTGCTGCCCATATGTTTAACTGACATGGTAAGCCGTTATCGGGGCTGTCCTGCTAAGCTGTTTTAACTCAAATGCACACAATTTTAGACAGGAAATTGCAATATTGTGTTTGCTTGTCTGCCTTTTGACAGGGCTGAACCGATTTTGACCAGAGTGAAAGAAGACCACACTCGGATTATCCTCCCGGCGATTGATAACATCAAGTACAATACATTTGAGGTGCAGCAGTACGCAAACGCCGCCCACGGCTACAACTGGGGCCTTTGGTGCATGTATATCATCCCTCCACAGGAATGGCTGGACAAAGGTGACGAGACTGCACCAATCAGGTGAGCTGCGCAGTCATGCCGCTTTGTACAGTACAGCCTTCAGTAAAAGTCAAATTAGCGCGCTAGTTCATGCGCCTAATGCGCTAGTTCACTTGCTAGCTCAGACGCATCACTGAGGAGAACTCATTTTTACAATACAATACAATTAATGTACAGTTTAGACAGAAAACAAATATTGCCTTCATTTTTAAGTTTCGTTCAGACAGGGATTCAGCGTTGATATAAAAAAATACAATACTTGACGCCTGTTTATAAAATAAAATAATTTGTTTTGTCATTTTTTTGTTTTCCTCATGAATCTGTCTTTTGTCTTTCGTGTGAATTCAACAGTTGTCTCCGAAGAGGAAATTAATATTGTAATTATGCTCTCATCATTTAGATATCAATAAAAAATGACACATTTAATTGTACAAACGGCTGGGACAGATAAAGCAGACCAGACATAAACTTGGCGTCCTGTCACGCAGTGGCATTGAATGTCTCAGTTATAATACCTAAGTAAGGGGTACATTCTGGGTCCCATTCAGGCGTGACCAGCGGGCCTCGTGCGCCTGCCGGTAGGAGTTAGCACATTAGCTCGCGCGTCGCTAGTGCGCTAGTTTTTACCCCTTGGCCGACTCCGGCCCGGAGGGGTATTGTCGTCACCTGCATGTCTGTCTGTCGTCAGTCGTCCGTCCATGATTTTGTCCGGGCCAGTACTCAGTAACTAATGATTGCAGCTTCACCAAATTTCGCATGGTAACTCACTATGACCCATAGATGTGCAACGTCAGATTTTTTGCTGGATTTGACCTTTGATCGTAGTGCTGTGACCCTGAGCCTGGAAATATTGTCCGGGTCAGTACTGGGCAACTACTTATGGCAGCTTCACCAAATTTGATGTGGTAACTCACTATGACCCATATATGTGCAACGTTAGGTTTTTTGCTGGATTTCAATGTTGACCTTAGTGCTGCGACCTTGACCCTGGAAATCTCGTCCGGATGACATTTGCCGGGCCAATACTCAGCAAATAATCATCGCAGATCCACCAAATTTGGTATGGTAACTCATTATGATCCACAGATGTGACCTTTGCGCTGTGACCTTGAAAGTCAGGACAGTGGCGCAGTCTTATCTTTTTGTATTTTCACTGGAAAATGCAAAACGTCCAGTTTTAACTCTTTGTGCAGAATACAATCATTGCCAATTTTTCTTGTTCTGCATGAGCTTATTTTTGCTTTATAACTCAGTATTTGCGTTACAAAGACTCTGGAAAATTATTCCAGTGGAGCAAGAAATTTGGAAATTCAATTAGAGAATTATTTAAGAATTAAATTTTGGAATTTACAGATGCCAGCGTCTACATCTGCTCAAAGGTATTATTAACATCTACCATGGGAGTCATGTGAACACTCTAAGTGTCAAACATTAACCGTTTCATTGTGAAATGAACTTGGCGATAACATGCCAATGCTTGAATTGTTAACATAAGAGGACTTGGTGTAGACCCTTTAGCTGTTTGCTGGTACCTGCTCGCATCAAGATTAGAATCATGTCTGTGGTTTAGGTTCATTTGCCTTTAGAGCCCCCTGGGGGGGGGGATGAGGGAACGTCTCTGTCCTTGTAATTGTGTATTCGGCTGCATCTACACTCCATTCCGCTGAAAAACAAGAGTAATGCCAATTTACTGTGAAACCCACCACTTTCTATTTCATCACAGTAATGTATTTCTTATTGATTTTTGTCATAATTATTCATTTTCCCTGAGACGTCTTTGGGACTTTCTGTTCCTGAGTGATACATTAGGTGTACTTTGGACTGTAGTGGAAAAGGGGCGCGCGGAGAGAAACCGACACACACATATGCGCACTCTTACTGGAGGCTCAGAGCCAGAATCCCTGAACAAATAAGACGGAATTTCATTATTCATAAGGCATCAGTCATTTGGATGCAGAAGACAGAGCTAACATGCCGGTTCTGTCAGAGAAGGTTTGTGGCTGAGTGCGAGGCCCATATCAATGCTTTCTCCTAAGACCATACCCGACTTAAGCATGAAAGTGCTTGTCTGACAATCTCAGATGCAAAGCACGAGTTTACACTTGTTTTGGCATCAGAGATGCGTACTTCCTCTCTGCCAGGAAGTGAGGTTATCAGTCTTTCAACGTAGTCACCTGACCAAATACTCCTGCATGTCATTCTGCAATGTAAGAAGTTTTCTTGCCCCTCAGGCATAACATATGCCAGCACATGGGTATGTGGACTAATTGTGTGTATGCAAAGACATAGCATGTGCACAGTCTCCCACGCACGCACACACACAGACGCGCGCGCGTGCACTTGTCAGATGGTGCAAACACCACCTACTCCTGTCAATTTTAGTTTATTATAGCGCTAATCATTCCAAAGCACACTCTTAATGTAAAAAAAGATTGGAAAACAATCATCTAGAATTCACTAGGACACACAAATAATAGCAATACATGTATGTATATACAATGATCTGCTTTATGCATCAGATTACAGGCATCTTGTGCTTTCATTTAGGAGCTTTGAGTATATAATTTTACTTGAAATTCATTCATTCATTCCTGTGTCATTCATAATTGAAGCACCTATTACTAAAACCCCATAAGTCACACTTGACTTGACTTGTGGGGTTTTAGTAATCAGTGCTTCAATTACTCTCCTGCGATTTCATCTCTCACTCTCTTTGACATTGCCCCCGTTTCTTCACCATTCTACCTCAATTCTTCATGTGTTCATTCATTATTGTTCAAGTCTTGGCAAGTCATAAGAATTGAATTCGTTTTTGGCAACGCACTCACTACAACTCTAGTCATTTTTTACTTGAAATAATATATAAAATTGGAGTTTCTGGTCTTGGGCATGGGGGCATCTTTCCCTATGTATGAAGTTTCCCATTTTAACACTGTCATCCCGCTCGATCAGTCAAACCAAGTGAAGTCTATACTTACCTTTATGTACTTCTTGGCTTTTTTTGTGCTTATCTAAATGCACCAAGTCATGGCTCACAAAGAAAGACAAAGCTTATTATGACAAAACTCTGCTCTCATGCACAGCACTTAATGAGATATGCCATTTTAAAGATTTTCATATTCATAAATGCGATTTCTGTCCATGATGATTCTATCGACCATCCTTTGTTGAGGTCCTGCTTCAAATAGATGACGAAGTAAAAAGGTTCTGGGGCAGTAAGGCCTTTCGGAATCGTGGTGTTCATATTGGAAATCAGTTTCTGTGCCTCATCTTGCAGTTCCCTGTCCATCAGACACAAATGGCTACTGGTTGTTTGATACTAGAAAACAATCAGTATTGGCCTTAGAAGTGCAGCCTCTCAAATGTTTTAGCCCTTTCCAATTTTAGCATTTGCCAAATCAGATTTGACATACCTTTGCAGTGCTTGGCTCTGAGCTGGGAGAGTAAAAGGAGGTCACTTACAAGTCGCTCTTACCGCCACCATCTCCCCACAGCAGACACAAATCAATCATCATAGCGCACACAGATGCAGACACAAATCTTGCTCTGCCAAAATTCTGGACCTTTGGCTAAGCTGAGACGTGTAAACAAAGCTGAACTACGGTAGAAAAAAGTATTGTGTGCATGTGTGAGCCTCTATGTGTACGTCTTTATAGGCTTCTAGCCAAGGGGATAAGCCAGGGAGCTGGGGGACCGCCCTGCTGTCCGAAATCACAGTCTTGCACATTCGTTACGTGATTTCAAAATCCTATCCCTCCTGGTCCTGTATTACAATCTCATGGTGTGCTGCTGTACTCCTTCCCACAATCAAGCATCTCGGCCTAATAGTAGCTCACTGTCCGTGTCTCCTATGTTGTTTCCCTTCATGAGCAAATCAAGCTAATTTAGGATTCCAATCTTGCTTGATGTGCTCCGGCTTGCAGAACTTCTGTGAGATGGGCTTTTAAGGTGTGAAGTAAGAAAACGTCTTGGTAAATATCACTGAGGAGTTTCGAGAAAATTTACGACAAATCGGCATGTACGCAAGACAAAGCGTGTTAGTCATCATCCGACAGTTCATTGCCAGAGAGCTGTGGGTATTATGACATGATATGCCCTGTGTTTGTGAAATGTTTACCATGGATTAAAGAGGGTAGCTGAGCCGGGTGCTCTACAGGGGTGTCATAAATCATTTTGACAAGGGAAGTGTGTCAAAAAGCAATAGGCAATTTCGCTCTCAGTGAATAAGTGGGTAAAGTGGGAAGTCAGAGTGTAGTCACTTCAGTTGTGTTTTTCCTCTATTTCTGCAATCTTTTTCGGATTGATTCATCACAATTGACATCAAATGCACCTCCTCTCATAAGACATTTGGTGTCAGTTTCTCTTATCAAAGTTCTGCTCACTCTTTTGAAGAGTACTGTAGGTTTTTTAAAATATTTTTTCCCCCAAATATTGCAGTGTTCAAGTGCTCAATTTTTCTGTTTTTCTTAGTTACCTATGATAGCTACACCAGAAATAGAGCTTTTTCGTGACTATCCTGTAATTACAGTTCATACAGCACATAAATAGGCTACATTATTTCAGATCATATACATTTACTGTTTAAGGGCTCAATTCTTTTGCATATGTGATGTCGAACAATATGTGCACAGAGAGAATACCATGACTATTTCTAATTTCCTCCAGCTGCAGGGAGCAGCTAGCAGTTCTCGGCCAATGTTGCAAGCGTCTGTGCGAAGAGGTACATATTGAGCTTGTAGTTCTATTTTGGTGGCTGGTTTCATTGTAAATTAGAGAGCAACAGTGCTCTAACCTACCACAGCTGTATAGCACTTCATTTTTCCTAGAATATTCAAAATACGAGAGGGAGCTGTAACATTTTGTGTACTCTACTGTCTTGTAACACGGACCACTATAATTATTGTCCTGCTCCACTGGGGGCTGGTCTGGACCACTGGTCTTTGGAGCACGGACCACTGCAGTAACTTTCCTGCTCCACTAGGGGACTGGTCTGGAACACTGGTCTTTGGAGCATGACCACTGCAGTAACTGTCCTGCGCCACTAGGGGACTGGTTCGGACCACTGGTCCGCAGTGTCTCGAGACAGTGAAATTTGCTGTTTTTGCTGGCCTCCCACTGAAGTAAAGTCTCTGAACCACTGACTGAGTAGTCCACTCTCAGGATACTGCTATAAGATAAATGCCTGCCTTAACCTCAGCATAACTGTTGACTAAACTATTTATCTAGTCTGCCATTTTCATAAATAAATTGCAATGAATGTGATTGTTCAAAATGTTTGAAGCTGGTCATCTGACAATAAGCAGCTAGCTCCTTTTTCTATACTCCACTAATCTGGCAAATTAATTTAGCAGCTACTGACATCTAACGAAACCCAATGAATATAAAGTGAAATAACCGATATTGCATCATCTTATTCTCAAAAATAAGAATGCTCTGGACAGATTATTTTTTTCTAGCCTAACTGGAGAACATTAAAGATGATCTGCAGGTTTGGAAAGTAATGTTAATAAATTGCAGCCTGCTCATACATTTCTGTCGCTGTTAATCTTGGTTGATTATTGTACTTTCTTTCTGTACCATAAAAAATAATTTTAAATAGAAAGCTATACTCAGGCTGAGGGGTGTGATACAGGCGTATGATGTTGGCAGTTGCTACGGGTACGGCAGTTTTCAAATGCATTTCAATGTAGGGAGGTACGGCGGTTCCAATTTCAAACCCTACCCTAACCTAACCCTAACCCTAACCTTAACCCTGACCCCTAACCATAATCCCTAATCCTTATCTTAATCCCTTCAAATCGACTGCCGTACCAATAAAAACTGCCGTATCTCTGGACACTTCGTATGATTTTTTACTTGAAATTGAGCTTCTATTACAGCTCCGTGTAATTACGGTAATTACGGTAAAAATACGGTGGCCCCATTCCGAAAAGTAATTTGGCTTCTCAGAAAACACTAGAAAATGACTTAATAGTCTTACCATTCAATCCTTCCAAAAAATGAGTAATCCTTTAACATAGCATAATTGTGTAAGATGATTTACCGCAACTCATAGTAGGCTACAGTACATCGACCAAGATTAGCCACGAATAACTCGGGTTAGTGTTTATAGTGTGACTGCTGTTAGGCTACGAGCAAGCTTAGGCTATTATATTTATCACCAAGCTTTGTGTTCATGTATTTTCCCCTTCTCTTCGGAAAACAGCCACCGCATTTTCAAATGAACGAGGCCCATGCGGTTTTATAATTAAAAGTCAATTTCAACTATAGGCTATACAATCATTTAACTTTGATACATTTTACGCTTCTGACAGAGTATAGTCACAGCCTCCTGCAATAAAACATTTTTCTTTGCTGCAAAAAGAAGCGCCTATACTGAGGTAAGCTTAGCTGAAAAACGTGTGATTAGAATTCATTAATGTCAGGCCTACTGGTAATAACTTGCCATATATACTACATATATAAATCTGTTTGGAACATTATGATTTTAGTCCATAAGCTTGCACAATTTGAACATTTATTTCATATTCATCTGGCTTTACTAAGTCATTCTCGTAAGTAGGTTACGTTAATGAATTCTAATAACTCTTTTCAGACGGTGTTTATTTCAGTAGATCGTGGGGCTTCTAATCAGCAGCACAGAAACCATTTTACTGAGGGAGAAGTGATGATGATGAACTCAAAATTGAGCTTTTATTACAACTTTGTGTTGGGTAATTCATTTAAAAATGTGGCGGCCATTTCCGGGGGGAAAATAAATAAATAAATAAATGTATTAATCTAACAGCGACAATATAATGGGCTACATTCAGTGGCCTACATATATATAATCAGGTTTTTGCACTGTCACTCAAGGACGATTTTTTTCTCCAGCGAGAGCGACATTTTCGAATTCTTCTGCGAATGAAGATAATTTCAGTGACAAGTGTGGTGTCCTTTATTTAGGTTTTCCAATCAGACAGCTGTTCCAATCCGTCAGCTGACAGCACAGTAAAAAGCGGTGAGCTGCATATTGTCTGGCCACATTGATTGTTACTAGCTTAGTTTACTAGCTTCAAATATTTTGAACAATTAGTCCTACAGTCCTAACGATTTAATTATCCAAATAGCGGCCAAATAAATTATTTGCCCAACAGTAATGCTCAGGTTAATAGTCCTAGCATAGACTGTACAGTCAGTGGTTCCGAGAAGGTATCTCTGCAAGGCCACTGAAAGACACCCCGGACCAGTGGTCTGGACCAGTCCTGTAGTGGAGCAGGACAGTTACTGCAGTGGTCCATGCTCCAAAGACCAGTGGTCCGGACCAGTCCCCTAGTGGAGCAGGAAGGTTACTGCAGTGGTCCGTGCTCCAAAGACCAGTGGTCCGGACCAGCCCCTTAGTGGAGAAGGACAGTAATTACAGTGGTCCATGTTACAGGACAGTACAGTGCACAAAATGTTACAGCCCCTACAGGAAAATACTGTATGTCTGTCACAACATAAAATGAAACTCAAAAGTTATCAATTTACTGGATTTTATTTGGCTCAACACTCATTTGGAACAACAATGTTTGATTTATGGAATGTATACTTTGCATTGCTTGACAGAGTATAGATCATATAATCACCTACAGGTGGTGATGCTAATGATTGTTCCATCAGAGTCATTAATTTTGTTGAACTGACAAGGAGTGCTGGAGACATCTTTGTCCAATGGTGGCAGACTTCTTTGATCAAAGCGATCTAAATGCCATTCTCCTGTTGCTGTCATAATAAAAACAAGTCGACATGGTCTACAACATCCCCCGCCAATCGTGTGCTTCTTATTTTTTAACTCTATCAAGGGCTTTACGGTCTGAAGCTACCCACCAAATTTGGTTGTCCTATCTGTAATAGTTTCTGAGAAAAGTTGTCCCCTTTTTCACGGACGGACGGACGGGCACACACACGCATGCATATACGCACGGACGGCCGGACGGACGTCAAACCTATATCCTCCTCCCAGTTCATGTTGGTGGGGGATAATAACCCAGACTGTTACAGATACATGAGGGGAACACACTAGGGGAACATGAGCTTGCAAACAAGGACGTGGAAACATGAACATGAGCGTGAACTTGGAAAGTCTCGGAAGACCCCGGAACGGGAGGGAGACACAAAAGGGGAGTGAGATGCCAGAAGCAGGAATCCAAAATGATATTTATTAAAATAAATACAGAAATAATCCAGGGGAAAAAGGGGGCATTCCGGCCAACAAAAACACTGTGCCTAGCACTGAAACAGGAGAACAAGAATCCAAAACACTAACAGATACCAGGGGGACAGACTCGGAACAAAACTTGGAACAAGACTTGGGAACAAACAGAACTCAGGAAGCTAGGAAATACTCACAAGACAAGACAGTTGGCACAGCTGGCAGATGGCTAACTCGGGTGGCACAGCTGGCCAGGAGAAGGGTAAGGGAGAACATCAGGAGGGGGACAGACAGGACACAGGGCTAAGGGCAGGCAGGAACGCTGGGGCTATGGCTATGGCTTGGGGCTATGGCTAAAGAACTATGGCTTGGGCTCGGGACTATGGCTTGGGCTTGGCTTGGGCTCGGGATTATAGCTTGAGCTCGGGACTATGGCTTGGGCTTGGCTTGAGCTCGGGAATATGGCTTGGGCTCGGGACTATGGCTTGGGCTTGGCTTGAGCTCGGGACTATGGCTTGGGCTTGGCTTGAGCTCGGGACTATGGCTTGGGCTTGGCTTGAGCTTGGGACTATGGCTTGGGCTTGGCTTGAGCTCGGGACTATGACTTGGGCTTGGCTTGAGCTCGGGACGATGGCTTGGGCTTGGCTTGGGCTCGGGACTATGGCTTGGGCTTGGCTTGAGCTCAGGACTATGGCTTGGGCTTGGCTTGAGCTCAGGACTATGGCTTGGGCTTGGCTTGAGCTCGGGACTATGGCTTGGGCTTGGCTTGAGCTCGGGACTATGGCTTGGGCTTGGCTTGGGCTCGGGACTATGGCTTAGGCTTGGCTTGAGCTCGGGACTATGGCTTGGGTTTGGCTTGAGCTCGGGACTATGGCTTGGGCTTGGCTTGAGCCCGGGACTATGGCTTGGGCTTGGCTTGAGCCCGTGACTATGGCTTGGGCTTGGCTTGAGCCATGGACTATGGCTTGGGCTTGGCTTGAGCTCGGGACTATGGCTTGGGCTTGGCTTGAGCTCGGGACTATGGCTTGGGTTTGGCTTGAGCTCGGGACTATGGCTTGAGCTCGGGACTATGGCTTGGGCTCGGGACTATGGCTTGGGCTTGGTTGAGCTCGGGACTATGGCTTGGGCTTGGGACTATGGCTTGGGCTTGGCTTGAGCTCGGGACTATGGCTTGGGCTTGGCTTGAGCTCGGGACTATGGCTTGGGCTCGGCTTGAGCCCGGGACTATGGCTTGGGCTCGGCCCGCCAGGGACTATGGCTTGGGCTTGGCTCGAGCCCGGGACTATGGCTTGGGCTTGGCTCGAGCCCGGGACTATGGCTTGGGCTTGGCTCGAGCCCGGGACTATGGCTTGGGCTTGGCTCGAGCCATGGACTATGGCTCGGGCTTGGCTCGAGCCATGGACTATGGCTCGGGCTTGGCTCGAGCCATGGACTATGGCTCGGGCTTGGCTTGAGCCATGGACTATGGCTTGGGCTTGGCTTGAGCCATGGACTACGGCTTGGGCTTAGCTTGAGCCATGGACTATGGCTTGGGCTTGGCTTGAGCCATGGACTATGGCTTGGGCTTGACTTGAGCCATGGACTATGGCTTGGGCTTGACTTGAGCCATGGACTATGGCTTGGGCTTGGCTTGAGCCATGGACTATGGCTTGGGCTTGGCTTGAGCTCGGGACTATGGCTTGGGCTTGGCTTGAGCTCGGGACTATGGCTTGGGCTTGGCAGGTGCTCAGGACAGGCAGGGCGGCTGGTGCTCAGGACAACTCGAGACGGAGGAAGAAGACTGGCACAAGGTCACAGAAGACGCTGGAGGAGACAGGGGGCACCAGGGGCTTGAAGGCAGCAGGAAGGGCGGGCTGGTCAGGGAAGGAGGCTGAACTTGAGAACACAGAGGAAAACTGAGGGGACCAGAGGAGAAGTGCACAGGGCAGGGAGAGTGAGAGTGGGAATGCGTGCAAAGTCAGATCTGCTCGTGTGCAGAAACTGCTCAGACATATAGGGCAGGAGCACACAGACACAGGTGTTGAAACTTAATCTAATTAACAAGGGGTGGAACATGAGGGAAACCAATTACTTGAAAACAGATTATCATTAACACACAGACAAGGATCACAAGACAATCCCAAAGATGGGATAAATAAACTGGATAAAAAGACTCCTAAGTGTACAGAAAAAGAGCCAGAACAGATTATAAGAATGCAGAGATTCTGCGGGAAACTTTAGCAAAGCCAGTGAACAGTAAAGCAAGGGGCGGAGCTAGAACAGAGCGACTGCAAGAGATAATTAGTCAATTAGTAAGTGCAGCTATACAATCTCTGGTGCTCGTTAGTAGATTAGTATTATATACAAGGTTAGTCTGGTCAGTAATTTTAGAAAACAACAAACTGTTAGTAATGTTAGTATGAATAGAAAGGCAAGGGGAAACTAGCAAACGAGAACATAAGGAAGGATGAAACCCAGAATCCATTAAATCACCCGAAGTAGTGTCACAATCAATTACCACTGAAACTGATACAAACAATGACGCGACCGGGGAGAAAGCAAAGACAGTACATGGGTAAAACGTGGACTGGACTACACAGGAGAGGGATGAAATGTGAACACTAAGACAAGGACTAAAAAACTGACATACCAAAATGATAGAAACCTAAAATTGACTAACCAGACACTCAGACCACGGAACACAACACAGACCTTATAAACCAACTTTTGATTCATTCTATTATCACAGGTTGATATTTTCCAATTCCAGAGCTGCTTTGCTCTGATTAGAGAGAATGATAAGTATGCAATTTTCAACACAGCCATTATTTCCTCAGTGTTAGTGCAAACCAAAAATGCACTTGGTATTTTTCCACAGGACACGATGCAAGAAAGTAATGCTTTTACATTGTAATATAATAAATAATTACATGAATAAAATACTTTATTACTGCTCACAAAATAATGGCAAGCACCTAATCAAAAATCAATTCTGTGTGCACCTCCTGCTTGTCTGCACACCACAGGCTTGGCATAGGTCGGCAGCATTAGTATGGAAGTTGATTGTTTTGACTGATTGTGGGTGAGGCTCAGAGGTGTATAATCCAGGGGTCAGAAAATCCTAACATGTTTTCATTCTACCCGTAAAGTCCTGTCAGCAGATTTCACTTGTTAGTTTTACCTCCCAGCTGAAGCATAATGCCAACTGACAGGTCTTTTGTGGCTGGAACAATATCCTGGGATGGACTTTTACTTTCTGAACCTGGATTATACACCTCTGGTGAGGTTGCGGTAGTCCTTGCCTGTAATGCATATAGTAGGGAAATTTGGGTGCTTGGTTTAAAAATGGGGGCGGTATAACTGGGAAGGGCCTTGAATGGTGCTTTTGGAAAAGTGAGGGAAATCCAAAACACTGCAACAAACAACTTTCAGGGAAATTTGTGGTGTTTTTAGCCTGTTCTTGCATGAGCACGACTGAAGGATCACCACTGAGTGTCTTGACGTTACTGCAGATCCCATGCTGATTTCCCACAACAGTTGCACAGATAGTGATTTCCAGCTGTCTATTTTCTCTTTGTATTCGTGCAGTGAGCTGATGTTATTGGGACACCAAATGAACCATGTGCACAATCAAGCACTATCTCAAATAGTCAAAGGCATTCCAGTGCTCTTAGACCGATACGTTTCCATGTGTATGGAAGGAATTGGCTTTGCAGGGATTTAATCACTCAATACGTAAATTCAAACTTGCATACCTGCACATGGGGCTGTGATATATATATATCATTTGCCATACTCATTTGACATTGGTGATGGTCAAAACAGCATCAACAATTTTCTTGAGATTGAAGCAAGTGATCACATTTTGAAAATATGGGGGGAAAAAATTAAGTTAGTATTAAATTTCAGTAAGAAAAACGTTGTTCAACAAAATCGTGTTCTCGACATTCGTTTATTGTTTGCACATTGCTGTCAACATTGACAGTCAAACACAAAGCCACTTGTAAGGCAGGACAGGACCAGTAGATCTAGCTTGTACCAAGAGCAAAGGGATTTAACATTAAAGTGGCAGACTTCACACTGGTAATAACTGGCAGCTTGCCCAGCTGTCAGTCTTGATTAGAAACCGCCATTATAATTTAAATGAGGGCACTGGACAATCTGCAAGTGGCAATAGAAGGAAGACGTCTTCTTCTCTGCAGCAATAACATCTGTTGTAATAATTTTTACCAATATACGCAGCTGGATATTTTGTGGGGCGATACAGGTAAAATGGCTTGCTGGAGAACACCACAGAGGAACCCTGCTGGAAGGACCTGTAAACGACCAATCAGGGGTCCATTTCCCAAAATAACCGATGCTAACTTACATAGTCGGAACCATTGACTGTGAATGGATGGACTATGTTGCTAAGTTAGTTAGCAATTACACTTTTGGGAAACGCAGCCCAGAACATCCCCCGTCAGTTCCGTTCCTGAGAGGCAGCCATGTTATTTGTTCCAATCAATTATTCTGTCAAGTTATAAATAGCTGCATTCACAGATGTTGGGCTGTCTCCTATATTAGATCACTGTAGACGTTTTCTCCAGGAATAAAAATGAAGTCTGCAACTGTAGGTCATGTGACTGTAATGAATTTCCCATAAAAAAAGGAACTTAATGCTCAGGCTAATTAAACAATCAAGAACAGAAGCTGGTATTAAATTGTTGCCAGGTGTAGACAGTAGACAGTTTCCTTCCAGCAGCTGGCAGAACCCTTCAGCTTTGTGCTAACATTAATGGGGATCACGTAAGCCTGAGCTGGGAAGACAAGCACAGTCAATAAAATGGATGCCTCATTTAGTGCAGTCTCAGCATAGTATCTGCTCTTTATATAGTCTTTCAAACATGAATATGTTGAAACGTGTTAGAGCTTGTTTGATTTTTAAACCACCACCAGAAAGGGAAATTCTGAGTATGAAATCAGAAGCATGCATGAGCACGAACTGTTGAATGAAATTCCACTTTTGCAGGGAAAATTTTCTCACATTTTAGGAGGCACCCATTTTTGCCGTACTCCCTGTCAGTTCGGGAGTGTGTGGAGTAGCACACAGCCTCCTGGCATTAGAGGTGCCAGACTCACACCTCCAACTGGCAAACTTGAGTGCCCAGTCGAACAGGGCAGCTGATAATGAGTTTCACTGCTCTGGGAGGATTATGAGGCTTGGGATCTGCCTGCTCTTGCTGGCATGTCAATAGTATCTGAGCAAGCAAGAGTAGCTTAGTTTTTTCTCCAGCAAATGATTAGATGGGATCTTAAAGGTAATCTAAACGTAGCCTGGGTGAGGATTATTCCACAAACATATTACAAAACCTGACTTTAGAGGTCCCTTGTTTGAAGCACTTAACTGCTCTTTTTTTTTCTTTTGCTGTTAATTATCCACTCATCCTACAGTTCCACTGAGTGCAGTGGGACTCTCTTGAGCTACGGCTATGGTCGATGCAAAGTCACCCCTGCAAAAATGTGTAAAACCAACCCTGATGAAGCATTTTTGTCTCTTTATAGAGGACATTTGATCTCTGTTGGACTCATAAAACACTGGAAGTCTTTACAGTGTAAGCCCTGATGGCCCAGTCACACCTGCCTTTCCCAAGCTTTCATCATCTCCCTCGTTTAGGGAGCAGATCCTGGACTCATTCCAATGAATTGTTCAGATGTACTTAAACAGATGTATGTGTGCATAGCCATGTGGAGCTGTTTTATTTAACTGGAGGTTAGCAGTATATCATGTGCTGATCAGGTCTATTATTCACTTAGAACTGATTTTAGCATGTTTCACATTCTGTTAAATCCAATTTATCACTCATTTCTCCCCTCCATTGTCCACCAGGGGGTCAATTAAAACATTTTAAAACATTTCATGAGAGCAGAACTTTGCATCAAAATGAATTTAGGGTGAATAATTACAACAGAAGTGTAGCAAACGGGAGAGGAGGTTGACCGCTGGAATGCTATAAATACTTTGTGTTTGCAGGATAGCTGTTGTATGCTTAATACGTAATCAAAATGGAAAAGGAATACAATAAAGCCTAAATAGTAATCAGTTATCTTCATATACAGCAGGGCTCTTCAACCCTCTTTCAGGAACTCTGACATCCCGTAGGCTTTCACTTAAAGCCTAACAAAGCAGACCTCTTACAACAGTTATAGGTTTTAACATCCTCAACCCCGACGTCTAGTGGCAGCACTATCGTTACCAACCACACTATTTCTCTCAAGCTGTTCTTGTTGAAGATAGCTTGATTAATAATCGCACAATTTATTTACTGAAAAAAAAAACACCAATATATAAGCCTGTAATTGTAGGAAATGATTAAGAAATGACAAAAAAAGGGCTAAATTGGAAATGTACTTAAAAGTGATATCTCTGAATTCTATCGCCCATTTTAGCTATTTTCTTTTCAGCAGCACACCCTGATTTATTTTAAGATTGCTCTTAATCAAAATGTTTTCAGCCTTCAAAAGAATAGGGTATATTTGTGGGGAAGTGCAGTTGCGCACTCATTGCCGCAATTAAATAATTAAATAAATGACCAATGCTTCTTACGTCGAAGTGTTGGTCATTTACTAAGTTAGGAGGGCGGTTATTTATGAATTGTGAAAGTTCTACGCATGGCATGCATTTATAATGCACGCCACGCATGAAACTTTTATGGTCGCAAAATCATTGAGGTCTTTATAGCCCAGCTTCTGTGAAAGTTGTAGGAAGGATATAACGTGATGTATGAATTGTAATCACTTAATACAATTAAGTCTAAACCTTATCTAAATTCCACCTGCAGCAGCATTTCCTACATAACATTCATAACAACCTACTCAAGACTAGGTTCAGACTTGAAAATTGTTTTTTCATTTTGTTAAAAATCTTTCAAAACATTCATAAAAGGTGATTTTAAGACGAAAAGAACTATCTTTTAAGTGGATTTTCATCAAGTGAATGCCTCCAGTGCATTCGTTTCACGACAAAAATGCAATTTTCTTGCATCGCAAAATTTCATAGTTTATCAGGATTGTGGCGGGCATAAAATCCACACTTTTCAAGTTATTGCTCTGAAATTTTCAGCATAGCATCAGTTTGTTATTTTCTATACAATGACGTAGCCATTTTTGGGTAGGTAGATACATGGTGTATTTATGATCCATCTGCCAGGCAGGTTCTGCCACCCATTTCCAAAATTCTATGATCAAGTAGTTTTTCAAAATATTATCCTATGAAAATACCCAGAGTGAGTATGTCATTGTATAGCTGGTGATATTAGCTTCAAAACAAAACAAAAAAAAGAATTGCAGGAAAATATGGTATAGTTTCTGAGATATTGTTGCCACAAGATTTCACATTTTTCGCCAATAATATACAGTTTTCACTGTAACAAACTTAGTAAATTTGAATAAAATCAAATTCCATTCTGAGCTTTTTTCAGTTGACACAATTTTTATGTGTTTTTAGTGTTTAGTACTTAAATTGAGTGAACCCAGGCTTGACCCCTTAAGATGTAATTTTGAGAAATTTCAGTTAATTGCCATCTATGCAATCTCATATTGTAGCCTTCCTCTTTGACGCAAAGCAGTGTCTTTATCTTAAATGCCAATGCAGCTTATTGGTTGCCCATTTGCAGTAAATTTATTCATTAATTCAACTAATTGTCAAATTCTTCACCGGTAACTGGTAGAGAGTTAACCTGCATTATTATGATGTCATTGGTTGTTGATAGAGTTTCATTTTTACGTCAGAAAACTTAACATGCAGATTGGAGTCGGTATAAACACATTTTTAAAAACATTTTCTCAGGCTTATCAAGACGATCAGACGCTAACACACACACCAAAAAAAGAAAGTGTTTTGTGAGCCACAGGAATTCAGATACATCGAAAGACATTAACGTTTTATGTCATCATTAATGTGAATAGGAAAATGCTTGATAACTACTGCAATAAACAACAATGCCAGCTAAGGGGAAATGGACACTAATTCTACCGGTTGATCCTTGCAGCTGAACGAATGAACACTTAGTTGCTAATTAGAAAATGTAAGTTGGAATAGGTTTGGAGAAGAAATGTGCTTTTAGGTAAGGTGACGGCTGAGCTGTAATACCCCCTGATGGCAAGTCCTAGGTAGAAGTGGTTAAAATGCTAATTATTATAATCTTGTAAATATTTAGGATGATGTCTACCCCTGTAGGATAGTAGATCTACAGCATCTTCATTTCAACAACTTTGCATTGTTCTGCATTATAAAGGCTCTTACACCCATCTTCACTGTGCCAAGGCTCATCTGCCCTTTGATGATACTTGATTTCCTCATCCAGGACCCCAGCTATGATTGGCTGCTCATTTGTGGTGGACAGAGAATACTTTGGAGAGATTGGACTCCTGGATCCAGGCATGGAAGTGTATGGAGGGGAGAACATCGAGCTTGGCATGAGGGTGAGTGATGAAATCATGAAGTATTCCCAACGCATGCATGCTGGAACAAATCTCACTGTCACTAACCTTGAAATAGTCTCCTTCTCATATTCTCTAATTAACAGAGAATTATACAAACATCAAGGCAGGATTTTTTTTTTTGCATAATTCCAGGTAAATAAGAATTGCATTCAGCCTCGTAAAAATTCAGAAATATGCTGCTATAATCCGTAAACTGGAAATGAAAAATGGGTCGAACGGAATAGCAGGTCACAGGAGTAATTGGAAATCCAATATAATGCAGTCGCAGCTGAGACATCCCCAGTAGGTATGATTTGAGAAAGCCACAAATATTCCAGTTTTTTTTTTTTTTTTTTTGCAATGCTTCATAATTAAGTTTCTTCATGTTTATCAGCCTAAGGGTTAAGCTTAAAAAACACCCTCCCCCCTTCCCCTTCCCTCATCTACTGTGTTATTGCAGAGGAAAAGGAAACCTTAATGCTGAATTACACTGCTCACTTGACTGAAATGCTTTAATGTCCCAGAAAATACTGAAAAATGTAAATCTGGGCTTCAGGAACTATGCCACTTAATTTAATGCTTTGTGTGAGCTTGAGGGTTTGGAAGGCAAATTTGAGTTACCTCTGAATTTTAAAAAAACATTCTCATAGGCTAGGATTTATTATCATTATTTTTTTAAATCTCAAATGCTCAGTATACATAATTACTCAAATAATATCTGTCACTGTGTGTTACAGAATGATTTTGTTCTTTGTTTCAGTGACATATCCATGTATAAGTACAAAGGGATCATTGGTGTTTTCTGTAAATTTTTCTCTGTTTCTATAAGAAAATGCTAAGGGCTATAGCCACAATGGAACAGATATTTGTTCAGTTGATCTAAACATTTGGATTCATGGGGTTTTACAGGGGTGATGAAAACAGTAGGAACAAAAAAATAATCTGGAAAGCCTGTTGTGTGAAAGCTGATTTCAGGGAAAAAAAGTCATTTTATATCCAGTCCCTAATTATGTGTAAGTTGCTCATATTCATTGTTTTGTCCAGGTATTTACCGGACACTTCTGTAAACACACATAGTTCCCTCGTTTTTGAGGTTGGGAGGCGAAAATTTTTTCAGCCGGGTGGTTCGTTCTTTTACGTACATCAGCCAATTACAGCTCGGCTGTGGTACTATTATACATGGAAGCAACCAATCACAGCTCGGCTGTACTCATGTATCACTGAGAATGGCAACGCATTCGACCTTACCACTGTCAGATGAGTTGTGCGTGCATGCGGCAAAATTGTTAATGCTCTTTCAACAAAAACAATGTAGGTGTTCCACAATGCGCAAAATTACAAGCAAACTAGCCGGTCTGCTGCAGAAGTCCAACAGTCTATTTATTAGGCCTTGGCTTTGGTGACTAATACTGCGGATCAGAGAGCAAATTTCGTGATATTAGAAAGTGAGGATGATGTCCGACGTTATTAGCCCCAAAAACGCATTCTGCTTCATGACCATAGACTGTTTGTGACGCACGCTCCTATTTGAGGCATTGAGCTGATAAGCATATGGCTGTCACTGAAGTATACAGCCATACTGTATACGGGGGGGGGAAACATCCCAACACGTTCTCCAACAATATGAATAATCCATTGGTCTTTCAGTACTCAGTTTTCCTTTTAATGTCAAGGCGAGTGAATAATAAATTAAAGAGCTTAGGACATGAAATTCAGCTCTGTAGCTATCTTGAACAATTAGTGATGTTTTTAATATTGTGTACTTTACGCAATGTTTAAAAAAACACATTTTATCTGCTAAATAATCCACTTCAGGGAACGCCCCCTTTGCCTCAATCGAGAACATTTGCGCTGGGCCAGCTCAGCCACGTGACATCTTAAATTGTACACGGATTGTATCTAGGTGGTTAGCTGTATTTTCACGACTCTGGTCTGGACGGAGAATATCTTAAAGAATGGACCAACAAAAATGACAGACAGTGAACGGCAAGCGATGTGTATTGTGGGGATGCAGTGCAACGCATGCATATAGCCACAGAATGTTTCTATGGCCGAAAGATGCGGAGATATTGAGAATACGGACAAAACTTGTGCAACGAACTAATGCCGACTTTGCTGGCCCAGGCAAGCCTGGGTCACTGAAACCTAAGATATTCGGCCAACATTTCGAGTATTCGTGTTTTTACATATTATTATTATTATTACTATTATTTGCGGAACCCAAATTGTTTCTCTGCACTGCCTGTTCAATAGCCAGCCAACTCGCTGTTCAGTGTTATCTAGCCAGCTGAGTAGTGAAATTATGCTATTCACGGCGCTCTATTTATTTCTGTGAAATGTGTGCTTGGTAGCGTTCTACCTAATAATAGCAAGCTGCAAGATATGGTTTACACATGTTGTGATATCATTCACGATTCTATATTTCTGCGCACTGCTTGTTCGCTCGCTAACTTGCTAATAATAGCAAGCTGCAAGGTACGTACGGCTTACACGCATTGTTTGAGAGCTCATGAAACAGTACACAGAAATGAATAGAGCAGCGAACATTGTCATTTCACTGCTGGCTAGATCAGGGGTGAGTTCAACCACCACGAACGCTATTCTTAACCTAATATATTATATATGGTCTTGTTTGGTAAGGTAACCAAACGTCGGGTCTATTGAACTCACTTAAGGTTGAAAAGTGAGTAGGCTGGTTATCCAACATGCCGTGCACAGAAACAATTGTTGAACCGTAATAATAATCATTCCGCTACTTTGCTGGTAAGTGTTGTACGGTTCGGGACAGGCAGAGACACCGACAATTAGCTGTCATCATTGCTCGAGTACTCAGGCTGGAATCTGTATGGTTCTGAATCCCGTGTTCAGCTGCTTTCACATCGGATGCAAAATGAAATTTTTTCGCTCGACAGATTACATTCAAAGTCAATGCAAAGATGCGAATACAGGTGAAACGTATTATCGTCTTTGCATTGACTTCGAATGTAATCTGTCGTGCGAAAAAAAACTGTTTCGCGTCCGGTGTGACAGCAGCTTTATGTTGAATTTCCTCATCTTCCATAAAAAAGTACTCTTCTTCACCAAAATGGACAGATTCGATTGAAAATTCTGAGGAACTATCGGAATCTGACTTGAATACCATCGTTGTTGGATGCACAATCGCCCACCTTGTACAACTTATGACGTGACCATACGGGAGCGCCAGAATCGCTTTTCTGTGTTGCCCAGAATGTTTGTTAATGAGGGGGGCAGGCAAGAAACAAAAAATAGCAATTTTTATGAAAAATTATCTTCTACATTTTTTTTAGGCAGTTGATGGGAATTCTTTTAATTGTACCCTTTTATATTCATAAACTTGCTCAGTGCATGTCCAAAGCTTTTTAAGTAAAAAAAATGTTTGATTCAGGGGCCTTAATAGGCAACCCCTTACAAGAAAAGCTACTGCAGATATTGTGCGTTAACTTTTGTTACATCCTGCCAGGCAAGCCATCAAACCTGTGCTTCATGATTGATTAATTGAAAACAAAGATTGAAATGCACATTTTATTGCATTAAATTGACACGTTCTATTTTTTCGTCTTAATGAAGTCAATTAGCTTCACCTGAGAAGGGTGAGTTAAAGTATCTTTTATCCGGGAAATTAACTGAAAACAGATCAGGACTAATAAGCAGTTTAAAGACATGTCTATTTCCCTCCTTGTTCTCTGTCCACCGGCCGCTACTGATTTTGAACATCTGCTGCAGTGCTGGCTAATTATCGGGACCCCAAGAACAATAAACTATAAATCTAGAATCTTAGAACTGAACTGCAGCTTTTCTCATCTTTATCATACTCTATTGAAAATAAATCATTTTGCACCTGGACCAACGAGCCACCAACTTCATTCATGCCGCATGAATAATCCTCAAAAATGCAGGACTTCAGATCATAGTGGAAGGGAGCATCCAATCTAATCCATCATGATAGAAGATAAGAAAATTGATGTTGATACGAGCTATGGATGCATGCGTCCAGTGGCAAATGGATTTATTTGGCTAGCTCATATCAACATCAATCGCTAACCTTCTATCCTAATGGATTAGATTGGATGCGCTCTGATGCTGATCTGAAGTCCCGCATGTACATGATTAGCCGTGCAGCACGTACGAATTCAAGGACTGGTTGGTGCGGGTGCAAGGTGACAATATTTTCATTAGAGTACGATAAAGATAAGAAAAGCTCCGGTTCTTAGATTTATAGTCAGTTTTCTTTAGAGTTCCGATAATTAGCCAGCGGTCAGTTGAAACGTATTTTGTCGATTGCTGCAGATGTTCAAACTTCTGGTTCAGAAACTAACTGGTAACACCTCCCCAATGTACTCCAGTGATGACCATATGCTTATCAGCTCAATACCTCAAATAGGATTCTGTGTCACGAACAGTCTACGGTCATGAAGCAGACTGTGTTTTTGGGCTAATAGCGTCAGACATCGTACTCACTTTCTGATATCACGAAAGCTCTCCAATCTGCAGTACAAGTCACCAGAGCTAAAGCCTTACAAATAGAGTATTGGACTTCTGCAGCAGACCGTTTACTTGGTATTTAAGCATATGGTGGAGCACTTTAATTGCGATTAACTCATTTGTCGAATTTTTGACCATCTTGACCAACTCATAGTCTGATTGGAGGTGATGCGTTCAAAATGTTACTTGATGGGTTCCTGAACTGATCTCATGAGAATATCATAATCTGACATTCATATGATAAGACAAAACTGTAAACAATTTATTATGCAGTAAAATAGTGTCTTTCCATTAATTTTCAAACCGGGAAAATCCTTATTTATCCTACTTAGTGGACCACCTCCATGATATTCTTTGGCCCCGTCTGCCAAAGGAAAAAGCCAAAAACCAAATTTGACACTGTGCAATGCGTATACTATAATACTGTACTTTCTTTTTCTGCATTTATCATATATTACAATGAAAGGAAATGCATGCATGAATGTTAAAGTTTATGCATTTTCACATCCTTTTTTAATTGTGTAAATATTCAGTCTCGCTGCATAACGTCCTCTATCTCTCCATATTTATGGCAGCCCATGCTGTAAACTTCCTGTTTATACATAAAAATAGATTTTTCTTTTTTGACCTGACAACTCATTCACTGAAGTCAATTCCATATTTGAATGAACCCCAACTTGAAATTAGCTGATATGTTGAAGGCACCGTGCTGTCAGCACCAACAGCTCCAGAAAAAAAAAAAAAAAAAATTCAATAAGCGAGACACAGCAGGCAATGCTGTAAATGACCTTTAATGTGTTGAGGATAGTTTAAATATTTAACTACCTCAGTATAATAGGCATTTTCTATTATCGTGTACAATTTAAGAAAACATCCGCTTGAGTTAGTTAGCAATTTCCTGTTAAACCTGCAGAATAAATTCAGTGCTTGATTACTTTTTAAACCAGGAACATCAAAAAAGTGGTCTTATAGAGGGTTTTCCCGCCATAAGCAGTTGTGTTTCTTTATACAAGTTGTTAGTTCTGCCTTTGAGATGCCTCTATTTGTCTGCATTTGTATTGAATCAATAACAGTGAAAATACAAAATGTAAATGATCAAATGAACAGTTGGGTGGCTGGTAATGCGTGTCATGTAATGTCAAATCTGAATCAGGTTTAACGAGAGACTGCAGAAATTATTCCAATAGTCTTGGAGTAACCAACTGCATATGTAGCATGTAGAAAAGCATTTGGCGCTAACCCATGTAGCTTCACTCGGAGTGAATATTTGAATACCCCGTTAATTAACTTTTAACATCAATACAGTGCACAGCTTATATCTACTGTATGTGCTTGTCTCCCATAAAATCAGCTCTCTACCTCAAGGTTGCAAGGATATTGATTTATTGAACAGATTATGAGAAAACGGAATCATAAAATTTTTTAAATTTACATTCAACCACAGTTGAGCACAGGAATCCTGTAGTCTCTCCCAAGGATACAGACTCACTGTGGGTTCCATACGGAATCACAGTGCTTTAAAAGGGAACTGTGATTTATGAATTTAAATAACAGACACCCATACTTCGCTTAGTCTAGTCATTTGTTCAGCAAGACAGTTTTATTGAAGCAATTCAGTAGGTGAGTTTCCTCAGGAATACAAGAGAAGTGCTCTGCTTGAAATGTTAAATTTAAAGTGCTTCAAGCACTGGTCTGGTTACTGAATAGGCATGCTTGAATTCCGCCACCACAATTTCTCTCCCGCGTATGGATTATCGTGATACTGTTGGCAAGCGGTTTATTTGTTTTCCCTGGAGCATCGATAGCAGGTATGTCATTTTAGGCTATGTGATGTGGCCAAACATTCACTTCACTCACTCACTCACTCACTGACAACTAGGAGAGACGCTTAGTAGGGCCGTTTAGTGAGATGCGTGCGCATTACGCACTGTGGGTCTGCGTGGTTTCAGGATTATCAGCCTAATTGCAATTTCAAAGAAGACAACACAAGCTTTGAATGTGAGATGAGGGTCAATTAACCTTTATTGAATACTCCCTGACCACAGAGAACAGAAAAGAAAGTCGACTTCCTCCTGCAGGGATTTAAGTATTTTAAAATTGGCTGGAGGCTTAAATCTAATTAAGGTGAACTAAATAGACCAGACTACAATAGCCTCAGCTGTTTTGTGTTTTGCTCTGAACATTGTCGAGTTGTCTTCGTTGTTTCTTTTTTAAAATTTTTCCTTCAGGGATGAGTGAACGCACTGTTTTGTGTTAGAGAGTGAAACAAAAGATAGCACTCCAGTAGAACAATCATTCGAACTTCCGACCACAGTCTGCAGTGCTAAGGCTGGACGAATGTCAAAGTATATTTAATGCAGATGCATGAAACAAAGGGACTGTTTTGGAATATAATTGGGTTTAGAATAGCTGGGAACATAATATCTACTGTTTACTATCACACAGAGACACGTTTATATTGAGGAGCCATAGACCAGGGGTGTCAAACTGACCCGTAAACGGGCCAAGAGGCTGCAGGTTTTCACTCCAACAATGCAGAAGCGCACCTGATACTACTAATCAGTTGTGCAGGCCTAGATCAGTTGATTGAATCAGTGCTTTCAGGTGAGCTTCTGCTTGGTAGGATTGAAGACCTGCATCCTTTTGGCCCGTTTACGGGTCAGTTTGACACCCCTGCCATAGACCCTGATGGAATTGTTTGGAGTTTGGAGATATGGAAATACTCTAAATGCAGGAGCATGTACTATTATTTGGTACCAGCCATTTTATGTGAAACTGAAAACCAATGGCAAAATGCATATATAGGTTCAGTGATGATAAGATGGCTAATAGTCTTCAGTCATTTGAATGTATTTGAATGTTTTGTATGCTTATAAATTCTCCTCAGCTCTCGCTGTTCCCACTAGCTACAAATAGAGGCTTCCATCCTTTTTATTTTTAAGTCGCACAATGATGAAGTTCACAGATTCGAGACCCAGTTACATCTGTTTGAGCACTGAGCTTGTCACACGTTTCCCAGCAAAGCGAGCACTCATGGGCAGAATGTAATGGTGCTAATAGAAACACAGTCGGCGACACCTATCAAATGGCCCTAATGCGCCAGCCTCATGCGGACGTGTTTGCAAACACACTGTCCAGAGCTCAAATGGACTACTTTGAATTCAGAGCCTTGCTTAAGCTGGGAAAATGACTCATTCTTTTTAATAGGGACATCACCTTCTGAATGTCATTACACTATAACCTACCTAATATACTGCAACACCGCTCCCCGTATAGAAGCGAAGATGAATTGGAGACATGCAAATTGTTACCGAATGGTGTTTGAATATAATTATGGACTGAACAATAAGTACTGGTGACAAATGCCAGGGTGAAAGGGTGTTTATGTTCAAGACATTATGCAGCAACACATTTGCAGTTAAGCAATAGGTAGTAACAAGATCCGAGGCACAGTGCAGTTTAAATGCATCAGAACTATGACACTATATGAAAAGGACACAGTTACAATGGTCCTCGGGATATGAGTGTATAAACCTGCTGTTTGAAGCTGGAAGTTCCGAATATTCATTTATTAGAAATTCAATCTTTTTTCAGTGTCTAAATATGTCCAGTGTACATGATAGTTGCTGAACCTGTCTGATGCTGTTAATAACAGCAGTATCCAATGACCAGCAATGCCTCTGCGGGCGGTTATGTCTCACCTTCATAAAGACTGCCATTTTGTCACCACGTGGGCAACTACAACCTCACCTTGAACAAATTACGTCTGTGCTATCTGACAGAATAGTTGGCCATATGTTGGCACTACAGCAAGTCAGAACTCTTGAACCATTTTTCCTTGGGTCAAATTTTATTTATTTATTTATTTTTTAATTAATTTATATAAGATTCCCCGAGTCCTGTACCAAAATGATATGCTGTGTTGGATTTTCCAGCATGTTGGGTTTTTTTGGGAAAACTCTTAAAATTGATCTCTTTTGAGACAATCTGCTCGATTTTTTTTACTGAATTTGGTGCCTACCATCTTGAGGGCTATATCTTTATATATCCCTACTTTATCTCTTCAATCAATTGAGCCAAATGGTTTTAATCTTGCAACTGTAGGTCTGCAGCCTTGCAGGGACCCAGGATGTGTGTGTATATATATATATATATATATGTATATATACACACACCCTCAAAATGACCATTTGACCCTGAGGTGGGTTTTGCATATGCAATCACACTGCTTATGCTGGGGGCTGAGAAGAGTCCAGTACTGACTGGCGAAGTCCACTGACAACAAGCATTTACTGATTTTCATAGAAAACCCCTCTTGTTTAAGCTTTGACTGTCAAAATGGCGTCTCACCCAACTGCACATACAGGTACAGTGCAAAATTTTAGAATCACTTGAATGTGTGGGGTGTAATCTTATATAATGTTGCAGTGTTAACAATGACTCTTCATTGACTGTTAAATGGTCTGTACCACCAAAACGTATACTTCATTCCCTGTTAAGTGAACCCATAAGTTGACATCCAATATTTATTCAGCATGATTTATCAAGCATTGAAAAAATTATAATTGGAGCAAAAAAACTGAATCACAAAATCTTTGGTGCAAAAAAATAGAATCAAACATGTTTATGATACACATTGTTCATGTGATAGTTCATTTTAATCAATATTCAGTGGCTTTGCCTTTTTCATTGATTACAGCTCTAATTCTACGCAGCATGGAATGAACCAGTCTTTGGCATTTGCTCTCTGGTAACATAATTCCAAGACCTTTTTACGCATATCTTCAGCTCAATGGCCCTCATTTATCAAACATGCGTACACCAAAAAAATGGATGTATGCCGATCTCCCACAAGGATGGGCATTTATCAATCTGAACGTGAGCGTACGACAAGCAAAAATCTTACGCCAGGTCTGACCAGGTGTACGCACGTTTGAAACCAGCCTACAACATGCAGGAACGAGTGCAGCTGTCAAAATGATTAATAAACCATATGCAGCGATGCAGATGTCATGCTGTTGTTGCTCTTATTAGTAAAATGAAAAAATAGGCTAAATAAATAAATAAATAAGACACCTGTGTTGAGAAATTGATTAAACTTATATTTTGAGACAACCTGCTTGTCAGGCCAGACGGCTGACAATTACAATAATTTAGATTAAGCGCGATGCGCTTACTAATAAAAGTACAATGAACAGTGATCTCTGCAGACTGTATTTTAACATAATTACCCTCATGTAGCTTCGATCGAGGCGGAAGGGACACGGATGAGTCCCCACCGCATTGATCGGAGCTACGTGTGGGTAATTGTTACCTCGCATTCCCACAATGGAGGGGGAGCCTATCAGTGCTGCCATGCGCTCCTCGAATGGTGACAGCTGTAGGTTTGAGCCTGGTTGGCCTCCACCGGTCCGTGCGGTGCTGCGCCTGAGCGCAGCAACCCATTTTTTGGTGGCGATCTTTAAATCGCACCACATTTTTAACCTATATGTAAAGCATTTGGATTGTCAGTTATGTAGGCTATGTAACATGAAATGTCATGGATCTATAAATTGAATTTGTTAATGAATAAATCAAACCTCTGCTGCACACCAGTTTTCCACCCCAACGGTGTCTACCGCAGCAGCAATAGTTTTCCAAACTGCAGCCTTCTGGGCTCCCTTGATGTCACTCTTAAGGCTTCCAAATAAATTTATTTATTTTTTCTCCACCTCGGACGTGATAATATCTATTTCCTCCTCAGTGAAGTTCTTCTTCGCCGTCTTCCGAGAGTCCATGTCGCAAAGTTGGCAGGAATATGCCTCCCATTTATAGGGATGTGTCATATAAATTAGGGTTGGTTTCAGCCGCCAGATTTATCAACGCCACGCCAGTTCTGCATCGAAATCGGCGACATACACATTTTTCATAAATCAGACGTGACACCTGGCGTACGCTGATATTTACACCAGAATCTAAACCAGATCCTATGCAAGTTTGTTAAATGAGGGCAAATAAGATTGCTTGGCTTCATTGAGACTAACTTTTTGTTAGCAATGTTCCACAAGTTTTCAATCAGGTTGAGGTCGGGTGAATTCGTTGGCCCCGGCAAAACCTCAGTGTTGTGAGCCTGAAACCAATCTGACATACTCTTGGCGGAATGAGCGGGCTCTAAGTCCTGCTGGAAAGTCTTCAGATCCAAAAAGATGTTCGGCAGTTGGTATCATGTAATGCTCAAGGAACTCTTGGTAAATTCCTGCAGTGACTGTTGAATTGATATTACAGAGAGGCCCGACGCCACTCGCACTCACACCTCCCCAAACCAATATGTTCCGAGGGAATTTAACACTCTTCCTTGTGCAGCTGGGATATAATAGTATTGTATAACAGTCACTGCAGGAATTTACCAAGAGTTGCTTGAGAGTTACATGATACACAACTGCCGAACATCTTTTCAATGTTCAGAGCCTTATAGGATGAAAGAATTCCAAAGAAGCAAGCACATTCATTGATAAAGATGATGTTTTTCTCCTCTTTCATTAAACTTGTTCATGTGAGGGATGTCTGCATGTTGTTTCATTGTTTCCTTTCCGTAGGCTCCAGACTACAATGATGTTATCAATACTCATAGTGCCATATGATTGAATGGACTCTTACCCGTCAATATATAAGAAAAAAATCTGAATGTTGTAAAATCTTCTTTATGGAGGACTTGCACAAACTGTTTACTTTTTTGATATGTTATGTCCTTAGTAGAGTAGGGGTTAAGAGCATGGCTGCTATTAGCCAGTTAGTTAACTGCGCTTTGACTGGCCTGGCAGTGACTGACTTGAAACATGGTTGGTATATTTATATCCCCCTGCAAAAGTGGAAGACATACTGTTTTACCCTCCGTCCATAATTCCATAATTCTGTGACTCCGAAAGTCCTAAATGCTACCATTTCCGTGTCATATCTCATAAACTATTTGTAATTTTTAAATAAAGCATGGTACATGCCTAGAACTAGCAGTGAACTTGTAACTTTTTGCTATTTTGGTGATTCCGGGATTTTAATTTTTTCTTGGTTTCCATAGAAACGCATTTTATCTGGGGGCGGGGGACTCCACAGTGCATCACATGCACATCACTCTAGTTTGACTTTGTTTTAGTAGTAGTGTGCAAATTTGAGAGAATTGGCTACTAGGAGATGCTATGGCAAATTTGTATGTTTCTATGAAATAAATATTGGCTGTGGGTTATGCAAAGTCCTATCACTTGCATCATTAGATCAGGCTCATTCTCATAAACAACTGTGCCTGTAGAATCAATATTGGTATTTCCCCTCTGAGGGGACTAAATGACTGATACTCTCTACGCCCGTAAATATGTATGTTTAACACAAATATAACAGTGGGGTCAAAGGGTTGGGGCATCCTGGATTGATCATGCATTTGTCTCTCTTCCTCAAAATCATGAATTATTTAGAAGGCTCAGATCAATGTCTTTGTTTAATGGACTGAGTGTTATTTACTCCATAGTGCATTACAGTATTATTCACTTTTAAATGGGCCAAGGGGATAGGCTGTGTGTTAACAGGGAAAGATAGACAGCCTGTGAATAACATGTATCGAGTGTGCAGAATTTAACCTCAAGGTAAATCATGTACCGGCAAGGGAATGATGGTTGTTAAATGGTGTTGAATCATTATTCAGCTTTGGCTTTTGAAGATTCAAATATATCAATTAAATACTTAATCATTACCGTTAAACCATTTTCCGTTTTCACATCAAATTTGTTTTGACCGGATATGCATTGAAGCAAGCTTACAAAATATACAAGTGGATTAATTACCTCTCTTTCTTGTGGTTACGATATATGTTTGATTGCGTGCCTTAAAAAGACTTTTATTTTGTGTATTTTTGGCCCTTTGACCTTTTGTCAGGGGAATATAGTAAGTGGGAGATACCGCTTAGATACCATTGAGTAATGATAGGATGAGCACTTTCTGAAAAGGGCAAATGTGGCTCGTGGATTTTCTTTAACCCAGCACTCATCAATTTGATTTGAAAATATTAGTTTTGTTTGAAAATTTTAGTTAACTCCTTTGTGGGCGAAAACAGGAATTTGCACACACGCTGGCCCATTTCATTTGAGATGTAACACTTCTGAATAAGAGGCAGTATTCTCAAGTTTACCTGCTGTGTCTTTATCAAAAAACAAGATTTTCTAAATACTGGGTGACTTAAGAGAATTCTCCTTACTCACTTAACCTGAAAGAGTTTGGTCAGTGTCCAGTGCTGCATGCCTTCAGTACACATTAGAGCAGTGGCGGGCGGTGGACGGAAAACTGGGAGGGGGGGGGTGGAAAACACCCCTCGAAATGGATGAGATTAGTGACCCGATTTCAATCATTGTTCTAGGTTAATCTTGTTAGTTTCCCTTATAAAGAAATGTTTAGGCGAGTGAATAATGAATTCTATAAAATCTTTATTTGACATGCCTTAATAGGCAACTTTTCACGAAAAAACCACTGTGGATTTTCCGCGATAAATTTTGTCACATCCTAAGCAAGTCGTCAAACCTGTGCGGAATGATTTTTTCATTGAAAAAAATTGAAATGCGCACTTTTGCGTTCAATTGGTGAGTTTGATTTCTCGTCTTAACGAAGACAATTAGCTACACCTGAGAGGGAAGAGTTCAAGTGTCTTTTACCAGAGAAATTGACTGAAAACAGATCAAGACTAATAAGCAGTTTAAAGACATGTTTATCGCCCTCCCTGTTATCTGTCCACCACCCGCCACTGCATTAAAGCACTTTCTTACAGAAGGTGAGATGGATTACAGGGATGGGATATTATCATCCTTACTGTAACTCACAATTAAGTTTCAATGATACCTTTTTTTTGTTTTTATCTAATTCTCAAACTGGGGCTGAAAAAAAAAAAAATCAATTTTCTTCCCACCAGTGGCTGTCATGTGAATTAGGTTTCCAGATTTAATTAGGAGTCTTTGAATAATTCTCAATAATCCAGGACCTTGAGTCCTAATTGGCATGAGTTATTACTATGCGTTTTTGTGTGGCGTTGCCATGGGGGCTGTTGCCAATGGTTGCAATGGCGGTGTTGCCACAGCTGCTGTTTGATGTACTGGATGGAAGGAATAGGATTGAGTAGAATGGAGAGGAAGTGTGTGCAATATGTAATGATCGCAGTCCCCACAGTAATGGGAACATCGTCACTGTAATGGAGGAAGGGGGGGTTGGGGCTTGCCATTAAGCTGAGCTGATAATTAAAAGCACTGCGTCTCTGTGAAGAGCATTTCCTCAACCGCACGCTCTGTAAAGAGGCAGCTGGGATTTCAATTTAACAAGGAAAGAGTAGGAACTCCATTGCTTTACTAAAAGGGGTGGGGAGGGGGGGGGGTGGGGAGGGGGCAGGGTCTTATTGTGATAATCCATCACAGTACGTGGTGATCAATTGAGACGGAAGATGGCTCTCAATATAGTCGAGACCTCTTCATGATTCTCCCTCACCCTCCTGAGCCAAGCATGGAAAGGAACACAAAGAACTTTGGTCATTTTGCGCTCGACGGCGGAGATGAGATTTTTTGACAAGCGCTCCAAATTTTATGGATGTTCTTTTGTTTTATTCATGGTCTCCTTCCTTCAACTGCGATTCCATTTCATGTGAAATGACTAGTGCTTTTATCAGGCTCAGCAGAGAGGCTTAAAAATCAGCTAAAAAAGTGTTGGGTCGTGTTGCTGAGTGTGCATGAGAAACTGTTTTTTATAAATATTTGCCTCTCTTCATTTCTTATATTTTCGTTGTGGCAGTTGGTTGCACCTCTTGACATGAATGTCTCTGGCAAAATGTATGAAGTGTGCCAAAATGTGAGGACCCTATGTCATGATATGGCAAAAAAGTATGATTAAAAAAATAAAATCAGTCTCCTCGAGTCAATCAGCTTGCATTACCTGGAGGGAGTTACTGTGATATGGATGGTGAATATTATGTCTGTATTCCATTCATATCATATTGGTGTCTCCTATGGAAAAAAAAAACATCATGGGAACTTTATAACCCGTACCACAACCTGTCCGTAAGACTATGGTGGTCAGGAGAAAACATTGGTAAAAATGACTTCGCTTATTAACTTGACAACCAAAAAAATTCATAAAATCAAATATAATTGTACAAACCCCAATTCCAATGAAGTTGGGACGTTGTGTAAAATGTGAATAAAAACAGAATACAATGATTTGCAAATCCTTTTCAACCTATATTCAACTGAGTACACTACAAAAGCAAGATATTTAATATTCAAATTGTCATGGTTAGAAAGGTATGCATGTTGTTTGGTCTTTTCTTTGCAGCTCTCGTCCCGAGATGTCGGGACGATATCGAATTCCCCGGCTATCGAATTCTTTACCCAGCTGGCTGATTGATCTGGGGTGGCACTTTCCCAGAATCTACATAAGCAGGAAGTCTGGCACGCATCCTTTGCTAGAGTGCCTGTTTTTAGCTTCGCACTATAGCCGAAGATATCTGCAGATATCTGTTTCTATCGTCTTATTATTTGAGTTTCTTCTCCCTTTTTTAATGTCGCTTTGCGTCCGTCGTTAGGACTATTATAGGTCCTTTGGAAGCGCGAGTACTTTCGTTTGGACGATAAAATATGTGAAAATATCTGATAATTAATGTGTAAATAATCCATAACTTCAAACAGCTGTTTCATAAATTAAACATTCGATTCTCGCATATTTTAATATTGTTGATATTTCGTTTCCCTTCCCACTCGGCGTCAGTTGCTCTCTCTAGACCATCACATCTGGAGCTATGGTTAGCTGAGCGCATCTAAAAAAACCATAACAATATCGCAGTACTAGCAAGCTAGTTGCATTAGAAGATGTAAAAGTACATTCAATATAAAACCTAAACAGAAAATCTTGCTAGCTCTCTAGCAAGCCTTGCTAGCTACTCAACTTTGCTACTGCTCGATGAAAAAATGAAAGCTCGCTCCGGATATTAATCTAATCAGGAAATTTGGGTCGTGAAACACTGGATTTTTGTCGCTTAAAGCCAGTTCATGACAGTCACCAGAGCAAACGGCTGGAAATGATGCTCGGTAGAAGCGTCGGAAACCCTCCTTATCAGTGGGGCAGGTAATGTCTCATTAAGAGTGCCAATGAACAAACAGTAGCAGCTAATCGAGACAAATAATGCGAACATCATTCACGGTTAATTAAGCCAAATCTAGGGAACAGCGGCAATAGTTAAAATCACATTTTCACATATTTTGCTCCAAAACCTGTATGTACCTTCCAGCATTAATTGTGCCTTCACAGATGTGCATGTTACCCATGCCATGGGCACTAACACATCCCCATACCATCACAGATGCTAGTTTTTGAACTTTGCGCTGATAACAATCTGGATGTTCCTTTTCCTCTTTTGCCCAGAGGACACAACGTCCGTGATTTCCAAAAACAAATTGAAATGTGGACTTGTCAGACCACAGCACACTTTTCCACTTTGCGTCAGTCCATCTCAGATGAGCGCGGGCCCTGAGAAGCTGGCGGTGTTTCTGGGTGTTGTTGATATCTGGCTTTCGCTTTGCATGTTAGAGTTTTAACTTCCATTTGTAGATGTAGCGATGAACTGTGTTAACTGACGATGGTGTTCATGACCCCACCAGTTAATATCCTTTACAGAATGATGTCGGTTTTTAATGCAGTGCTGCCAGAGGGACCGATGGTCACAGACATTCAAAGTTGGTTTTCGGCCTTGGCGCTTGCGTGTGGAGATTTCTCCTGATTCTCCAAATCTTTTGATGATATTATGGCCTGTAGATGAAGTCCCTAAATTCCTTGCAATTGCACGTTGAGAAACGTTCTTAAACTGTTGGACTATTTGCTCAGGCAGTTATTCAGAAAGTGGTGAACCTCACCCCATCCTTGCTTGTGAACGACTGAGCCTTTCGGGGAAGCTCCTTTTATACCTAATCATGACACTCACCTGTTTCCAATTAACCTGTTCACCTGTGGAATGTTCCAAACTGGTGTTTTTTTAGCATTCCTCAACTTTCCCAGTCTCTTTGAAGATGAGAAGGTAATCTCGGCACTCACAGATGAAAAACGGAAGGAAAGCCTTTATTACAGTGGCTAGAACGTTAAAAAAGCCAACATGTTTCAACCACAATGGGTCTTCATCAGGGCTTCAAAACAAGTCCCAGTCTTTTGTTGCCCCCGTCTCAGCCTTTGTGGAATGTGTTGCAGGCATCAAATTCAAAATGAGTGAAAATTTCCAACAAATTAAAAAAACAATGAACAGTTTGAACATTAAATATTTTGTCCTTGGAGTGTACTCAATTGAATTTAGGTCAAAAAGGATTTGTAAATCATTGTGTTCTGTTTTTATTCACATTTTACACGAAGTCCTAACTTCATTAGAATTGGGGTTTGTAAAATATATTTGATATAATGGAATATTTATCTCTTTTTTATATGTCAGTGAGCCTCCATGTGTCGCTGCTCTTTGTGATTGTCACTTTTAGGGATATACCTGCTGTAACTGCTTTGGTTTTGCTATTTGTGAGAAATTTGTGACAGAAGGATCCACTGTCATCAGCTAGCTCAATAGATCTGACAAGCCAGTGCAGCGTGCTACAGAATTTTTCTCATGTGAAATTAATGCAGCATTGAATTGGGAAATACAAGGGGATAGAAAAAAATGAGAGAAACAATCCAACTGTTAGCATTCAGAGCCAGAGAATGTGTGGGTGTGGTTAAGTCCCTCAATATCCCAAAATGTGAAAAGTTAGTGGGAAAATTTGGTGATTATTATCATTGAAGTTGGTCCAGCAGAAGTTAACTGGGTTTTTAAGAATATATTTTAAGAATTTTCATGCCCAAATCTTATGTGCAAGCCCATTCTCATGCCAACCCGTCGCTGATATACAACAAAGAAGGAGGCTTTTGGTGTCACCATTTTTAAAACAAACTCTACTCCTTAACCCCTAACCATGACCTGAACCCTATTCCTAGGATGCCAAAAAGGCTCTTTCTTCGTCGCATCACTATATGACGAGTCTGGGATGAGAATGTGTTGCATGTGCAGGGGACGAAGAGAATTTGGTAAAATGCAACAGTTGTTCTTTGTATTCATGTCATTCAATTTTGTTCCACCCATCTTGAGATAATCTCAGATAAAAGAGCACGAGAATGAAGGAATTAAAATGCATTGTTTCAGTCAGAGCTTTCATGTTATGTCAAACATCCTGAAAAACCTACAAATGGTGGCTATCAATAGACCGGATTTGTGAGCTCTTATACTGAAAAAGCTGTTGTTTTAGCTTCTGAGGCTCTCTGGATATCTCTGATCTTACTTTGTTCAAGGAGGATAATTCATCTCAATGTACTTAATCCACAGTGATCCATTAGTGTCTTTCCATCGATTTCTAAGGAGAATAAATAAAACATATCAATCTCATTAACACTTGTGGTGACAGAAACACTGTGTTGCCTTTTCACACGTGGCCGCACTGCGATTCTGCTGCACTGTGAGTAGATTTAAACGATCTCCAGATGTCCAGGAACAATCCAATCTGTGACTTGAATCCTTGGAGTGCTACTCCCATTTTATGCTTGTGTGAGGTTCTGAAACCCCCATTTTCCATAATGACCACAGGTATGCACTATCTTTAATGAAAGGAAAATGTCACCATCCCCCGTTACAGCTTCACTGCAGTGAAAAAGGAGAGATTGTATCTGAGCAGACAATGAAAAAGAGTCATTTCTTGTAGGATTTGGTTGAAATAGTCTCACTCATCTCCATCTCACATCAGATAAGTCGTACCCGTTGGCCGTGGGCAAAATTCATTCAGCCTTTGCCGGCAGCCTTAGTCTGCAAAAAAATGCCTGGCGCAGGGGTGCATCGAATTGCACTGCCACGTTGCAGCAAGAAGGCCGAGGGTGTGAATCCGGCCTGGGACCTTCCTGTGTGGAGTTTGCCTGTACGCCCTGTATTTGTGTGAATTTCCTCTGGGTCCTGCAGTTTGCTCCTACCGTCCAATGACATGCATATCATGGTGATTTGAGACTAAATTATCTGCAGGTGTGTGCGTGTCACACCCCAGCTCTCACAGATGTGCAATGGGCACCAGGGCAAAAAGTGGAGCTGAGGATCCATGAGCACGAACATGATATTATTCAATAAAGAGGGAGGGTACAACTACAATAAATACAAAACTTGGAGAACTGAGAGGGAGAGCACACATCAAAACAGGGTGATTGACTAAGGCTACCGGCCCATGTGGGGAGAAGCTAAGCTTTAAATACCCAGGTGACACTAATTAAGGTGATGGGACTGAGAATAATAGATTAATTGGTGAAGGGCAAATCGCCAATACTTGGAATGCCAAAGGGGAGGGGCATTACAGCGTACGTGTGAATGGTGTGTGGTGTGTGAATGGTGTGCTCGCCCTGCGATGGATTGGCAAGCTGCCCTCTGTGTGTCCCTGCCTTAAGTCCTGAAATCAGCTGGCATAGGCCTCAGCCCCCCCAGCTGCGGTCCTGCTGCTGGGTTATTGCCCTCCTACGGCCTCCTCCACGTCTCCTGATGTACTGGCCTGTCTCCTGGTAGCACCTCCATGCTCTGGACACTACGATGATAGACACAGCAAACCTTCTTGCCACAGCTCGCATTGATGCGCCATCCTGGATGAGCTGCATTACCTGAGCCACTTGTGTGGGTTGTAGAGTTCGTCTCATGCTACCACTACAGTGAAAACACCACCAGCATTCAAAAGCGACCAAAACATCAGCCAGAAAGCATAGGAACTGAAGTGGTCTGTGGTCACCACCTGCAGAATCACTCCTTTATTGGGGGTGTCTTGCTAATTGCCCATAATTTCCACCTGCTGTCTATTCCATTTGCACAACAGCATGTGACATTGATTGTCAATCAGTGTTGCTTCCTAAGTGGACAGTTTGATTTCACAGAAGTGTGATTGACTTGGAGTTACATGTGTTGCTTAAGTGTTCCCTTTATTTTTATTTTTTTGAGCGGTGTATATTGAATAAAAACTACAGTGCTATGAAATCACTACTGGAAACATGAATTAAAGCAGTGAGTGGGGGTTTCATGGGGTCTAATCAGCTCACTTGATAAGTTACAGCTTATTTTCCAGCTAAAGGGTATTTTTTTTTTGGTTATTTATTATTTTATATTATTATTATTATTTTTTTCTGAAGCACATTTTTCAACCGAGGTCATGCTGTAACATTTCCCTGCTGACTACTAGTATTTAGTTATTGCTATGGAGGGTGGATGGCAGTTCATTTATGAGGTGTGTCAGATTCAGATAAACATACCATGTGGTAAGGCTGCTAATACTGTATGTGCATTTCTGTCAAGATTTGATGCTCATCTACTCATTGTTTAATTTGAGTAAATGCACTGATTGTGCTGATTCAGCACCTGTATGTTTCATTCTTCTATGACTGAATGAATCACCTGGTGGTAAATTGCTCATAACAACAGAATTTAATTCAATACAGAGTATAAATGTTTTGTACAGTCAAGAAATTAAACAGGAGATATAAGGATGGAAAAATGATGTTAAAAGCTAGCATTAAAATACATTTAAAGCAGTCATTCAAAAGCAACACAAATTGAATAAACCAATTAAAAAGTGTTTAAGGTCCGAATTTAAAGGGCTCATTGAAGAAACAAAGCTCTTTGTCTAGCAATAAAATGCATTTTCATAACGATAGCGCTACTAATGAAAAAATAACTTCAATAAGTGCTGGCTGACAAGGCTGATATTTAGCATGTTTACTCATTCCTGCAAAAGCCTCTGCAGCCAGCACATTTTGAAAATACAAGGAATGATAAATTAAGCTGCTGAGTTTGTCATGCCAAAAACTTTTTCTTTTTTTGCCAGGTTTTGCAAGTGCAATAAATAAAGGAGTGTTGCATCTCTTCTTAATGAAAAAAAAAGATCTGAAGAATTACAGTCTTTGAGATGTGTTTTTGTCCTTGAATAATGGGAATATATCTGGTACCTAATTTAGCTTTGAAAAGCTGAGAAATTGGTATGAATTGCTGAATATGAATCTTTGAATCAAATATGAATCTTTGTGTGGTTATTACAATCATTGCAACCTTGAGTTGGCAGAACAGTGCTCCCCAAACATAAAGTAAAAAAAAAAAAAAAAGAAAAATCTGAAAGCAGAACAGCTTCATGCTAAGGTGCTAAGGTCAAGTATTTGAACTTTTACATCATTTTCAGCATTTCAACCCCATAGGTCACCACCAAATGGATTTCAAATGAAACAATTAGGATATGCCTATAGTGTAGACTGTCAGGTTTGATTTAAGGGTCTTCTTGATAATATAGTTTAACCCCTTTGCGCATATATAGACGCTGGCATCCATAAATTCCAAAATTTAATTCATAAATAATTCTGTTGTTGAATTTTCAATTGTATTGCTTCACTGGAATAATTTTCCAGAGTCTCTTTGACACAAATACTGAGTTATAAAGCCTAAATAGGCTCATTCCTAACAGGAAAAAAATTGGCATTATTTGTATTTTGTGCAAAGTGGTTAAAGGAGTTGCAAGTATTTTGTCATGCAGCCCCACAATTTAAAAGCTCAAAAGTTATAGGACAAATGGCATCACAGTGTAGACATTTTTTATACTTCGTTGCAAATCCTTTGCAGTAAATGATAGCCTGATGTCTGGACCCCACTGACATCACAAGATGCTGAGTTTCTTCCCGAGAGATGCTCTACCTGTCCTTCACTGCAGCCGTCGTCTGTTCCTACTTGTTCTTGGGAGTTATGCCTTCAGTTTTGCCTTCAGCAAGAAAAATGCATGCCAAATTGGATTCAGGTTAGGTGATTGACTTGGCAGTTTCAGAACATTCAACTCTGTGCCTGCAAAAAGTCATGAGTTGCTTTCGCAGTATGCCTCAGGTCATTCTCCGTCTGCCCTGTGAAGTGCTGTCAAATGAGCCCTGAAGCATTTGGCTGAATAATAAGATCACGCTCAGTGATAATTTTAAGTCGGAACCACAGTATTTAAACTAATTCAGACCATTTTTTGATATTTCTTGAAAAGATTTTTATTCACGCACTCCCATGCTGAATTCAGATTTTTAAACACAGTTGTTGGTTTTTTTCATTAACAAAATCAGAGGAACGAAAATATTACTAATTTTGTGTATTTGTTGATTGTGCCAGGGGTCTGAATCACCAGACCTGGAGGCCCACAATGTCTACTCTGCACTGATTGATCTTTCTGTTAGATCAATTTAGACCTCAGAAACAAGATGTGCAGACTTTAGCTAATCGATGACGTAAATCAGCCACTTAAAGGCAGAAACACGTTAAAACTTGGCAGACCCTCCTGGATTTGAGTTTGCACTCCAAGATTACGTACCAGATGGGAATAAGTATGTGTTCGGTTCAGCTGTAAAACGATGAGACAGTTCTCAATGCTAATGTGGATCAAAGCTGTGTGAATTCATAAAAACATTTAAAGGAAGTTATTTTCTCAGTGAATTTGAAAAGCGTCAGTATGGCTGTGTTAGTTGAGTGCCAGGGAACATGTTGTCCCAGAATGTTGCAGATGTGTTTTCTGTGATCCTCATATCGTGGTCATGCGTTTTCAGTTCAAGGGATGGGAGACATTTTGTCTGATTTCTTTGGGCGGTGTTGTGGCACAGAGCTCAAAACGTAGGGAAGAAATGCCCGGATAAGACATTTGGGAACGAGACACACAGCCTAACCGATGACTCACCAGGCCCCTCCCCATCTATCCCACATGAAATTACAGTAATGCAGAGAATTATGGGATCAAATTCCCCCTTCGGACGAGCTGCTTTCAACATTAGCCTCAACATAAATATGTTCACAGAGCTGTTGAGAGTCACAATGAGTCTGTTTTGAATAACAGGTTGGGGATGGCAACAGATAATTGGAAGGGTGGCACTGTGGAATTACAACTCCGTATTTCAAGTGAACTGTACATTATTTTTTCAAGCATATTCATGTAAACATGGTGAGACACACAATTTATGCTCTGACTTGGACTGTTCATAGCTTGTGAAACTCTTGAAGTTCATGATTATGGATACCATTTCGTGAACTGTGAACCGTTCCTTATCTGACCTGCATCCTTCAGTTGTTCCAGCGACCACCAGTTTGTATTTATTTTAGGCAAAATTGTCTGGTACTCTTCTACTCTGAGCTATTGACTGTTGCATTCAAATGTTTTAGATCACTTTAGGTCGCTGATAGCTGCTCTGCAGTCCAGCGGCTGAACTGACTCAGACATTGATAGTGGGGAGAAAATGTCATGCACAGCTTGAGCAGGAAGGCTGTGAATTCCTCACTGGCCTGAGGGGGTCGCTGGTCCGAGACATGGTTTTCAGTACAATGAACTGTTCACCTCAAAATTAACGATTTATGAACAGTTGCGCATGTTATGAAGCTGGAGGGCAAAAATGACAATTGAGAAAAAAAAAAAACAATAGAAAAATATGTTGTGCAGGTGGCATAGTTCTCATCCAATGAGAGACAAGCTTAAGGACTCCTTGCCAAAGTTGTTACCAGGGTAACTGGTTTCCAGGAGACCCACCAAGCGCCAAATTGGTTGTAGCGCTCATCCTATAAATGCAGTTGAACAGCAGATTGAGTTATTGGGATTCACAAAATGCTCACATTATGGAGTACATCCTCCCATAATGTTCTACATAATTTTTGACAGTATTCAGTCCACTTTTTATAAGCAGCTGACTGGACAAAGGCACCTTTTGTTGACAGTAACTGCGAAAAATATTGCTCGATTCTCTATAAACATACAAAAAGGAGTTAAGAAAATCAGTAATTGGTTTATCAAAGGAAAATCATTCATAAAACTCCCTAAAAGCATGTGCTTATTGGAATTTAAATACGATCATATCAAAAGCAACTTCAAAAGCTAATTTTGTAATGTGCATAGAATGCATCTAAACTAAATGAATTGAGTCATTACCTTAGTAGTGTGTTGAATGCACTGACTGCAGAAAAAATATGGAGAAATTCAGTCTGATACCACCTTTTTTGGGATGGCTCGGTGAAAAGCATTTCGGCTGACAAAAGTGCATTTGAAAAAATAAAAACTTCATGTAAAATTGACAGCCAGAGTAGGAACAGTGCAGCCTCTAAGTGTGGGACATCCTCTTAGTGGATTGAATGTCATAACATAACCAGCACTTGTTACATCCATTAAAAAATTTTTCAACTGCCTAAATTGCTCAATAGCGTAAGAATTTGGCACACAGGGGGCATTTGACAAAGAAAAACACCTGTTAACTCTACCTTTTATTTTTGAAATATATATTTTATTTTTACGTTTAAGTTACCATTGGCGTGCATTGAAAATTTTGAAAATGAGGTTGGAATGACATGCAACATTGCAGCCAACTGCAGCGGCCAAGGATGCGCACTGTCTCTCAAAAATGAGGCCTTTGTTTTGGTGGGTTTGTCCAATCGCAGTGCCCCAAGTGGAAATTCAAGGTCCAAACTCCAAGCCCTTGGCCTTCATGCCCGTATTCAGCCCATGATGGTGCCCTGTTGTCATTCAGGCTTGCGTAAGCATGGGCAGCCGTAAGGCTGTAACATGTGGTGTATCCACGGAGGCTTCAGCCCAGTGCAAGAGCAGATCTTCTGGCTCTGTGCCTGAGATGTGCAGTCCTGCCAATAACGTCCCACTGGGGAACAGGCTGTTGTTGTTTCTGTGGATTCCATTCTTCATCTGTTCTGACACTTAGACCCCCCCCCCCCGCCCCCCCTTCATCCCCCTCAAACCCCCTTCCCCTCTTCCACCCCCTCGACTGTCACATGGAGCCTGCGATGGGGGCAAGGCTGGGTGCTCGAGGAGCGCAAAACAGCAGTACATGTAGGTCTTATCAAAGACTGGGATCTGATATGGCTTTTTTTTTGGCAGTGTGATTGTGCATCTGAGCCTCGTTTATGACAATCCAGCACATTCATATTGGGTAGACAAAAAAAAGAAAAATGCGAGAATACAAAATTGATATCTCATATTGATTGTGGCAATGAAAAACCTGAAGCATTGATTATTCCTGAAGCATTCAAATCAAAGTTTTGTCGGTCCATATCGGTGGCAGCTGGTGAACTGGCGATAGGGGAGGCTCAGACCCATCCCTTGAAAATAATGATGGTCATGACCTGTTTTCAATAATTCATTTAAATTACCATTACAAAAGCTCTGAAAACTCTCAACATTACCAGGTGTGGTCAGTTTTCATTTATAACGCAAAACTGTCAACTGTCACACGTTTTTGTGGTATATTTATGTTCCCCTGCTGTAGTCGTCAATTATTCAGTCAACACGTGTGTAAGTCAACGCATGTGTCAGAGATTCTCGCATGGAATTGAGTTCCTTGCCGATGGAGGTTTATCAGTTTCACCTGCGTTATGACTTCTTACGCTTTTCTTCACTCAGGGGTTGGAAGCAATGCATCTGTTTCATTATCGATTAACTTGTTTAAATGAAATAAGATCATTTGAAATGTCTTCATGCAATTCCATTGCTTCCAATGATCTTATTTCATTTAAACAGTTTAGACGATCATTAAAAACACAGGCATTTCTTCCAACCCCCGAGTAAAGAAAAGCTTGATAAGTCCGCAGTCGTAATCAGTATGGCTTACAAATGAAAACTGGCCACACCTGATAAAGTTAAGAGTTATTGGAGTTTCTGTAATGGTAATTCAAATGAATGATTGAAAACAGGTTGTGACCCATCATTAATTTTAAGGGATTGTTTGAGCCTCCTCTGTTGCCAAATCATGAGCCGCCGCTGCTCCATATGTTCTGGGATGCCAAAACCTTTTGTTGTGTTGAAGGCTTGTGTGAAACTGAAATTTAACTTGAAAGATCATTGAAACTATCCAGGTGTTCATTATAGGTGTTCTGTTGTGTTTTAGTCACTTTTGGTTTAGCATTGTCGCCTGATATTGTGCAATGGAAGTGTCTTGACAACAACACTGATGATTGAGAAGAAAAGTCTTCGAACGCTTTGCTGATGTTCTAGTTTATGCTTTCAGCGTAGCATAAGCAGTTTTTTATGTGCGCACATGACCTCTACTGGCACAAGGTAAGATGTGAACGGCAAGACATTATGCAGAGTTAGTTATTTCACCAGATAGTGGCCTAAATTTGAGGGCTGAGTAAAAGCCATATTTTTTTGCATGCACAGGTGAACAAAAATTGCCATTTTTAGACAAGGCAAGTAAAATAAAACTAGTTTCGGCATAATTGGAAAGAAAAATCAAGAGGCAACTCGCTAGGGAAACAAATTTGTAGGAATTTCCACAGTGGCATTGGGGGCGAATCCTAAGAACCAGATAGGCTGTACTCATATAAAAAAGCCAGAGATTCACTCAGTAATTATTGCGGAAAAAAACAGCGCCTGTTTACGCTTCCTCGGCCGGTTTGATAATTCTGGGGGTTCAAAAACTTTTAGCTGGCAGTGCAAGACTGTGTGTCGCATGTGTTCTTGTATGAGAGACAAAGAGGAAGAGAATGTGTGCATGGAGAAATAATTGGAACGCATGAATGTCTTAGCAAAGGTTTTAAGACCAAGAGAAACATTTAACCCCTTAGACTCTGACTTTTTCACTTATGTTTTCCCGTAAGTAGATTCAGGATAAAAAAAGCATTTTTTCCATACCTGGGGACAGTGTTACATTCATATTCTGTATCTGCTGGTTTGTAGCGCTTCACTGATGCTATATCGCTCTTATACCAAGAGAAATACTTAAAGCCAGGACGCTATGTTTTTTATGGCCACAGCATTACTCCAAATGAAAAATATACATCACTTTATACACTTTCATTTGCAATTCAGCAGGACATATTCAAGATTGTTGAAAACCTTGGGATCTCCAATGGAATTCAAAATAGGACTGCAGTTCCACAGGTTTGTATGCAGCAGCGGCATTTTCCACAAGTTCTATGGGGTTAAAAACTGGAGGCAGTCACTGCACTGCAAATACAAATGACCGAGTAAACCCTTCCTGGGACAGAGGATCTTGAAGAGGCTCTAGAGGACTGGAAGAGAGGTGCCTCACTGCGAGAGAGTAGGAGGATTGCCCTAATAATTACAGTCCCTATATTTAGCACACAATACTGTAAGTCCTCTTGGAGGACCTTTTCTATTCACACCTGAAGTGAATGCCTATCAACACTTTCAATCACCGCATAGAGTGAGTCACGTACGCTCGCCCGCCCGCAAGGTGTACCTGGCCCGACGGCCTGCAATCGAGGTCTGCCACGCCACCCTAACATTTTTATTCCAGAGGCTATGCAGTCGGGCGAACAGCAAGGAATGTCATCCATCACACCATTGCCTCAACTTAACTATGATTAAATGGCCTCTCCACTGGGCGCCTCGCAAGCAGCCATTGAGAGATATTGATCTTTAATTTACATGAGCTAGAAGAAATGGGATTGTACACCCCAAGCACAATAATCATAAGCCTCTGAAAGTCAATTCTGGACTCTGAGGTCTTTCAGTCTTTTCCTCCTCCAGGTTGCATAGCATTTTTGTTATTTTCTTTGTAGCACCGGTCACTGAACAAATATACAGACAGGTGACGAATTAATGGAAAAGTCATCAAGGGGAGTCTTAGTGAGGTGTTGGGCCTGCACAAACTGCCAGATCAGTTTCAACACGGCTTCACTTTGAGTCTATAAGTGTAATGGCTTACTGGAGGGATAGAGTTCCTTTCATCCCAGAGACATTCCCTTATTTGAGGTTTTGATGATTTTGAGTGCTGTCTAACTTGTCATTCCAAAATCTCCCACAAGTCCTTTTGTTTTGTCTGGTGAGATCGTTGAGATCATTTTTATACTTGTAAATCTATTCAGTGACCCCTTGTGCCCTGTGGAGCATGAGTTGCTGTCATCCTGGAAGAGAACACTTCCATCACGGTGGGAATGAGTCTCCATTGATTTGCAATGACCCTTCGTGATGTCCTCTGCTTAGGACATTCCAGTGCCTGGCCACCTGCCCTTACCCAATTATCCAGTTACCCTTAGTTCCCTTCAGTTAATGCTTGTCACCTGTTTCTGTTTGGCTGATTAAGACTCCCTGTATTTAATGCTTAGTTTCCCCCTTCACGGGCAGGTAGCCACAGTCCGTTTCCCCTATTTGTTCAGTGCACTCCCCTTTCAGTTGTCCGAGAGGTTTTGAATTTACTTTCGTTATATTCACCTTCTTAATTAATAGTTTCATTTCCACTCTTTGCCCTGGTGCCCTTGTTACATCTTTGGGTGCCTGGGCCTGACACCCTTCCACTTTTCTGCCCTACCATGGAGGACTGCAGTACCTGCAGTAGATTAACACACTTATACACACGATGCAGTCTTCCACTGTAGGGCAGCATTAAGCGCCAAAATCATGCCAGGAAAATGAACAGAAGCATCTGTATTTGTGATGATTGTCACAGCATTTTTCCTTAAATTTGTCACCCATGTGTGTCTGAAGGACAATTCTTCAGCCAGGTGGAAGAACCGATAAACAGCAGCTTAAGTCATGTCAGGAAGAATTACTTTCTTGGCATTACTTTCACTTACCGAGCCCTGTATTTTACTTATTTTGCTTAAACAGAAATGGCGGCACATTTGTGGTCCTCATACTCAGAAAAAAATGATTCCATGGAGATGCATTTTTTTATTCATGAAGGAAGTAATTTCCAAAATTATTAAAATTATACTGAAATTATAATAATTTTCCCATTTTGGATAAAGAAATAACCGTCTTTTTCAAGGAAAAATTAAACTACATTGTGTACTGTGGGCAAGAGGTGCAACATTATGCACAAATCCAGTGACAAAGTGAGGGGGCCTTTTACCTCTATAGGTATTGTCAAATATACCTTTTCTCTGAAACAGCAGGGAGATTTATAAGAGTGTATTCCGATAGACATATTAAAGAAGTATTGTTGCAAGTTAGCATTAATAGGAATTACTCATACATAAACAATTTGTCATGTCAACTGACTCCGTGTTACTTCCCTTTGAGTGTGTCCTACAACATTATATTTCATTAAAAAATCCTGTCTGAGTCTGCCAGTTTGGACAGGAAGAGTTTGCTTTCCGTTTTGCTCATAAATTTAAATGTCTATTTCATTGCTTCACCGTGACAAGTTTCAGAAAGCATGTGAAATAAATATGATTTTCCATTTAGCACTATTTGAGAATATTACCATCTTCTGTTGCGGAAGGGAATGTGGACCTTGAGCAGTTGAAGATAATATCACTGGTTACCTGCTGGTGAAGTAGGAATAACGCTGTGGCTGATGGAAGACAATCACTTAGATCAGAGAGTGTGAATCTGAGAATGCCTGTGGACAAGCTGTATCAAAGAATGCCGTATGAAAATGACCCGCATTATGCTTTAGCACAATGGTCCTGCGAAATAAGAGCATGAGCTCCCGAAAGATTGATTTCATTTTTTCAACCAGATTATTCCGTGAGACGTCGACATTTAAGCAGGGAAGATTTCTTGGGAGGTCCTGGAATGCAGGGTGAGATAAGTTTTAAAATAAAGTGTGCAACTGCTAGAGAATCAGACCGTCAGGGAGGTGCTGCCAGTGAGGGCCAGAGCGAGTGCCCGTGCAATAATTCAATTACGCACAAAAATGTGCACTATGTATAGTACATTGCTGTGCAACATGTGAATTCACATCTGGACTCAATTAAATGTGTATATACCCACAGTGTCAGAATGTGCTGGGCCAACTTCAGTATTCAACTTCCTGTTTAGGAAACCTGAAAGCACACGCACATGTACACACACACACACACACACACACACACGTCATAATGCCTGCCACCAAATATCTTGCATACTCCGTGCCTGTTGAAAGTAATCCATAATACCATCAAGCCAAGTCTATCACAGCTATTACATTGATCTTGTAAACAGAAATTGAAATCAGAAATCAGAAATTTCTGTTATCAGAAATTGACTAAAGATTTCTTATGATGGGAAATAAGTATTCAGGCCCCTTTTTTGTAGAAAATGACTCCTTTGAATATAAGCATGAGAAAAAAATAAGCTGTCAAAATTGCGTGCCTCCAAATTGATTATGGGTAGGATATGAAATGATGAAGCGGAAATTAGAAAATACATTTTACAGCCAGGCTTTGTGAATGGTATGCGTTTTCACATTCTTGGAAAAACCAATCTATTGGCATTAAGCCATTATGTCGTGACCAAGATCTTCGTCCAGAAATTGTCACCGGTTTAATTTTTCACTTGTTTTCCATTCCTGACAAATTTCCTAAAGGCTCACCATATTCTGAACAATAAAAGAAACTCAAAATGAACTTGTAAACCCTCTTCTGCCTAAGGGGCAAATGGGTCAAATTTTACCTCTTTTTTTGCACTGCACACAAATTACTGCCATGGTCTATGCATTGGAAAGTGTGGTCACTCACTCGCCCTGTCATGGACGTTTAGTAGTGATGTTTATTAGGGAAATCTGGTGGGGCACATGCACATTATGTGCACTGAGTGTCTGCATTTTTGGGCTTGTTGACTAGTAATAAAAAAAGCTCTGTTTTATAATTAGTTTTAATGTCGTAAATATAGTTCAAAACATTCTTTTAACTGCGCCTTTATGACTAAAAAGTCATTTCCCTCCAAAGTCCAGTTTGTAAAACATATTCTTGTGAAGTTCTGCATACAAAATGTAAAAAAAATCAGATTAAAATTCTGAATTTTTTGTTGATAAGGAGCAGCAGTTATGGAGGAAAAGATATCAATCTTTAGTACATGCATGTTCTCACAATATCTTAGTGTCAATAATAATAGTGTTAAAATTTAATGGCATCAAAATCTATCACCATTCAGATTCTATATTCTTTTTTTTTTCTGGCGAGCCTCTTCTGACTTGGTTTCCCAAGTGCTAATCATGCTAAAAATCTCAGCTATGTAATAATCTTCCTTACACATTCAAACTTCTGCCATTTCTGATATGGAGGAAAAGTAGAGCATTCCAGAAATTCCCCCAAAGCCCGATAATCCAAGTCCATAAAACTTCAGCCTGTGTACATAAAGGTCTACATTCAACAAAAATGCGCTCACAGTGTGGAAATACAGCCGAATGCAAAAGCTGAAAAGTACGATCACAATAGATAGTAGAATCACCATGCTACCATTCCAACAAATATGTCACTAAACTCTGACCATGTAAAGTGCAGGCCATCTTCAACCAACGGTGATGTGCGATTGGTAGCAGAAAACACGAGACTGGCCTACTACAAAAAAAAAAAAAAAAAAAAATCAACTGACACATGTACTATTCAAATAGAAAAGTCCAAGAATAAGTGTGGAGGCAGCTCCATAACTTGAGTGATCTGTGCCACTAGCAGCCTTGGGAACAAAACAAACGAGACATAGTTCCTCAGAAAATACCAACTGAACAGCCTTCTGTTAAAAGTACTTAAGTCACATTTTCTCACACCATGAGGAAAATGTCTTCTATAGTAACTGACATCCACTGGCTCGATTTTCTCAAAATGGACATCGCAAGACCCATAGCGCTCATTTGCAACGTGTGTCTTTCTGCCAGCACAGGTTACCTTGCGGGAGGTCTGCTTTAAAGATATTGCTCTGCAAGCCGCTGTTACATTGTTTGTCATCGTGTGGGTTCACCTTGCCTCTTAATGGTCTTTTTCAATGTTGTCATATGAGGATGGAATGGTTGGGACAGATGCTGGAGGCACTTGAAATCAAGTTGATAGTCCATAGGGTTGAAACAAACACCCCAAATGCAGTAGCACCCATTCCTAGACATTGCCCAGCTTGCAATTGTGTAATGATTCTTTCGGTTTATTTCAGCATTCCCACTGTACCAACCTTTAGTCCAAGTGAGCGCTGAATGCTGCTCACCAGGAGTGTTGCGATCTGATATCTTGTAGTGATCTTTCTTTTCATCTATACAAATCCAAACCTGTTCTCAAATTTAAGGCAGTGTAAGGAATGCAACTTCAGTGCTGTGCACATGATTTTCACACCTGCCCTGGCAAACACTGTGGTAACTCAGTACCTCAATTTCTGCTGTCATCCTAGTCTGGGTGCATAAAATTTGACAAAATACACCTTGCAATAATTTGCACCTGTCAGAGGAAAAGTTGTTTTCATTCTGTCAAGTGTCCTTGTTCCTCTTTTTTAATCTAAAGGAAAACTCGGTCACCCCCCACAGGTTGAAGTCCTGTTGCATTGAGTTTATTTTCAGTTAAACCTAAAATATTTTGAAGCAGCCACTAGCACCTGTCGTGATGAAGAAGCGGGAAGATTAACTGAAGCAGACATTTCAATTGCTCGGCCCCGAGATGAACAAATTGAGTTTTCTTCTGAAAGGTTTTCTGATACATCTCCTGAAGCTACTGTATGACGGCTCCTCACGAGCTCTTAGCCAATGCAGTTTTTATTTGTTTTCTCTCAGATTTGGACTCGCCCAAGTGCATCAGGGTCTCAATGTGACAGTTTCACGCATGCAAATTCTAAAGCTGTGCCATTGAACTGCTATTGGATGCTTACAGGAATTTTGTGCTATTGATGAAAAAAAAAAAGGTTCTTCAGCTACTATAAAGAAAGTTTTTTTTTTTTGCATAGCTGTTTTTAATATTTTTAATAAAAATTGTGTTGTTAGGTGGATGGTGAAACATGTTAAAAGGAATGTTGAACAAATATGAAGTTGTTTTCAGCTCCTTAATGTGTTTTTGGATTAATTTGCTCATAGAAAACAAAGGAATGTTCACACATAAAATTCACCCTTGCTATGCCTTTTAATTATTTTATCAACCAGATTTCTTGTAGTACTCTTACGCATGCAAATACAGTGAATGGCAATAAAAGAGGTCAAAATGTTAATTTGTTTAATGTGGGTGTTTTTAGATTTCAGATCAATTTTAGGAGTGCCTATGGTTGTTGTGATCCGCGTTTCTGCTTGTCATGTTTAAGTTCTGTGCCTAGCTTAGCCAAGTATGATTTCTGTGTTTAGTGACCTCTGCTATGTCTGACTATTCTTAGGATCATGTATTGTGTTTTGGTTATTTAGATTTCTTCTTTATTATTTTTCTTGTTTTTATCATTACGTTTTCATGCTATGTTTTCACTTCCATGCATTGCACTTCGTCTACCCCGTCTTGTCTTGTGTAGGTCTTTGCTCACGGTTTAGTCTTGTGTGCCACTCCTTCGGGTGATTTACTGGTTTCTGGGATTTCAATCTTCCTTCATTATCTCGTGTTCTTCCTTCCTCTCTCCTTTCGCTATCTACTAACCGTACTAACAGTTTATTATTTTCGATAATTTACTAACACAGATTAACATTGTATATTTCTACTAACTGACTAACATGCATTAGGGATTGTATAGCTGCACATACTAATAGACTAACGATCTCTCAGCATTCGCCCAATCTGTATCTCCGCCCTCCTTGCCTATCCCTAATTATCTCTACTGCAGTTTCCACGTATATCTCAGGCTTTCCCTTTTCTTTAGACTGTACACTTTAGTACTCCTTAACCGGAGCTGTTGTTCGTTCATAGGAATGTCTTGTGATCCCTGTCTGCGTTTTGGCAGTTGCCAAATTCATGTAATTAGATTATTCCTCAGGTGTCAATCCTGATTATTGTTTCATTGATCGCACCTGTGCTCCCTTGTCATGTGTTCACCCCGGATGTGTATATAAGGTGTCTTCACATTCAGTTCCACGTCAGATCGTCATACTTCCTTGTTTCTTGTGCCACGTTTTCCGTCTCGACTCATTGCTTATTGTCTTTCTGACTGGATTGCCCGACTATTGATTTTGGTTTGCCTTTTTTGGATATTGTTGCACCTGTGTATTTTTGACCTTTTTTCTGCCTGACCTTGTTATTGTTTTAGCTGCCCTGGTTTTGGATTCGGACTGTCTTTGGCTTATGAGTTTGCTTCTCCTCCAAACCTACGCCTGTGTACCGAACCCTTTTTGTCTGACCACAAACTTTGTTATTGGTGCCCTGGTTACGATTCTGGATTACGCCCATTGGATATTGTTTTTGGACTGTGGACTTTGTACCGTTGCCTGCTCTGTTGGGGGGTTTCCCCCTTCAGAAATAAAGCCTCCTTTTTGCATTTATCTGGTTGTCGCTATTGGCTCATTTCGTAATTCCCAACAATGGTTTGCATGTTCCACGTTTCATCATAAGTGTGCCATGCCACGTGGGATTTGCACTGGTCCGATCTTAGTCTTGGTCTTGATTCGGTCTCAATACACTCCAGTCTTTGTAATGACTTGGTCTCTGATTAGGTGGTGTTGACTACAACACTAGTTCTGAGCTTCCCAAGATGCAGTCAAGCTGTGGTGAGAGCATGTGGTGATCACACTAGATACTGAAACGAGTTTGGACATTGTTTGACGTTTTGATTTAACGGTCAAGGCTTGGTGTTATTCTGGTCTTCCCTGTGGATACCCTGTTTTGGGGTGATAAAGTCAACGGAATGTTTTGATGCATTTTGTGTCTTCGATCAACATCAATGATGTGACACTTGGGATGTAAAATCAGTTTGATCACTTCATGTACTCGGGTCAAATTTGAGTTTTCCTAAACTTTTTTTGTCGAGTATACATTCATTTTATGTTTCTGCTTTATTTCTGTTTTCTGTTTCTTTGTTTTTATGAACCAAACGCGAACTAGAGATCGTCTGGGTTTGTGACAGCAGCGATAGCAATGCTATAATTGTTTTCGGCATAGCAGTCCTCATTATAATGCATTCAGTGAGTTTTTACTCCGACTTTACCCAACTTCAAACTTAGCCTTCCTTTTTATTCCAACTATTCACTTGTAATGTTTTCTTACTGCATCCTAAATGGTTGAGATGTTGTCATGTTCACAAGAATTTTCCACAAACAGACATACCCACATACATATAGACACCTGCAAAAATACTCAAAATGGTTCTAATCTCAGTTTTGCAAAAGTTTCACTTTAGTTTATGCATAAACACACATGCCCACGCGTGCACGCACACACACACACACACACACACAAACACTACGCACACAGATCAAATGAAACAATGCCATCATTGCTATCATGGCTGGTAAGAACAAAAATATCACTTATCACCAATTATACTTGACACATAATGATTCCAGCTGAAGAATATCTTAGACCGGATTCAGTTTTTTTTAGTCACCTGGGTTCACTAATTTGTTCAAGTCTTGGTGAAAAGAGTTTATTTTATAGATGGCAAAAACCTACAATAGTATTTTTACTTTCTACACCCTGTACTTTCCATACCCAGCAGTCAGAATGCAGGGGATAACACAGAAAAGTCAAGACCTGTCCTCAGGGTTAGTCCTCATGCTAGTCTGAGTGAACTATTCAAGCCTCCAAACAAAAGCCTTTACCTGCATTTTATTCAAAGCGCAAAGGCAACACAGCTATAAAAAAAGATCTCCCCAGTACAGATGGGAGACAATAGCGATGTTAGCATGCTGTCAGCTCGGTTTCATCACACATCCCCCATTGGGTGAGTGAAGCTAGCTTAGCAAAGGCCACTAGTGCTGTCTTCAATCGAATGACACAGACAGTTTAAAGTGGGAACTGTCCCAAATGACAGTCAGTCAGTGTCTAAGGTTGATGCACCTTCACAAAGGGACATAAGGCTCTCTTAAATAACTCCCTGTCGCTAACTCCCTGACCACATTCAGAGCTATGGTGACAGATGCGTTTCACTGACAGAATAAACCTTGATCTCACAAAAAGGGGAAGGCTATCCAAAAATAACATCATGGAGCTTTTTGTTCTGTCTAAGGAATTGTTGTAACCAATATTTTATGAGGCAAATCCAATTCTGGAGACGAAGAATGAGGAGTATTTTATAGCTTAAGTAAGGGGGGGTGGTGGCATGCATTATAACAGATTATCATAAGGGGTTGTGTAACTCTGTTTTTTTAGTGGTGTTCTGGTTGCCGATTTAAATTTTTTTTTTTACATTTTTATAATTAAACCATATAGATATTGCAGACCTATTGTATTCAATGCCACTGTCCAGATCGTTATGAACTGCACTGTAGCTGCTCCTAGCCTTCCTATTAGACTTTACTACCAATTTTTTTTACTACTTTACTACAATTTAGCGACAATATTATTACAATGGCAAAAATATGTAGCACTGCAAGAACACATAGTTTTTGCCAAGTGTCGCCTCAATAACTGGTTCTGCACCCTGGTATGGAGGGCAGGTGACGGCTGGAAGCATGTGCAGAGGTGACAGGAACATTAGCATACATATTTGAGCCAATTAAGTGCACGTCACAGGGTGGATAACTGAGGAGGAAGAACTCGGGCTGGTGAAAAAGCAGTCAATGCAATTCATTAATCATGTGAAATCAAATCAGCGGCTGAAAAGCGCGGAGTCGACGAGGGACCTCTGTAATTACGCAGACACAAGCAGGCTGTAATGTGTAATGTGCGCTGCCTATCCTCGGAGAGAAGGCAAAATAGATGCGCCGTACTTTACGGCTCAGGATGAAGAACTGATGGCATGGTGGGACAGAAAAAGCAGTGCTGGTGAGCTGTTGCTACAACTCATTGGATGCAGCACTTGTCTTTTGCAACCTTGGTCTTCGGGTGATTATGTTGACCCTGTGAGGAAAATATAATGATTATATACGTGTACTGCAATGTATTATAAATATGTACTCCGACGAGGAAAATATTATGACACTGTATATGCTGCCATACCTATGACTCCAGCTCAGGAAAAAAAAAAATGTTGGAATGGTATAGAAATGCTCATAAAAACAAAAAAGAGTGATTTATGAATTTATTTTGATTTCAGTTTCATTGCAGACAATAGTGAACAAATTAATTGCAATATTTTGTGTGGTCAGTATGTGTTAATATACATATATTCCTGCTATTCAGGCCTGAAATGCAAAGCTGGTACACAGGGAATTTAGGACTAGTAATGATTTAAGGTGGTTTAAAACAGCAGATGCCAGCAGGTGGTTTTACTCATGATTTGTTTGAAAAGCGGCCATCTAGTAAAGGTTGGGTCCTTCAGGAGTGAAGGGCTGAGGATGTCCGATTTGTGCATAAATGCAATAGAATATCTTTAGGTTCTCAAACAGTCTTCAAAGAATGATAAGAGGGTATTTGGACATTTCACCCTCTGCGGTGTATAATAATTAAAAGAGGATTAAGAAATTTGGAGGAATATTTGTGAGTAAAGGGAAAGGGTGCTAACCTAAGCTGAATTCCCGTGATCTATGGTCACTCAGATGGCACTGCATCAGGAACTTTCATTTACATGTCAGTGATTTAACCACATGGACTCAGAATTACTTTTGAAGACCATTGTCGTGTACAATAATATGCACTTATATCTAAAAATTGCCAGTTAAAACTTCATTGCGCAAAAAGGGAGGCTTGTGTTTAGAGTTTCCAGTAGTGCAGTAGACTTCTCTGGGCTCGTAAACATCTGTGATGGACCATCACACGACGGAAATGCATATTGTGGTCAGTCAATTCAGTTTTTCAAGATGGCTCCTTTTTGAGGGATGCCTATGCATATTTCCACAAAAACGCAAAACTGTTTTCTGCATGCTTGTTAAAGGCATGGCTGTGTAAAAAGAATGTGCAGGTGCTGGACTGACCTGCCTGAAGTCCTGATTGCCCCAAATAGAAAACCTACGGTGCATTTTGGAAATGCAAAATGTGACAGCATAAACTCCGAATTGTTGAGCTCCTTAAAACTTGTTTCCAGAAAGAGTGGTGCAAAGTTACATATATTTTACATATAATAAATATTTAATCACTCGGTGTCTTCAGTCTTGTGTTGTGGAAAGGAATTGCAACATTACAAAGTAGTAAATGCATTACCGTCCCAACTTTTTCTGAAATATAAGAGTTTCACCTGAAAAACCCATAAAATCCCCATGGTGAAATATTCTGTTTCATTGTTTTCAATGTACTACATGTCAAAGATAATTTAAAGTTCACTGCTTTAAGATTCAATTTTAATTTAACATACTCTCCTCACTTTTTCTGATTTAATGTTGTTCAAAGGAAATATTTGAAATATTTGAAATACAGACGCATGATAAAGTCAAAATAAATGATCTCGGTAAGGTGTTGGGCCACTACAAGCTGCCAGATCTGTTTTACGTGCCTCTGCATAGAGTCTACATTTGTGTAACTTTACTGAAGGGATGCAGTACTTTCTTCCAGGAGACCTTCCCTCATTTGGCGTTTGTGGTGACAAAGAGCAGTGTCTAACACATTGCTCCAAAATCTTCCAATGAGTTTGGGATGTGATGACTGTGAAGATGGTGGCATATGCTGAGGATCATTTTCGTACGCTGGAAACCATTCAGACCCCTAGGGCCCTGCGGGGCTTGGGCCATTGCCATCCTGAAATTGACCACTCCTATAATGGCGGGCATGCTTCATCATGGGATATAAAGATGATCATGCAGAATAACTCCGCATTGATTTGCAGAGGATTTAAGGGAATGACTCGACTCAAACCATGTCATTAAAATGAAGAAAAACAGCTGCATTTGCTTTGTTTGTCTAAAAATATACTCAGGCTTTTCCTCTAATTTGTTGCAATTTGTATTTCTTCAAGTAAATAATCAGGATAATAGCAGATAAGCCCTCTGCTTTGTGTTGAAGTTGCTGGATCGTCATTTGGCTTATGTGCTTAGAAACCGTCAGTATTCCTGATAGAAACTCTTCATCTTTGTTAAGTGTACTGAACTTTAATGACAGCTATTTCCAGAAGCTTTCCTCTTCACTTAGTTAACTCAAGCAAGCTTCCAAGCCTACTCAGGGTCCAGTATTTGGACCTAGTTCAAGTTAACCCAGCTGAAGTCCGTTCATCATTCCAGTTTAATAGGAACGAGCCCTCAAGCCTAATCAGGGTTCAGGATTAGGATGTCGTTCTTGTTAACCCTTCCAAGTATGTTCCTGAGTCCAGTTTGTTCGGAACAAGGATTGGACCCAAGTTCCCCTCAAGCCACTCCACCCTCCTGTGGGACAGTTTGGTGCTGGAAAAGTCTGCACTCTACTAGGCTGTTATCCTGGAAGCCACTGGCTAGCAAATGATAGCTCGGCTTCACCCACAATTTCTGTACTGAACTATTCTATCCTAGTCCGGAGTTCTGTCCCCATCTCTTATTCTACGGTACCATCCCTAAATTACCATACACTCCTGAACAAAATCTTAAGACCGGGGAAAAAATTACAAGAATTCATATTTTGCACTGGTGAATCATAACCAGGTTGTAAGCTGTGCTTCAAAGTGCAAAAAGAAGAAACTGGAGCAAGAGACAAAGAACAGAAAGTTGGCAATTTATTGAAAACTGTATTTAAACTGAAACAGCCTGTTCATCAGCTGATCAAAAGTTTAAGACCATGGCCCCAAAAAACAAAAAAACAGAACTACAGAGCAAAAAAAGGATTCAGTACTGAGTAGCCCCACCATTCTTGTTGATTACTTCAAAAATTCGTTTGGGCATGCTTGATGCAAGTGTTTCCAGGAGGCTGGTGGGAACATTGCTCCATGTGGTGGAGATGGCTTCACGAAGTGCATCCGTGGTCTGGAACTGACGCCCATTTTTGTAAACTTCCCTTGCCATCCATCCCCAAACATTCTTAATGGGATTAAGATCAGGGGAACAAGCAGGATGGTCCAAAAGAGAGATGTTATTCTCGTGGAGGAAGTTCTTTGTCAGGCGGGCGTTGTGAACTGTAGCGTTGTCCTGTTGAAAGACCCAATCATTACCACACAGACGTGGGCCCTCAGTCAAGAGGGATGCCCGCTGCAACATTTCCACATAGCCAGCCGCTGTTTGACGCCCCTGCACAACCTGAAGCTCCATTCTTCCACTAAAGGAAAAAGCACCCCAGATCATGATGCCATGTAGAGAACATCTCCGGTGGGATCTCCTTGTCATGCCAGTAACGTTGTAATCCATCAGGACCATCCAGGTTAAATTTTTTCTCATCAGAGAATAAAATCTTCTTCCACCTCTCAATGTCCCATGTTTGGTGCTCCCTTGCAAAGTCCAAACGCGCAAGTTTGTGGCGCGGGAAGAGGTGTGGCCTGTGGAGCTGTTTTTTGTTCTTCAAGCCCTTCTCTCGCAGATGCCGTCTTATGGTTATTGGGCTGCAGTCAGCATCAGTAAGGGCCTTAATCTGGGTTGAAGATTGGCCTGGGTCTTCACGGACAGCCCGTAGGATCCTCCGGCTCAGTGCAGGTGAAATTTTTTTGGGTCTACCGCTTGACTTTTTTGTCCCATAACCCTCAGGATCTTTTAGGAAATTTAAAATCACTGTTTTACTGCGTCCAACCTCGGCAGCGATGGCACGTTGCGAGAGGCCTTGCTTGTGCAGCTCAACAATCCTGCCACGTTCAAAGTCAGAAAGCTTTTTTGCCTTTGCCATTAGGAGGTCATGACAGTGCAAATACATGAAAGAAAATGACATGGAGGCCAGATTTTTGCACAGATTTTGACTTTTTTGACTTAAACTTTTGATCAGCTCATGAACAGGCTGTTTCAGTTCAAATACTGTTTTCAATAAATTGCCTACTTTCTATTCTTTGTCTCTTGCTCCAGTTTATTCTTTTTGCGCTTTGAAGCACAACTTACAACCTGGTCATGATTCACCAGTGCAAAATATGAATTCTTGTAATTTTTTCCCCGGTCTTAAGATTTTGTTCAGGAGTGTATAACTACCTATTGGATTGTACTCTGCACTTGATTTCTGGACCGTAACAGTCTTGTATTTTGAGACCTTGAGCCAATGCAAACGAGGCATTTAAAACACTTTTATCATTAAGATACAGCATATAATACAGTTCAATAAGGGGATGGTGATGGCCAATGAGTCAGTGCGAATTACACGGCCTGATCTCACACTTCATCTCTCAAACCCATTGCAATGGAAAAGAAAAAGCTAAACATGACAGAATTTCACTGCATCCTATTGTTGTGCTTTGAAAGTGTGAAAAAATGGCTTCTTGGCAAAGCTCAGCGGAATGGTTTGGAAGGGAAGTAGGAGAGATAAGTGGCTCATAATAGAGTTAAATACTTCTTTTTTATCTCAATAGCTGGACTCTGGGTCTCCTGACGAATGGGGGCATACTGTTAAAGGGTCATACCAGGGGACACCATAAAGGCTCCATGAAAAATACACACGTGCTACCCAAGAACTACTACTTCCATTGCTACTAATACTATTAGAGTTAATAGCTATATAGGCTATAAAGTACCAATTTTACTTGTAAAGGTGAAGCATGGTGTGAGGAATCGATCTGGAACAAATGCGAGGACATGGGATTGCAAAAAATAGGTGCTTTATTGAATCAGGGGGGTAACCCCCGCAGAGAGAAAGGCAACAGTACAGAGTCCATAATTCAAAGCTCCATTTCCAATGGGACAGAGCAGAGTTCGTTACCAGGGCACCAATCACAAAAATCGTAGTCAGACAAAACAGATCCGGAACACAGGCGTAGGTTTGAGGGAGAAGCAAACTCATAAGCCAAAGGACAGTCCGAAACGTAAAACAGGGCAGCAATCCACAAAATCAAGATCGGGCAGAAAAAGGTAAAAAACACACAGATGCAACAATATCCAAAAGGACAAACCAAGAATCAGAAGTCGGGCAATCCAGTCAGAAAGATAAATCACAATGAGTCGAGGCGGAAACAAACATGGCACAAGAAACAAGGAAGTTACGATCTGACATGGAAGTGCAAGTGAAGACATCTTAAATACACATCTGGGGTGAACACATGACAAGGGAGAACAGGTGCGATCAATGAAACAATAATCAGGATTGACACATGAGGAATAATCTAATTACATGAATTTTGCAAATACCAAAACGCAGACAGGGATCACAAGACAGTCCTATGAACAAACAACAGCTCTGATTAAGGAGTACTAAAAGTGCATAGTCTAAACAAAAGGAAAGCATGAGATATAAGTGGAAATTCACAGAAGCTGTAACAGAGATAGGCAAGAGGGCGGAGATACAGATTGGGCGATTGCTGAGAGATCGTTAGTCAATTAGTATGTGCAGCTATACAATCCCGAGTGCAAGTTAGTAAGTTAGTAAAAATATACAATGCTAATATTGGTTAGTAATTATCGAAAACAAACTGTTAGTACTGTTAGTAGATAGCAAAAGGAGAGAGGAAGGAAGAACACGAGATATGAAAGAAGATTGAAATCCCAGAAACCAGTAAATCACCCGAATGCGTGGCACGTAAGACTAAACCGTGAGCAAAGACCTACACAAGACAAGACGGGGTAGACGTAGTGCAAGGCATGGCATGGCAGAAATAAAGAAGACAAGAGAATGAAAACATGGCATGATAAACTATGACAGGAAAATAATAAAAACATGAAATCTAAATACCAAAACACAATACGTAATCAAAGAATAGTCATAATAACATGCAGGGGTCACTAAACACGAAAATCAATAAACATGGCATAGCCAGGCACAAAACTTAAACATGGCATGAAAACAGGATCCTAACACATGGTGTAGGAGACTATGCTAGTACAGGGATAAAGAGATGGAGTACCTTGTGGAATGAGTGGATGAGTTCAGTAACTGCTTTTCTGTAAGAATAATATGAAACTGTCATGGTTTGGAAGCTTTGAGAGCCGTTTGTTGCTCTCATCCGGGACGATATCGTTTTTCTTCCTATCGGATTCCTGGGCCAGCTGGCATTGATTGGGGGCCTTCGCCTTCCTCCCGTTGCTAGAGTGTCAGTTCTTCTTTGGTGCTTTAGCCGGTAAGGTCTCTAGAGAGATATTGTCAGGCACTTAGTTGCTTATCAAGAATATTGTTAGTGAGAAACAATGTTTTCCTCGAGCTCGCCTGTTTTCTACCACGGACGGCGTCAGGTCCGTTGGTAGCGCGAGTCTCGATATTTTCATCTGTTTTTAGTCTCTCGGCACGCTGTGAGTGCTGCCTTTTATCTCTGGCCGCTGCTCTTGGTGTCCACTTCCAGTGCCCATCACAGAAACAGGAAGGCACTGTTTACGGAACTGAGGTGTGAGGAGGCTGGTTGTAAATTTTGCTGCAGAAAACTCAAAAAGGCAAAAAGAGGTGCAAGGATTGCTGGGCGAATTGTATCTGAAGGGAGGTACAGAGATTCTTTCTGGATTGGTATCAAAAGGAGGTGCGAGGATTGTTAGGCAAATTGTATCTGACGGAGGTGCAGAGATTGCTTGTGGACTGGTATCAAAAGGAGGTGCGAGGATTGTTAGGCGAATTGTATCTGAAGGAGGTGCAGAGATTGTTTGTGGACTGGTATCAAAAGGAGGTGCGAGGATTGTGAGGCAAATTGTATCTGAAGGAAGTGCAGAGATTATTTGTGGACTGGTATCAAAAGGAGGTGCAGAGGTCATGTGTAATAGGAGTGCAGTAGACTGGGAATTATGTCTCCCCCCTGGAGGGAGAGGGGATAGATATTGTTTTAGGCTAGGTTCCTGTTTGCGTTCCCGTTCCCGTCGGCGTTCCTTTTTTGTTTCCAGAGTGTAACTCCAAAAACGTTTGCTTGATCTATACTAAACTTTGCATACTTACTACTCAGGTCCTGAAATGGTGCCTTTTGGTATATGCCTGTCTATCTGTCTGTCCGTCCAGATGTAATCATTTTGTCCGGAGCATAACTCCGAAACCGTTTGCATAATCGCAACAAAACTTTGCATACTCACTACTTAGGTCCTGCAGTGCTGCCTTTTGTGTCTGTGTCTGTCTGTCTGTCCTTCTGTCTGTCCATCCGGATGTCATCAATTCTTGTCCAGGGCGTAACTCCAAAACCATTTGCATGATCTTTACGAAACTTTACATATTTACTACCCAGGTCCTGCAGTGGTGCCATTTGTCTGTCAGTCTGTTCGTCCGTCCGAACAGAACCCGGGGGGGAGACATCCATTTTTACGAGTGAAAGCACATTCTAATTTGAAATTTGGCAGGGATTGTTTCTCGGAATTTGCTGGAGGTCTATGAAGTGATCGTTTGTTTTCCAGGTGTGGCAGTGTGGAGGAAGCATGGAGGTCCTTCCTTGTGCCAGAGTAGCTCACATCGAGCGCACCAAAAAGCCGTACAACAACGACATCGACTATTATGCCAAGAGGAACGCCCTGAGGGCCGCAGAAGTCTGGATGGATGAGTACAAGTCGCATGTCTACATGGCCTGGAACATACCCATGAACGTGAGTGGCCATCACTGCCTCCTTCCCCTGAGCATGCTCAGCTCTGTCCATTCGTTTTTGCAGAGGCAAAACCCTTCTCATACCATTTAGCACAGCCAAGTATACCTGGTGACTTCCACAGTTATGCATAATGTAGCTCAAGAAAATTTGGTTAATTATCCACCCGATGGAAAAAAAAAATACAACAGTGCCCTACTAGGATTCAAACCCGCAGCCCTTAAAGTGCTTATGACACCATATCATATCTACAGTATATATGAAAATGCTGAAAATATTCCCAAAAAGCCATTTCACGTATAATGATTCAAATGTGTGCCAATAAAGATTTTTTTGTTTTTCCCGCTCATGAACTGAATGCCTTGTTGCCAGAGAGGAAGAAGGCGGATATGATGTAAGCAGCAGAAATTTTTCTAAGCAAAGCAAGCACATTGAAATGTCTGTATTTTGTTCTTTCAGTTTGCCTTGACTATCTTTTTTTCATAATGCTGCAGTGTTGTGTAGTAGGATTCTGTAGTAATACGCAAAAGATGGGTCTTTTTGTTATCGTGATATCCCAAAGAACAAGTGAGATGAACCAGAGTTTGTAAGTCTATGGTACTTGCCGCCCCTGGCACCGACTACACATGGGGCAGTGGGGCCATTGCCTCTGCATTGCTATGGTTGGGGGTCATGGCTCCACCAATTCTGACAATTCTGATTCTGAGCTGGAAGCAAACATTGACTCTTGAGGACAAGTCACTTTAAGAACTCGCTATTCATCTAATTAGCTCCTAAGGTCACTGAGTTGTAGGCTAACTATGATGGCTAGAACATTCATCGCGCTTTTAAATTAAATGTCGGATATGCTAAAATGTTAAAGGCTATCAAATGATCCTGCGCAATTGTGTGAAGCAACTCTGATAGTGAAATTACCAAGAAGTAGTGGCGGATAACTGTTTATTAAATATAGTACTTGTGTTGCTGAGTGCCTAGCCTTCCATTTCCAAGAACAGGTGGCAGTTTCAGTATTTCTATGGGCCATCTGTCAACTTGGATGTTTCCTCGACCACTGTCTCAAGTAAAAGTCATTACTTTAAGATACAAATTAATGTTGTCAAAACTTCAAATTGCATAGCTTCAAACACACTGTAAACCTCAACTTAAACTAATGCATTCATAAGAATCGTATGCATCATATTAAAATCAGCAGAATAGTTGGACGAATATGAGGCAGGAATGTGCGGGCTGAACTAACTGTTATCTAATCGCGATTTAATAAAAGCTCCCACCTACACTGATGATCTGGGATTTTAGTTTTATCCTGACACGGCTATACAACAGTTTGGACCATGCATTGTAGTTGATTGATGTACAGTAAAGCCCTCAATTATAAAAAGTAATGGCAAATGCAAGTAAACTCATTGTCATTGAATTAGCAGGTTCTTGAATACAAAGCGATTTATACGTAAATGAATAATTCCTTAAATACTGTCAAAAAATTTTAACAGATTTAATAGATTTAACAGAAGGATATGGGCCAACTTTGAACTGAAACATACATGTGCTAAGCTCACAAAGGCGACATCAAATATTACCAACATTTTAAGGCTATATTAAACCCAAGATGGTCCCAATGCATGTAAATCTGTTCTACAATATTCGCAATGTTAATTATATATCCGATTCCTCATTCATAGCGACATAGAGACTGGACACGATGAATGCTAGTATTATTACAAGACGAAACAAACGGGAATGACAGCCATTACGTACTGGTGGCTATGCAGGCCTATATCCATATAATTATGATCTCGTTCTTTCATTAGAAATCAAAAGTATCCATGACTGAAGAACAGTCCGATATATCTGAAGATATCTCACTCTGCTCTTCCATATCCTTCTGTTGAAATACGTTGAATGGGTTCGCGAGAATGATTATGTCATATTCTAGACAGTTTGGTGCAACAAGACTCTCTCAGTGGCTCAAGAGAAAGATAATTTTGAATTGCTTGCTCTTTGTTATTATTTATTTGTGGCTGTAGCAGCTACAACACAAACTTTCCTGTATGGTACTACTTCAAATTATTGAGGTCTTTTCATACTTTTGTGTCATGAGCACTTTTTGTTTTTTCCTCTTAGCAGACCCTTCTCATCCTGAGTGACTTCCAGAGGTAGATACAATTCAGCCATACCATTTCACAATAAGTACTACCCTGAAGGGTACAATGTCAGGGTCTCACCTAGAAATCAAACTCAACTATTGAACCACTTGACCCTGAAGCACCCTGATTACTGTGTGAAAAGGAACATTTTGCTTTGTGTGCTTCAAGGTCATTTAAAATTCTAAGAGGGTTTCATTTTGCCTCTGCTGCTGTCACAAAAATCATATGAATAATTGCTTTAAAGTACTGTTGTGCTCAGAAAATTGTAAACCTTGTCATGGCCGTAATTTTCGGCTGAAAGTGAGCCTCAGATATGCGCAGACACTAAAGTTCCTGGACTGCAGACCAACAACTTGGTTAAATGTGGACATGCTTGGGGACTGTTTGCAGGCCTGGAGCAGCAGAAATGCATACCAAGTTAAATAGTATGCAGTTCTTGGTGAGTCTTACAACCCCGGCAGTCTAGAGGTGTAAAATGCAGAAACGCAACAAGAAAAATATGACTGGCAGTAACCTGCAGCAGTGCAGATGGGAAGAACGAGAAAAAGAGCAACAGAGCAGACAGCAGTATAGAATGAAAAGTGCCTTTTAATAGCACAAAATATGTATTTACAATGATGGGTCCTTGTGCACAAACACATAATGCATGCACCGGCATGTGACCTAGGCTCAGGAAAACGAGTCTCGCCAACTAAACAAAAACAACAAAACCAATGAAAACTAGCTAGAGAGACAGTAAAGCTGTCTATCCAGTCAACAAATAAAATAAAAAAATTTAAAAAAAAATCTAAGGAACAACTCTGCCTACCCGAATGAGAGATACAGTCGGTGGCAATTGCTCTTACTCTACAATGTCTATACATCTGACACACATATGTGAAATGTATTGGAGCCCCTATCTACCCTGTCCCTTCCTCAGTGTGATTTAAAATCAAAATGAACATTGAAACCAAAAAAAAAGGGAAAAAACAGCAGGGAAGCAAACATTAAGCAGGGCACATACAGCGGGCAGAAGCACGACAGGAAGTGGCTGGTAGATGATGATTGAGGACGGTAGGAATGCAGAGGATGCGCATGTGACGACTCCCAGAGGGGGTTGAGGTGACACAGTGGCATATCTTGGGGACAGGAGAGACAGAGAGATGGAGAGTAAAAAATGACACAAACTGAACATACACAAAAACATAACATTGAGTTTAATCCATCCTAGATAATAAGAGAAAAATGAAATAAAATAAAGTACCTTAGCAGCAGAACAAAGTGTGAAGTAAGTGTTTGGAATGAATGTTTTCAACTACCACTGCCACACACGGCCATTTTAACATTGCATTTTTTACCCATGTAATTCTGTTCTTGGTAGCCGTCGTGCTTCATTATCCTCAGTCTCCCTACCTGCTGTGGTCAAACATGGTCTTATTTTCTCCTGCTTTGTTTCTTTAGTCCGACTGTTCCAGCTTATAATCAGCACCTGCTATCTGTCACCTATTGCTCGATGAAAATGATCAGAGCCTCACCGCGATTCAGATTACAGAGGGTGCAAATGTTATCGTGCTGCCCACTCCAAAATGCTAAGGTTTCAGTTTTTAGGCCAAACACTGACTATAAGCAAAGAAGCCAAAAGGAAAGCCCTCTGAGATCTCACTGAGATAAGGTTTTATCCGGAACATGCTTAATGTGTTGCGCTTTCTTTACTTTAATTTCTTTCTAGGCATAATCTAGCTGGCAGTGCCCAAAGCTATGACGCACATTGACATGAATTAAAAAGCTTTCTTTGGCCAACCTGACATTTTTTTCCAGTGTCTTCGTATACATTCAGATTTGAAGCACTCGGTAATTTGGAGCAACATGAATTTAAAAGTAAGGGGAAAAAAACACTTTGTGATGTTGCAACAGTCTTTTTGGTTGTTAAACAGTACAAACATTTTACTTAGTTGGTATTCCCCTCATAAATCCTGGAAATTTTCCATCCAATGCTACTGCAACCGTGAGCTAATAATAATTAAGCAGCTGATTAGAATTTGTACAGCATAACGTCAGGCCCTAATGGAAATACAATGATATTCCCAGACTATTGTCAAGGCGATCCGTGCCAGAGCAAATATAGACAGCCTGTGGGTGGTTTGTTGCCCTCTCTTCCAAGCCCTCAGGCTATTTTCGCATTCGACACTGCCACATTCCATTTGCTCCCTCTCTTTTCTCCAAGAAACCTCCGAAACTCTCCAGGGAGGAGGCGTCTCCCTCTCTCGACAGGAAATTGTACTGACATGGGGTACTGATATCTGAATTTATTGGCCCCTCTTAATCCTGAATTTAGAGTGCCCAGGTATCTACATATCCTGCCTATTGCGAGGCAGGAACAGTAATTTACTGTTACTTCTGGTGGAGATCAGGCAAGCTTAAAGCCAATGAGGGAATTAAAAAAAAAAAAAACTTTGAACAACTCTCAACTTTGAACAAAGTTGATCCGCTGGATCGCAAGTCAAAATCTACATCCATCCTTGCAAATCCATCATCGTTTTGCGCTATATTTGTCTATTTTACTTACTTAGGCAATATGCGTTTTGCATGAAGTAGTTTTCTGAGGAAATTAGAGGATTCATAGCTCTATTTTCTCACTTTAGCTGGAGGATACAAGGAATGTAAGGTGGTTTGCCAGCCTCCAGTAATCATAGAAGAAGAAGGTTTTCTTTTCCTTCTATTCCTTCCTTCTATGATTACTGACGGCTGGCAAACCAGCTTACATTCCTTGTATCCATCAGCTAGAGCGAGAAAATTGTGCTATGAATCCTCAAATTTCTGTGGAAAACTCATTCATTCAAAAAGCATAGAGTAACTAAAATAGACAAATAAAATGCAAAACGATGAAGGATTTGCAAGGATGGACATGGATTTTGACCAGCAATCGAGCAGATTTACTTTGTCCAAAGTTGTGAGCATGCACAGTAATCGTGACACAGGTCCTTCAATATCAACCTTCTCCACTAAGTTTGTGTTGCCATTGAGTCAGATGTGGACCCTTCATTTGCACCTTGTGCCAACTGATTGGCAATTGTGGGCAATTCGGTTGAGGGATGATTCATCAAAGGGAGAAATAGGAGTTTCATCAGGCTGAAATCTTGCCTTGTCTGGGCAATACCGTGGTGTGTACCGTCCTCTGAAGAGACAACCTCAGCTAAAACTGTACAAATGCTGAATCATTACCAGATAACGGAGTCTGTCTATCTCATAAAACAGTGCCTTAAAGAATTGCCTGCGAATTGCCCAGCAACCTTTATGTTCTTTCTTCTTGGAACTAGACTGAAGGTAATTTTTTAGAGTGCTGGGACGAAGACTAATCCGGCCTGTTTGTTAATTTATTTATTTTGGCAGAATCCTGGTGTGGACTTTGGCGATGTTTCTGAGAGGATAGCCCTAAGAAAGAAGCTGCAATGTCGGAGTTTCAGATGGTACCTGGAGCACGTGTATCCTGAGATGCGCATCTACAACAACACCATCACATACGGAGAGGTGAGGAGACTAAGTATCAGGACAAACGTTTTAATCTTTCAGTTTTTGAATGTCCTAAATGGACGCATTCAGAAAATGCGTCATTCACCATCTATGGAATGTTTCAGTCGTAAAAAGCTAAAATTGATAAATCCGATCCAGCTGTTGTAGCTGAAGTCCTCTGCATATTTACAGGTGCATGTGTGTCTTGCCCCCGTTTTCACATGCAGCACATAGGATACACAGCAGCGAACCGCCACAACTTATGTTGCTGTGAGTAGGCAAAAATTTAGTGCAGTTCACTTGCAGCCATTCTGAACCTGACAAATACCTGACTGAAGTTTAATCTGGGTGGCGCCGTTGTCAAAATCATTCTCCGCACCGCATGAATCAAAACTGGAAAAAGAAGAACATGAACATCTAACATTTCAGTTCTGCGTCTACTGAAGGGTATTCTATCAGTGTACCCATTCTGCATAAAAATATGAAAAATGAGGCCATTTTAAAACCTATTTTTGATTGAATGATTTCCCTTTCCACCACTGAACAGCAGTGATAAAAAGAATTTTCCATGTACTTCAACAACAGGTGGTCGAATACAAGAAAAATAGCATAAAATGTCTGATCTCAAATACAAGAGTGACATTATACAGACAGCCCATGTTCTAGAAAAGTTGAACTGATCTGATATTTATACCTGTCACCATAAATTAGTACCTCAAGTCATGTGAATAAATGGCTAAGCATCCAGTCTCAGTAAATCTGAGAATTAGGAACATCCAACATGAGAGATGCAGCAGGAGGTAGTTATTCATGCTATATTCCGGCCCTCTACATTAGGTGTATGCGCAGTCTCATCATGATGCAGTTTCGTTGATCAGATTGTGTGTACTCAATGCATGAGCGGGGATTATGAATGTGAATGCATGGGCTTGATGAACGCACACTGCCACATTCAGGAGAGAAGGACCAAACATGCAGAACAATGGATTAGTCGGCTTGTGTTGTATCCGGCAACCTGCCACAGTAACAGCTGGTGTAATGCAGACAATCTGTGTCCATCGTAATTACCATATTTTTGTTACCCATGGCTGTCGCGCAGCATACTACTGCCACTTACGGAGTAAAATTGGCTTTAATCTATTTAGTCACATGCTCCCAATTTATGCGTAATGTGTCACTTGAATATCTCCTGTAAAATGTCGCGTTTGTGATTCCAGAAATCAGCTCGTAAAAAAAATCCTCTTTTTTCTCTTTGAAGAAAAAACATGGCCACACCAGGAGGGGCTCCTTTTGAGGCCTGCCACACATTGCCAAAATATGCTTGTAGTTGTACAAAAATAACACGAACTGGTCAAAACCTAGCATGTGGCTGGACCCCATTTGGTCTATGTGTGACATTCTGGGTAATTTGTTAGCAGGATGATTGGTGATATGGTCTAAAATGTTCTTTCCCAAATTTTAAATACTCATTTTAGTTTTCTGCATTGGTCTCAGTGATAATTGCTGTTAAAGTATTTCTGCGTGGATTGACTGTTAACGGCCCCTGATGACGTTATAGAAACCGTTCGCACCAAATTAGTTTGAAAGTGCAACAGCCAATGGAAAAAGCACGCTCCGCCGGCCGACCGATGGTGTAACTTCATTACTTGCTAACTCACTCACTCTCTCAGCGGCAAACATCCTTGAATGTAGGGCTGGAGCGAACCAGACCGGATAAAAATGTCAATCTTTGTGTTGCTACTGTTTGTTTTCTTTTGTTAAATCAAAAGAAGGGGCCTGCATGAAGCTTATGGATTTGCCAATACAGTAAAAGTGATTAAAAACAAAGAGGGATCAAAGCTGTCATTTTTCTTAGCCAGCGTAGTGAACAAATGTATGTCACTGCATGTATTTTCCTTTGTGCTGTTTTGTTGTGAAAGCTACAGCTGAGCTGTCACTATAGATTTATAACACAATGGATTGTTCCGTGGCGTTGGTTATTCTTTTATTTAATCATTTGAGCGAAGACAAATGGCCTCATCTGTTTTAGATTGCTGTTGTTTGTATTCTCAGCATTTTTTCCAAGCAAGCAACATAATGGAATAGGCTGGAAATCATATTTTAATGTTTTGTCAGAGTGAATTTTTCTCAAAGCTCTAATGACGTGAAATACGATGTTAATGCTTATTTTATGATCGTGCAGACAAGCTCTCCACACAGAATAGAACCTCTGGTGAATAACACAATAGAAGCTGAGTCTTTCTCCCCTTCTCTACTCTTCAAAGGCTACATTTTGCCAGGAAAAATAAATTATTAAACAGGAGTTCCACTTCACTGCAAGGTATAGGTATCTTGTTTCCATGGCAACACAGTTCAGCTACAAGATTAAGGAGTCAATTTCTGCGTAATGAGTTTTAATTAAACACTTATTAGCTTCAGATGTCTATTTCTTTCTTTATTTATTTTTATTTTCTTTTACCTGAAATCAATGCCTTTGACAAAAAAGCAAGCTCATGGAAAGGCACAAAAACAGGAACTTGAGTATGACAACTTTTCTTAAAATATTGCTTCTTTTTTCATTCATAATTTTCCTGTGTTTTGTGAATTATTGGAGTGTTTCAATGGATGATAGATTGTGTCTGTATGTGATCCTATATGTCACCATTAGAGAATTACACATTTTAATTCAACTTAATGAGTTGATAAAGTTTTTAACCTACACGTGGGGTGTAAATGCCATAGCATCAGCAGTGTTAGTAAAGGGAATGTATGTGCATAATAATGTCTTATTTCCCATTCATTTGTGTATTTTCCATCCTCATTATATCTATATCACCGAACGGCGTTTCGGGGATATTATGTTTTTGGTCCGACCGCCGCCGCCGCCGCCGCCGCCGCCGCCGTTAACGCTATAACTTCAGTAATATATCAATTAGAAATTTCATGTTTTGCATACAAGTAAGTATCATAAGGAGGAAGAACTGATTCGATTTTGGACAATTCATAATTTCTAGATTGGCCACCAGGGGCCAAAAACTGAAAAATCACTGTTTTTATCATATCTCTGAAAATATTTGTTCGATTGACCTCAAATCAAGTGCAAATGAAAGGTCATGACCTGCGGATGTGTCCCACATTGACATTATACCTGTTTGGTTCAAAATTTTGACACAACGCGGAGCTTTGTTTCATAAAATTCACCATTTTTGCTATATCTTTGGAACCATTTGTCCAACTGACATGAAACTATGTGCAACTGCAAGGTCATGACCTCACAACGTGTCACATGATGAAATCATACCTGTATGGTTCAATATTTTGCCACCAGGTGGAGCTTTGTGATGGAAAATTACCATTTTGGCCTTCAGAACCATTTTTCCGATTGACCTGAAATTAAGTTAAAATGAAAGGTCATGACCTGAGGGGCTTTATATTGTATTGGCTCTATTCGAGGATTGGGGGCGTTCGGGGATAAACCCCAAGCCTTCACCTCCCATGGCATAAGCCTAGTTTCGTGATTATTTCATTAAGAGTCTTATTTATAGCTATTAAGCCTTGGCACCTTACACCTTAACAGCTGCAGACTTTCCCCTGGGGAATCCTTATTGTTTTGAATGTCTCTTTTATTTTCGTAAAATGCGGCACTATTTAGCACTAAAAAATATGCTTGATACTGACAAAGGTGTCGACAAGATTTACAAGATTGCACAGTGGCTGAGCAAGATAAGGCCTGTTTACTGGTAGAATTCTAGTTGAACTGGCTGCAAATGATCATGATAGTGGTAGTAGTAGTACTAGTAGTAATAGTATGAGTGGTAGTAGTAGTTTGAGTGTTCTAGTGGTAGTAGTAGCAGTGTGAGAACCCCGCATTCTTTTCCAGAGGAGCACTCTAGTGTACAGGCTGCAAATAGCACTTGGAGAAGCGGAGCACATAATAAATGGACTCACCACAGTACATTGCATGTATAATGTAAGAGGAAAGGTTCTGCCTGACCAGGTTATATGCTGCACCATTTTTAGCCTCATCTTTTCAGGCCACTAAACTATGAACTTTCAATGACTTATTCAATGTTGCGGCAAAACTGCTTGCACCACTGGTCCGGTTCATATACTCAGTATACTTACAGTAAAAACCTACTAAGATCTGAAAAGGCAGCTGTGAGGGCTATCACAGAAAATGTAATTTTTGTTTCTGCAAGTATCATCAGATGTGGCTAGTTTTCTTTTATAACGCATACCGATTACGACTTTGGACTTCCACGATTTTCCCTATTCAGGAGTTGGAAGCAATGCATGTGTTTCATGATCGTTTAAATAAAATAAGGTCATCTAAAACGTTTTTATGCAATTCGATTGCTTCCAACCCCTCCAGTGCACGAGGACTTCAATTCCGCTTGAGAATCTCTTACACACGCGTTCATTTAATAATTGCGGACTACAGCAGAGCAGCGTAAATATGCCACTTAAACTCTGCGTGAGAGTTCACAGGTTTGCGTTATAAATGAAAACTGGCCACAGCTGATAATTTTGTTACAGTTTCTGTAATGGTAATTTAAATGAATGAATGAAAACAGGTCATGACCAATCATTAATTTTAAGGGATTGTCTTGAGCCTCCCCTATCGCCAGTTCACCAGCCGCCACTGATATGCGTATATACATATATATATATATATATACATATATATTTTTTGGTCTGGTGAGATGGTAAAATCTGAATCAATTCTGCTCTTCTTCTTTTTGTCATTGTGTGTTTCTGTGTGTGCATGTCTGCTTGGATCAAAGGTGCGCAACAGCAAGGCCAGTGGGTACTGTTTAGACCAAGGATCTGAAGATGACGATAAGGCCATTCTGTACCCGTGCCACGGCATGTCTTCGCAGGTAAGGATATCTAAATATGTCGGGTCTGTTGCAGTTAAAATCATTGATTTGCAGCAGAATACTTGAGCATGTCTGTTGCCCTCTCCCTACCTCTCGCTCTGTCTTGTTTCTGCTGCAGATTACGCCTCAAATTTAGATCAAGTATGCAAATGAAGTGATTGTGACAATATTCAAGAAATCATGAGCAACAAATGACCCAAAGCTTAAGCCTTAAAACTTGCGTCTCAGTACTTTTTTGTACTATAGACCTTGCTTATTATCAAATTGTGGTTTCATTACTGTCCTTGGAAGGGAAAAGAGTGAAACAAAAACATTAAATTTATAGTGTGTTCCCAATCTTCCATTTGAAATAAATACATTTGTATCCTCCCTAGATTCAGCAAATGTCATGTCCCCTGTAGAGAGCGTTAATCTCTGGTCGACTTCTCATTGGACATTCTAAGAAAAGAATATAATACATTGTCACAACCCCTGTGTCTGCTTAATTGGTTCTTCCCCTGTTCCAGCAGTCTTGTGGGTCGCTCCTGTTAATTGATTGATTGGCTTGTTATTCCCTTAGAGCGATCAGCAAGAGCCAGCACGTACATGTACATAGGTGGTGGGTTTTCTCAGTCAGGGCTGGATCATCTTATTGGAAAAGGGTTACGCTAATCTCTTACCCTAAATTGTAGTTTTCCTCCCTGGTGTCTCCAGGGAGAATTACCAGTGAGTAAATTACTAATGAGCAAATTATTAGGTACAGCAGGTTTTTGAATCCCTCATCCAGTTCTCCTCATCCTCCTCATTATATGTGCACCATTTTGGCTCATTGTTTCTGAATTGTTTGCAACAATAAATAATATTTAAACATTGCTTTCTGGGCCTTCCTTAATCATTGAAGACATTTGAAGTATGGCAAAAATGCAACCCTTAGAGCGCTAAGGGCAACTACAGTTGTCAGGTGATGTAAGATATCAAAATCAGAGGCTGCTGAAAACATATAATGTGGCAAAAGAGCTCCCACAGGGATAGATTTTCGACAGCTCAGGATAATAACATTTTTAATTGCCTCGAAGATTTATTCAGCGCTCTAAGGGTTAAATGAAAAATATAAAAACATTGTCTCTCTGAAGACTCTCAGGAGCATATGAGCTGGTTTGGGTTTAATTTTGTGGCAATTCCTACCCCAGCTGCGCCAGCACTGTGCATACATACTGACTTAAAAGATGTGCATACAGACAGCCTCAGGGCTTCAATGTTCAACTGAAGAAAACAACTGCGGCGCAATTGCTTTTATTTTATTGTGTCTTTTCTGCAAGATGTAATATGAGGAGGAAAGAAAGCATACGATACTTACAGAAATCATATTTGCACTGTAGAAGGAAGACGAAGCACATTTAGCACATAATGCACTCTGACGATAAATTAGCAAGCGAGCTCAAAGGCCAACATAAAAATCTTCGTTGAGCTGTTTCTTTGAAATCCCGGAACAGCCCAGTGACACCAAGTCCTGAATCCCTACCCCGCGGCACATAAACAAATGGAAATGAATTAAATTTGAGCCATTGTGAGATTAAATTAGCTTGCAGTCGCCAGACTGTTTATCAGCGCATTGGGTCTGAAGGCATTGTGGTGCACAGTGCTCCAGCAGGCGCAGAATGCAATTTCCACTTTGCCTACATCAACTTTATAACAATATTAAATGTGTTTGATGCGATTAGTCCTCCATTCTGGCTCTAGTTGCGGTGAGTGCCTAAAAAAGTGGTCGAAAACGGGAGGCCTCGTTGGCGGGGGTTTTTCGTTTGGCCGTTGTTTGCGGTGGAATGTTGATTATGAGTGGAGCGTGTTTGTGTTTGGGAATGCCTGGCTTCATTTAAGCTGGTTTTGTGGAGAGGCCTCTTAAACTGGAGTGGTTTGGCAGTGGTGTTTCACAAGTTCTCATGTGAATGTGTGAACCCGCCCTACCTTCTGCCTGGGCTTAGCATGGCTTCCGTTCAGCCACCATACCGAGGTCTTCAGCCAAAATCTAGTCATTGCACCATCAGTGTTAGGGCCCTGCTGACAAGTTTTTATAAGAGAGAGAGAGAGGGCTGTGACAATTGGATGATTCATGACCCCCCCTCCCTCAAATCCCCAACCAATCTCACCAGTGCACCTCCAATATTACCATCCCAAGAAAAGCCCTCCCCTCCCCGATTTGCTATGTGCCACACTTGGGACCTCAGCTATTATTTTGACGAAAAATATTTAAAAGAGCCATTTCAGTCAGTTTTAGATGTACAATTCATATTTTTTTCTCTCTGTAGAAAGTTTATCTCATAGAACTCCATCCATAATTGATTGTTAGAAACAGACAAGAGCTTGTAATCCTGCATCTGACATCTCGCACCGTAAGGAGTTTGCAGTTCATGCTGGCGCATCCACATTCTAGTTTTATGTTGGTGCGTTCATTTTAAGTTTGTGACGAATTGTTCCTATTGATATGTTCTCTTGACTTTGTCTTTCAACTGACTGATAATGAGTGCACTCACCAAGGTTACAGTTAATACTTTCAACCAGAAATTAAGTTTGGCCCCAAAAAACTTGAAGCACTGGGGAGACAGGCATCCTTAGGCCAGCCTCAAAAATCAGTAGAAATGGCAAGTATGGAGGCCTGTCCACTAAGATATATACTCTTCCAAAAAAGAAACTGTACATTGTTTTTAGCATCAATTTATCATACATGAAATGTTTTAACAAATGTGGAAAACATATTGAAATATACTCTTCCAAAAAAGAAACTATACAAATATTGAATTATTGATTACACTTTCTTTTCAATATGTTTTCCACATTTGTCAAAACATTTAATGTATAATAAATTGATGCTAAAAACAATGTAAAGTTTCTTTTTTGGAAGAGTACATTTTTTCGTGCTGTCTGATTCTCTGAGCATTTGGAAACATAGACCCTACATAGAAATGTGGCTTTTCACGTGCCAAGCTTGGTCTTTACTCTACAAGTAAATAAGCTTTGTGGCTAAAGAGCTTAAGAGGGAAAAATTTAAGTAAGTCTTTTTTCTTAGTAAATGGGAAGTACCGGGAACCGACTAGGACAAAGTCGGAATGCAGGCTGACCTCTTTGTTAGGCCACATTTTTGTTAACACAAGGGTGACATTGACAATCTGTATTAGCTTACGTCACTCTAGGCACGAGCGTCTGCCAAATTACGCTAATGCAATGAAATGTAACGTAATCTTCCATGTAGCACAAGAGCAATGTCTGCGAAAATGCTCTTCCCTTCACTCTCGCTTTCTGAAGGTTAAAATAAAATTTAGCAAGGTTCATTTACCCACCCATCTTGACTGTTCTATTGCTGTATGTGTTATCCCAACTGGTCACCAAGCACCAGCCCTGTATCACTGAACATAGGCTCTGTCATTTGCCCTTTTAAGGTTTCCCAGGCTTTTGTCTCAAATGCATCAGGTACTTACTGTGACTGATTGGCATTGAGGAGTGATTGAAGCGGAGGCTGTCATTTTCTAGAGAAGAGCTATATTGTACTGTGAGAGTCACACACCACTGCTTGACGTTCCTTGTCTAATAAGCAATAAGCTGTGTATCACATAACATTGGCAACATTGTTAAACTTCTCAAGAGGACCCTGGTCTTTATCCCATATGCATCTTGTACTTATTGTGATAGATTAACGCTGACGACTGATTTAAATGGTGGCTGTTATGCACAAAAGAAGAACTAAAATGTTAATTTAGTATCATTCATCACTCTTCTCAGTTTCCTCTGCTCTATGGCATTGAGTTTCACTCGGGAAAATTCTGCCCATCAATTATTGACGCTTCCACACTTCTGATCATCTCTACCTCAGTGCTAATGACAGGGCTTTTTTTGGAAATTGAATATTGTGGGATCGAATTTGACAGCCAAGGCTTAGAGAGATGAGCAGACGCTCCACTTGACCTCACAGAACAGCCTGGTTATAACCTAGAAGTAGAAGATTCATGTCCTGAAATTTAAATATACAGTATAATGGAATATTTTTCACTTGTCATCCGCACATATTCTAAATGGAAGTTTGGTGAATAATGAAGAAACCCTCATAGCTCACACCCTGATGCTTGACATATCCTTTATTATCCCCGCGGCATATAATGCGGGGGCATATAGCTATCGCTCTGTCTGCCCACCTGTCTGTCTGTCCGTCCGTCTGTCCGTTTGTAAGCATTCATTTGTCCGGAGCGTAACTTGAAAGCCGTTCAGTATTTTATCACGAAATTTGACATGTAGGTCAGGTGTCATATGTAGATGTGCCTTCTGGTATTTGGGAATTTCTTGAGCAGTTAATCCATGAATGTGGGGGGCCGGGGGTATACGCCATGTCCAGATGGCTCTTGTTATTATTTCTATGCTTTAGGAATCAATAAGCTTGTTACTACTGCCACAGTTTTCTGCCGCCCAAAGAGGTTAAGCATTTTCTTAATAATGAAACCTGTGGATTGCTGCCTCCTCGAGAAAAAAATATTGACCTATTTTTCATGAAAGTGGGTGGATAACTTGCTGACACGGGGTGAAGCGTTCAGAGCTAGTTCAGGCAGACATGTAAAGACAGAAACTTTTTCACAAACACTCCCTGGCATATTTGCCGCTGCTCTCCCCCTGAGTAAGCTGCTCGCCTGCTCTGCCTCTTCAGCAGAAACATGCCTCTGACTGCTGCTGGGCTGCAACACTCTCTGCTGCTGCTAGTAACATTGCCTGCTGCTGCAGTGGCTCATGGCTTAGCCTACTACTCACTTGTATAATTCAGTGGGCTGCCTTGTGCACATAGGTCAGTGCCTAGTGCCTCAGGATCACACCCTCAAAACAGCATGTTCTTCAGAGGAGACAGAAAGCCAGTTATTTATTGAGAAATTATGGATTTTCATGGGCTTTTTTTTGCGAAAGAGTTTATAACCCCTTCTTTTGGACATCCAAGAATATAATGACTTGGAGAAAAAGACAGCATAATTTGGGACCTTTAAAAGCCACAGCAATCACTTTTGACTCCTAATGTTAGCCATCAGGTTTTCTGTTATGTAACATGTAAAATCTTTTGTAAATGATGGCTCTGAAGAGTTTTGCTTGAATGCTTACATGAACATGACCTATACGGTGCAATCAGAGCTCAGAATGGAAAATCTTCTGGGAAGTTGCCTTTTATGTGTGGAAATTGCCGTGCTTTATGTAATGAAAGTAACAATTTATTGTACAATGGCGACAATTTGATAAACTTTAAAAAGAAATCTTCCTGTCATTATGTGATGCTTGAGTGATTTGACTCATTTTACTCCAAACACTGAAGGAAAGGTTTCAGCCAAAGCAATTTGCCTTTTTGATGTTTTACTTCTCTGCAAATAGAATAAGTCAGAACGTTGCCGTCTAGTCTCTTTGTTCGGTAGGGAATATCTGCTTACATAACCCTGAGGAATAAAAGGGTTTTTCGAGTCTTTTTTAAATCTTGTGTTCTAGCTCGCCCGCTACTCCACGGAAGGCCTCCTGCAGCTCGGGCCCTTAGGTTCGACCACATTTTTGCCCGACACAAAATGCCTCATTGACGACGGAAGAGGACGGGCTCCAAGCTTGAAAAAATGTGACTCTGTAAGTCGGATATCGCAACGGCTTTGGGACTTCACCCAGGTGAGATTGATAATATGTTTTTGACGCCATCAGTTTCTGTGAGGACAGACTCGATAAATCTTTTTAAAAAGTATTATCAAAAAACTATGGTAAAAGGATGACATATAACTTTATTTATTTCTTATATGAAAATGAACTACAGGTTATGCCAGTAAATACAAATTATGTATGGAAAATTCTATCCAAGCTTTCAGACTGGCCAGAGAAGTCATTCTGTCTGTCTTGACCTTAAAATAACTATCATAAGCTAAAATAGCTTTCTCGACTGTGCATTCTGTACATTCTGTGGTAGAAATGCGGGGATTTAGAAGTCTTTGTCCTTCGAAGTGTGCATAATCCAGCCTGTCAGTAAAAACAAGGAATCGAGGAGATGCAAATGTGCAAGTGGGTGGGAGCGTCGATGGCTTTGTCTCCTCTAGTAATTACCCAGAAATCACAGAGGATGAAGTGGAGCAACTATAATATCATGAGAAAAACCTGTATGCTTCTGGATCCAATGAATCCTCCGCATACCAAATGTAATGGAGTGCGTTTTAATCCCCATAGTTCTTAAACATTACCAGAGGTCAGAAAGTATGGTGTGTGGAGTACTAATGGAAATCTCACTTCAGCTTAAATGTATAAAAGAAAGAGAAGTAGAGAAAATAAATCAGAGAGCTGAAAAAGAGAATGAAGTCGTGCTTCCAATTTCACACTGGCAAATATATGACTGCTTGGCCTCTCACCTGGTTAAGGCACAGTTCCAGTGCATGTCTGGACCTTGCATCCTAGTACAGGGATCCTCAAATCTGGACCTAGAATCTAAATCCAGCATATTTTCTGTCCATCGAGGCAATTAGCTAAACACTCCATAATACTGATTGGCCAGACTGACCGTGTAAAGGGAGGGTAGAAAAGCAGCAGGTCGCTGACTCTGTCCTTGAGGACTATGATTTGAGGAACGGGGTGTAGCATTTGTTAAGACACTGTTAATGTGGTTGTATCACCCCACAGTCAAGTATCTGTGAAGGTATTGTTCCAGTATCTGTGGGCCCTACAGTGTAGTATATGCAGTGGCTTGCCCTCAGATGTTCAGAAGGCCTTTAGTAACCTCACCCTTTACCCTTCGATTGTATTCAAGCTGTTCTCATTGAAATTCGCCTTATTAACAATCAAACAATTTATCGACTGAACGACCAAGAACAATCCATGGCCCATAATGAGAAATGATAATGAAAAAACTTAATGCCTATTGCCTAAATTTATATAATTGATATGGCATTGTAAGGACGGCAACGGCAACATAAATGCAAAAAACCTGAAACTTCCGCTGACTTTGCAGCATTTATTTTCACCATCACTCAGTTGTGCAGCCTGCCTAACAACACTCTTTAGCGCGACCACATTCAGGATATAGAACGGATTCTCGTTGCTAATTACTTAATAAGCCGACCAAACGTAGCAAATCTGTGCTGTTTCACGAGCTAAAAGAACGCAGAAATTATAAAGAAATAATCATATTTTACATCGTCATTTTTGTACGGTAGAAAATGCCTCATAATTTTGTGGTGCAATGTATAACAATACTATCAGGAATAAATTGTACTGTCACCGGTACTACCAATTAGTCTGCGCAACTGTTTCTGATCGGGAAAAGTAAACTGCGAGAGGTTTTGGTTAATGAGCGTTGAAAGGTGAGGTTTCTGAAGGCCTTCCTTATTGCCGACGGACTGCCACTGGGTATAGGTTATGGCACAGTTCCATAGTGTGTAGAGGTCCTGCCCTCTAGTATTGTTTTATGCACAGCACCAGTGAGAGTATATAGGCTCAACATTCAGGTATTTGTTAAGGCATTGTGCTTGTGTTTGCATGAGCCCAAATGTCTGGTATCTGTAAAGGTACTGGTCTAGTATGAACACAGGCCCTAACAATCTGGTATTTGGTGAAGCACTGTTCCACTGTGAGGAGAGGCCCATAGTTTGAAGAAGGGCTCCTGAGTCTGGTGTAAAATGCTGACTGTGGCCTGCCGGGGTGGCCAGTCAGACTGTGGAATGTTCCAGAGCTCTTGGTCTGCTATCTTATGCTACATGTAAAGCATCCTCCTTCAGCTCGTTCCTGTGCTAGCGCGACTTGGAGAAGGCGGTGTTTCGATATCACACGCTTGTCTGCATCCCCTGAATTTCAAGTGATGCTTGCACCATTGAGCACAGCTGCGGACTCAATTTGGCATTCTGAAATGGGAAAAACAGGGAGGGAAGGCATCAAGACATAGTTATTAAGGTTATATTATTTTTTCTTTCAGTAGGCGTGGTATTTAAAGTGACTTGTGTGAACCGTGCTGCTGGTTCCAATGAAGACTTGAGGGTCTAACTATTTGCTATGGCACAGTGAGATGAATATATTTTCTTTCACAAATATTTTCAAACATATTTTCTCAAAATTATATTGTCCCTAACTGTGCCAGTTGAGTGTGAGCACTGTGCACTGCTCCTTTGGTCCCACTGGCAGGAAAAAAAAACTCCATATCCACTCCCCTCACATATCGATGGCCTCATGCAAGCAGGGCATAAGTGACACTTTGGTCAAAAATGACCTTTTTTGGTTGTTTTGAAATAAGTGAGACTAGCCCATCGCCTGACCAAGTCTGGAGTCTCAATTCCTATTCTAAATAGGGTTAAAATGGCTTTTTAACATTGGTGCAGCGTATAGCTAACAGGTGGTGCTGTGGCAGTTTTTTTTAGCTCTCCTGTGAAATTTGTAAAATGTCACATAAACGCTCTTTTTTCATGAGGCCATTGATATCACACAATCAATTAAAACTTCTGACGGTGCTCTTCCCCATTAAAATCTTTGAGAAATGACCAAGACTTCATTATGAGCAAGAGTAAGTTTCACTGTGGGGTTTTCTGAATGTCTTCTCCCTCCAGAACGGTCCTATCATCAGCCGGGACACGGGCCGGTGCCTGGAAGTGGAAATGTCCAAAGAGGCCAATTTCGGACTGAGGCTGGTGGTGCAGAGGTGCTCCGGGCAGAAGTGGATGATCCGAAACTGGATCAAGCATCCCAGGCACTGAGGACTAAACGAAGCTGCTACCTCTGCTGGCGCCAGTGACCTTACCTTGGAGCGCTGCCGGAGCAGAATAATAACCCCACACTGGGGACCAGGGCCCAGAGATCGACCCCCCGCCCCCCCAAGGTTGATACCCCAACGGGATGAATTTGCTTGATCTTCAAGGGGATCAGATTCTCCACATTCTCTCACCCTCCCTATTCTGCTCCCCTGAAAAAAAAAGTCTGTTTGAACTTTAAGAGAAATTGACCTTCCTTATCCTCCTGGGCTCTGGCTCTTGTCTCAGAAAAGGCAAGATCTTCAGGAATGGATGTTGGAAATGTTCTAAAATTCAGTGTCTAAGCAAACCGTCACATAGTGGATCTGACTGCAAATCTGTTTCTATCGCCCCAGTGCGGTGGAACCAATCAAAAGATAATGATACCATTTAAAATATGACACCGATGTAATTTTGTAAAGCTGTAAATTGCTTTGGATAGTTTGCTTTCTGGAACAAGAGAGACTGGTCTACAGTGTCATGTTCTAATAGGGAGGCATCTCCTTATTTTGAAGGCAACAGAAATCTTTTGTTTTCAATCGTTCTTTTGTTTACCATGACTGATGCACAAACTGAAAGGACTTCTTGTGTGCCTTTTTCCATTGTTAAACTATGTCTGACCTGGGAACACGGATCCCATGAGCATGTAAGATAATTTTACTGCAGCAGAAAACAAAACAACAAATATATAAATACTGTATATGTAAAGATGTGACATAATAGAAATATACTGTAAATCTGGAATAGGCAGCAGACTTCAATTAACAATTATCATGATAATTATTAAAAAAAATGTTTTTAATGACAATGATAGAATTTTCTTAATGTGTTAAACCATGACCTGGGCAATAAAGTTGAAATTCATATAAGTTGGCCAAATATGTGCACTGAGCCCTCCCGCAAATGTGAATAGAAAAAGGAAAGAAAAATTCCACCGTTCCAGTAAAAGGCACACGCTCACTCTCACTGTTTTTTTTTTGGACTCTGTGAGTGACTAATATCTAAATGGACTGTACCAGTTAATTTTATGGAGCAGTGATTCGGGTCAGTTTGCCCTCTGTAAAATCAGTATGTTCTCATGGGTCAGCCAAAACGTAGCCTGTAATCATGGTTTGAACCATCATCATTTTTGAATCATCTTTTTTTTTTTTTTTTTTTAGATGATCGGTATTTTGAAAAAGGAAGCAAACTGTTGAATAAATAAAAATACCCAAAACATTGTTGCAACAAATAAATACATTTGTGTTACTGAAGTATGACCTTTGACCTGGAGGAGTGATTGTCTGCGGCAACATTTACTACCATTGGGATTACTCTTATTTATTTATTTGTGTGTGTGTCTGTGTATGTGAGGGGGGGTAGGAGGGGGGTGTAGTGTGGGCAGTGCAGAATCAAAATGCTCTGTCAGTAAACCATATTGACTGAATGGGCTAAGCATGGGCCTTCTCCTTGGCAGCCCTATTTTCCTTCTCTTGTTTGCGATCCATGGTTTTCCTCTTTAACCAGGTCACTTCTCACTGGATGTCAATACCCCTGGAAAGTCCATTGTTTCTCCTTTGTAACATGGATGCTGTGGTGCTCTATTTTGGTCACTACAAACTTGGATGCCCTGGGGTTGCTTGACATTGAAAGCGGCGCTCTATTACCTGCCTTTGTGCTTTTCAGTAACATCACTCCTACACAATTCACAAGCTCCCCTCTCCCGCTAATCGTTAAAAATCCACCCACAGGATAACCGGTCTTGGGAATGTACTGACGGCTTTTCGATTTTGAATGCTCTGCGGTAGTCTTCCTCCTGCATGTTCTGGTTTCAAGCCAAAAGTTCACAGCTCAGATGAGCACCAAAACCATTATTTATTTATATATTTTTATATATTTTCTATTTTCACTCCCGTGCCTCTGCATTTCTTCCTACAGACTTCCTCCCTCCCTCCCACCTTCTCCCAAAATCAAACAGCTGTCTCACAAGATTTCACATTACGCACAGAGAGGCAGTGGGTATGCTGGGTTCCTGGTGTATTTCCATAAAAAAATCCCACACCGCTTCGAAAAGGCAGAAAATAATAAATAAACAAAGCACGTTGATTAAATGCCCTCACCGCTTCGAAAGGACCTCTCCTCAAACGGCATTTGGCTGATATCTTCCTGCCACTGGATCTGAAGAGAAGAAAACTCTTGGTGCAGAAAATAAGTCTCACCTGAATTTCTCATCTTTGCAATTTTTTTCAGATGGGAGGTGGAACTTCGTACTGAGTAAAATTAGCAATCTGAGCTCTTCGGTCGGATAAAGACATGACAGAACTTCCACTTTATAAACCCAGAACCTCTCACCTCTGCTTCAAATCCACTGAAATATACAATTAGAGGAACGGAGTACTCCTGCAGTAGGCTGTGCCATTGCGTCCACTAGCACTATCCCGAGGCAAGTTTTAATTCTGTTTCCAGCTGGTTTACCCCAAGAGATTGCAGTCCTCTCTGTCACAGCACAGCTGTTTGCCTCTAATCATTTCATATAAGCAATACATCATTTATATGCTCTCATCTCAGAATACATTTGCTCTCATGCTTTAATATCTTTTTTTAAGCCAAGCAAGAAATTTTACAAACATTTGCTACTGTAATAAATATTTCACATGCTGCAGCGGTACATTTACGGGAAAAATATTAACATTAGTTTTCCAGCTTCCAGACAACCTGTTCTTTTCTTTGATGCCATAAAGCTGTGATTTTTCTCTTCTACCGTTTATAAAGTGGACACACAACTGTGAAATGGTTTTCATACTGCCTTTATTTTTCAATTATTACTAGTTGTTCGTAGTGCAGAGTTGAACAAACACCAAAGTGCACATCAATTAGGACCTCCCCCCCCCCCCCCCCCCCCCCACAATGCTGTACATTTTCGGCCAGGTAAAGGTCAAGTGAAGCAGAAACATTAATCCTCACTAGTTGACCTTTAGCTAAGATTTCCCTTGGTCAACAGAGACAAGTTTGGGGAACAAGCAGACATTTTTAGTTGGAAGAGAAAGCTGGGACCCAGAGCATGTCGGGCCCAAATTTGACGCCCTGAATGCAATCAAGGAACGCAAGGGCTATTGGTACCGTAGATGAAAACTAGGCATGTACAGTGGGGGAAATAAGTATTTGACCCCTTGCTGATTTTGCAGGTTTGCCCAGGAAAAAAGAGTGCAACGCTCTTTAATTTTAATGATTGGTTTATTTCAACAGTGAGTGACAGAATATCACCAAAAAATTGGAATAAGACATTGTATGCATTTTAGGAATATATTTGCATATTTTTGGTCAAAAATAAGTATTTGACCCCCTGGATAAACAGCATGTTCATATTTTGTAGAAAAGCCAGCCTCCAAATCATTCAGGTCCCGAGGCTGTCGCCTTGCAACCCGAATTTTCAGCTCCCTCCAAAGATTTTCAATTGGATTCAGGTCTGGTGACTGGCTAAGCCACTCCAGACCCTTAATGTACTTCTTCTTCAGCCACTCTTTTCTTGCTTTGGCGGTGTGCTTAGGGTAGTTGTCGTGCTGAAACACCCATCCTCGACCCATGTTCAGCTCTCTCACTGATGGAAGGAGCTGTTGGTCCAGAATTCCACGGTATATGGCCCCGTCCATACTCCCCTCAATGCAATGGAGTTGTGCTGTCCCCTTGGCTGAAAAGCACCACTGTGCTTGACGGTGGGGATGGTGTTCTTTGGGTTGTACTCTGTGTTCTTTGCCCTCCAAACACGGCGAGTTGAGTTGAGCCCAAAAAGTTCTATCTTGGTCTCATCTGACCACATCACCTTCTTCCAGGCCTCTTCTGAGTCATCCAGGTGGTCAATGGCGAACTTCAGGCGGGCCTGTACATGTGCCTTCTTGAGCAGGGGGACCTTGCGTGCGCTGCAGAATTTCAATCCATGACCGCGTAGTGTGTTACCAACTGTTTCTTTTGTAACTGTGGTCCCAGCTGCCTTCAGGTCATTAACCAGTTCCCCCCTTGTGATTCCTCACCATTCGCATGATCAGGGACATCTCACGGGGCGAGACCTTGCACGGAGGCCCAGACCGAGGGAGGTTGGCGGCAGTGTGGTACTTCTTCCATTTCCTGATAACTGCACCGGCAGTTGATCTTTTCTCTCAAAGTTGCTTTCCGATTCTCTTGTAGCCCATCCCAGCCTTGTGTAGGTCAACAATCTTGTCCTTGATGTCCTTAGACAGTTCCTTGGTCTTGCCAAGATCTTGCCCATGGTGGAGATGTTGGAATCTGGTTGTTTGGGAGTGGACAGGTGTCTTTTATACAGGTAATGAGGTGAGGCAGGTGTATTTGATGTAAATAATTAGTTGGAATCGGGGGTGTGTCGTAAAGAAAGACTAACTGGCTTGTGGGACCCAGAATACTTGCTGTTTGGTAGGGGGTCAAATACTTATTTTTCCTCATCAGATGGTTATTAATTTTTATAAATTCATATGATGTGATTTTGTGGAATTTTCTTTGTGATTCTGTCTCTCACTGTTAGAATTTATATACGATTAAAATTATAGATTGTTGCATTCTTTGTAAGTGGGCAAACCTGCAAAATCAGCGAGGGGTCAAATACTTATTTCCCCCACTGTATGTAAAACTCTATTCCCGTAATTTTGTAACATGAGACAAAGGCACAACTGTGTTACTGTTTTTAAACGGGTTAGTTTGAGACAGACTCGTCCATATTCTAAACTGTGTTTGAGCTCGGCTTCCTGTTGAATATTCAATAACTGAGCCATCTAGCGATAGAATAGTGTAACTGCGTGCATAAATAGAGCAGCTCCATGTCCACTGGTATCTACATCTACATCTACATCTATCTACATAACAGAGGGCTTAAGGACATCTCTTCTGCCCTTGATTTACAATATCTCTTGTCTGAGCGAATCAGTAGGCTAGCAGTATGAAGCAGACCAATGTTGGCTAGCTTGATTGGTCACTTGTGAGTTCTGCATTGACTATTCTTAAATGCAGAACATATTCCATAACAGACAATATTCCTATCAAGCTCTTTACTTGCTACAACATGCATCCATGCACTCTCTGATTAATTTGGGATTTTTAATCGCAGAGTGCGTGGCGGACTTGGCCGACTGTGCGAATGCAGCCTCCCGCTTTCATTTGTTCAATCACCTTCTGTTCTTTTCCGTCTTGGGCTCAACAGCATTTTTTCGAACATCATGACTGGATTTTTGTGTCTTTCCCACATTTGTAAAGGACTATGGAAATTCGGCCTGTGTCATGTTATTTTTTTATACCTCAGAGAAACCGAAAGTCTTGCTTGGCAACTTAAGAATTCCTAATCACACACGTGAATTTAAAAATGTAAATTATGAATGGTAATATACTTCAGTCAGAATTCAGGCGCAGAATTTAATACAGATGCCAATTTAGATGATTGTGACACGTATGTTTGCCTTCACCAAGGAGGGTATGTTTTTGCCAGCCTTGGTTTGTCTGTCTGTCTGTGTCTGTCTGTTTATATACAAAAGTAATGAAACAATATCCATGAAATTCTGTGAGTGCATTGATATTACACCAAGGATGTACCCTTTTCATTTTGACCACGATTGGTCAAACAGTATGGCCGCCATGGCAGCCATATTGAAATCCTATGTTATCATTTGATAACTGAACTTCGCTCCTAGTAGTATCGCTAAAATTTTGTAGATTGATTTGTCTCACATCAGGGACAGAAGCTATCCTTAAATTTCCTGTGAGCCATGTTCACTCAGCAAGATTTTGACTGTGCTGCCTTGGTGGAGGTTTGCACTATCTGAATGCCTCCAGTTCTTTAATGTCAACATTCTAATTTTTCATTCAAATCTATTTTAAAAAGTTATTGCGTAATACTATGATATGTCAGTGCTGGTTAATACCTCATATTTTTGGTTAAGGGTGTTATCCTACAGTGGATGTTTTGAACCCATAATAATTTGCATAATGTGGTGAATAAAATTAAGCAATGCATGCCATTCATTTCAATTTGGCCTTTTATGGATGCTGGAGCTAGGGCCGAAGACGGGCGTTGTGATGCTCACATCCCACCCCAAGAACACTCGCATGTTTGAAATCGCTGCTTCGCACTTGGCCCAGCCTGCCCGCAGTCTCGATTGCAATTCATAGTTTTAAAAATGCTAGTTTGCTGTTGTTCAATGGATGCAGTGAATAACGCGCACCTTTGCTTTGATAATGAAGTCCTTCACCTCCCAAAAAACAGTATTATTGACCCATCTAGTTTGTAAAAACATAACTGTCCATAATTTTGTATGCATTCATTCTTGCAGCTTGTTTGAGTGAAAGGATTCTGCCAATGATAGCTAGCTATATTAAACATGAAAATCGCTAAAGTGGAGATTAGGTAATGTTAGGGACTTGGCTAGCTGTTTTAATGAATAAAATAGCCTTACTGCAGCAGGTGCTGTTCATGGATCGCAAGTGCCTATAATTTGGAGTTTATTAACACATCTTTCTTATTTAGAGAGGTGATCTAAATATTGTTTGTTAACACAACTTTCTTATTTAGAGAGGTGATCTTAATATCCCTGAGTTGACAAAAAAAATGACAGGATTTCGTAACAACTCTATTGTATGTCTTTTATTTACCACTTTAATGAACACGTGTTCTGCCCTCCAGAGTACGCAGCAGCCAAGTGACTGAAAACTCGGAATAGAGAAGGCATTACACATTTTAAAATGCAAAATGTGACGACAAAGGCCCAGCACTGTTGCACACTTTAAAGCTTGTTTGCTGAAAGAATGGGACAAAACCCAACTAAAAAACTTAATCACTCAGTGTTTTCAGTCCCTAAACATGTATTCAGTAATGTGAATAGAAATGGTAACATTAAATTGTAGTAAATACTTTCCTTTCCCAACTTTTTTGAAATATGTTGCAAGAATCAAAAATGAATTAAGTGATTTATTTTGAAAAATCAATAAAATTCATATGGTTGAACATCAAGTAATGTATACCCCTTTCAGTTTCACTTTCAGCATATACCCTCCAAACCTTTTTGCTTTGTAATTAAAATAAATTTCACCGGCGACTGGTTATTGGAAAAGCACGTGGTCTTTCATCATAATTTATACTATAATTTCATCACAAACCAGTCAAGAGTATTACAATGTATTTCTCAGACCCAAACATAACCTGGTGTTATTTAGAAATGTAGGTTTCCATTTACAGTGTAATTATGATGCGACTTGATGGACTGCTGAGGTCATGGAAAATAAATTGGTGAAGACAAAGGTTAACCTGATATCTTTGATACGCAGGGACCATTTATATGACTGATTTGTAATGAGTCTGTCTATTTAATAAATTGGTGGTATGCTTTTTTGTTTAGGAAGGTATATAAATTTCAATGTCATGTGGATCGAGGTGACTTACTACAGTATAATAATCACATGCAGTGACGTGCGGTCAGGAGAGGCAGGGGAGGCAGAGCCTCACCTGTCATCATGGGAAAAATAAAAATATATATATAATAAACAAATAAGTGAAATGGTTATATTTATCAAATGGTTTGAACTATAAACAAATTTTCCATTTAACTTGATAAATTTGACTGTTTTCTCTATTAAAAATCGCTGAATTTTCACATTTCCGTTCAAACGCGGGGAAAAGACGCAGGGTAAGACAGCAGCAAGCTGAGCCTCACCTTTGGTTGCGCAATCCCTCACAAACTGTGCTCTGCTATGCAATGACAGCGTGTCACTGTCTCTCCCTGTATGTTGCCAATCAAATGTTCAAACTTTTTTAATATAGGCCCCCCTGGCTTTCCATAGTTTAGCTGATGTTTATAATATATATGTGTAACCTGTTTCGTGTGCTCAGCGATCTTACAATGGCAGTGAAGAGGCACCTGGTGAGGTAGGCAGTTCTCTTGCCTCAGGGTAGAGGGCGCTCGTCAGCCCAGACGTTAGACTGATACTCCGCAGCTGCAGAGTAAGTGAGGCCAACGAGCAACAATTTTACTGTCCATGGTTACCAGCGAAGCTAATTAAGTGCAGTGATATTTTTTCCCCTCTCATCCCATCTTCCTTACAATGGAGGATTTTATATCCAAGCACAGGGACGACTTCAACAAAAAAGTAACGGACATTTTTGTCCAAAAGGATCGGCGCATGGACTTCATTTACAAGTAAAGGTAAACCCATAATAAGGTTTTTTATTTTTTTTTTTTTAAATGAAGTGTGCGTCAGGTGGGGTACATTTTGTATGTGTAAAGAATGCTGATACAGTACAGAATGCGTCGGCTTGCCAAATTTACATAAATGTTTGATCGCTAGCAGTGTGACTCTGAAGCACTGTATGTTATTTTTTAAAACACGGAATTCGTTATTTTTCTTTAAATTATTATTTTTTTTTTTATCTACGAAGGTTTGAACTTTGAGTGTGTTTAAACAAGAGAGAAATGTGAGAAAATGCTAGTGCCTGTCTGAGAAAAGTGTATAAAGTGTGTGGTGAGGGGTTTTACAGCCTTAAAACATATATAATAATTGAAAAAAATAAAGAAATCCTACTACGCGGATTTCGCCTATAGCGGGTTATTTTTGGAACGTAACCTCCGTGATAAACGAGGGACCACTGTGCTCTGTTCGGTTCATATCCTATCATACTATAATTTTAGGAACGTTTTGTCTGTCTGTCTGTTTGTTCCCCTACTCCTCCGAGGTCCTCTGACGGATCTTCACCAAACTTGGTGGGTCTATGTAGGTTGTCCCTGGAATTGTCCTTGAGGGGTTAGTTTTTTGAAAGGTCAAGGTCACTGGGGTCAAAGGTCAATTTTTCGCAACTCCCATCTCCCTGGACAGATTTTCATGAAAGTTGGTACGTGGACGTAGGTCGTCACAAGAAATGACCGCGAGAGGTCCGTCCCGTCAAAGGTAAAGGTCACGAGGGTCAAAGATCACTGTATTCATGAAAGTTGGTATCTGGACGTTGGTCGTCACAAGAAATTATTCTCGCCACGGGTAATTCACTAGTATTTGTAAATCTGACTCTGATGGAGTCAGTGCCTCACCAGTCAGGAACCTCACCACACGTCACTGATCACATGCATCCCCAATTTGCATTATATTTGGGTATGGCTATTTTTGACAATCCCCTTTGACCCTAAACCAAAGCACACCTCAGGGATTTAAGGTCCTAACATAAACATAGAAATTCCGTTGTTTTTTGAATATCTCTCCCACACAGACATTTGCTTAGACAGAATTCATTCTGTTTTACAATTACATCATCATTGGCTTCACCTGCCAAAGTCATGTCTACCCAGATGGGTAGTGATCTGTATAGACCAAAAATAAACGTGCAGTCTCCTATGCATTTTGTAAAAGTTAAATATGAATTATGGAGTCAGTTGTTCAAGATATTAAGTGAGACCCTGTCTGGTAGGCCTACTGAATGTTTGGACGACACGTATCTTTTGCTTCTCATACAAAAGTACTTCTGCTTCGGTGTGTGTTTGAGGATGAAGATTGTGACAGTTGGTGACCCCACCGAATTTTGATTTAAAGTGTCACAACCCTTATGTGAAAGTCTTTTGTTTCCCTTCCAATTCAGCAACTTTCAAGTCTTGTCATGATCTGTGATTCTGTATGTTCTGGTTCTATGTTTATTTTAACTTGGTTTATTAATTTAGTCATTCTGTTGTAGTATGGATCATCTGCCGCATCATTTGTCAGTTCTGTGCACATTGATTCCCCTGTGATGTCTTGCATTTCTTTGTTCGTTGCCAGTGCACGCCCCTGTGTGCGAGCTGTCACATTTCGGGTCATTTTAGAAGTTTAACGGTGTTTCACGAGTTCCTTCATGTCTCATTTACTTCCCTCAACTCTAATTACTAATTAAGTACTAATCTCACTAACACTCTATAATTTGTTTTGTTTATCAACAAACCCATACTAATATACTAATCCTGTAAATAACTAACATACTAACTTGCACAATTTGGGTATTATTGTTATTGCACAAAGTACCAACTTACTAACTGACTTTCTCTGCTGTTCACACTAATCTGTAACTCTGCCCGCTTTGCTCTTTAGGCGTTTGTCTTAGTCTCTGCAGATATTTTGCAACCATCTCTTATACTAATCTGTTTCTCCCATCTCTGCCCACTTAGGCACTCTTTGAATGGAGCTGTTGTTGTTTAAGGATGTCTCGTGTGAACTAGTCTTTGTCATTGTTTCCCAGTTTGTATTTTTAATTACTTCTTGAGTTTCCCCCTCTCAGTTAATGTTTAGATTATCCCTAACACCTGTTGGCCTGTCTGACTCCTTTCTTCCCCAGTAGATGAAAGTCCCTCACCTCTGCTTAGCCCTTGTCAGAACATTTACAACTTTTCCTGTGCTGAGCTACCAGGGGCCTGTACCATGAAGCCTGATTAAAATACCCGGGGTTTCTTTTAGTGATGTAGCTGCACTTAACAAGACTTCCGCATTCCTGATAAGCGGTACCACAAAGCCAGTTATCAACTTGGTAACTGAACACAGGGTTTTCCTATCTAGGTACGTGCGTGTTCACATAAAAGGGGCGGTGTTTGAAGCAAATGACCAATAGCAAACATTGACGAACCGACTGGAAGCAAAGCAGCGTACTTTTCAAATGCGGAGCAAGTACTCTTGATTATTATATGAAGAGAATAAACACATCATTCGGACAAAAATTAACACAGTTGCAGCTGCCAAATACAGAAAAGACAGTTGGCAAAAAATCACCGACCGTGAAAATGCGTAAGTTAATTATAATGATAATATCACTGAATAACTTTCGTATTCATGGTTGTATGTGGGCTATTGCTGCAATAGTGATGATTTAATTTTACTTTTGCAGCAGTAAATCATGACAGCAGGCGCTATGTAGGCTAGTGAGCATCTCTCTCCTTTTCTGCTTTACAGGATATGTTTGATCCAGCACAAAGCCTTTTGGGTAGCCTATAGGGATGTGTGTGTCTTATCATTTATAATGTCACTGCCCCATCAGTAAAATTACAGTTGCGTATTTCATTAAGCTGACGTAATTCGAGGATGTATTCTTATGGCGTGAATAGATTTTTTTTTTTTTTCAGCTGCAACACCAACGGTGTCAAAAGAGCTGGAGAACACATAATGAATCACTACAAAAACATAATTAAAAGCGGTCAGTAGGCTTACTTTCATAGGTGCAACAAGTACAAGGCTTTAGTGCTTTTGCCTGCGGAAAAATACTGCATTGTGATACACTAAAAATGTGAAACAATATGCGCACAACTCCGCTGTGTTCGCCACATGTCAAACGTCAGACGAGAACCTGTACCGTACATATAGGTGTTCATCCGCGGATTCATCCGCGGAAACCTCTACAGACGGTGATTCCATTTTGTCAGAGAGCTGATTGGTCAGTGGGTGGTGCTTTAGCATGGTGGGATCTGAATCTAGAACTAAACCTGCAGTGTTGCCAACTTGGTGACTTTCTCACTAAATCTGGCGACTTTCCAATCATCTTGGCGACTTTTTTTTTTTGCCAAAAGCGCCTAGCGAGAAATCTACGGACTTTTTCGAATGTTATTGGAGAGATTTATGCTGTTTTGGCGACTGACGTGAAAGCAAGTCTCGTCCTGCAGTTACTGTTCTTAACGAGCCCCTCCCGTGTCCTAAAGCACTAAAAGTCTGGAAAATGCGCAATTGAGTGCGGAATATGAATGAAATTAACCCCGCACAGGCAGTTTTGCTCCTCAGCTTGAAAGGAACAAGATCCCGAGCCTAATCAGTGTCCAGGATCAGGACAGTGGTCTTGTTAACCGTTCCAAGTATGTTTCTATGCCCAGTTTGTTAGGAACTAGGTTTCAATCCTGATGACTTGGACTGGAAACAAGTTTCAGTTTGGTGTCGCGAAGTGTGCACTTTACCTGGCTGTCATCCAGGAATTCACTCACCGGTGATTAACAGCTCAACTTCACCCATAACCTCAGTACTGAACTATGTTACGTATCTTTTTCTGGGGTTCTGTCCCCACCTCTTCTTCTGGGGTTCCATCCCAAAATTACCACAAGCTGTCAATAAAGCTACCTATTGGATTGTACTTTGCCTCTGCACTTGATTCCTGGTTTGGAACTTAACACTAATTTAGGATTTTTACCACTGCTGTCACCAGACATGGGATTTGTGCAATACTGAAATGTGTAGTCATGATAATGCTTAGATTCCTTGTAAAAATAAATGCATATACATCAAATTCACAACTACAGCTTAGCTGCTGAACCTGATCTTTTATTGACTAAGAGATGTAAGCTCCATGTTGACATTTAGATTCCTGCTTTGGCTCAGATTGCTCTAATGTAGTGTATTAATAAACCAGCATTTTTAGGGAAAAAGGTTTCCATTAGTTTTGTTGCACGCCATTTTTAGCATCCAAGACTGCACACTACGTCCGCATTTCAACGCAACGTTTACGAGGACCGCAGTGCTTTATCTGAGGAATCACATGGAAGAGCTTTAACAGTGCACTTTCGGATAAAGAAAAAAAATATGTAAATTGCTTGTAATGGTTTAAAAGTTTTTCACAGCGGAGGTATAATATAGGCACAAAAACTGCCATGGTTTTATAATTGATTTGTACCTTTTTTTAGCTTTTGAGATGTCTTGTTTGCACAAGAAGAATGTTGTATCATCCTAAATGCATTTTATGAATTTATTTCTTAAAGAATAAAAATGGATCACGACTGCACCTTTGTTTCCGAGAGAGTGTGCTATCTTTTCGAAACCCAAATGATTTTACATTTTAATGTGTAGTACTTCTCTGTCCCCCAGCAACCATGTACTGGATCTCGTTTTACACCAATTGAGATTTGAATTTAATTTGACTTAAAAAGAGAAAACGTAACACACACTATGGGCTCTAAATTCGTAGACCAGGCACAGGCGCGGTGAATGGGGGGTGCACCGTGCCAACGGGGTGTGTCCAGGAAAATGTTGCAATTTCGTGCCTGGCGTAGCTCAACTCTGTCCCTCCTTCCGGCGCAAGTGGAAAAGAAGGCGTGTTTGGGTATAACACAGCTTAGTCAAATCTTCACCAATCAAATGAGCTCCTCTCCTCACCTTTAATGTGTTGGAATATAAAAGCCTCTGTCCTATGTCTGCATGATGCATTAACATTGCATTTTACTTTGCTGCTTTAGGCATGTTTTTTGCACCACTTACGTCGGTATTAAGCATTACGAATATGAGTTAGCTGGCGAGCTAGGGCATTCGCGAATTATTACCATTAGTGAACTTGAATGGAATTTCAAAACGAAACTACGTCAGATCATTCAAACTAATGAAGTTGGAATGAAATACGACAGTTGCTCATTGGGAAGAGAAATGATGAATAGAGTGTTCCTATTATAACACCCTGTTGCAGCTTAAAATTTTGGGATTAACCATGCGTGGACAACAATGCAAGATACGTTACTCGTTTATTTTCAATATGTGATTTTAACTCAGTATGACATCATAGCAATCAGGCTGTATTCCTTTCCCCCACTAAAAATGATAAAGCCTAAGTGACAATAATAGCAGCCTAGTATTAAGCTGCTTGCACACTGGATGCGAAACAAATTTTTCGCACGACAAATTGCATTGCAGATTGCAGTGTCTTGTGTCCGAAAGTCTGACAGGGTTTTGATATATCTCTGTGTCCGACAGTTGATTATTGTTTTTAATTTCTTCAAATCTACTGAGATGTTAAAAGATGTTAATATCTTTTAGATATTAAACGTGAATATTTTGATGAGAGGGCTCAGTTGTTCAAGATGAGTACCGAGATTTTCAATAAATATTTCTGTTTAAGCTCTGCTCAATAAAGTGAGTCGACATTGGCGCGGGACAACGTACAATGCCTCCATGTCTGACAGCCAAAAAAAGAGGATGATTAGAACAGATTGATAACAAAATAGAGAATAAAAAGAAACATTTTTACAAAAGAATATCCAATGAACACTGCGATTTATTTGCGGGTCATCTTTTTTGGATGTTCCGTTTGTTGGTGATATATTATTATTCTTTATTTTGTCATCGTTTCGTTTATTTTCGTTTTGTTATCTGTTCTCATATCAATACTTCTACTTTTTGCTGGCTGCTGGACACGGAGTATTTTGCATTTCACGTCGGACAGTCTTGATTGTGCATGCGATAATTTATTCACACTGTCAATGGTCATGGAATTGATTTGCTCACTGACTACAAGTAATATTTTATATCTGGTGTCGAAATAAAGCATGAATCTGTTTGATCCATCTGACTAATTTTCAAAAGAAAGACAGAATAAAGACTGTTGTCCATCTTCAACGGAAGAAAACAGACGATAGCTATCAATTTGCATTTTGTGAAGGTCAAACACAAACAAGTTTGCACGTCTGATAATTCCTGTAATACTCAGAAAAATTAGAACTTTTATGACTTTCGGACACGGAGCTATATTAAAACCCTGTCCCACTATCAGGTCTTTGCATTGACTTTGACTGTAAACAGTCGTGCGAAAAATTTGTTTCGTGTCCAGTGTGCAAGCGGCTTTACTGAGCATAGAATGCAAGCATTCTATATATATATATATATATATATATATATACACATATACGCAGTTTGTGGTGGGCTGAGAAAGATGTGAAGTCGTTTGCATCACAGATTCAGCTGAGTTGATTAAGCCCGGTCAGGTCTCCATTAGGCGTTCCAACCGCCTTTAATCTGACATCAGGACAATCGATATAGGTACTATAATTTATGTCCTTATTCAGATAGTTACATTAAATAGTGGTTGCTGTAATTATTTATTGCATTGAAATGTGCCTGGAAACCTGCCTGTGAGGTTTTGGTGACGTGTGCGCACTGTGCACCGGTCAGCCAAATTACCACTGCACAGAAAGTAAACCAGGTTGGAGCTGGCGAGCTTTCTGGGCAACTCCAGCGGAGTCTTTCTCTACGAAATTGTCACTGCGTCTTGATGAATATGTGACACCTCCCCCTACTACGCCGCCACACCCATCTCGGCGCACGTTCGTCTACCAAGTTGCCAAAGTGGCTGCGCAAGGTGTTGCACCACAGGAAATTACCACTGCGCAGGCTGCGCTGGACGAAATTACCACTGCATGGGCTGCGCCACACTACTCATGCTGCACCACATTGCGCTACGCCAAGAAATTAGAGCCCTATATCGCAATTAAAGGTAATTAGGAATTTATCTTTTTAATTACTTGCATGGCTTGGTATGTTAACACTGGCTCTGACCTTGCATAATGAGAAAAAGGGAGAAAAACACATTCACATCTGTATACGAATATGCCATGCATGCAATGAGTATGGTGGCAAAATTATGCAGCAAACAAGACCCTTATGTTTGTTCATACAAGGCAGGTGCTGCTGCTTGCACAAGGGCTCTACTTGCACTCAAGTAGCTCATTTCTATCAATGTTCTTGTATTTCAACAGAAATGATCTGCTAAATTAAACAATGAAAGATTGGTTCCTGAGAATGGATGTAGGCTTACTGACAATGAGGTGGAAGTGCCATCTGTTAGCTTTAATTTTTTCATCCACATCAGATCAATTGTTCTCAGCCTTAATTCCAGAATGTGTAAGATGTTAATATAAACAGCAAAAAGCTACTTGAACATCCTATATTTGATTGAAAGAAAAAGTTCAAAGGCAAAACACATAATTTGTTTCACTGATCACCTAAATATTTTTCGGAATATGATGTATGCAGCACATTTTAATGATGCTGGGATATACAGTGACAAAAGAATTTTTTCGTTGAGTAATATCTTAGCACCCAGAAGTCCTTTTCTGAGCTAAGATCACTAATTGTTGGAGTTTTGTTTGCAAATTTGTTTCCATTCTTCTTTGACAAAGGACTTTACACGTTCAATAGTCGGGGGTCTTTAGTACAACTATTCTGCCCTTCATTGTCCATCACTAGTCTTACATTGGAGACAGATCCAGTTACCCGCCCTCTGTGACTTCACAGCCACACTTCTGTAACATGCGCAGATCGTGACATTACATTATCTTGCAGGAACAAGAAAGGGTGTCCCTTAAAATTATGACATCTGGAATATGTAAGTTGCCAGTGCCGAGTGCCCCAAACCAGGTCAGGTGCTGGCTTTTGCATGTCACTGATAACATCTGGTATAATTAGGAGATAAACCTACAGTTTCTTTCAAACAGTAGGTTTTTATCATAGAATAGATACCTAGATATTTCATTTAAAACAGAGCGCTTGCGCAAGGTTTCAAATGTAATTTTCCAGGTATCTAGCCAACAATAAATACCGAGTGCTCAAAAAAAAAAAAACCGGTATGTTTATCTCCATACTACCATGACTCTTGTCAATACTCTAAAGTTCCGAAGTCGAAGTTTGAAGTGGGAATGTCAGACGCCATAGCGGTTGCCTTTTTCGGACACGGTAATTAATAGCCTACGTTTTCTATCGAAGCGGCTCGATAATTGAGAGCTCTTCACACAGCGCAAAATGCAGAATTCGCTGGAATGAATGGTAGAATCCTATTTGGCCCCGAGACCATGACACCCATTATTTCTTGAAACAATTTGAAAGACGGACTCATCAGATCACAGCACTCCGTTTCTCTTCATAGTCAGTCCATTACAGATGAGTTAGAACCCAGAGAGGTCGGTTCTGGATCGTGTTGTCATAGCCTCTCCTTTCTGTCGTAGAACCTTAACATGCATTTGATGACGCCACAATGAACTACGCTACTGGCCAAAAGTTTGGAAGCCAGATCAAATTTGTACAAAAAAAGATCATGGTTTCATTGGCATACTTTGTAACAAAATAAACATGATTATTATATAAAGAGTCACTTATCAGAATACATTTTTACTCAAATTATCAGGCCCAAATGGCTAGGCCCAGGTTCCTAGTGCCCGTCGGATTGCCGTTGGCATCCCGTGGGCTGTAAACCCTGACATAAAGTGAATAATGCGAACTGTGATTTGTTTTTTACTTTTTCACTGGAGTTGTGACTCTTGCAAATCTTCTCAACTCAAAAACTGAGCCCCTCCCTTCTTTTGGTAACATTTATTCAGCAATGGTCTGGTGACATCAATGTATGCAGTATTGAAAGGTAAATAGAGGAAAATGATGCATATCAATGAAAGAAAAGTCTGATCATGCAGTAAGTACATCCCAAAACCCATAGATTTCATACTGGTTTTTAAGAAAGGCATTGTGGACATAAATTTGAAGTTGCTTCCAAATTTTTGACCTGTATTGGCCTTGCTTCCAGACTTCTGGCCTGTAGTGTATGTCCACTGAAACAGGTCTTCTGAAGTATTTAAGGGCCCATATTTTAGCTTTGTCCATCACAAAACCATGTCCATTCTTAATGCAGCGCCATTGGGCCACTCAACATTCACGCGCATTCAGTATTGGTAGTCTGTAATCTGCCTCATCTTTTATGCAAAGAGATTGCACCAGTTTCTCTGAATCTTTCAATTGAAAAATCCCTTCAGTGCAATCACAGCTGAAAAACATTGTTCTTAAAATAATTTACTGTCTGTTCAGGCTGCTTTTGACAACATGGCAAACCGGAAACCTACTTGCTCATAAATGACTCTGGGCCCTATTTTAACAATCTCAGAGCACAGTCTGAAGCACAAGGCGTTAGTGCATTTAGAGCGTGTTCAAATCCATTTTTGCTAGTTTATGAGCGGGTAATTAGGGCGCAAAGCGAGGCACGAGGGTTCCAAGGGGTTGTACTTATTTTTTTAATTAATCATGAGCGTGTTTTGGGTGTCATATGAAATAAACCAATCAGGGTGTGATTTTCTACACCCTTTAAAAGCCAAATGCCCTTGCATCTTGATGAATTGCTATGGTAAGGCTGATTTTCCAAATAGCAGGAAAGACACTTCTCTGCAGAGATGGGTTAACTCATGCACAAAGTGAAGGCGTGCAACCAAACCGCTCCTGAAACCTGATCTTGGTCATTTTCAAAAATTTTATTCATTTTCAGATTGTAAAGCCCCAAAAGAGCAACAACCAAAAGGCGGATGTTGCCGGGGTGAAGGCCTCACGTGTTCTCTTAGTCTAACTTGAATTCGAGCATTCTTCTGGCTGGTGTGAATCACAATATAAAGGATATTATTCACCGTCCGAGGACGGGGCATGAAAGCGCAATGGTTACGATTTATCTGACTCCATATAACAGTTAGAATACAAAATTTAGCAATAATCTCGTTAGAAATCTGACTCCAAATTAGAATTAGAATTGATAATTTAGGGAACACCTGCGTGAATCTCGAAACAGTGATAACAGTAACTTAAACTCTAAGGACAAACATGACGTGACTATACCTTGAATTCCAAACAGACAACCACCGCCGCCACATTAATGTTCCTGGGCATTAACACCATGTTCGACTCCTAGGTTTGTTGGTTAGGTTAGAGGTTGAAGTCAACCAGCACTGCAACAGCATCTTTTGGCTTGAATTACAGTGAACCCAGATTCACTCCACACTTGGGCTATGAATCCGTATATTGGTAGATCCTGGCTGCCTAAATCAACTTAACCAACCGATTCCCACACCGGGCCGCTGGCCAGTCGTTCCTCAGTGGGGCTAAACTATTCCCCTAGGTATTCGCCGAGACGGGGCTAAGAAGAATAAAAAGATTAAAAAAGACACGAGACCACGCAAGCTAGAAAAGGAATAACAATAATTTAATTCACCAGGTAGGCACAACTTGAATAAAACAAATCAATGATAAGCCAATTACCGTTACATATAATTTAGAAGGATTTAGAGTATTCTCATACCTGGACAAGATGAATGACCACGTAGAGCTAAAAGTCGCTCCACGTGGTCGGGGAGAACTCACATGTTCCCGCGCTCCGGAACAAGGCAACATGTCACCCCTCCCCACTTACCAACACGATTCAGACATTGACAGAGAAGAGACAGGACAGGATAGAAGCAAGAAGAGAAGAAAGAAGAGCAAGAAGAGAAAAGAGAAGACCCGCCCCCTCAGGATCTCGTACCTTTAAAGGCTCCAAACCACACCTCCGAACAAGGTAGAGGGAAGGTTGGCCGAATCAGAGTTTTACTGGCCTAGGTGATAAGATAATTTGCACAGGGAGACTAGGGTAGTTGCTTGAATGAATCTTACAAACGAACCATATTTCCAAGGGAAATTAAACATATTCCATTCAACTCCTTGGACTCCCCCGAGAATAAAGAGACCAAACATGATAGGAATGTGTGCTAAAATGATGCAGTTGTCATGGAAAAGCCTTAAAATGGAATATTATAGCCCAATAGTGTGATAAATATATGAGAGGTTCCTTTTAGGATATTGAATAGAAATATATTATGAATTTGATAGAAGTTTAAGTTGTTTTAAGCCAATTGAAGTAGCTGCGCTTTAACTTCAATGAAACCAGTGAGTTTGAGTTCCAGAGATGCTGGGCCTGCTAGACTTGATGGCTCTCACCCCCCGCCGTGGGGAACAAAGGATGTGACTCTCGCAGGCAGGCAATAAGACCATTCTAGGGTTATAAAACTTTACTGCTAGCTTTGGGCTGCACCAGATCAACCAAACATTCAGATTTTACATGCATAATGGGCACGTGTTCCAACAATATGATTTTTGACATATTGTGAACCAAATTAAATATTCAGGTTCTACAAGATGAAAAAAGACTTCATACACCATGAATCCTGGGGTCGCATTTGAACGTGAGCATAAAACAATGAAATGAAATGAAAAACGTTTAATTCAGCGTTGCAGATTAAAAATATATTTTTTTGCAGATTGAGCAACAACTGAGAAAATGTCAAATAACTGAGGAAAATAGCAGCTTAGGAGAAAGAAGTGAAATAACGTTACTTTGATTTTGCTACTGTAAAGCCTTGAATTATAGATGGGTTGCAGGTATTATTCTCGTGGGTCAGTTCGGTTCAAAATAGATTTTGAGATAATTGCAGGTAACGAGTCGATCCTTGCTGAACTGACCCAAACATTTGATGCGCTGCACACAGTCAATCTATGCTGAGCGATTAAGGAAATGATAATTAATACAAGATTGACCAGAAACTAAGAATGTGTGTAATTATTATGAACACCTCACTTATTATTAGCATATGCTCACTTATACCCATATTCTCAGACATTTCTTTGTTCTGCAGCCACTTCTACTTGGTGACCATGCAAGTACATTAATGAATTCTGCATTTCTTATTTATGATTGAATGTAAATTCTCACTATTTTTGGCGTGATATGCCATGGACTCCTTTTTTGTTGTTGTTTTGTTTCGCCATGGTCTCCTAACAGCTATCCCACTGGGGGGATCACCTGGAATACTGCAAGAATGGCAGAGTTTGCATGTATAAAGGAGTCATGGCTTTATCCTGAATAATTTGTGAATACCTAAATGTATAATCTTGCAGGCTGACTTGCGAATCACCTGAATGTTGATGGACTACGTTCCCTCATGATTTAAATTAATCAGTGAATATGCCATCGCCACTATGGCATCTGTCTTTTCAAATATCTTGATTTACACAATAATTTTTCACATTGCAATCTTTTTATTTTTGATCATTAGCATGTCTGCGCACTGCTGCTCCTCCCTGTGTGTGTATGCGCATTGTGCACTCACCTACAAAGGCAAATATTGCTATCTTAATAATGTGCCCTTGAAATAGCAGTTAAAAACAGACTGTTGACTTTAGACCAGGCTATTTTGGGCTTTACTGCCTCAAGATTGCAACATGCTAGCAGATCTCCTGACCACTCCTCATTTTAAGACCAATGCTCCCACATGCGCACAATTGGCACAAATGCATTCATTATTTATTCAGGGTGGACGCTGGATGGGAAAACGGTATCTGCGTCGGTTGTGAAGTAGCTGAGATACTCTTGTTATGCTTTCTGCTGGGTGTAAGAGAGACCTTCGCCTGTTGTGACTCCTTATTTCATACCCAGTAATTACGGAATCATTAGTTAACCTGTAGATAATCTACAAATCACGCAATTCTGCTTTTTATTTGAGTTTTTACGTGCTGCCCCAGTTCATGTGGAATTAAGGATGTACAGAAGAAATGACAGCACTTTTTGTACTTTGTCTCAACATTTGGTTGCTTATCCTTGCATGTGAATCATATTTATTTTCCAAAAGCTTTGATTTGTAATCCAAATTTGGTTATTTTGGGATCCGCAGCATGGGTTTCATAAAAATTCACACGGCTATGCGTAGAGAGCTATTGTCTGCATGAGCAAGCATACGCCATTGTATGTCACTACCAGATTACCACACACACCAATGCGTTCATGTGGACGAAGCCAGTGTAATCTACGCCTGTAACACAAAAGCCAGTTAATTTCCATTTACAGTGCCATGAAAAAGTGTTTGCCCCCTTCATGTTTTCTTATTTTTCGCATATTTGTCACACTTAAATGTTTCAGATTATCAAACAAATTTTAATATTAGACAAGACAATACAAAATGCAGTTTCTAAATTATGATTTCATTCATTAAGAGGAAAAAGCTATCCAAACCTACCTGGCACTATGTGAAAGAGTAATTGCCCCTAAATCCACATAACCGGTTGTGCTACTGGTTTTGGCCACTTTCCTTTGCAGAATTGTTTTAATTCAGCCACATTGGAGGGTTTCTGAGCCAGACGGGCCTGTTTAAGGTCATGCTACTGACTACACCACTCCAAAATCTTCATTTGGTTTTTTTTAAGCCATTCAGAGGTGGACATGCTAGTGTGTTTCAGGTCCGTGTCCTGCTGCATAACCCAAGTGCACTTGAGCTCGAGGTCACAAACTGATGGCTGGACATTGTCCTTCAGGATTTTCTGGAAGAGAGCAGAATTAATGGTTCCATCAATTACGAAAAGTCATTCAGGTCCTGAAGCAGCAAAGCAGCCCCAAACCATCACACCACCACCCCCATGTTTGATTTTTGGTATGTTCCTTTTATGAAATGCTGCGTTTGTTTTACACCTTATGTAAGGGGATGCACACCTTCCATAAAGTTCAACTTTTGTGTCGTCAGTTCACAGAATATTTTCCCAAAAGTCTTGGGGATCATCAACATGTATTTTGGCAAATGAGAGATGACCCTTTATGTTTTTTTTGGTCAGCAATGGTTTTTGCCTTGGAACTCTCCCAGGGATGCCATTTTTGCCCAGTCTTTTTCTTCAGGTTGAATCATGATCACTGACTTTAACCCTATAATGCCCTCTGTATCACACCAAAATTTGAAAGACTATGTCCACCTGGTAAGATGCAACACAACCCCGACTGCTCACTGTATCATATCTGATACACAGTGCTGCCACCTGGGAGGAAGAAGTGAGATTACAGGAGTAGTCTCTCTCCTAGTCACTCACTTCAAGGTAGTAGCTCCCATGTGAATGGGAATTCATGAATTTCCTTGGACTTTGGCAGTGAAGTTTGGCATTCCAAGGTAAATATTACACAAAAACTTATTCTTATACATGTTAAGGGATAGCTATAGATAGTAGAGAGCATATAAATAATTTGAAATTTTGAGTGTTGAGTTCTGGAGGGGTGCTGATTTTTGGCTGTATCAGAAATGATACTCCTGGAATTAGTAGAAGTTCTGTTCAGCAATGTACATTTTGCTGTCACAAAACCTAGTGATGTGGATCTGAATACTACCCTTCAATACTTCAAAAATATTACTGGGTCATATTTTTCCTATAATGATGTCTTTGTTTGGGCATTATAAAGTTAACTGAGGCAAGTGAGGCCTGCAGCTCTTCAGATGTTGTTCTGGGTTCTTTTGTGACGTCCTTGATGAGTTGTCGATGCGCTCTTGGAGTAATTTTGGTAGGCTGGCCACTCCTGGGAAGGTTTACCACTGTTCCAAGTGTTCTCCTTTTGTGGATAATAGCTCTCAGCGGAGTCCTAAAGCCTTAGAAATGGTTTTGCAACTCTTTCCAGAGGTGTAAATTTCTTTGTTTGTCATCTGTGCTTGAATTTCTTCAGTTCACGACATGATGTGTTGAGATCGTCTAGCTTACTTCACTTTGTCAACAGGTTCTATTGAAGCGATTTTTTGATTCAACAGGTCTGGCAGTAATCAGGCCAGGGTGTGGCTCGTGAAATTGGACTCAAAAAATGTGGTTAATCACAATTAATTCATGATTTAAGAGGGGGGGGGCATTACTTTTTCACATAGGGCCAGAATGGTTTGGATAGCTTTTTCCCCATAATAAATAGAATCATAATTTAAAAACTGCATTTTGTAATTAATCGAGTTATCTTTGTCTTACATTAAAATTTGTTTGATGATCTGAAATATTGAAGAGAGAAAAATATGCAAAAATGTAAGAAATCAAGAAGGGGGCAAATACTTTTTCACGGCACTGTATATAGATCCGGACAAAAGGCTATTGGCGGCATGCTACGCCACTAAGCAGATTTCCATTCACTGTAATGGACCAGGCACAGGGGAAGATGTTTGAATTAGGGGGGCTGCTAACTGAAAGTAGAAGAGTGCCAACATTTTTTTTTTTTTTTTAATAGCGTTGCATGAGGGTATTATGACAAAGTTGGTCTTTGCAACAGCAGTCATAGCTACTAAGGGTGCAAGCGAGTACTTGAATAAAAGAATAGTCTCCTGGGGCCTGCATTTTTTTAAAGTTTTATCCCAATGAGTTCCTTTGTTCCTTGTACGCATGTCATTTAAAAAGCAATCATGCTTTGTTGCCTTATTTGTTTCAACCACTTCAACCCCAACTCCTTGTTGCAGGTGTAGTGCCATAGAATACACCCCTGCCATAGATTGCATCCCCTTCGCGGGAGCCCACGTACGTCATTCCAATACGAATATGACCCAGGTCGCTTTTATTTTGTATTCGCATTCAATCAAAGAGAGTAACTCCACGTGTTAAAAGGAATTGGTGCAGGGACTAACAGAAATAAAATTCCAGGGGGGGGGGTGTATTTTATGGCTTGCCGTGAATTGCACCCCCTGTCAAACTTAGTGCTACATGCACCCCCCTTTTAACAGCATGCATGGGGCCCTAGTACATGAAAGTTGAATGAATTTCATACATGTAGCACTTCCCTTGTCTGAGTTAGACAGGGGGTGCAATATACGGCAAGCCAAAAACACAAGCTGCCGTAGAATGCACTGCCTGGATTTTGTATTTCTGTTAGTCCCAGCATCAATTCCTTTTAACAGTCGGCTTAGGGCCACAGTACATGTAACCTGAATGAATTTCATGCATGTAGCACTTTCCTAGTCTGAGTTACACAGGGGGTGCAATTCACGGCAAGCCAAAAACATGGGCTGCCGTAAAATGCACCCCCCTGGAATTTTATTTCTGTTAGTCCCAGCATTAGTTCCTTTAAAGAGTATGCATAGGGCCCTAGTACATGCAACCTGAATTAATTTTATGCATGTAAGACTTCCCTTGTCTAAGTTAGACAGGGGGGGCAAATCACGGCACACCATAAACATTGACTGCCGTGGAATACGCTCATGGATTTTTTATCCCTTGTTGTCCACAGCTTCAAGTGCTTTTAGCACTGTGCATAGGCGCCCAGTTCATGGAACCAGTGCAAGTTTCATCCATTTGGTGCTTTTCAAGTTTGATTCAGGTCGGGAGTGGGACCTCCAGAAGACTAGCTGCCCACCCTCCTTAGTGTTATTCCTGTTCTGCCTAGAATTAGCTGCATTTTGATGTAAATATTGTTTTCAATTCATACAGGTCTATTTGAAGGAGTTTATCTGTTTTAAGTAAAAATAGTCCATTAAAGTCTTTATTGATTTTTTTTTATTTGATCATTCATTAGTCTGTTCACTCAATTTAATGTTGTTAAGACCTGACACAAACATTTGACTTCTCTATAAGAAGCACATCTGACGTGGTGGACATATACGCGTGTCCCGCAAATGCCTTTCAACCTACATAATAGTAATGCAATTTAGCCGTGAAACGCCTACTTGTTCATATTATCAGAACTTCATTTTGTAATTAGCTTGGCTATTTAGCTATATATTTCCACAAAACCGATGTTGTGAAATACGAAGGCTAGATATAAGATCATTATGCTTTCGTTATCACTCGTATCACGTGGCTTTAGGATTTTATGTGGCGAAGCCATACCATTTGTGATTTAATTTCAGTACCTCCTTAGCAAAAATTAAAAATATGATACAGTCGTTCGGACTTTTTAGCTCTATGATTGGTTGCGGAATTAAAGCGGTAAATCCTTGGCAAGAATTTAACACGTGAAACGGCGTTACTCTCTTTGATTGATTGCGAATGCGAAATAAAAGCGACCTGGGTCACTTTTGCATTGGAATGACGTAAGCGTGCTCCCGCGAAGGGGATGCAAGCTACGGCAGGGGTGCATTCTACGGCGCAAGACCGGGATTTGCCTGTCTCACACATGATGGTTCACAACCCCTCCCAGTTTTATATCGCCTGATTCACAATCAAACAATTTATCATTTGAATTAACAAAACCAAAACATAGCTAATCGTAGAATGATTTAGAAATCATTAATGAAGAAATGACCAAGAAACCACTGACAGGCTACATTGAAAATGCGCATGTAATTGCCCGTACCAGCCATTCTCGATGACAAGTAGGCTACCCCCTGTCTCACAAATAAAACCCTCCAAAATATAATGGCGAGCCCCCTTTTGAAATTGTTCCGGAAAATAAAAAGCTTTAAAAACTTGAGGTTGGTACGGAATTATTTCGTTACTCCCTTTCTCTGAATTGCATCTCCCGTTTCAGCATTTTTTACATTTGAAACAGAAACATTGTCCTGTCAAGCTCTATAAAGCATTGACGCAGGAGGACTTCACTTTGTAAGCCTAGCTATTTTGCGCCGTTTTATGAGCTACAGGAGGTTGTCAGCCCCCAAAATAAACAAATAATCCTAGACAAAATCCTCCATTTGAATAAATTGATTCTTCGTATTAAATGACGAATTTTTAATTCAATCAGCTATCCTCAATGAATGTAGCTTGTCAGTTTCGCCAACCAACAGCCAGCAGACTAATCCCATAAAAGGCGAAAATAATCATACTCTTGGGATCATAATCAGCATTCTTAAAATTCTCCCAAACTGGCAATTTTTCTTTTCTTTTTTTACAGCGGTACGTGAAAGCCATTCTTGAGCTTTCGGTAATGAATGCATTCTGTCACACAAGCTGCTGTGGTACGTGTCGCGATGACTGTGCCCTCTGAGCGGTATTCCTTCATGACCCAGGAATTTAGCTGATCTGAATAAATGTTACAACTCTGTTCTTGCAGCATGTTGATTCCTAGCTGCAAACTCCCAAAACATTGCACTGACTGGAGTTACTTAAAGCATCGCTAACACACGTAATGAATCAGAGTGCAGGTCTGACAAGTCATGCTGACCAAGTTCTTTCTTTTGCCTTTTCCCAGTTGCTAAATCCTCTTTTAGCAAATGAATTGTCACTGAGGTTGTGTAGATAAAACAAAGAATGAGGTTGGGTTCTTTAACACGGTGCAATCATCACCATTTCCGAACAAACCTCATTGAAACAATCAGTCAAATCACATCGTGATTGTCTTGTGCAACATTGTTTAGCTCCTACGGCAACCACCAAAATCCCCCTACGAGCTGTCTGCACTCGACCTTTTGCACTTTGACCTGACGTGATTACGATTGCTGTCAGGTTGGAGCAATTAATTTATTTATAACGAATAAAATAATATTTATGCTACGTTGCTATACCTTCTTACAGGAAATGTATTACAAATTGTTGGAAAGAGGTTGCATATTTTAAGTTGTAAATGTTTACACATTGTCTGTGTGCTGACACTCCCTGCCAACAGGGGGTGCTGTAGCACACTCAGCACCCACCTTCTCGAGCCTATATAATGCGCTGCCATTTTTATATGCCATTTTCACTCTTTACAATACATTCATGGCCTTGTGACATTAATCAGGAGGTAGAGGTAAGAGGTGTTGGCATTCTACTAAAACTTACAAATTTTTAGTAAAATTCTGAGGCAGTTTTTTTTTTCCTTGGCCGTTCACTGTGAAAACAGCGCATGCTGCCTGATGGGCATGCTTATCTGAAAGGCGCCATATATAGCATCCTCGCTGCTGACATGTTGACAGCAATTACTGCATTGCTTTTCAGACAGACAGAAGCTTGCCATCCAATCCTACCACTGTCAGGACTGGCTGAAGGCCCATCAGGCTTGGGCATGGTGCTGAAACTACTTTTTGTATGGAGGTCATTATGGAAGGACAACCAGTTTCTTCAAAGCATTTGCATGTAAATACATTAGCCACCACATCAGCAATACTGAGGCAAAACAAATATGTTGGTTATTATTTTGTATTGAACATTAATTTACTTGGAATTTTCAGAATGTTGGCTGCATTTCATCAAGTACGTCTGAGGAAGGGTCTGTTAAGGGTATCTTGTGTTTAAAAGATTCCATGGAGAAAAAAATAAATTTTTCACCAAAGTTGATTCGGGCATTTCTTCGCATCTTAAACGGGTCAAAACAGGCCCTGTTCACCCCTAGTGATACCTGTCAATGTTAAATATATGGAATTGCACAAAAATGCTAACATAGAACTCCTTCTGGTCATGTTCAATATCCCTCTGACATTTAAATATCCCCTTGATGGTCATTATCGGAGCCACTTTCCAGGCTGGGACTAATGTGCATTTTTTTCTGCTCTGACAGACAAAAGAAAAATTACAACAAAAAGAACAGTAAAGAACAGCCCCCAGAGCTTAGGCTACTACTGTGTCTCTGTCATCACTGATAACTCTGAAAATTACGAGGTCATAAGTTTTGGATTTATGTATAATTAAGAGATGTGGTGGTTATTATAGCATATTTGTGGATTCAAATATTGGTGTGTGTGTGTCCAATATTTGAATCCAAGCTTTACATGTAGCTTTAAATCATAATGGTATTATTCAGCATGCAGAGACAATTTGAACTTGTGTTATGGGAGTTAAGGTAGCACATTAATGAAAGCCTCATCTTATGAGGATGTGAAGAAAGACTGTCCTAACAGCTTGGGGAGCCAATAATGAGTTCTCCAGAGATAGCGAGTAGCTTCAAGACACAATTAGGTTCAGCTCTTCTTTACCTCCCAATGAGAGGTGGTAAAGTGGTGCAGTATACTGAGGAACACTGAGTGTGCGTGTGTGTGTGTGCGTACGTGTGCCAGTGTACGTGCGTGCGTGCGTGTGTGTGAGTGTGTGTGTGTGTGTGTGTGTGTGTGACTTTACCGCACAAGAAGAAGTGGTAAAATGGTTCTGCATGCAACACAGTAATACTGTAAGTACACACTATTTGTCATTTTCTGCATGCATGTTTATGTTTATATATATATATATATATGTGTGTGTGTGTGTGTGTGGGTGTGTGTTTGTTTTCCTGTGTATTTGTGTGCTTCTGTGAGTGCGTGTATGTGTTTCAGTGTGTCAATGTTTCGTCCTTCATACAGATATAGATTATTGAATTCTCTTCCTTTCTTTGCACCCTAATTGGCTCTTCTGAAACAGGAAGCTCGGGGGCTGTAGCTCGATGCACTATGATTCTGATTGGTGTTTTTTTTTTTTTCTCCCTACAGTGAACTTGGTGCACGTAGCACCAGTCAATGGTGCAGTTAATAAGGTCTGCATCATGCAATATAGGCTATTTGTTACTCAGATAGCGGTTCTCGCAGCTTCATCACTTTCCAGCTCGTTGTTTGATTTATTGATCATGCCAATGTGTCCTTCCTTATCTTCTTCTGAGGCCTCAGTCATTTCCCAGCTAAACTATATAGATGAGTACATCAGATAGTTGTGGCAGAGCAGAACATCACCGAGTTCAGAATTAAGAATTACGTCCATAATGTTTTGTTTACTGTGTAAAAAAAAAAGCGAAAGAAATAAACTGCCAATGACTATGTATTAAGAGAAAATACTGAAATATTCATTATGAGCTGTACTCAGAAAGGACTTATGTTTGCCTCATTAAAATATTTTATTCATTTTATTCAATGTGGTGGTGTGTAAGCAAAAATTCAATAAAACTCTTCTTCTACAACCTTCTGCCCCATGAAGGCAGTAATGAAGACCGGTAATTAAAACTGGTCTGTCCTTGTCATCCCAGAAAGGACAGTCTTTTTTTGCCGCAAAGACATGACGTCAATCTTCTTTTGTGTAGGGTGAGCTTCATTGTGTGGCAGCTTTGTAATTCAAGTGTCTTTACTCAATTAAACATCAAGGAGAAATCTGATAAACACAGTATTGTACCGGGATCATTGAATCACGGTACAAAAACGGCTGATTTTCCACCCTCTCTTTACCTGGGAATCAAGCGTAAAAGGCACTCTGGCCTGTCAGAGGCACTAATTGTTGAGTTATTTTATTTATTGCTTCGGTGAAAAGAGAACTAGGGCTGGATTTGGATTCAAGGTCCAGATTTGATCATTATTGGTATAATACTTCATGATGTCATGTATGCCATATACTGTCATCGCACACCACATTATTACGGTCTCAGAGAGGATAATCAATCACTGAAAAAGGTAATGAATAAAAAATGAATCTTTCCAATCTTGTGTTATGCGGTCAACTATCATAACTGGCGGGCATTGGCTGTAAGTATAATGTGGAGGGCAATGAGTGTAATTGTTTGGAAAAGCGAAACACTGCCACCATATTTTAACTGATTCTTCAAACTCTCTGTTCTTTATAAGTCTTGTATCAACCATTAGTTTTCGAAGCACTGAGTGTTTTTCTCGTTGGTCAGCCCTGCCATATATACTGCTTTTAACAACTGGCCTCAAACGCAGGCTTTGTAAAATATCTGAAGATAAAGCCTGGATTGGTAGCAACTGTCCGTGACTCACAGACGCGGAAGCAATAAGTTTTACCATTTTGTGTTGCTATACTGCATAAGCCTACCTAATGTGATAGCCTGTTGAATGTGGCTATAGCACTGTGGCTAACGGAGCTGAGTTACTGTTGTTAATGTTTGTGTCCTAAATATGCAAGAGTAATATCAGGGGACATTCAACAGAAGGTGTGTGAACGTAAACTTCATTTGAAGCTAACTTTTTATCTGTTTGTAATTGGGATACGTAGTACAACTGTTCACGAATACGGAACTTACTGTCTGTAAAACCTGTGTTGCAGGACAACGTTTCTCTCTGTCATTATGATGACCGCTCGGTGACTACTTAACTACTATGTTAGGTTGTGTTCTGTGCTACTTAAAAAATGCTCCTGGTTAATTCATATGCAGTAATTCTGATTGGTATGCTGGAGTTATTTTGGTTAGCATCAAGGTGGTAGTTTCATCATAACATTGCCTGACTGTAGCCTCTAAAGTTGAAGCTTACCAAAGAGGTGTTGTGCGTGTCTGCGAAGTTGGGCTAATAAGGCTGCAGTTAGACCAGACATAAGCTTTGCGGAGCTTAGGGTACGTGTTTGGGTTTGTTTACTGCTGCTGTGAAATTATTGTTTTACTTATCCATGGTCAGCCGGGTACTTTGCAGTGGTGTGGGTTTAGCTCTCTGATCCTACCGCGGTGAAAGAAATCGCGAAACGCACGTGTCTGGTATAACAAGCGATTTCTCTGCATTGCCGTGGCGGAATTTCATCGCCTTTGAAAATTGTTCTGGGGAATAAAAAGCCGAAAAAAGTGGAGATCGGATACCTATTTTTTTTGGTAGAAGTTATCAAAACAAACAAGTACATTCTCACAGCAATACTTGCTGCAGAGAGCTGTCCTGAAATATCTGCCATCTTGGTTTCCTGGTTTTTCGGGTTCCTTCCCCGGAATCAAAGCAGCCAGGCAGCCAATCAGAGCAGTGCCTCACCATAGCTTCCCCGCCCACTCCAAACAGTTCGCGTTTCAGGCCGGCGCTGGTCTGCAGGTCTCACTAGGCCTGGATGTGTGTTTTTTTTTTTTTTTTGGTAACTGAATTCTTGACATTATTTCAAAGACTCACTGGACATATTTTAAACAACTGAATACAGCATAATGGGGGACCTTTAAACAAATGCACTGATGTTACTGAATATGGAGTAGAACTGCCCTTGGAAATGAATATTGTTTTGTTTATTTATTTTGTGTGTGTGTGTGTGTGTGTGTCACTTGCTAGACATACATGTACTGTTCTTCTGGTGGCAGTGTGGCCTTGCCTGTTTTTGTCTGCCGGGTGAGTGGCTTTGGAGGAACGACTCAAACAAGGAGGCTTTTTTCTGCTCGCCGCTTTCAATGTCTTTGTGCTCGCTGGTTTATCAAAAGTTGCCTACGCTGCCTTTAATATGCTTTTGTTTAAAACACAAGTCATTGAGAATTTTTGCCTCAACAAGATAAGTACTTCATCCTCACCAATCTTCTTAAGAACACCCACACAACAAACAACGATCTTGCTTTGTTTACTCTGTTTTGATATAATTGTGAAGTGGGAGGAGCCGTAGGCTCCAAAATTCTTTCCCTATTGTTATTTTCCACTTGGAGTTTTACTTCAGCTAGCAGCCATGATTCAGCAGTGTGCAGTGATGATTATACACCACCACTTTCATCTAAAAGGGATCCTAATATATTACCTCCAATCTCCAAATAATGAAAAATACTATTGTAGGCAATGAGAACAAAAAAATCATTCCCACAAGTATATTGAGGTAATTATATGGGTAATAAACAAAAACGGTGAAAGCAAATGTTTTTTTTTTTTTTAACTGAACAGTATCACAAATGTTTTTTTTAATTATTATTCTTGCATGGCCTGAATGCATGTTCAAAGGCTCATTGCATGATTATTGCTGCTATAAAGGTGTTTAAACTGGTTTGAGGCAACATTATTCTGCAAATTACCTTTGACGTCAGTAGTTCCTTTGAGCAGTGTCACAGTGTTAAAAATGATGGCACAACGGAAGGAGCTCTCTGAAATTGTTTGTTTCCGCATTGTGGCCTTACATGATGCTGAAGATGTGGCCTTACATGATGCTGAAGATGTTAAATTCTGCCATGGCACGGAAAGAGACACCGTAAAGCATTTCAAAGATACCAGTTCACTGAAAACTGGTGGCAATAGACGTGCAAAATGGAAGTTAAGTGCCTCTGATATTTTTTATCTGTGTATGACAAGTATCGGCAGTTGACAGCACAACATTGCTGAAGGGATAAAAGAGATGAAGAGATGCTGAAGAGATGAAAGTATCAAGATCTATTATATCCAGATGCCTGTGAAGATGGTCTGATAGGCCCTGTTGCTGCCAAGAGCTGGCAACATCAAAAAAAGACTCGAGTTTGCCCAGAAATTCAAGGATTGGACACTGTAGGACTGGGAACAAGCGCTTTGGACTGATGAATCAAAATTTTACCACCCAAACACAGAATTTATGTGCTCCTTGGAGTTGGAGAACGTTTCAAAAATGACTGATTAACCCCTTCAGGAAAACATGAAGGTGGTAACATTAGGGATTGAGGTTCAGTCTGCTCGAAAGGAGCTGGTGATCTTGTAAAAATTGATGGAATCATGGATCAAAAGAAGTATTACAGCACCCTTGTGAGGCGTACATTGCCATCTGCGAAGAGACTTATTGGTCGATGATTTTAGTTGCACCGAGATAATGACGCTAAACACATTTCCATGTTGTGCAAGAAATATTTCAGTCAGAAATGCGAAGCAGAAGTGACTATCGCAATGCGGGTTCGAGCCCCGGTCGTACCAACCGGCGGTGATCGGCAGCTTTTTCAGCGTAGCGCATAATTGGCCATTGTGCTACAGGGATGCAAATTGGGAGGGGTAATATAACATGGTTCTGTTATTCGTTGCTTAGGCACCTCCTGTTGGCCGAGACAGGCACTCGTCAGGAGGATTCTAAGCTTGTTCATGTTTGGATATCCTCCGCCCTCGTTCTGAGCTTGCAAGGATTCAACCAATGACTGTATAAGAAGCAGTGGCTGACAGGCAGGTGCTTTGGAGGAGAGCTGCGAACTGTCTGCTCTCTTCCAAATTGAAAACAAGGGTTCACATACGAGCAAGGCATGTACATCGTTCCCCAATTGGGCATTCCAGTCTCTGGTGGGATTGGAGATGCCAAATTTAAAAAAAAAAAAAGTATGAAAAGCACATTGCCAGAGTAAACAAATATATAAATACATGTACAATGTAAAAGAAAGACAGATTGCCAAGGATGGAATCAGATTATGACTTGCAATCGAGCAGATTTGTGCCCTTGGGATGTATGTTCTGAGCAATAGTCACGACGTCTTAACGTTCCCTCTTTTTCTCAGCCAATTTCCACCCAAACAAGTGTTTACTGTCCCTGTACCACTTTGATTACAGGCATCACCGTGGAATGGTGACACTCAGTAGATCGCACTCCTTTTGTCAGAATTATTCATGCTAATTGCCCGCGTTGAATAAAAACACTGGAAATGCATGTTTTTGTCAAGCAGAAGGAATCTGTGTTTTCCTCAAAACAAAGCACTGCGATCAAGCCTCATCAGCCAAGAAAAATAACCAGACAACCAGAAGCCTAACCAACTGTAGGTTCAAATATTATGGTACTGGAACTAAAAATGAATATTTTACGGACTTCTTTGTGAATGATGTGGGTATTTCAACAAACATTTTGGAAACTCAGAATTTCCTGGTGTTCCTCCATGCTGTCGCATTCAGTCTTTCTGCTTCCTTCCCTCTGTTCTTTTACCTCATCAGCCACTGTATTTTCACTCCAATGTAGTTGTACTGTTCTGATTCCCAGCTCTAATACATGATCATATATGTGTAACTACGCTGCTTTTAAAACTTGTTGGCTTCATTGACTATCTCCATCAGAAACAATCAAAAAAAAGTTTTTTTTTTAATTATTATTTTTGTAAAAATTAATCTCCTGGCTATCATACATATCCATTTTTGATTGTCCAAGCCCATTGGCTGTCCATGTTTAATTACCTTTGGCTTTTGTTTTCTCTCAACACAGTAATAGTTGTTTATACTGATAGTTGAACTGAGAGAGTTTCATGCCCATCCATGTGTTAAAAAGGTAAAACGTTGCCTGAAATATATCAAGCTGGATATATTTATTGATATTCAAAATCACAGGTAGGTTCTCTCCCCCCTTAGTTTATAAGACCTGGGGCTATTTCCATGGCAGAAATGAAAAGCTGCAACTATTGATTTTCCAAGAAATAAATAGTGGAGAGTGTTTGGAGCTTAAACACAAAATTCTACTCCCCCTCGATCACGAGCACAAACAGAAGTTCCTCACTTGGCCCAGGAGGCGCACTGTAAATTGAAATATGTCAAGCTTTTTAAAGTTAAATTGAACAGAATATAAGAAAAAAAAAAAATTCATGCAAGTCTGAATTCATCACCACTCTCTGGATCCATAACAAACTCTCTCTTTTACCTTTGATGAATTGTGACACACTGCCCCTGACGATTAATTTATTGTTTATTTTTTGCTTGGCTTACATATTTCAATGATGGAATTAATTGTCAGTGGTAAAGATGACAAGACATTCTGGGAACTGCACTGAATATAAAGGGAATTTTGTGCTTTTTTTTTCTGAAACAATGAGCTTAAAAACAAGATCTGACTGATATTGAGTCTCTCAAATGCAAGGAGTTCATCTCAGTTCTTCTGTTTGATGCTTCCACTCTCCTCGGACTTTTCTTGAACTGGAAGTTGTTCCAGATCCGCCATCCTGCAGCCTCCCAGAAGCTCTCATTTTTGTCATGAGGAGCAAGGAGGGAGCTCTGAGGAGCAATAAGCAACAATACAGCTAAGCAGCATTCCCACTAGGCTTTCAGCAGACAGCCATGACAGCCATCTGGCTGTGAACTCTTTCCACTTGGCTGTGCTGTAGCGCTGTTCGTTGGTTATCACTCTGCTAGAGTTGAGAGAGGAAGAGAGGAAGTTGAGAGAGGAAGTCTTGTGGGATTGAAGCTGCGAATTTATATTTGTGTTACCGGGTTTTCTTAAAATAATTCGTCAGTTAAGTCTCAAACAATAATAGAGATTAGACGATTTACTCTCGAGGTATAACCTAGGTTGCAATAGAGGCAGGGAGAATCTTTCCCCTGTATTTCCCCCTTTTTCCCCTAGTAACAACTCGGTGAGCAAACAGCCAAATTAAGTCGCTAATCTGGTCAAATTAAGGCGACGGGGGTTTTTTGGGGTTTTTTTTGTTGGGGGTTTTCTGTCTCCTGAGAGCAAGGCAAAGTAAGGTAAAATAAAATAAATTTAAATGCTAAATAATTGTCGAACTAAGTGAATTGTGACATACAAGTAAAATAGTTTTCAGGGACTGTGGTACTCGCCTGTTTTTTTTTTTCTTTTTTTTCTGTAGCTGATTTAGCAAACGAACCCTTGCAAGCTCTCAACGCCAAGAATATAATTGAATTACCTGGATATCTAACTATAGCCCGGACTGGTTCATACTTGGTTGCTTGCCTTTCATACAGTCCTCTAGCCTATAAATATTGACATTCACCGGAGTTTTTAGTCCCCTTCGTTCTCTATCCTGACTGCATTACCGCATAAACGCATTGCCAAGCTGAATATTAACGCAAACCGGGGTTTTTGTCTTTCTCACTTTTTATTATCACGAAGGGGCTCTTCTGATTAAACACATCGTAAATACCCCATCTTTGTAATTTTCTCCAGTTGCTGTGTGTTGCTGTCTCGATCAGCTGATTTAAGTTTAACTGCTTGTTCGAGTGCTTAGGACAGTTTGTTGGGGGGGGGGGGTACCGTGTTTAATTCACTCACGTAGTAAACCACTTGTTTATTCGGCCCGTTTTCATTAAAGGGAACCAGGGTTTCGCTCTTTTCTCACTTACCCTTGGTTGTATTTGCGGCTAGCTATTTAGATAAGTACTGTTTGCATTCTTGGCTGGGGATCTGAGATTTAGTATTTAGTTAGTAGTGCAGCAGTCACTTGACTCGTTCGTTAGGTTGGAATTTAAAAGGTAAATTTTTTTTATCTGAGTGCTCGCCTCCTCCAGTTTCTCCTGGGCGTTGGAGCCAGTCTGTTTTATCTGGGTCTCAGCTAAGCCCTGTGATATTTTTAGTTTGATATATTAATAGAATTGGGACTCTATAAACTCAAGCCGGCTTATTAGGAGTGCTTATTATTACATATAGAGTTTGGCTCAATCTGGTATTTCATTTCTGTTAACTGAAACTAAGCCCCTGTTAAAAGAGGCTTATAATCCATTTACATATTTTCTCCGGGGTTTCTATTGTGACTGCTGCTTAGGGTTTCCTAAGTTAATAAATAAATACATTATTTAATCAATTATTTGTGATTCCTCAGCTTCTATCTCGGCATTAGTAATTTTTTTTTTTATCTAGGGTGAGCAAAGTCATTAGGTAGGGGGTTCAAAATGTGGCCAAAACTATGTGACGGTTACAGGATGATCACACTTTTGGAAAGAGATTTCCAGGGTGGGTTTGTCTGCCACCGGTGCCAGCTAATTGAGCATCTGGAGAGCAAGATCTTTGATCTTCAGGGCCAGTTGGCGGCGCTACATAGTTCGCAATCAGTAGAGTTCCTAGAAGAACTAAGTAGTATGTTGTTTAGAGAAATACTATATACGGCAAAGCAGGGTGGTACCGGGATCGCAGAGCAGGAAGGGAGAGAAAGTTGGGTGACTGTAGGTCGGCAGCACAGGAAAGGGCGTGCACGCCATACAGCGACAGCTTCTCCGGTGGTTGAGGTGTCCAACCGATTTCAGCCCTTGCAGGAACTCGACTTAGCCCCTGACCCTGAGAGTGAGGGGACTGATGAGCAGCAGGGCACCCTGTTGGCCTCTACCCCTCAGAAAAGAAAGTTATTTATAGTGGGGAACTCAATACTTAGAGGAATAGATACCTTAGTCTGTTCGCGCGACAAGGAGTCTCGTACAGTGTGTTGCCTGCCTGGTGCCCAGGTAGGAGACCTCCTGGAGCGTGCGTACAAGCTCCTGGCTAGAGCGGGGAGAGATCCAGTTGTCATGGTCCATGTTGGGACAAATGACATAGGTAAGGGTAGGTTTGAGGTTCTGCTAGGCAAATTTGTGGAATTAGCTGAGAAGCTTAGGAGCAGATCCTCAATGGTAGTGTTCTCTGGGATTCTGCCGGTACCACATGCAAGCAGAGGTAAGCAGAATTCTATCTGGAGGTTTAACACGTGGCTACGAACCTGGTTTAGGAAAGAGGGGTATAGGTTTATGGGGCACTAGAACTTTTTCTGGGACAGGGGTGACCTGTTCAAGCCTGACGGGCTGCACCTGAACCGGAGGGGTACCTTTGCACTGGGCCAGCGTATGTTGAGGGTAGCACAGGATTATTTAAACTAGGGACTTGGGGGGCAGGGAGGTTAGTGAGTGTTACACATAGGGAAATGCAGACTGCCCCGATGGAAGCTGACGGCGTAACATGCACTATCGATGTTTTACTTTTAAAGCAACCAAGCGTAGAGGGGGGCTCAAGGCGGCGGCCACATGGGAAATCAAGGGGAGGGAGCATTAGTAATAACCTGAAATGTTTTTTTTTAAATGCAAGAAGCATAAGAAATAAATTTCCAGAACTTGAGGCTGTAGTGATCAGTGAGGGCTATGATATAGTTGGGATAACAGAGACATGGCTATGTGAAGAGGATGGAGATGAATATAATATAGAAGGTTATAAGCTCTTTAGGAAGGATAGATGTAATAGGCGAGGAGGAGGCGTAGCACTCTATGTGAACGAAAACATTAATGTACAGGAAATTCCTGAAATTGAACATTCCTTTTCCTGTGAAGATATCTGGGTCAGGCTCATTGGCAAACACGAGACAGGTTTAAACATAGGAGCATGCTATCGACCACCAGCTTTGGACAGTACAATCAATGAAATGCTTTTTAGGAGGATTACGCAAGCTTGTAGCGGTGGTGGGACTATTATCACGGGAGACTTAAATTATCCTGGTATCAATTGGGAAATGGTGAAAGGACAGGGAAGGGGGGAGGCAGAATTTCTAGATGTTATAAATGATAATTTCTTGGTGCAGTATGTTAATAAACCTACCAGAGAAAAGGCAATTTTAGACGAAGTGCTCTGTAATGACCCCGATAGAATTAGCAATGTTGAGGTACTGGAGCCACTTGGGACAAGTGATCACTCTGCTGTTAATTTTGATGTTTCATGGGAAGTTAAAAAGGTGCATTCTAAAATAAAAATTTTCAATTTTAAGCGAGCAAACTTTGGCAGGATGCGCTCATATCTAGCTGAAATAAATTGGGAGACACTCCTGGACTGTAAGTCTGTAAATGAGATGTGGGAAAGATTTAAGGGGGTTTTAATTGAATCACAATGCAGATTCATTCTGAAGGTGTCCAAAAGTAAGCTGAAAAAGCAGAATCCTCAGTGGATGACCAAAAGTATTTGTAGGATGTTGAGGGAAAAGAGGAATCTTTATAAGATGTACATAAAGGATAACAATGAGAACACTAAGGCTGAATACTGTAAAATGCAGGTTGTGGTAAAAAAAAGAGCTGAGGAATACTAGAAGACTGTATGAAAGACAAATTGCAGAGGGGGCAAAAACTAACCCTAAGCGCTTCTTTCAGTACTGTAGCAGAAAAAGGAAAGTTAAAGAGCAGGTTAAGTGCATAAAGAATAAAAACGGATCGCTGCTGTTTGATAACTAGGATATTGCGGATGCCTTAAACAGTTACTTTGTTGAGAATTTTACCTCAGAGGGGGTCTTTATTTGGCCAGAGGGCATGTCAAATGCTCAAGATTATTTAGCGGAAATTGAGGTTCGGAATAACAGTAGTATTAGACAAGTTGCATAAACTAAAAGCAGATAAGGCAGCGGGTCCTGATGGCTTATATCCTAGAGTCCTCAGGGAAGCTAGTGAGTTCATCTTTAAGCCGCTATCCGCCATCTTCAGACGGTCTTTAGCAACTGGAGAAATACCAAATGATTGGAAACAGGGCAATATAATACCAATATATAAGAAAGGGGACCGTACCGAGCCAGGAAACTGCAGGCCAGTGAGTTTAACTTGCATTTCATGCAAAATATTGGAATCTATCATAAAAGATGAGCTGGACTTATTTCTTGAACGTAACAGTATCTTGAGGGATAGCCAACATGGTTTTCGGAAGGGAAGGTCATGCCTAACAAACCCTCTGGAATTTTTTGAAGAGGCCACCAGGACTTACGACCAGAGCAGGGCTTATGACATCATATACTTGGATTTTCAGAAAGCATTCGATACAGTACCGCATAAGAGACTAATTTTTAAAATGAGTTCCATTGGAGTTACAGGAGGTATTCTGAAGTGGATTCAAAACTGGTTACAGGACAGACCACAAAGAGTAGTGGTCAGTGATATCTCATCTGAGCTGGGTATGGTGGGGAGTGGCGTCCCCCAGGGATCGGTGTTGGGACCCCTGCTATTCCTCATTTACATTAATGACCTTGATAGGAATATTGAGAGCAGATTGGTTAAATTTGCAGATGACACTAAATTGGGGGGTTTGGCAAATAGTCTAGGGTCCACTAAAGTGATTCAGGACAATTTGGATAGAATCCAGAATTGGGCAGAAATGTGGCAAATGAAATTTATTCTAGCAAAATGTAAAGTTGTACATGTAGGTGATAAAAACATTAGACGGGATTACTTCATGGGAGGTTTAAAACTGGAATGTGCTGCACAAGAGAAAGATCTGGGAGTGATTGTTAACCAAACCCTCACAGGTTCTAGCCATTGTGCCTTAGCAGTTAAAAAAGCTAATCGGATACTAGGATACATTGCCAGAAGTATTGAGTCCAAATCTAAGGAGGTGATGGTTCTTCTGTACAAAACGTTCGTTAGACCATACCTGGAGTATTGTGTACAGTTCTGGGGACCATACTTTAAGAGAGATATAGAGGCTCTAGAGAAAGTTCAGAGAAGAGCCACTAAGCTTATTCCAGGTATAAAAGATGAAAGCTACAAGAAGAGGCTGAAAATCCTTAATCTCATTAGTCTTAGGAAAAGGAGACTCAGGGGTGATTTGATTGAGGTCTTTAAATATGTTAAAGGGATTAACAAAGTGAATCATGTAGGATTCCTTCGGCCAAGTGTTGTGAGTAGAACTCGGGGTCACAAATGGAAGTTGACCAAAGGTAAATTTAGCACTGATATTCGGAAATATTTCTTCACCCAAAGAGTAATTTCAATGTGGAATAGCTTACCTGACCATATTGTTAAGGCAGAGACCTTGAAGGTTTTCAAGAGCAGGCTTGACCTAAGGCTAGATACCATTGAGTCATTTAGTATCTGAAGGGATATATTCACAATAGTATAAAGAAACTGGCAAGCTTAGTTGGGCTGAAAGGCCTGTTCTTGCCATTCATGTTATGTTATGTCAATCCTTAACAACAGATGCTAGCAGCTGATCTAGCTGCGTGCTGTCATCAGAAATTGACTTTATTTCACCAGAGGCTTCAATGGAAATGATGCCTCACTTTTGCACTCCTGCTGTGAGGGTTGAAGATGCAATTTAAGCAAATTGAGATGTACCCAAGGACTACAAAGGTACTCATCACATTTGTCTAATCCTGTCTCGTCTGTTGGTTCCTTTTATTTTACACAGGGCAGCCCATCTCAGTTCTTTGACATCTTCAGTCCTGAAGGCGGTGGTCACCAACTCGGTTCCCAGAGATCAACTGTCCTGTAGGTTTTCTGTCCAATCGTAAAAAAAGACCCCATCACACTAAAGCTAGAGCTCCAGTTCAGCTGCTAATTAGTAGAGCTCAAATGTTCCAGATTAAGGTGCCAATGAAAACCTTCAGGATGGTAGATCTCCGGGAAAAGTGTTGCTGACCACTGCCTGTAGGTTTCCATTTCAGCCCTGTTTGGGCTCATGAGATTCCACTAAATCACCCATACGAGGTGTTGTACGTAGCTGCTGAATTATGAGAGCTTTATTAAGTTTATGGTAAAATATCTATATAGGACAGTAGGCCCATATCTCCTGTGTTAGGGTTGGGCAGTTTTTGATAGGGATGGTGAAACAATACCTTATGAAGATTTGAACCTTTTGAATCGTGGTATTTAAATTTCATTCAAAGCTCACTCAAAGCTTCATTCATAATGCTTGTTGGTGACATCTGCAGACACAGTGGGATGACCAGTAGTCAAACAATGGTGCATTTTTTAAAGGATTATTTTTATGCACACTTTTTGTAATTTTTTTCTGAAGATGCCTCTATTATTTTTGTGAACAAGACTGGTTAATTAGCTATCTGACTCCAGTATTGTCATGTTATAAATTATGTTTTGAATAGAGCTCACAAGATTATAGGGCATTTACAAAGGGGCTATGAATGTGATTTGGTGTGCTGGGTAATAACTGCAATTAGCCACACCAATTACTACAACCAACAAATATATAATTTCAGTGACTTCAGTCTCTTTATGTAGACTTCCTGCTTTTTTCAGTGTCCCCCCAGTCAGCTAAAGGCAGCCAGATGGTTCAGTCTGAATGAACCTGAAAGTGGTTTAAACGTCATCAGTCACAAGGCTTTTTCCAGAATGAAGCAAGAAATCACTTTGAGACCAAAATAGTATTTTTTGAGCAATTTGACAAAAGAAATTCTAAAAACTTGAACCGACTGCTATGGGCGACGCCATATTGCATTGCAGGCTCAGCAAAGTTAGTCTGTGACATCAGGGCGTCAACTCAAAAGACAGTCTCTTTACAAGTGTGTCATGCAGTCTGCCAAAGTTTTCCTCTCTTTTCTAAAAATCCTAGATTACAACTACAGTACCAGAAAATCATGACAGACAATAGTTCATGTTTAGGGGATTCTGACAGCTCAAATGTACTCTTTTCTCAAGAGTTTTTTTGAGAGTTTTGACGAGTTTGGCATAGAACCTTATCAATTTGAGCCAGAGATCAATGTAGCTTCTGATCCCGCGGAGATGAAGCATCAAACAGTGAATGTAATCAGGCGTAGGACCAAGATCGGCTTTCAAATTCTGGCTGGTAAGTTTTTCCTCTGTTTGAGTGTTTTGCTGCAGCTGGCTGGATTTCAAAGTATGGGAAGTGTATGCTTCATGGTTGTATGTATCCCACAATCCTGTGCGGACAGAAGAACGTGATGTCCATTTAAAAAGGACAAAATGTGCATTTTTGTCACAAGTCGCAATGCCACAGATGTCACAAGTCACGAGGGAGCGTCCCATTGGCATGCAGAATGCTGGGATATCTGAGACAGCGGTGTCAACACACTTGAATGTGCATCATTCCACCATCAGCTGGTTGTGAAGCTGATTCAGAGAGACGGGCAGCACTGTGAATCCTCCAGATGCCTATGTCCACACAGGAGCGGCACATGCGGCAGCAGCACCTCTGTGATCAGCTCCAAGCAGCCACTAGGACAGCTGACAAGACCGTCGGATAGCACAACAGGCGAATATCAGCTCTGACTGTCCGAAACCGTCTGAGGGAGGCAGACCTACGAGTCCGCCGACCACACTGAGGTCTCAACCTGACCGCCGTCCGTCGGTGGTACAGACTCGACTGGACTAACATTCACCTACGCTGGACACTTGCACGGTGGAGGAGGGTGTTATTCAGCGATCGCGATTCCAACTGTACCGTGCTGATGGCAGACAACACGTATGGCGACGTGTGGGCGAGCGTTACACTGACACTAATGTCATGCGCTGCGTGGCACATGGTGGTGCAAGAGTAATGGTATGGGCAGGGATATGCCATGGACAGCTTACCCGTCTGCATTTCATTGAGGGTAACTTGAACGGGCAGCGGTACCGCGACGAGATCCTGAGGTCCATAATCGTATCGTTCGTGCGACTCCATCACGTGACAGTCCAGCACGATAATGCCTGGCCACACAGTGCCTGGATCTGCTCAGAGTTTCTTGCTGAGGAGGATGTCCCTGTTCTCAATTGGAAAGCATGTTCGCCTGATATGTTACTAGTTGAACACCTTTGTGATGAATGAGACAGCATTCCACAGGCCACTATTGAAAATGTTGTGAACTCCATGCGCCGGAGGTGTACCGCTTTACGTGATGCTGATGGTGGACTCGTTACTGAGTGCTATGAACTCTGCCCGCTGACCCCTGTTGGGTTCAGGCTGTGAGAACTCATGAATTGTGTACAGTAAATTGTTAGTCATGTTTCTGTTGCTTGAATATTAAGGCAAGAATAAAATAATAATTGTTTTGTTGAAATATTTCCCGATTGATAAAAAATAATTTGAAAAAAATTACTTTGTGCATTTATATTTTTGTTCAGTAATAATACTAAATAATAATAATAATAATAATACATCAAATTTCTAAAGCGCTTTTCTAAAAACTCAAAGATGCTTTACACAGGAGCAAATCAGCAAAAACAGAGTGACAAGTTAACACATGAACAGGACAGATAATAACAGTAAGGGGGGTGTGTAGGAGGATGGTCAGACGTCGTAGGCGATCTTGAAGAGGTGGGATTTCAGTTGACTTTTGAATGAGGTGAGTGTGTAAGAGTTCCCGATGTGGAAGGGCAGGGAGTTCCAGAGGGTTGGGGTGGCGTTGGCGAAGGCTCTGTCCCCCACGGTGTGGTACTTGGTAATGCGGGTGAGAAGGTTGGGATCAGCAGAGTGGAGGCGGCAAGTGGGGTAGTGGCGGTGGAGGAGATCAGTCAGGTATGAGGGGGCGAGGTTGTTCAGAGCGTTGTAGGAGATGAGGAGGATCTTGAGGTTGATGCGTTGCAGTAATGGGAGCCAGTGAATGTGGTGGAGGATGGGAGTGATGTGTTCACTGGAGCGGGTGAGCAACTGGGCAGCTGAGTTCTGAACATATTGTAGTTTATGGAGGACAGTGGATGGGAGGACATAGAGGATGCTGTTACAATAATCTAGCCTGGAGGTGATGAAGGCGTGGATGAGTGTTTCAGCGGCTGAGGAGGAGAGGGAGAGGCGGAGGCGTGCAAAGTTACGGAGGTGGAGGAAAGAGGTTTTGGTGACGTGATTGATGTCTGATTTAAAGGAGAGGGTAGGGTCCATAAGGATGCCGAGGTTTCGGACCAGGGGTGAGGGAGTGAATGAGTGACCATCAATGCACAGTGAAAAGATGTGGGATGAGGGCAGAAGGGATTTTGGGCCAATGATGGTTCCCGTTTTACTGCAGTTTAGTTTAAGGAAATTGTCGTTCATCCAGGTTTTTTTGTGAGTGAGGCAGTCGGTGAGAGTGGAGAGAATGATGGGGTGATGGCTTTGGTGGAGATGTACAGCTATGTGTCATCGGCGTAGCAGTGGAAAAGTAAACCATGTGACCAAGTGGGAGCATGTATAGGATGAAAAGAATGGGACCGAGCACCAATCCCTGGGGGACTCCGTGTCAGACTTGTGCAGGATTTGTGGTTATTGATGGAAATGTAGCGGAATCTGTCCGTGTATGTTCCATGTATAAGCTGTGAGTAAGATGGCATCAACAACAGCAGCAGAAAGGCAGAGGAAGTATCGGGCGCCTTAAAGCTGATCCTGAAAGAAGGGAGAGATGCCAGCAGTTACATTTGAGCAATTCACTTTACAATGTTTGACAGATAATATGTTGTTGTACAACCCCAATTCCGAAATAGTTGGGACAAAGTGTAAATTGTGAATAAAATCAAAATGCAATGACTTTTAAATCACACCAGCCAATATTTTATTCACAATAGAACAGAGATAACATAGCAAATGTTGAAACTGAGAAATTTTACAATTTTATCCACAAAATGAGCTCATTTCAAATTTGATGGCTGCTACAGGTCTCAAAAAAGTTGGAACAGGGGCCTGTTTACCATAGTGTGGCATCCGCTCTTCTTTTTAACACAGACTGGAGGCTCCTGGGCATTGAGGAGACAAATTTCCTGAGTTTAGCAATTGGAAGGTGATCCCACTCTTGTTTAATACAGGCTTTCAGCTGCTGGAGAGTTTTGGGTCTCCTTTGATTGACTTTTCGTATAATTATGCACCGAATGTTGTCAATCCTTGAAAGATCAGGACTGCAGGCAGGCCAGTTCAGCACACAGACTCTCCTATTATGAAGCCATGCTGTTGTAATAGCTGAAGTGTGTGGTTTTGCATTGTCCTGCTGAAATATACAAGGCCTTCCCCGGAATAGATGTCATCTGGAGGGGAGCATATGTTGCTCTATAACCTTTATATACCTTTCAGCATTCATGGTGCTTTTTAAAACATGCAAGTGTCCCACACCATATGCACTAATGCATCCCCATACCATCAGAGATGCTGGCTTTTGAACTGAATGCTGTTAACAGGAGGGGTGGTGTTTCTCCTCTTTAGCCCAGAGGACACAACGCCCATGATTTCCAACAAGACTGTCAAATTTGGACTTGTCTGACCACAGGAAACTTTGCCACTTTGCTACAGTCCATTTAAAATGAGCCTTGGCCCACAGAACACAGCAATGCGCCTGGATTATACTCAACAATGGCTTCCTTTTTGCATGATAAGAGTTTTTGGTGGCATCTATGGATAGCGCAGCGGACTGTGTTTACAGGCAGTGGTTTCTTGAAGTATTCCTGGGCCCATTTAATAATGTCAATGACAGAATCGTGCTGGTGAGTGATGCAGCAGCGTCTGAGGGCCCGAAGATCACGGGCATCCAGTAAAGGTCTTCGGCCTTCAAAAATTTTATAGTGACCTTTATTCATCAAAACATGACCCTAACCAATCAGATATAAACACTTTTCTAAATAATCTTGACATACCAACACTCTCATCAGACTAAGCAAACATCTTAGATGCACCCTTTACCATAGACGATCTCAGAAAATCCCTCAATAACATGCCCAACAATAAATCACCCGGACCAGATGGATTACCGGCAGAATACTACAAACATTTTTGGGATATTCTATCACCATTTTTCTACAGAGTCATACAAGAAATTAAAATTACTTCTAAAATACCCACACATATGAATACTGCACTGATGTCACTTGTACTAAAACCCAATAAAGATCCAACCCATCCCTCCAGCTATCGCCCTCTCTCACTAATAAACACTGACTTAAAAATTATCACAAAAACACTAGCAACAAGAATAGAGACAGTCACCCCTATATTAATCCACCCTGATCAGACAGGCTTCATCACAAATAGAAATATCTCAGACAACATCCGTAGACTCTTCAACTGAATCAATATTTCACAGCAACAACAAAACAAAACCATCATTGTGTCATTAGACGCAGGAAAAGCATTTGACAAAGTAAATTGGACATTTTTATTCACTACCCTACATAAATTTGGTTTTGGAGAGTCATTCATACATTGGATAAGAACACTCTACACCTCACCTAGAGCCACAATAACCACAAATGGGATCACATCACCAAGCTTCACACTTCACCAAGGAACCAAACAAGAATGCCCACTCTCACCATCTCTATTTGCCATTTTTATTGAACCACTCGCAGCAGCAATACGACAGAATAACAAAATTGAAAGAATTCAGGACAAAAAATCAGAACACAAACTTAGCCTCTCTGCAGATGACTTACTTCTATACTTACAGAACCCCTCCGTGTCACTACAGGAAACTTTTAATGTCATTAACAATTTCTCCAAAGTCTCTCATTACACAATAAATTGGAACAAATCCAAATCAACTATTCTACCACTATCTGAAACAGCTTGGAATTCTGCAGCCCAAAATCCACCTCTTCCACTTCACACTGGCTACATAAAATACTTGGGCATCAATATTTCCCCCAGACTGTCAGAGCTCTTTAACCTCAACTACAACCCCTTAATGAAAAAAACTGAAGATGATCTCAGACGCTGGACAAAACTTCCACTTACCCTCACAGGACGAATTGCAACAGTCAAAATGAAAATTCTACCCCAAATAAATAATCTGTTTTCAGTTCTCCCCATCACTCCCACTGTCAAATGGTTCCAAACGCTTAATTCAATAACAACTCAATTTTATTGGAAAAACAAGAAACCCAGAATTTCTCTCTCAACGTTACAAAATCAAAAATCACAAGGCGGCCTCAAAGCACCAAATTTTCTCAATTACTTTCGATCAAATCAATTACAATACTTATTCAAATGGACTCAAAGACATAAATACAATACCCCATGGCTAGAATTAAAACAAAATCGATGTAAACCCACGTTAATCACTGATCTCCCCTTCCTACCACAATCAAATCAAAAACTTAACTATAGTAAATATAACACAATCTCCACAACTCTGACAGCCTGGTGGAAAACTCACAAAATTACTAAATCATCACTACCACCATGCAAGTTCACTCCAATTTGGCACAATCCAGACTTTCAACTACACAACACCCCCTTTCAATTTCCATCATGGCAACAAAGAGGAATCACACATCTTCAACACTTATTTGAAAACAACCGACTAATTTCATTTAACACCTTAATTCAGAAGTACGGGACAGGAAGAGACCAGTTTCTCCACTACCAGCAACTTAAATATGTCATAAAATCCAAAAATAATATATACAACAACACATTAGAACCATCGAAACTAAGTACAGAGATCATGAAAATTACAAACTCAAAGAAAATCACCTCCAAACTATATAAACTTATATCCGTACAAGACACCTCAATTTCACTTCCAACGACAAAATGGGAAAATGACTTGGATATCCCTCCCAGCCCCGACTTCTGGATACAAATCAATTATAACATCTTCTCTATTTCCAGTAACTCTAACCTGCAATTGATACAATACAAAACTATCCATAGAACCCACATCACCCAAAGTAAAATGTTCAAAATGGGATTAGCAGACACAGACAAATGCATTTCAATGCACTCTGGACACTACAGACAATTACTTTCACGCCACTTGGGTTTGCCAACCGGTTCACTCCTTCTGGACAACAATAACTGGAAAGCTTTCCAGGATATTTGGCTGCAGAATTCCAATGGAACCATCACTCTGCCTACTAGGAAATACTACAGAAATGACCCTTCCACCAAAATTTAAAAATCCGTTACTTATTTCTCTAACCATCGGCAAGAAAATAATTTTTCAAAACTGGAAATCAGAAAAGTCTTGTCATGTTGCTCACAGGATCAACCTCCTCAAAGAACACATTTCAATAATCAGAACAACAGCCTACAAACAAAACACTGTATCAGCCTTTAACGAAACATGGAACCCTGACATAACCCACTTTGAACTCTTTGAACGAACTGCCAAACACACCTCCATGACCCCAGTCACAATAATCATCACATATATCACTCTACGACTCTTTAATCTTCACACCCTATTTCCTGTTTTTATTTATTTATTTATTTATTTTTTATTAGTTTTGTTGCCTATTGGCTAATTTAACAATTTTGCTCATTCTTTTTTCTCTTTCTTTCTTTCTTTCCCCTTCCTCTCTTTTTTTACTTTTCCTTCTTTTTTTCTCCCTGTCTCCCAATTCATTTTGTGTCCTGTCCAGGGGTGAAAGTAGGATTAGATTCTTACAGGAACTGTGCAAGTCAAAAATTTTGCTCGCGCGCCTTGCGCGCTCGCATCATACTCTATATATTAACAGACAGCTTTCTTTATAGTCCTTGAGTGCATAACGTGTCAGACACAAAAAATGTAATATTATGGCAAATTTTCAGATTAAGTGCAAACTTCTTTGGGAGAACAACATCAGAATAGTAACAACAGTAAGTAAAAATAAAATGCTTTCTCTGTTGTCAGCATGAAAAATAATCAGGACCCCATTAATCAATCTGCAGTAGCTCAACCCTCAGCCAGTGTTAACCACGTTTTTTCCCTAGTCTCAGTTACAGTTTTAATATTGTATGTATTGAAAGATTCAGAATAGCATCTGCTGTACCACTCCTTTTATTTTGGTCTCAACTTTAGAAAATAACTGAATACGTAGAAACAACAAAATATTTACAGTAGGCTGTTTCAATTCAAATGTAAAAGCATGCAGCCAGCAACAAATATTCAGTAGTTGACCTGCTATGGCACAAACCATTTTCTTTGAATGATGACATGTCTTCTCCAAACTTTAAACACAAACAACCAAAATTCAAACACATGCACTTCATGAGAAAACACTGAATTCATCATGTATATTTACACTGCAACTACATTTTAGTAAAATTACACAATAGCTTTCAATATACTATGTTACATGCTCAAATTTAAAACACTTGAATAAAGTAGCAGCAAAATGTTTTGCTGTATTGCATCCAACTGAGTCCTTCCTTATTAACATAATTTGAACAATTGTCAGGATGTGGGTAGGTGTCGGTGTGTCGGTGCGGCATTTTCTTGACTAAATAATTATTTCAGTGAAATAAACCGTGCTTCGTAAAGCGTTTAGAAACGATGTAAGTAGTTATTTTAAATAATTCTGACTGGCACGAAACAGCAAAGTGAGCAGTGGCGCGAAAAATATTCAACAGAAGACAGACAACATAGTATTTCAAATTATACAACTATTTTTATTTTTTTTTAATCAATATGTAATTTGTGTAGAGTCCGTTGTCATGAAATTTTGTGAAAACGAGCCCCCATTAAAAGTTGTCGTCTTGTGTCGGATATTAACTGCGTGACGAGATTATGTAAGGGATAATTTACGAGAAGGTGTGCATTCCACGGTTTAAATGCACGACGCAGAGGCAAGGTTGCCTCCGCAAAGTGCATTAAAACCGTTGAATGCTCACCTTCGAGTTGATTATCTCGCTTATACCAAGGTCATTTGCCAGAAATATCATATCGCAGCATTCTGAAATTTTTGGTGAAAGTTTTGCACTAAAAACAAAAAAACAAGCTGGTAATCATTAAACAGGCGCCGCGCCTTCTCATACCCAATAGCCTACAATAGGCCAAATTGAATTGAACCAGCTATCTTAGTTCATCTTACGTTCATGGAGAAAGAATTTTTTGCACACGCTTAACTGTTAAATCTGTTTACCAGCTGATTTGATTACGGATTCCAGCTGAAATGGAGATCATGCATAACGCAACATTATGTGCGATTATGCAGACTGTAGCTAACTTGCTACGCACAATTACAAAGAACTTAGGACGGTTTCCGCAGTCAGCGAGCTGAGATCAGTCTGCTGGCATAAGCGAACTGTCAGCAGTTGCTGACACAAGAAGTGGCCTACACAATTACAATCGTTTAATGAATAAAGCCTGATGACTTCGCTGCTGTAATATTTCCGGTCATTATCGCTTGAGTACCTATAGTTAACCGCCCCGCAGGACGCAACATGTATGACGCCGCTAAATTTACTGGAGATAAATGAGCAGCTAGGTTTCCGTTGTACCCAGCCCAATACTAGGTCTAACGTTTCTAGGGTTACAAGTTGGCTAGTGGATGAATTTCGAATGGTGAAACGACCGTAGCCGAACTACCTGTGCGGTTCCACGGTTTTAATATATACCTGCCAGCCAATCAGAAAAAAGTATTCACCCGGACCATGGTATTAGTCAAGTTGAGCGACGGGCTCGACAGCGAGTAGTGTCCGAAACCGATTTGCGTCTACAGGGTGGGTCCACAATATGCTGCTCACTAAATTGTGGATGGGGGTAGGGACTGAGTGTGAGGTTTCGGACACAGCGTGTGCATCTGACACACAGTCATAAAAATGGGCATTGTAGCAGATTGTATCCATTGTAGCAGCAAAGCCTACCTGCTACATTATGTACCGCGCCCACATCCACATTTCCCTCTCTCTGTTCTTCCTCTTCCTCGGCTTGCTCCCTCTTTCTCTCATTGAACATGAATGTAATTGTTCTTTGCATTTTTAAAACGTTTTCATTCAAGTCAAGTGTAACGTTAAGAAACAAGCGTTTGGCTAACGTAACGTTATCGGTTTCAGAAATTTGCGATATGACTTGACAGAGCCTGGCCTCCTGTCATCACCTAGGCAACCACAAGCTGACCAATAGCGCATTGAGTTACTCACGCGTGCATTTGTTTGGGAAAGAGTGTGATGGCTGCGCGCGTCTGAGAGAGGGGGGAGACTGAGAGAAAGCATATTCACATTCATATCACGTTCAACTTACTCACAATTTACTACCATAGAAGGCATATTCTGAAGATGTTTTTTGTATATTCATCAAATCTACACTAATTTCGTTACAATTCGCTTGGAAATAGAAAGGGCTCGCATCATAGCAGGGGTGAATGTTGCTTTTCCGGTTGCGTTCCGGTGCGTTCCTGTTGAAGAGGTCTAGATATTTCTTACCACCACGGCGTTCCTGTGCTTTCCGGCCTTCTTTCACCATTGGTCCTGTCCATGTCTGTCCATATCTGTACTTTCCTACTGCAATATGTATCGTATTTTTTTGTTATGCCCTTCCCTCATTTTGGGTTCACTTATTAAAATAAGAAGGAAAATAATGCCGACCCCCCAAGAGGAGGGGGTGGTGGCAGGAAAAAAAAGAAGCACAGAGAGTTTTCCAGTTTCTTTGAATTTTTTTTGCAGTTTGATGTTTAGGAACATTCTTTTTACATATTACACACCTGATGCTTGTTAATTATTTGCTAAATGTTCTTTCAGCTGACACTCTTATATATTAATTGCTTTTTCAGCCCTTTTTTGCTTGTGTCCCAACTTTTTTGTGGCCTGTTGCAGCCAGAAATTTTTAAATAAGCTCATTTTGTGGATAAAAATGAAAAATGTCTCAGTTTTAACATTTGAAATGTTATCTTTGTTCTATGGAAAATCACATATCGGCTTATGTGATCTGAAAGTCATTGCATTTTGATTTCATTCACAATTTACACTTTGTCTCAACTATTTTGAAATTGGAGTTGCTGTTGTTTTTAATTTAGGTTAATAAAACTCAATTCAATTGCAATTTATATCTGTTGTCTTTCTTATGGTTACATAATGAAATAAAATACTCATAGAAAATCCTTTGCAGTGAATTTGAGAAAAAACAAGACAACTATTTATATGTTAAGTTGTATTTGTCCCTTCAATCCCGTTACCCTCGTCTCAACCCCGTCACACCTACATGTTCATACGTTATTTTTTAAAAATGTTTAAATAAAAATTTTATGTTTGTTGACTTCTTTCTAAAATGTTGAGCGCTATCAGAAGATCATTTATTTTGAAGAAAATTCTTCAGTTAAACTACATTTTTGATGAAAAATGACAAGAGTGCTTTCACGCATAGGTACATTTCAGGCTTTAGTATAGCAAAAATGTGAGATTTTATGTCATTTTTGTATTTACGATTATTGAATTAGTGTGGGGGACATCAGAATAATATAAAAATATAGCTTTCTTTAGAAATACATTTTATGATCATGTTCAATGAGCTTCCATAGTGTACATAACTGGGTTGAAGAATAACAGTGCCCACATCTTAAAATAACATCCAATAATAATAGAGAGCTAATGCCTGAGATGGGAAAGTATGTTTTTCTGATAGTTGAACATGTCCTTAATGTTGTGGAATATACATACAAATAATACATTTTGGTAGAAAATTTGAAAAGTCCAATTTGAACCAATCTCATGGAATGACTCAGAGTGAGGAGCACATGGTGGTGGTTGTAGTGAAAACCTACAGGAAGTAGATCTCTGGGAACAAGGTTGATTACAAACGACCCATACGTTGCAAACTGAGATGAAGAAAAATTGGAGAGATATGAGGTTTTTTTCCAAGGTGTGAACTCACTCTCCAATGATTTGCAGCTGCTCAGTGAGCAAATATTTGTGCTGCGTGGAATATTCCCACAGGATTGAGTTCTTGCTAAATAGCACAACAATACTTACACTCATATTTAATATTCTGCTGAAAAATGTGATTGTTTTTGCTATTTTTCTACAAATCCTTTGATTGATACTTTGGGTTGTGTCTGATGTGACAGGAAGATCATACCAGGTTCTGAACCAATGCTGTTCATTCATTTAACATATTTATCAGGAGGTAAGTCAAGCTGTGTTCTGACACTGAGGTAGCATGTCATCTAGATCCCTATTTCCCATCATTTATTTGTGCAAACAAGGCGACTTTCTGTTGCAAACAAGTACAATGCTGAGCTAATCCTAGAAATCTTTTTGAATAGGCATATATATCATAGGTATTTTGTGTGTAAATAGCCATTATATTTTATTTGGACTATACGATAAAACAAATCAGTAAAGTCATCAGTCTGTAATGTTGTTTGAGAGCTTCTTTCTTTCAGTTTTTGAATGATTTTCAACCTACATTGGTTTGCTGCTGGACTGAGAGTGCTCATTTTTTGTTTGGAAGATATTTATCAAAGTTATCAAGCAAAATTTCAGGAGCAAGAGCACACCTCAACCATCACACATTTAGAGCCTCTTATAAATACACACCTAACCCACTCTTCCCGTTTCACATTTTTACTGCGTGCCCCTCCCTCCCTCCCATTCCGTTCCTTTCTTCCCTTCCTTCTCTTTTCTCCCTGTCCTTTCAGGGTCCAAGGGGGTTGGTTGTGCCCAGATGCAAAGGCAAATTTCCTATCATAGCTTTCCAGAAATTGCAGGCAACAAAGTAGCTGAGTGAATATAAGTGATATGTGAATTCCCCTCTCACATATTTACTCATTCCCTACAGCAAGCTGCTGCCAATGGCTCGGCGAATTCTACCATACCCTACAGTAAGCCGGTGACAGCGGCGTGGATGACGTCATTCGGAGTACCGTTGAAAACATGCATAATACATGAGTATTGCGTCAATCTGACCATGAGTAATAGCGACCTCGACCATTTGCAGTCCGATGAAAACACGAAATCAGTTGACAATCGTATTGATGGGCCACCTGTACATCAAACACAGGAGGGGAGGGGCCATGGCCGAGCCAGGACACGTCGTGGTCAAGGAGCACGTAGTCAAGCACTTAGTCGAGAAGCTGCTCAGTGTCACGTAGCAGGCAACCTAAATGACAATTGGAATGATGTTACAAATACTTAAAATGACGCTGCTACTTTATTTTGAAAATACAGATGTTTGACTAAACGTGTGTTTATATTGTGTAATTTTCAGGAAAAGTATTCCATTCAAATGCGACAATTTTATAAGAAAGTTTTCCGTAGGGAATGAGTTAATGCTGTTCTTTTCAATGAACTTTTAAATGCATCTTACAGATGGCGTGGTCCTTACCAGAGAATTGGGTAGAATTGTCACAGTTGGTTAAGTTGTTTAGCTCATTTATAGTTCTTTTTATTTTGTTTCTCCATCTTTTCCTTTTTCTTGAGTCATCAGCATGTCTTTGTTTCCCTTTGTTTTCCCTCCTCTCGCCCTCCCCCCTCTGTTCCCTCGCTGTTTCGCATGACCTTGTTTGTAACCTCGCCCCTCCCGGCTCTCTCCTGCTATCATTTCCACCTGTGGAGACTCCCTAATCACTTCTCACTTGTTATTTACACTCTCTGCTTTTTCTCTTTCACTTCAAGTTTGTCTCAGTTCTTTCCAATTACTTACGAGCTTTATTCAGAGTCCAGATTCCCACTTTTCATCAATCTTCTTTGTTCCGTTTTACCAGTTTAGATTGCTCTTTTTGACTGTTTACTTTTGGCCACTACTTTGCTTGATCACTGGTTTCTGATTCTGCCGCTGTTCCTGTATTGCATTCTGCCTGACTGGTTCCTGGATTTCTGCCTGCTTTTGGACAGCGGGTTTCCACACTGCATCTATACAGCAACCCAACCTCAGGTTTTCCATTTTGATTGTCTGATCCTGATTTTTTGCTGCAATAAACAGAGTGAAGCTTTACTCATCTGCGCTTGAGTCCTGAGCCCACATCCTGTCAAAAATAAGGAATGGCATAAGTGCTACCTACTATATTGGATGTAATTATACTGTGCTGTTATTCCTAAAAATAGGAGGGCAGAAAAAGTTACAATGTGTAGTAACTGTAAGTGGTAATTTGACTCTAAAAATGTGTCTAACAGATCAATAGGGACGAAAAGGGCACAGATTTCTAATACTAATGAAATTGTGTCTAATTGCTGAAACAAAAAATATGCACCTGGAAGCATCAGCTGATGCTTATGAAGAGACTGATGAGTTTATCACTAAGGAGGGAATTGTGTTGAATAAAATAGAAAGGTTTTTCTACTTACCAGTGGAGATTAATCCATGTGCATCACAGTTTTATGTTCAGTACATAATGCTGGAATCCCATATTAGCCTTTTTACACCCCAAAAAGGTTTTTTTGTTTTCTAGCGGCATGGCAGTACAGAGGGTGGCACAGCTGTCTCACGTCAAGAAGCTCACGTTGATTCAAATTTTGACTTGACCTTTTCCTGAGTGGAGTGAGCATGTGCTCCTTTGAGGCAAACAGTCCAAAGACATGAAGACTGTGTAGACTGTAGACTCTGAATTTAAATTTGTGAGTGTGTCCTGTGATAAACTGTAGAGCAAATCAGAGTGATTTCCTGCCTCTTTACTTCTTGGAAGTACTTACCCCACCCTCCACAATGCTGACCAAGAAGGGAGAAAAACGATGGATGGATTGCTATTTTATGCACATACTATTTCTCCAGTACTTTCTGAACATACAAATCAGATGTGTATTTAACAAGACTAACAGTCAGGAACAGAAACTTTCATGCTTTGCTCATGACCATTCAAACTGCTCACAGTCTGCGTGAATAGAAAAGTGGTGCACTCTCACCAAATATAGGTGCATTGAAGGCTATTACAGAGAAATCAAATTGGCCCACTATCTTTTTAGTTGTTATAAGTCACTACAACAAGTATATTCCCCAACTTTCGAAAGCATTCTGTGGGTAATCAACAATGAAAAACGCTTTTCCCCGCTTTCGCTTCAGCACCTTAGATGTCAAGTGGAACCTCAATTGGAAATCATTCAATAATTAAAGGAAAACCTGGTCAGCCATGAGGATGTTCAATGAATGGGCAGTCAAGCTTAGGATGTCAGTGCAGGCTCTGAATATAAGCTTATATCACTGGCAGTCACGCTGTGTTATATCTCCAGAGCCCTGTTGTCCCAAGTATGTTTTGTCCTGCTGATAACACACCTAGGGCCCAATTTCACCTATGATATGCAATACAGAGGACGACCACTACAACCTCATCCAACATGCTTAAATGGGAACGGTTCTTCTGAGTTTATTTAAACATATGTCTACACGATGTGATTGCTCTGGTGGGCATAATATAAAGAGTGGGGGAATCATATAAAAAGGCCAGCTCACTTTTCAGTACAAAATACTGCCACCCTATGTCAGTGCTGTGATGAACATACAAGAGGAAGGTCCACATGTAGGCTGATTGACATTTCTTATTTCTGTTAGGTGCTGGCCTTTATTTTGAGGACATTAACCCTTTGAATCCTGTATTATACAAAGGGGTCGTGACTACCACCTATCCTGAAACTCGGCTTACGGAGATGGGAAATCCTCCGGGCCGTAAATAAGGTACATGACAACCAAAAGTCATGTGGTCAAAGTCAGATTTTTGGAGACCAGTTTTCTAGCATTTCGAGTTGTTGCACATTTTTTATCCAGCCACCAAACTGGCCTACAGGGTTCAAAGGGTAAATACACATTTTTTTCAGTTGCATTTTCTATCATAATAAACTTCTTTGGTGCTTTTTTGTGGTTTAACAGAATCAAACAGACGATGTTCACTATCAAAGGCAATAATAGCTGTGCAGGAATTCGTATAGGACTTCTTTACTACATACAGTGCCCATGTACTGTATACTGAATACTTTATGATACTCTTCATAGTTTTGCGATACAGAGTATTTGCCAGTATGTCCGTTGCAACACGGTTAAATGTTGATAAAGTTATCACAATCTCTGAGATTTTGATGGAATGCTACCACTTATTGGGCTCTAAATACGTAGACCAGGTGCAGGCGCAGCGAATGGGGGTGCGCCGCGCCGACGAGGTGTGTCCAGGCGTATGTTGCAAATGTGCCCAGTGCAGCCTGGCACAAGTACTCCTCTGTCCCGCCTCCATCCTTCCTCCCGGCGCAAGTTGCAAAGAAGGCGTGTTTGGGTATAACAAAGCCGAGTCAAGTCTTCACCAATCAAATTAGCTCCTCTCCTCACCTTTAATGTATTGGAATATAGGAGCCTCTGTCTTATGTCTGCATGATGCATTAATGTTGCATTTTACTTTGCTGCTTCAGGCATGTTTTCTGCTCTGCTTAAGTCTATAATAAGCATTACGAATATGAGTTAGCTGGCTGGCTAGGGCATTCTTGAATTATTCCCATTAGCGAACTTGAATGGAATTTCAAAAGGAAACTACGCCACATCATTCAAACTTATGAGGATGGAATGAAATACGATGGGTCGCTCATTTATTTCTTCTGCCTGCAACATTGGGAAGAGAAACAATGGATAGCGTGTTCCTATTATTAAGCCTTGTTGCTGCTTAAAATTTTGGGATTAACATGCATGGACAACAATGCAAGATACGTTACACATTTATGTTCACGATGTGATCTTAACTCAGTACGAGATCATAGCAATCAGGCTGTATTCCTTTCTCCCACTAAAAACGATAAAACCTAAGTTACAATAATAGCAACCTAGTTTGAAGCCGCTTGCACACTGGACGTGAAAAAATTTTTTCGCACGACAGATTGCGGTGAACGCATGTCTCTACGTGTCCGAAAGTTGGACAGGGTTTTAATATATCTCCGTGTTCGACAGTCGGATGGTTTCAATATAACTCCGTGTCAGACAGTCGATTTTTGTTTTTAATTTCTTCAAATTTACTGACTCTTTTAGATATTGAATGTGAATGTTTCAATAAGAGGGCTCAGTTCTTCAAGATGAGCAGCGAGAATTTCAATCAATGTTTCAGTTTAAGCTCTGCTCAAAAGTGAGTCGACAGAGGCGCGGGACAATGTACAATGCCTGTCGGACATTAAATGCAAAATACTTTGTGTCTGACTGCCAAAAAAGAAAAAAAAGGGACGATTTCAGCAGATTGATAATGAAATAAAGGATAAAAAGAAGCATTTTAACAACAAACATCATCCAATGAACACTGCGATTTATTTATTTGCGGGCAATCTTTTCTGGATGTTCTGTTTGTTGGTGATATATTTTTATTCTTTATTTCGTTATAAATCTGTTCTCATATCGATACTTTTACTTATCAATACTTTTACATATCAATACTTTTACTTTTTGCCGGCAGTCGGACATGGAATATTTTGCATTTTGCGTCGGGCATATCATTTATTCACACTGTCAATGGTCATGGAATTGATTTGCTCACTGACTACAGGCACTATTTTATCTCTGATGTGGAAATAAAGCATGAATCTGTTCGATCCATCAGTCTAATTTTCAAAAGAGAGACCGAATAAAGACTGTTGTCTATCTTTAACGGAAGAAAACAGACAAATAAAAAGTTGATAGCTATCAATTTACATTTTGTGAAGGTCGAACACAAACATGGCCAAGTTTGCACATCTAATAATTCCTAGAATACTGGAAAAATTAGACCTTTTATGAATTTCGGACACGGAGATATATGAAAACCCAGTCCGGCTATCGCTTCTTTGCCTTGACTTTGTATTCAGTCGTGCAAAAAATTTCTTTTTTGTCCAGTGTGCAAGCGGCTTTACTGAGTACACAAGCATTATATTTACGCCCTGCCTGATGCCGTGGCAGTTTGTGGTTGGCTGAGAAAGATGTGACATTGTTAATTTGCATCACAGATCTAGCTGCATTGATTAAGTCAGGTCGAGTTTCCATTACGAGTGCCAACCGCCTTTCATCTGACATCAGGACAATTGATATCGATACTATAATTTATGTGCTGATTCAGATGGATACATTAAATAGTGGTTGCTGTAATCATTTTTTGCACTGATATGTGCCTGACATTCTGGAAACCTGCCTGTGAGATTTCGGTAACGTGTGCGCACTGTGCGCCGTCAGCCAAATTACCACTGCACAGAAAGTAAACCAGGTTGGAGCAGGCGAGCTTTCTGCGCAACTTCAGCGAGGACTTTTTCTACGAAACTGTCACTGCGTCTTGATGAATATGTGACACCTCCCCCTACTGCGCCGCCACACCCATCTCGGCACACGTTCGTCTACCAAAGGCTGCGCACGGTGTTGCACCTCAGGAAATTACCACTTCGCAGGCAGCACCGGACAAAATTACCACTGCGTGGGCTGCGTCAAGCTACGCCACACTGCGCCACCCTGCGCTGCGCCAAGAAATTAGAGGCCATTGTGTTAATAAGTGTAATACAGCAGGCTACAGCATGAGGCTATGGCCATGTCCTTTGAAATTTGGCCATTGTAGTAGGCTTATGTTATTCAATCATCTTTGATGTATGATACATTAAGTTGCGTCCAAAGTGCAATTGCAGAAAATTGGCAAGTAAGGCCAAGGATATTGTTATTGTGACTGCAGCCTAAAGGGGATTTTGATCGCTTTGATTGCAGACGTCTACAACGATCAGAGAAAGATGTCTCGAGCACTTCTCTTCGGTTAAATTCTGAACATACTTAAACCATTTATACTCAACCACAAAGGCCTATTCTACACTTTCTCAGTTGACACAAATGTAGCCTTCTGTGCATTGTCTGCATATCACAAATTATTCTTCTGAACTGAGTAGATAAAAGAACTAACATGAAGCAAACTTCGTTTTTGAGCCTCACATGCTACAACTGCCAAGTGTTTTCTGAATATTATTCAACCATACTTAAATAAACCTGCACTAGGGTGAAGCAGGCTGTGAGAAATAGCACACGGGCACCACAGGTAAGTTAGATTATTATCAATTCCAAATGTACCTTGCATGGACATAATAAAAATAATCATAATAAAAAAGATGCAATCTTGTTGCATTATTCATATTATTACCTTTAAATGCAGTCACATTATTCTGTTTGAAATTTAAAAAAAGGTTACAATTCAGGTTGATGTGTTTCTGGCAAGTCATATACAGTCTGCTTTGCAGAGAGATACCATGAAATGCCTTTTGCAACCTCATTTAAGTGACACTCCCACTGGTGTTATCTAATTTACATGGAAAACACCCTCTAAATACAACCCCACCCTTGATATTCATCTCTCTGCTGACATGTCTGTAGCCCTGGCAGAAAAATCTGCTACTTCTCATGGCTGGGGGAAAATAGAATTAGGCGTAGCCATTAGTCTGTGCTCATGTCATCAAATGTCGTGAATGCAGAAAACTTGGGCCCCAAGGTATCACAGGGTAAACCATAGCAATTACATTGCAGTCTGGATGCTTTTTCCTTAAAGGGACTTGCCGACCTTTAACTTTGGCTTTAATGGAGCCAGAAGGAACTTAATGGCAGTGTGTAGTCGTGTACAGTTTCGAGGATGGAGATTTGGAAAATACTGTGCTGCACAATATGGTGGTATTATTAGTCATCCAACTTAATAACTTGGCTAGTCGGTCTGCTGCAAAATGCTGGTCTCGGAATTCCTCGCACTGGCAGGATGATCAATGAATGCATGAAGTTATTTATCCATGCTCAGCGTGTGTTTATGCATAAAAGTGGGGCAACTCGTTGCTGGGCCTACTCTGCACATATTATGGAGAGCAATTAACTCTCACAGTACATTACTGCCATTCCTTAAGAGCCCAGTTGTCTTTCGTCATGTAATTATTTCCAAAAATCATTACAGGGAACTGGTTGTGGAAAGCCAGAGGACCTTGACATACCTGACCTGTATGGCCTGGGGATACAGCAGCACTGACCTGCTCATTTAGTGCTGTACAGAATTGGCAATGTAGCCCCTCACAGCACTTCACAAAAATGCAGGTCAGTGGGAGGTGCCTGCAGAAGAAACCGACGAGGGAGGTTATGCCCGACACACAAGGAAAAATGGCACATTTGGAGTTGTGTAGTTGGGTGCCTAGATTTTTTTTTTATTCAGCTAGTGTAAGATATTGGGCCATTAGACTTGCATGTCCTATTCTCTGTAAATGACTTCTGTTGTACAGTTGAGCTGTTAGATTGGATCTACGTTTTCAGTTTATGAATGAAATGAATCTGTTTTGCAGTACTGGTATATGTGTTCTTTGCGCTCTGTTAATGATAAAAATGAATACAGTGTGCAGTAGGGCTGTTAGATTTAGGGCCATTAGACTTGTTCAATGTGGTCTTTTAATGGTTCAAATAGATTCAGGGTGCAGCGGGGCAGTTAGATTTGTTCTCACAGCCTCTCAGTTAATGAAAGAATCAATCTGTTGCATGGTAGAGTAGTTAGATTTGTTCTATGCATTCTGTTTATGATAAACCTCAATACAGTGTGCAGTGGCGCAGTCATATTCAGGGCCATTAGACCTGTCCTGCATTGTGTTTTAACTGTGGAAATGAATTCAGGGTGCAGACGGGCCCTTAGATTTTTACTTTTTTTTTTGTCTCAGAAAGAAAAGAAAGCATTGCACAGTACTCTCATTACATCTGTTTGGTGTTTTCTGTCAATAACAAAAAGAAAATGAGTTGCACAGTTGAGTTTTTAGATTTATTCTTCGCAGGCTGATGATGGTTGAAATGAATGAGGTGTATGATGGGTGCAGGATGTTGATCAGGAGATCATCAGAAACGGCGAGCATTTTATGTAAATACCCTCTGCCCCATCTCCCCTCCTACACCTCCTTCCTCATCGCTGGCTGCGAAAAATGATTGTCGTAATCGCAGATGACTGAAAGCTCAACATAATCTAGGATAATGAAAGAAGAGAATGCAAGTACAATTTTCAGATCCTGCCCGGCCCTGAAAGTGCAAAATAACGCTATACTGGCAGAACGGAACAAGACAGCACTTTAATGAAGCCTGTGTGCCGTATCTATTATTATTCAGAAGTAAACACAACCATGCTAATGACAATCCTAAAATTTTCAGGTAAAATTTTTCTTTTCTTTTTTTTTTTTTGAAGAATTTGAAAGCAAGGAAAGCCAGGATGTGGCACACCCTAAAAAAGGAAGAAAAAAAAAAAGATTCTGGTGACTGTTGTTAGGAAATGGCATCTGATGCATAGCAACTTGACATAATGCGTATTTAAATTGAAAAACTGAACGTCATCAACCGAGCAGCTCCGCAGAATGTGTGAGTGATGGGGGACCGTTCCGCATTGATGTATGTAAATGGTTGAGCCGAGGCTCGGAGCTGCATAATTGCATAACGTGATTGAAAGCTTTTCCCGCACTGGTGATTGTGAATGTAACCTGGGCTAGTTATGCACAGTAGAAACTAACAAATGAATCACGCAAAGCTCTTTCCATTTCAGAGGAAACCATAAATGTCACCGTTAACAAAACGCATAATGGAGTAGATTCTAAATGCAAGTAAATATATTAACATTAATAGGAATTGAATTAAATCATTATGGAGAGCTGGGAGGAAGGGAGGAGGAATGGGGGGGAAAAGTGAAGCTCTTTTGACTGAAAAAACTGGCGTCCACCAAATTTTGGGTTTGAGGTCAGCGACGCGACAACATTGGTCTTTTTCAGTATTTAGCCTCTTTTTTTCCAGAACATTCTGGTGGACCCTTCTGGCCTCTCAGTAGAGATGGATGGGGCAGTAACTGTTGTGTGACATTTATCCTGAGGCCTCGCCCTGCCTGGTACAATTGATCCAGGCCAGGGTCCTGGGCTGAGGGAGTGCCTGGAGGTCCTTGCTTCCTCTAGAAGCTACGCCTCTTCCTTATCTCTCCCTCTGCATTCTCTCTCCCAAAACAGAAATAAAACCTGGGAGCTTAGGCAAGGTGAAAGTTTCCTTTGCTCGGTGCAATTTAGAGATTGACAGTATCAATAAAAGTTCTGAAATAAAAGCCCTGTGTTACACAGAGGCTGAGAGAGGACTGGAGAAAACAGACTCTGCGATGTTATGGCACTCCTAATGTGCTTGGGTCTGCAGTGAAGTCCTTCATCATGCGAAGACCCGCAGCTCCAATTCGATCCATATCATACTGCTGTGTATTGCAATGGCGCAATAGACTAATACAGCTTTAGCTTTCATTGTTTTGTGTAGTAATTATACTCAGGGCAGGTTCTGGGCATTAGAAACATAAGCCGTAAGCTGAGGAGCCATCAATTAAAGGGGATGGGGGGCAAACTGCCAGCATCAACCCCCAACATGACCCCCCATCCATATTTACATATACGCGCTTAGTCCACACTCTAGCACATACTAAAATTATGTTCTATTGAAACTCTAATTGCAAGGTTTTCACAAAAGCCTCATGGGCACCTGAAGTAATGATGATGCTGTGCACCACAGGATTCTGAGCTAAAGGAAAACCAAAATTGCTCCATATACACTCTCAAGAAAAACCTGAAAAGAAAATAGTTTTGTTATGCAAAATGTATTCATTGACAGCAGACAGATACTCACATAGGTTGACATTTATTTTGCGAAGACATTTACCAGGGAAAAACAGCAGAGTTCATTTCAGTAAAGTGTAGTGTTGCTGAAACTAGGTTTGATTTCTTGGTTGGTCACTGTGGTCATTCCCTTGATCAAATTTCATAAACTGAATTTCCTCAGCTTCATATAGTATCTAGCTGTATAAATGGATATTTTGTCATGAGAGAATAGGCCGTCCAAGTTATTCAGTTTTTGGTGAATGCAGGTGATGCTTGTATTTCATCTTCAGTGGGAGTAAAGTCAACTGGTTACCTAGAATAATTTGACTGTCTTGTAAAACAGGGTGTTACACAGAATTGTGCTCGCTATAATATACAGTGTCTGTTAATGTATCATGGGATGAAACAAAATTTCATACTCATTCATATGATGAACCGGTTTCTGATACTGTTATACTGTCATTTCATTTTGACAGTATAACAGTTCATTTAAGATTGTCATGGATACACAGTTAAAAATTTTGTCTTTACGGATTTCTAGGACAGTCTCCCCATAATTTTTTTCTTCAGTTCTCTCATGCAAGGTCAATCCTTGCAGCCACAGAATACTCAGCATACTAATTGGCATGAGCACTCCACTGTTTAAGTGTACATATTTTCAATAAATTACAGAATAACAACAATAATAATGCAAAATAGTTGCATTATATCACATAGCAGCAAGATAGGTTTTTTTTTTCATGGATTGAGGAAGATCTTTATCATCTTGCTCATGATGAAAGAAAATTAAAATGTATTAACAGAGGGCAAGTGGTAATCAGAATAAATCTCCCTCTGAAGGTCCAAAGACCTGGCTTGGAGGAATAATTTAAAAAGGCACACTGTGATCGCAGTTCATTACAGAGAAACTGACCAGTTCATCCACATTTTCTCAGTACCGTTGTGCCATGACAGTTCTTTTCAATTAAGTTCCTCTCTTGTTAGAACAAAGTTACTTTAATTATTTTTGCTCTGAGATGCCGTGTCAAATACATGTAAAAACACAACACTCAGACAATGACAGATATTTGACTCTTCTGGAGGTGTCAACACATGGGTTTTTATTATCTTTTGTGCTGCACAGATCTCCTCTGCCAATTTCCCATCCAGCTGTTATCTTTGTTCACTTCTCTCTGGTCAGGTTTGTCCATCCCAGTATATGGATATGAGGCAGGGACACACCTGGGACAGTTTGCCTATCCATCTCCAGGATCCATCAATTTGGCAGCCAATAAATATGAGTTTTTTATTTTCATTAAATCTCTCAATAGATTGAAAAGTTTTAAAACTGAAGCCTAAAAGAGTTGCCTCCCCGCCTTAACCAGACTTCATTGTGAATTCTTCTTCTTCAAAAAAAGACTCCTGGATATATGCCACTCTGTAGAATCATTTCAACCTAAAAATGGCACACATCACAACAAACTGAAAAAAAATCTACATCTGATGAAATACTGTAGGTACTATCAGTTTCAAAATCAGTTTGATTTTGTACAAAACCAGAAATTATCTAAATGAACAAATCACACTCTGCTTGTAGAGCAAAGATCAACACTCTACACACCTAACTCAGCACACCTATTCTGGCTAATTAGCGGCTCATCAGGATCTCTAACTGGAAACTCTGGCTGGAGCGAAGCCTCCAGGATGGCATCCCGCCAGGATCATAATGAAAACCCCTGGTGTGGACTCCAGGTTTTGTGATACACAGCAAAATGGGTAATTTTGACTTTTCGAACTCCAAATCAGGTTAAGCATAGGAGTTCTTTAACTTCACATTGGTGTGCAAACTTTTGTGTCATGCGGGGAAAAAAAGGCTTTAGATTTTTCAAAATTCGACAGACCGAGTTATGAAACCATGAAAACGACTGAATCGGTTAAAGATTTCTAATATTAAAATGGCATGGGGAATTATGTTAAATTTCCCTCATTAATGTTATAATTTCATAGTTGAATAAATTATGTTGGGTGTATAATGGTACAGCTGCCACTATTGGGGTTTATGCGCTGTTAAAACAGCAAAGCATCCCATGGTTACAGAGCGTGTGGACGTGCAGGAACTAATTCGGTCTGGTTGCTCACAGCTCAGGGCATCTCTCTCCCCAGACAGCTGTTGCAATTGCCTTTGGCACTTGGTGAGTGGGGGGTGGATAGTTCTGGGTGGATGTACAGCCATGAACAGAAAGAGCACATATTGCACCAGATCACAGTTTAGCAGCAGCTCACACCACCCCATAGCCTTAGCATGCGGAGAAGCTGAATCTGTTCAAGGACATGCCTGGAAAAACAAAGTCACTGGCGGAAGTGTTGCTGGTTGGCCAGTGGGGGGCAGTCTTCTGTTTGAAGTAAATGAAATGAGATGATGCAGAAGCAGCGCTGCAGAGGATGTGCTTCTTTGAATTGGATGATAAATGGAGTCTTAATATGGTAATTGAATATCCTATGGCATTTTTAGAGAGTTTATGTCCATTAACCTCGGTGTTTTGGCCAAATTCCCACAAAATCTGACTCTATGCACCTGCCATCTGGTTAGCTATGCAGTCACCGCAGAGTTTGCTTTGATTCTTGGAGTCTTCGCTGCAGGGAGAACAGGGCTCTCAGTTGACATACCTGATTATTTAAAAACAGATTAGAAGCAAAGGTTTACTTTTCTTCTCTCTCTCTCCCTCTATCTATCTCTCTCTTTTTGCTTTACTTTAGGTCACTGAATAATGATTTTGGTTTTACTCCTTCCTTTATCGGTGTAATGATGTACTGCATCTTGTAGGCTGCAGCCATTTGATCCATACGTAGGTGTCGAAAGTATGTAAACAGTGAATCAGTTAATGTCAGAGCATATTCTCCACAAATATTTCAAAACATAATCTCTTTACACCACAGGGAAATACATCCCTTTGCTGAGAGAAACGGGAAACATACGGTGTGTGAGTATGTGCATGCATGTGCACGTTTTTGCGTGCATTTGTGTGTTTGTGTGTGTGTGCATAAATGTGACTGTGCAAACACATGTGTGGCTTTGTGTCTGTAGAGTGCAGTCAGAATTCAGAAACCTGCGGTTAGCCTTGAGAGCCAGTTAGGGTGCGTGTTTATACTGCAGGAAAAAAACCCATGCGCTGACTTACACAGTTGGAGGGCTACACTATTTAATTGCACTTGCTGACATGGATAAGTCCTCGCTCTGCGTGATTCATATTCATACGAAGGCTATGTGCAGGAGCTGATGTATGTTTGTCAGTTGCTCCTTGTGATGTTTAGATTTGTATTACATTTTGTCATATTTAAAATGGCCATTCTGCACCACTAACAGCTGGGCATTTTCATTTTAATAATTTCAATAAATTTGTTGCTGTCTAATTTATTCTAACACAGTTTATACAAGTCCAATCCAGAGCGTATGTACTCTATAAGATTTGATTTAACACAGACCATTTAACTGCGAAGGCTCTTGGAATATAGTTTGTGTAATGCAGTGACATGTATTTTTTTTCCATTCTTGATTGTGTGTTATTCTTTATGAATTACAACAATTATATGCATATTGTGGGTGACACAGTGGTGCGGTGGCTAGTGCTGTGGCCTTGTAATAAAAAGCTTCGAGCCTCAGCCCGGCCAGATCATATCTGTGTGGAATTTGCGTTTTTTTCCCTGTTGTATGCGGGGGGGGGGGGTTTCCTTTATGTACTCCTGTCTCCCCTTTCCGAAAGAAAAACTGGGCTGCGCTTGAATAGTACAGAGAGGAAAAAGTCCCCTTGTCCAATTCCAAACCACATTACCTTAACCTTGATGGAAAACACCAGTGAGTTAAGCTGCTTTCACAGCGGACGTGAAACGAATTTTTTCGTGCGACAGATTACAGTCAAAGTCAACGCAAAGACGCGCATCTTTCCATTGACTGAATGTAATTCGTAGTGCAAAAAATTTGTTTTGCGTCCGGTGTGAAAGTACAGATCTCCTAATATCTTGAAACACCTGGTACGTATTTCACTTTGCGTAGAAACTGAGTTTGGCCCTCATTTGCAATAATTAAGATTGGTGAAAATCATAAAGCACTGGCTATTAGTGTTATTTGAACTGTCAAAATCAAGCTTTTTATTACTTTTTTTCTGTTATGAGAAGTCCAGAACCTAAAAGTTTTAGTTTGATGGCGAGACCCTTGCCACTGATAAACCCACTACTATGTTTTTCCAGATTACAGGAGAGATGTAATGGAGAATTAATTTAGGACTTTTAGAAAGACAACTGTGGTGCCATGAGAATCTGACTTCGCCTATAACTAGGCAATGTAATCATGGGTCCCGCACCCACCACATTCGTTTGTTTTAGAGAATGGCTGGATGGATGGTGTGGTGCTTTAATTGCTATCACAAGGATTGTTGGGAAGGCATTTTCATCCTTCTATTCCTAAAGCATAGTCAAGTGTACCCTATGCTAATTGAGGTAAGTTTGGAAGAACCGAAGCCCCTTACCTAAACATTTAGAGAATTCAAACAGCACTTATCATAGCTGCCACGTAGAAACTTCCCAGTTATTTTCTTGGATTTTACAAACTTTCCTAAACAAAAAAGACAAATCAAACATGGCCCATGCTTTATATGAATACTTTTACCAGTGCCCCCGACCAAGGCTTTAAAACTGAGGTGAATCCCCGGGTGCTACATTGTGACTGCCCGCTATTCTGTGGTAACTATAATGGGTCGAATGCAGAGGATAAATTACCCCACAGGGTTCAATGAAGTACATCTTATCATTTGACAGAAGAAATTGGGAGTCTGCTATATAAACAATGCATGTCAATGACAGCCCATTAGACAGAAGTACGTACGTTTTTGTGCAGTATTGACAGTACTGTCTGGTGTACCGACTTCTATTACATTGTTAGGCCACATTTTGGCCTCACAAGGGCTTGTAACTAAAGCTCTTAGCCTCTGTGGTATTCACTGCCCACAGCCCTCTCAGAATTAAAGCCGCTTATTATAAGCTTGATTAATTGGTATGCTCGTGGCCTAAATGGATCTGAACTTTCGTAATGAGTAAAAGACGGTACTGAGTGAGTCAGGCCTTTACTTCGTACTCATGGGGAAGCTGGATTGGCCCTGAGATTGAGAGGTTTTAATTGAATTGTCACAGGCGGCCCTCTACCCTCCACTGACTGCCCTCTGATGTCATGGCAACAGGGCAGAACTTGTTGAAATTTCTTCGTGGGCTGCTAACTATAACGGAGAGCTTGGCTCTTGGCATAATGAACCCATGCATTCAAGGATCACTAACATTTTAAATGTTCTATTTAGATGGGCAAACTGCTCGATTTGGACTTCCACATAGAAAATGGTATGTTGATGAGCTCAAATTATTGTTAGAATATTCACTGAAAAGGATGTCCCATGTGGAATTGTTTTTCTATTAAATTCAGTTACATTTGTCCGCAGATTTTCACAATTGAGATTGACCCACAGCAGTTTACACAGGACTGGGCCTGAACCTCCAATTTGAAGTCTACAAATGCACGTATTTCCTTCGATAAAGTGTCTAAACATTAAAAAAAAAAAAAGACAAAGCAAATCATCTGCACGAGTTTTTGAGGATTCTGAGTAATTGCAAAGCTTAGGCCACAATGAAAGTGTGGCTCATCGATTGACTGATCTGGTTAACAAGATGGCTGGGCTTAGTAGCCTAACTTTTTGGTCACATTGTAGTGACTAAGTGTATCCAAGCTTGCGTTATCCATCTTATCCTTCTCTCTGTGGTTGTTCAGGCCAGAGTGAAACTATGAAGCATATTCATACAAGTGCCTTGAAAGTTATATATACATACAAAGTGGAATTCCTCATTGGTGATAAATTTTTTCACTTGACTTTACTCTTTAAAATATTTATTATTTAATCATCATTTTGCAGCTGCATTACTATTAGTTTGCCAATGGTGTGATGCCATTCTGTCACATTTATCAAAGTGTTGATTGAAGTGAGTCTGCTCATTAAATACACACCGGATCAAAAAATTTGGCCAAGCCCCCCTTCAGTGCCATACACAGATTAACTTTTGCAACAGTGTGCTGTTTGGAAAAAAATAATGTACAAATGGCTTACTACCCGCAATTAAAAAGTAGCTTTTGAAAGGAAAATCAGGTGATATTTTTCAATTATTTCTATAAAAAGATGTCTTCGCATTTATCCAAACGGCCTTGAACATTGAAACTTGAAAGAGATCTAAGGGAAAAGCTACCCACAAAGTCTCTTTAGCTAGTCGTCTAAAGCAGCTTTTATATCATATGGAACTATTTATACCGGCCTTTCATTTACAAATTACTGACTTGTGATACGAATAATGGTGCATCTTTCAACCCCAAACACCTGGTTTTGCACTACGTAACCGTGGCTGATTGGGTACAATCTGCAGCAAAGCATGCGTGACGCTTTATGGAACTAACTTCAGCATACCATTGGCTAGGGTATCTTCAGTTAGGTAGAAGAGGATGCTATCCCAGTATTCTCTGAATGGGCATCATTTTAGACCAGGGGTCTCCAGCCCTGTTCCCCCTGCGAACCGTGACCATGGTTAACCTTGGTTGACCTCTTTTCACCATGGTTTGCCATGGTTAAAGCATGATTAAAAATGGCCGACCATGGTTGAAGCATGGTTGCACCCGCTTGGGGAGTTTTTGCATCATGGTTAACCATAGTTGACCATGGTGAACCGAGGTCAACCAAGGTCAACTATGGTGTTCCATTTAAAAAAAATGTCAAAACCATGGTTTGACCAGGGTTGACAACGGTTACTGGAACCAGGGTCAACCAAGGTCAACCACGGTCATGGTTAGCAGGAGTCCTGGAGAGCTACCACCCTGAAGTTTATCACTCCAACCAAAGCAAACCACACCTGCTTTCCCAGTTACAGATCTTGACGAGCTGCTGATGAGCTGAATCAGGTGTGTTGGAGCAGAAACCTACAGGATGGTAGCTCCTCAGGAACAGGGTTGATGACCCTTGTTTTAGTCTATTGAAAGCTCCCTACTTCGTCACTTTGGCCATTGTTTTTGCACAGGAGTGTACAGAACATCATGCTTATCATCAGAAGACTGCAACACAGTGAAAGTATTCCCCACACCTTTGTCTTGTGTTTTGAACTGTTTTAGGTGAGCATGCCAATCTGGGCATAAATCATTTTATTTGCTCCCTGCAAATGCCTTTAATTTGCTAACTGCTGTAGCCATATAATAATATGATAAGTAATCCATTACGTTTTCATAGTTCACTCTGTCTATCTTAATGTGGCCTTAAAACCATTTTTTATTGCACGAAGAAATAGACATTGACGTTCACATATTGTGAGGAGCTGTATAAAGACCTGTAATTAAATAGGTTTATTACAATGACCTGGGCCTTAAGGCTTCAAAGACTTTGTCTGCGCGAAACATCTGATTGCTTCACAGAACTTTATCCATTTGATTTCTTGTGTATTTATCTGCGATTGGATGAGTTAATAAAGTAACTGGCATGAATATTGTCAGAGAGAACACAGAGAACACAATTGCAGCACAAGTAAAAGATAAACACGCATGTTTATGAAATGGAGCTGTCAGGCAAGCGGGGTCTAAAATCATTAGACTGACAGCAGCACCAGAATAACAGGCAGAATCAAAGTCTGGGGACAGGCAGCGGGCAGAACTAGTCGGGCAAATTGGGATCCAGGAAAGAGGAATCGAGCTGGACAAATGCAGGTTACGGTATGGGAAACAAACGGAATAAAGCAAGTCTGGCCCGCAGAATGGACAGAATGTTGGTATGACGAACCAGCACTGAACAAGGGAAGTGGGAGAGAATAAATTCACTGGGACGAACAAGCTTACAGGGAACAGATGAGTAAAGGGACAAGAGCAATGCAAGATTAGTGGGGCAAGATAACAAGGTAATAATGCAATTTAGGCAGATGGCAGACATGTCACATGGAAGAGAAAGGTAAGCAAGAGCGATCAGGAGATGGCACATCACCCCAGCCCCATGTCACCAACTTCTAATCTGCAAAAGGCACCATGTCAGGCCATGATTAATGTGTACACCAAGTTTTGTAAAAAAATATTGAACGGTTTTCAAGTTACCCTCCGGAAACGAAATGTTCACAGACAGACAGACAGATGGATGGACGGACGGACAGCCAAACCCATGAATATATCCCCCTGCATTATATGCCAGGAGGATAAAAAAAATCTTACACAGGCAAAACATAGAAATTAATCAAAATATTCAAAAGCACTGGGGAAAAACACAACACAAAACATCCAACAAATTGCAGATTCCTGACACAGATATGCAGTCAAATCTGTATCTGTGTTGCACTTACAAAGTTGTTGTCCACCACAAAGTCCTCTGTCTACCATGGCATATTGGAGTTGAAATTATACAGCAAATATGAGCTCAGTCTGCAGACTCATTCATTGGCGTTCATATGGAGTGTATGGTCATAGGAATTAGAGCAGGTGTAGGGAGCCCTGGTCCTGGAGAGCTATAGGCCCGCGTGTCTGGTCTCTCCTGTGGACCTGATTCAAACTATTGCCTCATTACCAAGCATCTGGCTCATTATCAAGTCCCCAACAAGCTCCATGCAGGGCTATGGATCTCAGGACAGGGTTCCCTACTCCCAAACTGGAGTATCATTTCCATGTGACATCCAACCCCCAACCCCCTGCTTTTTTAAGCAACCAAAAGTATTTGGGCAATTAGCTGCGGGAAGATAGATGCACTGGTGAGTTCAGGAACACCAAAAGGCCCGAAAGACCATGGGACCCCGAGGACAAAAAAAAAAGGAAAAACAAGAAGACGAGATTGCTAAATCATAATTGGCCATAAAACATCTAAAAAAAGATGTTATATGTTCAAAAACAATGAAAATGGAAGTGAGATGAAGTGCTCATGCCCGGAAACATGCCAACACATCGGTGAGGCATGGTGCCGGCAGTGTTTTAGCATGGGCTTAGGAAATAAGTGGCTGTCAGTGGAACTAGTTTTCTTGTATTTTCTGATGATGTGACTCCTGAGAAGCAGGAGATAATTCTGAATTCCATAGAGCTGCGGAGTTATCTGATATGATTCAACCACATGCTTCAAATCTCTTAGTTTGGCACTTCACTGTAATAATAGTAAATGACTCTCTTTGTTTAGTGCACTCCCTTTTTGTTACCATAGAGGTTTTATATTCTGTTATATTCACCTTTATTGTTTAATAAAATCCATGTCTCTGCACTTAGGTCCTCATCGACTCCTTGCCCTGGTGCCTTTTTAACATGTCCTAGTGCCAGGGCATGACCTTCACTTTCTGAGGGCAGAACTGAAGTGAGAGCATGGAGAATAAGCAGAGAATGAAGACAGCTGCAGTGATGGCCTGCCAGAGCGTAACCAGGGAAGAAAACAGTATTTAGTGGTGTTCATGAGCTTCACACTCCAGGCAGTTCTTGATCGCTAAGGGTTTATAAGCAAATATTAAAATCACCATTTAAATTATGGTTATGTTAGTTTGTTGAATTACTTTTGAGCTCTTAAAATCATAAGGGGGTGAGGGTCATGCATAAAAATGATTGCAATTCATAAAATTTTCATACACTATAGAACTTTTGAAATTAAAATTGCAAGACTGCACTTCAAGAATTGTTTATTGTTTCATTTCAGATCGATTAGGATGGTGCACAGAGTCCACATTATGACATTTGTGACAGTGTAAATAGAGCATTGGACCTGACTGTAGGTAGCATCGGAGCAGCTGACCCAGGATTCAGAGCAGTGAGCTGTGATTTCCTGATTTTAAATTTCTGGTAATTTACTCGTTACGTTTTACATGATCTAGCACTGTATCCCTGATACCTCTGCTTATTCTCTGAACTGTTTTTCGATCACTATTTATTGTCTGCCTTCACCAGCACAACTATCCAGATGAGAGGTGTGTGACTGGTGTGTGGAGTGAGTTATGAAAAAAAAAAAAAAAAAAAAACTAAGCTCATTTACTGTAAAAAATGTTCTTCATTGTTTATTTACTTAGCATGAGTGAGCGCTTCTCAAGGCCGAAGGACCTGGTGGGAAGCATATCCATATTAGCAGGAGCAAAAACAACCATAAAACAAAGCAGAGCTGAAGCAACAGTGATTTACCAGGTGGAAACAGTCCTCAAATCAGAGCTGTCCCAGTCCCTCAAGGCCACCAGAGCTGTTGGCTGCAGAGCAGGTGTGGACAGAGTCAGTTTGTCCAGGAGTTATTTTACTTCTTTCCTTCCTACAAGCGCTTGATAAATACTTTTCAGCTTCCCTGCATCCTGGTAATCAGGCTTTCATTTCACACTTTCAAGATTTCTCCAGCTTTGTCAGGACTAATAATACGCATTCACATTACTCACGTTCTTGCTATTCACACTGATTGTGTGATTAAAAAAAAAGCTGAATTAATTCCATCTACTATTCTCAGCTTCTGTACCCCGACAGACTCTCAGAACATAAGTGAAGACTAATTAAACATTTTTTATTATTATTAGCAGTATTATTCATTTTATTTCTTTGTAAAATATAACTACTTCAGTAAAATGCATAGGATTCTAATTTAATCTTGAAATTTATTCAGATCATGTATCATTCAGGGGGAATATTGTAGATTTACATCAGAAACAATTATTTAGTGAAATTACAGAAATCATGAAGCATCAGGGTGATGATTTGGCATAAAAGCCATTAAACCTCAGCCCTGTGGTAACAGGAACACTGCAGTGCCAAACAGGCATAAATAATTTTGAGTTAATGCATGGAAAATTCAGATTTTTGCATAATTTTTCTGTTGTATGAAGTCAAACTTTTTTAAGTCGCTGGCAAAAAAAAAAACCCTTCAAAAGCCGGTCTTTTTAAAATATCCATTCATTAACACAACATTTTTATTTAAGCTGTTAATATTTATAAACATATACTACATCATTTTGGAAGTGTCTAATTTTTGTAACATAACAAATGTGTCATTGGATGACACAAATTATTTGCAAATAAAATATTTTTTTAATGTTTTCATTCATTTTCAAAAACAAATTGTGTTGTTATTAATGATCCTCTTAGGACAGATTTCTGCACTACAGAATAAGTGTTTTGGAGTCCTACAGGGGTGTAAATTAATTTCCTGGTAAAATCAGGAGGCGTGGGGGAACAGACGTCCCAGAGGAACCGACAACAAAAACCAAAGGAGCTAAATATTGATTGATGACATTTTAAAAAAACAATTTTAAATGTATTGAGGAAAAAGTCATGGTACAGTACATACTTGGTATATAATTTTTTAACATTATTTTACCCAGATAAAAAAAAAGAAAAAAAGAAAATTACTGCAAAATATGTCGAGAACTGCTTCTCTAAATTCTGATTGTTATTATCCTCGCTGAGCATTATAAACATAATTCTTTTTATGAAATGTAGCCTTATTGTGGCTAAACAGAGGAGACATACTTGATGACCGCAAATGGAAAAAGACAGTTCATACCCTGCAACTGTAGGGCTGGTATAAAAAATGGATGGACTATATATACAGTATGAACCCATTCACTGCTGATGAAATATACCATATCTAACAGCCTGGTCATTAATACCAAGGAAGGGACACATTTCTTTCAACTCACCATGCAGACAACATTTAATACTGTCCACCTGTGACAAAATTGTACCCACTGTTGGTCTATAGCAGGGGTGGGCAATCACGGTCCTTGAGGGCCGGTGTGTATGCAGGTTTTTATTCCTATCAATTACCCTGACTAATTGAGTTAATTGATTGCATGCACAAATATAGATTTTCGCAATGATTCGATCAAAGGAAAATGTTTTATGAAGGGAGACAAGACTAGTCTTTGTAGTTTCATGATAATTTAAAGAAATGCGCATGAAATGTCAGATTTCATAAATGGTTTGGCTAATTGAGACAATCAACTAATTAAAGACCAGATGTTGGTGTGAAAACCAGGGACAGATACGGCCCTCGCTGCCCACCTCTGGTCTATATGCTCTTTTTTATCAATCAGTTGCTGATCAGTTTTATAATGAACTACATGCATGTGTCCTCAACCAATACCAACACTTTTTTTTCTTATTTTAGATAAATGAGTGGGATGCACTCAGGCCAGGAATTGACCTTACGCGCGACTACTTTTGCCTCTCTCTGTCGGAATGACAGACACAGGCGCGGGACGAAAGTATCGGTTGGATAAATCAACTACAAAACAAACAAGTACTTAATATTTCTGGCATACAATGCTCATTAATGCTTGGCCCTCTAAGCAAATGATTATATTTCTGCAAAATCAACTTATCATGTGTCAGCATTGCAGTTGAATAAAATTTGTCCAATACATCAAACTCACCTTAGTGCATAATCGTGTACCCATCATATGCAGTCCTTCTCTAAATCATACGCATTTTTCTTTTGCATTAACAGCAATGACAGTGGAAGGGAAGTACTGTCTTTATTTTTCATCTGATCATATCTGTATAAAGTGTGGTATATTCTGCACAGACTGTCTCTCAGATAAATCAGCCTGACATGTTCAAGCACAAACCTCTGGACTGGTAAGACCTCTGCTGGTCTTCCCAACACTAACCCTAAATATTTTCTGCAAACATAAAGAGTGAAGTAATACATCTCCAATGATATCAGGACGTAAGTATCATTTTGAAGCTTCCGTCAATTTACGGTCTCGGTCAGCTTTACTTTGGTGAGAATTAAAGATAGGCTCAAATGTTATAGGAACCCTCCACTGATATTTAGCCTGTGGATAGGTCCTCTGAATGAATGTGTCAAGTGTCTCGTGTCAGAGGGACGCACTCTGTGGTACTGCAATAGCAAGGATGAGAAACACCATTCTCGATTATTTACATTTACAGTCTTTAACACATATACATAATCTTAAATTCAGAAAACAATTTAAGGAGAAAACTTGTTTTGCTGTTTTTGCAGTAACTCGAACAAAGATGATTGGAGTGGACTGATTTTTTTTTTTTACGCGGGCACAATAGCAAAATGTACAGTACCAGTTCTGACATACCCACATTTTTCTTACAATACATGTTAAATTAAGAAATAAGCACTCATTATTTTAGAAAAAATATATAATTCTTAAATCCATCAAACTAACCAGCACTGGTTGTCATATCTGCTGAGCATATTCACATATGGGTCAGTCCATATCTAAGCATCCAGACCCTCCCAGATGACCCCCTCAGAAACTTCTCTCAATGTTTTTGTCAGATGAAGTTAACAACTATAGCAATCGATGGTAAAGATTTGAAGGATGCGGTCAATGTAGAACCAAGGACTTCAAAATTGCTGTTTTTCCTGTAAAAAGGAAAACGAGCAAAATAATAATAAAAAAAATTTCTTCTCATTCCTGCCATGATACAAACAAGATTAAAGTGGATTAACCATGAGAGGTGTCAGGACTGGTCACAAAAAATTTCAAGCTTGAATTCCCTAAACCTTCTGATCTGTAGCATTTAAAAAGTACAGCAATTTTTGGCTTTTCAGCCAAATTTGGAACCCTATTGTGGAGCAACCAAGGTAGATACACCTAATCTGACCAGAAATTCTGATTCTACGGGAAAAGTTGGCCAGGAAAATCAAAAATCTGATCTATGGGTTAAATAATAGAGGAGCAGTGGAAGCCCAAAATTGGACGAAACACAATTTTGTCAAAATAAAAAAAAAATACTTAAAATGGTGACAGGCCATCGCTTCAAAACTATTAGGGATATTGGTCTAATACTTGGTATTATTTCATAAGTCCACCAGAGGTAGCTACAGTATATTAATTTTTTGAGAAATTTCTGAGGGGATGATCCAGGAATTTTCAGATTTTCTGGATGCCTTTACTTGGACTGTTTGACTTTAATCAGCCGTTTTGCCAAATAAGTCCCAAAACAGCTTGACTTTAATTTGCCAGTTAGAAAATGGATGGAGCTTGTCTGTCTCTTTAATTTGCAAAATATGGCTTCTTTGAGACTTCCAAAACTTTAAACTCTATTCAAAAACGTTAACCATTCTCTTTTATATTTCTGACTATTCACCTCTCATTAGATTCCATTTGAGATTATACAGAGAAGTTAAGCCGTTTAAATTTCTCAGAAAAACAGAGTGCTGTGACATTAGCAAAGTGTGTCCAAACTTTTGACTGGTACTGAACCTCTTGTGGTGTTGACTGAGACAGTGACCTCCACTTAACAGGAGAAAAGGTCTGAGTTGCAACCATCCTCTCAATACTTCTGTCCCTTTCTTTCCTTTCCCCTACAGAAGATATAAAAGATGGTACTTTTGGTGTGATGACTTTTTAAAATAATTTTTTTATAAACCTATGTGAATGAAATAGTTCAGAGGAAGAAATTGACAGAAAAAAACATACAGTACTGTGCTAAGTCTTAGGCACCATACATTTCTGAAAATTTAATTCTGTCTGTAAATGTTTACCTTCTGTTTTCCACATTGGTACTGCTGAAGATAAAAAAGCATATTTAAAACACAAAATGCTAATTTAAAAAATGATTTTATGAATAAATGTTTGTATTTAATTACAAACAGTTGATACATAAAACACAGTATTGACAGAGCCCTGATGTTTACAGTACATTATCCTGGCTGTCTGCAATTACTTGGAGGGATAGACTCAAGCGAGACAGTCAGTCTGCACCAGAGGACCAGAGGCAAGTTTTCCACGCTGCTTGGAGAAAGCAAAAAGGCAATCATCTTATCAAACAACAGTACATGACATTGTGCTTAATTTTTGGGCAAGGTGCAGTGACTCCAAATATTGGTTCAATTCAGTTTTTGACAGTTTGCAGATTAGCATAGTACATTTCTTTGTAATTAGAAACATTTAATTATTTTTGCAAGCATGTTTGCCCTGTGAAATTGCTTTAAATGTGCCTAAGACTTTTGCACAGTACTGTATACGCCGCATCACTTAGCATTATTAAATTAAGTGCGAGCCTAAGAATGTCACTGCTGTGCAACCAGTCAGTAACTTAAGTGTACCTACGGCGAAGTAAGGTTTGCTTTAAAATGTTGGTTTTTTTTTTTTTTTTTTGGCGCATGCTGTTGCTATCTGTCCAAATAATTGCTTTAAGTACCAGAGTCTTAACTGGTCAGATCATATACCTGTTTCTCAGTCTGAGAGTAACAGAGCTCAAGCTGGTTGTGCCCCCTGTTCACAGGATGCAGGGTCAGCAGCAACTCAAGTCAGGCCAGTGTATTTCAACGGCACATTTAAAACAACATGGGACACTCAAGGCCTTTATAAACTTGAGGAAAAAAAAAAAGAACCAAAAAAAACCAAAAGAGACTAAAAGAATAACAAAGAAAATTACGCAAACACCTGAACACAGATCAGATTAAGAACAATAAACAATGTAAAACAAAGTGAAATAACCATAATACTGGGATTTTTTTACTATGCATACAAAAAAAAAAGAAAACAGGTGGGCTTTAAGCTGTGTTCAAAGCTGCACAACAGGCACTGTGAAGGAAAGATAAGCCTCGGCTTTCTACGAGCAAACATCGGAATTCAGAGATGAATGTTGCATACAATTCTGAAGAGGCCATGGCTCTTTAATCTAGATAAAGTCACTTACACTTCGCTTGAAGGAACAAATGCGGGTAACTAATTAAACGGAACACCATCGCGCATAGCCTTTGATACTATTTTCTATATATATTTATCTACAGACATCTTCTACCTAGGAATTCTTCACAATTTTCCAAACACTCGCTCACTAGCCTTCCGCTGGTTTGTCATTTACTTCACAGAGGAACTGTGTCAGGATCAGTGAACACGTCTGCAGCTAGAAGTGCGAATGTATATAAATGAGGGGGATTCAGAGCAGAAATCAGGTCAATTTGCTTAAATGAAAAAGGGTCACATTCGGTAAACTAAGCTCATATTCACAAAATCACAATATAGTTCAGCTTCCGAGCCTTGAAGGGCCTTGAATTGATGATGATGACGAGTGGAGCCATTTTCAAATCGCACTGCACTCACGCAGCTTCCTTTGTGCGTTGTTTTCAAGCCTGTGACATTCAACGGGTTTAATGGCATCTGAATTCATTTAGCTAGCACTCTGTTAACTGCAGACCTTGCATGACCATCCCCATAGTTCCACCACTTCTAGTGAGGTGGTGAGCCTTTATGCATCCTCTGTGGCAGTTGTTTGGGCGGTGTTGAGGGGTAATTTAACTAAGTCTTCAGCCTAAGGGCTTGCCCCCCCACGCCCACAAAGCAGGCTCGAGTTTGAAAACATTTGGTTCAGGGTTTCACTCTAATATTGAGTTAACTGATATATTCAGTTACGTACATTGCAATGCATTTTGCTTGCTGACTTGGCTGTTTACAGTTAAATGGCAAAACATGGTTATCTAATATTAATATTTGAAATAATGTGACAAATTTTGATTACTTATTTCCACGTAGACTACTCTGAACGTGCAAGTTATCCTTTAAATATTTACTTGAAGAAGTGCAGCATTATTGTCCATCAAAATTCTTCAAACTGCAGAGAAGTATATATGTCACCACAAAGACTGCTACTGCAGTTTAATGCACGAGAATGCATATAATGCCGATCCCTGATGGAAGTGTGGGTGCGTACACTTGAGAGCAAGATAGAGGCGTTCTAGATCCATGCACAGTACCAGTTTAAAGTACCAGACAATTCACATTTAAATCCTTTTTATATCTGGCCAATCAGAGCCTGCTTGACGTCCAGGGCCCCTGGGCCTCAGCCCCAGGGAGCCCGCGCATTAAATGGCCCCCAGCTGTGCTGCTCAGTCACTCTTCTATACTTTCACCTCGCATTGTACAGATGCTGTCGTATAGCAAAATTTTCTGATATGCTTTTGACCCCAAACACTTATAAATATTCATGCATTGAGAGAATGTAGCGGTGTCTGGTTCATTTTGTTCCGCATTATCCCGGCCCACATCTATATTTTCTGTGGGGAGAAAAATAAACATTTTGCATAATACTGCATTTTCTTTCAAGGTTCTGCTTTTGCCAATATAGGATGACTGCGTGGATGGCTTCTTCTGCAAGCAACATAAACAAAACATTGGCGTTTGTGCCGAGGACATGAAGGATGTCCAACACATTCCGAAAAAACAAATTAGGTCAGAAAATATCATAAGTACACGGCGGTTGATGATGTTCCTGAAAATACTGAACTTAACAGCTGAAGAGAAATATGTGAGCAAGAGAGCATCGATCATACATCACATCAGTCTGTTTCTATTCATCTCAGAAAACTTGAGGCGGCTTTCAGGAGGGAAAATTAGGAAACTAACTGTTGTTGCTACAAACCCCCTGAATCAAAAATGAAGGAAATGAAGGCAGAGGAAAAATCCAGGAAATCACTTTTCCTTTGAATTATTTTAAAACAGCATCGCATTATTTTCTTATGTTAGTTCCTCGCAGGACAGCCACCAACCATGTGGCTAAAGTGCTTGGCTGAGATCTGAAGGTCACTCATGCCCAGATCACCCATTATAAAATCAGTTCAGCGGTGGGGCATGACCCTTAACGCCACATTACACCGGGGGCACTGATGCCTGCATAGTTGCCTGCTAAGGGTGATCAACTGAAAGTCACTCTGGGTTAAAATGAAACATAATCTAAATAGCAGTTACGTAATTTAATGACATCAAATAAAAGCGGGTGAGTCCTGCTTTTATTGGCTATGCCAAAGAATGAAACATTCTGGGTTCTGTTCACAACCAGTAGTGTTTGCTACTTTTGTTTAATCAAAAAGCTACCTCTTTCCCCATCATGCCTTGGAGGAGATCGAGTCGTTACACTCGCAGTCTCCAGCCAACTGAGACTGCCTTCCTGCAAGGGCTTTCATCCCTCATTTGCATTTTAATACACATCCCTGTGCTTTAATAAAGACTTTGCTTGCTTTGATGCACTTTCCAGTTTAACGCCCTGTTCTATCCTGGGGGGAGGGGGATACACCAGATAAGAGGGAGTGTGTTTGTGTGTGCGTGTGTGTGTGTGCGTGTGTGTGTACGTGCACGTGTGTTTGTGTGTACGCATGTGTTTGTGTGTGTGTCTTTGAGTGGGGGAGCTTTAAAAGGAAATTTATGTATTCATTTATTTACTTGGTTGTTTATTTATTTATTTTTTACCTTTGAGCCAATTAAAATTTTTGCCTGAGACTGACAAAGGGAGCGAGCTTGTGCAGCTGGTTATATGGAAGTCTAATTAGACCAAAATATTTTTTAATTCTCTCCATTATAAATAGCATTTATTTACTCCCAGAGAAATGAGTGTGGCCTTTGGTTGATGGAGCCCTACCTGGAGGGGAAGGCATGCAATAACTCTGCTCAGTCCTCCATTAAAATCTACAAAGAGAGCCAGCCGGGATCCTTCAAGCATAAAATTATTAAGTGAGTGAAATGTCCACAACAGTCCACTGTATCGCCTTGACATTTGCATTAATAACAAAATTGATCCCCGGTACTATATTTAAAATGGGATGGAAGGAGGTAATTTTATACACACATTTCTCCCGTGAATGTCATTTTCCATGCTCAAAAATATCTAAACAAACAATGAATTGTGACTATATTTCAGGAATAAAACACAATGATTGGAACCAGTCAAATGCCCCTCCCTACCTGCATTACTCCATTCAAATCACAAGCTGTGAAAATTTTCTTAATGGGGAAAAAAAAGAAAAAAGAAGAGACTGCCAGGGAGGTCAAGCGCCTTGATTTATGTGCTCTTTTATGCAGAAAAAAGACTGCAGAGCACATGAGAACTGACACTATGATGATGACATTCCCCTGAAATTAAATGCTTACAGTCCAACCTGACTCTTTCTGTGTGAAGTTTGCATGGATGCATGTTCACATGGGATTACTCTGGGTTCACTTGTTTCATCCCCCAGTCCACAGACACACATATTAGGAGAATCTGAGAGTGAAATTGCCCATGGGTGAGTGAATATGCCCTCCAGTGGATTGTCCAGGGGTGTCCCTGCCACCAGATGCTGGGACAGACTGCAAATCTCCAGTGACCCGGGCTGGGTTAGGTAATGGATTGATGGAAGATGCAGACACTGTGGAAGAATGGTTTGCACAAACAAGGCAATAAGGAATGCAAAACATATACCCACAAACATGAGCGTCAAATTAGTGCAATAGAAGGTGAAAATCACGACTGTAATAATAATTGTAAAGATAATGAGAACAGAGGGGAAAATAACAAGAATGATTCAGGTACAAGTACTAATTTACCAGACTAACCGGGAAACCTTGAGAAAATGGGATCAGAGTACCATGCAATTAGCTGTGATTAATTGTTGATTAATTAGATCAAAAAGACTTAAAGTAATGAGCTTTGTGCAGTCCAGTGAATCACAAAGCAATCTGGTCAAGTAAACTCCAACAGAAGACATCTGAACATTTGCTCTTAAGCATGTGCGGTAAATGGATTCCCCCATGCAAGCAGTGGAGTGTCGCAAGGTCACGCCTCCAGCCTTCAGACCCACAGATCTATTAAAGGTGCATTATGCAAGTTCGTTTACTTATTACGCTATGATATTTTTGTCTCAATTCGCCGACATCTGTTCACGATCCACTAGCTGCCTACCCCTAAATTCACTGTCAAAAACAAACCCGGGCTTGGGAGACTGCACAGGGGTCACAAACTGCAAATAAATGCAAGGGGCACAGGCTTGCCCCATGACATAACAAACTGTCCCGGCCAATCATTGAGAAGAGTTGACAGTTATGGAAGCATGGGAAGGAGGGAACTATGGGAGGGAGGGGTGGACTGAGTCTGTTTTCTTTGAGTTCAAATGTCAACAGAGGTAAAAGTAAACAAACTTGCATACTGCACCTTTAAGACCTGTACCACATTCTTCAGCTCCGCAATCATTGCATGCACCTGTCATTCATTTCCACTGTGTGGTAGTATTGTGCTACTTAAGACCGAGCCTCGCACTTAGTCTTGGCAAAGTCTCGTAGGCCGCATGCCTGTGTTGTATTTATAGTCTTGTATAGACTTATTCTCCAAGTATCACATGTATATTATCTAACTGTCTGACTTAGTGTTGTTTATTATTGATATCAGCACATTAACCTAATTACTAAGGAACCTTGTATCCTATTTCCTTTTCCTCCCATAGTGATATATTGTTACTGTAGCTACATCCCAGTTTTTGTATTACAAAAAAGCATTGTTAAGGAACCTCATTTCCTATTCGTTTTGCATTGCTTCCTGTGTGCCTCCCTGTTGCGCAGAAGGCACTATACATACAACCAAATCCATCCTTGCATCTGAGCCCTGTCCTCAACTTCCTGTCCTCCGTGCACATCATCAGTGTGTGTTATGATTCTGCCTTTTGTGAGTTGTCTCGTGCTTATTTGTGCTTGTGCTTTACTTTCGTTTTATATTTCAGCTTTCATTTCTGCCGTCTGAAGATCCACTCCCAATCTGCATTCTGCAGTGATGTCGCGTGACTGCCTTCAGCATGCCTGTGTCTCATCGTCCAATCACGTTTCCTCTTTCGGTTTCGGCTCTGGTATTTCATTCATTGCTTCCAGCTGTGTTTAATTCTGGGTCTCGCAAAACTCTGAGTGAATGCATTTTCTGATAGGATATTACTAACTCAGTAAACTTATGGGAACTGAGGAGACCAATTTTTGAAGCTTTTCAGGTGGAACTCTTTCCCATTCTTGCTTGATGTACAGCTTAAGTTGTTCAACAGTCTGGGGTCTCCGTTGTCGTATTTTAGGCTTCATAATACGCCACACATTTTCAATGGGAGACAGGTCTGGACTACACTCAGGCCAGTCTAGTACCTGCACTCTTTTACTACGGACTCATGCTGTTGTAACACGTGCAGATTGTGGCTTGGCATTGTCTTGCTGAAATAAGCAGGAACGTTCATGAAAAAGACGTTGCTTGGATGGCAACATATGTTGCCCCAAAACCTGTATGTACCTTTCAGCATTAATGGTTCCTTCACATATGTGTAAGTTGCCCATGCCTTGGGCACTAATACACCCCCATACCATCACAGATGCTGGCTTTTGAACTTTGCGCCTATAACAGTCCGGATGGTTCTTTTCCTTTTTGGTCCGGAGGACACGACGTCCACAGTTTCCAAAAACAATTTGAAATGTGGACTCATCAGACCACAGAACACTTTTCCACTTTGCATCAGTCCATCTTAGATGAGCTTGGGCCCAGCGAAGCCGACGGCGTTTCTGGGTGCTGTTGATAAATGGCTTTCGCTTTGCATTGTAGAGTTTTAACTTGCACTTGCAGATGAAGCGACGAACTGTAGTTACTGACAGTGGTTTTCTGAAGTGTTCCTGAGCTCATGTGGTGATGTTCTTTACACACTGATGTCAGTTTTTGATGCAGTACCGCCTGAGGGATCGAAGGTCACAGGCATTCAATGTTGGTTTTCGGCCTTGTCGCTTACGTGCAGTGATTTCTCCAGATTCTCTGAACCTTTTGACAATATTACGGACCGTAGATGATGAAATCCCTAAATTTCTTGCAATAGCTCGTTGAGGAATGTTGTTTTTAAACTGTTCGACAATCAGCTCACGCATGTGTTCACTAAGTGGTGACCCTCGCCCCATCCTTGTTTGTGAATGACTGAGCATTTCAGGGAAGCTGCTTTTATACCCAATCATGGCACCCACCTGTTCCCAATTAGCCCGTTCACCTGTGGGATGTTCCAAATTAATGTTTGATGAACATTCCTCAACTCTCTCCGTCTTTTTTGCCACTTGTGCCAGCTTTTTTGAAACATGTTGCAGGCATCAAATTCCAAATGAGCTAATATTTGCAAAAATTTTCTAAAGTTTACCTGTTTGAACATTAAGTAACTTGTCTTTGCAGTGTATTCAATTGAATATAGGTTGAAAAGGATTAGCAAATCATTGTATTCTGTTTTTATTTACGATTTACACAACGTGCAAACTTCACTGGTTTTGGGTTTTGTACATTTATACTTTATGTTGTGATGAAAGCTACCATATGTCCACCACTTCAGATGAGGGGGCAGAAACATGATGAATTCATAAGAAATTAAGCTTTAGTTCATGTCATTCAATAAGAAAAATGACAAGCTAATATACCCACCACTTAATTAAGTTAAAAATACGAAAAAAAAACCAAAAACAAAATACGTCTAATTCGATTCTACCTAAACTGAAACGACTATTTTTAATGAATCATGAACTCATCATGATCATTTGATTCATGATGAATTCATTACAGTAAGTAATGCCTTAGTTGATATGATGTCATTTCATGAATTCAGAGACGAATAAGCATGAATTCATTTTAACTCATGATGAGTCATGATAAATTCATGTATAAAACCTTGCAGGAATCATGATGAGCTCATGAGTGAATCATGCATGAAGTAATCCATGATAACAACATGATTCATGTCCCCTTATTATAAAGTGTTACCAAAAAGCTTGTTTTTAGAACAAAAATATCTACTCCCAGCAACAAGTAAATTCTATTCAGGAAAATAAAAAAAACATAATCTACAACCTGCCAATTAAGACATGATAATGTGGAATATCTCAATGATATCTCTAAAGTGGTGACTTTTATTAGCCTTTGAAGTCTGAAGTTCCAAGACAAGGAAACACATTTCCAGATTCGGCAAAAATATTCCATCCATATTCTGCATCTGCTCACTCCAGCACTTCACTAAAGGTCCGGCTATCATGCTTGAGTCATGTATTTAAATATAAGGACTTCATTTGATGATTACAAAATTTTAGCCAGCTATTTTGTACTTCATTTTGCACACCTTTCTCTGAATTTCAGCCAAAACTCTTTGTTATTTTAGGAAACCTTGTGATTCTTTTCAAAGAATTTTGTGAAAACGTTATCAACATCAGATGAGAAGGTGCATGTGCAGAAAGAGATGTATGTGGCGTGGTTTAACCATCCGTTTCATTCACAATGATTTTGTTTCCTGCTGGCAATATCAGCTTCAGGAAAAAATTTAGGCTAATGAACCTTTTTCCTCTGGCTCGCAAGATGTTGTAAATTAGTGCCTTGGTTGTGCTAGTTTCGTTATTCTGATTGGTTTTGAAATAAAGTTTGATGGTGATGAATGAACCACACTCTGCTGAGACTCATATAGCATTTGAATCATCGATTAACAGGTGCTTTTTATTCATACAATTTACTCATTCAATTCTAGCCACAGTAATGATTGCTGGCAAAGGCAAAGACATCATTATTCACGAGAAAATAGCTAAATTCTTTGCTGAGTTTGGAGTCAGCGAAGTGAAATATGCACTGCCCAGCTAGATTTGCAAGACGGACAAGAGGCAGAGGCCCTGCAATCTAATACATCAGCTGAATTTTGTTGATATTTGCTGACATCAAACCTGGAGAAGACAGACACAGGTTAAATGGATTACTGTTCCCGCAATTCGTTCTCATTTTTTCCCCTCTGTCTTTTCATGACTTGGGTATTAATTTTTTTTAAAATTTGGCATCTCCAATCCCACCCGAATCTGGAATGCCCAATTGGTGAACTATGTACGAAGCTTGCCCGTATGCGACCCCTTGCTGCCAACACAGGATAGTGAGGACAGACCACTGCTCTCCTCCGAAGCACGTGCCTGTCTGCCACTGATTCTTATTCACTCATTGGTTGAATCTTCTTCAGTTCAGAACGAGGGCGGAGGATACCCGGACATGAACAAACCCAGAGTCTTCCTGACGAGCGCCCGTCTGGCCAACAGGAGGCGCTGGAGCAACGAACAAAGCTATTATTGTATCCCTAAATCTGGCAGTCCCTTCCCAATTTGGAACCCTGTACCATGATGGTCAATTGTGCGCTACTCTGAAAAAGCTGCTGACCCCTGCCGGTCGGTACGCCAGGGCTCGAACCTGCGACGTGATAGTCACCTCTGCACTGCTGCGCAGTGCCTTAACCGAGTGAGCTTTCCGGCGATGACTTGGGTATTTCTGTCATCTTCCCATCAAAGTTGCGAAGGTTTCAAAGACTGGCACTGGTTTAGGCACCCTATACTTTTAAAAATTAAAATTTGGCCATCCATCTGTAAGGTAAGACATTTCTGACTGCTATTTTTGTGATTTTTCTGAATAATTTGAAAATTGTTTTCATGTCTGAGGATTATAATGCAATTTCATATCATGCAGTGACGGGGTTCATTCGTATCAGTGTGGTGTGCTGTTGGAGGTCAGTTAGGGGAGGCAGAAACGTTAAACAAATGATAACTCCCAATTACTTTGCTTGAGTAGCAATCAGAGGATTAATTTACTAGTTTACTAAGACTGAATGGTAGAGTGGCTTGCCAGTTTCATCCATTACATTATTGCTCAGTGCATGGAACTCAAAATGCTGACGAGACAGCAAATTTGGCCATATTTTCTTACAGGAAGCTGACGCAATGCCATTGACAAATATTAAAACCTTTCTTTTGTCACGTTCAATGCGTGGTCAGTAGGTTTACGATGATGTTTTCCTCCTTAAATAAGTGCTTTTTAATGCCATTTAAAAGATGGAGTTTATTTTCAGACCTCTGTCATAATAAGAAGGTAAAAATGAAATGGAATTACCGACAGAGTTCAGATTTTACTCATTAATTATTAAAGGAATAAGCCCCGAGAAGCAGTAGGTTACAGTGATTCTACAATGGCAGAGGGGCGTTCTAAGGCCCGACGCGCAGAGGAGGGGCTTATTGCTTTTATAAAACCGTTATCCTACATATAGCTCATTAAATAAACACACAAGAAAAACAATTTATTGGTAATAATGCGACAATAATATTGAGAACTATTCATTCTTCCACCAAGCAAGATAGAGTGGACGGAATGGTTGGCAAGCAACACAGACGCTAAGATACCTTTTTTATCTAGCGCCATTTCCTTGTTCTCAACCAGTTCTCAACTCGCGCCGATCGGCCATATCATTACAACCAGCAGTGAGAGTAGGGAACAAGATTGACTTCTGTCCTCCACTCTTGCCGGTCTCAGAAAAATATGTTGACTCGCACATTAGTTTGCTAGCCAGCTTGTCATTTAGCTAGCGTTCACTACAATGAACGTGGTTACTGTACATATAGCCCATAAAATAAACACACAAGAAAAAAAATCAACAATTTATCGCTAATACTGAAATAGCGAGCTAGTTGGCAACATAGCTAGCAATTTAAAGTGATATCGAACTCTATAATACTATGGCTAGCTAAATAGCCAATTCATTAGCAGGCTAAAAGGCTAAACTTCGTGAACACTGAAATAACAAGTTAGTTAGCAACCTAGCTATAGAATTCGATATCACTTTAGCTTGATACCTAGGTTGCTAACTAGCTAGCTATTTCAGCGTTTCAATAATGCTATATCTAGCTAGGTATATAGACAACTGGTTAGCGGGCTAAAAGGCTAAACTTTGCTAACATTGAAATAGCAAGCTAGTTAGCAATCTACCTATAGAGTTGCTTCAAGGGGCTTATTGCTTGAGTAGAGTAGTTGGTTGCTAGGCTGTGCACGCAGGGATATTTTGTGCTGCGGTATACCTCAGAATACAGTGAGTTACACTTATTTTATACCTGCATGGAATGCGGCTCAGCCAATCACATTTAGGGATGGGAAGCACCTGTTTTATAATAAGATTTCCATCCTTGCAGTCTCAAATCAAAGCATAAAAGTAAATAAATTTTTTTGTCACTGTGACATCTTAATCATTACAGGCTACATGTAGCCTCGTCTAAGACTTAATTGTTTGGTAAAGAAAGTTAAAACTGACCATTTCTTCTCCACCTTGATGAATGCTATGCTTAAGTAAATTGTTTTTAGAGACTGTCCTCTAAAATATCATGTATTAATTGGACTGTTGGGGATTGCGCATGGGAAGCGTAGAAGCTCTCCGATCTACTTAAATTTTGGACCACAAAAAGCTGCTCCTAATAAAGCAGTTTGAATCAGTTATGATTGTTTGTTGTTTTATCATAATTTGAAAGTGCATAATGAGTACGTATGGGTTTGTGGGATATCCTCAAAAAATACAGCTCTGGGCTTCCTGGGTTTGAGGCCTGAATGTTTTTTTCCTAATCCTGAACGTAGCTTACTCACCGCAATGCAATTATATGCAATCTCTGTGACTAGTAGGAGCTTATACCAATTACAATCGAAACACCTCCCTTTCCCAATCATGTTGGTATCTTCCGTGAGGCGGGAGTAAGAGGAACATTTATCTGGGGGGAATATTCCGGGGTAGGGACCGTCGTGCATGCGTGGGACCACCTGTACGTCTCTCTCATGACACCTTCGCCTCCTCCTAAACAGTGAGGGAAGTTGAAGCGAAATCAGCCAAAACCATTGAAACTTCTATGCACCAGGTGATTTGCTGCTTCGTAAATTCTATCAACATACTAACAACGTAGAGAAAAAACTAGAGCGCGCAAAGCCCCTTTTTTCCCTGTAAGTTGGCTCTATCATCATGGCAAAACAAAGCATGTAGTGCTTAAACCAATTTCGATGAGTATGATTTACATGTCATAATGGTTTGTTCCTGCTGCGCTGTTGGCTGTGAAAACCTTGCAGACCATGCAGAAATACATTTATTTTTAAATTCTCACTAAAACCGCAGTTGTACTGATATGGATAAATATAGACGGAGTAGACTGCTCGCAATCCAGTTTTTTCTCTTTGTCATTGCAACATGCTGTCAGTTGGAAACATACCTGCAAAGACCACTTATGGTTATAGCCCACATTAAACATTAGGAAAAAAATCAGGCTGCAAACATTACTAATCCTGAAATGAACTCTTTTTCGAAAGGATAGATTTCACCCCTTAAGCCCTGAGCCTCTTTTTTTGAAAATGGCAAGCCCAAAATGAAATGAGTATAAATAAGTATATCTCTGCAACTGCTTGGTCCATTTGAATAATCTTGGTATCGTAATAAAGGTAAAACCATTTGGAATTTCATACCTGGTGTAAAAATCACTATATATGTCACTGAGTCAGAGTAAATGGAGATGGAACACAGTGTAAATGAAAGATCTCATTTTGCACCAAACAAATTTTTACTTCGATCCCTTGTAAATTTGTTGAGTTGCGGCCTGATACCTGTAAAAATTACAGCACAGAATGTCATTATTATCTGTGCCAAAGTTTATTCTGATCAGGTCAATCAGAACAAAATTATAGAGGAATGTCTAGGTGGCTTCTTCATTTTGGAAATTTAGGTACCTTGTGTTCCATTTCAGATTTCTCAGATACCAAACTGTAAAACCCATAAAATTTCACTTATATATCACTACAGGCATCCATTCCATCCAAATACAGCATTTTTTAATTTTTAGAATAACAAAAAAAATAATTATTATTTCTGCCAGTTTTGTTGCCTATACAATTATCCATTCAAAGATAATACATACAATGAAAATTAAGTTTGACTCCACTGGAGCACATTTATTAAAAAACAAAACAAATAAGTAAAAGAAACAAATAAGTAAAGAAAACAAATAAGTAAAAAAATCGCAACTGCGATTATTTCCAAAAAAAATAAAAAATAAATTAAAAAAAAGGTACCCCGATCAGGAATCGTACCCTCATAATGTCCTTTCAGCAGCGCAGCATTTTATCCAATGGGCTGCGCCAATTGCCAACAGTCTATGGTGAAATTGTCCATTCAACGAATGGGTAAGGAAAATACGTAGGCTACTGTACTGTTGTAGGCTCAGTATTTGTGCGGAATAGAGCAAAGATTCTGTCAGATAACGACTTTGAAAATGAATGTTGAATATTTAGGGGATAATTATTCGGACAATACCTCAAACAAACTAGATATGCGTTTATATTGTCGCGCTATTCAAGAACATTCATTATGTCCCATGGACTCAGTTTGACGCACTCGGAACGCAAGGCTGTAGCTCAGGCTCGATTTATGCCTTAAAGGTGGTTTAGAGTTCTTTAGAATCATCAGGACTCATATAATGAAATTCCTACCGGCATAGTCTTCCTGACTGCACCACAAGCCGATCTCAGAAAGAATAATACATTGCAAGGAGGCGGAATGCTACGGAGCTGAGATATTTGAAGCAATGCCCTGGGAAAGAACATGCTAGGATCCCGGGCAGATCTAGCTTCGTTATAACGCGAACACATTTGGCTGACAATAGCAAGCGCAGATTTACCCTCGAAAAGTTTTTTTACTGCAAAATATCAAAGGTAAGAATTTTTTTCTGCTCATGTCTGTAGACTGCAACGTGAGTGCCTGCTGTTCTTTCAATGTGGTGTCGGTTTAAAATGACAGGGCTCATATCGTTGCATTCTGTGGACTTTCCTCTTTAATTTGAGGTATCGTTTTTATGCATAGAACGAATTCAGCAGAAATACTGGCGATTCAGCACTGATATGATTTTATCCTATGTTCTGCTGCATGCTTATTTACTTGCTTGGTGCTTGAATTGTGTTCGGTTGAGGTAAAAATGGTTTACATGAGCTTTTGGCCGAGTTTCTTCGCGAAATGTGGATATGTCGCTTGACAATGTCGCGATTTGAAAAAATGCTGTATTTATAATGCGTAATAACCGTCCCCGGTACCGGGGTTCTTAAGGATCTCAGTTCTTAAGGGGTTAAGTTGCTTAAAGCAATGCAAAGCTTATTATGATATGGGATATCCATTATTTTCTTTGTTTGAAGTACTTATTAGTGCATCATTACATTTACAGTACTTTGCTTTTAAATTGTGTACATACAGTTCATTTCTTCCGTTTTCCCGTGATAACAGGATCATTTTCTGGAGATCTCGAGATAACAGAACTATGGTCTAACAGATGATGGAGAAAGAGAGAAGAGAGTTAAAGGACTAAAGACATTTAAAGGGACAAAAACAGATTTCAGCGTGCACATTACCGTTAAAAGAGGCCTAATTTTTTTTGGGTGAGCGCACAAAACCTAGCCTCTGATGTTCTGGGCTCAGCCCCTTGATCCTTCCCAATCCTAAAAAATGCCCCTGACTGTGACAGGTGAAAGTTCAATACATCATTCAGCAGACGAACTACACTTCTTCAAAATATTTCCATAATGGTATGATGCGATTTCTTATCTTAAACATGGTTGTTGGCCATCCTTATGTGGATTTTTTTGGTCTGATTAATAAGATTTATGATAACTTATGATTAATGATAGTGAGGGTATATGATTTGCCCCCTCTAAATCTTTCGACATGACTTTTTAAATAAATAAGAAGCCACTCACAAAATATATCATAGTTAAAATAATAATTGCCAGCTGAAACATAGGATTTCAATTGCTGCGATGATGATCCGGTCGTAGTATTTGAATCGAAACGCCAACTACTTTTGGACAGGCAGTTCAGAGCGCAAATGACCCGTTATACAAGCTGAATTACCACAGGAGAGAATGAAACAAATCTTGCTGCTTAAGTTACCGCAGATGTTCAACCCAGTAAATGTCATAAATAAAAAAAAAGACTGATAAAATTCAGTTTTAAAAATGCACGCTTATAAATGGAAAGAAAATGAGATTTGCGAATAGATACACAGATGCAGTATGTAGAATGAGCCTGCACAGTTTCCATACCAAATGTGTTATAAAACTGTTAAATAAATACATTATGTAGCCTATAAAACATAAAAGCATTAAACAACAGTATGAAAAGTAGAATTTGGGCTTTGAAATTAACATGTTTTTTTAACCCGTTTTATTAATATCAAAGAATTTTCTTTTCAAATACTTCAACAGGATCTTGTATTCTGCATGTATTCTGTATTCTGATGCTATTTTCTCATACTTGCTGTGGACAGACTGTCTTCTTGCTGTTATACGCCAGTCTTATACCAGTGAAGATCAAATGAAGTCGGTTTTCTGTTCCTTGAATGATTTAGAAATTTTCAAGTTTGTGTCACTCTTTTTGTCACCCACTACTGTGAAAACACACACACACACACACACACACACACACGTGTGTATATATATATATATATATTTTATTTATTTTTTTTTTTACACCCAGGATGCCCAAGGCAGCATGAGGTGCCCTACCCTGCCTCTAGGTGGCTTATTCTTTCCCTAACCTTAACCAATCTCACTCTCACAATCCTACAACTAGCCACCCCATCCAACAAAGACAACAAATATTAGCCAATCAGAGACAGAGTAGAACAGGTCATGACTTCATCATAAAAAATGGCGAGGGGGGATGCAGGGCCTATATGTCATTAAATGGCCCTTGGGTCATTCAATCCCAAATCAAGCAGGATGTGATGAGTGTCCCAGGTCACTGTCTAAGAAAATTCTGAAAAGAATTCAGGCCTGTAACTGCAGTAGTTGCTGAGATATGGCCAATTATATATTTCAAGGCCTTTTCTTTTCAGATTTTTGCAAAATGAGTTTTTGTCCAAATTTGAATTCTTATTTACAGCAAAGTTACGATGCTGCAGGGTTGTAATCTTGCACATAGGGCCGATTTTTCCAGAATTTTTCATTTTTGGCTTTATGAAAGTTGTAAAATCAGTCCCGGGTCATCTACTGACCACCCAGAATAGAGAGAAAGCTGATTTTGCAAAATTATGCTGTACCTTTGCAGTACTGCTGAGGGAGAATGACTCATTTTCTAGATCTGAAATTTTTCACGATGTCTAAACTGATGTCAATACATGTGTGCAGCAGTCACAAGAACAGAGAATTGGGTTGCACAAAACTTTAAAACAATTATTAGTCCTGACCTGTTCTCGGTCATTTTCATAATTAACAAAAGGTTCATTCCGAGAGCACTCCACACTGAACAGGTGCTGCTTGTTCTCCACAATTAGGTAAGACAACAATCATTGTCGTCTTACCTAACTGGGGGAACAAGCAGCACCTGTTAACTGGGGAATGCTCTCCGCCCAATTCTCAATTCTTGTTTGGCAACTGTAATGAATGTAGCCCATGATTTAATTGCTGTTAGATCACACTTGGAGAGAAACCGTGTCTTCGGTTGCCAGTAACGAATATTGGAAAACTCGTCAATAAAGGAAAATGATTGAGAACTACTAATTGCAGCCATAAAGGGACGTATCTTGGCCCCCGCGCTGGCTACGCCACTGTTAGTGGAAGGGGTTCTGATCGCAACGTGAGTACAATCAATGGCTCCCACAACACTCGGGAACCTGGCGACCCGGTCGAACTCCCCCCCCCAACTCTCCGTCTTTCAGCTGGTGTTTCGGGGAATTTTAAAGTAGCTGATGTGGTGCAGCATAGCGTCAACCAACTGTGTCAGACACCTTGACACAGATGCCTGTGATATGTGAATGACATCACCAGCCACTCTCTGGAACGACCCAGATGCCAGGACCGACAGCGCAGTTGTGACCTTGATGACCACTGGTATGTTTGTAATTGTTTGTAATGCGTTTGTAATTGAACTAATTGGAGAACAGGCTGTTGTGTTATATCATATGATGATTTCGTTTGATAACTTATTATGGTTATGAGAAATGTAGTTTAGAAATAAGGATGAACAATCGAATATTGAATGTGTCAACCTTTACCATGGTAAATAAAGTAAAATTAATGTTAAAATTCGGCCTTTAACCGACATCAAACGCAATATTCCATTTCAGCTTATGTTGCCGCTTGACCTTAATACAGCCCTCAAAATCGCTTCAAAGAAAAAGCGCGTAAGCCAGGGGGAGAATACGAGTAAATGTTATTTGCATGAGAAACGCCCGGAAACGCCCCGATTTTGGCCTTGCTCTGCCCCAAGTGCATAACTGCCTTCAGGGCATGTAATGCACAGACTTAAGTCGAGGGGAGAATACGCGTAGGCCAAAAAGCGCGTAGCTACGCGCTTTGTTCGACTTACACGCATGGGAGAATAGACCCCATAGTGAGTATATGTGGCCTCTGTTCTCTTTTGATGAAAATTTGCGTTCTGATGTATATTTTAATCTGCCAGAGACTGGAGGGGTTGCAATTCAAGCTGAGGATTCAAATAATTCACAACTCTTTCTTTTCCTTTCCCAAGATATGAGTCAATATTAATCCAGCCTTGATAAATTCCTTTTCATTCTATGAAGGTAGGAGTCGCACTCTCTCTTTTGCATTCAATTTCAAAATATATTTATTCACTAAATAACTAATGAATTAATACATTTTGCAGTTATATTCCGAAAGAAAATGGAAGGCGGATGGAGACTTAGCCCCAATTTACAATGCCGAACAACTTTTAATTGAAAAGTTAATGACATAAGGAAGGTCTTTCATTTACCATGTACAAGTTGATTAAATGTATTAATTCACGTCTCTGTCTCCTGCAGTGATGCAGTGTCCCTGGGTATGGTGGTCTTCAGCTTGTGCTAATTACAATTCACACTTCCCTGAAGATGTATGTGTATGTTAGTGTGAGTGCTAGTGAGCTTGAAAGTATGTATACAGGTGCATGTTTGTTTGTGTGTGTGTGTGTGGGTGTGTTTCTGCTCATGCAGGTGTACATGTGTGTTAGCTTGTTTGGATACATTCCTGAATGCTCATTTTGTGTTTTTGTGTGCGCACACACGCCTACATTGACTACATGTGTGGTGTTTACTTGTGTGTATGTGTGTGTGGAGAGGGGGGGGCTCATATTTTTATGGGTAGGGATTTTTCAGTTTTCACTATGGCAAGGCAAAAATTAGTCATCTCTAATCCCACCCAAGTCTTAAAAAAATGAGCTTGATTGGTTTATTTATAACCAGCAGCGATTAGCCAATAAAGAGCGCTAGGGCGCCACCCTCCCTGGTGGAGAGTGTTTTTCTGATTTTTGTTTTTATTTAAGAAAAAACTAACATTATGGGTTGATTGACTTTTTAATTCACCTCTGCCAAGGAGGTGTATGTTTTTGCCGGTGTGTGTTTGCCTGTTTGTTAGCAGAATATCTCCTGCCATATAGATTTTAACCAGACTTTGCTGGATGTTAGGGTAGCACAGGAGGAACAAATGATTAGATTTTGGTATATCTACACTAAAGGACAGCTGAGATATAGCCCAAAGTACAAATCCAGCTATGCTGCCAGAGATTTCAATTCTTCCCAATGGGATGGATTTCCAATCGGCGTGCTTTTGGGTTTTGCTGCCACCTGGCAGTGGAATGCAACAATACCCTACATCAGCCAATGAAAATAACTAATGCACAGAGTTGCCTTGGCATAGCGGATGTGCTGCACTCTCTAAGTGCTTTCTATTTATGCCTGTGTTTAAAATTAAAAATGGAGAATATTGTATAAAACAAAACAAAAAAAAAAAAATCCCTAGGGCTACAGCCTCCAATGCCCTGGGTAGGCGATAGTAATATCTGTCACTCAATTTTTATTTGTCATAAAACCACTGCGACGACTGCTTGCTTGAATTTTTTTTCTCGTCATTGATTGAGTATATTCGTCAATGACAAAAATCCGATAGGACAAAACCAAACGCCAAATCACCAGCAGATTAAACGGGCCCCAATGCGAAAGGACTGATTCGGAGAACCAAAAGGGTTTTTATTGCGCACACTTTATTTTCATCTATTAATTTCCCTTTATTGCCCTGAGCCTGACATTAGCTGTTTTGTATTCTCCTATTGTTATTACTTTGCGTAAATACAAGTGGCCATACAACATTAGGTCCCTTCCTGTCAGACTCTTCACTGGTGTTCAAATCACTGGCTCCTATCAACGTAGTTCCTTCTGATACTGGTCCAATTGATTATCGATAGCTAAACTGTACTCTATGACTAATTCGTAAAAAGGGTTACACGTAGTTTTAATCATGTTATTTTTTTTTATTCCTCACATGCTAAACCATTCCATATGGTTTGAAGTTCATTCCAAAGAGATTATTTCGCTGTTTAAACAGATTTGCTGACTTTGAGCAGGCATAGTCATAACTTTAATGTCACCAGATGTTTCTTTCTGACTGAGATAATTCTTGCACAACTTAGAAGTATGTTTTGGGCCATTTTCTTTTTGAAAATAAAATTCCCGACCAATCATTCTCTTTCTAGATGACAATGCATGCTTCACAAACATGCTGCAATACTTCTTTTGATTCATGATTCCATCAATTTTCATGAGATCATCGGCTCCTTTCCAGCACTCAACCCTAATCCATAATATTGCCACCTCCATGTTTTCTTGAAGGGGTTAAATAGTTATTTTTGAAATGTTCTCCAACTCTACGGCACACATTAGTTCTGCGTTTGGATGAGAAAATTTCAAATTTTAATTTATTGGTAAGGACTAGTCTGTTGGTGTCCAATCCTTGATTTGACAACAGTGGCGGTGCCAGGACTGGGAACTGGGGGCACACAGAACATCCCTTCAGTGCAACAATTAGTCTTGGTTAGTTCTCAATCATTTTCCTTTATTGACGTACTTTCCAACTGTTGTAATAATCCATTGACAAATGAAGACACAACTTCTCCCCCCATGTGATCTAATGCCACCCTGACAAATGCCCAATTTTTGTTCCTGTAATGCCACGCAATGCATCGTGGCAATGATTAAGTCTTCGTGAACACGTGTGAGGAGTGTGTTAAGGGTGCAGGGGTGCTTTCCATGTTGTAGAGAGAATTTTGAAATGTTCAAAAATTCGGCACACATTCGGCATGCAATGTTACTGCCATGTGCGTGCCTCTTGCGTGAACCATGCGTGAACACTGCCGACGGTGTGTGTCAATGCGTGCCATGTTAGGGTGTTGTCTCAAGTTGTTCACGTGATCATGGCACGCCCAACTCATGCATAGTTGGTGCGCGTCACGAACCATTCGCACATGGCAGGAACTTCTCACAAAGTGTTCACACTTTTTTGGCCGCACATTGCGTAGACAGTGTGTAACTTATGCTTGTACAGTGCACAAACAGGGCGCAATCAAGGCTCCGCTGCGTACCACCGAAATGGCATGCCTTGCGACGACGCATTTGGCGGCATTGCGGGTACAAAAATAGTGCAAGTGTCAAGGTGGCATAAGAGCAACAAAATAATGGGCTAAATTCAGTACAGAAAAATAATTTGCTTATTAATAGGCCTATACTTTATGGAAGAAAAAACTGCTCTGAAACTTCAGTACTATCTTTCACGCAAATCAGGTGATTTAACTTGTGCTTCATAGTTTAAAAACTGAAGAAGTTCCATCCATAAAGACTTCAAAACAATATGAGAATCTCTTTAATTCACAATAATTGAAAAATGAGTGATCTGCGTTCCTATAAAATATCGCCTTTCACACTCGATAAAGCGTGGGTTGATTTTAAAGTAGGGCTCGGCAATTAAATATAAAAAGCGCAATACTCACCTCGTGCCTGAGAATTGACAGGTATGCAGTTTTGAATAACGTTGATTTAAATGCACCAAATACGTGTCCAAATGAATGACTGTCATCTTATGTAAACGGGGAAAACTAACAGCACCTTATAGTGTGGAGTGTTCTCGGAGTGAACCTATTGTTAATCATTAAAATGACTGAGAACAAGTCAGGACTAAATTGTTTTAAAGGTATGTTCTGGGATCAAAGTTCATGTCACCTTATTTACTGGAACAACTGACCATCAGAGGTAATTTTGCAGAATATTGTAGTCTTCAACCAAATAAAAACATTTTTTTGCATCAAATAGTCATGGAATGAGCCTTCAAACATGCATTCAGGCTATGGCAGAGTCAAAAAAAATAAAATTTGCGACACCTTCCGATTGTTATTAAAAAAAAAATGATGTTTTTATTGTTTTTGTTTATTACCAGAAGTCTCTGACCCAAGAAGTGTGCCAGGACTCAATGAGTGTTGTAGACGGCTTTTCTCCATTCATATCATATCAGTTGAGTTTGGGCGCCACTAGTGGTGAATCTGGAAACCGTCAGGGGAGGCGATCATATTTGAATCGAATCACCGCAGCTCTCCACGAATGCAGCGCGGGCTGTCCACAAACCACCTATAAGGTGCATGGAATCATGGGATTTTTTTTCCTAAAGTAAATAATTTCATCTGAAAGATGACTAATAACACCTAACAAACTATGTGGACTTTAATAGATTAAAATATTAAAATTGCACAAAACAGGCTTTCATAACCGAAATCCATGTCTCTAAGTTAATCTGATCCGAGTTTTTAAGGAAACCACCAAAAATTTATCTCCCACAATGCAGCGTGTTTCATGTTAATGAAGCCATCGGAAATTACGGACAATTAACAAATTTCTCCAACAGTGGGCTTCACTGCACAAAATGAGGAATTTTGTGAATTTACCGCGCAGATCATGTGATCAGACATCATGTGTTATGCTTGACTGCAGGTCCCCATTGCCATCCACCATATCTAAGTTGCCGTTGTTCACTTCTAGAAATAGACCTCTGTTATTACCCATTTTTTCACCTCAATATACTCGTGGGATTTTTTTTTTTTTTGTTCTCATTGCTCAGAAAAGCATTTTTCTGTATATTTTCACCAAAACTTATGGAGAAGTAATATATCAGGACCCCTTTTAGACGAAAGTGGTGGAATATAATCATCACTGCACACTACTGTATATTGTTAGCTGTCTGTTTTTGCGTAAAAATGAATTAATTGTTTATTACTAGAATTAAATAATTAGCAACTATTCCACAAAGTGCTGGTATCCTCCTGTTTGTGTTAAACCGCAGTGGGATGGTAACTGAAAACTGAGTATGTCACAGCACTGCCCCACCTATAATATTTTCCTCTGACCGCCTCCGGCCATTACTTTCAGCACTTGATTACTAATTTTGAAATTTGATTTTCATTATAGAAAAGCTGGTATTTTGATTCCAGTTATCTTGAAAGCTGGAAAAATATAACCTCTCTTGAAAAAAGTACATCATTTCTTCCTGGCAAACCTGACTCACTTACGGTCATTCAACAGATATAATGAGATGGCACAATATTGCAAAAATGAGTCCATGTGTTCACTAGCCTGCAGATTAACAGTGTGCGGTACTTTCAGTGAAATAACAATGGCTTTAAAATTTTAAATGAGACAAGCTTCACTGGGTTCCTGATAAGTCTGTTCCACTTTCTGCAGACAAAGATGTGCTTTGTTTGGCATAAATATGAAAATGTAACTGTGAAGTTCTGCCACTAGAAAGCAAAAAATGCCCCAGCCATAAATATGATCAGGGAGTTAGGTAAGTGGTCTTTGGAAGGTAGGCGGGGTCTGGAATAATCCACATCGACTACAGCATTTCATCCTGACGCAAACCAGGGAAACCTGCGAGTGTTGAATTTAGAAAAGCCCTGTCATCACATCATCAAGCACATAAAACTTGGGCAAGACACCTGACAACACTGACTTAAAGGAAGCAGTTGTGCTGGTCCATAATTGATATGGCCTATATGTACAGTGGTCTGCAAATCAAAATTCTGGAAGTGGTTTGAGCTAGAAATGAATATACTGTGGCCCAGGGAATCCTAAATGAGCCATTTGATCAATATTTGTTAACTTTCTCCAGATGTGAGCCAAATGAGAGCCTGCTGGAAGTGAGAGGCAGAGTGTTGCATGCCAGAGTAACACCACGGCAAGCAGCATGAACCTAATAGAAAATCTCAAAACCAGCACAGTTACACTTTATATGAAATGTTGCTCATAAAGGCTTTATACAGCATGTATAATGCCTTCATAAATGAGACATAATGCCTTCATAAATCATACATAAGCAAATTTTATGCTTCGTAAAGGGTGGAATATCGTAACTTTATTCAACAAGTGATGCCAGATGTGACAATGGCAATGTCACTTAGCTGACACTGTTACCGTTTATAGTATTAAGCCACTCGCTAAGTGACCTGTTTTATTTGTTGTGGAGATCCTAAGGTTACTGATACCAAATATGAACTGCTGGATAACAGGGAAATGTGTATGAAATGATGAACAAGATCCAAGATTAAAGCTGAAACACATCAATCACTTAATAGTATATAACTATGATACTTAATAGAACATGTTTTTTTATTTTTATATTATGTTAAAAACTACCTTTTTGTTTCTAATTACATCTCTCGTTGTATGCCATTGTTGTGATTCTGGTTCTGCCTTGCCATGGATTGTTCTGACTGCCATATGTGTATTGTGATCCTTGCCATGTTTGACTATGCTTTAGATATGTGCATTGTGATTTGGTTGCTTTTTTGTTCAGGCATTGTATTAGTTTTGGTTTTCCATGTTTTACTTATCGCCAGAGTTTTATTCCGGTCCATGTTATGATTTATTCCATGCGTTTCACTTTGTCTCCCCCTGTCTGGTCTTTGGTCTTGTCTTTGCTCACAGCCCCAGAAATGCGTGCCACTCCTTCGGGTGATTTAATCGTTTCTGGTTTCAATCTTCCTTCCCGATCTCGTTTACTTCCTTCTCCTTGCTTTTTCTATATTACTAACACATACTAACAGTTTGTTGTTTTTGTTAATTTACTAATTTACCAAGACTAACTTTGTATATAATACTAACTTACTAACAAGCACTCGGGAATGTATAGCTGCACCTACTAACTTATTAACAAGCTCTCAGCACTCGCCCTATTCTAGTCTCCGCCTCTTGTCTCTCCCTAATCTTCGCTGCTGCATTTCAGTGGAGTCTCCACACCTTCTTAGGCTTTCCTTTCTCTTAGTATCTGTGCAGGGTAGAACTCCTTGACTGGAGCTGTGTTATTTTCTATAGGTTTGTCCCGTGATCCCTGTCCACATTTTGGCCTCTGCCAATTTCATGTGATCAGGTTCTCCCGAATGTGTTGCTCCCTTGTAATCAATCTGATTGCTTGCACCTGTGTTCTGTTATCATGTGACCTCCCCGAATTAGATGTCTCTTCTCAGCACTGCCTTGTCAGATTGTTTCTCATGTTTACTTGTGCCATGATCAATTTGCCCTGCTCTCATTGTGATTATCTTTCTAACTGGACCGTCTTGGATTTACGATTTTTGCCTACTCCCTGTACCTCGCCGCCTTCTCGTTTACTAAACCCTTTTTGTCTGACTTTGATTGTTGTGATTGGTGCCCTGGTTACAATTCTGGATTTCGCCCATTGGATTCTGATTTTGGATTCTGGACTCTGTACTGTTGCCTGCTCTGTTGGAGGTTTTCCCCCTTCAGAAATAAAGCCTCCTTTTTGTATTTTATTGGTTCTCACTTGTGGTCCCTTTCGTAAAACCTCACAGCCATATTATGTCAATATGTCTTGGGTCAGTTTTTCTCTTATGTATCTCAGCTTTGTTTAATTGAATGATGAATGTGTTTTAGCCTTAATGGGTGGACAGTGATTCAGAATGATGTCATTGGCCTAACTGCCCATATATACCGGTCTACGGGTCATGAAAGTGATTTGCCTGATGAAGACCCTGTTGGGTTGAAATGTTGCCTAACTAGTCAACAACGTACTGGGAGCTATTGCTCATTGTGTGGACATTGCTTTTGCTTCTAGAATTCCAGTTTGCAGCATTTTTATGTAGGGTTTGCAATTACACAGAAAAAGGAAAGTGGTAGGGGGCCAGAAAGACAGAGAGAGAGAAAAGAAAAACACTAGTAACTTCGCTCTTCACCCTCATGAGATCCAGCAAAATTGGTAAAGCTAAAATAATTAGCGCAAAATGAACTAAACAAGTTGCTTCACTGAATGATATTCTCTCTCAAGAAGCATCTGTCCGTCCTTTTGGGTCGCCGGCCTCAGGTGCTTATTGTAAAGGGAGCCATTTATGGTCTCAGGGCTGATTTGTTCACACAGCCCAGATGTGCCCCTCCTTAACTAGTCAGCAGATCAGCCCACCTCCTCTTTGCTGACCAAACCTTTCGGTACAGGTGTATAATGCTACATTTACATAGCATTTTTGAAGGTTTATGTCTGAGTTTTTCCCCTTTATCACCTTTTTTATAGTCACGCGTATTAATAGCTTTCAACAATAATTGGTAATTACCCGAAGGGACCAAAGGTTTATTGTTTTCCAGCTGGTGTCAAATGTCTCTCTACATATTACAGTTTAAATTGGATCTGTTATGGCATTTTAATGAGTAATGAAGGGGGGGGGTCATGAATTTATAAACAAGCGAAAGAGTCAGTCTTTTTCCGTGGCTAGCCCAGAACACGCAGATCAATCTAATGACACAAAGGGGCCATTTTTAAATAGCTTCATATCTGAGCCATCTACAAGCTGTGAATATAATTTGGTTCTATTACTGCCTCAAAAACATTAATATGTAAAGGCATCAAGTGGATCGTTTATAGCCCCGGGGCCAAGCAAAGAAGTGGAAAATTTTATTTCCACACTTATCAAATAAATCGAATAAGTATAAAACAAAGGCCTTTGGGTGGGTACTGCTGCCAGTTTCTACACTTGGGATAAAACTCTTTCCTAAGTCATTTATCTGACTTATGGCCAATCTGAATCACACTATTCACAGAAGGAATCAGTCTTATGGACAAAACACCAAAAAAAACTTTGTCTGTTTTGGCATAGCACTTGGAAATTTGCCAAATTAAACCCCAGGAATCAATTCTAAATAACACCTTCTTAAGCATAGCCCAGCACCCATATAAAGCCTGATTCAAAATTAAACCACCCATTCAGAAATTCAGAATGCATCCCCGATGACCGTCATATTCTGTTTGCTGTGATGTGCTGGCATAGTTCTTTATGACGCACATATTATTTTCTGTTAATGACAGAACTGCTTTATGACAAGAGAATTATTTTATGTAAATGACTGAACTGTGCGTTACCTTTACAGACTGTAGTGCACGTATCAGCATTCTTTAGAAATGTACGGCTGTTTGATATGGGACACCTGACTGTTTACAGAATCTTCCCTTGCTTCGGTGTGGGTTTAAGGGCTGAATCATTGAGCTCACTCATCTGCTACCAATCTGTTCATACTTGCCTTTGGTTTCCAACGGGGACCCTCTGAAACACTATGGGGTGCATCCAAGCCTGCAGTCCTGGTCTGCTCCCTCATTGCACGCACTGCGTCAGCATACAAATTGAAGTGGTAGTGGAGATTAATTGCCAAGACGCTGGGCTTGCAACTTCAATTCCCAATAGTGTTTACACTAAAAATAAAGTAAGAGATATGAGCTATCCCACATATTTGAATTAGCCTGTGGAGGTTTGAACTTATGGTGCAACTTTTCAGGTTTATTACAGAATTCTGTCAAATTCAGTACATTCTTTAAGACAATTTAAGTAGTTTGTCTGGTTCTCAGTAGAATTCATGATTAAAGGAAAGGAAAAGATTTTGGAAAATGTGTCACAATAGTAAAACATCTCTATGAACTACGCAATACATGATCTTCGGCCCTAACTTTTAAATGTATTTTATGTTACCACTACAGCTATGCCTCTGAATTCCAAGGGGAACAAAGGGCCGCGACAACACCCCTCCAACGGACATCGTTCTGGGAGACCCTCTTCAGCTCGGTCCACGTCTTTCCAGCTGCCTTCACCTCAGTGTCAACACTTCTTCACCGAGTCTGTTTTGGTCGGCCCACTTTCCGCTTCCCTTGTGGATTCCAGTCAAGGGCCTGCCTAGTGATGTCAGAAGCAGGCTTGCGGAGCGTGTGACCGATCCATCCCCATTTTCTTTTCTTGATCTCGGACCCGATTGGAGCCTGTCTTGTCTTGTCCCACAGTTGTTCATTTGAAATGACTTCCGGCCATCTGATGTTAAGAATGTTCCTGAGACACCTGTTGATGAATGTCTGGAGTTTGTGGGTGTTCGTCTTTCTTAGACGCCAGGTTTCTGAGCCCTAAAGTAGGACTGACTTGACATTGGTGTTAAAGATCCTGATCTTGTTCTTAAGTGAGAGAGCTTTTGATCTCCAGATTGGTCGTAGGGTATTGAAGGCCTGTCAAGCTTTGTTGATTCGGCACTTGATGTCTTCCTCCGTGCCCCCATCCTATTTTATGTTCATAAACATTAATACAGAGACCTTTACTGTTCTTTCATAAGCACCCATGGTGGCCATCCCAAGGCAAAAATGTTAGGACTGGATGTCAAAATTTTGACTGTTTACAGAATTAATAATAAATATCCTCACTTAGGGTGGCATGGTGGTGTATATGATAGCCCAGTTGCCTCACAGCAGTAAGGTCAAATCCAGCCAGCCTTTCTGTGTGTCGTTTTCATGTTCTCTTTGTGTACCTCCAGTACTCTGGTTCTCTCCCACAGTCCGAACACCCGCCTTTTGCCCATAGTTGGTTGGAACAGGCTCCAGCTCCCATAGAACCCTGATACGCAAGATTTAGTTTGCATACAGTAATTAAGGTCACTGTAGGTCATTGCATAAAAATGACTGTCTGATCATCCGGTCAAAAATTATAGCACACATGTGAGTGCTCTTAGATGCACACAAATTCGCCGAAACTTTTGGAAATATTGCATCAACAAGCAGAATGTACTTTCAGAGCTGAGATAACAATATGTCAGTTCATTTGTGGAGAATTTCTTTGCTATGTATACTCATGGCATTAACATGTTTAAAATGAATGAAAACTGGAAGGAAACTTTCCTTGGATTCCTTTTATTTTTCTTTTTTTGCTCCACGGGAAAGAAATGCTTAAAGCCAGTCATACTGTACATGAGAATTGGGTGTCCTTGTGAACTCGGGAGTCAAAAATAGTAGTTCAAGTGGTAGTTAGCTGTTTGTGAGTCATCTTACTGCCACAATATTAATAATTAAGTAGCGTTAATCAGGCCTTTTTATGAAAAGCGTGCAATTGCGCGTATGTGCCTTTGCACGCCTAAAATTGCATTTTAGCTGCGCAAATAAATGAGCATGTATCTATGAAAAACTTTCCATTTTTTTTTTCCAGGAGGAAAAAAGCAAACTTAAAAAAAGCAGGACAGAAGAGGTGGGAGAGATCGTAGACAGAATGAATCTCACGAGGGAAGAGCTCGGTGGTGGAAACTGGAATTACTGCAATTTTTTTTTTTCTCGCGCTGCATCTACCCCTTCCTTTTAAAAATTTCCCCCCCACCATTCTAAACCCCCGTCTTACTCATAAAAACCCGCCAAAAATATTTGTGCCCCCTTTCAAAATCATTCTGGCCCAAAAAAAAAAAAAACCCAAAAAAGTGGAGGTTGTGTTTGGTACTCATGCCCAACATTGAAAAAACGTTGCGAAATCAATGTTGATTCATCTTTCAAAATCAAAACATAATTCAACAATGATTCAACTATGGTCCATGACGTTGATTCAACAGTGGATAAACCTTAAAGTGCCTGCTGGGTGGCTGAAAGCTGAGGACACTCATGTGGTGCAGAAACAGAATCTTAGCGACAAGATTTTCAAATTGATACTGCGTAGGTTGTTGGTCAAAACATGGCTCTCACAAATGTTGTTTTGTAAAATTGATCATATTGTCAAAGATTTATTTCAAGATTTGGTAAAATAATTCTAATTAGCTCTTTTCCCTCCATTACGATGGTAATAAATGATTTGCATTGCACATTATTCATTCAGATGGGCTGATCTCACTGTTTATGTTCTTGTAAAACATGTAGCTGTAAGGCGTCCACATAAAATAAGTTTGTTCTTCTCTTTCACTTCTTTTTTATTTCATTAAGATAGTCCTATATGCATTACAGGTTGTGTAGATTGGCTTAATTCACCATATCACTTGAAAAAAGTGACCCCGTAAGGGGCGCTTCCCCTGGACCCTGCTGAGGGCTTGCGCATCCCCCAGACCCCCGGCGTCTTGTACCCGCCTAAAGCAATTAAATTTCCTGCTGTCAGAAAAATTAACAAGAACCCAGCATAGGCTACCTTCTACTTTCCTACGTTACTGTGTACTGTTTTTTTCCCTCCCGTTTTTGTATGAAATACGGATTACTGAGTCAAGGGACATTTTTTTTTCTTTATCTGTACCTTTATTGTTTTATTTGCGTGGATCAGAGTAGAGCAGCAAGTTTCCTGTAGGACTCCCCCTCTTCTTTGTGATTGGCTCAGTAGTTAAGGGAGATCTTATTAAGTTTGATTGGTCTGTTCTCCGTAGGTATTTGCTGAGCATGTCCTGGTCGGCCACTCCTGTCCAATTTATGTCATATGCGATCCCATCCGTTTGTGTTTGTTTGCTTGCTAAGGCTTTTTGTGTTCTTCCTATAGTAATAAACGTACCCTTTGTGGCAACTTACGATTCAGCTGTTATTACTTTGGGCCGACATCGATTGTAATATTGGAATTGACCCACCTCTCCCCACATTGGCTTTGAGCCAGTCAGAAGCATGCAACAAGGAGATGGATAGGGGCCTATTAAGAAACCAGAGCTTGCTGAACACATGTCACCTCAGCACGGAGGGACCAGCTTAAGGGCACCCTGTCCTTCCCAGACTCAAAGAACATTCTGGATCCCGCAGAGAGGAGTAAATGCTTTTGAAATGTCAGCGCTGCTACAGGTGATAGACCTGTTACAGCAAATGGAGAAAAATACATTTATAAATAAAAAATGTAGGGGCCCACAATGTAATCCTCATCCTTTAGAGCTGCTAATTGGTTTGTCCATGTCAGTGTCAGAAATGCCTGTGTGATACTAATATGCGGCAGAGATTCAGTCAACACCGGTCCTGAATGTGAGAATTAGTGATTTCCAATGCAAACAGATGGGTGACTGCTGTGGAATGAATCCTTGTAATTATCTCTTCCTTGAAATATGTACTCATTTAAGTCACCGTCAGTCAAAAAAAAAATCCTTCTCGATTTCTGGATTTTCACGCTGTTATACATGAAGGCATTATTAAATAGCAAGCTTATTGGATCTATTGCTCAATTTTTTTTTCTGCTTCTCAATTCGACCTAAAACTTAATTTTTGCGAGGCAAAAATAAAGTCTGCAGCATGAACATTTGAATAATGTTGCATATCAGTAGGGGTTTCAGATATGCAAATGCAGATTCAGATGAGTAGGTTTTGGTGAGTGCGTGTCCACAGCAGTGTATGATTGCTGATCAAATACACAGCAACACTTGCTAAAAATGCCTGCCAAGATTTACCTGTTATTTGGCGGGAGAAAAATAGCCATTGGAATATTTAAGGCAGGAAAATCCATCAGCGTAGTCAGTACACTTTGGGATTTACTGAGTATACAAACATGGTTAGAATCCTTTTCTCTGGTGTCTGCTGGCGTAGATTAGCACTAGGGAACTTTTAGTTTTGAGAAATAGTTTAGTCTACAAACATTATTTGTCCTATAGCAGTAATATTCTTTTGATTTCGAGGAAACTAAATCTGCTGGCCTTAAAAATGCATGCTTGATGCAATTAGCCCGGTCCACGCAGCTTGAAGGCCAGGCATTTCCAATTTCTCCAACCAAGGAATGACAAAGGGATGGGGGGCGGTTAGGAGGAGGGATGACTAATGTTGTGGTAGCACAAGAAGCCTCATACTAATTAAACTCGAATTAGCCCAGGAGGGCTAAGGCTAATGCTCAGCCCCCATGGATTCCTGGGCATATTCCAGCTGACTGATAACATGCAGGAAGCCGAGGCTTAAATCTGTCCCCAGTGGAGCATGGCCAGTTCTCACAAGGAGAACCTTTTAAGGTCTAAAGCTAAGCCACCCAAAAGCTTTGTTTGCTGATCACTTCAACCGGCAGAGTCAAGTTTATTAAACTGCTCCAATAGCTGAAATAATTGACTCTGAAAACATGAAGTGTGGCCCCTTTTGTTAAGCAGCTGGCGATGCCTTGTGAAGCGGAAACCTTGAACCCTCAAGGTCTTTTGCCTGGAAGCACTAAGCATTCTCTCTCTTATAGATAACTGTACAATCAGCCCTTGAGTTGAATTCAGGGACGGTGAGATAAAATATATCACCTGCTGCTTGGCTGATGGAAAATCAACATTTAATCACCATTTCTGTGCTCTACTAGGAAGATGATTATCAGCAGGAGAAGGTAGCCCATCATTTATGCTGGAGTACTGGCTTATACATACCCATACATTATTTCTGTTCCGGGGAAAATTGTCAGGCAGCCACAGATAATAGGAAATTGTGTAATAAAAATGAGGAACAATCACGGGAGAACCAAAATAATAAATACAGCATGAAGTAGGAATGACTTTGAATGTAGGTTACAACTGGTGTTGTAAACCAAGTTTTCTGCTGTTAAACTCCAAAATGACATTGCAAATGGAAAAGAAAACATTATCCATAATGTTTTAAAGCTATAGAATGAAGAATAACCAACAAAATTCAAACTAATTAAACTGAATAAAAACACTTCTTGGGCAGAGAATTAAAGCTGGTGAGCCCACAATAAACACCTGAGGTTAATTGCTAAGTAAATATTTAAAGAAGTGCTTTTCAGTCCTAATTTAATACCTTAAATTTCATAACGTTCTTGCAAGCAGCGTAGTCATAATTATGCAACTACTAAACATTACAGTTATGGCAGAAAGAGGTCTTTACAGACAGCTCATTTGCATTTAGCTATCTTTTCTAACAGAGCTGTTATGTTGCAAAGAATTTTTATGCACTATTTTTTGAGTGCAAAATGACTGGAGTATGCCTACCTTCCCCATTACCTTTGATTCAAAGCATCTGTTGAACAGGTGTATAATAATAAATAATTTTAGGTGACCAATAATAACAATTGAAGAGTTGCTGGCTCAAGGCCCAAGTGAGGCCTGAGATTCTTATTTGATCTGGAGAGATAAAGTTGGGACAAACTGTGTCTTTGGGCTCTTGAGGGAGGCCCTTAACTCCAAAATTCCTCCTGGGGCTTTACCCCTGTTTCTCAGTAGCCTCACTCCTCACTTGCAAGAGTTCTATCAGGCACATCTTCCGGGGCTTCCTGGTTAAATATAGGCAAAAAATATATATGTTAAAAAAGATATTTTTAAAAATATAGGCTACTTGCTTGACAAGTGAAAATTTACTTAACCCATTGGCAAGATAGTCAAGATTGTCCTCAAATCAAGGACAAATTTCTTGTCTTACTAAGAAAAATGGTGAACGAAATAAGTGTTTTAAGCCTTAAAATAAGTAACTTCCCTTTCTTGAATATCACTTTTTGCAGTGTATATGGGGCGTAGCTTGGAAGGTTGAGGCAGACAACTTGAGATATGCCCTCATGCATTTCTGTCACTGCCTTGCCCTCCAGTAATGTGGACTCTGCTCAAGCCCTGCTGCAAAATCATGCCTCGGCCTGCTTCTGCATTGCTGCATTTTCTGCCGCTACTAGTAGCGCTGTTTGCTGCTGCATCACTCTTGCCTGCTGCTGATTAACATCCAACCCCCATCCCAACAACCACCTGTAGACTCTGAAGTTTCCCAATGGGGGAGCAGGGATATACTATAGCTTCCTGCTCTCTTCTCCAAAAGCTAAGTATTCTTCAGGATGTGAAAGGTCAGAGCCTAAACACCAAACATCATTGTTTCTAACTGTTAATGCTTCACTTAACTGTTCACATGTGGCTGACTGAGTTGATCTTGTTGAAGTCAGATTTCATAAAATACTACATTATTAGGACATTGCCCTTTCTATCAAGTTCAGCTCTCTTTAGTTTTCTGGGTGATATAGCCTACAGATTTAGTCATAATGGTTATGTTAGAGTCTTTGTTGCTATGAGGCCCATGTTTCAGTTATTTGGGGAAATGTGTGTGATTAGGGAGTTGGGCGTGTGAAAATCACAGTATGCACATTACGTCTGACAAGACTGCACGGACTGTAATGCTATTTCCATAAGATCAACATAATGTAAGATCAAATGGATTAATTGAAGAGCGATTCCAACCAAGTACTCAACTCTAGGTTCAAATTACAAGGCAGTAAGGAGTGGGGTTAAATGAAGACTGAACCCCACTGAAACAGACAAAAATCCATTATTGTCCAAGGCAACCGCAAATTTATTTTCTTTTAAATAGGAACATCATACATTAAGAATAACGAACGAAAATCATTGTTTGATTGTAATTCACTGAGTATAATTCCCAGACAGAACATAAGGGGCGATGTTGTGTTTGCCGCAGCTTCGCCTCTATTCAGATGTCAAAAGCCAAGTACGAAAGCTTGCTTTAGAGTAGGGCTTCATGAAGGAAAATAAATAGCCAAATCTAACACTATGGACACAATACAACTTTGTCTCTTGAAAAGTTGGGACACTGAGTAAGATGAAAAATAAAACAGAATGCAATGATTTGCAAATCATGTAAACCATGTCATGTCATTTTAAAATGTTCAATTCAAAACAGTACAAAGACACCATATCAAATTTCACAAGTGAGAAATTGTATTACATTTCGAAAAATATCTGGTCATTATGAATTTGTCATTTTTTTATTATTTTCAATGAAAAGTTTGGTTTGAATGATTGCGCTTTGCTTTGATTTACATTGAACCAAGGGTCCCACAATTTCTGGAAATCAGGTAGTATATTTAGTGGTTGCCCAATTTAAATGAAAAATAATGACAATGTCATGGTTTTGGAGGCTGGTGGTGGCTTTGAGAGCTTCCTTGGTTGCTCTTGTCCAGGACGATATCGGCTTGCCCACAGTCGGATTCTTGGGCCAGCTGGCATTAATTTGGGGCATCGCACAGATTCTATTTAAGCCCAAGTTCCGCCTCACTGCCCTTGCTAGAGTGTCAGTGTTTTGTTTGCACTTTAGCCAGTAAGGTCTCTAGTGAGAGAGTTGTTGAGGTATTGGGTGCAAAAGAGGAAAGTGCGAGATAGAGCACCTTATTGTGATGCGGACTGGATCTCGGTCCTTTGGAAGGGCAGGTTTCTCTCTCTGATTTCTGTGTTTGTCTCTCATTTTGCTGTTCCTCCTTTCGTTCCGGCCACAGCATTTAGCGTCTCAAAAACCCGACCATCACAGACAATGAGAAAACAGATCTAAGTTCAGGTTTGTTAAGGTAACCAAAAGCGATAAATGATTCTGAAGCAAATGAACACCTCCGATCTACACGAACCAAACACCAAACTGAGGAACAAAGACCTTAGCAAGGCTGCAGACAACTTGCACTCAGTAGCAGAGTTAACAAATGGAAAATCATGTCCCTGATGAGGACTGCATGGTTATTCTAATTTCAGTGGCTTGCAAGGGTCATAAACTTGATCTACAAGAGTTGGAAACAGAAACAGTTCCACAGCCAATTGATATTCCAACGATTTCTGATGAGATGAATTTATAAAGTCCACCTTTGATTTGTGGCCTTGGAACTTGAAAGCATTCGATCACCTTACTTGCAGGATGTGTTGTCGAAGGTCTAAGGGAATATAAAATGACTATGAATCACTGGGATTTTTATTTATTTTTTGTTTGGTGGGGGGGGTGTGGTATTTCCCCCAATTTTTCGCAACCCGAACACAGTCGAACCGCTGAGTGAACTGGCGCAACTTGCTCCCATCGACTCAAGAGCAGGATGTTGTGATTCTTCCGACTCATGTTGACGACTGGTTCTCACTTCGTTACACATATCAATGTACAGTGCAGTCACTGCCAGTGACATCAAGCAGATACCGCAGCCAGCATATATTAGGCTTGTACATTTACAAGCTACCAGGAACGGTCCATAAAGAGGGATGAGACCAACAAAGTTTACTGGCTTAACTCCTGTTATCCCCGCTGAGTCAAGTTTTCATCTACTTTCATTTCATTAATTGAATGTAGGACTAGCATAAGTACTGTGAATGTCAAGTTTTCAGAGGTTGTGTAACATGACTGGCATAAGCTGCTTTTTGGTGTGTGTTAGCACTTTCTGTGCAGTGTCATGACTAGCATAATGTTCCCTTGCCCAGTATTAAGACCATACTTTTGTGTCTTGTAAATGCATGATGTCATGAAATAGACTAGTGTTGAAATCAATAGAGCTTTAGAACTGATATACAAGTAGTCTATAAGATGGCCTCTTTTTTATGATAATACAGAACAACAGGCATGATAAAGCCAGACTAAATAAGTTCTAAGTTGGCATTTGTTTATGCAGCTCTATGATAAATACTGCTATATTCTGGCGGATGATATTAAGGCCGTTCCAAATCGATATAGGAAATACACATTTATATAAAACTAATGCACCTTTACAACTAGCATATGAAGAGTTTGTTTCCAAAATAAAATAAGTGCCAAAAATACAAAAATTGAGATGATACCATACAGCGATAGCTCTGTGCTATTTACACATGGTGCAAAAATTCGTATTTAGAAATTAATATTTTAAGGAGTATTTTCTCATTGTCAAAGTGTGTTCGGTCTTTTTTTTCCCGATAAAATGCAACAGGTGCCAACGTAGAAAAAGCTGATTTACTCAAAATAAGTAAAACGGATATATTGCTTTTTGGAAACAAACTCCTCATGTTTTCCAAGAAAACACCATAAACTACCAGTGAGTCATTGGGCCCCCTTGGAACCTTAAGTCTAATTCACACACTGATTATACAAATTACTAAAAATTAATTCTAATATCACTGTATTGATACATGTATAGTGAAAAAGATATTCCAATACATTATTATACTGATATTTTTTTAACACAGCCCTACAATGCAAATAATATGTATTCTTTCAATACCATAATTTTAGCAATAATTTCCTAGAAGTGATATATGAATTTTGAATACAGAGTCTCGTTACACAATGCATGTATAGCCACCAAATTTTACATTGTGCTACGTATTCTAAAAAGGTGATGACAGGGAGCGGGGTCAGTACTCACGAAGGGAGCTCATACATTAATCTAGTTTTTCTCTCTCAGCATAATCAGTGGTCTTCAGAGATCTAAAAGATTCAATGGTTTCCTTATCCCATTTTAATTGTTAACCACTTGGGCCCGGCTATATAATTTACAGCGAGGTACTGTGTGCCGGGAGATATTTTGTCAGATAAAGCAATTACCGATATCACTGCGGTATCAGAGACAACAAGCAATTTACTAGTTTGGATGTTTATTCACGCAGAAATTATAGATTCACATTCACACATTTCAATCAGTATTCTTCAACAGTGTGGTAGATTTGGAAACACTCCAGACACAGAGAAACATTGCATTGTTCACATCGAAATCTGGTATTCTTGCGCGTTCCGTTGCGGTGACATACGTGGCAGTTTCGACGACCATGTATTATCGGGAAATGACGTTCAGTTAGACGGGTTGGCAAATTGAGGCGTGAGCCTTGTACTCTCAAGGTTGGCATGTCACCACTGTATTCAGACAAAGTGTCTCTGACAAAGGATAGGCGGAAGTCTGTGAAGTTTGATCGCCTCCCTGTTGCATCACTGGTAGACAGTTTGTACAGAACGTAAGAGTTCACAAGAGCACAGTCCACAAAGTAGAAAAACAATTTCTTGTACCACTTCAAAGTTTTTGTAGCACAGTTGTGCAAAGTTGCCAGCTGGTCAGACAGATCAACACCGTGTTTCTAACGATTGTAATCGACCACCATTGCCGGCTTTCGTGTCGGATTACCATCAGGTGATCTCTTTCGAGTTGGTTTCATCTCATCCTTGTGAACAGTGCTGAGCATTCTTACCACTCTCTTGTCTCGCCATACAAGAGCTAGAATTTTATCAGTGCATCTACTTTTAGTCTCATTTGCCTCAAACTTTGGGTTTGCAAGGTCCTTTGGCATATTTTTCCGATTAGCTTGCACAGTGCCGATGACATTGAACTTTCGGGAATGCATCTGCAAGAACAAATCTGGACACGAAAAACCTCGATCCAGTGCTAGTGTGTAGCCAAGTCCACTGAGATTAGACGTCAAGTTCATCACAACTTTCTGAGATGCAGGTATCGATGGATCTCTGTCCTTTCCAGTGTAAATGTGGAATTCACTCGTATACCCGGCACCTTTCCCAGAATCACAGTTTGTACACCTTGATACCGAATCTCGCCCTCTTCATTGGACAATACTGTCTGAACTTGAGGCGCCCTTTGAATTTCATCAGACTTTCGTCAACAGCGATGTTCTGCCCAGGGGTATAGACTGAGCGAAATCGGTCAGCAAGATGATCCAAGACGGGACGTAATTTGTACAATCTATCAACTTCTTCATCCTCTATTTCTTCATTGTCACGGAAATGAAGCTGGGCAAGAATGTCCAGAAATCTGTCCCTTGGCATTACACTCCGGAAGATAGGTGCCTCAACAAGTGGATCGATGCTCCAGTGCTGCCGAACCTCCGGTCGTGAATTTACACCCATCAGGACCATCAGTGCAAGCATGCTTTTCATTTCGTTGATATCAGTATCTACCCAAGGCTTCTGATGACCACGAGCTGCCAGACGAAGTGGGTGTTGGAATTGGTATCGATTCGTTTCCCGGACTATCAAATGCATCAACTCGTCAGAAAAATACTCTTTCCAGAATATGTTGGCAGGTGTGATATTTTCCTCATCCACCTGTGCAAAACTGACTGTCGTTCGCTTGGCGCAAGCATATTTTTTCGGACAAAAGTCCTCATCTTTCCAATTCCACCCTCGATTCTGATGAGACTGTGACGTGGATGGCTGTTGCTCTCTATCGAGAAGTGCTCGCCGAGAAATAACTGCCAGCGGAACATCTGACTCGTCACTTGAGTATTCTGATTCTTCGTCTGACGAACTGGTAGATTTACCAGATGTAACATCTGCCATGTCGAGAAGTATACTGGTCACGAATCAAAAACTTCTCTCTTTTATTGCAAAACGTGCGTGTGATTCATACTCATGACGTGTCAGCAGATTCCACGTTTGTTAGAATGTGCGAACCAATAATCAACGTCAATCAATGTAATTAGATGATTGTTTTTTTTTTGTGAATACTATTCCGCTACAGTCAATGTAATTAGATGATTAGATTTGTGTGAATGCGTGAGTATCATCCGCTTCAGTGAGCAGCGATCAGTATTTGACGTCACTCATGATAATTGGCTATGCCAACAACGGTAAAACTATCACTCAACTGCTGAGTCTCCCGGCTGACAGGCACTTTACAGCATCACTCACATGCTGAGTCTCCCGGGCCCAAGTGGTTAAGCCATGGGGCCACAACTTAGTTTTACTCTGCCATCTGCATATATTTGCAGTTTTTTTTTACTTAGTTTACTTTCATCTGTCTATGAAAGTATTTCAGCACAGATGCATGAAAACAATGGCATTTTAGAGTGTAAGTGAGAAAAACATTGTAATGATGCACCTCCAGAGACTAATAAAAGATGACTAAAAAGGGCTCAGAGTAAACAGGTTCAGCAGAGCATTGAGTTGCTCTTCTCATAGCCTGTGTATACGAGTGTTCTATATAAGAAAGTCCACGCACAATATCACATACTGCTAAAGCATGTGCTCACAATCAGCACCGCCCATTGTCTGTATATGATGCGTGACCAAGAAGACACCAAATGCGAGGTGGAAGGGAAAAGGGGATTTAAATGAAATTAAACAAAACTGGCACGAGGGCCAACAAAAATCTTGGCCCAAAGGGTTGCAAAACACAAACTAAAGAGAGCTTCACAGAGCTATAACTAAGGATCAAAAACGACGAAAACAAAAAGCCACTGGAAACTCCAGGCAGATAATTCATAAACAGAAAAGAACAAAGATGCTAAGAATGAAAAGGCTATATACAAAATGACTATGAAAACGAGGCTTGGGAACATGAACTTGCAAACAAGAACTTGAGAAACTGTCTGCCAGCCAACTTCCACCGCATCCAGATAAAGGGTGAGAAATCAAGACATGAAGGGCAACACCTGGAGGAGGAGAAACAAGAGGCAGGGCAAGATCATGACATGGACTAAGATTGGATGACAAGACTTGCTCATTAAGAGAATGAGCGTGCTCAGCTTAAGTACCGATTCAGTATGCAGTTTGGAAGCAGCATGAATGTTCAGAACAGAAAAGCACAGCAGACTTGAAATAGCAAAGCAGGAATCATGACAATAAACTCCCTGTCTAAATTAGTAATATTAGTAATGTGCCTATGTAAGAATTACACCATCCAGTGAGTGTTAGTAAATGTTAGTAACTTAAAAACAGTTAATTGTCAATTAAGCTTAGAGAGCCCCGAATCAGCACAGCACAGAAGGAAGGGGGAAATACCAAAGCCAACCAGAGCTCTGAAATGTGCAACAACGAAGGCACGGGGCAGAATGCAGACAAGCGGTGGAGTGGCTTGGCAGACCTGGCAAAAACAAAAACATGGAAAAGTAAAAACATGGACAATGAATGTGAAACATGAAATGCAAAAAGCTGATACAAGAAACTGGTAAAAACTGTGACATGAACTATGAAACTATGAACTATGGAATCTTGAACATGAAACTGTTAAAACCATAAATGCCGTCCTGGCCAAAGGCCAGAACCCCAGATCACAACAGTATATGTATAAAAATACATGTATTGACATATATAAACTAATATGCATTAAATACAATAAAATGCATCATCTATTGGCATAAATACAAAGTAGCAAGTAGTTGTCAGTGGATTTTATTAGGAATATGTGGGGGTAGCACTGCCATAAATACTAGCTTTGAGAAGTTCACAATGAAGTATTTTTGATGAGCCTGGTTCAGATAAGGATTGATTAGATTCAAAATGCAAGGCATTTTTCAGGGGTGCTTGAGATATTTTGTCCTCTCCCCGCATTAGTGGTGCAATTTTAACTACACACTCAAGCACGTCTTCACAAAATAGTAAGGTCTGCTTCCCATGTACGCAAAATCCCACAGGTTTAGTGGGCTCGTCCGCGTGCTGAGAAGTCAATTCTATGTATAAATCTGAAACCATTTCCATGCGCTCATCTCGCATTTCCATGCGCTGTGGGTTTTCAGCACATCATAAACAAAGATGTTTCTGCATAACTTGCAGATTTGTTTTACTTGCAGATTAGTGACGGCGTACAGAGAACAGGTCACGGTCAAGGTGTGACATCATAATGCAGCACCATGAGAAGGGGTACTGCCCTACATAGTGAACCACTTGTAAGGTCTGGAAAGGGGGCTAGAGCACTGCAAACGCAGATGAGGGGGAGAGCCCCAAGGCTGAAAGCGGCAAATGGCTGATAGCTCGGGAACTGGGCCTCAAGCAACTCCGGAGCCATGCTAGATAACAGTAAAACTGGTTGGACTTCCTCCATTATGAGTGGGCCCAGGATGTTTGCTCAGCCTCCGAGTGGAAGGGGTTTATGGTCTTTCTGTGTCCTTGGTGTTAACTCTGTATGGGAGGGGTAGTTGCAAGGCTTCTGGCTAACAAAATGCCCCTGTGGAAGTAATTTTATTGTCCTCAGTCTTTTATGAAACTGGACCTTAAAGCAAAGACTGACAATCCACTCGGGGAAGATCGTATCCGATCTCTCCCCGCGTACGTTAGTGCGTGTGTAGCCTTTTCGCCGGGTATGACCTCGCTCTCATTATCTACATTGATGGTAACTTTTGTTTGATTTATTCTTGATTTGTTTGATTTAAGCTCTTGCCTACCTGGTGAATAAATAATTGTTATTCCTTTAAACTTGCGCGGTCTCAGTGATTCTTAACCCTTTTACATTATTTCTAACCACGTTACGACGGAGGCTTAGGGGTTTAATCCCAACCGAGGACTGACTGGCCAGCGGCCTGGTTTGGGAATTGGTTTTATTAAGTTGGAGAGGCTATCATGGTCTACTCATTTAAAGGGTCTATGTAGCGGTGGTTCTGGGAATTTAGCCATAAGGGGGCACATGGACGAAAAGGTTGGCTTCCGTTAAATTCCCGTATGGAACCCTCTGGTTGTTTGCATAGACCTGGGTTCGTAGTCTCTAAGCCAAGATGCCTTTGCTGCGGTGATTCCCTCCATCCCCTGGTATTACCAACGAACCTAAGATTCAGCAGTAATGCTAATGCCCGGGAGCATATACTGAGCGACGGTTGTTGTCTCCTTAGAGTTCGAGGTGTAGTGTCCCCAAGATCCATGCATGTTTGCGCTTAATTCCAAATCTCAATTCTACTTGGAGTCAGATACTCCGCAATCACCATTTGTACAATGCTTGCATTAGGATGCCATTACTTGTTTGTATCGACACACAAAAATGTGCACTGGCTTACATGGCAAGGGATTTCAGAGCATTGGCTCGTATGCTGAACCGTGTGCCAAAATGCTACGTTTGCAGCTTACATGGAAAGCAGGCCTAAACGATATCCTCTCATCATTACATTCGCAAATACCTTGAGTATTTGGTAAAAAGACTCCACTGAGAATTGCTATTTTCCTCAGAAAGTGATTACATGTCAACATATGGACTACGAACTAGCAAAAGTTTTGAGTTACTGCTCCCTAATGCATACATATTTGTTTATTTTCTATCTTTCGGAAGCACCTGAGGAACGGAGAAAAAAAAGGTCTTCGAAGATGTCTTGGTGCAGTCTTTCGAAGAGACATGGTGGGAGAATCAATTTTGAACCAGCACCCTCAGCGCTACAATCGGGTGTCAGCGACAAAGGTTGCATTTTTCCTCTGATGCAGGCAAACAAACAATAAATCATCGATGATTGGAAAATGTGGTTAGCTCTTGCAGGGTGCTTCTCTAATAGTCGCGTTGCCTTTACTGATATGAGCAGGCAAAACTAATTTCACGGTCCCACTTGAGTAGAGTGAATGCCCTGTCATTGAATCTCTCTCATGAATGTGGATGTCTGAGGGGATGTTTATCAGCTCAGGTTGGCTTTTATAAAAACAGTGCTTGGCAGGCATATTATTCCAGTGACTCTTATTCAAAGGTCTTGGACTGGGGTCTAGGCTTCTCCTGTACTCTGTGAAAAAAATCATATAAATGACAGAATTTAATGCATAAATCAGGTGGGGTGCACAGTACAGTAGTATGTCATGATGACTATACACCCCCATTTCCATCAAAAATGGTCCTAATATATTACTTCTCTGAAATTTTTTTGTATAAAATGTATTGAAGAGCACTATACTAGGCAATGAGAACAAAAAAAAATCATTCCCACTAGTATATTGAGGTAAAAATATGGGTAATAAACAAAAACACAGAAAACATACATTTTTTATAACAATTAAAAGGCGTCGGAAATCAATTTTTTTTTCTTTACCCTTGCATAGCCTGAATACGTGTTTGAAGGCCCATTCCATCATTACTGATGCTTAAAAATGTGTTTACATTGGTTTGAGGCTACATTATTCTGCAGAATTTCCTCTGATGGTCAGTTGTTCCAGTAAACAAGTTGACATGAACTTTAAGCAGCATCACAGTGTTAAGCAAGATGGCACAACGAAACAAGCTCTCTGAAATTGTTTGTGGCCCCATTGTGGCCTTACATGATGCTGAAGACAATAAATGCTGCCATGACACTGTAAGACACGCCAACAAGCACTTGAAAGAGACCATTTCGCCGAAAACTAGTGGCAGTACAGGTGCAAAACAGAAGTTAAGTGCCTCTGATGTTCGTTATCTGGGTTGACAAAATGATAAAGTTGGTGGTTGACGGCACAACTACATGGTGATATTATTAACGGTAGAGGTGAAGAGAGAAAAGCATCAAGATTTATTATTTCCCAACTCACCCAAATGCAGAACTTATGTGCACCGTAGACTTGGAGAACGTTTCAAAAATGACTGTTCAACCCCTTCAGTAAAACAAGGAGGTGGTACTATTACGGTTTGGGGTTCAGTCAGCTCGACATCGATGCTATCACGAATCGAATGAAATATCTTTGTGAGACACACATTGCCATCTGGACAGGGACTAATTGGCCGGGCGTTTTTTTTTTCAACAAGAAAATGACCCTGAACACACTTCTAAGTTGTGCAAGAATTATCTCAGTTGGAAATAAACATCCAATCACACTGAAGTTATCACATACTCCGATTGAATAAATCTGTTGTAACATTGAAAGAACCTCTTCGGAATGAATTTCAAACCATATGGAATGGTTTGGCGTGTGAGAAAATAACAAATATGCTAAAACTATGCCGAAAGATTAAATGCTGTAATCAAAGGAAAGGGTGGCCCCACTGGATATTGACTTCTTCCGTCAAAAAGACACTATTATATTTGTTTTTACTATATATTGACATCTGTTTACTTGTTCTCATCTATATGATCCAATATTACATTAAATAAATACTTGTATAGTACTTGGTTTCTGATTTATCTTACTTTTGTAATTTATCTTCATGTTAAGTGTATAATCATCAGTGCACACAGCTGTTTGTATTATCTTATTATCATCAACAGAGGAGCCCAAGGGGGCCAGATTTAGGCAGGCAACACTTACATGCAGCAAATCGCTCGCGTGTCCCGTAACCCTCGGCTGTCAGATGCAGACTTTATCACAAGAGCGTGCGGAAAAATTGCATTAGTCAACTGAAGCAGTTGCAACTTTTTTAGATGGGAGAAAAACATCCAAGCTCTTGGTTCAATGAGGAGCGAACATTATAGAAAATACATGAAGTTAATGGTAAAATTTGTGTTTTTTTTTTTTCCAGGGAGGGCTGGGATTGAGGAAATGGGCAAGAAAAAAATTCTTGGACGCACTGGCTCATAATTGCCTTTTGAGCACATTTTAAAATTCTTCCAGTTAATATTATCACCTGTTTCACCCATTAAATTCTGAGGTTAAAAGCCAGAAAAAGCTTTTAATCATCCTGTAGGACAATATTACAGGCATATTCTTTATTGGCTAATTGCAGCGCTTCACTGAAGGTACATCATATATTGAGAAAAATATTTAAACCCAGGATGCCAAATTTTTATGGCTATTGCATCACATCAAATGAAAAATACATATCGAGGGCTGACAGCAATAAACAGTTAATACATAACATCTGGACATAACTGTTTATTGCAGTCAGCCCTCAATATATCTTTTACTGATTTTATACACATTTCCATGTAATTAAGCAGGTAATATTTTGGATCGTTAGAGACCTTGGGATCTCCAACAGAATTTAAAACAGGCCTGAAGTTTGGCAGCTACATTTGACTCCTACATGGGTTCGTAGGTTTGATGATTTTTAAACATCTCAGAGCATTTCCCTGTCTAATTGCATATTACATGACCCTTTTATACAATATCTGAACCTACATTGCTGAGAAAGTTAAAATCTCCAAAGCACACACATGCGCACGCACTCACATACACGTGCACACATACACACACACACTCACACACACACGCACACACACACACACACAAACACATAAACACGCACATATACACAAAGACACACATTCAGTATAAATCATAGACACAATTGCAATTTTACAAGACCATTTCTCTCAGCAACCAGTTTAAGATAGCAACCATTGAGTTTAACAAGATACAAAGCAAATTCATTATGGTGTTTAAGTGCAAATCCAAATAAATGCACAATAAGGACCAAGGGTACAACAGTTAAGATGAGGAATAAACTATGTGTAGATTAGTTTTTTTTGGTCATTTGCTGCAGATGTACTCATTATTGTGGCTACTGAATTACATCAGCTTTGTATGCTTTCAAAAGCACAAATAGGGCTGTTAATCTTGAACCATCTGTAATCTTGCCGAATGCATTTTTTTTCCTCCCCATGTTCTTTTCTGGACTCTGATATCATTTTCCATTGGAAACGGTGAAGGTACATCACTGTTCTGCTCTATTTTTGCCTGACAGTTCTCTTTTAATGAGATGAAACAAAGCCAGAATCAGAGTGACGCTTGTGAGATATTGTAATTTTCTTGATGCATGTTTCAACATTATCATGATGATAATTTTTGCTACAGTCTAAGACTTAATTTGGTTTTCATGCAGTTATAATCGTATCTCAGTGGGAAAAGTTGAAGGTATACGTCACCAATTTTCAGAAGGCTTTGTGTAATTATAATGTGGTCAGTGTACTCAAATGAACAATGTTTGACTTGGACTGAAAATTTCCTTTTTATTTCTGGGAAATGTTCCGTACAAGTTGTAAAACCCCACCAAACAATACCAACGACGGACATTGTAGGGGGCAAAGGCTCAACATGTTCTTGGGGCTGGTGTTAACACGCGTGACCTCCTAGCTGGTGGGAATCACAAAAAAATGGATCAATTTTCTCCATTCGAAGAACAGGGTACAAAAGCACAACAGTTACAATTAATTTGACTCCATAGTAAATTTAGAATACCAAATTTAGTTATACTCTCCTTAAATATCTGACTCAAAATTAGAATTAGAATTCATAATTTAGGGAAGACATACATGGATCTCGAAGTGACTACACCTCGAACTCCTAGAGACTACTGCCGTTGCTAAACGTATTCTCCCGGGTATTAGAATTGTTACCGGATCCTAGGTTCGTTGGTAGTTCTAGAGGATGGGAGTCACCCATCACAGCAACCGCATCTTTTGGCTGGAATACTGCGAACCCAGATCTATGCACGCCAATGGGTTGCTTTAAGGAATTTTGACAGATAAGCGACTTTTGTCCATGGGTTTCTTTAAGGTTAAAATCCCAGAACCGGCTATACGTAAACCCTTTACGTAAGTAGATCATGATTGTCTCTCACACTTAACAGCATTAGTTCCCAGGCTGCCGGATTGCTCACATGGTTAAGGCACTGCGTTGCAGTGCAGAAGTGACTATCACGTTGCGGGTTCGAGCCCTGGTCGTACCAACCGGCAGTGGTCGGCAGCTTTTTCAGAGCAGCGCACAATTGGCCATCGTGCTACAGGGTTTCAAATTGGGAAGGGACGGCCGGGTAAGGGAAATAAATAAACAGCTTTGTTCGTTGCTCAAGCGCCTCCTGTTGACCAGACAGGCGCTTGTCAGCTCGTTCTAAGGCTGTTCATGTCCGGATATCCTCCGCCCTCGTTCTGAACTTGCGGAGATTCAACCAATGAGTGTATAAGATGCGGTGGCTGATGGGCACGTGCTTCAGGAGAGCTGTGAACTGTCTTCACTTTCCTGAGTTGGCAGCAAGGGGTCGTATACAAGCAAGCCTTGTGCATAGTTCCCCATTTGGGCATTCCAGATTTGGGTGGGATTGGAGATGCCAAATTTATATTAAAAAAAAATAAAACCAATTCCCATACCCGGCCGCTGGCCAGTCAGTCCTCGGTTGGGATTAAATCCCTAGGTATCCGCCTCAACGAGGCTAGAAAGAATACAAGGATTAGGAGTCACAGAGACCACGGAGGTTTAAGGGAATAACTAGAATTTATTCACCAGGTAGGCAAGAGCTTAAATCAAACAAATCAAAGTTAAAGCAATTACAAGTTACAAACAATTTAGAAAATGAGAGTGAAGTCGTACCTGGCGAAAAAGGCTACTCACGGAGCAAGCGTTCGGGAAGTTCGAATCACGAAATTCCATATTTAAAAGGGCTACTCATGCACAAACGTGCGTGGGGAGAGATCGGATAAGATCTTCCAAGAAAAGCTCATTTCTCTTTCCTATAAACCTAACCCCCCCCCCCCCAATCAGAGAGCTCCATAAGGTAACCAGGTGGGATCTCAGGTTACCGGTCTCAGAACTGAGACAGAGTCAGGCCATTTGATTGTCAAGGAGGGGTCATTCAGACAAAAGGAATTAAACTTTGTCACCCAAGAGGAGATTTTACCCAACCCAAATGTACAGTTTCTAAAAGTGAATGAATTATAATTTCATTTGATATGAAACATATGCCATTCAACTCATCGAATTATAACAAAAAAATACATATCAAACAAGCCAGGAAAATGAATGAATATGATGCAGTTGTCATAAAAACGTCTTAAGCTGAATTATTATACAGGTAAATTGTGTTATAAGTACAGAAGTGATTTCTTAGCAGTATATTGAACATATGAGCATATTGTGAAGTTCCCAGAGGTTTAGATTATTTAAAACAGAAAAGTTAGGGTCCAGTCTTACACAGATGACTGAGGGCAATATAGAGCCCTGTGTAAGCCAAAGGCCTCCCATGCAGGGTGATATCGGAGGCGCAGAAACCATGCAAACCCCCACTCCCAGCTCAGAGGCCGGGTTTAATGCCTCCTCCTGTCTGGCTATTCAGATAGTTTGCTCACACTTTTCATCCCCTAGTTCTGGTCTCCAGTCTCTTATGGGCATAAACCAACCCCACTTCCCTTCAAACAAAACCCGACAAACAACAACCTGTCCTCAGGAAGTCAGCAATTTGTTATACTGCATGGCGTTGAAGTCTTTTGATGCTCAGAAGGCCCGCCAATCTTGCAGCAGTGTCACAGATGCACTCATCAGCGCCAGCGGTGCTCCAACCCCCCTTTTCCCATCTTACATAGTCAAAAAATTTTACGTCATCTGGCGGACAATATCTGGCTCTCGAGAGGTTGCAGATTGCATTTTCACATTTTTTGGTATACTGCAGGATTTCTCATAAAGCTAGGAAAACAACCATCCCAGCAGGGCGAAACTGACATCTCTGGTAGAGTAAGTGCAATAGCAACAGTGTTTTGTATCTCAAATGCCAGTGAAATTATGCAAAACACGTTTTAAGTAAGATTGCCAAACTATCTTGGTACTCTACAATGATATTAAAGTTTGCTCGTACTGGCATTTAGTAGAGGGTCTTACAGAATGTAATGCCCCCAGTGCATTCTGGTGATAGTATGTTTCCTACCTTTAGAGTAAAAGAAAATACGACAGGCCATTTTCTATAGCACTAATGATTTTTTTTTTTTGTTTGTTTTGCATATGCAGTGAATTTATATGAAATATCCATTCACTCCCATGGTGTAATACTCCTTTAATACATAAGTACACTATAACAGCATGTAATGAATTTATTATTCTTACTTTTTAATAAGAAATAATAATTTACTTTTAATGACCTGCCCATTTTGATGGTCATTTTTTAGTGGAAATTGTTGATTGTGAATTAAGTTATTTTACATTTTTCCATCCGGATCAAACTGATGTGACTAATGAAGCCTGGAGACTTTGGAGTTAACCTCCACACCCCCATCAGCACCATCACCACCTCCAGAGGACAGCTTAATGGCGAATTGCACCAGTCAACCATTTTCACCATGCCAGCAACATTTTAATTATAATTGGTGTGTAGAATTATCTTCACTTGTATTTGTCCCATACCAACTGTGAAATTCGTAATTTTAGAGAACTTTAAATAATTGATGGGCCATGCCATTAGACATTTGGTTCTCTGGTGAGGAAACCCCCTTTGTGACGTCATGTCAGACTTGAAACAGACTTGGAAAGGCTTAACAAGAGTGTGGTCTCAATTCTGGAACTGGAATTTGGCTTCGGTGCTTGTTCCTTTTAAACTAGAGGAAGGAGTTGACCTGAACTGAGTTAACTTGAACACGGTCCCAATTCTGAACTCTGAATAGGCTAGGAAGCTTGTTTAAATGAACTAAGAAAAGAAGGCTTCAAGTTATTATAGGTTACGTTTAACTTTCTAGTGATGGGGAGTTTCCACCAGGAAATACGGATTGTAACTTAGTATAAATAGCGAATTACGGTCCAGCAACTTACATCTCAAGGCAGGGTGTGTGACGGGTAGGGATGGGTATCGTTAGGATTTTTATGAATCCGATTCCGATTCCGGTTCTGCTTATCAATTTCGGTTCCTAACGATTCCTTATTTTGATTAAAAAAAAAAAAAAAAAAAAAAAAAAAACAGGAAGCCAAATGTATATTTAACAAAAGACACTTCATTGCAAACTAAATCACCGGTTAAATTCCATACAAAACGGCAACATAAATATAGATATAATATAAAGCACATTCAGTAATAATTGCTTTTAATAAAAAATAAATCCCTGAAAAATGAATTGAGAAATAAAAAATAAAGTGCATCCCGTGTTGCTTAATTTTCAGTCATGTCGAAGCAGCATCAAGTGCATAACAGCTGCGCAAAAAAAAAAAATCATAAAAACAGAGAGGATTTAAGAATTCAATTCAACAATTTTTGTTGAGGAATATAAGCTTTCTCTGGAAGTATCTCGCGATCTTTTTTCCAAAGTGAATGTGGCCTCTCAGTGCGCGGCTCTGTTGGGGCAGCTGCGGAGGTGCTTGCACTGCGGCTTGACGCCTCAGATCGCAAGACATCAAACACCGCACATTCCTTAAGTTCGATGCCGTGCAGTCTTAAATGTTTTGTTAGGTAGGAAGTGCAACCTGTCTTGCAGCTAATTAATTTCCCACGTGTTGCATTTTCCACGTTCGCCGCTCTCTCTCCTGAAATGAAGCCAAACTTTAGACCGCTTTCCCCGGTCCATTTCCTGTTGTTAGTACCTGCTGCAAGCTCCCGCTGTCTGACTGCTGGCTGCAGGTCTGTTCTGTTGACAACGTGCAGCGTCAAGTGACGTAGTAGACGCCGAACAGACAGGTCCTGACAGATATCTAAAGTCTGTAAGCAGCCGTTGTGTAAAATGAGCGCATCTAGGAACCGATAAGCAGAACCGAAATGGTTATTTTTTTTATAGGTACCCGGTACTCAGTAAATTTAATTCAATTCCTACTTGGAACCGAATTTCGGTACCCAACCCTAGTGACGGGGCGTTCAGGAACCACTCGCGAGAGCAGGCATTCCAAAAATCGTTGGCCTTTAAGAGCAGGGTCAGGACCAGAAGACATAAGAATTGCCAAGTCAAAAAACAAAATCCAAAAAAGCAAAGTCGACTAGACAGGCGGGGGTCAAAACCAGTAAATCAGAAGTGCGACGGTACATAGACAGCAGGCCAAAATCATAGTCGTAATCCAGAGCAGAGGCACAGGTTATCCAAAAACAGTAAACGTGGTCGGACAGAAATAGGTCAAAAATCCAAAAAGACAAAAACAAGAACAGAAGGGCTTTGGCAAAATTGCAGTCGGATGAAGCAGTCGTGAAGAAACAATAATCAATTGTCATACAAGAGACTCTGCAGAAAGAAATATTGATCAACGTTCTGATCAGGGCTGAACAGCAGTGAGGACTCTAAATAGACAGAAGGAAAGTCACATGCTATATGGGGAGCAGGTGAATTGGATAAAAACTAATTACAGAGGAAGGTACACATGGGGAAGTCCTAAACCACAAACAATTGGCAAAAGCCAAGACACGAACGGGATTCACGCAGACAACCTATGACAGACAAACAGCTCTGGTCAAAGAGTTCTAAGTGCACAAACAATGAGTGTAGGAAAGCAATTAAGCCCGTGTGAGAGAATCTCGCGGAAACATAGAGAGAGACAGGAAAAGCCAAGCAAGGGGCGGAGACGAGAACAGGGCGATTGCTGAGATTGAATTAGTAATAATTACTAGTGGTGCAGCTTAACCAAAATAACCAAAGTGCTCATCAGTAAGTTAATAAACCCAAAACCAGTGAAGTTGGCATGTTATGTAAATTGTAGATAAAAACAGAATACAATGATTTGCAAATCCTATTCAACTTATATTCAATTGAATACACTGCAAAGACAAGATTTTTAATGTTCAAACTGAGAAACTTAATTTTTTTTTTGCAAATAATCATTAACTTAGAATTTAAAGGCAGCAACACATTGCAAAAAAGTTGGCACAAGGGCCTTTTTACCACTGTGTTACATCACCTTTCCTTTTAACGACACTCAGTAAACATTTGGGAACTGAGGAGACCCATTTTTGAAGCTTTTCAGGTGGAACTCTTTCCCATTCTTGCTTGATGTACAGCTTAAGTTGTTCAACAGTCCGGGGTCTCCATTGACGTATTTTAAGCTTCATAATGCACCACACATTTTCAATGGGAGACATGTCTGGACTACAGGCAGGCCAGTCTAGTACCCGCACTCTTTTACTTCGGAGCAATGCTGTTGTAAAACGTGAAGAATGTGGCTTGGCATTGTCTTGCTGAAACAAGCAGGGGCGTACATGAAAAAGACGTTGCTTGGATGGCAACATATGTTGCTCCAAAACCTGTATGTACCTTTCAGCATTAATGGTGCCTTCACATATGTGTAAGTTGCCCATGCCTTGGGCACTAATACACCCCCATACCATCACAGATGCTGGCTTTTGAACTTTGGGCCTTCAACAGTCTGGATGGTTCTTTTCTTCTTTGGTCCAGAGGACACAAAGTCCACAGTTTCCAAAAACAATTAGAAATGTGGACTCGTCAGACCACAGAACACTTTTCCACTTTGCATCAGTCCATCTTAGATGAGCTTGGGCCCAGCGAAGTCGGCGGCGTTTCTGGGTGCTGTTGATAAATGGCTTTCGCTTTGCATTGTACAGTTTTAACTTGCACTTGCAGATGTAGTGACGAACTGTAGTTACTGACAGTGGTTTTCTGAAGTGTTACTGAGCCCATGTGGTGACGTCCTTTACACACTGATGTCAGTTTTTGATGCAGTACCGCCTGAGGGATCGAAGGTCACAAGCATTCAATGTTGGTTTTTGGCCTTGTCGCTTACGTGCAGTGATTTCTCCAGATTCTCTGAACCTTTTGACGATATTATGGACCGTAGATGATGAAATCCCTAAATTTCTTGCAATAGCTCGTTGAGGAATGTTGTTTTTAAACTGTTCGACAATCAGCTCACGCATTTGTTCACTAAGTGGTGACCCTCGCCCCATCCTTGTTTGTGAATGACTGAGCATTTCAGGGAAGCTGCTTTTATACCCAATCATGGCACCTACCAGTTCCCAATTAGCCCGTTCACCTAAGGGATGTTCCAAATAAGAGTTTGATGAGCATTCCTCAACTCTCTCAGTCTTTTTTACCACTTGTGCCAGCTTTTTTGAAACATGTTGCAGGCACCAAATTCCAAATGAGCTAATATTTGCAAAAAATTACAAAGTTAACCAGTTCGAACATTAAGTAACTTGTCTTTGCAGTGTATTCAATTGAATATAGGTTGAAAATGATTTGCAAATCATTGTATTCTGTTTTTATTTACGATTTACAAAACGTGCCAACTTCACTGGTTTTGGGTTTTGTATATACATAGATTCGTTGACTTAGTAGACTATGATACAAAATACAAGGTTATTATTATTAGTAATCTAGAAAAGCAAGGCGAAGGAAGTAAACGAGAATTGAAGTAATAATATGAAACACCAGAAAACATTGAAATCACCCGAAGCAGGTGAGCACACAGACAGGGAAGACGGACAGAACCAACTAGATCACAAGACAGGGGAGACAAGTGCAATGAAACTTAAAATGGCAGGAACTGAAAACCGGAATATACAATAACCAAAAAGAAAAAAGAAAAGACATAACCATGAACATAAAGCATGACATCAAACACAGAACCATGACAACATGTCACAGATATGAGGGGTGTGAACAACAGAACTAGACACAGCCTGGGATGGGAGCACATGCGAGACGCAAATCAATCAAAAAAGACATACTTCAAATAGATGGACAAGTTCCTGAATGGGTGGAGACACAGAAGGCATTCACACGAGGGTTGTGACACCAGCACGAAACTGCTCAGACTCTCGGTGCGCAATGCGCATGCTTCACACTAAACATCCCAGCTAAACGTCCATGAGGGAGCGAGTGAGTGACCACAATTTGCAGTGCATAGCCCAAGGCGGCAGTTTGCAGCACCACGGGAACAAATAATGTACGAATCATAAAAACCAGAAGCTATAAGAAATTACAACAAGGGAAATGACAAACAAAACAGGACGGTAAAAGCAATAAGACAATAACTATAATGAGCATCCAGTGGTTTGCGGGGATGTCTGTGGTTTTATTAGAGAGGGAGAGAGGGAGCTGGTGACCCCCTGGGATGACGCCCATTTTCCCGGCTGGGAAAGAGCAGGACGGGGGTCCCGAATGTGGCAGGGTGCAGGTCCGCACAGCCCCCGGGTGGGAGGGGGTGGGCGTTCTGCCAGAGGGACACTGCTCAAAGTGTCCTCAGAAAAAAACGATTAGGCCAATCAATTCACGACTAACACATTAGCTCAGCAACAATAAAAACGGCACAAAGGCGGGAAAAGATGAAAGTGAAAGGGAGAGGAGAAGAGAGGGAGGGCGGGAGATAAAGAGGGTGAGAAAAACTGATAGAGAAAGAGCATGAGAAAGAGGGAGAGGGATAGAGGAGGGGGACAGAAGAAAAAGAAAAATAGAAAAGGAGAGAGAACTGGGGGTCTGAGAGATAGAAAGAGAGGGTGGGAGGAATAGCAGGAGGGAGAAACCGATGGAGTTGAAAGGAGGGGGAAGGAGCAGAGAGAGTGAGAGAGAGAGATTAAAACAGGGCGTGGAAATAGGGAAAGAAAGGGAGGAAGGATGGAAGGAGAGTAATGGAAATTATAAAAGGCGGGAGGGCAGGAGAGAACAGGAGGGCAAGAAAGTGAGGGAGAGAAAAAGGATGGGAGACAAAGCAGAAGAGAGAAACTGATAGTGTGGGAGTGAGAAAAAAAGAAAGAGCGAGAGAGGGAGAAATAATTAGGGATGAGAGAGGGAGTGAGAAGAAAATTAAATTTAAAATTAAATTAAATTGAAATTAAAGAAAAGGAAGGAGATATGGAGGAGAGAGAACAGGAAGGTGAGAGGTAGAGGGGTATGGAGAGTGGGAGGAAGGGAGAGATAGGACAGAGAAGGAGTGATAGAGGGAGGAAGAGAGAGTCAGAGGGAGAGATTTCCTCTGCCCCTTCCCCACCTGCAGAGGCCTGATAACTGCACCCCCACCCACCGCTTGTACAGGGCCCAGCGAGAGGATTTACACCCACAGTCACAGCGACGGCGTGGGATCCAGCCTGCCGCTCCAGATAATCATCCAACTTTCTTCAGGGGGTGCAGAAATAAATGGCCTGCCCTAAAATGACCTCTCAAAACTCCGGGGACTTAAAGGTGCTTTTTTTGTAGCTTTGGTTGCTGTAAAAAAAGCCAATGGATTTGTCCGGCCTTTACTAAAAACAGTTCACCGGCGCGGGGAATGACCAAATGCTCACAATCAGCATAGTCCGTTGGCGGGCCAGCCCGTCCCACACGATCGCGCCGTTTTCAGAGTGGCAGCTTGGCGGGGTTTCTCGTCCGATTACCCACGCCACAGACGGAGATTTGGCGCAGTATCAGAGAGTCTGACAGAAGGCAGAGCGTTTTCTGAGCAACCTCAGATCACAGATCCCTCCCACCCGCTGAGAGGATCAGACTCAGTGCCTGTGTCCTCGCCTTCTCGTATTCCTCTGACAGATCAATTAAAAACATCTCAGCTCGACTCCCAGCTTTGGACGGGCCGCCCTGATGAGGATTTTTAACCAACAGCCCCTACAAAAGTTGAGGGAGGCCCCTCCCGAAACCACATGACCCTGCTCTGCTCTGTCCCACCTGAACGGGCGGGATGTTCATGGCAGCCAGCAGGAAATGATGCGATGAGCACTAAGGCATGCAATGAGCCCTCCAGGCTAACACAGACATAACGCACTAGCATGAGGGCATGAGGGCATGCCTTCATAAAGGAAGAGGGACTTTATTAATCCTTTGAAGTTCTTGCTATTAAGTGACTTGGGTGGGCTGAGCAAATAATTAAATAAAATTTTTTGTACAAACAGTTCCTTGCAGTAAAGGCTACTGTAACACTAGATATTTCATAAAGATTCATGAGCCTGGATCTCAGTCAGGGTTACACCGGGTAACTGAGCGGGGGAAATGATAATATACTGTTTCCTCTCTCTTTAGTCTCGCGCTATCTTTTTTTTCAGAGCACATGCCAAATTTTTGTCCTTATTTTCCTTGCAAGCCCAGTACAAAATCTGTGAACTGACAACAATTTCACTCCCACCAATCAGCTCGGTTCCGCGGCTTGCTCTCGGATGGCGACGGAAACGCATTATAACGCGGATGTAATTTTGAGAACTGCCGGTTTGCAGTCTGCCTCTTCATAAATAACGCTGGAGGGGAAATGACGTGAGTAAATGCCTACCTTAATAAACGAGCTGCATTAACTGTGTTTACTTGTGTTTATGCAACGCTGTGGCTCCAGTCACGAGGGTATCATCACATCCAGGCAAAGAGCCTGCTGCTAAAGCAGCACTTCTCCTCCTAATTCCACCGCAGTGAAATTGCTGACTTACTCATATCTGACAAAACATGTCGGAGGTACACATTTTTTGACTGCTGCCATAACATACAAGAGAAAGGGTATGGGGTCTATATGCAGGGAATAGAAAAAATATCGAAAACAGCCATTGACATTGATTTATCGAAACTAAAATGAACGAAAATATATAAAGATCATTCTTATATTTTCTGACAATGTATCCGAATACAATGGCCCGAATGATATCTTATTATAGACCTATGCACAATTTTGTGAGTGTAATGCTACATATTTTCAGCAATACATGGTTTTTACAACCGTTTCCTCGGTTCCTGTAAGTATCAGCGGCACTACGCAACACGCTTCTGCTCAATTACCGTAAGCAAGGGCAACTCTTCACCGTCACGAATACTTAGCCAGCCGTGCCTGAATTCACTGGGTGTGCCAGCCAAGGGTAAGGGGGCTTACATGACTTGTTCATGGACTTACCCGGATGGTGTACAGATGGCACGGGACTTAAATGATACTGGATGAACGATCAGGCTAGGTGTAGGTCATATATTTTTATTCCCGAACCTAGTCGTATCCCATACTTTATTGTGCATGATTGTGCATTGAGCAAGGTGGTAAAAGGATGTTCCCTTGGCCTTGATTCACTGAATGCAGATAATTATCGCACTGTGATACCTTGATTACCATTCACCAAGATGGCAAATACAGATGCAGGACGGTCTAAATTCCAGACTGAGTGGAGCAAGTGTTGTCATTGCCAAAAGAACAATGGTGAAGAGCTCAAGTCACCACGTGCACAACCACCACAACAACATGACGGCTACACTATTATTGCGATTAATATTCCCCTCTTTCATGCAGTTAATGATATGCCTATTGTTCTGGATCCAGCTAGACTTGATGATGGTGGTGGCATTGAAGAAACTCTGAGGAGGAACATGGCGCAGTATCACCAAAGTTGTCGCCTTATGTTTAACAACACAAAACTGGAGAGAGCCGCAAAAAGAAGAGCAGAGGGTGCTCAGCCAGTGGAATGCCAGACCGAGCTGCGTAGAACCATCCTTAAAGGCCAAATGTGTTTCATATGTGACGAAGAAGCCCCATCCTCTGAACTCACAAGACAGGTTATGACGATGAATCTCAATAAGAGAGTTTATGAATGTGCAAAAACTTTAAATGACGGAAAACTTCTTGCAAGACTCAGTGGTGGAGATGCTATCGCGCAGGAGTTCCAATACCATGTTGCATGCTTGACAGACCTGTACAATAGAGAGAGGTCATGTCTCAGAGCTACCAAGAGACTGGAACAGGAACGTGCATCCGAAGAGGATGCCCACCCACAGGGATTCTCTGAGCTAGTCACATATCTATTGGAGACCTCCAGATCTGATGAGGGTCCTGTAGTCTTCCGACTTGCAGACCTGTATGCCCAGCGCCTGGAACAGCTGGTTGTTGATGCACCTGCTGTCAGCTCCACAAGACTGAAGGAAAAACTGCTGTCAGAAATACCTGAGTTGGAAGCTCACAAGCAGGGAAGAGATGTTTTTCTGGCTTTCCAGAAAGATGTGGGCTTTGTCTTGTCAGAAGCCTCTGACTATGATGGTGAAGCTATTATCCTTGGCAAAGCAGCTAACATCTTGCGAAGACATGCTGGACCACAAGTCCACATTTGATGGAACCTTCCATGAGGGCTGCATCGACGAGGCCATTCCAGTCACTCTTCTGCAGTTTGTGGCCATGCTTGAACATGGAGCAGACATCAAATCTCAACTGAGGTTTGGCACATCAAAGACAGATCTAGCAATCGCTCTGCTGCTTCAGTACAACTGCTACACGAGGTACAAAGAAGGAGCCGCAACTCACAAACACTCCAAAGACAGAGAAACCCCATTCCCTGTCTACATGGGGATGTCCATCTACGCAAAGACCAGAAGTTGGTGGAAATGCTTCACGAGCATGGCATCAGCATTTCATATGACAGGGTGTTAGAGATATCTGTACAGCTGGGAGATGCAACAGTCAGCAAGTACGTGGAGGATGGAGTGGTCTGTCCACCAGTTCTGCGAAAAGGGCTGTTCACCACATCAGCCATGGACAACATAGACCACAATCCCACTGCAACAACAGCGACAACCTCTTTCCATGGAACCAGTGTCTCTGTTTTCCAGCACCCAACCAAAGAAGATAAAGGTGAAGAGCGTGGACAGCTGAAGTTCAGAGAGGAGAAAGTGAAGACCGTTCCAGAACTTCCAGACTCCTTCACCAATGTCCAGCTCGCCTTCTTCACTAAGAAGAAACCCTCTCCTCCCCAGAGTGGTGCGAAATGCAGTATTATTGTATATTTAATGGCGGCCATCTTGAAAAATGGCCGCCATCATGAATTTTCAGGTGGCTAATGGGTTTTATCAATAAAGTAATCCCCAAGGAGTACGTGTGCCAATTTTGGTGCTTGTTTCCACAAATGAACGGTTATTACAGTTATCTGCCACACTAGAAGGAATGATTAGGAAAACATAGCGGCATCAGTTAAAGTTATTAGTTCCAAAAGGTTGAGGGGTAGGCTCTGCTTTAGGGAAGGGCAATTGTGGATAGGTTGAGTTAGTGTTCAGTTTCAGAGTAAGGGAAAGGAAAGGCAATCGTGGTTGTTACAAGACAGTCACAAGCGGTTGGAAATGGTACTGAAACATCAGTCTCCAATGTGAGAGTTCACAATTTTGTTGTCCCACCCATACGACATAACATCGCTGCGCAGACTTTGCCGCTATAAAAGCACATCATCCTCCTGCCTCACGATTACGTGGCTTCAACTGTGCCACTACTGTAAGTACAGAGAGTGAGTAAGAGAAGCCTGAAATTTGAATGTTAATAACAAGCAGGTGTCTATTGAAAATAGGTGTAATGAGCGGCGACTGTATGAATCTCCAAAACAAGGTAAGGACATGGAGTTCCCGACGGGCAGAATGGTTGGTGATTGAATTGAGGTTGCATTAGACACAAGAATGGCAAACTTATTTTGGGTGGCAATGGGAGTTGTGTTAAAAATTACGAATCCATATCCATTCCCAACAGCAAAAGAGTAAATAAAAAAGACCCAGCGATGGCAAAAAAACAGAATTGTGTCACAAGTCAAAGCTCCTTGATGCGTGCCAGGGTGCCTTCACACTAGGCGCCATTGTTCCGTACCATACCACGGCACCTTTGTCCCCCCTCCCCTCTCCCCTCGCTGTTCACCTTTCTCTCTAGTAATGTTGTTCCACACATGAGTGCACTTGCGTCTGTCAATATTCCAATACAGTAGGTGGCAGTATGCACCGAGGGAGTTTTTAATAGGGAAATGTACACAAAGAAGAAGAAGGAAACCCTTGCTTGATGGTATCATAGGTGTTGTGATGGATCGCGATTGCATGACATTCAGCTCACTCGTTTTTTTTTTTTTGGCCGATTATGCTGTGCACTGCCTCATACCATGGACATGTATCTTTTTCATCATGTTAGCTGCCAGACTTTCACACCACTACCTGCGCATATTGCTGCCACATTTTCTTTAGTTTGTCACGGCACTGTTCTATTGTCCTGTGATAACCATGCGAATGTAAATACTCACAAATTATTCCACAGATCTCAGCATTTTTGTGCTTTATATCCAGTTGTGATTGTATTTTTTGTTTTGCCCAAATTTTGAGCAAGCATTTAATTTCTTTGTTCGTTAAAAGTATAGTGTCGCATAGGTAAAACATCACATCACAGTCCACTTCTATATTTAAGTACGGTTGCCTTCACATGTGTACCGTGCTCAACCGCGGTACACAAGTCCCCTTGGAAGAGGTGGTCTCGGGCACGGTATATCCGTACTCCAACCATATGTGTCCATGCTTACCAAATTAAATGAGCTTTTGGGTCAAGAGTACCTTGACACATGCCTGAGTCCCTGGTGTGGTTCTGAATTTGCCAAAATTAGCTTGATGGTGATGAAAATAAGCTAAGTCAGTGATTGTAACGGGCTACACCTGAACCGGAGGGGTACCTTTGCACTGGGTCAGCGTATGTTGAGGGTAGCACAGGATTATTTAAACTAGGGACTTGTGGGGCAGAGAGGATAAAGAGTGTTATACACGGAGAAAAGCAGACTGCCCTGATGGAAGCTGACAGCGTTACATGCACTAATGATGATGTATTTTTAAAGCAAGAAAGCGTAGTGGGGGGCTTGGAGCAGCAGGCACATGGGAAATCGAAGGGGAAGAGAATTCGTAATGACCTGAAATGTTTTTATTTAAATGCAAGAAGCAAAAAAATTAATTTGCAAAACTTCAGGCCGTGATTTGTGAGGGCTATGACATAGTTGGCATCACAGAGACATGGCTTAGTGAAGAGGATGGAGATGAATATAAAACTGAAAATTCCGAATTAGTTGGGGCAAAGTGTAAATTGTGAATAAAATCAAAATGCAAAGACTTTCAGATCACGTGAGCCAATATGCCAAATGTTGCAACTGAGACATTTTACATTTTCCTCCACAAAATAAGCTTATGTCAAATTTTCTGGCTGCAACAGGTCTCAAAAAAGTTGGTACACGGGCAAAAAAAGGGCTGAAAAAGCAATTAAAATATAAGAGAATCAGCTGAAAGAACATTTAGCAATTAATTAAGTTAACTGGCATCAGGTGTGTAACATGATTGGCTATAAAAGGTATGTCTTAGAGAGGCTGAGTCTCTCAAAAGTAAAGATGGCCAGAGGCTCTCCAACCTGTGAAGGCTTGCATAAAAAAATTGTAGAATATTTTAAAAACAATGTTCCTCAATGTCAAAATGCAAAGGCTTTAAACATCTCATCATCGACAGTGCATAACATTATCAAAAGATTCAGACAAACTGGAGGGACAAGGACAAAGGCCTTTACTGGATGCCCGTGACCTTCGAGCCCTCAGACACTGCTGCATCACTCACCGGCATGATTCTGTCAGTGACATTAATAAATGGGCTCAGGAATACTTCAAGTAACCACTGTCTGTAAACACAGGAAGCCATTGTTGAGCATAATCCAGAAGCGCTGCCGTGTTCTGTGGTTCAAGGCTGGACTGTAGCAAACTGGCAAAGTGTGCTGTCGTCAGATGTGTTCAAATCATGACCACAGCTATTCTTAATAGTTTGCGGGAAAAGAGGAATTTTTATAAGATGTACATAAAGGTTAACAATGAGAATATTAAGGCTGAATACTGCAAAATGCGAGCTGTGGTCAAAAAAGAGCTGAGGAATGCAGAAGACTGTATGAAAGGCAAATTGCAGAAGGGACAAAAACTAATCTTTAGCATTTCATTCAGTACTCTAGCAGAAAAAGGAAAGTGAAAGAGGAGGTTAAGTACATAAAGAATAAATAGGGATCGCTGCTATATAATAACAAGGATATTGCGGATACCTTAAACGGTTACTTTGTTGAGAATTTTACTTGGAGCGGGTTTTTATTCGACCAGAGGGCATGTCCAATGCTGAAGATTATTTAGCGGAAATTGAGGAAGGGGATAATGGAGTATTAGAAGAGTTGCATAAACTAAAGGCAGATAAGGCAGCGGTGTTATGATTCTGCCTTGTTCTGTTCATGTGTTGCCATGTCTTGATCCATGCCATGTTTTGTTCCTGTTTATTCCTACATTTTCTCCCATAGTCTATTCCCTCAGTTATATTCTGGTCCATGTTTTATCTCATACCATGCATTGCACTTTGTCTCCCCCCTGTCTGGTCTTTTGTCATGTGATCGCTCACTGCCCCAGTATTGTGTGCCACACTTTTGGGTTATTTCATGGCTTCTGGGATTTCAACCATTCCTTCCAATCTGGTTTACTTCCTTCTTCTTGTTTTTCTATTTTACTAACAATACTAACAGTTTGTTTTAGTTAAACTTACTAACCAAGACTAACATTGTTTATAGTACTAACTTATTAACAAGCACTAGGGATTGTGTAGCTGCACTTTGCTAATTGACTAACAAGCTCTCAGCACTCACTCTGCTCTAGTCTCCGCCCCTTGCCTTCACTCAATTTACTTTGCTGTGCTTCAGCAGATTTTCTGCACCTGGCTAATCACTGTTCTGCCTCTCACTCTGTGCACGGTAGAACTCCCTAACCAGAGCTGTATGTTTGTCAGTAGGCTGTCTCTGTGATCCCTGTACGCATTTTGGCTTTTGCCAATTTCTTGTAATCAGGAACTTCCTCACGTTCATTCCTTTGTAATTCGTCCGATCCAATTCAACTGCTTCCCCTTTGTAGCATGTGACTTCCCCTATGTGTATTTAAGCAGTCATTTCACTCACAGCTCGTTGATCAATATTTATTTGTGCAGAGCGCCTTGTATGCCATTGAGTATTGTTTTTCTTCAACTGGTTTGTCCGACTTCGATTTTTGCAATTGCCCGATTTTGTATTGTTTTTGTCTTTCTAGATTTCGACCCATTTTTGTCTCTCACGTCAGCCTCGGCTGGGAACCGGAACACATGGCGCCGCCTGGCGCCCATCTCTGGGGAAACACATGGCACCGCCTGGCGCCCGCAACCACCCCCGGGAGAACTGGTGCCCTCATCTTGAGTACACTGGGGCACCATGCTGGAGCCCTGGATAAATAAAAACAGCAGCTGCTGCTGCTCCCCTCACTCAGCCTGGCTGGGTCCTGAACTGGCCTGGGTCCTAAATTCTGTCATGGATTTGCCCCCGCTGGCAGAAGACAAGAAACCGGCGGGGACTGGGACCATGTACCCAAAGGTAGGACGAGGGACCCAAACGCACAGGCTGAGTAAAAATATAAAAATCTTTAATTTAAATTATAAAACAAACTCCAGGAGGGGAGCAGCAGCACACAACACGCATCAGGGCTCCACACAAGAATCCTGCTGCACCACCACTGCCAGCCCTTAAATAACACAGCCTCACCTCCACCTTAACGAGCCACACCTGTTGCCCGTTAAGGTGGAGGCGAAGAATGTAACAGGGGGAAGGGCCTGCAGGCCAACACCATGACAATTTGAAGTGATATATTCACAATAGTAAAAAGAAACTGGCAAGCCCATTTGGGCTGAATGGCCTGCTCTCACTATTCGTGTTGTTGTGTTGGGTTGTGTTGTGTTGTTGTGTTGTGTTGTGTTGTGTTACTTAGTCCTGAGTCTCAGCTGAACTTTTAAACAGATGCTGTATCTGAGTATGGCCTGTACTCTGCACTGCCTTGTACACTACACTAAAAAAAAAAACATGTAAGTGCCTATGCTAATGCTTTCACTGGGGTGGTAACCAACATAAATCTCTACCTCCTGAAAACAATACATAATTCATTCATAACCTTCTTTCTTGTACAAAAGTAGTTATTACTATCAAAATACAAAAATAATGCACTTTTTGGGAGTACTTGAGAAATGCATTCCTCAAATATAGCACCACTGTACTGTACCTTAATTTATTCATGAGAGAGTGCCAACAAATGCACTCCACCCCCCTTCCTCCCAAGGTCAGTGGCGCAAAGCATCGGTTGAATGAGACCGTAAAGGCTACATGCTCATTCTCTAATGTGACACCCGCATTAATTCTCCAGGCCTTTCCTTCAAAATGGTTCCGCCACACTTTGACGGAGACAGACGCCTGACAAGATCGCATAGGCTGGTCAGTGTGGGTGGAGGGCAAAGTTTGGCCAAAATGTAAATCCAGGCTTTCCACGGTTGGGTGAACAGCACACGGTCTAAACTCACTCCTGCACAGCTTCCATCTTCATCCCTGCAGCTAAAGCCAGAGCAGGATAAGCACCCACAGAATTCTGGGAAATTACTGAATTACCGGAAGCTTAACCTCATAGAAAGGGTGGCGTCCATCCTCCGACTCTCTTCAAATTGAGGTCCAGTCTCACAATTAACTACCACATTATAATCTTTCTCTGAAGGCCATTGAACCTCAATGTATTTCAGGAAGTTCCTTCCCCACACGGGACAGAAAAAGTTTTTAGCCGCATTTAATATAGGCTTATTTATAGTCGAGTGATTGTAGTTCTTTCTGGCAATAGTACATGCCCTTCAACAGTCATTAAAGTTCTCCTTTAGCAACTTTCACTCAACATAAAAAGGGAGCTCCAAGGCGGCCTCATGGCTGGATGAGAAGGTGGCTTTTTTGTGGTTTTAATAATGTCACTTTTGTCCTTTTATGCAGAACTCAAAGCCTCCTAAATGCAAGCTCCAAGACAACTTTTTTTCTCCTGCATGAAATAGGATTTGAAGAAAAATTGTATGACTGTCTTCCACTGACCTTAATGGAAATATAAATCCAATGTATGTAAACTTGGGGCCAATAAAAATTTCCTGCAGTTTTAGACGTATAATATGTCATATAATTACAGAGGCGGAAAATCCAGGGGTCAGAAAGTAAAAATCCAGCCAGGTTTTTCTCCCTCCGACAGAATGAGCTGATCGCTGTCTCCTGTCACAAGTAAATCCAGGTGGTTGGAATGGGGTTCTCGGGAGGATTTTTACTTTCTGAACCTGGACTTTCCACCTCTGTATAATTATCATATAATATATCATATAATTATATAGGCATAAAACATATCATACAATCATGCTGAGGAAGCACAGTCAATCAAAAATGATAGGAGAAATACAGTGCAGTGTAATTATTTAGACCTTAACCCAACTTGTGCTTAAAGGCCCTGAATATAGTGGTACCATATGTAGATATATTTTTCGCCCATAGTGTGTAAACTTCTCAGAGAGGTTTGTGCTTTCTATATGGTGTTAATGTCCCAAAATTTTTGAATTTTGAATTACACATCAAATTCTACTCCTGTTTAATGAGAAGACACATATGGATAATCTTGGCGAGATCTATGCTAATGACCACTGCTACAGTGCCATTTAAAGCTCGTAAAAGCCCTTGTCATAAAACATGAACACACGTGGAAGGGCAATGTGCCCATGTATGATGTAACTTAATGGATTCACCCTGGCATAGTTTCTGTGAATCCACAACTTGACCTCTAGCCATTTCACTACCCCACCAGCAATATAACAAACAGACACAGCGTAAACGATTGAATGTCAACCAGCTGAATTCTACCGCATTTTTATTTTCATATTCATTCTGCTTTTACAGCAATGTAATATATCTGAAGCTGGTTGAACATAAAATTAAAAGTTAACTGGCTGCTTTCAAAATGAGAGTCAACTCAACTAAATGTGAGTTAACTCAACTCGAAGATTTCGACTCGCAAATAGCCATAAGTTAAAATTTTTTTAACTTATGAACTTGAGATCAGTATCTAAAACTTTTCATGACAAGTGGAGTTAGAGAGAGGAAATACATTTATAACACTTATTGGGGCTAATATGTTTTACAGTGTCAGAAATTGTTAAATCAAATTTGGTTTTTGCAATTCCAAGCATAACAGAGCCAAAACAAAATGCCAAAATTTCAATGCATATGTTTTAGGACCCAAAGACATTTGGGAAAGGAGTCTGCTTGTAACATTTGCAGTCAATGGGCTAATTGCATAGTCAGAGAGAAAGTATTCTGTCTGCATCCACAAATATAAACACTTGAACTCTTCTTTGAAGTAATGGGCGATGAAAAGATGTTTCTTTTACATCATTCAGCAGAGAAGAAAATAGTTTGCACATAAAATGTGAGTAGATTATTACAGTAGATAATTTTGACTGTCTTTAATGGTTTCCGATATAATAGCCTAGGCTCTTTTTCAACCCATGGTTTCTATCAGCTTTCTTTTTTTGCCTGCAGAAATCAGAATTTCATTAAAATGAACTATTGAGGTCAGAAACGAAAGAAGCAAATGTAGGCCATAATGAAAATGTTCTTTAAAATTGCTAAATGTTGTGTAATTTCTGAGTTGATGAAGAAATGCAGCTTTGGTTAGTTTCCCAAGGCAAGGCCTTACTGTGAGGTTACGCTCAGGAACCAGACGCGAGAACCAAGTAATCCAAAAACACTTGTGCTTTATCAGGAATGGGGGTGAACCCCTGCAGAGCAGGAGGCTACAGTACAAAGTCCACAATCCAAAAATCAGAATCCCAGGGATGCAATCCAAGTTGTAACCAGGGCAGCAAACACAAAACTCATTGTCGGGCAAAAAAGTTCAAAACACAGATGCAAACAAATCCAAGTCAGAACCAAAATCAGGGATGGTCCAGTCAGAAGAGAATCACACAGCATACAAGGCATAAACGATCGTAGCACAAAGGAAAAGTTCTAACAAAGGCTGGCTGTGAAAAGACTGCTTAAATACACAAATGGGAAGTCACATGCTACAATAGGAAACAGATGAGCTGGATTAGACTAATTACAAAGGATTGGACAAGAGGAAGTTCCTGACTACATGAAATTGGCAAAAGCCAAAACGTGGACAGGGATCACAAGACAACCTATGGACAGACATACAGAGCTCGTTAGTCAATTAGTAAAGTGCAGCTATACAATCCCTAGTGCTCGTTAGTAAGTTAGTCCTATAAACAATGTTAGTCTGGGTTAATGCCATTAACTAAAATAACAAACTGTTAGTACTGTTAGTAATTATAGGACAGCAAGACGAAGGAGGCAAACAAGATTAGAAGGAATGATTGAAATCCCAGAAACCATGAAATCCCCCAAAAGTGTGGCACGCAATACTGGGGCAGTGAGCAGTTACTTGACATGAGACCAGACAGGGGGAGACAAAGTGCAATGCATGATAAGAAACAAAACAAGAACCGGAATGTAACTGCAAAGATGGAATATGGCAGAAATACAGAGATAAAGCAAAAACAAAACAAGGCATGGAATCCAAATCACAATCAGATCATGGTCAGACAAAACAGAATCATAATCCAAACATGCGCAAACAAGGCCGAATCGTTGGCAAGACATGGTCAGACAAAGCAGGATCATAATCTCCCCATATTTAATGCTCACTCTCCCAGCTTTAATAACGTCATTCCTCAGGCTGCATTGCAATGGCTTCCGCAGACATGTTAAAATGTGCATTAAAATCCACATTAAAGGGAACTGAAAAAAAAATGTATATACAATGATTTTTAAAATATAAAAATTGAATACTATTTTTCCGATGGCCATGTAACACACACACACACACACACAAAAATGAATAAATAAAAATAGAACCCCATGTCCAAATTTCCAAAAATAGTTGGGAAGTTAAAAGGAAAGGAGTAATTTGGAAATCATCTTTGACCTGTATCAAATTGAAAAAAGAAGACAAAAAACACTATTGTTTTAAATTTCTTCACTCTTTAGATTTTGAAGCGCTGATCACTTTTTCATCTATATTGGATGAACTGCTTAGAAATTAAAGCACCTTATGTTCAGAATACCCCCATGTTTAGGTCCATTAAAAAAAATTTGACCGGTCAAGGTAATGAAAAGTAATCTTTTTACCTCCGTCATGTTTGTTCATTTGTCTGTTTGTTAGTTTGTTGGAGAGTTAGAAGGACAACACAAGACCTAATGGAAAAATTTGCCAGAAAAATTTTACCGGAGGTGGGTATAGGCCTGATTTGGAGGTAATTAAATTTGGCAAGTGTTCCAAATATGGATCTAGATCCAGGATAATTTTTTATAAAGCATTTTCCCCCATTTCGAGGGCGGGCAAAAGATGAAATTTTGAGTCACATCTTCACTAATACATAACATAACATGACTTAATAAAACTGGGGGCATTATCTCAATGAAGTCAAGAAAATATCACAAACTGATCTGAGGCTGGATGCCTTTCAGGGCCCAGGGAGTCAACTTGTGCAAAATTGGGGTGCGTACACATACTGCAATAATATTATTTTACAACATACTATTAGTAAAATAACTAATAGAGGTAAAGACTACCAACCACCACTAAATAATTGCTGAGATGATCTAGATTTTAGTAACATTATAAAAGAAAATTAAAAAATATCGGGAATCATTCGCAGGGATGTCGACCAACATGTGATCCAATGCGCTTCTGCCCATTGAATTATGGTGGTCTCTGTATATACTTCCTGTAACTCTAATGGCTAGTTTGAAGATTATACACAATTTATGTATAGTGCTCTTTTGTCGTGAAAATTAAGTGTTTTAACATCAGTAAATAACCTCAATGGGCACAAGGTATGAACAAATAATAATCATTTTTGCCTCAGGATGGTGTCCACAATTTTGAAATTCACTGAAAGTCAAAGGTCAGTATGGTGGCGCGGAGGGTAGAGCTGTTGCCTCACAGCAAGAATGTTGTGGGTTTCAAATCTGTTCTTGGGCCTTTTCGTGAAAAGTTTGCATGTTCTCCCCGCGTTCGCATGGTATTCCTCTGGGTACTCCAATTTTGTCCCACAGCCCAAAAGTATGCATAGAAGGCCAATTGGAGACTGAATTGCCCGTTGGCATGGGTGGGAGAGTGTATGGTGAATTTTTTTCACTCTTTACCAAGAAAAGTACAAATAAGCTAGTTTGGGACTTAGGAAAGAGAGGTCAGGATGATCTAAAAGTGTACCACGAGTTGGAACTTCTACAGCTACTCTGGGGTAATCAGTCACGGTGGAAAACATGGAAAATGTAGAATTTTCCACACTATTCATGTACAGCTACCATGCATAAAAGAACTTCCTCATGAAAACTACAGAGCATTTTAATACATGCTGCAAGAGCATTCATAAATTTTCCATTTAAAAGCCATGCGATGAAAGTCATTAAGAGTGTTGTCTGAATGTCACTGGTGATGTAACTCCTGGCTGACCCCGTTGAAAATTAACCATGTATCTAAATGTCCAGCTCGATATTTCAAGACCAGATATTCCATTATATTGTCCATTGTATGGGGAAAACAGGCACATTTTTGGTTACCTTAGATGTTTCAACATTTATCTTCAATTGCAAAGCAAATAACATGTTCTCTAAGCAGTTGACACATGTTCATTTCAATATACAATACCAGTCAAACGTTTTGACTCACCCACTGCTATCAGAAGCTTAATTCTTGGTGACTGCATCATCAATGTTGGAAAATGCAGCCTATGAAGCATAAAATATGATAAGTAACTAAAAATGTTCAATAATTTTGCTCTACAAACTAGTGCTTTGAAAAAACGTGGTTCAAGACGGTAGTACAGTTGTACAGTAAATTGTTCAAGTTGGCCACTCTGAAACCAGCAGAGGCAACATGGTCTTGCCGTTTTCCTTAAATGTATTCTAAATAACTGATGAAAGAGGATGTTATTGCCGCATTTTTGACTGCATTGTGGAAATCACAATATCTACTCAATTATGGTAGTGATGGAAAAATAGTTGATAAAAAAGGAAGAGGGGGCGATGAGGGGGAACCAACCATATTTTTTATTGAAGTTTATCATACTTCTAGGCTCGCAGAATGCTGGCCATCTTCAGCATCATTTACAAAGATCCTATCTTAAGAGAGCAGGACTGCCGTGATGGTCATGCTGTGCAGGCAGCAGGATGGGTGGAGTTGGGCAGGCTGCCAGTCTGACAGGATTCTGGAGACTCAGGGGAGAGAGCAGCCATGACTGACCGAAGGCCATGCCAGAGGGGGCCAGATGTAGAGTAGCTCAGTGAAGGAATGACCAATGAGGGACGCTGGGGATCAAACTGTTGGGGTCCAGGTATAATTGGGTCAGTTCAATGAATCAGTTCATTTTTAAGTTTTGAAAAAAGAGCAATAATGATAACTAATGTGCAAACTCATCGTATTTTCTCGAAACAAAATTAATCTGGAATGCGTTTGACCAAATAGTCCATGAGGAGTATCCTGCTATTTTAAGGGGTCTTCAGGGTAAAGTGTAGAAATAACCATAATAATGTAAAAACTAAGAAATTAACATACTCAACGTCATTTTAACCTCATAAAATGTATTTTGAGAAAAAATTTACATGGTGCCATGGAAACAGCACTTTAATGACAAAATCTGTAAATGTTTTGTGGCACTGAAATTTCAATAACCCATTGTCAGATTTCACTCAAATTAGAGTCATATGAAAGGTTTAAGTTATTTCTATGAAATGACGTAGGATTTTTTCGTTGGGGAGCATTTATGAATATTTAATGAGGTCTGTTTGTAACCATATCGAAAATTGCAATCATCAACTTGCCTCATTCTCAAAATTAACCCCCTAGGGAAGCACCTTTCTAGATAATCCTATGTCATTTCATAGATCTCCAACAGATACAACTTCAGTCCAAATTTCCAGTGAATCAGATGACTATTAATGATTTTATGAATGCCACAAATTTGAAAATCAGTCTAAATCATGATTTTTGGTAAAGTCACAAGCAACAATTGAGGCAAAGGTAAAACATAAGATTCTTGGTGTTTACTGGCATCTCACTGCATTCCTTTATTTATTTTATGTGAAAATCAAAATATATAGAAATTTTTTAAAAAATTGAAATTTTCACCCTGAGGACCTCCTAAATGCCCTAAATTTGCAGCTTTTTCATGAAAATGAGCCTTTGATTGAGATCCTGGCGGAAATTCCGAAAACAAATGAAGATTGACCCAAATTAGCCAGATAACGGATGTGGGAGGAGCTCCAAACACGGAAGTCAAGCTGAAAACAAAGGAAAAACAAGATGTTGTTGAAGCTGTTATTTCCATAAAGTGATGAAAACAAATGAAGTCCAAATTTGGCATTTTTGTATATTTTATATATTATTATCATATTTATAATAATATACTACCCCAGTTCCGAAATAGTTGGGACGAAGTGTAAATTGTGAATAAAATCAAAATGCACTTACTTTCAGATCACATCGGCCAGCAGTATTTATTTACAATAGAACATGGATAACATTTTGAATGTTGAAACTGAGACATTTTACATTTTAATCCACAAAATGAGCTTATTTCAAATTTTCTGGCTGCCACAGGTCTCAAAAAAGTTGGGACACAGGCAAAAAAAAAGGGCTGAAAAAGCAATTAACCTCTTAAGCCCCAGCCTCTTTTTTAGGTTTCTGTTTGAAAATGACATACCCAAAATGAATAGAGTATATCTCTGTTTGTGTAGCATGAAGTATCAGAGAGGGAGACATGGAAATGTGGAGAGAGGGTTGATTTTCTGACGCTACTCGGATTTTGATATTTGAACATTAATATGCTTGGCGTTTGAGTTGTGCTTGGTGTACGTAAAAATGACTTATATGTGCTTGTAGCAGAGGCTCTCCTGTTTCATTTGATGTGTAATATGACTATATTGCTACTTAATTAGCGCGGCGTTGTAGGTATTTTGCTGCGGTGAGTCTCAGGGTCCTCCAATCGGGGGGACCCCATTTTGTGGAAAAAATTGCAAAATTTCTCACTTTCAGCATTTACTATCACTGTTCAATTGTGAACAAAATACTGGCTGGTGTAATTTCAAAGTCATTGCATTTTTGATTTTATTCACAGTTTACACCAAGTATTTCAGAATCCTAATATTATATATTATTATTTTATAAAATGGGTACTTCCCATCCTTAAATGTGATTGGCTGAGCCGCATTCCATGCCGGTATAAAATCAGTGTAACCCCCTGCAATTTGAGGCAGACCGCAGGAGAAAATATCCCTGCGTGCATAGCCTAGCAACTAACTACTCTATGCTCAACTGACTTGTTAGGTTACATTTGTTTCAAGACTTTTAGCTCGCTATTTCAGTGTTAGCAAAGTTTAGCCTTTTAGCCCGCCAACCAGTTGGCTATCTACCTAGCTAGCTATAGCATTATAGAGTTTGATATTACTTTAGCTTGATAGTTATGTTGCTAACTAGGTTGCTATTTCAGTATTAGCAATAAATTGTTGATTTTTTTTTTCTTGTGTGTTTATTTTGGTAACCACATCCATTGTAGTGAACGCTAGCTAGTTGACAAGCTGGGTAGTAAATTAATTTGCAATTCAACATATTTTCCTGGACACTGGCAAGTGCAGAGGACAAAAGTCAATCTTGTTCCCTACTCTCTCTGCTGGTTGTAATTATATAGCCGATCGGCACGAGTTAAGAACAAAGAAACTCGAAAACCGAAACAAATGTAAAATAATTTTACCGGTCCTTTGGGAGACTGAAGGAGACATTCCAAATAGCCTGCTTTCAGAGTTTATCTACATTAACAAGCCCAAATAGCCTGATGTGACATGATAATAGCAATAGATGAAAAAGCAATCTTTGCGTCTTTGTTGCTGGCCAACCATTCTGTCCTCTCTATCTTGCTTGGTGGAAGAATGAATAGTTCTTAATTTTATTGTTGCATTATTACCAATAAATTGTTGATTTTTTTTTTTCTTGTGTGTTTATAACAGTTTTATCAAAGCAATAAGCCCCTTGAAGCAGTGGGTTACGGTGATTTTACAATGGCGGAGGGGCAGTAACGCACTCCGCTGCACGTCATGCCTTAGAACGCCCCTCCTCTGTTGTAAAATCACTGTAACCAACTACTTCTCGAGGTTTATTCCTTTGATATTTTTTGCATATTTTTTCAGTGCTTTTTTCTGAGATTGTTTTGAAATTTTTAATTCATCATTTCTCCACAAGTAAAAATGTGACTCTGATCATTTTTCCTTTGTGGTCTTCAAATATTTTTCACATAAGAAGGGAAAAGGAACAATGTGAAAATAATCCCGTAGGCACGGTGCATCAACACTTCTAACTGAGAGTTTTATTGGGCCATAACGAGGAAAGGTGTCCGAAAATACGAAGCTAACCTATGTACAAGTTGACAACAGAAGACCCTCAGAGTCTGTTAACTTATGCACTTGACATAAAATAGTATCTACATTCATTTACGAATTGGCTTGTTAAGCGGTGTCCTGGGCGTCTTAACCCGCTTTTTTGAGTACATAATAGATGGGGCAGATTCAGGAGTGGTGCAGTTGTTTTATTGACAGATGGCTTATTAAGCGGCGATTTCAGTAATTACTAACCTGCAGAAATATCCAGACTTTTCCTGTGACTCAGGATCTGGCTGATTAAAGCAGTCATCAGAGAAGTGTTCAGAGCAGATCACTGATCCTGATCCGGTGTTGTGTCTGATTGAGTTCCCCAGTCAAATCTGTTTTCTGCAAACAACGCAATGCAATGACATCCCTAAATAGTGTGGAGAGCGAATGTGCCTTTTACTCTGAGTTTGAAGGCAGAACAGATTGTTAAATCATGGGGTAGTTGTGTGAGCTGATTCATCTATGCCCATTACATCATTTCTTCGATGATTTTTTTAAAACTCAGAGACAGCATCACAAAACATGATTTGACCATCAACTGTATAAAAAAATGTACAGAGCGAACGTGATGTCACCCATGGGTTTCAGCATACTATTTACAAAGCCTCTATTTTGGCCATTTTAACAATGCCATTTTGTCATTTTGAAACTAGATGTGATTCCTATTGGACGAGAGCGTAAACTGAAGATTCAGGGAGGAGTGAGGGGTGGATCTAAGGATGGATCTGACCATATCAGACGAGGACCAGACGATAGCGGTGCCCCTAAAGCTTATCTGGCTTTACCTTTTATTCTACTCTATTTGGGACCATAATTTACAAAAAAGAATATCATAATATATCAAAGGAGACTTCAAACCTGTGATGGATACTATAAAATAATGTGGAAAATCATTATTGAAATAATAAATTGGGTTGGAAAGTAGGGTCATTTTCTCATAGACTTCTATAGCATTGAAATTCTTTCTGAAATTACCGATGTTGCCATCTGCTGGCCATTAAATAGAATGCAATTTTAGGAGATTTCTGCATTGGCTTCACTTTTCAGACCCAAGAGCTGCGCCCATCTTTTTATACATTCTATGGATTTCACAGGGGAGCATAATTGGAACTACACCGGGCTCCGTGAAATCTGCTCCTTTCCTCTTCACAAAATCTTTTCATGCCCTTTGAATTGTGGGGTTTTTTTTATTATTATTTATGAACCATGATACCTCTGCTTGCATCCGCCTCATTGTTGCTGCTGTAAACAAGGCAGATATTTGGCATTTTCCCAAAGGAATGCTCCACAACTACGAATCGCTGAGTCCAATGCCACTGACAGTGTTCTCTGCCGCTGACGAGGTTCCTCCCATGCTCGTTCATTGCTGACTTCCATCGTTGTTCGGGAAACACACCCCAGGACAGCAATACTCACTCGAAATAACATTTGTAGCTGGGAACATTTGTAAAGCATACCTGCTTATCCTAAGGAAACATTCTTTGCAGTGGCAGGAAGATTTTGATTTAAAAACTTATACAGAATTTTTTATTTATTTTTTTTGCGACTGGCACTCAGCAATTTTGGCTTTCAATGTCTAATTTCCCCTTCAGTGACCATTGGCCGTCAGCATAAGAAAGGTCACCCATGCACTGGACTTAATTGGAGGCCCACTTTCGGCTCTAAAATTGTGTGCAGTCTATATTAAATTGGTTTTTGAATCAAGGTACATTTTTCTGCAGCTTTTTGATGCATCAGTAGGAATCGTGTAGGTCCACAAAGGTGTTTCTGACAGATAAATGATCCTACAAAACTGAACTATAATTGAGACACTGCCTGGAACAGTGGTGATTGGGTTTCTGTCTACCACTATGTGAGGGAAAATAAATTAGTTGGACTTTATCTGGGGTTTTATCTCTTTTTTTTAAGCTCAGTAATTCTACTTTCAAGCCTGTGATGAATCATTTCAACGTGGTGCCTATAAATATACTTTTCCTCACCTGCCAAGAGCACAGTTGTGTTTTTATAGACGGTCCCTCTCTGCTGAAAATTCTGTCTTCAAGCAGCTTAAAACAGTCAAGCTGCTTTGGTCTGTGTTTCTTCCTGTTTCAACTGATGCACCGACAATCATCAGCTGACCAGCATGCATATTGTTAGCTAGTCCACCAACTTGACGAGCCGCTTAGGTAACCAGCTTCGCAGCTTTTTTTCCAGCCAAAGACCAGCTATGACCAGCTCAGAAGTACAGATTAAATAGCTTTGACAACCCTAAAAAGCATCATAGAATCCCAGCTGGTCTATACGGGAATTTTCAGCTGGACTACAAAATGTTTTCTACTCCCAGTAGTATTTTACCATCAAAGCGATGACCTTATTTGCAATGAAACTGCAACTGTATTTTGGCTCAGCCCTGGGTTCATTAATCATTTCAGCCACAGCTATGTCTGATGCAAGCACAATGTATTAAATATGCAGTGCCAAACTGCTGCGCAATTCAAAGTGATGAGGCTATCCACGGGTGCACAGACAGAGTTACATATTGATCGCAATTATAATTTCACCTTTGGCAAATACAAATATTGATATTCAAATTTCAGTCATCTCATAAATGAAACTCCTGGGCTTACTCTAAGATTACTCTGAGACCGCCAAACAAAATTAAGTTCTACTATGTGGCCACTCTCAGGTCATCTCACATTACCAGTCATTCTCAATATGGAATACAGAGCAAATAAAAAAGAAAAAATATTTACAATCAGTTAAGGTGAGTGCCGTTATCTGAAATTCTTTTGTACCCATTTTTTACTTTCAGGTTGTAAAGGGTACATTTTTATTGCAGAATTTTAAATATCTGGCATCTTTTGCATCTGACCATCATCTCAAGCATCAGTCCAATATCATAATCGATCCATCTTTTAATGAGCAAAGTGGATTGATTAATTCATTAATCTAGGCAAATTCACGTGGCAATAGTCCTCAGTAATTTTCTAGGATTACAGTAACAGTATCTGTTTATAATTGCCTTATCAGTATATTATATGGTCTAAAAAATAAACGGAATGGTTACTGTCAAGTAGATGAAGCACACATGGATCATCACCTGCCATAGACTTGACCAGTGCAGCACATTGCCTACAAGACCAGCGAAAAAATCTGGTTTATGGCTTGACTATTCCTATTCCTTTTTGAAATGAATACTAAAGCCAATGGGAAAACTCCAACACTTGACTGACCAACCAAGAGTGTAACGTGATCACTCACTCAGTCACGGACTCATGCGTTTTAAAGGCTGGCCCCACCTCAGCTGTGGTGTAGCCAAACACTGACATCATTCATACATGTCAACAGAAAAAACTACATTTGCTGCCAAATTAAAAGTTGATTGGAACCTTATTAAAATCATTCATGTGATTATACGTTGTAAGAACAAAATGTGGCATTTTAAGTTGTGTCATCTTGACTTATTCAGCCAGAAAACAAATATAAAAACAAAGGTTGCATGTACAGTGGGTTCAAAAATTATTGGCACCCCTGACTGGCAACGCACAAACAGTACAAAAAATGTAGACAATATTCTTATAGAGAAACGAAAAATACCAACATTTGTGAAATACTTTATTAAAGTTTCGATGGAAAAACCAAAATCATAACGATCATTTGATACAAAATAAATTTCAACAAAATCAAGGATTCACAATTATTGATACCCTTCATTTAGTACAACCATGTCTGGCAAGAATAACACAGATGAGTCCTTTCTGGTAATCCTTTAACAAGTTTAAGGCACACATTTGGGGGAACTTAGTACCATCCCTCTAAGCAGGAATCCTTCACATTCTTGCATTTATCAACTGCCGTATTCAACTTAGCCCACAGGTTTTCTATTGAATTGAGGTCCAGCAACTGAGATGGCTATTGCAGAACCTTGATTTTGTTGTCACAGAGCCACTTCTGTGTGGATCTTGAAGTATGCTGTGGGTCATTGTCTTGTTTTAAAGTCCACCAACGGCCAAGTCCCTGCCCTTTGGCAGAGATAACCAGATTGTCTGCCAAAATATCCTGATACTGGGTGGAATTCATTATGCCATTAATCTTCACCAGTGTCCCAGGGCATGTTGAATTAACACAGCCCCAAAACATCCCTGACCCACTATCATATTTCACCGTGGGTATGGGGTGCTTTTCCATGTAGGCATCTCTGTTTCGACGCAAAATATGCTGATGCCGTATCTGACCGAAACATGCAATTTTGATCTCATCTGACCAAAGCACCTTGTTCCAGTGATAATTTAAAAGACATTCGGAACTCTAAGCGCTTTCCTCTGTCTTATGGTCACAAAAGGCTTCCCTCTAGAAACCCTTCATAAGAGCCTGTGGCTGCGGAGATGGCGTCTGATGGTGCTTTTTGGAACCTGGTGACCCCAAGATGCCACTAAAGCCGAGCATCCTTCACAGTGATTATTGGGGATTTTGTTGCTTCTTTCACCATCCTTCTCTGTATTCTGGGCGGCAAAATGCTGTTGGGTCCTTTACCCTTAACCACTTTGTGCACAGGCCAAATATGGCTATTTATGCATGACCCCATTTAAGGCTTCATAATTCAAGACTTGAGCTTCATAGAGAGGGAGACAATGGCTTTAATGAATCATGACACTTGCAGCATTTAGAATTCCATCGCATTTCAGTTTCTTTTCTTAATTTTTGTCTAGAGTTAGGGCCACAAACACAAAAAGAATCTGCAATGAAAGTATATATATTTATATGTGTATGTGTGTGTGTGTGTGTGTGTGTGTGTGTGTGTGTGCACGCTTGCTCATGTGTGTGTGTATGTGTAAAATACTAAGAATTGAAAAATGGCTGGGACTTAATACAATACATTTCTGGGATCACAAACTCCTTGACCAAAAGTGTACTTCATCTGACAGTGATTTTTTAAAATGATATAACTTTTCTGAGCCAAATAAAATAGCTATCCAGGTGGCTGCCCAAGCTCTCAAAGCCCCCAAAATTATGCACCATCAAAACCAAAAAATAATCATATGTCTAACACAAATCAAATTTTGGCGCATGATTTTCAATATGAATTAATGATTTTCTCATGGAATTTAGCATGAGTTTATCAATCTAGACGCAGATGTACATTAACAGTAACCAGTAACCTCCCCAAACCAAAAACATGCCTTTTTCTCCATGATAAAGTTCTGAATTTTTTCCATTTTTCTACAAATCCACATCAACAAGCACATATTCTCATTAAAGGAACTGCATATTTTACAGTCAGAATATTCACCTTGCGACCAAAAGCTTGCTATTTACAATTCCTATCATCCAAGCAAACTGCTAGCTACTGTAAAGGATTTTTACACCCTATAAGGGGCAATTAAAACTGACTAACATAGCAACATCTGAAATACAACGAAACAGCATTCCACTATCAGTAAAAAAAAGCAGGCAAAATGCTACTCCAGATTGAACAGAACTGGAGTAATAAACATGGCAGGGGTTTTACCAAAGTCCTGGAGCAAAGGATTATGGTTACTCATTTTAACCAATGTGACAAACAAGCTCTGCGATCATCATTGCAATGGTAAATTGAAAAGTAAAAACAGATAGCCCAACAGCTAGTAAGCCATTAGCAATCCACATTGCACTCACTCAAAATTAAGCTAAACTCTGCATCATCAAAGTTCTGCAGATAAACAAAGCAACACAGCTTTCCGGTACGAGGAGCCCTTCAGTATTGTTCCATTCCGGTTAACTCCCATGATCCATGTCGTTATCAAATAGCCATTTCGTAAATGTAACCTAGGCACTTCTATGTTGGTTTTGAGGTCTTTTTTTTTCTTCTTTGTACTCACATCATTCAGCAGTGAACAGTTGAGAAAGCACAACTTGACATGCCGCTAGGCAAGGGTTTAAATACTTTTTTGAAGGTCCAATGGAAGTCTTTCAATTACTGTAGAAACTTTATACTGTCTGGAATTGGATGAAAATACAGTCGATAATTACGGGCGTACACTATAACTCTCTTTTATGAAAATAAGCCTGAGCAAGCATTCGAGACACTGGATATCAGTAAGGCATTGTATGAGATTGTAAGGAACCACTGAATTTGTTGATGGATGCATCTACTCATAATTCAATGGAATAGAATTACACTTTGTAAAATCTGACGGCAATACTTGCTTGTAGAATGATATAGTATCAATACCATGTTGAATTTTTTTAATTCAGAGAACTGATTTTTTTCAATCGTTAATTGAGATACCTTTGGCCTATTATAGCTGAAGTGGTTGCAAGAAAGGACCGTGATTTTTTCTGTCATGAATCTGTTATATTCCACTGTTTGCACATCAGGTTTGGCTGAGGAGTTTAATTCACACAATTCCTGGGAAACAGGGATGGGACTTAAGTAATTCATCTTCTAAATCGGTAACAGGCATGGCTTTGTTATGAATATTCAATAACTGGTTCGCATGTGCCACCTATTGATAGAATATTGTAACTGCATGCATAAATAGAGCAGTTCCATATCTGCAGGCATCTACATCTGCTCAGAGGGGGTAAGGTTTTCAATAGTTCCATATCATTGGATTTTTAAAAAAATAATAGCCTTGACAGTGCTCAGTGGCACATTCAGTCATTTGTGTATCTTTTCGTAGCCATTACCAGATTTATGAGGGTCTATGACCATTTGCCTCCTTAGAATTGATAGTTGTTTTGTTTCTTTCGTGGTGCTGGAGGACAAAGGGATATTGCATGTGTTTGATCTCATTTTTATACCCAAGTGAAACAGGAAGTGATGTAATGGCTCACAAAAGTTCCTTAATGCTTCGATAAAACTTAAATAAGCAGACTTTAATACCGTAATACCAACAGGGTAATTTTGGTTGATGTTATTTACAATAATCTTTAAGTGTGCCATTAATTGTGAAACCTTGATTTGAAAGAATTGATTTTTCATTAAATCAGTAAATTATTTTTTTAATATTGTGCAGTATTTTTCATATGTTGTGTTTATGATTTCTACATTTTTTTTTGTTTGTTTTGAATTTTTTGAAGTATTGTTTGTGGATTGCTAGTCATGGGTGCCAGTAATATTGGAGCTCACAGTAGGTCATTGCAAGCAACAGGAATTGAAATGACAAAGCCTATTAAGGTTTTAGTATTAATCCAGTTCAAATAAAGTGCACATTTTTCATGGGGAATTATGAATTTATCCTTTAGGATATTGGTTTCACTTGCACATGAGATACAGTGAACACCATAATTCAGTTGTTTTACATGTTGAAGAGTAGAGTGAGGACAAAAAGTCTCCAAAACAAGCAAGAAATGGAGCTGGCATGGCAGACGAAGTTCTGAAGGAGCACAGAGGCAACTGTGCCAAGATGTTAACTCCTAGCCAATCATACCACATAATATTCAGGTGACTGCTCAGCTGACTATGCCAGACAAAGTTCAGACTGCCCAACTGCCAAATCAGATGCAAATATTATCCACCAATCTGCTTCAACACGCTTCTTGCAACAGTTCTATTTCCGCTCCCCCACTGGTTCCTCTGCGCTGTTGCAGAATTGTATATCACTTTAGTTTCACTCTGATATTTTCCTTAGTTTTGGTGATGATGATTTACTCCCAAGGTGAACCATTACTGCTGTTATGGGCCAGAAAGGGTCTTTTCCACATTTCACTTCCAACTGTCACTCAAACTGACCCACCTGGTACAAAGTTTTTTGTGTTTTTTTTTCCCCATTACAAAGCAAATAGATAAGTATAGGGAAATGCATTATAATACACAGAAATTAAAACTGTTCTCCCTCCAGTTACTGCAATTTAACCAAGGTTGTTTCAGCTGATGACAATATAGACTGATTTCATGCTGAAGAATTTTTTTTAATTAAATATTGACCCCTTTTACCCTAGGGTGAAAGTGGGAAAAATTCCACCTGTTTCGATGACTATTACTAAGAGCTCTGTATCTCAGCTGCAGCCAGAGTTTTTTCCTTTTTTAAATGACAGACATACACCTTTATACTTATTTTTCTCAACTTGTCTAGTGAATGTCTAAAAACCTAAAATTCAAATTTTGGAGATTTATTGTTAATAAGCAGCTGCAGGTATGGAGAAAAGTAAAACTTGGAGTTGTCAAAATATTTTAGAAAAAAAAAATATGTTGAAATCTTTTTAATCTTTTATTTAAATTTTGGAGCTGTTTTTCAAAAACATAGAAGAGATCTTTAAAATCAGGTATTATCAAAAGCCCAGTACCATGTTGTCACATGAAAAAAAGTCGGGACAGGGGCAACAAAAGGATGGAAAAAAATAGTGAGATGTGAACGAAATACAGATCTCCCTAATTAGGTTAAATGGCAACAAGTAATGTGTTTGGGTTTAAAAATTCTTTCACCTGTAAAGATGGCGAGGGCTTCACCACTCTGTGAAAGCCTCCATGGGTAAATAGTTGAAGAGTAAAGTTTCTCAACGAATAAATCCAAAGAAATTGGGTATTTCATCCTTTGTGGTACATAAGATGCTCAGAATCTTTTAAAGATATTAAGTCTCTGTATGCGGGGGACAAGGCCAAAAACCAATATAGAATGGGCACGAACCTCAGGCCCTCAGGCAGCACCTCATTAAAAACGGACAGGATTCTGTTCCAGAGCGCAATGTATGGGCTTAGGAACACATCTGTAAGCCACCGTCAGTGAACGCAGTTTAATCGATGCATACAAGTTAAAGCATGACTGTGCTGTATTGTACTGTGTATTTAATGCAAGTCAAAGCTCTGGCCTGTAAAAATTAACCTTATATAAACAAGATCCAGAAACGCTGCTGCCTTCTCTGGACCTGAGCTCATTTAAGATGGACTGAGGCAAAGTGGAAAACTGACCTGAGGTCAGAGCAATCAAAATGTGAAATTCATTTTGGAAATTATCGATTCCCTGTCCTCTGAGTTTAAGGCCACGTCCTCACAGACGGAGAGTTTTGAAAACGGTTATTTTTTTTTTGTATCAAAAGTCTCCTGTCCCCGCAGCATCGTTTCTAAAGATATATGCATCCACACGGAGAAGCCGAAAACGACCCAAACCACTGAAGTAAATATTCCCGGCCTGTGTGTGGCGCTGTATGGCGCTGTAGCATTTCTACGAAAAGACCAAAAACAGTGAAGATGGTGCATGCTACATTGCCTTTTAGCGCCATACACAGGCCTGGGGACTATAACTTCATTGTTTAGAAAAAAAAAAAAAAAAAACTTGTTTTTTTTGTCCACAGAGAAACACTGGGGTGGGGTTTTTGATCGATTTTCTCACTCCAGAACCATTTTTCAAAAAAAATCTCATTTTTCGGTCTGTGTTTTTGCCATCTCCGTATTTATGCTTTTCAAAAAAAATTTGAATTTTTTTTTTTGGAGTGTGTAAATTTCACATCTGTGAAGACAGCATTAATGCTCAATGATATGTGACGAGTGGTAGTGTTATTGACCAATATAAGAGCTGATTACACCTCCCATGAATTTCACCCAAGGAATTCATACCAACAACCTTAAAAGACTCTCAGGTTCATTGCACTAACCAGCCAGAGAAGTGATTCCATTCAAAAATATTTATTTTGAAAACACTCTGAGAAGAGATAAAAACAGAAGGAGACAAATGACTCCAGTCAAAGAAAAGGAGGAGGGGGAACTGAAGCTGAGGCTTACCCAAGGCAGACCAGTCAATAGGGAGGCACCCCCCCAAAAGGAAACAACCCAAAGTATGTGCGCAATACCTACATGAAGAATCCACCCTGTGAAGCCTGGAATACACACAAGGGAGGGAATACCACCTCCCAAACCCAGCTGCCACTGGCTCAGCCTCTGAGACAAGGGGGAATTGAGTTAGTGGGGCCAAACAAAAATAATTGCTGTTGCCCAATTGCCAAAACACACTGGTTATCAGCAGCTGTAAAAGGGCCTCCTTTCAGTGATAACATAAGAAAACCAAAATAAATTGCAGTAGGCCAAATGTTGAAAACTCTGGTTCTCTGCAGCTACATACAAATGGCCTTCTGCCAGTACTAAAGAAAAATACAAATGTACACAACCCACAGTGGGCCAACAGATTAAACCACTGGTTAACAGCTGTATATAGATGGTTTCCTACCAGGGGTATGTAACAGAAATAAAGATGCACAAGAAAAATACCAATATACCCAAACCACTGGGGGCCAACAGATGGAACATTGGCTATCAGCAGCTGGATGCAAACGGCCCCCTACCAGTGCTATACAACAAGTGAAAATACAGAAATACCATCAAAAACAAAAAACAAATACAGTATAACCAAAGATAATTAAAATGAAAAAGAAAATAAACCCCACCAACACACACACACACACACGCGCGCGCACACACACACACACACACACACTTTCACACCTACTAGACAAAGCCCTGACTAAGAGTGATTGCAATTTACCAAACTATAGAAACAGAACAATTATATTGTCACAGTAAGCCAGCTATAAGTACGGCCACGTCACTTAAAACCGAATAAAAGCACGCATCAAAGCGGATCCACGTGCAAGCCAAGCATAGATGCAGGTACGAAATCACAGTGGCAAACAGCAGCATGTTCCTACAGTACAATCAGAGGGGCTTTCCAATTCCCAATTAAGCGTCAGACACCAATCCACCTTTAGTCTATAATACAAAAAAGTGCAGTTAAAATCGTAAATGGAAACAAAACTGACACCATGATAGGCTACGTGTTGTGGATTTGTCTACCCGCCTGATGCCACACGGCAATCCGGCGTGAGCTAGGAACATGGGCCTAAAGGTAAAAGAAGAGTCTCAAATGCCAGGCTGGCAAAGATTTAATTAAAAAAAATCTTAGAACAAAGCTAGTGCAACAACGAGCAGCACCAAACATATCACCAGGTTAAAACAAAGAATGCAGTGGCCATGATCACTGCCAACAGCCAGCCCTATATACCCTGCCCTCACCTCCACTTCAGCCAGACCTGTTGCTTGTTAAAGTGGAGGGGAGGAATGCAGCAGGGGAAGGACTGAAAGGGAAAACCTTTACACTACGTACCAATCCAATGGCCTCTATCAGCTCCAGGAAAGGAGTGCAGCACTTGCAAGTATAGCAATCACCTGAAGACAAACAAAACCAGCAACTGTGTACATTTAAAAATGACGTTGCTTGGATGGAATAGAAAAAACCAAAACCTACCAACATCCGTACGCAACACTGCACAATCAGAAAGGGAGGGTTACTGCGAACCACTGTACGAAATCTATGACATTACCACAAAAGTTAGTTAAACTAGGCTTATACCGTCGGAGGCGACGACTTGGGGTATATCCCCGAACGCCCCCAATCCTCCAATTCCCCTATCCTTGAATAGACCTTGAATAGACTTTCATTTGAACAAAATTTCAGGTCAGTCAGACAAATGGTTCTGAAGATATGGCCAAAATGGTAATTTTCCATCACAAAGTGCCACCTGGTGGCAAAATATTGAACCATACAGGTATGATGTCATCATGTGACATGTTGTGAGGTCATGACCTTGCAGTTGCACATAGTTTCATGTAAATTGGACAAATGGTTCCAAAGATATGGCAAAAATTGTGAATTTTATGTGACAAAGCTCCACCTTGTGTCAAAATTTTGGACCAAACGGGTGTAATGTCATCGCAGGACACATCCTCAGGTCATGACCTTTCATTTGCACTTGATTTGAGGTCAATAGGACAAATATTTTCAGAGATATAATAAAAACAGTGATTTTTCAGTTTTTGGCCCCTGGTGGCCAATCTAGAAATTGTAAATAGTCGAAAATGGAATCTGTTCTTCCTCTATATGATACTTACTTTTATGCAAAATATGAAATTTCCAATTGAAATATTACTGAAGTTATCGCGTTAAGACGAAGGGCGGCGCGGCGGCAGTCGGACCAAAAACATAATATCCCCGAAACACCATTCGGCGTTCAGGCGTATAATTACAGCGTAAATGCCAAACAAGGGAATCAAATGCAGATAAAGCTCGCATACCTGCCACAAGTACAAAAGCCAGTTAACCCGGAAAAGGCATGAACTTGACATCAGAGAATAAAAGGACCTCTACCTACAGTATGTTTATATGAGTTAGCCCCATGTAACGATTGGCTGATAATAGCCACGCAATTAAAATGATGTGAATTTACAGGCTATGCGAAAACGCTCATTTATACTGCCACAGATATGTACAGGCTTTAAAGTAACAGATGCTGCCATCCAGAAGTTTTTTCAGGGGAGGCCTTGTTTATTTCAGCAAGAAAATGCCAATCACCATATTCTGCAAGTATTACAACAACATGGCTCCGAAGTAAAAGAGTCAGGGTGGTAAACTGGCCTGCTAGCAGTCCAGACCTGTCACCCACTGAAAATATTTGGTGCCTAATGAAACAAATAATGTGACAATGGAGGCTGCTTGGCATTGAACAGCTGATGTCCTACATGAAAAAATAATGGGAGAACATTTCATTTTTGATTTTTTTTTTCATTTCCAAAATACATATATAGTGTTGATTAAAAAAAAGAGATGATCCAACACAACTGTGAACATATTCCTGTTCCAGCTTTCCTGAAACATTTGTTCGAAAAAAAAAAAAAAACAAACAGCAAGATTTCTCAGTTTCAATGACTGAAGCGTTGTCTTTGTACTATTTTCAATTAAATATAAAGTTTAAATATTTTTTTTTTTCAGACAGGGGGACGTAAAAGTAAATAAATATTGGAATAAGATATGCATTTTCATTTTGGTCAGATTTCAAGGTGAACGCATTTTTGGACATTTGTTTTCCAACAAACTTGGCCAGGACACGTGCACATTTTTTTTCTGGGCCAGATGGGCAGTAGATTGTTGTCCTTATCTGGAATAATCCCAGGTAAGGACACCTTGACAGTGATGGCACCGATAAGCTTATCTGTTAAGCACATATCAGATATTCTTTGTTCTATGCCAGCAGCTTTGATATTCATATACCTTGATATTGGTTTCAAGTTTCATGTCAAACCATTCGTGTATAGCTTCTTTTACGATGTGCTGAGCATACAACAGGATTTAGCTCCTCGTTTATTTCCAGCAAAATTTTTGTCTTTTGTGGATCAGAAACTTATGCTAAAAACTGGGCTACTTCTTTGCCATGTGGATTGCTAATAATATACTTCACCTCTATTTTGCCCATGAGAACTGTCTAAGTGCTCTGTGTCATACAGTGTCTGATATTGAGCACCTGCGGCACGGAAAGATGTACAAATAAAGGGTGCAGGACCACTCTTCCAAGTTACAACTGTTCAGAATTTATTTACACAAGCACATGCATATAGTTGAAACTAACTGCCCACAAACATTTGATAAACGAGGCAGAGTAGGGTGTTTACAGAAGTGTGCACCTGTCAGTCCCCACATGAGGAAACAGGACTGTTTACAAAGCTGATATCGGGGGTCATAAGGGATTTTTGTTTTGTCATGATGTCATGTTGCCCTGCAAGTTTCTGTCAAGCACCTCAGGATGGTCAGCATTACCGAAGCCATTGTGCAGTCTTGAATAATCATGTAGAAGGTTCTTATTCGTTTGTAGGACTTATTTAAGGCCAGGTACAACTGATGTGTAAGCATACAGCACATGAGATTATTGATGTTTCTATTTCTTGCTCATTGGGCCTCTATATTGATGACTTGGTTTTACTTTGATCTTTGGATACATACGTAGATGGAACAGAGGAATGGCTCAGAAAGACTCTTTAACAAGGGCTCCTATGTGTAGTGTGCATATTGTCATTTATTTCACCACATACTGTGGCTTAATTCGCAATTCATATATTTGTAAATGAAGTATATTAATCTTAACCAAGCCTTCCTCTCTGACTGATATCCACTGCGCAGTTATGGATTTTCAGTTCTGACGCACTCACAGGTCTTAGGGTATCAGCACCCCGCATTCGCTCACCTGCACTTAGTGCCATTGCAAATAACTTTTGTTGCATTATTGCCTGCTGTATCAGCCTGAGGCACGTCTGCATCTACATACCTAGATTGCTGTCCTGGCAGAGCCGCACTTCGGCTGCTTGCAGCCTTCTGCGTGTCAGCGTTAATGCAGAGGAAGGTTAAATATAAATTAATTTGGAGTCCGATCATTATAACAATTCAGCTTTAAATAACTCTCTATCCAGCAACGCGCATGCCTTTACCTCTCAGCTATTTCTGACATTTGGCGTGCCTGAGAGGGAATTCTACATGACACCATAGTGATCAGTTTTCACTCACTGCAGGTGAGGTTTATCACTGTTGGTCTCGCCATTTGTGCCAATTCTGCAGCGGCAATGGTTAGTTTGTAAAATTTTACGAGGAAACATACGCGTATATTTACAGAGTGATTGATAAATTGGGCCCAAAGTGTGGATCTTGGGAAAGTGCCCTAACAGAAATTGAATCATTCAGTAGCAGAGTACTGCAGTGACAGTGTTCTCCCTCACAACCATCAATCACTCCCATAGACAGACAAATACCCATACAGCCTATTGGATTACCTAATGCTCCTTGTGAATCCATGCACCTCAGACTTTCTTCAAAAAATGAACAAATTTTTTTTGTTTTGTTTTGTTTTGTTGAACCTTGAGAGTCTGCATCAGATAAGACTTTCCTCTTGGTGACTAAGGCGACTGACCGTGGCCCATGTGTTATCTAGAAAGCTGTGAAAGTGGAAGGTGTAATAAAAATGAGTCAATAAGGTGACTCAACACAGACGATAATAACTCTACATGTCAGCAACTACACATGAAAGTTGAAATGATTCTCCAGTGTAAAATACCTTTTTTTCTCATACTTATTCCTTCACGGGCAGTCTCGGGATCAGATGGAGATAATCAATGGTAAAATCAATAATAAAAGTTACGGTGTAAACAGTACAAACTTCTCCAAGGTATAAACAAAACTAATTTTGCAGAGTGCTGTGGTCCTGGTTAAAAAAGTTCATTTGAGTCCTATGTTTTTCAGTGCACACGTTATTCAAAGAAGTCGAACAGATGTTGACTGTTGAGATGAAGAATTTAATGTGCATCCATCGTGGGGGGTGCATGATACTCCCGTTTTCAAAGGTGCATAGTCACTTAAGTACATGTACTTCGTAACAGCACTTAAGTTTTTTTTTTTTTTTTGAGGATTTTTACAAATGATTTTTTTAAACAGGGACTTTTACTTTTACTCTACTACATTTAAAGGATAAAGAGTATACTTTCACTACCTTATTTTGACAGTGACAACTTAGTTACTTTTTTCAAATTAAAATATTAATTGAATTCATCATTTATGGATTATCCGGATTTGGTGCGTTCGCGAAGAACAAAGGTGTATGCAGATGTGTTCGCCAGTGGACGTGGAGCTGCTAATTTCTGCACGCAGTTACAATAGTCAATCACTAGATGACACCAGGATCGGTCGCGGAAGTTTTGTGTGTGTTGTAGGCTATTTGCAGAATGAATGCTGATCGGGTTATCCGTCGCATCTTGTTGTCAGAAGTGGTAGCTCAAGTAGGCGAGCAATTAAACGTTGCGATATACAAGTATCTATCTTATATCTGCATGTTGCGTGTATATTCCCTTTTTCTTGGCAACATAAAGCATTTTACAACACAGCTAACAGCTGTGTTTAGCATCATGAATATGAGTTAGCGAATTTGACATGAGCTTAAAATTTTGATTTCAACTTGCTTGCATTTACCCTTGGAGTAGTTGTTAGATTTTGAAGAAGAAAATGTTTAGCCATACCTGTAGTTCTTTATTTCAGTGAGACTCCCCAGTATAATAAAGGTTAAATTAAATAATTATTTTGTGTATTTGTATCGTGTTGTCTGTCACAAACAAGAGATGTTGCGGTACCACCTGTGACACCGGATCGGAGCTGGGTTTGTTTTCAGCCAAAATACACTACATGGAGGGCAGAGAGCGCCCACTCTCCCCATAACAAGTTACAAGTCAATTCATCTAATCATAACCGTCCAAAGCTGTTAAATTGAGGCAAAAAAGGATCCATAAAGAAAATATCCTGCATAGTTCCTCGACTTTAATAATCAGCCATTGTAAAAAAAAAAAAAAAAATTAAGTGATGAAGTGATTACCTGATAGAGTGGTGAAGTCACGCCCCTTCCAGTGGACCCCATGGGACCTTATTTCGAAAAAAATTTGGATGGTCGTCAATGGTATGAAATAAACTATTTTTTGTCCGTCTGAATTATACAGTGAATTACACATATGATGTTTGTTGATTTAAAAGGTAATTTTGCGATCCAATAAATTAACACTTTATTGTATTAGCACTTTATTTGTTGTATAAGTGTTTAAAAATACGACGAAAATCCATAAGTAAAAAGACTACTGACATAAAATGTCGCATAAATGAAATAATTGATTTCTCTAGTTCTCAAACCACCCTCAGCCACTGTAGCTATGATGCCTTCGCGTTTCGTAGCGGAATGATCCCTCACGAAAGGTATTACTCGTTTTCGCTCCACGATGAATTACAGGACTAGGAGTAGCTTTTTGTGTTCTGGGGTCCTGGCCTTTGGCCAAGACAGTATTGCTTATGGTTTTAACAGTTTCATGTTCCAGATTCCATAGTTCATAGCCATAGCTCATGTCACAGTTTTAACAGTTTCTTGTTTCAGGATTTTACACTTCATGTTTCACATTTATTGTTCATGTCTTTACTTTTCCATGTTTTGCTTTTTGCCAGGTCTGCCCAGCCACTCCACCGCTTGTCTGCGTTCCGCCCCGTGCCTTCGTTGTTGCACATTTCAGAGCTCTGGTTGGCTTTGGTATTTCTCCCTTCCTTCTGTGCTGTGCTGGATTTGGGGCTGTCTAAGTTTAATTGACAATTAACTGTTTTTAAGTTGCTAACATTTACTAACATTCACTGGGTGGTGTAATTCTTAGATGGGCACATTACTAATACTACTATTTATACTATATACTAATACTATAATTTAGACAGGGAGTTTATTGTCATGATTCCTGCTTTGCTATTTCAAGTCTTGCTGTGCTTTTGTTGTTCTAAACATTCTTGCTGCTTTCAATCTGCATACTTAATTGGTACTTAAGCTGAGCACGCTCATTCTCTTAATGAGCAAGTCTTGTCATCCAATCTTAGTCCATGTCCAATGATCTTGCCATGCCTCTTGTTCTCCTTCTCAAGGTGTTGCCCCTCATGTCTTGATTTCTTACTCCTAGTTCATGGTCAAGTCTAGTGTTCACAGTCTTGTTATTTTTGTTTATTTATATATATATATATATATATATATATATATATATATATAGCCATAGCCTTTGTGTTTTTTGTCCTGTTTGAGATCTGGTATTCTTTTCTGTTAATTGCTATCTCTGCCTGGAGTTTCCAGTGGTGTTTTTTTTTTTTTGTTGGCCCTCGCGCCTGATTTTCTTTATTTTTTTTTAATTAACCTTATTCCTCCATCCTCGCATCTGGTGTCTAACTGGTCCCTTATCATAGCTGGATAAAACGTATCAGGTAAGATGATGTGAAATATTTGCTTGGAAAATTGCTAACTTGCCAAACTAGCTAGTTACTCAACTAGCAAATTGTCACCTTGCTAGCCAGCTCAAGTTTGCTAATAGCGTGAGGCCTGTCATTTACCTTCTCAAATACAGAGTAATTTAAATGGATGAACGGTGAAACACATCTCTAAGCAATGGTTATCACACCGTGATCATTCATGAGTGAATGGAACGGTTCATTTAACGTAGATATTGTAATTTTTAATGTTAATATGCAAACAAAAAAAGAGAGAACAGCTCAGGCGATGGGAGTAAAACAGCCCTGCATGAGTCTTAATGTTTTTCATTATGGAGATGGGTGGGTCAGTGGTGGGGTTTTTTTTTTTTTTTTGTAGAAACTAACGACATTTTATACCCCTCATTAGCTAATTTTCAAGTTTAATAACTTTGTCAGTTCTAAACCTATCACATTCATCTTGGTGTCCATTGGAAAGTTTAGTTCAAGCTCTTTCAGGATCATTTCAGCATAGAACCATTTTGAAAATTTTAGTAACATACCTAAAGAACTCATACCCTAAACCAAGCAGCTCTGGAAACCTGATTACGACTTTACATATTTCATGCGCATGCATTTAACTTACCTTAAAGGCTCCAGTGCACCCCAAAACCACAGCCTGCATACAGCCACATATCGGCTGCTTGGTGCACAAAACTGTTCAGCACATTCTTTGCTGTGACTAGGAGGTTGGATGCAAATTATATTTTTTCCATATTGTTTCAAGGTTTCACATTGCTTTTTCTCAAATCTTAGGAAAAATGCTCTCAACCTTTCTGCGCTCCAACCAGTAGATGTAATGATTGTGATATTTTGCAGAAGTTGTGAACTCATCTTTCCTCAGTTCAGCAACTGTTAGAATTGCAATGTGCTTTGATTTGAAATTTCATCTGTTTTCTTTATTCTCTTTTCCCAGCTCCATCAGCATCAGTCCTGTTCCTGCATGTCCAGCTGCTAATCAATGCTCTTAATTCTTTCATTACAAATAAAATTTATTGGATGACATGGAGTTGTGTGTTTCATTGCATCATGTAAATGACCAATACAGTTTAGTAGTAATAAATTGGAGTCCAAAAGTCTGTGGTGGTGTCTGTGACCAGGAGGCTCCATGTGTTCTCATGCTGTGGGTACAGTCCAGACATCAGTTGAATGACCTTGGAATTGCCAGCCTTCCTCCATTGGAACTCTTCCTTTCATCAAGCTGATCTCCCACTAGGCAGCATGGCTATGCTTGAACTGCTCGAGTACACAATCTCAGGCAGTGCTGAACGATTGTGTCATCTCCCATTCACATTAACAGAAAAAGAAAATTACCATTTGTCAACATTACATAACAGAATGAGCAATAATATAAAGATGGGCAGGACATTTGTGCCAGTTTATATTAGCAAGGCTTGAAGTATGCTGGGCCTGAATAGTACACATGGTAGCGACAGGCAAGTTACTGAACACTGGATATGGGTGAGAGCTCAACTGACAGCTGAAACTGCCCGTCTCAAACTACAGAGGAATGAATAGAAATAAGATCCCAGGCTGGTTTATGATTGTTCTATCCCGCCTGTTGGTAAAACCTATTCTTTCTGAATAGAAGCAGGTGAACCTGGTCGTGCCAGCTGATGGACCAGCTGACAACAGACTGGTTAGCTGCTCGACCAGCTTCCCTTGGTTTTAGCTGGATTTGTCACTGAGCTTCATTTGCATAAGCCTTGTGATATCTTACAAAATATTGAAATTGGACCGCACTCATTTATTCAAAAGTATTAAAAAATAATCCAACATTAGCAAGCATTATCTAAATTGGATTCCACTAGCTAACCCTGTGTGCGCTTATTTTATTTTAATACGAATCAACATCTCATTGTGAATGCACTAGCTAGCCAAGTTATCCGAGAGCTCTAAATTTACAGATTCTTCATGCATTTATAATCTTTGTAACTGACAGCGGTATTTTTGAAAATTCACGCTATTTCCCAATGAATCATCAGTGACTAAAACTGATTTGCACGCTGTTCTAGCTGTTTTAATGCTGTTTTAGCATTAAAGTATACATGTTTTACAGATACCAGTTGAACTCGCAAGTTGGTTAACTGACAAAAGCTAAAATGATCCATAGTTTTTTGATGCTCAGCTATATTATAATTTTAGCCAGCTCGCATTCCAGTGTTTTCACGCTCATCAAAAACTTGCAGAGCTGGCCCCGTACAATAGCTCTTACGGAATCCACTCGCCATCTCTCCTTCAGAGTAGTTGTAGCTTCCCACATAGCTACTAGCAACGAGCTAAATAATTAGCTTTTTGGCTATTAGCTGGAAGTGTGCCAAGCAGATGGCCATGCTTGCGTTGGTGACGTACATGTGTTAAATGAGAGATGTAGTTCACTGAGCGGTCTCACACAAAACTAAATATATCTCACAATCTTTACAACAAGCTGCTAATTTATTGGCTTGCAAAATTGTCTTTTAAATCAACAAACATCATATATATAATTCACGAAGTAATACAGACCGGATCAAAAAAAAGTTTGTCTGTCGCCATTGACTACCATGTAAATTTTTTTGGATTTAAGGTCCCATGGGGTCAACCGGAAGGGTTGTGAGTTTGCCACCCTGTTTAGGGCTTTCACTTCCAGCTCTTCTTTGACATATGCAAACAAAGGCAGCATTTGCACGCGTCGGAGGACGTGATTATATCGCTGTTGTTTCACCTAGCAACAAGAAATACTATACAATGCGTCTTGGCATTGAGGAGACAAGTTTCATGAGGTTAGCCCTTGGAATTTGGTCCCACTCTTGTTTTATCTCTGGTGTGGAAATAAGGCGTGAATCTGTTCGATCCATCTGAATAATTTTCAAAAGAGAGACCGAATATAGACTGTTGTCTATCTTCAACGGAAGAAAACAGGCGAATAAAAAGACTAAGAAAAATTGATAGCTATCAATTTGCATTTTGGGAAGGTCTAACACAAACATGGCCAAGTTTGTACGTCTAATAATTCCTGGAATACTCAAAAAGTTTAATGACTTTCGGAGTATTTTAGGATCTCTGTCTGACGGTCGCTAAATTTGTCAAATGCACAAAGTCCCCCGCCAATATATTGAGCAGAGCTTAAACAGAAACATGAATTGAAATTCTCGGTGCTCATCTTGAAGAACTGAGCCCTCTTATGAAAACAGATTTGAAGAAATTAAAAACAATAATCGACAGTCGGACACAGTTATATTGAAACCCTGTCCGACTTTCGAACACATAGACATTGCGCCTCTCATTTATTGTATAGTATTTTTTTCAGATTGAAATCATTACACATGAAAACGCCGCTCTGTGGGAGCTGCCGACGACAAGTCCAGATCTAGATAAGCAGATGAGCGAAGTAAAACCTCTGCATGTGCACAGTGTTATAAAATTAGCATGTCTGAATGTTAATAAATATTTATCTTCCCCTTTTCCCCCTTTATGAATATAACCCTTATTATATGGGTTTTATCAGTTCAATTAATGAATAAGCTTGACTGCAAGATAAACGACTAAGTTGTCTTGCGATGCCATGGGGATTAGCTGATTCAGGGATACGAAAACACAGAGTGAGACCTGAATTCATGCAACATGCTGGAATACCAGTGACAAGATTTTTGGATGATGTGCGCGATTAATACTTAATTTGTTCAGTCAACAAAGTTTAAAACGTTTTTGTTTAGATAACCGGAATATGTTTTTGTTCAGAGAACAGGAGTAGGTCGCATACAATCTCATTCCTGAAGCATCACTAAAATTGGCAAATGATCTTTTGTCGGCGGATTATACCCAGTATATGTAAAAAAAAAAAAAAAACTAACAATGACAATGAAAACAATTTCACTTTATATGAAAAAAACCTAAGAATAACAATGAGAAATATTTCACTTTAAGGAACTGAGAATTTAAAATAGGCCTGTACAATCGTTTATATAATCAGTCATCCATAATCACTCATCGTTCACAAAAGAATCTCCGCACCCATAATCTAAAAGCTCACTTCATACATACAGTAGATGAACTCATCAGGCCTTGGGCAGGCATCAGAGAAGGAACACATCAGAAAATAAACGGAAGGGTGTTCATCAGCGAACGCAGTGACCAGGTTTGCAGCCTCAAATGCAACCAAAAATGAACCGGCGTCCGTTCAAAAATGAATGCAATCACTGTTCAGAATATCGACAAGCTCCCTTCGCCCGGAGGTCACAACGCTCGTGATTTCCAACAAAAAAGTCAAATCTGGCCTCTTCTGACCACAGGACGCTTTGCCACTTGGTTATAGTCCATTTTAAATGAGCCTTGGCCCACAGAACATGGTGGCGCTTCTGGATCTTGCTCAACAATGGCTTCCTTTTTGCATGATAGAGTTTTAGGTGGCATCTGTGGATGGCACAGTGGACTGTGGTTTCTTGAAGTATTCCTGGGCTCATTTAATAATGTCATTGACAGAATCATGCCGGTGATTGATGCAGTGACGTCTGAGGGCCCGAAGATCACAGGCATCCAGTAAAGGTCTTTGGCCTTGTCCTTTACGCACAGAGATTTTTCCGGTTTCTCTGAATCTTTTAATGATGTTATGCACTGTCAATGATGATGAGACCTTCAAAGCCTTTGCAATTTGACGTTGAGGAACATTGTTTTTAAAGTATTCCACAATTTTTTTTATGCAAGCCTTCACTGGTTGGAGAGCCTTTGGCCATCTTTACTTCTGAGAGACTCAGCCTCTCTAAGACATCCCTTTTATAGCCAATCATGTTACACGCCAGATGGCAGTTAACTTGATTACTTGCTAAATGTTCTTTCAGCTGATTCTCATATATTAATTGCTTTTTCAGCCTTTTTCTGCCTGTATCCCAACTTTTTTGAGAACTGTTGCAGCCAGAAAATTTGAAATAAGCTAATTTTACGGATGAAAATGTAAAATGTCTCAGTTTCAACATTTGAAATGTTATCTATAATCTATTGTAAATATCATATTGGCTCATGTGATCTGAAAGTCATTGCATTTTGATTTTAATCACAATTTACACTTTGTTCCAACTATTTTGGAATTGAGGGTTGTAGATAATTATTTGAATTGTAATGACAGCCCACCAGAATGAAAAGGCCATCATACGTGCTGCTAAGAAAGTTTTTTGGCTTTGAAGGTCTCATCATCGACAGAGCATATCATCATCAAAAGATTCAGAGAAACTGGAAAAATCTCTGTGCGTAAGGGACAAGGCTGAAGACCTTTACTGGATGCCCGTGATCTTCGGGCCCTCAGATGCCACTGCATCACTCACCGGCATGATTTTGTCATTGACATGACGAAATAGGCCCAGGACTACTGTAAACAGTCTGCCGTGCCATCCACAGATGCCACCTAAAACTCTACCATGCAAAAAGGAAGCCATTGTTGAGCATGATCCAAACGTATTGCCGTGTTCTGTGGGCCACGGCTCAGTTAAAATGGACTGTAGCAAAGTGATAAAGTGTCCTGTGGTCAGACCAGTGCAAATTTGACATTCTTGTTGGAAATCATGGGCGTCGTGTCCTCCGGGCTAAAGAGGAGAAAGACCACCCCTCCTGTTAACAGCGTTCAGTTCAAAAGGCAGCATCTCTGATGGTATGGGGATGCATTAGTGCATAATACACTTGCATGTTTTAAAAAGCACTATGAATGCTAAAAGGTATATAAAGGTTCTAGAGCAACATATGCTCCTCTCCAGGTGACATCTATTCCAGGGAAGGCCTTGTGTATTTCAGCAAAACAATGCAAAACCACGTACTGCAGCTATTACAACAGCATGGCTTCATGGTAGGAGAGTCTGTGTGCTGAACTGGCCTGCCTGCAGTCCTGATCTTTCACCGATTGAGAACATTTGCAACATAATTCAATGAAATTTCCATAAAAATTAAATTCCGTCAAAGGAGACGCAAAACTCCAGCAGCTGGAAGCCTGTATTAAGCTAGAGAGGGATCAAATTCCAATTGCAGAACTCAAGAGATTTGTCTCCTCAATGCCCAGATGCCTTCACTTTGAACTAAAAAGAAGAGGGGATGCCACACCATGGTAAACAGGCCCCTGTCCCAACTTTTTTGAGACCTATAGCAGCCATCAAATTTGAAATCACTTCATTTTGTGGATAAAATTGTAAAATTTAATGTTTCAACATTAGCCATGTTATCTCTGTTCTATAGTGAATAAAATACTGGCTGGTGTGTGATGCGAGATCAGAGACACCAAATGCGAGGTGGAAGGGAATTTATTAAAACAAAAACAAACAGGCACGAGGGCCAAAAAAAAACTTGGCCCAAAGGGTTGCAAAAGACAAACTAAAGTAAGCTACACAGAGCTGAGAAACTAAATAGCAAAAAGGCAAGAACAAAAAACACTGGAAACTCCAGGCAGAAATCCAAGAACGAAAATAAACAACCAGACTAAGGCTATATACACTAGGACTAAGAACAAGACTTGAAAGCATGAACATGAGCGACAAAACTTGGAATGAAACTCGACTTGCGCAACAAAACTTGAGACACTGTCTGCCAGCCAACTTCCACCGCATCCAGATAAAGGCTTAGAAATCAGAACATGAGGGGCAACACCTGGAGAAAGAGAAACAAGAGGCATGGCAAGATCAAGACATGGACAGAGATTGGATGACAAGACTTGTTCATTAAGAGAATGAGCGTGCTCAGCTTAAGTACCAATTAAGTATGCAGTTTGAAAGCAGCATGAATGTTCAGAACAGAAAAGCACAGCAAGATCTTGAAATAGCAAAGCAGGAATCATGACAATAAACCCCCTGTCTAAATTAGTAGTATTAGTAATGTGCCTATCTAAGAATTACACCACCCAGTGAATGTTAGTAAATGTTAGTAACTTAAACACAGTAAATTATCAATTAAGCTTAGAGAGCCCCGAATCAGCACAGCACAGAAGGAAGGGGGAAACACCAAAGCCAACCAGAGCTCCGAATGAAAGCAACAACGAAGGCACGGGGCGGAACGCAGACAAGCGGTGGAGTGGCATGGCAGACCTGGCAAAAACAAAAACATGGAAAAGTAAAAACATGGACATGGAATGTGAAACATGAAATGTGTAATCCTAATACAAGAAACTGTTAAAACTGTGACATGAACATGAACTATGAAACTATGAAATCTTGAACATGAAACTGTTAAAACCATAAATGCTGTACTGTTCTGGCAAAGGCCAGAACCCCGGAACACAACAGGTGTGATTCGAAAGTCATTGCGTTTTGATTTTCTTCACAATTTACACTTTGTCCCAACTATTTAGGGTTGTATATTTGGTATAATTCCACAGATGATAGCCTTGTTGGCATGTTAAAATAGACGTTCAATTAGCCACACACAGCTTTCCAAAACAAAAAGTCCTTCACTTTACCAATTGCATTGGTTCCCAAGCCTGTTCTTGGAGATACACTATATTAGCCTAGGTTTTTACCTTAACATGGGAAAAAAAAAAAAAAAAATCAACAGCTATATTGTTGGATGGGATTAAAACAAAAATCTTAAGGAAACCACTTGCTTAAATGATTGAATTCAAGGATATTATCATTTAAACTCACCAACAAGCAATAAGTTACACATTTTAAAATATGCTCTTGGATAAAGATGGCTTCCATGAGGATAAACATCTGTGCCTGCTGATGGTTTCGTGAACACCATCCCAAGCGGTTTTTTTTAAAAATCTTTGTTGCATTTTCATTTTCCTTTCAGTTGAAGTACCTTGCCTGGAAAACCCAGCATGAGTTTTGAAGTAAGTCCGTACTCACTGAGTTGGTAATGGATAATGATTGTGGATGTAGATAACATTATCTTTCGCAGCAGGCTCCGAGATGCTTGCTGGCATATTCATTTAGTTCTCTCCCTTTTCCTTAAATTGCCAAAATGTTTGAGCAATATTGCAGGTAATGGAAAGCGGGGTAACGTGAACCACAAGATGTCATTTGTTTTAATGACTGTTGCGATGAGTAATGACTCATGAATACCTTTTATGAATTGCACGAATAAATACAATCTGTTCTCTGCAAGCTTGAAACACTACTGTGCCCACATCGTGACTGTGCTCTTCTGATTAGAGTGAGTTTTCCTTTACATTCATTGATGTGTTTTATTCACACAAACATTTACAAATGTCCTGGAATCATTTATAAACTTTGCAGAGACACAGGCATGAGGTGCGTGGAGGGTACCGGGTGTGATTTTCCATTTTGCAGTATTTTGTCCATCCATTATTGAGCCCACTGACCCCAGGCCAGGGAGCTGCAACCATATCCTGGAATGCAATAGGTGAGAGAAGGGAGAATGCACTGGAAGTACATCTGCCTATTGCAGTGTCTATGCAGCATTCACCATTGATGCATTGATTTATTTATTTTTTATCAATGCTTTCAAGCTCATTATTTTGCATGACATCCATCATATTCTTCATCATCAATTCACATACTACTCCCCAAGCTACTCATATCTAAGAGCAGTTTTGAGTCTCCAATCAGCCTAACATGCTTTTCTTTGGATTGTGGGTAGAAACCAGAGTCACTGGGGAAAACTCACATGAACATGGGGAGAACATGGCAGCACCACACAGAAAGGTGCCAGGCTGGATTCAAACCCACAATCTTCATGCTGCGAGGTGACTGCGCTACCCACTGTGCCACCGTACTGCCCGATTTAGTTTCTCCGGCGAACATTACCTGCATGTCTTTGGACTGCGAGCGGAAACCAGAGTAACCATGGAGATGCAAGGTAGAACATGTGAACTCCACAATGAAAGGCCTCGGCTGACATTCAAACCTGAGACTTCCTTGCTGTGAGGGGACAATGCTATCCTCCGCAGCACCGTGCCTCCCATTTTGCCTCTATTCCTCAAGGTAAAGTCTCCTGGTGTCTTTCACCGCATTTCACAAATCATGTCCATCAGAGACCTCGGAGCAACAGAGCTGTCTTCCTGCATCGACAAGAAGCAAATTGTTTTCTGCTTTTGATTGATGATAAGATTTAAATAGCCCACCCAGGGCACTCCTCTGCTCCTTATCTGGCTCGAACACCACTTTGAAGTTGGAAATGACTCAAAATAGAAAATCTTGGAATAATAATGAGCTTTTCTGATGTAAAGATTACCGTTAACCACCCCCACCTCCCTTTAGCTTTCATAATGACTTTAATTTTCATTTATTTTCACAAGACTTGGCAGTAATGGCCCGCAGAAATCAAGGCTGCCTGTTATATTTGCAACTGGACCCCAAAGCATTAGGTGCATAAAATAATCAGCATTTCATTTATTGTTCAATAAATTTTTTTGCATCACCCTCACGCAATGATAATTGGTCTTTGGGTTTTGTTGCATGCTGTTGTTGGTGACTCACCCTAGATTGCGGTCATTCAATTCTGGCTTCTGAAATGGCGGGGGTTGGGGAGAAGTGGATGGAGACTGGGTTCCTGAGTTGAGTATAAACCCTGCATACTGGCTCCGAGCTCACTCAAGTGCCATGAGGGTCCAACTATAATGCTTCGCGCATTGTTCTAAAACTGAATTTACGTCACCAGCGGACAAACTTTTTCCATTTTTTCCCCCCCCCATTTGCACAATGGCTATAACAGCCCAGCTGCAATGGCTTTGTAACTCGGGGAAAGAAAGACGTTTATTTTCTGCTCTAATTCTTGCTTGCAGCAGCCTCGTCTGTTCTTGTCGAAGAGGAGATTTGCAGACAGATCGCAGGAACACGCCGGGGAGTAAATTTCTGTGGAACGCACAATCGTGGGGATTTACTATCCAGCCTCCATGGGTAAATTACAGATTCGAGAAGTGTTTCTTGGAGATAGTGGTGCATTGTGCCTTTAATATATACAGTACATTCTTATTGTGAGTCTGCTTAACCAGAGGACTCTTCCTCTACCTCTACAGTATAACTGGGCATAAATATGCAAAACCAGTAAAGGGATTAAGAAAGTCATGCATTTGAGTCTGACCTGAGGCCTTTCTGTGTGGGGATTGCACGCTCCCCCAGTGTTTGCGTGGGTTTCCTCCAGATACTCCAGTTTTGTCCCACAGCACAAAGAAAGCAGTTTAGATGATGGATGGATGGATGTAAAGGGATTTTGGAGACAGAGGGTCATGGAAATGCAGGAAGGCTTGAAGGTTTTTGCCATAATTTATGTCCTAGATAAACAAAACAAGAGATATCTTCATTTTCAACTTTCTTGTTGCCGTTTTGAACATAGCTTAATTTTTTATGACTGTCAATCAGGAAGCAGAGCTGTGAATATAGAAGACCTTGACTCCAACAATGTGCCAATTGGCTGCAGTTATTTTGGATTCTTATCACCACAGAAATTCTGGCTTTGAGCCTCCTTAAAATAGACCATGGCATCCGAAACATTTTGTCGCATATGACTGCAAAATTCTGCCAGAGGAAGAGAATCTATGGATACGTTTGCTAGTTTGCTTGCATTTAACTGGCTAGCGTTCTAGTTTGCTTGCATTTGGGCAAGAATGTGGTTGAAAAAAAAAATGGTCAGCTTGGTTAAACTCTTTCATTATGAGTAGAATTTATCAATTAAAACTGACAGTGAACAAAAACCTGATATTAGGCTGAATGGAAGAGGAGGCCCTGTTAATTGCGCTTTCCATCAAGCATGTGAAAGGCACGAGGGGCGACCTGGGAACCCTCTTCCAAATTAGTTTTTTTCTGCTGGCCATGTCAGCTGCTTCACACGGGAGGGAATGCAAAATGATGATGCGCAATGAAACTATAACTGTGAAGCACATTACTTAATATGTGGAGCATGTAAGCATGTGATGGATTTCAAATCATGTTCAAGCGATTCCTAATCTCGCATCTCTTCCATAATCAGTTTTTAACTTTTTTGAAATTGATGTCTGCAGTCCAGAGAGCCTTGGTGATGCCCTACAGATATGCAACTGAGCATTCATGTGATTATTCTAAATGATTAATGATTACTCTGGAATCATTTCTTTTGCTAATGTGTTTCAAAATTGAGATTTTGATCTGCATCACTGCTTCTGACTCTTTTCAAAGGGGCTGTCAGTGTTGCCAAAGGTATTTCAATCAGGAAAGACTAAAACTAAATGATGATTTGAAAATTTAACAATGATTTATTAAAACACATAGACATGATCTTTGGCGGTTAGACCCCAGAATTAAATAAATAAATGACATTCGTGACTCTTAAGATTATATGCTGTTTATGAGACATGAAAATTATCCCCCGGGATCTAAACACTGGTGGTGGTGATGGTGAGGACCGCTGCTGAGATAATCCCTGAGAGCCGCCTTGATTGAAGAGCTGACTGGAAAGTCTGGGCGTTCTTTGAGGATGGTGTTGGGGTGGAGGAGGGTCTAACAGGTTGACAGCTGAACACTGCGGGGAGAGAGAGAACTTTTAAAATTTGACAGCAAGGAGCTGATTGGTTAAGCGGTGCTGTGTCGAACTCTGATTGGTGAGTATGTTAACCAGTGTAGTTAAAGGACCAGCCAAGATCAGTGCTTGAAGCATAGAGGCTTGTGCAGTATAGTCTTCCTGCTTGAATTTTCGCTTAAGCTACACTTGATGTATGTAACAATTTTTTAAAACCCACTCAAAGACACATTGAACAAAATGTTTTATTATTATTGTTATTGTTGTTATTATTATTATTATATATTATTATGCATGTCTGATTCAGTCAAAGATGAGTTTCATTTTCTCATGGTATGTCCAGAATACAGTCGAGAAAAAATAATGTTATTTGACGCTGTACAGGAATCTGTAGAAAATTTCAGTGAGCTACCAACATGGGATGAGTTTGTTGTATTAAATAAGAACCACCAATATGAGCTTGCTAAGTTTATTGACTCTGCCTGGCAGAAAATAAAGCAATGTCTGTGTAATTAACCTGTAATGTTCCAACTGGTGTTTTTATATCTTGCACTATTTGTGTACTCTGGATATACATATATACATATTTTGCTTGTACCTTGCAGTAAAATAATGTCAATACCAAAACTTATAATTTACTTTACATTACATTATTTATCAATTTGTTTAATTTTGCTTGTCAGACACTCTGATTGTTTTAATTTACATTTTTTAGTTGTTCAACTGTTAATAGCTCTATTTGGGCCAATGTACAGTATAATAAATAAAAATAAATAAATAAATAAATATTATTATTATTATCATCATCAGTATTATTAGTATTATTATTATATTTTGATGCTCGCTGACTCTATACACTGCCAGTCATCACATAAATTGATTGTCTAACGCATTCTACTAGTATTCACGTCTCCTCTGGTCTCTGTAAGCTTAGGAATAAAATTCTCTCTCGCAGCCAGAAAATAGGCCTTTGTTCTTTTCAGCCACTTTGCGTGTTCACAGTGTGCATATGTAAATAGAACTTAACACTGACTGCATTGATTGTGAATGGTACAGAACCACTGATTCCGCCAAAGCCAAAAATGAAATGTCTTCATTAACTTTACCTTTAAAACAGATGAAGTTAATGAAGACTGCAGAAGAGAAGCTTTAAGGAAAGAAATGGACGAAGTAGTGTTCACCAAGCTAGCTGGTCAGTCTCTGTGACGGGGCTTTAGATTGTTGACATTAGCAGAAGACCTAATGTTTCCTCACATTTAAAAATCAGGTAATAAAATTGGCGTGGGCGCCTTTTTTTGTGACCAGTGAAGCGAGAGTTCTCAAGATCAGCCAAAATCCTAAAATCCCTGAATGCACTCTTATGATGCACTTAACTTCATGTATTTAATTTTATAATGTGTGCAATTTGAATTACTTTATCTGTGATGAGGTGCAGGCCTCTTTAGTTTTACAGTGTAAGAGCAAACTTTTTTCATATAATGGTCTGCAAAAGTCACCAGAAGTGACCTTTTGCAGTCTTTTTGGAAAAAAAAAGATAATTCTTTGAACGATGACTTGTTGAATTCCATCCACATACGTCACTGACATCATTGGAACTAGTAATTGCCAGGACTGCATTGACTTGATGAACAGAATAGTTTTAGTTTGAAGTCTTTAGCTTAAATAGAAGTGAAGTTATCGACCAAAATGTGTTTTGACCTTTTTTATGACCTTGACCTTGGCCTTGATGATAGGACCAGACAAAAGCAAAGGTTTCAAGCCGAAATTTGATGACATTAAAGCGAAGATGATCACTGCAAGATAAAGCCAGTTAATGGTGTGAGTAACAGATTAACAAACAAACTAACACATTAACCATACAGAAGAACCTACTACTAACAAACATACTATCTGAACTGACAAACGCTACAAACAAACAAACAATCAAACATGCTAATGAACCGGCTAACATACTTTCATAATTTTAGCAAGTAATAATAACCAGCTGCCCCTGATATACACAGTGATTTTTTTTTTTGTTCTGGTTTGATCATCCAAAAACACAATCAACTGATGCAACAGCCGAGTTTGTAGTTTTTAAAGGTTCCACTCTACTTTGGCGCTGCCACAAATCACAGCTTGATCTTGAACTCAGAGACGGTTTCAGCACTGCTTTAGCATTTCTTCTATCAAAACATACATGAACAAGAAAGCAGGATGAGGAGGTATACAGGTCCATGTGCGGACATTAGAACTGCCAAAACCATGACACACCAGCCTGTATCTGATTGAAGCCACTCACTATGTGCTGCCCCAAGGGGTTTCAAGCCCTACAGTGTTCTTTTCCATGACAAAACTGAGCTGCACTTGGGCTGAAATAAATAGTCTGTATCATCTACAACTACCCAAATCCATTCATATCATGCCCCTCATCTCCCTCCACGGGCTACTGAATAAAACAAAAATCTCTACCCCTTGTCAACAGTCTAGAATTAGGGTGCAGAACTTTTTTTTTTCCTTGCAATTTGTAGTTAAACTCATGCCTATGACTGCAGTAGCATATCAGACTCATGACACCATTTCCACTGCAGTTGATCGCAATAGTCGAGTCAAATTGCCCAATTTACACAAATGAAGATGTGGTTAGAACTTCTATTCAAGATTTTGCACTAGCTGCTGCATTTAAGAGGAATTTGTCCGAATAACCTTCATTAAAAACTCCTGATGGCATGAACAATGATTTTGAATGGACTTATTTTCTGCAAATCATTTTTAATTGATGAACAGCTGATAGGGTCTGGCGTCCAGTCGTAGGAATCATGGCCGTATTGGTAAAGGAAAAATCTAAATGGAACTAATAATGTGTGATTATTTGTTTTATATTCACAGTTTGGATTCCAGCAGGCCTCTCTTCAGATACCTGCTTTCATAAGAAAGGGAGTTTTGGCCTGGTCATATTTGAGCTAAACTTTTTTTCTCTTCAGTAAATGGCAAATATTTTCGTAAGTTTTTCCACTTTTTTTGTTTATTACCCCGCCCGCAAACGAAGTGTGGGAGGGGTTATGTGTTTGTCTCCGTTTATTTATCTGTGTGTGTGTGTGTGTGTTTGTCTGTGGACATACTACAAGCCGCAATTTTGGTCAGATGCCAAGCCGCATTTTTGCAAGCCGCAAAATTTGGTCAATTTTGGTCATTTCACAGAGAGGTTGGTAATGGTCCAAGTAAGCGGCGATTCATTTTTAGTGCAGATCCAGATCAAACTGTGGATTCTTGATCACTTTGAAAATTTTTTTCACATTGGGACTGATATGGAATCAGATAGACACCAGATGCGGGTAGATGGGAATGAGGATTTTATTCAAAACAAAACAGGCACGAGGGCCAACAAAAAACTTGGCCCAAAGGGTTGCAAAAGACAAACTAAGGTAAGCTACACAGAGCTGAGAAACTAAATAGCAAAAAACGGCAAGAACAAAAAACCACTGGAAACTCCAGGTAGAAATTCAAGAACGAAAATAAATAACAAGGACTAGGGCTCTATACACAGGAACCATGAACAAGGACTTGAAAGCATGACCATGAGCAACAAAACTCGAGACACTGTCTGCCAGCCAACTTCCACCGCATCCAGATAAAGGCTTAGAAATCAGAACATGAGGGGCAACACCTGGAGAAAGAGAAACAAGAGGCATGGCAAGATCAAGACATGGACAGAGATTGGATGACAAGACTTGCTCATTAAGAGAATGAGCGTGCTCAGCTTAAGTACCAATTAAGTATGCAGTTTGGAAGCAAGCATGAATGTTCAGAACAGAAAAGCACAGCAAGATCTTGAAATAGCAAAGCAGGAATCATGAAAATAAACTCCCTGTCTAAATTAGTAATATTAGTAATGTGCCTGTCTAAGAATTACACCACCCAGTGAATGTTAGTAAATGTTAGTAACTTAAAAACAGTTAATTGCCAATTAAGCTTAGAGAGCCCCGAATCCAGCACAGCACAGAAGGAAGGGAGAAACACCAAAGCCAACCAGAGCTCTGAAATGTGCAACAACGAAGGCACGGGGCGGAACGCAGACAAGCAGTGGAGTGGCTGGGCAGACCTGGCAAAAACAAAAACATGGAAAAGTAAAAACATGGACATGGAATGTGAAACATGAAATGTGTAATCCTAATACAACAAACTGTTAAAACTGTGACATGAACATGAACTATGAAACTATGAAATCTTGAACATGAAACTGTTAAAACCATAAATGCTGTACTGTTCTGGCCAAAGGCCAGAACCCCGGAACACAACAGGGAGATGGGGAAAATTTCCACATTTTCTTCAATAACTCCATCAAAAATATAATGAATCACTTGAACATCAACACACTATAGCCCTCCAGGGGGGGCAACAACCATGCGTGGTTTGATCCAGATCCAGATTCGTATCCGGATCTGACAGATAAAAAAACCTCTAAAATATCGCCCATATTTGAAGGTCGTGGGCGCGGGTGGGGTATGTGGCCTCCGGACGCACACTCTAGTTCATTCATTATTTTGACTTGATTATTTATATTTATTCTACCTTTATTTTATGTGTCAAGAAATTCAGCTTTTTTTTATTGTCAAGTATGCTGTGCTTTTGCAATAATGCATCATCTGAAGAGGATATCAGGTAGGGACAGCTCACTACTGACTAACCTTGGGTGGTTTCAAAATGGACAAGGAGAACAACCAGTGTCACCTTTAATCACTGATATTGTCACCACTGAAGCTTGGAGGGAAATTTCGCTTCAAGTCTGTTCCATTCAAGACGCCAGTAGAGAGATTATATTTCTACTGAAAAATGAAATCCCCAAGTCAATCATTTTAACAAGCTTTGGCATTCTCTGATATTGCCTCTCGAGAGGTGAGATTTAGGAACCAGTTTTTCCTATCATATGTGTTATAGGAAAGAACCATCTCGACCTCATCAGTAATCCATCAATGATAGCAGTTCCTCTGAGTTTTTTCAAAAATATTCACGTCATGCAATAGCCGCAGTTGGCATGATAAGAAAAGCAGTGCTCTGACAAAAGAGGCCAACTCAATTTCCACACCAATACTGCTATGCTATATTGGGTTGACTTTGCCTTCTTTTGTTAAGGCACTCATCTCAATGTTTTGGACAGCAATGAAACATTTTATGAACTGCATTAGCCATAATATTAAAGATACTTCTTTGGTTCATTTTTGTTGTTTAAAAAATATGAAATGCATGCAGGGCGTTCACTAAGGTAATACTGGCCATGTTAAAAATCATATACTTGTTTACTGCATACTCTGCCAGTGTATACTGGATACCTCACGGTACTCTACATGGTATTTACTGTACAGTGTATTAGTCAATATATGATAACTATTTCCTGTACTACACCATGACAGAACCACCTTGTTATCACAATCACCCGGGTGTCTGATGGACTTTAAAGGGAGTTCCTGATAACATAGGTTAATGAACAGGACCACGCCCAAAGTTCCTTCCTATTCGTCCTTACGCCTATATATACCACCTTCATTCCCACAATCCCCACTCATCTCATTTCTACGTCCCTCCCTTCTTTCCCCTCTCCATGAAGGAAGCAAGAAACAGCCACCACCTGGGACCCCGGGGGGCTTAGGAGCCACACGGACTCGGACGAGTAACGCGAGCCCCACCCTGAGTCTCGCCACTCCCAATGTTCTCACGATCACAGACCAAGTCCATACAACATCGCCTTCGCCGTGTTCCCCTATCCATCATTCCACTGAATACTCTCCTCCCCTTTGGGAGTGGTTCAGAGTTCATTCATTTGCATTAATTTATAGAATACATTACATGGAGAAGTGAAATTTTGCCGCTGTAGTATGACATTCAAATGTTTTTAGACATACTGGTAAATTTCATATCTTGTTGCGTTGCACTGTCAAGTTCATCCAGTGTAACTTGCTTCCAAAATGTAATTCTGGAACAAAAGGTAAATAAATAAAATAGGCTATCACTTTGTAATAAATTAATGATTTAAATGTTGTCAGGTTAGGCCAGGGCAATTGTTATTTTGACATAGGGCTGTCTGATGGTAAGCTGGAGCACTGAAAATATTTTAAATATAGCATACATTTAACTGGTATTGGCACTTTCATGTGTTGCTGCTGGCTTCCATGCTGGTACCCCAGCCTGCTTTTTCCAACTGGGGGATTTCCTATTGAGATAGTAGCTAGGAGGTATCCAGTGGCTATAAATACTTGAGTACCTCATACAACCTTGCTATAAAAATCTAAACTAACCCTTTGAGGTGCTAACTAGACAAAGTAAATACTCAGTGGTTTATAAATACCTATTTTTGTGAAAAATGGTAGACAGTGATAGAGAAAAATCATGGAAGTGGCTTAATCATAGCTTGTGAGTTGCTGTCATCGAGCTCTTACTGAGGCTTTGTGATAGTTTGAGAGATGATCAAGTGCATTTAGTGATTCGCGCTTCTTCGGACATCCCTTCATATTGTTCTGATACAGCCAATCCTGACAAGCTACAACATACATCATACCATGTACTGTGTCCACCACTGATGAAAATTAATGACAAAAGGAGAGGCTTACCTAATAAAATAACAATGATGAGGTTTCCATTCTTCACAACATACTTTAAAAGCCCATATTTTAGTTCTTCCCAGATCAGCAGGAACCTTGCACATTTTGTGGCCTTTTCCCAATCTATTGCTGCGCCTGTAGGTTCAGCAACCCATTTCTTTAAATGTGCATCTTCAAAATGATGAACTCATTCCCATATGAATGCAGTCACCTTGAGACAGCACCCACTAATTCCATGGAAATAAGACACCTCCATATGTCACATGACCAGATTTTTCTGGAACGCTCATGTTGCCTCTCCTTCTAAGGCCCCTAATTTAGAACACAGGCCCCAAATGGGTCTCTGCCTCCAGGCAAAGAGTTAGTACTCTACACCCCGTGTATAATAAATGATGTGGTGCTGATCAGTTTTCAATATACTGGATGGTGACTGGACCTTTCAAATCAGTCCTTCTTGATTTTACCTGCATTTTCTATACAGTGCCAAATTTTTCAGAATTTGAGTGGCATGTATCCATACTAACTATCTGCTCTATACTATCATAAATTCAGCTCAAGAAGGAGAAAGACCAAATTTAGCCAGAGTCTTCAGCAGAGTCCAAAGCAGTGACAGAGGGAGGTTGAGAATTTGGCAGATGGTTTAGGTGGATGTAAATGTTATAGAGGCCTCCTTTTCTAACCCATTCTGACTCGCCTCTCACTTTGTGAAATTTCACTTGGGGAAACTTATTTGCATCCATTATGCTGTTTGACTATTTCCCCAAGTTCAGTTTTAATGAACAATTTAGGAATAAAAACAAGAGAATATTATGATTGAATATCAGTAGTTTTTATAATGATTATACTGCTACGCCGTCTGATGCCAGTAATCACACTATGCCTGATTAAAATTGCTTGGCTCGGTTGCTTGGCTCGGCTTGTCTTGCTTTTTGTGTTGTCTTGCTGATCGACTGCCATATCTTGGCCGGAAGTCTTTGCAAACAAACATGTTCAACAAATCTTAAATACCATGTCTTGAATCTAAATAAGCGCTGCTTGCAATCATGGTGAAAATATGAAAAAAAGAGCATACTTTTTGTGCCAGTGTAACCACCGGGCAACATTCCAATTATATGGATTGAACAACTGCTCCTGTATAGTGAATTATTTGTTGGCTGATTTGTTACCAGTAAATAGAAAATCTCAAAGTTTCAGGCACTTTCCAACAGTTCTGACTTCATACGATCCTGGAAAACTAAAAGATAAAAGGGAGCGGCACATGCTAAATTCCTGGAGTACGGCCAATCATTCACATTTAAAAATAAAAGCAGTTCAGAAATGACAGAAAGTAGAGAAAATTGGGAGAAGCTGAGAAGATTCTGCTCTGTTTCCAAATCACGGTATTTGATGCAGACTCCAAATGCTGTTGATTAAATTTTGATGGAGCTTAGCAGCTAGAACATTGCAGGCAATTACAGCGCTTGCTTATGTATTATTCTGAACTGCAAAAGGTTTTTATGCACTCAATATTGAGGACAGTTCACAGTTAACTTGACATCTGTCTCAACAGCTTAGTCACTTAATATGCCTTAGGGTACAGAGGTGTACAATTTTATTCACCTGGGGCCAGTATGCAGGGCTGTGCGCAGACTCGGGAAGCCGGAGCTCTGACAAAATAAGGGCACCCTTCACCCCCCATCTCACCCTTCTCACCCCTGCGTTGCATGCCTCAGAAATTGCACTTTGGCAGTCACTTTGTTTGGCAAAGCAGCTTGCCCTTGAGCAGCGTACGCCATAAAGAATGACTTTTTCTTTTTCAATCAACTTGCCTTAAAGTGGATAAATTTATGAAGGGCTCTCTTAAATGGAGTTGCTTTAATTGTTATTTTGTTTTAAGACAGTGCAAGAATTCAAAGGCATTGGGATAAGCTTTCTTTACCTGTCCTGGGGATACGTGCAATGGCGGTGAGAGTTAGGAGCCCAAACGCAACGACTAAACAGGGCAAAAAGCAGACGAAAGAGAGAAAGCTAGCCACTCAGATTTCCAGTAGGGATTAAAAGTCTCGCAGCTCAGTACAGCAGCTTAGCCACCAAGACGCAGGTGCTGAGTGAGGCGAGAGCCTGCAGACAGGGAGAAGGAAACTAGTTTGGCACAAAGCAAGGTAGCTTCAAAAATATAAGCGTCCAGAAGGACGAGAAAGGCACCAAGGCACCTAAGGCACCAAACACCAGTGCTAGAACAGAAGTATAACTAAAAAGAAACCTCTGAAAAATCTGTCTCTGAATGGTCTTTCTCCTCTTTAGCCCAGAGGACACAACGCCCATTATTTCCAACAAGAAAGTCAAATTTTGACTTGTCTGACCACAGGACATTTTGCCACTGTGTTACAGTCCATTTTAAATGTGCCTTGGCCCACAGAACATGGCGGCGCTCCTGGATCATGCTCAACAATGGCTTCCTTTTTGGTTTTAGGTGGCATCTGTGGATGGCACGGCGGACTGTGTTTACTGACAGTGGTTTCTTGAAGTTTTCCTGGGCCCGTTTAGTAATGTCAATGACAGAATCATGCGGGTGAGTGATGCAGTGGCGTCTGAGGGCCCGAAGATCACGGGCATCCAGTAAAGGCCTTTGGCCTTGTCCCTTATGCACAGAGATTTTTTCAGTGTCTCTGAATCTTTTGATGATGTTATGCTCTGTCGATGATGAAACCTTCAAAGCCTTTGCAATTTGAGATTGAGGAACATTGTTTTTAAAGTATTCCTCAATTTTTTTTATGCAAGCCTTCACAGGTTGGAGAACCTCTGGCCATCTTCACTTCTGAGAGACTCAGCCTCTCTAAGACATCCTTTTTTATAGCCAATCATGTTATAAACCTGATGCCGGTTAACTTTATTACTTGCTAAATGTTCTTTCAGCTGATTCTCTAATATATTAATAGCTTTTTCAGCCCTTTCATACCTGTGTCCCTACTTTTTTGAGTCCTGTTGCAGCCAGAAAATTTGAAATTAGTTCATTTTGTGGATATAAATGTAAGATGTCTCAGTTTCAACATTTGGAATGTTATCTCTGTTCTTTTGTAAATAACATACTGGCTCATGTGATCTGTCATTGCATTAGGGTAGTATTATTACATTAGTTATCTAATGAAGAGGGATTTCTGTATCTTGCATAATTTTAAAACTAACTAACAAGTGTTAATAGGTTGCTGCACAGAGTGACGGAGGGTAGAGTCAGGACTGTAGTGCAGGGGTGGTACATGTGACATTAAAACTCTCTTTACAGGGCACAAGCTATTAGAAATCTGTGAGCCACATGAAATCCTATTTACTGTGGAAACGGTCTGGGCCAAGAGGGCACTTATGAAGTCCGAAGGCTCATGGCAGGGACAGCATTTATCCCCTGAGGTCAATCTGTGCTTGTGCCCATCGATTAGCACGCAGATGTTAATTTTAGCCCAGCTTCACAATAAGTGATTCAGCTAATGAACGTAAACAGGGTAACAAATTAAGTCAAAGACAACACCAAGAATCAGATGTATTTGCGCTGTGTTTTAACAAAAAACAGCATAATTTAGGGACACCGCTGCATTAGAGGATACAGTCATATCATGGGCTATGGAAGTATAAAATTTGAATACAATTGTAAAACACCTGCTTTACTTTAAATATGATATACAGTAATATTACAATGACAACTTACCACATGGTATATGCACATGTGCAGTATATGACAGTATAAACTACAAATCAATTTTTCTATTCACAGTGTCAAACTATATACAGTGGTGCTTGAAAGTTTGTGAACCGTAAAGATTGGATCATTTTCCTCAATAAATAAATGACCAAGTATTATATTTTTATCTCATTTGTTTAACTGGGTTTTCTTTATGTATTTTAGGACTTGTGTGAAAATCTGATGATGTTTTAGGCCATATTAATGCAGAAATACCAAAAATTTTAAAGGGTTCACAAACTTCAAGCGCCACTATATATATATGTATAGACAAAAGTATATATATATATATATATATATATATATATATATATATATATATATATATATATATATAATCTTTAATACAGCACTGCAGTGTCAACACACTTTAATCTTATGTGTATTTCAACTGGCACTTTCATTTCTGCCAAAAAAAAAAGAAAAAAGGAATGCCTGGAGCGGTTTTATATGATGTTTTCAGTACAAAATGAAAAGCCTAATGAAACTGAGAAGCTGCTGCTTAAATTAAGCCGTGTATCTGCTCAGCAGACCCTGCGTTCTGTCCTTCCTAACTGCCCCAGGCTGTGATTGGATTACACCTGCCCAGCATGATTGCCTGAAGTCCGTACTCTTCATAACACTCGGGCAGAGGGCTTTCCAAGAGCATCCTTTGCCTCATTTATAAAACGGCCTTAGGATGACAATACATCTTCACTGGGGCCCTTTGCGGAAAATCACGAGTCCTCAATGAAACTATGAAAATCTCATATAAGCTTGCAGGATCTCTGTAAAGTTTTTACAACGCATGACCAGCTGGTTGTGTAGAGGCTCTGCGTGTGCAAATGTTGCATGCGAATCCAGAGTTGTGTTTGGTCATGAAAAAATAAAACTTGAGGAAAGCTTGAGTCCAGGAGACATTGAGATGCAAATCTATTTTAGGATAATAGCTGCCATTGGCCTTATTCACCTGGCGGAGTAATTGAGACCTTTAGCAAATTCAAACACATTCAAAAAGTTTGAAATTGAAAGGTCACGCATGTGTAAGACACAAATACAGAGAGCACCTTAGTTCATTGGACGATGACACGTTTTGTTTGTTTGATTCTGTAATTTAAGCCAATCAACACAACTGAGGATGGCTGTAGTACAGGCTAGGCATAGCATCATGATAAATACCCATCATTACAAAAACCCCCAAGCACTAAGTGCGTGCAAAGGATTTGCAACCACTTTATTTTACTCAATGTTGAAATATCTAAAAGTTTTTGATGTGCCAAAAATAGGGTGGGGGGGGGTTTAAGTAGGACTGTGTACAAAAGGTGCTGTCATTTCTGCATCCTGACACAGAAAAATCAAAATAAAGAAGAGGAATGGACCTGCAACAACAGCAGACATGAAATCTGAAAATCAATTAGCTTTTTTTTTTGTTTGTTTACTGTTCTCTGTTAAGGGACTTTCAATTCACAGACATTTCAGTAAGTAGTAATATTAAGTACAACACTGTTTACTGCAACAGCCCAACAGCTGTAGCTAGTTACACTGTATTATCACTCAGTTTCCCATTTATTTTGACTGAGGTTGCCACGTTTCTGAAAACATGGTTGCGAGCTACGTTAGCAACCTAGCTACATAGTTTGAACAATATGCGACAGCAGCTATACGGTTCCAGTTACGCTTTTGAGAAATGAACATTCATTAGCTCAGTTGTTGAGGTTATATGCAATTTCTTTTCTTTTTTTAGTGAACCTTTCTGAGGTAATGTAAGCCTTGACATTAATAATGATGAATTTCGCAAGTGCTGAGAATACAGTATTGTAACTAAGCAATGATAAGCGGTAGAAAGGAGCACTCTGAAAATGAGGCTATCGGGCCTTCCAGCTGAAGAATGCTCCTTAAGGACACAGGCTCTAAAGAAAGTCTCAACATCAGCTGAGAAAAAAAGCCTGCTAAATCTCCCAAGTCAGTAGCTTCTTGTTATTTAAATCAATGTGTCAATGATATTGCACTAGAGTTTTGATGTTGTTATGAGTGCACTTTATCAGTTGGTCTAGATCTACGACAGTCATATTGTAACACATGCTCACAATAGTCGGTGTGTTCTGTACATAGACTGTATAAAAAGATCGACGCAGCACCCAGTCTTAAAACTGAAGCCAATGCGGACATCTCTTAAAATTACTTTCTATTTAATGTCCAGCAGATGGTGACATCGGTGGTTGCAGAAAGAAGTTCAATGCCATAGAAGTCAATAAGAAAATGACCCTACTTTCCCACCTGATTTATTATTTTAATAATTATTTTCCACATTATTTCATTTTATTTATCGCACGTTTCGAGTCTCTTTCGATATATCACAATATTCATTTTTGTAAATTAGGGTCCCAAATAGACTAGAATAAAAGATAAAGCCAGAATGCTTTGGTGGCGTCCACTCATAGATCCACCCCTCACTCCTCCCTGGAGCTTTAGTTCATGCTCACATCCAATAGGAGTCACATTCTTTTCAAAATGATAAAAACGGCACTCTACAAATTGCCAAAATCAAGGCTTCCAAAATGGTATGCTGACACATACGTCGTGGTTACTTTGTCCATCTTTTGATACAGTCTATGGTTCTGCTTTCTTTTTTCGACAGTAATTTATAGGGGTATAATATACCAATTTTATTTGGGAAATGCACTTTTTAGAAGAGATATTAATAAAATTTTTGACTAATTTCAATCATCAATAACTTGCAAAGGCGATTAATCAAAAACAAAGCAAAGTGATATCTGATTCAGATTACTGACTGCTAGTGCTGCTTTCGTTTTCCTTTTTTTTAATAAGCATGCTCATGATGTAATACCTTAGTCCTGAGTGACTTTATCTTATCATTTGAGCAATTTAATACAAAAATTGAAATTTGCGCCACTAGTTTTCATTTTTAGCCAGTAAGAATGCATTTCTAGTTGTCCAAATAAAAGGTGTTGAGCACTGTGCTGTATAATTTTACTGATAAATATGCACATTACATGCATATTAAATTTGTAAATTGAGTGGAATGTAATTTTTCTCCCTTTTCTTCATTATGCTAAGTCAAGGCCAATGTTGTGGCACTAAGTCATCCAAGTAATTAAAAGATAAATGCTTAATTATCGTACAATATTGTGTGTTTCAGATTTTTATCCAAATTAAATTAAAATCTCAGTTGGCATTTGAGGTCCATTAAATCATTGTTCTGAGAAAAGATTTGCACAAAAAAATTAAAATTCATTTTGGTTTTGAAAAGAAAGTGCTGAGAAACAAAAGTTCGGTCGAGATAAATTTTTAAGCCTTAAGAAATAAATTTGTGATATGTATTCTGAATGATATTGCATTTTTTGTGCACAAATAAGTTCCTCTTTACAGGTAAATAAAGAAGTACAAATGAATTATTAAAGTAGGGGCACAGTTTTATGCCTCTATATGATACCACGTCGCAACCAAACTTTTGAACCTTTACAGGGACTTCATGTGCTTTTATCTACATATCTCAAAGAGCATGGTAAAAGAGCTTCCATCTGACTCCTCGGGTAAAATAATGTGGCCCATGTAACTTCACATTAAAATTCAGACACTGTAGTCTGCAGCCTTAGATGCTAAACATCTGGTGCCTGATGAAACTAATGGAAACCCTTTTTCCCACAAATATAGGTCTATTGGAGCACTACATTAGAGCATTCAGAGCCAAGGCACACTGTAAACCCTGATAGTGTGGTGAACACAAATGTTTTGTGGAAACCGATTACCTCAAAAAAAATTGAGCAGGCCAACTTAATGTTCTTGTGTTCACAGCACTTAAAATCACTTTACCTTATTTTCTTTAAGTTCTTTCCACACAATGCAATTAAGTTGGCCTACACAATTTTTTTGAGGTAAGTGGTTTCCACAAAACATTTGAGTTCACCACACTATCAGGGTTTACAGTGCGGGAATCTAAATTCCATTATAGAAGTCAATGAAAGATTTGGGTCAGCTAAACAGAATGTATTGGTCTAAATTTGATGCATGCAAATTTACACAGCAAAGGAATCTCAGCATTGTCATTACTACACGTGATTGTAAAAATCCATTGTGTGGCTACACCAGCTATAAAAATCAAACAAGATATTGCGGAGGTAGGGCTTCCAGATTAATAAGTGATATATAATGCAATATACATGTACCTGCAATATACATGTACAGATGGTATTAGAGAGCATTGACTGTGACATAAATTATCTACTTACACGTTTTCTATGGGACAAGCCACCACCATATCTAGTGCCTTGTGTGGAAAAACGAACCCTCCGTACTGTTCAGCCAGTTCCTCCACTGTCGCCATATCTAACCGATATTGTGAAGTTACTTTCCATGGGGTGTATTCCTTAAAGGGATTTATGTGGGGCCGATACACTTTCAGATCTCTTTCATAAAGGCCACCTCCATGACACCCTTCTAGTTCTTCTTCTATTGTGCATAGCATGAGGATTCTGGATTGCATTATGCCTGTATGGCTCAGTCCTAGCCACCATAATTGTTCATGTGATCAAGAAAATATTGTGTTAATTAACATTATTACTCTCAAACTACGGCTAAGGATAAATCACTTTCCCAATATTTAACACACACCTTTTTTGCCAGCACAAAAAGAAGGGTATTTAACGCTTCAATTACTCTAAAGTTCGTTCGTAAACACCCGCATTATTAGTTATGCATGTTGTGTTCTGGGGTCCTGGCCTTTGGCCAGGACAGCATTTATGGTTTTAACAGTTTTCATGTACCAGGATTTCATAGTTCATGTCACAGTTTTAACAGTTTCTTGTATCAGGTCATATCTTTTCATAATTCATGTTTATTTTCCATGTTTTTACTTTTCCATGTTTTTGTTTTCGCCAGGTCTGCCAAGCCACTCCACCGCTTGTCTGCATTCTGCCCCGTGCCTTCGTTGTTGCACATTTCAGAGCTCTGGTTGGCTTTGGTGTTTCCCCCTTCCTTCTGTGCTGTGCTGGATTCGGGGCTCTCTAAGATTAATTGACTATTAACTGTTTTTAAGTTACTAACATTTACTAACATTCACTGGGTGGTGTAATTCTTAGATAGGCACATTACTAATATTACTAATTTAGACAGGGAGTTTATTGTCATGATTTAGTAATTATCATTTTGTATATAGCCTTTGCATTCATAGCATCTTTGTTCTTTTCTGTTTATTAATTACCTGCCTGGAGTTTCCAGTGCCTTTTGTTTTTTGCCGTTTTCTGATCCTTAGTTCTTAGCTCTGTGTAGCTCACCTCAGTTTGTCTTTTGCAACCCTTTGGGCCAAGTTTTTTGTTGGCCCTCGTGCCTGTTTTATTTGTTTAAATAAAATCCTCATTCCCCTTCACCTCGCTTCTGGTGTCTACCTGATTTCGTATCAATGCAATGGTTTAACGCGTTTTTTTGTTAATTCAAGTGTTTGATACCCCAACAAGCTTGCAGACTTGGTTAGGAAATGAGCCCGACTGGCAATGGACATCATACAACAGTAGAAGAAGAGTGATCATAACACTATATATAGCCACCCACTTTTTTCAATAAAGTAAATTCATGGTTGGGTCCAAGTAATACTGTTGACTTGTGTTTGATTACATTAGAGTATAAATTGTGATGAAAGGGGGCTTCTACATTCAATAATTACATTACAATAATCCCTGTGCTCTCATCCAGGGTACAATCCTTTGCAGAATAGTATCTGCCGTATTTCGGACTGCTTTTTGCTAACAATCTTTATTGTATTTCTCCATAGGAGCTCCAGTATTAATCTTTCCATCAGTATTACAATGGATGGTTGGGTCAATTCTAATAACATGTGTCAGCAACACCTTAAGGGGGCCGTCATACCTTAAAATAATGAAAAATCTGAGAAAAATTATTATTTGTTGATTTAACATCCTCATTCACTATTTTTTTCCATAGGACGGTGGATTTTGATAAATTTCCAACAAATTTATAGAAAAAAAAGCAGTTTTATATTGAGTTATTATGAGAAGAAAAATCATGAATCTAAACAATATTTGTTTGCTTAACTTCAAACCAGCATTACTCTGTTGTTCCTCAACTAATTTCCGCAAAGTTTTCACCACTGAACTCTTAATTCTTTGTAGATTCTCCCTAGATCTACAGTTGTAAATCTAATTGTACGAAATGAGCCATATATTGTCAACTCTGATTGGCTCCTCTATCTGCAATATGTGCTACATGGGCCTAGCCTCAACGAATCAAAATGCAGCTTTCAAATACAGCTAGTCTCCTCCACGAAATTGACTCTAGGCGGGACTGGCAAAGTGAAAAAAGGATGTTGTTGGCCACCAAAGAGAAAAGAACTGAACTGTGAGGGGCTAAATTAGTAGCGGAGGAACAAAATAAAGCCATAGAGGGGAAAACCTATCGTGCAGGAGCTTTTTAGTATGTCCTCTGCCCTGAAATGTGGGAGTAAATATCTTTTGAAATATTTCCTGGACTTTCTTATGGATTTTTATGCAGGAACAGAATTGTGTGTGCCTCCAATACTTTTTAGTTTTTTTTTTCATTTCTCAATTGATTTCTCTCAAATTTGGAAAAGTGATAGAATATCTTGGCTGAATGTCACTATAGACAATTTTTTTTAGAAGGGCCTAAAATTTTTTAAATGGAGGAGGGACAAAAATGTAGGTGCCCGCTGTATCCATGGCAACAAAAACATCACATTTTTCTCAACCGGAAAAGGGAAAATATGAAAAATAACTCTGTAGTGACATTTCAAAGGTTATTAAAAGTTTTTTTCAAAAGGTTGTAAACCAATATTTGCAATAGCAACTGAAAAAAGCTTTCCAAACAGATACTGCCAAAAATCCAAGATGGTCACCATTGTCTTGGTAACCGGATGTTGATCTTGAAAATATGACGAATTTGGCCATTCATGAGTATTATTGAACATATAATAGCAGGAAAAGTGACCTTTTTTCTATTTTTTTTTTTTTCTTGAGGTAGATGCCCCGAGATGATCTGGACAGCCAACATCTTGGGAAAATGGCGAAAGTGGTTGTGCCTATCCAGATCAAAGAAGCGGAACATTCTCAAAATCGATGAGTGATTCTACCAAAAATCTAAAGCTGGGGGGATGACTTCTTCCTTTCTAATTCAAGCTCAAGTGGGTTGACCAGACACACCAGCAGGTTTTTGAGGCCCTCCATATGGCTGAATAGCAGTGCAAGTGGTTGCTGAGCAAAAGGTGGCCAGTATATGAATATTTTTTTCTTTCATTTTAGAAATAAAGTCAGGATGGTGCATGAAGCTTCAAGAACTCAAATTTACTTCTCAGGAAAGGTTTTGTGGCAGTAATAGAATCCATCTTTTTAGAGGATCTCTCAGAGGGTAAAATGTTGAGCCATCTGTACCGTTATCACGGTCTCGTAAAGACCACAGCAGAAGAGGTAGACAGCATCTTATGGTCATAGTGGATTACCAGGGCTGGCATCTTATGAAGCATTCGTCCTTGCTTGAAAACAGTATGGAGGAAAAAGCACAGTATGAGTTGACAGGATTCACTGAGGGTGCAGTAGTTTCGAACATGGCCCCACTCAGTGAAACCCCGGAAATATGTGCACCATTTGGGGATTTTAAGTATCCCTACTTACAATAATCTTATTAAGCGCACTTAGTTCTCTGTAATAATAGTTGGCAGCCATTTCGGACTAACATCAAGCTCTGAAAAAAACTATCTTCCTGAGTGTTGGGTCCTGTCAAGCACTTACTTTCACAACCACTTACTAAGTAGCTTGCACTTACTTTCCCTGCAATTTTAATTTTAAAAAAACAAATAAAATTTTCCATTCAAGAGCATAGACAGATTTTTTTTTTTTTTTTTTAACCTTTGGTGCACTAGTATCATGTCCTTGCAAATGTAGACAAGTGTATTTACCGTCATAAACACCTACCTTACTAAATGTTTGGTTACTTAATTTCCTCATGAGAAGAGCATGGCTTATAGTGAATAAAGTATGTTGCTACTGACCAAGAATGGCCTGACGCAAATATGAGAATTTAACCGTGCACACCTTGCTCACAAACCGTCGGTGTGACATTCTTGAACAATCCTAAAGAAGTAAATTCTCCACATAACTATTCAGTATTATAATTACTTCATTTTTGTCTATGCTAATTGACTAAATTAATATGTACAGACAAATCACCTTTGATCACCACACGAATCAAGTGATTTCCCCTTCTTTCTTGTCAAGTAAATTGATCTAGTAAAATACTTCTTTGATGGAGTCGAAAAATTATTGGCAAATGAAAACAGTTGTTCAGCCATAAAGTGTATGAAAATAGATACAGTTAATTATCAGCCATTAAAATAGATTGGCCAGCAAAGTGAGAAAATATGATATTAAGCCCTAATGAGCTCAAACCGAAGATAATATATGTACTTTGGTAAACAAAACAGTCTGTTGCAATGGTCTGCCACAGTCATGGCCGTTTACTGCTAACAGCCCTGTCAGGATTCTTACCTCAGGTGGACTGAAGAGACCAAAGTCCCATGAAAGCATTCTACAGATCAAAAGTCAACAGAACACCAACAATTTGTCAAATCACCTAAATTATTTTGGTTTGTTGGATTGCACTCATTTTCAGAACTCAACTCTAGCTAATGAGATTTAAAAAAAAAATACAATTAACAAAAGGAAAAATATGTTTTTAAGACTTGCAGGGGAAAAACCCAAGATTGATATGTTACCTTAAACCAACAACTCACAATGCCTTTAGCCCCAAAATATATGGCGTAAAGTCCAGTGCAAAATGCACCATAAATATAAATACAAAACAAACAGCATTGTAAAAAGCGAGACTAAAGGTCTCAAACTTTATCTGAAAAGTGCCAGTATGGCTCTGCACGATAGAACTTGATTCTTAACCCAATATTACCATTTTTGGATAAAAGTGGACACCCCTAATCTTGAGCAGCGGGCCTGGGGGGCCTGTGCACTCTATTCCCCGCTGATATATTTCTTAATTATGGTCATTGACCTTGTGAATTATTTTTTTCTTTGCATCTTTTTATATCCAACAGTTGTACTGTATCCAAAAGTTTAGTGGCCACACTGTGACTGAAAGGAACCAGGTCTGCCTGTGTTGAATCACCTCTGATCTCATTTAGCATTTTTTTTACATCCACGTAATCATTCTCAATGTAGCACCAGAAATCTTTTTCTTATTTAATGATTATTTTTTAATTTTACATTTTTTTACCTTTATGCAATTGTTTGCCAAATAGCACAACAAACAGAATTTCGACACTGGACTTAATTTCCTCATGGTGGCCAAAACACATACTGCCATTATGTTGCTTATATTAAGGAGCTAACTAGTCATTGGCACATTATGGAGTTTTTCGTGATGGGTAGCTTAATTTTTCTCCCTTTCTTTGTTTCATTGTACCTCCCTCTTTTCTGCCAGCTCACTCTCAGGTCTGGTGGCATTCACATTTACATGAGGGGCTCTAATTTCTTGGCACAGCGAGGCACAGCCCGTGCAGTGATAATTTCATCCGGTGCAGCGGTAATTTCGTCCAGTGCAGCCCGTGCAGTGGTAATTTGTGCAGTGCAACACCGTGTGCCACCACTTTGGCAATTTGGTAGACGGACGTGTGCCGAGATGGGTGTGGCGGCATAGTAGGGGGAGATGTCACGTATTCAAGATGCAGTGACAATTTGTGGGAAAAGTCACCGCTGGAGTTGTGCAGAAAGCTAGCTAGCTCCAACCTGGTTTATTTTCTGTGCAGTGGTAATTTGGCTGACCGGCACACAGTGCGCACACTTCACCGAAATCTCACAGACAGGTTTCCAGAATGTCAGGCACATTTCAATGTAATAAATAATTACAGTAACCACTATTTAATGTAACTATCTGAATCAGGACATTAACTATAATATCTATATCAATTGTCCTGATGTCATATTAAAGGCGGTTGGCATGCGTAATGGAAACTCCACCTGGCTTAATCAACGCAGCTGAATCTGTGATACAAACTAACGACTTCACATGATAGGGAATCAGTTAGACACCAGAAGCGGGGTGAAGGGAAATGAGGATTTATTTAAAACAAAATAAAACAGGCACGAGGGCCAACGAAAAAAACTTGGCCCAAAGGGTTGCAAAAAGACAAACTAAGGTAAGCTGCACAGAGCTGGGAAACTAAAGAGAAAAAACAAAAAACCACTGGAAACTCCAGGCAGAAATCCAAGAAGAAAATAAACAACAAGACTAAGGCTATGTACAAAATTACTAGGAAAACGAGACTTTAGAACATGAGCTAGCGGACGCGGACGCGGACGCGGACAAGGACAAGGACACATGAGTGAGAACTTGACTTTGAAACAAAACTTGAGACACTGTCTGCCAGCCAACTTCCACCGCATCCAGATAAAGGCTAGAAAATCAAGGACACATGAGGGGCAACACCTGGAGAAGGAGAACAAGAGGCATGGCAAGATCATGACATGGACAGAGATTGGTGGACAAGACTTGCTCATTAAGAGAATGAGCGTGCTCAGCTTAAGTACCAATTAAGTATGCAGTTTGAAAGCAGCATGAATGTTCAGAACAGAAAAGCACAGCAAGATCTTGACATAGCAAAGCAGGAATCATGACAATAAACTCCCTGTCTAAATTAGTAATATTAGTAATGTGCCTATCTAATGAATTACACCACCCAGTGAGTGTTAGTAAATGTTAGTAACTTAAAAACAGTTAATTGTCAATTAAGCTTAGAGAGGCCCGAATCAGCACAGCACAGAAGGAAGGGAGAAATACCAAAGCCAACCAGAGCTCTGAAATGTGCAACAACGAAGGCACTGGGCGGAACGCAGACAAGCGGTGGAGTGGCTTGGCAGACCTGGCAAAAACAAAAACATGGAAAAGTAAAAAACATGGACAATAAACAAGAATAATGAAATGTAAAATCCTAATACAAGAAACTGTTAAAACTATGGCATGAACTATGAGCATGAACTATGAAACTATGAAACTTGAACTATGGAACATGAAACTGTTAAAACCATAAATGCTGTCCTGGCCAAAGGCCAGGACCCCAGAACACAACATCACATCTTTCTCAGCCAACCACAAAGTGCCTATATATATACAGCGCCCTCCCTTATTATTGGCACCCCTGGTTAAGATATGTTAAAAGCCTTAAAATAAATTCAATTGTTATAGCGGAATCATACTCTCACACTGAAAATTGTAGAAAAATGTAACCTTCAAGTTCAACTCAAGTGAATTTTAAGGGGAAAAAACTTTTCAGACAAAGAAATAATTATTTTTCATAAAATCACCTGTTCCACAATTATTGGCACCCCTGACAATTCCAAGGAAATAAATGTAATTGAAGTATTTCTGTCATTTCTACAGTAGTTTACAAAGTTGATCAGAATATCTAGTAACATTTAATTAGTAATTTATCACTTCCTGTTTCCCTGGGCTATAAATATGATGTGACACAGAGGCCATTTCTCTTATCCACTCTTCAACATGGGAAAGACAAAGGAACACACTATTTCAAGTGGGACAGATGTGTGTCGACCTTCACAAGTCTGGCAATGGCTACATGAAAATAGCCACTCGCCTGCACCTGTGCATATCTACTGTCAGAGGAATCATTAAGAAGTTTTAAACAACTGGAACAGTGGTAAACAAGCCTGGAGAAGGATGCAAGGTTATTTTGCCACCATGCACTGTGAGGAGGATGGTAAGAGAAATAAAAAGTTCTCCACAGCTCACTATTAAAGAATTGCGACAAATGGTAGCATCTTGGGGTCACAAAGTCTCCAAAACAGCCATCAGGCACTATCTACATGCCAACAAGCTGTTTGAGAGGCATACACAGAAAAACTTTTTCTCACTCACAATCATAAACGCAAACCTCTGGAGTTCATTAAGCGGTACTGGGACTTCAACTGGGACCATGTGATTTGGTCAAATGAGACCAAGATGGAGCTTTTTGGCAACAAACACTCTAAGTGGGTCTGGCGGAACACAAAAGATGAGTATGCAGAAAAGAGCCTCATGCCGACTGTGAAGTATGGGGGAGGATCAGTGATGCTGTGGGCCTGTTTCTATTCCAGAGGCCCTGAGAACCTTGTTAGGGTGCTTGGCATCCTGAACGCTTTGAAATACAAGGACATTTGTAAATCAAAATCAGGTGGCCTCTGCCCGAAAGCTGAAGATGGGTCGTCACTGGGTCTTTCAGCAAGATAATGACCCTAAACATGTTGCCAAATCTACACAGAAATGGTTCACCAGACACAGAATCAAGCTCCTCCCATGGCCATCTCAGTCCCCAGACCTCAACCCCATTGAAAACCTGAGGAGTGAGCTGGAGAGGAGAGTGCAGAGGAGAGGACCCAGGTCGCTGGATGATTTAGAGAGATTGTGCATAGAGGAATGGTCGAAGATCGCTCTTTCTGTATTCTCCCATCTTGTGAAACATTACAGGAGAAGATTGGGTGCTGTTTTGTAGGCAAAAGGGGGTTGTACAAAGTATTAACATCAGGGTTGCTAATAATTGTGGCACACATAATTTGATGTAAAAGAATTATTTCTTATTGTGGGATTTTTTTCCCACTGAATAAATGCACTTGAATTAAAGGTTGGATTTTCCTCTTTTTTTCATTGTGGTCCTACGTATATTATTTAGAAAAAAACTGAATTTATTAGAAGCTAAAGAACACATTTTAACCAGGGGTACCAATAATTATGGACGGAGCTGTATATAATGCTTGCGTTCTATGCTCAGTAAAGCCGCTTGTACACTGGACGCAAAACTAATTTTTCGCACGACTTACAGTCAAAGTCAATGCAAAGATGTGAAAGTCGGACAGGGTTTTAATAGATCTCCGTGTCCAGAAGTCATAAAAGTTCTATTTTTTTGAGTATTCCAGGAATTATTAAACGTGCAAATTTGGCTATGTTTGTGTTAGACCCTCAAAAAATGCAAATTGATAGCTATATTGACTTTTCTTGGTCTTTTTATTTGTGTGTTTTCCTCCATTGAAGATAGACCACAGTCTTTATTCAGTTTCTCTTTTGAAAATTAGTCAGATGGTTCAAACCGATTCACGCTTTATTTCCACACCAGAGATAAAGTAGTGCTTCTAGTCAGTGAGCAAATCAATTCCATGGCCATTGACAGTGTGAATAAATCATCGCATGCACGATCAAGACTGTCCGAGGCGAAATGCAAAATACTCCATGTCCGGCAGCCAGCAAAAAGTAAAAGATTTATAATGAAATAAAGAATAAGAATATATCACCAACAAACAGAGCATCCAAAAAAGATGGCCCGCAAATAAATAAATCGCAGTGTTCATTGGATGTTCGGTTTGCTGTTAAAATCTTTCTTTTTATTCTTTATTTCATTATCAATCTGTTCTAATCATCCTCTTTTTTTGGCCGCCAGAGACAGAGTATTTTGCATTTAATGTCCCGCGCCAATGTCGACTCACTTTATTGAGCAGAGCTTAAACAGAAACATTGATTGAAATTCTCGGTACTCATCTTGAAGAACCAAGCCCTCATATCAAAACATTCACGTTTATTAGGCCTATCTAAAACATTCAGTAGATTTGAAGAAATAAAAAACAATAATCGACTGTCAGACACAGAGTTATATTGAAACCATCCGACTGTCGGACTCAGAGATATATTAAAATCCTGTCAGACACTGCGTTCCAACGCAATCTGTCGTGCGAAAAATTTGTTTTGCGTCCAGTGTGCAAGCAGCTTAATACTACTATTATTGTCACTTAGGTTTTATTGTTTTTAGTGGGGGAATGAGTTAGATTTTAGTGTTTACAGCACATATCGTTACATATGGCGTCCTGTTGGCAGTGATCTAGAATCTTTTCAACCAGCTATTCTGTCTCACCCAACTACTTAATCAAGACAGTTTCAGTCCACTGCTGGGTTTATGTAGTCAAGCAGGAACATCCTGATGGGTTATGTGCTGTATTCACTGAGACAATGTCATCTGTGTTTAACTCAATGAGTTAATCAGGCACTATTGTTTCTGTACCATACCGAAACTCCTGGGCCAATATCTTTTGTTCACAAGGAGTATTTAAACCCTGTTGTATCCCAATGAAATCAGTCAGATCATCATTATACTGGACACTGCGCTGGTCGAGACGACGAATAAACTCTGTTTACCTTAAAACTGGGTTTTCCAACACCAAATCTGACTCTCTTCTCTTGAAACGCACCACGAAGTCGCGGCTGTTTTGTTTTCACAAAGAAAACGCAAGAATTCTTCAAAACGAATACAGCCTGATTGCTATGATCTCCTACTGAGTTAAGATCAGATATTGAAAATAAATGTGTGATGTATCTTGCATTGTTGTCCATGCATTTAAATTGCAAAATTTTAAGCAGCAACAGGGTGTAATAATAGGAACACGCTATCCATCGTTTCTCTTCCCAATGATGCTGGCAGAAGAAATAAATGAGCAACCGTCATATTTCATTCCAACTTCATTAGTTCATGAATGATCTGCGGTAGTTTCGTTTTGAAATTCCATTCAAGTTCACTAATGGTAATAATTTGCGAATGCTCAAGCGAGCCAGCTAACTCATATTCGTAATGCTTAATATAGAATAGACGTAAGCAGAGCAGAAAACATGCCTGAAGCAGCAAAATAAAATTTAACATTAACGCATCATGCAGATATAGGACAGAGTCTTCTATATTCCAACACATTCAATGTGAGGAGAGGAGCTCATTTGATTGGTGAAGATTTGACTCGGTTGTGTTATACCAAACACGCCTTCTCTCCTCCCTTTTTGCCACTTGCGCTAGGCTACGCCGGGCTCAAAGTTGCAACATAAGCTTGGACACACCCCGTTGGCGCGGCGCACCCTCCATTCGCCGCGCCTGCACCATGCCTGCACCTGGTCTATGAATTTGGAGCCTAAGAACATGAATGCAATCATCACATTCACATTGTCTGAAATGTGTGAAACTGTGAATTTGATTGGTTAATTGCATTCATTTTCTTATGTTTGTTACGGTGATGTTTTTCAAATTTGAATGTGCAGGCGACAAATGAGTCAGACTACACGCGCAGAGTAGATTATGCGAGGATGACATGGACAGTGGCGTGGAAAAAGCAGACCAACAGCTTTGCTGGCAGATGCCTCAAAGTGCCCCAAACTAACCAACTTTTCATATCGCTTGACATATCATTGCTTCAGGCAGAAGGCCGCCAGGAAAAAACATTCTTTGGATGACAGATTTAACTTGTCACCATCAAAAACAACGGAACCCACTTGAAGTCTGGTTTAACTTGTCAACATCATCTAAAGACAAGTTTAATTCCTGAACTATTTATTCATAAGTTTATTTTCTCTCCCAGTCTGCCCTCGCTTATGATAGTTAATAAGTCCTCAAAATGCACATTATTAAATGAATTGAGCAGCTCTTTAAAATGCAGTGAATGCCACTTTGTTTGCCACCACTGAAGCACAAGATAAATTAGGGTCATGTATTATACCTCACATTGTAAAAAGTAGAAGTCTGCTGGACTGCTGTTGATACGAATGTGGTCTTCTCCCTCAAAATTTATCTCAGGATAATAATGCAATTACTCTCAAAGTGTTTTGTTTTTTTTTTTGTTTGTGTTTTTTAACCAATTGTTTATCAATACATACCGATTGTTAATAATACTACATTTTTTCTACTGTTTACATGAATTACTTTCAGGCTTCTTAAAACCAGTAAAGGCCCTCAACATCGGACATGTCATAAATTGCACCCAAGTTCGGTAAAGGGAAATATGAGTGTATTGGTGGGAAATGTTCCCAAAAGGAAATTTGGAGAAGAAAAACAGCTTCGCCTCTTTGTTTTCATGGTAACTTCTTTCGAAGACAGCAGAGAACCAAGTTATGATTCTCCACCATGCGTAAGTCTTAAAACTCATTAAGTGAATAATTTAAAGTGAACAAAAAAGCTATTTTTTACTCTGGGAATGGACATCTTACATCTTACTCCTCCCTTGGTAATGAATGATTCATGGTGCTGCTTTAAGTGTTGGCAAAGCTGGGATAAAGCCACTCATCTAATGTATTTTGTACTTCAAAAGTGGGCTTTTAATCCAATGCCTTTGCCGAATCTGGCATTTTATTATTATTTTTTTAAATCCCCCTGTGGATCTCAGAAAACAAAGCAGCACGCGTGTGTGTGTGTGTGTTCTGTAGAATTAAATAATGCATTATTTTTAGTCTGCTGACTTAAAATGTTAAATCAGCCCCCATAATTTACTGCAGTGTGTTCCTCTTGGACTCACAAGACTCAGACCTGTATAAGATGCTATACACTGAATACTGGTGCTATGCATTACAGCTATACTGCACACATAGAATCTGAGTATGCACATGGGCACTTGAATACACAATGACACAGTTTTGCAACAATTCATAAATATATGGGCAAATAAATGCTACCATCATTTTCATATATTGCAGATAAGGGAGGATCAATGTGTATACTACCAAAGAGTTAACATATTCAATATTTTTCAACATATTCCAACACGGTACAGAACCATCACATGACCATCCCTGTAGATCTGAGCTGTGCGGCATGCTTCACACTTGTGACACATTTTTGGGCTTTTATATGCATTCTTCCATTGTTTAGAATGTATTACCAGCTTCCATAATCCCCAGTTGTTCATAAGATTTTTGTATATGGTTTGCCTGTCAGCAAAACAGGGCTACAAAATAGTGTAATAGACTCCATAAAGTGCCATGTAATTTGTGCAGAGCACAAAGATTTTCGGTGTCAAGACCTGTGCATTGTAAACGCAGGGAATTTATGATTTCTGTCAAGTGTGGTTTGAAAAATGCTTTGCACAAGCTTAATACCTGTTTCGAAACACCTGTCCAAAGAAATTTCTGGGATTTCTGAAGGTGATCTACTTCCATGTTTGTTCAGTATGTATAAGCTGGCTCAAAAGGTCACTGGAGTTAGTCCACTGCACTGTATTCTTTGTTTTTATGGAGGCACAAATCTTGTCCTCATGCTTCACACTGAAAAAATAAATCGGATCATTCCATATGAAGTCAACTGGAGATCCCCAGGTCACCAACTCATATTTGGCTCAGATTAATTATGGGAGTACTTCTATATGTATAATGAACACATGCAAAATTTTAGGCTCCTTCTTCAAGGGGTTTCGGAGATATGGTCCCCCAAAAATCAGGGGCCATGCCCCAAGCTAATTGTGAATGCTAATTTATAGGGATTTTGCAGGCCAATATTCTTGGAACCAATCATAGGTATGGGCTGAAAATTACTATCCAGGGTATTTTGGTGCAAACTTTCATCTTTTGTCAAAATTTATCTATCTCTTTTCATTTTGAAGATATTGGCCTCTCAAATATGAAAATTTTTATGGGTGGAAATCAAAAATTTTGTTTTCCAGGGCCCCCCATGAGAACAGGATCCCTTACAGAGGCTAAATATTCTGGATAGCTTCTATTTGAGGACAGTTCTGTCTGTACAAGGAAGATTGACTGCATCCAAGGCATAATAGTGGAGTTCGGAGACCCTGAAATGGGTCCCCGCTGAAAAAGTCACTTTTTTTGCCAATCTTGGATTGGCAAATTCATCATGTGGGCAGTTACCCATGGTAATGAGACTTGTTCTACATCATTGCATATATCTTGGCTTTATTTGATCAAAATTCCAACTTGTTTAAATTTTGACAAGAGATTCTGAAAGCCTGCACCCAAATTACCCTGGATAGCAATTTCTGCCCATATTATTTGTTCCAAAGATATTGGCCTCCAAAATTCCTTTAAATTATCGTTCGCTATTCGCTTGGGGCAAGTGTTCATTGTGAATGTAGAGGTACTCCCAAAATAAATTTGAGCTAAATCTGAGTGGGTGACTGTGGAAGATTCTTGCACTTTGGTTGAGTTCATGTGGAATGACCCAGTTGTTGTATTCTATATGTTATAGCTTTATACATTAGCAACATTTTTTCAGTTAATATTATTTTAGAAGAGGGCAATATGATTGACACTTAGATGAGACAATATCACTAAAAATAATGTTTTTTTAAACTTTTACTCCAATTTACAGTGGAGTAGTCTTAACACAGTGATTGTGGGTTCAGTCTTCATGTTGGATTATCACTGATCCCATGAGCAAGACACTTACCCAAAATGCTTTAAGTAAAAATATCTAGGAGTATATGCCTTGCATTTCTTGAAGTAATCTCCAAGTTGCACAAGAAAAAAGTTGGCTGAAAAGTCAGTTCAATACGCATGACCACACACACACGCCCACACACATGCACGATTTTCATCCACAATTCAAACCAACAAAGCTTGGCGTAGAATAATTGACAGACTTAAAGTACATGGTGCTTTGGGCCAAAACTTATCTGATGCTGTCGAATCCCTGAACCAGATGTACAGAAGAAACCAATTTTGACAACAGCATGTCAAAGTGCTACATTTAGAACCCCCCCCTCCACCATTGGCAGGGGTGTGCTGAGCAAATGCCACCTCCTTGCTTGCTGGTGATTGGTCCCGAGGCCCCTGCAGGCAGATTTCACATTGAATTCCACAATAGAAAATTAAGGAAATTGAAATCTCTCTCCCCCAGAGGGGAAACAGCTTTCTCTAACCAATACAGACAGGAGCCATGGCGCCCCGCACCTTGGTATAATAATTTGTTTGAAGACGTGTTATTGACGGCAGAATAGTTTCATTACAGACCGTAAATGCATTATGGCTCTTGTGAATGGAGTTTTCTGAGAAGCCATACTGTGTTACCGAAGGCAGGGAATCAATGTCATTTTCAGACAGTAGAAATGGCAAAAATAACAATCCCAGGTGTGAGGAGATTTATATTCCTTGTCCCAAAATTTTACTTCCATTACAAGTGAAGATAAAACATCATGGTGATGGGAAGAGATTCTCAGTTAAGGCTCCAGCAAGAGGACTGAAGACAGGGATTTTATAGGGTGGGACAGAAGCCAGTAGTACTTCAGAGTAAGGATAAGGACGAAATTAATTACAGACTGTGGAAACATCCAGATTATGAAAGGTCATATCCAAGTACATTTGCAATTCAAGACGACCTGTATGAGCTATTGCTGTGAAAACTGTTTTATGCAGGGATTAAAAACAAAACATTTTTCATTTTGGCTAATTCTAAGCATAAACACTATCTTTATGATCCCATTCCAGTGAACAAATGCCTCTCTTCTAATTCTAATTAGAAGATTTTAGAAGAACAGTTAACAATGTTCTTTTTAAAATGACATCATCCTTACTAAATGATTTATATATTAATAGGATAAAATAAATAAGCATCAGAAAGAAAGAAACAATGAATACTTACAGCTTTGCACAACACTGAATGAGTAATGCACAAAGTTTGCCTTTATCATGTAGCCTGACAGCCCCTCCCCTCAGACCAAATCCTCTCCAATGCAAACAAATGGGGGGAAAATAGTCAAAAATTGGTTATCAAGCAAATAAACTAAATGCAATGCTCCATTTTCCAACTTTGGAAAGAGGCCTTCAGGGTTTGCCAACAATTTTTTTGAAGGAAATGACAATGTGTTAAAGCAATCACAGTGTATTTTGTTTCCTTAGAAAAAATTCCTTTCTCACAGTTAGCAACATTTTTAAATCAGGCAGTACTAGTTAAACACAGCCATGGCTGACAAAATACATAATTATGCAATACTTTATCATTAATGTTATTTTGTGCCAGCCTAGCTGTACCGAGCATAGAGACCGTATTTGGCAACCTGCAATGCGCTGGCCGCTATTGGCTCGTACGATGTAAGGGAAATCATTGTCGAACCCAACAAAATCTTTTAATTATTTAATTCAGACTAAATATATTTTTTTACGGAAAAGAAATACTTTTATTCTGCACCCCTCTAAACGCACCGTGGATGTATTATTTAAATATATATATATATATATATATATATATATATATATATATATATATATATATATATATATAGCTTTTAATACGCACTCTCCGTACTCAACCTTTAATATTATTGGTATTACACTTCAAGCGAATTAGATTCCAGAGGTGGCTGTGTATTATTATCGATTATTGTTATCCAATCACTTCCGCTAACTCCAGAATGTTATAAATTCCAAACTCCAAAAGCAAGAATCTCATGAAAAAAGATATCATGAATTTTGGAAATGATTTCATGTTTTTATCAAGCAAAAAATATTCTGCTTCAATCCATAGTGTACATACATATTTGGCAAATCACTGCTAATTTAGCTAATGAAAACTCAACAAAGCAATTCAGTTTAACATTACAGCCTGTTTTCCCTCACAGCTTGAAAGGGCTAAATAGAAAATAATGTCACATTAGTCAGGGGTCGGATCCCTTCGAGCCACAAAACTTGTTCGCTACTTCCAACATGAGCTCCAGAGAAAATGGGTGTGTTTAATTCAGAATGCTAGCAAGCTTTGTACTTGTTTTTTTTTTTCCATTTAACCAATTATGCAATTGCATTGCTCAATCTACTTACAATTTTACTTGACTCGGACAATCGAGAAATCCTTATTTTGTTCAACCATGCATTATTGCTGTCCATTTATTTATGGCAGGCGGCATGATAAACTTTTTTCTGAACAACATAAAGCTTGAATCTAAAAGCTTAAATCAAAGCTCATTGGAGATGAAGGCTAACTTTTAACTGTTAACAGCCTTACCTATCCAGCGGTTGCAGGCAATTGCACAACACTGAACACATTTGCTAAGTGTCTCTGGTAGGTTACATCATGCTCTGTTTCAGTAATTTACTTCAATTTGATAAAGTATGGACACAGCTAATATTGGATATATAATCCATCTTACCTCATCGCTCTAGAATGCAGGGCTGGGGCGGTGGCTACGCAGGCTCATAAAATCTGATATTAGCCTACAAGTCAGAGGAACACAGGGTGCATGCAGCAAGTAAATCACTTCCGGATCGGAATTTAATTTGAAAATTTATCGCCAATAATATGTGAAGAAAAAGATAATTAGAATGAAAAACAATGTTTTTCTCCTGGTAGACTAATAGTGTTTTCACTCTGAAACAAACTGAAATTGCTTTTCTGTCTGTTTTCAATAACATTCATACCAACATTTTGTTTGTTTCTGGTTTTTGTTTTTGCTCTTTTAAGCATTTGTGTTCCCTGGAACTAAGTGCCGCAGATTCTTCACTGATTGTGATTGAAGGGGAGCGAAGTCCAGTATAATGTAAAACTGACATCCTGAAATGGAAACTAGAATTGCATGCAGTCTCATGGATGGGTATTGTTATGGCCCCAATTTGTTATTACATTTATGACAGCAAGGGATGACAGACAAACTTTTAAAACTTAAACACTTTTAATTAAACAAACGCTTAACTAATCTACTATCTACTCTGCTGACCAAGATTGATAAATACAAGAACAAAAATATTTACAGTCCCTTCGGTGGGGTTGCTTGGTGATGTCCTGGGTGTAGAAAATACTCCAATACAGGCAAAAATCCACAAAAACCTTCACAGGTCATGAAAAGAAGTGACAGGTCTGGTCAAATGTATCCTTCTCCTTGCAAGTTCTCCTACTACTTTACTGCCTCAATTTTCCTCCTTACATACTCTTTTGCAGACCCCTCCCACATTTAGACCTCTTTTTTTTTCTCTCTGGGACTTGTCTCAGACATGCCCAAGACATGCCCAAACCAAGCTCCAGTCTGGTCTTAACATAACAAAGGTCAATACTGCCATCTAGTGGCTTCTATTCGCATTACAGTATTATAGCAAGTATATCATTTAATCATTTACCAACCTTGCATATAATCCTGGAATGCTCACACCTCAATTTCAGCAGCATTGATTGACGGCAGAGAAGCAGCTCATTGGGTGCTGACCGTCCCATTTTTTAGCTTGCCGGGCCGAATGTCCGGAGAGCTATTGTCCTAACCCCGGCGTCCGCGTCCGTCCGCGTGCAGAAAAACTTTCACCTTGCCTATAACTTTTGAACCGTGAGAGATAGGGCTTTCATACTTTGCATGTGTACTCCTTGATGCCAGACCTACCTACCGATGCCAAAATTTCTGACCTTGTGACCTTGACCTTGACCGACCTTTAGAAAACTTTAACCTTACCCATAACTTTTGAACCGTGAGTGATAGGGCTTTCATACTTTGCATATGTACTCCTAGATGCCAGATCTACCTACCGATGCCAAAATGTCTGACCTCGTGACCTTGACCTTTGGCCGACCTTTAGAAAACTTTAACCTTGCCTATAACTTTTGAACCGTGAGAGATAGGGCTTTCATACTTTGCATGTGTACTCCTTGATGCCAGACCTACCTACCGATGCCAAAATTTCTGACCTTGACCTTTGACCGACCTTTAAAAAACTTTAACCTTGCCCATAACTTTTGAACCGTGAGAGATAGGGCTTTCATACTTTGCGTGTGTACTCCTTGATGCCAGACCTACCTACCGATGCCAAAATTTCTGACCTCTTGACCTTGACCTTGACCTTTGACCGACCTTTAGAAAACTTTAACCTTGCCCATAACTTTTGAACCGTGAGAGACAGGGCTTTCATACGTTGCATGTGTACTCCTTGGTGCAAGACCTACCTACTGATGCCGAAGTTTTACCTGATGACCTTGACCTTGACCTTTACCCGACCTTTAAAAAACTTTAACCTTGCCCATAACAAAAAACTTTAACCTTGTCTAGAACTTTTAAACCGTGAGAGATAGGGCTTTCATACTTTGCATGTATACTCCTTGGTGCAAGACCTACGTACTGATGCTGAAATTTTGACCTGGTGACCTTGACCATGACCTTTACCTGACATTTTTAGCTCGCCGGGACGAATAACATCCGGAGAGCTATTGTCGTACCCCCGGCGTCCCCGTCCGTCCGCGTGCAGAAAAACTTTAACCTTGCCCCTTGGCGAGCTTTGTTGTGTTTCTGACAACTCTTGTTAGCTGCATGTGAAGCACCATTTTGGGTTGGGAGTGACAGTTGACACTATTGTCATTGGAGAGAAAGAAAGGACCATCAGGCCTTTCCTTGCAATTTGACAAATTCTATTTATCGATTGCCATGTTGTTATTTTTATTCTTTGGTCCTGCTTTGAAGCATACAGTAATCGGTGGCGCAGTGTTGACTGTGGCGACAACTTCAGCCAGTAGTGTTTCAGCATCTCAGCTCTCCTGCAGTTTCCATGGTGTGATGTCCAGGTGACTAATTAATCCAAAGGTTAATTGCGCCTCCAAAAAGCTCTCTGTGCTCAGGGAAATGTTTCTTGATTGTGTGTATGTGTTTGTTTATATGTATCTGTGTCATACAAACATTTTTACATGTGTGATTTTAATTGGCTGAATAAAATATGTGCATTTTTGGGAACACTCACAAAAACTTTTACGCCGAATATTTAAAATTTGTGTGGTTTAATTGACCATAAAATTTCCATCCATTTCAAATAGACATTATTAACATAAACTCATAAACTTAACCCCTTTGTGCAGAAGCCAAATTTAGCTTTTTATGGGTTACCCACTTTAATGCTGTATAATTCAAGATTTATGCTTGATAAAGAGGAAAAATGTGGCTCAATTCAGGAAAGACACTTACAGCATTTAGAATTACATTGTATTTCAGTTTATTTTCATGATTTTGGTGGAGAAAATGAGCAGCAAACATAAAAAATCTTCATGAGAATTCACCATTGAAATTGCAAAAAAAATAATTCGGACGATTGAAAAACTGCTGGGGCTTAAAACTATATTTTTCTGGTATCATAAACTCCTTGAGCACAAGTAGAATTCATCTTCAACATTACATTCTAGATTACCTACATGCTATTAGCCAAATTATACAGCTACCCAAGTGTCTCCCCAAAGTCTCAAAATGATTTGCTGTCAAATCATAAAAAAATCATGTATTTAACACAAATAAAGCTTTAAGGCATGAAATTTAATATGAACGAATGATATTCTGGTTGAGTTTAGTATGAATTCATCAATATTAGTGCAGTTGAATATCAGTGGTCACCAGTACCCTCTCCAAACACAAAACATGCCTTTTCTCCATAATAAATTTTAGAGTTTTGGCCATTTTTCTTCAAAGCCAGCACAAACACGCATTAAATAAACAGCTTATTAAACGGTCAGAACATTCACCCTGTAATGGAAGCTGCCAGTCCCCTCCTCTAAGCTCACGCACCCATTTCAACACTTATAAGAAACAAGTACACCTCACTAACTCAGTAATATCTGCATTCTGAAATATACCTTATTTTAACAGAACAGACACTCCACTTTCAGGGAATATCAAGCAATCCATTGCCTCTCCCGATTCAAAAGAAACGTGCACCGAACGTACCAGGGGGTCCATCCAAATGCACGGGCGGATCGCGTTTTAACCAGGAAAAAAACCTCGACATTCGACTTTGTCGAGTACTTATACATTCCCAAACGAAACAAAAAAAAAAAAAAAAAGTAGCAGCCTCACCTTCCTCATGAATCCCTCTACCAGAGACCGATCCAGTAGCAAGAACCCTCCGGTCCTGTTTCATTCGAAATAATTCCAATTGACCATATCCTTATCTCATTTAAATCCTGTAAATGTAACTGAACACTTCAAGGCCAGTTTAGCGAACCTGGCCTTGGTGATATAAATCGCGTCTATTTTAGCCGCGTAATGTGCATTACGTAGACAGGATACAACCGAGCCTGCTGATACGCATTGGTTTGTATGCTCTGTGTTTGACCAATCAATGTGTTTCACTTACTCTAAAATGTTTAAACACTCGGGAATTGGATAAGAAACGAGCCAATCAATACATTGTTACCAGGGAAACTTCACAAGGGCATGAGGTGTAACTCTACAATTACGCAGAAGAGCTTGAGTGTATGGTTGAGTGATTGGCTATCAACGCCAGTACTCGGGTGGATATAAGGAAGCGCTGGATTTGTCAATGAAGGAATCTACGCGTAAATCCACGGTAGGGAACAACGAATTTTTTTGTATGTGACAACTGTAATTGACTGTAGAATGTGAGAGAATCAATACCATGTTGATTTTTTTGCCTCAGAAAACTGATTTTTCTGAAACACTAATTGGAATACTGTTGGCTCACTGTGGCTAATCTGGTTGCTACAAAGGATAACGATTTTTTCTGTGTCAAGATATCGTTTTTTTAAACTGCTGGATCGATACTATGGGCAAGGATACTGACCAGTTTGCACATCAGGCTTAGCTGAGGAGTTTAATTCATGCAGCTCTCGAAAAACAGGGAGCGGAGTGAACTTCTCCATATTCAGAACCGCGTTCGAGGTCTGCTTGCTTGTGAACATTCAATAACTGATCCGGGGGTGTCATCTAGTGATCGAGTACAGTAACAGCGTTCTTAAATTTGCATGTCTATCGACGCAGGCGTCTACATCTGCAGAAAGGGGTTAATGTGATGCATATTTGCCAGTTTGAGCGTGAAGGAAACGAGAATAGGTAAAAATACTAATCGACCCAATGCGTTTCAAATACACAATTACTGTTACAACCCTTGAGTTTCTTTAATTGGCTTCACCCCCTTTCCAGCAGCCTGCATGTGTTTAGTGTGTCCGTCTCCTTAATTGATTTATTTATTGTCTCATTTTCCCCTTGCAATGCAAAAATACTGTCAACTTTGAATCAGGTCATACTGACCCCAAAAATAATAGGAGGGTTAAATATAACCAAATAGATCCAAATACTTGATAAGAAACCAGGCCATGATTCATTCCTCTAGATTGAGGGTTTTTCCATGCAAAGGGAAGCAATATAGGCAACCAGGGACCATAAAATGAATGTTCATTTTAATTAATGTATTTGGGCAATATGATGACATTCAGAAATCTTTTTGCTCTCAATGGACTGGTTGAAAGTTGCTGTTATGCACCCATCTTCTCAGATGAAGTAATTTACATAATTTGACATCAGGAAAAAAGCATACATTTGGAATAGTGTCCTCTGATTTTCATGCAATGTGCATGAGAATGGATAGTGTTCCACTGTATCTTCCAGCTGGAAATGACATCTTTCCTAAAAAAAAAACAAAAAAAAAACAAATGATGAGTGATGATGCATCCTCTGATGGAGAAATAATACAAGCAGTGTTCCATTGATTACATTATTCATAGTTCTTGTTTGGTAATAAGGTAGCTAGCAGATAGAATAAAATGGCAGGAAAGAATATTGCATACGCATAATGAAGCTTATGGGCCCTCTGCCCATACAAATTCACACTGGAGTGTAAACCGTGATGAGTCTGTGAAATATCCCACAATATTTCCCACCATTATTTTATAGCTCTTTCAAGAATGAATACAATTCCTGCGGCTTTGCCAACACATTTGGAATTTAGCAATTCAAGATCAGTCCTCAGTTTACGAGCAAAGCAAGCTCTGCATACTTGAATGATTTAGCGAAATTAGAAAAAATTGCATTATGTCCATAACCTTATAGGCATGTAAAATCCTGAAACTTCTATTTTTTTTATTTGTATTTAAATCAAAGAACTGCACAGTACTGGTAAAAAACAGACTAGCCCCAAAATTTGAAAAGCACCTATTTAATGAAGTGGGCACACTCAGCTCATTGTTTATTCTGGTGACGAGGATGTTGAAGGGAAAATAAAAGGGTTAAAGCTCTTTCTTCTCTACCAAAATATGGAGGGAAATGCCTTTGTGATAAAGGAAAATGACCATCTCTGGTATCAGGTGATATGAAATTACATTTAGCGGTGTGCATTTGAAAAATACAGAGGCTGGAGCTCCTTCAAAGGGAGATCACCCCGAAGTGATAAGCCGATGCCCAGCCCTCAAAGTGATTGTTCCACCTTGGGCTCAGATGAAAAGCTTACCTCATTAAAGCCATCGGCTGCCGACGTCTGCTCAGGCCCATCATTTCATCAAAATTCACTCTGAGTCACATCTATCTGCTCTGTCGGAATAACCACGGTGGCAGTTTGCCGCATTGCTGCTATTTGTGTTGCATTGAGCTGGAAATCCTTCATATTTTACTCTGTTGAGGCACCAACAGAGCATTATAGAATAAGTATAATGCAGCATTAGTGAAGTGTGCCCTGGAAAATCTAATTTACATTGTGTAATAAAAATATGGTAATGTTTAATGTTGTCACGCTTGACACCTTTTTCAAATGTCATTCCATTGTGAGAAATTGTCTTCTCTTTTCTTCTGATGAAGAAACATTCCCAACCAGCTGATTAAAATCTAATTTTTGTGTTCTGTAAAAGCCGATTCCGTTGTCTTTTGCAAGGATGCTGACCTCTTGACAATGAAGGTAAAAAGAAAATTGCTTCCAATCTCACAAAGCAACAAGCAAGCAATTATTTCTGTCCTCAGGGTATAGTCTTAAATGAAAAATGCTTTTTTTATAGTGGCAAGAGGTTCAACGGTCTTTCGAGGGTTTGTCAGCAATTGCATTTTTTAAATGTCACTGCTGTACTTATCTGTGTGCTGTATTGGGAGAACACAGTTTTGTTCCCTCAGTTAGTTTGCGTGAAATGGGATCTGTCCTGCCTTTAAATCAAGCCAACATGGATGATCACACTGCTTAAGTTACAGCCACCATGACCTTTTTTCTGCTGCAAATGCAGCGCAGTCATTGCACCTCTCCTTAAGGTGTGATCTTGCAAGTATGCCATCTAATACCATGGTGCATTTGAATACTTTGGTTTAGGAATGTTCTGTGTAAGAGCTAATGTACAGCGAGTACAGTGGCAGCGCCAGAAAGTTTCTTTTGCAGGTGCTATGGGGATGCACGACTCTTTAAAGAAGGTGCTCTGAATTTTGGGGGTGTTCGTTATTATGTCGGTCGCATCGGAACCTCCCTGGTACATGAACACGCGCGCACACACGGCCGTATTACAGTTTTTTCGATTGCTAAAACACAAAAAGCAAAAAATAGGCACAATTTCCACAACCTTTACTTCTGTCCCCAATCGCTTGACTCAGTTTGTTACTAGTTTAGATTTCCTTATCATATGAGACTCTGACTTATACTTCTTTTCACTCTGATGTCAATGTCACATCACCTTGTTGTCAAAACACAACACACAATTTTCAGGGTTGCACACACTTCTCACATGAAATCTCAAAGCATCAATCCACAACACACAAATATTGAAATCTCTAAGCATTCGGGTCTGGCAAGAAATTAGCAATCGTAGACTGCAGCATAAAAGGAGGCTTGATAATCTGTTTTGTTTGATGAGCAATGGAGAACATAGGAGACAACAGTCAGAGAAGAAGAGGGGAAAGAATGAGAGGAGGAGGAGGACAACAAAATGAAGAAAGAGAAAGAAGAAGAGAAGAAGTACGCTCACACATACAGAAGAAGAATGAGATTCGTGCTACTATATTAGACCATGAGCTCAACCATGGGTTGAGCATGAGGTAGGCTGGCCAGAGAGTCCAGCCAAACCTCAGCCGCTTCAGTGTCGACCATCATTAGGACATTCAGGATGGAGAACAGGTACAAAATCTATTTTCCTTGTGTACTGTAATACTGCATTCAGTAGACTGCAGCACTGTTTCCTAAACAGTGTTTTGGGACGCATTTGTGGGTCGCAGTCACATTGTTTTGGGTCCCTTTATTCTTTGTTTCCTGCGTTTTGTAATCAATTATTGTTATTATTTCAAAACATTAAAGTAAAGAAAAATGATTCCAAGAAAGCAAATATTTCCATGAATTACTGTAAAAAGCAAATGTCATTTTTGTCCCCCAGGTACTGTAATTTCATGTAGAAATAAAAGAAAAACCCACAAAATTCCATGAATTAAAGAATTGGAAAACAAATGTGTACAGTAAAAAGTAGTGAAAATAGCAAATCTACAAGCTCAGAACCCAGTGCAAAGTGATGCATTGTGAGCTTGTAGATCTGCTGTTTTCACTTGTTTGGGTCTTGGGCTAGTGTCTACAGTAATCTCTCTTTTGGGTCTCGAGCTGAAAAGTTTGGGAACCAGTGGACTACAATGTGCTCACAGTATTTATATTTTTCAGGACTGCCAGAGAACCCCATCGTGGTGGAAGAGCTTCAATTGTCACACAGCAACAAGAGACGGCCATGTTAGACATGGTCCGTGAAAACAAGAGCCTCACACTAAAACAGATACAAACAAGGGTCCTGGCTGACAATACCATCTTCACTGACCTCCACACAATCAGTAACTCGACAATACATCGCATTCTTCACAGAAATTTAATGACAATGAAGCAAGTGTACAGGGTTCCGTTCCAACGCACCACAGACAGTGTGAAGACCCTACGTCGAGAGTATGTGCTTGTAAGTCCCATACATTCATCACTGACACATGCATGCATTGTACCAGTATACAAACTGTACTCTACTGTAATAGAGCTCCTTTTCTACATTGTCTCACTGTAGCATACTGTGTCTCTGTGTCCATAGTGTAACTTGTATTCTCATGCTGTCTGTTTCAACGCATCCAGGACTATGACACAGCCAATGAAATCTATGAATATATCTTCATAGATGAGGCTGGGTTCAACCTGATAAAGAAGAGGCACCGGGGAAGAAATGTGATTGGCCAGCGGGCCATAATTGAAGTCCCAGGCCTGCGTGGTGGCAACATCACTATGTGTGCGGTCATGAATCACCATGGCATCCTACGCAGACATGCCCACCTAGGGGCATACAACACAGCCCTTCTACTTGAATTTCTAGATGGCCTGTATGATATGCTTGTCCCACCTGATCATGGCATAGATAACCCACAGCGGGTCAACTATGTGATAATTTGGGACAATGTAAGCTTCCACAAGGCTGCCCAGGTGCATGAGTGGTTTCAGGACCACCCACGGTTTTCTGTTCTATACCTTCCACCTTATTCCCCCTTCCTAAATCCCATTGAGGAGTTCTTCTCAGCCTGGACGTGGAAGGTGTATGAAAGGAACCCACAGACCCAGGTCCCACTGCTTCAAGCCATGGAGGAGGCTTGTGGAGATGTGGGCTTTGAGGCCTGTCAGGGCTATATGCGGCACTCTAGGCAGTTCTTCCAGCGCTGTTTGGACCAGGAGGACATCACCTGCGATGTTGATGAGGCCCCCTGGCCAGACAGAAACCAGAGGCCTGATGACCCATGATGTTTATGCTTGAATGGTGGGGGTTGTTTGGTGGTAAACGTTTAGACCTACAATAAATAATGTTTTGTCTGAAAATTTGTGTGCTGTTTTATGTTTGTCTATGAGAGAAGTGGGCATACACTGGGTCATTTTACAAAAAGGGAATTGGTTCATTTACCAGAGTAATTGTCATTCATTCAGTGAGTTCCATTTCTATAACTGTGTTTTCAATTTTGCTCTTCAGTGTTCTGTGCATGCTTGGTAGTGTTCAGCCAAAAGCTTAGTTGTGTTTATTCAATGAATGGTATGTGTGTGTCGTGAAAATATGGCTGCGTTTACCAAATGAAGACACGAGTTCCATTTTGTGAACATGTTAAGAGATTTGATGGCAGAGTTGTTTTGCAAAGGGATGCCAGGGTTTAGCAATTTGTGTGTGATGTTTGGAGTTTTGTGTGTGCAGTTTTGAAAAAAACGTAGTTTTGAAAAACGTATTTTAGCAATCGAAAAAAAACTGTAACGATACCCGTTCCACAGCCTAACGTTTTCAGAAAACAAGAAAAAAAAATTTCAGCAAGCATATTGGTACAGACGAGCCCTGAACACAAGGAGCAGCAAACAGCAGCAACACACACTGCACGTGTCAGCCGAAGGGCTGAGATCACGAAATCACACAGCCAATTGCCAACACTAGTCTAATAATGAATCAGCAGTGTCCCTATTGTTGACAGAGCATCACATAGAGGCAACAATAAAGAGCCAGAATTTGTGCTTCAACCACTGACCTAATTAATTTTGTAAAAGACTACAGAGGGGGAAATTATGCGCTTACCATAGACGTCTTCACAACAAAACTCAAATTGCGGTCAAGAGGCCGACTCACGTGAAGGTTAGAAGTTAAACAGCCGCTGCGTCCGCTGGCAGAAGCAGATCACCTGTTTTGCCTTTATGTTTTTAGTCCAAAAATAATATTTTCAAAATTCTTTGTTTACTTTTTTCAAATTAAAGTGCCAGTAAATACCTTGCATGTCTTCAATGATATCTCAATTGTGACAACATATAAAAATGGTATCAGTAGGTAGGGAAATCATTCATCTTCACATCGATATGTTATACAAATTTTACGACCTCGAAAAATATGGATTTTGATGTTAAAAACTCACTCAACCCTCTAACTGTCGCGCGAGCGAAAATGTGATGTCATTAGAGTAAGTTCCCTTTCTTGTGTACCACGTGACGTATAACGTCGCACGCACAACAGCAATGGCAGGAAGAATCAAGTTGACAGCCTCGGAGAGAAAACGCCGGAAAATTGCCCTTGATGCCAAAAGAGGACGATCCCTAGTATATATTGGGAGTGCTATTGATCGGGGGAAGAGTCTGAGAGAGCGACTGGGCATTGACAATGATGAGTTGGCCCTAACTTTGATGGATTAGTAAGTTGAAATGGCATGTTGGTTTTTCTTAGCAACATTTCTCGCGCTACTCTAGCTCATTAAAGTATACAACGTAAATGGTAGTGTGCCTCGAATGGGGGAATTATGTTTTGCTTATCATGTTTGCCTCCACATTCTCCAAAAACGTTCTTGTCTGTCTTCTTTTTCGCCCGCGCCACGCCATCTTTGTTTACAGTGCGCGATTTCGACCCACAATGCTTTGCGTGGTAAATAATCTAGCCGATCTATTTTTAGACCGGGAAACTTTTTTGAAAAATTGCATTTCCTAAGGTTATTTTTGGTCAAATATTTTATATAATTTTTTTTGGGCCATATTACAGATAGCTTGACTTTTGGAATTTAAAAAAAAAACACATGCAAGGTATTTACTGGCACTTTAAGAATAAAACTATTCACGCAACATTAAAATATATACTCACGTCGGCAGTTTCGGATGTAAAGCTGCATTGCCATTGCCATCTTTTTGGGAACTGTAGTTTGCGATTTTGATTCCCTACTTTGGTCAGACTGACCCAGTTTCGTCAGCAAAGAAAACACTCAAATGTTCGCCACGACACTGCGAATAAAAGGTAGTTACTACACCATTACATACACGAATATGCGTCGAACATCCGCTTTCGAAAAATATAATTGTTTCTAATCTGAAAGCGGATCCGCTGCGATCCGCTTTGTTTTCATTTCATAACATTATCGCCAGGTGCCACAACAATCATGTCCAGTTTTAAAAGTACGGTCGGACAAAATTAATTATTTTTATGGAAATAGAGGTTTGGGGTATATATATACTGAGTAATGTTAATATATAACATATATACTGAGTCAAAAAAGAAACTTCACACTCATAAATTTGTATATATTTTCTTGAAACTTTTAATAAAAGTTTTTATTATCACTAGGGGTAAATGCATTGTCAAAGACATCATGACATACATCAACTCCGACGTGTACAGGTGCGTAGCACGTGCGAGCGTACTTTAAGCTAAAACCATTCTTGTTTTCCTAGTCAGGTGACCATATTAGAGATGTGCAACTGAGCTCACGTTAGCCTGACATCTCGGAAAAACCAGTTTTTACAGTTAATTATTCCTTGATTTTCAATGCCATGGCTGTCAAACATTCAGCATGAACATGCCATTGGCATGCTGGATACGAAAACTTCCGTCACTGACGTTGCAAGGGATATGGGATGCACACGTCTCCAACAAACTGGCACCACAGCTCACCGACCTCATTCTGGTAGCCCACGTGTAATGTCAAAAGCAGAAGACCGGCAAATTGTCTCACGTCATTTGCATAATCGATTTGTCACTGCTACGTCCGCTAGGAATGAATTGTTTAGAGGTCGTGTGACTTCCCAAACCATACCTACTCACCTGCGCACTGCTCTTATTCAAGTTGTAACTTTTTTGGACATTTCCGTAGCATTTCCGGTGGAACTGGTGACATTATGTACATTATTTTTATGATACACCATTTTAATGAGTACAGAATTAAATAAAATCATTAATATAAAACCTCATTTCTTGTATGTTCAACTTTTCGACCTCCAAACGAGAGTGAAGTTTTTATTTTGGCTGAGTATACATGGGCTTGCAGATTTCAGTGTTTCTGGTGGTTAGCTCGAAAGCTTGCTGTCATTACATAGCTCGGTGGCTCATCGCGTGTGCAGACGATGTCAAACACTGGAAATTTTACCAATAAAGGCGAGCACCAAGGTAACAAAACTTACATAGTGTATTTGTATGAAGATTTTCTAAATGTTAATTTCTTTTTTTAATTCAAGAAAAAAAATGTTGTGTGCTACACTGTCCTTCCCCAAACTCACCGCAAAATTTTCAACCTCAAAAACTGCTGATTGGAGTTATATAAAAATCACAGGAATTTCTTGTGGGGGGGGTGGGGGTGAGGGGGTGCTATGGCTATTCCAAGGGTAGCTACAGCACCACCTAACCTCTCCCTGTCGCCGCCTATGAGCGAGTAGGTCATTATTGCAAAATACCGCTGACATTGGCCCTAACCAGGCCCTGATGCAAAGAACACAGCCAAGGTTTTTTGCACAGACGTGGTGAACGTTATGCCAATGCCTGTGTTTGCCAGGGCAATTGCTGGGGTGGCACCAGTGTCACGATATGGGAGGCATCAAGGCACGTTAACAAATCCCCCCAGTGATTGTCGCCGGGACCCTCGTGGCAAAGTGCTTCATGGACAATGTCCTCTAACCTGCATTGCTGTCCTTTCTTGCAATAAAGTTAACGTCATGTCTTTTCAGCAAGACAATGCATGCTTGCACTGCTCATTTGACACATTGAAAACAGCGTGAAGATAAAGAACTGGCCGTCCTACACAATTAATCTGTCATCCATGAAACATCTCTGGGTCCAGTTAAGGATGGCTGTTGCCCAACTTCAGGCCCCCCCATGTAACTGATTATGATCGTGCAGGAAGAATGGGAACGTATCCCGCAGTTCAAAATCGCCAGACTCATGGCCTCATTGACTGGTTTGCAAGCTAAAAAATGCAATAGACAGCAGGACATGATGCACTGTGTGTTCTGACACATTTCTTATGTAAATATGATTGAAATTCTCAGTAACCTGTGAGAACATCATCAGTGACAAATATTGCAATGTCATCAGTGGCTATCCAGACTGTCAATCAGCCCATCATCAGCTGTATACAAATACCTGCCCCCTCATTTGCTAATTCGAAATTACAGGCCTTTCATGAGTTTTCAAGCGAGTATCCAGCCAGTCATCAGCCAGTTAGCAATTCTGCCTGTTCATCAGCCATTAGTTAGGTATCTGGCCATTCAACAAACTGAGCTCCTCAGCAGGCAATCAGCAAGTATCTGGCCCCTCGTCAGCCAATGGGCAATGCTGCCCCCTCATCCCTTAATCAGCAAGGATCCAGCTCCCTATCAACTTATCAGCAATGCTTGCCTTTCATCTGCTTACAAACTGGCATCAAGGCTCCTCCTTAGCCAACTAGGAATTATTAGGCCCCCCCAGCTATGCCGGCCTCTCATTATTTTATTAGCAAGTATCTGGCTACTCATTAGCAAGTCAGCAATGCTGACCCTGCATCGTTCTTTTCGAAAACACCTGGCCCCTCTTCTGCCCCGTACAATGCAGGCCCTCCATCTGCCAGCCAGAAATGCCAGCAATCAAGTCACGAAGCACCAGCAACAAAGTGGCATCAGTCTGGCTACAATCATGTATTGCTTAAATTATCTGAAATTCCTCCTGTAAAGCCCAACAGCCAGTCGTTTGGGTAGTTCACATGTTGCCCAATTGTCAATAAGCTACGGATGTAGTCTTTGCCAAAGTTTAATCCCTGTTCCATCAATCAAGCAGTGAAATTGGGAGAGGATGACAGGGCAATTAAGATTGTGCAATTCTTCTGACAAAAAAAGCTTTAGATTAGCAACAAAATTACTTTGATGACTGCACTTCAAGACATGGCAATGGTGTCTTCAGCTGAATCTATGCAACATAATTTAATAGTGGCGGGTGCAAATTTTTTTGGACTAACATACAAAAATTACATCTAAAGATAGGCATTTGTTTGCGGTAACCACAGTCAGCATGATATCCAACTCCATGCCAGTCATTATACCAAAATAATTGCGCTACTAAGTGGATAATTACACCAATAAGATGTGTATATACTGTATACTCATCTAATGACCAGCCGGCTATTGCTTATTGTATTTTGCAGTCTTATTTATTGCATTATTCAAAATTAAGAGTATAAACTCGACGGGTTATACAATTAGTTTCTGGGCTAAATGTCCTGACTTGATTCGCATGAGACAATGCCAATGCATTTTTTTTCATAGAGCAACATGTATATATATATACAGTATATATATATATATATAGTATACACCTTGCAATTTGCAATGAATTAACCAAGTGTTTTTGCACATGTGATAAGAGGGTAATATGCAAAATAAATAAATAGATGGATAAATGAAAGACAAAGAATGGAAACCACAATGCATGTAAGTCCCATTTCAATGCCATGGTTACCAGATAGGAATTCAAATTCAAGAATTCTTTCAGAATTGAAAAGGCCAGTTGCCATTGTGGTAGGTTTGCTAATACAAAATTCACTTTGGAGAAAAATACGAGTCAGATTTAATATTTCCTTTGCAATGTGATAAAATGACTCTAATGATTCAAAATGTTGTGGCTGTGATGGGTGGTGAGTTTGAGATGCCAAACGCAGTGGCCGGAAATGAAGGGAGAAACGCAGAAGGGAGAGAGAGAAATAAACAAAACAGGAGAGCGAGAATCGTACTTCCAACGGACCAAGATGTAGTCCGAGGCAATGAAGCAAGGCGAGCTCGACAGGACGAACAGAAAGAGGAACACACAGAAAGATTCCCTTACTGACTAGAACACTTCCTCAAATATGCAGCTAAACCCTAACAGCTCTCTTACTAGAGACCTCACCGGCTAAAGTGCGAAACATAGCACTGACACTCTAGCAAGGGAACTGAGGCGGAATTAGGGCTTATATAGAATCCGGGTGACGCCCAATTAATGCCAGCTGGCCCAAGAATTTGATTGACAGCGCGGGGCCATATCCCTCCCAGTCGACAAGAAACTGGGCGCCACGACCAACACGCCTCTCGGCCAAAATGCGGGGCACGGTGTAAACCAGCCCCCCCTCAACCATTCGCGGTGGCAGCGGCGGGGGTTTTGTCGGCAGGTGCCAGGATGCTAGAGCTAATCGGCTTAATCCGAGAGACATGGAATGACGGATGGATGTGTAAAGATCTCGGGAGCTTCAACAGGACCGTGACTGGATTGATCTTCTGCACTATCTTGAATGGGCCAGTATAGCAGGGTGCCAGTTTTCGGGATTCTATCTTCAAGGGGAGGTCCCAGGTAGACAGCCAAACTCTCTGTCCGCCCCGATAAGATGGGGCCAAACGACACCTTCTATCAGCGAAGGATTTTTTTTTGAGTGCTGAGCGCAACAGAGAAGAACGGACCTTAGTCCAAACCGACGGAAGGCGATGAATGAAGTGGTTGACCGAGGGAACCTCAGAATCATTTTCAGTCTCAGGAAACAGTGGGAGTTGGTAACCCACCTTGGCCTCAAACTGGGAGAGACATTTGGAGGAATTACTCAGTGAGTTATGGGAATACTCGGCCTAAGCTAAAAATCGACTCCATGAGGAGGGATTATCAGCCGCCAAACATCGAACAGTGTTTTCTAAAGACTGATTAGTACGTTCCATCTGCCCGTTGGTCTCTGGGTGAAACCCAGAGGAGAGACTCACAGTGGCCCCTAAATGCTTACAAAATACCCGCCAGAATCTGGTCGTAAACTGAGGGCCTCGGTCAGAGACCACATCCTGCGGAAGCCCATGCAACCGGAACACATGGTTAATCACAAGAAGGGCTGTCTCCCGCGCCAAAGGCAGCTTGGTTAGCACGACAAAATGAGCCGCCTTAGAAAAACGGTCAACCGCGACCAAGATGGCCGTGTTGCCATCAGATACAGGCAGCCCCGTAACAAAGTCTAACGCGATATGCGTCCAAGGGCACCTGGGAACGGGCAAAGCTCGCAGCAGACAAGAGGGAGGGAGATGGGAAGTCTTATTCCTGGAGCATGTGCCACAAGCCACAAGAAATTCCGGAATGTCTATCATCATACCAGGCCAGCAAAAACGTTGGGCTAGGAACTGCTTAGTCCAATGGGCTCCCGAGTGCCCAGCCAAATGGGAAGAATGTCCCCACTAGAGGACCTGTGGCCTAACTGTAGGCGGAACAAACAAACAGCCAGGAGGCTCCCCCCCAGGACCAGGGTCAGTTTTTAGTGTTGAAGAAAAAATCAAAATATAGTCAAAATAAGCAAAGACGAATTTCTCCAACATCTCTCGGAGGATGTCATTAACGAATGCCTGAAATACCGAGGGGGCGTTAACCAATCCGAACGGTAAAACCAAATATTCGTACCCAACACGAGTGTTAAATACCGTCTTCCATTCATTCCCCTCCTGAATGCAAACCAAATTATAAGCATTACAAAGATCTAGCTTCGTAAAAAATGACGCCTCCTGCAGACGTTCAAACGTGGAATTCATTAACGGAAGGGGGTATCGGTTTTTAATGGTGATCTTATTCAAACCCCTATAATCAATACAGGGTCTCAGACCACCATCCTTCTTTCCCACAAAAAAAAATCCTGCTCCGGCAGAAGACGTGGACGGCTGAATTAAACCATTAGCGAGAGCTTCCCGAATATATTCTCGCATGGCCTTACGCTCAGGTCTTGACAGCGAGTATAGCGAACCCCTAGGCGGCGTTGTACCAGGGTAGAGATTGATCTCGCAGTCGTACAGACGATGGGGAGGTAACATCGATGCTTTTGCTTACTAAACACCTCGGTGAGATCAGCATAGTCCTTAGGAACATTAGAAGGCAAGCTAAAGTTCAGGGTGGCCCCAAATTCCTCACCCTGCTCCGAATCTAATGTCTCTGTGACTGATTCAGAATCGCTAAAATCCTCTAAAAGGTAATTGTCCTCTGGCTGTTGCCAATCAAATTGAGGATCCCAATCCAACCACTCCTCTGCCCCTTTATCTAGTGTAAGAGGGTACAGTGAGATAACCACCTTGCTCCCGCTCCAGGTATCAGCCTTCCCCATAACTTGATGTCTGGAAAAACAAGTTTCATTATCTCTACAATGAGAGTTGCAATTGGTGCCCCAGCAGATGATAGGATTGTTCTGTTCCCCCCAACTGATGCAAGGTTTATGTTTCCATAACCATGAATGCCCTAAAACAATTAGGAAAGTAGGGGAACTGATAATAAAAAACAGACCACCTCAGAGTGAACACCAAAGGAAATGAACATATTTAGTGGTTCAGAAACTTTGGTTATAACTCCCGTTTCAAGCGGGCGGTCGCCCAAAAGTCTGACAGAGCGTGACTGTGAAAGCATAACAGTGGAAACGGAGTGCTTACCAGCCCACTTAATATCCATGAAACCATTCACTGCGCCCGAGTCCACGAACGCTTCAATGGTAACTCTCTTGCTCCCCACAGTCAGTTCAACAGGGATTAGTGTTCGGAAGGGAAATTGGGTCTGCCCCTCTAGCGCCCCCTGAATCGCTAGAGGGGGTTTTCCGTTTCCCTGAAGCTTCGAACAACGTGGACGGATATGACCCGGCTTATTACAATTAAAACAGTTTATTCTTCTGCAAGTAGGTTTATTAGTCCGACTGTCAAACGAACCATCAACATGCATGAGCTCAACCGGAGTAGAACTTTCAGTGGGTGGAATAGGAGCCGCACACTCGCCACTGGCAACTTTAGCCCCATTGTCAGCAAGCAGCAATCTGTTTAGCTTCTCCGTTACTTTTGTGTATTCGGTTGTCAATTCGCACAGCTGTACGAACTAAAGAGTCTAAAGTCGAACGGGGTTCTAAAGTTGCCAGCGTGTCCTTTACCTCCTCAGTAAGAGCATGACTGAATATAGTCATCAGAGGAGCCTCCAGCCAGCCTGTCTCTGTAGCCAGCCACCTTGTCCGAGTCCATACGAACTGACCCCTCAGACACAATAAAGCCCAAGAACGAGACAGTTTGGGCGTGAAAAACACATTTCTCGGCTTTAACGAAAACAATTGCGCTTCCAACGGACTGAGATGTAGTCCGAGGCAAGGAAGCAAGGCGAGCACGAAAGGACGAACAGAAAGAGGAACACACAGAAAGATTCCCTTACTAACTAGAACTTTTCCCCAAATATGCAGCTAAACCCTAACAGCTCTTTTACTAGAGACCTTACCGGCTAAAGTGCGAAACATAGCACTGACACTCTAGCAAGGGAATTGAGGCGGAACTAGGGCTTATATAGAATCTGGGCGACGCCCCCTATTAAAGCCAGCTGGCCCAAGAATTCGATTGAGAGCAAAGCGATGTCGTCCCGGATGAGAGCAGCAAAAAAAGGTCTCAAATCCACCAATCCATAACAGCTTAGCCTTGTAAAAATTCTAATTAAGGACAAGAAATGGGAAGCACTTGCTGTCTGTGCGCACAGATGTGACTGAAACACCGAACGCTGCTTGGCATCTATTGGTTATGCTGATACAGACCTGTTAAAATCCATCTTCACTTGTATTCTAAAATATATTGAACTTGCATGTTTTAATTACAGGAACTGCAGTTTTAAGATTGCAATCTGTGGTTGAGAGTACTTCTTTTCTTTAGGTTGTTGATGTTTAAAATCTGCCCAAGGACATCAACTGAAGCAAAATTTGAAACATTTGCGTCAGTGCCAAACAACCCACAGGCCTCTCTTGTCTGCCTAGTTTTTATGGATGGAAACTGCAACATTCCAGGAATAATGCTGCCTTTCTTTACTGTTTTATGAGTCCAAAGTGAAAGTATGCAGGATTCCATGAAAAGGTATTGATAATTATAAAAAGTTCAACTTTACATTTATATGTCGTTAATCTTGCTCGGGACGAGGGTGAGGGAGTCCCCTCAATTGTTCCACCCACCTGATGTATCACATTGCGCATGCTGGCTATATTCTTTATTTAAAGAAAAAAATAAATGAATAAATCCATCTTATAAATGCAGCTACTTCATTACATCTGTCCTGCCGAAAGAAGATAAGATGTTTTGTGACAGAAGTTGCGAGAGTGAATAATACGTCTCCCTTGGGCAATTTGCAGTATTTTGTAAACCAGCAAACTCAGATTTGTTCAAAGTGGCAGGTACTAAAAATTTGCATATTGTGAATCTGTTTGAATTATGTAATTGTTTAATTATTTTCTCAGCACCTTCTGCTCTTGGAGCAACTTCTCTTTTTTTGGAAGATTGTCCATCTGGTTAATTAAATTATTGGCGGATTGACAGTATAAAAAATTAGACCCTGTTCAAATTCCATTTGTAAATAATTCATTTTGAAATGTACAGCTGTTACGCTATGTCTGATGGCTAGATGAGGTCTATCGTGACAGCAGGCGATATAGACATTTCCCCCTGTCCATAGAAATAAATAAAGTTCAAGTGTGCCCACCATCTGCAAGTATTGTAAAAAAGAACATTAACACCAAACATGGTTATGATATTAAGTAGGTTGTACCTGGTTAGTGATGTGGAAACCTACTTGACAAGGGCTGAGCGTGTATATAAATAGCACTGGCATACAGGGATGGCGCACTGCCTGAATTACTGTAAGGGTGGCGTGCTGCATGGAGGGTGGTAGGGTGGTGGGGGGGGGGACGTTGTGCAAGTCAGGATTGAGAGAGTTTCTGTGAGGTAGTTTGGCCTAGTTTTTGGACTCTTTGACCCGAAATGGCTCCAAGTCCTGTCCACTGCTTCCTGTAAACATGAATTTTATCTGATAAAGAACTTTCTTGCAAAAATAAAAAGCACTCAACATGCTCCACCGAGTACGTCATGAATCATTTACTTTGCTACATATTGGAGAACATTTAATAAATTCTGTTAAAGGTTGCATTTTGATAATGCCTGTGGGATGAAACATGTTTTCAGCCTACTAATTGTGTCGCCAAAGCTAAAGTTCAGTGACTACAGATTTAATTTAATGCCAGATGGAGTAAAGGACAAATTAACATTTTTGTCTTTTCCTTTTTTTTAACATTTTTTCCCAGTGGAATGAGAAATGGCCGTGTAAGAGAGAAATTTGAGAATGACAAAATGAATATTATCAAATCTAGTATTTTCATGCATTTTAATCAATATTCAAATAAACACTGCATATGTTTCCATATACTTCTGTGACTATATTTCAGATATTCAGAGCTATTGGCAGCTTTGTCAAAATGATTAATGAAGTGATTAGTCATTCATTTCTCAGTCAACTCAAGTAATGTGTGAAACAAAGCACCATCTGGTGCTGTGAACTTGAATAACCTGATCTTAAATGATGCCATACAAATTTCTCTTCGTCTAAACAAGTAAGGCTTTTTAAGATCATAATGCTTTAGAGCTAAACAATCCAATAATTGAGGAAAAAGTACACCAGTTGCACCAGCTTAGTGTGCATGCTATATTTTATTGTGGTCTTTCAAGGTACAACTTTTGGAATTTCTTTATTCAATCAAGATCTACAACTGAATGGAAGAATAATAGAGAATTTATGAACACACTGATAAATTCTTAGTACTGCTCCCTCTCTGCAAGTGTAGTCTATAATGATATTCCCAAACATGGATATTATCAAGATGATAGTACATGGATCTTGATGCATGAAGCACATTTGAGACCAAGGGTGGAAATAGTACCTGTATATATCTATAGTACAACTATATATAGTATCTCATAAGAGCAGATGGACCAAAGCTTCCAGAAATCTGAGAAATTTTCCCTTCAACCTTTATTGTAACTCAGAGATACCTTACTTGCAATATAACTCAGTAAAGGACAAACAAGAGCCTAGACACAGGAGACATAATTAAAACATTACATCAGTGTCAACAATTGACAAAACTACAGGGAAGAAATGAGTCCAACGAGGTTGCTGAATATGTGTTTTTAAATTCATAATATGTTTCTATTCTTCAAGTGTCCATCAGTCAGGTACTTGCCGACACTTGGGGGGATGGCACACTCACAGCCGGGTAATTAAACCAGATTAAATACAGGCCAAAGTCTATTGTTTTAACACATTTCTTTACAACATGAATTGATTGTTATACCTGGCACATTTGAGATATCAAATTGATCTTGATCAGCACATTAATTATGTATGGCTTCCTGATGTCTATGAGGAACATTTCACTACTCAGTAATTGAGAAATTTTTTAATTCCTGCCAAAGTCAAATACACTCCATTGCATACAGTGCTTGATAAATTATGGCCACGTACTGTCAAATATGGCAGAAAACAGTCACTGTGCCCCAACCTGTGCTTGGTCATAATGGGGCTTAGCTTTTGGAGCTAGTTCAGGCAAACAATTCCAGACATGCCTTAATTCTCATTGACATTTGCATATTCTCCTACTGCACTCCTCTGCATGGTGGACTATTCAAGGTACTCTTCTGCTCTGCTGCTCCTGTATAAATAAATGAATAAATAAATAAATAAATACTGCATCATTCTGCATCCTGCTGATTGTAGTTGCCATCCCATGCCCTCCCCTCCATCTTCCCGTTGTGGGCAGGGGCTCATTTTCTCAAGCACCGCAGGCTGCAGGGTCGGTGCATAGATGCCAAACAATCGCTGAACACAGTAATATGGTGACGTACATAAAGCATAGCAGCCAATTGCCTGAAATGAATGAACTACAAGTAAAGTAGTTAATTAATCTGAAGTTGTTCAAATTGAGAAAAATTGTAAAGGTGTTCTTAACTAAGTTTTAATTTGTAAAGTCAACAAACTACAGTGAAATGAGTTTAGGTCACTATTTTCAATAAGGTATTCAATTACAGTTTGTTGCGTATTTACAGTATCTCAGTTAATACTGTAATTAACTACTTATACTTGTTGGTGGCTGACATTCAAGTGTAACTAGTTCAGGCAGGAAACTCGGTTCATTCTGCTTCACCATTGCGGTTGTCTACGTTGGCGAGAGTACTCTAGTCGCAGAGCGGCAACAGCAAAGAGCCTATTACACTGGTCTATTTAAGCACAGTCAGCTCTAACACCTTTGCTGCTCAATCTGAGGCCTCACGTGCAGATGAGAAATGTGTTTTGCTTGCCATCTCCACCCCAGCCTCCACCTGTGTGGTTCTGCTCTGTCTGACAGTGGGGAGATTCTTAAGTTCTGCTCCCTACCTCATTTTGTTGTGGTTTAGAATGTTCTTGCAATGCATGGTAGAGAGAACCTCCAGAGCAGAACCTTCAGTCAAAGAAAAATGTACACGTTCATGTCAATAAATTAATTCAATCCAAATTCATGAGTTTACCTGACTGAAGTTTTGTTCTGGGTCATTATTTCACTTCTGTTGGTGCTTAACATTCCCCCCAGATTCAATTAAAAAAGTGAAATGTTTGTGTTCATTTCTACTCTTGCTGTAATTTTCTCAATTTTGATTCCATGACCCTCATTCGGGCTCTGCACAGCCCTAGCAAGAAACGGTGATATATCCAAAGCCAAGAACATTATTTGCTTATAGTCAGTGGTGTCGTGGTCCCTGGAAAAATGCGTATTCTCAGTTAAGTAGATGGGTAGATTGCTAAGGAGAAAAGGGGTCTACTCTCCTTTGTACTTCAATTGGTTTTTATGCTGTAAATTGTACTACATAAATACATTGATTACATAACTTAATAGAGGAATATAATGCGACTCATGACAGCTAAAATACATAGCAAATATAATATGTTAGTTTAGTCATAAAAATGCTCATAAGTAAGGTCAAAATTATTACTCTAGAAATTAGAGAAGAAATTAAACCGCATAGTGACAGCGTACCTTAGTGTACTTGTCCAATTGGCCTCTCTTTTAAGAGTTTTACTATTTAGGTCGCCGACCCGGTTAAACACGGAGATCCCAACATGTTTTAGAGACTAAAAACGATGTTCAGCCTCAATATGTTTAGTTTTGGGTGATTTAAGGTCTTTTCTCCATAAAAATGTTTTGTGTCTGTGAAGTCTTATCATCAATGGCATGGTTTTAACTACATATTCCTGGAAGCATGGACAATAAAGGAAATAAATGTAACCTTTGCAGTGTTGCGAGCAATACGTGTTTTTTTATATCATGCCTTTACCTTGTTCATGGGTGAGTAAAAAAATTGATTTTCATGACAGTATTGCAGGCAGTACCAAGGTGACACTGGAATATCCTCCTTTTCAGCTGACTATCTGCATTAACATCCACAAGGTTGTAAGATCTTTTATGAGAAAATTTGCAGGGTTAAGAGAAAGCTTCTTTTAAATTGGGGTTGGTTTGTAGAATATGCCAGTGGTTTTGAATAATAGACTGAATCTGGTTACTCTAAAGGACATATGTCAATCCTAAACTCAAGATAAAATCTCTATTTTTAATTATTTCTAGGGTTGGGTGCTAGTGAGTTGTGTCTTTGGAGCCAACAGTTTTGTATTGGTTTGACAGGCATCTGAATAACCTCTTGTCCTGAAATGATCAAGCATTTTGTTAGTGGTCTTCATAGCCTTCATTGTGATCACAAATTCTATTGACTCGATGGAGGTGACTCAAGGGTAGAGTTTGTTTCAAAGTATCTGGTTGAAAGCCTGGGAAAGAAGAGGATTCTTTGCTTTTCTAATTGAGCTGCAGCTGAGTCCATTGCTGTTTGAGGGACTATATCCAAAAAGCTGATATTCTGCTCACTAAAAGAGCATGAGAATTGATTCAATTCAATAATTGGAATAGATTACAAATTTTTTTGACTGGTCAGCTGTATCAGACTAAAGAAAAAGACTATGATCAATGTAATGTCGCTTATGTAGCATTTAACATGCACTTTGAGGGGATTGTCACAGTAAATGCATGTTGACACAAAATTTCCCATAAATAAGTAAGCAAAATGTGGGGCTGTCGCCGTCACCTGTGCTTTAAGAAGATATCTGGACTGAAAAAGAAAGTGTTTTTCTTTTTTTGTATTTTTATTATTTTTTTGCCCCTTTCCCCAACCTGCTCCCATCGCCCTTTTTCTACCACACTGACCAGCTCCCATTGACTCCGGAAGAAGATGCCGTGAAGCGTGATCCTCACCGCTAACGTGACAACTAGCCCTTGCATCTTTTGAACTGTGCAGTGTGTAGCCAATCGCAGGCTACGGTTACCACAGCAAAATAACACAGTCAACATACAGCTTGCTCATACAGCTACATGTGCCTGGCTGACCAGGAGATCGGCTGGACGGCTAACCATTATTGTTCTTAATGAGGCTGAGCCAATTGTTGAGTTACCCATACGGACCTCCAGCCATAGCCGGTATTGGCGTAGCTGGGATCAGAAGCATCTCGGATAGAATAGACAATTGTGTTGCCTGATGAAATTTTGTCAGGGCTCGTAGAGCCAGGTAATGGGGGATATTGGGTTAGAGGCTATTATCATCGGTATGTCTGACTCATAAACCAAATCAAGACGTCTTATCTTTTGCAAAATAACAGAAGTATCTTTTAAAAAAATGATGGAGAGACTTGACCTGTGGAGCATGATGATAGTCGACCTATTTGGATACATTCACGGTTATACTCACCATACAGCTACAACAGCTACAGCGGCCTGGCCAAGGTGGTTAAACCAGACACGTGAATTTTAGGTAATGCATAAAACACTTAATAGGATGTTCTGATTGACAGCAAAATTAAGGTTCAGCGATTGCATTTTGAATCACAAAAGGTGTATGAATACCATCAATTTCTTTCTGAAAAGCGGACATTGGATCATGGCCGAGGTTTATAGAAATTTTTCAAAACTGGGACGAAATTCTCTCTCTGCATTTTGGAGAACAACTGAACCAACTTTGTCCGTATTTTTACTCGCCAAATTCTCTCTGGGCATCAGGCATTTCAAAGCAACTTGTTCAGCTCTTGTAAGATTATGAAGTACTCTATATCCCCTCGACTCTTCCTCATGTTCCTTTAAAGACAGAATGCATGCACATCTCTTTCAACTAGTCAACAGGAAGCATTCACACAAGGGTTTAGCACTTGTGGAACAAAGTAACTTTTAGGCTTAAAGACTTTAGAAGCAGAGGAGCTGAGGTTCCTGAGCACAGACTTCTGTTTAATCTCCTTTACTTGATTCTACCAACAAAGATCACGCCTCACTGAAACTATCCAAGACAGTTAAGGTTTCTGGTTATCTAAGGTGCAGTATTAGCACATGAAATATTGTATGCAAGGAGTCACCAGGAACGGCTGTGGTTGGGGGGGGGGAGTCGGCATGGTGACTGACTGCTTTTCACATTTATATTCAGCGCCGAGAGAATGTACTCAGTTTTACAAATGGCTCTGGCATTCTAATAAATTTTCTGCTCTAATGACTGAGCATATCAGAGTAAAATGTCCACTACAGGTGTTCCTCTGCTTGTTAGGTCAAATCAGGCCACCAATTATTGATTAAAACTATGTATAGCTCATATTTCATCATTATTTGCGATATTTTTTATGTCTGTCTGAAAAGTACATAAGGAGGCCATATGTATGTGGACACTAGTTCATCTGACATCCCAGTTGAGCTCACGTCATTGACATGTTTGTCTCTCCTTAGCTATAAGAGGCCCCACTTATCTGGGTCTGCTTTCCTCCAGAATTTAGAAAATAACTGCAGGGATTTACTCTGACTCCAGAGTGAAAAGCATGAGTGGTGTAAGGCAGTGAGGTTTGTGAGATTCGGCCTGGCTCTGCGTCAACTTTCCAGTGGATCCCAGTGGATTCCTGGGCAGGAGGCAAGGGCTCTGTCCAGGCCCCCCAAGTTCCCCCACACTGATCTTGACGAAACAAGGTATGGACATTGCACTGTTCACTGTCATGCTGAAACCGGGATGGGCTTCACCCAAATTGCAAAAAGCATAAGATCATTGCTTGCGATTGTGTTTACGCATTTCTTTCAGTGAAACAAATACACTTTGCTTGAAGCCATAAAAACCAGTCCCCAGACTAAGAAGTACCTTCACATTTTTAACCGTGAAGCGTGTTTAAAGAGTAGCATGAATATTTCAGTAGGTGCTCACATCCAGGCTGACCATGTTTCCTCATTGATTCCTGATAACACTATCCTGTTTACAATAACTGATTCAGCTCCACAGAAAACTAATTTTGCTGTACCATGCTTGTTTGCGGACAGGAAATAAGATGACACCAGTTGACCTGATTTTAAAATTGGCGATTATCTTCATCTTGCTTACTGCTAAACTGACTGCTCCTTGCAGTTTACTGGCACATTGCATCTACGACAACGTAGCAACATTTCCTATTTTGAAGTTCCAACTGGAAGCTCATTAGAAGAACAGACTTTCAGGGTAAAAAAAAAAATGACAATGGCTGTTAAACAGTTACTGAACCATTTCAGTTAAGTTACAGGCTACTATTAAAAGGTAAAATGAGAACAGAAATTATGGAGAGGGTCTGTGCAGGGGTTTACAGTAGGTAGATACTTAGCAGTGGTTCTGCAGACCCTTTGTACTCTGAGAATATACAAGGAGAATGTACACTTTGGCTCTCAAAACAGGGGCAAATAGATACATGAGAAAATCCTGAATTAAAATATATGCAAATGCTCTAAAAACTAGCACCTTATGCACATTGGAAGCACCGGATCTTATGGAGATGAGGAGAACAGTAAAACAAGCGGCGCAGTTTAGCGGTGCAATAAAAGTAAGGGAAGGTAAAAATATATGGAACATAAAATGGGAGACAAAGAGTATGAAAGTAAAATTTAAGAAGGTCCTTACAGAGATGGCTTTTATTTCACTCTGTCACCGCAAACGTCTCAGCCTTTCGAAAGGTTCAACAGGTCGGGATGTTAACCCTCAGAGCGCTGAAAAAAATTTTTTTTAAATACAAATTTAATTATCTTGTGCTGTTGAAAACCTGTCATGTGATGACTTGTTACCCCTTGTCACTCCGGCGGCCTGTCCGTTTGTAAAAACAAACTACGTCATTTACGCAGCTTGTATGTAACGTGAGATAATCGTGCCACATATTTTTGGAAAGCTTAGATTCTTGTGATTCAATTGATGCCATTTCAAAATATAATCATCACAGCAGCTTTAATCAATGGCTGTGCCAGACCGCAAACAAACAAACGAACAGTTACAAAACTGATGTAACTCACCAATGAAGCCTCCTAATACTTCTCCAGTCCAACATATCCCCTCAAACATGGTCTTGTGACATCCACAAAGTTCCAGTAAATCCAATCCAGTTAAGTATTTAGTCCAAAACACATTATTATACCGGTCAATATCCACGAACAGCTGCGGCACCGTTTGAAATGAGCCGATGGATATCCACAAAGTCCGCTGTATTTGTAGTCATAGCTCCGGAGCACATGTAACCAGTACGGAGCCATTGGATGGACATTTTAGGCAAAGTTACCAGGGTGATAAGGGGTTAACCCTCTTACCCTCCTCTTATGTAATAATCTGTCCTGACACACTGACCCCCCACCCCCTAAAAAAACTGTGCATGGCGTCTGTTATTTATTCAAAGTCTGGCAAGTGAAATTATTACATTTGGTGGTATTATCAATGCTCAGAACAGTTTAGCCTTTGAGAAAAGCCTAGCTTTACAGGGGAAAGTGGAATGTTCTTACCACTGTATTATTTCTATCATTACTGTTTGCTACTCCCTCAGTATCGGAGAAATCAGTTATTTTTCGAGGATTTGAATATTTTGTGTGCCTACAGCTCATTATGCAGCCATGATGTGATTTGAATACAATGTGTAACAAGGTGCTCTGTATGCATCCCTCCTTCGACGTTAAGTTTCCACAGTTCTTCATTGCGTATTGTCAGCTGACGCACGAGTCTCCTTTTCTCTGGCTGCCACTGAAATGCTTTTGTATACATGGGTCTGGGGTAGTGCCAATCAATAATGCTACTGTTGAAGTCCATTTGTGCTATCGTTACACCAGTCAATTCACTGATAATTATACAGCATCGATGAGAGTTTTCAGTGGCTTCCATGGAGCATTTATCCTGCAGTGAACAAATACAAGAACATTTCACATTAATTATTCTGTTTGAGGGGTTCAGTAACAAGCTGATGAAAGTATTTTGGTGTATGGGACTTTGAGAGGAATAGTATGTGATAGCTTAGTTTGTCTGAACTTAGCATTAGTCATTACATTGAAAGTTGCAGAGGTGTGGCAGTATTCGCACCAAGATGGTTTGATGGTTTTCATAAAATGCTTCTGTTTTACTTGAATCTTGCTTGTAAACATGCAAGCTGTAGGACAGCTTTCATAATGCAAATTTTAAATCCAATCCACTCAATATTTGCTAACGGGATTAAGTAAGAAGTTTAATGAAAGCAGTACAGGGCCATATTGTGCATGCATAATCTCAGAGCTGTGTTAGGAATAAATAAGGTGTTTGATGATAAGCTTCACTGAAGAACTGATGCTGGAAGAATGAGAGCAGCAGGTAGATAACAATACCCCAGCAGAATGTTTATTTAATTCCCTTTTTAACATTAAGCAGTTCTCTCATACAACTGTCCTAATAGCTGAGCCAAAGCACGTCCGCTTTTGTCATTATAACGCCTCTGTTGTTTATGACTGACATCATGCTGCTCAAAAGTGAACATAATGCTGGAAGGCTTCAAATGATGAATTCTCTCAATCTAACCATTTCTTTACCATAAAGATGTTAAAACGAGTAATGGTTCCAAGCAATTGTAGTTTGTCAATTTTTCTGACTTGGATGAATTATATTTATGCACCTCAAGTGCTGATGACCTTTAAAATGAAATTAAAGGGTTGCTCCCACCAATATTTTGTCGGACTACCTTTAGCTTTGGCATTGTTTTGACAATCGTAGGCAATGTCACACCATTAATTTCTGTCTGCAGCTACTGTAATTTTTGGTTGAGCTCTCATACTGACTTAATTATAGGCCCTTAACCCATTACCCTCATTGGCAAGATTTTCTTCTAATTTCAACAGAATGCTTCCCCCACAGTTGGCGGGAGATATTACAGCAATGAACGCTTTCACTGTTATGGGGTGTGGGGCACAGTTACGCAAGATCAATGAAAATTATCAAAAATGCTGGCAGTGGCTGGCAACTCAAAAAAGTTCACTGGCGGAGAAAGTGTTGAGCATTTCTTCGCATAAATTCTATGGGTCACTCTATTTTTTTTTTTTTGGTTGGGCAGTGTAGTTTATCTGTGGTCTGAAGTGGGTTAAATTCCCGTTGAGTGAAACACTTTTTCATTCCAGTCTTATTTTTGATTTATTCAGCCTTTGTCTGCAGTGTTGAATTACAAATATTTCACACATTTCAGTGTGATCGAATTCTGTGATCATATTTGCAAAACTGTGTTTGTGGGAGGAAAAAGGTACACTAGCAATCAATTGCGAGCCAGTGAAGATAAATATTATCAAATTCAAACTGTAGTCAGACCTTTTTTTCTCTCTGGTTGCCGTGTAACCATTAAGCCAAGTTGTAATTACGCCCCACTGCACAAATCATGAGCACAGTTTCATCTTCTGCAAGTATTCCTTTGTCAATCAAACAATTCAAACTTTGCCTGCTTTGCATTAGTACAGTCTGTGATGGTTATTAAATTAAACAGTGCCGCAGTCAGGCAAGGGCTTTAGACCCACATCTTCAAATGGCCGTCTTTAATGCCGGCTGACAGTTTTTACTCCCAAACAGTCAGGCCATTTTCATTCCAAGAAAATGAAGAAATCAGCGCCAGACAGAAATGTGGAGAGAAATTCTCGTTATGGTTCGAATTACCTGTGAACAGATTTCGATTTTCCAGCTGAGAGCTTTCATTGACTAGCGGAGTCAAATTTTCTGTAAGAGACGCGATGTGATGCCTGTTGAATGAGAATGTTGGGAACCCACACTCCAGACGCCACTGGCCCTTATCTCTATGCTTTATCGGGTGTATTTTATCAATCTCTGAGGGTTTTTCTCACTGATTATTGTTCAAAATGGTTTTATAAAACTTCTTGGTTTTGCGTTGAGATCTTTTTCCACGTTTTACACATTTCCATTGACAAATAGATTCTAATCTAGGGTTGTTGCCTCTATCCCTATCAATACAGTATTGAATTCCTCACTAGCTCAGAGCCTGGCACATTATCCATTAGTTATAGCAACGGGAGGAGCTTGAAAAGGCTTCCAGATTGCATCATGTTGAATAGTCCAAAATAGGATGTAGAATAGTGCTACAGCAATTGAAATCCAAAAAGACCATGTCTGACTGAAATGACTTAATAAAACTCCAATACACAAATCACTAGGCTGGTTTTCCTTGTCATATGCAATACATTCAATAATAATAATAATAATAATAATAATGCATCAATTTTATATAGCGCTTTTTTGGACACTCAAAGACGCTTTACAATGGAGGCATTATTCATTCACACTCTGATGGTGGTAAACTACGTTTTTGTAGCCACAGCTGCCCTGGGGCAGACTGACGGAAGCGTGGCTGCCAGTATGTACCTTCAGCCCCTCCAACCACCACCAAACATTCACACACAGCCATACAGGAGGGAGGGAGGGTTCCTATATTGCATGTTTTGGATGGGTGGGGGAAACCGGAGTACCCGGAGGAAACCCACGCGAACACGGGGAGAACATGCAAACTCCACACAGAAAGGCCCCAGGCCGGATTCGAACCCACGGCCTATATTCAAGGATATAGCCTCTTCTGCAATCCATCATTGTGACTCAGGCTTACCTGTATTGTGCAGATATAAACAAAGAATGTTATTAATTGTATTCTTCGTACATATTAAATAAACTTATTTGGTCATGTGCACTGTAAACACAGATATTGTGGCAAAGGTAAATGTTTTGTGGAAACCTATTACTTCAAAAAAATTATGTTAGCCAGCTGAATTGCATTGTTTCGACAGTACTGAAAGAACATTAGGTTAAAGTTAAGACAGTACCACGTTTTTAAGTGCTGAGAACACAAAATCACCAAGTTGGCTTGCACAATTTTTTTGAGGTCATCAGTTTCCACAAAATAGAGTGCACCACACTCTCAGGGGTTTACAGTGTAGACTACAGTGTAAAAGCCAATATGTGAAAATATCCATGCCAGTATAGCAGTCACATCATCACAATTATTAAGGTCATGGGTCTCAGTGGAACGTGGTTCTCTGAGGTCACAAGTAGATCGCTTTATATCACAGGAAAATACAAGATATAATCTCACGCAACTTCATTTAAATGACGCTCCCACGAGTGTCATATATTTTGCATGGCAAGCGCCCCCTGAAATAAAATCAAATCTCAATATTCTGCTCTCCATCCGGTTTCATATTGTGCTGGCAGGAAATTATCGGCTAGTTCTGTGTGGTTGGAGGAAGATGATGACTGACATAGCAATCTGTCTGTTCATTTATTGCTACCTGTCTGCTCTTGAACACTATTTCAGTCTGAAAACATTTTTTACCAGAAAAGCACTCGGAGAGCGCAGACCTCTGCCAATATTGCGATTTTCAGTAATGGTGGTTTTCTTCTGGATCTAGTTCCCTGGCTTTTGAAGATACAGTAAATCTGGTGACACCTTCCAAATTCTGCAATATCTTGGCTACATAATGGTGTTTGTCGCATGTTTGTAGCTTCATTTGTTCTCTTCCTATAATGAAAGTTCCAAAGGTCCCCTACTTTCGCATTCTGGATCATAGTATCATAGTATCCGGAATTATTCCATTTTCAAGATCAGTCTTTGATATATTGTAGAACATTTTCGAAACTTGTCCTGTATTTTTTTTTCCAAGTGCTCTGACCGTTTTTGGTGGAGTTATATGCATAAATGTGGAAAATGGCCCTATCTCCTAATGTTAAAGAATCCTTTAAAAAATTCCTGGATCCAGATTGAGACCCGGATCACTTCCAAAATCTAATCATTTCTTCCTTATACCAATCTGTACAATTCCTGAAAATTTCATCTAAATATGTCCTTAACATTTTGAGTTAGTTTGGGAACCAACAGACAAACAAACAAACAGACAGACAAACAAACAAACAAACAAACAAACAAACCCAGTCAAAAACATAACCTCCTTGGCGGAGGTAATAAATGAATGTTTATCTCAACATGTAAGATAAGAGCATGTGGTGAATGTGGTATGAGAGATATACAGGCATACCTTGTACAATTTATATGTGTGTCGCCTATGAATGCACAATATATTTGCAAAAGCATCTTACCTTTTTTCATATGGCCTACAAATGGATCTCTGTCACTACCAGACAAGTTTTATCTAAACGATTCTCTCAGTCAAAACACCACAATATTTCAGTTAAACATGCTCATTTCTATTTTATGCCTCGCTCATTTCGGATTATCTAAAAATCCGTATTCAGATAAAAATGATTTTATATCCAAAAATGGGTAGTGGCCCCTCAGCAAATGTAAAGTTAGCATTTTTTTCACCTTGAAGTGGGTGTGTGTGTACATACTGTTTGCTCTTCAGTGTTTCTCTCATAAATAACTGCATGTGTCTGTGTGTCTCTATAAGAAATATAACTTTAATAATAAAAATTCAATGCGGGGACAAACATTCAAGCCCAGGACTGGCAACTCCATCCTGGGAGTGGCAGTGTGTATGAAGGCTAAAGGAGCTAACTGCATGTATCCAATGCTGGCTAACTCATAGTTTAAATCAGAGTAAGGCATTTTATGTGAGGGACACATCAGCTGCCATTCATGTACTTTAAAGTCAGCGTATCTTAAATGGCAGATGTTGTACACGTTGGGGATTAAGTCATCAAGGCGAGAACTTGGCACAAGAACTAAGGACAGATACAAGCTTCATTGACCTTTGGTTCGGACATTTGACAGAACAACTGGCACACATGAGATCCATTTCACAGAGCTAAATATTTCGACCGATGTAGGTAAGTGTCTCACTCAACGAAGGGTAAATTGGTACAACGGCAGTGTTCCTCTTGAGTATAAACCGCAATCTGTGATTTGTTTAGCTGATATGCAAAGCCACTCAGTGTGAGAACCCAGCCTCTGTGGTCTGCAGCATGTTCATCGAGGATTTACTCATCTCACTGGATACATTCAAGCGTATGTTCAGTCTCAGTAACTCCCAAGATGTTATGGCTCAGAATAGAACATAACACAATGGGAGCTATATTTAGCCGCACAGAAAGTTTGTCAATGTAGAAAACCTCTGGAGCACTCAGAATCCTAAATCAAATCCGATGGAGTTTTACATTTTATCATGATAGAGCCTCTGATCCACTATAAGCTCTGCCAAAATTGACAATAATACGGAGCAAGCATATTTGAGATGATGGGTCAAGTCAAGGGGAAATGATGTAACTACATGGTAACCAAGACATACAGTTGCAGCACACAGCACACCGGTAGTATAACTGACATTTTTAACACCACCTGCAAAGAGAATTGTTATTGCTGTCAGTTCCTGACGGGAATCACCATGAAAAATTCTTTCTAAAATATAAGAAAGGATATGACAGCTCTCCTGTTATGATTATGGCATCAGTTAGTTTAAGGATTATTAAAGGATTATTTAAAAAAAGGACTTTATTTGCAACTGCTATAATTTAAAGTTCAGCAATAGATACTGAATTATGTGTGTGGTGTCTGTCACTGCTGAACGGGGTCAATATTGCTGCCATAGCAATAATACAAACATCAGGCATGCTTGAATCAAGGAACAGGGCGAAAAAAAAAGGAAACAAAAAACAAAGTAGGAAAAAACATAAGAAAAAAGTAAGTGATATTTAAGTTTAATAGAAATGTGTGAGATGTGAATACTCAAAGTGGACATGTTACACTCTCTGTGATTTGTGCATCCACACATGGTAGTTTAGAGTAGTTTAGCTGAAACTTCCTAATGAAAGTAGTTGTTTATACACATGTATTTATAGGTTTATTTTTATAGTGTACAATGACTATGATTGGTACACACTTGCAGAATTTAGTTCGCCATTTTGAATTCATTAGTTTGAGAGGTAAACAACACCAAAGCGTGCCCTGGGTACGTTTCCCGAAAGCTTAGTTGCTATGTTGGCAAAGGTCTTGAGGCCTGGTTCAAACTATGTAAGTTAGCAACAAAGCTTTTGGGAAATGTACCCTAGATCAGTGTTCCCCAACCCACTCCTGGAGGCCCACCTGTCCTGCTTGTTTTAGATCTCTCCCTGCTCCAGCACAGGTGATTCACATGATGAGGTTGTCATGAATCAGCTTTAGGGGGTGATTAACGAGCTGATCATTTGAATCACCAGTGCTGGAGCAGGGAGAGATCTAAAGCCTGCAGGACAGGTGGGCCTCCAGGAGAGGGTTGGGGAACACTGGTCTAGAGTCTTTGCACTGAGGCAAGAAAACATTTTGAAGAATCTACTTAAGCCTGCTGTACATCTATGTTTTTTGTGGGTAGTGGAGTGGAGAAACGTAAATAACTAACATGCCAGTGGTGCATTTTGTCATAAACAGTATCAAATTAATTATTTTTCAGTGCTATGATACTTAAACAATGATGTCAGAGTGGTCTCCAGGTTATTTCCAATGGCACAAAAGACAGCATGATGTCAGTCCGTACATACATCACACCCTCAGCCCCACCAAAGAGCATGTTGTGAAATTCACTCAACTGCAACTCATGAATACAAACCACCCTCCCCACCACCAGCCCCCTCATCTAAGCTCTACTGCAAATGTTAGACACAGGTTGTGTTCTTAAATTAAAGTGATCCATATCATTATGGTAATATGAAAATCAAATGCATGCATTTCTGCATTACAGTCTATTTAAGTAATAGTATATCTGTGATGTGTAATTTTATCTGTCATGTCTGAATGACTACCAGGGCTGATTCAGCCTTCATTTGCATTAGGCAATAAACATTATAGGCCTATGTACAGAGATCTTGGCCATTAATAGGAATTTACAACATCGACACTATGTAGTTAATCTTTTCTATGTTTTGTTTATTCAAAATCAATACTTAATTCATATTTCCTGGGGTAAGTGCGCTTTAATGGCCATGACCACGAGCAGTAGTGGTGCTGAGGATGTTGCAGCTCCTCCATCTCAAGGGGCTGCACCCAAACCCTGAGACGCGGAAGGAGCCCAGGTCATATTTTAATGTTTTGTTTCATTCTAAGGGACTTTATTTTATTTTTTTTCTCATGTTACACACAATTCTTCTGGTTCCTGCCAACAGGGACAAATGAATATTTTCCTATGTTCAAAAAATCATTTGGAGCAGCGTTACTTTACCGTATCTGGTTCAGCCGCACAAATGTGAAGTTCTGCCAGGAAGTCAATTCAAGCTCTACCTCAGAGCTAACAACAAATTTAGGATTTTTTTTCTAAAATCCAAAATCCAAAAACTTGCCACTCCAATTAGCAACCAGATTTCCCCAACAACTGCCTCATTGACAGCAACCTTGAAACAGTTGTCTGCACGCAAGAGGACAGGCAAGCAGCCGCTAACTTAAGCCCATTGGGTGCAGTGGTGGCGGAACAGTCAGCACTGGTGAAGAGGGAATGTGTCACTGGCACCAGCACACGAGTTGCAGCTAAAGAATTACAATCAAAGATATGGCAGGCAGCCCTGCTGAATTTGACTTCCCTCTCCAGCCAAAGGATTTTTAATTTCCTATGAGGCGTTTTGAAACAGAAAAGTTAACCAGTGCATTCAACCAGCCTGGTTTGAAAAATTCTTCCTGCTTTATTATGAGGAAGGTTGTGACTGGGTCGTGCTTTCTATCTGTTACACCAGTTGACAAAAGCCTGGTGTGTGAAGACAGTGCCAGACTTGACTGCCCTTACTTGTTCAGGGTGGCAGATAAACTAACTGGTGCAGAGCCACCCAAAAATTCACAGACCAGGAGGAACTGTATTATGCATTGATTCAGTTCAAAGAGATACATTAGCTGCTCTAGGTCTGAAACAACTGACCCATCTGACAATGTACTCGGTGACATTTTGTAAAACTTTGACATTGCCCAGATGACGGACTTTATTAGCATTGCATCAAAATGCGAAAACATTTTTGGAGTTATATGAGCTAAGTTGACCTCAACATTGTTGAGAAAAAATGCAGAAATATTAAAATGAGAGTGATTGTGGAGTGGTGAGCGATTGAGCAGTTAAACCCATTTGTGGTTCATTAGTGTCACAGTGGGGTCAGAGAATAATACTTTAGATGCAATCATACATAAACAATACAACCAAAGTAACGTCTACTCTTAAAGGCTTTATCAGCGATATGACATCACTATTGTTCACAGTTGAAACATTCTCAAAACACAACAGAGACGCTCGCCCCTCCTCTTCAGAAGCTTGGAACATGAACGCGCTTTTCGTAAAGTGAAACTTCTGAGTAAAGCTGCTTTCACATCGGATATAAAACAAATTTTTCGAGTGACAGATTACATTCAAAGTCAATGCAAAGACGCGAATACACGCGAAATGCAGGTATGGTTGTGTCCATCTTTACCGTCTTTTTTCCCTAAGCGCTCTGGTCAACAAAATGGCACATGCCCACAAATTGCAATTTGTTTTGAGCTCTGACTAATTATCTGTAGTTACTCCAAGTGTCCATAGTCCCATGTCTCTTTAGGTTAGCTGTAGAGATGAGTGCTTCGGATGAGGTGATAAATCCCACTTTGGAAAGTAAGTGAAAGTACGCAAAAAATAAACACATAAAATTGGTTGCATTTCATATTTAAAATGAATAATAAAGTGTGGCAAGAACAGGCCATTCAGCTCATAAAGGCTCTCACCATTTTCCTACCACTAAAGTGTAACTAATACTCACTGGCACTGATTCAAGCCTGGTCTAGAAAACTCCCATAGTTTCTGCCTCTGCACTATGACCTAGCAAACTATTCCACACTATGACCACAGAATGGGAAAAATTCTCATTCCATGTTGAAACCGAATTTATGTCTGGCGCCAGTACCTACTACTGAGGTGTTCAACGCCTGGAATTTGTGCTGCAATGCACAGCATTTATTCTGAAGCAGCCAGCCAGTGGGCAATAAAATGTGGTCAAAAGGTTGTCTGGTCAGTTGTGTTCTGTCAGGAAAGCCACTCAGCTGTGTCAGTTCTCTCTGTCACTCAATCTCGCTGACATTCACTCGCCTGCAAGAGCAAGAATGTTTTAAAATGCACGTAGATGAATGCATATGCTCAAATCACTTCTGAAATGTTTTCCGTAATGGCAAGTTTGTATCACTCACAAGACAGTCTTTTCTGTCAGACAAACTATTTTCACAGATGGCTATATACCAAACTGCCCTTTTGCAAATGTGGTGAGTTTTGAACGCATGGCAGCGGTAGAAAGTCTCTGGATATGTCGTACATCAAATCTAATGGACCTAAATGGAGCTAAAAGTAGATATTGTAGTAAGAAAATTGATTCATACTTCAGACATTTCAACATGCCATTTCATCGTCTCAAAGGTATTTTATGCTCCATTTGCTTGATATTTGGCATGTTCTGTTCTCACACGGTACTTAAGCTTTATTAATACTGTCTCAATGGACAGTGTGGACTACAGTAGCGTGACTGCACTGTCAGCGTTTATAGCAGTTCATGCTAATTTCAGACAGGCATGCTTTCAGGAATTCTGTACCCCATGAGAAGGTCCTACATGGGACTGTACCACCCCAAGCTATCCTATCTATGATGAATCACAGCATTACCATTTTGAGGGCCCCAGTTATTCAGAGCTGTTGTAATCATCCTAATTCCACTTTACAAACCATGCCCACCCCCCAATAAAAACAAATAAATAAATAAATGGCATTCTTCCCAAGCTTGCAGAAATATTTCTCACATAAAATGATGACACCCTACAATCTCAGATGAATAATACCGACACGGACAATATTTGTTAGTCTATAATTTCTGTCAACTGCCCTGATTATATCCTCATTGGGAGCAACAGACCAGTCATTAAAGAAGTCCTTCTAATCAATTGCTCTGGTAAGGAGTGAGTACCCTCGCATTGATTGATCTGAACCTGAGTGTACACTGCTTCATTTGAAGTCCTTCAACAACAATCACGCCATTCTGTGAGACAGCTGACATGCTGTGTTCTAGCAAGCCAGGGCACAGCCCCATGCATCCTCCGCAAACAGCTTTCAACTAAGATGGGCGCGTGACAACAAGGCTATGAACACCTGTCACACAAACTAGACCCGAGAAGGTGGTTGAGGGCAGCAGTGGGATTATATGTGTCCCACAGACCAGTCAAAAAAAAAAAAAAAAAACTCAAACAGTAAATGTGACTTTATTTTCTGGCTGTGTAACAGGAACATGACAAAATAACTGATGGTTGTCATTAATTAATCATGATCATTAATCTTTAATTCGCCTTGGGAATCCGCTGTACACACATTTGTGCATTTGCAAGATGCTTGTTTTCGTTGTTGATGTTGTTGCTTCCGCTATTATAGCTGTTGTTTGGCGATGAGATGGCTGGCAAAAATCCCTTATGGCAATTTTTTCAACACTTTTCCGCTCCCGCAATGGCTTTCCACCGAATTACTGCTGCCTTGTTGTGGCCATAAGTGTTACTGGATCTCATTTTTCTCAGTTCCCGCTCACACAGATGAAGCAGTAATCCACTGGCCTTGGGAAGAATAAACTAATCTGGAGGATCAGATGGCCGTGGGTAACCAGACTGTTTGAGGCTGGCCAGAAAGACACAAGGGAGACTCCACCGACGTGAGTGACATTCACTGTTTCACTTCTTTAAAATGTATACAAAACACTGTGCAAATACATGCAAAACTGCTTGATGAGATTAATTAACAGAATTAGAATTTATTATATTCAATTTGTTTCAAGATGTTGCTCATGCCTCATCATATAAAACGTCAAGAAGAGATGTATTGCTTTACCGTACAGTATATTCACAATCATTAGTCTCAGTCAGTATGCTTGCTAATTTCTTTTATTACATTTCTTGCATTTAATTTGACTTTTTCTTTTCCTTCCCAAGTGATTATACAGTTTTTATTTCTAAATTAGCAACAATTTATTGGTCACTTTTTAATGATATAGGAGGTCCTCTGTGAAGAGTTGATTGTTGCTAGTGTTTTACCAAATAAAAATGAGATTGATGTGGTTCATTTGTGACTGCTGGAAAGCTCTTCCTAACCTGGCTGAGGCACACTGGATTGAAGTGGATTTCAAACTGTGGACTTAAGGTGCATGAAAGAATCAGATTGATGATTTACGCATCAGAAGGGCTGCTGAAACTAGCCTTTGGCTACTGGCTGATAGAGCTAAAACACACTTCCTGGTTTTCATTCCTGCAACCCTGCTGGGATTAAAATGCGACTCATTCTAGCAATCACAGCCGTGACACACAAAATCAAGCAGGCACGCATGCAGGCACGCACACGCATGCACACTCACACACACACACAGGAGTCGTAGGGTCTCGTCATGACCACCAACATAAATCATGGGAATGCCGTTCCTCACATGGCTTACTGGCTGGACGCACAAAAAACGAGGGACTTTACGAGAGCTTGACAATCCCTGTAATACAGATTTTAGAACTGGGATCGTGGTTACTTGACACGCAGGCGAAGGTAAAGTTGGCTATGCATGGTTCTCATAAGCCATTAACACAGCCTCACTGAGTGTGTAAGGTCCTTGAAGGCTGAATCCAGCTCTGCAGGCGCCCAATCAAATGGCAGCTTTTAATGACCCTTGTGCGATTATCATGCTCAACTCGGTGGCAGCAGTTAGAAGTCAGACTAAACGTGCTGTAATTTAAAAGTATTGATTCTGTCCGGAAAAAATTGCCATAAAGATTCATCAGCAGCCATTATGTTTTATAATTTAAAAGGTCCCACTGGATGTCAGTCGCCCAGCATCCCACCAGGGAAAAGAATACCTCTCTCTCATACAGCAGACTATCAATGATGCGCACCTGCTGTTTAACTGCATGAAGCAGCAGTCTCTTACACGAACACTTTCTGCCTTAGTTTATTACATTTTCATAAACTGACAGATGCTCTTAGCCAGAATGTTAACCATTTGTGAAGAACATCAACGTTCCTATTGAGTACAAAATGGGCACTGAGGCTTACTTATGAGTTTATAAAATTTAACTGTAATGATAACCTGACTAGAGAATTGGACTTGTGGCAAAAGAGGGCACTATTTGATATACCATGACAATACACAGACGTCCAAGAATGTCAGGAATATTTTGTTCTGACCACGGCATACCAAGATTATCTGTGTGAATACAATGGGGGTGCACATTCATTTTAGATTTTTTTTGAGAAACATCACCACCTATCTCTCTGAGTGGGTGAGTGTGCACTCCCAAAATCCTATGGATAAATTCACCCATTAGCTATACCTTTAACATTCTCCAAAAGGAATTTAAGGAGAGAAAGATTTTTATTTTTTAAAAATCCAAAATCTGTGCTGGCTCTTTTTTTTTCTTGTCTCGGAAGTTCTGTCACGTTGCAGCCGAGAGAACATTAGTCACACAAGAGTTGTGGACCATGCTGGAGAGCTGTGCTGTTGCACCCTTCATTAACTTTCTGCTGGCCCGAAGTCAAATGAAATATTTGAGGTGAACTGTGGCATTGGCTGCGAATGTCAGCTGAGGCGAGGGAAGCACATTAGCTGTTCGAGAGAGAGAGAGAGACATCAGTAAACATCTCACTCTTTTCCTCTTCATTAAATGTGCTAACAGCTGTAAAGTCTCCAGCACAGATGTACTCAAACTCAGATTAGTCTACTTTATTTGCTTGGGTAAGGATTCTTTTCACGCAATTGACTTGGCTTTTTAGCTCCAATCCATTACTGTTGACAGAGCAGGAATATTTCTGGGCTACTTCTGGGCGATTAAATATCTTTAGGCTCAAGTAAAAGCTTTAGCATATTTTATACATTCATTGAATGGTTAAGACCTTGAAATAAGCTGGATACTACCTCACCATTCATGTTAACAATGTTAATTAAGATGGGTTAATATTCACGCATTGGGAATTCTTTCCCCCAAAAGAATTCTTTTCTGTTTTTTTTTTTTTCCCATTATAAGTGCATGTCATTGAGGAAAGGAAGCAGTTATCACGAGAAAGAAAGGTAACTTTGGCATTATACACCAGCACTGCAGGTGCCCCTCATCTGAACTTTCCACATGGCCGTACAGTAGTAACCTGGCAACCTGAAACTGCCTTAAGCTTTCTTGTTTCCAGGCCCTCCTTTTAATGCCATCAATTATTTAAAAAAAGGAAGTGCTGCTACAAAAGACATAATAAAAGGCCAGTGTTCGTTGAATGTTGCATGTTGTACCTGCACAGACAGACATTAATTGGAGTAGAATTAACTAAATTGATTAAAGAGTGCGATTATATTTTTAGATGGGTTTTCACAAAACTTTCAAATGAGAATTAATGAGGGTCAACTGCCGTTATGCTCTGATAATTCTTTGCATTTTCCACATTTTTACCAATTTAGTTGCTCTTAGATCAGGGTCCAAAATTGATTTAAATTTCTTTTCTGTACATCGTCTAGGCTGCAAATTGGCTGTTCAGTTCACCATTTCTTTTCGCTCCTGCTCCCCTAGTAAACCACAAGAAGACTCATGACTCATTGTGTCTCTGTCTCCTGTGCATACTCCGTTCTGGACAAGGGACTTGATTGTCACCAAACCCGGGATTTATAGGTTCCAGCAATTACCACCGACCAACACCAGCAAGGATTTTGTTTTTAGCAAGCCGCTAAGCACTAGAATGGCAAATGTCTTATTCAGGTTAAAGAAGAATTACAGAGCTTGCAAAGTCCTTTTGAAATTCAAAATGCAAAAATTATCAGTGGAGTCATTTGATGTGATTCATTTGAGAATTATGGGTGCAAAAACTCCCTCTCATACCAATGGCAATAGTGAACGCAAAGAAACATCAATTCACGGCTTGATAATGTGAACAAGACCAGAGACCTCCATTTCAGCTTCTTGGTGTGTGGAAAATGTCACATCACATCTCTGTGCTTGTCAACTTCTTATCAACCCACAACATCTTTGTCCTTCATATCAAATCTGTAATATTTGTTTCCAGCTATCATGGTTAAACTGCACAGATAAAGAGCTCAGGTAATCTCATTAGCAGGCCACAATCCAAAATGTCACTACCTCAGGAACCACACTGATAGGCCAGATTGTCTGTTAACAGTGGCTGAATCCAAAGGTAAGGATGAAACGCATTAGTGCGACTGAAATATGAATTGACGCAATGTCCAAAACTTTGTCAGCCAACATTAATGTCTCCCGTGGTTTAAAATCGATCATCACGTTTGCCACAGTGCATAGGTCAAACCCTCCATACCATGCTGTATACATAGAAATGCACATAAGTACAGAATTGTGCAAAAGTCTTTGGCACTCTGCACTTTTTTAAATTTAATTCTATGCAATATGTTTACTTTTTGATTCCGTATGAGAGATCCTGCAGATAAAAAGTAAATTTGAAATTCCAAATTCTGATTTTAAAAAAGTTTCATAAATTAATGTTTGTATTCCATTAAAAAAAAGTTGATACAGATATTATAGTCTTGACAGAGCCTTAATGTCAATATCATCATGGCTTGGAGGGATAGATGCAAGTGAAACAGTCTGCAGGAGAATGGTCGCAAGTTTTCCACTTCGCTTTGAACAAGCAAATGCCAATCATCTTATAAAACTGGACAGTCTCTCAAATTTTTTGGCAAGAGGTAGCTACACCATATATTGGCTTAATATAGTTTTTGACAGTTTCCAGCTCTGTTTAGTACATTTCTCAGTTATTAGAAACTTCAAATTTCATCTTTTTTGCAAGCATATTTGCCCTTTGAAATAGCTTTAAATGTCACTAAGACTTTTGCACAGCATTCTATGTGTACATGCACATATAACTGAGTAACTGTTGAAGGAGCCAGCGTGGTGTCTCGCAGTTTTGGCTGAGATCGACTCTCAGCTGGCATCGTTACCTCTGCCTTATAAAGAAAGGTGGAGAGCTGTTCTGCGGCTTATCCATTTCTGGCCAGGAGCCCACTGAGCCTGCCAGTAAAATCCTGGATGACTTAGCTCAGGCGCAAATCACCAGGGTAAACGCGACCCAGCATGAAGGGACCCTATAATGGAGCTCACAAGGGGAGAAACAGTATTGAGTTTGAGCATCCCTTGTGGCATCTCTGAGCTCACACTGCCAACGATCCATAATGGGGGAAACCAATACCTTCCACCCTCAAAAGGAGGGGAGAAAAATCGACGAAAGACACAGGTGTGAAAGCTGAAACAAGTGAGTGAAAGCAGAGACCTGAGTATATACTCATGGCACTGATGGCAATGATCCAAAGCCAGATCTTATCAGTGTCTGGGTATACGGTGAGATAACAGAGAGTATATCACCACCATTGCGAACCTGCTTTGTAATTCATAGAATATGGCCTAGCTGGAAGTTTGTGCAACACTAATACTTCGAGGACTGATTAGAACAAGAAACTGAGCTCTTGCACTTATTTTGTCTGACCAGCATAATTTGATAATGAGTACCTCTGATTTCACTGAAAAATAATGGGATATCTGACTGAGACAAAAATGATCGAGTGTGTTTGCCTTTCAAGGTTTTAATTGATGCTGTTTTTTTTCCTGTCAACTGTGGGGCTTGTAAACGCAGAACATTAATGAAAGACAAAGGCCTCTTATACAAGCTATTAGATGTCTAAGGTCGAAGCAAAAAAAAAAAGACTATTGAGTCAATCATTTAACTTGAATTTGCAATGACAGGACTGAGCAAACTCATACCTATCCCTAGAAGGGGTGGTGGCCATAGATTAATAGATGTCAAGCTGGGCTTTAACTACAGGTTGGTGGCAGGAAATCATTCTAATGAATAAATGAATTAGGCACAAGAAATGGGTAAATTATTTTGAACATCCCTGCTCCTGGTTCAGGCAGTTTTATAAATGCCCTGTTGGCCACATTTTGTTTCCTTCACGTAGTGACCAATGTTAGGCTGAGCTTCTCCGTCAAGGCCTGTCCCACATTAGAATTGCAGATAGTCTGCAACAGTAGCCAGATTCATTCATGAACCTTTCCTGCCAATTCAGGGGATTCTGGACAGCCATAGTTTATCTCCAAAATACATGGTGTTTGCTAGCCTACTTTTTTACACACAGTTGAGACTGAGCTCGTATTAAGCAGAGTTAGAGGAGAACCTTCCAGAAGCATCTTTCACGTGAAGCCCAAGGGCACCCAGTTGACTGAAACTGAAATTGAACCTGGGCTGACTGAAACTTCACACGCAATGCGCAAGGAGGTTGGCCCTTTGCCCAGTAAAGCTGCTGGTCATATTCAGCTCTGCCAGAGCGTGTATTCTTGAGTCATGGCCAGGGTAATGCTGATACCCGGCACTGCCCCGCATAATTAATTCTGACCAGGGCATACCTATGTGATTAATAAGATACAAAATGCTCATTTATACCCCATTTCGAGGGAGTTTCAGGACCTATCTGCCTGAAGGGTTGGGTGGGTCTCCCCAAAAGGTTTGGGGTAATTCGCACACTGGGTATCATCATATACTTAACATACATACAGTGCCCATATGGCTGCACTTCTCAGTGCCAATTATACATTTCTAGTCCACAGAGTACGGCAAGAGCAGCTGCACATTTGAGCTCTGGTACAAATGCAGAAAAGCAAAACATAACAAGCAGGAATGAGTTTAAAAATCAAGCCAGGACTACTTTGGCGGAAAAGACTGTTCATTCACAAGGTCTCACCTGGATAAAGTGAATAAAAACTGGTATCCAGGGAGCTACATCCCACCTGCATCTCTACATTTGGCTCGTTATTTATACCTTCCCAGCTCTCTTTAAAAGTTCTGATCCGCTTTGGGAGGCCTCCACTACTTGACTTTGTGCGGCTGTGATGAGTGCGGCCAGTCTGGAGAGAAATGGAAATGAAAACCGAGTGTGGGCGAAAGTGTCATAATGAAAACTGAACTAGCCTTGCAACTCGAAGTTCGTCAGTGTGATCCCCAGGCAATGCACTGTCATTGTAACCTGCAATTGTAATAAAGATACTTATGCTAAATTGCTTCATGATAAATGGATGTGAATGAAAATGCTCAAAAATGCAAAAAAAAAGAGAGAGAGAGAGAGAGACAAATATAAAATTGTATGTTGCGTGACCTAGATTAATCCCTGATATGTACTGATGCTGAAGAAGGTCATTCATCCGCACACTCCAAATGTGATGTGACAATTAATGGGTGCAACATAATGACTATGCCTCAGACGTTCACTGAATTTATATCAAACATACAGTAAGCTAACTGCCTGAGCTCTCTTTGTTTGCTGAATGTAATGCCTTACTTAAGCTCATAATTTTTAGATTGGCATTTATATAATCTGATGTTTGCGCAAAACTTTGCTACAATTCCATGAAAATTCTGGTGTCTATATGAAATGCTTCTCTGTTGTCAACATATGTTCTTTATTTTTTACAATCAGCTAATAGAGGCAGTGTCACCCGTGGAAAACGTATGCTGCTCTTAAATATTAGATTTTCTGAACTGGATTGGATTGCAGTTATGATGCAAAGGCAATGATTTTGTTTGCATGTGTTGCCGATAGTCTGAGACCTTTGGTTTAAATTTATTTCTTTGAAAATTATTTTATTTTGAGAAACTAGAAAAGCACTCAGAGAGCGCAGAATTTCGCCAGGGGACAGCAAAACCAAAAAGCACGGCGATTGGAACTCCGGCCCCTTGGAAAGACTTGAAATCTTACACTTTGGGGTATATCTCAGCTGTACTTTGGCCTATGCGTGCCAAAATTTAATCACCTGTTTCTTGACTTAATACCCACCTTCTCTGAAAATTTCATCAAAATCGGTGCATCACTTTTTGAGTTATCATGCTAACTACCAAACAGACAAACGCTGCCTAAAACATAACCTCCTTGGCGGTGGTAATAAATAAAGCATGATAGGCAAGTTACAACAAAAACAGCCTATTAGTCTGCAGCTACTTTCAGCTATAAAATCTGATTGAAAATTCAGTTTGGTTTTTTTTTTTTAACTGTCAAAACACAGTACAGGAGACATCATTCTGCAGACCACAGCACTAGAAAAATCCTGTGTCAATGGATCAACATCAAATAATGAAAAACTATGATAGAGGGCAGTGTATTCCACTGTCTTTTAGATCATTTCAGCATTGCTGATCAATCCAGTTAACATAAATAAATAAATAAATAACAGCAAGGATATTTGACTGTGTTTCTTCTCTACATTATACCAGTTTCTAGTCATTGCAGTTCTGGGCATTGATTTCACAGGCTGTTGCTTAGTCCCTGATCTGTCCAATTTTTGAATCCAGCCAGTGTCATTGCCTGTGAGCTAAGCTGACACAAGAGTCTTGGTGGCTTTAAAAAATGGTTTTGGTCCTAAATGACTGCTTGGAGTGTCTGTCCCAGCAGCTGGCTCTGGCTGCTAGAACACCGTTGCCATTTTGTTCACCATCTGTACGCCATTTGTAAGTCATTCCAAGTTAACGTAGCATGTCGGGGAGGATAGCAATCGCAATCTCAGACTGAGGATTCCCAAGGCTTAGCCTACATTTAGCATACACTCTTCCTGATGCATAGATGTGCAATATGCATTTAGTGATTTTGAAAGGCTTATAAACAGGATAAGTTGCTTGCTGTTGCACTAGCTTAACCTTGCATTGTAGAGTATATTTATGTATACGTGAGGGTCTGTGTTATCGTTTGTGTATTAAGCCTTAGGTTCCTCGGGACTAGCTTTCACACTGCTCTGTAGAGTGCTTTATTTAAGGAAGTCAGTCCCTAGGCATAAAAATTTTCCAGTTTAAAAGCCATGAAGGCAATTACAACAGCTCAAAAGGTTACAGACTTCATTTTGTATATGAAGTATTCCAGAAACGCAAGCTGCACTACTTGTATTGGGTGTCACTGAAGAAATGGCTTTCTTTACCTTCACATCTCAGAGGGGAATACATAAAAAAAAAAAGGTTGTATTTATTATTGATTGAGATTCCATATTAAAGAAGTAGATTCAAGGCAAGAACATTTAAGCTTGTCTATGTCTGGGCCCCACGAGTCAGGAAGTGAGAAACCACAAAGGAGGAGGTTGTAGTATTTAGGATTGCACTAGTAGGATAAAAAATAAAATTCACCAAGGCTCAGAGAGAAGGGTAGAGTGGGAAAACATAGATTTTTCCTTCATCCTTCCTTTTTTGGCAGAGCTTAAGAACTGAGTACCTAGCTGGAAGCGTAGCATGCAGTGTTGAAAACACCTGAGGATGGAGATCTATACCTGGCAAATGGACATGTTGCCTTAGCTTTTCTCAGCTAGGTGTAAAGTGAGTCTGTTGGATGGGGTATATTTAGGGGAAAGGGGAATTTGTAATGGGGATTGGGGGGGGGGGGGGGGGTGGAGGCAGTGCCATGGGACTCATAAAAGAGTGGATATGATTGATTGGTGGAAAGATTTCTTCCACCAAGAAAGACTCAGGAACACTGAGTTCAACAGGAGACAGGGCACTGGATCACTATGGCTGCAAAGGATTTCCCCTGGGAAATCACTGGATGATTACTGATAACTAGCATTTATAAATGGTTAAAAACAACTTTTAGATAAAACAAATGGCATGATTATAGTGGGATAATGAGAAGATGAGTGGGTGCTGAGATTCTGTTTATTCAACTACTCAATAAAGTATCTCTGCTGTTGATCTTTCCATTATAAGCGTGTCTGTGTATTTTTGTGAAAATCTCTAAAATGTTGATTATGGAACACCAGATAAGATCATAAAACCTCAGACTTGGATGATGGTGATGTCATTACATGATTGTGATAGAGTTGGTAAATAGGTTGCGTATTATGCTGAGAAATGTAAATTTTGACTTCAGTTTCTTCCACTGATGGAGATAAAATGAATAATAAGCATGTAAAAAGAGTTAAAATGTGCAGGATAAATGGCTAGATTACTCCAGGATGTCTGGCTGTGAAGATGTTCAAAAACACTATTGCATATTTTTGTTTGACGGCCTTTAATATACTCCATATATCAAATCTTATTCCATGCAATGCCCCTGTCACACTTATGCAAAATCAGTAGGAATCAAGCAGAACCAGCCAGAATTAACAGTTTTCTAAATTTGCGCAACATTCGGGCGGGAATTTCAAATTGACCAAAATTCTAACAGCTTTGAAAGAATGCCGTTCAAATACTTAGAATGTGTTTTGAACCCACCTCAAATGATTCTTGCACATCCTGGGTGTATTAGCTCTCGAATGCAGCTTGAATGTAGTTGGAATACAGGAGGAATGTTTAGAATGCTGTTCGAATGCGGTCAGAATATTTAGAATACAGTCCAAATGCCGTACGAGTGCAGTTCAATTGCTGTCTGAACACCACCCGAAGTCTGGTTGGAAGGTGACACGAATGCTGTATGAGTTCACCTTGAATGCAGTAAGAACGCTACAGGAATAGCCACCAAATATGGTTGGAACGTCCAAGAATTCAAACAGAATGCTGCTTGAATAGGCAGAATGTACTTGGAGTTTACTTAGAATGTAACACTCGTGTCCTGTGTTTTCAATTATAACACATACCTATCAACTCTCACGGATTCATTATCATTTAAATTGTTTAAATGAAATAAGATCATTTGAAACGTCTTTATTCCAGTGATCATATTTCATTTTAACAATTTAAACAATCGTGAAACACTTGCATTGCTTCCAACCACCCAGTAAAGTAAAGCGAGAGAAGTCGGGAGTCATAACGCAGGTGAAACTGATACACCTCTTTGCAAAAGGACTTATAATCCGCACGAGAATCTCTTACATAGTCGTTGATTGAGTAATTGCTGGTAGCAGGGGAATGTTGATATGCCACTAAAACTGATGCTGAATGTGTAAGAGTTAACAGGTATATGCGTTATTAATAAAAGCTGGCCACACCTCATAATGTTGAGAGTTTTTGGATTTTCTGTAATGGTCATTTAAATGAATGATTGAAGACAGGTCATGACCAATCATTATTTTTAAGGGATGGGTTTCAGCCTATTTTTAAGGGATGGGATTTTCAGTTTCCTGTTGAATTGTTTTAATATCGAAATAGATTCCAGCAGCAATCAAGATGCATTCGAGGTGCACTCTGGCTCATTCGAGAGGCATTCAGGACATTCTGGCAGGATTTGACTTGGCTTGCCGTTTCAATTCTCCCTGGAATGCAATCAGAATGTTTTGAATGCTGTTGGAATGCTCTAAGAATGGTTATAATGCAGTCAGACCGCAGTTAGAATACACTTTGAATGCCGTTCGATATTTCTCCACTTCAAATGCACCTTGAAAGTTTTGAGCAGGAGCAAAACATTCGGGCCGGCCACAAGAATGGGCCTGAATATTTGGAACGCACTCAGAATGCAGTCAGAATTTTCAGAACGCACTTCGAATATCTAGGAATATACATATATTTTCATTCCGACGGCATTCCGGCTCATTCCGCCTCAAGTGTGACTAGGGTTTAAACAGCAATCACAACATGAAAATATCAATCCAGCCTGCACCGTGTCTGTTGGTCACTGTGAGACTTGGCCGTTGCAGCCCTCCTTCTTTCACATTCTTCACCCTGCACTTACATTACACTCAGCTGCAGCTCGTTATTACTGGGTGCTCTGTATCTGCCTTCCCACTGCTGGTCAGTGGGAATTCTAACAGTAACCTCTGCCTTTCTTTTCTTATGATTTGGAACATTGTTTCCCTTTTGTTTTGTATTGTACCTTTATTTTATTAAAACCACCTCATCACCCCCAGCCTTGGCATATGAGTCTATTTCCACCAAAACTACAGTCCTAGAGCCCACCAGATAGCCTGTAACATCTGGCAGGAGCAAACCATTACAGTCTTCAATATTCTGCTCCCAATATACAATGCAAGTGTAAGCCAATTCTGAAAAAGTTTGGACTTCATAGAAAATGCTAATAAAATCAAAAACGATTGATTTTAAAAGTCCATTCAACTGCTATTGCTTTGAAACCAATACAAGAATCCATACATTAATGTTCTAGCATGGATTTAAGAGCCATATTCTGAGAGAATTGCACTTTTGACATACTTGGAGTTGACATCTCAGAACTGCATGAAATTTGGCAGAATGGTGCCCATAGACGTGTAACAGCAAATCCTGGAGTTTGAGCTCACAATTTTTATTGGTTTGGCTACAGCGCCACATAGAAGTGGGCATGTCAGGTACCAAATTGAGGATTTTTGAGGAAAAAACACTAATTTTTGAAGGAATATTGTGAATAACTGCTTCAATGTGCCAAAGAAGTTACAATTGAAGCACTGATTACTAAAACCCCACAAGTCAAGTCAAGTGTGACTTATTATGGGGTTTTAGTAATAGGTGCTTCAACTGTATTTGATACTGGCATACCCAAATTTTTAAAATGTGAAAATGCCACCTGGTGATCATGTTGGTTATGCGTGCAATGACAAGAAATCTGTGTACAATGGGAAAAAATATTTTTATAAATTCAAGCTAAATTTCATTTTTAAACCAGGCCAGTACCAAATTCATCTTACCTGTTTCTTTTTCAGACATTAAAGGTGAGAAAAATTGAGGTATTTGGTCTGGAACTTTCTTTGGTTTTTCGAGATATTTGTTCCCAAAGTTAGGTGCGGGCTATATTTACCTTGCCCCACCCGAAGGGTGAGGGCAAGGGGTATTGTTTTTGGTTCGGTTTGTTTCTGTGTTTGTTTCTTTGTTTGTCAACACTCTAGTGACAAAACTAATGTGCACATTCACCCCAAATTCTGTTTAGAGATTGCCACTGACCCAGAATAGTTACCTATTGAATTTCGTACAAGGAGGTGAAAGTATGTGCGAGGGGCGGGGTTTGATGTGCCTGGCACTACTTGTTTTATATTAATAACCAGACACCTGTGGGAATGGGTTGACCATTAATTTGAATCTGCCTTTGGGCTAAACAAAAGACTGCAGAAACATCTTTGGCACCATGCTCCATCTTGGAGCAGCAGTTACTGACATTTTGACAAAATTTTCAATTTTCCTATTTGCTGTGATGTTCAGGGGCCCATAAAAATGTTAATCATGAAGATAGAGCCTTGACATTAGCGGAGTCTCTGGCCCTTTCAGGATATTTTAATATGCCAAAGGAAGTTTTATGGCACTTTTTGCCGATGTCTGTATATATGGTAACAAATGTTCAAAAATATATCAGTATGGGAGGCGCTGTTGCCAATATGTCAGGTCTGACAAAACTAGATGTGTGCCATGTAGAGGTTTCTTGAAATGGAATATGTGTCTTATGTACATTGTGAAAACACTGATTTTATTTTTGGCACTATGTTGGTTTAACTAGTAATGCCAATTGGCGGCGCTCCACGATACCATTTTATTCAGATCTCACAAAACCAGACGTGCCACAGAGAAATCTCTTGAAATGAAATATGTGCAATGTATACATAGCGAAAACACTGATTTCGCTTTGGCAATTGGTTGGTTGAACTAGTTGCAGAAATAGGTGGTGCCCATAGAGGTACTGGTGCAAGATAACTTATAAGGTTTCAAATAGAGGTAAGCAACATTTTATGCAAATTGATGAGCCTCGACCCATCATTGCTATTGAGGTACTAGGCTTATTTGAGGCTCTTTTTTGAGATATTAAATGATTAGCTGATGTATTTAATTTGACACCTGAGGATTAGACCCAAATTGTCCTTGTACCAAATTTTTTAAGTCTCGAGCAGTCATTAGATTTAAAATATGCATTGATTTTCAACAAACAATTTTGCTAGCTAGAGCATCATGCCATTTGTTTTGGTAATTTTTTCAAAGTTGTAGAAAGTAGAGGACCACTTAAATGCTCAGTGTTTACCTTCTTGTAATAACCAGCGCTTCTAGCTTTTGAATCAGGCATACTGGAGCTCCTCAGATGTTCCTATTTATTGCCGGTAAACTAAACTTGTGAATGAGCCTGAGCCTTGTTTTGAGAGAGGGGCTTCGGGAGGGTAGGAGGAGCTACAGGAGGGAGGCAGGAAGCAGAGAGGGAAGGCTGTTGGTGTCTATGCTCCAAATCTCTCTCTGTCTCGTGTTCTTTTATACAAAATTACTATCTGAAGCATTAACCCTTGTCCAGTGATTTCAGCAATGGCCTTAGTTGTTTTCTTTGCTCGATGCGAGCCAATGATTTGTCCACGAACATGTGATTCTTATTCTGACATTTATGGTTGTTTGAGAAATAAGATGCTCACACTGCATCAGTCAGGCTGAAAAAAATGTGGCCAGCTGAAGCATATTAATCACTGCAATAATGATTCAATCATGGACCATTAAGTATTCGCTTATTTAAATCCAAACGGCAACCTGTTTTTTAGTCAGGCTGTGTTATTTACCCATCCATGACATCATCTATTACTTACATACCCAGAAGTGTGAAGTGTGAATAAAGTCCATTTGCAATGATTTAAAAAAAAAAAAATGTCTGTAGAATTAATACAAAACTTGTGTGTGAAATTTGAAAACCAAAGTAATATCACCTTAAATTTAAACTGCCAGTTGACCCCCCACCCCCCATCCCAAAAAAACCCCCGCTCATTTCAAATCATGTAAAATTGCTTAATTTATTCATATGTACAGTAAATACAGGATACTTACTTTTTTAACCTCACCCAGTAAAACCAATAACATGTTTGTAGAGGAGGGACAAAATTAGGATATTAGCATCTGCTTCTGAGCCTTCGCTCAAATTATTTGCACCTTATATCATCCATCGCCTTTGTTATGTCCTCACTTTTGATTCCTGGGAGCCACTGTATGCAAATCAACTTCAGGAAAATTAGGCAATGCAAGACCATCCCTTGTGTATGTCCAAATTTTCAAAGTAATATGGAACCTGACAAGATATGTATGGCAATAACAAGGTTTGGGCTGCATCCAACTAATAAGAGTAAAGTGATTTCCTCGATTGTTTAAATCAATTACAGTGACTGGCCTCTTTGGAAACCTCAGGAGAGGGCACTTGGTGGCACATCTGTCAGTTTCCATTAGCTTGCTCTGTTCGAAAGAACAAAGACCCTTATTTTGATTGAATCTCTCCCCCCAGCAAACGCAGGACCTCCCCGGGGCTTACCGTCATCTGTCTTTCCTGAAACCGAGTATAATGGAAAAAATGGCCGACGGGTGATGGAGATTGATTCAAAAGAAACATGAGTGGCGATCAATAAGGTTGCCTGCTCGACAGAGCGGCAGGCTTCTCATTCAACCTTTCTACCTGCCGGCCACTGGAAGCAGAGATGGGCAGTAAAGTGGCCTGCATGTAATTTATGATGACGTTGTCACCCAGGGTGTGATATATCATGGTAGATGGGGTTTGTGCAGAAATGAAAATGATTACGCACCACCCCCTCCAAACCCCAGACTCCATCCGTAGGCAATAGAATAAAAAATGCTGTCCTCTCCCTGGTTTAGCTGAAATGGTGGCTCAGGAGTTGGGCTTCAGAAAAATGTGGATTTTTCAATGGATCAAGCTAGGGCAACATCAAGTGCAATTCAACCAATTCAGGGCCGGACTCCTCCCTTAAGACAATCTTCAGCAGAGCCAAATTTTTCTTAATGGCTATAAAGGTCATCTCACCTAATTTTTACTGTGCTGTGAGGTGTGTGTTAAGTGTGTATTTTATGTCAGCAAATCAGGTCAGAAGCCAGTGAAAGTTACACTGACTACATGTTGGAAATACTCAACATGTTTAATATTTACAATCTGATTGGGTGGTGTGTGGAGGAACCTTGAGGGGCACCGATGACCCGCTCTGGATTCTCGTGCGGGGAGGACCTTTGACAAGACTGTTATTTTTTTCGTTGCCCTTGTTCTTTTGCCGTCTCGTCTGCCTGCCACAAATTAAGTGGGGAACTAACGTTACGCTTCTAACTTCACTCCAGTAAAATCCAGTTTTTATCACGGACAAAATTAGTTTTGCCTCACGAAAAATCTCTTACCATTTAGTGCTGAAACGGTTAACCAGTTAACCGTATCCATTCATTTGATTCTGGGTATTCGGATAGTAAATTACTATTCGAATATTCGATACGGCCCCTAACCTATTTTAAGCATGTGATGAGCAGCGCACTGTAGCGCAGATAAAATGGGGAAACTCAAGAAAAAGTTTGTGCGGGCACCAGACAGCCTTCAACTGCCAACTGAAGAATTTCTTTATCCACCCCACAGCAGGAATAACCAGAAATAAGCAAAACAAGCAAACACGTTGATTTTATTTATTTTATTTGCATAAACGCAATGTATATTTGAAGGATCAAGCATAAATTCAGAAACAACAAGATCTTATCATGCTTTCGAAAATAAAAATAGAGAAACAGAAAAAAACAGTAAGCATTTAAACTGCGCGTCTTCTTCCTAAGCAGGGCTATGCAAGAACGGATAACAATGAGCACGAAGCTCAAAAGAAAAAAACCCCAAAAAAACCCCAAATCTTCATGCAAGTAGCAATTCAGGTGACCTTTTTAACTTTTGGTCACGCAGTTCAAATAGAAAAAGACACTTTTTTTTTTTTTTTTTTTGTCGGCAAGACACTTATGCAACTGAAGATTCGCAAAAACAAATCAACTCCGAAGCTTAAACTCCAGAATGCAAAAAAGAGAGGATAAAGCAATGAAACGAAATACAACCCCAATTCCAAAATAGTTGGGACAAAGTGTAAATTGTGAATAAAATCAAAACGCAATGATTTTCAACTCACACCAGCCAGTATTTTATTCACAATAAAACAGAGATAACATGGCAAATATTAGAATAGAGAAATTGTACAATATTATCCACAACATGAGCTCATTTCAAATTTGATGGCTGCTCCAGGTCTCAAAAAAGTTGGGACAGGGGCCTGTTTACCATGGTGTAGCATCCCCTCATATTTTAACACAGAGTGGAGGTGTCTGGGCATTGAGGACAGAAGTTTTGTGAGTTTAGCCATTGGAATTTGATCCCACTCGTGTTAAATACAGGCATTCAGCTGCTGGAGAGCTTTGGGTCTCTTTGACAGGCTTTTAGTTTAATTATACTCTAAATGTTCTCAATCAGCGAAAGATCAGGACTCCAGGCAGGCCAGTTCAGCACACAGACTCTCCTACTACGAAGCCATGCTGTTGTAATAGCTGCAGTATGCGGTTTTGCATTGTCCCGCTGAAATACACAAGGCCTCGCCTGAAATAGATGTCACCTGGAGGGGAAGATATGTTGCTCGAAAACCTTTATATACAAAGTACCTTTCAGCATTCATGGTGCTTTTTAAAACATGCAGGTGTCGCACACCATATGCACTAATGCATCCCCATACCATCAGAGATGCTGGCTTTTGAACTGAACGCTGATAACAGGAGGGGTGGTCTTTCTCCTCTTTAGCCCAGAGGACACGACACCCATGATTTCCAACAAGAATGTCAAATTTGAACTCGTCTGACCACAGGACACTTTGCTACAGTCCATTTTAAATGAACCTTGGCCCACAGAATACGGCAGCGCTCAACAATCATGCTCAACAATGGCTTTCTTTTTGCATGATAGAGGTGGCACCTGTGGATGGCACAGCGGACTGTGTTTACAGACAGTGGTTTCTTGATGTATTCCTGGGCCCACTTAGTAATGTCAATGACAGAATCATGCTGGTGAGTGATGTAGTGGCATCTGAGGGCCCGAAGTAGTCTGCTGCTAATGGAGCTATAGAGAGGTTTAACAGAGTGCTCAAACAGACCATACAGTTGGCCATTCAGCAACACAAGTCATGGAAACCAGCTGTGATTGACTTTTTACACGTCTATCGTGCTACACCCCATGCCACAACTGGCTCTTCACCGTTTCAGCTACTGCACAGACGGCCAATGCGCACAAGGCTGACTCTGCTGCCACCTGTTCCAACATCCACACAGCGTGATATAGATATGCGTCGCAGTGTCAGCCAACGCCAGAACAACATGAAGGCATAAACGGACACCAAACGGGGAGCTCGTCCTCCCTGTTTTCAAAAAGGGGACAGAGTGCGTGTGAGAAATCCTCTACAGGTTCCCAAGGGACACAGGAAGTTCAGTGATCCTCTGATAATGAGAAGGTTGGTGAGGGTACATACAGACTGAGTGATGGTAAAATCTGGAATGCCACCCACCTCACTGCATTCCCTGACACTGCAGCTACACCGGCACCAACCACAAACGAGGACATCAAATCACCTGACCTCACATCCTCACCCAGGCCTGCGCAAGTCACTCAGCAGCCTCCTTGGCTGAGGGACTATGTTACTTGAATATGAAGTTATAGTGTCACACCGATGATGCTTACATTGATTTCACTTAAGTGACTTTGAATCGTTGAATTGATTATCTGACTAGGTCTGACTACAGTGCACTTAATGTTCAGTCAGAAGGTAGTTCTGCATATTCATGCTTTGCTATTTCAGTCAGTTGTATTATTTAATTACTGGTCATTAATAAGCTGATGTGATGTGATAACCTGATGTGAAAGTTACATGGGGTCCTAACTTAGATATTCCATTATCGTTAAGCAGTTAAGAGGCAATACAAAATATTGATAGCTGTTCTGCCTAGACTACATTACCCTATATACCATGAGTACCGGTATATATACATGCCCTGTGTGAGGTGACTGTAGGGCTTTCTTTAAAAGGGGGAAAATGTTGTGTTCTATGCCTAACCGGAACTGTGAGTGGAACTAAAAACGACAGTAAGTTGCCTAGGAACAAGTTCAGAAGGTTATGAATCTTGTTCCGTATGTGTACCATGCTGGATGCTATGTTTCGCCAGTAAATTCCATGAGTTTGATATACCTGCCTTGCCGTCGTTTCTTGAATCAACAAACACTACAACATTGTGAAACTCAAAATCTGCAACTACATAAATATGATCCTTACTCTTGCAGACCTAACAACTTTTTTGCAAGAAGAATAGGGAGAAACACTCCCGAAACACTTAATCGCTTGTGCTATGTTTACATTACCACAATGAATTGACTAAAATCTGATTTTTTTCCCCTACTTAGAAACAGGCCTCATGTTTTCAAGATTGTGAGGACATGGAAATCCAATCTGTAAATCATCATATCATATCAGATTTCATTTGCAGTTCCAGACCGGAGACAAATATGATATGTGGCCATCCAACATGAATAAGAACGATCAGGTTGGAATCTATGAGACTTTTGCCTGCTCGCAGGTGCAGGGCACTGTCTTAGCAGCACCAGCGATAGGTGTTAAAACTGAAAAAGCTAGCTATCAGGCTTTTTAATCTTTATTTTGACAGTTACAGAGGGACAGGAAGGTTGGGGAGAAGAATGGGGACGACATGCGGCAAATGACCCGAGTTGGAGTCGAACTCGGGTCGCCACGAGAAGGACACAGCCTTTATGGTGCGCGCACGCCGTAGCATCCGACCCAGAGGTTGCTACACAGAATGAATTTGTCATCTCCAAATACTTTATTATAGCGAAGTGAATTGGGTGCAGCTAGAAAGCCAGAATCATTGTTTGTAGAATTCGTAAGGCATAATACATGAACGTGATTCAAAAAGCCGTGAGCTTGTTCATTGCTGCGGTGAGAGAACCTTCAACATGCGCTTACGAAGGCTTCCCCATCATTTCCCGACTGTAAGAACTAGGAACAAAGGAACTAGTGAGCGTATGGTATATAAAGGAAAACTAGCAGCTTGGGTAGCTTCACGAAATGATACATCACAGCGTCTTTCTGCGCTGCCAGAACAAACACTGCCAAGACTCCAGTGTGCCGCCAGGTCACCTCAGCTTTCTGGCTTTTTTGCTTCCTCAACAACTTGTTGTCTCTGGGGCAAAATCCTATCCATATATGCACTACAACGTCGATAATCTCAGTTTGAATCAGGTTTTAATGCTGTGGGCCCTACTATCATGGTTTGGAGGCTATGAGAGCATTCTTTGTTGCTCTCGTTCGGGACAATATCGTTTTGCTCTCAATCGGATTCCTGGGACAGCTGGCATTAATTTGGGGCGTCGCCCGCATTCTTTTTTTTTTTTTTTCATTAAAAAAAATTTGGCATCTCCAATCCCACCCGAATCTGGAATGCCCAATTGGGGAACTATGTACAAAGCTTGCTCGTATGCGACCCCTTGCTGCCAACTCAGGATAGTGAGACAGTTCACAGCTCTCCTCCGAAGCACGTGCCTGTCTGCCACTGATTCTTATACACTCATTGGTTGAATCTTCGCAGGTTCAGAACTTGGGCGGAGGATACCCGGACATGAACCAACCCGGAGTCTTCCTAGCGAGCGCCCGTCCGGCCAACAGGAGGCGCTGGAGCAACGAACAAAGCTCTTGTTTTATACCCAAATCCGGCAGTCCCTTCCCAATTTGAAACCCTGTAGCGCGATAGCCAATTGTGCGCTACTCTGAAAAGGCTGCCGACCCCTGCCAGTGGGTACGCCGGGGCTCGAACTTGCGACGTGGTGATCACCTCTGCACTGCAGAGCAGTGCCTTAACCGTGTGAGCCACCCGGCAGCTGCCCAGAGTCTTTTTAAGCCCTAGTTCCGCCTCACTTCCCTTGCTAGAGTGTCAGTGTTATGTTTGCACTTTAGCCGGTAAGGTCTCTAGTAAGAGGGTTGTTGAGGGTTTAGCGGCATATTTGAGGAGAAGTTCTGGATAGCGAGGGAATCTTTCTGTTTTTTCCCTCTCTTTTTGTCCTGTCAAACTCGCCTTGCTTCCTTGCCTCAGACAACATCTAGGTACGTTGGAAATGCGAGTCTCGCTGTCTCATTTTATTTGTGTCTCTTCCTCCTCTGCGGTTCCGCATTTTATTCTGGCCGCTGCGTTCGGCATCTCAAACTCACCAGCCATCACACCTACTGGAATAATTGAAGCATGAGGTGTGGCGCAAGTTCATTTAGGCCATGTCCAAATCATTTTCTCTAGTTTCTCTTGAGTGTTATCGGAGCAAAAAGTATGACGCATGGTTCAAAAGGGTTGGACTTACTCTCTTACTTAATCATTGGCGTGTTTTGGGCGTAACATGAAATAAGCCAATCAGTGTGTCTTCTCCTATTCCCGTTCAACCCAGAATCTTTTGCTTCCTTGGCAAATTGCTATTATAAGGGTGTACTTGCCTTGTCAAAGGAGAAAAAAAAAACAGTTTGTTGCAGATGAGGGTCTGCGAAGTGTGCAAGCAAACTGCTTATGAAAGTATGGACACCTGAACACAGTATCCTCCGATAATGTAATAAAAACATTTTTTTAAATATTTAATTCATGTCCAGATGTTAAAATGATCAAAGTGAATTCCTGGGGCTGTACTTGAACCTTACATTACATTACAACCTGTGCATAAAACAAGTAAACATAGAAAAGAGATACTTTTTTTTCTAATTCAGGGCCGTGGGTAAAAAAAAATAATTATGCGCTGGTGGGGAACAACTGAGAGAAGTTAAAATGAGTGAGAAAAACAGCCAGCAAGAAAGAGAAAAAATTCATTTCATCATGTTAACGCTACCATAATCCCTTGAGTCATATCCAACAGGAGTGAAAAGGACTTGCTTTCGCTTGGCTGACGAAATTTGGACCTCAAGCCTGTTCGACTCATACCAGTTGGACCCTATTTGAATGGACCCAGTACAGGTTGCACCCCAGATCATTTAGATCCAAACCAGTTGGACCCCTGACCACTTGGACCCCAGACCCTACCAAGTTGGACCCCATGCTGTTTGGACCCCAGATCCTGACCCTAAACCAACTGGTCTGGGGTCCAACAAGTATCGGGTCCAATTTGCCGGGAGTCAAATGGTATGGGGTCGAAACGGTTTGGGTCAAGGGTCCAGTTTGACAGGGTCCAACAGGTACGGGGTCCAAATGGTCCTTTCCCCAAGAGAAATATGGAAGGAAGAAATTTGTATTAAATATAGACAGTAACAACAAAGTCATCCGTTGCTTTTGGAGCTTCTGAAAGGGCCACTTTATATGGCAACTACGTTTATCAGCCAAACTGTAAAAGATAAAATCGACATTTCAAATGAAATACTGTTTTGTTTTTGATAAGAGAAGCAAGACAGATGGGTTGCAGGTACTGAATGAATGAGTCAGGTCACATTCAAAATAGATTTTTTGATAATTGCGGATAACGGGTCATCCCATGCATGACTTATCCAAAAATCTGAAGCGCATTTTCAGCACTTCAAATATTTGCTCTGTTACTGTTTGTTTTTTTGTGTGATGCAACAAAAATATACACACACCGTTTTAGACATGATATGCCATGTATTTAATTTATAGGCAAACCACTGAATAGCCATCCCTCCAGGAGGGATCTTCTGGAGAACAGCAGGAATGACAGAGCTCACCGGTATCAAGGAGTTGCGGCTTTATCCAGAATAATTTGTGGATACTTGCACGTGTAACCTGACAGGTTTATCGCAAATTACCTGATGGAACAGGTTCACTTACAAATAAAATAGCCTGCACCACAGCATGCTCCAATGTGCAAACCTCGGTCACATTAACAATTCTGACATGCATTTTTTAAAATATCTTGACAATAATCTGTCATATCATAATCTTTCTGTTTCTAATTGCTTGCATGAGTAGGCACTGCTGCTAGTCCCAGCATGTGTACACTGAAAAAAGTAAATCTGGGAGTATGTAATTGTAACAAAATTAAGACTATGACATTAACAGAAAAAAACAAAGTTGGTTTCTTAACATGAATATGTCAAGTTGTGAATTAGTCTAAATTTGTTCAAAACACAAGTCATTTTGATTTTTTTCCCTAACAAGCTTTATGTAAGTGGCTCAACAAATCAAGTTATGCAGACCCACAAAACAAACAATTTGCTCGTTGTATTTACTAGCCTCCGACTGCGCCCCGTGTGGTGCATTCTGGGTATAGCAAACTAGTTCAAACCAGTCTCAGGACCGCGGAGGGGAGAAGTTCCAGAACGTGAAACTGGAGGACTGGAGACCGACGTTTACGGTAAGAATAAAGTTAATGTTAGTGATGTCGTTTGTTAAACACTAAATTCCGTTGTTCAAATGTGAAGCTCATGTTTGCAAGCGGCTGTAATTTGAAGTAAGCAGGGATGTAGACGGCGCCGGGTGCCGCGTTATCTAACACACCTGTGCGGGGTTAGCCATTAGCAAGGGGTTTAAGATGCAAGTTGGCCGTAAATAAACACCCGTGTGTGTCTGGGTGTGGGTGGCCGCGCTTGTGAGTTAATTTGTGGAGGTTTTTCGTCGTTGTTAGCCGCTGAAACGCAGCGAGCTCAGCCGCACGTGATAGACAGCGCCGAGCCCCCTTCACCAGTCATAACATGTAGCCTATAAATGACGGGGAGAAACTCGGCTAAATACCTGTACCAACCAAGCAGTGCCACCCAAACGAAAAAAAAAGAATACGTTCAAGCTCTAAAAACACTGCTAGTTAGCTAACTGGTTGTTCTGAAATGTAATACTGTAGAATTAGTTTTACAGTCTGGTACCTGAAAAAGGTCAAATTCCCCCTGGACATATCTGTTCATCTGTAAAACTGCCTAGGTTCACTTTTTTAGCATCTACTTTTAAAGTGTGCGATATCTTGTGTCCAGACAAAAAGCAAGCATTTCCAAATATAACCCCCACCCGGATATGTGAGCTTAAATATTCTGAGCTGAAATATTCTCTTTTCCTTTGTTATTGTTGAAGAAAAAAAAAATTAAATCTTATTTATTTTATTGAGGAAAAAGCTGTTGCAGGCTGGTTATTCACATTCATATTTCTGAATAAAGCAGTCACTTTTCGACTGTTCAATAAATCATAATCCTGTTTGGCCTGCGACTTAAACTGTTTTAAATTTTTGCCCCTTCTGTGATTGAGTTTGACACTCCTGCGTCTATGAGTTTTTTTCTAGGTGGAGATTTAATTATTTTTTTGTTTACATTTTCTACTGTGTTTCTGATGAATTTACTCTAAGACAGTAACACATGGCCTTAATTCTGATAGTCCTGTAGTAATCTCTCAGGTCTTAGCTTTCTTGTACTTGTACTTTTACCATAGTACAGTTGTCTGACAGCTTTAGTTACTTTTGAGATTACAATTTTTCATAGTCTTCCTGTTCAGTGAAAACAATATTTTTCCAAAGATGAAGTGTTTATTTATGGGTTGAGAAAATGTTCCTACTTTCTGAGTTAAATTATTTACAATGTTTTATTTTCTTCTCAAAATGTTCAATAAATTGATTAAACTAAACTACAATCCTTCTTGACTTAGCTAGGAAATAGGCTACTTTTTTTTATAAAGCTGAAAACAGTAAGCCGACTTTAGAGAGATACATGGTTCTCATTACCCTAATTGTAGTAGGTTCGTGTTTGCAAATGTTTGGTAATTTAAAAGATTGATTATTTATTTTGATTTTGTTTTTTTTTTTTTCGTGGTAGGTTACTAACTATGTCATTGTATCCTTACCAGGTGATTTATCCTGTCAAGCATGCTGTAAATAGGTATGTACAGGCAGTTGCAATTATTGTGGGGAAAGTAAATGTTAGATTATTTCAGGTAGTTAATGGATTATCATGTCATAGTGGGGGCAGAGATTCAGTTGGTCTTTCACTGAGAAAATTGTTGTGACAGCCCAGTCCAAAATGTAACAAAAGATAAACTTACCTGTGGAAATTTTACCTGTATATTATTTTGATACAGGCTGTCAGAATAAAAGAAACTTACCTGATCGCCAGATTAAAGATGGCCTAAATTCCATTTCTTTGAATTCTTCAATTTCTTATCCTCCTGTACAGTCATATGGTTTTGAACTCTCATATGCTTCAGAACAATATCATCTGTAATATTTGACTGATGTTCATACGGTCATGTGTAATTTGTGCCAGAAAGTCGCTCTTAAGAACGTGCTGTGTTGCCAGATCTGTGTGATGCAAAGGTTCCATACAAATTTGTTTAAAAATCACCTTTTCACACACACTCTAAAGACAGAGTGCAGTTTTCTTTTAAGATGAGCGCAAAGATGTCATGAAAAATACTTTTTTCTTTTTGTTTTTTACTTTTGAGAACAGACGGGGAGATTTTGCTACTTAACAGAAGCCGAGCCCCTAAATTGGCGTCTCACTGAATCTCCCAGGTGACTCCTATCCTGACCTCCTCCAAAGAGACCACCCCTTTGGCTCTTCCATCAAAGTCTGAATGTACTTGGATCTAAGCTCTGGTTTTTTTTCTTTATGGGATGGATTTGCAAGATCTGTACCTATGTTGCCCCTGAAACAAATGAACTTTTGAGGCACTACAGGTTAAGGCACGACCACAGTGAATTTCTTCCCTGTTTACATGCTGATTGCCCCTGCTCCTTCAAAACATGGAATTCCCTCAAATCACATTTGTCAAGGAAACATCCAACTAACAAGTCAACACCAGAAGTGATTTGTTTCAGTTGTGAACTTTGCAGTTCTAGCTCCTCAACTGAGAGGAATTTTTTCCAACATCTTGCAGTTCATCTAAGGAAAAATCAAACTGTGCACTGTGTCTTCAGAGAATGTGATTTTTCTACAAATGTGTTTGGAACCTTTGCATCACACAGATCCCGAAAACACTCAGCACATTCTTCAAATGACTTCCGGGCCCAAATTGTACACAAGTATATAGATCAGTCAAATAGTACAGATGATATTGCTGAAGCACATTGCTCTGAGGCATACGAGTGTTCAAGAGCACATGACTGTTCAGGAGAATATGAACCTGAAGAATTGAAAGAAGTAGAAATTGAACTGAAGTTGGGCCATCTTTTATTGAAATTGGAGAGCATTTACAATGTGCCAAGCAAGTGCATTACTGATGTAGTAGCTGAGCTCCAGGTTTTATCTTCTGTGGTGTCAGGTCCTGCCATAAGAAAAACTGTAAACTCATGTTTAAGTAAACATAACTGTGTGCTTGATGACCCAGTAGTCTCTGATTTAGTCAAACAGTTGAGTGAGTCAAACCCCATTAGCACAGCTTTAAGAGCTGATGGTCCTCTAGCTACAACTTTCAAAAGACGGGAGTTCTTTAAGAAGACATTTCGTGCAGTTGAGCCTGTTGAATACATTCTTGACAAGAAGGAAGGTCGAACCTTCCAATATGTTCCCATTCTTCAGTCTTTGTCACAGATATTAAGCCTGAATGACATCCAAGAGAAAGCTTTCAACTCTTCTTACACTTCTCACGAAGGCAGATACGAGTCATTTCATGATGGAACACATTTTAAAGAAAATCAATTTTTAGCCACTGAAAACATAACTCTTCCTCTACTTCTCTACATTGACGATTTTGAGGTGTGTAATCCCCTGGGAACATCCCGCAAAAAACATAAAATTACTGCAGTGTATTGGGTCTTGGCAAATATTCCACCGCAGTTTCGTGCTACACTGAAGTCAATTTATTTAGCTGTGCTTTGCAAGGCTACAGATGTCAAGAAGTATGGTTATGAGGCAGTGCTTGAGCCACTGTTAAAAGATCTTGTCCAGTTGGAAGAAGAAGGGCTTTTTATTCCTGCGCTTGGAAAGAAAATTAAAGGCACAATAGTTAGTGTTGTAGCTGACAATTTAGGTGCACATTCCATTGGTGGCTTTGTGGAAAGTTTTTCTGGATCTTATGTCTGCCGGTTTTGTTTGGGAGAGCTCTCCGAGTTTCAGAAGAAGGAAGTAAGAACTGGATCCTTCCGAGCAAGAACAAGGCAGGAACATTCTCTTCATGTTCAAACAGCTTCAGAAAATCCCACTCTCACTCACTGCTTCGGTGTGAAAAGGCAGTGTCCCTTAACTAACAGATTACAACATTTTCATGTTTTGTCAGGATATCCACCAGACTTGCTCCATGACCTGTTAGAGGGAATAGTGCCTCTGGAGTTGGCTTTGTGCCTCAATGTTCTGATTAAGAAAAAATACTTCACTTTATTTCAAGTCAATGACCTAATCAGACAGTTCCCCTACAAGTGGACTGACAAAGCTGACAGCCCACAGCCTGTCCCGCTGAACTTTGCCACCCGAAAGAGTGTGGGTGGAAACGCTCATGAAAATTGGAGCCTGTTGCGCCTGCTACCTCTTATCATTGGCTTCAAAGTGCCAGAGAGCGAACCTGCATGGCATCTCCTAATGGATCTGAAAGACATCGTTGAACTAGTTGTTTCTCCATTCCACACAGATGACACAATTAGACACCTTGACCTTAAAATAGCAGAACACAGGCATAGATACCTTCAGGTTTTTCCAGAGGCAAAACTTCTGCCTAAGCACCATTTTCTAGAGCATTATCCCCAGCTCATCAAGGAATTTGGACCGCTTGCAGCTCTGTGGACGATGCGCTTCGAAGCTAAGCACAGCTTCTTTAAGCGAGTTGTTCGACATACCAGCTGTTTTCGGAACATTTTACTATCTCTGGCTGTTAAACATCAGTTCATGCTGGCTTATCATTTTCATGGCACAGACATACTGAAACCAGCCCTCAGTGTCTCAAATCTGTCCACAGTGCCTGTGGATGTCCTCAAGGAAAACATACAGGAAGCAGTGCAAAGAAAATTTCCTGGAGAGATGTGTGTTAAGGTGACCAATACAGTGACTTGCTATGGCACCTGTTACTCAGTGGGAATGATCTTGCCCTATGGATCAACTGGAGGGCTTCCAGACTTTGTTGAACTAAATCTAATCCTCATCATGCGTGGTCAGCTTGCATTTGCCGTCAAGTGTCTTCATTCCTGGTACTGGGAGCACCTTAGGGCTTTTGAATTGGAATCCACAAGACAAGTGACAATCCTTGAGCAACAGGAATTAACAGACTCCTACCCTCTTGCAGCATATGCTTTTGAGCAAAGGCGATTTGTCACCTTGAAGCGTCACATTCCCATTCAAGATTAGGTAATTAAATACAGAATATATTGACATATTTTCAATTGTTTTTTACTATTCAACCCACTGTCATAGTATTTCAAATCATTTTCAAATCCAATATCTATCTGTCCATCTATATGTCTGTCTGTGTCTGTCTGTTTATCTGTGTCTTTCTGTCTGTCCGTCTGTGACTGTCTCTCTCTCCACCTAACCCTATCTCTCTGTCTCTCTCAATTGCTAATAATAATAATAATAATAATAATAATAATACATTGTATTTATAGAGTGCTTTTCACCTGAAGAACAAGTCTCAAGCTTGCAAAACATAAGAAATAAAATAGAAATAAAATAGGAAAAAATAAAATAAAAAAATCAAGTTAACCCCCCCAACCCTAACCCACGAACTTCATTATTGTTGATGAGAAGCTAACATAATAGGAGGGTTGAGATAGAAGGTTTTACTTATCCTTTTGTAATAAGATGTAATTTTATTGTTTGTATGCCTAAATTCATCTGAAGCTTTTTTTTCTGTCTCCTCTCACCCCCCCCTTATAGAATAATCAACATGACTGCCAGACTTCGAGTCATACTACAAGAGGAAATTCGCAAGCTTTCCTTGCCCTCCGGAATCCCAGCGACCATGGAGGAATTGAAGCATATTGTACGGGACACATTTGCAATTGAACAAGATTTTAGTTTGCAGTTCCAGGACCAGGAGTTTGATGGTCAGTTTTTCACTCTAATGGAAACAAATGAAGTAAAACACAAAGACACCATCAAGGTGGTTCTTACTTCACCAGTCATCACACTAACATTTGAAGATTCTTTGAATGCCAAAGGACTCCAGGAGAGCTTTGATAGCAGTTGCGCTGAGTCATCAGAAGATGTCCGTTCCAGTTCTACCCATCCATCCAATGATACCGTACTTCTGTCTTCTCCAGAGACCATTCAGTCTTCTCCAGAAAGCACCTCCTCTCTTCGTTCTTCGTCTTGGCCAGATCAGTTTGAGATTCCTACCTTCTCCTTTGACACAGAGCTCATTTTACAAGCTTCAAATGAAGCTTACAGAAGGGATGGAACCCTACTCAGCAACCCTTCAGTAAAACCCAACATTCTAGACAAACTAGCAGACAGCATCTTTGTCTACACTGCCTATCCTTCACGAGCACAAAGGGAGCAGGTTGCTGAGGCCCTGGTCATGAAACACCCCTGTTTGAGGGACCCAGTGTCATCCAATGGTATATATGGTTGGCAGAACAGCCTGAAATACAAGGTTGGCAATTTCAGAGCAAAGGTGAAACACCTTGGATTACCAGAACTAAATGTAAACTGTCGGAAGAGAAAATCAGCTGCAGATGGACCTCCAACTAAAAGCTTGAAAAAAGCAAAGAAATCTGAGGTAAACTATCTCCCACCACATCCTCAAGGTGAAACTGATGAAACCCTTGAAAAGGAGAGAATAGAGCTTCTCTATGAGTACAAGAAGAGAGACAATACCAAAATCATCAATGAAAAGATGGCGAAAACCTTTTCATTACGTCGAAATGATGTAATCCTCAATAAACCAGCTGTGATTGACTTCAAAGCTCGATGGCCTGCCCTGTTTGAGCTTTCCCAGGTATGTTGTACATTTGAATTGTGTCGTCTTATTTTTATTTTCATTTTATTCAATCATTTAGGTTGGAAAAAAAAAACCTCAGCTGTAGTTACAGCCTTGTTCTGATGTAACATTCCTTGCAAAACGCATGACCACTTAAATGTTGCTTTCAATGTAGCCTTAGGGTCAATTTTCTACCTTTGATCTGTTTCTGTTGCCCTGTGTGTCTGTAATTATTTTTTCCTTGTATTTCATGATGTTTCTCTATCTCTCCTCTGACCTCTTTTGCAGATCGTGGAGGAATTCCGTAGGATCACACTGAAGCCACTTTCCACATTCCTGGGGAAGTTGGACCAATTCACACCCAGACTGTTGAGCCTCTACAGGAGGAAGGGAGGTGCTGTTGGGAAGAAACTTGACGAGACCCTGGACATGTTAAATGAGGCATGTACTTACTGTACAACCAGGGTTCAAATGTAACTTTTTGGCTCAAATCTACTGGTCAGAATGATTTTTTACTGGCCAAAAATGATAAATAGCCTTCTTGTGTATTTTTCAATTTGCTCATTCCTATAATACACTTATAAGCATTTTCAACACATATCATTGCAATATTAAAATAATTTTGTGTGGAATGAAGGAATGAGTCAGATTTAATTTAATTTTTTTTAAAGTTCTCAGCAGTGCCGGTAGTCGCTGCGTCATCACGGTTGGCTTGTTGATTTAAGTCTGTTTTCTTGGATTTTAGAAGGGGGGGCACACTTCCAGAATATGCCTCCACATTTCCGAACGGGAACAATAGACACTTAACTGGCCTGAGTGCCCTTTTTGTTTTGAAATCTTTGAATCAATTGAAAAATTTGAACCCTCTGTACAACAGTTAAACAGTTAGTTATATATAGTGGCATTCTGATGTCTGTGCTTAACATGATCTCATTTCTGTTTTTGTAGGACAACAGCATTGAGTCCAGAAGAGAAGCCGTCATCAGAGGCCTCATTCTCTACCTTGGTGAAAAGACGGAGGAGCTAATCAAGGACTACAAGGTAAAGAAAACTGTTTCAAAAGAAAGAGTGAGCACCAAGAGAGCTATACTGTATGCATCCTTCACATTAGTATACAAGAGGGTTGTATTTTTTCTGGTGTTTTTTACAGGTTTTTGATGACAACGATGTCACGACTGTACAAGAGGCCCTTACTACACATGTCCTGAGCATATTTGTGGTCAGCAAAGCCAGAGATGGAGATCTCCAGAAGCAGGCTGGAATAGCCATCGAGGGAGCAGAGGTCCTTTTTGGTATCCCTGATGTCGCACATGCTTGTAGCTACCTGATGGGCCTCATCTACGCCTTGGAACTAAGGTACCCTAACAAACTGAAATACACCTTCGAGGTATTTCAGAAGATCTTCCTAGAGCTGGAGGATGTCAACCAAAAGGTATCCTCCAAGGTCCACGATCTGAAGGTCAGTTTACATGCCTAAAGGCCATACAGACATTGCTGAAGCTCCCTCTTGTCAAGGTTTACAGTTGTTGGTTATACATTGCACTTTCACAGGTTTTCCAGAAGCACTTCCTCAGGTTACATTTTTGAAGCTCATGTGTATGCTGCTTAAATTTGTTTTGTGGTGTAAACTCAGATCAGATATCAGTCAGATGTCACTAAATGGCTGATAGAATTCAGCTCAGCTCAAGGGAATCATTTTAAGTGACCTTAGGTGGTCAAGCAGCCTTTCAGGCACTGCAACAGGAGGCAGATTTTCACAGAACAGGAACACGCTGTACAGTTTTATATTTCGTGAGGTGCTGTGTTTTTTGCATTATCAATGTATTGGTCAGATTTTGAATGTAACTGCATTTGCTTTGGATGTTCAAACCTTTAAGGTCAGGCTGTCGGTGGGGTTTCATCCCTGCAAGTGCTTTCTCAGGGTAGACATAATGAATGTTTGTTTTGTTGGACATGTTTGCCAAAGTTCACTTCCATGTGAATCCCATGAGTTATGTGTTGGGTCATTAGCATTGTCTTATGGCGCGTCTGGCGCTAGCATCTTAAGTGTTTCCAATGTTGTCCGTGTAATGGATTTTATGGTCTTATTTTCTTATCAAAGTGTTTTTGGTATATACTATGTTCCATGTCATGAATAAACTAAAATTTTGCAACACTGTAACTATTGTTAAACAAGGTAAACAAGCCCCTTTGTTAAGTTTGATAATTGATACCAGATGTTGTTTGAATAATGTGGACATTTTTCCAGAGTATACAGTATTAGGGCTGCAACAGTAATTGTCATTATTGTACAATCTGTCTTCTTTTTTTTCCAATGAATACTTTGAGCTATGGAATGTGAGAAAATTGAGAAAAATGTGTTATCACTGTTTCCCGAAGCTCAAGATGCATCTTAGAATGTCTTGTTTAATCCCGACCAATATTAATATATTCTCATGTAAGAAGCTGAATTTGGATTTTTTTGTAATTTAAATTACTCAAAGATTAATTAACAATTAAAAATCCTTAAATTGAGTAATAGTTGTTTCATTTTTTTAAATTTCCTAATAGTTGCAGCTCTATACAGTAAACTCATTTATTGCCCAGTTCAATGGCATTATACGTATATTGACATGAGTTTGCTTGTTTGCGAGAATTTGTCAGCAATAAAACATGTCAATTTTGTTGACTTGTGGACTCTTGATTATGGTGACCCCCCCCTTTTTTAACCTTTTTGACCTTTCCTCTAGTGGAACTTTCACACAATTTGCTGAGTGTACTTATGATTTAAAGTAAATTCACCCTCTTAATTTTGTTTTTACGTAATTTTTTTCCTAGCACCATGAGGCCAAAATGTCAATTATTGGGCAGATTGACCAACACGCTTGATGCTTCATGCTTAATTATCACCATAACAAAAATATATCATGTTTTATCTACAGAGAAAAAGTAAGGCAACTTTTTGCATCATTTTATCACATAGATCAAACAAGAGTAGTCTTTGTATGCACAACATTACTTTTGCAAGTACAGTCAACTTACTTTTGCTAGTAACATAAACTTACTTTTGCTACTAACATCAACTTACTTTTGCGACTAACATCAACATACTTTTGCTAGTAACAAACTTACTTTTGCAAGTGAAGACAACTTAATTCCATTGAGTTGACTTTATTTGCAAAAGTAAGTTGACATCACTTGCAAAAGTAAGTTGACTGTACTTGCAAAATGAATGTTGCACATACAAAGACTAATATTGTTTGATCTACAGGATAAAGTGATGCAAAAAGTTGCCTTACTTTTTTAAGTAGATCAAGCACTTTATTTTTATCAGTGTAGTTTGTAACAAGCAGAGTGTATGTATGTTGTGCACTCGCCCACAAAGACGCATACTACTATCTGACCATGCGCCCTGAAATTACCAGTCAAAAAACTGACCATTGACCTCAGATCAGGTTTTGTTTTGATCAATAGGGCAATCGCTTTTTGCAGTCTCAAGGAAACAGTGCGCCATTAACGTGCCTGACTATATCTTATTTTAAGACTTAAACTACATGCCCATGGGTGCTAAGTGTGCCGCAATTACATTTGCTATTAATGCAAACTGGGCACTGGACGGGATATTGGCAACTACAACAGTACATAAACTAGCAAAGACTAACTAACTAACAAACTAGCATCACTGTCAGTGCCACTATGTGCCAGGTGTCAGACAGAGCCCTCTTTGTGCTCACATAATTTTCTTTTTTGCTTTTGGTGACACAGATGACTCGTACAAAAATGTATCAATGTGTGCGTGCCTGGCTTTTTTGAGGGCAGATGCCTTTACATTACATTTAGATGTAGGACATTTGAAATTATAAACATGAAATGTCAAGATGGCCATATCTGAGCAAAAAAATTGGAATTTAATGATAAGGCTTGTAATGTTAGTTCCTAAATGTTTCAACATTGAGAAAAGGATTGACAGTATTATAAAGTGGCAAGCACTGTCTCAATTTTATCTGAAATATGTTGAAGGACTAAAAATTGATATGTGTTTATAATGAAAAATCTGTAAAATTCAATTTCTAAGACATCAAATAATGTGCTGTTGTTTTGTTTTCAACATAATGCAGGTAAAAGATCATTTGCAAATCAATGTTTTCAGTTGTATTTTAATTTTACATACCATTCCAACAGCTTCTGATTGTTTTTAGTCCGGCCACTGCCGCCGCCGCACTACGTGTTAATGCAATAAATTCAGTAATATTTCAATTACAAATTCCAAATTTTTCACATAAGTAAGTATCATAAAGAGGAAGAACTGATTCGATTTTGGACAATTTACGATGTCTAGTTTGGCCACCAGGGGCCAAAAACTGATTTAAGTGTTAACGCAATTACTGCAGTAATATTTCAATTAAAAATTCCAAGTTTTGCATATAAGTAAGTATCATAAAGAGGAAATTTTGAGCAATTTACAATTTCTAGATTGGCCACCAGGGGCCAAAAACTGAAAAAATCACTGTTCCGCGATAACTTCAGTAACATTTCAGTTACAAATTTCAAGTTTTGCACATAAGTAAGTATCATAAGAGGAAGAACTGATTTGATTTCGGACAATTTACAATTTCTAGATTGGCCACCAGGGGCCAAAAACTGAAAAAAAAAATCATTGTTTTTATCATATCTCTGGAAATATTTGTCCGATTAACCTCAAATCAAGTGCAAATGAAAGGTCATGACCTGAGGATGTGCCCCACGATGACATTATACCTGTTTGGTTCAAAATTATGACACAACGTGGAGCTTTGTCACGTAAAATTCACCATTTTGCTATATCTTTGGAACTATTTCTCCAATTGACATGAAACTATGTGCAACTGCAAGGTCATGACCTCACAACGTGTGACATGATGACATCATACCTGTATAGTTAAATATTTTGCCACCAGGTGGCGCTTTGTGATGGAAAATTACCATTTTGGCCATATCTTCAGAACCATTTGACCGATTGACCTGAAATTAAGTTCAAATGAAAGTTTATTCAAGGTCTATTTAAGGATTGGGGAATTGGATGATTGGGGCCGTTCAGGGATATACCCCCAGCCGTCGCCTCCGACGGCATAAGCCTAGTTTTGGGTTGTAATTGATTTCATATAGTGCAGTCATTTGAGAGAATTTGCCTGTCTTCCCAGTTGTATACTAAATTTGAACATTGTTTTTATTTTTTTTCTTTTTGTTTTATAGCTTTCTCATTCAGGAGCCAGTATTATCATGGATTTCATCAGCATTTGAGTCAAAATGAAGCAGAAAGAACCATATCTAGTAAAAGTACAGATTCGATTGTTTATTTCACTTGCTTCTGTCTGTTCCTTGTAAAGTCCAGCTCATCCAGTGCATGTTAATACATTTTCTGTCTGAGTGTCAGCAGGAGAAATACCAAACCATTTTCTGAAATTTCATAAACAGCACCCCCCCCCCCCCTCCCGACCCCATGACCTAGTGCAATGCAAATGAACACTTCACCTCGATCAAGGGCTTTGGAGATTGGTTAGCAATGGGGAAAAGCAATCAAATGCCTCATATTTTACAGCAAATTGTCTTCAGTGGACTGAGCGATTTACGTCAAAGACCTGAAAAGAAAACAGCACTTTGCCTCCTGGGGTTACCAAGGCAACTGGGCTGCCGACAGCTGTATGGATGTGATGATCGATAACACATTTGTGGCTTGCGTCGTTCGGGTGGAAGTCAGATTGGGGGGAAAAGGATCTCTTCAATGGGACGGCGTGTTAGATCCTTGTGGGGAGGTTTAGTCTCTCTATATGTTTTTTTTGCTCACTGCTGGAATCCCAAATAACCTTATTCACATTCGCTGCAGCAAGTCAACATGAGAGCATCTTCACTGCAAGATTTTTGATGGTTGATCAATCATTTTTTTCTTTTGAGGAGTTCCACTGCTGTCTTGCACCTGCTCTGAGTCAATGTTTTCATTGAAGAAGTGCTATTCTCAAAATATCAAACTGCAACAACATCATTATGCATGCAAATCTGTCTGAATTCACGCAAACATATGCCATGCAATATTAATTCTGACAAATATAACTATCAATTTTCATGTAAAACAATATTAAACGTATTAAAGCAATTAATAAATACTTGGAGAATTAACCACAGACGTGATATTACTCAATTTCTTTTGTATGCCTCTTTTTATAGATGACATTCACAAAGAAGAGCATAAAGGGCAAACGTCAGGCCTGCACCGCAATCTATTGTTACATTAGTGCAAAAAATGGAGCATTAGTTTAGCAAAGTCACATATTATCCTGGTTATTAAACGATTAAAGTGCTAGCACTCACTGGAATTAGACACTGCCTTATAATTTTTCTATTTGACAATTTCATTGCAAAATGAAGATGTCATGAATGAATAAATATTGCAAAATCTTATAGAAAAAGTTCAGCTCATCGACATGCGCCACTAGCCACTTCACCATCTCTCAAACTCAGACAGCGTCAGTAACTTTAGCAAAGTTGTTGGCAAGTCTTATTACCTTTACACTCAGTGAAGTGCTCTTGCTTATTCCATTGCTTGAAAATATTTGTGTAGCCTTCAATCGGAATGACAAGTCGGCATTATACTGATTTCACAGTTGTTTGGTATCATAAAAGCAACAACAACAACAAAAAACACCCCTCATCTATGAGTAACAGTGAATAAAGTTATTTTCTCAGGGGGGGGGGGGGGGGGGGGGGTGGGTTGGGGACTAGAGATGATGGAACCTTGCTCTGTTATTGAGCTCAGAAAGACATGCAGTGGCAAAAGTACCGAGGCAAGCAATCAATCACGTGGCACAAGTGACTGATTCAGTCTCACCATCTCATACGTAGCAAACACACACTGAAGCAGTGGCATAGCCACAGGGTTGGCCAAGACATGTCACTTTATGACAATAATTTGTCCTGGCTAGTTCTCAATCATTTTCCTTTTTTGACGTGTTTTCCAATTATCGTAATTTGCAACTGAATACACGGTTTCTCTCCATATGCGATCTAACAGCGATTAAATCATGGGCAAAATTCTGTACAGTTGCGGAACAAGAACAGAGAATTGGGTTGCACAAAACATCCGTTTAAAACAATTATTAGTCCTGACCTGTTCTCAGTCATTTTCATAACGGAAGGTTCACTCCGAGAGCAGAGTGCTGCTTGTTCTCCCCGATTAGGTAAGACGACAATCATTCATCTGGACGCGTATTTACTATATTTAAATCAACGTTATTCAAAATTGCATACCTGTCGACTCTCGCAAACAGCTGTAGCGCAAGCTTTCTATAACCTATTGAGCTGCCGAGTGCCACTTTTTTTTATCAACCCACACAATACCGAGAGTGAAAGTCTGTTTCATTGGAACACGGACCAGTTCAATCAATGCGAAGCATTAGCCTATTAATAAGTAAATTATTTTTCTGTACTGCATTTAGCCCATGATTTCTTCGTGGTTAGATCGCATATGGAGAGAAAGCGTGTCTTCACATGCCAGTTACGATAATTGGAAAACGCATCAATAAAGGAAAATGATTGAGAACTAGCCAGGACTAATTGCTGTCATAAAGGGACGTGTCTTGGCCCCCCTCTGGCTATGCCACTGCAGTGAAGTCTCTTTAGCCTGGCAAATGCAATGGAGCACATGGTAGTCTAGTGTATGGTGGGCTGTGGAATGAAATAACTTGATAATGTTATTTAAGCAACCAACTCCTTGCTTGTCAGGAGTGCTTATTCTACATCACCACAAACTAACAATATCAAATGTTTCTTGTGTTTCTCATAATTTCACCCGGACCTCTGCTAGCAAACCATGTAGTCACCATTTTTCAGCAAATTTTTTTGAGTGAGTTTCTCATTGTTCCGTTCCGCATCCTAATGTATAAGAATGGAAAATTGGGAAATTTTGTTTTGGAGGTGCGATGCATTGTCACATAAGAAAAGTTGCCGATTTCCCAACCTAGGCCATCAACAATACTTCAAAAATGAGCAGTAATTCCTACTTTATGCTGGGTATGGCTGATGATATTGATATGCATTTGGAAAAGTAGCTCATGAGCAATCATCACTCCAGTTTTTAACAAAATTGGCTGAGTACTTTTCCTATAATGTCCAAATGTGTCCAAATATTGGACGGAATATTGTGTCTCATAAAAGTGTATCATTTACATGAACTGTTATAGCTTTTTGTGTGTGTGTCCACATATATTTTCTATCACAATACCAACAGATGGAAGTGTTACAAAAAATGAAAGCTATTTGCCTTGAGTGTGGAGCAACTTTTTATTCACCTTTCATACTGTTTACTTTACGCTATTTTTTCCAACCAACATGTCCACTCCGACACATTGGTCTGTACCTATTACCACAGAATGGGGAAGCCCATTATTTTGGATGTATATAAGAGACATTATGAAGAGATATTCAGTAAAAGTTCAATATTTTACATTGTTGGTACTTCCACCTGCTGTCAAGATACCAAACATCTTCCATCCAAACATGTCCACTCCGACACATTTATTATTCTGCTTGTTGTGTGTAAGTCAAATTTTTGTTGTTATTACAAAACTGTCATAACATCTGTAGGTTACAAACATTATTTTTTCATAAGTATAAGATCTGTTGTTTTAATATCCACTAGAAGTAACAACAAATTGCATTTCAAATTTTGACCACGAGAGATGGATGGCCTAAGTTAGTGTGAAATTGCCCACATCAGCTCACTTGTTATATTCCGTTATCCTGATTATGAAAATGTGGTACAAAAATGTGACCATTATAAGTCATGATTAGTCCTTAGGCTTCCTCATCCTGTCCCTGGAAAGAACTGAGATGTGGACCTAGGTGTTGAGAAGAGAGAACTGGAAATAGATAAATGAGGTGGTTTCTTAACCTTTTGAATCCCTGGTTCAAAAATGTACATTAGCAACCCATATTCACTTTACCTGCAAAATACATTGTTTGTACAGAACTATGGACATCTTTAGTCAATGTTTCTGTCTCCACCACATCTATGTAGCCTTTAGTGCAGTTTAATATATTTTGTCTTTTTTAATCAATATAATTTTGCGCAAACAAAGAACATTCAGACTACAAAGGAAGTTTAGATTGTCTATGAACGTGTTCTGATATCCATATGATGTCTGATAAAATGTGAAATCTTGTGCCATTTGGGTAGATCTACCTCAAATTGAATAGATGTGCGTTCTAAACAGAATATTTCCCATAGACCGCAAAACTGAGCATATACACTAAAACCTGCTTCTGACTTTGATTATTGACATCTGGGTCAGAAGATCACATAATAAAACGTGTCACGTCTGCACAGGGCTCTTCATTGGACATGCCAAATTCCATGCCACGTTTTCACTCCAGCTCACCAGAGTATTGATCTAACAATCCAGCGTACCTTAAACAACAAAGACCTTGAGAAAGCTCAAGCCTATTGGAGCAATGTGCTTTGGACTGATAAAACCAAAATTGAACCACAACCAAAGACGATATGTTTGAGGAAAAAGGGTGAAGCATTTGTAGAGAAGAACACGTTGCCAACTGTTAAGCATGGAGGTGGATCCATCATGCTTTGGGGTTGTGTAGCAGCTGGGGGCACAGGCACTATTGTGCAGGTCGAAGAAAGAATGGATTCCTCCAAATATCAAGACATTCTGGAGGCTAATATTCAAACTCAGTCCAGAAATTGAAGTTGAAGAGGCGTTTAGCAAGCTAAATTTAGCATTACCATGTTAGCCTGATATCATTAGCATATTTACATTCACTATGGCATCCTGAAGGCACACCATTGCAAAATGCTTTGACGCCGGCGTTACCGTTACGGGGATTACTGGCCTTGACTAATAGAGAATAATTAAAGAGTGTCTTTCCACAATATCAAAAAGAAATGAAATCTGAGGGACTTTGGCATTTTCAAGGTCAAATTTTCTTTCAACAAACATGGGCTGATATTAGAATTAGTTTTTAAGAATTAGCATTAGCATATTAGCATGCGAACATTAGTATATTTACATTGACTTCAGCACTGGGTCATGCCGTAGGCACACCATCAAAAATCCCCTAACACCGGTATTACCGCAAGGGCGTTTTTGGGCTTGAGGGAGATAAAACTAATTAAAGAGTGCCAATCCCCATCATGAAAAAGAAAAAATTAATATAAGTCATTCTGGCATTTTCAGGGTTAAAAATTTTTCACAAAACATGGCCTGATCTGAGCATTAGCTTTATAAAATTAGCAATAGCATATTAGCATGCTGACAATAGGATTACCATATTAGTATACGTACCATTAGCATTAGCATATTAGCATATTTGCATTTGATTGCAAATAAGTTTCGCAGTCACTTATTTGTTTCATGATAGTCTGTATAATTAACAATTGTACTTCAATTAAAGGTTAATTTTGATTTCAATATGCAAATGAAATTATCAAGAGGATAGATAACTATTGGCATGAATTCATAACCCACTTTTGTTCATGTTTATCGAAGGTGTCACTGTTTCTGGAGGGCATGATAGATTGAGACTTGAGTTTGCGCTTTCATCAAGAGTTGAAACGGTTATGGATGGACTCCTTTCATTGGAGTGCATTTCATTTAGACTTGTCTCAAATTGATGGCTCCTTCTGAAGGGCTTTCAAAATCTTTCTGTTAGGTGTCGTACTGCTTTTTCCAAAGGCAGAAGGTTGAAGTGAACTGATTTAGCTATAACTGACCGAGAACCATTTATACGCATTTCACTAAAAGTTGAAAATAAAGGATAGTCCATAAAATTGCCTCCTTTGGAAATAAGCATAATAAATTTTGGAAAGGCTGTAATTACTCATAGCGGTCTAATTTTGAAATTACTACAGAAATGTGTAACATATATTCTGCTGTTCTTCCCTGTTGTACATGGATAGTGCTGCAAAGTAATGGCTTGTCGTGTTCACAGCTCAGAAAATATTACAGCAGCCAAAGAGATATCAATTATGGGAAAAGGGAAAATATGTGCTTTCTGTCATCCGTAATTCTGAATAATGCTTAATAAAAATGTAGTTAATAATTAATAGCGGTGTCGACACTGCAGGATGCTCCTGGTAATCGCACGCAGAGGAAGTGTTACTAGAGCTCAGTCAAACACGTCACTCTCCTTGGTTATGAGAGAAGCCCATTTTCAAGTGACTAAGGCTTGAAATCATCCAGGGAAAATTAACACTTCAGCGCCAAGGAAGGAGTTTGTCAGCCGTAAGAGAGAGGCAGCTTGCCCACTTTGGCTTGGCACCGTTGCCGTGGTTACGACTTCTTGTCTGTCAGCTTCTGTGCAGCAGGCGGACGTGCTGAGGGCTGCCGCATCATCTGCAATTCAACAGCGTTTACTTATTTATCAGCTGACTCCTGGGAGAGGTCGGCCGTTACCTTGACACTCAGGAGCTGGAGTCAGATAATAGCTTTCAGGGCACATGAGTCTAACGTGTGCCACATATTTATGCTGTGTACAGACACATAGAAGTCCAGACGTACAAGTGCACACATTCGCTCAAAAAGTCATGCAAGAACACCAATACTGTATGTGTGGACAGACATTAGCATACACCTATATGCATACTCACATAAAAATGCATGCGCACTTGCTTGTGTGCATTCAAGCCTTTATACATTAAATACACTGCTGTATGAACACACACCAATCACCCGAACATATGTGCAAACAAATATGCATACACTTACAAAAAAATAATTGTTAAATTTACTTGAAAATGTTATCAATTGCTTCAAAGTAATGTGTAATTAAATTCTGAAATGTTTAATTTGCTAATGTACTCAACCCCGTCATGAGGGATGTGATGACAACCAAAAAAATAAAAAAAACTTCTGTTTTTTTTTGAGTGCATATGGACAGACCCAGAAATACTCTTCACAACATGCGTGCATGCATACACACAGACTGAAGCATGTGGACACACAGACCTACATGCTTTTGCGAACGAAAGCATGCCCTCCTCTGAACAAACGTAAATATACACACGCGCACACACACATACACATGCACAAAGCACTTTACGAGCTCTCGCCTGGGAAATCAACCACTCTGGTTTTATCCCAGCAGCGAGCATGGATCATGCAGGCAGACAGTTTGGGCAGGGGGATTGAGTCTGGAGAATGTGGTCATAATGACTACTCTTCAAAAAGACTGAGTATATAGAGTGTGGAAAGATGGCTGTGTCTGACACGGAATTTAGTTGTAATTGAAGCACTGATTACTAAAACCCCACAAGTCAAGTCATGTGTGACTTATGGGGCTCTAGTAATAGGTGCTTCAATTATATTATTATTTTCTTTGACAGTCTAGTTTCATACAAGTAGCAAAAATAAGCAATTAATTCGAAATCATCTAACTATTGAACTATACCTTCTTATAAAGTTTGAATTTCATTTTTTTTCCCAACTTGTGGTCAATGTGGAGCATTATGATAGCTAACAAAGGAGGCCATGATTGAACATTTGAGCTTCAAGTAACACCAGAGTGCCTCATTAAGTTTGACTTGAGCATTAAGATCTTATTTTTGTTTTTTTTTTGTTTTTTTTGTTGTCTGATTGTCGCTCTTTTGCCTTATGGCAAACAAACCTTCAACTGTGACTAAGTCAGAAATGATGACACTGGGTCACTTGGCAATGTAAAGAGGGGGAAAACTAGGCTGATGTGCTCAGTCATTCATTTTCATTCCGGAATAATAATCGGCAGTACATTTCAGGTTGAATCTATCATCTATCTAGTGAAGTCAAATTCAGTTTGTCTGCGCTAATTGGATAGCTGATAGGCCCTTTTGGGTGAATTCCATTTGGGAGAGAAATAACTTTTCAAATGTCGGATTTCAAAAAGATGTCTGAAGCCCTCTGTGTAATTCCTCCAAGTGGTTTTCTTGAAAAGTCTGAGCAGACTCTAACTGCAAACCATTCATAATTCACAAGCTCATGGTACATATTTCTTAAACGACAGTTTGAATGGAGTGAATCTTTAAAATATTGAATATATTGGATTGGCCTGCACTATTACTTACAGAACATATACGCAGTGCAGAGTAAATGTACTGAGAGATGCAATTTTTTGTTGTCTTGGTTCAGTAGTCAGGCACACTGGATTTGAAACAAAACAGTAAAGTCTAGGTTAAAGAGCAGACTTTCATCTTTCTTCTAAATGCAGATTTATTTTCGAATAACAAATAAATGAGTAGAATTAAATATTGCATGTCATTTGAGACTGAATTAACTACTGGAGTGAGAAAGCATACCATTGTTTAGTACCATGGGTTATGTCAAATGTATTATTTTCAGCCATTGTAACTCCTGCCTCAGAAGACTGCCTTCAGTTAGCCAAATAGTTTTTTATTGTGATATGAATATTAACCTCCCGCTATTCCAAAATCCCCTCAAAATTTCATAATGGCAATAGCTATGCGTCTTTTCCCCAAGATCAGCGTGCGTGCGCCTGTCATTCTGGAGATGTCTCTTATAGCATAAAACTTTTTATTTTACAATGGCTGTTCAATAGATTTATGTGCAATTTTTGAGGGGTGGTGTGGTCTGAGTAAAATTCATACTACTGCTGTGACATTGATCATTTGATAACTTTTCTCTACCACCTATATGCGGCAATTTAATCTGTCTTGACTGCCATTCTGCAAGCTCGTCACTGTCAACATTGTCATGCACTTTTTTTTTCTTTTTAGATAACGGGCTGCGAGACTAGTGGGCTTTCAGTTCAATGAGATATTTCTCAGATGATTCGGCCGTCAGAATCTGGCATTTTGTGGGAAATGTTTTGGTTTATTTCAAAATAACCTGCCGTCAGAATAACAGGTAGTCCCCATGTACATTACAAATCTCAGTTTGCTATTAGCTGCATCAGCCAAGATGGCTTTCAACTACTATACAAAACCAAAAGGATTCTTTTTTTCAAGTTGTGTGACCAATTAGCCTGAAATATTGTATTTAGCTGTTCCATGGCCATAAGACTCATTCAAATATTGTTAATACACAAGTAGGCAGGTAAAAGATCTCTGGCTGATTTCAAGCGTTGCATTTAGAATCTGCTAATTCTCATTATGAAATTTAAAAAAAAAAAGCTGTCACTGCCAATCAAGCAAGCTGTCACTGGGCTGGGAAATCTGAACAAAACCATAAGCTTTTTACCATCTGCTTATACATAAGGTGTGATCAGACCAACTATTTGGTACATTCTGAAGACGTAAACAACACTCCAGTAAACTCATGAGGAGCAGAAGGCCCAGAAGACAGAATTATTATTTCTTTGGTGAAGAAATACCTGTCCAACAGTTGGTCAGATCAAGAACACTTTCCAGGTGGTAGGCATGTCTGTATCAATGTCCACAATCAAGAGACAACTTTGTCTAGGTAAACACTGTGGCTTTACAATAAGATGTGAACCGTTGGTTTCACGATCAGGAATTTGGCAGATACATTTTTTAAAAAATCCTGCACAGGTCAGGAATAGATGAAACATAAATCAAATATGGACTCGAGTGATGGAAGGTGAAGAGTATGGAAACTGAAGGGAACTGCTCTGGATCTAAAACATAGCACTTTGTGTGAAGCTTGTTCATATGTTGGCATGAATGGCAGCCGATTTAACTGATTCACTTGTATTTACTGATTTGACTGTTGGGGAAAAAAAATATGATTTACTCTGACTTGTGTAGGAATATATTTTCCTCTAAGATTCAGCCAAATGTTTCAGAACTCATTGGATTGCACTTTTCAGTGTACACGTAAAATGACCTTAACCATACTGAAAAAGCCACCCAAGCCTTTTTTAAGGTGAAGTCTAACCAATGTCTAAGTAAGTCTAAGTCATATTTCTATTTAAAACACATATTATGGTGGTGCACAGAGCCAAAATGATGACAGTTGTGTCACTGTTCAAATACTAACAGGTCTGACTGTATATGGAACATATAGAAATGTATAGAAAAAGGCTCGTCTGTATGAATGCTGGGCAGTAGAAAACTATTTGTCTTCTCCTCTATACTATGTTTTTTTTTTGTTGATCATTAAAAATGTCTACCTTCAAGTGAATTGAAAGTCTACTAAGTTGGACTGATAGTAAACTACATGGCCAAAAAATGTTGCAAACTATTATTTTTTGAGTGCACAATTTTTATCGAGGCGCACGTTTGTTGTGGCTTTGTTTCAGCAATCTTATGTGAAGTTACACCATTCATTTCCAACTGGAATTTCCATTAGTTTTTGGCCAAGATCTTGTATTGACAGTGGGAGAGTCAATCCACTCTATAATGCCCTCTCCACCACATCCCAAAAACTTTTGATTGGTTAAGGTCAGGGCTCTGTGGTAGCCAATTCATGAATGAAAATGATTCCTCATGCTTGCCAAACCGCTCTTTCACAATTAGAGCCCAATGAATCTTGGCATTGTCTTGCTGGAATATGCCTGTGCTATCAGGGATTTAAAAATCGATTGATGGGATAACCTAGTCATGCAGTACGTACCGGTAGTCTGCTGACTTAATTTTATTGCTGCATAATGTTGCAGAACCTAGACCTGATCAACTGAAGAAACTGCAAACTATGACACTGCCTCCAGAGGCACGAGGCATGACGGGTGCATCGCTTTATGGGCTTCCTTTCTTACCCTGACAATCCCATCACTCTGGAATTGGGCAAATCTGGACTCATCAGAACAAATGATCCATTGCTCCACAGTCCAATCCTCATACTTCTTAGCAAAGTGAGGTTGTTTTTTTCTTGATTAGCCTCACGGAGAAGTGGCCTTTTCATGGCCACGCAGCTGTTTAGTCCCAGTCCTGTAAGTTCTTGCTGCATTGATTGTGGAATGTTATTTTTACCCTCTATTAACCAGCGTAGCATATCTGCTCCATAAAGTGAAAGGGTTAACAGCCTGGACACCCTGCTGGTTTTGTTTCTTATTGCCAAATAAACATTTTAGAATAACTTGAATGGTCCATCACTTAAATTTTTACATTCGCATTATTACCCAATGTAGCAGATCTGCTACATTTTGGAAAGGTGGGCTAAAAGGTCAAATTTTTTTAAAAACTGTTTTTACAAATATTGGCCCATAATAAACATATTTGCCTAGGGAAATGATTTTTACACAGTTGGAAAGGTACTTGGTTAACAGAGGGTTAATATTTTAACACAGCCATGTGTTCAACTGTTGTTTTTTTAACATTGAGACTTCAGCAAACGACATTCAATTATGACCTTTAGATAGTTTTTTTCCCAAACCATTTCTTCTGTGAAGTTAACTGTTTACCACTATCCTTTCAGGTTTAATAATGTGTTGGGCAGTTCTTAACCTAGTTCCTATGATTTCAGCAATCACCTTAGCTGTTGCTATTGTTGTTGTTGTTTTTTCTCGATGCAGTCCAGTAATTCACTCTCTTTAGACACATCTTTTCCATGATTCTTGGCTGCAAAGCATTTCCTTCTTTGAATCAAAATGTCACTGTTTTTACCTTTTTTTGGCCTATAATATATAATTTTTATATAATAATTTGGCCTAGAATTTTTTTTGGCCTATGTATATAACCTTTTTTTTTGTTTGTCTGTTACAAGGTTTGAACTGTGAACAGGCCAGAAATCCATTTCCTTTAACTGCCCCAAAATTAACCTTGATAAATAATTCAGACACTGGAAATCTTTCATGACAGAGCATGGCCCCAATTTTTCATTGATATTGTTTTTCTTTTTGAAATGCAGGAAAGACTCTTATTAGTTCCTGATTCATTGTGAACGAGTCCTGGTGTCTTCTATAATTAACCTAGAATTTCATTTTATGTCATGTTCTGTCGTAGCTTTGATAATTATCACTTCTAATTATTTGCTGAGCTCTGTGAGTCCTTTGTTGTCTAAAGGCTCCTTCACACTATAACAAATTGAAGAAACAAATGTGAAAGAATTGCAAAAGAACAAATACGTACAGAATTCCAGATGAATAGATTCCTGGGGGCTGGACAAAATGAACTGATAATGAATGAACCAAATTCAAAACAAATATATGACTTATCATCAACTTACAACCAGAACTGACGACACGGTACTGAGGTTGGTTCCGGTTCCTTAAATACACCAGACGGGTTGGTTATAACACCAAGAGCAAATAGATTGTGAATGCTAGGGGTACTTTAGTGGAAAGGCAACAACCTGTCCTCTAACCATACGCTCAAATTGGTCAATTATTCTCATTTTCCCTGATTTACGACCCATAGGAGCGTTTCCTAAAATCGCGCCCCAACTAGCTGCAGGAAGGTACTGTTAGAGCTACAGTTTCAGTTCCAGATACAGTTTCAGTCATATTTACCCTTAAAATAATGGTTTGGGTTGGATTAGGGTTGGGTTTAGGGTTAGGGTTAGTAGGGTTAGGATTAAGTTTAGGCTTGGGATTTACTGATTTACTGATGGCGATGCTGACGATGGAAACCAGATTGTAGTTATTTAAATGGCTGCTAGAGGTCACTTAACTCCTAAACGTACATTTAGGTCGCAATAAGCTGCTTGGCAAATGACCTTTCCAGGCATATTTTGTTGGAGGTCAGGTTCAAAGGCTAGAGCATGCAATGCACAGCACTCAGTCGTTGAAGAATATACTAGCAACAACAATGGTAGGCTGACAGGTCGTAGCTAATACGCTATCAATATAATAAGTTTGTTTGTTGGAGAAATGCAACTCATAATTTGTCATTTCTGATTTGTTATTAATCCATTACCAATACGCAAGAAGTTCACAAAAAAATGGTTTTGCTTGGGGTGGACAGACAAGACAGTTTAGAGACTGTCTCATCTCTTTCCCTGTCTGATTCAGGGTGTATGTGCATACCTTTCGCATTTTTCTTCAATGTGAAATGTTGCCGCCAGAAAAAGGAAGCTTGGGATTTTAGAGTGGAGCATTTAGTTGAGGTGCAATGCTGCGGTGTGTGAGCCCAAAAATCAACAATACCGGATCAAATCTGTACCATGCCAACAATTTCTGTGGCCTGTAAGACTTTGGAGTGTCACATAATTTGTCAAGGTAAGGGAGCACTCAGTTGGCTGATCCCTAGTGACCAGTCAGATTTGTGTGAACCGTCTATTAATGCCATATGAACGGACTTCCTCTAAATCCATTCTATTAAAGCTTAGCCGTTGCCTGTGGCTTAAATTTAAGTAGCCAATGATACCATGTGACACCACGTCTTTCAGAAGTGGACCAAGGAAGTCTGCACTCTCCAAAACTGGCAGTGGGGCTCGAAATGAATGTGACTGATTTAAAATAATTGCATGTTTAAAATTAGGGTAAAAATCTGAAATTCATGGAAAGGCATTTATTGATTTTTTTTTATATATAGCATTAAAAGTCAACCCTCAAGCAAGTTCACATGACTACACTGACTTTAAGATGTATCCTCTCTCAGGTTATAGAGCCTTTTGGAAATAGGCTTCCTGACATTGTCTCAATTAAGCTTAGACATTTCAAAGCCTCAAAACACAATGGGCATCCTTAAGTAACCTCATAACCAATTAATTTAAGCAATGCCTTGTTTCGTCTGATCACAGAGGAGAAAGAACATTCAGATTTTTTTTCCATCTGCCAGGATGAATGACATTTTAGTAATTTGGGAAATTAGTGTACTGCGGTTCCATGTGCTTTATATTTCTTTGTACATCTTTGTGCAAAGACAGGTGCCTATTTTATTTGACCTGAACCTTTCTTCTCTCTGAACCTCTTAAGCTCTATTTTTTTCGCTTAAGTTTTTCCTTACGTTGGTTCAATATTAGAAAAGGCATTTTTTCATATTAATGGATAATGTCACATACATACTCTGTATCTGCTGATTGCAGTGCTTCACTGAAGCTACATCACACTTATATTGAGTGAAATATTCAAACCCAGAATGGTATGTTTTAATAGCGACAGCTTTATATCAAATGGAAAACATTTAGATCTTGCACATCATTTTACAGACATCATATAGTTCAGCAGGACATATTTGGGATTGTGAGAAATCTTGAGATCTCTACAAGAATTTAAAATAGGCCTTAAGTTCCACAGGTTTGATTACAGAGCCTGCATTTGACAGACCCGTATATGGGTCCATAGGTTTAATGGGCTTAAGAGCACTCCGCTTGAAACAAAATATGGGCTCAACCCTTGAGCCACTGTCACATTAGCGTGAATGGAGCTCTGTCACGAGCACAGGCTGTAGTCCTGGTTAGCAAAATCAAAGTAGCTTCCGGTATTTTTGAAACTTTGTTTAGTGAGGGATAATATACAGTAAGTACCGTATATAACCCTGAATAAACCCTGACAGTTTACGGAGGAGTCTTGAATTACCCTGAAGGGGTTTGTTTCACAACGATATCCGTCTTGCCGTACATTATTTTGTGTATTACACAGCTACTTACTGAAAAATTCAATAATTTGAGACAAAATATTGATCCACAATTGATTTAATTTTTATTGATTTAATTGATTACATTACTTCTGCTAAAAAAAAATAGTACGTTTTATTCTACGGTTAGTGCTGCGTCACATCCATAGCAATGGTCTGTTATTTACAGCAGTGGTCCAGAAATTCAGAAATAACAGACTGTAGGATACCATAATTTACCAATCAGAATTCAGAATTCAACAAAGCCATGTAATAAATGGACATAACCTCCTATCAGGTAAATAGTTGCATTTGCGGGTGTAAATATGTTTTATAAATATAATGAACAATTGGCAGAATTTGTTCACTCAAAACATTAAAAAGGAATGAGCCCTTTGAAGTAGGAGCCTCTATCTGTTTTCTCCTTCACAAATAATGCCTGCACAAGCACCCAGAGGGAAAAAAAATTCCTGTTGTGATGTGCAATTTGAATGCATTGTCTGCTCTGGGCGCAGCATTCGATAAACTAGTAAAGGTGGCTGTCTTGAATGGGATTCCTTTATGATTTTCAAGGTGTTAATTCTCTCACAATATGCTCCCTCCATCTGTGTTACCCCTCACCTTTACATTGTGTTTCACAGTTGCATTCAGCGCATTGCCAAGCTAATACAGTTAACCCTTAGAGCGCCACAGGCAACTATATTTGCCCAATGATATAAGATATCAAAACCAGATGTTGCTGAAAACCTATCATGTGGCTACTTGTTTAAAAGAGCTTCCCTGGGGGCTATTTTAATCAAGTTACCGCATGACAGATTTTCAACAGCTCAGGATATTTACATTTTTGATTCCGTTAAAACTTATTTAGCTTGGCCATCACGCTATAGGGTTTCAAATTGGGAAGGGACTGCTGGATTTGGGATACATAATCAGCTTTGTTCGTTGCTCCAGCGCTTCCTGTTGGCCAGACGGGCGCTCGTCAGGAAGACTCTGGGTTTGTTCATGTCCGGGTATCCTCCGCCCTCGTTCTGAACTTACGAGGATTCGACCAATGAGTGTATAAGAATCAGTGGCTGACAGGCACGTGAACTGGAGAGCCGTGAACTGTCTCACTATCCTGAGTTGGCAGCAGGGGGTCGCATACGAGCAAGCTTTGTACATAGTTCCCCAATTGGGCATTCCAAATTCGGGTGGCATTGGAGATGCCAAATTAAAAAAAAAAAAAAACTTATTTAGCCCTCTAAGGGTTAAACGATTCTCAACTACTTATTAAGCATGCTCGCGCCTACTATGTTGTGTTACTGTCGCCAAGGCGATGGATGAAAAACTCCATTAGATGGGCTAAACACCGCAGCCTTTCCATTCACCCACTTCTGTCCGCTTGCATTACTTGATTGGAGCGAACACTCAGTGAAGACAGTTCCTTTGAAGCGTCTGGCACCACTCAGTCACCCTTAAGGAACGTTTAGTTTCGTCTTGATGAGGCGCGACCTCTCTATTGCTCCTCATCAGGGATGTTCTCATGAGTAATATCAGCCATTGGGTTTTTCAACATCACCCGTCATGAATTATTCACCTGCTGCTCGTACAGGGAAAAGGATTTTTGTGAGGTGAAAGGAGATAGGCACAGATAGGCACTCACCGCCCCCCACCCCATGCTCTTGACTCTTGAAGTTAAGTGTTGTCTGAAACCCTTGACCTAATCAAGACTGACTTAAATTGAAGCCCACTTTAGAGGATCAGCCAGATAAAGTAATGGCTGAACGGTGTTTAAGAAAATCCACAGACACGGGAAACTATTGTTGGTTTTCAGTCCTAGTCTCTCCCTTATTATGCCATGAGCGAAATCTACCATCTTTGTGATGAACTGCCCTTCAATTATAAGTGGATGCTATAGATAGATAGAAAATGATGGGTTTGTGCCCAGGTAAGCTTAGGCAAAAGTGCATGCACATAAAATATGTGTGTCTCACTGGCATCGCAATTAAGATACTGGCCAAGGCAGTCAATGAGTCAGTATGATGGAAGGACATCTTCAAGAATGAATCAGCCTACCTAGACAGCAGTTAACATAGAATGTGCAGGGAATGGAATATTAAATTTATTCTAGTGCATGCAGGTGGGATGTTTTGAATATTGATTCTAAATCCCTGAAATAAACTTTGCACCAGACCAGGACTGAGTGGAGAGTTGAACTCTGGGTGCCTGAGTACCTGTCAGTTTTGTGCCAACTGTAATGCGGCCAAAGTGCCCCACCCTAACCATTTGATAAATAACACAAATAATCGTGTCATTTTAGCGCCTGTCTTAAATTTGATCATCCACAGTTAGATCTAGCTACCACAACATTTTAGAAATTAAAGAGTGATTATGAGCTCAAAGTGCAGACATTAAAGTTTCATTTGAGGGTATTTACATCCAAATGAGAGTTAGAATTACTGTTATATGTGCGTCCTCCCTTTTTTGAGAGAGCAAAATGATTGGATGACAGGTTGCTGGACTGTTACACCGCCATACATGAGTTATTTCCTCACTATTTTATTTAAAAGTAAGTAGATAAAAAGTTATGAGCTGATCTCAAGTTTGACAACTGCATTGAGAATCTGCAGTAATTAAGTCTCAATATGAATTCTAAAGCACTGTCGCTGCCATTAAGCATGTCATCATTATCCTGGAAAATCAAAACCCATTTTTCAGTGAAATATTAAAAATGATATGACTGTTAGTTTGTCCAAGTACTTTTGAGCCCCTAAAATCAAGGGAACAACATAAAAATATGGATGTAGATCAACAAATTTCATGCAATATTTTTGACAAAACTTAAAACTAAAACTCTACACTTCAAGCACATGTTGACTAAATAAATTTTTGTGTAAATTATGTAGAGCCATAGTGATGGAAATTGTCACAGTCCAAATGCTTATGGCCCCAAGTGTATGTGTTTCTCATTTTAGTATAAATAAATAAATAAATAAAATATTCTACTCAAAAATTGTATTAACAAATCTGCTCCAAAATTATTTAAAAATATATATATGTAAAAAATCACACACATCTAAAGAACTTTTTAGTCTGTCTTGTAAATAGATGGCAGATTGCTTTTCCACAGTTATCCCGGTGTGTCTGTGTTCCACCTCGAGACAGCACTGCATAATTTCCTTTATCTTCTGTGGCACCAGCAAGAACATAGGTTGGCTTGAGGTTGAATCAAGGTGTCCATCGTAGGTGTCAAAGCAACTTCTTCAGCATTTTGCTGTCAGTCTTTGTTTACAGGACAGTGACGTTAGATTGACCCTATTAAGTATCTATTGGCTATTGTTGAGTGAACCATCCGTGTTTAATCTTTAGGGTGGGAAACAGTTGTGGCTGGTGCGCAGAGTGTCTTGAGTTCTCTGGTTCCTTACAGCCGTTTTACTTACAAGTTTTACTTACAATGGGAGACTGGGAGAGATACAATCATTGCGATTTCTCAAAAAGCTAAGAAAAAATCTCCCAGGTATAGTAAGCACCAGGATTTAATCGGACAGTGTCACAGCCAGGGTTGAAGGCTTCAACAAAAATGGGATATCAGGTGAGTTTCACAAGCAATACAAGTATATTCATTCATAAAATAATAAAAAAGACAAAAACATGGAGGTCAGTCATCAGTAGCATGGTGGCAGGGGAGCCTAGTGGTAGGCTGCTTGACTGGTAACTGAAAAGCTGCTGGTTCAGGCATCTAGTGGGGCTTGGGATTCTGTCTTGATCTGGAAAAATGAAGTTGGGGAGAACTCTGCCGCTGGGCACTTGAGTGAAGCCCTTAACCTCGAAACTGTCCCCGGGGCTGTGCACCTGTTTCTCCCTGTCGCGCCTCACTTGCGACTGTTCTGTCTGCTATTTCTCCTAGGGCATCCATGAAAAAGAGGAACATGCTCTCAATAGAGTTCCCCTGGTCAAAAAAAAAAATGTTGACACATGAGGATGTATGGCAGTGCATGTGAAAAAGCAGTAACCAAATGCTCACGTTGTTGCCATGCCTGCCGTGAAACGGAGAGAGCCCCTCCCAAGAATGAGAAGTCCTTATAACATAGAGCACACCGGACCCAGGTGTCGCTCATGCTGATGATGACGACCCGCCCCGACAACAGGCCCCTGCAAGACGAAGGACAACCAACAACCCAAAGATGCAAGGACACCTATTGGCTGGAATGGAAGGGTTGCCACAGTAGTGACACATTTTTTTGAGTCTACGTTCCAACAAGTTACGGTTGAAGGAATACTATAACATAAAGTTTGAATTGCAGATAGTCAGCTGTAATTCAAGGATGTTTTCAACCACATTGGATGCACCCCCCATATTTGGGTGCAATAAAAAATGTTGGACAGTATAACATACTGTAAAATAAAGTCATCAGTTTTAATATTTGCTGCATATTCATCGCATGTAAGGACTGCTTGAAGTCTGTGATGCGTATGCAGAGGTTTCACCAGATCCCACGTAGCCAAATTGGTCTGGCCCAATTCTGGCCCAGGTAATGCACTGTCAAGGCCCAGTTCTGGCCCACATATAGTAAGAATGATGGCCCTTTTGTGGTCCAGATCTGGTTTGGTATGGTGGGCCCACATATGGCCCAGCACAGGGCCAGCGTGGACACAATCGTGCTATATGTGGCATGCCATCAAATAAACGGTGCCATCATTACCAAAAATGGCCCACATCTGGTTAAAATACCTCTGGTCATGCCAGCAGTCGCCCAGCAATGCCAGCGTGACGCCAAATCCGGGCCAAACCCATCTGCTGTGTGGGATACTGGGTATCTTCTCTGGTGTTGCTTTGCCAGGTCTGTACTGCAGCCATCTAGAGTTCCTGTGTTTCAGGGAATCTCCTTTCCTGAATGTAAAATGTAAGTTCAGTTGGATTCAAAAAGTAGCAAAACTTGTTACTATCCAATTAATTATGGTCTGCACAGTATATTGCCTAGTATATTGAGTCAAATAATGGGAATTTGGACTTCTTATTTTTAGGACAATTTTATTTTACAGTTGTTTTGTAAAGAGATTGTGGACAACAGTGTTTCAGCGTAACAGCAGCACTTAACGGCGTCACTGAAAGGAAAAGGAGAGCTGCCCATGTAAACATCGGTTTAGCAGGCCACCTTTTGTTAGCCGCCCACTGAAACATTTTTCTGTTTTAGAGAGTGCACAGAGGCACGCAGCATGGTGCCGCAAAGCCCTTGCGCCTGACCCCCTTCTCTGTACCGCCGAAGACAACCTGCGACGAGTCCTTTATGTTTAGGGCACTGAAACTCTCACCTGCTCCCTCAACCCAGTTCCACGGGCCTCTTTTTATTTGCTGCTCTTCAGGTGGGCAATCGATTGACGCGACCTCAGGTGACCCCTTTTCCAGGCGCTCCATCTCTATCGCAGTTTCTCATTTTCTTTGACGTCTAAGGGTGCACAATACAGGCTGATTTCTGGCACAGCTCGTGCGTCAGGAACATCAAACGGCGGTGGGGGGTGGGGGGTCAGGGGCGGGGGGTGTTGAAGGTGCAGGGGTTGGGGGGCAGAAATTCACATTGCCTCAGGAATAATGAAAGAATACAAGAAAACCCATACGAGGCAGTTAGCACCAAACGCTAGTAAATAAACTGCCGGAGGCTCAATGGATGATAAAGCCCACAAGTTGACATTCGGCTGGCTGAGGACAGGATGTGAGAGGTTTTGAGGTGGAAAATGCAGGTTTATGCGATCCTCGCAGCATTTCTCTCCAATCACTTACATTTTCTAATTGCCACAATTCTTCAGTCAGGAGGAATAATTGTGAAATCAGCCATCCGTAAACTTGTAGAAGAAACACGTCAAGTGGGCTAATTTCAGAGCTTTAGACTTTACCATTTAGAGGGCTTTTATTAGAATATGTCTTATACCAAGTTAGCAGTGTCAGTACCAATGTTTTGTCTTAATTTACTCATTCCTCTGGTAATACTGGATTTTCTGTCCTTTATTTTAGTGGATATGTTTGTCGCCACCTTTAGTACTTTGTTTTCAGGTATTTTTTGTTTGTTTTTTTTTTTTTTTTGAGAGGATGGGTAACATCTGGAATTCCTATGAGAAATATTGAGAGCTTGGACAAACTGAGGAGAAATACTGGATCTGTGATACCAAAAGCTCACTGGAGCAATGAGACCATTGAGAGAGAAAATAATATTGCACCACTATGAAAACACACACTGTATTATAAATACAGTAAGTCAGGTGGCTCGTATGAAATCTTCTTGTCTACATCAACAGATATTTAGGTGAAGATTTTCTAACTGTTGAAACTGTCACAGTGGAGCCTAGCGAACTACTATATATCCTTACTTTGAGGGTGGCTTTGCAATTTACGATTTTAGTAAGTCTCATTGCACTTTATTAGCATGTAATGAGTCTGCGTTCTTTCAATAAAATGGCAAACTTCTGAGTTTTGAGATTTAATTATGTCAGTATTTTTTCAAAGAAATTCTACAGTGTTTATTGGCCTGTGGGGATAAGTCAAATAATGTATTGATGCCGTCTTTTGTGGTTGGCAGGTATATTGCCCCTGTCTGGATGGATTTAAAAGATAATTAAGGTGTTTTGTGTTTTATACTGAGGTCAGCACAATCACTGCCATGTACAATCACTGCCATCTGAAGGGGTTTCATCCCCTTTATATTACACCACAAGGATACGTTACTGCTTTAAGAGCATGATAACTATTTCAGCATTATGCAGATTATATGCAAATACAATCTCACATTAAGCATGAATGCCACTACACAAACATAACAGTCATTTTTGCCTCAGTATAATTATTGATTTTATGTATTATATATTATTTAAAAATGACTTTTCCTGGTGTCTTTCATTTTTGTAAGTGCAAGAGAAGGGTATTTATTAGCCTACTGAGAAACGAGTGTGAAATTAATCTGCTCGACAAATGAGTGCCGTAAGTCCCAAATCAATGGCATTGGCCAGTGTGCTTCTCCAAACACTGAGACTGAAAAGAAGTCAATGTGGTGATCTTAAATATACGGTCTTTCTTAAATTAGCATGCTCAAAGGTGCAGCCTAAAAACAGTGTTCACAAACAGATGTTGCTTCCACAAGAACTTGATGTAATGGTCTTTCATGAGAGAGTTGAATTGAGAGTCATAAAGATTTCAAGTTTATCTTGAGACCTTTTTAAAAGTCCAATATTCTGGCTAACAAGCCGACAGTTGTTGGTGGTGAACTGGGAACTGTTTGTAATTCTCGCTCTGGAGCAGAGGGTCCAACTCACTCACCAAGAGTGATGTATACAGGCCAGCCCCAACCAACCTAATTAAAAGAACAGTTTTTTTTTTTTTTTTTTGCTGTGTTTTTGCCTCCTTAAGAGCTGGTTGCGGTCACTCATAGTTAAAATTTATGGTCCGTACTCCTTGGTTGCTCATCTCTTTTACACTTCTTTAATATACATTTACCAAGTTACACAACTGAAGGAACTTAAGCCCGGAGGCTCCTGCTTAAAAGGTCACATTTCCTTAACACCCCACTGACCACACAGTATCACCCAACATCCCACTGGTGTGCAGATTATCAAAATGGGCCCTCCAGCCAATGTTGAGAGGATGTCTATATTAAATTGCATATCTGCCAATCATGACCACGGCCACAAAACTGCTTACTAACTTGGCTACCAGGGTAACACACTCGGTTAAGGGTCCGCATTGCGGAGCATTGGTAACCACCGCAACCCACGTTTGGACGTGGGTTGTATCAGCCAACAGTGGTCGGTAGCCTTTTCAGAGCAGCGCACAATTGGCTTCCCGCTGCAGGGAAATATATCGGGAGGGACTGCTGGATTGGAATTGTTGAATTACAGCATTGTTCTTTGCTCAAGTGCATCCTCTTGGCCAGCCGGGCCCTCGTCAGTAAAATTGTAAGCTTGATCATCTTCGGCTAGCCTCAACCCTCGTTCTGAACTTTCAAAGTTTCGAGCGATGAGTGTAAATGGAAGCAGAGGCTGACAGGCACGTGCCTCGGAGGAGAGCCATGAACTGTGTCGCTCTCCTTAGATGGCAACATGGGGTCACATATGAGCAACGTTGTGTACATAGTTTGCTAATGGGGCATTCCAGATTCAAGTGGGATTTGAGATACCAAACTTAAAAAAATGCTAATTAACTAACGCTGAAAAATTTTGCAAAGAATTAGATGCTGGTTCAAGATGAGTTTTATCCCTTTTAGCAAGTGATGTTTTAGCTGTCATGTTACCAGTCAAATCTGGTCTAACAGCTGGTTAAAGGTGGGTCTCTTGACATGGGTAACTGATGGCAAAATTGATAGACTTCCTGGTGACAGGCTGCTCAAAGAACTGGAGGGCCAGCTAGATGAGTCAAATTTGAAGCTTCAACCAGTTTAAGCTGGATAAGGCCGCCACTTTCATCAGGCTTCAGAGTAATGTGTGTATGTAAGTGTGATGCCTGAATGTGAAGTGGTCATATCTTTCATTCTGCCCGCATACAAGATGTCCCTCAGATAACATCCAGTATTCCATGTAATTAAAATGGATGCCACCTCTTTTAGGTGGACAGCTCAACACTACACTGCCCGATTCTTTATACACATTAGTTTACGATGAATTGCAGCCTTAACCTTGAAGAATTCCTCCTGAGGCTCTTGACAGTCAAGGGTTAACACTGCCCTGCTTCTATGAAAGCTTTAAATCCTGCTGAGGGTGCATTTTTGCAAAACTCAATGTTTATATTTGTATAATAGCTTGAAGATGAATTGATGGGCTTCTGGCCATTGGTGCAGAGTGTGAATTCGCCTGGGCCATGCCTGAGGGGTTTCATCACCCATTCAAATCCATCTCTGCCCATTCCTGTCAAAGGTTATTTGTTACCATCAGGCAGTTAGGCACCCAAAAGCTCATTTCTGAAAAGAAAGTACACATCATATCTCAAACCATTTTTACCTTTGGAACCACAAAAATCATTCCTTTAAATGAGTTTCCCCATCAAGGCAATGTTGGTCAGGATGAGTGAGTTTGTCATGTTTGTGTTGGAGTTTTGCAGGAAATGGAATGACTTTTGTGGAGGTCAGATGTAATTAGGGAGGGGAAAGCAAATTGTTTTCGTGCACGGGAATATTGATTTATAGCATTCAGAACTTGGGGACCTTTGAAGTATTACACAGGAAGGTGAATAATCCATAGTTTATTCATTTTTCAGACTTTACCTCTCAATTCTGATAATTTGGTCAGATCTGATTTTGTTATCTTGAGGGATCGCATTTATGTTTGAAATTGACCTATGTGCAACACTGGAGTAGACACATCTCATGCCTGGAAGGGTTTGAGTTCAGTCAACAAATGGTTTTCTCTGGGTGGCTCGTGAACAGCGATGGAAAAATGTTGCAGGTGCGACTGTCAAATGTTGATAATGGAGGGTGCGGCTTTGCAAGCATGCCTGCCAGGGACTGTTCGCCGTGGGAGTCAGATGGCAGTAAAGATGATGGGAATTATAGGTGAGAAGTTAAAGGGTGAGACCAAGGCCAAAGCCATAATTGTAGCCGGGTTATGTAACAGTAATATGTGTCTGTGCAGAGACATATCACAAGAGGAAAAAAAATACACCGGAATTCTGATCTGACCTGCTGGACTGCGATTTCATCGCCCAGGATCCTTTATGAATCACATCTGGGACTGCATATGCGAGCAGTCCAACTGTGATATGAGAAAATCTGACTTGGGTTGTGCACTCTTCTCAGAAAAAAGTCTGATCTATGTCTCATGAAGATAAAGAATCGGATCTCGGTCATTTAAGCCTGTATTGTACGATCATAGCATCTAAAGAGGGTCATTAAGTCCCCAAAATCCATTCATTCATTCATTCTTTCATTCATTCATTCTTTCATTCATTCAATCCTCGCTGTCCTTATGTGTCTTTTTAATGTCCCATGCAATGAAATCTGGTGTGACTGTGTATCCCGCAATTGACAAATACATCAATCAATCAATTAATCTTTCAATCATAAAAACTCTAGTGATTGGAAATCTTTGGTGAGGCCAGGAAAGTCCAGTTATAGCTGGGGAAGTCAATTTATAATCATTACTCCATGACCTAGCCCAGGGATGACCAATTTCACCCGGCTACAGTGTACGGAGGTTTTTGTTTCCACCAATTACCCTGGCTAAATTAACTAATTGGCTGTTTCCACTTGCACTGGTTCGCTCACAGATTAAATCACAGTGAGAGGTTTCCTATTGGGGCGCAGTCTGTGGCGGTCATTCACAAGCTTAAATGCAGCAAGAATGTCAAATGGCCTGAATGTCATGGTTAATCAACTAATTGTGGCCAAAAGCCAGACAGATATGGCCTTTTATGCCCTAATCTGGCCTTGTCCGTCACAGCCTTTAAAACTGAGGTTGTTCTCACTTTTCTAAAGAAAATTGAATTCAAACACAATCCTTTATAATTTTCTGCCTCAAATGATAAAACGTTGGGCAGCATCTTAAAATGAAAACTGAATGCAATGATTTTTAAATGATTTTTTGCCTGTATTATTTTGAAAACAACACAACAGCACATTATTTGATGTCTAATTACATAGATTTTATTGACAGTATTTTCAAGTATGATTCTTGCAACAAATTTTAAAAAAAATTCTAATGTTGCCATTTCATTTCAGAACACTAAATAGTCTTTTCAGTCACTAAACTTATAAGTGATTGAAGGTTTCAGGAGTAATCTTGTCCCATTCCTGCCACAAACAAGTCTTTAAGTGTACAACAGTGTGGGGTCCTTGTTTTTGTAATTTGCGAGTCAAAATGTGCCACAGATTCTCTATTCTCTAATTAGATTCTATATTGGGGACAGATTGGAACTGCGGGCAGGCCAGTCCAGCATTTGCACTCTTTTCTCATGTTGCCATGCCTTTGTATTATGTACTGATCACAGAATGCAGTTTTTTGTCTTGTTGAAATATGCGTGGCATCCCAAGAAAAGGTTTCCTCTTGAGGGCTGCAAATGTTGCTCTAAAATAACACTACTTTTCAGAAGAGAAAGTTACACTTGCCAAGAACAAATGACACAACCCCTTATACCATAGCAGAGCATAGCTTTGGGACTTGTTGTTGGTAGGTCTGATTGGCCGTTTTTTTATTTGGTCAGTAGCACAGAGTGTCCATTTCTTCCAATTGAAGGTTTCTCTACGGCCACCTCATGGATGTCAGTGTTGTAGCGACTTCAAGCTCATTTGCGGTAGCATGCAAAATAATGCTTATATATCGACCTGCCAACAGCCACGTGTGTAAGAGAGTGAGTGAGCGAGCGAGTAACTCATTTGCAAGGTGGAGTCCCCACAATAACTCGATAATAACGTGAAATTTTGATTTGTTTGACCCCAATGCCTTGCAGGCCTGAATGGCAGGAAGAGACGTATATTTACAAATAAAATGAAGCTGACCAGACAAAACATTAGATAGCTTGTCGTCATACAGTCTACGATGAAATACAAAGTCAAAATAAATTTAGAAATCACTGCTCACTGTACTCATGTGCGTTTCCCATGCAGTCCCGACTTTTTCCTCGTTGGGGTAGTAAATTGTATCTCAGCTTGTTCCAAATTCACAGCCTTATCATTACAAAATAAGGTAACAATGAATTGGTAAATGTGTTTATTCTATTTGTGAATATAAAGTGTCTCTCGTGGACAGCTTTGTCGGACAGGAAGAAAATGGCATGCTTTGTAAATAAGAGCTTCTGCTCTTCCTGCTGAATTCTTGACTCGCCAGATTCAGAGGAACAAACAGGATTAGCCTCTCTCTGGGCCACTCACACAACAGCTCTGAAGCCAATTAAAACCATTTCAATTCAACAGGATTATACGCATTTCAGAAAAAAGAGCATTTGGATCAGAGACCTTGATTTTGGTGTGGTGGAAAAATGCTTATTTTTAAGGGTCTAAAAAGGCCAAAAGATAAACAAGCGAATGCACTGATGCATAGTGGGATAAAAAAAAGGCATAAAAATCTAGTATTTTGAATAGTGCAATTAAACCCATTAAGGACTTGAAAGAATGTCTCCATCTTTCACCACAGAAAAGACAGAAATCCAATCATTCTGAATCTAATTATTTTATGGATATTACAGCATTTCTCCACCAGTCCAGATATGTAAAGGTAAGTTGACTGATCAAATAATGCTTTCTGCAGAACACATTCAATTTTATTACGAGCACGATCTCTTTTGATACATTTTTTTACTGTTTTTTTTTTTTCTCAGAGAGAAAGGATTACTGTGTTTTAAAATGGCTTCCATTTTACATCTAAATAAGATTAACCTCAACTGCCGAACAGCAGTTAACTTACTGTAAGAGTGCTTTCAGATATACTGGTGAGTTTTAATTTAATTGATGTGAATGGCCTCACATGATTGTGTTGGTTTTTATACCAGTTGAAACTCCCTTGCAGTAGCTGGCTCTTCATAAATCAGCACAATAACTTGCCAAGATCGATGCCCGAGTGATATCACATCCAGGAGCTCAGCAATTCTCTGGAATATCTCTTCCTTTCCCTTGCCAAGTCCCCAGATTATAGCTTGACAATGCTCTCACATTCAGCCCTCCCGCCCTCCCCCAAACTCTCCAGTGGTCCAGCCTTATCTGTGCAACTTGAGGACCAGTCCAGGGTCATAGAATTGGTGCTGCACACCTGGTTTCTTTTGAACATTATGTTTGATTTTGGGACAATCATGCATTTATGTATAGTCAATTGGCATTATCAATATTATCAGCACAGGCAATACCCCTGGTTTACGCGACGTACTCAGTTAGGAACACAATTCTGGCATTACTGCATATCCTACCACTTTACCTTATGCCTCCATTGCATTCTTCGGACTATAAATATGAAAGAGGCTCCATACATATATTTTAAAAGAAGTTACTGATAAAGGACATGTCATTCCCTGATCCATGGAGAAATGAATCCAATTTTCCTATGATACAACATTAAATCATAATTTAGTTCGTCCAACGGACGCCTGCTTCTAAAACTATCTGGAAAGGTTGACTCTGAAAATTATGATTATTATTATTTAGATTAATTCCAGTAGAGTAGTGTTTTTACATAATATCATTAACACATTCACAACTGCGAAGTAGATTACTGTTGTGAGGTGAAAATCTACAAAGGGTATATTCACAAGCGTGGTATTGCAATAGCTACAGCCTCATACATGCATGCAACCAGATGTGCATGCTTCCACTCACACTCAATCTTATAAACAGTTGACCTCTATGGCTAATTTGTGGGTGGAGCTAACCCCCACCCTTGAAAAAGGAACCTCTGGTGAGGCAATGACACCTCTTATAAGAGTGTAGGACAAATGGGATCGGGTGGCTAAAGTATTGGAGGTGGGGCATACTGTCGACACTGAAAAATGAACCCTGAGGAGTCCAATGATGACTCCAGTGACTCTCACAAGTGCTTCAAACAAACGATAAATGAGTTACCAAAAAGGCACATGGCTGAACTATAAGGCGTGAGGCTGACTGAGATCTTTGAAGTGGGAACTCTCTGCTGACTCCACTGGTGACCCCCAACAAGACTCTACGACAAACAGTTCATGATTTATGAAGGAAGGCGAAGCTAACAATTTACAAAAATTAACAAAAAGTCCGCACACTGTTTTGATAGCTCCCCAAGTGAGTTTAATATTCACAACGTTTCGGCCGACGTGGCCTTCGTCAGGTGCACTTCGTCAGGCGTTGTTTTGGAAGTGCACCTGACGAAGGCCACGTCGGCCGAAACGTTGTGAATATTAAACTCACTTGGGGAGCTATCAAAACAGTGTGCGGACTTTTTGTTAATTTTTGTACATTGTCCTATTGAGTCGAGCACCTGTTAAAAAATTTTTTTGTGTGGATGTGCGTACATTTTTCTGCCTCTTGAAGCTAACAATTTAACCATTTCACCCCCACCTGTGCCCAGTTCTCACTGCTATTTCTCCCCATGGCCTTTGTTGACATTCTAACTAAATTTCTCGCTGTCTGTTCTTATTCCATATTGTTAAAAGAAACATAACAAAAAGAGTGCTATATGGCACTACTGGGGGCGAAAGGGTTAAATGTCATCCCCAGTATAAAAAATGCATATTTTGAAATGTACACTGAAGCATTTTTTCCATTTAAATATTTTGATAACTTTCAAGGAAAGTGTAATTAAAATATTTGCTTCACTTAGACTATACATTTTAGGGGCATTTTCTTTTCAGAAAGAGATGATCAATAGCATCTAAAGAATGAGGCTGTAAGATTTTCACTTACAAGTTTTGTTGTTATGAATAGACAGAGCGTATTACCTTTTCACATTACTGTTTCCTGCCCATGTAGGCAGGGCAAAAAACATTATTTTTTAAAAAACAAGTCTCCAAGAAGCTCAATCAATGAATGATTCAGAAACTGTTTGCTCGGCTAAACATTTCCATGTGTACGAAATGAGCGAGAAACCTAATTATACTGAGAATGATCAAAACCAGCCATCAGGGAAATGACACTGCTTTCCTCATCTGTATCTGACTGTCATCTCACTCACTCTCTCATCAATGGTGGAAATGAAAATGATGCTGCGTGCAACAATCAGCCTAAAATATTTCCCAGGGGTCTTTGCTGTTTCTTTTAATTTAGCAGCCAGACCAGGCAAGCTGAGATTCCAAGAACTTGAATGTGTTTCTATGCCTCCTGGAGAGGGACTGTTTGAGCCGCAGAGGTGTAAAGACTTTACTGGAATGTGCACCCTGGGCTCAGGACTGTACGTTGTTGTCATGAACAACCAGCTACGGTATGAACCATTCAGAGAGAGAGCTCCATCAGTCTGCGGACCTCACCGAATGGCCTTTTTACGAGGCTCGTAAAAACCTCACTTTTTAATGAAGCAGATTTACAGCAGAAATGTATCTTTTCGAGTACCATTCCGTTCAGTCGACCATGCCACTATACCCTTCACCCTACCCCAGAGAAATATGGTGCCAATGCCCGTTAGCCTGCATCCTATACATTCTTCTATACATTACTTATTCTAGGTCGCCATTACCTTTGATCATACATAGACCTCGGTAAAACAGCATTAAAAGGTTTTGTTTTGTAGATTCTAATCACCTCGTAGCTTAAATGACTTAACACATGATGTGTCAGCAGCCTTTGGTAAAAGTCAAAGTATGATAAGCACCGTACTGAGATTTTGTTTGTCAGAGTTGGAAAATTAAATGACTTGCAGGGGAAATTATTTGAAGAAGGAAGAAATATGGCTGAGAAAAAATAAATCGCTGACATCATTTCCTGTAGGCCTACATGTTCAATTTCGAAACGCTGACCTGCCTGCTCTTGTCCTCGCGTACTCATTGCTCAGAAAAACGGTGACCCGGAAAGTAATTTGGTTTTACTGGTCCCAGGGGTGCCGTGGGCTTTTATTCAGAAACACAGGGAGTGAGACACTGCCGAATGGGGTGCATAAAGCAGAATTAGAGCTTTGATCCTGGAGGCCTGTAGCATCGTGCTGCAGCTCCTCAAAGTCGACCTGATAACAAATTAATGACCGCGGCTTAACAGGAGATTACAAAGGCGAGGTACACGCCATTCAAAACAAAAAAGACATTGTCAATAATATCCTCTGCCACTATGTAATCTCGTTTTCGAACCCAAACAAGGTCATGGCTAGCAACACACACACATGCGCGCACACACACACGCGCGCGCACACACACACATGCACACGCACACACAAAATTTTATTCATTTAGGTAAACCAGCTTCTAAAATAACTCATCCTGACTTAACTGGATGAACAGACAGAGGAAGGGACTAACTCCATTGCAGTAATGGATGGCTTTGCGTATGGTCCAAGTTTGAAAAAGACATGGAGGAATGAATAATGCATTTCAATCAGTAGAGCCCACTTACCTCAACAATAAGTGCTCTTGTATTCTTAACGATGACAATGTCACAGAGAGATCACAAAGAACACTCGTGGGCGGATTTAAAATCTGAATGTGAGACAAGTGCAAAAAATGAATCAGTGAGGATGTTTTTAGAACAGTGGCATATGTCCACGATAGGCAAAGCTAATATTTGGGCAGTTTGCCTGCATGCATCATTGTGGTGAAATCTCGACTAAATAGACCACACATGACTGTTTTTGTGGCAAAAAATGGCCCGCAGAGTTGCAGCAGTTACTGCTAGAAAAAAATATTTGAATTAATTCATGATATCTGCAAAAAAAAGTGCTCGCCTATTATCTTTTTTTTTTGTTTTCTCAAAAAAAAAAAAGAAATATTAAAAAAAATATGGGCATACTAAAACTTATCTGCAGTGTACAGCAAGGTATTAATGCATAATACTTGCTTGTAAGGGACTAGAAAACTATACAAAAACCCTGAACCTGTACAGGGATTCTGCTGCTACTGATGTTTACAGTATAGCAGATTATTGTTGAGGGTATTATGAATACTAGAAGATGGAAAGGCACACAGAGTTAAAATACTATCTAGGAGGTAATGGCATGGAGAGAAATTCACAATGACTTTCTGAACTTGTTGGAATGGAAGGGCTCTTGAGCGAGACCTAAAACACATTTGAACCAAGGAGAAATTTTGTGGTCCCAGTTATGTTTGCCTTGAGCAATTCAGGGATTCTATCAAATATTAAACAGTGCCCAAGACTTTCAACTATTACCCGACAGCGTCTGTGCTGTTGATGGCCAATGAACTGAGTGACTGGAAAACAGTGGGACGTGATGCAGTGACAGGTGAACTGAGTTCAGCTCAGATTTCCAGACACTTTTCAGTTACGGACAGGTGATCACAGAGGCTTTCAATTTATGTCTCTGAAGTCAAACCCCTCTACCCCTCATCTTCTGCACCCTTTCCCAAAAGAAAAGAAAAAAAAAGACTATCAAGTCACTATCTGTACATGTGAGCACAAAATAAAATTGAATTTGGATTCCTTCAGTCCTCTGTGGATGGCTGTACATTCAAGGAATAAGAAACAATGAGTCCATCACTTTCAGAAATAAATAACTGAAGAACATCAAACAAATTAAAGACCTGATTGACTTCCCGCTCACGGTGCACCTTCCTCGAATACAGAGCACGATTATGAAGTCCAAATCTGTGAACAGAACTGTCACCTGGGAAATGAAGTCCACTCAACCAGCCAGGACACAGTTTTTCCTCTCAAATACGAGGGCTGGTTAGACCATGTCATTCTAACATTGACATTGACTATGCTTACCAATAGCAGAATAAACATGGACAAAATGTTAATAAATGTGAAAGTGAAGGCATTTACTGGATAGGCGAGGTTATAATCACATCGATGGGTTTGCCCATTTGAGATTGGCCCACACTGACAACCTTCGCAGGCGAGCATGGTGATGCCAGTAGGAAGTGCTGCAGCCTGGATGGTTTTTAATTTATGGGCACATCAAGCAAATGCACCATACAGAAACCAAATTAATACATTTTGGTCTGTTACTCCTTACCTCCCACCCTTGAGTGGAGGGATTAATATTTGTATTATACGATCTTCAGTTAAAAGGCATATCAGAATGGCTTTGCCCAAATCATTATATTTCTTTCCATTCATTACGAGAGAGCAGATATACCTACAGCCCACATCCCACCTGGCTTTGACCAACATCAGTTTGCCTACAGGTTCAACAGATCCACAGACGACGCCATCTCTATCGCCCTCCACACCGCTCTCAATTATAACACATATATCAGGATGCTGTTTGTTGACCTCAGCTTGGCATTTAGCTCCATCAGCCCAAGCCGACTCATCAACAAACTGCAGACACTACAAGTTGGAACTTCCCTCTGTCTGTGGATCAAGGACCTCTTGACTAACAGATCCCAGCATGTCAGAATGGGCACCTCCACATCCCCCACCATCATCCTCAATACTAGTGTTCCTCAAGGCTGTGTGCTGAGTCCAGTCTTGTACACACTGTACACTCATGACTGCGTCGTTACTACTGGCTCCAACACCCTCATAAAATTTGCGGATGATACAACTCATTGGGCTCATCAACAACAGTGACGAGGCACCATTCAGGGAGGCCTCGCACTGATCCAAGCACTGGCGGCCTGTTGCAGTAACAACCATCTCAACCTCAACACTAATAAGATGAAAGAGGCCATCATTGACTTCCGGAAGTCAAGGATCACACTGCACACAGGCCTGAGCATCAACGGGGAGGAAGTGGAACGGGTCACCAGCTTCTAGTTCCTTGGCCTGCACATCTCGGAGGACCTGGGCTGGACTGTGAACACCACCCACATCATCAAAAATGCCCAGCAGCGTCTATTCTTTCGGAGAACGCTGAGGAGGAACAAACTCCCTCCACCTCTGCTGAAAAACTTCAACCACTGCACAATAGAGAGTGTCCTCACCTATGGATGTACGGTGTGGTACATCTGAAAAGAAACAACCGCAGGGGGTCATCAAGAAGGCTCAGTGGATCATCGGCTACCCACTTCCACACCTAGAGGAGATTTACTCTAGCCACCTCCTCTGACAGGCCACAAAGATCCGGGATGACCCCGCCCACCCTGGACACTCTCTATTCACCAGCCTTCCCTCTGGGAGACTCAGAGTCATTAGAGCAGCACCAACAGACCGAGGCACAGCTTCTTCCCCATGGCTGTGAAGAGACTGCTGCAGGAACCATGACCCCCCCGGCCCCTCAGAAGCACGCATACACACCAAATGATTATTCGGACTGCTGACTGTCTTGCACTTTTGATGATGTTGTAAATATTCGCCATTTTCCTGCACCTTTTTTTTAACTATTTATTTTAAGATACACTTTATTGAACCCTGTGGGGTAATTTGTCCTCTGCATTTGACCCATCCTATGGTTAGGAGCAGTGGGCAGCCACAGAGCAGTACCCAGGCACCAACTCCAAGGCCAGTTCCTTGGTCAGGGGTACTGGTGGGAGTGTTCCTATGATGCATGTTTTTGTGGGTGGGGGGAACCGGAGTACTCGGATAAAACCCATGCGAACACGGGGAGAACATGCAAACTCCACACGGAATTGAACCCACGACCTTCTTGCTGTGAGGCAACAGTGCTTACCACTATGCCACCATTATATCACATTAAATTTCATGACTAGGACATACTGCTGCTACAAGATGTTGCCAAAGAGAATTTCATTGTACCTCCTTGCAATGACAACAAAGCTTCTTATTATTAGTAGGAGTGGGATCGGTTCCATTATAAATCACCAACAGACTGGGACTCAGTTGAGAAGGAATGGGACATGCCATTGGCATGGTGGCAAGGGCAAATCTGAGAGGCTATTTATTGTGTAATGTGAATATAGGCCACTAGATGGCAGTATTTACCTTTTTTTTGTTAAGCTCAGACTGGAGTCATGTTTAGACATGTCCTGGACATGTCTGGGGCAAGTCTCAGAAAATTAAAAAAAAAGAGGTCTAAATGTGGGTGGGGTCTGCAAAAGAGTATATAAGGAAAAGAATTGAGACAGTAAAGTAGTAGGAGAAATTGCAAGAAGATGACCAGACCTGCCATTCTGTTCAAGACCTGTGACGTTTCTTTTGTGGATTTCTTTGCCTGTGTTTGAGCATTTTCTTCATCCAGGACATCACCAAGCCACCCCACTAAAAAGGGACTGTAATTATTTCTGTTTTTTTCTTATTATCAATCTTGGTCATTAGTTGTTAGTAGGTTGTTATTAGTCTTTGTCTTTGTTAAAAATTAAATGTGTTTTAGTTGTTAAAACTGTGTTTGTCATCCCTTGCTGTTGCTGTTGTGTTATAAATGTAATAACAAATTGGGGCCATAACAAATTGGGGGCTCAAGGTCCGGGATAGACCATTGTGTGAGTAATTTATTGAAAATCTAACATTCCAAATTGTAAAATTGTTTTTGTGAATTTTCCTAGATATATATTGACAACAGCAATGGATGATTTCTTGGCATCACCAACCGTAGGGGTTTTGAAGTCTTTTAAAAAGACAGAACTGCTAGAAATTTGCAGACAGTTGGAGCTGACAGAGGTAAAACCAGCCATGCGAAAAGCAAGACTGGCTAGAGAGATAGTTGAATATTACATTGATGAAAATGTGTTTGCACCAGGAGATCTGGAACAGTTTCCAGTGGAAAATCCAAATATAGAAATGGAACTTAAATTAAAAATGCTAGAGATTGAAAGGGAGGAAAGAGAAAAAGAAAGGGAGGAAAAAGAGAAAGAAAGGGAAGAAAGAGAAAAAGAAAGGGAGGAAAAAGAGAAACAAAGAGAATTTGAGAGGGAAGAAAAAGAAAAAGAAAGGCAGTTTGAGTTAGAAAAATTAGCAAGAGAAGAAAAACAAAGAGAATTTGAGTTAGAAAAATTTGCAAGACAGAGAGATTTTGAATTAGAGAAACTCGATAGAGAAGAAAGACTCCAAATGGAGCAACTAAAAATAAAAATTCAAACTGAAAATAAATTTCGGGCTAGCCAGGAGGTAAAACTGGTGCCTCCATTTTCGGAAAAGGATGTTGACAACTATTTCCAATGTTTTGAAAAGGTAGCAAAGAGTTGCCAGTGGCCAAAGGAACACTGGCCTCTGATGTTGCAAACTGTCCTCAAGGGTAAAGCTCAACAAGCCTATTCGGCTTTGTCTGCAGATGATTCCTCTGATTATGAGGTTGTCAAAAAGGTTATTTTGAGAGCTTATGAGTTGGTTCCAGAGGCTTACCGACAGAAATTCAGAGGTCTGAAGAAATCTGAAAATCAGACTTATGTTGAATTTGCTAATGAGAAGCAGGTTTGCTTTGAGCGCTGGTGTACTTCTATGGAGGTCAAGGATGATTTCAACTCACTAAAAGAGATGGTGTTAGTTGAAGAATTCAAGAACTGTGTTAAGGATGATGTTAAGACCTACCTTAATGAGAAGCAAGCACTGAACTTGCAATCAGCTGCCAAATTTGCAGATGAATATGTTCTCACTCATAAGTCCAAATTTCAGTCTAGCAGTAACAATAAATGGTCCCAATTTCAGAAAAAGGGTTACGGTGATACCCAAGATTCCTCACCCAAAGACAAAGACAAATCTGGTGATGGTGCTCAGAAATCCAGTAATAGGTCTGATCAAAGTGTGAAAGCTGACAGTGACAAAAGTGGTCTAGTTTGCAGTTATTGCAAGAAATCTGGTCATGTTACAACTAACTGTTGGTTCCTTAAAGCTAAGAAAGAAAAAGAAAAGGATACCAAACCAAATGCCTTTGTGAAAACAAGGTTAGAAACCCCTGTAGTAGATAACCAATCTGCTAAATTGCCTGCTTCTTGTGGGGCTAAAAAGCCTAATACAGCTGACTTCGTGAGGGAGGAATTTCTTCCATTTGTGTCAGAGGGATTTGTGGCTCTCAATGAGCATACTACTCCTGTCCCCATATATATCCTAAGGGATACCGGAGCTTCTCAGTCACTTTTGTTGATGGACTCCTTGGAGTTACGTGATGAGACCGCTTCAGGGGATTTCATACTTGTACAAGGTATTGAAGGGAGAACTGTATCTGTACCCCTGCGCTCTATATTCTTGAAGTCAGATTTAGTTACAGGACAGGTAAAGGTGGGACTTATGTCAAGTCTACCTATAAAGGGTGTTTCTCTGTTGCTAGGCAATGACCTGGCTGGGGGCAAAGTAGTTCCCCCTGTACATCTTACTTCACAGCCGAGCACTGAAAATGGGGATGAGGACCCATCTCTGTATCCTTCTTGCGCAGTGACTCGTGCTATGGCCAAGAAGGCTAAAGATGTAGATGTTGGTGATGCCAAACCAATAAAACAGCATCCATACCGGATGAATCCTGAAAAGAGAAAGATTGCTGAGAAAGAGGTTGAGTACATGTTAAAACATGATATTATCAGACCCTCCAACTCCGATTGGAGTTCACCCTGTGTGCTAGTTCCAAAACCTGATGGAAGTACTAGATTCTGTACAGATTATCGCAAAGTCAATGCTGTAACTAGAACTGATGTGTTTCCAATACCTAGGATTGATGATTGTATTGATAGTGTAGGGCAAGCAAAGTTTCTGACCAAGATTGATTTATTGAAGGGTTATTGGTGTGTGCCTTTAACTGAGAGGGCCAAGAGCATCTCTGCTTTTGCCACACCATCTGGATTGTACCAGTATGAAGTCCTACCCTTTGGCATGAAAAATGCCCCAGCCACGTTCCAAAGGATGATACAGTCTACAATCGCCGGATTGCCACACACGGGTGCATACATCGATGACCTGATCACATGGAGTGACTCCTGGGAAGAACATCTAAAAGATGTAGAGACGTTGTTCCAGCGCCTGACCCAGGCTAACCTGACTGTTAACCTGAGCAAGAGTGACTTTGGTTGTGCTACTGTCACCTATCTTGGCTACGTCATAGGCCAGGGTAAGGTGGCACCCATAAATGCTAAAGTCCAAGCCATCATGGACTTTCCAGTTCCTGACAACAAAAAAGCTTTGCGCCGCTTCCTTGGAATGATCGGGTACTACCGCAAGTTCTGCAAGAACTTTGCTGAGATTGCTCTCAGTCTAACTAACCAACTGAAGAAAGGCGTGGAGTTCACCTGGGATGGTGCATGCCAGAGAGCCTTCGATCGCCTGAAGTCTCTGCTGTGTCACTTCCCCGTGCTCAAATCTCCTGACTTCAACAAACCGTTCTCCATCGCGGTCGATGCTAGCGACCAAGCTTGTGGATCTGTGCTCCTACAGAGAAGTGACTCTGATGACATTGAGCATCCCGTGGCATACTTCTCCAGGAAGTTCAATCGCCACCAAAGGAACTATTCCACAATAGAGAAGGAACTGTTGGCTCTGGTCCTTTCTTTACAACACTTTGAGGTTTATGTTTGTACAGGACAAAAGCCAATGATTGTGTACACTGACCACAATCCGTTAATGTTTTTGAGTAAGATGAAAAACAAGAATCGGAGATTGTTGAATTGGAGTTTGATTTTACAGGAGTTTGACTTGGAAATTAAGCATGTGAAGGGTACAGACAATGTAATTGCTGATTGCTTATCCCGTGTTTGAATGTGTATATATATATCATGTGTTTGAATATTGTATGATATGTATATATATAGACAAGTGTTCACTTAACCATTTTGTATTGAAAAGAAAAATTTTGCCTTTATGAGTCAAAATTTTTCCCTTTTGGAATGGAGGTGTAATGTGAATATAGGCCACTAGATGGCAGTATTTACCTTTTTTTTGTTAAGCTCAGACTGGAGTCATGTTTAGACATGTCCTGGACATGTCTGGGGCAAGTCTCAGAAAATTAAAAAAAAAGAGGTCTAAATGTGGGTGGGGTCTGCAAAAGAGTATATAAGGAAAAGAATTGAGACAGTAAAGTAGTAGGAGAAATTGCAAGAAGATGACCAGACCTGCCATTCTGTTCAAGACCTGTGACGTTTCTTTTGTGGATTTCTTTGCCTGTGTTTGAGCATTTTCTTCATCCAGGACATCACCAAGCCACCCCACTAAAAAGGGACTGTAATTATTTCTGTTTTTTTCTTATTATCAATCTTGGTCATTAGTTGTTAGTAGGTTGTTATTAGTCTTTGTCTTTGTTAAAAATTAAATGTGTTTTAGTTGTTAAAACTGTGTTTGTCATCCCTTGCTGTTGCTGTTGTGTTATAAATGTAATAACAAATTGGGGCCATAACAATTGTCATTATTTGTGCAATGAGATATGAAATGGCCTTTCATCACCTATTCTTGTATGTGAATGTGCCACACTGCTTTGTCCAGAGGGATCTGCAGAGTCAAAAACCAAAATTTACATAGGGTTCAATCGGACTGGCCGATGTACATCACATCCGTTTTTCACTAAAAAAATGTGGGTAATGTGATGTAGCCAAAGGCATATTTGAAACACTTTATTACCCAAATTTCAATGCTTGAACCTCCTCTGCCATCCTACAGCAGCAGTTTATGCCAGTTTCGATAACTACATAATGTAACGTTCAATTTATTTTGCATGTCTGAAAAATTTCAGCGCGTGGAGGCCAAATGTATTTTCGGAAATGGGAAAAAAAGATTCTAATGCACGTCTTATCCCCCAAGCTTCCGAAGCAAAGCCCATTTTCTGGTGCTCTGCCATGCCTCTTTTGTGCCATCTAGTGGCTCTTCTGCCAAATAACAAGACCAGGAGGTTACAACAGGACACTAGTTCATTTGCTATTCCTTCCATGTTTGAGGGAGGAGCTAAGTCCTAACGACATTACCGGCACTCTTTGCCTTTTTTGCCTCTGGAAATTGTATCTGAAATTTATAACAGGGCCATTTAAAAAGCATTCCCCTCTCAACCTCCTTCACATCATGCAGCCTAGAAGATAAAGATGCACTGACTGTGGTAGACATTCAAGACTCCAAACATGAGAACCAAAAATAGCATATTCATTTCCAAAAAATTTCAACGGAAAACAGTTCACAGCTGTGGAGCGGGATCGGGAGGGAAGCGCTTCATCAGCTCGGCGTAGCGACAGCTCGACACAAACAACAGGCACCCGCTCGCCGATGGCAGCAACTTAAAAAGTCGACAACAGCAGATCCGACGGCGGCTCGTAGAAAACAAGGGACAGATGCTGTTCGCTAATGAACGCCTCGGCTTGTTTACAAGGGCACCTGCGTCTGTCTGTCTGCCCGCCGTTTCGTCCATCGCGGCGGCACTGCTTAATAGAAAGTGTCGGGAGGAAAAGAGTAATGATATGCTCAAGACAAGAACCCACAGAGCCCGTGCTTTGATGTCTCCTCCGCTGATTTGAGCCTTATTGGCATGCGCTAGCTCACGTTGGCAAAGCAATTACAGATTCGACACATTGTTGACGTGTAAAATGGATGGCTTTTATTATTCTGTTCCATCAAGGAATTGCCACCGCAGAGGCGCCGCGCATCAGAATCTCTCGAGAGCACAGACACTTCTCAAAAGGCTAAGATTTTATTTGTATAAAACATTAGTCAGCTCCGACCAGCAACATAGTATAAAAAAAAGAATAATAAATACAACACTTAAAAAAAGAGCCAACAGACCAGTAAAACAGAGCTACACCTCATATCTCGGTTCAATCATGCATTTTGTCAAACGTGGACTTAATTGCCTCGTCCAGTCAAGCAAGGACCAGGCCAAAGTCACTCAGCCTAACAGATGTGAAAAGGTACCAGGGGAGAGAAATTAACACTGTAAATGGGGAACCGGGAAAAGGACCCTTTGAAATGGAAGCAGGTCTTGAGCTTTAGATGAGCTTGACCATCCCCTCGCTGGCCTCCCACAGTTTCTTGGCGACTCCGGAGTCTTTGGCGAAGGGTCTCAGGGTGGCGGGGTGGCAGTCAATGAAGTAGCCCCCGCTGTGGGGCAGCACGTCGTCTGAAACTGCACAGTGGATGACAGTCTGAGCCCCGACCTCACAGGGCACGAAGAACATGAACATGATGACCTTCATGAGCCCGCGGAACAGAACCGAGTAATGGCACGTCCAGCTGCTCTGCACGTAGCCTGGAAAACACACAGACCAATAATGCACAAATGCAATAATGCACATCGAATATACACACAAACACATAGGAAATGTGCACACGTGCACGCATGCACACAGAGTAAAAAACGTTCACACATATGCATAGATACACAGCAGGCACGTGCATTCAGAATACGCACACACAATACACACATATGAACACACATACCCCAACAAACACGAACACACACACAAACACACAAAGAACACATATGCATGCAGAATATAAAGGAGACACACACACAAATAACACCGACAAAAACACGTACACCAAATGCTCGCACAAGCTCAGAGAACACAGTGAATTACACACACACAGAAAACACACAGAAGGTAAATGTTCATTTCACACGTATACGTTGTTGACATCACAAAAGGGCATTTTCTGCTGTTGCACCTGAATGCTCATTTTAAGTGGTACCAGGAGATACTTCAACCCCACGCATGTCAAGGACCTTCGATCATCAATGCTAAAAAGCAGGTCGGAAAAGCATTTATGCAGCACGGTAAAGTGAATTTTCTAAGCAATTATAACTCCATCACTGAAGTGGTGCACTGATTTGTTTACTGAGCACATCACATGGGAGGCTTGAGTGGCGGCTTAAGTAGCCAGCGACAGGAGCAAGCTAGGTGCCCTGGATCCATAGGTGTGCCTCTCATCGAAGAGAGCACGACAAATATAAAACATCCTGCATGAATAATGACTGAGCGAAAGCAGAGGCAATCAATTGCTCGCACTACGCCAACAGTGGCCATGCAAACTTCATGCGAGTGCTCGTGTTAAGTGTACGCTCTGAGATGGGCCTGAATATTTTCATATACCCCAGCAGGACAACAGTTTGCATCCACCGAGGGGACAAACTGAAACCTGCAATGTACGGGTACACGGGCAGCTATTTCTGCAAAATTCAGTTGATAAGCAGAGAAGTAACCGCAAATTAAATCTCTGCAGTCTCAACTTTGATCCCGCAGTCATTGTTTTCTGATTCACTATGCAGGAGTTCTGAGCCAAAAAACTAATTCTGTGTTGCTGTCCAAAATTAAACAGAATTATTCTTCGAATGCAGCTAGAAGAGGTGGAGTTGATTGCTGGTAGCATGACAGACCCTGTATATGGCTGTTCTGAGTCTGACCTGTGTCAACAGCCCCTTCACTGACAGCAGAGCAGAGCAAATACATTACAATGGCATTACACACCCTTCCTCCTAAATCCTCAAAGTCCACACTCCCAGTCTCTCAGACCTCAACAGCAAAGCCATGAGTTAAAGCATAACCTCCAGCTACCCCTCATCCCATTCTTCACACTGCTGCCGTCAAACCATAAATCTACCATAGGGAGAAAAGCCTCCTAATGTTGGAGAACAATGGTCTCCTCTGACACTGCATCACAGAACAAAACACCATACTCATGCTTTTGTCCACTCTAGACTGCCGCAAAGCAGGGAGAAGCCCTATAAACGCAAAAGTCTCTGACTGTGTTCGGAATGCACACTTGCACTCTCACTCAATTTATAGCATTTCCTATATAAAACATTCAGCAAATATTACTCTGTAGAGTGAGAGTGTACATCCGAACAGTCAGTGACTAAGTGAGTTAAGTGTATACCCAATGGCTGTTGCATATGAAAAATTAGTTTAGTTAGAAGAATCATGTGAATTATAAGCATATACTTGTATCCGAGTGTGTACATACTGCTTTGTCTTGAGGCATGAGCACGAAATACACAGTGGCAACAAACTTGCTTTAAACAATACCAGACTCGACACGGCAAACTGCGCTCAGAAATGTGAAGACGATCACCAAGGATACAGAGCAAAGATTTGGTGTAATTATGTCTGTTTGCAAATTGAAAGGAAAATTTTAATCAATGCTGCCTCATTAGATCTCTTTGATAACTTTGCCAAAAGTAAAAAATAAAAAATAAACCATGCAGGTTACACCTATATTAAGCCGCAAACAGATAAAAAAAAAAAAAAAACAGGCAAAAACTCAACCATACATCACGGAAATATCACAAGGGGCACTACCACCATGTGGAGGAGTGAAATGATGGATATAGGAAGGGAGGAGATGGGTTTGAGAGAGGATATGACAGTTACAGGGCAACTTAACCAAAAGACAGCATCATCAATACAGCTACAGGGTAGGCATAGGCAGAATTACCACAGATGCGACAGGCATATTTGTTCCCACGTAAGGCATGTGGACGGTGTGCAGACTGCTGTTACTTGTCAAATCCTGCACGTCAGCATCAATTCAAGTATAATTCAATGAATCCTTCACTTGACTTATACTGTATATTTGGCTAAAATTGCCCAAAGCATCAGGCCTAATTCTCTTGATTATCTGTCCAGTCAGATTTTACTCCAACCCAAAGCATGTCTCATTCGGCACCTACTTGGCCCCATCGTGGTGCTAATGTGCATAATTAGAATCCGTATTGAGGGTGAAATGACCTCCAGGGATATGTTTTCCAAAAGCACAGATGCTAACTAACACAGTGGGGACCACTGGCTGCATATGGTTGAACTATACAAGTTGCTAATGAACTTGGGAAAAGAATCCCAGGATTCTACTTTCCCCACATTCCTCCTGACCTGGGTGCACAGCATAGGCCGTCAGTCCTTTCCCCTCCATCATTCTGGCCAGCTCCTGGGTAAAGTAGATGTTGGCCAGCTTGCTGCGACAGTAGGTGAAGAAAGGGAAGAGGTTGTAGTTGAGGTCCTGGAAATCCAGTTTCTGGTACTTGTAGGCGGAGCAGGTGAGAGTTATGACTCTACTGGGAGCGCTCTCCTTCAGCCGGCCCAGCAGCAGGTTGGTCAGGAGGAAGTGGCCAAGGTGATTGACACCAAAACACATACTGAAGCTGTCATCTGTCCAGTCCAGAACACTGGGCATTGCTGTCAAAGAATGAGCAGGATTTGCCATTTTGTGCTTTTGAGAATGAATGAGTAAGTAAATAAATAAAACACTGATAATGACTGCAAAGGAGCAAGTCATGACAGATGCTGGCTGTGTTACCCAAGCCCCTATTTTTCAAAGCAGCACTCAGTCTAAGTAATGCAACGTTGCATTAAAAAATACATACATTTAACCTTAATTTTGCTGTGTTGACCAGAGAAGTCAATATCAGAGGGAATGCAAAGGATTGCGTGTCCAATCAAATCATAAAGTGGCTAAAAGACACCGTTTTGATTGGTAGCTCACCTGCGTTATTGATCAGGATATCCAGCCGCTTCTCTTTCTGTAAGAATGTTCGGCAAAAATTGCGAATGGATCTCATGTTCGCCAGATCAAGATGCATGTGGAGCACATTAATATTACGGCTGATATCCTTTATTTCTCGGACCGCCTGGTCAGCCTTCTCCTCATCCCGACAGGCGATGATAACACGTGCACCTCGAATTGCAAGGGCAATGGCGGTTTCTCTTCCAATGCCGGAATTGCCTCCTGTCAGCACAGAAGGGAAATATTGGCAACATGCAAGTCATAATGAGATGTTGCCAGTAACGTTTGCCATTTTCGTAGGTTTAACAAGAAACGCTCGCGGTTGAACACCCTCGGCCTGACTTATGAAGCGTCCCAGAACAATTACACAATAACCAAAGTAGAATTCCACAGAACATATATTTACAAATACAAAAATGCCCAAAGTCCCACAAAAATTTTGGAAAATTCAAATTTTTTTCACTAATCTAGAGCCCCGCATATAAATGATCATTCCCCCAGGTATAAACCCCCTAGCTCAAATGCTTCATCAAAATCAGTCCACGACAAAGTTTTTTTTTTCAAAAACGCCAAAAATGCCATTTTTTCCCCAAAAAATGGTCCGATCTGAAAAATTCTTTCCTGGCCTGGATTCCCAACATTACCGCGAATGTTTTGGCATGGGTAACTAGTTTATTGATGCTGACTTTGGAGGTGCACACACAGACAGACAGACGGACAGACGACGAACTGATGACAATACCCTTCGGCCTGAAGTCGGGCCGAGGGTAAAAATGGCACCGAAAACTAACCGTGTCCTCTCCGGTTAATGTAGCCAGAAAAGCCTTGTAAGGTTTCTTGATTTCCTGATTGCTTCTAACATGAGACAAGCAATATAATGTTAATTCAGTACAATGATGCGAAAGGGCGCTCACGGAACAGGATCGAGGTGTTGAAATATTAACAAGGTGGTTGAAATGACGGGGAACTGACAGCTCCAAGGTAGCGTCTGCATTTAACAGGCTACGGTGACGGACTTGTGACTAAATGATGCTACAACCCACCGCAGCGGGTAGGGCTAACGTTAATCTGCTGAAGAACTACAACCTTCTGCACTTTCCTTCATTATTTCTGTACTTCTCAATATATTGTGATGAAATTTTCACCAGTTATTCTTAAGATGTATATTCATCAGTAAGAAATGATGAAGTATAGACGGTTGTAGTTTTTCCAGCAGATTAACCCTACCCCAACGTAGCTAGCAAGCTAGAAAATGTAGTCCATTGTTTTCCATAAGGGTCAATGTAAATATTAGCGAGGACGGCAGATCCATTGAGTAACGTTAATGTGTAGCTGGATTAATTCCTAACTTGTTCTCAGCAATAAATTACTCACTCAAGCATAAAGGACGGTCATTCAACTGTTATTATTCTCATATGAAGCGATTCACTGTTCAGTACCGCATCGCTACCTAGCAGGCTAGCTCAGTAATTAGCTATATCGAGCAGACTATCCACAATTTACGACAGCTAACGTTACATTTTGAACATGCAGTTAACGTTAATTCAGCACACAAACGCTGACTAACATTACCTGTGATGAGAACCGTCTTTCCGTCTAGTCTTTTTAAATCCATGCAGATCCTCCTCATCTTCATCCATTTTAAAAACAAAAATATTACTAAGGAAACTGCGACAGTACATAAGAGATACATTGGCCACCCTGACTAGTTCGGTAGATTCACGGATCGCGGTTATGGTGCTACTGGGCAGCCGTCGTTCACTTCACTGGCCAGCTGGCGACTTTCCCTTGACTAGCTACCGTTAGCCAGTGCAGTAGCTTCCAGGCACAGTCTGGCCTGCAGATGATTCATATTCACAAAGAATCGCAATAGCAGATTTTCAGCTATTTAAACTCAGCTAGCGCTGAATACGGCATGTTTAGTTAAGCCAAGCCCTTTGTGTTCTCAGTCTGACCGTGAATCTGGCTGACACTGGCATTCAATGGGACGTCTACGGTCTTGAGCATAAGCTTATGTTGCGCACCCCAAGGACTGTGCACCCAGAAGCCATTTTTCTACATATTGTAATATGCGCATGCGTGGGCAGCCTTGATTCTGCGCAAAGATGAAGGTAAAAGCAGATCCTAGATCAGATTGTTATAATTCATGACGTGGTTGAAGCAAATTAATTCTTCCTGCTGAGGCTAAGACTGGCGCTCATATGCAGATCTCAGATCAGTCCTCTTGTTGTGGTATCACGAGATGTGGATTGTTTTGAGGTTATGGGGTTATTTCAGGACAACAGGAAATTACGTTCCAAGGGAAGCACAAAAACTTTAGTGGTCGTCAAAAGCAGTGCAGCTTTCTAAGTCTGGTGCCAAAAATGGCACTTTGCCATTGAAGTCAATTCAGAACTTAGACTAAACATTTTCTGAGTTGCACATACGTCGATAAAATAAATTTAGAAGGTCTATTTGCTCCGTAATGTTTATAGTGACTATGCTGTTGCACACAAAAGACCAGGCGTACATGCTCCGCTGTGAGAGCACCCCAGCGTTAACCGTGAATCAGTTTGTCACGCCCCCGAACAGCTCCCATGGGAATATAAAACGAAATCAGTATCTTTCTTTTTCCTCAATTAGTCATACGCTGTGCTTTGAGATCACGGAGGCTTTAACTGGGGACAAATTGTGAGCATAAACAATAACTGTTTTATGATAAATTTATTATTTAAAAACCTACTATTGATCCGCAATAATGTAGACTACATGCATCACATTGCCTGAGCAAAGCACAGAAAAATCAAATGGGCTGGCGAGATTTTGGTGAAAGCACAATTTTACAGAGACTCCTGACTATTTTTCAAAATATTTATTTATTTCTTTATGAATTCACATAATTCTTTTTAAAGATAAACATCTTTGTGCATTATGTGGTCTGCAATACTGACTGCTCGGCCATGGTGGATTTAAATGCATTGAGATAAGATAGCTGAACAGCTAAATAGAGAGTTCAAGGTGCGTGGGATTCTATCCAGAAACTACATACATCAATGTCTCCATTTATCATATACTTCCTTATAAATGCAGGGAATCTGCACCTGTAATACAAGCGCGAGGCATGAGGCTGCATCAGCCGGCAGGCAAAATGCTGTATCACCAGTATCTGCCCATGGGCAAAGTCCCACATCAGTGGCAACAACCATTGCCATAAAAATGCATCGTTAATTATGGTCAAAATAACTATATGATAAATAGAACATCATATGCTCATTTTCATATCACACCCTGTATCAACCTTTGACCAGTATCCATACTGGGGTCTCAGATTGATACAGGGTGTGATATGAAAATGCCCATTTAATATTCTCTAGTGATTAACTTTTTAAAGGTTAGCTGTCTGCATAAACATCACAAGGACAGAATATAAGAATTCTAAAACGAACTGTTAAGTTAATTATTATTATTTTATTTATTTATTTTTAAAAAACAGGCAAATAAAGGGTACTTGCTAAGTTTTTATTTTGAAGAGCTTCGTGGATCCTGATTCCGGCACACCTTACTAATCCGCTTGAGGTGCCAGATCACAAATATGAGGCGATAATGACTCAATTAAACATTCTAATGCTAATGCAACAATCTCTGTAATAAATAGAAAGCACAGCTTCATATCACATAAGAAAGAAAATTCCACTCTACAAACCATCTCAGAGGTCGATAAACTGGCAAGACAGAGCCTATACGATCGGTTTGCATCACTACATTAAGACTACTAGCAGCAGGAAAGATGACTTTCCCTCTGCACGGACACTGTTCATTTGTAATACACTTTTTAGCATCTTTTCCACCTTTACCTGTATTGCTTACATCTTCAGCAGAGACAAGTGATAGAAGTCAGCATTTAGCTTCCACATATCCAGATACAAACGTTGTATACTACCCCAATTCCAAAAATGTTAGGATGCTATGTAAATTGTAAATAAAAACAGAATGCAATGATTTGTGAATCTCATAAACCCACATTTTATTCACAATAGAATGTGGACAACATATCACATGTTGAAAGTGAGACCATTTAAGATTTTATGAAGAATATTAGCTCCCATCCAGACATTGTCTCTCTCAGGTACGGCCGTGCAAATTTCAGCAAAACAATGCCCAACCACATACTGCATCTATCTCAACAGCATGGCTTCGCAGTACAAAAGTCTGAGTGCTGAACTGGCCTACCTGCAGTCCAGACCATTCGCTAATATAAAACATTTGGCACATCATGATACGAAAAATACAGCAAAGAAGACAAAGGACTGTTGAGCAGCTAGAATCCTACATCTGACAAGAGCGGGACTACATTCCTCTCCTACAACTTCAGCACTTCGCCTCCCGACTTCCCAGACGTTTACAGATGGTTGTTAAAAGAAGAGGGGATACTAAACAAAGGTAATCATGGCTCTATCAAAACTTTTTTGAGATGTGTTGAGTTAATATTTTTCATTAAATGGTAAAATGCCTCATTTTCAACATCTGATATGTCGTTTATATTCTATTATGAATAAAATATCATTTTAAGAAATTTGCAAATCATTGAATTTTTTAATTGACATTTTACACAGCATCCCAACTTTTTTGTTATTGGCATTGTACTTATCCTGATCCATACAGGGAACTTTCTTTTCAACTTACTATTATTTCAGCTGAAGATTTACCTGGCTCAAGAACACAACGTCAAAGCCAAAAGTGGGAACCCACGTAGGAACTTTTGAGTTCAAAAACCACTTTGAAATCATACTTAAAAACATGTCTTAATATTAACTTACTGGGTCTCCTTGGTGCCAGGGTGGGGGTCCCACGTGCAGGAAAGGTTGAAAATCTCAGAAAATCTTCTTCACGTTTTAAAGTGGATTCGTAATAGATTTTGTTTTGATGCCCAGACTGAGGGCTGATAACATCTCACATCTCAGCACCATTTCTGAACTAAGTAAAGCATAAAAAACTTAACGTTGAGAGCACGTGTTTTATTATTTTTTTCCTGATGTCAACTTGAGCTGGCAGAAAGCGAATAAAAACGTGCACGTGAGGCGTGCCCCCAAAATTACGAGCAATATCCGCTGTGATACATGGTCATCGATAAATTTATTGTGTTATCTGCTAGACCCTTGGAACTGTTGCACAACGACGTGGATGAGTAACTTCACTTGCTTGTAGTCCATGCAGAATCATTTGTCGAGGGAGCGCGGTTAATGTCATCATCACCAGTTGCTAGCGAACTTTCAAGCTAGTCATTTGAAATAAATTAACCAAAATAACTCATAGTTCAGCCCATTTGGAAATTTGTGAGTTATTTTGCTGCGAGGATCATGAGGATTGAAGTCATATTTGTGCTATTATGCGCATCGAAACTATACGGTAAGGCGTCGATATGTCAGTACCGTTACTTTCTATGACAGTTTTCGAAGTTGGGCGAGTCTTAACACACCAAAATACTGGTGTTTACGGAATGCACCGCGCATTTTTGGATAGAAACCTCCTAGGAAAATATATCTAAACTATCCTTTCTCTATTCGCGGTAATATTAGGCTACCTTTACTCGTCGGCTTTTGCATTCAATGCATGAGAAAATATTTGACATTTTCATTTTAATCGTGGACAAATATTTCTGTTCAAGTAATGGGTCTACATGTGTTTGTCCTGAGGCGAATGCGCATGATTATTGTAATCCTGCAGACAACCTGTTACCATCTCAGCAACGAGTGAGATACCATAGCCACGTGCGCTGTCCTATATGCTTATATTCAGTGAATTTATTTGCGGACTCGTAACTCTTGATTGTTTTGCTCTTTCAGCTCAGACCTGTGCTGGTCAGTGTGGGAATAAACTGGAGACCTGTTCATGCCATGCGACATGTTTTTCTCTGCAGAACTGCTGCCAGGATTATCGACAATTCTGCCTGGAAATTTCCCCGTATTCAGGCACAATGTTAGGGGGAGTTGATTTTACTCTCCTCAATGCAACTTTTGATCAGATTTCCAAAATATTTTGCCGGTAAGCACAGGAAATGTGGCGCCACTGCACATCACACGAGCCGAAAAGGTTAGCTACTCGTGTTCACCTAAGGTCACTAATTGGATAAATGTGTTCTGTGTTTTTTTTCCCCCCGCGAAATGTCAGGTTCCGTGGGGAAATTGTAGTCGAAGGGTATGTGGACGGAGATGGCAGGGGTCACTGCATCTCGCCTTTGTTGTATGAAACGGGATGGATACCGTTTGACGCCTCAACCGATGGTGTCATATATAATAGACATGGAGCATGGCTATCAGGTGGGAGCAGTAGTGGGAATCGGGAGGTCAGAGTTTGCACTGTCTTGGTTGTGTTAGAGGAGCAGATAATACCTACAGAAAAATTAGCCGTGTAAAATATTACTGCCTTAACATTTTATATCTAATTATTTGACTAGTGCATCCAGGGAAACTGAATCCTGCCTTGAAAGCCATGCTTAAGAATGCGACTCAGTGGCAGTACTATGGCACCCCCAATGTTGCTGGAACCCTGCAGATGGAGTGGAACTCATCTCTAGTCAGAACGGAGAGGGTCAATGTGGAGCTGTGGGGATACAGAGAGAATGGTCAGTGGGAGTATTTACAATGGATGTTTATTTATTATTTATTTGCTTGTTTTATCTCTATATTTACTCCATCAGGCTGATGCCGATGTCTAAAAGATTGGAGAATTGAACATAAATATTAATTGAAATAAATTTGTATTTATTATTATATCCCTGAACGCTGAATGGCGTTTTGGGGATAGTATGTTTTTGGTCTGACCTCCGCCGCCCTACGTGTTAACGCAGTAACTTCAGTAATATTTCAATTAGAAATTTCATCTTTTACATATAAGTAAGTATCACAAAAAGGAAGAACTGATTCGATTTTGGAAAATTTACAATTTCTAGATTGGCCACCAGGGGCCAAAAACTGAAAAAGCGCTGTTTTTATCAAATCTCTGGAAATATTTGTCCGATTGACCTCAAATCAAGTGCAAATGATAGGTCATGACCTGAGGATGTGTCCCACGATGATATTATACCTGTTTGGTTCAAAATTCTTACACAAGATGGAGCTTTGTCACATAAAATTCACCATTTTTGCCATATCTTTGGAACCATTTGTCCAATTGACATGAAACTATGTGCAACTGCAAGGTCATGACCTCACAATGTGTCACATGTTGACGCCATACCTGTATGGTTCAATATTTTGCCACCAGGTGGCACTTTGTGATGGAAAATTACCATTTTGGCCATATCTTCGGAACCATTTGTCCGATTGACCTGAAATTAAGTTCAAATGAAAGTCTATTCAAGGATTGGGGAATTGGAGGATTGGGGGTGTTCAGGGATATACCACAAGCCGTCGCCTCCGACGGCATAAGCCAAGTTTAGTTTTTGGCTTTGATTAAGGTAGTGAGGTGTCTGAGTGAGTTTGATTGCTTGCGATTAGTGTATTATATTTTATCAGAATCGCATTACCTGTCATAATTAAGCAAGAAAATTTATTACAGCTTGCTCCAGGTGTCATAATACTGTCATAAGATATGTACAGAAGACTTTGGTAACATATTGTTGAAATCTCTTTTGCAAGTTTGCTCGCATGGTATCTGATCCTGATATAATATTTGTTTTGAACAGTAATACCTTACGCTGTTGAAACAGATTTTCTTGTTTTTCATTGTCATGTTATATCATGAGGCATGAAGTCATTTTTGGAATGTGTTACAAAAGTTACTTTTGTTATTTATATACTGTATGTATTCATAGATATTTAAATAGGTGGGCATTTTGATAATTTTGTGTTGCAACTCATAACAGGGAAGCCCTACTCCAGTTCCTGGGAACCAGAGTGGAAATACTTGTACACATTGGGCAGAGACCTCTCCAATAGTGGTCAATTCAGCTTCATTCCCGAAGCAAAGGAGAGGCCTGTGTCAGACTGGGAGCTTGGAAGTGTCCGAGTGAGCAGTTCTTTAGAACCTGATGGGAAACGGTATGATAAAGAACATTATTGTGTATACTTCAAGAAATAGGGAGTTCATAAAAGTTGTCAAGAATGGGAATAACACACTTCAAGCCTGTTAACCAAAAGAGAACGTTGTTTAGGTTTGTCATTGTTGGGCAGTGTTTTTTAATTGTTCTTGTAACTCATGATGTTAATAGGTGCGAATATGATGAATTGTGCTGAAACATTTAGTCTGAACATACTTTTTTCTCGAAAAAGGACAATTGATCTTGATTTCACCACTGGAAATGCAGAGGACTCTTTTGAAACCCTGTCCTCTAATATTGAGCAATGGTTCCCTAACAGGGTCCAGGAGTACCCCGGTGTATGCTGATTGTCATTCCAACCAAAATGGCAATGAAATTATTCTGACAACTCATTCATTAGTCTTAACTTAGTCATTTTCTTGTAGGATTATTTAAGTTGATTATCACATCGTGTCAGAAATGGCTATATACCTATACCTATGTAAACGAGGCAAATCACTTCTAGCTGATCAAAAAGAGACTGAACTGAATCAATGGGCTTGTAATTGGTTAAAGTTCAGTCACCTGGCCACCAATCTGGACCATCTGGAAGATGGTGATAATTTATTGAAAGACAAAAATGAGGTGAGGCAAACCTGCATCGTGTTGATGCTTAAGGAAGAAAAATGAATGGCTACCAAATGAGGAGCCTGTTAACCTCAGTCACTTGTGTAACCTCCTTTTGTTTGCCATAGTGCAATGAATGCAATATGAAACTTGGGAAATATATGTTTTATTTATGGCATTGCATGGCTATTTCTGTCATAAATTTTCAAGAATGTAAATAATTAAGAAGATAAATGATTTATCTAAACATCAAAAACACCTACTCTAGAAAACATAGCAGCTTGTTAAAATTTATTGATTTCAATTTTGGTTGGAACAAAAAACAGCATACACAGGGGTATTCGAGGAATGAGCCCGGTAACCGTTGTGGTAAAGTGTAAGACCCACAGGCAATGTTTTAAGCTGCACTGGTACTGAACCTTGGACAGCGAACTTTCCGGAAGCTAGTTTGGGCTCAGTCTTTCCATGTGCTTTATTTCCAGAAAATTCCCTTCCCGTACTTCACTAGGGAGAACTCTTTAGCACTGTGCAGTCTCAGACTTCGTGATCATATTAATCTGTTCTCTCATCCATTACGCTGTCTATTGTTCTGCCTGTGGTATTGTGCCTTTTACTGACATCATTGATTTTAAGATGGCACTGCCCTCTGTATTAAAACTAACGCAGCACAAAGACTTGGTCAGTTCCGTTGCATTTGCAGTTAGCTTCTGTTTTGACTGGGCTAGATGCCATACTGCTTCCTTACTCAACATTTTTTACAATTCAGTTTGTGATTAGAGCATTTGCCATTACAAAAAAAAAAGTACACGGATGTTGCAATAAAGCCCCATTTCTGATGCCTTATGAGGTAGTTTGGTGGCTTCTGGTCTCATGCAGCTATGGGGGAAAAGTTGCGTTTGTCTCCATGGTTATGGATACTTGGCCGTTTGATACAGAGTTTAGAAGCCGTATTAATTCTTCATGAAATCTGCACTTTTGTCATGCTGCTATGCCAGCTGCGTACTGGAAGTGTGGCAGTCCTGGAAGTGTAAGAAATTTCAGCGAAAAATACCCCCGGGTATTCTTTTTGTTGTTGGTGAGTGCTAAAATTATTTGGACAATTGAAATTATATTGATTTGCATTCGAGTTTATTTGGGTATAATTCTGTTTTTGGAAATGGAAAAAAATGAATAGCAAGTGCAAGTTTGTAAAGGATAGATTTCACACAGATGTTTGGAAGAATTTTTTCACATTGAGGGTGGTCACTATGTAGAATAGTTCGCAGCATCATGTTGCAGAGGCTAAAACTCGTTAGTTGGCACTATCGAGTTCGGAAGTGCCTTGCAAGTTTAGTGACTGGAAAATGACTAGTTTCTAGGGCTAAATGGCCCATTCTTGGTGCCCATTTTAAGTTGTTAACTGTATTGACAGGAATTGGTCGATACACAATCAGTTCAATAAGTGTGTGATTTGTTCAGAGACGTGGAGGCTTTGTGGACCGATGACCATGCACTGGCCTGGCACCTGGAGAAGAAGTTTAGGCAGAACTCGGCCGCCTGGGCTTTGGAGAAGTGCCTGAAATGGGATGAGCTGGAGCAGAGGCTGCCGAACTTCCTTAATGAGACCATAGACTGCCCCTGTACGTTAGCCCAGGCCCGGGCTGACACAGGCAGGTTTCATGTAAGTATTAAATATTACTATGGCATTTCTCATGTTTTCACTGCATTCATGCTTGTGGATTTGTAAATATAAGGCTACTGTATTATTGTGCTGCTGTGCTTTCGCTTTAATGCAGCAATATCAATTTTAGCCAGAAAGGACTGGTATGTCTACACCTTTTCAGATTTTTTCAAGTTGGAATGGACCCCCTTCTCATTGAGCATCAGAAGGAATTGATTTTGAATTCACATTTGGTTTAGAAATTTATGTATTTTAAGGAAAACCTTTTTGAGACTAAATGCAATTTCAGGGAAAAATCGGCCTCCAAACTGATATTCCGACATTCACGGAATAGGGATTAGCTGTAAAATGTATCCCTGTTTGTTTTGATAGCTAAGCAAACGTTAAATATCATATACTATTTTTATTGTGCATATTTTTATGTTACTTTCTTGAACAATGTGTATTCTAGTGTTATTTGTGCATTGTGTTTTGATTAAATTTACCGTAGAGCAGTGGTGGGCGGTGGACGGAAAACCAAGGGGCAGAAAACATCCCTTGAAATGGATGAGATTAGTGACCCGATTTCAATCATTGTTCTTGGTCAACATGTTAGTTTCCCTTATTATGAAATGTTTAGGCGGGTGAATAATAAATTCTATAAAATCTTTATTTCACATGCCTTGATAGGCAACTCTTCATGAAAAAACCACTCTGGATTTTCCTCGTTATATTTGTCACGTCCTAAGCAAGTCATCAAACCTGTGAGTAATGATTGTTTAATTGCAAGAGATTGAAATGTGCTCTTTTTTGCATTCAACTGATGCGTTTGATTTCTCGTCTTAACGAAGACAGTTAGCTTCACCTGAGAGGGGGGAGTTCAAGTGTCTTTCACCAGGGAAATTGACTGAAAACAGGACAAGACTAATAAGCAGTTTAAAGACATGTTGATCGCCCTCCTTGTTCTCTGTCCACCACCTGCCACTGCTCTTGAGGATCTGCGGTCACATTTTCCTAAACTTCAGAGGTTTTGCCATATTACTGGTGAGGAAATTAATTGTGGGATGTATTGCACTCTTGGCAAACTTAACAGAGAATGTCTTTCCTTCAAAGGCCTTGATTCCTTTTAAATAAAACTTGGATGTATCTGCTGAATGGATGAAAGGCTAAATACGCAATGCAATGAGAAGTGTCCTAAATTTTTAATGTATATGCAATATACTTTACATTTCAGACTGACTATGGGTGTGATATAGAGAAAGGGAGCGTGTGTACCTACCATCCTGGGAGCGTTCATTGCGTAAGGGCCATTCAAGCCAGGTGAGGGAAAAAAAAATATGCTAATCAAATGACTGTATTCTGTTTAAGGAATATTTTTCTGTATTAAAACAACTTGGCTTTGTAGTCCCATTCATCTTTGACTGCAGAGGCAGTGAGGGAAGGGAAGCTAGATGTGGTTTAAAATATGTAGTCAAAGCTGTGTGACGTTTGCAGAAAGATTGCACTTCTGGAAAAAGATTTCCAGGGTCAGTTCATCTGTCATCGGTGCCTGCTCATCAAGCACTGGGACGCAGGATTTTTAGTCTTGGGGATCAATTAGAGGTTGGTTCACAATCGGAAGAGTCTGAGGAACATATTGGTATGTTGCTGGAAAAGCTGGTGTGCCGCCACACGTGGGAAGTGGTGAGATTCCTGAGCAGGTTGGGAGAGACTGCAGGGGCTAAATAATAGTGTAGGGCGCAATAATAATGTAGCGGTAGCATCTCCTGAGGTTAAGGTGCGCAATCGATTCCAGCTGTTGCAAGAATTTCACTTGGCCTTTGACCCTGAAAGCGGGGGACTGTTGAATCTCGGGGCACCCTGAAGGTTTCTTCATCCAGGAAATGGGAGATGTTGATACTGGGAGTATCCGTTATTGAGGGGTTGACAACATAGTTTCTTTGTGCAATATGTTGCCTTGCACGATGTGTCGCCTGCCTGATGTTTTGGGAGGGGACTTCCTGGAGTCACAGCAGGGAGGCATCCTGTGTTTTTCATCCATGCAGGGACCAATGGCATAGATATGGGTAGGTTTGAGGTACTTCAAGTACTGGAACTTGTGTCAGGGCGGGTGACCTGTGCAAGCTTGACGGGTTGCATTTGAAGGGTTTATTTGCGAAATTGATTATCTTCATTTTGATAAATTTTCTAATCATGTTTTTATGATGGTGCGCATCAGGGAAAATCAATCAAATTCATTTTAGGTTGTTTCATTGAGATTTCTCAAAATTATTTACATTTCCTAAGTCATGTTTTTTTGTGCAGTCAACAGAATATTCATCAGACTGGTGTTGATTTTTTCACTTTACTAATGGCATTCATCTGGTTTTGCAAACTCCTCATTTGCACTGGAAGGGTCGCATTGGGTCAGCATACACTAAGGGTAGCACAGGCTTATTTAAATTGGGGATTTGGGGGGCAGCGAGGCTGGAGAATGAAAAGAATAGGGGGACGCAGACCGCCCAGATGGAAGCTGGCAGGGCCACATGCACTAGTGAGAACACTGGGAACATCTCTCTAAAACAAAAGTGCAGTGAGAGAGGCTTAGAGCAGCAGACAGCAGGGGAACTTGAGGATATGTACTGAAGTAATAACCTAAAATGTCTTTGTGTAAGTGCTAGAAGTATAAAAAATAAATTATTGGAACTTGTGGCTGTTAAAATTTGCAGGGGTGATGACATAGTTTGGATTATACACATAAATAAATTGATAATCTAATGCCCTGGGTTAGGACTTTTTGGGGAACATGAGACAAGTCCTTACATAGAGGTTTGCTGTCTACTGCCAGCTTCAAAACAAGCTTGTGGGGGTGGTGAGACTATCATTATGGATGACCTCAATTAGCCTGCTTTTAATTGAAAAATTTTATAGGGAAAAAAAAAAATGAGGATTCATTTTTAGAAGTTATACGTGAGCTTTTTTTAGGCCCAGTGTCTCAGCCATGAGAGGGATTGATTTTTGATTCAGTGGTATGTAATGACCCTGACAGAATAAACAAGTCTATTAGTGTAATACAGTCACGAGGGACTAGTGATCATTCCACAATTAGTTTTTTGATGCATCTTGCCAAATTAAAACGGTTGCCTCAAAGACTACATTTTTGAGTTTTCAGTCTGAAAACTTGAAACAGAATGCACACAGATGTAAGTACAATAGACTGGGTGAATTGTCAGACTCAAAGGTATTGTACTTGATGCACAGAGAAAATGTATTCCTAAGCTATGCAAAAGCAAGTGTAAATAGCAAACCCAACAGTGGATGACTCATTATTCGGAACAGTTTGAGAGAACTTAATACACTTCATAAGATATGCAAAAATGACGTTAATGAGTGTGATGAGGCTGATCATTGTAAAAATTCACATAGAAGAACTGGGGGAAGACAAAAGACTCTTTAAAAAGGCAAATTGCAGGAGATGCTATAACTAGTCCTTAGCATGATTTATTTTGTGTTGGAGAGGGATTTGCAGACATACTTGTGATATGATACGATCACAATTTTTTGCTCATGGTAGCGATGAAATTGTGATACAGGTGATTCCTAATCCTGATTGGATGCATCACCAGACCTACGCTACTGATTGGAGAAGAAGGAAAAAGAAACTTGTATATCATAGCAGATAATTTTCAAAAGGTAAAAAAAGAACATTTTGTTGTATTTTACCTTGAACACTGAGGTAACAATGATAAATGCATGTTGGCTTAGCCCATTTAAAGCTGCTAACAGTGAGGTAGAACTGTTTGGTGCTTCCATGTTCTAAGAAAATAGTTGTAAAATAGCTTAAAGTTAAATAAGGTCTTCTAGTGAAACAATGTGGCAACACATAGACATTTCATAGTAACCTACTGCTGTTAAGACGGTTGCTGTTCTCTTTTTGAAATGACAGGAAATAATGATATGCCAGTATGGAAAAATCAACGGTCAGAATGTGTGAAAATCTCAGGCTACAGCATTAGTAAAATTAGTAAAAAAAAACATCAATGCTTGATGCAATTGTATTGATTATGCATCATGCAAATAAAGGAGACGATACATTGTAGCATTGATTACTATAGGTTTGACCTCTGTCCGTCCGTCCTTCCGTGCGTGCGTCCGTCTGTACGAGATAAAGGAGACAGCTTTACTCGGAAACTACAACAGATACAGTAACCTAATTTGGTGTGTAGCTTCAGACCATGAAGGCCTTGATGGAGTTCGAAAATAACAAGCACACGATTGGCGGGGGATGTAGTTGACCATGTCAACTTGTTTGTCCTACCCCTATACTGTAGTAGAAAAAAGAAAGTTAAGGAAAAGGTAAATTGTACTAAGAATGAAGGTGGATCATTGCTGTAAGGGAATATATTGCTTTCGCCGTAAATCTGGGGTGGAGAACCATGCTCCTGCAGAGTCAAGGTCCTGCAAGCTCTTGCTGTCCCCCTTCCCTAACGCACTTGATTCAAATTGTTTCTTGTCGAGGGCTTCATAATGAGAAAATCGTTTAAATGAAGTGTGTTAGAGAAGGGAGACATGTAAAACATGCAGGGGTAGGACTCGTCAGTGGCAGGGTACCCTACCCCTGTCTGGAGTAGTTATTTTGTTGACATGTTTACCAGGGAGAAGATTTGTAATCGGCCAGAAAGCATTTCTAGTGCTCAGAATGTTTTAGCAGATGTTGAGATTTGGGATAGTGAAGTACAAGAAAAATAGCATAAATTTAAGACAAATAAGGCAGTGGAACCTGAGTGCATATACCAAAAGGCACTTAAGGAAGTAGGTGTGATCATATTTAATCCATTGACAACTATTTGTAGGCTGTTTATAGAAACTAGAGAAGTGCTAGATGATTGGAGGCAAGGCAGTATAATGCCATTATATAAGATGGGGGCATACTGAGATATACGTTGTAAGATAGGGAGCTAGTGTAGAGCCAAGAAAATACAGTCCTGTCAATTTATCTTGTGTTCTTCATGTAAAATCCTGGAATCTTTTATGAAGGAAATTTTGAAATTATTTTGTGAAAATAGCATCCTGAGAGATAGCCACCGCGGTTTCTGTAAGGGAAGGTCATGCCCATCAAACCATTTCCAACTCTTTGAAGAAGCCACTTAAGCCCTGCTCAGATCATGAGCCTATGATATATATATTTGGATTTTGAGAGTACATTTCATAACGCACCATATGAGGGACTAATTTCTAAAATGAGGACGGTAATAGCTATAGGAGGTATGTCGGAGTGATTTGGAACTGGATACAGGATCGAACAACAAGAGTAGTGGGCAGAGGGATTTCTTCTGAGTTGGGCACTGTGGAAATTGGAGTCCCACAGGGATGAGCACTGGGACCCCTGCTGTTCTTAGTCTGGATTTGTGATCTTGACAGGAATGTTAAAAGTAAATTGGCTAAAATTGCAAATGATTCTAAATTGGGCGATTTGATCATCAGATTGGAGTGTGAATTACCTCACCTGGACTTCAGATCCAGCCCTGGTTTTATTTTTTTGGCTCTATTAGGTCATTAATTAATCAATTAATGCTTTTGATTGGTCAAGCTGTATTTATACCTGACTCCCAGGTCAGGGAGGGTGGACAGCCAGAAGTTTGCAGAACACAAGAATTTGATGATCCCTGTTTTAGAGTCTGATAGGATGATTCAGGATGACGTGGAAAGAATCCACATAGTGGCAGAAACTTGGCAAATTAAATTCTGTGCAGCCAAATGTAAAAGTCTGCTTGTTGGAAATAAAAAAGTATGAGACAAGATTAAAGGTGCACAAGGCAAGTTTGTTTACTTTCACTTCTGTTGACATTCAAACTCAAACAAAACATAGTTCCCTCCTTCCCATGCTTCCATAACTGTCAACTCTTGTCGGTGATTGGCAGGGACGGTTTGTTATGTTATGGGGCACAGCCTGTGCCCCTTCTGTTTATTTGCAGTTTGTGAGCCCTGTGTGATCTCCAGAGCCCAGGTTTTTTTTTTCGTTTTTTTTTTACAGTGAATTTAGGGGCAGGCAGCTAGCGGATCGTGGAGAGATGTCGGCAAAATTGAGACAAAAATATAATCGCTCAGAAAGTACATAGACTTGCATCGTGCACCTTTAAGTTATAGGAGATGAGAAATTGGAATGTGTTGAATTTGAAACCAAAGGTCAAATATATTTCGAAATATATATGGAAATATAGCGAGTAATATTGAGTATTGATCGAAGGAGGTTACTCTTATCTTGCATGACACCTTTGTCAGATCACACTTGTGCTGTTTTGGGGACTGTAGCTCAAGGAAGAAGTAAGGGTACAAGAAAAGGTTCAAAGATGGGCTGCATAGTTAATTTCTGATGTAAAAAATAAAAGCTCTGTGGAAGGAAGAGCCCTAACATCTTTAGGATTAGAAGAAGGAAACTGAGCTCATTGAGGCCATTTACGGGATTAGCAAAAGGTTAAGGATTATTCAGGTTAATGAGGATTATTCAGGTTAAGTTTTGTTTACAACACTAGGGGTGGAAGTTCGAAGTTCGCCTTTTAATGGTAGTTAGTCAAGGGAAATATCAGGGAATATTTGTGTTCGCTCTGAGAGTGGTCACAGTTTGGAATAGCTTGCTAGGCCTTGTAGAGACAGAAACTCAGGGAGTTTTCAAGACTAGGCTTAAAACAGTACAAGATACTTTCTAGTCCTGAAGTATCCTAAGTGTGAGATGCACTCTAGAGGTAGAAAAATGACGAGCCTTGTTGGATGGAATGGAATGGCCTGTTCTCACCACTCTGTTATGCTATGCTGCGTTTTGTTATGCTGTGTTGTATGCATATGCAGAAAATATACTATGCTCAGTGCTCGCCTCAAATAAAAGCCTTGTTAAATACTAGATTAAAATACTACAAAAAAGTAGTTAATGTTCATCCTCCCAGTTTTTTTTTACCTTAAAATGAATATTTGCCTCAAAAACAGGTGCCACAGTCATTGCAACCTTTTGGAAATCTTACTAGAAAAAAATACAAAACCCAAAACCAGTGAAGTTGGCATGTTATGTAAATCGTAGATAAAAACAGAATACAATGATTTGCAAATCCTTTTCAACTTATATTCAACTGAATACACTGCAAAGACAAGATTTTTAATGTTCAAACTGAGAAACTTTTTTTTTTTTTTGCAAATAATCATTAACTTAGAATTTAAAGGCAGCAACACATTGCAAAAAAGTTGGCACAGGGGCCTTTTTACCACTGCGTTACATCGCCTTTCCTTTTAACGACACTCAGTAAACGTTTGGTAACTGAGGAGACCAATGTTTGAAGCTTTTCAGGTAGAACTCTTTCCCATTCTTGCTTGATGTACAGCTGTTGTTCAACAGTTGTCATATTTTACGCTTCATAATGCGCCACACATTTTCAATGGGAGACAGGTCTGGACTACAGGCAGGCCAGTCTAGTACCCGCACTCTTTTACTACGGAGCCATGCTGTTGTAACACGTGCAGAATGTGGCTTGGCATTGTCTTGCTGAAATAAGCAGGGGCGTCCATGAAAAAGACGTTGCTTGGATGACAACATATGTTGCTCCAAAACCTGTATGTACCTTTCAGCATTAATGGTGCCTTCACATATGTGTAAGTTGCCCATGCCTTGGGCACTAATACACCCCCATACCATCACAGATGCTGGCTTTTGAACTTTGCGCCTATAACAGTCCGGATGGTTTTTTTCCTCTTTGGTCCGGAGGACACGACGTCCACAGTTTCCAAAAACAATTTGAAATGTGAACTCGTCAGACCACAGAACACTTTTCCACTTTGCATCAGCCCATCTTAGATGAGCTTGGGCCCAGCGAAGCTGGCGGCGTTTCTGGGTGCTGTTGATAAATGGCTTTCGCTTTGCATTGTAGAGTTTTTACTTGCACTTGCAGATGTAGCGACGAACTGTAGTTACTGACGGTGGTTTTCTGAAGTGTTCCTGAGCCCATGTGGTGATGACCTTTACACACTGATGTCGGTTTTTGATGCAGTACTGCCTGAGGGATCGAAGATCACGGACATTCAATGTTGGTTTTCGGCTTTGTCGCTTACGTGCAGTGATTTCTCCAGATTCTCGGAACCTTTTGATGATATTACGGACCGTAGATGATGAAATCCCTAAATTTCTTGCAATAGCTCGTTTAGGAATGTTGTTTTTAAAACTGTTCGACAATCAGCTGACGCATGTGTTCACTAAGTGTTGACCCTTGCCCCATCCTTGTTTGTGAATGACTGAGCATTTCAGGGAAGCTGCTTATATACCCAATCATGGCACCCACCTGTTCCCAATTAGCCCGTTCACCTGTGGGATTTTCCAAATAAGTGTTTGATAAGCATTCCTCAACTCTCTCAGTCTTTTTTGCCACTTGTGCCAGCTTTTTTGAAACATGTTGCAGGCATCAAATTCCAAATGATCAAATATTTGCAAAAAATTACAAAGTTTACCTGTTCGAACATTAAGTAACTTGTCTTTGCAGTGTATTCAGTTGAATATAGGTTGAAAAGGATTTGCAAATCATTGTATTCAGTTTTTATTTACGATTTACACAACGTGCCAACTTCACTGGTTTTGGGTTTTGTATTATTGAAGTAAATTTCCATTAAAATTTAGCTTTCATACCTTCAATAGAATGATTGAGGAAACTGAAATGGACACCCATGATTTCCATTATACATTACGTTGCATTTATTTACCTCCTTTGGGTGTAAGAATGAGGTGACTCACTGGCCTGTTCCCTTAGTATTTCATTACCATGGGTAAGACAAAACAATTCAGTAATAATGTGTAACTGAAAGTTATCAACCTTAAAAAATGTGAAATGGCTATAGGAGAATGGCTAACAGTTAAAAATTACCCATTTGGGTAATAATTAAGTGGTGTAAGCTTTTTGAGTTGTTATGAATATGCCTGGAAGAGGACAAGTTCCTATTTTGAGTGCACATTGCGAGGAGCATAGTGAAATAGTAAAAGAAACTTCAAGGTTCTGAGCTGGAGAGTAGCTTACCTTAATTATGTCTGGTGGTAAGCAAGTCTCCAAAAGTATGATTAGAGGTCATCCACACAATTACAATATTATTTTGTAGGGTTGCTAGAAACAATCCTCTTTTTTCATAATACAAAAAAAAATAATGATGTACATGTATTTTGCCATACGGTACTGAAACTTTCATTGGTCCTGTGTTCCACCAGATGTAGATTTGCCACAGAAACAAGTAAAGTTCTGAGAGGAACCTCATCCCCACTGTGTAGCATGTTGGTGAATTTTTGATGATATGGGGCAGTTTTTCGTTTTTCCAAGGGCCCTGGAAAACTTGTTCAGGATCACAGAATCACCGGATTTTGAAAATTTACCAGCAGATATTTAATGACCATCTGACAGCTACTGTCAGAAAGAGTAATTTGGGACTTGGATAAAACTTCCAACTGGAGTATGCATTCCTGTTGGAATTCCAAAGCATAAATATCAATCAATTCAAAAATGGTTCTTGAAGGTGACACAATAACTGTGGTAGTCATATTTTTGAGAAAGATATTTGCATTTTTTTTCCTTCAATCATTGAATTTCAGGATGGTTAATTTTTTTCAATATTTTGAATTGAATTTCTGGAGGATAATCTACTGAGGCATTCATTCAAAATCACTCTTTTTCATATTTAGCAAGGGTCCCAATATCAGTGGAGGGAACTGTTTGTATTGATGCATAGTATCTCTGCCATTTTTTGTGTTCCTATTTTTGTACTCTTTGCATGGCTACATGCTAATTATACATTCAAAATATATCAACCAACCACTTATTAAATCTTCATCAGATAATATTTGATTACATACTGCTTCCTCTTGATTTGCTTTTTAATATATTTTACAATAAGTAACAGTATGATGCCTTATCACAGTCCTTGAGATATGTTATCATGATGAATCTTGGTTCCAATCATGTCATTATCACCCCTGGGATTGGCCCTAAACTGAATTACTCTGTGAGCATTTTGTTCGGTCGTGAAGATACCAGCTACTGAGTTAGTCACTTTATTGTATTTTATGAATTAGATATAATAGGAAAATGAGTCACACACATGTCTGTGTATCACGTGTGGTAGATTTTACTCATTGAGTGCTTTGCCATGGATGTCATGCTGTTTGTTGTCCTAGCTTATTCTTGCTGAAGTTGATTCAGACCGTTGAAACTGCTTTTCCACAATTTAACTGATAATCAGCTTACCAACAAGTCAGCTAGTCCGCAAACTTGGACACCAAATAGCTAAACCAGGAATGGCCAGGTTTATGCAGCTGGAGACTGGCTTTGATCGGCTGCAGAGCAGCTACGGCCAGCTAGAAATTCTGAAAATGCAGCTTCCAGAATTTTCAGCTATTTTTGAATCCCAGCTAGTCTTGGCTCAATTTTTTTTGGTGAGGGATATTACTAATGAACTTTGGAATGGGACCCAAGTGTCCCCCTGACAAGTTTCAGTGTACACTCTCCATTCTGGGGCATGACAGCCCGCAGCTGGAATTGACCTGCCCTGTGGGCTTTGCAGTGTCCAGCTATAGTGGCATCTCTCTGTTTCACCAGCCCCAGGTACGCGGCAGGCCAGCAGTGTTGCTATGACAGCACGGGAGCGCAGGTGCTGACGGCCGATTCGATTGGGGGGAGCACCCCTGACAGGGGGCATGACTGGGGCTCCCCTCCCTACCGGAAACCCCCCAGGGTCCCAGGGCTGTCTCACTGGATCTATGATGTCCTCAGCTTCTACTACTGCTGCCTGTGGTCAGATAACTGCCATTATTACTTCACCCATCGGCCCTCCAGTGACTGCAGGACTTACCAAGCCCCAAAAGCTGGTGAGATCTCTACTGTATTAAATATTCATAAAATCGCAAGGAACAGAGATGCAATGCTCTTATCTACAGTTGTTATCATTGTATCAAATGCTTTTTTATGATTTGTGAATTATTTTAATTGTCTCTCTTACGTTGGGGTTATATTTTTTGCGAAAACATCCAAAGTGTAGCTATAATAGAGGATGGAGCACTTTACTGGGTCTTGCCTTAAGTAAGGTAAGCAGGAATATATAGCTATATTACTATAGCTGCAGTGTTTCTTAATTCAGTGTGAAACTAGTATTATTTTTGGGCTGGGCCGAGCAGCAGCCAGACCCCTGTAAACGCAAATGTTGCTGAGTGAGTGACTGGCTGACTAGCTGCCTTAGTGATCAAGTTCAACGATTGGCTGGCCAGCAGGTAAGAAGTTCAGCGATTGATCAGCCGGCAGGGAGGAACGTCAAAGATTGATTGGCCGAGGATTGGCTGGCTGGCTGGCTGTTCAGCGATCGGTCGGCCGGCGGGGAAGAACTTCAACAATTGGTTGTCTGATGATTGGCTGGCTGGCCGGCCGGGTGTTGACTTCACTCGTATTTACTGGTCTGTGTGTTTGCGTTCCTTGCTGAAAATTCCAGCTAAGACCAGCTAGAATTCTAAGATGGTCTGGTTTAAGATGGTCTGAGCTCTGTTTTGAACACCATTAGCTGGTCATAGCTGGTCTAGATGTTTAAAGCTCGTCTATATACCTAGATGAAGGTGGAAGCTGGAATTTTCAGCAGGGTTACAAATACATGGGTCTTGGAATTTCGGCTTTGAGACATTGCAACAGAGATTGAATACTTTGCTGTTGTTGGATCTTGGATTTGAGAGATTGCAGCAGAAACAGAAATTAAAAAGTGGAATTGAACGCGGCACACTCATTTATGCATGTGATTATCCCATCCTTTCTTGTTTTGTCTTTCAGATCGGTTGGTAACGTTAGGTTAAACATCTCTCAGTCCAACATGGGAACTTGCACCATGTTAGGAAAAATTGATAAACACTGTTACTATGACTATAGCTGGACTATTTACATACACGCTGGAAGCGGCACAGACACTATTATGTTTCACTATTTTCAAGAATACCGGTATGATGCCCCGAGTGGTTTCCAAATTAACTTATACTCTTGCGCGTTCATGAGTTGGTTCGCTTGAATGGAGGCAGTTGTGATCGGCACTTTGTGTCTATGAGAGCGACTTTAACCTACACCAATGAAAACAACAAATTTAAGAAAATATTGAGTTTAAAAGATCGCACCAAGCTGGATTCAGCACCCCATTGAGATAACCACTTCTGTCTTCTCTGCTACGTTGTTGTACCTGCTACGCCACTGCAACACGACCAGCATTTGAATCCAGTCTAGCAATGGACTGCAATAATCAGGCAGAAATGTACTGTGAAATTAAAACACATTTTTGTACATATAGAACGTTCACAATATGGAATTAGATTTGTCTCAAAAGTATCTGCAAATGCACAGACAGTGATAAAAAAATATTCCTTGATTCGCACATGCGTTTTGGTATCCACATACACAAATTTCCTATTTGTAACTTGTATGGTCATTTTTACAAATACTTATGTATTTGTAAATATATCGTTTTCCGTTTGTGAAAAAAATGGCATTTGTAAAACTGAAAATTCTGTTTGTGAAATGTGATTCAGCATTTGTGGATCACCATTTGCAGGCATGCATCGCCTTTTCTCAATTACATATTTTTGAGACATCCTTTCCGCGAAATCACAAATACATCGACATTCTCTTCCAGTGGATGGTGGTGTTGTTCCATGCATTGATTATGTTTACATGCACACCATTTTCCGATTACGGTCCCTATTCGGGTTAAGGTATGTGCTGAGCGATGGGAATATTCCCGTTTACATTTTAATTAGCATATCCACCACTTTGGTCCTATTTCCACATCGTGTTTTCAGCAAATATAACGCTTGAAAGTAATCGTCATGGCTTTGGTTGCCTTCAGTTCGAGCTTTAAAGCCGATATCGACTCTACTCTCTTGGCCAGCTGCCATCGCGAGCAGTCTTTGTCCCAGAATTTCATCCATGACCGCGAAATAAATGAAACTGGCCAGATTAGGGCTGCTGGTATTGTTTTGTTTTTGGCAGCGGCTATTTTAGTCGTGAGTTTACTGTAATTTGCGTAACTTCCGTATCTGCATGCTCAATAGGAAATACAACCTCGGAGAAAAATTGCTACTCAACTGGATTGAAAACATCCCGCTTTCGCTGCGTGCCTTGCGGTTAACATTACTAGATCGGCTAGCCGGGTTACTTAACTTTCATTTACAGTCAGGATATCCTCTACTCAAGTCTAGGGTTAGTTATTAGCCAACTAACTTTGCCAGCTTGCCATCTAACTCATTAGCTAACTTGTACTCTAAAATTTCTCGCAAGGATAAACTTTGTGCAGCTTGTTAGCTCTGTCCGTCTAATCATTACTGACTATTGATTGTAGAGAGTGAGGACCTCACCATTCCCCATATATTAGCGAGCAAATGTTGAACCTAAAATTTTACACTCTCATTACTACCTAACCTGTTAGCTAAGTTAAAGCTGCAGTTGGTAACTTTGAGGAGAGAGAGGACTTCGCACAAAAATTTGAAAAAAGCAACTTTCAGATCCCTCCTCTTCCCTCTCCACTGCACTCCTCAGACCCTCCCCTAGAAAGCTTCTGTGCACGCGAAGGCACGCGAACTGTTATGCATGCAACTGCGGAGAGATTTTGCACGTTCACATTATGAAAGCGGCCAAGTTGCCGAGGTGAGACGTTACTGTTGCGAACAGTCAACACTGCTGGCCAACAAACGTTAGACCTGAAAATTCCGGGGCTAATATCCCTCCTTTTTTTGAAAACAAGTGTTTGCCACTAACATGGCAATATCCCCTGCCGCCTCAATTTTATGTGTCCGTACTGGCGGAGCCCAATGCTATATCCACCGCTTCGCGCAGCGAGGCATAATAATTAGTCTTGGCAAATTCTAGATGGTTTTCCTTCATTCACACGTTTTCCGATTCAAGAATAATCAAGTGGCAGTTGAAGACACAGCTTCTCTCCCCCATTCAATCTAAAAGCGACAAAATAATAGTCTACATTCAGTACTGAAAAATTATTAGATTATAATTAGGTCTATGCACCATCACTCGGCGATGGCATTTCATAACTCTTCGGCGAATGAAGGTAATTTCAGTGACAAGTACATGCACCTGTTTTTGCAGCACAGTCGCTGAATTCATAGTCAAAAAAAAAATAGACAGCTGTCCGATTGGAAAATGTAAACGGACGAAACCACTAACTAGTCTGATATGCCGTTGCCGAGTGCAGGTGTATAGACATAATTATAATAAAATTATTATTCTGTCCTGAATGCAGCCCATTATTTTGTCGCTTTAAGATCAAAATATGGGGGAAAGAAGTCGTCTCTTCGATTGCCACTTGATTACTGGAAACCCATCTAGAATTAGCCAGGATTTCAAAAAACTTATTTTCAAAAAAAGGAGGGATATTAGTCCCGGATTTTTCAGGTCCAACAACACGCCTGCCAACAAACGAGCAGAAATAAATCATGTCGACAATGAAAGTAATCTACAGCAGTATGTATTCATTAAAAACCCAGCACACACTTATTTCAGGAAGTTACCCATTTTTTGAGATCAGAAACTGTCTTGAATCCAGCTGAATGGCCAGCATTTAGCTGTGAGAGCACAGAAACGTTACACATATTGATAAGGACAACAACACAACTGATAAGACTGCCAGGTCACTTCACAAAGAGATTTTCTGCTGCTTTCTAATGAAACAATGCCAGTAACGTTAGCCCTAGCATCTGAAACAGGCTAACGTTAGTTCGACTGCAACATCACAGTAACATCACGTGCACTGCGGAGTACTGTAACAATTACAAGACTCTAGCTATTCGAACAGTGACTGTGCTTGTAAGCCACGTTCACTCGCTTATTTGCAGAGCGAAAATGAATTGATGCTGGTAAGGGCTGGGGTTAGTTTGGTGATAATATCAGTGATGCCAATTCGCTTATTTGCAAAGCAAAAATGAACCAACAAATAAAGCAGGGGTTTACCTGTCAAGGAGAAAGGTCGCAAACTCTGCGTCAGTTTTTAATCCTTCCAGATCACGGAGTTCCTTCCACTTCTAAAAATCCACTCCGATGTTCACTCTGGTTTAATCCTGGGTTTTGTTAATTCTTTCTTTTGTGCTTTTTTTTTCTTCTGGCTTCCTTTTTTACTAGTCTTAGCCATGTGTGCTGTTGCTGGTAACTGAGGTATCAGTATTTTTTCCTCGCTGATGGTTCTAAGCTCCTGAACCCGCTTTCGGTGATTTGAACTTGGCTGAGCACTGGCGTGAACTGAGCAGGAAGGGGGAGGGGGCTGTCTGCAGCGCGTGCATGTGCACTGTTTGACGGCTGTCAGACACCTTCCTGGCTCTAATTGGTTCTTTTAAGTCGGTCCGAACGATTCTTTTAAATTGCAGTAGGAGCATTAGGTGGGTTTTAATGAGCCTTTTTTAAATTACAGAGTACTAGTTTTATGTAGTACTGTCTGTACACAGTGACAGTTTTAGCAAAAATGACAAAAAGTTACTTTTCTAAAACTTACCAACTGCAGCTTTAAGCTACTAGCTAGAACACATAAGTAATGTTACAGCCATCCTACTAGCTAACGTCAGCTGATACATTATAGCTAATGCCGTGGTAGAAGCATAGACTGTATAAATATGGGTCCAAGTCCAGATTTCCTACATTGTGCATGAACATTGGGAAGCTCTTAAGAATAGCAGATTTGAATAACATTACGACTGGCATAAAAATAGCCACTGCCTTTATTTTCCTTCGCTTTAGAATGTACTCATATTCTGATAAATACAGGAGTAATGGTGTGCACGTAAATATAGTCTAATTATTGGTCAAATCAGCTATTTGCTACATCAATGCATGAAACAACACCGCCACCTACTGGACGGGAATGTGTATGTATTTGTGAATCATGAGCTACTCATTTGAGGACCTGCGTGGATTTCGCAGAAAGAATGTCTCAAAAATACATAATTGAGGAAAGCGATGCATGCGTGTAATTGGTGACCCACAAATGCTAAAATCCCATTTCACAAACAGAATTTTCAGTTTTACAAATGCCTTTTTTTCACAAACAGAAAACAATATATTTTCAAATAAACATATATTTGTGGAAGCTACCATACAATACGAATTACGAATGAGTTTGTGGATGGCAAAACACGCGTGCAAATCAAGGAATGTTTGTAGATCACTGTCTGTGCATTTGCAGATACTTTTCAGACAAATCTAACTCCATATCACAATGTCCAATTTTTGACGCCAATGAATGTTTCTTGGCGATATTGGTCGCCATATTACAAAAATTAATGTGTATTTTGTTCAAATGAACAGCAAAAGGTGGATTAAGTATTAATATAGCGGATGCATATACTGCGCTTGCCCTATAGCATCCCGGCCTTTTAAAAAGTTCCATTTGATTTTGTTGCATTACAAGCACAATCCAACCTTTATTAAGCTAATCTCCTTTCACACTGGATTGGTTCGGTTTGTTTCAGTCCTTCATGCTTGTTTTCACAGGTACCAGTTGCGAGATTCCATAGAGAGAGAGAGAGAGAGGAATGTAACACATCGTACCAATCTAGCGTTCAATAACAATATATAATAACAATATATAAATAACAATGGTGGGAATTTGTTTTTAATTTCCCTATTCAATCTTGCAACCGATACGACAGTTAACAAGAATGGGGGACAGTATTTCGCAGTCGGTACCAGACAAAACAGGTACAATGAAGAGACTTGGGATACATTATCATATTAGCGATGTGACAAAGTGCAATACCCGGTCAGGCTGTAACTGTTGCTAATGAAAATCGTTCATGCTTTCTTTCCTGAATTTTTGTAATTTATTTCATTTTTTAAAATATTGATTGTATCCAGTGGCGTCTCTAGAACTGATCATTTGTGGAGCCCGGACCATCAATGATTTTTCCTAGTTGTACTTATTTTTTGTTATTAGCACGCTTTCAAATTATGACAATAATCCTCTGGCAATTGAAGTTACGGTTTCTTTCTCCATGCGATCTATCGACAGTCAAATAATGGGCTAAATTCAGATCAGAAAAATTATTTAGGCTACTCAAAAATAGGCCAATGCTTCATGAAAGACAAACTGCTCTGAAATGTCTGCGCTACCTTTTCCACACATCGAGTGATTTAACTTGCACTCCATGATCATTTTATTTAGATAAAATAAAAGACCGTGTGAAACGTCTATGAAATTCTGAATAATGTTGATTTAAATGCACGAAATTACGCGTCAAGATTAATGATTGCCACCGTACCGAAATGTATACTAGTACCGGCATGTTCTCAGAGTGAATTGATTAGCCTACTCAGTCCCGCAAGGAAGTTGCATGTCACAATTGCAACTAACGCAAATTCAACCAATCCACGCAAATTTTTCACTGACAAAAAAATAAATCGCCAAGACATCGCAACTTTCATTGCCACTTTTTGAAAAAGCTAGCGTGAAATCAGGCAAAAAATCTAAAAACAATAAAAAAACCGGGGGTTTCCTCGAAGGATATTTTGTCAATTATGAAAATGATTGGGTGCAAGTCAGGGTTAATAATTGTTTTATAACATGCCCATAGGCGAAACATGGGGGGAAAAGGAAACCTTGAAGTTTGTTGTTACACCCTCACCATATAGGAACAGCCATGTGTTCATGAAAGTGATGTCACATCTCCGATTAACACAACTGTAACAATAACTTTGTTTCACCACGATTCATGAACATACATACTTTAACTGCTATCTACATCTGCTGCTGCTGTCTCTCTCAAATTCACTTTCACTGAATCAATAATTGCTACCCTTACTCTAGCCCTGTCTATTCAAATGTATAACTTGCTTTTGATATGTTTTCCTTACTCAAGAAACCGGAGTCTTGAGCAAATTTACAATCTCTAATGGTCAGGCTTGAGTTAATTTTACCTCTCTACCTACAGGTATTGCGTTTGGTGACCCCCACTTTGTAACGTTTGACGGCTCCAGCTACACCTTCAATGGGAAGGGAGAGTACTTCTTGATGCTCGCAAGCGAAAAGGGTCTGACAGTTCAGGGCAGGACTGAGCCCGTGAAACTGCAGAATGGTGAGTGGGCCCTCAGCTGAAATATCCATCTCAGTGTTGAACATTTGTCTGAAAATGTCTTTAAATGTAGAGGTGTTTGAAAATGTCCTTCACTGCACTGAGGTGGGAAATATGGATTCAGAAAATAGTCCTCCCCTGTATTTTACTCCAGACTTGTTGCATCACTCAGCTGAATATTAATGCAATTAAATGACAAAGAAATGACCCACACCGCAGGGCTCCAACATCCACTATTTATTATACCAAGAACATGATGTTTCGAGCACTACAGCTCTAGTCGGATGAAGCTGTAGTGCTCGAAACGTCACCTTCTTGGTGTAATAAATAGTGGATATTGGAGCCCTACAGTGTGCGAGTCATTTGTTTGTAATTATATTTACTCTTTTTTTTGACTCTGCATCTGCTCCCCATGATTTTGGATTTGCGTGTATTCCTTTTCATTCATTTATATTTCATTAATGCATGCGCAATATTCCGAAATAAAAAATCAGGTTCTAGCCAGCTTTTTTCTCAGGGTGGTGCTATTCAAAGACATTGAGTACCTCAGTTGTCAAGGCAGATTGGGGGTCTGGGGAAAAGCCCTCCTAGGAAAAAAATTGTGGGAAAATAATGTCGTAGTTTGATTAATGTTGGTGGAATGTTACAAGATTTTTGTCAGAAATCTTTACCAAAAATCTCCCCTTCCCAAATATGACTTTTCCTCCATCTGATACCACACATTGATTTGTAGTAATCATCGCTTCATTAAAAAGGAAGTCTCACTGATTAATATTTGCTTGTTTTATTTTATTAATATAAAGGTATTGATGAAAACCATTCTTTCATTCTTTTTTGATTCTTCTGTTCTTGTTTCTGCCCCATTTGTCCACTACCTTTTCAAAGAGGAATTGTTCATGTGCTGGGCCAACAATTGAAACATAAATCAGGTGACTGTGCCTTTCAGTGAATTACACAAGGATGTTTTCATTTCTTGCATTGTGGAAAGGATGGCTGAAGAGATAAAGAGCCATGATTTGTCCCATATTTTAATAATAGATAATGGTCAGTGGGGTTGATTTTGTTTGCAAAGGCCCATGGGTTTGTTGAATATGCAATTGTGATTGGTTGAAGGACATAATTAGGTGTAATACCTATCGTTAGTCAGTATGACAAATAGGAGAAGGCACAAAGCAACAACTGTCCAAGTGGAGCTCTGATGCTATGAATTTAGCAACCACAGCTTTTGCATGGCAATTGACCTATGGGTAAGCCAGCCCCCTTCCACTGACTTGGACAAACAATCAACATTTTAGAACAGGCGCTAATGGCTGGTATCACTGTTGGAGATATTTTTCAGGATGCTATTGATGATTTTTGGCGGTCGAAGGCTCAAATATCATCAAGAAGTCAGCAAATAGGGTTACACTATGCATTGGAGGGGTACATTAATGAATTTAGAGTGGAGAAGTTCCACAAAAAGCTTAAATTAGAAGCTAAAATTTTCAGGTCTCAGTGCAAACGTGATCAACTGCATCTTGTTTCCGTCACCCTCTCACACAAGATAGAGGATCAGCATTGTTCATGCACCACAGGGTAATAAATGTAATTTACATATTATTATTGCTAGCTACCGAATTTAAGAAATCTAACCTGATGTGACTGAACTCCTTCTAAATTAACAAGGTGACATAGTGAACAACGCAGCCAGGTGCTCACGTTCAGCCAACGTCCGTCAGCACTGAAGTTAGCCATAGAATTAACTAACTTTAGCTAACGTTAGCTAACATAACGATGTAAAAGATGACTTTACATTAATCTCCAGCGAAGTGACAAGATCTTGCCTTAAACATGATGTTGACTTAGCTTGGAACAAATGTCGACATCCTTGTTGACCTTTGTTAACTACGTTAAGCTGATAGTGGGGTCTTCCACAAAGCTTTAAGCTGCAAACGCGTGTATTCGCCTCTTTGCATTGACTTTTGTTTTGCGTCCAGTGTGAAAGCAGCTTTATCCAGAGGAGACACTTCTCTTGGTTATGATGTGGCTTTGGAAAGGGTATGAAGAGCACCCCATCGACCAGCATCTCGGGATACCTCCTATCGGAGTTAAATTTACCCCAAGCACAGCGTTTGACCATTTTATAAAACAGGAACATTTTAAAACCCCATAAAAGCGAACGATTGAGAGTATCCGTTATGCACTTCAATGGAAGTTCTAATGATCGCACTCTTGCCTATAGTAATAGTACCTCCTGCTGTTTAAAAGCCTCATTATGGGGGCAAAGAGCAAATGGTCATCATATAAAAGCAGTTTTAGGACAAAATGCCTAAAATTATGTTTATAGTTTAGTGGTAACCCTGATGATGTAACTGCCTTGAACAACTCCAAGCTGGTCTTTATACTAAGATAATTGCAATTAAGCCTAGCTGATCATGGTGCTGTCCGGTTGGTGCAAGGTTGATTTCCTCAAAATCAACTCCATGTGTGATTACATTTTTAGTCTTTATTGTCTGAATTGTAGTGAGGTATACTTCAATCAGGCTGTACAACTTACTTCAATGTATTATTGATTTTACAGGGGGACCTATAGTAGCTGGCTACTTTATCTGGGTGGGAATCACTGATCCGTGGACAAGTTTTTTGTTGGGGATGGCAATGGAATGACCTGCCCTACTTAACCTCTGATTTGCTTACCCTGTTACCCTACCCTTACCCTGTTACCCTACCCCTTACTAATCTCATTCCTCATGCCTCAACAGAACCAACGCGACCAATGAAGTCTAGGTGCACTAGCCTGCAAGAGGTAGAGCAGGGTCATTCATTACTAGGAGGAGGGAAGAAAAATTGCTGCAATAAATAACTGAGATTGGAAAATTAATTCCGGCAACCATATTTTTACTTTTGTTGGCGAGGTGGGATGAAACCACAGTTCAGCACGGTGTCATGGCTAGCTAAAACACGGATGTTTTGAAAATTTTTCAAAAATAAAACAGAAATATCCTAATTACTGAACCATTCAGACCTGTCACTTAGTACTTTGGGTCAATGTATGGTTGAATTGTAATACTTCACCTCAGTGTGAGATCCTCAGCACACAGAAAAGGTTTGGAAAAGTTCTACGCTCAGAATTGCATTCTCTTTCTGCATCCATACTCCCCTCTATCTTGACTTATCTCACATGCTCTGTCATAGAAAAATATTCCCACAGTATGATGGTTCCGCCACCTTGTTTGACTATGGGGAGGATATAAAGTGATGCTCCATGCCTGGTTTTCTCAGTTCATACTGATGGGGATTCTGAGCAGATGGCCCAATCTTCGTTCCATCAGACCACAGATCTTGCTTCTGATGGACCAAGACTTGTTCAGGTGCCTTTTGGCAAACGCTCGAGGGGCATGTCATGTTGGCAAGGAATGGCTTCTATCTATTCCAACTACTCTACCGTTTGTCTGTCTGTCCGTACTGGAAGGCATTTGGCTGGTGAAATCATATCTTCCTACAGTTTTCATAGGACATCCCTGAAACTTTGCACATATGCTGCAGGTAGACTGATGATGCGCTTATCGCAGTCGCGACTCTGGAAGGGGATGTTGTGCTCTCAGAGCACTCTTGATTATTTTCAATCCACTTACAGAACTCTCTCATAGAACCTGTTTTTGCTATGCCTTTGTAGTCTATTGTGTGTATTGTAGAGTATTTTCCACAATATTAGGAAAACTTGATGAAGTCTGAAAACTTTCCATATGCAATAAAATCTGATAATTTACAATGGACACTAAAATTACACTGAATCTGCTAGAATTAAAGCAGTATGCTCCACACCCATTAAAACCACTTAAACCCCAACATCCCCCTAGCAGTAGCGCCGATGCCACAGGACTTTCAGTGGCATGCCATCAGCCTCTGACCCTTGAACACATCATTACTTTCAACCTGTTGCTGAATAAGATTTCATGATGAATAATTAGGCAATTTATTTACTGAATAATCAAGACCAATATCTGAGCCTAAAACGATTAGGAAATTATTAAGACATGACAAAGAGATCGCTGATGGGCCACTATGACTCTTTGTAGGACTATTCATTTTATTTTACACTTGTAATGTTATTCTCAAACGAGGGAGGCTGTTGTCAGAAGAGTGTGAAATGTCCATTGGCACTGAAAAGAAAGCTGGATCATTGATCAGAGTTGGTTTATAAGTAACGTACAGATGTATCAGTGTATAGTGTAGTACACTTTAACTGTGAACTCTATAAACCCTCTCAGGAACTTTGGCCAAGGCAACGCGGCTGTCTGCTGTGGCCATGCAGGAGAACGCCTCTGATGTCATCGAAGTTCGTCTGACTGATCGGGAGGATCATCTACAAGTGCTGATGAACCAGGAAGTCCTCTCCTTCTCTCAGCAGAGCTGGCTGGACCTCAAAGGTGAACAAGACTGTCACAATGATCTTATTTTATAGCCTCAAAAATATAGGAATCGTACGTGCTTGCCCTTATGTAGGGACCGATGCTTGTCATTGGGGTTGCATCCAGTAGGTATGTACAGTCATACCCCTGGCCATAAATATATAATTAAATTGTACCTTTTTGCCCTGAAAAGATTTACATTGGAGTGGAATGATGACTTGTTTTTTCAGGGTAGATATTGCGGTTATCTTTCTTTAAGGATCAAAAATATCCCTCCTTCAGTCCTTTATTTTTGTGAGAGAACAGGCGATACCCCATAACCTCAGAGCCAGATCTTGCCTGTTCTGTCCAAAGAGAGGATGTATAAGGTTTTAGTGTCTCTTGAGATTGGAACGCATGATAATGGACAATGTCACTGATCTCTATAACTGATAAAGGAGCTGCTATCCTCTGTGTCTCTTATCTAGAGCGGCAAGAATAACCTGTCAAAGTCATTGGAGTGCACGGCATAGTGTCATAACAGCAGGAATAAAGGCAGAGAGACAGACTGGCAATGTGGCCATCAAAAACCCTGCTCAGATAAGCATGCCATTATTTACCATAGGATGTCTGTAATCTTTAAAGCAGTGTTTTCTCATGCAAAAGGCAAGGCGGAGGGAATTGTAGCCACGTGTTCGGATTTATTAGCCTGGTTTACTAACCATCATAGTAACATGATACAGTCAGAGGCACTCACTCCAGGGTATGCTTGCTGTTTGCGATTAGCCACTGGTTTTTATCACTACAACGACCAGCTGTTTTGTGCAGGTTGAGTATCAGGTATTGGTTAGAATGCCAATTTTAAAGGATTTATGCCAACAAATTTCCTAATTTATGGCCTATAATGCTTTGGTAAAAATGATATTATTCCAACAAGCCGTGTACAACCACTCCTCTGAGCCTTTCCACAGTTCGCGTTTTTCCAACCGGTAACATGCCTGTGGCAATTATGCATATTTGAGATTCGAGAGCAAAGCTGTCTGAAGGGTGCTATCACAGTAAGGTCAAAAATAAAGCCGACAGTTCAAGTTCTCGTTATCCAGACTCGCTTCAGCTTGGCAGATAAACGAACATTATGAAATATTTTGACCAAGAAATATTTTATTATGTAGAGCGCTGTAGTGTCCACACCCATTTTCACTTTCCTTTGGATAAGTGTGACTGAATTTATAAGGAATGTTGCAACTTAATTTTTTGCCAGATAGCAAATAAATGAAAATATGTTTTTTATCTGTCTAATTTCCTCATTTCATGTTTCATACAGACACATTCGAAGTTACAAAGGCAATGATATAAGACCATGCATTTTCTGTTGAGGTTAGCCAGTAACCTTTCAGTATTAGGTGCATAGAGTCTGTACAGAAAGCAGTACAAATCAGCCGCTGTCTCCGCTGGACTTTCAGTGATGCCTGTTCTCAGTTCACCTCACTCCCTCACACTAGTGTACCTGAAAATATACTACAATAAATTTTCTGTTAACTTCTCTTGATTAATTAGTTATGTTAAAATATCCTGCATCAAGTGATTCTTACTGAACAGTGGGTAGCATAGGTGTGAGCAAGTGCAAGAGGAAAAGCTGAATGCCTGTAGCGGTTTGATCGAAGAATACCTCCCACCAGTAAAGAAGTGTGGTCATGTGGAGTTGGTCAGTTAAAGGGATAGTTCACTTTTTTGAAGTGGGGTTGTATGAGCTACAAATTGCCACTACTTACATTAGATGCAGTAGAAAGCTCTCTGATCTCCTCCAGGTAGCTGCACCAGGACATAGTGCTGGGTGGACATTTCAGCGATACACTGTTGTGAACGGAAACACAGAAACAGCGTATTTTCGTGGCCTAGAAGAGGTCGTGCCTGAACATAATACACCATTTCAATTGTACGCTATATTTAAAAAAATTACAGCACTTTAGCTGCTCTGAAAAAAGCACAATTGCTCTAGAACTAACCAACTGACGTATTCCTGCACGAGGCGCATCGTAGTTCACTTCGCGCAGTAGTGATCAGCTATTTGGGTCAGACTCTGAGTGGTTTGCGGCAGAGCTGGATTTTCAACGGAATAGACTCACGTCTCATATAAAAAAAAAAAACCCTACAATAACCAGCACAGCAGATAAACAGTATGTGGCTGCATAGACCCCATGCGATATCAGTTTGTGCTGCAATGTTTCATCAGACTTTTTCACAGGCGTGTCACTCTTTTACCTGATGCATGGGTACAGCAGTGCTCTTCAGGGTGCACCGTTGAGATTTCTCTGAATGTAGCCAAACGAAATCCTCATTGGAAAAATGAATACTGCAAACACTGAGCTCTTTTAGGGATACGGGTGGCGAATCAATATCCGTGTTGAGGCAACCAGCCACAGCTACAAGTCCAATATTTCGCAGAGGAATGTAGTGGAAGCTTTAAGTGCACCAGGATACGGCTTTGCTTTCACGTCCAATAAAGCAATGCACACGGACCATTTTCGAAATATTTGCACAAGTTAAACGGCCGTCCGACCTCGCAACTGCAGTTAAGCTGCTTGCACACTGGACGCGAAACAAGCTTTTCGCGCACTGATTACATTCAAAGTCAATGCGAAGACGTGCATACACGCATTCGTGCAAGCAGTTTTACTGTGACTCAAACAGCTGATCTCTACAGCACGCAGTGAACTACGATGGGCCTCGCGCAGGAATACGTCAGTTGGTTAGTTCAAGAGCAACTGTGTTTTTTTCCGAGCAGCTAAAGTGCTGTAATTTTTTAAAATATAGCGTACAATTGAAACGGTGTATTATTTTCAGGTAGGACCTCTTTTGGGCCGCTGCGAAAATATGCTGTTTCTGTGTTTCAGTTCACAACAGTGTATTGCTGAAATTTTCACCCAGCATTATGCTCTGCTGCGGCTACCTGGAGGAGATCAGAGAGCTTTCTACGTCATCTAATGTATGTAGTGGCAATTTGCAGCTCGTAAAGCCCCCCTTCAAAAGCGGTGAACTATCCCTTTAAGGAAACCACACATGGTCAGGAACTGTATTTTCTTACCTGGAGTCGCCTCATGATCACTGTCAGTAGTTAAAAGGCTTACAGAATTAATCTTGCAAAACAATGAGTTAGTGTGGCTGTCTGTCACAGACTTTCAAATATGGTAGATAAACATACTATGTTAAATTGTCCATCATCATACCTTCATGTTCTGGTGAGGACTAAACACTGCCGTTGTCGCTGCCATTCCAATCATGAATGTCCAACAATCGTGATTTTTTTGTTTCCTGGTTCTGAAATAACTTTATGGAATCGTAAACATATGGCTCTAAAGACAGAGGTAAGAGGGCTCTTCAGCGGGCCGGATTCGTACTCAGACATAATGTAAATTGCTTTGCCTCAACTGACATGACTTTCCAGCTAAGTGCAACATCGGCTACCCTTACTTTGACGTCAGTTGGGTCACATGACCCGCAGCTCATTAACTTTAGTTTTGGACTGAGGCTGCTGAATAGGACAGCTGAAATACACTATGGGCGGTAAAATAAACCGGAAAGTGCCATAGGTAGTGTAATTAGTAAGCAATTTACATGAAGTGAGACTATAATTTGTCATAAGATAATCAATTATGTTGGCATTAATCCTTTAAGCAGTGAGGTGCAAGAAATCAAGGCAACTGAGGCCCGCCTCCGAGGGCATCACTTGTTACCAGAGTTGTCACTTGCACGTTGGGGTTAGATTGAGGACTAAAGTCCAGAATGTTTACATATGGGATTTTATGGGTGTAGTACTAAAACTTCAGAAGTCGCCATGTGCCACAGTGAATAAATCAGGTGTGGCAAGTCCAAGGGTCAGGAAGGAATGGTTGCGCCATGTGATTCATTCACTCATGAACTAAGCCAACTGAGTCTGCCCATAATATCCCCAGGCTAGGAATCTTGCTAAATAGTTAATCTAGGTTGACTTGAACAAAATACTGGTGTTGAATCTAGCTCTCTCAATCTTGATTTTCCATCTCTGAGTCTGTGTTCTGCAACCACACTGCTGTCCCATTCTAAATGTGTTCTATTATGGGCTAAACGCTACGGCTGTCTTTAAGATTTGTTCAGTTGTGCTATCAGCCTCACTGCTGATTTGTTCCCGATGCTTTCGGCTGTGCTCTGAATGTCTTTTCTGTCCTCTTTCTGTGCTGCCCTATTGTTTTCTAAACATCTTCGCTGTCTCGTTCCATATTTGTTCTTCTCTGTTCCAAATCCAGCTGTTGTTCTGTTCCAGGTGTGTTCGTCTTCTCCTCCGTCCCTCAGAACGTGACCATCATGTTCCCTTCGGGGGCTGGGATTGAGGTCCGAGGTCGAGGAGGTGCCATGGCGACCACAGTGCTCCTTCCTCAGGAGTTTGAGAACCAGACTCTGGGCCTGTTGGGCCGCATGAATGATAACCCCGATGATGACCTCGTCTCTAGTGATGGGGAGATGGTTCCTCTCAATCAGACTGATCCTGAGAAGATCTTCGCATTTGGAGCTGACTGTGAGTAAATGGAACAGCCTCTGAGCCGGTGCCATCCAAAAATTTTCAGCTGCCAGCCAGGGAGGAAAAATATCCAGCTCTACTCTGAAGCCATGTCTCTGGTTTTCAAATCCTATATGCGCTACTGTACAAATACTTATAGACTGCACTGTTCATCAAAAAACCTGTGGTTGTGTAGTTGCCCATAGACAAACTTTTAGCCAAAAACTGGCCCTTGGGGAACTCCATCTCTGAGCTTTTGGGTTGGTTTAATTCGCAGAATCATAAATGGAAATGAGAGCTGCACTTTCACATCCCCAACTTTAGGTTGTGCCGATGTGATTTACTGTAGCGTGATCCTGGCTTTATTTATGCCTCTCCTGGCCCCATTTACATATTTTCAGGGCTTGTGGTGCCTTTCAGGCCAACTAGGGCAAGTTCTGGTGCACCAACAAGAGTCGGGACTAACATAGATACCTGTTTGTTGAATTTTGAATGTTAACATTCATTTCATGTGCGAGCAATATGACTAATGGGTGGTGAAATTCAGAAATTAACCTGCATTCAGTATGCACTGTTGATCCTTGATAGCAAATTCACCTGGCTGGCCTGTAGAGTCTAAGAAATAAAGAAAGTTTGCGCTCTTCGATGCTAAGCTGTCCAGGATTGATACAGGTGCGTAAAGCTGAATGAAATAATACAAAATGAAAAAGGTAGCCCGCACACTGCTACAAAAAAGAAAGAGGCACAAAAATGCAAAAAATGGCTATAATTAACCCATGTGAAAAAAGTGAATTAAATAAAAAGTGCTCAAACAAAAAGAAAAAGAAACGCTTCGGCTTAAACAGCCATCCTCAGCCCTGCCAACTGGTGTTTCCACAATGCTTTAAACAAGCAGCACACAGTGGCAGCAAACCATAGCAGCAGGTGTCAATCGTTAAATCAATCAGTAAACAATCAGGATCAATCAGATCACTAGCCAAATAATAATATGCAGTGACATGTAAAAAAACATTGCCTGCTAAGGGTAATCATATGCATAGACCAGTCTATACTTTGCACATCAAAAAAATACATCTACAAGGTAGTATACATACAGAGTCAAGTACCACAATTAAAGTTCCTCACTATTAAACTGTAGAGTAGAACCCTAGAGAGAGAGGGCCAGAGGAGGAAAGTGTGTTACAAAAAGCATGAGAGAGACAATTCTTCATTAAGACCCTCTGGATGTAGAGTTTTCAGATAATAGATCCATTTACATTCCGATTTAAGTAATCTCTGATTAATATCACCACCTCTACACGTTTTAGAGAATTGCTGTATAACACAAAATGAGAGCTTGGATGCAGGATGCTTGGCTTCATGAAAGTGTTTAGCAACAGATGACTTCATGTCTTTCCTACGAATTGCGCTCTTGTGTTCAATGACACGTGTCCTAGCAGACCTGATGGTCTTGCCTATATACTGCGGCCCACAAGGGCATGATAGGAGGTAAATTACCCCAATAGATGTACATGTAAGACATTGCCTGATATCATATGTCTTTGAAGTAACATAACTAGTAAAAGTATGTGTTGCCTTTGAATTCTCACATGCCACACAGTTGTTACAGGGGAAGAAGCCGAACATCCCATCCAAGCGTCTCTGGACAAGAGTGGGTTGAGCAGCAGTGTCAGCTCGTACAAGATTGTCTCTTACATTTCTTGCTCTAGAATGAGAAAAGAGAGGTGGATCAGAGAATAGTATGTTATAAACAGGGTCAACAGATAAAACATTCCAATGTTTCCTAATAATATCCTTAATATCTTTACTAAGAGGAGAGTAGTGGTAATGCAGACACATGAATGTTTCCTCATGGAGTCACAATTAACGGATGCATTGACATCCATATGACAAACTTTTTCTAAAGCCCGATCAAGCCATTTTGTGGGATATGCCCTCTCTTTAAAATTAGCATACATTTTATTAGCCTCTAATTTAAAATCCTGTAGCCTGTAGAGTCCCCATGCGTGAATCAGTTTAAATCAAGGTACATTCTTATATGTGATGTGTCTATATCCAAATGCATATCCATAAGACTTCGACTCTTTTGCTGATTTTCTAACATGATACTTGATGGATGGACTTGTGGGCTCCTGATTTACCAAGGGCAGCTTCATGTCCTTAAAAAGCAAGGTCTTCAGAGGAGGGCGTAAAAACGGCTCCCCCGTTTTAAAGAGATTTGATTAGCATTTTCGAAAGCTAAGCTGGAGCGAGCACATTTAGGGCAGCCAAGCACATGCTGTGCAGTAATTTATTTGGTCGGAGGGTGGAAAGAAAGCAGAGAGGTGCCAACGGCGTGAGTGAGTCAGTGTGGGTCGGATCCTGCCGCTGCCAGACCGATAGTTTGGGTTTTTCTTTGAGCTCCCTGCCCCACAATCTGTATTCCCTCTTCCTCTGAAGTTTGCTGGCACCTGCTGGGCAAGCTCAGTGAACTGTTAATTTAAACATCAGTCCCCAAGCTGGTATATAAAGCTGTGATTGGCTGCTGTGTGTTCATCGATCCACAGAAATATGGTCTTAATGAGCAGCAGTGCTGCACACCACATGATCCTTTAACCCTGTTTATAGCTAGTATTGTCCATGAGATGTTTTATATTTAGCTTGGGAGTAGCTCGGTTGCACAGTGTAGCGCTGTTGCCTCACTGTAAGAAAGTCGGGGTTTGAGTCCAGGGCCTTCTCCTTTGCGTGTTCCTGCCGTGCTCGCGAAGGTTTCCTCTGGGCACTCCGGTTTCCTCCCACAGTTCAAGGATTTTCATGCCAGGCTAATTTTAGACCATAAATTGTTCGTGGGTATGCGCGCGAGAGTGAATGAATGGTGTGTGCGCCTTGCAATGGATTAGCAAACTGTCCCTTGCTTTTCCCACTCAGTTGACTGGGATGGGCTGTAGGTCACCTGCGATATTAGCGAGGAAGAATCAGTTTAGATAATGGATGGATGGATCTGTAGCGTGTATGATAATGCTTGAACTCATTACTGCTGTCTTTCATGTGCTGAAAAGTCTGGTTATTGATGTCACCTCTTCAAAGCAAACCTGAGCACCTGCTAAACATCGTGCACAACATAGCAAAACTGAGTTTTCAGCGCAGGCTAAAAATGTAAGTTTGCTTCTTTTTATATTAATCCAGGGGCCATCACAAATGAGAGCTCCCTCTTCACATACGACACCACGCATTTGCTGAATGAGTACTACTTCGCTCCCAAGCATGACCCCAGGTTTGTCCCCGCTTTTTCGTTCGTCGAAGACCCGGAAGATCCACTGTACGGCGAGATGTCGACAATGTGCACCGGTCCGGGGTCTTGGTTCTGCAAATACGACACGCTCGCCAGCCGTAGCCTGAGAATGGGCAACTCCACTCTGGTCTCCTTCTCCGGTCACACGGCTGTCATGAGAGACTTAGAACCTGGTAGGCATTGCGCTGAAGTGTGGGCGTTGTCACTGGAATAACGCTTGCTTCACTGTTTGTGTAAATGAGGCAGTATTCATGTATAGCATCTGACTATTTCAGCTCAGTAGCACTCCAGGAAAGGATACCTAACATTATGTATGGAAATCTACTGTCCAGGAGGCCTTTGCTCCATCTCTGTCAAAGCTCCCCTCAGCAGGCTGAAATGGCTGGTAATTTTTTAAAATGGGTGGAAATGAAGACCTGCTGGACTGTAGATTTCTTGGAACAGATTTGGGTGGCCCTGCCTAAATTGTAGTAAATTCAATTTAATAGCAAATGACTGTTTAGTCCTCGATAAACATGCTATGTTTGCGTATAAACATAATTGTCCTTTGTCCCTCAGTTGTGTCATGTGGTTGGGTGGCTCCACCTGCAAATGGTTGGAAAAAGGGCACGCGGTACCTGGAAGGGTCAAAGGTCTCATTCTTCTGCAACAGCGGTTACACCCTTGGTGGGTCTCGCGAGCGCAGCTGCCAGCCAAATGGGAGGTGGTCGGGCGAAACGGCGCACTGTGTCTCTGGTACGTACTTACTGCTTATCTCTGTCCCCAGCCCAGTTTCTCAAAGCAAGGTCATGGAGTTAGCTGGATGTATACAGTTGGTACACCCAGTACCTTCATAAAAATAGATCAAGAGTTGAAGTAGAAACAGCAGTACTGAGTTTTTACTCAATGCAGTTTATTCAGTAAACTCTGTAATCCCACTTTTTGAAACAAACTAACACTTTTTTCTGATTTCCCCTTACCTGCTTGAGCGTCCATATTGTTGGTTATGTCTTAAGCTAATAGACGGCTCACCGAAGGAAAGCACATAAAAAAGTAATAATAAATTGTATTTAACTTATTTGATTAATGAAGTTGAACATTTCATAAAATAATTCAGACAGAAAAGGAATTCCTTGGTGTTCGTACATGCTTATTTAGGCTTTTAAAAATGTAACGGACCTGCGTGGCTCCAGTGTCTTTCTTTTGCAATTTCTGAATGGAAGCCACCTGTTCCCTCTAGATCTAGGAAATGCAGGGTGGAAGCGTCTGCCTCGACTTTTCAAATGTCATGCTCTATATTGGCCAGCAGGTCGTAGTGTTTCCCAGGGAAACGCGAGCCAAGAGCTTGTGGACTGGACTAGCGCCCGTACTGCTCTCATCGAGTCTCTCATCCACCCTCAACCCGCGCTCTCCAGCTCGTTTCGCCATCTGTTCCTCACCGCAAATGACTGCAAGATTTAGCTCCTTCTTATTTTTATTAGTTTTCCGACCAAAGACTTCCTCTGGCTAGAAATCTGCTGGGTACATTTCCAGTTTTGTATCAGATCTGGGCAGCCTGCACTAGCCGAGTGATGGGTCGTTGGATAAGAATGAATGGTAGGCCGCGCATCGTAAAGTGTTTACGAGCAGCGAGGCTTTCTCAAGCTTTGTCCTCAACGTTTGCACGAGGTCAATGATTTTTGGTGCTAATGAGCCTGCTAACTATTTTGTTTATTTCTTCGAACAAACAACCAGTGTCATTGCGGCTGCTGTTGTATTGCAATGTGTGGTCTGTTTTGGCAAGTGGGGAATATTTTGTGATGAAAATGTATTTTTTTCTTCTGTTTTGGACAACATAGGCAGAGAAATCATCTTTGGATACTGTGTATGATACACAAAGCTTGTTTTTATTCACAGTGGGTTAAGTTAGGTCACCTGCTTTATGTAGTCCAGTTTCTGGAAGACCCTCTTTCTTAAAAGGGTTTTCAACAATGCAGTTGCACGTCTGTTTCAATTTGACTGGATACAGAGCAGGCACGCTACGGCAGAGCCGGCCATTCCCAATGTGGCGCCCTAGGTGAGATTTCATATTGCACCCCCAAACAATTGAATAACATTGTTTTTACCATTGTCTTTAATTTATAAGATAACATGTCACCCAATTTACATGCTTAACAAACAACAAATAAATATAAAAAATCTGAAATACAATACAAATACCTTTACCACAAAATAAAAATCCAGTAAATAAGTGAGTAAATAATAAAAGTAGTAATAAATTATAAATACAACAATACTCAAGTGATTATGCAAGGCAGATGTTGACAGGTGATTTATATCTTTGCCTCTGCTAACTTTAGCTTTGCACAGTTTGCAGATGACCTTGGTTGGTTCTACTGCACTGACTGTAAAGTGCACCCAGACATCACAGCAAAGTTTTTTATGGTGTGGGAATAGCACTGCAAACAGGGGGATCATGCACATGTTTGTCTGAATCCATTTTCCGAAATATTTTCCAAAAAAGAAACAAATCAAAAAGGAAAATAATTGAGTTACTGAGGAACAGCACTTAATGCAAGCTAAACAATGGAGCTAGCTCACCACCCAACTCTCAGGCACGTATATTATCCCCCGCCGCGCGATTAGCACAAAGCGGGGGATATAGCACTGGGCTCCGTACTTACATGCAGTATGTACGTACATTTGTCCGTAGGAACCTATAAATGTGGATATTTTAACAACCGTTGACTAGATTCTTTTCATATTTGATATCTAGGTTTATCTCAGTGGGGGAAAGGTACCATGCACTTTTGGTGACCTTCACCTTCATTTCAAGGTCACAAAGCTTAAATTTGAGTATCTTGGTCCGTCCGTATGAACACATAAATTTGAATATCTTGAGAACTATTGACTGGATTCTTGTATTTTGGTACCTAGGTACATCCCAGTGGGGGAAAGGTACCATGCTGTTTTTGTGACCTTGACCTTAATTTCAAGGTCACAAATCATACATTTGAATATCTTAAGACCTATTGACTAGATTCTTCTCGTATTTGGTACCTAGGTTCATCCCAGTGTGGGAAAGGTACCATGCTGTTTTGGTGACCTTGACCTTAATTTCAAGGTCACAAATCATACATTTGAATATCTTAAGAACTATTGACTAGATTCTTCTCGTATGTGGTACCTAGGTTCATCCCAGTGTCGGAAAGGTACCATGCTGTTTTTGTGACCTTTACCCTTATTTCAAGGTCACAATGCATAAATTCCAATATCTTAAGAACTGTTGACTGGATTCTTTTCATGTTGGATACCTGTGACAACCCCCAACATTCTGATTTTTCCTGGAGGTGATGGAGGTGACAGCTTGTCAAAATAAACATTGCCATGTCGATACTTCATCAACTTTTCAATTGGAAAATTAAACAATGCATATTCTAATTGCAGAAATGACAATGAAAAAGATCTGCTAAAGTCATAATAAAGCATATGAAATGTTGTTGACCTAATGCATTGACTTTGCAAGTTCGTTATTTTTTTCCCCCACCGCGCGATTAGCGCGAAGTGAGGGATATAGCATTGGGCTCCGTCCGTCCGTCTGTACGTCTGTACAGACTCATAAAATTTAGGCGGCGGGTAATATTGGCATGTCAGTGGCAGACACTTGTTTTTATCCAGAGCACGCGCACAAGCACACACACACACTCACTAACTACACTCAACAAAAATATAAACGCAACACTTTTGTTTTTGCTCCCATTTGTCATGAGATGGACTCAAAGATCTAAAATTCATTCCAGATACACAATATTACCATTTCTCTCAAACATTGTTCACACATCTGTCTAAATGTGTGATAGTGAGCACTTTTGCTTTGCTGAGACAATCCATCCCACCTCACAGGTGTGCCACATCAAGATGCTCATCAGACACCATGATTAGTGCACAGGTGTACCTTATACTGCCCACAGTAAAAGGCCACTCTGAAATGTGCAGTTTTGTCTCACAGCAAAATGCCACAGATGGCGCAAGCATTGAGGGTGCGTGCAATTGGCATGCTGACAGCAGGAATGTCAACCAGATCTGTTGCTCAGGCATTGAATGTTCATTTCTCCACCATAAGCCGTCTCCAAAGGCGTTTAAGAGAATATGGCAGTACATCCAACCGGCCTCACAACCGCAGACCACTTGTAACCACACCAGCTCAGGACCTCCACATCCAGCAGGTTCACCTCCAAGATCGTCTGAGACCAGCTACTCAGACAGCTGCTGAAACAATTCGTTTGCATAACCAAAGAATTTCTGCACAAACTGTCAGAAACCGTCTCAGGGAAGCTCAACTGCATGCTCGTCGTCCTCATCGGGGTCTTAACCTGACTCCAGATCGTCGCCGTAACAGACTTGAGTGGGCAAATGCTCACATTCGATGGCGTCTGGCACGTTGGAGAGGTGTTCTCTTCACGGATGAATCTCGGTTTGCATTGTTCAGGGCAGATGGCAGACAGCGTGTGTGGCGTCGTGTGGGTGAGCGCTTTGCTGATGTCAATGTTGTGGATCGAGTGGCCCGTGGTGGTGGTGGGGTTATGGTACGGGCAGGCATCTGTTATGGACGAAGAACGCAGGTGCATTTTATTGATGGCATTTTGAATGCACAGAGATACCGTGATGAGATCCTGAGGCCCATTGTTGTGCCATACATCCATGAACATCACCTCATGTTTCAGCAAGATAATGCACGGCCCCTTGTTGCAAGGATCTGTACACAATTCTTGGAGGCTGAAAATGTCCCAGTTCTTGCATGGCCAGCATACTCACCGGACATGTCACCCATTGAGCATGTTTGGGATGTGCTTGACCGGCGTATATGACAGCGCATACCAGTTCCCACTAATATCCAGCAATTTCGCACAGCCATTGAAGAGGAGTGGACCAACATTCCACAGGCCACAATTGACAATCTGATAAACTCTATGTGAAGAAGATGTGTTGCACTGCATGAGGAAAATGGTGGTCACACCAGATGCTGACAGGATCTGAGTCCCCAGACCCCCAATAAAGCAAAAACAGCACATTTCAGGGTGGCCTTTTATTGTGGACAGTCTAAGGTACACCTGTGCACTAATCATGGTGTCTGATGAGCATCTTGATGTGGCACACCTGTGAGGTGGGATGGATTGTCTCAGCAAAGTAAAAGTGCTCACTATCACACATTTAGACAGATTTGTGAACAATGTTTGATAGAAATGGTAATATTGAGTATCTGGAATGAATTTTAGATCTTTGAGTCCATTTCATGACAAATGGGAGCAAAAACAAAAGTGTTGCGTTTATATTTTTGTTGAGTGTAACTTGGTTAATTAAACAACAGCATGCCACAACTAAGCAATGCAACTCAGTGCAACTATTTCAACTATTTAGCAAAACTGTCTGCAATGATAGCTAGCTACCCAACTCTCAGTCACAGGAATTTTTTTCCAGAGCACTCGCACACAGACACAGACCAGCTACACAGGTTTAAGAAACCCACTCTATCGTCTATCCACTCTGCAAATGAGAAGAAATGCAGTCAGCGTTTTATAACTTTCTTGCGGCAACAACTGGACAGTCGAACAAAGCAAGCAAACTACACTAACTGCCTAAAGACGATACGTTAGACTCTCAAGCACCCATAAAGACTATACCGTACCCTGTTCACAAATAAATGAACAGACTGGCACTAAGAGGACAAGGAACACAGGTCTAAGAAACTTACGGCTTCTGACGCCATCGATTCTCACTGACTGATGAGGATGATTAACAGCTGTGGCAGCCAATCTAGTTTGAACCAGAACGGGCACTCGGTAGAGCGCATACCTTCGCCGACGCCACTGAATCCCTCGCCACTGGCATTGGTTTCATGCCGATCGGATAAAAATTGACCGACATATGGCCGAAAGTCGGTTTTGACCTTTTCGTGGCCTTGACCTTGACCTTTGACCCGATCACTCCCAAATTCTAATCGATTGATCCTCAGGTCATGCCAAATCAACCCACCAAATTTTATGAAATTCCGTTTGGTACTTTTTGAGTTATTCGATACACATACAGACAGACACACAAACAAATAAATACACGGGGATCAAAACATTACCTTCGTCAGCGAAGTCGCTGGCGAAGGTAATTAGAGAACTTCAGAAACAACCACTTGATGGAGATGTTTCCCTTAGTCAACATATTATATAAAGCCGAACTTTTAACAAAATGTTCAGACGAATAGTTTATTCGGCAAAAAGCCATTAAGCGCGACTTGCTGAATATGGATTCGGGTGCATCTCTACTGATTAGCATACCATGTTGCGGCTAATCCCTCAGAAGCAAGTTATCAACTTAACAGTACACTGTGCTAAATAACTGACGCAGTACAACCGATGCTTCATTTCATTACAGTATCTTTACTTTACCTCTGTCTTTCTCATGTTTCTCCTCCACTTCTTTTCTTGCTTTTTTTCTTCTTCCCTGTGCTCCAAACAGTTTAGGTCGTTTTGACATGTTTACAGAGTTCTCTGGGTTAACATCAATCAATTTTCCCCTCCCCGACAGAGAGCGAGCTGGTACCAGCCGGAGGAGGGGGGAACTTTTTGGTATTACCATTTGTAGCAATATTAATTGGGCATTTCTTTACAGTTGAATTTATGTTAGCTTTTCCATTTTAAGAGTCAATAGTAGTAACTAGTTGTAACTAATTATATTGAAGGTGAATTTTTTCATTTGAGTATATTGCCCAATGGGCCAGCGGGCTCTGCACTGCGGGCAGGCCTTTTCGGTCTCACTTGTTGGCATAGTCACTTGTGTTAATTGGCTCTGGTTCTGCCTTGCCAATGCACTGAAGAGGGGACATCTTTCATGAACGGCTATCAGTGAAGTTTCTTTGCTTTTATTTGTACACTGTGTCCATTTTGTAGCCTCATAGTGACTGACATTCCATCCTTACAGGTGTAATTTAGCCAATATCTTGCTTGAATCTACATCAAATAGTTCAGAAGACCCGGGCCTAGCCGTTAATAATATGCATTTATGACCTGTCAACCGAAAGTGTGCTTGCCAACCGATTATCCAAAATGCAACGCAAATTTTGATGGATTAGACCCCTGGCAGAATGGAATAACAGGATCTTGAATGGGTGCTACTGAAAATATTGTTCAGCAATGCCTGAAACTGTGTGAGAAGTTCCCCAGGAGAAGGCCAGTTTGTGTGCTGGTTTCTCCAAGTTCAGTATGTCCTGTTTCATTGAAGAAAAGCAACCTTATCAAGTTGAGAGTGAAATGTAGCATTTGATGTAGCGTTCGCTATTAATTTTAATATTTTCCCATGACTGTCAGAATGCAGCTCTCTTACATTAATAGCAATATATCATCAGAGGTATTCTCCTCTGGAGCTTTTCCACTGTGTGGGGACGCGAGTGGCATTTTGCAAGCGTGTTATGGTTACTGATTATTAATTTTAATGCCTTCCGCCAGAGATAATGCTCCTCTGGGCTGGTTGCATTGCACTCCTCCTCTTCCTGAGAAAATGGGGATGTTTTTAATCTCTGGAAATAAAAAGCGTGACTCAATTTCAGCTTATAAAATGACTACTGAATTGGCAGCATTGAGTCAGGCATTTTCGAAAATAATATTTTGGCACGGAGGTAATTTTATCAGAAAGGGGGATGCTTGGTAGCTATAAAGGCATTGCTACTTTAATGGAATTCTCAACTAGAGTGCAGATGAGACAAGGCGAAAGCGTTATGATGTTCAGGGTGAGTAGAAGGTTGTCGAGCTCTCTATTATGCACTTAGTAGGGATTAAAAAAGTACCTTTTTTTTTTTTTTGCTATGACCTAGAGAGGAAGCCAAAGCTATTGTAAGCTTGCGGTGGAGACAGGTTGTAACAGAAACAATGCGGGCTAAAAAAAAAAGAAAAATAATAATGAGCCGGCGTCATTTTGAAACAACTCATCTATCTCACCCTGCCCTTGTGGGAATGCCCTGAGGTGCGGAGAATCTGGAAGGTCCCTATCCAGGCAACTGTGCACAAACAGGGCTTTATGATTAAACAAGGAAAATCCGACGCTACGTGCTACAAAGGGAACACTGGCCACAAAGCCAAGAGAGGCCTCAGCTGGGGATTAGCGCCGAGCTACTAATGCAGACGCACTGTGTACACACCCTTGGCCCACATTAAACGGGGTGACTTGTGCGCTTTTTTTGATCAGTTTGATTGACAGCCAGCTCAGGTTGCGCTTGTGCTTGAGGTAGTGGAAGGGGCAGGAGGGGTTTCCCCGAGGGCACTGGCAAAACTGGAAAAGTGTTTTGGGCCTGGTGATTAAGCTGTTTGGGCGTGCTAGTCTTGGAGTACGCAAAAATTTAAGTGGAGTGAGCTGGTCCTAATGGTGACAAGAGTCATCAGAAGATGACATATTCCCCCAGCCCCCACAATCTGACCTCACAAATCCCAAAACATCAAAAGGCGTCAGTTTAGAACCTGATTAATATGCACAGCAAGTTTTGTTAAAAAATGCTGAACGGTATTCGAGTTCTGTTCCAGAAACAAAAGGTCCACGGACGGGCCGACGGACTGATGGATAGACAGAAAACCGCACTGACGACCATATACCCCCGCATTATACGTCGGGGAATAATCATAACGATTGTAATTAAAATATGCATTTGTACAGCTCTTATTCCCAAAACCTTGCAGTGATGGAGAGAAGCTTACATCAGTCATTACCAATGTGTGGCACTCTCCTGGTGATGGGCGGCAACCATTTTGAACCAGAATGCTCATACATCAGCTGAAGTGAGAGGGAAGAGAATGATTATGATAGCCAGTTTTAAAAAGGGGAAGATTCAGCAGCTGGATGAATAACCACAGCGAGTCATGATCTTCGTTTAACGTCTCATCTCTAAGATAAATGCCCGGTATCCTATTCTGTGCTTTGTGATGAGAGATTCCCCCCCAATCTCCCTAGCCTACAACCTCCAGTAGAACTGCAGTTTAGAGTACCAAATACAGATGAGCATGATCTCAGGTATGGTGTAATAATCTACAAAAGGGGGTTTGGTTGGTGTCTGGGTACATGATGTAGGATTTTGGGCTGAGATAAAGTGTCTTTGGCAGAAACGCTGTATGTCGGAAGAGGTGCCCGGCCATCCAATGGGAATGGTTTGATGGCACTATCAGGCCTAGTCCGCTGGACACGTGTATTTGTAAGTGGGAGGAATTCTCAAAAAAAATTGTCCACATTAACCCGCAATAATAAAATTAAAGCACTGCTATGAGCATGCCAAACCGACTGGCAGCATTGATGTAATTTCATGTAAGACAACGTCGGCCAATCATAATAAGCCCTAAAAACTTGCTGTCAGCCTCACACTCTCTGTCACAAGCCAGAGGCTCCCACTTCCTCATCTATGTATAAACAGTGAAAAGGAAGTTACCATAAATCTTCATTTGGGAAGGCATTTCCACAGTATGGTCCAGAAGGTCAGCTTTCAGTAACCGAAAATGCAGTTTGGGTGTGGACGAAAGGTCGTAACACATTGAAAATTGCACATTTTCCAAAATCCCTGTCCACTCCTACAAGGGTATGTTGTTAACCATAAAGTTTTGGAGTAGCCACCCCAGTTTAACTCCCTTTCTCACCAAGGTTGCCTTTACCCCAGGATAGCTTGACCCGGGGCAAAGAGCCATCGCCCATGTCTGCAAGAGTAGGACCTTGTTACACGGGTGTTTTTGCCATTGAATGGCATACAACTGAGGCTGTTGTTTTTGAATGTGGATTCAATACCAAACCATTGCCCTCTCCGTGTTTCCCTTGGCTGCGAGTGGTGACAAGTCATCCATCCTGGTTATTCATACAAAGCTTATTTTAATTGTGAATGGGACGTCTCCTGGTGACTTTCAGTTAGCTAGCGGGGAGTGTTTCAGAACTGTGGAAGTGCAGTTCTTGTGCCACAATGTCATGCCAATTGAGCAACTTCTCCCAAAAAAGACCAGTTCAGCTTCAGAAACAAAGCCCACCCAGCATCGGTCTTTTCTGCTTGTTCCAGCCCAGTGTGTGCCCAGTAAACCCAGCTGTGCAACCTGAGTAATTGCACCGGACACTTCCACACACCCTCACCTGACCTCCCAAAGTGATTTGTGGTCCTCTTTGATGCAAAAGATAATACTGTACAGCAACTGGGGCTCTGATGCGATAGATAATTCTGCAGTCTTGCGAGATTTATGTTGTGAAAGATCTGTAGTGGAGTAGGGAGGCTGGCTCTCGGCTGTCTTCTGCTCTGTAGTCACAGAGGTGGGGGAGGCGTGGTGCATGAAATAGCCTCCCTGCCACATGGATTGCTTAGCAGTTTCCATCCGTTTGATAACTTAGTGAATTATGAATGTCAGTTGAAAATGTAACACCCAACCACAAAAGGAGCCACTTTATCGAATTGTATGGTCCCACATCCTGAGGAATGACATGCAGTGGTTACTGGAGTGGGAATGGCTTTAGGGGTCATTGTTCCTCGCATAGAGTCAACGCCTCTCCTGGCAGCTGTACATTAAGCTCTATGTCCTCCAGCTCAGCGAACATTTGAAATCGTCATTGAGACCTTGGGGGGCCGAGGGCGTGCTCTAGAGCTTCACATTTCTCTCACCTCAAGTGCATTTACTCTTGAAAACTGATGTTGCCTCCAGGAAAAAAGCGATAATTTGAAAGTGAGTTGGTAAGTTGAGATCTACTGTTGTGCTGTTGAATTTTACATGTGTGTGCCTTGGAAAAAATGTTAGCGTACAACGTTGTACTCGCTCGTCATCAGTTGGCTGATGAATCGATCAGCCCGGTCTCTCCGCAGTGAGATTATCACAGCCTACTTTGCACAAAGAGTCTGTGGACAGAAAAGAAATTAAAACAACAATTATGTGGCATTACCAGAGATTGAGGCTAATATGGGAGGATTAAGGGATAAACTGGCGCTGATACTCTGGTGCTGGTGTTGTTGCCCAGAGGCTAACAACATGTGCGGGGAGTAGCACAAAGCCTAAGTGGGGCCCGGGGGGGCTGATCCAGGATCAGTAGATGCAGACAGCATTAGACCCCCAGGGTACTGGCTTGACAGCTGGTGTCTGAGCATCTATATGAGGGCTACTGTGTCTGTGAAGTCACTTCATGTAGCTGGCTCAGCTGGGAACTTTGAACCGCGTGTGTGGCGTTGAATTTGAAATGAATTTTCTCTAATGGCGAACTGAGACGTGTGTAACTCACGAAAACCCCCAAAGTGCTTCATCATTGGCTCCTTAAATGCCACTATGTGGACCTCCAAAGAAAAATTATCATTCCTCACAATCATTAAGAATGTATTGTAAGACACAATTCATTACAAAACCAACCCCCTTAATTTCATCCTTAAAATGCCTTATTTTGACCTTACTTTTCTTTGATAATTTTGAGTAAATTATAATTTGAAATTTTGCCGGATTCTTGGCCTTTGGCCGATTAAGGAGTGAAACCACTGAATTTTCCCCTTAATTTGTCAAATTTGTCCCTTAATTTCACCGCATTGACTATTTAAAAGTTTAAGCCAGTGGTGTACAATCTTATCCATCAAGGGCCAGTGTGGGTGCAGGTTTATTGTCTGTTTGTTTGTTTGTTTATTTAAAGGATCCCTATTAGCTGACGTCAAAGCAATCAGCTAATCTTCCTGGGGTCCCATCATACATACATACATACATACATACACAGTACATTACAACAACAAGCATTAATATACATAGACTTAATCGGTACACAAGTAAACAATTAAATTTGCATATAATAAAAATATGGTCAGTGCAACTCATACATTTGGGTAAGAAACCAAATAAAAACCAATATTTAAAAAAAGGTCTTTATTTTAGCCCAGTGCTAAAACACCTGATACCACTAATTAACTGATCAGGGGGTTTAATCAAGACCATGATGAGTAGAGTTTGGTGAGTTAGTGTTGAGTTGTTACAGAAACCAGCGCCCGCACCGGCCCTTTGGGGATTAGATTGGACACCCCTGGGTTAAGGGGTTTCGCTCTCATGCCTGAAATAACAGTTTAAGGGAAACTGAAAGAGTCTGTTTTGCAATCTAAGGACCATTTAGCTCAAGTGAAGTAGTTTGGTATATTTTAAAGGGTGAAAAAAGCTAAGTTTAAGTGCATTTTAATCACCTTCTGTTTTGTGGTGACACATTATTAGTGAATTTAACTGCTGAAGGTAGACACTGTAAGAGCATGTTAATTATTCGCAGAGCCCTGTGTTTGGTGACTGTGCATCCCTTTGTTTTGCTCATCTTGGGCGCATGTCTGTGTGACAGCACTAATTTTGTTGTAGCTTTCCTTATCTCTTTCTCTAATTATGCCAAGTTAAATGTACCTTCTAAACAAATTTGGTGAAAAAGCCTCTGCTAAATGCCTTAGTGAGTGATTCTAAGTTGTGAATAGAAAGTAAGTGGGCTGCAGGAATATTTTTTTCTTTCCATTTCTCTGAATATCCAGGCAGACTTTCTCCGTCTCTTGCATTTCCTTGCTAAAACATAAAAAAATCTAAAAATGGCCCCTGTTCATGTGTGTTGCTGGTCAAAGAAAATAACATGCCTGTTTGATTGGCCTCACCATGTCTTTCAGAAGAAAGACAGGTGATAAATATAGCCAGCCATGAGTGTTATTGGTGGAAAGTTGCTCTGATGATTTGAATTTTAAATACAGTATATGCGTAATATAATTTTTAGCTCACCTGGACTGTAGGTCCGGTGGGGCTTATGTAATGGCCTGCCTGTTCGTTGTCGTTGTTGTCGGCATCGTTGACCTAATCCGTAAACATCTTCTTCTCCAAAACCACTGGACCGATAAAGCTGAAACGTGGTACATTTGCTCCTACCCTTGAGGACACCAAAGTTTGTTCATGACGTTCTGATCTGATTAGAAAATGCCATATGGGGCGATTCTGAAGCAGTTTTTGAAACGATTAAGCTGATCTTTGCTATACGGGTAGATGAAAATGAGCCCTAACGCATATTTTGTGGGTTTTGTGAAATTTTGAAATTTGACCTTGATTTCACCTCAGCACTTTGGCCACGCCCACTTTCAAAGCTGTTTACTTTAAACATCTTCTAATCCGAACCACTATACCTATAAAGCTGAAACTTGGCACATAAGTTCCTGTCCACGAGTTCATAAAAGTTTGCTCATGGCATTATTTTACAGCCTGTGCAAGTATAAACAGTCCAGGTGAGCTATTGTATTGTGGCACTATTTTTAACATTGGCAGTACCCTTCTGCTGACTCTCTGGAACTTAAGAGCCATTCCCTGAGAAAATGGCACTTTTTGAAGAAGTTGACCTGTTGACCCCCCTGGAATTGAATGAAACTTGGCACATTGGTAGATATGGTAGTCTCACGGAAAAAACCCAAATTTTTCAGTCCATATCTCACTTAGTCTGCCTGTGGCGCCACCTGGAAGCCACTGAACGGGCTCTTTTGACACCACGTTTTACATCTATTATTATGACTTAAGGGTACACAGTACCAGACGTGTTATACTTTTATCACGACCTGTGACACTTCAAGTCTGGATAGACATCAGCACCACATCAGCGCCAAGCTGGATAACTGTGTTATTGAGCCAGAATTATTTGAGAAATCACTGTAAAAACTGAAAATGGGAATAAAATAATATCCCAGACATGTACCAATCAAGAATGCTTTATTATGTGTTTACTCACAACAAAACTATCTTTTACGGTTAATAGTACCTTGGTATCTTGCTGGGTTAGTGCAATGGATGGCCAGAAAGATGGTCACAACTCATTTTTGGTTCATGTTTGTGGTATACTTTCTCTATCACAGATTTGCGCAGTGAGGGTAAATGCTGTTTATTGTGCATTTTGAGCTCTATTTTCGGGAATACCAAGCATTTCTTTGGTAGAGCAAGACGGAGCCAAAGTTGGAGGAAAACTCGAAATTGACCATTTCATAACAGATTGTGCCTATGTTTAGACGACATTATTGTGTTTACCAAGCAAGATAGAGATCTGAAATTCCTTTGGGGGTGCATTACAGCATTAGTAAAATGTCAATGGTAGTATTTTCAGTTTAGATGATATTAAACATCCGAAGTCAGAAGAATTCACCTCCAGGGGGCACTGTAGGCTGGATGCAATAACTGGCATCCAGAAATTGTTTTTGAATTATAATGCACACAGCTAGTTTTCTCTGAAAATGAAGAGTTTAGCTTGGAACTATTCTGGATGGACAGCTATCTGACCAATGATGGCGCTCTAAAGAGCTAATGTTCTTCTGAGGTAATGTTCTATATTCCCTGACTTATACCAAAGTTCTGTCTTTTGAAATATATGAAGTAATGCACAGTTATACATAAAATTTGTAATCCCTTTGGTCTAAAGTTTGTTTGGTTGTAAACTGATGGTGACTGTGAGCGTTACAAATGCACAACACATGGGCTATTACCAACTACGGGTACAGCGCAGTCAGAATTGTACAGCACGTTACAAAACATGACCTGTCCAAAATTTTTTAAAACATAAAAGGTGGGCCACCATAAGCATTAAATGCAGACATGCATCAACAGTATACGTACATGTACATAAAATAACGGTCCATAATTTTAACTCTGAAAAAGAGTATGCATGAAGACAGAATGTATAGTACAAAAGTTAAAACTATACTTTTCATGTTATCCAAAGCAAAATTATGTCAACGTAGCATGTGACTAGCTCTCTCCGTCAGTCTGTTTTTGGAATTCAGTTGTGGGTTGGCGGCACCTGGTGGTGCGCACCAGAGGTGCTCCTTGGCTTTGACCCTGAGCAGCCATCCATGGCCGTCTTCATTCGATCCGGGTCGATGTCACCAGCAAAGTCAGTCGAGCCCGAGGCCAGCCCCACTACACTGCATCCTGGGTCTCTACAGGGCTGCTCACTGGCCGTTGATAGTGAGCTTGTCTGTGTCTGAATTAAACAGTGGGCTATAGCCTGTTTGGTGCAGTAGTTGCGCCAACACCCATGGCTTGGTACGCACGGAAAGGGGAAGTCTGTAAAAGAAACCCCGCCCTTCCAACCATCGGGCATCTCATAGGCCAGACCTCATGGGCAGGTGTTAGGAATTCAGCCCATTCTTCCTGCAGATTTTCTATGACCTATGTTGTGCAGGACAGTAGTGGTCTGATCTAACCCTTTATCTGTTTACTTGTGTACATTGGCTTCTTCCTGTTATGTATGTAACAGTGAGTGTCCTGTGCCCTTTGTGTCTTTTCAGATAATGTCCTGGAGATTGTACTGGGCAGTGTGTTCGCCTCTCTTGCTCTTATTGCTGCCATCGTCGCTATTGTATTGACCAGCAAGAAACAGAAAAGGTAAGAGAGATTATATTCATCAACATTCTGCTCTTTCTAGTGTTTTTTATATGTCTCCATACATATACTGTGAATATTTCTGTCTTCACTGTGCAGTAATTTTTAATGGCGCTCAAAATAGTTTCCCTCTGTCATATGGCACGCATTGGCTTTAATTTAGTTCATCTTTTAGCTTTAACCCTTTTGCACCTAACGTGTCGTCGCCGACACAGATATGCACGTGATTTTGAAAGTACCATAATTACTGTAAGTTTTGCGCAATCGAAAAAATTCCAACTGTTCCTGAGAGCTGAGAAGCTGTGCTTCAGCCCACATACAGGTTACTATGGTAAACACGGCAGCCTGATTCTCTGCTGGAATTTTTGCAGTAGGCCTTAAAGGGTTAATTAAGTTCGTCTTTCCCCATTAGAAATTATTGGCACATTGAGCAGTCTCACTTCACTAGCAGTATTTCTGTGTTATTACTCAAAATTTAAGGTGATCTATAAGACTGAAATTAGTGAATAGTGTTCTTAGATATCTTTTTTTTACTTTACTGTTTAGTTGGCATGGGTGCATATTTCCTTTTTAGTTTACTTCTGCGACAAATCAGTAGATAACTATTTTTTAGTTCACCTCAATGAAAAGTCAGTACAATAGTTAGCCATGCATTGTGCTAGCATGTAGTGAGCTTTCGAATATTCGCTCATTTACTGAACCTCCACATCTTTATAGCCAGTGACATTTTGAAGAGGAACCACTGAACATTTGACCCAAATAACTTAAAACATGTTAGGAAGGGGTCACCCTGTGTGAATCATGGGAGAACTCTGCAGGTCCGAAGGAAGCCCACACTGTGTAGGTTCAGAATGACACTCCTGCCCTGTAGATAGACACTTATTGCAGATGAAGGAGAGGTGGGTCTTTAGGGAGGGGCCCATTATTTAAAAAAAAAAAAAAACAGCTGTTATTTTACAGGCCCTCAAACTTCAAACAAGGTGCCTTGCAACCCTCGCAGGTATAAGTAATCGCCATGTCATTCTGGCTACCTGCTCTTTGCTTCCGGAGGCGTTCTGCTTCCAAGGAAAGTTCTAGAATTTCACTCCAGCAGGGGGAAATGAACACACCTGCTCTCACTTTAAAGTGACCCCCCCATCTCCTCTCACAGGAAACGTTAGGGGAGAAAAGCCATGTCAAAAGTCCACACCTGGAATGAAGAAACACACTGTACAGAGTTAGTGTTTATGTGCACTGACTTTAGGCATGCAGTGACCAGACCTTGCCTTCCACCCTGAACAGTTATGAGATATTTTAAATAATTTAAGTTTTGAAACTGTTTAAAATGAACTCCTGATAAGAAGTTTTTGTGGGGAATAAACTTTGTTTTTGGGCTTTTTTTTTTCTTTTTTTTTAAAATACGTTTTCTTTAGCTGGTTTAAGTGTTACTGATGTTTAAATTGGGTTTGAATGTGCAGGGATTTTGCTGTTGTCCACCGACTTCGACACTGTTTGGTTTTTGAAAAATGATGCGACCCAGGTGTGGTACTCCCGGGCCTGCCCCTGGGCATTAGGGAGTGTGTTTGGTTTCTGGAAGTTGGGTGGCTCACCCAGCCCCTGCCCAGACAGTGGTGGGGTGTTTCCCAGCAACAATGTGGCCCTCCAGGCCTGGGCAGCGTTCCATTGGAGGGGGGTGGTGCCGCCATGGGGTGGGCTGAGCTGTTAAGCCCGCGAAGGCCTTTAATGTAACTCTCCTTTAAGGGATATAGCACATCAAAGTGGGGGGAGAGACTTACCTGAGTCTTTAAGGGGGGGTGCAGAACAGAGGGTGGGTAACAGATGGGCTTGACACAGCCTGCCCCTCAACTTTCATATTACCCCCTGCTGAGTGGGTCACGTTGGAGGGTGATAATTTATAACGTCTACTTCTCTTGTGTCCATCCTGAATACAACACAGTGTATTTTATTTAAGTTTTGTTATGAAAACAGACACATTCACCAAGAACAGAGTAGAGAGCCGCTGTTGCAGAATTATTCAATGTACTAGACCTCATGTTTTCACCAGAAGTTCTGAAATTTATCCAAAAGGAGTAAGTGTGGGACCCGGCTTTCAGTTAAGACATGCAGTTAAACACCTAATTCTACGAATCAAAATCAATAGTCTTCAGCCCCATTTACACTTGATATTTTATACGTCTTCTGTCCGGATCATATATGTGTATGATTTGTCCACATTCCACTTCTGCTTAGCCATGTCAATGTGTCTTTGGTATAATATCTAAATTGCAGTTTTCTGCACAATATGTAAATACCAGTTGACTGATTATCGGGATTGTGGGCCCTGTATGACGTTGGTGGTGGGAATTGAAAACCTGTTTTGTTATGGCAAATCCTTAAAGGGGGAAACCAGTACAGATGCAGAGGGCCGAGGGGCCTGTTGGAGACATAGTGTTCTGGATGGAGTACAGTACTTGAGTAGTATGTGGCTACTGTAGACGGATCCATTTACACTCGGCCACAATGTGTCCCAAGACTCCCCCTGTGGCGTTCAGAGAAATCTGATTTAAATCTAACCCAAATGTGTGTGGAAGCCATTTACACTTTACCTTTTAGGTATCAAATTGCTATACAATCACCTCAACACCCATGAAGTAGCTAAATGTAAACGAAGTGTTTACGAAAGACTGATTAGTAGATTTGGGTAACTGCTTGGTTGGAATGTTCTGTACCAGCCCTTTTTACAGAATATTAGTCTGTACCAGCCCTTACACCAGCCCTTTCTCAATAACATTGAGAGCCCCTGGTGTATATACTGTAGATCTAGAATATTCTTTGCAGAGTGAATGAAAGTTGTGGCCACAGAAGAGGCCTTGGGGAGCTAAAACTGGATGGTGCACCATCAGTGGCAGATTTGAGACAATCATTTAATTATTCTCATAAAAAGCAAATTCTTTTGATTGACACTCATGAGTTTGTGATTAAAGGAGCTTTGTTATGATTTATGCGCATGCTCAGAACTCAGGAAACTGTTCAGCCTGACAAGAAATCAAATGAAGTGAATCCGCTCAACTGCAAGTCAAAATCTGATTCCATCGTTGCTTATCCGTCATTGTTTTTGGATCCTCGTCTTCTTCTTCTATGATTCTTAGTCGCTGTTGGCAATTGACTTACATTCTTCATATCGTTCGGCTAGCGTGGATTTCCCACATTTGCAGCACGTTGTCTCTGTTTTGCTGTCCTTTTTTCCAGAGCAGAAATTGTATCTCCTTCTCTTCTGTCCCCTTGTGTTGACTTCTTGTTCGAGTTTTTGATCAGGGCCCCTCACCCTCCCATCCCAAATTGATACTAATTTGTTTATTTTTAGATTATTCATTACAAGAGCTTGCAGGCGCACTTCTCGTGTCTGTGTCAAGGCACCCTGTGACCTCTATATGACTTCTGTTCCTTATGTGTGTCTATATGATCACTCCTGTGGTGTTTCACTACCTCACTGTTCTGAGATTCCCCAACAACACTTCAGAGGCCAGCAGGTACCTGTCTCTGCGGGAACCTGGGCAAATGTGGTGGGACCACAAACAATTCTCGTGACAGTGTCAAGGTCTCCCTCAAACTCCATCACAAATGTCTCATGAAACATACGCAGATATCGAGTGCAAAGTTTCACAGTTTCAAAATTCCCTAAAACCACCAATGTCCTCGATTTGACCCTCACTAGTGGATATAAAATCCATCACAATAGATACGGATCAAATCTGACCCGGAACAGCCTCAGTGGACAAAAATTTGTAGCACCTGTACAAAAATATAAAATTTTAAAATATTGTCATTTTATGTATTTTGGGTCAGTTTAGGAAAAGTCACCAAATTTCAGGCTAAAAGAATGACGTTTAAGGCTACGTTTACTGCTGTGATATGTCAAAATGTGTCAAATTTGACCCGAACAGTTATGTAAGGGTTGATTTGCTGATACTTCTCCAGTTTTAAGTTCTGTTCTACTCTGCCACATCAGCACATCATGCATGAATTGCTTGACTTCTAAATTGCTAGTTTTGAGTTGATTGAATGCGTTTGGTTGAACTAGAATCCGTGGATGTGGAACAGGTTGGGTGCAGTATGTTAAAGCCATTATTACAAGGGCAATTTTCATAGCAGTCTAAATTTATTGTACCTGCTTTCTGCTTTTATCTGTAATTGATTGCTCGCTAAAAATTGTTCACCCCATTAAACTGTCATCGTTTCCTCCTTATCTTGTTTTATTGACAACTGAAGATTACATTGTTTGAAGTTTGCTGTCTTATCTTTTTCTAGAAAAGCGGCTGAGATTCAACTCCAACATCGTTTTTGAAGACGGTTGACATGCACACGTCCCAAGCAACATTTGTACATGACCCAGAATTTAACCGTTAAAGAGCACAAATTCATTTATGCAGCCTGTGGTTATGAATGGTATTACACCTTTATATCTGTTATGGATTTTTTTAAAAAGAGATATTCGGAAGCTTATCACTTTACAACATAAAGTATGCACTACAGGTCAAAAGATTTTTGCATTCCTTTAAGTCTCAAGGGATTGGAGTTTGAAAAGGAAATATTAAACTCTCATTTTTATGAAAATAATCTGAACCTTAGGTTAATCAAGATGGCCACCTTTTCCAGTGCTGACTGCTGAGAGTTTTGATGTCAGTGATGGCTCTGCAAGTTCTCTCTCATTAATGCTGTCTTCGTTCCCTCTGGTGTGCTACACTATGCCGTTGTGTGAAGATTGTCCTAGAATAGCTTTAACTTCATTTGATCCTTATGCTTTTTGAAAGACGGTGTGGGATTTTTTTCCCTTTGCAGCCAAATATGGCTATTGTGAACTGTAAGATATTTCAATTTTCTGTGAAGTCCAAAAAAAAAGTGTAAATATATATATAGAATGTCATGTACCGTTAGCAGTAATTTATTCACGACAAAATAAAAGTTCACTTAATACTAGAGCACAAAAGTACTAAAAAGTACTAAGTACTTGACATTTACTGCATATCCATTTACTGTGCCCTATAGAATAATTGGCGCCCTTTAGTAAAATTGAGCAAATCACAATGTGAAAATGTGATGTGTCCTCGTACCTTGTCCTCTTTCATGCTAAATATTCACAAAAATCTAACCTTTACTTGAAGTGTCATAATTGAAAGAAATGCTATATTTTTCTCATCAAATATTTTTTTTTGTATTGATATATTTCTATACATCAAATATAATATTTCTATATATTTTGATGTGTGTGCCACAATTATTGGCACCTCTTCATGTAATATTTTGTGCAGCCTCTTATTGCCAAGATAACAGCTTTGTGTCTTCTATATTGTGCGATGATGTTAGCTTGGGAACTGATACGGAATCTCTTCAGATTCTTCAGAATCTCTAGTTTGAAACTTGTGGACGCTCTTTTCCAGCTTATCCCACAGATTTTTCTCTGGGTTATTGGTCAGGGGACTGATGACCATGGCAAAACCTGTATTCTGTGGTCAATGAACTATATTTATGTAAAGTCTTATAGGTGTATAAAGGTGTATTTTGAATGATTATCTTGCTGGAAGGTCTAACCATGGCCCATTTTAAGCTTCCTGACAGGTGGATAGGTTGTCATTTAATATCTGCTAGTATTTGATGGAGTCCATGATACCATGTATCCTAAGAAGATGTCCAGGGCCTCTAGAAGAGAAACAGCCTCTCGGCATCGACCACTGTACGTCAAAGTGGGTATATGAGGTGCTTTTCTGTATGGCTATCTTTCTTGTCTACGCCAAACCCCCCTTTAATGTCTGCTGCCATAAAGCACTATTTTGGTTTCATCGGACTATATAACCCTGTTCCATTACATGCTGTTGACATTTGGCAAACTGTAAGCGATATACTTTTTTGTCGAAATATAGCCAAGGCTTTTCTGGTAACCCTCCAAACAACTTGTGGTGATGCAGGTGGCATCTGACGACAGTTTTGAGGACTTTTGTCCCCAAAACTCAAATAATCACTGCAACTCTCCACCCGTGGTCCTTGGTGATTCATTTGCTGGTCAAACCATCCTCCTCATGATGTTTGATATCGATGCACATGGCCCTCCTCTTCCAGGCTGATTTTTACCATCTCCTGTCCCTTTAAACTTCTTACCCATTTCCACTATCAGGGCGAAAAGTATTTTCAGCTGTAAGATTTTTGTTAATATTTTGCGTAAAAGGACAAGAGGACACGCGGCAAAGACGGGGTTCTAGGGACGGATTTGCTCATATACACTAAGGGTGCCAATAATTTCTGTGTGCACTGTTACTAAAATGGAAGGAGCCTGCCCGCCCAGAATGGGCCAGTTTTGAATGTGCTCTGCAATACTGGCTTTTAATTCATACTTGACTTTATAAATTCAGACCCAAAGTGCAGTCAGTCACGATGTTTTGCTTGCTTATTAATTTCTCTTATATCTGCAGCTGTGAAGAGTATGGATTTAGCAGAGTTCACGGTCAATTTTTGTTTTGCAGGCATGTTATTTTTGGATTGTGTAATTTGGGTCGACAGTCTTCGTTCACAAGACTGTATGTATTAATAGTATCAAAAATGGAGAAGAAAAAATGTAGTTGTTACCCAGGAGGTGCATACATTTGTACCCTATGAAACTGATACAGAATTAATTTTTACCTTCTCTGCTTGGGACAGAATAGGGCTTGGTTGCACTTTTTTGCGTTTTGGTCATTTTCACCTCAAATGTACTTTCTTTGTTCACTTTATTTCAGCAGTGTTTATATTCTGTAAAATGTCTATTTTTTTCTTTTTTCTTCATGAATTCACACAGCAATTAAACACTGATTTGAAAGCAAGAAGTGAACAGTGCTCACTTGAGCTCAATTGATAAATTCACAGTTGCACCGTAAGTTGTCTGAACAGCAGGTTTATTTTGGCAAAATATTTGAGCTTGATTGAAATTGTGCTCACTATAACTCAAGGAAATAATCTCAGCTGCTAAGATGCCAAAATGTGAGAAAGATCTGCAACACAGGAGAGAAAAAAAAATCTTTTTATATGTGGCGACCCTTGTTGTACGTAAATTATTGTATTAAAAAAAAACAGTTGACTGCGTAATTAATAGTCATCTATATTTTTTGGAGAGGTTGTGATTTTACTTGTAAATGAGTGTAAAATGGTGATGGCAGAGATTATAGAAGCATGTATAATTTGTACACACCCAAAAATACACTGTTAGAACACTCCAACACCGTATTTGAATGTAATTCAGCACAGACTGAAGGCCTCTCCTCATAGTGTAAAAAAAAGAACAATGAAATAAGCTATTTTCTCACATACTTTTTTGATTAGATGGGTAATTTCAGTATTTGCACTAACACAATTCAAATGTGACCTTAATTTTTATTTTTGTATTGGTAAATAATAACTGCTGTGGATTAACATGATTCAAGACATTGGCTATTGCATCGGATCTACTAATTCTGCATATGCCCTGCTTAGGGAAGTGAGTTAGTTTCTTTCATATCACGGTTGTTTGGGGAGGGGAAAGAAAATAAAAGTTGAAATGATAAATGACTGTTCTTGTTTTTTGTATTTTTCCATAACACCGTCACCCATTTTTGCTCTCAGCACTGAAGGGAAATAAACAGTATATATTTTGACTCAAGCAAATTCGTAACCTTATGATACAACTCCAAGGCGAGCTGTTTCTCCGAACTCCCATCTAGAAGCTCTCATGCGTGACTCGTGTTTTTTTCCCGCAAAAAAGATCAGACCCGGAGAAGCACTGGTTAGTGCGAAAAGCCGATGTTAGGGAGAAGGAGAATGCAAACCAAGCAGGCAAGCAAGTACGACCGTCTATGAGTGCTCGTGAGCTGCTGCTTACCCCTTTAAATTGGAATGACTTTTAGCTTTCGGAAACGAACTACAGGGAGGTAACGGGGAAGGGAAGGGAACGGGAGGGATAGCGGAGCAGGGCTGATCTCCAGGAGCGATAGGTGACTGCAGCTGGGAGGCCGTGGCGTGCGGTAATTGAAATAATCTGCCTTGGTGGAATTGAACCTTTGAAGTTATGCAACCGGGGCGAGTTCACGGTCCATTCCACTCCAGCTGTGCTGCTGTAGCCTACTGGATCCATTAGCCTAGCCCTGAGGTTCACTCGTGTAATGCAGGCGAGCCCACGCTAATGAGAGTCCCAAGCAGATGTTGGTTGTGTCCTTTGCGCACGGATTAAGTATGTGTGCGGTATGGAGGCTACAGTAAGAACATGGAGAGGAGGAAAATAAAAAGTTCCTGTTAGGGCTTAATGATATGTGGCTGCTTGAATGGGACCAGCTGCTGTTTCTTATATATAGTTGTATTCTGTGAAGTGTAATAGACTGTACTTATACTGAGGGTGCTGCCAGCACAGGTGTTGCTTTGTCGTGCATGCATAAGCTCAATAAATTAAACAGGGTTATCATTGTACGACATTACTTCACTGCGCATAAATTCTTCACTGGACTATTTCGACCAGCAAATGACTTTTTTTAAAATAGAATAAAGGTACTCAGAAAGATTGCTGGAACAGGGTATAAGGCTACTTTGCCCCGAATCCTGTCCCAAACCCAGAGCCCTAACCTCACAACCCCAATGTAAGTGCTCGTGCGCAAGGTAGGAAAACTTCGTACAAAAAAATAAATAAATAAATGGCGCTCCGGATGATAGGGGGTGTAGGAAATGAAAGTTTATTCGTAGTTACCGTTTTTGATTTTTTTGTCATTATTCCATCGCAGGTAGCTTGTTACTCCGGGCCAGAACTTTGCTTGATCTGGGAGAGTATGGGCTACAATCTGTGTTGGATCTGGCCTGGAGTTGGCTGCTGTCTGTGATATTTCTTCTTTTGTCCCGTGTGCCCTCGTGCTGAGGCCTCCTTTTTTTATTGCCAAGAGCAAAACTGATGGTTCCACTCATCTCTGAGTCTGCTTAGAGAATGAACCGCATTGTAATGAGCTGGTAACTTGCCACTTAGCCTGGGCAAGATCCTTGATACTCTTGGATATTGCTCGTAGATTGTCATCACCAGTGTTCTCTACTGTAGACCAATGCCGGTCTTTTTGATTTGTGGTATGAATTTAGCTATTTTAACATTGTGAAGATCCCACACTAGCAGAGGACATACGCTTTTTCTAATAAGACTTCACAATCCTGATTTTGAAAACTTTGTTCCCTTGTCCCTTTAATCAGCTGAACAGCTTGACTGGAAAGTGGGAACAGATTTTGGCGATTAGTCCCACTGGGTTCTGCCGCAATTCATAAGTGGTATTCATAGCTGACTTCTGTGTTTGCTCTCAAGGATTTTCCTCCAATACTAACATTTTTGGGAAGTACTCGAGAAGATTTTTTTCCCCCTCAGAACCATTTTTTTTTTTTGGTAAGCACTCTTTAAAGATGTTTTCCAATAAAAGTCTCTTTTAGGAATTGCATACTTGCCGTATTTTAATTTCTTAGTTTTTCCTCTTCAAATACATTTAGCTGTACGGGCGTGTTTTTGACAAACTTGGAATTACATAAACCCGCTTTATAAAGGTAGGGACAATTAGCAGGATGTGGTTGGATGCCAGCCGCAAGTAATGCTATGCTAGCCTCGGTTGCATGACTGACTCCAGATTGCATGATAGCCACTCAGGCTGCCCTACATCCAGTAGCACATATTAGCTCATGGCAGCCATCTTAACCCTATAATGCCCACACACAGAAATCATTATAGGAAAAATATGACCCAGTAATATTTTTGAAGTATTGAAGGGTAGTATTCAGATCCACTGTTCTTCATTAGGTTTTGTGACAGCAAAATATACATTGCTGAACAGAACTTGTTCTAATTCCAGGAGTATCATATCTGATACAGCCAAAAATCAGCACCCCACCAGAACTCAACACTCAATTTCTAATTATTTATATGTTGTCTACTTTCTATAGCTATCCCTTAACATGTATAAGAATAAGTTTTTGTGTAATATTTACCTTGGAATGCCGAACTTCACTGCCGAAGTCCAAGGAAATTCATGAATTCCCATTCACATGGGAGGTGCTACCTTGAAGTGAGTGACTAGGGGAGAGACTACTCCTGTAATCTCACTTCTTCCCTCTAGATGGCAGCACTGTGTATCAGATATGATACAGTGAGCAGTCATGGTTGTGTAGCATCTTACGAGGTGGGCATGGTCCTTCAAATTTGGTGTATCATATATGATACAGGGGGCATTATAGGGTTAATAAAGCTGTTTTAAACAACATGGTGGTTAGCGCAGGCTCACTGGCATGCTTTATAGATTACCAAATGCTGCTGGTACTCAGCACAGCACACTACCTTTGATTAAAGCTCATCCATGTTTCTTTCTGCCCAATTTAGGATAAGTGAGACATAAATTTGTGGAACTGGTACTCAAAATCAGGTCTGCAATCACTTTTTGATGTAGTTTCCATTCTCACCTTAATGCAGGCCACATATGTTTACATCAGCGTGCAGGCAGTGGAGCGGGAATACATTGGTTAATCTCTACTTTGTTGCTTGGAAACAGGCATTTGCTCATCTTACCCCTAAAGCTTAGCTTAAAGGGGTCTCCCTCTTAAGATGTTCAGCTCAAACACAGCACTGTGGGCACCTTAACTACGAATATGTTTTCTCAAAACAAAATGCATAAACTGTGACTCTGGCTCTTCTTCAAATGAAAAAAAAAAAAAAAACAGGATTTGACATAATTTCCACATTAAATGTGGAGGGGTCCCAGCTGTATCATAAGTTCAGTTTGTGGGTGGCGGTACATAAAGTTTCAACAACAGTTACAGTTTATGCAAAAGCGCCAAGGATATGCCCCACTATCACACTTGAATTGGATCCACGAAGAGCAGTAATGCTAGAATGCTGTAATGTCTCATAACATGCAAAAATGTTTCCATGTGTCAGCCATCACACCAAAGGTAATCTGGTGTGGAGTTGGAGCTGGAAGGGAAAGCAGATAGTGATTAATTACCCACCGAATGAGGGGGCCTTTTTGATCTCTCTGGGTGCTTGTTCAGATGCTGCTATGTTTACACGCGCTTATCTAAAAGTCCCTGTAATTAGTGGAATCTGGCTGAGTTTGATGCTCGTTGTGCTAGGTTTTTTTTTATTCTGCTCCTAAAGGGAATTTCCAGTTGAAATCGCAGTTTTATCCCTTTGAGGGATTTGAAATGTCTCATATTCCTATCAAAACTGCAGCAGCTACACAGGTGTACAAAAAGTAAACTTTCAGTCAGTCTTTTTCAGCTGATTAATAATATGAAAATGTTTACCCGAGTACTGTGTCACTTTGTATACCCTTCAGAAACCTGTGTAAAGGACAGCTGCTTGGAAATTGATTTATGGGAACAGCATTTTATTTATTAATTTTTGGAATTGGCATCATGCATGCCCATTTGTCAAGCACTTATTCACATAATTGCCCTTTTTCTTTTATGAAAGCAATCTGCCTCTCGCAGCTGTTAAGCCCCAGACACCAGTGGAACTCAGGTTTTCAAATCTAAAATGAAATCAATATGTTTCATGTATTTATTTTTTTACACACCTATCACCAAGAAGTGGTACCGAAAGATGGAAAAATTCAGTCAAACCAGGCTTGAACTGTAAATTAAATAATAAAAAAAAAAGAAAAAAGAAAACGAGCACATGAGCTCAAAACTCCCCAGACAATTGTTTCATACAGAGTAAGAGTTTCAGTGTTAAGTGAACCTTTACAGAGCAAATTCACCAAAATAGAGTGAAAGAGATCATAATAGACTCATGGTATTGCTGTTTTATGTGATGGCAGGATTAATGACAAAGGGTTTCATGCTTTCGCAGCTCTAGTTATGGTGAGCGAGGAGCAACACGTGAAGGCCGAGAGCTAACAGTTTATCATGCTTCGCTGAACGAGGAACACTTGGTGTGGGCCTCTCAGGCCTTCACAGGCAGTAAAAGTGTCATTTGTGAGAGAAAATGGGGATACTACCCCTATTTATTGCAGAATAGGTTAATTTAGCTTTGGGGTACATGTTGCAGGTTGCTGTACTTGGAGGTCTATGCATTTTAGCCACTTGCCCCCAAAATTCAAACTGAAGTTATGCCCATGACAGGAAGTCATTAGTTCAATATGAGGGAAAAAAAAAAAAAATAGAAACAGTGCGGACGTAATGCATTCCAAACACCGTACATATGGCAGATGCAAACAGATGGCAAGTGCACTTTCCGTAAACATGCCAAAATGTAAATTCCTTCTGCAGTAATTCAACAAACACAGCGCTATGTGGGGTCTCGCTGAAAACATCGACACGGAGAAGCATGTAGATAATTAAGTGATGGGATCTTTTTCCTTTATCCTGCTCTAAGGGGAAAACATTTCATTTTTCCCGAAGGAGATAACCTTTGAATAACCTTTCTTTCCTGAGGTGTATCTATAAGGAGGTCGCGTTTTCCCGTTTACATCCCAGACACTGAAAATATTTCATGAATAAACATGCAAATCTCCACTGAGCGTTTCGTAAATCAGATTTCTGAGAAGTTTTGCTTTTCTTTGGGTATGTCAGTGCAAACTGTGTATGGCCTTGGGACATAAATAGGTTTCCCTTCAACTGACCTGCATTGCAGGTCTTTGTTAAATATTTATTGTTTCTAACTGTAGCTTTTAGTCAGCAGACGACTGCAGGATTTCTAATTCAGTTAAACCATATCAGGGCTCCTTATCTCTGATTGCGGAGATAACTCTGTTATGCTCTTATTTTGCTTTTGTTTGCTGCAGCCTGCCAAGGAAAGTAGTTTTTTTTTTTCTGTGCGCGTTTTTTTTTTTTTTTTTTTCTTTGCTTGGCTTTTGACTCTTATTTGAATTACTTCTACCTGCTGGGCTTTGAAAATTGTTCGCTCCAGCTAATATCATCCAGGCTTGGAAATGGTGTTACGTGCTTGCAGCACAATTCTGTTTTTCCGCCTCAGCTCTTACTGTGAGGAGAGGCTGAAGCAGAGCTGAATCATTCGACTCACCTTTCGTTTTATTGAGTGTCGGAGGAGCCGAGAAAAATAATGAACTGAGAGGGAGAGAGACAGTCTGTAGGTCTCTCTTTCTGAATCCTGGTGCTCTGAAAAGATGGCCAAGTATATGAATAGTGGTTTGCCTATCCCCTCTCCTGTAAAACAAACGATAAAATTATGAACAAATCCAATTGTTACAGTTGATGCATGGAAAAGTAGTAACCACTCGATGTGCTTAAATAAACTTGGCAGTTTTTGTCGTGGGTGGATGAAATGATGATTGTGGGTTAATCCTGGCTGTCTGGCTCTGGTTTGTGAACAAAATTCGCTTTAATGAATCAAACTGCTCTCGGCTCTGCTGCTTGTGTTGTCGTGAAGTGGGTCTTATTTGAGTGAGGCCCCCCTAGCTTCTCAAATCCCACCCAGAATCCTTCAAATCTGAGACTACTTTGTTCCTGCTATCTCAGATAATGCACCTGGGCTTTGAACTTGCTGCAGCAATTTTGTGTAATGGACGGGTGGTAATAATGCTGCCAAAAATCAGTCTGAAAAATCTTCAAAGTTACATTTTAGGGGGTTCACAGTTCTCCCTCTTGTTTCATTTTCTTTCTTTTATAATTTGTAGCCTTGTAAGAGAAGATGTTCTCTCAAGTTCTTGCATGGTGAATTAAGTAAGACTATCGAAATTTAAGTGGGATTTAATAGGAAAGTCCATGCACCGTCACCTTGGAGAAGGCATGAGCATTTTGCTAAATGCTAAAGGCATGAGCATTTTGCTAAATTTTGCGATGAGGCAACTTTAGCTTCCAATCAGCGCGTTCAGCTCCGCTGGGCCTTATCTGAGTGCATCATCAAAGGCCAACGAGGAGCCCAAATTAATCAGAAATACCTGCAGTGCCAGGTGTCCAAACCAAAATCATCCCCTGAAATAGACGGACTATGTAAAAACCGTGCATGTAAAAATGTGCAAGCCAAGTCTGCAATTACGTCTTAATTACGTCTTAATCCCAAACATTGTGGAGCATACTGTTCATTATATGTGTGAAATGTGCTTGGTAAATCTCAAGACCTCAACGCCATAGGACATTCAGAAAGGTGTCTCTTGTCAGACCACAGACCGGTTTTATGTGTGTCTTGAATATGGGCCCATTTTAAATATACCATATACATAAATATGGTATTTTAAAATCCATTGATCGTTTCCTTGAAGTTAATGAGTGGCATTAATTTTTTTTAATTGGATCCTAGAGCTTTTGATTTATCAAAGGCTTTTTAGGTAATTTTAGCAGTTTAGCTACTTCACATTAACTTTGCTCATAGTCCATCATGTATTCTGATGGAAAACGTCACAGTACGCCAGGTTACATTCCAGCGCCATTGAAGAATGTGGCCATAACCAATGTTTGGTAGATTAACCCTGAGAGCACGAAATGCAGCTGTAGTTGCTCAATGATGTAAGATATCAAAATCAAAGCTATAGCTATGAAAATATATCATGTGGCAACTTGTTTAAAAGAGCTCCCTGTCATGGTTTGGTCCCGCCGGCAGAAGGAAATAAGCCGGCGGGCACTGGGACCATGTACCCAAACCAAACAAAAGGGACCCAAATGCACAGGCTGAATAAAAATATAAAGATTTGATTTAAAACAAAAAGAGGAGAGCAGCGGCTACAAACAGGGCTCCACTAGACACAAAGAGTATAACCACAGAATGCAGCTGCACTGCCAAACTGGCCGTGCAGCCCTTATACTCTTATCAGCACCTCCACCTCAACGAGCAACAGATGTGGCTCGTTGAGGTGGAAGTGCAGACAGCAGGAGGGGGGAGGGCCTGCAGGGCAGGACCATCACAGGACCCTCCCCCCAAGGCGTGCCAAGAGCCACCTCTCCGGACCACACTGGGGCGCAACACCTCTCCGGAACTCACTGGGGCGTCACACCTCAACGGACCACACTGGGGCGTCACACCTCAACGGACCACACTGGGGCGCCACACCTCTCCGAACCACACTGGGGCGCCACACCTCTGGATCACACTGGAGCGCCACACCTCCGGACCACACTGGGGCGCCACACCTCTCCGAACCACACTGGGGCGCCACACCTCTGGACCACACTGGGGCGCCACACCTCCCCGTACCACACTGGGGCGCCACACCTCTCCGGACCACACTGGGACACCACACCTCTGGACCACACTGGGGTGCCACACCTCTCCGGACCACACTGGGGCGCCACACCTCCAGACCACACTGGGGCACCACACCTCTCAGACAGCAGGAGGGGGGAGGGCCTGCAGGGCAGGACCATCACACTCCCTGCCACATGATAGGTTTTCAACAGCCCTAGATAACTAAATTTATATATTTTTAAATTTATTTCAGCGCTCTAAAGGTTAGTAACATGTCCCAAACTGCAATAAAATGAATTTGTGCACTCCTGCTCAAAAATATGGTTTTCATCTTTGGAAAATTAGTCATTTTTAGTTCTATAAAGCAACAATAACGTAATTTCTTGAAGTGCTATGATCTACTACCGTTTGTGCTACCTGCTGTTAAAGCATTCGACTAATTCAGATCCAAATCTCAATCTGCAGTGTCTTATGCAGCCATACCAGTCGTCTGGGGCGACTTGTACATCACATGAAGTCATTTTTAAACAGTCTCCCTCAATGAGAATCCCGCCTGCTAATTAGCAGTGATTGGTCTTGCTCATTTCCTGGTTGTCTGTGAAAAGAAGTCATTCCTTTAAGTGATGATAACTTAAAAGTTGGAATGGCATTGGATGGATGTGACATTTTTGCCCACAGTTTTGGTCAAGTTTGACATGTTTATAATCAGGTGTTGTTTACAGCCAGAGGGTTACGGCTGATTCTTTGTACTTTTCTAATTGTCATATGCATTCTTTATTGTAGAACTGCAGTGACCAAACTGCACCATTGTACATCTCAGTCATGGAATTCAACTCTGCTGATTTTTTGAGCCGCAGTTTTGCAGTTATAAAAGAGATTATAATATGACTTAAGGATTTGTCACTGTCAGAGAGGGTTTTTTTTAATATGCGTCCGCTGATTATTTATTTATTTATTGGCATAAATTGTCTTAATTGTGACGCAGATCTTTACTAGCATAAATATTTTTGCCGTTATCATGACCAAGGTTCTTGCAATTCGCGCACCAACAATTTCTCCCTTTTAAATGCAGTATTGTCATCTTGCATTGGAGACTTACCAAGCTAAGTACTGCTGCTTATATAACCTCTTAACGAGATACATGCTGCTAATTAGCATTTGAAGGAATTAAAGTGATCTATGGCAATGCTTTCGTGATTGTGGCTTAGAAACTGAAAGCCATTTTTCAAGTGTGCCTCCGCTATTTCTTCCATCCCCTGCATATCTGTGAAATTGTCTATATGTTGTTTATGCTTGTATTAATCATACTGATGCCCTTGGAGTACATACAGTAACACATTGAGTGTTAAAAGCAACACCTATAGGGCGCATATGGTCTCAAATCAGTATGCACAATATGTTGCTTTTATTATGCACGTGTTCTGTTTTATGTTTGCAGTTACATAAAAATGCAAATTCATCTAAATTTTCTGTAATTTAGCCCAATTTCCCTTTAGAAGTGATTAGTGTCTGCCTGAAATAAGGTTCTTTGCAGATTAATCGCCAGAATGGTAGTCAGTCTGTGATGAAGACCAGAGAGAACAGGAGAAAGACTGGAGCTGAATGTCGGAGCTCACTGTGAGTGAATATTCATCATTAATATCAGTGGCCGTGTTTTACTTATTAACAGAAAAATAGAGTCAGACCATCTGGTATGGATCTCTGATCTGCCACTGCCAATTCGAGGAGATCTCAGGCACTGTGTGCTATCTAAACATGCCGGTCCTTCCTCTCCTCTCATCAAATATTAATCAGCAGCCCCCACTAGATTGTCCTTGCATTTCACACACTCATCTCACTGAAGTGTTAGGTTGTGTTAAGTAGACATAATTACAGTTTGATGAGACTCACCCTGAACTGTTTTCCATTGCTTTCGGGTCTCCTTCTGCGTCAGCAGTCAGACGAAAGCAAAAGACAGTCTCTCGCATATCTCTCCCATCCTGAACTGATTAATGTTGAAGGCATTTAATTGTTTGGCTTTTGGTGTTCTCCGTGCCAAACATGAGAGATGAATTACTGGGCCTTCCGCAACCAGAGAGGTGGAGATAATATTCTGTTGGCCCAGATGAAGCTTTTTAGAAAGAAGGGGTTGAATTTTAAAGATTTCGGGACCTCTTTTCAGCTTGATTTATGCCGTTTATTGTTCTGAAGCAGGTCTCTGCCACCTTTGCAACAGGCCACTAATTCTTCCCAGCCCTCAAACAGGGGCATTGTTGCAGCCTCCATTGGCTGTCACTGCTCTAGTCCTGGCTGTTGTCCTTGTCTGTGACAGGCAGATTCTCTGCTCAGACCACAGTGCCATTATTCAGCAGATCTTCCAGCTCGGGAAAGTCTGCACAACCTTTCCCATATTTCAGCAGCCTACTATAATAGCTTGTGTCCAGCTGGATAACTCGGCAAGTACGACACCAGACTGAGTGTCCCTGTGAGAGATCTTGATCTTGTCTTTATTCCATCCTTGTTCTTTCCAGTAGTTCTCCCTTTGCAAGGCCCTTTGCTGTGTTGCTATACATCAGAGGATACTCACTCTTTTCCAGAAAGAGCCAGTGTGGGTGCAGGCTGTCATTCTAACCAACCAGTCACACACTTGATTCTACTAATCAAGAGTATATGGCAAAAGATTTAAGGGCTGATTTGTGGAATCAGGTGTGTGACTGGTTGGTTAGAATTAAAGCCTGTACCCACACCAGCTCATGTCCCTGCGATACATTCTCGCCATGCACTGACGTTCCTTCGCTGGCCCCCAAGTGGCGGAATGAGTGAACTGCAGGCACAATAACTCAATATTTTCTTGCCCGCTCACGGCCAAATTGTCTATGAGTACATTATAATGCAATGCCCAGAACTGTAAGGTGAAAGATAAAAGTAATTATTAATCTTATTAAGTCTATTAGGATTACTTATTATTTGATAAGATTTTTTAATGAAAGCCATGATGAAACCTCATAATAGCCTACCGTTTTGTTGCATGATGTTCTCATTCTCCAATTAACATTTGTATGTTAGATGTAACACTTGTGTAATTTTTTCATTATGTTTTCATCTTCATCCACTATTTTTCAGTTTTTGACCTTTACAGGCTCGAATGTGCCGGCACTTTTTGGCGCTAGTCACAGATGCTAAAATTGTTTTGTTATGTGTCTGTCTTGCACTGTAAGATTACTCCGTTGAGGATTTCTGGGTGGTTTTCGAAACTAATGCCACCTACTGATATAGTTTGCACATCTGGTGGGCAGTAAAATGAGTCTGAAGCTTGAAGTAAATATATGTGTGCGCGCGTGTGTGTGTGTGTGTGTGTGCGTGTGTATGTATGTGTGTGTGTGCGCGCGCGCGTGTGTGTGTTTGTGTGTGTGCACGCACGCGTACGCGTATTTGTTTTAGGGCGTGTGTGTACTTATTCTATGTATATACACTGATCAGCCACAAGATGAAAACCACCTGCCTAATTTAGTGAAGGTACCCCTTTGGCTGACAAAACAACTCCATGAAATTGATGTCACTTCAATTCCCAAACTCAGGATTTCCCAGCGGGACATTTTCCTGACTGTCACACTCCCTCCAGCAGCTTGTCGTCTCTCCGGAGTGCACCCTGATGCCATCTCTTCCCAGCTAAGTGGTGCACACACACCCCTCTAGAAGCACATGATTAAAAAAAATGGGACTCACTGGGTCAGGTGATCATCTTCATCTGCTCCACCAAGGACCAGTGCTGAACCTCAGGTGCTGATTGGGGTGCTTTTGGAGCTGGACCGTGGTTAGAGTGGGCGCAGTGGCTGGTTTGCAAGGTAAAATAGTGCAATACACAGCAGGGTATTGTTGAGACACATTACTTTTGTAAATTTTGAAATTCTCAGTGACTTTTGCCAGTCGCCCTTACCAGACGGGATAGCCCTCATAGCCCTAGTGCTTCGATGACCCTTGGGCACCCAAAACCCTGTCGTTGGTTCACAGTTTGTCCCGCCTTGGACCACAGCCACTAGGTACTTACACCTGCTGACAGGGATCACCCCAGAAGTCTTTCCACTTCAAAGACGCTCCAACCCGCTTATCAGGCCATAATGATTTGAACCTTGTCAAATTCATTCAGTTTCCATTTCTTCTTCATCCAACAAATTGAATACAAGAACTGACTGTTCACTTACTGTCTAGGATCTGTCCGCAGACCTTGGCATGTGTTGTTGTTATGAGATGATCTTCATTATTTGGTGCCTCTGTCAGTGGTTCTTATTGAAATTTCGTCTGTATTTTGCAGCTTAATGATAAACTACATTGATTACCTGCATTGTGTTGCTCAAATCCATTTTTAAAACAAAGACAGGTATATCCCGTAGTAACCCCGCATCTACGCTCAGACGTCTTCATTCCTGCAAGAAACAATTACATGCAGTGATTCTGAGTGCTTGGTCCTTCTCAGCGGACCAGGTTTCTATGCAGTTCTGCAATGAAACTTTATTTTATGTTTTACGGTAAAACAGCAATTTTACCCTTATTCCTGCGGGCAAGACATAAATACACTTTTATAGGTTTTTGCTCTTCAGGCTTTATAGGCTTGTAGGCTAGCTGCCTGTTCAGTGCTGCAAGCTAACCGGTAATTTATGGGCAAAGTCAGGAATTTTCTGATTAAGGCTGAACTGTTTTACTTTTGAAGCCAAATTTTCTTTAAAGTTGGAATTAAATTCTGCTTTGAAGTGATCATTTAATTAATTTTTGGATATAATTTCTGCAAGGCACAGTCCAGGTACATTACAGGAATTGAAGGCCTATGAAATATGGTCCCCTTACTTCGAAGGCCTACTTATAGCTGAGAATAATGTCATTCAAATTTTTTCACATTAAAAAAATCTTGCTTCCAGACTTGGAAATGACAAATGTAAAAAAATTTGACTGAGTATTTTTTGACAACATGGAAAACTTGAGTATCTTACGGAATCGATATCCACTTCAGTTAAAATGATCATTCCTCATTGCCAGAAGGTTGGAGTTACTGCTGACATTGCAATATCACACACTCAGAAAAAAACTATGGGGGTAGGTAGGAGATATCACTTTAAGAAAATGATGAGAAGTTGGACTAATAGTCAAACCAAATGGCTGTTAAACTACCAATCTGTATGCTAAAAAAAGTCAGGGACTTTGAGGGATGCAAATTACATGAATGTTCAACTTTTTTCTTAAAGAGCTGCTGTATTGATGTCAAAACCCTCATCTGACCTGCTGCCAGCTTGTAATGATATCAAAATACAATTATATTAATTATAGTAACTGCTAAGCATTGGAAATAATTTACAATCAACCACCAGTCACTTGCAGACAAATGCAATTTAACAATGAAACTGGCAATGCCAACAATGATTAATTTAGCTCTGTGTCAGAACTGAAGAGCAGTGCACCCTTACGAATTTAGGCCAATACAATTACTTGTAGTTTGTATTGCATTGTTCATGGGTACATTGAACTTTGAATGACTGAGGCATTCTTTGCAGTTATGATTACTACTACTACTACTACTACTACTACTAATAATAATAGTAATAATAATGTTTACTGTTGCTGATGTCAGCTGATTTGTTCTCAGTGCTGTATATGTTTTTTGCCATCTGATTGATAACGCATCGAGATCAGTTGATCCGCAGAATGAATGATATTGCTCCATTGCCAATCCCACTGTCCACATCCATCGTTCCAGCTGAGCCAGCGACCGCGCTTTTTCAGCATGCACATTCATGCCATGTTGTCGATTCCCCTCAAAGGCTACCTTTGATCTACAAATGTCCTCACCGCGAAAAGATCAACGGTCGCGCACGAACGAAGCGCGCGTCCCTTTTCTGCGTCTGTTTTTCGTCTCGTTTTCTCGCGGCGCTGTGCGGTCACATTACCCGGGAATGAAAGGGACCTCGTCTGCGAATATTTGTGGCGCTGTCTAAAAGGGTCTTGGGCAGGTCTGCCGGCCTGAGCTGTCCTCAGAACACCCGCGCAGCAGAAAGCTCTGACTTGTTTACGCGCTCGGATAACAACACATAAAATTTCAGGGGTGAGGAGGAGGGGGATGCCGCAGCCAGATAATGGAAAGAGGGTTTTATTTCCCATCGGGCCCGACACAAGCGCAAGGAAGCTCAGCCGCCTTTTTTGCTGCAATGTGAAATGTACTGATCTTGTTGAAAACTAAAAGCTGTTAAAAAATAAATTAACAAAAAGAAAACTGGAAGGAAACGGATTGGGCCTCATTATCCACCCGGGATCAGTGACTGACTGTAAAGTGGAACACTTGGCGTTGGCTCACCAGTCTGTGTTTATTATTATTATTATTATTATTATTATTTGACACAGGTTTTCAGTTAATCTCACCCATTAATTAGTTTGAAGGGTTGGTCACCTACTTTCTTAACCTTTAAACAGTCTAATGTTAAACTTATGTCTTCTTGTACGTCAACTGTTCCTTTTTTCATTAATTCACAATGGCAGGAATTAGCTCAAGTAATGTTGCAAAGACTGTTGTGTATAGAGTTTATACTTCACCAAAGTAAAATGGAGAGGGTTGATTGTTGTTCCCCAGGTGGTTCAGTCTAAAGACAGTAAGAAGTTGCTGCATTCATTGATTGGCATCATCTGCATCCTGTTTCCTCTCGGTCTTAGGAGAATCAAACATTATCTGGCAAATGCAAATCAGAGGAAAGACCGTCATTGCTTGTTTTGGTCCTGGACCCTTCTTACAGACATGTGCTTCCCAGATTCCCTCTGCATTTGTCTTACAGGCTCGGTTACAGGCATACACGTCCCAGAATTCCTCAGGCTGTGTTTCTGGCATACACTTCCCAGAATCCCTCCACATTTGCATTACAGGCTCTCCCTGGCCTTGTTTTTGCCAACTATGTGTACACAACTTGAATTTCACTGAGAATACGGGCTGTATTCGCGCATGCCACTTCGATATTCAGTGGTAGGCTGCAGAAGTTGGAGGCTCAGCCACTGTCATCAGTCAGTCAGGGCAAGCATGAGGCTCCTTGCTACTGCTGTATTTGTCACAGATGCAAAACCGGCTTGCTGACATGCTTAAATTTTACTTTTTATTGTTGAATAACATTTAAATTGCTTTTTTTTCTGGATCTAGGCAGCGTTCCGGAGAGATTAAAATGAAAATTGAAGTTCAAAGGGCAACCTGCCAACTGTCACCTCTGCATTTATCCAACTCACCATTAACATTTTAACGCACTTGTTAAATACAGGCGGACTGTTGCGGCCTTGATGCATACCGTAATATACTCAGCAACAAAAGTTTCTGTGACACCATTTATGTGTATGTTATAAATGACACGCAAAGATCTCAATGCAATCAATATGTTTATTTAACAGGAGAAACACTGACTTTTCAGTGCTAACGTCACTCAAAACGAAAAATGTCATTTTCATGCGTCATGAAGCACTTGTCTGACGTCTAACCAATTGTGACCTTCACACTTCAATGTGACTTCCGGGTGTGACTTCCTCGTGTCATGATGCAAGCAACGCATCTCCGGCGCATGGACCGAATCAGATGTGCCAGAAATTGCTGTGGGATGTCATTCCAAATCTGACGTAGACGTTGTCGCAATTCCTGGAGTGTAGCTGGCGGGTTATCCAACCGCCGCAAACGTCGATCCATCTCGTCCCAAAGATGCTCGATTGGGGACATGTCTGGGGATCTGGCTGGCCATGGCAGGACATTGACATGTTGTTGCATCAGATACTGCTGTACAATCCTTGCAACGTGTGGTCTGGCGTTATCATGTTGCAGCGTTATTCCGGGACCATGTTGCATCAAAAACGGTACCACCAATGGCCGTAGCACTTCATCGCGATATCTTTGACCTGTCAGATTTCCATCAATAACAAGCAAATCTGTTCTGTTTCTAGCCGTGATCCCTCCCCAAATCATGACACTACCACCTCCAAAACGATCAAATTCCTGAACACAGTTGTTGGCATAACGTTCTCCACGTCGATGGTATACACGTAAACGACCATCACATCGGTTAAGCATGAATCTTGATTCATCAGTGAAGAGTACAAGATCCCACTGACGTTGGATCCACCGTCGATGTTGTTGTGCCCACTGTAGACGCAGTCGTCGGTGTTGTACTGTGAGTATTGGACGTCTTGCTGGCCGACGTGGGACAATGCCAAAATGACGGAGACGGCAACGGATTGTCTGTGCAGACAGTCGCCTCAAACCAGGTATCATTCTTGCAGTTATGGTTGCAGGTTGGAATCAATTTCGGAGATGGGTTGTTCGAATCCAGTTGTCTTGTCTGGGAGTGGTTACTCGTGGACGGCCGCTGCGAGGACGGTCTCTGACATGTCTTGTCTGCTGATGACGCTGCCATAAGTTCCAAATGGTGTTTCGGTGGACATTCAGGCGATGAGCAACTTCCCTCTGCGAGGTTCCGGATTCAATCATCCCAATGGCCCTCCACCGATCATTTTCAGACAGTCTTGGCATTTAGAGGGTAGAGTTCCTGATCCGAAATGGCTGTGTTTTCGATAAGTGATGCTTCCGTCGTTCATCAGGCACAATGTGAACATTCCAAAAATTCTACTCTTTTATTGCCATCCACAAGCATGATTTACGCACATTTTCACGTGCAAAGTCATTTTCTCGCATTTTCATGATTTCCATTTCAATGTTGTGTTTACGTGTACTGTTTCGGTCTGATATCACCATGTATGACAATTTTATAATTGCGTTATGAAAAATAATTAACAATATTGGTGTCACAGAAACTTTTGTTGCTGAGTATATTACGACAGAGTTGTTGTCCTATTTACCCTGTTCCAAAGTGGAGAGATTGCGGACTCTGTGCTTTCTGAAGCTGGCGGAGATTTTCTGCTGAGATGTTTTCCTTCGCGGCTCTAGTTGCCTTTGCAGGCATCAAAGAGTAGTGTGTAGATGAGCTGCCTTTGGCGACCTGGTCTGACATCACCAGAGCCAATTTCCTGCCCCCTAACACAGCAACCTCGCCAAGGTCACCTTACCTGTAGGCACCATGAGTCTGCATAGCCCAGCAGGCCGCGCGCATCTGCATTTGTGTCGGTTTCAAACCCCATCTCTATTTATGAATAAAGTTTTGCTCAACCGAGACTTTAATGACTGATTGCAGACGGCATCTGGCTCTTTAACCGCTTTGTGCAGACCTGTTCGCCTGCGGACAAGGAGATGCAAATTTATGCAAGCAGTTACAATATTCTGTCACTGGATGGCAGAGTTTTGGGAGCCACCTGGATAGCTGTCTTATTTGGGTCCTAGAGAGTAGATAATTTAGAATTCAATGCTCAGATGACTTGCACTTGTGGTCAAGGAGTTAATGATCCTAGAAATGTATATTTTTAAGACCCAGCAATATTTCCATTCTCAGCATTATTATGATGTAGCAGCTGCGCCGAATTTGAAATTGTAGTCTCCGAAATCAATAATTGCTATGGATATAGATGCATGGGAAGCCATTCGCTCTGTCGTGGAGAAAATCTCGGGTATCAGCGACTTATAGCCACAACAACATGAATGTTTGGTTAGTTTTTTGAATGGAAATGATGTTCTAGCACTACTCCCTACAGATTGTCATATCTACTTAATAGCCATCATGAAATAGGCACCCTGTTCATCTCTGTGAGAGACAGCCGAACCACCTAACCTAGCTTGTAGCTTCTAGTGTTACATTGCCTGCGAATTTAACTCTATTTAAGTTAGCAGCAAAATTTTTAAAACCCGTGTTTTTGTTCATGTCACAAGACCTATTCGCTGTCTCAGTGTTATGTTGTCATTATCCATGTAAGAAATGGCTGCTTAGACCCAAACTGTGTTGCTATAAAGTTAGATAGTGAGCTCGATATGATGTTAGCACAAGTATGGTTAACGGTTCAGTTTTCGTGTCAACGCAGATTTCGTCCTGTAAATAATGCATTATTCTCGCTGATCCTGCCATGGGTTTCGGATCTCTTACATTTTTTTTTTTAACAACAACAGTATCTGCAGGAAAAACGATAGCTCAACAGTTTGTTTCTTGGAAGGAGAACAGAAAGAGCACCGTTGGTTCTTTTAAGTGAATGAGTGAAGGCTAAATATTGGCAGATGGGCATATGTAAGGGTACAGTATTAACTTCATTGTTCTGATCAGTTTGTTTTCGTTGCATTCCTGGTATGAAGGACTGTGTTTACAGCTGAAGTACTAGGTGGCTGAGCTTGCGCATAGCATATGTCATCGCCAAATGTTAGTGATTAATTTACGGGTACGCCAATGATTCTTAACTTCAGACAAGCGCCCACCCACCAGGAAGTAAACACTTGTCAATGATGACTGGCCAGACTCCGGCTGCGTTCCAATCCGATAAAATGCTTGCTTCGTCATGTTCACTCGCCCTCCAATCGAGGGGGCAATCCCCAAAAAATCCCGGATGTAAGATGGCTGCCACTTGTAGGGTCGTTCCAATCCAGTTTTGCAGAGGGAACGGCGCATTTTCATTTGCTCAAGCCCTCGATTATCCTCCCTCAAACAAAGCCAACAACGAACATCCCTCCGAGCTTTGATATTGCCCAGAATGCTTTGCTCATTCTCCCTTGGTAAAAATTTCATGTCCGCCATTTTTTTTCTGCTGGCAAAAGAGGGAATTGTGGCAGGGAAATTACCATACAAATGTAAGAATTGTGTACGAGTAGTGTTTAATTTGTGACAGAGTTATATGCAAATAGGGAAGTTTGGCGGTGAGGGGCATCGGTTTCACATTATTTTTCAAGCTTTTGACTTTACGTTCATTTTTGCTGTAGCTAGCCAATAGCATCCGCAAGGACTGCTGCGGAGCTAAAAGCTGCTTTCACACCGGGCGCGTAACAAATTTTTCGCGTGAAAGATTAAATTCAAATTCAATGCAAAGACGCGAATGCACGCGAAACACGTGTATTTGTGTCTTTGCATTGACTTTGAATGCAATGTGTCGTGTGAAAAGTTCGTTTCGCGTCTGGGGTGAAAGCAGCTTTATTTCCCCATACAACAGTCTCAAGTTCCGCCGCAATGATACAAGCACGCCGTCTTCTACTTGCCATAAACATGCGACACGCTTCTGCATGAACTGTAAAAGGTAAAACCATGGACCTATAAGGAGATCTGGACGCACAACTCTGGTCGACCACACACGCCTCCATGGTCCTAGCGGCGAATGTGATATTGCAGGTCACGTGATGCCATGGGGGCCAAAAAGAAATTTCTCCATAGGGAATAATTGAAAAAGACACGCTGAGAAATCCGTGAATAATTTTTTTTGACAGCCACAAATTATCGATACCGAAACGGTTTATTTTTCTCTTTTAAATCATTAATCCCTCGTTTCTCGGCAAAGACAAAATCTTTTATTTATATTCAGGCTATGCGAACACCAACGGGTCCTCATATGTAAGCGCGTTCCCGCTCCTCCGAATTTAGCACTGCAGCGGATGTGAGTGGGTGGAGCAATGGGCTTTCCTTGCCGTCTGTCTGTTTAACATTACAAACGAAGCCAAATCGATGAAGGGAGCTGGCCAGCCACGGAGCATATTTATTGAGCGACAAAAGAAACGCAAGTTAAATAAAGGCAAACCGGAAAATAAGTTTGCGCGTTATTATTTTAAATCAAATTTATTACTAGCGTGGGCGCATTTATACTCGTTTTATCAACCTTTTCTTTGTTTTGCCATAATTATGAGTACCCAGATAGCAAGCTCCTCCGCTCCGGATTTGCCTTGGCTCTGGAGCCAGGGCAGATCCGGAGCAGAGGTGCTTGCAATCTGGGTAACCATAAGAGCACATTAACTAACTAAGTTAGCTAACTTGCGTTTCTTTTGTTGCTCAGTAAATTTTTGCCATTTTAATTGCTGAATGGCCGTAATACGTTATAATGTGTTACTTAGCACCTCGATTGCTGCACTTCATGCAGCGCGAGAAAATGTACAGTAAGCTAAGGCCGCTGGTGTGACATCCTAGAACCATGACGCAGGCAACACTCACCTTACTTATTCAAATTAAAATGAAATGGTTAAATCCATGAATTGCATTGTGTATTGCCAGTACTTTGAATAGCACCAATTCGCATCACTCTATTCTGATGCGTCATGCTTAACGTGTCAGCTGAGTTGCATCTACCGCAACGTAATGTGCGTTTATAGCAGTATATAAATTAATTTCGAACACTGCTTAGCGATCCATTTATCAGCCTAACCATTCTTCGTTGTTAAATAACTTACCGACCTTCATACATGATGACGAAACTTTTCGGCAACTTGTCTTGTGAGATCCAAAATGAACTATTTTTGTTCATGATCCGAACCAAGTGGGTAGAACAATGCGCATCCCTTGCCGTCCGTCTGTGATGAACATTCTTTATGTGTCCAAGTCAATCAAGCGAGCCGGCGTTACGGTGCAAATATTTTATCCATTTTATTTTAATTGATGAATGGCCGTAATATACTCGATCGCCACACTCCATTATGTAGTGCCACAAAGTGTACAGTAAGCTAAGGCCGCTGTTGTGATATCCTAGAAGCATGTATACGCAGCTAACACTCACCTCACCTTTTCATTGTTCATGGTTATCATTGTAATGAGTTGTATATTTCCATTACTTTGAATAACACCAATTCACATGTCTGTTTTTTGATTTGCGAACTGGTGATATCTTGACCGCAGTCATCAACTGTCAGCTGTGTAGCATCTAAAGTAATGTCCATATGAGTGCATTTATTGCAATTGATAAATTCAGTTCGAACACTGCTTAGCAAACCATTTATTAACCATTCTTCTGTCTAAAATTAATTACTGACTTTCATACTCGACGACGAAACTTTTCAGCAACTTGACAGATGACCTCTAAAATGTTCATTTTTTTGTGCATGATCCGAATATCCATGAAAGCACTGAACATGCATACACATTTTTTGCGGTACAGCCTTTATTAGATCGAAGTTTTGGGGAGGTGGAAACGTCAGAGTATAATGAATCCGAACATCTAATGTTCATGAGCAGCACCTGATATCAACCGGAGTGGTGCAGGTAGATTCGGCGGTGTGGCTGATTTTCATCTGAACGAAAATAAATACGAGATCTAAAAGAATGCAACAGTTGGTAGCGTATATGCACATTCTGTACCCCATGTCGGATGTAGCTGTCATCATCCATCTGCTCACCCCCACCACCTGTCATATTTGTCACCCCCAAGGCATTATTTACATATATATATTAAAAATGTTTTCAAATAGATTTATTTGTGTTTTGTCAGTTTTTGATTTTTTTGCCAGCTCTGCGTAACGTTTGAAGATGAACTCAAGTACTCAAAATCAAAAGGGGTTTAAAGCTTAACTTTCGCAGAGCCGGCCATTATCATAAAATCTACCACAAATACAATCGATGTTAACTCGCACTTAGAAATGAAACGTAGTGACGGTATTAAAATTATAACCGAGAAAGACTTTATTGGAAAGGGCTTTGGGGATGGATAGAAAGGCACGGCCTCTGGTTCGCTGACATGCAGAAATTCATGGATGAAATGTTCAGTGCACTCCAAGAGGCTCAGATATCTGGGGAAGGACAGAAAAAATGAGCTTTAAGGGAATAATAACGCTGTACAACGTTCGTGACATTTCACGGTAGACCCATTATACTCCACGGAATGGTTATAAGTTACGTAAGCTAAAAGTAAATTAGCTTACCAGAATTGACAAAAGTTTAAAGCTCCTGACTTTAAAACATATCAGTTTATAAGGTAGGTGAAGTTCGTTGTGTTCTGTGTTCGGTTTATTGTCTTTAATCCGGAAAAAGATAATGGAATTCGCACGCAGACATGTAAGAATTATCTGACTCCGATAATGTGGTTATTCGACGTTGAGCTAAAGAGAACACGAGCCTGTGGCGTTTTTCCCAATAGCGTAGTTGCAGAAATTTATACGTCCATTCAGTCAGTGGTTCTAACTATGGAAGTTAGCATCTGTGACTTCGGGAAGCGCACCCCTGAGCAATGTCATATTAAAGTTACGCAACAGCAAGTCAACTATTTGGCCGAGATTTTTGAGTTGAAATCAATAGTATTACTTCCCTGTCAAAGTCGTTTTTAACATTTGTGATTGCATTTGTGTTTTAAAATAGAGTCTCAAACCATAATTAAACCTTTATCGGCGGCTAGGCTTTGTGTTCCGTACATCAAGGTGCAGTCTGCAGTGGTCAGACTTCCATTTCCGGTGAAAAGTGATCGTGAACACGCACCCTAGGTCGGAGTTCCACGAGCCCGAGCCGTTGTCATGGATACCTCGGATACCAGCGCGTTCATAAGCCCCTCACTACGCATGTGTGAGCAAAAATCACACAGCGCATGTCCGCGTGGCTCCGGAAGCTTGGCCCCCATGTCGGCACGCTGCGCCACTGAGCAATTTCCATTGAAATGAATGGGCGGCCATTTTCCAATTGTATATCCAGTGAAATATAAAACATCCTTGGGTAAAACGTACCGGCAACTAACTCACTCGGCTCCATGGCAACACAAACTTCCTGCTGGCTTGTTGACAAACGTCTAAGTGCGGAAGAAATGCAGCGAGTTGTTGTTCCAATCCGATTTCCCTCAACCCTCCCCTGAAATCCCCTCTATTGCCCTCCCTCGCTTGGGAAGGGCTTACTCGCCTGCTATGTCATTCGGAGGGCTCACTCGAGTGGAGGGAAGAAGTGAAGAGAGTATCTTATTTCGGATTGGAACACAGCTCGTGTGTACGTAGCACAGCGAAGTAGCAGAGTCTGGTTTCACTTGGCTACTTTTTCTCCACCAAAATCATGGTAATAAACTGAAATAAGATGTAATTCTAAACACTTGACTCAGTGGAGCCATTCCCTTCGTCTCAGTGAAGCTGCAATCTTGAATAATAAAGCTTTAAATAAGGTAACACACAAATAGCCAGATTTGGCTTCTGCGCTAAGGGGTTTAATATAGTGGTGAACTGTATGTTTTAGATTAGACCAAAATGTTTTACGGCAATAATGCTGCGCATTTGGCTGAGATGCAGAGCCGTAGTTACTCTCAGCCACATGCACATTCACGTTATCATGGCATTGCACTACGCAGTCGCAGTTACAGGTTCATTTTCATGTCTGTCATGACTGAATATCACGCCGATAATTTCAGGTTGCGGTTGTCGCACAGCTTGGATTGATGACCGGCCTAAACGGACATACCTGTTGGGTTGGGTTTTGTCATATGGGTGGCAATGACAGGAAACCAGATCTGTGTAATTAATCTCGCCTGGTGATCGCATTCAAGCAAATTACACCCCTTTCATACTGTGACTAAAAATACCCCCACTTCTGCTCAGATCCAGGTGATGTCATGCTCGCTGCTAGACAACAGCATCCAAACATACTTTTTGCGCACAGCTGAGTCCACACTGTCACTGCGTATAAGGGATCAGGTGTAACTCTAATATTTTGCTTCTAACAGCAAAGATCTCCATTCATCTTTGGTAATTCTGTACGTATTTTAAGTACCGTGCTCTTGGACACGTGCTTGTTTAAATCCTCAGATCTCAAAATACACCTCTCCAGGGGTTAGAGAGTTTTGGGCCTCGATTTGATTCCCTCTCGCTCCGTCTTCATTGTAATAAATTTCCAAGAGGATCTTCACACTCGACTTTTTAAAAACGAGCACTTTAGTCAATTTAACAGAAAACCAAAGAAACTGACCTCATAAAAGGAATTCATGCTTGAGCTCCTGGGGGAAAAAATCAGGGCATGGTGAAGAGCAACTATGGGGCAGTGCATGTTCCACTACTGAGACAGCCTTGGAGAAAAACTCCTCCAGTCGTGATAATTATCTTTTTTTTTTTTTTCGCCACACATAAGTACCAGAAAATTTCAATTAAGTCATTAAAATCCTCCCTCATAACAGCGTGGCTCAACACTCCCTCCTTGCTTGAATACTAATTATTACTAGGCTTTGAGCCTTGTAACTGCAAACAACCTGGCTGTTAAACTCAGGTCCGCAGGGTGTCCTCAAAGGTACTTTAAAGCATCGCTGTCCGGGCTTTAAATGTGATATCTGTCAGTGAAAATACTTTAAAACATATGATCTTAAAAAAAATATTTAAGTGATGGGGGTGCCCTGGATGACCATGAGCCTGAGGTTGGGGGGTGGGGTGGGGGGACAGAAAAAAGGGACTGAGTGCTTGTGCTCATTTTAATTGTTTGATTTCAGAGTGCGTCATATCAGGTGTGCAGTTTATGACGTGTCTGACATGCACATCCCTGCTAGTGGCCCTGCAATCACACTGCATCCGTGTAATTTGCTAGTGAAAGACATTTTGGAATCATAAAACGATGAGTAATGGCAGGACTGGGTTTTAACAGCTTGACAATCAGCGTAGAGACACACTGGGGGAGGAATGCAGCTCTGTTGATCTTTTGCTTCACTGGTTTTTGAGTACAGGTCAGCTTCTCACCACTCAGATTTGGTAATGTGGTCTACGCCCCAGTGAAGGTGTTCGCAAACTCTGTCTTTTAGTCTTTGCCTGTTTGAAGCAATAACAAAACAACACAAGCTTTTCCGTAGTGAGACTAGAGCTACCATGCAGTGTAAACCCTGATAGTGTGGTGAACTCAAATGTTTTGTGGAGACTGATTACCTCAAAAAAATTGAGTACGCCTACTTAATGATCTTGTGTTCACAGCACTTAAAACATGTTTAAAAAAAAAACAAAAAAACATTTTTTTCCTTTAAATTCCTTCCTCCCAATGCAATTAAGTTGGCCTTCACAATTTTTTTGAGGAAATTGGTTTCCAAAAACATTTGAGTTCACCACACTATCAGGATTTACAGTGTGGGGTTAGATTAACCTGGTTAACTTTTTCAAATGCCTATAATTCTGTAGTATACGGTGCCAGTCTTTGACTTTTCCTTAAATAGAGTAATTTAACAAATCCTAAGGTTAGAATGTGATACAGCAAAAAAAAAAAAAAAAAAAAAAAAAAATATATATATATATATATATAGTTTAGATTATATATATATACCTATTCCTCCAATTGGGTCAGTTTTACCCAGTGGACTAATAAACATGCTTCCCACTGTTTCAACTGACCATCATTGATTCTACGCAGCATATTCAGTTTTTATTTCAATGTGTTGCTTTGTGCAGCAAAGCTTTTCATGATGTTGCGCCTCACATCAGGCAGATGTATTTTGGTTGCTGCAGTCAATTTTCACGTCTTGTATAAACGCTGCTGGACAGACTTTTTGGCCAGGAAAGAATTCATGCTCCAGTTGGACTAAGAGCTACGCGCAAAGCACATGGCTTAAAATCAGACACCACATTTGTATCTGGCCATGACGCAGCCAGAGGGCAACTGCAGGAGAATGACTTGTGCTTAAAGAAAAAGGCAAACAAAATAAAACTATAAACAGGTGCGCCAAATGCAGACAAGCTGTTTTTAGGAAATGTGCGGCTTTGAGTATGTGCACTAAATTGAGTTGGCTAATAAAGGGACAGCATTACTCTATAAACCCTGACGAATATGGTGAACTCATACTCTGTTTTACACACAACTGTTTTGTGCAGACCAATTGCCTCAAAAAAACTGAGTATGGCAACTTAAATAATTAATTGTGTTCACAGCACTTTAAAAAAATGTAAAAAACGTTAAAAAAAAAAAGCTTCACATTATTTTCTTTAAGTTCCTTCCACACAATGCAATTAAGTTGGCCTACACAAATTTTTTGAGGTAGTTTCCACAAAACATTTGAGTTCACCACTCTATCAGGGTTTACAGTGTGTTGAATGTGCTGCTAGAAATCTTTTGTTAATACAGTTAGCTGTTATCTTGAACTAAACAACTTCAAACTTAAATTGATTGTTCTAGTTTATTTTGATCTATCGATTAATAGTTTTATTTAAAGATTTTTTTGTTGTTTCATACTGTGACATATTTGAATTCTTAGCAGTCGTGCTCTATTCCTGTCAAAAAAAATTGCGCTGCAACTCAATATCAGCATTGAATGCATTTTTCCTTTTCATCACCCATTTGATTTTTTTTTAACCGCTTAAGTTATTTCTCTCCATACTTTTCCCTGTGTAATTAAATAACCCTCGACAATAGAACAAAATCTGCATTTTAACGACTAACCCTCATATTTTATGTGATTGCAGAAATACCCAAACTGAAAAGAAGATCTGTAATAACTCGATATTGTTGTCTTAATCAACATGAATGATTGTTTGGGGGATTATTTAAATTTGACCTGCTGGCAGTTTTAGGTGTGCAGATAATCCTGGATAAAATACGCCATTCTGCTATTGGCCTGTCTGTCCTCAAAAAGTATCTTCAAAGTAGGATCTTGTCTCATTCAGAGAGATCAGCGTGAGGGCAAAGGGCCGGTGGAATGAACAGACCACCCTTTCAGTCCTCGGTAACTTAAGCTCTGGACTCCATTATAAACCCCGGCTCTATCAGTGGTTTTTGTTGCAGATGGGGAGCTATGCTTTGTGGCTCTGAGACAGAATATTGAGGGGAAAGCCATTCACTGGGGCACTCAAAGAGTCCAAGAATGTGCGCAGGCACGAACTTCATACACGCGCAGCGAGTCTAGTCGAGATCTTTGAATAAGAGGATATCGATCAAAAAGATGCACATCAATAAAGATGCAACGGAGAATGTGTTTCATTGAGGATCAGTCTCACGGATGAAGATGGAGTCTGTGTTCCATTTTGAATGGAGGCTGTCCATACAAATGTCAGTTTCGTCCAAGAGTACATTCATACTGTGTTTGTGAATCTGGCTGGATGCATGTGTATGAGTATGTGTGTGTGAGTGTGTGTGTGTGTGTGTGTGTGTGTGTGTGTGTGTGTGTGTGTGCGCGCGCACATTTTTTGTGCACTTTCAGTCATATACAAGATTACTCTAGTTGTCACACAAAGCTCTGCATTTAGTTAAAGCATATTGCATATATATGTCTCACAAAGGGAGATTTGTGGGATGAATTACCAGAAATGATTAACTGAACAACCCGGGAATTTGTTGAAGAAAATGGAACATGTTTTTATTGTGCCTTATGCCCTATTGTCGAGGAAGAGGAAGCCAGTTGACAGTGGAGCCGCATGCCGAGGGGTGTCAGCTCGCGGTAATTAGAGGGCAGAGGAGCGGAGAGAGAGAGAGAGAGAGGGATGAGTCATTCGGCAGCCAGAGAAGGGCTGATTTAGAGACTGCAGGTGGCTCACAGTGCATTTACTTTTATTTTACTCAAGAAAGGGGAAGAGTGGGAGCGGGCCTGTGACTGACGTCTGGCGGGAGAGGGGGGAAATGAGGACGAGGTCAAGGGTCGCTCACCCAACATGACTCCAGATGACCTCAGCGGAGCTGCTGCTGCAGTCGTTACATTTGCGTTGCGAGCGGATGCCGGAGTCGCAGGTTTACGGCGGCGTGACTCGTCTGAGCTCACAGATGCCGACAGACGGAGTGGGCACAACTACGTCAGCTCATCACGAGCTCTTTAGGCCTTCGGCATCGTGGGTGCAGAGTGTCTCGCGGCCTCTGTTCGCTTCCCCTTTCCTTTCACCATTGTTCAGCTTTGCGAAACACAATGCAGTCGCTTGTCTCTTTGGGTTAAAATTATGCTACATTAATTGAATGTGCGGTGGCGGGATAGGTCACTGCGTGTGGAAATTTTCTGACTCAGTTTTAGATTTAGCCCACAGAAATGTATAACTCGGTCATGAATTTAGGAAAGGACACTGCAGAGTAAACCTTGGAACTGCCAGACCTAACACCACCTCAGGTCCAACAATATTGGCACTAATAAGGCTTGGGTCTTTCCCCACTTTCATTGTCAAATAAGGCTGATTTGCTGAGCATTTAAATGACATTGATTATATTTCAGGGACCGACTCTGCAATCTCTACAATCATCAAATAAAGAGCACTTTTTCCTTATGACTCAGTACACACACATCCCCGTTTGACAATGTAAACTTTGCCTGACCTGATATACACAAATTTTTTGTTAAGAATGTACAGTATTGGGCCTTGCTAGAATATAACTTACTGTATGGTTTCTGTGCATTAAACATAGTTCAGAAAACATGTATATAAAATCCAAGCTGTGAAATGCAATGGCTCACTGGAACCAAAACAGGTGGGGAAAAAATGTAGATTCAGCTAAACTGAAAATCTGATCTGCGGTCACCAAAGAACAATCATTCATTGTATGATCTACATTCGTTTTGTGTATGTTTTCATGATGCATTTCTCAAACAAAATTTTCAACCCATTTTTCAAATAGGACATTTCTGTTGGAAACATTTAAAAAAAAGGCAAAACATTTGGCTACTCTGTTTGCTAGTGATTGATTGCTTTGCGGGCTTCGTGTTGATAGACACAGTTCTTGAGCTCTTTTGTGTAACAGTCTTGCTAACCAGTCACAGCACAGCGACGGTGCAGATGGCAGGATGAAATGTGAAATAAACGTGGGTAATGGCAGAGAACCAGGCTCGTACAGTCTGCTCAGGTTATCGGTTTCCAGAAGGAGATGACACTCAGTGCAAATGGGTGCTGCATTGGGACAAGCTAGCCGTGAGACGAATTTAAGAAATGTTTTGAAAGTGTAAAAAAAAAAAAACCTCAAAATGCGTTCAAGCTTTTTCATATAACGCAATGTTTACTATAAAAACACCACAATTTCACCTTTTTATAAATCTTGTATAAAGGCATGCTGGCCCAAATGTTTTGGCTCGCTTATGGAAGCAGGCAGTTTGCTCTTCATTTTATTTCAGAGGACTGAAAGATCAAAGACAAAGAGCTGAACTATAATCACTACACTAAAACACAAAGAATGCGCCTCGTAGACATGCTCAGACTGGTTTGACACATGATGATAGTCACAACAAAGTCTACAACAGCCCAGCAATAATGAGTTTATTTTAGTCACACCACCGCATAAAAATGTTGTGAAGTCGTTCAACTGTGCCCACATTGCTTTTTAGTCATATTTCTTGATCTATGTGGACTTTAATTTATGAATTCAGACGTACAAATTTTTTGAAGCTAGAAGTACGAACCACAGTTTTTTTCAGGCAGTTCTTCATAGACGTATGCAGGGGCAGTGAAGTGTGAAGTGGGGAGAGATGAAGAAGATGAACAATGATATTTGTAAAAAGCGTACATACCAGACAGTTACAACACGATATCAGGTCACACTTTAGATGAAGTGTTGCTCATGAAGGCTTTATACTGCATGTGTAATGCCTTCATAAATGAGACATAATGCCTTCATAAATCATACGCAAGCAAATATCATGCTTTGTAAAGGGTGAAATAACACATCCTTATTCAGCATGTGATGCCAGATGTCATATAACTGATAATGCCATTTGCTAGTGGCTAAACACTATAAAGGGCGACATTGTCAGTTAAGTGGCATTGTCATTGGCACATCTGGCATTACATGCTGAATAAGGTTGTGCTATTTTAACCTTTGCAAAGCATGACATTTGCTTCCATATCATTTATGAAAACATAATGTCTCATCTATGAAGGCATTCTACATGCATTATAAAGCATTTATGAGCCACAATTCATCTGAAGTGCGACCTGATATCTGCCTGCAAAAGGATCTGCGTAGCATACAAACTGGCAGGACAGCACAAATATTTAACATTCCCATGCATACCAACTTTAAAGTAAATCAATTTATCCAAAATAAATCAGTCATATCAAATTAATTATAATTATCATGGACAATACAGTACATCAGTATGCACAAAGCCATAACAGTTTTATTATTATTATTATTATTATTATTATTATTATTATTATTATTATTATTTCTACTTTTATCTATTGATTGAGATTGCTTGACAAAATTTCAATGATGGACCTCAGTGGACAAACAATGAATGCAAATGCATATCATGCTTTCTCTTAAATGGTCACTTCTGTGCGTGTTTATTGTTTTTTGCAAATTACTATCCTTTTTATTGTAACTGTGATGATTGGTAACACAGAGACAAATATTACAAAATTCAAAGTTTCCCGGCTTCCAGAATGATGGAGCGAGCAGTCTCTTACCTAATATTGTATAGACCTCACTTCACCTCATGACGCAAATCTGCTGAAATGTTACTTCCACAGGAGGGCGCGATTTTGCGCATATGAAAAACATTGACATGTTTTATGAAGCTTTCAGCACATATTTTTTCCATTAAGACATTCGGCCATGATATCATATTTTTCAAATTTAAAAAAATACCCCACCACCACGACCACAAAACTGTCGAATCAATTTTCCGACTTGATAAAGACTAAGTTGACTATCCTAACCCAAATTATGAAACACACTTGTAGATCTGGTTGTTTAATTTGATGAATGTGAGATGCTTTTCAGTTCAACTGGTATAAAGAACTGTTGACCGTATACTACTGTCGGGGATTATTAACCACAATAAGCCACTGAAAGTGATTGATCATGTTTCCGCAGGCTCTCAAAAAAAGTAAATAAATCAAACGTTCTTGTACAAAGCGCGAGCATCATATCTGAGTAATGGTCCATCAACATGTTATTTGCCAAAGGAATAATAATCTGCACGCTGATCTATGCATCTGACCATAATGCACACATGGACAATGTAGTGCATGCATTATGAATTACCATAAAGCATATAATGCCAAGAAAAACAATGAGTGAAGTATTCACGGACAAATAAGATTGTCGGCCACTGCTGACGTTCAGTTTCCATAATAAACTTCAAAAAAAAAAAAAAACCTACGGAACAATGCCGTAATACGCGACATTAAGAAGTCAATAATGAAAACATGCTGTTCGTGCATAACTTTGAGCGAGAGCCACTAAATACTTTAACTCTGAGAAAATAATGTCTCAACTGATTTGACGCGTCACCAACGCAATGGACATATCTGTCCAACAAGTCTTCACAGACTCTGGCACTCCAAGCTTGATCTTGCAGGTTGAAGCTGTTGCTCCGATTTCCTGTCACATGATTCGAAATAGGATCCCTTTTGCGTTCTACTATCTCGTGTGTCTGTGCGGTGCGGATCTGCCTTGAAGTTCAGACGTCCTCAGAGGTGGCTTTAACTGGGACCGTCAGATATCGCCTTGACATTTCAGTTCGGTTCGCAGCGTCCAGATCAAGTCACCTGCGAGCCATCTCCGACTCCTCGGCAGAAGACTGCAGTGCAATCATTCGTCCTTAAGTTGCGCGATGGATTCTTTGACAATTGCGGCGCTGCTTGTCGCTGGGGTGCTCTCCGCAACAAGCGCGGCACAACTGGAGACGGGTAAGTTGCTAACATACTTTTAACGGCGCTTTTCGGGTTAGCATTGGACGGCGGATGAGGATCACTGCACCCAGGCGCATTGGATCATTGCACCGAGTTTAAAGGCAACTTTGTGAGACGCGCAATATTGCATTGATGCATTTAAAGTACGTTTTCCCTGTATGTTACAGTACACCAAAAACTGCACCATTATGCTAGCCATCAGTCAGAGCAAATTACTATCCTTGTAAATGCAACATTTCTTTGCCAATTTACGCGTTCGTTCGTTTCTTTCTTTCTTTCTTTTTTTTTTTTTTTTTTTGAGGACTTTGTCTATGGACATGTTACCTGTGTACGCAGAGGACGGCTCACGTTCACCAATCGAATATTTACCACCTGTCCCGGAATTACCACGCAAGTTATGCCAGTAAATGACTTATCATAGGCAAATGTACGGCGCGGTGTGCTTGTCAGCCCTCATTACCATGTCGTTGGTTGTGCTCGCCTGTGAGTTATTACCTGGTGTTTTACTTGGCCGAGTGTGGGATTGTTATACCTAAGTATTTAATGCTGTATTACATTGTTTGCACCACCCTAACTTGCTTGATATGAGAAGAAACCCGCAGCGTACTACTGATGCAAAGAGCAGTTTGCAGCCTTAGAGACACAGACAGACACACACATAATAATAATAATATTATTATTATTATTGTTTTGTAATTATTAGTATTTTATTTATTTAGTTTTTTTACGAAAACACAGGAGGCTGTTTACGCTTGAGCGCATAGCCGAACACATCTCAGTGACTGTCCTTATCCAAATGAAAACTTAAGACGTGTTTTCCTGACTCGGTCCCACGCCTTCAGACAGCGGACATGTCATCTTCAATTTGTCTTTTTGTCCAGACTTAAGAAACGCGGATACCTCTGCGGGGAGTTCCGACTCTAAATTACACATATGGAACCGAGCTCAAAATGAGGTCGGATTTTTTTCAGAGAGGAAAGAAATTGGCCATTTAAATATCTAATAACGACCACATAAACCAAACTCTTCTTGCTGTAATTTGTGTTGTGTTTCATGTTTGAAAAGCAAATCCTCATGCTTTGCTTTTTAATTTTTTGTTTCTTAATTATAGCCTTTGATTCAAATTAGAGGTTTGGCCATCTGGGCAGTGCGTAAGTATTGCCATCTGTACGTATGTATTAACGATGTATTTAAAGCTCCGGTGATCCGTTTTTTATGTTGGAGAGGAAAACCCGGTTGCGCGCTACCAAAACTGCGGCATTTTTACAGAAGACAAGAAGTTTACACCCCGGAAGCGCAGTTTTTATTCTAGTGTTGTGTGCAGCTGTTGCAGAATGCTTGGCGAGTGACATTTAGTTTTGCCCTGTTTTTGTTTTTAATGCGGTCTTTCTGTGTCCATTCAGTCCAGAAGTGTAGCGGCTGCAGCATGCAGGAGGCCAACGACTGCAGGGAATTTGAAATGAACACCTGGTTGTCTGGTGCAATGCTACTTAAATCCGAAGTTATGTGTGGGGTGTTCGAGATATGTTGTTCAAGGCAGAAAGAAACATTATATGGAGGAGATTTGAAAAGAAGCAACATTGGTTTCTGGTGACATTGACTTTGAGAATGAATTGCCAGTTGGTAAAATGTCTCTTTCATTGATGAGAAAGAATCCAGTCTTTGTGTCCTGTAATTCTACCGTTTATTAAGCTGATAAGAAGAGAAAGTGTTTTGGATTATTACTCAGTTAAGGGAAGTTTTAGGTGAGTTAATGCTCGTGTGCTGAGTTGGGGGGTTAAAGATGGGGGCAGGTGGGGGGTGTCCTCCATCTTCCTTCCTACTGTCTCCGTCCCTCCCTGTCTCTCTCTCTCTCTCTCTCTCTCTCTCTCATTGCAGATAACCTTATTCTCTTTGCTGACCAGAACAAGCCGATAATGAACTAAAGCTAATGGTTCCAATCTATCTTTTGGCTCTCGCAAAGTCTCCGCTTGATGGATCGTTAGCTTGCGATTAATGAAGGCCATCGACTGTGCTGGGTCTGGTCGGTGAGCTCATTCCCGGCCTCCCAAGAGCCTCTGACAGTGGGCTCACTTCCTTCCTGTGAAATGTGTGTGGGCCGCACGGACTCTGTGCAGGCTTTGAAGGCTTCGCTGGATTTCTGGATAACCCACTTATCGCCTGCCCTTCCGGCCACAACACTTGGCACGCTCACCTTGTAAAGAAAGGGAACTTAGAGTTTTCAGCTGCCAGTCACTGTTTCAGGTAATGCTGGCAGTACATTTAACAACTTATCAAGTGATTTCAGTGTCGCGGGCAAATTTACTTTGTTGGAATAGATTCAGAAGTGTTTTGCTGGAGTTGTGCCGTGCTCCCGTCATTTTGATCGCTTGGTGTAAGGTGAACATAAACTCAGTCAGGGCTCTAAGTCAGTCTTTTTCTCGGCTTGACATTCCGATAATTTCAAAAACTGCTGGTATCATCGGAAGTCTTGAGCCTTGGCTCATGCAAATAGTGAAGTTTAATGACGTGAACGATGTGAACAACCAATAAGCGCTGACTGCAAGATCCCCAGCCTTTGCTCAGTTTTATAGTCTGTGACAGTGACTTATGACACATTGCCTTTAGACGTGAGGAGGAGTCAGAATTTGCTCTTTTCAAAGGTCTTTTCAAAGTCTTTCCAAATATTCCAGTGTATTGGGGGCATAGTAGAGTCAGGATAGGAAATGTGTACACTGTTGATTTCATTTTAACTCAAGACCCTGGTGCCAAAAGTGCACAAGTTATAAAATGGCTATTTTACGAAAAAGGGACCTGAATACATTATAGATCCATGAATCTGTTAGTTGAAGACCCCTGTGCTAAAAGTACTTCAGTCACACATTGTCTATTTTGATAGAATTGACTTAAGTAACTATAAGAGATGTTTTCCTATCTCTATCTCAAAGTATGTGGAATTGTAACATAAAAGGTTTTAGTTCTAGGCTCTTCAGTTGTAGTGTAACTGTCATCAAGGAGTGGGCTCCTTTTCCATGGGAGTAGGAGGTGGCTGTGACATTTGTCATCGTCCTTTACCTGGACCATGAAGTTTTCCGAATTCTTCATGAGTTAGTATCTAGGCTCACCAGCTCTTTTGCCTGATCCTGTTCGCAGTCTGTGGCGAACGTTAGGGGTTACATGTCAGAGGGATGACCCGACTCCGGCTGCGTGTTCTTCCTGTTTACACCATCGCTTTGTTTGTTTGGCCATTTGCGTTGTGGTGCACAATATCAGAGCTGCATCTCAGGACCACCGGGAGAGAGGATCTGAGGAAGCACATATTTTTGTAATGAGCATAAATCTGCAGGACATCTCCAGGATGGCTATTTGTGTGTTACACAGGGCTCATGGTATGGTATGGCCTTAGATGTTAGCATGTCATGCTGTTATAGAGTTGTGGCCAAAGACTTTGCAGAATATGGCAATGCCTTTGTGAGTTTTCCCCCCCAAGCGAAGTTTAAATATTGAACATATACAAGCAGAACAATGCGGCACAGAGCGCAAGACAACAGACACAAAACACAATTCTGGCTCGCTTTTTTTTTTTTCGCTTGTCATCTGCATCCTTTCCTTCGCAGTGGCGATGACATTGAAATAAATATCCGCAGATTTTATTTCAAGCTCGGACAAAGGGGGTGCGATGACATCCCGAGTCGCTGCATGTGTTTGGGATCTTTTCATAACAGGGCAGATCTTTCAGAAGGGGCTTACAAGGCAGGATGTTGGGATTAGGGTGCACTTACTAACAGTCACTGCAGGCATATGCCTGAGCACTGGGTCTCAATAGAGTCCTGTTCCTGGTTATCCCCGGGAAAAGACCGGCTTGTGCGGACACCCCGCATACACACTGAAGCCCCAGCAGCAATGAATTAGAGAAGAGAATTTTCTGTGGTCCTATTGCAGCACTTTGTGAAATTTACGTCGCATGAGTGGCTGCTGCAGTTAGTTTACCTGTGTTTTGATACTGTGTGGATCATTGCATGACAGTCTTCTCCCCCATGTTAAATTAGCAGATGTTAATTTATTTTGGAGGGATCTGTTGTCACATTTAGATTTTTGAACAGTTTGATGCAGCTCTTATCCAGTAGCGGTAGTGTAGTGGTTACGTAGGCTTGACTTGGGATTGAAAGGTCATGAGTTTGAGTCCTTCACATGGCCTTTGCAGTGTGTTCTTGAGCAAAAACACTCCCACACTGCCTCACCCCACCCAGGTGTATAATTGGGTACCAGCAAATTGTCAGGGATACCAGACTAAGAGCTGGGGAGTACCTTGTGATGGACTGGCAACTCATCCAGGGAGAGCAGCAATACTCCTAGTCGCTTGATGCTATGGAAACCGGGGTTAAGCACCGGCCTAATGAGCTACTAGGCTCAGAACAGACTTACTACCACAGCATATCCAAGATAACTATGCATAAAATCAGGTGTTCTGTCTTACCTGTTTTTCTTTGTGTGTGTATGAGTTTATTAGTGTGTGTGTGTGTGTGTGTGTGTGTGTGTTTGTGTGTGTGTGTGAGCGAGTGCATGGGCGTTATAGCTACACTTGTGAGAATCAACTCTTGAGAAATCGCAATGTTGTGAGGACATTTTGGGTGGTCCTCCCAGAGGACGTCAATGCATCGCAGCTATTTGACTAAAGTTAGGGAAGAGTTACAGTCAGGGTTAGATTAAGGGCAGGGGTTGGGGAAGACTGTGCAGAATGAATGCAAGTGTGTGTGTGTGTGTGTGCAGACATGGTTTTAGGTCCTTAATCGCATGATAGGCTGCATATCCTTCTTAGCATAAGTGTTTTTGTCGGAATATGTGTTTACACACGCATACGTATGAAAGTGTGGGCATGTGCATGCACATCCATGGGTCTTAGTCATGTGTGTGTATACTACAGTTATGCATTTGAATATCGTCAACCTCATAGCAAAATTGCCTCTTTTTTTTGCCAAATTGAGATATCGGCTGCCTGTTCTTTAGTGTTGGAAAAAATGTGTTTTTTCTTTTTTTTTCTAAAAACCTTAAAAAGTAAAACATAAAATAAAATCCATTCACTTAAATAATAAAATAAAATAAATTTTAATAAATGAAAAACTTAGAAAATAAGGTGGGTAATTATGCTATGAGGCTAACGATACACAAGTAAATGTGCACATTTGTCTTAAACATACCTGTTGTGTGTTTGTTTGTATGTACATTTGTCACGTACCTGACTGGTGTTCGCAGTTGTGTGTTTGCATGCATGTGCTCATGCTTTCCTATAGAAGGGTGTTTTTAAAGCATCCCCACTGGTGCTGCCTGGGAGGAGGTCTTGTGTTCAGTACCCATCAATCTAAATCCTGCTTGACTTGGAAGAACTGGCAGTAAATGGGTCTGTTCTGAGGTCTGGGCTAATCTGTCTCTGCATCAGAGTCTCATCAAAAGCCTGATTCCCCAGCCCCCCTCCACCCACACTGCTGCAGTTCAGACAGCTTCGTACAGCCAGAAGCACATCTGTCAAGATGACAAACCAGACCGTGAAAAGCAGGGAGCGAGCAGGCCGGGTTATATACTGGGTTTTGGTGGAAGTCATGGCGGTGTTTGGCTGCAGTCAGGTGACCGCTGCTGTTTACTGGAAGTGTTGGTTGTGGCCACAGCTGTAGTTAAGGTAACCAGTGCTGCGTATTAGAAGCACTGGAGCTTCTTCCGTGCTCCACTCAGCCTCAGGACTTGGGTGAAGTTTGTGTTCGAAATGCTTTTGGTCCCAGTGGAGTTTGCAGTGACTCTCTCAGCTCCCTGGAAGTTTCAGTGCAGAAATGCTGTTTTTAACCAAATGCAAGTCCTCTCACTTGTATGTAAGCTGTCTATTGCTCACTGTGTGAAAAAGGACACAAGGTTCTTAGCTTATTTTGTTTCTGAAGGGCACATGTGCTCCTAAGTTAAACTAGTTAATTTGCTCCATATTTTTGGCATTCTCTTGAATTATTTTTCCAGTTAAGATGCAGCAGTATAGCAAATACTTCTCAAGTGTGAGAACTGTAGAGCTATTAATTGGAGTTGAGATATTATGGTAAAAATGACTTTCTAAAATGATAATACTCGATTAGGTAGTACTTACTGCATGCGTGGATCCCTGCCCCCCACCTCTCTGAACTGACTTGCTGCCCAGACTCAGTGATGTCAGCCGTATGCGTCCCAAAGTTTGTGGGCAGGGTGGGGCTGGTGGTCGGCGGTTCCTGGGGGATTATAGGGAACCATATTTTGGCTCAAGTGTTTGGCTTGTGGGGAACACGTGGGTGGGGGCGGGGTTTCCCAAAGTGTTGTGGCCCACAGACCGAGGTCAGATGTATCCTCCTGCATGTGGGTTTGTGCGTGTGTGTGTTGTGTTTACATCTGTATAAATGCGTGTGTGTGTGTTTTGTGTGTACATACATACTTATAAATGTGTGTGTTTTGTGTGTACATATATATAAATGCACGTGTGTGTTTGTGTCTGACTTTTTGTCTGTGTGTTGCCTATGTTCAGTGTGCATTTTTATAAATGTTTGTGTTCATGTACAAACCCCAATTCCAATGACGTTGGGACGTTGTGTAAAATGTGAATAAAAACAGAATGCAGTGATTTGCAAATCTCATAAACCCACATTTTATTCATGATAGAACATAGGCAACATATCTGATGATGAAAGTGAGACATTATACCATTTCATGAAAAATATTACCTCATTTTGAATTTTTTGGCAGCAACACATCTCAAAAAAGTTGGGACAGGGCCATGTTTACCATTGTCTAGCATCTCCTCCTGTTTAACAACAGTCTGTAAATGTCTGGGAAGAGAGGAGACCAATTTTGCTGGAGTTTTGGAAGAGGGATGTTGTCACACTCTTGTCTGATGTAGGATTCTAGCTGCTCAACAGTCCTGGGTATCCTTAGTCAGATTTTTTGTGTTATGATGCGCCAAAAGTTTTCTATTGGTGAATGGTCTGGACTGCAGGCAGACCATTTCATCACCAGGACTGTTCTACAGCGAAGCCATGCTGTTTTGATGGCTGCAGTATGTGGGTCAGCATTATCTTGCTGAAGTATTGGCCTTCCCTGAAAGAGACATTGTATGGATGGGAGCATATGTTGTTGCAAAACTTCTATATACTTTTCAGCATTGATTGTGCCTTTCCCAATGTGTAAGCTGCCCATGCCTTAGGCACTAATGCAAACCAGAGGTGCAAGCTTTTGAGCTGAGCGCTGATAACAAGCTGGATGGTCCCTCTCATCTTTACCCGCACGACACGGCGTCCATGTTTCGCAAAAAAGAATTTTAAATTTTGATTCATCTGACCACAGAACAGTTTTCCATTCTGCCTCAGTCCATTTTAAATGAGCTTTGGCCCAGAGAGGACAACGGCATTTCTGGTTCGTGTTCACATATGGCTTCTTCTTTGCATGATACAGATTTAACTTGCATTTGTAGATTGTACGGCAAACTGTGTTCACAGACAACGATTTCTGGAAGTATTCCTGGTCTCTTGCAGTGAATTCCAGTGCAAAATAATGCCTGTTTTTAATGAAGTGCCACCTGAGGGCCTTAAGATCATGAGCATCCAGTATTGACCTTCGGCCTTGTCCCTTGTGCACAGAGATTTCTCCGGATTCTCCGAATTTTTGATGCTGTTATGTACAGTAGATGGTTGGATATTCAAAATCTTTGCAATTTTACATTGAGGAACATTTTTCTGAAATTGATCCACAATTTTTAGACTCCATTTTTCACAGATTAGTGAGTCTCTGCACATCTTTACTTCTGAGAGACTCTGTCTCTCTAAAATGCTCTTTTTGTACCCAGTCATGTTACTGACCTGTTGCCAGTTAACCTACTTAGTTGTAAAATGCTCCCTCACTTGTTTTTTATTTGTACCTTTTCATTTTCCAGCGTTTTGTTGCCCCTGTCCCAACTTTTTTGAGATGTGTTACTGCCGTCAAATTCAAAATGAGCTAATATTTTTCATTAAATAGTGAAATGTCTCACTTTCAACATCTGATATGTTGTCTATGTTCTATTGTGAATAAAATGAGGGTTTATGAGATTTGCAAATCATTGCATTCTGTTTTTATTCACGTTTTACACAACGTCCCAACTTCATTGGAATTGGGGTTTGTATGTGTGTGTATGCTCTCTGTTCTGTGGAGTGTGTGCTCTGTGTACATGTGGTCCTTGATCTTTTTGGCTGATTTAGATCTTATTGGGAAAATAATGAAAAGTGGCTCTTGTCCCTGTGTGTTCATTGGCTCACTGTACTGCCAGTAGGGTGTGAATCTGGCGTGGAGACCGAGATGGCCTTTGACCCCTGTCTCAGCTGCAGCTGGGTACATACGGGCTGCCTCAGCCCTCTTTTGTTCACTTGTCCACACTAACTGATTTCACTTAAGGTTGCCAGTGTGTTTGCAACAGCAAAAGCCGCCATGTTTGTTAGTATAGTGTGCTCTGTTTTCTAAGGCCAGGTCTGTCATTCGGTATTGACTCTCATTCCAGGAATGGTGATTCCTGTTCTCTGTCATGTTCTGCCCTCCACAAATTGAGTCACTTAAGCCTCTAATTTGTTAAATAGCCAGTATCGGTTGATTGCTAGAAAACCAGATTTCACTTGCGGTTGGATTGACTATAAGTGAGCTTGCAGGCTGTACGAAGGTTAGCCCCGAATGATGTAGTTCTGGCATGTTCTGCAGCAAGCAGCTGCTATCTTCAGTGGAAGCCGTTCTTGCCAGCACTTGCACTGTAATGTCTGTTGAAATTGTGGCCCAGTGGTTTGACAGACTCCAGTTCTGTCGCCGAGAGTTAAATTCAGTCCAGTGCCTGGGCTCGGGTTCCCGGCATAATCATTTTTTTTTAATGCGGTGGCCCATATGGAGCAGGTCATAAATTTTTAACAGGACGGCAGATGATGTTCACATCCACAAAAAATAGATGTCCCGCACGGCTCCTGATACCACCCCGCGGCGGTGTGTTAAACTGTCGGGTTGCGAGGGATGGGATGAGGTGAAAGCGAGACGAACCTACACTTCACTTTTCTCCATCGCGGTTTGGATTTCTCGATTCCCACCCCCTCTAAACCACTCCTATCACTGTGCCAACAGGGGCCAGCCTGCAGGTTAACCGGCCAAGGGAGGGAGCTCCTTTCCCCTGGTTGCCCCCTTGCTGCCACAAGTGCCAAGATTTGCAGCGGCCATCCGGCCCCGAAGAATATTCATAATTTCTTTGGCAGGAAAACCGAGACAATTTTGAGAGGAGAGAAAAACCAAAAAAACTTGGTCTGTGTTGTGTGGTTTTGCAGGAACGTTTGTTCTGGCTCTGGCACCTGGGCCTGGACACCAGTGACTTCCTCCTGAACTCTGGTTGGTTGAAGGGGTTTTACGGTGGCCCAAGAGATCGCCCCGGCAACCACCCCACGAGGGCAGGGCAGCCGCCACCACAGTCCTTAAAGCGACCGTACTTTACCCTGTGACCGCGATCCTAGTCATTACTGCGATGGTTTTCTCCGAACCAGCGCATTCTTCGGTGTCTCAAAGGGTCAGTCTGGTTTGAGCCGGTGCAGTTCGTCAGAAACACAAATCACTACATGACCCAGCCAACAGAGCCACAAAATGGCCACCTCCCACCAGAAGGGGTTTGGTGTCTTGGAGTGGGGTGGCTGTCAGCTGAAGCTGTTGAACATGACAAACACAATGGTTATGTAAAATTTGCTAAACAAGGTAGTAGCATCAGATTCTCTGTATCAAGTCCAGTGTGATCAACTGAAGCACATCCTGACAACATGGAATTAAGCTGTCAAACCGTAATAGAGGAAGACGTATCTTCAAGTAAAGCAGCCTCTGAAGGAAAAGAGGCTCTGTTTTTTTAAAGTACTTCCGGCACAGTGAATCTTAAGGCGCTTCATTCCTCGTGCGGACATGATGCCAGGCTCGTCGATGGGAAAGTTAGTTTCCGTTGCCAGTGAATGTCACTGGCTCATGAGCAGTTGATTCTGAACACGCAGTGGATAGTCTCACTCGTCTCAGAATGAATTTTCTGTAATTGGTAAAATAATCCTTTCTGGAACCCTCTAGCTGTCAAACTGGATTAAACTGGTATCTGGCAGTGCCTTTTACGATTGACATGACTTGGCACATGAGGTTGAATCCATCTCCGTTTACCGGAATTAACGGTGTTAGGCAGTAAAATTCTACCCCTCTGCCCGACCGTATGTTCTTTGGGCCTGTGGAACGACGGCCCGTGCGCTGAATAGCCTGCATTCCCTCGGCCCCTTCATGCGGAAGGAGGAAGATTCTTTTCCGTGCCCTCAGCAGAAATGTGGTGACATTTTCTGCACGCTGAAGTATTCCAGTGTTTTCCAAACCGCGATGGACGCCTTCGTGGCAAAGCGCCGACGACGGGCACGGAAAAATTCCCAGGGCAAGGATTTCTGGGAGGCAGATTTGGGGCACAGACTGTTGGCTGCTTGTGTAAAAAATTCCCCTTTCACTCCTTGTGTTCACGTCTTGCCTCTCTCCCCAAAATCTCTAACCCCCCCCCCCCTCTTGCTTCATCGTTCGGCTTGACATTTCAGACGCGCTAGGGGATGCGCACCGGCGGTTTTCGTCCTGCCTCCTTTACCCGCCGTCTCATTGTTTTGGCCTGGAGGGAGACTCGAGTGGCTTCAGACAATAATGGAAGGAACAAAGAGAACAAAACAAAGAGAACCTCGTAGTCTTCTGATATGTATCGATGCTCAATTATTTTCATCATAATTGGATTTGAAAATGTTTTTTTTTTCTTTGTTTTTAGAATATATCATTTGATAATGCATGAAAAAGCCTGGAGGAATAATTAGTATACATATGAAAATTGCTTTCACGCAAAGTAGCAATCTATTTCTTTTCTTCTGTTTTCGGCGCAAACAATAGAGGATTTTATGCTCCATGCATGTAATGCACTGAGTCTGCTCTTCGATGGCGATCAGGCATTAACAATCAGGCTCCATATCTGCAGTCAAACCTTAAATTAAATTTAGCTCTGACCAGTAGCCCTTCTTATGGGCAGCTTATTTTTCAGGTTCAAGTCAGTACATACATCTGTCAATCTTTTATCTAACCTGTCTTTTTGAGCATGATCATGGGGGTGGTGGATCCTATCCCATCCCAGCATATAGCGGGTGCACCATATACAATATATGGAAGGGGGCAAGCACTACTCATTCATGAGAACTTTCCAGTCTTCTTGCCTGCCACGTATGGTTTTTCGCCCATAGTTCAAATACAGAAGCAAGTGAACATAAGGAGAATATGAAACTCCACGCGGAAAGGGCCTTCACGTCAGATTCAAACCCATGACCTTCTTGCTCTGAGGTGACACTGCTAGCCACTGCACCACTGTCCCACCCTCTTCCAGCACAAAGGATTACATGTGCTCTACAATCCCCTCTTGAACCTGGTAGAAATATATCAAGTCCGAGAATAAAGCCTCAGCAATTTTAAATCATCTCAGTAAACGTGTACTTATGTGGTTTTACATCCAACTCTTGGTATTTAAGAGCCATAACCAATAACATAATGTCAGGATATCAAATTGCTACTGTGTGGGACATGACCTGTGAACTTGGCCTGTGTGTCCGATCCAGCTATGTCCAGTGACCTGAGCTGTGCCTCTCTTCCGCGGGCTTGGAGGGAGAGTGACCGAGTTCTCAAAATAAAGAGACGGCCACCAAGGGTTGACGACCAGGGAATGACTCGTCAGGGTTGAAGCAACTCCAGTACAACTTTGCGGCCGAAGGAGCAAATTGTCGCCTTTCGCCATATGCGAAATTGTTCAAAGCCCACGTTGTCTCGGAAACAGGGATAAAACAAGGGACAGGGTGTGGTGTATTTCACGGACAGTCCAGAGACCTTGCGTTTGGATTGGGTCAGGCTGTGTTGCAACAGCTATGAAATTTAGTGGCAGGAACAGGGAGTTTTTGCAGCTTCATTACTGTTTAACCCATTAAGGTTTGAGGTCAGAAATGTGTCATTAAATTATTGTTATCTCAACATTCTAGCGCTGCTATGACAACTGCTGATGGTAATAGAGTTTGAATACTCTTGACTGCTGACAATTTTGAAAATCATCCCCAAACGCCTGTTCCTCAGAAGGTTGAAGGCTGGATTCTGGCATCTAGGATTTGCTCAGATCACAACATTCACCCATTCTTTCATTTATCAACTCATGCAAACTCATTAGAAATGCAGGCAGTGTAAGTTCAATGCAAAATGAGATCAGGTGGGCACCACACTCATGGAGCTTTGCTGATATAACTAAGCCTATTAGTGGATGACACAATGTCCTTGATCTTGTTTGTACAGGTGGCGCTGCACCTGGTGACAATGCTGTCAGCTGCTTTGCATGTCATTTGGTTGTTTGTAAATAGCGTGTGGTTGAGTGTGTATGTGTGTATGTTTGAACGCGTGTGTTTGGTGATCGAGCATCTGCTCAGCGGCTGCTGTAAGGAGAGACATTAATACAAAGCCATCAGGAGCGCAATTCACTTACTATTACAATGAAGTAACCCCTGAATTAAATCAGTTCCACCAAACTGACTTGAGCAAATAGTCGTCTTGTGATCATGCAAATTGTATTATTCATATAAAGGTTTGAATGAAGGAAATTGCTTGGCAGCGCATGCACAGGATGTTCAGAATAGCTCTATGCCTGGAGAATATAGACGGGAAAGGATTGTGTGGAGCAGTGAGCCGTATGTGGGCAGTGTGCTGGTGCGCTGCCGCTTCATACAAAGAGGGTCACGGGTTTGAATCCAGCCTGGGACCTTTCTGTGCGGCGTTTGCATGTTCTCCCCGTGTCCATGCGAGTTTTCCCCAGGTACTCCGGTTTCCTCCCACAGCCTGAAGACCTAAGTCAGGCTAATTACAGACTGAATTGCCTGTCGGTGTAAGTGTGTGAGAGAATGGTGTGTGCGCCCTGCGATGGATTGGCGAGCTGTCCAGGGTGTGTCCCTGCCTTTCGCCCGTAGTCAGCTGGGATGGGCTCCAGCTCCCCAGTGATCATACTGAGGATAAAGCTGTATAGATAATGGTTACAGTGAGCTGTACATTGAGCAAGTATTACCTCAGTAAATGGTTCAAAATTGAGGCTTATACAAACCGCGGCAGTCTTGATGAAATTGCCCCATTCAAATCGATGCTGAGATATATGGGAACACATGGAGGAGAATATTTCGGAGATTTTCTCTGCCATTATTATACCTTCTGAACTGGTTTAAATATTTCGTATCCTCTTCATTGGAGGTTTGCAATCTCTTTTTGAATATTTTAGTCTTACTCTCCGTTAAAAGAACCAGAATAGCGAGTTGTTTGGCATTGACCTCAGTTTTATTTGAAACTGTGTGCATCTGCGTTCGCTTGTGTTTGAGTCCACATCCGTGAGAGCCAGGGAGCATTGGGTTCATGTGTTTGCACGTATCCATGCTCATGGGCATATGTGTGGTAGACCATTGGAGGTCATGATTAAGCTGTCTTAACAATAAATGGAAACCAAGAAAAAAGATCTCATTTGGATTAAATCTGTAAATTCTTAGATATCTGGTCCTTGAATTTTTACAATAGCCATTTTTAGAAGCTTGGCTGGAGGCTAGCCAGTTTTGAGGTTTTTTTTATCGTGGTTGGCCGGCATAAGCAGTAAGACTTCGAGGCTAATTCATTCTAGCATTCAAGCCTAAATTTGGGAAGGAAAACAAGCCCTTAATCAGAGCTGTTGTAAGCTTATACTGTTGAACTACTGAATTTTATTTTTTGTGGTGTTTGATGGGAACCAAAAGGATCAAATCATTTCCCCAGCTTTAAAACGTATCCAAATGTGTGATGTCAGAAACCAGAACTCATCAGAGATTTCGGAAACCTTCCCTTTGTATGTCCTACTATGGATTTGAGTACTTCAAATGAAAAACTAAAATGAAAGGGATCGAGGCATATTACGGGTGGATAACGCAATGCAGTCCATAAATACTCGGCCAATGACGCCATTTAAATGGGCTGAAATGCTTTCATAGGTGACTCAATGTGCCAATAAATTGTGGGCTGTCAGCCTTTATATAAACTTGTGTATTGGTGGCTAGCACTTCATGAATTGGAGCCTTTTTAAATAATGGTGCTGTCCAGATACATAGGGACTGTTCTGTGAATGCTCTTATTTTCTAGATTTTCTCTTGTACCCACAGGCTTTTATGTGGTTTGACATGCCTGAGAATGACCCTGGCTCAGTGGAGCAGAACTCGGCCTGTGGGGGTTGGCGGGGGGGATGGCTGATTTTTGTTGTTTCGTCGTCTCACAATCGCTGATAACGTTCAGAGACAATGGCGCCGCTAACAGTGGCCGCTAACATGCTGTTCTGTAACTGGAGATCCTCCTCGGCTGAATGGATCTTTGTGAGGGATCCAGTTCTCATGGACAGCAGAGAAAGAGAGGAGAGAGAGGCCTCCTCTCCCCGGGTCCCTGTGGCCTCGCTCAGCTCCTCTGTTAAACAGCCGACTCGAAGCTCTCGTGCCGTAGGGCGGAAGTGCAGCAGGGTACGAGCGATTGGAAGGTTCCCCAGGAGATGCACCGCATTGTAGAGGTTTAGCTCTCCTGTTCATTGCAGCATTCAAAGTCTTCTTTAAGTCGAGAGTTTAACTTTAAATTGTTACTGTGCATTCTAAGTGTTGGGGCGGTGACACGGTTTCTGCTTCTTGGCCCTGTATTCCAGTACACTGGCTTTGAAAAATCACACAGGTTGCATGTGAACAGGGTGGCAAGGTGGCACACTGGGTAGCACTGCCACCTCATAGCAAGAAGGCCTGGGGACTTTCTGTGTGGACTTAGCATGTTCTCCCCGCATTCGCACAGGTGTCCTCTGGGTGTTTCAGTTTCCTCCCACCGTACATGGATGTCAAACTAATTGGAGACTCTTATTTCCTTGTCGGAATGAGTTTCTGCGTGGATCGCGTGTGAATGGTCTGTGCAGCTTGCCTTGGCGAGGTGTCCAGGGTGGGTCCCTGTCTTTCACCCACGATTAGCTGTGATAGATCCCAACTCGTCTATGACCAAAGTGAGAAAGAAACCGTGTAGATAATGGATTGATGGATAGATATATATGAGCATAAAGTGATGATTATAGTATCCAGCATTTGTATGTACAAATTACATTACTTTTTATATAGCAGCAGTGTCCAGATAACTTACAAACTGTATTGTAGCGATGCATTTGCTCAAAGATGAAATGGTAGTCTTCATTGCACTGCAGCACTGCACTGTAGCAGGCTATCTGCTGTCTTTTGTTGTCTGAAACGACAGTCGCATGGATGAAATGGACACTTTATTTGCAGTTTTTGTGGGTTTTTTTTTTTTTTTTTGCACTTCGCTGGACTGGTCAGATTTTATTGTAAAGAGAATGATAACATTCCTATCTGCCAGCAATGCCGGAAAAATAAAAAGAAAAAAACTCTCCCAGATGATATCAGATCAAGTGTATATGGACTCTGATTAAAACAGAGGAATGCAAGAGCGGTCTGGCAGATATTTCCTTCTGTAATTTGCGGAGACGGACCACAGACAGACAAAACAAACAATCAGGGTTAATGGCGAGAACGCGCTCTATTTAGGTTTGAAGTCCAGGAGGGGTGCCTGGTGGGAGCCTCCATGGCAACTGTGCACGTTGGAGAAAAAGAAATGAGGAGGATAAAGAATTCTGATGGTTACCCAGGCGTGAGAGGCCCTGGTACACTCTCTGGAGACTCCTACCGGATCACCACCGAAAAATGAGTACCACTTTCACTGAGCTTATAATGAATGGACAGAAGCATTAAACAGACATGCAACAGACGATTTGCTACACTTGGCGAAATTCGTTTTAATCTATCGCCAGTAGAGCAGTCACATGCCTCGAAGCTCTGGCTACAAAGTGAACCGTTTCACAAATGCTCCAATAGCGACATCAGTCCTGGGGTATCTGGGAAACTTTCCAGTCATGAGGATCCATGCTGCTGAAAAAGTACTTTTTTTTTACATCTCTTTTATTTTCTAATTATTTATGTTCCGAACTGAAAGTCCCCAGTTGAGAGACACTGTCACTTATCCATTTCAGCTGTTCCAGCATCAAGTTCTGTGACACAGATCTGTTAACCACTGGTAAAACTGACATTGTGAATACATGCTTTGTGTAATGCCATCATATGACCTTCCTTAAATGAACATATATACACTGCTCAAAAAATTAAGGGAACACTTAAACAGCACAATGTAACTCCAAGTCAATCACACTTCTGTAAAATCAAACTGTCCAGTTAGGAAGCAACACTGATTGACAATCAATTTCACATGCTGTTGTGCAAATGGAATAGACAACAGGTGGAAATTGTAGGCAATTAGCAAGACACCCCCAATAAAGGAGTGGTTCTGCAGGTGGTGACCACAGACCACTTCTCAGTTCCTCTGCTTTCTGGCTGATGTTTTGGTCACTTTTGAATGCTGGTGGTGTTTTCACTGTAGTGGTAGCATGAGACGGGCTCTACAACCCACACAAGTGGCTCAGGTAGTACAGCTCATCCAGGAAGCTGCATCAATGCGAGCTGTGGCAAGAAGGTTTGCTGTGTCTGTCAGTGTAGTGTCCAGAGAATGGAGGCACTACCAGGAGACAGGCCAGTACATCAGGAGACGTGGAGGAGGCCGTAGGAGGGCAATAACCCAGCAGCAGGACCGCTACCTCTGCCTTTGTACAAGGAGGAACAGGAGGAGCACTGCCAGAGCCCTGCAAAATGACCTCCTGCAGGCCACAAATGTGCATGTGTCTGCTCAAACGGTCAGAAACCGACTCCATGAGGATGGTATGAGGGCCCGACGCCCAAATGTGGGGATTGTGCTTACAGCCCAACACTGTGCAGGACGTTTGGCATTTGCCAGAGAACACCAAGACTGGCAAATTCGCCACTGGCGCCCTGTGTTCTTCACAGATGAAAGCAGTTCACACTGAGCACATGTGACAGACGTGACAGTGTCTGGAGACGCCCTGGAGAATGTTTTGCCGCCTGCAACATCCTCCAGCATGACCGATTTGGCAGTGGGTCAGTAATGGTGTGGGATGGCATTTCTTTGGGGGGCCGTACAGCCCTCCATGTGCTCGCCAGAGGTACCCTGACTGCCATTAGGTACCGAGATGAGATCCTCAGACCCCTTGTGAGACCATATGCTGGTGCGGTTGGCCCTAGGTTCCTCCTAATGCAAGACAATGCTAGACCTCATGTGGCTGGAGTGTGTCAGCAGTTCCTGCAAGACGAAGGGATTGATGCCATGGCCTGCCCGTTCCCCAGATCTGAATCCAATTGAGCACATCTGGGACATGTCTCGCTCCATCCACCAACGCCATGTTGCACCACAGACTGTCCAGGAGTTGGCGGATGCTTTAGTCCAGGTCTGGGAGAGACCCCTCAGGAGACCATCCGCCACCTCATCAGGAGCATGCCTAGGCGTTGTCGGGAGGTCATACAGGCACGTGGAGGCCACACACACTATTGAGCCTCATTTTGACTTATTTTAAGGACATTACATCAACGTTGGATCAGCCTGGTTCGAGCCCCGGCGTACCCACTGGCAAGGGTCGGCAGCTTTTTCAGAGTAGCACACAATTAACCATCGCGCTACAGGGTTCCAAATTGGGAAGGGACTGCCGGATTTGGGGATACAGTAATAGCTTTGTTCGTTGCTCCAGCGCCTCCTGTTGACCAGACGGGCGCTCGTCAGGAAGACTCTGGGTTTGTTCATGTCCGGGTATCCTTTGCCCTCATTCTGAACTTACGAGGATTCAACCAATGAGTGTATGAGAATCAGTGGTTGACAGGCACGTGCTTCGGTGGAGAGCCATGAACTGCCCTCACTATCCTGAGTTGGCAGCAAGGGGTCGCATACGAGCAAGCTTTGTACATAGTTCACCAATTTGGCATTCCAGATTTGGGTGGGATTGGAGATGCCAAACTTAAAAAAAAAAAAAAAAAAAAAAAAAAGTTGGATCAGCCTGTAGTGTGTTTTTCCACTTTAATTTTGAGTGTGACTCCAAATCCAGACCTCCATGGGTTAATAAATTTGATTTCCATTGATAATTTTTGTGTGATTTTGTTGTCAGCACATTCAACTATGTAAAGAACAAAGTATTTAATAAAAATATTTCATTAATTCAGATCTAGGATGTGTTATTTTAGTGTTCCCTTTATTTTTTTGAGCAGTGTCGTATTTGCCATGTTACTGATCATTCAAGGGGATGAAATACTGTATCCATGAAGTATGCATCTGTGTATATATATATAACTGTAGCCCAACTCATAACGTATTTTTGATATTACCCTATGTACGTATCACTTGTACAAAAATTGTATTGGCTGAGAGCGTGGAGAAAAGAAATTATTCCACGTTACGCCACGCTGTTATATTTGGCCAAACCGAATACCAAGTGCAGCATTGGTTGAATCGGTATGGCCCCGCGCTATAGCAAGCTAATTAAGAGCCAGCCTCAGTTCACATTGCTTAGCTAGGTAGCTGGCATGCACACAGTACTTTATTACCTTCGCCAGCGACTTCGCTGACGAAGGTAATGTTTTGATCCTCGTGTATTTATTACCTTTGCCAGCGACTTCGCTGACGAAGGTAATGTTTTGATCCCCGTGTATTTATTTGTTTGTGTGTCTGTCTGTCTGTGTGTATGTGTATGGAATAACTCAAAAAGTACCGAACGGAATTTCATAAAATTTGGTGGGTTGATTTGGCATGACCTGAGGATCAATCGATTAGATTTTGGGAGTGATCGGGTCAAAGGTCAAGGTCAAGGCCACGAAAAGGTCAAAACTGACTTTCGGCCATATCTCGGTCAATTTTTATTCGATCAGCATGAAACCAACGCCAGTGGCGAGGGATTCAGTGGCGTTGGCAAAGGTATGCGCTCTACCGAGTGCCCGTTCTAGTTTGTTTGTGTGTCTGTCTGTGTGTATGTATGTGTATCGAATAACTCAAAAAGTACCAAACGGAATTTCATAAAATTTGGTGGGTTGATTTGGCATGACCTGAGGATCAATCGATTAGATTTTGGGAGTGATCGGGTCAAAGGTCAAGGCCAAGGCCACGAAAAGGTCAAAACCGACTTTCGGCCATATCTCGGTCAATTTTTATCCGATCGGCATGAAACCAACGCCAGTGGCGAGGGATTCAGTGGCGTCGGCGAAGGTATGCACTCTACCGAGTGCCCGTTCTAGTATTAACCATGTCACATTGGATTGATAGCTAGCGAGCTAAAGTTAGCTCACCATTTGACTGAGTTTATAAACTATCGCTAGTTCCACCGCTAATGTCAGTGACTCAGTGACTGACTAAGGTAACAGAGCAAAGTGGTTGGCTCAGTTTGAACATACAGTGGGCGCTAACGGAAATACATTTGCTTTCCATTAAATCACACAATTCGGTCATGTGATACACAGAATCTTGGACTCTTGGTCGTGTCATAAGAAAGTTATGAAACTTCTTGAGTGAATTTTGGGTTCATTGCTTGATAAAAAGCTGCAGTAAATGAAAAATTTATTGAATCATTCCATAACTTTCATATGACACACCCACTCATGTAAGATCCTCTTTGTCTCTATCAATTTATGGCTTTTTTGAGATCCGATGTCAGCTTTCTTTCTGCTGTAGTGGTTTTCCATTGCAAAATTTGTTCCACATGCTTGGTTCTCCAGGGCATCCTCATCAGTGCTTGTAGCTGAGTGATGACCATGCGTTGGGTGGGTGATGGAAGCCAGTCCAGCATGCCAGCTTTTGTAAAAGTCCTCTGCAGTGCAAGCACTGTCCCAAATATACGACACGGGCATCAATGAATACAGAGTCCTACAGCCACTATTTCAGTTAAAAATCTGCATTTCACGCTGTGGTACATTTTGATACATTCAAAGTATTATGCCATTTTTTGTTTTTTTTTAAAGCACAAGATCTAACAGACAGTGTTGGCTATTTTTGGGGCTGTTTCTCTCTCCTAAATGGTAGTGATTCCATCAAGAATAGACGGTGTTCCTCACGGATGAGGTTAAAATGCAAAAGCTGTGTTAAGCACATCTCCATTAGCTGTAAAGCCTTGCACGATAAAGGTCATTTTCCCTGGATGCATTGCCTTGCTTCTGCATTGGAATCTGTCTGATTTTGTTTTCCATAGACCTCTGCGCCTTGCTGCAGTATGAAAGAGCATTTCCAGAAATGTTTTCAGTATGGAAGACCCGTAGCAACTTTCAGTCTTCATGTCGTAACAAAGAAAAACGTCACAAAATGACTCCTCATTGTATTCTTTTACATGATGAACTTTACCACTGCAGGAAATTATCTACGAATCAATCTAACCTATTCTCTTTTTGTTGAGTCAATCAAACCCCTTTGTGTCGCATAATCCAGGAATTCCAGTGCCGATCCATTGTCAAGTATGAGCCTTAGTGCTGTAGCAGGAGTGTGCCGTGAAAGGAACTTTTCTTCCCGTAAAACAGGAAATTCTCTGTTGAAAACTCAGTTTCATTTCTCCTTATTTTTTTCGTTACGTAACAGGAGTCATTAACTCGACAAAGAGTTAATCGCTCCATCGAAGGGAAATTGTACAGACAGCTCAGACACTGTGTCATGTTTCAGACTGGTGGCACACACAGCTGATCAGTTATATCAAAGAATTCGAAGAGTTTAAGGTATGAAAACATCATTTGTTTTCAGTTGTACTGCAGGTCAGTTCAAAAAAATATGTTTGTCCATTAATTTAATGCATTCACGTCCTTGGCAAAAAGAATGGGCAAAGCGAAGTACCCTTGCCTCGCACTCTGGTGTCAGTCTTGAATTGACAAACATGCCAGTTGTTATGTCTTCACGGCCCCACAGTGTTACCTAAACTTCTGTCTCACTGTCCCTCTCTGTCTTTAAGTGTGTCTCTCTCTCACTTTGTCTTTCTCCCTCTCTCCCTCCCTACCTCTCTCTCTCTCTGATCCTCGTTCCCTTTCCCTCTCTTCTCCCTCTTACTCAGTCCGATAATCAATAAGCCCTCAGAACTGGAGAGCAGCACTTGTCGCGCTCGTGTGCCCTAGAGAGCACCGCACACCCGCCAAAAACCACTAACTATTAACATTCCCTGCATGCCAATAAACCCTAGTGAAGGGCAATCTGAAACAGGTGTGAGCGCGTGCCTGGCCTAACTCTACGAGACTGGGCCTCTCTGCTATCGCTCTGTTTAAGCGAACCGCCGCCTTTGATATAGTGCTGCTGTGCACTGAATTGCAGTGGGTGACTGAACTCCCCCTAAGAGAACAGCTCTATCTTAGGCCCGGCGGTTTGGTGCAAAGTGCTATGACGGGTAATTTCACCAGCAGTTGGTGGTTATATAAAGGTGTATAAGGGAAAGGAATTCTTTGAAGTTTTGCATAATATCCATCGTGCTGTACATCTTATGCATAATTTACATCTTGGTTATTTGTCAGACATATGGTCTCTGACCCTACATTCAATGCAGCTTGAGTTTTCATTCATTTTTAACGTTAAGCCAATGTGTATATTCATGTGGAATACATTAACTGAGTTATACTGAGAAACATTAATACTTGTGTTCTATGTTATGATGTACTCTATCCACTTGTTGTATTATACAACATGCACTATCCGCTCACTGCTTACTGCACTGTATGACTACTGTGTTGCTATCTGTTGGCCTCAAGCATACATCATTCAGATCGAGGCCAAGGGGCCAAACTTCTTCACTTAGCAACCCTGTAATTTGTTGCGTAGCTTACAAGGAAGCAGTGGATGACTTCAAAGTCACCTGCTTAGACACTGGGACACTCAATGGGCCTCTTTGATGCCGTCCTCAAATTGCTGCTTTTCCACTGCAAGTTAAAGACTGGGCGATACATGGCCGCCAAGTCGAAAATAACCAAATGACACTAAGCGGGTGGTGCACATCCGTTGACGAATTACTGCTGGCATGGGGGAGGGGTAGGTGCACGAGTGGGTGAAAATATCCAGCACAATGCCACAGGCTGGAGCTTCAAGACAACGGGCGACTGTGTTTGCGGTTCCTGAAATCGGATGCATCTCAAAACATAACTGTGGTTTTGCCGATTAAAATGACCCCTCCTCCTCACCCCCACCCCCCACTTTTGTAAATGCCACAGAAACGACAGGAATGCAGTGAGCCAGCATCGATTAACAGGCTTTTTGTTGCCGTGTGTTTGCTATCAGAGATCTTAAAGTGGCAGTTATTGTAAGGATGGTTTTGATAGAGTGTGAGCATAAAATCGCCCACATGTGTGGCTTGAACATCCATTAGGCTCGGAAAGCCACTGTGGTGTGTCTCATGACCCATATGTCTTAGAGCTGTTGAGCCTTGATAGCGTTTTCTGCAGTCATAAGAACCCATATTACTTCTTTCCAGTAAACACATTAGCGGTACTTTAAAAAAAAAAAAAACTTTGGGTTGTTTGTTAGCCTTTTGTTGCATGAGGGCTCAGCAGGCGGCGAGGACTGACTTCAGTAAGAGGCTGCTGGAACAGATACGGAAATTCAAAGGCTGCCTCTGCTGAGGCCTTATCTCTGCTTATTTTTTGCCGTTAATTTTACGAGTGTTAACTTTACGACCCCTCCATCACAAAAGGAAATGTAAATTAAACTGACTGTTACTCCACTGGCAAAAGCCTTGTTGCTGAAGAAATGAAGGCATCGTGGCAGAGAACCCAGCGTTTTGTAGTCCTGAAGTGTGTTCCCTCTTTTGTATTCCAGAATTTTATTGCGGGAGTTTATGATTTATTGTGCTCCAGACCCTCTAACTGCTTACCTTGACGTGTAAAGATGAAGCCAGCCTGTCTCACACGCTAAGTGGGCTTATTTACTGATATGGCCGAACTGTATTACTGCAGTATTGATTCTAAATTTTCATTTCATTAGCTAAACTGTTGGACCTACAGTTCTGTTAATGGCAGGTTATTCACGGTATTCAGGCAGAGATGTTAGCATCCTGACTCTCTGCTCAAATGTTAATCACTGGAGTGGTTTGGGTACATTTTATGCATATTATTTATATCAGTGTTTATGAATAGGTCACGCAGGCAAGTGTCCTGGATTTTATTTTCTAGACTATTAAAATGAGATGCTGAAGGTTTGATTGGATATATTTTATTGCCCCTAAGTAAAATGGTAAATTATTGCCCTGTAATCTTTTCATATGTCTTGTAACTGAGATAATATTATGTATATTTCGTGTTCCCCTTGAAAAAGAAATGCTTATCTAATTGGGATCGAATAGAGGACGTCTAATCATAAATAACCTGGTGAAAGTTGTTACCAGGTGTCGTAGGAGTGCATATATCCGTTTCCCCTGGGTGACGATGTTTTCACGGAGCGTGGGTTATGGGGTGGGGAAGTAGTTTAGCAGATACTCTCCTGCATTTTTCAATAAAGGGGAGGTATTCTTTGAGGGCGAACAGTTTCAGGACAATTCGACATGGCGTGCGGATTCGTGGGAGTCCCGCGCTCTACTGACCGGCGTGTGTCACACTGGCTGTTCAGCCTCCCTTGAAATAACCGTTTGAGAGCGTTTCGCTGTCTGGCTGCCTTTTTCCCGTTAATGGCGCTCGGTTCAGAGGAAGTGGGAGCGTCTGAGACACAACTGCTTGTTGTTCTGTCTTACTTGATTTCATCATCTCCGACATATTTTACAAAGGGTCATGCCCTCCAAGAGGGGGAGGGTGATGAATGCTGTGAGGGCCCTGACTGACAAGGGCCTTTAATGATTGAGCTGTGATAGGTTTGGGTGTTCTTTTTTATCCCCAAAATCCCTGATGGCGCCCGTACTTTTAATGCAGCTTATGTGTGTCGTTAACTCTCTTCTCATTTCCCTGTAGGGACATACAGATATCTGTGAAAGGCATTTCTTTTTAGCAGTATGGTAATGTCTTTATTTTATGAATTAGATGATGTCAATCAAGTTGAGCTGTAATTTTATTGCCAGCCATGCGCCAACGGCAATTTTTATTTTTTTTAATGTGCTTTATAGAGGAAACACATCACAAGCACAGCTATTTGTCAACGTGCTTTCACTTGTTTTTGGCAGCCAGGCCAAATGACTTTGTTTTTCTAAAGTGAGAAATTAATAATGAAATAGAAAATGTGGAAAACAGCGGAATGAAGAGAAGCCATTACGAGAGCTTCGGACCGGGCTTGGTTTGGGTCCGTCAGTTTGTATGCAAACCAGGCTGGCGTTTGGAGTGTGTGGGAAGGTGTGAGTGGCGACGGCCATTTTTGATGCTAACCTCAGACGGAGCACCGAGCTTCGACTTTGGTTTCAGTTGAGCGGCCACGAGAGGCTTCTGGGTAACAGGCCGAGAGGACAAGACTGAAAACATTTCGACTGGTAAAATTGGAGGAGGGGTGTTAAATATGGTGGCGGGGGGAGTGGGGTGGGTTTGGTGGTTCATGTGGGTTAACTGCATGGGTCTTCATTCGGCATGAATACGATCCATTTTTAACAGCTGTATCCTATGTTCTGTATTTAAACATAGCTATTATGTAGCATTCGCCAGTAGCAGCTTTGTCGCGAAGATTCGTCTGGCAGAAATCTCACACACAGCGCTCCAGTGTGTGTATCTAATTTTTCGTTGATTAGCCTTGGGTTGGATATGCCTGCAAAAGGGCAACAGACACGTTTATTGTTGTGTGCCAGGCTGGAAGGAGCTGTGTTGCGCCACTATCGCTTTCGCACCGAGTGCCGGTCATTCATTCCAAATGCCTGCGGGGCTTTTCACACTGCTGAGGAAGGAACTGGGCTGAACCAGACCGGACTGGTTTACAGTCCCTGGAGAGAAAATGCGATTATTTGGAAGTGTCGACGGTGCTGGCAGTTTGCCAGGCCACTGAAGGGGATGTGGCAGCTTAAGGTGTAATTATCTCTGCTATTATCTCATAATGTTCCGACTTAAGACATGCAGCGCTTCACAAGATTAAGAACTTCCAGGCTGAGTTTGATGAAGAGACGTAACGATCTTCGCTCACTTTTGTCCAAGTAGGGCTTAAGCAGAAAGAGGCAACATGATCGAAAGAGCATTCTGTAGTTGCTCGCCTGTTATTGAATTAGTATGGGGAGCAGAATATGATTTTTTTGCATTAAATACTCGCCCAGGTGACTCTTCTATAGGACTAGTTAGGTTGTTAACGACATACGGTGCTGTGAGCCAAACGACAACCCACAATTTTCTATCACTCTTTCTCTGGCCTTTGTTTCACCAGGGAATGGCTTAGTTTTGATTGGTTTGTGTTTTAGTGTTGGAAACATTGGCTTAATTTAAAAAGGACTTCAAGGTTTAGATTTATGGTCATAAGTGGCAATTCATGCGACTACAAATCAGCTTCAAAGACATTATCTTTGTTTGATGCCAGTGTTTTGCTTTTAATTAATTTTTCAATAGCAGGAAAACAAAAAGTAAACATTGCCCACCCTTTTTTTTTCTCTCCTGTTTGGATCGTTCTTATTAGATTAGCTGGTGTTTTAGCTCTTAATCAAGAGACAAATGCCCTGTAGACACATTTAATTGGCATAAGCACTGCGGCACGTTCTGTTTATGCGATATTTTATGACCGTGCTTGCACACAGTCCTCAACTAATTATTGCCGTGTCTCTTGAACCAGCTTTCGTTCCTCAGTGGAAACATTGAGGAGTCTCGCGCTACCCTTTCTTCAGAGTGAGTGAGTAAGCACCTTTGCAGAAATTGCCACCTCGTTGCATCGAGATCTGGCTGTGGGCAGTGACCTTTTGTTTGCTCACTTGTTCTGTTTTTGTTCTGAAGTGATCACATGACCGCAGGCCTTTCCTCTCCATTTATATGCAATGCAGGTACGTTTGAAGCCGTGACATGGAGGTCATTTACTGAAGTTTCAGGGCCGGACGTCTTGCTGGATAAACCACTTATTTGCTCCTTTATTTCTTATTTCAGCGTTTTTTCTAAAACGCATGATTGTGGGGTGAGGGGGGTGGCTGTACTGCATAATGAGCACTTGCCCTCACCCCTGCCTATTTTTGGGGATGGGATTTCCCCGGGCTCTGGGCTTCAAAGTGGTGGCAGTGCCGTTCTCTGTCGGCGGCTGTGATGGGGCCGCAGCCCGCCTGCGGAGAGACGAGCGTGTCCTGCGACAGCTCCAGCGCAATGTCGGGCAGAGGCCAGCCAGCGTCCGTCCCTCCTCCCTGCGACCGCCCTGTCGGGGGGGGGAACCCATGAAGTCTGTCAATGTTTTAATGAGTCGTTTTCATCCTGGTTATCACCACCACCCCACCACCCCACACCATTCAAGACTTCCAACCGCTGCCGCCACAAGGAGATATTTTCCTTCGCTTTCCTCGAATTTCTCGGACCCACGTCTGTTTCTGGCTTCAGTAAAACACGGGCGGCCCGTAACCCCTTTTTTATTTCCTTTCTTTTTTTTACATTTTTGCCTCAACTTCCTCCGCGCTGCAATCGCTGTTGCCTGACTCTACCGCAGGGCGGAGACCGCTGCCAGCTCCCGCCGCGCGCGTTAGCCATAATAGAATGCTTTGCAGTATTTAAAGATGGGTAAACATTCGCAAAGTCATGGAGCCCTCTTTCATCTTTGATCTGTTGAGCTGAACCGTAGCAGCCGACGCTGAAGTCATCCCATCTGCCTCTTCATCGAGGTGGCCTTTTTCAAATGTCATCGTCTCACCAGGGCTTGTTCTGTGACGAATAAAACTCAATGAAAACAGTGGCGGCCATTTGTAAACAGGTCATGTAGTGGGCATTTCCTCAGCGTGATTGTTATTTCGCTTTCATCCTGACATTATTCCTGCAATCTGTATTCAAGTGGTTCTAAACTTATCAGCTTGCAATAAACCAAGAAATTGTATATCAATACTGCTCTACAGATGTGAGGGATAATATAATAATATTATCCCTCATAATATAATATAAACCCTGATAATATATCCCTGATAATATAAACCATCTGTTATTTTTAAGAAAGCTGGTTGCTCCAGATCCCTATAACCCAAAGTTGAGCAATTCCAGTCCTGGACGACGGGCGTGATCACTAGGGGTGATGTTTCCATCAAATGTCTTGATTGGTAAACTGGCCAATTAAAGACAAAGAGAAGAACTAATGTTTAAAATTCATTTTTACCACTATTCTTCAGCAGTATGACCGCAACCTTTTTATTGTGTTTCTTCCATTTTACTGAGCACAGCTTCCTATACTGTGGTTGGCTAATCGTGACAGAGTGTGCTTACGGGAGGAGGTCTTAAAGAGACAGGAACCAAAACAGCCCGTTTTAGGCTGAGTGAGCCTGAGGTGCTGAAACATGGCCTGAACAGCTGTAACTTGGCACTTTATCACCCTGAAAACATGCAAATATGTATAAATAGACCACAGAAATGAAAGTTTCAAATTGGAAAAGGGGCATGATATTACCCCTCTAAGGCCAGTAGATGGCATGGAAGCTAGGTATGGGTACAGACTTCATTGCTCACCTCTAGTTTAACCCTTTGAAGCATAAGATCACAAATAAGTGATTGGAATGTTTGTCACTGAGCATTTCAATGGTGTTCCTGTCATAGCAGGTGATTGGAAACAAAACAGGAGGCAAAGTTATGAAACAATGACTGAAATAGCGCTGTCTGAGGTGTGTGTGAATTGATTGCCCAGAATGCAGCACGATCGTTCAAGGAGCTGGGTGAGTCATAGGCTCGTCGTGACTCTCACCAGCTCCCAACATCAATGCACCCCCCTCACCCCAACCCCAAGCGTCTTGATTAAACATTCTCTTTTGATGCCTGACTGCCCTTCAATTGTCCTGAGTGTTGCATGACACAACAAGCAAGTCTGCATTATTTAAAAATGCCTTCCCCTTAGAAACAGTGTTGGGTTTACTCACTGGGAGGACCAAACTGCCACACGGTACCTGATACGCTTTTTAATACCCAGAACCCACAGTGCTACTAAGCTGTGCTCTGAGTTCATTTTTAGACACTTGCTTTTTTACGATCTATTTTTTATTTGTTTTCCCAGATTCCATCAGGTACGATCCGAAAAAAATGAACATAGAATTGATAAAGAGTTATGTTCCACACCCTCCCAATGCCACTACACCCAATCTTGGTAAATGATAAAAATGAAAAAGATACAAAATATAGATAAAAAGTTAGTGAAATTCGGATGTTACACTAGGACTCATATTTTTTATCACTCCCTTGAAGGCTTGTTTTTCAGTATTGAGGTGGAATTAAATTGCTGAAGAGAAGAGCCTACACAGAAAGCGAATTGCGGCCGTAATCACACAAAGCAAGAAAACCAGCTCCTTACCAGTGGCACCCCTGCCAGCCGAAAATTGTATCTGAGCGGGAAAAAAAGCAGAGAAGAAGAATATTGTTGAAGTGACTTTAATTAAAACCTTGAAGGAGACTCTCTCATGAGTTATTAGTCGCAAATTCGTGGAGCGGTCACAAAAGACATTAAGTCCCAGAGGCTTTGGAGGACAAGTGGGGGGAGAATGAATAAATAGCTGCTTCGGTTTTAGGTATTGCTCTCTGTGGCTATTTTTAGAGCACTGAGGTTATTTATAGTGCATATTTAATGCATCAAATCCAGAATTCCCTTTTCAACTGAAGTACCATCTTAAAACCACCAGAATAATAGGCAGTGCACTACAGGAGAGACCGCCTTTGTCAATAATGGGGTACGTCGATGCGCTCAGGCAGACACGATATGGATGATCTCAGGAAAATTAGGATGGACATACCAAGATAACGAGTCTGCTGGGCTTTTGTGCGACTGGTACAGCGAGGCACCGTATTTTAAACATTGTCCTTTGGGCTCATCGAGAGGAGAAATATAACGCCCATAAAAAAATAAGAGGAACAGTAAAAATTCGACGGCCAGTGCTGCGGGGAGACTGGTACGGATTGAGACGGTGTCGCTGACTCGGTCAAAAATGTCGGTGGGATTGAATTTATGTTTTAATGAAGGCCAACTCCAGAAAAAAGACGATACTGCACCGTAAAGCACTACTTTCCCAGAAAAATCTGTGGGATGGAATGACGAGTCCTTTGGGAAGTCCTGGAAGCTCTGCTTAATTAGATTTAACTGCGGTTTCTTCAGAACCCACTTGGGTTTCATTTTGTGCCTCTGTGTTTGGACACAGCGGAGACCAGGGGGGTATCTGAGACGAGAACGCGGCACCATTGCTCCCTATATCAAACAAACAACTCTAACAGATAATTTCAGTGGTGTTTATTCTTTCTATGGTCCATTCAGTTAGTTTTTTTCTCGGCGGACCACAGTAGTTTCATGCGCTGCACGATATTGGTTTCCCTTGTAGAATGCAGACCAAATGCAGGGTCCTTCCTAGCCCCGTATCTTGTTAGTAAGGTCACGGACTCTGCATGTGATAACGATGTTCTTAACTGTGCGTTCAAATGTCAATATTGCAGTCGCTACTGGCAAAGAAGAAGAGTTGTAGAACTCACAGTGACACTTAAAAAAAAACAGACTCCATGAGGGGATTAAAGCTGGATGCGAATTGCTGCAGCCTGGTGTCTCGAGTGCCGCGTGCTGGTCCAGGCATGGATTGTGACGCGGGAGAGGCTGACCGCCGAGCTCCTCCCTCATGCGGCTCGTTCCAGGCCTTCTCGCTAACAAGCTGAGTGCAGCTGCAGCAGTAGCGGTGCCCCGGGGCTGAACTTAAAAGGGATTTTTCTTCTGACGGGAGGAGGCTCGGACACAAAGCCAGAGAGGCACAACCTCTGGGGACTCAAAGTCGTGGCCTTCCTCCGGAGCCAAATCTATCCCTTCTGAGGATACGCTCGCCAAAATGGCTGGATTAAAAGCACCCCCGCCTGAGACTCTTTAGGTTTGCTAAACTGCCAAATTACTGCCTGCCTCATGGTGGGAAAGGGCACTGCACGGAGCTGGCCATATTTACATACTCGCTACTCCAAAGTGAGAATTCAAAGAATGGATTTGAGTTACCATTTGCTTTTTGTTAGCTGACTTAACTGGATGAGGAGGAAATCTGAGCACATTTTCACGGGTCCAGCTCTGGGTTTAGAACCAGAATTTTCCATTTAGACAGATTCGACCGTGCACAGACCTGCTTCCTGAAAACTGCTTATTGAGGGTCTTGCTGTTTTTTTTTTTTTTTTGCGGCAGGTAGCTGTGCTTTGTGAAAGCCGATATCGCAGAAAGAGAGTTCTTTCCGTGAAGACTGCATGTGTTGTGGCCTTGTCAGATCTGAAAAGTGTAAATCAGATGGCTTCAGTTGTTTTTGACACTTGAAACTACTTTTTTTTTTCGCTCTGTAGGAGAGTGTAATAAGATTTTGGAGTCTGCTGGAGATGAACTGTTTTTAATTTAGCGTACAGCACGTTGCTTTCGTGTTTTTGGGGACGTGAAGTTTTATCTCTATCCGATTAAATTTTGAGATTCTTCAAAGGGGAGTTGGCTGAAAGGCTCCAGGATATACAGTTACCCGAAAAGCAAACCTGTAATCTGATTGTGGGGGATAAAAGACAGGCCTGTTGGAATAAGAAGAACCCACTGTTGACCAGAGACCTCTGACAGGACGCACAGCCATTCCTTACCCTACTCTAATAAAAGGGAAAACAAAATACCTCCCACAGAGTTATTGGGGAGATACAGAGCGTGCTCTCTTCAAACGCTGCTCCGAACTGTTTAATTCTTTTCGGTCTTGACTTATCAAATTGGATTTCTTTTGTTTTTCTTTTTTGTTCTGTTTGAGGAACCTTCTGGGGAAGGCAGTCAAGCTGTGGATTGTTGTTGTCCCCGCAGTTGATGTTAATGTCAAATGCAAATCATTTGTTTTCTGGCTACGTTGTCTTTTCTGTGAAATCAAGGAACAGTACTGGAGGGCTGCAATTGAAGCAATATTGATTATTTCCTTTCATCATATGCCGTATTGCTGTGATTTTCGGCACTGTCAGACATTGTATTCTCCAAGGCTCTCTGCTCTCTGTTAGATGGCAAAGAAACTAGAGTCCTCACTGCCTCTTTTTAACCCCATAAAACCCGCAGAACCATAAAACGCAGCTGGTGTATTAAAACCTATGGAATTTAAGGCCCATTTTAAATTCTGGTTGAGATCCCAATGTTTCCTACAATCTCAAATATATCTTGCTGAATTACAGGTAAATGGTGCACACGATCTAGAAATTTTCCATTTGATGTAATGCTGCGGCCATAAAAACATGGCAACCGGGGTTTGAATATTTCTCTCAATATAAGTATAATGTTGCCTCAGTGAAGCACGGCAACCTGCAAATTCAGAATTCATATGTGACATCCTACAATACGAAAAAACACTTTTTCTGACTTTGAACCTAGTTTAGGGAGAACTTAAGTGAAAAGTTAATGCTGAAGGGGTTAACCTTATTAATGAGTGGTTTTTCTTTCCCCCAGAATGTTACACAGCCAATGGGAAGGACTACAGAGGCCACCAGAACCAGACCTGCCTTCAGGGTGGAAAGCCCTGCCTTTTCTGGAATGAAACCTTTCACCACCCTTACAACACCCTCAGGTACCCAAATGGAGAAGGAGGACTGGGGTCCCACAACTACTGCAGGTTATTATGCCCTCCCACTCCTGCATTTCACTCGTTTCTTTTGGGGAGTCGTGCGGTGGAGGGCCACTGCTGGTGGAATCTGGGGTGTGTGACTTGTGTCACTCCTGCATGTGAATGCAGTTGTCCATTTCACAACAATGTAACTTGTTCATTGCTAAGCATCCTATTCCCAATACCATCTTGTCCTGTTCCTCAACTCCTGGTCCTTCTGGGCTAAACGCCTCTGGTGTCCCTCCATCGCTTCACGGGGCAGTCGGGCATGAAAGCATCACAGCCAATCTGTGAAAATTCTTCATATAATTACCTGAGAGGAAAAAACTATCTGGGCCAGATTTGAATTTGGGGACAGATTTAGTGAGTACTGCTCGAAGGGGTTATGATCCATTACAAGGATATAGACGCACATATCTTAAAGTGGTTTTAGCAATGACAGCCAGGAAGTAAGGATCATAGCGGTGAAAAAAGTTAACTTTTTGGAAAGTGCGGTCTTGTTCATTGTAGAAAACATGGTGGGTGATTTGTCAATGTTTAATGAGCCTCCCTCATGAAGATTGTCTCAACTTGTAGGCAGAGTTTTCCCTGTCAAGTAGGAGATCCTTCGGGGTTGAGCGTTGAAATGCAGACACGCACTTTAATTTTCTGAAAGTTTCTTTTCTTGATCTGCGGCTACTAGGCATAGCTTGTGACGAGACACTAGGTACGCAAGAACGTTTCCCTGGAACCAAACTCCTCCATGTCACTTGCTCTCCGCTCGTACGAAACCTCAAGATTTGTCTTTCCACCACACACGCCTGAGGAGACGACTTTCCACGTCCCGAACTTTTCCCCTCTTCAGTTTCCACACCAGCGCTTAAACGCACGTCACTGCAATTAAGCACCAGGAGTCGAAGTTACTGCCAAAGTTATGACACGAGTGCATTAATAATCGAAATGTTCATTATTGCTCCCCCACAAGGTTTGTCCCCTTCTGCATAAATTTTGAAAGCCTTTGTCATAAATTTAAACAAGAGTGCTTTGAAGACACATTGTACTTGGATGGCTAACCTGCTACAGTTGATAAAGCTGGAAAACCTTGCCTGGGGAACACGGTATTCATAAAATTTGTGATTCACAGCAAGAGTAGAAACACAGAACCGAACTGTAGAGGAAGTGTTATTTTAGTGTAAAAGCTTCTGTGCAGGACCTTCTTTAGGGATTTTAAGGTTTAGGGTTTATGGTGTCTGGATTTCCTCCAAGTTTTTCCAACTGTGTAAATATCAAATGTAATAGATGTTAAGATTTTTGTTGTTTGAACTACTGACACTGATGAACTCTGGCACTGACATTCAGATGAGCGCAGGGTTGCTAAATAAAAATATTTGAAGCATTTTTCCCGAGGCTGAGGATCAAAGCTCCGTGTGATTTGATTGATCCGCCGCCTCGGTCGTTCATCGGCGTGAGCGCTGTATATGTCAGCTGGCTTGCAGGAGGCAAGATGAAGATGTGCGATGGCATTTGCATGTTCCTTGTATGCTTTTTTGATTGTTACTTTAAGTCTTCTTCCCTGGTATTTCGTGCACTGCACGAAGTTGAGCGAAGGGCAGAGTGTATGCATGTGTTTTTAACCGTGTGAACTTGTTTGCACGTGAGTATCTGTATTTGTATGAGTCTGTGTGGCATGTGTATACATGTGAGTGTGCATGATGCACGTATGTCGTGTGAGAATACGTGCCATGTGTGCATCTCTCCGGGTGTGTTTGGTTGTGCGTGCACGCGTGTGTTTGTGTGTGCACGCGTGTGTTTGTGTGTGCAGGCTTGTGTCCATGCCTGTGACTGTCTGTTTCCCCTTGTCGCCCTTTCATGCCTGTACACACAACGCAAAACGTATCTCCTGAGTCACAAATGATGTGTTTCGGCCAAGAGCTGCCCTGTTCTGCTGAAGAAGGGTCGTGTTGAGCCTCTGCATGGGCAGGTCAGGTGACCTCAGCTGGGTGATATACAGCCTGAGACCACTGCTCTGAGTTTCTCTACTGCAGTCTTCTCCACCCCCGCACATCACTGAGTCTTCTGCTGGCTCTGCAGTGTTTCCAACTCCTGCCGTGTAATTATAACCTTAGTACATGCTGTATTAGTATTAGTGGTGCTAGTAGTATAGGTATCAATTGTTGTAGTTGTAGTAGCCGATAATTTGGTCGTGGTTGTCGACATAACGGCAGTTGTAATCATGGTAGTAATGAATGTAGGAGTAGTAATATTGGAGTTAATAGTTGTAGTAGTGAATGCGGTAGTGGTAATTGTAGTATTGGTATTAACCCTTAAATGCCCCCTGTGACAAATTTGTCACACGATTTTGGGGGTTGTCAAAACCACTGACCCCATATAAATTTTGCAACCTAATGCCCATAGTACATATTTAGACCATCAGTGCTGCCATCTGATGCATAAAAGTGGAACTGACACTACACTGGCTGCACCAGCTAACCTTTCCAATATGGCCGCCCCCATGGTGGAATCCACACGATAGATCAGCACCCATTCATCACTGGATAAAGTTGACAAACAAGTAAGCTAATGAAAAATAGGCTATGCCTAATACTTCAGCTATATGTCAACTGTTTTATCAATCAAGTCATTTTAGCAATAAGGTCCCCAAAAATGCCCATTGTGACGTACGTCGCAAAACTAAAATGAGGTCAAAGGTCACCAAAAATTAAAAATTGCTATTGGGTTGTTATAAGCCCCTCCCCAGGACATATTAACAGATTACATTGATTTTTCTTTCAACTTTTACTTTAGTTGGGCATTTAAGGGTTAATAGCTGTAGTAGTAGTTGACGCAGCAGTGGTAATAATACTAATAGTAGTCATGTATGCCATTGTCTTAGTAGTAATATTGGTATTAATAGGTGTTTCATTTGAAGTAGTGAATGTACTGGTGGTAATAGTAGTATTGGCATTGATGGATGTAGTAGTGGAAGTTCTTGAAAAAGTGGTATTAGTTGTAGATGCAGCAGTGGTAGTGATAACAGTAGAAGTGAATGTCGTCATCGTAATAACAGCAGTGGTAATAATTGTAGTCGTGGCAAATGTTGTAGTGGTAATAATGGTATTGGTGTTAATAGTTGTAGTAGTAGTAAATTTAGTATTGGTAATAGTAGTATTGGTATTAGTACAGTAAATGTAGTTCTAGTTATTATTATGCCTTGGTGCGCATGCGCGTAAGCGGGGCATACGGTAGTTCGTTTGTGTGTCTGTTATTCTGTCTGTTACCGGGATAGCCGCTCCGCCGGTCAAAATCAAGTCCTAGAATATGGCTCTGTGGGTTAAATGCCATGATATATTGGATTTAAATTTGCCAGATTTTTGAGATAAAGCTTTGTTTTCGATTTATAGCACTATTTGACACTTCCATGGACTCCAGTAGGGATCGAGGAATGCGGAAGTAATGCGTGTTAGGGGAAAGCAATTGTTCCAAACAATGAATTCATTTTTATAGGAAAACGCTTGCGGGTAAGTTTATCAAATGACTGCATTGTATGGAAATTTGTCGCATTTGCTGACCCCTAATGAATTTTGTTGTTAGCGTCATTTTCTGCACCCAGCTTTAATTTATGTTAATCGTTGATAACAACCTGTTAAATTCGTATTAAAATAGGTGACGTGACCTGCTCTTAACTATCTAGCATAACCATGTCATTTGTTCATTTGGGTACCTTAAATTAATTGCAGTTATTGGTGTTCGTTTGAGTATAAAGTTTATATTCGCTTATTAGATTCGGTGATAGTTTCAACCGCATTAATTAATTTTGTTGCCTACCACACTACTTCTGTTCACTCAAAGGTTCTGCGATTCAGTGCGAAAAGGAATGGAAGCAGTTTAAAATGTCAAATCTATTCGATATATCGATTTGATCGCATAGCAGCAAGTAACGTCATTAGGCTATGCACAAGTATATATTCGCTTCAATGCTGTTAGGTGGAAATGCATTTTCACCGCCTTTATTCACATGAATATTTTTGGGGAACTTCAGGTAATTCGAATGACTAGTGGATAGAAACTTAGCTTATCTCAAGCCGAGATGCACAGCTAGGGCACTCTGACATGTCCACTCAGAATTTTATAGCTTCATCAAGGGACAAACTTGTCACTGCTGTTAACCTACCCACTGCAGATGGAGTGTAAGTCCTTCTACCCACTGCACGCTTTCGTACTATTTCATAATAATGGCCACTAGGACACATGATCACAACCATCCAATCAGCGCACTAATCTTGCCTTAAAATTCAGAATCTATTACATCTTTTGTCATTGGCTCCGGACGACCCACGTGGTCAAACATTGATGGAATTCGATGCGCGTCATCAACGTTCGATGTGGCCACAGACACAGAGATATAAGAAAACTAGAGTGGACGATGTGTGGGCTGGACCAAAGCGGAACGGAAGAATAGCTACGCCATCTTGGGTATGTATAAATGTCCAATGAGTAAACAGTAGGCTAAACATGGGTGTCGACAACTTAGAGACGTGTTTTCCGTGTTCTTTTTATCTTTTCTTACCTAAAATGGACTCAAATAAGGAATTATAATTGAACAACAAAATTTATTTAAAAAATGTAGATTTTTTACATCCGGTGTATTCAATGTTTATTTAATCGGAAGACATTACAGAGATATCGGAACTTCAGCTGTTGTCCCGTATGAGCGAGTTTTCGTTATTTTCGAGCACGGTTTAGGCCAGTTATACTGCATTTTCCATTGAACGTCTGTCCCGATATACATACTCAAGATGGCGGCGGCGTGCTGCCACGGAAACCACGTGATTGTCCTCTCTAGTTTTCTTATAACTTCAGGCTACTCCTTATAGCAAATTCTGTTCCGATCATTTTCCCTCCGGTAACGTTGGAGTTAGATAAGCCACTTTCCCCAGTAAAGTGTGAGCATAGCATTTAATCACTGGTAGCCAAAATTAAATCCTCGTTCTGTAGCTACACTGGCAAAACTTCGGGTTTGGCGTCAGGATTTAAGATTTTGTATTTGTGTCTAAAGACGCAATAAAATTCCCGGTTAGCACTCTCTTATTGTACAACAGAAATAGCCAGTTAAGACGCAGGTTAAGACACAGAAATACAAAATATTAATGCGGACACAGAGACCGACGTTTTGGACCAAACGCAAGTTTACAGAATGAGGATTTAATTCAGGCGCTTTGGGGGGCAGCCAATGTTCTCTTAGTTATATGAAATAGTAATACGACTCTTTACGCCTTCAGCTCCAGCGCCAGCGCCGTGTCGGCGTACAATGTGAGGATTAAATAGTGGCAAATATCGGGGTAATCCACGGCTGGCAGCAAAGATATATCTCGGCTAAATGCTGCTGAGTCCAATCTATATGGATCGATTCCAATCAAACAAGTTTTCTCGTCGTAGCGCGATGAGGATGCCATGACGGCTCGTTTAACTCATAATTAGCGCGCCATTGTATTTAGCTACATGGCCAACTAGCTAGCGAGCTGAAAGGCTACAGTTCGCTCACAATTGAATACTCGCGAGCGAGCTGTTTTGCTAGAGACATCGATAACTATAATATTTTAGCTAGCATGCCAATGTTATTTAACATCCTAGAGTCGCTTTCACACCGGACGCGAAAGTATTTCCGAATCTTATATCGCACTGACATACCTCGCAGAAGCATGAAAGCCCTTCGGCACAACGGTATACCCTTTTTTTGGGAGTATTTTCTGCCATGATCATCGCGGATTGTTTACCGTTTACATGTTGCTTCCGCTATTCCGTCTGCTGCTGGTGACGCATTTGTAAGCTCGGCGCTGATTGGTCCTCAGTCGTCGTCGACTTGCGGTTGACACCTGGTGGCCATTATTATAAAAAAGTATGAAAGTGTGCAGTGGGTAGAAGGACTTAACCTACCCACTGCAGATGGAGTGTACACTGCTGTAAGCACCGAGGCATCAGCACCTTCGGTGCTTTCATTGCAAATGTAGACGCAGCAGTGGTAATGATAACAGTGGTAGCGAAGGTCATCATGGTAATTGGAGCAGGGGTAATACTGGCATTAAATATTTGTGCCAATTGCAATTCTTATGTTTGCAGCTCATAATTCTGTACAGGGATTTATATGTTCTGGGATTGAACACAAATAGTTTTCAACATTACCTTAAGTGTATAAAAACAACCAAAGTCTGCTGCACATCGTTGGGTATGTGATACTTTAAGACATTCTGTAACTTTACATAATGGATATGTCTGTGGGATACCCCTGTCCCAGTGGGATTTATAGTGCAGTACTCACCATTACAAAGTTAGTGCTTTTGTAAATTACTGTTACGAGCTGGGATTTAATTTAAGAGGAAACACAAGCCCTGTGCCCAGTGTTAATCTGCCACCTGTGGGTCATTTTTGGGAGCAGCTTTAGAAATGCAATGTGGCTCAAGAATTAACTTGTAATAAAGGTAATTCACTATATTTCACATCAGGGGAATGACGCATTGCAATACATTGAAAGGCAGATAATTAGCATATTTGCCCATATATTCCCACATGCGCATGCACTCGCTTTTGTGCTCTCTCTCCCTCTTACCCTCTACCTCTCCTTCACTCTTTCTCTCTCTCTCTCTCTCTCTTTCACTGGTCAACAGTCATAAATCATTTTCTACAGTATAGTACATTACTCTCAGGGTTACAATCTACAGGCGGCCATGTTTTCTCGCACCCCCTCAAGGCCTGTTCATAAATTTCTGGGGATGAATGTTTATGAAACTCCTGTTAATACGTGACTCCCAACTACCTCATAGAGCTTGCCTAATACTTTTACTGTCCCAGTGCCGCTCGGTCGCAAGTAAATCTGAAGTGGCCCTCGGTTAGCCTAGCGTGATTAGCCAGCATTAGCATTAGAGCCCGGCAGAAAGCAGGAAATCACTAACATTAGGGCTGTACTATTACGTTGCCCTATTCCATTTGCCCTGCAGGGACGGAGGAACCCCAGGAGGAGAGCTCGAGTCTGGGGCAGGTCGATGCTTTTAGAGCCGGCAACCTGCAGTGTCTTTACGGCCTTTTTACAGCCGGGTTTGGTTGTAGAGGGAGACGGGAGAGGGCATTTTTAGGCGAGGGTGGGGTTATTAAACTCTGCATCCCATTGTTAGTTTTCCACACTCTGTCTGGCTTTAAAAGGGAGGCTGGCACTATGCAAAAGGCGTAATAGCCTCTACATTTCTTCTTTATTGCATCCTATAAAATCCTCCACTGAAAAGTTTTGAGAAATTGGAGCGGAGATTCTATTGAAGCAAGTGACCTCGACCCCCCCCAATTGAAATGCATTGTCCTTTTTTATTCACCTCTGTTGAAAGTTGCCCTACGGCATTTGAAAAAAAAACATGCTGCCGTTGTGTGGGATATATATATATTTTTTTTTTCTTTTGGAAGAGAATTGTTATATCTTTATAAAGCAAAGCCAGAAGCCATAAAGGTATCGATATGAATGACAGCTTTAATTAAGGATCACTGTAGAACCGCGGAGGCTGCAACAGTTATTGAAAGAGTCTGTTGTGTGTGTGCTGGCACTGCCATCAGTAAAAAGGTGAATGAGGATCCATTAAGGGAGAGGACAGAACTTGCACTGTAAATTTATTACTCTGGCGCAGATTAACGGTACAAGGCGCAACCTGTTCCGTCCTGCAGGTATTATAATTACAGTTAATTACTAAATACTTCGCTTTCTCCCCTCCGTTTTATATAGTGTGTTTTGAGTTGACGCTATAAACTGAATAGAGAGAGTGACAGAACGTGAGAAAGGAGAGATGGACAGACTTGCGCAAATGAAAGCATATGGTGTTGAGTGATTGTCAGTTCTTGGAATGCATTGGCCTTGGTTCAGTCAGGCATTAAAGGATAGTTCTGGTTCATCTGACTGATCAGCAAATACCAAACAGGCATTTGTTTCCTCCAAACAATCCAGCGATTGTCGGTGTTGCATATGCACGTCAGGTAATGCCTGACGCATTTGCTGTTATGTGATCCTTTGTCTCTGTTGTGAAATATCGATATAAAATTGAAAGCCGCTTGGGGAGAACTGATATTTCATCTCTACCATTTCAGCGGTGTTTGGGCAGATGAATGCTGCTGTAGTGTTTAATGTGCTTTGTTGTTGTCTGTCAGGGAATTCATTTGCATATATGAAATTCCAGTTTTCAGTGAATGTCGCCCCTGATTGTCATCTTTCAAGGTTATTATTTGGTTTATGCGAACCCAAACCATATCATTCAGTCTCATTTTGTCATTTTGTGATGGATAGGAGTTATGAATTGCATGAATCATCCTGAGTTTGTGTAATTTTTTTAGGATTGTACTGGCACTGTTTACTGTATGAGAGGCTTATATTCATTAATTTTGTTTCTCCAGATAGGACAGGTGTATTGGTCATGCTTATCTTAATATAATTAATATTTTACTGGGCTTCCTGTCCTCCTAATCCACGCAGTCGGTTAGTAAGACATTGATAAGCCAACGCAAGAGAAAAGCAGGGTTTGTCACTGATCCGGTTCTGTCGGATAAGGTGCTTATTTTATTCTCCAGCGGTCTCAACATCTGAATTCTGCGGTGTATTTTCAAAAATAATCACGCTGTCCTCCGGATTTGCTCATTTTGATGCATGTGAGTGTGTGTGTGTGTTTGTGTCCATCTGAGATCCACTTAATGGAAGGCAGGAGGACTGTATGGAAGTTTCTGGAAAGACGCTCAATATTGGCTGTTTTCGTTCTTCTCTGTACGTCATAACATTTCCGAATGTGGGATTTTATTACTCCTCTCTGCCAGAATCAAGTTAATCATAAATTTAATGATTCGGGCAGTGTGAAAGTGTGACATTTAAAATCTCGTTGCAAAGCGGAAGTTGTGGACAGATGTTTCAGTGATGAAAGCGTGTACTCTCTGTGCTTTCTCAAGCGGACATGCGTACGGGCTCGACAGCCGGGAAGATGAAAGCAGAGCGACCCGGCAGCCAGTGATGACTCTGCAAACTCTCCCACATCATTTGTGTTTTGAAACCAGCAGTCTGGCGGTCTCTTCGTCCTTGTGGTTGTCACGAAACACTCTTGCAACAGTCTGCCACCCTTCTGCATGTCTGTAATGATGGCTTTCCTTGCTTACAGTCAGGCTGCTCCTGTTTTAGGAGACTTATGGGAAAGATGGATAAATTAAAAGGCGGATTTTTTGCGCAGGTGAAATTTCAGCTAATAAGAACCAGCTCCAATCGTTCACCAGCCTTTCCCGACTCCCAAAGGTTCCCCTTTCATCTGTGTGCACCTATTCACCGTGCCATTGTACAGTGTCCTGGGTTACAGTAGCACATGAAAGCCTGGGCTCCTTTTGTCACCCGAACCTGCCATTGACGGGCTGGAGGCTAGAAAGGGCCATTTAGTGATCAAAGTCGTAGCTCGATAGGTTGGAGTCAGTCACATTCTATTATATGTTGTTTTTTTGTGTGTGTCTTCCCCCTCCTGGGGGGTAATTATTACTGAAATAAGGAGATTAATGAGTTGGGGGGCGCGAGGTTAACTCCCCTTTCAGTTGCTGGAGTCAAATGTAGCTGGGCAAACAGCAGGTTATTATGGGTGCGTTTTTTCTCCTGCTGAAGTGCTTTCTAGTGTGAGTGCGTTGAGTAACGTTTGGAAATCATCACTTTTCCCTAGTCTACACACTTATGTAGCTTACCTGGGTAGCCAGTGTTGAGTAAATGGGTGGACGGACCCCCTTCCAAAAGTCCTTTGGCTTGTGATAGCAGATTGTGTTCCCATAAAGTGTCCCAACAGTTTGCCTGGAGTATTTTGTCTGTTTTTTGGACTTTTTTAAAGGATATTGTTTGCTTTTTTTATAGCTTGGTGTTGATCATTTTCAAAAGGCGCCCCAAAACCAAGACAGAATATGGTGTCGAACGAGTCTCACCAGGGCAGGAAAAGAGCGAAATGTTCACGCTCTGCTTCATTCATTCCAGGATTATGTTTCGCTCAGAGAAAAAAGGCCATTCTTAAAAAGACATCTGGATCAATAACCCTTTCTTTTTCGGAAGAGAGAGCAAGAGAATCTGGAAAGTGTTTTTTGAAAGGAGAAGAAAAGACATGGAAACACCCATCAAATTCTTCGTGACAAAAGGTGAAACGGGATCTCCAGTGGCCGGGGGGAAATATGGAGGTGCTACATTATATTGCGGTTCTGCGGGAGGGGGGGGGGGGGGCAAGAATGCTGGGGGTGGCGGATGTAATGTATTCCACTACGCTTTAATAAGTAAAACTGGTTGGCTGTCCAAGGGGAGATTATTTTTGGTGCTTTTTGTGCTCAACCTCTGTTGGTATACCTGGCCCTGCCTTGTCCAGAATATGGAGAAACCCGGAAGGTTTCCAAGGCTGCAGTGGGTGAGGTCAGTCGTCATTCTTTGACGGACGTATTGTCCTGCACAGCGTCCCCCTAGAACAAAGGGTCCCCCCTGCTCGATGTGGCTTGGCTTTCCTCCACCGCCCGCCCCAGGTCCCGCAGTGAACCTGGCTCAGTTACAGTACCTGCTGCAGCAGAACTCAGAGGAGTCCCACCCTGGAGCGAGGGCTCGTGGGAAGGGGGAGGGGTCAGTGACGGGCAGCACCAGTAGGAGAGTAGGTTTGTTTTAGAATGGTTTTTCACTTTTCTAGGAGTGTTTCCGGACTCCCATTGCTTCAGTTCTTTGGAATTCCCTTTTTGTTCAATCTCCCCTAGTGGTAGTTACATTAGCCGTAGCATGTTTAGCTAAGGAGAGGCTAATCACATTTTTGCGGTTTCACGTGTATTATGGTACATTTTTGCCCTTGAGTCCCGGGGAAATGATGTCTTTGTTGCTCTTTCTTTCTCCCAACCTCCCCGCCCCCTTTTCCCCCTCCTCAGGAACCCAGACGGTGACGTTCGGCCCTGGTGCTACATCACCGATCACGATGACGGTATCTACTGGAAATACTGTGACATCCCCAGTTGTCAGAGTAAGTGCTACTCTTTATTTTTCCTCTTCGCACGATGTCAACCGAAGCCCAGGAGCGTGCAATCACACTACGTCTTCGTTTAAAACGCTGAAGTCTGGCAGTGTTTCCTCTCTCGAGTGCCTTTTGAGGAATTATTGTTCTTTTAGATGCCTCTGACGGCATGTCACCAAGCTATTATCCCGGGATCACAATCGTAATTATGGTTCCTGATATGTCCAGACATGTCTCAGCCATGCATCAGCTGTCGGGTGTGCTGTTTCCATGAAAAGTGATACTCGCGCATTTTTGTGTGTGTGTTTCCTGTTGGTGTGCACGGCGCATATGTTTGGGCCATTGCGTGTTTGTTTGTGTACGGTTATGCATGTGTCTGCGTGTTTTGTGTTTGTGTGTCTGCGTGTTGCGTGTGTGTCTGTGCGTGCATGCATGGATGTGCCTGTGTGTGTGTGTGTGTGTGTATGTGTGTGTCTTGGCATGTTTGTCCATCTATGCTTGTGTCTGCGTGTGTGTCTTTACATGTTTGTGTGTGTATGCATGTGTTTGCATGTGTGTAAGTGCTTGCATGTGTATGTGCCCGTGTGTGTGTGTGTGTGCGCGTGTGTGTGTATACGCACCCGTGTGTGTTTGCATGCGTGTCAGAAGCACTCCCTTCAATCCCCCTTCATTATGAAAAATATTCCTGTTATGCTCTGCAGTCATGTATAATTGCCATCTGGTTTTGGAAAGGCTTGGAAAGGGATCCATCCTTCTGAAATCGAATCTTCAGACGAGGCCAAGGCGTTCTTACCCTCCCTCACTTCTCTCGAATATCCCACCGATGTCTGTCTTTCTGGCCAATGGCACGCCTATGCGATTAATTTCAACTTATCGCAGATTCCTCTTTTGATTAAGCTGAATTCATTCCAGTGACTGCGTTTGATTGACATTTGAGATGGCCAGCAGAATGAAGCGAAGTGTGAAGAGCCTCACACAAAACTGGGGAATGGATACAGAATTGTGATTGAGGCAGAATGGGTCACATGGAATGGAACGGCCTTAAAGGAGCTGTGTCACGATTACTGCACATGCTCAGAATTTACATCCCCAGAAAGTGAATCCGCTTGACATGCAAGTCATAATCTGATTCCACCCTTGCCAGTCCATCTTCATTTTGCATTGCGTTTATATATTGTAGCTACTCTGGCATTACCTTTTTTATATAAGGAGCTTCCTATGGAGATTCGAGGAATCAAAGCGCTATTTTAAGCTTTAGACAAGGGGTACAAAGAATGTAAGCTGGTCGCCATTGCCGACGATCATGGGAAAAAAATACCCTCTAGATTTTGACTTGCAGTTGAGTGGATTTACTTCCTTCAAAGTTGTGAGCATGCGTAGTAATCGCGACGCACCTCCTTTAAAATTTACTCGTTTGAAAATTCAGCGAGCCAGGAGATGCAGATATCCAGTCATTATCATGCGGTTGGAAACTTTCTGAGCCACTGCACACTTAATGAGCCTGTAAGATTCTGTGAACCAACTCCTCATTAAGACCGGAAGCTGGATGTGTGTTAAAATATGGGATGTGATGGGTGTCTCAAGGGATCAGATTTTCATTTTGCACAATACTTGTGCTTAACTTGCATTCGTTATAGTTCCCTTGGCTCAGCACCTTCACTCACTGGGAGCTGTGCTTTTTTGTTACTAAAACGTAGAGCTAAAAATATGTCGACGTGTCCACAACTTTTTGTCCATGGTGACCAGAATGCTTTGAGGACCAGGGGGTTTAACTGTTGGAGACTGATGGGAGTTCCAAAAAAACGGTGTGTTGCGTTTGTTGCGCATCATCACATGACCTGGCTCCACCAACCTACAGCTTTGATATCTCTGCATTAAGCCTTCCTTAACTCGGGCTTGTCACATGACCTTTGGCTGGCCACAACTGCCCACCACAACTACTCTTCTGACGGAAGATTGGAGCAGAGCCTAAGGCCTGTTGTTTTGCACCCGTCTTGATGCCAGACAGCGCACAAATGAAGCCAAGCACATGCACCCCCCCCTTCCCCCAGTCATCACCTTCAAAAATCCCACTCAGTCTGTGACTAGAGTTATGACGGACCTACCCCACATGAATGCCCTTTTCACGTCACCTCTATCCCTCAGGCCCAAGGAGAGCTACAGCTGCTCCCATGGAAAAGGCCACAGATAAACTTGTTGCTTTTGGTAGAATATCCTAACCTGTGGTGAATGAAGGCTGCACATCGCTCGGTGCTAACTGCAGTGTGTTCATTGTTGCTGTTGTCTGGCTCCATGTCATAGGCCCTGCCCACTTTAGCCAATGAAGGTGTCACCTCATGAATATGTAATTAAAATATTCTCATTTCAATATTGCATTAATAACCCTCCCGATGAAGGCAATGGTTGGAATGAAAAAAAAAAAAATCATCATTTAATTTCCACTTTATAACTACCTGAAGTTAAATTATGTCATTATTGGTATGTACTTTGAAAAAGTTCAGTATTTTGAATGGAGTAATTTTGTATAAATAAATCTGCAAACTATAACCTTCAACCACCCCTTCCCCCCTCAGTTCTTTTTGGCACTTTGGCGACATGCTTCATTTATCGGCTGATAAACCATCAAATATAGGCAAATACAGTGCCTTGCGAAAGTATTCGGCCCCCTTGAACCATGCAACCTTTCGCCTCATTTCAGGCTTCAAACATAAAGATATAAAATTTAAATTTTTTGTCAAGAAACAACAACAAGTGGGACACAATCATGAAGTGGAACAAAATTTATTGAATAATTTAAACTTTTTTAACAAATAAAAAACTGAAAAGTGGGGCGTGCAATATTATTCGGCCCCCTTGCGTTAATACTTTGTAGCGCCACCTTTTGCTCCAATTACAGCTGCAAGTCGCTTGGGGTATGTTTCTATCAGTTTTGCACATCGAGAGACTGAAATTCTTGCCCATTCTTCCTTGCAAAACAGCTCGAGCTCAGTGAGGTTGGATGGAGACCGTTTGTGAACAGCAGTCTTCAGCTCTTTCCACAGATTCTCGATTGGATTCAGGTCTGGACTTTGACTTGGCCATTCTAACACCTGGATACGTTTATTTGTGAACCATTCCATTGTAGATTTGGCTTTATGTTTTGGATCATTGTCCTGTTGGAAGATAAATCTCCGTCGCAGTCTCAGGTCTTGTGCAGACTCCAACAGGTTTTCTTCCAGAATGGTCCTGTATTTGGCTCCATCCATCTTCCCGTCAATTTTAACCATCTTCCCTGTCCCTGCTGAAGAAAAGCAGGCCCAAACCATGATGCTGCCACCACCATGTTTGACAGTGGGGATGGTGTGTTCAGGGTGATGAGCTGTCTTGCTTTTACGCCAAACATATCGTTTTGCATTGTGGCCAAAAAGTTCGATTTTGGTTTCATCTGACCAGAGCACCTTCTTCCACATGTTTGGTGTGTCTCCCAGGTGGCTTGTGGCAAACTTTAAACAAGACTTTTTATGGATATCTTTGAGAAATGGCTTTCTTCTTGCCACTCTTCCATAAAGGCCAGATTTGTGCAGTGTAGGACTGATTGTTGCCCTATGGACAGACTCTCCCACCTCAGCTGTAGATCTCTGCAGTTCATCCAGAGTGATCATGGGCCTCTTGGCTGCATCTCTGATCAGTTTTCTCCTTGTTCGAGATGAAAGTTTGGAGGGACGGCCGGGTCTTGGTAGATTTGCAGTGGTCTGATACTCCTTCCATTTCAATATGATTGCTTGCACAGTGCTCCTTGGGATGTTTAAAGCTTGGGAAATCTTTTTGTATCCGAATCTGGCTTTAAACTTCTCCACAACAGTATCTCGGACCTGCCTGGTGTGTTCCTTGGTCTTCATGATGCTCAAATGATTAAACAGAACCCTGAGACTATCACAGAGCAGGCGCATTTATACAGAGACTTGATTACACACAGGTGGATTCTATTTATCATAATCAGTCATTGAGGACAACATTGGATCATTCAGAGATCCTCATTGAACTTCTGGAGTGAGTTTGCTGCACTGAAAGTAAAGGGGCCGAATAATATTGCACGCTCCACTTTTCAGTTTTTTATTTGTTCAAAAAGTTTAAAATATTCAATAAATTTCGTTCCACTTCACAATTGTGTCCCACTTGTTGTTGTTTCTTGACAAATAATTTAAATTTTATATCTTTATGTTTGAAGCCTGAAATGTGGCGATAGGTTGCAAGGTTCAAGGGGGCCGAATACTTTCGCAAGGCACTGTAAGAATAATTAAACAACCCATATGCACAACTTTAGTCTTAATATTTACTTACCTTGAATAAGGCGGATGTACGGAATATTGTGGTCCGTATTTGTCCCTTACTACTGAAAACAGTGGAACTTCAGAAGATGCCTGCTCCTCAAAGGGTTAACTGTGTCTCCAGTTCTAACCGCTTTTAGCACGCTTCGTTCCCCCTCTTTACGCCCTGCCCTCCTGTTGCTTTCCTGCAGTTAATAGTGTACCCTGATACCACAAACCCCTCTGAGACATACAGTATATCTAAAATGAATAGCCGTAATGGTACATCAGTAAACCTTTTTTTTCTTTACTGTGCTGGATGCATTTGCCAAGTGTGGATTATACCTTGGCCCTTTGATACAGTGTTTGGGACCGGAGGTGCACACCCAGACCTGTCTGCGTTTAATGTGCTCTGCTCTCGGGGCCTGGTGTGCCATCTAAGGAGATCGTGCTCAGCGCTCGTCTGCTCTCTCTGGTCTGCTGTCTCTGGTCATGTCTTCTGGCCCCAGGACTGGGTGGGATGGGGGTCGGACGGTAAAGAGGGAAATGAGAGAGGTTATGAAGGAGATTGGGTATAATCAACAACTGGGAAAAAAAACTGAGTATATTTTATGGAGACTTCAGCCCTTAAGTGAGTTCAGTCACTCTCTCTATCTCTCTTTCTGTCTCTCTTTGTGTCTGTCCCTCTCTCTGTATCTCTGTGTCTCTGTATCTCTCTTTCTCTCTTTGTCTCTATCTCTGTCTTTCTCTCTTTTCACACTTTTTCTCACTCTCCTTCTCTGTTTTGTTGTCTCTGTCTTGGTCTCTTCTCTCTGTCTCTCTCTCTGTCTCTCAGAACTCCCCCTCTCCCTCCTTCACTTCCTCCTTCCTCTCCACTAGTCTTTTAATGTTTATTTTTATTCTACTCCGCTCTAATCTCATTAGTTGATCTGACACCAGAAGGCTGGATGATGCTGAATTTAGCTCCTGCTGCAGACTTGCAGCTCCCCCGTCCCTCTGTCCTCTGTGCGCCGGCTCGCTAAAGGCCGTCTGCGCTTGTTCTTGTGACCCTGTGTCGCATGTCGCGACATCCGCTAGATGTCATCGGCCGCATCTCTTCGCAGCAGATGTAATCAAAAACATCGTATTCCAATGCGAACTGCTCTGGTTTCTCTCCGAATCCCAGCCCCATCAGCTGAGCCAGTGTCCGGAGCGGTTTTACAGCTGCCGGGAACTTGGGTCTGTATCCCTGGCCGGTTGGGCGGACGGCACCCTGAGAGAGACGTTTCGGTCCACTGGTGATTTATTGGGGCTCATTGCCCCGCTCTTTGTCTTTCTTTGGAGGGTGCTGGATGGTCTCTGCTCTAGGTACTGGTGGGTAATGGGGTGTGAAGAATGTCTTATAAATCACTGTTCTGCCCCCACCCTGTCTACACTTCATCCAAAGTTACTGAAGAACCCCGTCAACACCCAGCACACACTCTCCACCGGTGTTGCTCACACTGGACTGCATGCTCTTTGTGTGTGTGTTTCTGTGTATCCAGGAATAAGTCTGTGTGTGTGTGTGTGTGTGTGTGTGTGTGTGTGTGTGTGTGTGTGTGTGTGTGTGTGTGTGTGTGTGTGTATGTGCAGGAATAAGTGATTTTTGTGCTTGAGTGTGCGTGCTTTGCCCAATCCGAGAACTATATTCAAGGCTTTCTCGTATGTGACTCCCTATTGAAGAGTCAGGAGAGAGAGACAATTCACGGCTCTCCTCTGAAGCATGCACCTGTCAGCCCCTGCATCTTTACTCTCATTGGTTGAAACTTTTGCAAGTTCAGAACGAGGGCGGAGGATACCCGTACATGAGCAAGCCTAGAATCTCACTGACGAGCGCCCGCCTGGCCAACAGGAGGCGCTTGAGCAACGAACAAGGCAACTATTTTTAATAACCCTTCCCGGCAGTCCCTTCCCAATTTGCATACCCGCAGCACTATAGCCAATCATGTGAAAAAGCTGCCAACCACTGCCGGTTGGTACAACCAGGGATCGAACCCGCGCCGTGGTAGTTCACTATTGCTCCACGAATGCGGCGCCTTAACCGAGTGAGTTTACCAGGCAGCTGTGTGTGTGTTTTTATGTGTTTAAGTGCATCAGTTTCTATCTGCGCTTGAGTCCTAACCAGGATCAGTGAGACTGTATTCCTCATGAAGTTCATTCAGAAGTGCTTGTCAAATCCACACAGTGTCTAGTCTAAGCTGGGAGGTTATCAACCTTCTCTGCTTCAAGGACCAGCACTCAGGCAGAAAGACATCCAGCAAATTATATTTTGAAATATTTATCAAAATGTACTGTTCTCTCAGGTCCCCAAATTAGGGACCGAAATACCGTCGCAAAACACTAGTGCTGACAGCGTCGCAGATCAAATCTGGATGTGTGTAAATCCATTCCTTCATTATTCTCACAGGAGATGATGGTGCAGCTGTAGCTCTGTTGTCAAAAGACAAATCAGTAACCTCTGGATGTGGTGGGGGTTTGTGCCCGTTAAGGAAAATCAGCTCAATTGAAGTTAAACCCCATAGGAAACTGGCAGTTTCATCATGTCCGGTTAAGAACAAGCACCTAGCTTTGACGGGCCCCACGAGGAATGATCTCCCTTGAGGAAACCAATCTGGAGGAGGTATGGGGGGAATAGTGGTCAGTTCACTCGTTAATGCATTTTGCATGGAAAGATGTGGGCTATTTAAACCATATGCAAAATTGTGCTCGCGATATTAAAGTCAGGGTGAGACTAAAGCCAATGAACTTATTTTGTATTTCCCCCTCACAGAGAAAATATCCCTCCCCCATTCCTTCGCATGAGACTCCGCCACCATCTTGTAGGCATTATGTATGGGGTGCCTAACAAAAGTGCAAATCATGAAGGGAAAGAGAAGGATATGTGTGATATTTCTTTTATGTATTTTCTTCAAACCTTTATTTGAACGGGGAAGTCCTCTGAGATCTATCTCATTCGCATTGGTGTCCTGTTAGCAGACATAATCACATTATTATAAAAACATGAACAATATTCAATATTTTACACCATAAAATCAGCATACAGCAATACCTCTAGTATTTTCAACTGATTGCATTATGTCAACAATACTGAAAACAAGTCTTCCAAGTCTTTTACCACATGTTTGAATTTCTCTGATGAGATTAAGGCATCCAATCTAAAAGTCTCTTTAAACCTATTCTATGCTCCAAGAACACAATGTCTAAAAGCCGTTTTTCCAAGCTCAGTGTTGACTCAAGAACATCAATTTATGAAAGATGTCAGATAATTAAGTAACTTATGTAAGATTGCTTTGAAGAATGGCTGGCAGTTCTGCATTCTTGCATGGCTTGGGATGGCCAGCCCACTGCCTGACACAGAGAACAAAGATGCAGTCTAAAATTATCTCCGGTTATAAAGTGAAGTGCTGTATGATAGACAACATCAAGCTGTTTTCATTTGGTGGGGGCAGCATGTATATAGACTATAGTGCCGTAATCAAGAACTGACTAGAAAGTAGATCGAATTAAAATCTCCATATTATCACGTGAGAAACATGATCTATGTTTGTTAAAGAACCCATTTTTTCTAATCTTTGCTATCAGCTCATCAGTGTTTGTTTTAAAAGGGAGCTTTTCATCAATAGATATCCCAAGATACTTGTCAGAGCCATCCAAAAGTGTAGTTTACTTTCCCTCAGTGAACAGGAAGAATGAAGAATTGTGTAAATTTTGTTTTCACTACATTTAAAACAAGTGAGTGGTGTAAGGAATCAAAGGCTCTCTGCAAGGCAGATAAGGCTTCATTTAATGAAGTAGAAGTATAAAGCTCTGTATCATCATCATAGAAGTGCACCTTGCTGGCAGATCCAAAAGAAATTGTATTAATATACAAAGCTAAAAGTTAAGGTCCAAAAATCAAACCTTGTGGTATGCCTTTTGTGATCTGGAGAAGAGTGGATCGAGTACAGTCAGCAACAATATATTGAGTTTCATTTGAGAGGTAGCTTTCAAACCATTGGAAAGCATTCTGATCCAGGCCCACAGAGGCTAGTCTACCTATTAAAAGTATATGATCGAATGTATCAAATTCCTTGGATTGATCAATAAGCGAGGCAGGACAGTGTGACCCACCGCCAAGTGCATGTAAAATATTATCCACAGCAAGAGATGTTGCGGATACAGTACTGTGACCAGATGTAAAAGCAGACTGAAAAGTATTCAAAATGCACTTTGTGCTCAGAAATGAATGAAGCTGGCAGTATAACATGTCTTTTTTTACGAGAAACTCCTCTGGCTGGGATTTGCTCCCAAAGAAATGACTGTAGACTGACAACGTTTATGTTGAAAAGTTGTCTGGGGGAATCAAAATGCAAGCAACAAAACGCTGGCACTGCCCCAGCTCTTTTTGTTGACGCAGCCCCTAGTATCCCCTTCAGTACATTAGATGCAAACGCCTCTGTTGCAGTCCACAAAACTACCAAACTGGGCTAAAGCAATAAATATGCCGTTTGCGAAAGGCCAAAATTGTGAATAACATGATTGTCACACAGTGATTTGCAAAGGCACGAACCAGAGCCTTGACATGTCGAGTCTGACCAGGAGGCTCCTAATGTACCTTCAAAGACACGTTGTTGACAGCTCAGGGTCTAAATCAGCCCGGCCTTACTCCTGGAGATCGAAAATCCTAAAGGTTTTTTTTTCCTAAACATTGAAAATTAGAGCTCTTTCAGCAGCAAGAGGTGTCATTGAGCTGCTGAGTCAAGGAGTCCAATTTACCAATTTATTGATTGAATTGGTTAAAATTTACATGATGATCTCCAGGAACAGGGTGGGCAGGTCTGGTCTAAACTCAGGGATTCCCTTTGATGAGGAGGTTTCATTGTCAGTTGTCCATTGCACCTACTAAAGGTGAAACGGGTATCTGAGCATGAAGTCTCTCTCTCTCTCTCTCTCTCTCTCTCTCTCTCTCTCTCCCCCCCCCCTCCATCTCTACCTCTCTGTACCCTTCTACTCACCTCTCTCTCTCTCAGTCTCTCTCCAACAGTAGAGGAAAATCTACTTTGTTGGTTTTTGACATTCCATCCCTGTCTATTCCCTCCAGGTCTTTGCATCTTTGCACCACTAAATTACGGCTCTCTCTCTGCATGTTTAGAGAGCGAGAGATGGAGAGATTGAAAGACAAAAATATCGAGAGTGAAAAGCACTGAGATGAGACAAAAACGTTGAGCTATAAGGATAGAAATAGCGAGTCAAATGGAGTGAAAGATTGAAGTGTAGAGAGTGAGTGGGAAAGATCGTGCGTTAGAATCAGTGTTAGGGGGAAAGAAAGGCCTCCAGCACATTCCACTCTCCGGACTTTCTGCACTGGTCTGTTCTTGCGGAGCCTCATCCGCACCTTCCCAGGGCCCTGGGGTATCAGTGACGCAGCCATCGCTTTCACAATCAGTCCCAGTCAGGAGAATCCTTGAGACGAGCCCAATCTGCCTGTCCACCTTTCTGCTGATAATAAGGGCTGTCCGCCCGCATATGTCAATTTTTAGTGCTGACCAGCAGGTTGAAAGCATTTTCATTAGACTGTTGTTTTCCATTGCGCATTTATGGCTTGAGTGGAATCATTTCTGGTTGCACACAAGACATTAACGGCTCTGCGTTGTATCGTTCGAATGTTCTTTGTTATGTGCTAGAGGTGGAAAGTCCTTGGGACTAAAAGTAACGCAGTGGAAAAGCGCAACGAGCAAAAACACAAAGTGGAATGAAAATACGCTGCAAATGTGCTGGACGTAAAACTGACATTTGCAGTCGGGTGGTTGTGGTTATGCTGCTTTTTGTACCTGCGCACCTGAGCAGTTTTCGTTGTGATGCATCGCATGTCTGGCATGTTTAGGGAGCTCCTGCTACAGCCATCGGCGATGCTTCCTCACTGTTTGTTTTCCAGAATTACTGTCAATTTGTGATTGACAAGCGGTTGAAAGGCCACATATGTCACTGTTTCAGGAGCAGGTAACGCTGCCTTTTTTCTGATGTGGGGGGGAATACTTGTGTTGTAATGCCCAGAGCCACAAGAGATGCTGCTGGCTTATCAGGGGTATCGCATTTACCTGTTAGACATAAATTAAGTTTAAATATGATAAAGATGGAATATTTTATCTTCCTGTGTTGTAACCAATACATTTGATGTGTCTATATATACATATTTAATAGCATATCAGAGAAAAATATTGCTTAATAAAGTAGTTGCTGCAGTAGTATTGTGGCTGTGTTGGAGATTAGTGATGTAAATTAGTAATTTGAATAACACTTATCAATTTTGTGGCATTAATCCTGATGGGTAAAAATTGGATGCTTAATCAAGGGAAATTGTTTCAGAGTATCCCATTACCACTTGATATAGCCATTAATTAATTTAACGCCTCAGCCGTTTGTCATTCCGCCACTTGAACTGATTTTAAATTGACCCAAATAAACATAAGGAAACATGAGCCAGACACCGGGCTCCAATCTGAAATACAAACTTTAGTGGACCCGTCCTCCACTGCAGCAGTTTACCCTCGGAGCCTGGAAGTGATAACTATTGAAATAAATACCCTGTCACAACTGCCATTACTGTACAAGGACTTAAACGCTCAAGGTTGAATGTGGATTGATTTAGATAGGCGAGGGCAGCCTCTAGACACAGACTCATTTCCATTACCGGGGGTGTATGCAGACAAGATAAGGCATTTCTCTGCAGGAAACTCAATTACAGGGTATCGGTTGAGCGTGTCAAGCACGGTCCCACAGAGGGGGGGGGGGGGTCGGTTTGCACTGCTGAAAGTCTTCTCCTCGCAAGTGAAACAGTTCCTTGTCTCGCGAAGCGCATTAAATCTCACCACATGCGACATATGAGAATTCCCAGGGACCTGAGGGGGTGGAGGGGGGACAGTACTCCACCCCCCACCTACCTCACCATCCCAGCTAACACCACACACCCTCAGGCCCAGCAGATGCTCGACTGCTGCAGCCTATTCATCTGCTTGGCCTCTTAACTGCTGGCTGGTCTGCTTGTTAACATGGGCTTCTGGTGCTTCATTACAATGCGGGGCTTGTATAACCAAAATATTGTGTTTGGTCCCGTCCCATGAAATACCAGTGGCTCTACAGAAAATTTTGCGTAATTTTTTTGTATCGTTTTCATAAACAAGGATTAAGTTTAGTCTTGGGCTACACTATTTGCTTGGAGAAATCACGATAGTCTGTTCGCATTGGAATATTTTTTCAGTTATACAAGATTCTTGAATGATTGTATGGTTCTTCAGGTTATGATCCCACTGCAGATGGAGCGCAATGCTGGGCTTCATGAATGCAGGTTCATGAATTTCCCAAAAATTGATTGAAATTTCTTTTGAGTGGTCAAGAGAACGGACTGTAAACGCGAAGAATATATTGCTGGGAATCTGGTGAGTCCATATATTCTGTGGTCAAGGCCATTGTTCTCGCCCTTGTTTCCACCATATTGGCATCGTGTGAATATTTTTACTTGGTTGGAAGTGATGTAAACAAGCGCATCCCTCAGCCCAAGAGGAATAAGGAGTCACATTCCTTACTTTTGCTCTCATTCTTTGCAAGACTTGGTTCATTTCACCCTGGGATTTTGAAGAAGCCAAGTTGACAAAAGGTCAAATCCTGTTGACCACCATGGCAATACTCTTGCCTACAGTCTTGAAATTGGATTGTTTTTCTTTTCCTGGCAGTATTTGAGAGAAGCACATGACTTAGTTTGCTTTACTGTAAAACTAGCTTGAGTTTCTGTGGTTTTCCTGATCAAGAGACTTTGGCAGAAAAACCTCAGCCTGTTGACCAACACTACTGTCAGACTAAATAAATCAGTTTTCTTTCAGTCTGATGCTTACTTTCATCGTTAGTCATCATGCTTACTGCTTCTGGTAGTGCTTCACACATCCTTTTTTATCCAACAAGTCCAGCGTATTCAAACCTAAAGTGAAAGGGAAGGTTAAAGCTAAAATTTGGTCCCTGAGGTTAACGGTGAAAACGCATCCATGTAAACTTGCTGTACACAATTATGACCTCAGTTGAAAAGGTCAAGTTTGAATGCAGCCTCTGTCTTCATTTTTTTGTCTGTGGCAGTGAGGCTGATATGTGTTTCGCCTCATAATTTGCGTGTTGGCCTAGCTTGGCGGAACAGGTTTTGGGCCTCCCTTGAGGATGGGGAGTGGGCGGGGAGGGGGGCGAATCTGATCCCTTTTAACAAGCTTCACTCACCTGTCACAAGCCCCGCCCCCATCGCAGGTGATCTGAGCTGCTTTCTGTCAGACCTTGGTGACCTTTATCTGCCTGTCCCTGGGGGGAAATTCCTAGCCCTGTTTACGCTCCGGTACAAACGCCCGGTAAGGCTGGCTCCTCTTGTTGCCACGGAGATGCTGGGGAGTGCCCTCCAGCATTTGGGCTACGGCGTCGTTGCTGTTTTAAATATGAAAGTATTTCATATTATGCACAAAAATAATACTAATTCTATTTTTTCATTTTACTGAATGTCCCTTATAGGCTCCAGTATTGGAGAAAGTATAGTTCATGAGAATGAGACTCCTCCTCTTGAGGTGACACAAATGAATCATCAATCCAGTTCAGGAACGTCTAGAGGATTCTTGAAATATTCATATTGATGGGTGGAGAAAATGACACGACCCAGTCTCTAGGGTCTGTAAGTACACTCCGGTGATTCTTCTGAGGTTGGGTTGCCCTGTGCATTTTTATTGACGAACCTGGATTCCTGACATGTCCAGCAGTCTTGCTCAAGCTCGCTGCAGGTTTTAAATGATGTGGTTTAACATTGGCAGGCATATTAGCCCGTCAAATGGAATTAATAGAGGCAGGAATTCAGACTCCCTTTGGGAACAACAGCAACTTAAGAACACTGTGGAGTTCACGGCCAGTTCTTTTTCTGGTATTTTGTGTCTTTCTTTACAACAAAAATGATCAAAAATTCTTGTGTAAGCTAGTGTTTTCACAAGTACAGCACTGTAATTTAGTTCTGCGCAGTCTGGCTGTTGCGCTTTGTTGTGTGTTTTTGCAAAGACACTACACGCAGTTCTTGTCAGTACTGACGTCAGCATGGGGGCTTTACTTAGACTTCTGAAGGATATCATTATGTCTCCATATGTGTGACCTTTGAGACATAAAGGAGAGTGGATTGCATGGGGGCAAACACATCAGTCATATCATCAGGCAGGCTGCTCTGCAGTAAGGTGTCCTTACAAGTAAGTCGTTTAGTTTTGTAATGAGGATGGTAATCTTTTTTATTCATTCATTCATTGTTTCAAGCAGTTTGCTTTAAGTTACTTTCTGCTTGTGGGACTATGTTACCCCATTTGAAAATCTTGAGATATTAACAATTCCTGTCTTGTCTCATATCTTTTACTCGTTTAGCAAAAAGGGAATAGAAATAAGATATTACAAATCATAATGTTAGCTATAATGCTTGTCAAAGTGTACAATTTTTCTACTGTCATTATTTTGTGGGGTGTTGCAGCTTTTTTGATTGTTTGATCGGCAAAGACCTGTTTGTCTGAACCAGCCCCAACTCCCTCCCCACACACATGCAAAAAAGGCCTCTTAGTGACTAATCCCCTCTCCATTGCTCTCTATTGTCAGGAATGGCACTCGGGCGACCGTGGGCAAAGCGTCTGCGGCACGAGCAAACAAACAAATTGACCTCTGCTCCGCCCATTTGGGCACCTGTCAAACGATGGGGTTTAATGGCTGCACTGGGCAAGGTTTCTACCATATTCAAAGCACGTCCTCAGTTTTAATAACATATGCTAACAAAGACCAGAAACATGATAATGCTGCTGCACAACATTCCTTCTTATAAGCCCACTGTTAGTAATGATGGGCACATTATGATATGCTGCCCTCTGTCCATCTGCCTGTCTATTTGACGAGTATTCTTGGAAATGCAACTTGTCCTTTCATTTTTTTAATGGATAGTCTCCACGTTAAAGTCACATAAGGTGCCCTCTTGCGTTTTGAGAAGTCAGATGTTTATTCCTCTTTCCAATATCAACCTGGTTAAAGATACTACTCTTGGACTTTTTTGTGGATTCTTGGATTATCCAAGGTCATTGTCAAGGTCATTTATTAAATGTCCCAGAAGGGAGATTTGGTGTGCAGCAAAAAGTAAAACAAGATATAACAGGCATCAGTAAAACATAGTCATTCTGAACAAATAGACATATGGTACGAATCTACAGGAGACAGCTAAATACAGGTCACTGGGTGCAGTAGAACCATAGAAAAGCAGCGTTTCATGCTGTGGCGGCTCAGTCTCAAAATTTAAGAAGAAAAACATAATAAATAAAAGAGAACAAATATATATAAAATTATTAGGATAAAATAAATAGATAAGATACATAAGATAAGAGCAGCACTTATTTTACTATTGGTAATAGTAAAATAAAACTAAAAGGTGGCACAGGATATAACAAGTTACCTCCTCCTCTCCTCAGCATTTCGGGCCTGGATAGAAACAGCACGAAGGAAAATTTATATTGATTTCTGGTGGCTAAGGGAGCAGATAGGCGAAGGCCAGAGGGAAGTAGCTTATACCCTGAATGCAGAAGGTGGGACTCATCTGTGCGGATGAACTTGGCCTTTTCCAGCACTTGTTTTTTATAAATGTCATGTAAGCTGTTGAAGTTTGCTCCAACTATTTTTGAAGCCATTTTGACAATCCTCCTGAGGGAGTTCTTGTCTTTATTTGAGAGGTTTCCGTACCAGCAAGTGATGGAAAAGGTGATTACAGACTCGATAAAAGCACAGTACAACATTTTCATAAGAGTCTTATCAACCTGAAATTTGGCGAGCTTCCTGAGACAGAATAGCCGCTGCTGTCCTTTTTTGCATAGTAGTTCACAATTTTGATCTAATTTCAGTTTGTTATCGAATGTGGTACCAAGGTATTTATAGTGGGAGAGCAGGTCTACTGACTGACCGTGAACTACGCTGCTTAGAGGAGCTGGGGAGGTTCTTCTAAAATCAGCACAGATCTCTTGTGTTCTAGAGACGTTGAATATAAGAAAGGCTTTGTCGCACCAAGATAAAGAATCTTTAAGAACTTGACCATGCTCAACGTCATCATCGCTGAGCAGGCTGACGATTACATAGTCATCCGCGTACTTTAAGATGAATCTATCAGCGTGGTGGCTGACACAGTCATTTGTGTATAAGATATATTAGAAAGCAGATAAAACACAGCCCTGGGGTGAGGCGGTCGAAGATGTTAAAAAACTAGTTAGTGTTCCATTTACTCTTACTTGTTGAAGTCTATTTGTAAGAAAATCAAAGACCCAACCAACAAGATAAGCATCCAAACCAAAGAAGTTGGTTCCTTTTCGGCAAGGACATGAGGCTGGATCGTATTGAAAGCCAATGAGAAATCAGTAAAAAGCAGCCTGGCGTGACTGTTACTCCCCTCTAAGTGCTTAAAAAGAAGGTTGAGTAAGGTGATAGTGGCATGTTGAACACCTCTTTTAGTTCTGTATGCAAATTGAAGAGGGTCTAACAGACCCTCAGTTTTAACCAGGAGCTCATCTTTGACCAGTTTCTCAAATTGCTTCATCACTAATGAAGTTAACGCAATGGGCCAAAGGTCCAATAATACTCTAATGTGCTGTGTGCATCGTTGGTGGATAAAAGAAGGTTCCTTTCGAAACTGCCCTTTTCAATGGCAGCCATATTGAATTTGTTTTCAGTGGATTTTGTCAAGAACATCTGATTAAATTCAAATTTGTTGTGTATATTGGGGGTTGTATATAGGGGGTGGGCTCAGCAAGGTTCCTTTCAAAAATGATTGTGCTGGGATTTTTCATGGCAGCCATCTTGAATTTGGTTTCCATCAATATCAAGGACAGTGCATGATCAGGTTTGAATATTTGTGTGCTAAGGGTGGATTCAGGAAGGTTTTTTTTTTTTTTTTTTCCAAGAATGGACATGCTGCAATTTTCTATATCGCCATCACAACAGCCATCTTGACTTAGGTTTCTGTTCTTTGTTGATTTGTAAGGGGTACAATTTAACCAATTTGCTCCGCGCGTGTTGGGATGAGAAGAGGACGGTACCTTTTGAAAAGGTAATTGGGATTTTTCATGTAGCTGAGTGTCAGTCAGACAAGTACCGAAGGGTGTTGTCAGTGCTTCTCGCAGTGCCCACTCAGGAATTTATGCACTCAATCTCTGCTCTTAAACTGCTGTTTTGGAGGCATATGCTAGGCCTCATGTTGGTCTTGTTCATTTAGATTTTTTGTTTTTGTTTTGTTAGCTATTTTCCCTTCTAATATAGGATTTAAATGTGCAACTTGCTGCACAGTTCTTTATAGATGCTTTCCAAATTAAGGCTAATTTAAAAGTTATCTGTTATGATAATGGTATACCATGCAAATTTCATTGGAGTTTGAAGCGTTGACAGACGGACAAGCAGTTAAAAGCATTGGGACACAGTGCTGGAGTGGACTGGCAGAATGTGGCTTACAATTGATTACACTACAGTGTTGCTTCTGGATAGATTTTCTGTTGCTGAGAAAAACACTCATCAGCAATTTGGTAATTTTGAAAAACATTTGTTTGTTTTGTTTTAATAATTTTCTCAATAAGTATGTGAAAATTAGAAATGAAGACTTCTAGCATTCAAGTTTATTGAGCCCGCTAGTGAACCCGAAGGTACTTTTCATATTATGTGAGTTACCTTATGACGTTATGTTCAATTAATTGCCTCCCACTATACTTTTCGCGTTACACACCTAACACTGTATATCATCATGTAGAGCTTAACACCTGCAAAGATACCACAATCATGTAACTGTTTTTACTGACAGCATGCCTGATTCTGGGCGTATTTAGAGTGTACCTAAGCTCTTGTTGTGTTTTTTTTTTTCTTTTTTTTGCGAGAGAGGGAGGGGTTGCTGGAGGGGAGAGAAAAAAAAAGTGAGTATTTCATGTTTTGAGAGCAGGTGGTGAGGGATGGAAGCTACTCTTTGGAGAGCAGTTGGCTTCAGTGGGATAAGCCTGCCTTTCCGGAACTTTCCATCTGGATGAGCCAAAGAGTGGCTTTCCCTGACCCCAGCCTGATACACATGGGAACATGGGATCTCCCCGCACGACTGACGATTCCTCACCGCTTTTATTGCAGGGCTCGGCTCTAGAAAGCTTCTAATTATTCATTCAAAGCAAAATTTCCTCCTCCTTTAATTAGGCAGTTAGTCATTCGGTGGCAGCCTGAGGCAGTGGCATTGATCGGCTAACGCTCAATCGTGTTGTAACACAGCCCCATAAGGGCCGAGACGACGCAAACCCCTTTTGAAATCTTATCCCATAAGATGAGTGGACATCTCTGAAGTCTCGCCTTGATGTTCTTTTTTCTCCTTAACAGTAATGAAGACCTGTAATTTGTGAGTTTAGTCAAGAAAGAAAGCATGTGCTTGAGTCGAACTGAGTGAAATTAATCAGGTAATTTGTCATTTCACATTTTTCATATGCTATTTACGATTCTTCTGGCATAAAATTGTTTGGATTTCAAAGGAATTCGCACTAGAGAAAAGTCCTCTCGAAAAATAATATTCCTCAAAGCTATTTATTTTAATGCGCCGTGAATCTTAAAGGGTGTGCTGTTTGCTTATCTCCTGGAAACACGCTCGCGTGCACGCACAAACAAGCGCTTGCATGCACACGCTGGCGCATTCTCACACGCACAAACAAGCACACACTCTCATTTATAATTCAGGAGAGCTTGTTATGGTGACTGAACTCTCAGTAATGAATCCCACTAGCAGCTTTCATAAAGCTGCAATAAATAGACACGTGGAGGACGACTTTTGATTTTCAGATAATAAAGCAAATGCTGGCACGTAAAACAGCCATGTCTTTCTCGCCGAACAAAAAAAATCTCTGTGGGGAATTACTATGCATAAATATGTCAGTTATAGGTACTATTCCAAACATTAAATTATTCTTCACATGTAATTTGTAGATGGGGAACTCAGCCGCTTTAAAATTTATAAATGATTTTGACTTGTGAATCATTGCTAGGAACTAGCTTGTCTTCCCTTTTTATAACGTCTTGGAAACTAATTCTTCGTGTCAAAGTAATTTTTATTCCTGTGTCTTTGCATTTGCAGACCATGCTGTAAATTACGGGCTTGCTTGAGCTCCTTGGTACACAACCAGCGCTGAAGTAGGCATCAAGTGAAACTGTTTCTGTTCAGCATTTAGAATTTCATCATCCTACTTGTAACTTATGACATAACCGAACATCATGCCCATATGATCTCCAAAACGGAACATGAGCCATAAAGTGCACGCTAGAGGAATTATCGTTTCTTCTGTCCTGAAGTTGTATGCAGTTAAAAATGGGATGATGAAATTCTGTTACACAGTTAACTGTGCAACGTTAGCGTTACGATGTTTTATTGTCGCTAATGATGGAAAGCAGGTCTGTTAAGAGAAGACAAAACACTGTGCTGGTGAACTGCAGGCAGAAGTAAGCTCTATCTGGGGCTTTTAACCCACAGAAAGGACATGGCCATGGAGCTGATATTGTTTACTTATCCACCGGCAATATGTCCTGCTTATACCCCAATTGCTAGCTGACCATTATTTGCTATTTTCTACTGAATTCTTTGCCTCCTACTGGGGAGGTAAATACAGAGAATGACCATAAAACAAGCTTCCTTACTCTCTGTCAGTGAAAAGTTTTATGATGTTGCCTCTGTTCTTCAGGGACAGAATCTTTTTTCACCTTCCTACGCTTGAGCGAGCCTGAGGTTCATTATCTGTAGGTAGCTACTTTGCCGAGAGGGACGCATTGTTTTGAAAGGTCCATTGGATGGGCCTTCTTATTAACCATGACAGGTTATCCCCCATCCTCTCGTTCCTCAAAGACAAACCCCCCCTCCCTCCCCGTTTTCCCCTCTCCTCTCTCCTTTCAACTGAAAATAGCCCTCGCGGAGCAGTTTGGGGCGTGGCAGCGGGAAGAAGGCCGACTTTTTAGCGCAAATGTGTTTCGCGAAAGAGGCAGAGAGACGCCCACGGCCTCTTTGCGACGCTCTCCAGATGTCATCACAATTTATGCCTGTAATTTACCGGTTTTTTTTTAACGGTACTGAGGAGAGGCCGACGACCGAGGGTTCTGGCTCATGCCCTGCCAAGCGCTGATGCCAAGACTGCGCCGTTTGATGTTGTTTTGTTTGTTATCGCCGCTCTCTGTATTTTTTTTTCTGCTCTATTTCTCCCTCACGCCGTCTTCTGATCTCTTCAGCAGGCCTGCCAGCTTTATTTATGCTTTCCGGATTGTCATCTTGGCCCCTCTTGCTGTATAGTCCCCCTCCTCTGGTGCTGAACCAGGGGCATGTGGGGGTCCTGGCTGCCACAGGCCCAGTTTGGTGCTTTTAACCCCTGTCTTTGTGAAAATATAACAATATGCACTCAGACACACGCGACCGCACACACATCCTCACACTCGCACTCGAGCACGAACGTGCACACCGACCTAAGCGCACGTTTGCTCACGTGGTCATACTCGAGCACCCGCACGCGCATGCACGCACTCCTTCAAACTCACATTCACAAATGAGTATGTGCGCAATCATGCGCTGTCACCAGTGAACACACAAGTATACACGTGCGCAAGTGTTCGTTCAACCGATGACACGTACACACACTCGTGTAGTCGTATTTGTGAGGACACTGTCTTGACTCACCTTCACTCTCTACAGCCTTTCCCAAACCCCAACTGAAACCCAATTATGCCCAACCCTAACCTTACCTTAACTGTTACCGTAACCCTAACCTAACTAACCCTAACCCTGACAAATTTTTCGAAACCTCTGTGAGGAACCCCCCCCCCCCAAAAAAAAAATGTCCTCACAACATTGTGGTTTCTTAGGAGTTGGTTCTTACAAGTATAGCTATACTGGCCCAAACACTTGCACTCTCCCTCCCTCTCACACACACACACACTCACACATACACACACGGCCCTTCCGCTTGATGAAATCCACGCTGCATAGCGGGATTTCTGGGCCCACAGGCAGTGCCTGTTTTCTGAGAAAGGAATTTTCTTATGTAAGTGGCAGAAAATATTGACGTTTTTCACACCTGCGCTGCAGATGTGCAGTGAACGCTGTGTTTGTGCAGCAGTGGGGATTTTGGTCGATTAATGTTTCCTGGGCCGCTCGTGTTATCGCTGTATCCTCTGGCAGGCACTAAGCTGCCTGTTTTTAAAGTGCAGGAGGCAGGTTAGCTGACGATGTGCAGTACGGAACATGAAGCGCTTCTGTGAAGAGAGGAGGTGGCTTTACCCTCTCCATGGCCTGGCACAGCACTTCCCCTGCTTTGAAGGCACAGGGGATGTGTTTTTTTTTTTTTTTTTTTTTTCTTTAAGAAGGCCGAGGGCGGGGTGTGGTGTGGGGTTGTGGGGGGGTTAGTCTTTAAGCTTAGCCAAGTGTTGGTCTGTATCACCTACTCAACTCACTCTCTCCCTTGTCTCTGAGTGCTGAGGAAAGCACTAACTGACGTCACCATAGAAGTGTTGTTACGGGATCAACAAAATAATGTTCATCTAGGAGTAACTGTATAGATGAATAACAGTTTTGATATCTCTGTGCTGCACTTCAGAATGTCATGAGATTTAGTTGTCTAAAGTTAGCTTGCCAGCGTTGGCAGGCTTTTCATGCAGATGAGCAAAGACTTGCTGTGATGAGTTACCAGGAAAACCCAAAATAGTTTCTGCCTCGCAAATTTTATGTAATTTTCACATCACTTTCTCTTTTAAATTGCTCACCTTGGGGGATTTTGTTAGTTCAAACTGCTTGCCAAAGGTCCTTGCAAGCCGTGTGCATTGCATGGTTGTAAAGCCATCACGGTTTAATGATGTCATCATTGCACAGCTGCTATTCATTGGTGGACTACAATTTTACTCCTGCATGAGAATTATTTTGTTCGTTCTGGATGTTGGAACAATACTTAATCAGCAATATCAGATTATGCACCAAAGACCCCTGAGCTTATTTCACTCTGGATGTGTTCATACTTTTCACGTGGGCTTCTTAGATATTTTGTTTGTTGTATTGTTTGCTTGACCATTTGTCTGGTCTTTCATATGGAGTGTGTTGTATTTCTCCAGAGTGCTATACTCCGCATACACTTCACTCACCCACAGCTGTGCACCACCTACACAAGTTCTACTAGAGCATCTGCCTCGTGCTCACGCGAGCCCCATGTTAAAGGCCTCAGATCTCCCCGATCAGCGTCGTAATCTGTCTGCCGTTGGCCTCTCACTCGCACAGAAGAGCCTCAGTGCTGTACACTAGTCTCCCCAGGAAGTGCTGAAGTCCATTAATCCCACATAAAGTGCCCGCGTTTAACGTTGCCGTAAAAGCGATAGCCGCGGTGATTTACGGCAAAGAGGAGTGGACCGTCATCTGTGATTGTGACGAATGACATAATTGAGATCGTTTGAACGTGCGGGCCCCTCGTAAATCTGCACGGCTGTCATACGTGAATAATCTTCGGAGGCTGACTTATGCGTCTGTCTGTCTCCCAGGCTTTCGCGGAGCTCTCGTCTCGGGCTTTTTGAACCCTGTGGATTTGTATTCGCGCCTCATCCCGTTGGCCGCTCTTGCTCACACTAACACTTGAGTCAGTGGCATCTGGTGTTTATGCAGAGAACTGGCTCGCTGCAGTAGAGAAAAAGTCAGACTTAAGTGTTTTCCTCTTATTGAGCTTTAAAGTTGTTTTTCTTAAGGACAAATTGTTAGCTTTTTTAAGATTCTTGTTTGCTTGATGAGTGAAGTATCTTGTCTCGTTTACAAGTCTTGCCTCTTTCAGATGCAAGATTACTAGTCTAAATACAGGACCAAAATGCATTAGCTTTTCCTGTGTTGTATTACTGGTTTTGTGTTCAGTGTTTAGACTGGCTGTGGCTAGTCTATACTCATTGGAAATTATCCAAATGAGATTGTCGGCATTATTTTGTCTGACCCATGGTGTGGATCGCGTGGCAGCTCAAGCACTATATCCACTAGGGGGTGCTCTAGCCGTAATGCTCACAGCTATATGTAGCACGGAACCTCACCTCATCAACGACGATTGCCTCAGGTTTAGAGGTTTTTGATCTGGCGATTGATGCTTCTCCTTTATGGGTACCTCTTTGAAGCTGAAAGTGAGACTCATTTTTCACTTTGTTGAAAGTAGAGTGCAACCCTTGATGCCCCAAACCCCCTCCCCACCCACCCACCCCCAGCTCATCCATGGATGACCCTGAACTCCTTTCAAGAGATGGAAATCAAAATTACCATCTCCTCAGAATCCGCCATTAGCACTTGGGGCAGTCCTCATCAATTTTCTCCTCTTTTAGTCACGGATGTCCAACCTTGCTCCAGCACTGCAGAAATGCAAATTTGCAAAAGAATAGCTTGAGGTGGTTATGCGTTGGCAGAGAATAGAAAATGGGTGTGATTCTCCATTTTATATCATGTCAGTCAAGTGCACTGAATTATGCAAACATAATCAAGGTGCTGTGATGGAAGTCATATTAATGCACTGCTTAGGATTCCACACGGGGCTCTGTGCGTTCCTTCCTGTCCCGCAGATGAGAGACTGCGGTCTCGGAACAAAGCGATGCTTTCTTTACCTGTTTTTTACCTTCAACTCGTGCACACGTTCTATCGAGTGTTCTCTGTGCCAAGTGTGTGCGACTGCTCATGAAAGCTGTGTTGATTCAGAAACAAGCCGTCTGCCCTCGTGTTTCTGTGCCTCCCGCGTTTCGCCCCAGGCGGCTCAGAGATTTCTGTTTTCCGCATGAAGGTGAATCTGGCGAAAACAAAAACAATCTGTATTTCAGTCTTGCATTTTGACTTGGTTATGTTTCCAGTACTTTTTGGCTAAATACGACAACAGTGTTTTCAAAAAGAGATTGAGATTTGAGTGAGATTTTGACTCTTCTCAAAATATGGCTATGGGCTAAGTTAAGAACTGCTTAAAACATATCTAAAACTGCTTAAAAATTATCTTAACTCAAGCCATGTTAATGTACAAATAATATTTAAAAAGAACTAGCAGTAGTAGTTCACCAAAGTGCTGTAGGTTCGTAAACAAAAGTGTAATACTACATTTGTTTGCAAGCAGCATACTTGGTAAGACCTTCTTTTTCGTCGCAGAGGCGCAGTCGCCGGGTAAATGTGAAATCAGCAACCCGCGGTTCACGACAGAGGCTACACTTGGGTCCGTTTTTGCCGGCGGCTCTGTTTCAGACGTCTGGCCCAGACGTGCCTGACCGAACCTCTGGAGGGTGTCTGTCCTCCGTTCGCCCATTAATACCTGTCGCCATGGGGACGCAATCTCTCCCATCAAATCCATTTGTGTCCCCTCCTGATGGAGTTGCTGGGATGTGGGGTGGGGGGGTACTGATGCAGCCCACCCAACCATCTGCATCAGATGGATATGAGCTCTGTTCCTGCAGGGGAGAGGGAAGGAGGAATTGAGTCTCCAGGTTACACATAGCACAGCTTTTAGCGGCCAGGGGGGAATTCCGCAAAAGATGATGCAAGTTTTCCTAATGCAAAACCCTCTCTGCTCTCTGCTCGTGAACGCACACACACACACACATACACACACACACACACACACATGCACACGCACGTATACGCACGCACACAAACACACACACGCACACACTCATGCACACACACTCAAACACACACGCAGATACATTTGCACACACTAGGACCTCCCTTTGCCTGGTGACAATTAGCAGGATTCTCGATGGAGGCCAGAACATTCCATGGGATACAGATTCTCTCTCGAGTTCCACTCAGCTGGTATCACCCCACCCCCCTTTGCACCCCCTTACCACACACACACACACACATCTGAAAGTGCGTGCAGCTGAAGGGGAGGAGTTTTGCATGCCGGCCAATGAAGAAACTCGCTGTCATCATTTGAGAAAAACAACTCCACAGTCCACTCTGAAAAGAGCTTGCAGAGCCTAAATACTCAACTTTGTGTGTGGACCCCTGGGGTGCCTTGTGTGTGCTGTTGCACAATCCTGGTCCAGCTTTCTATGTCATAGTTATATTTAGATTTGAATATTTCAAAATAAAGAACTTTTGAAACACATTATCCATTCTTAACTTTGGTCGAGAGTCTTGGGATCAAAACAGGTCAAAAGGCCCTTGCAATGGTTTGAGAAATCTGAGGTCCAGTGGAAATTAGGAACGCTGGTGAAGTTTGTCTGCTAGTGGCTGCTCACCCCAGTGGCCTCACCTGGAAAGCCACTCAACACCTTCGGGGGAAAAACAAAAAGTGGGTTTGGAGTGTCCCTGTTGGGGAGCCCTTTTTTCCTATGGAACCCCAGATCGTTGGTGTGAAATGTCTGGAAGTCCTTTAGTTGAACCATTTTGTCAGGTGAAGAAACCTTGAGCTGTTTGTGCTTCCATGGGCTCACCATTTGCAGTCCTATTTTGACCTGAGGGTGTATCTGCAAGGCTCTGGTTCCTGCACCCCAAACCTCATCTTTAATCTACTCCCCCTGTATCCCCACAGTGCCTGGTAACCTGGGCTGCTTTAAGGACAGCGGTGACCCCCCCACACTGACCGGGAGCAGCGAGACCTCCAACAAGCTCACCATCCAGAACTGCATCAGCTTGTGCCGCAAGCAGAGGTTTAAGGTAAGGGCGACTCGGCGAAGAAAAACCCCGAGGACCCGAGAACACACACAGCGCTTTTCTGCGGTCTCCCAAAAAGCGCCAGGGTACCCACTTTGTTTGCCAGTTCGCGGAAAACACTCATTGTATTGCAGAAGTCTTCCAAAATGATCTGGGCCAGCCACAATGTTTGCAGCTACAAAAATTTTTTTTTCTTTCTTTCTTTACGGTTAGGCTCAAGATCAGCTCTGGATCTTGATTTTGCATGTATTTGTACTTGCGCTTAATCTCACACAATGATTGTTTGGCTCGTTTACTTCTTTGAGCTCATTCTTTATTCACCAATCTTCAAATTTCAGTCACCAGATGTCCATACTCTCAGTTGCTAACACTCTACAAATTTTACCTGCCTGTCGAGAATGTGGTCCTGTGAAAATGGAATTTCGTTTTGAAGGAATCAATTGTCAAAATTCATATGACTCTAACCTGAAGAAGTGGAATGGTTAGTCTGTGGGGTGTCAGCACAGATCATTTACTCTTCGTTGAACGCATTGGAATCCTTGTGTTGGTTTCTAAGTAGAAGCGGTGTGGCAAGACTAATTCTTGTGACCTACCTGTTCATCGTCTCACACTATCTACATTACCCCTTATAGAAGGGAAAATATTAATAACTTTCACTATTAATAATGAAGGATGCATACAATGCACAACGTCCTGTGACGGCAATGTTACATCAACATTTTACCTGGGGGTTAATGGCTAAATTGTCTGGGGGATTTATCTGTTATGGTATCGCTCACTGTTCCAGATTTGGCTGGATGATTTCAATGTGCAGGATGCTTTATAACGTCAGAGCCCTTTGTCTGTCTGATTTATGTCTTTAAAAGTTTTGCAGCTGCAGATGAGACAGGGTTTATACGGTGAACATCATATTTTTGCACGGACTTCTGGACCAGTTTTTGAAAAGAACTTTACTTACAGCCATTGTCTCTACATAACATATCTCTAAAATTTAAACACCATGTAACAGCTTTTCTCTAATTGCCCATGGCAGTGGGAACTTAGTGGTTCAAGCAAGTGTGACTGTTGTACAAACCCTGTAAACCCTGTAAATTAAAATTGTAAAATGTATGAAATAGCCCAATTTTAAGCACAATATCACCTGCAGTATTTGTACTGACAGATATAGTATTTGCTTGGAGACACAGAGTGGCTGGACTAACCTAAATAAGATTTCTGGACTGAACTGCTGATGTCCTCCAGGGTCATATAATATTTAAGCGTTGTCTTCTTGCATCATCAATAATTCATACCTTGGTACAATTTGTTATAATGAACGGTTGTAGGAGTTAAGCAACGAGAGGCTTCCTTTAGTCAAGGGCGGTGTAGTGATGCAGTTATAATGTTGACTTGGCTGTTGGCGTCTGCGTCTCGTGTGGAATACGAAATGCGGGTTGTTAGGGGACAGGGGAGTAGGGCGGGGGTGGGAGTGTGGGTTGGGGGGGGGGGGGGGGGTTGTTGGTTTCGAAAGTAGGTTCAAAGGTGAGCCAGTGTGCAGGGGTGAGATCGCTTTTTCCGAGCGGCGAGAGAGAGAAGGCCCGTTCCTGATCTCGCCCGCCCCCCTGACATTTTCACTCCACCGCAGCTCGCGGGTATGGAGTCGGGATACGCCTGCTTCTGCGGCAACGACCCGGACTACCGTCGCCACGGAGAGGCCGCCAGCACCGAGTGCAATCACGTGTGCTTCGGCGACCACACCCAGCCCTGTGGCGGAGACGGCCGCGTCATCATCTTCGACAGTGAGTGGGGGATTATTCAAAAACCAATTTAGAAAAATAACTGTCGTTCGGCGCGTTCAGGGTCTGTCAGTTTTTATCTCTCCTGACAGCCTGCACAGCTGAACTGAGCCTGCAATGCTAATCTCTACTGATTCTCTGGTTGCCTGAGAGATTTCCATCCCCCCCCCCCCTCCACACACACACACACACACACACACACGTGTCAAACACTCCCGTCAGAATAAGTCCTGATGCTGAGGATGAGAATGAAAACCTGTCTTACATGAACTATTTGGGACAGATCACTATAAAGTAATAGGAGACATTTAATACAAGCATTTCGACTGTGACATTCCTGTATGGTTTACGCCAGGGGGATTCAACTTTATCTAGATAGGGCTAATGTGGGTGCAGTCTTTCATTCCAGACATGCAGTTACACTCCTCTTTCCAGTAATCAATCCCTAGAGTCTGTACTAAACACCTTGATCAGCGGATTGGATGGAATGAGAACCTGCGCCCACACTGGCCCTTTCTGGATAAGAGTGAGCACCCCTGGTTTATAAGATAACGATGTAAATACCCCCAGTTAAAGACGACATTTTGAACTTAATCTTTGTTTTTATTGGTTTCTCATCAAATGTGCTTTAGTCCTGAGCCAAAGATCTTGAATAACAATTTCTGTCCACATACGTGCAGACTGCACTGCAGTAACTCTTTTTCACCCATGTTTTTTTTGTTTGTTTGTGTTGCACTGACAGCGAGGGTGGGAGCTTGTGGGGGTAACTACACCCAACCGTCTGCTGTGGTGTACTCCCCGGACTTCCCCGACAACTATGGCACGGGGCGCGTCTGCTACTGGACCATCCAGGTGTCTGGCGCCTCGGTGATCCTCTTCAACTTCACCTTCTTCGACATCGTGGACCAGACGGACATGGTGGAGCTGCTGGACGGGTACACCAATCAGGTGGTGGCCCGCTTCGATGGTCGGAACCCGCCCCGGGAAACGATCAACGTCACCGCCGACTTCGTCATCCTCTACTTCTACTCTGACCGGACCAATCAGGCGCAAGGATTCGCTGTCCATTATCAAGGTAGGACACCCCTTGGCTCATTAAAATTAATTCCTTTCCTAACATTCTTTCCTTCCTTTCCTCCCATTTTCTTCATCCCGATCATGAGAGGATTTTTAGGAAAGCAAATAAGTAAAAGATGTGAGAACAGAGGAATCAAGGGAATATTATTACTATAGGCAGTGGCGTAGCCAGAACTGAAAATTGGGTGCGCTCAGAACATCCCTTTACATCTTTTCTTAGTTCGACTTGTTCGCAATCATCTTTCCCTATGAAAAATACATTCACTCCAAAAACACGCCACACTATCAGGCGTTGCTATTTCTACTTGTGAAGGTAAGATTACAATTATTTGTTGGGACGCGGTTTTATTTTTTATTTTATTTTTTTTTTGCATTTCAATCAGCCGTACTCAAAATTGCTTATAGATGTTTCTAATCTTCAACTTTAATTTAAACAATTTAAGCAGTCATGAAGAGCAGGTTTGATCGCCTAATGTGGCAAAAATGTAGCGTGGAGGTTCCAGAGCAGTTTTGTTATGCATATGCCTATGAGTAAATCATTTTTCTGAGCTGAAATGAAATTCGGGGACAAAAAGTCTGGGGACAAAAAGTCCGGGGATGAAGAGTCCTAGAGCCGATTCAAATGTTGATCATTTATATGTCACCCGCTCCATAATAAACTTCCACAAAGCACAAAGGATGCAGTCGTGTTTGTTTTCCTGCAGGAGCCTTAGCTCCTCTGCAGCGTGTTTTACTGCTTGCGGTGTCTTTATGGGTGTCAGACCTCAATCAATATCTGTATCAGTAGGAGAGCGAAGACACTACGGCATAAAATAAGTGGTCCAAAGGAGTCCTGCACCTCCTGTTATTTCAGTTCTGCTTAGTGCCCTTGACGCATATACAGTTCCGAGTTCCAAAACATTCCTGGAAAGTGAAGCGAATTATCAACATCCCTTTGGCTTGCCCCGAAGCTCTAAATCAAGCTGGTAACATTTGGCTGGAAACACTACATTTGGCTCATCTTTGCCACTGCTAAAATAGTGTGCATATTTTCCTTTTTTTCTGATTCTTTGGTTAGAGGACACAGGTGGTACTTGTCTAACTGTCAGCCATTAATCTTGTGTGCCATGTATGAGGCTTAAAATTGAATTATGGTTCACATATTGTGTTCTTAGTACTCCTCGCAAATGTATTTTGTTAGGAAAAAGTCACCAGAATGACCTCTGAATTTTGGGGGTCAGGAAGTGTCTTCCAAAATGAAAATGTTTCCTCTGAGCTGTGTATGCAAGTTCATTAATAAAAGGAGTAGGTCATTTTAAGAAGTAGTTTCTTCCCTTGAATTTCCTCTGAGCTCTGTGTTGGTGCGTTCTGTAATTGTACACAGGAAGTGTAGACAAGAATTTAAAATGAGCAAATATGCAAATATATCCTCAGACCTTTTTAAAGCGTGGATTAATGGGATGGAACGCTGCAAAACAAGTTATCCATATTTTTTTAATGTGAAACTTAAATTACCAAAGGTAAGTCTTGAGGCGGTTTTAGGTTTCACCAGACGCATTCATTTGCTCGGCTGCATAAACGCCTGATGAAATCATCTGAGACGGGCCCATCTGCGGTCGGCTGCAAATGAAATATTTAGAACGCTTTTACCGAGCTGCTCGTTCTCGTACTCTTAAATCACACCATTCAAGGCACCCAAAGGGGACCACGGCAACGAGTCTCTTTGTTTGTGTACAGGCAGACCCCTGAGGTCACCCCCAGCCACCACAGTTAGTGAACATTCATAGCAGCTCATCAATGAACTGTAATAATGTAAACCAATAAACAGCTGCTAGCAAGTACTTGGACAATGGCGCAATTATTATTATAGGTATTTTTAGGCCTCTACTCCAGAAAAGTGGGTTAGAATACAATGAATATTATATTTAAGTAGGCAAGTCTTACAGACCACTTATGCCTTTCTGGACTGTTGGCCTTCTTCAGTGTTACTGGTGTCTGTTCCACATGTTCTCGCTTGAATATGACCACATGTTCTTTATTTGGACGTACGATTGGATGCTAAAATGACTCCGTCACGGCGCTTTTGACCAAGATTGTGGTCTCAAAGACCTGCAGTTTACTACTGCTTTCACAAGCTTGTATCCCAGTCTTGTTCTTCTTAACCCTTTATGATGTTAGACAGTAATTACTGTATCTTCCTAAACAAAGATCTCAACAGAACATTCTAGTGCTGCCCTGATTAGCACTACTGGTAAATTAAAACAGTGGCATTCCAGAACACCGATTAAAACATTAAAAAACTAAACAAATGGCTAACTTCTGAAATTACTGTAACATAAGCAGCTCTTAGAGAGGCTGTCCTTCTCTGGTTTTTTGAGGTGGCCTAAGATGCGAACGCCAGATGGCGTGATGTATTCTTGCAACGCTCCGCGGTATTTTCGGTGAAGATAAATGCTTTCAGATGACATGTTTGGAAGTTGCTGTTCCAGAAATGCTGTGGGTTTTTTTTTTCTGTGTACAACATCTGTGAATGCTTTGCCCATTTTAAAAACTTCTCTCAGTTGAAAGAGATGCACTATTAATACATTAATTCAGCTGTCCTGTATTCAGATTCCACTGAGGTTTATGCACATTTAAAATGAAAATGAGTGAAATTGCAGTGATTTGTACCTGATGTGCAACTTCACCAACACTTTTTTAAGATACTTGCAGCCTGCCATACCAATGAATGCACATGCGTGCAAACACACGCGCAGACACCCACACACACACACTCACACAAATATACGTACCCAAATTAATGACTATGTGATTGTAAAAGTGTCATCAACTTATCGACAGAGCATCTGGCTTTGTTGTTGGGACATAAGCCGAGAAATTCCAGACCGTCAACTCTGAAGAACAGAGAATGTCAAACTGTAATGTCAAATTTTACTGATTAATCAAAAAATCTGAGTTTTATATTGACTGTCACTCTGACTCTATTTTAGTCAGTAATATTAAAAAGTGGCACGGTCGGCCTGATGAAAATGTTAGCTGTCATGGCGGGGTTGATTTATTTAATTTTTGTCCTTACCTATTTTAAATTCATCATGGCGCAACTTGCGGATGTCGATATTGAGCGTTGCCATGACAGCCCTGAGACGTGTGCACTCTCTCTCTCTCCGGCAGCGTTGAGGGGGCCGGAGAGGCGGCCGGCTGAGGAGCATGTGGTGCATGTTGGGGAGGAGGACGCCGGCACAGTGGAACCGCCGAACGAGGGAGTGACGGAGAAGTCTAACGACAGCCAGTCCTCTCAGATCTTCTACGTCATCACATCCAGCCCCGGCAAGCCTGACCACAACATGCCAGGTCAGTGGCCCTGCTGAGGCTGGGTCTGTAGCTCCAGAGATACTGCTGTGAGGTTTATGATATATTTGGACATGGGAAAACAAATGTCCTCTACTTAAAACTGAATGAAACTGGCTGGATTAGGGCCGCTGGTATTGTTTTGTTTTTGGCAGTGGCTATTTTTACGCCAGTCGTGAGCTCACTGTAATTTGCTATTCTTATGAACATTCTTATCCGCATGCACAATAGGGAATTCAGCCTCAAAAAAAAATTGCTAATTTGGCTGAAAACATCCCGCTTTCGCTGCGTGCCTTGTCGTTAACATTACAAGACCAACTAGCCGGCTTACTTACTATAAGTTACAGTCAGGATGTCCTCTAATCAAGTTAGGTAGGGTTAGTTATTAAAGGAAAAAGCCCCGAGAAGCAGTGGGTTACAGTGATTTTATAACGGCGGAGGGGCGTTCTATGGCACGATGCGCAGCGGAGTGCCTTAGTGCCCCTCCGCTGTCATAAAATCACTGTAACCCACTACTTCTCGGGGCTTATTGCTTTTATAAAACGGTTACCCTACATATAGCCCATTAAATCAACACACAAGAAAAAAATCAACAATTTTTTGATAATAATGCTCAATAAAATTGAGAACTATTTGTTCTTCCACCAAGCAAGATCGAGTGGACGGAATGGCTGGCAAGCAAATCAGACACGCTTTCATCTAGCGAGATTATCATGTCACACTAGGCTATTTGGACTCGTTAATGTAGATATACTATGAAAGCAGACTATTTGGAATGTCCCCTTCAACCTCCCGAAGGCCCCGTTAAATAATTTTATGTTCGTTTCGGTTGAGGTTGTAGAGTTTCCTTGTTCTCAACTTGCGCTGATCGGCCATATCATTACAATCAGCAGCAAGAGTAGATAACAAGATTGACTTTTGTCCACCACACTTGCCGGTGTCCAGGAAAATATGTTGAATTGTGCTTTAGCTTGCTAGCTAGCGTTCACTACAATGGATGTGGTTACCCTACACATAGCCCATAAAATAAACGCTCAAGAAAAAAATCAACAATTTATCGCTAATACTGAAATAGCAACCTACTTAGCAACATCGATAGCAAGCTAAAGTGATATCGAACTCTATAATGCAATAGCTAGCTTGGTAGATAGCCAACTGGTTAGTGGGTTAAAAGGCTAAACTTTGCTTACACTGAAATAGTGAGCTAAAAGTCTTGAAACAAACTTTACCTAATGAGTCAGTTGAGCGCAGAGTAGTTGGTTGCTAGGCCAGGCGTGCAGGGATATTTTGTGCTGCGGTCTGCCTCAGAATACAATGGGTTACACTGATTTTATACCGGCATGGAACGTGGCTCTGCCAATCACATTTAAGGAAGGGAAGCACCCGTTTTATAATAGCCAGCTAACTTTGTCAGCTTGCCATCTAACTCATTAACCAACTTGCACTCTAGAATTCCTTGCAAGGACAAACTTTGTGCAGCTATCAGCTCTTTTACATGACACAAATCACTACTGACTATTGATTGTGGATAGTGACGATCTGACAGTTCCCCAAATATTAGCGAGCAAACGTTGAACCTAACTTTACGCTCTCATAACTGCCTAAGCTAAGTTAAGCAACTAGCTAGAAAACATAAGTAATGTTACAGCCGTCCTGCTGGCTAATGTCAGCTGATACATTATAGTTAATGCCGAAGTATAAGCATACATACACTGTATAAATCAGTGTATGGGTCCATGTCCAGATTTTTTACATTGTGCATCAACATACGGAAGCTCATAAGAATAGCAAATTGGAGTAAGATTACGACTGGCGTAAAATATAGCCAAGCTGCCTTTATTTTTTTTTTCGCTTTGGAATATGCTGCCTTCAGAGTTTTTCCAGCAAGGCTTAACTTGGTTGGCACTTCACACAAAACCAGCCTCTCTTCACTTTATGCACACCTTAAAGATATCGTTGTTACGGTGCTTTCACCCATTGATATGTTCCAATGTATTCACGTCTTTCATATCTGAATGCACACAGTCGTCTTCTCTCCAAACATGCTAATTCCTTGCGAAATGAACAGGCGCTGACTTAGTTGAATATTCTGTTTGGGGGCATTTTTCGATTAAGGTGTATACATGAGCCAATATTCCGATTAAAACAGGCATATGCCAGGGGTCTTATTCAGAATATTTCGAATCGGAAAATGACCTTAATCGGGTTATTGCACGCGTTTACATGACAGGTACGCAATCGGAATATTCGCATATTCCGATTAATACAAGAATATGGAGTGCATGTAAACGCAGTGAATGAGTATGGAAAAGTTACGTAAGGTGGCTTAGCTAGAACGGCAGTTGCATTCTTAAAGAAATTTGACAGGCATTCACACATTTGGAATTCAGTCTCTAACATTAAAATTTATCCATGGCTAGCATGTTAGCAACCTTTAGCTAGCTAACATTCAATTTATTGGAATGGCGGCAAAATTCTTCTGAACTGAATTCATCCAGTCAATTTTTTCCTATCAATTTGACTCCTTCATTACGTCTGGATAAACAAGACTAGCTTTGTCAAAACCAAGCTGGAACATGGGTTGACTGTTAGTATTATCGGGACTGCAAAGGTAAGTTTTTTTTTTTAGTGCCTTAATGGTATGCTAATTCCCACTATGTGTTAGCATTGCTAATTTCTTTTGGTGCCGTAATGGCAATTCCCATTATGTGCTAGCATTGACATAACTATTTGTAAGAGCAACAATTTTTTTTTTTAATTCACAGTCAATCAGTCGCTAGCACACTAAAAGCTCTCAGTTGCTTCTCTTTTAATAAAAGTAGCAATGTGGCTAGCTTAGCCTGCTTGCTAAATAGCTGCAAATTAGGTATTGTGACACAGAAAGGAACGCAAGCAATTCTGCCAATGAAATATGAGCACAAAACACAGAATTTTTAAATTAGCAAACTTTTTTCTTTTTTAAATTTTTTTTTATTAACTATAGTATCCTTAGTTTTCTGGTTAAGCTAGCCAGCATCCTGATGATGGCTCACTTGGGACAGGAGGAGAGCTGTGATTGTTAAACTATTGTTTCATAGCAAGTGTGGCATAAAAGTAATCAAAGACCTTTGGCTAACTGAAAATCATATTGATTTGGTACCGTATGATGCGGGGAAAATATCATTGACATATTTTGCTCTGTCTCCTCAGTCATTTACCTCTATACATTGAAACAGCTGCCTGTACTCCTAAGTGTTTTTTTTTTTTTTGCCACTAGAGGTAGTTAATACTTCGACCAGGAAGTCGGCTCCAATGCATATCTTGCCATTAGGGCTCCAGTATCTTTGCAATGGTCTTGTTCAGGCTGCCAGCTCAAATCTGGGTTTTTTTGGCGTATCTGGATTGTATCCAGAATGATTTTAGACAGTCTGGACATTAAAAAAACCGCATGTTTAGCAAATCGAATCCAAGCCACATTTGCAGGGGGTTTGAAATGCGATTCCAGTCGTATTTCTCTAGATTTCTACATATACGTCTCAGTCTGGATGCTCTGGATTTCAAACTGCTGTTTGAGTCTCTTCCAACATGATGCGCAAACCGCAAAGTCAGACACAGAATGGGTAAACGACAGGGTGGTTAATTCTGGAGGAGGACATTAGTGTACGAAAATATTTCTGGACATATATCATTAACTGGCACTTGTAGCTCATTTTGGTCCTGTGCTTGTGCATCGGGAATGTCTGTCACTGGTGTCCGTACTGGCACCTACGCCATTGCCTCAGCAACCCACGTTGCTAGCTTGGCAAATTCTGGACACAAGAATTCAATCTGCTCACCTGCAAATAACCATGCGGTTCGTCTTTCTTTAAGATCTGATTGAACACAAAATCTGATTTGCCTGCAATCTGAACAAGGCGTAAGAGGTTGCAGGCTCAATTCCCTGGTATGTCAGTGTCATTTTTACCTTTGGTAGGCTACCATACTCAACCTCTGCACAGAACTTTCTCAGAAAATATCCTGCTGCATGCCTTACGTGTCTGTAATGACAGTACGACCAGCTGTGTGGTTCTCTGTTCAACGATTCCTGCTAAACTCTGAAGAAAACTGTTGCATATTCTGTTATCTACACCTGCTGTGCATTAGCTGTTTAAGGTGCAAAATCATGTGATTGGAATGTTCTACATGTACACAAAAAGTCCTAATGCTGATGTAATATCTGGAAGTATAACTGGCAGTAGAAAGCAACGCAGTTTCAAAACCCAAATAAGAAAAAAAAAATGCTTGCCAAAATATCTGTCTACTCTTTGGAGGCCCACCATGGGCTGTTCAGTCCATTCCCACAACCCACTTAGCCCCCCTCCTGTTCTTTTCTGTCCCTGCTCTTTCATCTTCGTCTCTCTGGTAATTATGGGCATATTTTGGGCCCGGGGACAATGTGGAGTGTGTGTGGTTTGGCTTTGTGATGGAAAAGCCTAATATTACATCTCGTTCCCACAGTTTGGACCATCTATGCCCTGGCTGCCCTCTTGACTCTCACTGTCATTGCCATGGTGGCAAAACTGCTCCTACACATCACAGTGAAGTAAGTCTGTTTTTTTTGTGCGTGTGATTGATATTTTGTGCAGACATGTCTTTGCCTCGGGGGCCCGGGGAGATCTTGGAGAGATTTCCTGATTAACCCCCCGGGGGTTATTGTTTATTTTGTTTATTTTGTTTTGTTTATTTTGTTTTGTTTACTTGTTTATTTTGAATGTTCTCTAACCTTTGTTTCTTTGATTTTTGAGATGTTACATTAAGTCATTGATTGATTAGAGTCTGAATCGCATGTTTCTCAGGCCTAAATTAGGAGTTTAAGTCTCCGGCTCTGATGTGATTTGCTTTAGCTCCTCTCTTCCTGGCTCTTGTTCTCCCCCTCCTTTTTCTCTCTCTTTATTTCTCTTCTCTGCCTTCGTATTTAACGCTCATTTTTCTTCTTAGGTCTCCAACCATACCCTCCATCAGCGGTTCAGAGGCCTGCAGTCAGAGCTCAGCCTCGGAGCCCTGGATCATCTTCTATCGGCCGTCCACCATTTCCTTCTTCAAGAAGAAGCTAAAGAACCACCACGGTGACCTCAGCCCGCTAGTGGGGAACTAGGAAGCTCCTGGAAGGGGGTCATTCACGTCAGGGAGTGAGTTCGAGGCTTGCGCTGGCCCGTCACTTCAGACTTCTGGGGAGAGGGAAGGGGGAGGCGCAAAATGCTAGCTAACAAAATGACTAAACGGCTAACTGCTGCAGGGAGGTGGCAAAGCCCGGGCCGGGCCTGGTGCCGTCTGCAACACTGGCCTGGAGTGTGTAAGCTTCTCACTCCGAGTGGAGCAGGGGGCGGGGGGGGGTTGCGTGGTAGTAATCGGAAGACGTTTCCCTATCGCCCCTGTTTGCCAACGCATCAGTGACTGGGCCTCAGACAGCAGCTGGAGCAGGTTTATTTCATCTAAAACCACCAGTTCTACTGGCAAAACTTCTGCTTTGGCATTCTGGAAACTTCCCTCTTCTTATCCATTAAAACAATATGTAAACGGTCGTTTGGTACCCGAGCAGTACCAGAGACAAAAGACTCGACCGACACCGTGGCCCGCACAAAATGGCTTCTTGAGATTCTCCTTAAGGCACGAGGTATCGCACCAAACATGTTCCACGCCGCCACGGCTAGGGGAAATTGTCCCCCATCGTATCTCACACGGAAGCCCTTCGCATACAGTACCTCTCTACAGGCAGCTTTGACTGAAATTTGCCCTGTAAGGAGCAGCCCAGACGGGATCCTTTCCTCTTATGTAGGTCAACGGCCCCCTCCTACGCAGAATGCTGCGCTGCCTAGGTGAAGCGAACACCTATTAGCAGCAGTGCTTGTTAAGAATTAAAGAGCGAGAGACAGGGAGAGATTGTGATCTTGATGTTCTCATTGTGGATAACCAAATTGAAAAGACTTTGCGTGAGAGCTGGCGAGTTGGGCTGTATCGGGGAATCTGAGTCAGCTGGAGCCAGAGGGGCACAGTGTTCTCTAATAATTGCCATTTAAACGGCCCTCAGATGTCGCTAAACTGTCTTATGCCAGCTCGCTTGGGGCATCTTTCTGGTCAAACCCCGTTCAAGTGCCTTAAGAGTTAAAACACGAATGTGGGCTTTTTCTTCTTCATGTCATTTTTTTTTCCTCCTGAATCATCTGGGAATCTCCCCTCTGTCGTCTAATTTATTTGTGTATGGCAGTGCTCGTAAACATTGCTTTGTAAAAATGCAAAAATATGTTAATGGACAGAGGCTGTTGACTTCATCTGCTTACTTATATAGTAGTATATTTTTTTTATCCTTCGTTCTCAAATTGGAAAATGCTATCTATGGACGTTAGGCTGCTAATTTATGATGTTTATATTTCTCCCATGCTGGTAAAGCCAAAAATTTGTTCCATACGACGACTGCATGGCTGATATGAAAAGTAAGCCTTATACTGGTAGGGTAGTCATTTATAAACGTGCAGAAGAGCTGAATGCATCACTTAAACCATTGTGATTTTTTTTTTTTAAATAGGAAAAAAATTATGAGGATTATTTCTCTGCAAGGGCGGTGGTACTCTGAAACTTAATTGACACAGGTTCACACGCTAAAAATTTTGCATTTCTTTGATGCTCTCTTCCTGTGGCTTCCGTTGTCAAAGCACTTTCCTTTATCGCCAGCAACCAGATTTTCCTGATTTCGAAAACTTGCCAGTGCAAAAACATGTTAAGCTGCAGTTGCTTCAAGGTCGCCGACAAACGGCACTGGAATTAATTGACTCATCAATTATGGGCCATTTCGATTAAATACAGTACTGTAGGTATATATTAGCGTATTTTAGCTAGTGCCTCAATGCCCTCTCCAAAGCGTCAATGCCCTCTCCAAAGCGACGGAGCTGTGAGCTGTCAGGTTTGACACGTTTACAAGAAATGCAGATGGGTCGCTTGCACGGGCCCACTCGCAAATCCAGTTTAGTTTTTCTACTTCAAACCATTCCTTTCCTGATGATCGCATGAAGAAGACGAGATTTGAGCGTGTGGCGAGGGCGTGGGCGAAGCGTTTTATTTACCTTAAAGGAAAACGTCTATTTATAGGCTTACAGTCAGACATGAACATGTAAATTTTTAGGAATCGTAGTGCTTAAAGTGCTTCACGAGTACTTGTATTGTTTTTTTTTGAACTTGAATGCAAGTTAACGTAAAATCAAAGACAAAAATATGCACTTAAATGAAATTTACACATCTGTTAGCAGTACTTATTCAGTTTGCATGTGTCTCTTAGAATTAAGTAATTTTGTATCCTCAAGTAAGACAATAAATATTCATTGAAAGCCTGAGAAAAATGTTAAATGCATGAAGCATACTGCTAAGAATGCAGAGTCAATGCCCACTTGTAATAATAATAAACATTTTTATGCAAATGGAGATATTTTACCGCAGCAACAGTAACCCCCATTGTCACAGCAATCAGTTATACATATCCCATTATTATTGCAAGATTCATTATGTGTGTTCAGTTTTGTTTGGATGATATATTATGTCTTGCTCTAGCAACTTGATTTGCTGTCATTAGTTAATGATTGCAAGTCAAATGGGTGGCATAAAAAAGTTGAATTTGGCAGTTATTGCAGAATAGACCGTGCATTAGTGTTGTAGCTGTTTTTTTTTTTTTTTTTTGTTTTTTGTTTTGTTTTGATTTTTTTTTTTTTTTTTGGATGAAGCTGAAAACTTCTGCCATTTCAGGTCATGGGAACTCAAGTCAAACCATCTAATTTATCTTTAACTGTTTTGGATTCTATAATGCCCTCTTCAGCCCCTTGTTTGGCCCAAACTTAAAATTCCCTTTGTGTTAGGGAAATGCTCTTATAGCCATTTAGATTGTGCAAAAGCCAAGATGGGAAATGCTATGATTGGGAGAATATGGTGTTGCAAAACATGGTTTCATGTGTTATGTACATGGAATTGTACATAAAATAGTGAAATTTTAATTTATACCGTAAATTATTGTTATTTTGTTTTGGATGTGAATGGGATATAATCTATATTTTGTATAAGTGGAGTGCATTTGTAGTATTATTTAATGTGTCCTGTACAATAAATATGCATGTTTCTTACATTTAGTGTCATTGCCATGTGTGGTGGTTGCCTGTTTGTTTGCGTGGGGGTGACTATCTGAATATATGCAGAAATAATATGCCTTCTAAATGTAAAATAAAATTAAGGTGTGCTAGTGTGCCACTTACCGTATGCTTGCAAAGGCGCACATGAGCACGAAAGTGTGTGTAAGTGAGCATGGGCGTGGGTGTGTATGGTTGTGTGTCTGCTGTATGTGCTTCATGCCCTGCAGGAGGCTTGTCATTACAGTGCTACACACCTGGCAACCATAGTGATACAACAACAGCTAACGCTTTTCTGAACTGCAATGTGCCATGGGAAGTGGTTGTGCTGAACTTGTAAATTCAAAAAGTGTGGGAACCCAGCCACTGAAAAATATAATTAGTCAAAAAAAGAAGACTTCAAAGAAAAAGCAACAGGCATTGATCCAGGTCTGAATTGATTTAAAATGTCAGCGTAAAATTATGGAAATTTAACTCTCTTCCAATAACCTTCATTAACTGATTGGTGGAAACCGGGAACTCGTGATGCAAGATCAGGAATCAGTGCACTTAGGCATTGGCCCTGCACTTCCTATTTTTCTAATGACTGTGTAACTCTGTGTTATATAATATGGTGCACTAATTTAACAGTGGGTATGCGAGTATTCTGCTAGTCTTCAGGCATAGTACATAGACTTGAGATGAATACATACTTACACACAACTTAAAGTGATGAAGAGACCAGATGTTTGGGTTTAATATTCATTAGCAGGAGAATATGGTTCAAATTTGAAGATGGTTTCAAACTTTTTTTCATCAGGAATGCTTATCAGATAACCATAAATCACTGCCAGGTTTGCCTCGGATGCACTAACAGTCATTCTTTCAGCACTAGTCGCTCCATGCGCAACACATTGCTTCCTTCTGTGCTGAGGTCAGCTGGGTAACCTGAAGATTTGGGGCCATGCAGAAACATGGGACATGTGGTCAGGGTCGCAATTGAAACAACATGGAGAAAAGGCCTGCAGGTTGCATTATAATATAAAACACTTGTATTTGGAAATCTTTATTGACAACATGTATGCGGACAAGCACACACGCTCGCGCACACAGACACTCACACACACATTGCATGCACATGAATCTGGTTTTCCGCATCCCCAAATCTTTGAAATACTCGAGTCTTGACAGGCTGATCAAGCCGTATTCATCACAGAACTTCCATCACTATCTTGCTGCTCTGATCTAAAGTCCACAGTTCATACAGCACCGAAATGTCATCATAAATATGAATGTTTATTGTGGATATGATCAGGCTAGTAGTGAAAATGTCACAGGAAATCCAATGAACATTTGCCATGGAGTTCTGAGACGGGAGAAATTGAACTGTGAAACTCAATGCTGTAATGCCCTCTGCTGGTACTAAAGTTTAAGGCCACGTGTTTGTTATGCTGCAGTTCCTGCCACGGTATTGGGTGCTGTGTGCAGAACATGCAAATCCCATTCTGCAGATGCAAATAAACATTGTGCTCTTGTCATGCACCCTATTCATGCTATACTGACTTGGCAAAAGCACTGCCTTCCAGTTCATAAAAATGATTACCAAGGACGGAGAGTGATCATGAGCCTATTCAGGATGTATTCCTGCGCTTCACCCACACCATTCTGTGGTAGTGTCCAGTATTCCCATGAGACTGGGAGTAAGATCATGAATTATAAAATGCTGCATCACAGAAAATAAATCTATTACAATCAATGCTGCACTTATCCCACCCCATAGATATGCTGCTGCTTGCATCCGCAGCTGAGCCACATTAATTGCCAATACTCCAGTTACTGGATCTGACATTTAGACCTGATGAAAGCCAATGAGAGAACACACACTTCGCGGTGTCTTAATTCTGCAGTTGTGGGGGACAATCGATACCTCCCGGGGTGAAGATGGAGACACGGGGCGAGGCACAGCAGTAGACTACACCCTCCCATTCTCTCTCTCTCTCTCTCTGCTGGGCTGATCTTTTACACATATCCACTGGGGCCTGCCATTATCGCCCATGTAACCTAAGTCCTTGAGATTTGGGTGCTAGCTCTCCGTGACACGAAGAATGGTGGGATTTTTGAGTCCTGCACTTCGCTGAGCCAAACGGGTATCGCAGGTTCCCTCTGGAATTGGATTTGAGGGGATCTCTCTCTTTCTGACTCTCCCTCGCTTCATTCTCCCTTTCTTCCACCCCCCCAGAGGAAAGACTATGAGAAACGGTTGGTGCAAGGTTATCCCTGTAAGACCAAACCACTGTGTGATTAGCCTGACAATGATTACAATGTGTAGGGTCTCTGGTGTCACTAAGGAGATGAGGGCTCTCCAATCAATGAACAAGATGGAAGACAAAACCTGTCACTTTCAGTGCTTTGGGACAACAAGTCAGCTCTGGTGAGGATCGCAGTGCTTGTATGTGTGTTGTGTGTGTGCACGCATGTACGTGCGTGTGTGTGTGTGTGTGTGTGTGTGTGTGCTTGTTTTTGTGCGTATGCGTGCGTGCATAATGTATGTGTGCGTAAGTGTATGTGTGTGTGTGCATATGTGTGTGTGTGTTTGTGTGTGTGTGCATGTGTGTGCGTGTGGAAAAGCTAATATAACAACCTTGACTTGGAAAAAGTTGGAACAATATGGAATATGTGCATACAAACTGAAATCAGAGATTTCTACATTTCCATTGACCTGTATTTCATTCCAGACAATATGTAGACATTTCATGTTTTCTGTGATCAACTTCATTTAATTTGCAAGCAGAAATCCATTCCTGAAATTATGCTCTGCAACTTACTTTGAAAATGGAGGGGCATCAGCAATTTTGGACTGGTAATGAGGTTGGGGCACAAATATGTCCTGCAGAAATTTTTCTAAAGGTTGACATATAACTGTCAAGGATCCTATTCTCCTGCTGGACGTCGTTTCCCACATAATATGCTGCCATTCGCTCTATTTGACCGCCCCCTGCTCACCCCCTTTGTTTACACGACTCTAGGTGGTGCCCTTGGCTGAAGAAAGCCGTAGGGCCGTGAAGCCCATATTTCGGCTATTCGTAGCATACGCGGCCAAAGGACTCATAGTACATCACCCTTCCCATGAGGATCGATAGGGATGTCTTAAGTGCCCATAAACGGCCACTTCCCATTGGGTTCAAAGGGGATGGCCAATATCCATGTAAAAGGACCAATTTTAATGAGAAATTGTTCAATTTCTCAAAAGCTTCTACCAGGGCAATTTTTCAAGGGTAAACAAATGCGACCATCCAAAAACCCATCGACAAGCGCAGGGGCGGTTCAGTACAGACAATTTCAAGCAATTTTGACCGAAAGCTCTCAAAATAGTACAAAAACGGCCGTGATGACATATCTCGCGTGAGGACGCCTGGAAAAGTCATCAACGATGATGATCACTCAAAGATGGTCCGAAATGCGAAGTAGCACACACTTCAAAATATATCAAGGTTGTTACCCAAGAGGGGTTTTGGGTTAAGCAAGGCATCAAAGTCACCACAAGTGGTATACTGTGCCTCAGTAGGATGATGAAGATGTCTCTAATTTTTTGAAGCTCCAGTACTTTTCTAAGTGGGGTCCCAAACCCATATATGAGGAAATTAATGGGATATATTGGGAGGGGGATGTTATGTTGGGGGCTAAGGAAATGTTCCAGCCCCACCAAAAATGACACAAAGTTTCTAACCTGTGCGGCCATTCAGGCCTTTTTCAGATTTAGTTGGATAGGTCTGAGAGAGAGATTTCTTCACTAGGCCTGTTTTGTTTCAGAATGACTCACGGGTTTGCCGTTCAGATATGTTGTTTCAGCGGCCCACCTGTATTAGAATGCAAAATTGCAAGGGTCCAGCACACTTTTGTAAAAATCACATACATGTACAAATGAATGGAATTATAGAAATGGTCAATTTAAAACATTTCTTTCAGGTGTCAAATCTTTTACGGATAAATCACAGTTATGCATTGTGTATATATTGCTGCCGTGCTCCAAATGCAGTCCTGTGCAAAGGTTCTGTTTCTGAGTACATTCATAAATTGAGTCCAAATATCATTTATTGGTAAGGAGTAAGGATAGATTGGAAGTGAGATGTTGAGTGTTGGGGTACAGAAACATTAAAGGGGCCCCAAAAACTGCAAAATATCCAACAGTGTGTCAAAATAGTGCAAAATCTTGAAGCTCTAGCACTTTCCAAAGCGAGGTCCAAAAACCACATATGAAAATGAATGGCATTTATTGCCAATGTCTACATATTTGCAGGTTTTTCAAAGTGACATTTTTCCAAAATACACGGTCATATGGGAAAAAACAGGCATCAGTAAAGATCTGCACATTCAGACAAATTCAGAAAATACCAGGCCTAATTAGCTTTGCGCAACTAAACAATATTTAAAATATGTTTGAAATATCAGGGAGCAACCCAGGTGTGAGTGCACTTTCCTGGGCATTGAAACAACGGACAGTCTCCTGACCGAGGCCTGTAGGTCTTAAATGTTCAATTATGAACATTTTGGTCCGGTAATATATCAGAGTCACCACAAATAGTGTAGTGTATCCAATTAGGATGTAGAATATGTCTCTAATTAAAGCTTTAACACTTTTCTGAATGAGGTCCAAAACCTACACATGAGAAAATGAAGGGGATATATTAAGAGGTGGATATTGTATTTGGGTTGAAGGATTGTTTCCAGCATTGGCAAAAATGACACAGAGTATCTGTTTCACATGCCTCAATCAGTGCAAATCCAGTCATCTCTAAGACTTTTCTAAGGGGTGTCCAAAAACTACATATGAAAAGGAATGAGAATATATTGCAATTGGGCAGCGGATTTTGTGGTGCAGATTTGTCTTCAAATGACAAAACCTCTAAATTCTGCACTGCCTGGGCTTCAAGATTAAATGTACACATTTGTGAGCTTCTTGCACTATGTCAAAAAAATGACCGCTGAAAGCAAGCAGGCCTTTTTGCACATTTTCTCACAAGGCCAATTTTTTTGGAACTGCAGATAGGTGTGCAAAGTGAATATATTGTTTCAGAGGTCCTCTTACACTAAAATGCAAAATCCCAGGCTGCTGGCACATACCTTTTTTGAGTCCAAAAACTTGTATGAAAGGAATGGGAATATATATACAACTGTGGAATTGCATTGAAAATATTGGGATGCAGCTGATTTGATAATTAAGGAATGTTCCACAAGCTTGCATTTTGGGTATTTTATTGTGGGCCATAAACTGTGCGATCACATCAAATTGCAGGTTCCGAGCGCCTTTCTAAGATGTGACCAAAAGTCACAGATGAAAAATGAATGGATGATGGGCTTGAGGATATTAAAAAGTCCTAGGTCCTCCAATGGCACAGCACATGTACTCATGGAGCAAATTACCTGTGCTGAAGGCCAGAGCTCTGACCCATTTCTAATAGGTGACCAAAAATCATATAAAAACAACCGAGATACATTGAAAATGGCCCTCTGGGTTTTGGGGAGCAGAAACATTCTCGGGTCACAAAACTTTGCACCACACATCCTTTCAGGATGCAGGACAAGCACACATATTTGGGGCTTTTTGGGCCTTCTTGAAAAATGTCTGAATCTAACTTTGGGCCAAAAGGTCTTTTATGTTCTTAGGGACTTAGAGCATCAGTGAAAACAAATTCTGCTTTTGAAAAAGATTCTTGAGAAGACTAGCAAGCCCAATTGTTCGATGTGTGTCTGTCATCATTAAAGCATGCTATCTAGCACAATCCCAGCTTCCTAGCACCTTTATAAGATGAGATCAAAACCTGTTTAAATGTATGGAAAGTTTATATATTGGAAGTTGGATGATGGGTTTGAGGGTTCCTTAAGGTGCCAGGGTCTCCAACAGTGGTAATGCACATAAAGCAGAAGAGATGATTAAGTGTGTGAAATTAGGAAGGTCAAGCTCTTTTCTAACCTGGGTCCAAAATATGGGTCCATATATGCATTTGCATATGTGACAAATGGTCAGAGGTCTTTCTGTTTTGCTTTCTGTAACTCTGTCATAAATGCAGCAAGCTATTGGGAAAATCAGGCATTTGTTAACATCCACACATTGGCCCTCATTTATCAAACTTGCGTACACCAAAAAAATGGGTGTACAACAAATCTCCCGCAAGAATCGGCATTATCAATCTGAACGTGAGCGAACGGTCCGCAAAAATCTCACGCCAGCTCTGACCAGGAGTATGCAAATCTGAAAACAGCGAACAACATGCAGGAACGAGTGCAGCTGTCAAAATGAGTAAGAAACCATATGCAGCGATGCGGACGTCATGCTGTTGTTGTTCTTATTATTAAAAATAAATAGACTAAATAAATGAATGAATAAATAAGTGAGTAAAAGCAGGCTGTTTCCAAATATAAGTGTAATTAATTTCTCTACACAGATGTGACGAGTGGCTGCTCGTTTTGTGTGGCACCCAATAAAATGTCATGGAGTAACACGGATAAAAGTACAATGAAGAGGTATCTCTGCAGACTGTATTTTACCAATTACCCATATGGTGCCCGATCGTGCCCCGATCGAGGCGGGGGGGACTCATCCATGTCCCAACGGCTCGTATTCCAACGATTGAGAGGGAGCCTGTCAGTGCTGTGACAGCTGGAAGTTCGAGTCTAGTTGGCCTCCACCGGTCCGTGCGCTGTTGCAACCCGTTTTATGGAGGCGGTCTTAAAATCGGACCACTTTTTTGACCTACATGTAAAGCATTTGGATCGTCAATTATGTAGGTAATATAAAATGAAATATTGTGGATCTATAAATTGGATTTATGAAGGCCGACGTTAATCGCACTTTTACGTGTGGCCAATGCTAATTTTTTTTCTTGACCACACTTGTAAGTGCGCAAGTTGATGACCATTCCAGTGCCGCGTAGAAAGTAGCCTACCGTTTAAAATAAGTTTGGCCAAGAAAAAAATTTAGCTTTGGACACGCTAAAAATAAGTGTGGGCAATGGAGAAATGTGCGTCATGGCCACAATAATAAGTGCGTCTAACAAGACTTTTGGTCATTTAAGTGCGTCCAAGCACAAAAATTAAGTGCGAATAGTCACTTCGATTTTTTAATGAATTAAATAAAACATCTGCTGCACTCCGGTTTTCCACCCCAACAGTGTTTACTACTGCAGCAGCAATAGTTCTCCAAACTGCAGCCTACTGGGCTCCCTTTATGCCACTCTTAAGACTTCCAAATAAAATAATTTTGTTTTTCTCCATCTATAGTGGGCCTGCTGATAAAACCTCGTATCTTCAAAATGATAAACTTTACAGGAGAGCAAAAAAAAAAAAGTTTAATTTTGCATGTAAGAATGCAGTTGAGCTGTGTTCGGGTAGGATGACTATTTTTCCTCCAAGAATGTATCCAATCAATTAAATTTTGTATTTTGCAATGTATATGCTATTATCGTTGACATACGAGTTTTTGTTTCTCATCATATCGTAGATACGAGGTCTATCAGCAGGCTGACGATATTTCCTCCTCAGTTAAGTTCTTTCTTCCTTGCTGTCGAGAGTCCATGTCGTAAAGTGGGCAGGGCTATGCCTCTCGGAGCATGAATTTATAGGGGCGTGTCATGTAAATTACGATGGTTTCTGCCGCCGGATTTATCAATGACACGGCAGTTCTACACCGAAATCTGCGACGTACTCTCTTTTAGTAAATCAGACGTGACACCTGGTGAACGATGATATTTACACCAGAATCTACACCAGATCCTACGCAAGTTTGATAAATGAGGTTCCATTGTGCCGAGTACAAAAATACCAAAGTTTTGGGGCTACATTAATGGGGAGTACTGGAATTCATCAACATTATACCAGCTAGCGTGCAGTATTCTGGGTATGGCAATCTGGGAAAATCCCCTGTTTCCGGCCTATAGGCTCAAAAGTTAAGTCATGTTCTGTATTTTAGGGTCCAGAAACATGACAGGGTGGCAAGATTTAGTTGATTGCATTGTAGTACAGTGTAAAACTTGCCTGTGAAAGCTCAAAGTTGGGAACCAACCACAGGCCTTGAAATAAAGCTAAAAGTAATGTATCACTGATATAGTGCTATCAGGGTCCAGGACCATGTTACATTCACCAAAAGAGGTTGAGTTCATCCCCATTTAGAGCAGAATAAGAGTGTAATTTTGCAGATCTCTGGCACTTTTGTGAAGTTGGTTCGAAGCAAGGCCATATGTGAAAAATGCTCTGAGATATTTTGCCTGTGGGATGCGGGGCTTGGGGTGAAATAAATGTTGCAGGGACAGTCTAATTTTGATGCAAATAAGAAATTTTTGCTCTACAACTGACCCTGAACTCAGTAAATTAGCCAGAACCAAAAAATTCAATGTCAAAAAATTGTCTACCAAGAGTCATTCAAACATCATAACAGTGTACTTTTGGGTTCTCTTGTAAAACAAGGTAGCAGGGCCACCAGAAATCACAAAGCATATTGAATCGTGGGGCTAAATAACTGTGCAGATTTTTAAGGCTTTTGCACCTTTCTAACTTGTGTCCAAAAACTATATATGAAAGAAGCTGTCAAATATGTTGAGGGTTGGATGTCTTAACCTTTTGTACAACTAATCTCCCGCCGGACTTTGTAAATTTCCAAAGTACAACTGGTCATCCATGGGACTGATGAAAACTGGTCACATGTTGACATATCAAATAAGAAATAACCAAATATGTCAAAAATCAGATTTTACATTCTCCATCTTACTGTAGAAATTCTTCCATGGAATTTGGACACTTCATAATTTGGCTTAGGATGGTCCAATTTTGATTAAAATCAGCATCCACAAATGCTACTGAGTTAGCTCATTGGGTTAAGGTGCCACATTGCGGAGCAGTAATGACCACTGCAACCCGGGTTCAATATCTGGTCATACCAGTGTTGGCAGTGGTCTGTAGCCTTTTCAGAGCAGCACACAGTTGGCTTCGCACTGCAGGGAAATAAATTGGGAGGGACTGCCGGCATGAGATGATTGAATTACAGCATTTCTCATAGTTCAAGAGCTTATTTTTGGCCAGCCAGACGCACTTCTTTAAGCTTGTTCATGTTTGGGTATCCTCCGTCCTCGTTCTGAACTTGCAAAGTTTCAAGCTATGAGTATAGCTTTTTCGAGATAGCAACATGGTGTCGCTTACGAGCAAGCTTGTGTTCATGGTTTGCTAATTGGGCATTCCAGATTCGTCTGGAATTGGAGATGCCAAATTAAAAAAGAAAAGTGTTGCCTGGCAAATCAAACCTTGACCTAACCGGCTCGCACAACCCTCAATATGACCTTTAAAGGTCAATGAAGGTTCAAGGTCATTGAGCCAAATATAAGTCCATATGGGACATCCCATTTGTTGATAATAAATATCAGACCATCATGAACCATTTCCAAGTTATAGCCCTCAGAAAATTTGTGACCTTGAGTTTGATCTTTTAAGGTCACTCAAGGTCAAAGGTCATGGTGTGAAGTAAAAGCCCATGTAGGAGGTTCCTACATGCTCATAGAAGTAAAAATCTGTCTATCTGTAACTGTTTTTGAGTCATAATGGAAAATACAGTACATTATTTTCGTGATGACCTTGACCCCCCTGAAATTTAACCCCCAACCACTATGGAGACTATCAAAGCTACCCTGTCATGCAGCATAAGGTTGAAAGTAGAATTGAAGGATGCGCTTTTTGGTTTGGTTTGGTTTGGTTTCAGTCATTCACAAACATGGATGGGGTGAGGGTCACCACTTAGTGAACAAATGCGTGAGCTGATTGTCGAACAGTTTAAAATCAACATTCCTCAATGAGCTATTGCAAGAAATTCAGGGATTTCATCATCTACGGTCCGTAATATCGTGAAAAGGTTCAGAGAATCTGGAGAAATCACTGCACGTAAGCGACAAGGCAGAAAACCAACATTGAATGCCTGTGACCTTCGATCCCTCAGGCGGTACTGCATCAAAAACCGACATCAGTGTGTAAAGGACATCACCACATGGCGTCAGGAACACTTCAGAAATTCACTGTCAGTAACTACAGTTCATCTCTACATTTGCAAGTGCAAGTTAAAACTCTACAATGCAAAGCGAAAGCCATTTATCAACAGCACCCAGAAACGCCGCCGGCTTCGCTGGGCCCTAGCTCATCTAAGATGGACTGATGCAAAGTGGAAAAGTGTTCTGTGGTCAAGGCATGGGCAACTAACACATAAGTGAATGCACCATTAATGCTGAAAGGTACATACAGGTTTTGGAGCAACATATGTTGCCATCCAAGGAACGTCTTTTTCATGGATGCCCCTGCTTATTTTAGCAAGACAATGCCAAGCCACATTCTGCATGTGTTACAACAGAATGGCTCCGTAGTAAAAGAGTGCGGGTACTAGACTGGCCTGCCTGTAGTCCAGACCTGTCTCCCATTGAAAATGTGTGGCGCATTATGAAGCGTAAAATACGACAACGGAGACCCCAGACTGTTGAACAACTTAAGCTGTACATCAAGCAAGAATGGGAAAGAGTTCCACCTGAAAAGCTTCAAAAATTGGTCTCCTCGGTTCCCAAACATTTACTGAGTGTCGTTAAAAGGAAAGGCGATGTAACACAGTGGTAAAAAGGCCCCTGTGCCAACTTTTTTGCATTGTGTTGCTGCCTTTAAATTCTAAGTTAATGATTATTTGCAAAAAAAAAAAAAAAAAGTTTCTCAGTTTGAGCATTAAACACGTTGTCTTTGCAGTGTATTCAGTTGAATATAAGTTGAAAAGGATTTGCAAATTTGCAAAAATTCCAGCTTTTTTGAAACATGTTGCAGGCATCAAATTCCAAATGAGCTAATATTTGCAAAAAATTACAAAATTTACCTGTTCGAACATTAAGTAACATGTCTTTGCAGTGTATTCAATTGAATATAGGTTGAAAAGGATTTGCAAATCATTGTATTATGTTTTTATCTACGATTTACATAACGTGCCAACTTCACTGGTTTTGGGTTTGTAATATAAACTGGTTTGCCAACCACCAAAATCAAAGAAGAAGGTATGGCAAACCAGCATACATACGCTGTATCCTCTGGCTAAAGCGCCAAAATAGTGCTATGAATCCTCAAATTTCTATAGAAAAGTCCTTAAAATAAAAGCATAATAGTGATTAAACTACTAAAATACAACGCTAAACGATGACGGATTGGCAAACAGAATTAAATTTTGACCTGCAGTCAAGCAGATTCACTTTCTTAGGATGTACGTTCTGAGCGTGCGCACCAGTCGTGACACAGCTCCTTTAATTTGCGTTGCGTAAAATAGGACTACAAAATGGCGCGAGTTCGTACAGTCGCGTGTTTATGAGGCTGAACCCCCCGTCATTAAGGAATGCGACCTGGGTACATGAAAATGTTCGGTGTTCACAACAGAATTAATGGCAATCCTATGGGCACTAAGGTGGGTGGAGAGGGAGAGGCCAAAAGAAGTTTTAATATGCTCTGACTCTGCAGCTGCACTACAGGCAATAAAATCAGGCAAAAGTAAGGCTCGGCCAGACATAGTAACAGAGATATTAGAGGTCTTATTTAGAATAGTAGACTGTGAGGTAACACTATGCTGGGTCCCAGGACATGCCGGAGTGGAGGGGAACGAGAAGGTCGACATTCTAGCAAAAGAAAGTTTGAACAGGGAAATAGAAGTACAGCTACCCTTGGGGAGGGTGGAACTGAGGGGAATGATTAAAAAGAACTTAATGAGAGAGTGGCAAGCTGGATGGGAGAGTGAAGTGAAGGGGAGGCATTACCACCTGGTTCAACCAAAAATAGGTCAGAAATGTAATTGTAATGCTGCATCCCGCAGGGACGAAGTGAAGCTCTGTAGACTGAGACTGGGGCACAGTGGGTTGAATAAGAACTTGTTTTTAATAGGGAAACGTGACACAGGGCAATGTCAGTGTGGACAGCCAGAGTCAGTGGCGCACGTGTTTTTAGAGTGTAGGGAGTACACAGAAAGAGAGTTACTATTTATAGGTATGGCAAAGCTAGGAGTGGAGGTCTTTTCTGTCTCTTCTTTATTTGGGCACAGCGAGAACCACCAGAAGATCACTAAGGCAGTATTGCAGTTCCTGCACAATACCGGACTGTATGAAAGAGTATAAGCAATAGCACAACAAACCAGTGTAGAGCAGTAATACGCCGTACGGCGTCTCCTCTTCCCTAAATAAAACAGAAGAAGAAGAAGTGCATGAAAATGGTGGCCCCCTTCAAGAAAGTTGCTGTTAGGTTATTATGCAATTCCTGTAGTGTACTCCATGCAAGATTGAGCAGTCGAATCTTAGTATGGAGTCCAAGTTGTGCAGCCTCAGTCCATCGCTGCTATAGTGTTGATTCTAAAGATAAGAGCACTCATTTTGGTTTCGAGACTGTTCCCGAAGGACAGAAGGCGGAGAGAGGTAACAATCTAGCAGCAATCTATTGAGCTGGGTTAGTTATGCATGTAACCAGCGTCAATCTTTCTAGCTATCTTAATTATTATCTAGATATTTCGCTTCATATCTGAAATTTGAACCTGCACCCTCGATTCTAGCGCTGATTTAAGTGCTGCGGTGTTGATGTTCTTGATGTACTCGTAGATTATTGTGCAAACTCATTGCTGTAGGTGGACTCTAAGCTATGTTTTATTTATCACGGCGTCTGGGTCAATGAAATGTAAATCATCTGAATATTGTTTTTTTTTTGAAGGTTTGTACTGTACGGTAAAAGATTTAGTAGTAGAGTAGAGGAACTCTGGGGTATTGCGTGTGGCAGACAATGTGAAGGGGGTGTGTCGACATACGGATTCCGCTCTGGATCAATGCTGTCTGGTGCTGTCAAGCTGCAGTCAACATAATTTAGCGAACTGACGACGGTTCACACACATCATGAATGCTTCAGTTTCCAAAATTCTAACAGTAGAATCCCAACCCTTTTACCTGAACAGTCGCGGAGCCAGTGTGTTGAACTTCTCGATACCACAGACTGATTTGATCTGTACACTTTCAGAGCAGTGGTTCTTAAACTCGGTCCGGGGGAATCCCTTTGTATGCTGGTTTTTGTTCCAACAGCGATGTCAATACTAGAATTTTAACAAGCTGTTAAGTATTCTAACTAAGACCTTCTACTGTGAGATTGCTGAAACTCTTAAATCACATCCTGATGAAACTGGCTATGCATGAGATGAAAAGTGTATCTTCTGTAGGCATGTAGTACTTACTGGATAAAATTTCAAACCGTTTATTTCAATATGCATGAAGAGGCAATCTATAACCGATTAATTGAAGACTGAGGTCAATCAGCAAGCTCAATTGGTATGTGCACTTGGTCGTCAATCATAACCATCAGGAAGATAATTTAGAGTTCATTAACAAAGCAAATGATAAATGAGGCCCACCAGTTTTGCAATAAAGTATGAGGAAAAAATAGCGAATTATTTCATATACAATTAGTAACCTAGTTACCTGTTAAGTCGTTAAGTTGACCTATTCATCTCTTTAGTTTGTTACGTCTTTAATATTTTGCCTATAGTGGGACATTTTGGGACATTGCAAAGCTATGTTTGGAGTTCTTTGCACTACGATGGTAAATTTCCTCTCTGAACATCAAAAGCACATAATTAAGAAAAATTAACAGCTGGAATAGCAGCTGTGGTTGGAATGAAAACCAGCATACACAGGAATCCCCCTGGACTGACTTTGAGAACCACTGCTTTCAGAGAGTATAAAGACAGAGAAGACTTTCTGGATGGTCTTCAAGTGAATGTATTGAACTGAACAGTCATTTAATTCACAGAATGAATTGTTTGCAGTTAATGGAGTGGGGAGCTGCACAGTACATTTCCAATGTCTATTCTGCAAATGTATTCAAGTTTGTGACGAATGAGTTGTGATGATTTTGGGTGCAGCTTTGTAACAGCTGCTCAGGGCCGGCCCTTGCCTATACGATTGCCTAGGCAAAAATCCATCCCTTTATTGGCAACAATTAGTCCTGGCTTGTTCTTAATAGTTCTCCTTTATTAACACGCTTTCCAATTTAAGAATAATCAAGTGGCAATTGAAGACACGGCTTCTCTCCCCCTATGCGATCTAACAGCGACAAATGGGCTACATTCAGTTCAGAAAAATAATTATAATTTGGTCTATGCACTGGCACTCAGCAACGTAACTTTTTTTCCTGCGAGAGCAGCATTTCAGAAATCTTCAGGTAATTCTTGTGACAAGTCCGTGGTTTCGTCCGTTTACATTTTCCTATCGGACAGCTGTCTATTTTTGACCGCAAGTTGCGTGACCGTGCAGCAAAAACAGGTGTGCGCACTTGTTGCCAAAATTACCTTCTTTCGCAAGGGAGTTCTGAAATGCTGCTCTCGCAGGGAAAAAATTACCGTTGCTCTGTGCCAGTGCATAGACTTATTTATAATTCAATTATTTTTCTGTACTGACTGAAGCCCATTATTTTGTCGCTGTTAGATCGCATGGGGGAGAGAAGCCGTGTCTTCAATTGCCACTTAGTTAATCTTGAATTGGAAAACGTGTTTATAAGGAAAATCATCTAGAATTAGCCAGGACTAATTGTAGTCAAAAAAGGGTAGGATATTTTACCCCAAATTTAGCCGTCTAGCGCCGGCCCTGCAGCTGCTCGTCTTGTTTCCAGTGGAATCTTATCTGTTGTATGTGAGCTGTTGAAGCTAAAGTGCTCCATTTTTATCTCTCAGTGTACAAGGTGTTCGAGAGTGTGGCTCAGAAATATGATGTTATGAATGATGCCATGAGCTTGGGGATCCACCGTCTGTGGAAGGACGCCCTCCTGCACGTCATGAACCCCCAGCCTGGGACACGCTTGCTGGATACAGCTGGTGGTACAGGTATGCTGTCCTTTCCACTTGAATTCTTTGTAATGCCGAATCTACTATGAGACCAAAGATGGCTGTTATCAATATTCAATCTCAGTGGTAGAACAGGGTAGTATATAAGTAACTGGATGGTGATCGTTTAACAAGGGCTAAATCCTACTGTGTGGTTAAAGCAGCATGGATGAAAATTCCCACGAAGGAAAATAAAAATCATTTAGTCCAATAGTTGCGTCAACTGATGTCCTGCAGGTCAGCTCACCTTTTAACAGATCATTTCTTGACCTGTTCTCATTTACTCTCCTTGATATGGAATCAAGCTATCGATGATAACTAATAATTGAGTCTAATTGGTTGAATGAGTGCCCTGCTTACAATTAAATCTCATTATTATTGAATCAAAATGCTCTGAAGCATTTTGACCTTAATGCATCAAAAAGGTGTGAATCATTTTGACAGGATCATGCATGTAATTTTTGCATATTCTGAACTTTAAGTGTGCATGAAATGCACATATTTGCATGAATTTATTTACTAGGCTTATGATAAGGAAAACCTCTTTCAGTCAGTTTGAAAATCAGTGTTGCATTCAAGGGCTTTTCGATGTGTGAGATGAGATTTTTTTGCATTGAATGTATTCTTTTAATGCAGTACTTCAAACCAAGTCAAGTGCCACGTGAAGATACCCATCTTATCATTTTAATTAAACTTTTAACCTTGATAAAGAAAATGCTGCTAGAGGAGATGGAATGCAGAAAAAGTTTAGATCTTTTTCCCCAGTGAATTATTTTGTTTATCCCCAACCTTACGATATCACATTGTTGCATTTTTACCGCCTATTGTCATTGTAGGCTGTATACTGATCATGATTATTTTAAGAAAAATCTAATTGATGAATATTCCCATTCATTTTTTTTTTGTCCCCCGCCGCACGGAACGCGCAAAGCGGCGGGACATAGTATTCATGACCGTCCGTCCGTCCGTCCCGAATCCTTGTCAGCGAGATATCTCAAGAACGAATTGACGGATTTCCTTCAAATTTCATGTCAACATGTATTAGGGTGATACCCCGGCGCCAGTCGATTTTGGTGACCTTCGCGTCACTCTCAAGGTCACACCGAGAGATTGCTCATTTTGACACGATTTCACATCTTGTGGCGGGGGACAAAGACACGTTAGTGGCAAATACTTGTTTACTTTTAAGTTCACGGTCATGATCACACAAATTTATCATCATCGATAACATCCTGCTAGAATGTGATAGAAATATGAGGTGATAAGAGGCCATGTTCCCTCTGTCATCCACCGCCATGGCAAAGACAAAAAACAGAAGGCTGTTGAACTTCTCTAATATGGAAATGAATATAAAAAATTGTAAAAAAAAAAAAAAACCCTTGAAATACTCATTTCTACTATGAAGGCAATGAGTAAGACGTTTAGGTCCTTTGATAGAGGAAGAGAAATCTGTGTGGAGGAGTGTACATGCCTATTTTTGAATCCATGCATGGTGAAGATGTATCAAGTCTCTGAGAGAATTGCAGACATTAACTCTGTCTTGGGGTTAGAATGTCTCCAAAACTATCAGATGCTATCTACACAACTTCAATATGTTTGGGAAGGTTGGCAGAAAAAAACCTCTCGCTATCAAAACACAAATTTAAGTTCCTATCATTTGCTGAACGGTACTGGAACTTCTAATGGGACCAACTTGGAGGTCTTTGGAAATGATGATCGGATGTAGGTTCCACCTAAAAACAAGAATAGCCATTCGGTAATTGTATACATCCCCACTGTGAAGTATATGGTTAATCTTTCATGTCCGGGGTTGTTTTTCCCCTGAAGGTCCTGGACAATTTGTTAGGGTTAGGGGCATCATGGATTCTGTCGAGTACCTGCAGATGGTAAATGAGTACCTGACTGCCTCTGCAAAAGCTTTAACAGGGTTGTGGTGGAATCTTATTCCAGGACTGTGATCCACAATCAATCCAAAATGGTGCACTAACTGCAGAATCGTAGTTGTGCCCTGGCCACCCCAGTTGCCCTTAACCCAATAGAAAACCTGTAGGATGAGCTGTAGAGTGCCCATAAAGGTGGACCCAGGACTTTGTAGAATCTGTCCAGATCTTTCATGTAGGACTGGTCCCAGGTCCCTTGCAGTGTCTTCTGATCTCTTTACACACTATCAGAGAAGACTGAGAGCTGTGACCTTGGCAAATGTTTAAATGAAGGCCACTCAGAACCTAATTGTGACATATTTTTGGAAAAAAAATTATGATAATAGTCTTTTTTTTTCTTTGAATTTCAGTTATTGGACTTAATTTAGTTGCTATTTTTAATTAAATATCAAGAGGATGAATAATAATTAGCATTCATTCGGAACCACTTTAGCTCATATTTTCGTAAGGCACCAGTATCACTGGAGTGCACTGTGTTGTTAGGGGTTATGCTTTTGTGCGACATTGGCCTCAGACTGTTGTTAGTCTCTCGGCATGTTTTCAAAGTAATGCATTATTGAGTTCCTGATCCCAAATTGAGGGTGTAGTGTGCAGAACAACTGTCCAACTCAATTTGAAGAGTAAAAGTATTTTTAAAATGTCATCATGGTTGAATAAATTACCTGCTAACAGAACAGTGTTTGATTGCACAGCAGGTCTTGGATTCGGTCAGTGTCCTCAGCAGTTAATGCATCTTCTTTGTTTGTGAATCTGCGGTCAGTTTATTTCTGCGGACCACTTCGATTTGTGTACAAGTACGGTTTGTGTTTCTCAGTTTATATATGTGGTTGAAAAATTTTGTCATCTGGTCTTGTGTTTTCCACGCTGAATACACTTCTTGTGTGGTCCCATCTACTCCATCACTGTAGATCCCTGATTTTCAAATGTTGGACTTCGATGGCAACCTGTTGCTTTCATTTTTCAGTTAAGTTCATGGGAGGGAGGAAAAGTAAGTACAGATTTACAGTTGTATGCAAAAGTTTGGGCACCCCTGATCAAAATTCTGTTACTGAGAATAGTTTAACAAGTAGAAGATGAAGTGATCTCTGAGTGGCATAAATTAAAGATAAAACACTTTTTTTTCTACATTTTAAGCAATATTGGTGCATTCGTTTTGTTTTTTACAATTATTGAGTGAAAAAAAAAGAAAAGGGCACGGTGCGAAAATTTGGGCACCCCAAAAGATTTGATCTCTCGGGTGACTATGGTCTCAGACCATATTTAGCTTGTTGGGGCTATAGGTTGTTCACAGTCATTGTTATGAAAGGCTAGGCGATGCAAATTTCAAAGTTTAGAAATACTCAGACTGTCTAGCTCTCTGAAAATGAAAATGATTGATGCCCACAACACAGGAGAAGGCTATAAGATGGCATAGCATTTTTAAATAGCAATTTCCTCAGTTCATAATATAATTAAGAAATGGCAATCAACAGAAACGGTGAGGTCAAGTTGAGGTCTGGAAGACCAAGAAAACTTCCCGAGAAAACTGCTCATCGGATTGCTTGAAAGGTAAATCAAAACACTGCTTGACAACAAAAGACCTTCAAGAATTAGCACAGCATGGAGTCATGGTGCACTGCCCGACCGTCCAGCAACACTGGCTCAATTATGACCGTCATGGAAGAGTCATGAGAAGGAAACCTTTCCTGCATCCTCACTATGAAATTTCAGCATCAGAAGGTTGCTGAGGAACATCTGAGCAAGACTGATGCATTTAGGAAACAAGTCCTGTGGGGTGATGAAGTTAAAATAGAACTCATTGGCGGCAATGAGCAGAGGTGTGTTTGGAGAAAAAAGGATGTGGAATTTCATGAAAAGAACGCCTCTTCAACAGTCAAGCATATGGTTGGATCAATCTTGCTTTGGGCTAGTGTTGCAGCCAGTGGCACGGGGAACATGTCACTGGTAGAAGGAAAAATGGATTCAATTAAAATTCCAGAAAATTCTGGAAGCAAACTTCACACCATCTGTATAAAGCTGAAGATGAGAAGAGGATGGCTTCCACAACAGGATAATGACCCTAAACACACCTCAAAATCCACAACTGACTACCTCAAGAGGCGCGAGCTGAAGGTTTCGCCATCGCCCTCACAGTCCCCTACCTCAACATCATTGAAACTGTGTGAATGGACCTCAAAAGAGCACTGCATGCAAGGCAGCCAAAGAATCTCACACAACTAGAAGCTTTTGGTAAAGAATTATGGACAAAATCCCCCAAAGCAGAATTTTTAAAACTCATAGCTGGCAACAAAGAGTGTTTACAAGCTGTGACACTTGCCAAAGGGAGTGTTAGTTAGAACTGACCGTGCAGGGTGCCCAAACTTTTGCTTCTGACTGTTTTACTTTTGTGTTATTTTGAAAAAGGATGGAAATCAAAAAGTAATAGTCCTTAAAATATAAAGGAAATGTGTCCCCTTTAACTTTATGCGTTTTGGAGAGCAGTCGTCTTTTACTATTCACAGTAACAGAAGTTTTGATCTGGGGTGCCCAAACGTTCGCAAACATCTGTAGATTCGAGGGCCGGATTTAAGTTGCCCTCATGTAGGTGTTTTACTTCTTATTTTTTCACTCCATTAAGAGCTCGATACCAGACCTGGTGAAATACAGGTTTGGGAAGTCTAATTCCTCTCCTGCATTTTGTTACAATTTCTTGGAGTTATTGATTGGTACAGTTTCTGGAACAAGTGACCGAACAGTTTGGAGAAATCCATTGTCTCGGTGTATGGAAGGACTTCGACTTTCTGACTCCTCAGTCTGTCTGGTAGTGTCTGGTCATGTTTCCTCCATGCTGTATACGTTTTGTATATCGTGCGTTTGTCCTTTTCTGGCCAGCTGTATCGGTAGGAACTCATGGGTCAGTGAGTCGGATAATGACTCCCGTCCGTCTCCCCAGGCGACATCTCTTTTCGTTTCCTGGACTACGTGCGTTCCCAGCGTGAGCGGCAGGACCGTCGCTCAGCAAGGGCCAATCAGACGCTGTCCTGGCAGGAGATCGCGGACAACTACGAGTCGAATGGGCCGGCTCAGGACAGGTCGAGGGCAGTCGTGTGCGACATCAACAAGGAGATGCTGAAAGTGGGGAAAGGGAGGGCGGAGGAGATGGGCTATGACACAGGTACTGTACTAAGTCTACAGGAGCATTGCACTGGAGCTACACATTATCCAATCACACTTCCCTTTAGGGCAGTGCTGATGAGGGAGCCAATTAAGGTGCAGCAGCTGTCACTTAATTTATGCAATAGTACTGATCGGCAGTCTAATCTGCATCAAAGTAGATTTTGGTGATTTACTTTTTTTTTTTTAATTTGGTGCCATTTCACAAGGATTTTGCCTTTTCTTGTTTATTACCACTGTAGGTATAATTCAACGTAGTCTTGCGTGTAATTCTACCAGGTACTCATTGGACTGCATTTCAATTAAAACTTCAACTGGCAGTCTTATCTGCTACATCTTGCGCAATTGTACTTTTGAGTATATAGCCTTGAGGTTAAGTTGCCTGACTGGGCCCTAGACATTTGGTGCTGATAGCACTAGTTAAGCTGGATTAATATTAGTGCATTTTTGGGCCCTTGAGCAAGGCCCTTAACCCCACACTGGTCTTCAGTAAATGAACCCTGATTTGTTGTAAAAAATGTACATTTTTTTTTAATAAAGGCATCCTCTAAATCACTAATATCTGCTTTACCAATAGGTACAAAGGCAGAATCTAACCCTCAGACTCAGTATTTTTTACCCAGTTCCACACCATCGTATTACACTGGGCAGGGTGCAGTTGATAAGCTGAAGAATTCCCATCACTGAGAATGTATGTGAAGGGGAGGTGTGATCTCACACTCTGCTCAAGAAGCATCTGCGTTACAGTATACAACAGTTGGATTTATTTATTTTGAACTCATTTTGATTCTGAAACAAAGGAAAACATTGACTATTTAAACCCAGGACAACTTATATTTTGTGAGATATATTTTTGTGTGTGAAAGCTGGAGCAAAATCAAGAGGGGAAAAATTAGAAAGGGGAGTGAGGGTATTTTCTTACTGAATTATGCATTTTTTTTCCATGAAACACAAGAGTATCTTTATCTTTAATTCGGTGAAGGTCATTTGAAGGTCTCCTAGTATGTCTCCAGCCAATTGGCCATTACGAACCATTTGAAAATCAGTCCTTTGTGACATCACAGAGGGGAGTGACAACTTCAAATAATGATGGAACTGATTAACCTGTTGGTTGAAGTTGATCAGTCGGCTCCGTATCTTCAGAAATTTCATTTTTTACTAATTGTTTCATTTTCTCATTGCTCTGGAGAAAGGCAAAAGTTGAATTAAGGATTTGGGGCTGTTGCAAAATCATTGCACAAATCACCCAGTCAGTTAATTGTTCTAATAACCATTAGATTATCAAAGTATTCGTTAAGCCTCAGCCATAACTGAGTGTAAAATAGACCGCTGGCATGAATAGTTGTCCCTTTTCAGTTAGTTAGTTGGAGTGATAGGCTTGAGATGTATTCATGTAAGAAATATAAATTGGACTGCAGGTCCTTTAAAACAGTGCCGGCACGCTACTGAATTTAATTCTACGCAATAGAGTTGTGTTTATTTCAGCGGTGAGTGCTGCAGTTCACTGTATATATATTTTTATTTTTTTTTTTTGGACTTTTTACCATTGTTTGGATCTTAAGAGGCTCTAAAAGTTCTGAATGTTTTTGCTTCTACAGGTTGGATAAAGGTCTAATTTCTCCTTCATGCTGTTAACAGGTGTGTGTTGGTTTCTCCTCGTCAGATTTGTCATGGGTTGTGGGCGATGCGGAGGAGCTGCCTTTTGATGATGACCAGTTTGACATCTACACAATCGCTTTTGGTATCCGCAATGTGACCCACATCGAGCAGGTGTGATTCCCGCCCCTCAAAAAGCACCTGCTGCTCATAAACACAGCAAGTGTATCGTTACGTTTACCCTTCCTGGTGTCTTGCTGTGACTGATGCTATTCTGTTTCATGGATTAGCATCGTAGTTATGTCCTGAATGGTTATACTTGCCCTGTAGATAATCTTGTCTCAAAATAACATGGACTGGATTTAACCCCTTGCGTACGGGAAACTCATATATGCAGGCTGGCTTGCTGACCCACATACCAGGAACCGTAAATACGCTGAGTGCCCTGCTGACCACCGGGGCCTGATTTGAGTATGCGGGCGCACTGCCGTGGCTGGGATTGTCGGCAGTCTTGTGTGTCGATCTCCAGGGAAGTATTTCATTCCTCGTCTGTTCGCTGTGATGTTTGCCAGGAGAAGCATTTTATCCACAATGTTTGGCTGATAGCACAACACAACAATTGAAACTGAATTTTCATGCTTCATTTTTCACTCTGAATACAGAAAAATATACAAAATCACTGTCACATTCCAGTACACCTGTTTTGAGTGGTACAGTTTATTACACGGTTCGACGTGCAAACTAACCTCGCAAGTGTCACATCTGAACCAGGACTCGGGGTGAACTTTGATCTTGGAACAGACGATGCACTGTTTCCGCGGTTTATACATCAATTGAAGCAGTTGCCTTTACGTTTTGACTGAGGTGCCCAGACCTTCAAAATTTATATAATGAGATCAGGATACACAACCAATGAGTGATCATGTACTTCATTAGTCTGATCCAATATTGTTACAGAATTATTTGCGGCAATCGCCTCGCAGCAGTTGCATATTGATGCTACACACCATCCAGCATCCGGAAATACGTGTTTCCCGGCCACGGGAACAGATTGACAGCTCGCACATATGTGGGTCCCGCCGGACTGCCTCGTATGTATTGCATATACGCCAGTCACTAAGACATACAGTTAAGCACAAACCCGTACGCAAGGGGTTAAATCATTCCTTCCACCTCATGATTTGTATGCCCTGGAGAGTGTTGATAAAATTGTCCTCTATTCTCTGGCGCCCAGCTGTGATTATGGCAGTCACTTTGTTTTGATTAGCTCAGCACACGAGGTACCGCAGGAGGGGGTTATTTAAAACAGTCTGACTGTGTGTGTGTGTGTGTCTGTCTGTCCTTCTTTGCGTCTGTGTGTCTCTTTCTCAGGCTCTACTGGAAGCTCATCGTGTCCTGAAGCCTGGCGGCAGGTTTATGTGTCTGGAATTCAGCAGAGTTTCAAACCCCCTGCTGTCCAGGTGAGGAGCTGAGGCCCAGTTTCCTGTGAGGGCAGGAACATTGTGTTTTACAGAACATGATTAACCTGCCAGTTACCATAACACTCAGGGGGCAGGGAGCTATTTTTCACCACTTTACTCTCGAATCTGACCTCAAGTTAAATTGCTGTTAGTTTTTACTTTATTTGCTTGTTTTGGGTTTTTTTTTTTTTTTGGTTGAGGGCTGGAGTTTCCCAGTTTTCTGTCAGATTTTCTATGTAACATGGAGGTGACAGTCTGTGAAAAATAGCTATGAATATTTAATTGAATATAATTTTTAATTCCAAAAATATAATTGGACAAAACATTGAAAACTCATAATCATTTGTTCGAACAAGACCTAAAGATTAAGCTGGTACTGAAATTAGTTTTGCAATAATTGAAGCAGGTGATATATGTGTGTTCAGTGTGTGCGAATGGTGCACCGAGTCACGTGCTGTAATCATTCTTTTTGAATTATATTGAGGTTTAAGGTCTCCTCACTTGTCATTTATCTCTCTCGAACCCTTTTCCAGTCTCTATGATGCGTACAGCTTCCAGGTGATACCAGTGCTCGGGGAGGTCATCGCAGGGGACTGGAAGTCCTACCAGTATCTGGTGGAGAGCATCCGCCGCTTTCCTGACCAGGTGGGCTCGGTAACGTATTTGACATGATGGCGTGCTGGAGTCGCACTGTTAGCTCACTCATCAGCTCACCTCTTGTCTGAAAGGATTTTCAGTCAGCTCCAGAAATATTAGCACCCCTCAAGAGAGTGAGCAACAGCATTAATCTAGATCAGTGATTCCCAAAGTGTGGGCCGCGGCCCCCTGGTGGGCCGTGGGGGTACTGCAGGTGGGCCGTGAGACGTCATTAAAAATATGATTCATTTTTGCAAATATGATTTTTTATGATTTTTATTGTAAAATATTTATTGCATGATTTTAAAAAATATTTAGAAGTAATAACCTATTGAGCGTTATTGACCTCACAATATTTTAGGAACTTTATATAGTTTATGATCGGAACATAGCTTTCTGGTCATCATGACCGGGGGTCATAATCGGAGGAGCACGTACTGTGGTCGATAATTAATTTTGTCTTGTGTGTACACCACAGACTAAAAGTTTGGGCTTCCTTTATCCCCTGCTTTCATTTGAATCCTGAATCTTTATTATAATAGTAATAATAAATAAAAAACAAGTACAAGTTACTTTTGTTGTTGTTTTTTATTTATTTATTTTATTTTCTTAACAACAACAACAATTATTGTTGCTGTTAAGTGTTCTGAGAATGCATAATTTCGTCTATGTATTGTTTATAGGACAAAGGTGGGCTGCTGACATTTATTAGATTTTCAAGTGGGCCCTGATCTGGAAAAGTTTGGGAACCCCTGATCTAGATAATACATGCATGTATTCTAATTTTCCTCCGATATTTGGAGAGATTTATGACTAATTGTACAATCAAAATCGTTCCTGCAGAAGTGTTGCTTTATCCCAGAGTAGTTCATTCTGTTGAAAATGTGGAAAAATTATTAGCACCCTTCAAGAGTACTGTAAAGAACGCCAAAGGAAGTGGCATCCTAGGTGGGAAAAATATTTCATGATATTGCTTTTGCCGTGTAGGAACTTTGTGGTTATCAATGACCATTACCTGTTTTGCTGTGGTATTAATATGAGGTGACGCACAGCTCATCCATCAGCATGGGTAAAACCAAATCACTCTACTAAAAAGAGGGAAAAAAAGCTGTTCAGCTGCGTAGAATGTGGAACGGCCACAAAATAACTGGTGGTCAGTTGAAATTGCCAGTGAGCACCATCAGGACCATATTAAAGAAGGCTGGAATGCTGCAGGCTGCTAAAAATCAGTCAGTAAAGGGGCAGACGCACATATTGGCCCAACACACTGTGAGGGGATGGTGAAGAAGAACCGGAGTTTCACTCATGTAAAATTTAACTGAATCTTAAACCATTTCAAAATTAACGGTGACATCAGTTCTAGAGACAGAGACTGTACTGAAACAGACAAATATCCCAACGTCTGAAATTTTCCAAACAAAGTTCGAGTTGCAACTGGAATCGTGTGTTTTGGTCCAGTGAGGCAGAAATTGAGATTTTTGACCCTGCTCACCATTGGCATGTTTGGCAAAAACATGTTTTAAGGTCAGTGGTATAATGAATTCAATTCATTACCTTATGATGAATTCAATTCTTTACCAGAAAATTTTAACCCAAACTCTTGTTGCCTCTGCATAGAAGGCTAGAAACGGGCCGTGGTTGGGTTTTGCAACAAGACAATGGCCCAAAGAGCATGCCAATATCGACAAAGAAATGATCAAAGCTACAAAAAATTAAGGTTTTGTAATGGCCCACTCAGACTTCAATCGGTGGCCTCCTTTGAAGAGAGCAGTCTACATGAGGACATCCATCAATCTCAATTTGCAGTTTGAAATGTTCTACATTGAAAAGTGGTCCAGGATCCCCCCACAAGTGCTCTTCGACCTTGTTAAATAGAGCAGAAAAAGGCTGTTATTCTGCCACTAAATGCTTAAAACTTGGGCTACTAATGTTTCTGTTACTGCATTTTGATGAAAATATGTGTTAGTAAAGGCAAACTTGACTTTGTTCCAAAAATCTGTTTGAAAATAAAAGTGTGTGGCTTAGCCATTTGTTTAAGTCTGAAATGTCTCTCATCGCACATGCGGTTCTTTTTATTTATTAATTGTGGCTCATTTTCATGAATGGTACCTGTACTTCTGTGTTAATTTTTTGTGGACTTTCCTCTAGAAGGCTCTGTATGATTGCAGGATGTGTGACAACAATTTTGGCTTTGTTTTCACATCATTTATTATGTTTACCGCCTGCTGTGTTAGGGTTTTTTGATGGGCCCTATGCACTAAATCTTGTGGAAAACAAACTTCTCTACTTTCTTCCTGAATTGAGACAAAGCAATATTTTTGGGATGGGTTCCCATCTGAATTATAGTGACCCTTTACGAGACAAATTTTGTTCAGGATCAGGGTTGACAATGTGGTGGTTTAAAATTCCTAATTTCATGAAGTTTATGACTCCCACTGCATTATTTTATAATACAATTATTTGCTGAACTCCAAATTCCTAGAAATGCTTTGAATAGTAGGCCTGTTATAAAAAAAATAAATAAATGGTGTCATCTCACTCAGAAATGGTTCCCCATTACCGGTGCTATATGATATTATATTTCCACCTTTGTAAGGTGTGTTGCACTCACTCCAAATCTTAACTCACTGCAAAACTGTTCAGTGGTTGGCTTTAGTAGGTGTTCGTTTCTCTGCCTTTAAAAGTGAAAGTTGTCACACATTGCATGTAAGGCTTTTGGCATTTGGATGTTTGCTTTCGTATTTAGTGGTAATGCTATGATGTAATTTTACTGAATTTTTTCCGTCTTTTATTAAATTGCATTGTGTGTCAATATTGTTGATATTTTTTTGCATTTATTCTTCCAGGAAACGTTCAAAGGCATGATTGAAGATGCCGGATTCTTCCGGGTCCAGTACTTCAACCTGACCGGTGGAGTGGTAGCCATCCACTCTGGCTTCAAACTATGAATGGCACCTTCCTCTCTTTCCTCCAATGAGCTGGCAGAGTTGGGGTCAGCTGACAAGACCCACCTGCAGCCTGAAAATGGACTGCCTCCACCCTCAGAGGGAAGGAGCTCCAGCCTGTCAGTTGTGACGGGATAAAACTGCCTGAGGAAGCTACGGTGGCCCGTGGAGAACAAAAGTACACCAACTACAAAGGTCAGCTGGGACCATGGACTTCCACTTTGGTTGTAACAATTGCATGCACTGGTTTGTGGTTCTCGTTAAAAATATTTTTCTCTTGTTCTGATTGGTTGAGGAGTCCAGCTCTTACTGTTCACTGTGTAACATGACGAGCTCTTTATCTGAGCTGATGGTTTACATGGAATTAAGAGTTAATGCCACATCAGTCGTGAAAGTGTATTTTGTTTTGAAGAGGACCAGCATTGGTCCGCACAGATTATATATTTGAAATACAAGCCAGAATAATTTATTTTCACAAAAAAACGGCACACCCATTGACCGTTCAGAACCTGAGGAGTTTATTCCTGTGATGAAGCCGGTTGAGAATGCTTCTTACCTGTGTGACTGAGCATCAGTGCTGAAGTGAGCGTTTTTGGGAGGTGCTGGTGGAAGTCATGCTGAATTGAGAGGATTCTGCTGGCACGGGGAGGAGGTTCTAGGGCAGAATGTGTGGAGTGCTCTACAGTTACTGTGGGGGTGGTCTGTGCGGTCATGCATCTCAATAAAAACAGATTATATTGTCCTGGGTGTCATCATTTATTTCCTCTCGGTTATGATGGGAGGAATTGTGTGACGTGAAGGGTATGAAAATGGAAGAATGTTGCAGAAGTAAGATTATTATCCTGTCATTCTGTCCGGGGCTGGAGGGGGTTTTGTTCATTCCAGCAAAAATGAGTCTCCGCTGATTTATGGTTGTGTATTACACTTTAGTATCTTGCGTGTCATCCTAACCCTTATCCTGAATGCTAATTTCTTCCAATTCCAATCAGAATTGGAAGAATCAATTTTGTATCAAAAAAACACTTTTGATACAAAGTGTAGTGCAAAAAGAGAAATTTTGAAATGCATTCTCTCATAATTAAAAATAGTTATTGTATTGCAGCCTTTTAGAATCCTTAGAAATTCACTGAAAAAATCAGGCCAAATTGTGGTGAAAAAAAATTGGTTTTATTTTTCAGAAGCGTCTTTTATGTGACTTGCACTCTAGGCTGAAAATCGCCTGAATTATCAATGTTTGCTTGCCGGTTAGCTACAGGACCCTTGGTTTTTCTAAAAAAATTTCATTTAAAATTGTTTTCTGTTGTAGGAGGAGGTTCTTTGACTGTATTGTGGTTTAATATTTAATTGGTCAACTGATTCATTGAATTAACAAGTGGACAGTTCGGTTGTACTGGTGAACATTGGGGTTTCTGGAACTGGAATTTGGAGAGAATGTGGCTCCACAAGAATTGTATCATCAGAAACAGGTTTTTGGCCAGATTTTACCCGCGCTTTGCAGTTGGGGCTGATCTGCGCCAGTCAGCTGTAGTTGGGGAAAGTCATCATGACGAGTCAGTGCAGAATCTGTTAGTGTGTGATGTGGTACTCACTGGAATCAGCAGGTGTGTGAGGTGAACAGACTCCACCCGACTTCAGTCACCGAAATTCAAACGTTTGAATTTTTTGAGTCGACTCTGGACGCAGTTGTGTAGTTTGTGCTCCCTCATCTGCTGCAGTCCTTAGATGTGTTGATCCCCAGTCTTTACAAGAATCTGCTGAAGCCAGTCGTGTAGTGTGTGCTCCAAATCTTTTCAAAATCTGCAAAGACTGAAAATCTTGTAGTGTGTCCCCAGCTTAAGTATTGAGAGCAGCGTTTAGGATTTTATTTCCACACACGAAAAGGAACAACCTGGCTACCCAAAAGAAAAACTGAGAAAGACCTGACTGGGCATGCTGTCCTCATAGACAAGTGTTAATTAACATCTCCTATCCATTTAAATGAAAGGATTTCAATTTAAAAAAATTATTTTATTCATTCTGACCAAAAAATGTCTTCATTCCATTTTACCTTTTTACAGAGCGCAAGAATGATCTTGCTGATTTAATCCATTTTGTTGGGAAAATGTTTATTATTTTTTTAATCATGAATGTCCTTTAACACGAGGTAGTGCCTACAGAAAAAAAGTACCTAAAAAATAAAAATAGGAGATTATTGAGACAAACATCTCGGTTATTGAGGGACAGAATAGAGACATAGTGAACCCATGATAAGATGAATTTCCTTATACATTTCTTATCATTTATTTCACCATGGTCATGACATTGTACATACTTTACGGGATGTGAAGAAAATTATATTTTATCGACAAAAATCCATTATAAATTGGTCTTCCCTATGTTTACCCCTTTTTGCAATGAAACACTTTCCAACATAAATTTCCTTATCTAATTCTGGTCACCAGAAGCTGGTGACTATGCTCTTGACTATTTGCTATTTTTCCAGAAAACCACATTTAATAGAACTTTAGGAGACTGTCCTCCCAATGAAAGCACCCAGATTGGTCATAAATGCAATGAATGATGAAAATGAACTACATAAAGTTTTTGCATAAGGTAGCAGATACCCTCTAGTGGCCATAGTTGTTATGAGCACAGCGGAAGAGAATATGGGATGACATCAACAGATGTCTCAAAAGCATGTAGGTAAAATGACTTTTACCTTTTCCAAATCCTGAACCCTAATCTTAAGGTAACCATTTTTGATCACATTGTTTTTGAAGGCACAATGGGTGAGTGTACAAGACAAAGAACTTCTCCACTGGAGACCAGGGTTCGATTCCTGATTGCAGAAGTTAAACAATTTAAAGTGTGAGTCTTGCCTGCCTTTGAAAAGTCTCGACTGTCTTTCATAAAATGACAATCTCCTTTTCCTTACCCTGAACCTAAATCTAAACTCACCCTTTTCCAACAGTTTTTGAAGGTGGAAGGTCGCGGATGTGGTTATTGAGGAAATACTACACCTGTGGCATCACAAATTCGCCACAAACGCTCCATATGGGAGGTAGTAAGATACAGTGCTGTGAAAGATGATTTGGCCCCGTCCCAATTTAATCCATTATTTTGATATGTCACTCAAAAGTTTCAGATCAAACAAATTTTCTTATGAGATGAAAATAACCCGAGTAAATGCAAAATGCAGTTTTTTAAATGAGGATTTCATTTATTAAAGTAAAAAAGCCATCCAATCCTACTTGGCGCTATGTGAAAAAGCAACGACGCCTCTCATTACTAAATAAAATAAATGCATTTAATTGATAACTGGGCTCAGTTACATGTGTCTTACACAGGTATGACATCCATCAATGTGGAAAGAGTCAGAAGGTCTTTTCCAAGGCCTTGGGATTCCAGCAAACTATGGTGAGAGCTGTTATCTATGAAAACTTGGAACAGAGGTGAACCCTCCCAGGAGTGGCCAGCCAACTAAATTCCTTTGAGAGCGTATCAATTACTCATTCAGGAAGTCACAAAAGAACCCAGACTAACATCTACAAAACTGTAGGCTTTACTTGCTTCACTGTGTTTGCGATTCAACAATAAGAGGGAGACTGGGCAAAAATGAAATCCATGGGAGAGCTGCAAGGTGAAAACCACAGCTGACCAAAATGAGCACAAAGGCTCATCTCACATTTGCCAAAAAAATCTTGATGATCCCCTTGACATTTGGGATAATATTGGATTGAGGAGTCAACATTTGACTGTTTGGCACACAAAGGTCCCATTACAACTGACATGAAGCCAACACAGCATTTTACAATAAAAACATCAAACAAACAGTGAAACACAGTGCTAGTAGTTTGGATGATCTGGGACTGCTTCACTACTTCAGGACCAAGGCGACTTGCCATAAGTGATAGGCCATGTTCCATACCTGAAAATCCTGAAGGTGAACGTCCAGCCATCAGTTGGCGACTAAAAGCTCAAGCACAGATGGGTTATACAGCAGGACAATGAACCAATTCACACAAGCCAGACCCTATCTGGATGGCTTAAAAGAAATAAACAAAGGTATTGGTGTGGCTTAGTCAAAGTCCTAACTTGAATCAGATTATGTTAATTCCACAGCATCTCAAACAGGCATGTCATGCTCAAAACCTCTCCAGTGTGGCTGAATTAAAATAATTCTGCAAAAGATGAGTGGGCTAAAATTTCTCAGCAGGGATGCAAGAGACTCATTACCTGCTAATGCAAACGTTTCTATTGCAGTCATTTCCGCTCAGGTCCCACAACCAATAATTAGATTTAAGGGGGCAATTTCTTTTTTCCACATTAGTGATAACGCTTTTGAATAGCTTGTTTTCTTCAATAAATGAAAACACTGAAAAGCTGTACATTTATTCATGTTGTCTTTGTCTTACATCAAAATAAGTTGGAAGATCTGAAACATTTAACCCTCTCCAGGCTCATGTTGCAAATTTGCAACAATAAATCAATTGATGACTGACTATAAAATATAAAGACCACATGGGAAATGGTTTGATAAAGTTACCCTTCCAGCTCAGTATTGCAAAAATACAACGCTAGTTCCCCCTGCAGCCACTAGTGTATAAGAACTTTTCTCCATGAATGAAATATTTTTCATATCTCAAAATAATAAATTGGGCTGGAGAGGGTTAAATATGACAAATGAGCAAAAATAGAAGAAATAGGGAAGGGGCAAATACTTTCTCACAGCATATTATGTTGCCATTGTAATTCACTTCAACAGATTCATTTGACGGAGGGCTTTAGGTGTGAATAATTTACTGTTCACTGGATTGAAAAATAGTTTTGCTTATTCAAATCATCTGTCCTTTTTTGCTCATTGCCATTGAAACACATTTCTCAACGAAGCCCCAAAATTCTTGAAATTTATTACCAATTTCTGAATTTAATTAGCAAATTATCCAATCAATAAGATAAATAATTACTGTATCTTTGCATTTAAGTGAATGATTTCGAAGAAGTATTTATTTCCTGACTGGTAGCTGTGCCACCTCCCTGCGACAAGGTGATGGGTTGAAATCCAGCCCTTGTATGGAGTTTGTTCGTTTACTTCATATGGTTTTCAGGATATTCATACCAAATTTCAAGCCAATCAGCTGTATGGGGCAGGAGCAGTGGAAAATGATTATTTCTGTTTCAAAATGGTAGCCCAGGGCTGGCATTAAGCAACAATGACTGCGTAGCAAAAATGCTGTGCGGTCTCTAGAAGTCTGTAGCATTATGTAGCATTTTTCAGAACTGCGTAGCAAAAACAAAAACGTCTGTATATGCATTTTAACTTCTCATTTTCATCTACTTCGCTAACAGTACTAACACTAATCAATATAGGCTAACAAAGTCCAAGGCATTTCAGTTACAGTAGCATTGCAGTGTTAAAACTACTTGGACTTACCAACTGGGACCCACTTGCAGCTAACATGCAGTAACTGGGTAACTGAATTGGAACTACTAAGTTTTATTTGGTTCTACCTGAGCCACTCCCCTGGCTAAGGCTGTGAATGAGTGAATATTCTGGGCTGATTTTTATCTTGCATGATATTTTCACTGTGAAAGAAATTAATACTGGTAATTATTGTGGTGTTAGGTTATAAAAGGGGACTTTTATATTGAAGTGCTACTACCGGAAGTTGCCTGTTTGGTACTGCTGGAAAATTTGTTGACGCTGAAAACTGTCATGATGGCTATGAAGGAGTAAAGTCAAGTAACGAAAACCTCCGCTTGTTTATTATAATGCAAACATACGACATGGTGTCAGAAGTGACTGGTTCGGTAGTGGTATAATATAGCAGCTTTGACTAAGCTATAGTTAGTAAGTTTACAGTGAGTTAGTCATATAGCATCCGTAGAAAGATGAGATGTCGTTGGAAGAAGACAACACTGTACCCATAGCTAACGAAAACCCGCCAATCCACCAGCTAGGACCAGACGCGCCTAGGCTAGCGCTAGTAGCCAATGCTAACCAGACGAGCGCTACGTTTACCATCCAACCGCCCAAAGCATTTGATTTCGCCAAACCCCAGGACTGGGAAAGTTGGATAAGGAGGTTTGAACGATTCAGACTTGCACAAAGTTACCTCAGGGTTTAGGGATGATGCAGCAGCCCTATAGCATTAAACTGCAGCCGGGCGCCATCCCCTATTCTCTGGCCACGCCAAGACGCGTCCCTATCCCTCTTATGGGAAAAGTGAAGGAGGAGCTTGAAAAAATGGGGAAAATGGGTGTCATCTCCAGAGTAGAGACCCCAACCGACTGGTGCCGACCAAGAACGGCTCAGTGCGCATTTGTGTAGACCTTACCCGCCTTAATGAAGCAGTATGCAGAGAGAAGTATATCCTGCCTTCAGTTGAACAGACACTTGGATTACTCGCAGGGGCCCAGGTCTTCTCAAAATTGGATGCCAACAGAGGATTTTGGCAGGTTCCTTTATCCCCTGAGTCAGCTCTCTACACGACCTTTATAACCCCATATGGTCGTTTCCATTTCAACAGGCTTCCCTTCGGTATAGCGTCGGCCCCATAACACTATCAGCGGAGGATGTCAATGATCCTCGACGGCGTACAGGGAGCAGTATGCCACATGGATGACGTGCTCATCTGGGGTCAAGATCAACAACAGCACGACAGCAGACTACACACAGTACTGCGCAAATTACAGGATGCCGGTGTCACACTGAACGTGGAAAAGTGTGAGCTACGCAAGCGTGAGGTCAAGTTCCTAGGCCATATTCTATCTGCAGATGGGATACAACCAGATCCCGACAAAGTAAAAGCAGTTAAGAGCATTAAGGAACCGACGAATGCAGGAGAGGTGCGCAGTTTTCTAGGTATGGTGAACCAACTTGGTAAATTCATCTTAGACCTGGCCGAGAAGGACAAGCCGCTTAGGGACCTTCTCTCAAAGAAAAACCAGTGGATGTGGGGCTGCGCGCAACAAAAAGCTTTCGACCAACTAAAAAGCGACCTCACCTCACCCTCAGTACTGATGCTCTTCGACCAAACAAGGAGCTGAAAATGTCGGCTGATGCGTCCTCATATGGACTCGGAGCAGTCCTCCTCCAGCGAGAGGGAGAGGAGTGGCGACCTGTTCCGTATGCGTCACGTGCAATGACTGAAACCGAACAACACTACGCACAGGTGGAGAAAGAAGCCCTCGGACTGACTTGGGGCTGCAAGCGTTTTAGAGACTTCCTCATTGGGAGATACTTTTCTCTAGAGACTGATCATAAACCTCTAGTGAGCCTGTTAGGACAGCAGGCACTGACTAAGCTCCCTCCTCGAATCCAGCGATTCCGGCTCCGTCTCATGCGCTATAGCTAGTCCATCTTCCACACTCCGGGTAAGGCCCTACACACAGCAGACACGCTCTCACGTGCACCTGTCTACCCCAGCACTAGTCTCACAGACTCAGACAAAAGTCTAATGGAGGACACTAACATTTATGTTGATGCGGTATTGAACAGCCTGCCTGCCAGTGCTACTTATCTAACGCAACTGAAAAATGAATTGAAAAAGGACAGTGTTTGCACACAGGTCATGTCGTTTTGTCAGACGGGCTGGCCCGGACGTCGCCAGCTCACAGGCCCAGTGAAAGCTTACTGGCCTGAGAGAGGTCTTCTCACTGTAACCGATGGACTGCTACTGAGAGGATCCAGACTCGTCATTCCTCCAGTCATGAGCAGCTCCTTCCTGGATGCCCTACAGCAAGGACACCAAGGTATGAGAAGCCAGAGAGCGGGCCAGAGAAGCAGGTCAGAGAAGCCGTATGGTGGCCCGGCCTGAGCAGCCATCTCAACGACCTTGTGCGAGCATGCACAACATGTTTAAAAGAACACACTAACCCAGTGGAGCCACTAATGCCCAGTGAGCTTCCAGAGAGACCTTAGCAGAAGGTAGGTTCAGACCTATTCTCCCTGTACTGCTGGAAAATTTGTTGACGCTGAAAACTGTCATGTTGGCTATGAAGGAGTAAAGTCACGTAACGAAAACCTCCGCCTGTTTATTAAAATGCAAACATACAACAATTATTATGAGGCAAGACGAACATTTATGTATTAAAACAAAAATTGCCATAATCTATAGGAAAGAGCACTGTAGGAATTCAGGTACAAATACATGTGTTTAAAATATGAAAACAGCATTCCTTAGTCATAAATATAGGCCTACCACTCTTTTTTTTTGTATTTTCCACTAGACATCCGGGCCAGTAATGACCCAGGTTTAGGCTACTATCCTCCCCATCTTTTACCAGACAGCCTTTTCTTCCTTTTAATTTACAGCGCCAATCTGTATCTCAAATATTTATTTATTTATTTATTTTTTACAACTGCAGCTCATACCTACGCCAATTTAACTCCTATTATGTTCTAATACTAATAAATAACCAGTCATGGCAATAAACGTGCAAATAAAGCACAAAGAGAAATCCCTAACCAAGTACTTACATGATCTAAAATGCAGGTTTGTCAGTTTTTTGGGTTAGAATCAATGTTGTCAGAGCTCGCGTGCTTGACCACTGCCCAGTTTTGGCAAAACAGTACACTATACAGCGATACAAGAATACAACTAAGTGCCAAAATCCCTTCGTAATAACTGGTTAAAGTCCATACATCGCTTAAGAATTGAGACCATTCTCTAACTTAGGGCCTGGCTACACATTCGCAGTTTATAACGCATGTTACCGCCGCGTGGAAAGCCGCGAAAAACGCTCGGAGCAAACGCTGCGTAATATGCGGCGGTGAACGGTCTACACCTCAGCAGGTACAGTGGGTGTACACGCTTTGTCCTCCGAGTTGGCTGGAAACTCCTCCCCTAATCTGGTAAAACCAAGTCACTCACTTTTTCATGAAGCTAAGAAAACAAAAGAACTGAAGTCCTTCAGGATAAACTTGCTGTAAAAAAAAAAAATCAATAAAAAGAGCAAATTGGTGTCTCGGCACTTTATTTGAGGATCAGTAACTTAGTAATTTCAAAAATGGTTCTAACCTACTTTCTACCAAAATGAGTTACTAGGTTTTACCAGATTAGGGGAGACTCGCACTGTTTTTCTTCACTTCGATAATCAAACGTTCAGTTTGATTGTCTTCTTCCTTTCGTACCATTCTGCTTGTAAATGAATGCGAACAGGATTGTGTCTCAGTTTGACAGGATAATTAGCCACGTCTTTTTAAGGAGGAAATACGGGCCACCTACCTTGTTAGTTATAAACTGATCGAAATTAAATTACTGAAAAAGAATACAATATCCAAATGGGCCGAAAATGCGGTTATTCCGCATTATTTTGATGTTTATGCGACCCACTCGGTGACCGCATGAAAAATGGAGGCGGGCGAGGCTGGACAGTCACGTGACCGCATGACGACACGGGCGGAACACGCCGAGGGCTGAAGAGAGTAGACCATAAAACATCCTTGGTCGCGTGACATGCTGTACCGCCGATGTGTTGACCCGGTCATCATAAATCAATTACTCCAATCAAAGCGTTTTAGCGCTGCTCACGCGGCCGTAACACGTGGCGTATTCCGCGAATGTGTAGCCAAGCCCTTACTCTGCATCACTCATAGTCCGTGAGCCAGCGGGGTTGGTCGTTACCGAAAAAGTGGCAAAGGCTACCATGCCTTTTCTGAAAGCCTGGAATCTCAGCTTTTCAATGATGTATGGTGGCCATCTGACAAGAGTAGCTGTTTTGAGTTATCACACATAATCTAAACTAAGGTAGATAAAATAATGCGTATAAATCAAGCAGAGCACTGACATAGCTGAAGATCTATATTGGACATATTTGAATATTTTATTTTATTATGTTTGGTATCATTTTAAACAGGAGACTCTGGGTTTTCATTTAAAACCTTTAGTGAACATTTTGGATAAGTACAGCCAATCCTGGTGCTCTTCAAACTTTTAATCACACATTTTCCTGCCATTTCCGCCTAAGTCATCTTTTGTCTTTTAATCCTGTGGCACCAGGGAGCATCAGAGAAACAAAATCCAAACACTGAAATACTGGCATGACCCTAAGGATTCAGAAAATGTATCATTTACCCATATTATCTGATTTGAAGGGGGTGATTTTCGGTCTTATATCAGACATGGCGTTTGAGAAAATAATGCGTATAAATTAAGCAGAACATTAACACAACTGAAAATCTAAAAACGGTATAACAAATAACAAATGTGACATGGATTCCTATGTTTTAAGGTGTGGTAACCCCAATTATGACATTTCCATTACTGTAAAAGGTCAAGGTCACGACCTTTAGGCATGGTCAATGACATTCTTTCTTGTGAGTGTATGTTTGGGTGTGGGTGTGTCTGTGTGGGAGGGGGGTTACCGATAGACATGTGATGTGTATGTGTGTGGGCGTGTGTGTTTGTGTGTGTGTTTGGGTGGGGCCGTGTGTGTGCATGTGTGTTGTGTGGGGGAGGGGGTGGGGGTTTACAGACAGACATGTAATGTACAGTATTGGTTTTATATATTGTAGTTTTACTTTTTTGTGTATAACTTCGTTTTAATTACCAGGTACCATGCTTCTTTTGGCAGGGGGACTTGGTGGGACTGGGTGCATTTGCATCTTATTTGTAAAATGTCCATTAATGTACTATGTCCCTCAATGACAAATAAAGGAAATAAGAAGAAGAAGAATTTTGTGACATTTTCGCAAACGTTGCATCATTCAAGGTCACGACACTAATCAAACTCCCCGTCGGAATCCTCATCAGAGGAATAGAATTATTCTTCATCAGCACAGTCATCCTTCTGGTTTTTGCACTGTCTTGCATGGCATAGGTCAGTGCAAGGCAAGTTGTTGGCAACACACTGACATGATGGAGTGACACAGTCCCTCTTGCATGAGCAGGAGAGAAACTCAAGTACTGCTTGTGGACCAATGGAGACATTGAACCAGTCTATGGAGAGCTGCAAGTCACCATCTTGGTCCACTCTAGACCACCTATGCTCAACTGGGGAAGGAACTTCAGGGTTGTTCTCAAGGCATCTTCTCCAGATAGCACCTTGATAGTTAGCTCTGAGACAGTGCTTACTGAGAGAATCTGAGCATGGAGGTAACTGCCAGGATTCTATGCCTTTCTTTGCACAAAAAAGTGCATACCTCATTTCATTGATGTTGGTGATTCTGGACTTGGAGCTGTACATTTGACATGCGAACTCCTGTAAGGCTGCCTACAACTCAGGTGTCATTGTCCAGTCTGTCCCAACCTTCTGAAAGGTCTCACAGAACTTTTCATTCTTCTGAAGAAGTTTTAGGGCTGACACTTTACCATGACCTGCAAATGCACTTACAGTGTCGCAGCCTGTGTATGCGTGTAAACCAGGCAAAGCCGGACACAACTGTGAACCCAGACCATGAGCGAGTTGTGAGATGTTTATGTAACTGGTGCGATTCTTTGTCCCTGTCTTCAGCAACAGGTCACATGTAAGTGCGTCACTGGTAGCCAGGCTTATCACCAAGACATCAGTGTCATCAGACACAAGGATGACAGATTTGTGACCAATCCTTGAAGCATGGCAAGCATGGAGCAGCATACGAGTGTTAGCCTCTTCCTGAGTGGACGACAGCTCTGCTACCTTGTGCACTCCCTGTTGGGTCAGCTTGTAACACTCATCTTTGGTTGTAGTGTACAGAACCTTTTCACCGTGTCTTGTTCTAGACTGTTCTTTGCCCCACTCTTTGAGCAAGAAGGTAGCAAGATTTGTTTTGTTGTTGTTGCTTTGTAGGAATTTCTTCCATTGCTGAACTCAGTGCCCTGCAGTGATCTGTTTGACCTCTGTGCTTGAGTCTGCACCTCTGGCCACTCTCTCCATGTGTTTGATAGAAGCCTCATTATATACACCAAAAACAATGTCAACATGGGTGCTGTGACTTGCTTCAGCTAGCACAGTGGACAAGGCATAGTCTGCAATATCAGCAAATGTCTTGCCATCACTGTTCAGCTTCTGAACAAGTGCCATGCCATCTATTACACGGGTAGAATTTAATGGCAATGATTCAGCAACACATGGGAACTTGAGCAGTTGCTTGGCAAGTGAGGATTTGCTAGTCTTTCTCACATTGCCATCTGGTGAAGCAAGAGCCCACAGAAGTGGTCCAAGGGGATGAGATAATACCTCCTCCAGGTTGAGCTGTCTACTCTTTGCAATCAGTACCATCTGGGCGAATATTCGATTATCAGCTTTGAGGATAACTTCTTTATTCCCAGTTTTGCATGTCTTTGCCTTTCCCTGCATTGAGGAGAATGTTTTCAGTTTCATCTTAGAGAGTGGTGCATGGAACTGCTTTACAGGAGGATTACTCTCAACACGCTCAGCAGAGAAGGTTCTGTAGGCATTCATGCCAATGGTGTGTGCATTCAGAAGGTCTTCAGCAACATCTGCTGGAGCAGTACTTCCAGTAGACAGAGAAACAAGGGACTCACCACCTGCAAATGGATTTATCCAACTAGAATCCAACAGATCCACAATGCTTGTAATGTGTTCTTCATCTTTGGCAATTCTGCTTAGTCCAAGGTCCTTGTGAGAACAGTCACTTTGTTGGAGTCCCAGGGAGCTTTTCAATATAGACAGGTAAGTGCTTTTGTACTCAGCAGTAAGATAATATCTTGAGACAGCTGCTGGGTTCAAGCTGAACCCTTTTGTGCCTCCAGCTGTCTGAGTGTCCCGATTGACCGTTTCCTCTAGGGTCTGGTCAATCGGAACCCTGCCAAATGTGTTTGTTGCACTCAACTGAGCCGAAAAGCCACCTTCACAGAGAAACATGTACAGATCTGGTTTCTTATGTTCAATGTGGCTCATCTCTGAGTAGTAAGCAGTGAGTGACCTAATTCAGATTATCATAGGCAAAGGTCCAGGGAATGATTGATCGAATGCTAGCCATGTGCAATGTCCAGTTTCCTTCACGTGATGCCCTCACAAGGTTTAGTACAACCTCCACCATGTCAATATATGACATCCAGAAGCTGGCCAGCGGACCTTGCTGTGACCTGAAATGCTGCAAGAATTCACAGAAGTACTGATGGACCTTTCTGAAGACTGTACGGTCAAGTGATTCTTCTACAGTGGTTGATGATATACCTTCAGAAAAGACACTCAAGTCTAGGGGCAGGATATCTAAGAGATTGTGGACAGCAGGATGGTTCTCTATCAGCCACTGGGGAAACTGATTCCAGACCAGCCTCAGGAGGGCTTCATACATGATTTTGTGGAATCTCAGAGATCTATTGTACTTATGGCCATCCAAAACACCTCTGACAAATCCCTCGGCCACAGCTCCAGATTCAATGCATATGTCCCTTAGGCCTGCAGCCTGGAAGCGCTTCCCAATCACACCCAAGAGCATACAGATGGTGTGAAAGACTCCAAGTCTTGGCACAATGTTGGGAAACCTGTCTCTATGTGCCCACAGAATTTCTGTAACTTTACAGTAGAGAGCCTGATCAAAGGTAACTGACATGTTGCTGATGTGTAAGGAAGTCATGATTTTCTTACTTTGAAGGAGAATCTCATGAACAGTTACCATCTGGGTGGCTGGACCATTGGTGGTTGGCAAATAGCTGACAACACTAGGAATAACATCCACAGAATTTGATGCTAAAATGTTGTAATCTGTCCAGCTAGGGACGCTTTGATTTGTGGCAGAGTGCAGTCTGCATAGCAACCATAAGAAGTTCTTCTTCAAAGCATCAGCACAGATATCTGTCTTGACCTCAACATAGGATCTAGTTGGAGGACCACCCCTAGTTCCCACAGCATACACTGGCAGAGCTGGCAAAGATACAGAGACAGCTCTCTGTTTGCTCTTGGGCACATCACAAGCTGGTTTAGGCAGTTCAGGACCGAACATCCGAGGCTGCACTGCTATACCATTGACCCTGTGGGATGTTCCACGGCCTGTCAGTGTCTCTTCCAGCCTGTCAATATTGTCCCAAGCTAGAGCCGTGGGCACATATGGCTTCACTTGGTCTGGAGTAACTCCACCATCCTGCCCTAGCTTGTGCAAGCAGAATGAGGTGTCAATTTCCTCTAGCATACTGTAGGATACACAATGACCAAATCCATTTAATATTCTGATGAGATTGACATTACCAGTAAGCAACTTCACAGCAAAAGCCAAAAGGATGTGCTTGGAAGTCTTGACTTTGCCATGAGGTATGGCATACACCAGATCCATGCCAAATGAGTCTCTTAGTCGTTGTTCCTTCTCACCAGTGCCTGGTAAGAGACAAGATAGCAATGACTTCCCGGAAGAAGGCACAGAGGAATAGGAGTCTAACTCTGTTGGTAGAGGTGGCCATGGCTGGTCCTGATTGAGATGCTTTACATCTTGATGGATTTTTTTTGCAACAACCTGGCATGAAGCTTCAATGCCAACAATGCAACAGTTGGTTTTTCAAGATTGGATATCCTCTTCCTAAGAGCCATATTCTCTTTGACCAGCATTTCACGAGTGAGACTATCAGGGTATATCAGGACTTTCCCATCATCATCATGCTGAATAACAACTTTTTCTAAAAAATATTTACTTCAGACTTTCAACCCATTGGCCTGTTAGCATGTTAGCTGTGACTGTGTGTGTGTGTGTGTGTGTGTGTGTGTGTGTGTTAGAAGAGGACCCCGATCAAGGACCCTTTGAACTATCTAAAAATACTGAAAATGCTGAATAACAACTTTTTCTAAAAAATATTTATGTCAGACTTTCAACCAATTGGCCTGTTAGCATGTTAGCTGTGAGCACGTTAGCAACTCGATATGTCAATAAATTAGCCTATAGTGCACTACTGTTTCTGTCTTTGAAAAAATGCCATGTCTGATATAAGACCGAAAATCACTCCCTTCAAATCAGATAATATGGGTAAGTGATACATTTTCTGAATCCTTAGGGTCATGCCAGTATTTCAGTGTTTGGATTTTGTTTCTCTGATGCTCCCTGGTGCCACAGGATTAAAAGACAAAAGATGACTTGGGCGGAAATGGCAGGAAAATGTGTGTGATTATAAGTTTGAAGAGCTCCAGGTTTGGCTTGTACTTATCCAAAATGTTCACAAAAGGTTTTAAATGGAAGTTTAAAATGTTTAAAATGTTACCAAACATAACAAAATATAATATTCCAATATGTCCAATATAGATCTTCAGCTATGTTCGTGTTCTGCTTGATTTATACGCATCATTTTCTATACCTTAGTTCACATTACGTGTGATAACTCAAAACAGCTACTCTTGTCAGGTGGCCATCATACATCATTGAAAAGCTGAGATTCCGGGCTTTCAGAAAAGGTATGGTAGCCTTTGCCACTTTTTCGGTAACGGTTTCCATATTTCCATATTCCATATGGGCGTATCTGGTCTGCTGGCTTGTGGGCGTATCAGACAATATTTCATCAAATAAAATCCATTCCCGCTGGATTTAAAATTTTATGCTGTTGTTTGAAATACAGAGTTGATGGGTTTAACAGTATAATAATGTAAACTGTGACGGCCTGATGCATTTAAATTAATCATGTCAGATACCCTGAAAAGATTCTTGTCGCCTAGATGAAAATCCTCGTTTACGATAGTGAGCCACGAAGCTCAAAGCGTCACTCACGATGTTAAATTGAACAGTAATGTAACGTTGGAATTACGATAAGTGAAATAGCGATTTGTATCTAGGCCTACTTCAACACGGCTGAACTTTTGCACAGGAACTTTTTATGCCATTTAAAACTGATATAAGATAGCCAACTGGCTAGTCGCTAACAATTTCTGCTTGTTGTTGGTCCCTGATAAAAAGTTCCCCCGCTCATTTTCAAGCGAAAGAGACTGGTTCACGCAGCACGGGACCCGTATTCATTTCCATATGGCTAGAAAATTTCATCTTCGTCCCCTCCCACTTTCCCGCACCGGAGCCCGGCTCGTATCGGATAGTATCCCAGAATGCATCGCGCACCAAAACGCACGCATGCCATAGAAAATGAATGGGATGCGGAGGAGTGCGGAGATTTTCCGTGTGTAGCGGGGCTTCACCGTCACTCACAGCCATCCGCACTTCGATGCGTCATGATCACCACGTGCAGCTCACGCACCTCTGCTCCAGACCCGCGAACATTCTTGAGGCGTCCAGTCTTCCTCGCCGCACAAGACCGAAAAGCTGTTTTCCAAGCGGTGAGTAAATTCAGACGAATGCTAAACTTTTTAGGTTTAAAGATTGTCTTTATTGCTCCATGTGTCATATTTGTGATGAAATGATAGGTGATTTAGTTCCATAACATGGTGATGTTCAGTGCATTCCTAAGCAACTTGACACCCTATTCAGGATTTCTGGTAGTGCCCCCCCGCAACTTATTTGACCGACAACAAAAGATTCATCATAAACTCGCACAGGGCACAGGGTATCTTCACCTCTCTGGAATTTTAAAACCGCAGTTGCAGTGCAATATTCATAATGTAGTAATTGCACTAGAATAAACTACACAGCAGCCATATATGTTATAGAAAAATACAGGAAGAAAGTAGAATCTGCACACTGGGTACACTCCATACATTAATTGCAAGTCACGACCCAATGTAACAATCTTCCTCGTCAGAGAAAAATACAAACACAACAAATTACAAATAGTAAAAAATGTAAACTAGAAAGAGTGCAAATAATTAGTGCAATTTGCATATGTAGTAATTGCAGTGACGATCCGTCGGCAGAAACACAGGGCCAGCAATAACTTCACCTTTCACTTAATGACCGACACCTCTCGCGGTTTACCTCCCCGATTAGAAACAGTTGCTCAGACTGATAGGTAGAACCGATGAGAGTCTAATTTATTTTTGAAAGTCTTGTTATACATTGCACTACGAAAATATACGGCGTTTACTTCCGCACATCAGTGACAATGGAAAATATCAATCGCCTATGTCTTTATAATTTCTGGATTTGCGCAAATTAGTTCGCGAGGTTCATTGAGCAATAAGCCATGAGAATCCGTTCTATAGTCTGAAGTGACGGCTAAAGTGCGCTGTTAGGTACGATGTACAGCTGAGTGATAATAACGGAAATAATTGCTGCTAAGTCCGCGAAAGTTTCGGATTTTTTGAAGATTGTCATCCTTGCGGAGTCATATCAATTGTATCAACATAGCCAGTAGGTAATCGCTTTGTCATTAGCATTCCTAATCATTACGTGTCACGCATTGGTGGTGGCTGTTCAGTTCATAAACTATTTGATTGTTAATCAGGCAGACCTGATCGCAAACAGTTTAAGAGCAATTAGCTTATGCGGGAAAGGGTGATGTTACTGAAGGCCTTCCTGACATCTGACGGCACGCCACTGAGTAACTGTACTACAATAAACTGGGCCATAAACAAAATACATAGGACAACCTCAATCTAGACCACAACATCTAGCCAACAACAACAAAATGGCTCAAAAAATAGCAGTTACTGCTGGTCACGACCCAATGTAACAATCTTCCTCATCATAGAAAAATACAAGCACAACAAATTACAAATGGATTGGGTGAAAAGTTATTTAAGTGGGAGACAGCAGTTTGTGAAACTGGGTGACTGTGTTTCTTCATGTTTGGACATTGCTTGCGGTGTCCCCCAGGGGTCAGTGTTGGGCCCGAAGTTTTTCATTTTGTATATTAATGATATATGTAAAATCACAAAGGTATTGCATTTTGTGTTGTTTGCTGATGACACAAATATTTTCTGTTCTGGGGATAATTTACAAAAATTACAGAAGGATATCACTTTAGAAATGAACAAACTTAAAAAATGGTTCAACAGTAACAGGTTATCATTAAATCTGAGCAAGACAAAAATAATGATATTCGGTAATTGCACTCTTAATACACAAGTACTCATAAAAATAGACGAAGTTGAAATAGAACGTGTTCATGAAATTAAATTTTTGGGGGTAACCATAGATGACAGAATCAACTGGAAATCACATATTAAACATGTACAAACTAAAGTATCAAGAAGCATTGCAATAATAAACAAAGCAAAAAAGGTTTTGGATCAGAAATCACTCCACACTCTTTACTGTTCCCTGGTCTCACCATACCTTCAATACTGTGCTGAGGTTTGGGGTAACAACTACAAAACATCACTATGGCCGCTAACCACTATTCAAAAAAGAGCAATACGAATCATTCACAATGTTGGCTATCAGGAACACACAAACTTACTATTTCTACAGTCCAAGTTACTAAAATTTACAGACATTGTGGATTACCAAACTGCTCAAATAATGTACAAAGCTAAAAACGATCTATTACCAATAAATATACAGAAATTATTCAACATTCATGAGGGGAGTTATAACTTAAGGGGAAAAATTTATTTTAATTTAACTTTGTTTCGTACGACCAGGAAAAGTTTTTGTGTTTCAGTTAGCGGGGTGAGACTATGGAACAGGTTTGCCATGGAGCTGAAGCAGTGTCCAGACATGAAACAGTTTAAAACGAGGTATAAAGACACGATTTTCAAGAGGTATAGGGATGAGGCAGTTGTTGGGTGATGTACTGTATGTGAAGGTGTATGCTTACATTATGTGTTATCTGGGTGTATATAGGAAGGTATGCATATGGGGAGGTGTGTGTATATAGGGATATATGTGTGTAGATTGGTATGTGTGTTATATGTATATGAATGTGCATGTGTATAGATATGGATGTATGTATATGAGTATGGGTCTAGGTGTATATATTTGGATAAATGCAAATCACATTTAGTTCTTCTCAATACAAAGGCATAAACACACTTAATTTATTTACAAGTACTCAGGCTTGAGCATTTAGACACGTTACAAGGAAGCTTGTCTTTGTAATTCATTAGTTTAGGAGAAGGGGTGGGAGTTTATAAGTTATACTTCTTCTCACTCCTTTTCGAATATGTATTTTTATGTTTTATGTTTAAATGTTTTGTTTCATTTTTTGTTTTAATTTTCGTATTCGAAATAAACTTCAATCAATCAATCAATCAATCAAATAGTAAAAAAACAAAAGAGGACGAAAAGCCAATACGGCCGGCCGCGGGAACGGGGTCTTAATGAATCCCCCTTAAATCTGTAAATAAATCTGTAACTTCAAATAAAACATTAGCAAATGGCTTGACACGAACGATTCGCTTAGCTAGTACGTTGTGTTTTTGATCTGCATTCTGCAACATGCTGGACTGCCATTAAGCCATGATGATAATTGACGCCGCTCTGTCTGGCCTGCCGTATGTTATTATTGCCTTGTTGGCTGTGCTTGGTGTGGTCTCTCTGTGTGGTGAACTAGTGGTGGCGTCATGATGCATTAGCCGCGGCGGCGGCGCTGTGGGTGTGTTGTGTTACAAGTTACCTGCCTGTAACTAGTTGAGTTCAACAGAGAGAGAATTACCAACCCAACTTATACGCAAGCGCAGTAGGACTACAGGAGAGAGCAGTGGGGCGGGGAGGAGTCGTGTCCTGTGTGCAATCCATTGGGGACCGTGGCAAAATTGCAGGCAGGTTGCAGGCAGACAGACACTTAAGCCCGAATATAAATGCTTTATTTAGCCATTGCTTAAAGACTTTACGACTGTATGTACTGTTGTTAGATTGCTGTGTCTTTGTTAATGTTGTTTTATATTGTGAAATAAAAAGTATTTATTAAAAAAAAACTTCTCCCCTCCCTGGCACCCTTTCTGCTCGCGAGCGCCCCTAGCATCCGCCTACACGAGCGTGCCTGGTGATGTTTGAAATGTCAGAATTTATCCACTTCGGAAGTAATCCTCGTTCACATGTCAGGAGTCACTGTCGGGACTCAAGTAGCAACAGTTACGTTTGTCCCTCTCAGCTAATGCGGCCGCATTTTGTGTTTAAAAGTTCAATAAAAATGTGTGTTGTGTTTTACCGACAGAAAATGCCAAGAGTTAGGGTCAGAACTACCCAGAGAGGAACGGTTGACCCGGAGGTTTAACCAAGGGCCTTTTTTTATGTCCAAAGAGGCGATAGTATAAAGAAGGGCAGCAGCGGTGCATGGCGTTTGTCATGTGACCCTGTTCAGGTACTGCAACAGGAGGGCAGAGGCAGGAGGGCAGCAGACCAGGGCCCCGGGGTACAGGGCTCACAACAGTCTTCACAGAAGAACAGGAGAAGACTGCAGCATATATAAAGAGAGCAGCAGATATATATTTTGGCCTGAGTCCTAAAGAGGTGCGAGTATCACCGCAGACAAAGCTACACCACTACCGCCATTTGCCTACATCAAAGTCATAACAGCTAGCACCTCCGCTCCGCATCTTTCCCGGCTCGGAGCCGGGTCAGCTGGAGTCGGCACAGAGCCAGGGCAGATCCGGAGTGGAGGTGCTTGCTGTCTGGGAGCCTGTTCATTTTTAAATTAACTTGACATTATTTTCAATGTATAGCTGGAGTCATACTAAAAGCAATTTTAAATAAATCCACATTTTAAAAAATCTGATAAATTGTAGGATAATACTCTCAATTAACGGCATTTTCATGCCGTTTTAGGTGTGAAAGTTTGCATATGAGCTGGCCGAAAATATTGGCCTCAAAACTCCATGTTCATGGGAGAAAAACCAGAAGGTAGGGAAGGATTGGCTCACCTCCTTCCTCGAGCGCAACAAAACCCTGTCCATCTGTCGACCTCAAGCCACCAGCACAGAAATGCCTACTGTTACGATTTGTCTGTACTTAGTACCATTTTTGAATTCAAATACGGAGTTACGTGAAAATAGTTCAGGGTTACGGATTTTTCAAAACCCGTGGATATTATATTGCTACATGCTAATTATACTAGTTCGACAAAGCCATTATGAGGCTAGTAAAAAATTCCCTAGGCAATTGCCGAGCACGACCCGATTCTCTCTCTCCCGCCTCTCAGTCAGCCAATCAAATAGCCTGTTTCTAAGTGTATACGGAGTGGCACCTGCTGGCTGCTTTGGAGACTACCAACCAAATCGAACGCTACCTAGCGAGCGAGGCAGCGTGAGCTATAAGATTATAAGAGATTATAAGAGCTTTATTATTGCAGATTTTGGGCTCCTGATTTTCACACATTTAATCCCGGAGCACGAATAGCGGAATAAAATGTCCATCAGATTGCATTTCGACGTCATATTGTTTGTTACTGAAATGTGCCAGAAAATACTGAAAAACGTGTTTGAAAGTACTGTCTGTCAGATTTCCGGGTAGGCATCTCTGCCAGCATGTCCCGTTCCACCAGCTTCAACAAGACCAATGTGACCGCATTTTTTAAAAACCTAAAGACTGTCCTAACCCGCTATAGTTTTGAAGCAAATGACATCTGGAACATGGATGAAACAGGTAGAAATTTATATTTAGATAAATTAAAAAGCAACAGTGATTTGCAACAGCAATAATTCATTTCATTTATTATTTCAGGTACCACAATGGTTCAAGTGCCAGACAACATCATTGCCACCAAGGGCCAGCGCCAGGTCGGTGCTGTGACCTCTGGGGAAAGAGGGACATTGGTGACCCTTTCCTTTGCTGCCAACACACAAGCCAACTTTGTTCTCCCTTACTTTATCTTCCCAAAGAATGCAGGATGGTCCCCCTGGCTGCACTGGTTCTGCCAGTGGATCGGGGTGGATGGAGGAGACAGATTTTTTTTGGCCTTTTTACAGCATTTTGCAAGACACACCTGCGTGACCCCAGAGTCTAAGTTGCTGCTACTCTTAGACAATCATGCATCACACCTCTCTGTAGTAGCTGTTGACTTTTGCAAGTCACAAGGCATTGTACTCCTGTCTTTTCCACCCCACTGCTCCCACCGTCTTCAGCCGCTAGACCGAAGCGTTTTTGGTCCTCTGAAGCACTACATTAACAGTGCAGCAAACAATTGGATGTGAATGAACCCTGGAAGAACTTTGACCTTCTACAACATCCAAAGTTTTGTGGCTAAAGCTCTGCCTCAAGCTGCGCCACCAAGCAGCATTTCGTCTGGGTTCGTGTGTACTGGTAACTGGCCCTTGAATCCAGATATTTCCAGTGAGGCAGACTTTACTCCAGCTTTTATGACCGACCGTCCTGCACCAGCACCAGTTCCATCCCCAGCGCCAGCTTCATCACCAGCGCCCCCTTCATCACCAGCTCCAGCTCCCTTGAGACACCACCCAGATGGCAAGCTCCTTCGCTCCGAATCTGCCCCGGATCAGCTGGAGTCGGCACAGAGCCGGGGCAGATCCGGAGCGGAGGTGCTTGCCATCTGGGCACCAACCTAGCCCGAGCCCATTTGAGCTGCATCCCCATGAGTCAGCCAGTCCTGTAGATGGTGAGAGTGTGTGTGTGTGTGTGAGTCTTTAAATGTGCATGTCGAGCCTTGCCAAGCATTTTTTTAGTATCATCTATCCAGGTATGCTAGTGGTTCCAGAACATCTAGTGGCACGCCAATAAAGAGGCTCAGCCCAGAAAAGGTTCACCCATATCCAAAGGCTGGCTCGAGGAAAGAAAATAAAAGGAGAGGCAGAAAGAGGTGAGCATAGTGTCAATTTTAACTCCTCTTGATTCTCTTGCTTTTAAAAAAACAAGCTGATCCTGACTATCATCTCATTGAATTTTGCAGGTCAACAGCAATACTGACCGACACCCCAGTGAAAGCTGCTTTGGAGGAGGAGAGTCAGCAGGGGGGCCAGAGAACACAGTCTTCAAAACTCCCAAAGAAATCAAGGCTGAGTGGACACACTGCAACCACAGTTTCTCAGGGCAACGATGATGAGTGTCTTGTTTGTGGGGAGACATTTGCCCCATCTTTGCCTGGAGAAGTGTGGGTGCGCTGCATCTTTTGTCTGCTGTGGCATGCACTTAGGGTGCCACTCATTATACCTGTCACAACTGTGATGAGTAATTTCATCCCAGATAGCAAGTTCTCCCGCTGGGGAGATAATTATTCTGGGATAATTTTTATAAATAGACCATGCACATTAAACATGTTCATGTTCACTTTTAGAACATCCGAAGCCAATTAAAATGTTTAAAACGAATGTCTGGCTGTATTTGCTTCTGTTTTAACGACAGAAATTTAAAAAGATTCCAGTAAATTTGATCACGTTACTTTTGCCCTGCCCGTGCATTACTTTCATCCCGGCTGTATGGGTCGAAAGAAGTAATCTGCAACTTCCGTTCGACATCAAACTATGTCGAAGTCAATATATATGGTGATGTTTTCGCACCTGATATTGATAGAACACACACGAAAGTAGTTAATTGCTCCGAAATTTTTTTTCGGTCTGTAACGTTATCTTTTAAAATGACGTCCATGTAATAAATATAACTTTCGTACCAGCTCTCCCCCACTAGTGCACGGAATAGCGGGAATTTCGTTTGCAGTTTACTTAAATTGAATTTTTTGAATTTTAACTAACGATTAAGAATTGAAGCACTGATTACTAAAACCCCACAAGTCAAGTCAAGTGTGACTTTTGGGGTTTTAGTAATAGGTGCTTCAATTCCCTGACAACAAACACTCATAAACAAAATAATAAAGTATTAAATAATGGATGTGCTTGTGGGCTGATGGTCCAGTGTTTTTCATTTTATTTTATCTCGTCGCATATACACATGTACAGCGTTTGATTGCGCAGTTCCCCTGCCGATTAATTCCAAAGGGAGACGGACGTGTCTTTTTGCGGCTAGTTCAGCCAATGGCGTTTCCCACTCCAGTGTTTTCTTCAGCTCTGTGGGCGGGACTGGCGCGGAGGCAGGAAAATGGGGTCATTCCACTCGCTACTACGGTTTTAGAGTCGCCCCCTTAGGTTATCCATAGTGCGGTTGCGGGGCCGATCGGAACAATATTTAAGAGACCGTGAGAGCCAATTTTTGTTCAAAACTGGACTAAAACTTCTGCTCGCATTATCTGAAGACTATCGCAAAATATACGATAGCGATTTCAGAAGCCCGTCGCAGATTGGTGCATTGAAAAAAAAAAAAAAAAAACTGATCGCATTTTGCGATGCAATACTGCTTATCACCAGCCCTGGTAGCCATAAGAAGTAAGAAATGTCAATGTCAATCATCTTATATGATCAACTGACATGAAAATAAGGTAATTATTTCAATAAGTAAATCTAAATACTTGAGCGAATAAGTAAATGGTTCCACAGATATGACATAACATTAAATTTTGTCATCTTTGCTTTGAAAAACTTGTTAAATCATGGCTAAATCATAATCATTGTTAAATCATAGTATGAAAGTGACTCAAGTTATAATTTTTGTGTGGCATAGTATCAAGATGATTTCTTCAAAATTTTGGTGAAGATGTGACAAATTTTACAGTAGGGAGATACAGAAAAATTTCACGATATGAAAAATTTCAGCAAGTCTGGCGGGTAGAAGTGTGTTTTGGACTTGGCTTCACTGAGGGATTTCAGGGATATCAAGTTTTTGTATTTCCAACAAAGGGATCAGAAGTCACGGTCAAAAATAAAGCACTAATTTGGCCTGGTGAGAGGCTCAAGTGACTGAGCAAAAGACTCCAAAATTCATGTTTGGGTTTATCGAGACTGTGGGCTATTAGTGTTAAATTTCATAACATTTTAGTTTACAGTTCTACAGGTTCCCATTGACTTCCATTTCAAAATTATTATTATTATTAACATGATAAAAATTACAATAAGCGCATTTTCCCCTTCAGGGCTTGGCTCCTAATAATAATCTAGGAAAACTAACCCTAATCCTAAAACTAAACCTGATCCTAAATCCACACCCCGAATGGACTGCCGTTTGTACCTTAAAGGCCTTGAATGTTTCAAAATTATAATAAAATTTACTTTTATCAAATAATGAAAGGAATTTAGAAGTATTTTTTCAGGTTAACAGTAAAATGATGAACAATTTGGGAAAAAAAATACTTGAGCCTTCAATACGGCTGAGTGATAACAATGGAGTATTGATCCTCAAGTTTTCTGAATCCTTCTATTCAGAATGAAAACACTATTTTGATTATTGATAACTGATAAAAGGGCAGAACTCTTTTCCACTGCTTCACCAAAATTTGAGTCTTCTCCAAAACGGGAAGATTTGAAGAAATCTTACATGGCTTCCATTAAGATGGATAAGACTTCCTTTAACACTAGTGCTGACGAAGTCTGAACACTCTTTGATGAAGACCATTTCACCATAAAATAACATGATCCCAAAGGTAATGGTCCTGCTTCCAGGAACTGGATAAATACAAAATTCTAAATAAGTTGTCTTTCTATTGTGATTGATGAGAAATTATGCTTTGGTATTCTGAGGAAAAATGTTTAAATTGTAAATACAGTTCAAGAGATGAGGAGAGAAATACAGAATCATTTAAAAACAGCTGACCCTCAGAAAATGATGAGGAAGACACAATCAGTGGTCCTAACTTGTTACTTTTGCACTTACCCATGAACTTCATTGTAAATGTTTTATTATTCTTGACCCTGACACCGTATTTCTAACCATTACCCCAGTCTCAGCAATATTAGTGAACAATAACAAAATTCTGACAGGCCATTAACATCATGCAGTTCAAATCCAATCTCTAATCTGTGGATAAAATGCAATTAGAACTGCAAGTGATTAGAACACAAGAACGCATCAGGATTTTTGTGAGTAGTAAAAATGGCAAATAATTGGGAACAAATTACAGATCACTGTTGCTGGTTTTGGATCTTTATAGTCTGTGGGTGAAAGGCTTCTGAAATATTAATATGTAATAATGAAACAAAAGGTCTTAGAAAACTGTAGAATGCAGGTATGGAGAAAATTAGTATCCAATCTTGCTCATAAAAGCCCGAGTACATTAAAAATGATTAACATTTTCCATCCCAAGGCCCACCACAAAAGCTCCAGAATATTCCAGAACTCAAAGCAGCCTTGGTGAGCCACAGAATCCTGCAGGTTGATGTACAAGCCAGCCAGAGACTGCAAAAATCTCCCAAAGATCAGACAGACACACGCATGCATGGACAGACACAACCTAAACTCTCGGTGACTACTAGAAACAATTCCTTATGTAAATGATCTACATTTTTGAACTTAGTTACATTTTGGGCTTAATCCCACAGCAATCGTGATCAATAAAGATTTCTAAATTGCAATGACTTATGATCAGATTGAAAGAAATATATAGAATTTAGGGAAGAAATCAATTCTGCCGAGGTTTTGGAAACAAGCAGGAAAAACAAAATAAAACTGTGTTTCATTGACAGAACATTTTGTCAGCATGATTATATGGTGGGCAAGAATCCTATATTTCAAAGGCTTAACCTCTCTACGCCTGCCGGCCATTACAAAAATATTAGATGAGATTTCTCAAGAAAATTGGGAGGAAAGGGGTTAATGAACTCAACTCTGTTTCAATACTAGAGTGCTCAGGTGAACACGTGTCGCCTGCGAAGCACTTATGTGAAAGTGTGACTACCGGACAGACAGACGGACAGACAGACAGACGCCGGACAAAGTGATTCCTATGTGCCGCTATGCTTCGCAGGCGAGACAAAAACCATATTTAAGTCATAAAACATTTTATAATAAAAATTAACAGAAAACTGCCTCTATATTCCACTGAAAAACAGACTTTGTACCCCAATAAAAGGTCAAACAAGAAATTGAAGTCGGATGTCTGATATATTTTGGCTCCACTTAGGATAGTGCTTTCCTGACAGTTCTTTAGGCACAAGATTTGGACCCACCCCAAACCCACATTTTTATATTGGTGAATAATAAATAAATGAAACAATGAGGTTGTTTGCATTTCTGCTTGCTTACAGCTACTAACAGCTCAGCTTACTGTTAATAAGCTCTCTCAATTTACTGTGCTTATGCTCAAATTTACCACCGTGAAGTGTGCTTTATCAGACACACATACTGTCTGTTTGAATGAAGCTTTCTCCAAGGCCTTGCTGTTGCAATCTCTGAACCATCAAAAAATAATCCTCCATCATCATGCGTAGCCCCCTGTTTGGGTATTAGGATAAATGATGTGGAAGAGGTGAATTTTATCTAAATTTGTGCTTTCTTCAAGAACTTAAAGGTGAAAGTACAGTCCAGATTTTTGGCATCAGGGTGATATGTCCAGTTCTATTTTACTGGCATAAACCAACTGAATATTTTGTCTATACTGTTCATTTTAGAAAGTGTATTTGCTTCAGGAACATGTTAATAAAGCAGACAAACAGAAAACACCACAATATTATATTACTTGAATAAAACTGTATATTTTTACAGGACTTTGTACACTTTGTTACAAAACTGTATGGTACTAAAATTTTTAAATCAGTTTTTGGTCAGAGAATATTTAATCTTTGTGTGCAATTACCATGTATTTACAGTCTCATGTTAGTGATTTCTGAATAAAACAAAACATTCATACACTCTGAACATAAGACATGGCTTAGAGATAAATATATTAGTAAATAAATATTCAGAGAACATATTTCCATAAATGAAATGTGCTGTTATACAGATACAGAAATATACACAGATTGATTTCTAGCCTTTTTTAAACATTGTAAAATGGTAATGATGGATAATTATATTTAGAAAATTAAAAAATATTAATTTTTGTACACCAGGTTTTCTTTTCATACAATCCTTTTAAGTGCTACAAACCATAAAAAATAAACAAAAAAATTAAATAGTGACTCAAGAACCCCAAAAACGCCATCTGGGGTACAGATCTCTATGCAAATGCAGATTAGGTTCTCATATTCGTGATGCACAGCTCTGTGTTTCTCTCCACATATAAATAGGGTTACTTTATAGCTGTAGACTCTTAGCAGTGTGGAAATATTTCATAGAAACAGTATATAACCGTCTGCAAAACAAACAAAAAAGGCATATTGACAACATCAGATTTGTGAGAGTACAAAATCAGAGACATTAGTTTGTTCCATTTCACTCTTGAAACCACAGCTGGGAAGAGATGAGGTCAAAATTAAACCTCTCTGAACGGACTTTACTTTGGCCTTTTGAGGACACGCAGGGTGTAAAAATTGCCTTCGAAGAAACTGCTAAATAAGTGAGAACAAGTGCACCGTACACAACAAGTGGTTTGGGGCCGTTGACTGTGTAAGTACATAAGTTAAAGAGGAGGTACTGCAGGGCGAAGAAGAAATGTTTCCACGCTAAGTGGAGAATCCAAACTTGAGAACAAGCCGAGCAAAGTTCCAGAAAGACGAAAAACAAACTTCACTTCAGCCCAAATATCTAGACTTTCTCTCCCCAGAGTGCAACAAACACAAAAGAGCTAAAAATCTGGCGTGCTACTAAGGCAAAAGTTGACCTGAGAGTGGGGACATGACCAGAAACAGACCAGCCATGGAACGGACTCAAGCAAGGGCTCCACCAGCCCAATGCAGGCGTACACAAAGTAGGTTCTCCAGTTGACCGGGACCGTTAAGACCCGTGGCGGTCAATGTGATGATGGAGGGAGGTGGTGATTCTATCTAGTTCAGGACTAGGAAAAATGTGTTGTATTTTGGTAGCTTTCGAAATGACCACTTTCTTTCCTGTTTGTTGAAGCTTAATTTTCCGCACACATATGTATGCATGTACACACACGCACACTTTCTTTTAATAAGTAAGAATATATTATAAAAAACATCCTCAAAAGACTTATTCAAACTGGAGTCTCAATAACATTAAAATAAAAATTAAAAAAAACAGCAATTCCCGTATATCCGAACATGAGAAGATCACAAGCTGGACTTTGCTACACAGTCTTTCTCCATAGGTTGTAATGCTTCTGACCCTGCAAGACAGAAATATGCTTTAGAGCAATGCCAGCTGGGAATTTATTAACATTACAGGAACATGAAGCGAGGCACTTTAGTCACAGCAGTGGCTGCACTTAAATGAGTAGTACAGGGATGGTGGTATGGACAGGGGTTTGCAATTAGCTAAATATCCAGACCCAAATCATGTTTCTGGCATAACTTGGCGCCTCCGCAAATTGCAATGTTAAAGAAATGTTTTTAAAATGAAAATTTTAAGGGTCAATAATGAAGGTACGGGTAAGAAGTGACAGGAAAAACAGAACAGGGCCCAGTAACTATTAGAAATCTTTCAACTGGTTGAGCCCAAGAAAAAATACAATCTATAAATTAATATTATTGGAGACAAAAAAAAAAAAACATCTTCCAGTATTCCACACAAATATTCATTTTTGTTAGCTTTTCATTCCCCTGAAAATCCTGATGCTAAAGAGTGCAAATTTTACAGAGTCCAGATTAAAGTATTCCTAAAACAAACTTGACTAGACTAGCAGACGCCATTTCCTTTCACCATGACCTCATGGAGAGTCATTCTGGCTCGAGCCCTCACCTGCAGCTTGGCCATTTCCCTGTGCTTCATGGAAACTGGGGCATGGGGAGTGGAAGAGAGAGTGCACCTCCTCCTCCTCATGCAGAAACAGTTGACCTCTGTACTGTCCAGGGGCTAAGAACAGCTCTCTGGGCTCCTCCCCTTCCCCAGTCCGCCCCATCTCCTCAGTGGAGCCCCCAGGTGGCAGGAGACTGACCTGCGGTCCGGGGCCAAGGCCTAACTCGCAGTCTGTGTCCTCGGGGATTATGGGTATGCGCTGGCCGAGCTCGCAGCAGCCCTGCACGTCAGCAGCACTGTCCGTCTGAGCGTACTGCACGTTGACAGCACAGTCCTCGGGGTAGCGCACGCTCCCGCTCCTGTGGACGTGCAGCTCCTGATAGAAGCAGCAGGGCAGGCCGTCGTACCCTCCCGCCGGCTCCGAAGGGCAGCCCGACAGATCCCCGCTCGCCCTGTACGAGTTCTGGGACCCGGAGGACCGCGCGTCGGACCCTCGGTGGCAGTGCCTCCCTGACAGGAATCCGGCCCCGCCCAAGTCCAGCCCCAGCCCTGCGCCCTCCAAGGAGGCCGACGGCACCTCGAAGCAGCAGGTGCAAGCCGCGGCTCCCTGGTGCTCCGCCGCCGCTCCAGCGCCCTCTAAAGGCCCGGGTGAGGTAGTGGTATTGGTTTCCCTGGTTTCCAGTGAAGAGCAGCCGCTGTAAGCCGGGTCCAGGCTGCAACCGGACAACTGATCCCCCAGGTCTGCGGAGCCCAATGAGGCTCCCACGGGGGTCTGCGCCGCCGAGGGGGGCGACTCATCCCCCGAGGGGGCGAGACCGGGGGCGGGACACCCGGACCCCGTCCCCGAGGCCTCGCCGACACCTCCTCCCCGACAGGGACTTCGGCTGCGGTAGACATAGGGGTCGTAGTCGCTGCTGAGCGAGCTGCGGAAGGTGGAGCAGCTCCCGTAGACTCCCTGGTTGCTGACCTCGGTACAGTCCAGCATGGAGTCGCTGGAGGAGCAGTGGCACTGCCCCGAGCTGCTGCTGCTGCTGCTGTCGCTGCCCGGACAGTCTGCCAGGTACCCGCTGCACACCGAGCGGTGCCCGTGGTAACAGCTGACCCCGGACGCGCCGGCCGCGCCTTCCGCCCCGAGGCGCGACGAGGAGGCAGGGGCCATGTGCACCACGGCGGGGTACAGCAGCCCTTGCTGGTAGGTCCTGCCGCCGTGGGGACCCTTTTGGGGCCCGCTTCCGTTCCCCGGCTGGCCCTCAGGAGCCTGGGGGAAGGTCAGGCCCTGAAAGTAGTAGTGCTGGTACATGGTCTCGTACTGCGAGAAGCAGGCGGCCCGCGAGAAGCCCCGCCCCCCGTGAAACTTGGGCCGCTTGAGGCCGTGGGGCTGGTGGAAGGCAGGGCCGCGGTGCTCCAGGCCGCAGTGGTGAGGGGTGGGGTTGTGGGCGTGGTCCAGGTGGATGGGCGGGTAGCTGCGGATGAAGGTGGAGGATTGGGAGGGGTACAGGGGTTGCTCCGCGTGCTGGTCCACGGTCAGCACAGTGATGGGGTTGCCGTGGGGGTCCATGCTGGTGCGGGTGGGGTAGGCAGTTACAGGCCCGGCGCGGTGAACCCGTCCCGGGTAATGGACGGGCAGGACCACCCTCTGTTGCCGGTTGTGGACGGGGTTGCCCGGGTCCATGCACACAGGTCCTGGGTTCCCCTTCTTTTGCTCTGTGGGGGGGGGTTGCACAAAAACTGAGTGAGATACAAGTTCATATGCTCACCATATGGCACTTTGTTTAATATTTATGACTGTTCTGAGTACAGTGTGTTACAACAGTAATTGGCTACACAAACAAATTACATAACACACACTGCTGACCCCTATTAAATTAATCTGTCAAAAACCCAGTCAGATCCTCTCCCACACATTTCATCAGGACTGCGGCATAAAGGATTACTCAATATCTTCTTCACATAGAGAAACTGAATCGCAAACTGGCTTAAAAGTGGCAGGCTGAACATACCAACTGTTTATGAAACTTCTCAGACTCTCAGATTGCTGCATCTAAAGTAATTTAATGTATGGGAGAGACGGGTCTCGAGCGCAAGTCCTACATGACAGCACTAGCACTGCCTAAACTAAAGCTTATTGTTATTTGCAGTCAATCAGTTAAGCCAGGCAAACTATGTATTCATGTGCCAGTCCACAGTTCACCTCAAAATCTCACTCTTGTCAGTAAGCTGTTCTTCACAGAGCAGCAAGTCAGGCACTAGCAGGGCAGGGCAGGGGAGACCCAATCATACCCATTTGTACAACTTCAGCCAGTAGCACCAAAATTGCTAGCAGGAGTCATTATAGCGGTGCTTTTACTGAGTGAGCCCGGGGACTGGAGTTTGAGTGACCCAATGTGTTTGTGTGTGTGTGTGTGTGTGTGTGTGTGTGAGAGAGGGTCTCACCGATGATGTTGTGCCTGCAGTGTGGGCAGGTGTGGTGCTGCAGCAGCCAGGGGTCCACACACTTCTTATGGAACCGGTGTGCACAGGGAATCACTCTCAGCTCCTGAGAGAGAGAGAGAGAAAAGATATACAGTCACACCCCTGAAACTGCACTCTAGGGAGGTGAGAGGTTCAGGGATCAGGAGCGCAATGCTGCAGGTGCCTGTCTGGTCGAAGCGCCCAGAAATATAGGAGCAGGATTTCACTGAGAATCCTCCTACTCCGGCTCATACCACAGAGCACAACAGGGGACAGAGAGCCGCGCTGTAATCACTCCATTCATAAGTGCAACTTTGGCCGGCACAAATCTTTCTCCTCTAATGGAACAAATTCCAGCAGATTACAGCTACATTCACTCAGCTCTGGGATTGGGGCTCATTGCATGCATGTACAAATGCATTTGGGAGTGTGTGTGTGTGTATGTGTCTGAAGGCTGCATAGCAGGCATAGCCCTGAAATTAGAGGGGAGGTTGGGAAATGAGCTAAATGGCTTCCACCTGTCATGTAAACCTCGCAGGACCACTTGCTAAGAGAAGTACTCTGACTTACAGTCTAAAAACACAACCAGTTCAAACCAGAACATTCTAGAACTTTCCCACAGTCATGTCTTGCAGTCTGTAAGACATGGGCTAGTCATAACCGTTTCTAAAATGGTATCAAATGTGATCACACAAAACATATAGATAAACAAAGCATTGCCACACATGATTAGCTACTGCATGCCTCATTTCTAACCATCATTTCCTTTAAACTTTACAGTGGCCATTAAAACACAATGGTTATATCCCATCAAATGAATAAACTCTGCAACATTATTCAGTTGACGTAAATGCTGACCTCTTTAACATCATAATCTTCAATAAAAGGCACTATACTGTAGTTCAGTTGCTGGCAGTCACAAGGGTTAGGTTTAGAAGTGATATGTGGTCAAAGTGTTTATAACTTTCCATTTGTCAGTGCGAGTGGTGACTTTGCTATAAACACAAAAGGGGGATTTCCAAAGCAAGTTTTTCAAATCTCAGATATTCTTTGGATCAATTTCCAAAGGCTTGCTTCATTCCATTCTATCACCGCAAATTACACAGCGTTTTAGATTCTTCATCCGCCCAAAAGAAAAATACATTTTTGTTCCCCTAAAATAAAGTTGCGAGGCTAGATGCATTCTTAACTATACCTCTGAGGACTTGGGGTTGAGTGCCTTACTCGGAGTTACAGTTTGAATCACGACTCCTGCAGTAATGTGAGAAAATATCGAATGCAGTTTGACGAGAATATGGTGTACTTCTGCCCGTGTCCAGCAGGTGGCAGCAGAACGGCAGCGAAGGCCATTCAAAAAAGCTTCAGCCGCATTCTGAAACCCAGGCTGCATCCATGGCGAGATGTTCATCGGTCGTAACTTCATCCAGAGGTGTTCCATTCGGAGACTCTAATACAGCCAACAAATTGAAGCCAAATTTTGTTGATTTCTAAAAGGCAACGTGAAATCCCACCGTCATAGCTATTCGTTGCCAACAATCCACAGTTTGAAAATAATAGAAAAATAAATGGGGGAAAATCTATCCTACCTGTGCTGTTAGCTTGTTAGATGCAATATTAAAATGTTTTGGTGAAGCAGAAGTGTGAGGGACAGTATCCTAACCATCTGACCTGTAGTCTATTTGCTCTGCATATATGGAGTGGGAACCCCGGCTGTGAAGTCACAGCGTTGCTAGAACATTCCTTTGTAAACAATATCAAATATTTGGAAGGTGCCTTCCTAGTCTGCTGAGGTGGCGGCAGTCATTGGATATAGCGTAGGGTTTGGAACACAGCCATTATATACGTGCCAGTCGGTGGACAGTGGTTGGAAGATGGACTTACAGCACTTCACCACCCAGGTGTTAAGTATGATGGTGTTCTGGGATAGGTTGGGATGGGTGATGAAATGATGTGCGATTGGTGCCGGGGGGGGTGAGGTGGGAGCAGATCGGTTGGTCCAGTGACAATGCTGAACCGCCACATATATAAATTAAACGCTTGCAAATATAATATATTCCAGATATATGTACTTTACATCACCATCCCCAGTTGTGGGGCACAGCTGACCGCAAAGAAAAACGAAATGGAGTGTCTAGAGATACGGCAGTTTAATGGGTACGGCTATCGATTTGAAGGGATTAGGATAAGGATAAGGGATTATGATTGGGGTTAGGGTTGGGGTCAGGGCAGGGTTTGAAATGGGGACTGCCGTACCTCTACATTGAAACGCAGTGGAAACCAGCCGTACCCGTAGCAACTGCCAAAAAGAAATGCCCAACTAGACCTCATGAACAACAAAACATTCCTGTTCAGACCTCACAGAATACAAAAATGCCAGCGTGGACCCCGCAAAGAATAAAACCTGGGACTTTCCAGAACTGCAGGCAAGCAAACGGACAAACAAGCGAGCGAGAGGCGCTTTCTTGGCTGCAGATCGTCTTCCAAATCCTGTGATGTGACTCAGGCCGTCACCCCATTTCTCTCGGGGTCTTTGTGCCCTCGGCTTCCCTTTTATGCCATTCAGCCTTTACAACAACACTTCCTCTTCCTGTACTGCACTGCTGCTCCTCTTTGAAGGAGGATCACCGCCCCCTCCGCCCCGACCACACAAAATGCCAACACATTACTACATTACAATACAGTTATAATGTCATATAGCACAGCAGACTTATTATTATTATTATACCATCAGTGCGAAAACATAACTAGAGTGTTCAGGTGAACATGTGTCGCCTGCGAAGCAATTATGTGAAAGTGTGACTACCAAGTGAAAGTGTGACTACCGGACAGACAGACCGACGGATGGACAGACAGACGGCGGACAAAGTGATCCCTATGTGCCGCTATGCTTCGCAGGCGACACAAAAACCAAATAAAATAATATTTCTTGTTTGTTACCCTGCCCAAAGTTGAAACGTGACCCTCGCATGTCCACAGCAGCCAGATACTCTAGATGTGTGAGACTAAAGGTCCGTGTGGCTACAGCCCTATTCTACACGTCTTCTCAAAGTCTGCGTAGCCACATTACCAAGCACAGCGAAATGGCGATGAACGTTTGCTGCCGTAAAACACCTCACAAAAGCTTCTTTACGAGCTGGAATCTCTTGAGGTGAGCAGAACTCCCTGTAGTTCAGTGACAGCGCAATACTTCACTAGAATCATTCAACATACGGCTGACGTGACTGATTCATGTGCTCAACGTAGCAATTGTTACAAGGCACCAAAACAAATTAATGCAAGTCTGCGTCAAGGGGTTTAAGTAGCGTTACCAGAGGCAGCGAGGACAGAAAAAAAATGCAGGGGGGAAGTTTGTGGCCAATAGCACGGTTTGATATCGCCGAGCAAGTGTTGTAATGGGTTCAACAAAATATTAGTGCAAGAATAACAGACCACCACTAGCAGCTCTGATACCTCTACGCTGCACTTACAAATTTCATCCATTTTGGAAGTCTTCATTTAGCTACCTAATGTTAGGAACCTTTTCATGCAGATGATCAGAGGCTTACAGAAATGCCCATTATCATAGAAATATAAAATAGTATCTGCCTTGTAAATGTTATTTCATTTTCACTCCTCTTTCACTCATAAATTGCTCTCCCTCGGGATTTTGTTGGTCGTAACTAGTGGCGAAAAGTCCTTGTTAGCCACGCGTGATGTCCAGTTGTAAAAGCTTTGTTATTTCAGGACATCATCATAGCAGAGCTGCTACCCCTTGGTGGACAATAATGTTACTCCTGGAGTGCATTTGATTGATCCAGGAACACAACACTAGCACTGTGTTCACGTATCAAACGCTGAAAACAGTCCACTCGGGTCACCACCTTGTGTCGAAAACATACTCCCCGATTCACAAGGAACAACTAGGAATGTCACGTCACAACATGGCAGCGAAAAGCGTCACTGACATCACTGACAGTCATTCAGGGGTGCGTTTCCCAAAATCACAGATGCAATCTTACATAGTTGGGCCTATTGACTGTGAATGGACGAATCATATAAGTTGCTAACTTAGTTAGCAACTACGGTTTTGGGAAACGCGGTCCAGGCTAAGTTTTAAATGAGAATGATCAATTATTAAGAGAAACGCAGTATTGTATCGGTGTATTCTGTGACTAATAATGGTTTTCACTGAAAAGGCATCTTTTCGTGCCCCCTACTTCCTTAAGTGCGGTAAGATGCATTTCTCACTTCATAAAGTCGAGCAAAAATCAAGTTCACGATGACGTATGAAGCACGCAGAACTAGCCAAACCACAGACCTCAACTAGTGTTGTGCTCCAAGTGTTTGATTGGGAACAGTAATACTCGTGCGTACATGAACCTCAGCCCAGCCCGTGTGTTCAAGAATCAAATGCGACCCTGGATGAGCATTATTTTGTTGATCCTGGAACAACTCTTAGACAATGATATCAGATTGCGTTGATACATCCCACTTCTCGCAGAACACCTGGAAATCTCAGGAATATGGACACCTGCAGACCAGCACCTGGGCAGAAATTACCTGTAGCTCATCAATCTGCTCAGGCGTCAGTGAGCATTACGGTGCTGCAAATTGAGGGAACTGCAAAGTACAGGGTGAAGTACATATGTTTAGCTGTGGGTGGGGCTGTGGGGAGTGTGTGGGGGGCAGGTCAGAGACCAGGTGGGTAGTTCAGGAACAGAAAGGGCGGGGCTGGGCTGTATGGATTGGGGCGGGGGGGGGCAGCGCTCACCTCGCCGTCGATGTACTTCTCCAGACAGATGGCACAGTCGGAGGAGGAGCTACAGCTCAGCGAATCGGAGGCGGCGCAGCTGCTCTCGCGGTGGCCCTTCATCTTGGCCTTGAACTTGCGCGTCTCCATCTTCTCCAGGGCCTGAACCGCCATTCTGTTCATGGAGCTCTGAGACAGGGGCCAGGACACACTGGTGTTTATGAGTTATATCAAAAACAGGCGAGTGCACTCATGCGTGCACACGCATGCGTGTAAGCGCAACACAAATACATGCATGAACACTCATAGGCCAAACAAACTGACTCAAAAAAAAAGAAAGGAAAAAAAGAAGCAAGCAAAGATTGCTTCATGCAAAAATACACAATCCAGACAACCAAACAGATGGAAGCAGGTGCGCATTTATTCATGTCCAAATTTGTGAGCTGGTGCAAATACGAAACACAAATCCGCACATAAACACGTACACAAATAATTACACACACACACACGCACACATACACTCGCAGACCCATACACATACACACGCTCGCGTGCCAGCCTGCACTGTTTGTGCTCAGGAAGTCCCCACTTCATGGGTCTTCCGAGAAATGAATGGTCGCACGCGCTCACAAGCCAGTCTTAAGTGGAGCTCTATCAGGGCGCTTAGGATGCTGGAAGACTTCAATCTACACAGCTGCATTTGCCAGAACTAATGGACAACAACACAATGCGCTGCTGTGCTGGTGGGATTTGAAAATCCTACGCCTTAATCGCCCTGAAAACTGAAAACCATTCATGCTGTCTGCAGATGCAGGCCTGGAATTATCCACAGGTAGTGTATGACTCAGCCTTGTGTGAGCCGCAGACAAGACATGATCTGCTTTGCATACAGTCTACCCTCCTCTATCCAGTGCAAACATGCAACTTCCGCATGTCGACACGCACACTGTGCAGACCAGTACATCCAAGGAGGACACCAGTCGTGGGCTCGGTCTCATTTGCAAGGAGGCTTCCTATCACCTTGGTGCCTGGTTAGGACACCGCCTTATTAGGAACCATGCATTAAAAAGGTTATATGAAAAGAAACACTAACTAGGAAGCATCATGTGACTAGCACGGTTTATGTTGCAGAGCGGGGTCAGCGGTTTCCATGGGAAACGTAAACGTTAGCTTTCCGTCAGCCTAGTTCGTGGAGCTCCAGCGCTTCGAAAACACAAAAAGCAAGTTTTTAATTCAATGTCCTCTCCCCACAAAAGAGGCGATATTCGGAATCTACGCAGTCAATTTCTCCCTTCAAAAATGATCAGAAGGTAATTTTACGATGAAACAGTACGTGAACTCGAACAAATCCTGAATGTTGCCGTCCCTTGTCTGTGATCTAAACAGTGAATCCCCAGCTTGTCGCAAGGCATTTTGGGAGTGCCTTCGCTGAATAGGAACCACTTGATGTTTCCTTAAAATTTAGCCGAAATGAGTTACCAAACTAGGTCTTTTCCTGTGCTTCCTATTGAGTTGAGACAGAGTCCTAAGCAGCCATATTTCCTAAAAATGCCACCTACTTAGGATGCCTCCTTGCAAACGAGACACAGCCAATGTTCTAGAAAACAATTTTGTTGCACGCTCATGACGTCACTTCGAGAAGCCAAAGAAAGGGTGGAGTAACACTGCTAGAATCCTTGTACGCCATTTGCTGCCAGCGCCAAAAGCCTAATTCCTATGCCAGTTTTCAAGTCGCAACTCCATGGCTCTTTTTTCCCCAAGAGAGTGTCTGTTTGCGTTTCGACACTAGCCAGGCGCTGTCCGCGAGCGAGATGGAGACATACCTGGCTGCGGCGCTGCTTCAGCTTGATTTTGATGAGCAGGACCAAGCAGACCAGAGAGACCACCACGAAGAAGGCCAGGAAGATCCCCATGTCAAAGTACTCGCTGGGTGGCTGCAAAGGGGACGCCGCAAACACACAAACAAGCGTTGGCTGACAGTACACCAAGGACTGCATCCAGAGAGAATTACTGCAGCACAACCATACAATCTTTAAGCAACGGGCAGAAAATGTGCTCCATCATCAATGCAGTAGAAGGTAGCTGCAGTCTATGCTTATGCCAATAGTAGAACATTTAAGGATTGAAAACACAGTGTTTTAGTTAGAAAATAAATTTGCGGATTGAATGGGTAAACAGAGGGTTAGAAGAAGGTTAAGCAATTAAACTCAAAAACTACACCACTGTTTACAGAATATATATGCTTTAGTTCATAAAGCACACAAAAATGAAGTATGTCTTCAAATTATAGTGAAGACATATTTGGCTCTCTTTACTGTCCTCGGAGGTCATGACACCACATAATGTACATGTAAAGTACGAGACCGAAACACAAACTATGGAGCAGCAAAAAAGTACCACAAAAGAAAACCTTATAGCACACACGGGGGGTGAGAGCGCCATGTACGGCCTGGCCAAAATAAAAGTCACCACCTACAATTTAGCAAGGCAAATAGTAACCGCAAGTTAAATAATTACTGCAGTGATTAATATGTCTCCGCAGGCAAAAACCTATTTAACGTTAACTGATGCAGTGAGTAGCTTCTCATTTCTTAAATTACCTCGTCGAAAGACGTATCCTGTGATCAGTGGAAAAGATTTAACTCCGTTTCAGAAGGGTCAAATTACTGGCCAGCATTAAGCTAAGAAAACAACTAAGGAAATGACTACAATTGTGTTTAGATACTGTCCCAATACATTATTAGACCCTGGAAGGACTAGCGGTGAGCCATCATCTTTGATGAGGAAAATGCGGTTGGAAAAAAATCTTGATAATCACGATCGGAGAGCACTTGAACATTTGGTGAAATTAAAACATTAAAAAAAAAAAAATCAACAGAACTCGTACCTATATTTAATAGTGAAAGTAAGAGCACTTCCGCTGGCAGAACGCATAGAAAACTCTAGGGACTAAACAGCTGTGAAGCCTAAAGATAACCTCTTATCAGCAAGGATAATTGAAAAATTTAAATCTACTGGACTCTGGAGCAATCAATAAAGGTCATGTGGTCTGATTAGTCCAGACTTGCCGTGTTCCCGAGTGATGGATGCATCAGGGTAAGTAGGGAGGAAGGTGAAGTGATGCACCCATCATGCCCAGTAACAACCGTACAAATCTGTGGGGCAGTGTTATGATCTGGGGTAGCTTCGCTTAGTCAGGTCTTGGTTCAGCAACAACGTGCCCGAAGAGCGAGGTCAGCTGGCTATCTGAATATACTGAATAACTTTTCCATCAATGGATTTTTTTTCTTCCCTGATGGCTATGGCACAGCCCAAGATGACAGTGCCTGGATTCGTTGGGCTCAAATTACAATAGAGTGGTTCAGGGAGCATGAGACATCAGTGGCCTCCACAGAATCCGGATCTTAACCCCATCGAGAATCTTTGGGATGAGCTGAAGAAGGCTTTACGCAGCAGTCCGACTCTCCATCATCAGTACAACATCTTGGCGAAAAACTGAACGCAACTCCGGTCAGAAATAAATGTTGCGATTTGTCATAAGGTTATCGTTACAATGCCACAGTGAATGTGTATCTTAATCAAAGCTAAAGGCAATCAAACAAAATATTAAAGGTGTGTGACTTTTTTTTTGGCCAGGAAATGTATATATACTGAAAACAGATTCAATCCAGCCTAATACGTGTAGCACTTTCACACGCAGAAGGACTTTCATAAGGATAATCAGCAGGGGGCAGTGTCTGACCTAAATCCACAGAAAGAAATAAGGTAAATACTCCCACTAAGGAGAAAAACCCAAAAACACGAGTGAGAAAGAACACTCTGAGGGAAGAGATTATTAGAGGAACCCAGAGATCCCATCCTTTGCCAGTACGATAATCACTGTGAAGTCAGAACCAGGGCAGACGCAGACACACACACACACACACACACACGCACATCCCTCTTACCCTGGGTGGTTTGTGCTGTATCCTGGCCCGGGCGACCTTCTGCTTGTTGACAATGTTCATCAGTCTTGTGGCATCTCCACCCTTCACATATACCACTGGCCTTTTCAGAGGGTCCTCAGCTACCTGGTTCAGCTGAAGGGGAAACAAGCACACGTAAACCCCTCTCTCCTCTCTGTAAACCCCATTCTCCGACGTGGAAATACTATTCTGCATGCAAACCCCATTCTCCAGCATGTAAACCCCACTGTCCTGCATGTAAACCTCATTCTCCTGAGTGTAAACCAAATTATCCCGCATGTAACCCCTCTCTTGCATGTAAACCCCATTCTGCTGCATATACACCCTATGCTCCTGCATGTCAACTCCATTCTCCCACTGTCCCGCGTGTAATCCCAACTTTCATGAAAAACCCCAAAATGTCATGTAACCCCAAAATGTAAATTGTGAATAAAATCAAAATGCAATGACTTTCAGATCACATGAGCCAATATGTTATTTACAATAGAACATGGATAACATTTCAAATGTTGAAACAGACATTTTACATTTTTATCCACAAAATGAGCTTATTTTAAATTTTCTGGGTGCAACAGGTCTCAAAAAAGTTGGGACAAAGGCAAACAAAAGGGCTGAAAAAGCAATTAATATATAAGAGAATCAGCTGAAATAACATTCAGCAAGTAATTAACCCTTTATTCCCTGATACCGCCTACAGTCGTGATAATTCAGGTCGCTGTGCAGGCGAGTCCCGACTACAGGCCTGATAAACACATCGCTTCTGCCGGCGAATCCCGACTACAGTCGTGGTACTTAACTGTTGTGAAACGATGCAAGATTGGCCGAGATGTGACATTCCAGAGGAAAACCTTGAATACCAGCCAATCAGAAAGGGTCTAATAAAGCTTTATACAACTTCCGAAAACAATATGCCGTTCTTTCATTGGTCATTTTACAATATAAAGGACGAAGTCTCACGCAATTTATGAACGAGATTTTCTTACAAACGAACATGAATTTTAGCGATGGTAGTGGGTCAGAATTTGATGGTTTTACGGCAAACGATTCAGAGTTCGCTCACGATAGACTAGATAGGTTATTAGAGGAAGCTTCAGACATCAATCTGAATGATTTCGAAGACGATCTAGACGACAGTGACGATGATGTACCCCTAGCGAGACTGTTCAGAGTTCGACAAAACAGTGCAGATAAAGGCGGCGTTGATGGAGCACAGTGACCAGACACAGATATGTGGACACATCAGCTCACTGCTAAAGATATTGACGATTTTGTTCGGGATCCCGGACCAGTAACAATTCTTGACCAAACTAAGATGGAAATGGATTTTTTCCATTTGATCGTTGACGATTCATTATACAAAACATTTGCAGATGAAACGAACAGATAGCACAATGTAATGTAAAACAGTGAATAGAAACAAACTTGAAAATAGTTTATGTGATGAACTAGACAAAAGACAATTAAATTTAATTTTAATTAATTTTTGGTGTGAATAAGGATTAAACTATTTGGAATAAGTTCTGAAAATTTGGTAAATGAATATTAATATACAGAAAGCTACACCAGCCATATTGTCTTTGGGCACCAGGGGTCAGTGGCTGCTAGGGCAACAGTCTAAGATAGCTACTAAGGAGTAAAGAGTTAAGTTAAATGGCATCAGGTGTGAAACATGATTGGCTATAAAAGGGATGTCTTAGAGAGGCTGAGTCTCTCAGAAGTAAAGATGGCCAGTGGCACTCCAACCTGTGAAGGCTTGCGTAAAAAAATTGTGGAATACTTTACAAACAATGTTCCTCAATGTCAAATTGCAAAGGCTTTGAAGGTCTCATCATCAACGGAGCATAACATCATCAAAGGATTCAGAGAAACTGAAAAAATCTCAGTACGTAAGGGACAAGGCTGTAGATCTTTACTAGATGCCCATGATCTTCGGGCCCTCAGACACCACTGCATCACTCACTGGCATTATTCAGTCATGGGCATTACTAATTTGGCCCTGGAATACTTCAAGAAACCACTGTCTGTAAACACAGTCCACCGTACCATCCACAGATGCCACCTAAAATCCATCATGCAAAAAGGAAGCCATTGTTGAGCATGATCCAGAAGCGCTGCTGTGTTCTGTGGGCCAAGGCTTATTTAAAATGGACTGTAGCAAAGTGGCAAAGTATCCTGTGGTCAGACGAGTCCAAATTTGAAATTCGAAATTCTTGTTGGAAATCATGGGCGTCATGTCCTCCGGGCTAAAGAGGAGAAAGATCACCCCTCCTGTTATCAGCGTTCAGTTCAGAAGCCAGCATCTCTGATGGTATGGGGATGCATTAGTGCATATGGTGTGGGACACTTGCATGTTTTAAAAAGCACCATGAATGCTGAGAGATGCATAAAGGTTTCAGAGCAACATATGCTCCCCTCCAGGCGACATCTATTCCAGGGAAGGCCTTGTGTATTTCAGCAGGATATTGCAAACCCACATACTGAAGCTATTACAACAGCATGGCTTAGTAGTAGAAGAGTCCGTGTGCTGACCTGGCCTGCCTGCAGTCCTGATCTTTCACCGATTGAGAACATTTGGATGCATTATTAAACGAAAAGTCCATCAAAGGAGACCCAAAACTCTCCAGCAGCCGGAAGCCTGTATTAATCAAGAGTGGGATCAAATTCCAATGGCTGAACTCAAGAAACTTGTCTCCTCAATGCCCAGAAGCCTCCACTCTGTGTTAAAAAGAAAAGGGGATGCTCCACCATGGTAAACAGGCCCCTGTCCCAACTTTTTTGAAAGGTGTAGCAGCCAGAAAATTTGAAATGAGCTCATTTTCTGGACAAAATTGTAAAGTTTTTCGGTTTCAACATTTGCTATATTATCTCAGTTCTATTGTGAATAAAATACTGGCTGGTGTGATTTGAAAGTCACTGCGTTTCGATTTTATTCATAATTTACACTTTGTCCCAACTATTTTGGAATTGGGGGTTGTATGTAAACCCCACTCTATTGCGAGTAAACCCCATTTTCCTGCGTGTGAACCCTATTCTCCTGTGAGTTAACCCCATTCTCCTGTTCGTAAATCTCATTCTCCTGAGTGTGAACAACATCTTCCTACATGTAAACCCGATTGCCCTGCATGTAAATCCCATCTTCTGAGAGTAAACCTTATTCTCTTGAGTGTAAACCCTTTTCTTCAGAGTCTAAACAACATTCTCCTGCATGTAAACCCTGTTCTACTACGAGTAAACCCCAATCTCCTGCATCTAAGAACTGTTCTCCTGCGTGATCATGCATGTAAACCCCATTCTCCCGTGTGTAAACCTTATTCTCCTGCATGTAAGGCCCATTCTGCTGTATGTAAACTAGACCTGCACAATAAATCGCCAGATGATCGTGATCTCGATTCTTCCCAATGTGCGATCTCATTTCTAAATGTTGACGATTTTCCAGCATCATTTCACGAGCCGCAGAGCAAACAAACTGGTTGTTTTCAAAGACAGTCAGTAGTAGGCGGTCTCTTGGGGGCGCTTGAGACCGCCCCCAAACGCAACACTGACATTGCTTCGCGCTCATCCTATGGCAAAGCAGCTCTACATCACATGAGTTCATGTAGAAGCCAGAGGATATGAACAATAACTGGCGCTGGTCTTTCGAATCGAACTGAGTCGGTTAGCAATGTTGATACAGAAGCAGCGAGGGAGAGACGAAGAAATGTTAAAGTGCAGAGTGCAGGAAAGTTTCACCTTGGTCCCATGTTCAATTGACATTCAAGCACTTGATTCGCACAATTACAACTTTGAATCGGAGGACGGTCCAATTTATTTCTATGTTATTATTTTGGCAGTCGCATTTTGAGATTCAAATGACCTGGAAACAGTACAGATTCACCTTCGTGCGTTTGCCAGATTATTTTTATAGGCTTACATTTCACGGTTTGATGTGAATACGGAAATAAATCACACCTCGCGGTGAATATGCTTGATGAAATGTTTTCCACATTGCGTTGGCCTATATTGTTATATTTTTTAAAACAAGGGCCATATTAAAATGGTTTTATTGTTATTGGCACTCTTACACGGAAGCCTTGTTTGGTATGTCCACTTCTTATTATCGCTTTTTAATCATTATAGGCTACATGCCGGTGGTACTTGTGTAAATAAATCGCTTGATTTTCAAGCTGCTTTTCCACCGAAAGCTTAACGAATTATTTGCACGACAGATTAGTGCACTCAAAATCAATGCGAATACGCGCAATGTATTCGCGTCTTTGCATTGACTTTGAATGTCATCTGTCCTGCGAAAATATCCGTTTCACGTTCGGTGGAAAAGCAGCTTTAGTTCAGCAAAGTAGCTGCTCAGGAATAGATTAAGGGTATGCCAATTATGTCAAGAAGACGAAGCTGACTTCAAAGCACCAGGAAGCATTTTAAACGGCCACTGAAGTTTGATAGCAATTTTTTCAAGACTGCAGGTGGATGATGCGTGGTTTGGCTTTAAAGGGTTGCCCCAAAACTAATCTTGGTTTATGGTGGAATGCAGTCGGCGCGCTGCTTTCTCTCCGTGCAGGCTTTTGTTTGTGTGCAAATGTGTCCCGGATGGACTTGCATCGGTGCCTGCCTGTTGGATATGACATTATAATTGGGCAGTACCATCTCCTGGGTTGCGGTTTTACATTGTTGCATCCCTTGTTCAGAGCCATGTGGAGTCAAAGAGCACTTAAGGTGCGCTTATTTTGTCTTTTTACCTTTTTTTTCTTTTTTTAAACTGCACTTTAATGGCCAGTTTATCTATTTCTTTATTTCTTTCTTTCTTTATTTATTAATTTAATGATGACAATAAACATTTCAGTTTGTGGGGGAAAAAAAAATCGTGCCAAAGAACCGTGATCTCAATTCTAAACAAAAAAATCGTGATTCACATTTTTTTCCAGAATGGTGCAGCCCTAATGTAAACCCCATTCTCCAGAGTGTGAAAAATTTTTTCCTACATGTAAACCCAATTGCCCTGCATGCAAACCCCATTCTGAGTGCAAAACCCATTCTCCTGCATGTACAGGTAAACTCAATTTTTTTTAAAGTAAACCCTACTGCCCCACATCGTAAACCCTATTCTGAGTGTAAACCCCTTACGCCTGCGTGTAAACCCCATTCTACCGTATTTAAAGCCCATTCTCCTGAATGTAAACCCCTTTCTTTCGCATGTAAACCCGATCCCCTGTATATTAACCCCATTCTCCCGTATATGATTGCCTTTTTCCTACATGTGAACTGTACTGCCCTGCATGTAAACCCTATTCATCTGAGTGTAGACCCCATTTTCCTACATGTAAACCCCATTATCCAGTGAGTGACCACCATCTTCCTATATGTAAACCCTTCTTCCCTGCATGGAAACCCCATGCTTCTGAGTGTAAACCCAATTCTTCTGCATGTAAACCCTATTGCCCAATTTGTAAACCCTACTGCCCTGCATGTAAATCCTGCTCTTCTGAGTGCAAATGTTAACACCATTCCCCAGTGTGTGAAACCATTCTCCTGTGTATGAATGCTATTTTCCTACATGTAATCTCTAGAGTGTAAACTTCATTCTCCAGTATGTAAAACCCATGCTCCTGCATGTAAACCCCATTCTCCTGTGAGTAAACCCTATTTTCCATTATGTAAACCCCATTCTACTACATGCAAACTCCATTGTCAAGTATGTAAACCCCAGGTTTGTTTATGTCAACCCTATTCTCCTGTATACACACCCATTCTCTTGCATGCGAACCTCATTTTCCGGACATGAAAAACCCCACTCTGCTGCCTTCAACCAACATCAAACGATCTAATGTGTGAAAACGCGCCCGGTCCACAGCGCCTGCAGACACAAAGGCCAGCAGCAACCGCAGAGGGTCATGGGAAACGGAGAGCTGAAGACAGGGAAATTACCCCCAGGCTTCCAGCATAGGAGAGAGATGGGAAGGAATTGCATGTTCTGAATTTGGACACAGCCATTCACTCCCTCATCCCAACTCAGTCTTACTGAGTCTGTAATTTAAAAAACCACGGGAAATACCAACGAAATGCATACTTCTGTTCCATTTTTATCATCACGTTCCCCACTGAAATATAGTAGTTTAATCCTCTAAATTCAGTGAAACTGGCTCCTCCACAGAAAAACTGAAATGCAGGCAGACGTCTTAAACACCCAAGATAATTTTATAAATATGGGCTCCGACTTACTTTTAATTGTAGTATTAAAATGGATGCAGTAGAAAAACACTTCAAAATTAAGTTTTAAATTTCCAATATTTTGCTTTTCCTAGCCCACTGAAGTCACACTCAGGACGATCCTCCGTTAGACTCATTTCATCATTACTCATTATTGTATAAGAGAAAATCAATGACAGACTTTCCATACTGACAGGAGGAGATATCGCCGCCTCCTGCTTTTTAACAGATTAATCTTTGTTTTTGCCCGTGAATATTACTTCCTTATACGAACACCCTCCATCCCCCAATCCTTATTCTAACTATAACGCTGTTCATGAACTGTACGTCAGAGATGCCCTGAAACAGCCCCCTGGATCAAGCCTCCACTGATGTTCAGGGGAAGACACGAAGCCTGTGGAATGCTTCTTGGAGTAGGAGCGTGAAAAGCGGGCTAGAAGAGGCCCTTTCATGTAGCTTAGGCGCAGCACCGTCTCATCATCTTCACCAAGTTTACGATTTAGAGCCGAGAAGCCAGGGCTCCACAAGTCTGGACCTGACGCCGCTGTAGGTGCAGAAACACCCCTGACTGAATCTGGCCCGCTCACTACAGAGCTGCAGCGCACAGCGGCGACAGAGGGGCCGACAGGACGCGATCGCACAAAGCATCTCGCCAGACTTTCAGCTTGTGATTATGCTCCCCGTGCTACAACATCTATTAAGTTGTCAGGGAGATTTAGCAGCAGTGTTGTGAGGGGAGTTTTCTTTTTAAATCTTGTTTTTCATTCCTAGAGCGGAACCACAGCCGAAACGCGGGCCGCGATTGGACCTGTCCTACCCGCAGGCCTCAGAGCAGTCCGGTCTGTGAAATGGAAGATGTTCTTTTCTTTCTCCCTGGTCCCGCTGTTTGTCTAAAATATCGGCCGCATGTTAGCAGAAGGGAAGCTTACTTTTTCACTTTTCGTTCCGCGGGAGACAGATTTAGTGCAGGGGCTGGATTTTCAAAGGGAGCTGCCGAGGATACAGATTTTCTCTAGACCGCAGCAAGGCGCTAGCTGGACGCGATAAAACGAAAAATGCTCTTCCACTTCCACAAACTGTCTCGGGGCCAGTGGCACAGACATTGTGGATAACACAGCCATTCTTAACAGACATGAGAGAAAAAGCTTCAATTTTACAGCCACTGAAAATAATACCGATCCAACAAATGACGAAGCGCACTGACCTGATCGATGGCGCCTGGGTTCTCTGACACATCGAAGATAACCGCGGTCGCTCCTCTCTGAACTGCTCTCTTAGCCTAGAAGGAAAACACTGAGCTTAGTTAGCCGGAAAAAAAATGTTAACCATTGAACAGGAAAAAAAGATGATCGAAATCAAACAGGCAAAATTGACAAAGCATACATTTTTTTTAACAGGCAGTTGATACGGGTAAGGCAGTTTTTCAATGCATTCTAATGTGGAGAGGTAACATTACGGCAGCCCCATTTCAAGCCCTGGCCTAACCTAACTCAAACCCCAACCACTAACCCTTCCCCTAACCACAATCCAGAATCCTTATCCTAATCCCTTGAAATCAACTGCCATAACAATAAAAACTGCCGTATCTCTAGACACTGCGTTTATAAAACCCATATTGATGTTTAGTCTGTATCTTGCCTTGTACAGCAGTGATAGGCCTCCACTGCTGCGAAAGGCCTTAAACAATAAAATTCCAGTAATTCAAATTGTCCCCAAGTCAAAACTGAGACAACTATTAAGTCTAGAAAACAATAAACATTCAAAACACAGCTTTTTGAAAGTATTTTTACAGCAATATGTTGTAAATCGTTCAATATCTCAGAATCAATGCGAAAAAGGATAGAATACTACAATTATAAGGCAACAGAGTTCGTCTTGTTGAGTTCCATTTTTATCATAGGAACAAACAGTTCAAATAAATGGCACAATTTGGTTCACACCTCCGTTGTAAATGTACCATCACAATTAAATCAGCATTTAGTTCAAATTAAAATGTGGAGCAAATAATTGAAAAAAAAGTATGCTTCTGATTTGTGTACATTCGGGTCCTGAGTGGGTGCTGTCGTGGAAATGTTCGTGCAGTTTAGCACGACCTCACACAAACGCACTTCAGTCTCCAACCACTAGAGGGCCTTCTCTCATCATGCAATAAAGTCCACAGTGGTCAACCGGCTGATTCATACAACCGGAGAACTTTGGTTTCTGGCGGGTTTAACATCATCGCTGGTAAGTAAACAACCATATAAAATATTAATTTAAGCAAAACCAATTATGTCGCGGCAGGTTCATTGATATCTGTTAACATTTCTCCACGGGTTTAATAGTATTGCATTGATCAATCACGTTTAATGACACTGCAAAAAAAAAAAAAAAAAAAAAAAGCACATCAAATAATGGCTTAACAGTGAACTGATTCCATTTGGCGAGCCAAGGCTCGTGAATGCACTTTTCGGACGAAAACGTGAAACAAACTTCAAATCGGAAGAAATGAGAACTTTGCGAGAGTAATAAAAAAAAAAAAATTAACAAATTAAAACTGGAGTGTAAACACAGCCCAAACTGCAAGGGGATTCTTCAGTTAAAAGGAAAAAAGCACAGAATGTGCTAGTCTTTATCTCCTGACTTATTCTTTAGGCGACAGACAGACGAAAATGCTAGAATCAGCAGAACATAAATATATCCCGCAAATGGAAGCCAAATGATTTTTTTTTCGAGTCTATAACATCGTTTATACAGTAGGCCTACATCAGAGCGCCCAACTTTGGCGCCATTTATATACCCTCCCTCAGCCATTTTACACCCCTATGTCAGTCTTATTACTTTTTTAAAAGACCACAACAGGCAATATGGATCAAGTGCATTTTCGAATTACTGGGCTTCTTGACCTCGGGTTCCTCTAATCATTATTGAAAAAGCAAGACTGAGGGGACAGTGAAATGCTCTTCGAAGTCCTGCTCCAATGCTTATGAAACAAGGAGCAGGCCCAATCAAGGCCACTTTACTAACAGAGAAAAGCACTCCCCCACTGCACTGCTCTCTAATCTGGACTGTGATACAGAGGGTTCATAGTTCTGCAGTCATGAACACCAGTGCCCTGATAGCGTTAGGCCAACTGACAGAGAGAGAGAGAAAAAAAAAAAAAAAAATCCCAGCATGCGCTGTAACTCTCCATGCTATACCCATTTTGAACCATTTTTCCATTGCTAGAAGTCATATAAGTTTATTTTGGAAATATTGAGGCCTTCTTCAGATTGCATTCAGTGATTACAAGAGGAGCTTAATTAGCATATTCAATTTTTTCCCCCTTGTCGAATGACTGAGTATTCGGATGCCAGTTAACCTCACAGGAAAGGACTGGAACTTGAATTGCATAGGAGACGACAGCTTTAGGCTGTACTTAACTTTAATATAGAGTGAGCTCTGGCCTATACATCCTGCACATGGGTGTGGCTGAGGAAAACACAGGGCCTGCACTTAAACGACCTGAAACTGGCTCCATGAAACTGATACATGCCTCTCAATACAAGCCGCTCAAAAACAGGTCGGGAAAAGAAGAGGGAGGGAGGGATGGAGGGATCGGGGCGAGAGAAATCCTCAGGTAGTGAGCGCCATCTTACAACCAGATTCCCATTTATCTGGCTGCTGGCGATCTTCCATCTACTCCCACCTCAGTATTGGCGAAAGGAAGTCTGCGGTTTGAAAATACACCGCAGAGGCCAAGATTTTTGTTATTACAAGGTCCGGAGAGGAAGTCATTTGAACTTTTTTTTTTTTTTTTTAACCTCCGCCAGACTATACATGCAGGTTTAAATGCCTTGTACTGAAAACGTGGAAACTCGGGGTATGGAGAGGAGCCCTGTTCACACTGACACCCATTGGAGGGCTTCTTGTCACTGTGGGGTCTCCCCATCAACACATACTGCATATAGAATTCCCCTCATTATTCAACTTTCTTTTCATAATTTCATTAATAAGCTCCTCAGTCAGCCATAGCGCCAGATCTGAAGCTGCATGCCATGTTTCAACGGTTCCACTCTTGTTTCTTCTAAGCAAGACTAACACTTTAAAATCCAATTGATAATCCTATCAAGGACACCTTCAAATGAAAATCACTAGGCCCTTGGACCGAATGTATCCAGTGTCGATTTTGACATTGACAATGTGTATTGCGATTAAGTCCGGGAAAATCAAAGTCCCTATAGTGTTCTTCAGGGCTTTGCCATCACCTTTGTTTTGCATAAAAATGCCCTCAATTTTAGTTATAATTGAAGTACCTACAGGCAGGATTTATTGTCTAAAATGCAAATATTTTGACACTTTGTTCCTGTTATATAAAATACTGTTTTAATATTTTTTCTAGCCTGCAGTCTCGTCCATTAAATAATGAGTATCATTGCTGAGTGAGAGTCTGAATGCATCAGAATGTCAAGAATCTGCGAAACTCTACAAGCAAAAATTCAGTTCCTGATGTGTTTAACTGTTGGTAGGGAAAAAAATGTGTCATGAAAACTAGTCTATTGGGAAAATTTAACCCCATAAAACCGATGGACCCATATATGGGTGCGTCAAATGCAGCTGCTGTATTCAAACCTGGGAAAATTCAGGCCCGTTTCAAATTTTAGCTGATATCACAAGATTTTCAATGATCCCCACTATGTCCCGATGAACTGCAGGGAAATGATGTACAAGATCCAGGTATTTTCGATTTGATGTAGCACGGTTGCCATAAAAATATGGTGTCCTGGGTTTGAATATTTCTCTCAGTTGAAGTGCAATGCAGCTTCAGTGAAGCATTGTAACCAGTAATCACAGAATATGTATGTGACATTGTCTTACAAAATGAAAAATATGCTTTGAACCTACTTACGACTAAGAGAAAACTGCAGTTAGAAATAAGAGCTTAAGGGATTGACCAGACACACAAAAATAAGAATGTGCATTCAAACCAAAAACTTGGAATTTCCTTCAAAACATAGTGGAGTTTCTTCTACCTACTCCAAAAATTTTATAAGCGAACGCCGGTACGGTGCATACATTTAAAACAATGTGGTGAGGCGACGATGCTTCCAAATATCACGTCAAGAAAGGTTTCTGGATTTAGAAAAATGAACTGTAAAGATCTGTGAACTGTTAAAAACAAAATCAAATCAATATTGGTGTGAATGCTCTTTGCCTGAAAATTAGGAATGCAGTCCTGCAGCTGCATAGTTTTATACGATAATTGGCGGTTAGACTGTCCCAAGCTTATTGAAGAACTATTAAGAGAAATTACACATTTTTAAGACTGTTACTCAAAGAAATTCTTGAGGCCCAACCACAACAGCACTCTAATTATGGGCGAAAAATTTCCTGTCGACGACAGTCAGTTTATTTTTCATGATAATCCAAAAATGCTTGGGATTACTGCGCTTTTTAACATCCTCTTGTAATTCAATCCATCAAAAGATGTGCCTTCTGATTCAAATCAAACTCTTGGACTTCGCATGAAATTCCAGTCTCCTTCACTAAAACACATGGTGTCTGCAATAATCAAAACCAAATTATGTTCAGAGATGCATTTTTCATTTGTAATGATGAAGGAATTTCAGGATGACAGTACGACTTCCCAGATGGCATGCAAATGTTCTTGCAGAATAAAAAAAGGTCCTTGACAACAGCATATTTATTTACAAAGACCGGCGATCAATCTTTAAGTAGATTGGAATAATGGGGCGTCGCTTGGGGAGCATGTTCTGGCACACAACTTGAGACATGCCCACCATAGACACTCCCATGCATCTATCAGACCCTCTGCCTGGCAGGTGGGCCATTTAAACTGTCTTCCATGCTCCCCCTCAGCAGCAAACTCTCCTCTGCCTGCTGCTGTGCTGCTTTACTCTCTGCTGCTGCATCACTCTTGCCTGCTGCTAGTTAACATACCACCTCCACCCCAGCATTCACCTGTGGGCTCTGAGTAACTGCTGGCAGGGGAAGAGTTTCCCTACCCCCATTCAGCCCAGCAGGGCACAGGGTTTGTCAGGGTCAGAGCTTAGACACCAAACCACTGTTGTATTTACTTCTTAATACGGCAGTTGGTGGTTTACAAGTGAGTTGGCTGATGGAAACATTGTGACAGATAGAATAATGGCACCTTAACTAAGGACTAATTTGCAAAAATAAGTGAAGGGCTTAATCCGTACAGAAAAATCTGTTTTAGCTATGAAAAAAATAATGTAAACCCTGCTCAAAGTAAACTAAAATTACATTAGCGGATGCTTTGACAACCTAGATGTTAAGTTCTTTCCTTAATAATGCAAACTGTTTTTGAAGTACGATACGATATGCCTCCCAGATCAAAAACTAAGAAGCAAGAAAAGGCTCTGCTATCTCTTCGCTTGTTACACTATGCTAGGCTTGTAGCCAGTTAAGTTTTGTCAGAGTCAGTCCCTTTGATGTTTGCGATCCCAGTTAATAATTAATGGCTCTGAGTAAAACAGCTTTCAAACTGAAAGAAAGAATCTGCATTTTGGGCAGGCGCTGCAATGCAGGGACTTGCCTTGCGACAGCAAAAATGCACCTACGGGCAAGCTGGAGGGCAGAAATCACCCCCCCCACCCAGTTACTCTTTCAAACCAAACTCACTCCAGTATGAAAGCAAGTGGCTCAGCATATCTCACCCGTGTCAGGTTCTGACTTTGTTCTCTTGTGATAGCAGTGATAGATTTTACTACTTCCCCTCCAAAAAACATTACAGTCGAATGAAAACAACACATGATGTAATTTCAGCATTGTCAAAGTTTTATCACTGACTGCCTCCATACTCTGAGCAGGCCTCACTTTCCATAAAACCCCTTCACTAAATTTACACTATGCTAGTACTGTGCTGATGCGGTTTCTTCGCGGAAACAGAGTAACTAACACATCAGAATAAGACTGATCATTATTGTCCAGAAATGTTCAAACACACTCAAGGCAAAGACATGGTCCCCAGCACCGTGAGAAGGGCTCTACTATGGTTCTGAACAGCCTTACATGAGCTAAATCGCTCTGCTATTTATACCATTTCCCGCGATGCCTTCTGCAGAAATCATCCCAGCCCTATAGGAGACCAAACTTGAGCCCCTGCAGCGTATGAAGCCCTGTGAACAACCAATGAGCTTGGAAATGGGATAAGTGTGTCAGATCTGACAGCGAATCAGGATAGAACATGAAGGAAAATCAAGAAGAACACCGGCGCAATCCACAGAGTTGACTCATTCTGAGAGCCTACAGACCTGTGGGGAAGAGTAAAGACAAATCGAAGCAGCTAATTTCCAATGAAGTCCCAACAAAAACCACAACAATCTCATCAGAAGTTGATGCAGTGACAGGGCTTAAGGCACACAATAATAATTAATTAAAAAAAAAGTAAATAAATAAACAAACAAACCATTTTTGAGACATATGCTCTTGCACCAGTACAATCACTTCTATACGAAAAAATTCCACAGTTGACGTATGCTGAACATGGTCCGATATTTGCTTTACACCAGGGCTATTCAACCGTGTCGAGAAAGGGCCGGTGTGGGTGCAGGCTTTCATTCCAACCAAGCAGTTACACACCTGTTATCACTAATCAACCCCAAGAGTCCTTGCTAACGGGCTTGATTAGTAGTATCAGGTGTGTAAGTGCTTGGTTGGAATGAAAGCCTGCACCCGCACCGGCCCTTGCAGGATAATGTTGAATAGCCCTGCTTTACACTCTGTAATGAGCGTTCAGTTCTGTACTGAGCCATATTACTGCAGAAGACGGCCACTTCAAGGTCCAACACACCGGTGCATTTGTGTGTCGTCAGTGGCGATCGGTCGCTTGGCGTGACTCCTGCAGCGTAGATTCGAGATGGTGACTCATGGCATCAGAATCAAAGAGTAAAACGCAGTGCTTTTTTAGGCAAATCAAAAGTCACAAATTTAGCGACCACTTAGTATGAGTAAACTGCTATCCAGTGGAAAAACAAGAATTCCAACAAAAGAGTCACTGTAATCAGAGGCAACTGCAGTAATTTTATATAAAGCACAAGAGTGACTTCAGAATGTACTCTATAGTGCAAGATACAAAAATACATAAGAAAACAGAAAATAAAACTCTGTATAATAATACAGATTCACTTATAACAGAAGTGATACTCTCCTCCAAAACAAGTTTTTGTAACAGTTTCCAACAGTTTATGAGGTTACACACCTAAAAATGCGCGCCCCTGAATGGGGCCCTGATGGAAAATGCAGCCAGAGGTGTAATTTGTTCCGGGTGACATTCAGGACAGCTTGTGTGTGCTAAGGACACGTGTCTCCAGGAGAGGACAGCTGGGGGGGCCGCCCCTCTGACAGGGTTACCTCACAGTCATGAAAAGTAGACCCTGGACCTGAGCGGGCAGCTCACAGGCTTTCCCAGATCAAAGACTGGCAGCCGAAGGACGGAGCACCCCGATTTTCGCCCTCTACACACCGCCCAGAAACGGCGCGCACACAAACACATATCCATACATACACAAAATCACACAGAAATGCGCCCACACACGTTGTACATGTACTCATCTACACAGTCTCACACTCAGACCAAAATCAAACTGAAATGGACACACTCACACATGCATGTTGTATATATACTCACATGCATAGCCCTGGCACATATACAAACATCTACATATGCACAGGCTCACTACGAAATAAACACAAACACACACCTGCATGTAGTTTTAGACTCACACACGCAGCCCCGGCACACATATAAACACACATCCACATACACTTACGCTCACGCAGAAATAAACATACGCATACACATCGTATATATACTCATACACACAGCCCCGTCACACATACAAACAAACAAATGCATGCGTGCACACACACACAGAAATGCACATACACACACGCAGTCATGCACTCACACGCATACGCACTCACACACAGAAATGCGCACACACACACAGAAATACACAAATGCACTCACACACATGCCAGCACACACACCCACAAAAATACAAGCACGCACGCACGCATGCACACACACACACACCCACACACACATACATGCATTGCATGATGTACTTTGTGGTCTCACCTCATCATTACAAATCCCATCAAGACCACAAACCAGCTAATGTTACTGAGCTGTTTTAATGCCTTCCCATCCCAATCTCCCTGTGCATGTGTGTTTGTGTGTGAGCATGTGTGAGTGGGTTTCTATGTGTTTTTAAATCTGAGCAAAGTTACACCTGCACATACAACAGGCGGGAGGGGGTGGGGAGGGGGGGTAAGAGTGGAGAGGACTGTGTGCGTGCGTGTGTGTGTGTGTGTGTGTGCGCACGCCTGTGTGTGTATTAGGAGGAGGGGGTTAGGCCGGCCCATCTTCTACACTCCACATTCTTTTCACACCATTATACAGCAGATAGTCCACCCCCACCACTTCTACTCAAAGAGCTCGGCTAATAAAACCCAACTCTCTCTTCCTCTCGTTCTCCTCTGCTGTAATTAAGGCAATTAAGTCTTCAGAAGGCTCTCTACTACCATTATACAGTAATTTCATGTTGCCTCCTAGCTTTTCAGTTTATTAAAAGATAAAGGAATATTTTTCTTCCTCTGTGTTTTACTCATCTGTGTTAGGTTTTTAACACTTCTTTTTCAGGGGAGAGAGGGAGTGACAGCCCCCAGTATTGCAGAAGTCAGAAAGACCCCCTCAATAACTGGCATGACCACCACTGCAGAGAGGGTCTATGAATTTCAACCACCAAAGTGTCCAAACCAAAGGTAGCATTCCCCAAATCAAAACTATAAAAAATGACTAGGGAGACATCTTTTCTTTTTGTTTTTTTTTGTTTTTTACCTAAACCCACTCCAAACCATCCCGTCCACCATCATTTCACAGTTTCATTGCAGCAACATGTCACTCAATACCTTACAGGCAAATGGGATTTTGGTGGAAAATACCCGTCTCCCTTAGGGAGGAACAGGTTGGCGGTATTGGGGTCATATAGTGTTTCGAGCGCTTCGACGGCAGAGCAAACCCGGAGCACAGGAATGCGGCTTGACTGGATCTGCACCAAACCACAGCTTTGATCTGACAGCTAGCCCACTTTCCCCGATTAAAAAGGAATTAAGACGAAAAAAATAACATGGGGAAGACTCGAACGCCGTGCAGGACGGTTCTCACGTCCAAGGGGTGACGGGGTTTGTTTAGACTATACCATTAGCACCTATTTAGACGACACACTTATCCTCTGTTTATACAGATCACTAAGAGGAATTACGAAGCTTTAGGCTGTACAAATCACCATCCCATCAGAACATTAAAAAAATAATATCTTAATCTCAGCTCCTGAAAATAAATATTTGTAATAAACCTTATTTGGCAGAGCGCATGTTTATGAAGGTTAAAAAAAAAGTTTCTAACTTTACGAATACGTTAAAAAGTGAGACCAATCAATAACACTGTTGAACTAAAGTTAACCCCTTATAGCTACATACGGAATACAGAGAGAAAGAGGTTATGTAACATGACACGTTCATCTTATGATAACAAATATCTGAGGTATATACAGGTATATGCCTCATAGAGTACAGTGATATAAGGAGCATTTCATATTTGAACATAAGGTAGACAACAAATGAGGGAAGGGTACTGTTAAACACTTTTCCAGCCACATCAGAACACGCTGTGCTCGACAGTGCAGGCTCTGTTCACCGCGGCTCACAGAGGTGTCAGTTTCGGCGGTTAGCTACATGTGTCCTCCCTAGCAACCTCCAAGTGACTCACGCTTCAGACAAGCACTGTTCGGGCAGGGCTAGCATTAGCGATCAGCGTGGGCACTTGCACTCCCATAACGAGCCCATTTAAATGCACGCTGTGATGGTAAGTGAATGACATTCCATTGCTAATTGCAAGTTGTTTTACCGCCGACAACGGAACTAGAGTTCACCAGTTTGGATTGTGAACACCAACGTGAGATTTAAAAAAAAAAAACAAAAAAAAAAAAACTAGTCAATAGAAGGGGTTTGGTAAATAATGTAGCATGTCAGAAATATAGTCTTTCATACTCAAGATTTCAGTCTTTAGTTTTCCCACAATTACAATTATATTACATGCAAAAAGTGAAATTATTAAGAGGACCATCGCAAAACACCAGCAGGAGATTGACTGAAAAGGAGAAACTGTTTGTGCGAGTTTTACGCACAAATTGAGCAGCCAAGCCAGATTCAACTATTTTTACACATGGCGCCAACCAACCAAACTCAACTGAAAACAATGGAGCAATTCAACTCAACTCGTTCAGTTAAGCAACCACTCTCGGGTGAAGGCCATGCCAAGGTAATTCAAAGAATCCCGACCGGGTGACGCAATACTCTCGCTTTGAAAATCTCTATTCCAGTGAAATTAAGTTGCCTCTCCCAACATGTTATTTCTGAAAGGACAAGCCAGGGGGAATGCATTGTTTGGTGTAATTTCCAAAGAATGGCTCAATCCAAGGGAGAAAAATTAGAAACTGCTCTTTAGGCAAGAGAGTAAGAACACAGTTCTTCGGAGTCATATAGCAGCGTATGCTCATGGGTCTACAGGGCTATAACAGCGACTCAGCTGGTGAATTCTGGAAAATTGGTTCCCATACTTAGCTGCAACTGCAAGAGATGGGGAAGGACAAACCTAACTAAGATAGTGTTTATCACCGCTTTACAAAGGGTTGGACAGAGATTTTTCATTACCATCTGATATTTTCTGATAGGACTTCAAACAGAAGTGAACACAATAGTATATTAAATACTGGATGACTGCTTAATGGAAGTCCACTCATTGTTTTATTTTCATCTATCCAAGTAGCGACACTCATTGGGCCCAAAAGATATTGAAAAATGCCAGCTAAGTGCCACTATTTACAAGCAGTTGACCTCTGATGCGTCTGTACTTCAGTATACTATATACTGCATTGAAAGTGCAAATCTTAAACAGCCTTGAAACACTCGAACAGCCCAAAGCGAACACTGCAAGCTCTGTCAACAGATGAAAGTGGCCAATGCAACTGAAGCATGATAAATACTCCACCATATTTATTCAAAACTTTGTCAGGCTGCGAATTCAAAGGCTAGCCAAAGATGGAACCTTGGCAATGGATTGACTGTTAAAGTATTACACTGTCCAACCAGTTCAGCCAATCCTATCCAAGCCATTTGAAGCTGATGGCGAAAAAGGAGTAAACAGAATGAAAGTAAATGAATGACTAGGACATTGAGTGTGATTATCTCTGAGAGCTTTTTGATTTATGCCAGGAAATCGTCCCACTTAACGCTGCTTTCAATCCCCTTTCACGATCAGTCAGTGTTTAGTGCTAAAAACCGCAGTTGTCACAATTTCAGGAGTGGAAAAAGATTTATTTGAAGAACGGACGTTATGGGCGCTAATGTTCCAGGGTGAAAACATTCTTTAAGAAGCATAACCACTTTCTCTCTTTAATATGACTACTGAGGTACTGCCACAAAGGTACTGCCACATTTCTCTGGAGCAAAGTGGGCATCATTTCAGAATTGTAAAATCATTCTCATAAATTTGAGAAATATTTATTAACCTAAATAAGTGGTACCATTTTCACTGGTTAGTACCCACCCTTGAATTAGAGTACTGAGAGCAAAATGATATTCATAAGACACAAATAATCCAGCAGAATTGAACTTAACATCCATTGCTCATGTCAGGCTGTTTAACATAAGTGATAATAACATGGATGGAAAACTGACTTATTTCGAGAACAACCATCATGTTCCTTTCCTCCTCATTAATTAGTTTGTACCAAGGAAACAAAACATGAGTAGATAAACATCATCTGACGAAAGTTCTTCAAAATTTAGTTCAACTTTCTCTGGAGTGGAAAACTGAAAACAAAATGGATGCTGTCTCTTTAAAAATCTCCAAAAGGCAAAAGCTATGACCTACTTTGAAGAAAATTCTCTGCAATCTGTGTATCTCAGCAGGACAGCACACCACTACAGTGTGGGCAACATGGTATCAAACAGCCAGACCAGGGCTAATAAAACTGAGGGAATCAGGAGGTAGCTCTGGCGGACCGGGAGATAACCACACCAAATTACCTACAGTCTTCCCTTGTGTGATGGAAGGCAACAGAAGCAAGCATTCGAAGTCCACAAAAAGAACTTGTGATGGATTAGTGTTATCTTGTGGCATGTTATCTAAAGCATCCTTCCAAAAATGTTAAAATATCGTTTAAAATAGAACTTTCAGCACTTTAAACTGGATATTATTTACACTTTACTTCATCCCGACAGCTCACGTCTGGGCCCCCAAGTGCTACGCACGAGGTTCCAATCACGTTGGTGGCCCTGTGAAATAGTGCAGAATTAATGCACAATAATTCCAGTCCAAGCTTCATGAGTTTCTGCCACACAGGCCTGCTTCGCATTCTGAACACCCCGAAACGATCTCAGAGAACATTTTTCCCAGCTCTCAGGGACAGAAAAACTAATCAACAGCCTCACGATCACAGTCCATGCCCATCATTACGGAGTCTAAAACGAACAGTATCCGCATTCTTAATCGTCGACAAACCCTACGCCATGTCTGTTGTAGCGGAAATGGTGCACAAATTTCCCATAATCTCTCAGCAGAGGACGTTCCAACTTCAAAGAGGGATGATAAATAAACAGTGATCTGTCATAATCTGTCATACAGTGATCATTATCATTACAAATAGGCCAGTATACAGGCCATGAGCCCATAAGCTTTTGAACATGCAGTATTCCGCTGGGGGGGCCTCTGGTATGTAGTGGGAGAGAGTAAAAAAAAAAAAAAAATTCTCATTTTCCTGCTTCGGAAGGGGGGTGTGCCCACCACAATGACATCATTGTCAATCTTCCTGTGGATGACATCATAGCTGAAGTTTCAGGTCGAGTCTGAAGAGAAAATTGCTATCATCGTATCAGCTCTGACTCCAGACTTCCTCAATGGGAGCCAGGACCCCTGCTTCTTCTCGCAATGTCAAGAGAAGTTTATCTCTCAAAGTCACTTTAATTGGGTACCAAAGGCTAAAGATTTAAGGTTAATCCATTCTGTATTCCCAATAAGATGATCAATAGTATGGTTTCAGAGAAATAAAATGTTATTTTCAAATGTTAGTGAACACCGAGCCATATTATTCCCCTCCATATCAAAACTTCCGATCAAATATTTTCAAAAGAACATTACAATGGTCAAAGTTTACTGGAGAAGTCAAATTGCAAATGAAAGATAAATTAAACAGAATTTTTTTGTGCTATGATTCACTCAAACTAAATTCCCAAGATCATTTTGAGTCAGTTACAGACTTGAGGATTATACTGGCCTATGAATCTTTAACAAAACTACGTCAAAACCTTGTATATGACTGCACGGTGAAAGAACCATAAAACCATCCAGAGGATGTAACTGATGACAGTTAACGGCTATTCATTTTGAAAGAGCAATGACCACTGAGGAAACTCGTGCCTGCACGCACGCACGCACAGGCACACACGCACGCACGCACGCACAGGCACACACGCACGCACGCACAGGCACACACGCTTTGCTGCAGCCATGGCCAAAACTTTACCCCGTTTTTAATGAAAGGATGTTGCTCTGATTCCATGTCGTTACTTTCCATAAAGTTCAGTACGTTACTATATTAATGTAATATTACATTACACGCAACCAACCAATGCTCTCTCTCTCTCTCTCTCTCTCTCAAACTTACATAATCGGAGAACATTAATTCTAGTCTCAAAATTGTCAAAGTAAGATCAAATACAAGTACTAAAATAGTTTCTTTTTTTACTACAAATTGGTTGTATGATGCAAGCAGGTTTCACCTCTAATCTCACCATTTTTGAACACTTTCAATCAACAGAACAGAGGAGAATAAAGTAATTTAGATCTTCAAACTCCTTCCAGCTCTTAACACATCCTAATATTTTTAACCCTTAGAGCACTGAAATAAATTTTCAAAAAACTCTAAATTATCTTGTGCAGTTGAAAACCTATCATGTTGCGACTTGTTTAAAAGAGCTCCCATGAGGGCTCCCATACCTCTCACTTTCTCTCCCTCCTCATACTTCTCTCAGTCTTTTCCCCTCTCTCTTCCTCCCTCTCCTCCCTTGCTACCTCTCACTCTCTCCCTCTCTGCCCCAGTTCACAGAGTGGTGCAGCTATTCAGCCTCGGTTGCATAACCAAAAATTATACAATTGAGTTGCACCATGAATGTGTGTGAGGGAGCACCTAAAGAGGGCCTGGCAGTGCAGCTCCGCTGGGACCGGCCCACGTAAACAACCCGTTCGGTCTTCACTCCGCCTTTGGTTTAGGGATCCGTTTATACCATAATATAATGCAAACATGCCTCTTGTTCATACTTGGTTTGTTATCTCAATTTGTATTACTTCCTCCCGCCTTTACAGTATCATTACAATAATGAGAAAATAGATACACGATGAGTGCGTGTCTACTGTGGATTGGTAGTTCATTGCAAGCTAAGAAGTTTTACTTACGGACTTACAATTCGATAGCGCAGTGTCTATTTACGTATGCGCAGAAGACACAATAAAAAAATCACCAAGAATGTCAGTTGAAACCAATAGCAATATTGTACAGTTTGAAAAATCTGCTCTATTTCAAAGTACAGGTATGTTGTCACTTCAGGGAAATTAAACTGAATTTCCACACCATTTGAAAAGTCCAATAATATCAAAAGGCATATTGGACTCCGACTAGCAGTTTCACAAGTGTTAATAAGTCAACAGAATCCGAAGGTTAAAACAATGACAAACAAACTTCAATTTAATCAGTCATGCACAAGTAATTCTTGTCCAAGAAACTGAAATAAGAAACCATCCAATTTAATGGGTCATCAGCAAGTTAATTCAATGAGTTTTCTGAGGTGAATTCTTGCCACAGAGAAGACTAGACAAACCTTAATATTGCCATTTAAAGACAAAGTTGCACGTAATTTATAAAACAATGAAATAATAAGAATTAAACTCCATTTTACATGATGTCCAAGTCAAGTTCAGCATTTTCCTGGACTGAATTCTATGCAAGCAGACAGCAAAACACACAGTTTCACATTGCAACCGTGGCAACATTAAAGCACTTCCCCTATAAAAGGGCACTTAAACTTGTCCTGTTTTAAGTAAGTCCGCACATCTTTGTGTTCCAAGGAAATCCTGTTGACTGAATATCACGGGAAAATGAGCCCTGACCCTCATTAGATCACGGCAACAATGCAGGTATTTCACCTTCAACCGTCGGGCTCCAGTGAGCGCGCTCCTGCGGTTGTCGGGGTAGCCTGCTCTCACGGCCGATAGCTAAAGCACCTGCATCCTGGTCACGCATCATCACCATTGACTCCGCCGGAGCGGCTGCCATTTAAGCCTCAGAGCTGCTTTTCATGCTCGAACTCTGCTGCAGTTCACACACCCACGCACGCACGTACGCACGCACGCACGCACACTTTGGACAGCCAGCGAAAAATGAAAACACACCAAGAAACGTGCAGGTTTGCATAAACATATAAAGACCTGCATGGGTTTTCATGTTTTATTGATACATCTCATAGACTTACATTCATTCCCAAAGCCCTTTCCCTAACCTGAACCGTAAACAGTACATGCCTAAACCCAACTCCAAACTTAACCCTTAGAGTGCCAACTGCAGCTATTGTTGGTCAATGATGATATCGAAGATATCAAGATATCAAAATCTGATAGAGATATCAAGGTATGAAAATCAAAGCTGTTGAAACTTATCATGTGGCGACTTGCTTAAAAGAGCTCCCCACGAGCTCTTTTAAACAAGTTGCCAAGTGAGGGGTTTTCAACAGCATAAGACACATTTAAAAAAAAAAATAAATAAATAAAAAAATATATATATATATATATATATATATATATATATATATATATATATATATAAAAATAAATATATAAATTTCATTATATCAGCGCTCTAAGGGTTAATTTAACCGCAACCCTAAATGTAGCCTTACCAACCTTAACCCCTTACCCTAATACAGCTAAACTTCCTTTTGGGAACCTGAAAAAGTCCCCATAATAAAAAAAAAAAAAAAAAAAAAAAAAAAACTGGTATTACATCGATTGTGGGGATGCTTAGTCCCCACAAAGGTCAGTATACACTGACCACACGCACGCACAAACGTGCTCGCGTGCACGCAAACTCAAATCATATTCACAGGCACATTCACACATGCGTGAAAACATGCACACTTCTTTCAAGGCCTCCTCTGATGGTCTTGCACACTGTGCCAATCAGGTATTCTCTGCTCAGTCAACTCAGCCACCATCTGGGTAGGAATCCCAGCACCTTTTTTAGCAAGCTCCAGTTCCACACTCAAGACTTCCCAACACTCAACAGCTGCTAACTTCACACAATACCAAATCAGCCGCCATCGATCGGGGTCGACGGAAGGCCATGGGTCAGGAATGGAAAACTGCTAATTAAATTTCCTCTTGCTGTCCTTTCAGTAGATTTTGTTGTTGTGAGGGGTAAAATTTTCCTTCCTTTGTAGTCCAAAGAGAAAAAAGGAAAACACTTCCTGTTTTTCCAGGTCTTCCCATTTTTCTACCCTTAAAAGCGACAGCAGGGAATATCGTACACCCCTTATACTAGCCTTGGGTTACATCATCATTTCTGAAGTTATACGCAGTACCAGTCAAAATTTTGGACACACTTTGCTAATGTCACAGCGCTCCGTTCCTAGAGAAATTTAAATGGCTTAACTTCTCCATATAATCTCAAATGGAATCTGGTACGAGGTAAACAGTCAGAAGTTCAGAGAATAATATTCTTGTTTGAGTAGTGTCCAAAATGTTTGAATTCTCAAAGAATTCATATGTTGCAAAGTAAGCATACAAACGAGCTCTTTCCATTTTCCAACGGCCAAATTAAAGACAAGCGGTTTTGGAACTTATGGGGCAAAAAGTCGATGAAAAGCAAACCACAAATGCAGCACATCTTTGGGAACTTAAGACAGCCGCTCAGAGGGAAACTCATTATTGCCATATAACTGCTCATAAAAAAATGTGAGTATGGTCTGTAAATATGACCGAAAATGCTGGTTAGTTTGATGGATTTAAGAATGAGATCTCTTTTTTTGCTAAATAAAAGGTACCAATTTCTTTATTTAATATATCTTGTAAGAAAAAAAATTGTATAAATATATGAAACATTTAATAGAAAGTGCTTATTTTCAAATGTAATTTGGCATTACCCAAAGCTACAACACAATCACATTTCTCTTATGAAAGGGTAGTTGAATTGCGATGATATAGGCACTCAACGATCAACTTCAAAGTAGTAACACAAAGTTAACATTTGAATGAGCAAAGCCATGCTCTTTTGCATTTTCACTTGCATACAAAACCCACTGAGGCCACACACAAATGCCAATCTCCACGCACTGCACTACACTACACTACACTACACTCGGCTGCTTACTGATTAACAACCAGCCAGTGATTTGTTTATTGACAATTCTGTAAGGTACTGCTTGGTCAGTGGACATACGCTGCCGGACTGGCATTTATTGGAATTTATTTTTTTATTTATTTAGTATTTTAATTAAGAAAGAGACTGCAGTGCCACCACTGGGGAGGCAGAGAGGAAAGAGAGGAAGTGACCAGAAACAGGAAGCAGGAGTGGGTGTCTTTCGCTACTTCAGCTCATGGCTTTGAAGAGCTTAAAATAGTCACTGACAACCACAGCGAAGATTATGATAAGATGAAAGCATTGCTGACGCATAATATAATGTCATGGCGGTGCCTATGGAATTGCCTCCTTCCTGAGCCATTTGAAAGTACAGTAGAATACTGTTAATTATAATTTTGTAGGAGTGCTTTGCGATTTTGATATTTACTGGGGGGGTGGGGTGAACAGAGCGCAGGAAATTTGACATTCACCGTAAAAGGGTAAATGGCGCTGTTTCTTAGCTTTGGGGGCGAATACCACACTAGCCATGGTGCAGATGAGCAAAAAGTACATTCTCACCCCATTGTAGCTCTTAGCTGTATGGTTTTGCTAGCACAAAGCTGTGTGAAAAGTACTAGAAATTAGGTTTCGGATATAAAAATCAGCAAAATAACCATGCAAACTGATAGCAATATGACAAAGCAACCCAAAATTGGAAAAAAAAGAAAGAAAAAGAGGGGATAGAATGCAAGAGTTGGACCCTTCAAACTCTTTTCCCCATAATGACTCCATATGATGCCTATACGTATATCAAAGGACCCTTCCCCTAGCCTCCCCGTTTGTCGACTTTTGCAGTCATTATGGGGAAGGGGAGGGAGCTGCCCGTGGGATAAAGAGTAATAGAGCACGTTTATTGGGATACTTTCCTAAAAACCTCTACATCAGTGGTCTGGAAGTCCAGTGCCTTCAGTTACCTACAGTGATTCTGACACCAGCATTGGAATATCCAGCCAAGAGCAATCTAATGGCACACCTCTGATCTCACACAACACAAGGTTAAAAGCATCGTGCCCTGGTCCGTTTACTACACCTACAGGGTTCCTTCATTCCATCTGTCAGCACCTGAAGCAAAAAAAAAAAAAAAAAGTGGTAAATAAAAAGCAACTATTCTCCTTGACGGTTAAAAGCTGGTGCGCTTTAGTACAGTTTACAGAAGGGAGGAGACTGGGCCGTATTAACTGGGCAGGTCATTTCAGCAGCTGTAATTAAAGGACTGCACATTCTACCTTCTTATTTTTCTAATCTCTCTTCCCCTTGTAGCTGCCTGGGGCACCGCGTCTCTGGCTGCATGAAAGGGCTTTCACCTCGCCGTGTAATGGTATCCTCGCTCAGAAGAGAGTTTCTCTCCGGGCGAGCACCACTGCAGGTCAGGACTCGGCCTTCGAACTTCAGACTCCACCCCCCCCCCCCCCCACCCCCCCCCCCCCCCCCCTCCCTTTCTGCAATTTGCAAGATAGTTTGCAAACACATTTCAAGATAAGCAAAAACACATATGCAGACAGAGCAGACCTTACATATTTGGAAATTGATAGAAACAGTTCTCCATTGAAAGTGAGGATATTGGATTTGAAATCGTACTTCTTTATTGTGAGACAGTATCTACACCTGGACATGAGTGAAAGATTGAAAGCTGCACATTGGTGCGACTACACTAGCCATCTCTTGCAGTGCGCCTGATTTACATGCATTTGACTTCCAAAATTTCAAGTTCATGTAGTTATCAAGGCAAACTAATCAGTATTACGGAGTAAATGATGCAGCCAAGCCCAAATGATTCAGCCTAGATCTGAGTCATGTTAAAAAGTTGTCTTTAAAAAAAGTTTTTGTTTTTAGGGAAGCGCAGACCAACTTAGCTCAGCAGAGTGAATATGAGGCCCAAACTGGAATCAGAAAAAATTATAAAAAATTCACACCAGCCAAAGACCAGCCGAGTCAAGGTCTGTCAGCAAGGCCTTGGGTCTGGCCAGTAAAGACCATGCTTTCAGTTGCAATTTACAGCCTCCCATTGCTAGTTTGGTCTTTACAAACAAAAATCCTTTATCTGTGACTGAGAAACCACAATAGTTTCATTATAATCAGTAGTGCTTAATACATTAATAATAAGAAACATACTTTTTTCTTAGATAAAAATGCTTCATTAATAAGCAATAAGGAAAACCCCTTCTTTCATCTTCCCAAATTTCATCTTCCCATTTTGAAATCAAATCGTTCCCGTTCATTACTTGCAAACTTCACAATGACTGCAATGCTGTTCACGTTGTTACCTAGAAATACTATCCCAGAATACACCGCAACTATTAGACTCGTATTCGCAGCGCGTTGTTTTCAGCCCAGTGTAATTTGCCAGGTCACTGATGTAGAGGGGGATTGTATATTACAGGAAACAAGACCTGATTATAAAAGAAGTATGAGCGCATTTTTTAATTAAAGGCAAAGCAGAATAAGAGGCAGTGCGCATACAGGAGGCGCGGATGAAAAACATTGTTCGGCAGTGGGAAAACACGTCGAGCCAGGAGCTGCAGGCTCGCCTTCCAATTAAAGAGAGGAAATATAATTACACCCTACCTATGAAAGCGCCTTCTGAAACAAAGCCTGCTTCTCCAATGAGTCATCGGTAACTGAAGCAAGTCATTTCGCCAGGAGGACTTCAAAGTTCATTAAGCGATGCTCTTGGAAATGTGCCGCCATCATTACCATAACCCTACGAGGTACGGCAATGTCTCAATGCCATTTCTCCTCCTCCTTTGAATTCTGGGAAACACCCCAGGCACACCCGACAGCTGACACAATAGTGTTTACAATGCCCAAGCCTTCGATGCCTCAGCACTTTACACCCAATGGCATCAAATGCTTTGTACCCCTCCTTTCAAACTTAACCCTTAGACCGCTATAGGCTACTATAGTTGCCTAAATTTATTTGGCACTCTAAGGGTTAACGCGGTGAGGTTATGGTGCTGTCACTCATATAAACCGCTCAGGGCAGAATATGAAATAGCCCGCAAGCATGTAGTGTGGCGCCCCACTTAGCGATAATTGCCGCCACATGACAAGGAGCCATCTAAAACTGCGATCAGGTGACCCCGAGGCCCTAGTTAGTATTCCACACGACTGTTTGCTAGGATGGATCCCAAGTCCAGGCAGAGGTTAAGGACAGAATAACAGATTGGTTGGAGGAGTTTTGACGAGTACGGGACTGGACACATTTGATAGGAGCGCGTTATGCTGAGCGTACGTGATCGCTCAGGGGTCTTACTGTGCTGGAGGTTTAATGCAAAATCCAACTCACCCATACTGACACTCACCTCACAGCACAGTCATACTCCTGGCATGTTGGAATACTTAAATGACTCACTCTAATTATTTTATTACTCAAAAACTTTACACCGTTAAGAAGAAAATGCATGCACTGTGCCAGGAACATGATCCCAATGCTTTCGAACACCTTCGCCATGGAGTCTGAAACCACAATGAGAACAGGAAGTGAGTGATCAAAGAAAACACCAAAATGTGATCAGGACGCCAAAAAAAAAAAACTGCAAAAGAAGATGCCAAATACTCACTTAAACTAATTATTTGTTCTTGACGAGGTAGCGAAATTACACACTCCAATCACGAAATTAGGTAGCTTTTCCTGTTTGGAGTACTCTCAGTCTCTCCTTGCAGCATTAACCCTTTTCATGCGCATTACCAGCCAATCAGAGCCAAGCAAATTCTGTCGAACCGGGAGTCACCATTAAATTTCACTCATTTCCAGTGGAAGGCGCATCAGCCGAAGTCACACCAGTGAGTCAATATGAAGACCTGCTCTAAACTCTAGTGATAAATACTCCTGCAAAAGAGCAACAATGCACCTCACCAGAAACTAGCCCACAGCCTCCAAATCCCCACAGTTACCCTGCCCCACCCTAAACACAGGCGAAAAAAGAAATTAAGTCTTTCACTGTTTCAGTCTCAGTCCAGTCGGGCTGCCAGGGACACCATATCCTCTTCTGCCGCCTCTCTGGCAACCATTCGCTCTCCCCCTCCGATCAGCTTCCAGACTTCTGTAAACCCCACACTCACTCACTCACTCCCCACCACTGTTACTGAGCAGGTCCAGGACACTAGAACATTCTGAGGGATTGGTCATTGTTCTGGGTCCAGCCAGAATCAAAAGGAAGATTCGATTACACTGACCCTGAGGTATAGGACAGAAACGCTAGTTGTCTGAAAATGACAAACACTTGCCACCACATACACAGCCTTCCAACACCACCACTATTCACGACGTCACCTTATCTTTATCCACCAGACACACACACACACACTCACACACACAAAAACACACTCTCTCAGCAAATTTCCCCTCAATTACCTCCGTGAACTAAACAAAATTTATCTTTCCGAACACAGTCAGCAAACAACTTAAAAAGATTTTTTTTTTTTTAATGCAAAATCAAATCATACAAGGGTTTTTGGGAAATTGAGCGCAATGTTCCACCCACAGTCAGGCTAAGCAGCAGAGCTTCTGAAGATTATTCATTTATTTCCCACTCCAAAAACAAACCCACCTCGATGGTGCGTCACTGCTCTACCCCCCCTTACATTTCGCATCTCTCCCTCTTTCTTCTCAAGTCCCTGTGGTTCCTTTCTTCCCCTTTCTTCCTTTGTTCCCTTCTTTCTTCTTCTTCCTCCTCTTCTTGTTCCTATCCTTCTCTTCCCTTTATAATAGGGGCCCAGGCAGTGTGAAGTATAATAATGGTCACTTTGCCTCCCATTGAATGCTGGGTAATTCTGCCGGGGCACGGTTCACTTTCAGCCACATGACAGAGGGTGCTTCCCAGTGACCATGGAAACGGGCTCAGTGGGTTCTCCAGCCCGAGGATCAGCGAGTTCATTCGTTGAGTCCGCGCAGACAAAACACGGCCTAAAGGAAGAAGCTGCGTCCACTAATGAAAAACCCCCCAAAACCAAAACAAAAATACCAAAATATGACTCCCTGATATGGAACATCGGTGAGAAAATATCAACAAATCAAAATGAATATATGAAGAATGGAACTGGAGAGGCGAACTCCCAGTTCTTAGCTTTAACTGGGAGGGGGGGTATATCTGTGCACTCGAGGGAGGGGACGCATCCTTAGTAACCATGACCTATCAACCCATTCAGTAGCTCATCAAATAAACATACTGAGGTTGATCTGCTCACCAAACAATGGCTAAACAGGAATGAAGCAACATGCAGATTAACTGGCGGTGGTTTGGGGGAGGGGACTTATGGTCATGGGCATGGCTATAGTTTTAATGTGTTCCGAGTTCACTATGCAGAGCTTTTATTTACCAGATGTGAATTCCCACAATGTGTATCTTTCCATTTTTGGGAAATAAGCACCGATGGCTAACTCAGTTTTATAATAAATACAACCACAAATATTACTCATGGACAAAAGAAATGGGATGCTACTGGTTTAAAAAAAAAAAAAAAAAAAAAAGGTTTGTCCTTTGTTGAAAGGTAACAATCCACTGCCAGTTATATTTACCATGGAGCGGACTGTCTCAATCGAATGCTGGCCGAGGCAACATAGGCACTACATGTACAATTTTAATCCCAGCAATTCATTTATTGACGCACAGTGCCATTTCCACTCGGCTCAACTGAAAAGATAGACCACTGAGGCAAAATAGCACTGTTGCTTGAAAAATGAAACTGCAACTACTAACCCTCTCATTTCCAGACGGTCTATCAATCTGAAAACAATCTTCATTACCGCCCCAACCCACTCCACAGCAGAGTGCCAGCGCCAAGGACTGAACCATTTGTCAGGATGATCAACTCTCCCTTCAGCTGACAAACTGTAGGATGATCCACGGATCAATCAAGGTACACAGCTAAGTAGTACCAAAATGACTCCTTTTCTCAGTCGAAGTCACATCGCGATTGAACAACCCTTTACATGAATGGGGTCCGCATCTGCAAAGCTACCAACATGGTAATTACAGGCATTACTGGCGATCAATTCCAGCAGGAACTTCAGAGCCAGAATAAAGCCCCATTGAGAAGACAGAATCAACAGCAGCCAATCAGACAGGTTTTAGCATAATGAATGATGGCCTCAATCATTCCCACAGCGCACTGTTTGGGTAATTTGCCATTTTTTTTTTCCTGCCAAGGTAATTTTTTTCCCCCCCCATGACAAGGCATGCTGCATCAAAAAAAAAAAATGCTGAATACCACCACCCTCATCAGACAAATAAATTTTTTTTAATTTTATGCAAAATTGCGTCTGGCAGCCCGAAAAAGTCATTACCGCGACATGTTTTCTCGGCGCATTTTTCAAAGGCTCCCTGGATCAAGCTGAAGATTACAAGCAAAGAGCACAATTTGGTTAATTATGGTGTCTAGCAGCCAAACTCTTCGAAAAACAGCCCTCTGCAGCTCAGTGGGAGGACAGAGAACTGACTGGCAGACAAATGCACTTCCACTGTAGTTTTTGACTCTAGCATTCTATTCCCAGGCAGAAAAAAAAACAATTCCAGAACCCATTATTCAAAACAACAAAAAATGTGGCACAAGGCATGAGACTAAAATAAGATTAAACCCAGGGGGGGAAAAAAAAAAAAAAAGAAAGTGTGGTGCGCTTCGGAAAAAAAAAAAAAAAGTTTGTCTTCACTTCTGTTCTCAAAAGTATGCTTTGTCTCGCTCCAAAAACATCACCCATTTTCTACTCGTGTCAGTTCGCCAGGCACGTTCAACGATAATTCTGGAGAATTCCGAGGACAATTACCAGCTTTCTTGTGCTTTCGCAGAAATATAGCAGGCGCCGCTAAAACCGCGCGACAGGAGAAGATAAGTAATCTGCCGCTTGCATGAAACATCCCTGACCTCTGACACATATTATGAAAACATGAGAACAAAATCCCTTTGAGTCCCTCTTATTGGCAGCCATATGCATCGCACTCTTCAAAACGCTCAGGGAGTGCGGAACGTCCATCGATGGGGATACACGAGCCCGTTGAACAGCTGAAAGGCCAGATCACAAAGACGCTTTGTGCATCTTCTCTTAGCTCCCGATCTGTAATATTTAAGTTCAAATGAAATGTCCATCATGCTTGCTTTGATCTAGTGAAGAAAGTCAGTTTATTAACTGGGGATTAGATGAGAACCTTCATCATGCACATGCTCAGGGTGCAGCTACACAGAAACACCAAGGTGTCCACGTTTTCCACCTATAAAACAATGATAACCCCACCAATAAAGTCAAGAGCGCAAACAAAAAAAAATATATATCACCCCAGAATGAAACATCATGAATATATGAGAAAAACATCAAAGAGAGTCAAGCAGGAGCTTTTCATAGGAAAAGCAATATTATGGACAGGCGTGCCTCTGTTAAACTGCGGGGAGAGATGATATCTCCTCTTACTCCAAACTCAGCCCCACACCCCCACCCCTCCCCACCCCACCCGACTGTGGGTAATTAAATCAAACCCCGGTCTGCTCTCTTGGTCAGTCGCTGCGGTGACAGATCGCGCAGCAGTGCAGGATGGGAGCTCCTTGGCTGCTAGCGCCACTTTGGCGCTAAAACGGCAGACAGGGTCATTCATTCAGCCTTCGCCGCAGGCACATCAAATGCTCCCTGGACAGTTGATGGCAGCTCATTTAATCTCGAAGGGTTTTGATTAATCTTGTCTGGAGGGATAAATTCGAAGAGTTGAGGTGGGGGTAGGGACTAAGTTTTTATTAAATAGGCTCTGAGGATGTGGGTATGAGTGCGTATGTGTGTGCGAGAGTGTGTGCGTAAGTGTGCGTGTGTATACGCGAGTGTGAGTGGGCGGGGGGGTTAAAAATAAATGAATTAATAAATGGCATGATTTCAGACAGAATGGCAGTCCCTGAGCATTGAGTGTTCTGGCCTACACAGGGCTGGACAGGACAGGCTTCTCATCAGCCAATGCCAACTCTTCAGCAAGGTGCGCAGCGTTTCAGGGATGTGGTAATGCTGCGTTCCAAACAACTCGGAGGTCGGATCTTTCCGAATTCAAAACACCGACTTCCGACCAGAGTGTTCCAGACGTGCCGTGTCAGACGTAAACAAAAAAAAAATGGCAGTCAATGACAAGCAAATGTTCTTGCGGCAAGCGGCAAGAAAATACGCCTTCTGGCATACTTAAATGAAGATGATGAGGTGAAACGACATGCAAGGTAAAACGCCTTTATATACTTAATTTTACGTTGCATTTGTTCACGTGTGGCTGTTCAGTGGATGCTGCCATTTTTGTGTGACGCAAGATGAACCAATCTCGGTGAAGTCGAGGTAAATTTTTTTTTATCCGAGTTTCCAAGTCGGAGCTCCGACTTCAGGGGCCGTTCCAGTGCACTTTTTCAAGTCGGCAGTCGGAAAGATCTGACCTCCGAGTTGTTTGGAATGCAGCATAAGACCTCATTGGTTAACTCTACTAACAGCCTCAGGTGACATAAGCATTCCAGTTGACTTCTGATACCGGGTTTTTATGTTTGTCAATGTCCCTCCAGCCTAGACCCCTGGCTTTCAGCACGTAGCTACCCAGCCATTTAAGTAGCTCAGCGATCGATCAGTTAAAGCAGTCAATTATAAGGCCAACTCAGGTCATTTAGTTTCCTGGGACTGAATTGGTTGTTGATCTTCGGGGGAAAACAAAACCCAGCGAACGCTTTGCCTCCCCGCGACCGGGATTTCAGCCAACTGCCATATATTACAAAGTGAGTTCCGCTCGGCCAGTTCTTTCTAAATTGCGGTAAAGAATGACTGACTTTACGCTCCATGGCTTTGGCCAGTTCCTTCCCCATCGCTCTTGTGCCTCAGAGTTATTGTCCTTCTAACATCTGGCCCTCTTCCCCTGCTCTGCTTCCAGATCCAATCCCAACCCCAAAGCTGCTCGGTGCAAAAAAGCTCTCGGCTTTGCGAGGCCATTAGCCTTAGCAATGTAGCGCAGCGCACAGGGACCGCTGACTTTGACAACCCAGGCAAAAAAAACATGACATATAATTATTTGTGATTGATGAGGACATCGGTCATACGCTTCACGAAATGTGAATGATTTCCTCTAGGAATTTTGGGGGAAAATCTGAATGGCAGCTGTCTTCCAACAAAACAACCCATTACAACATCCTCTTCCCCAACCCTCCAACCCTTCCCCCCTCCCCTAACACACACACACACACACACACACATCAAACAGTCTGAAAATCTTTGACAATCGCTGAGGTCCTGGGCCCCAAACTGGTTTGTGCCAGTCTCGGCTGCAGTGAACCCCAGTACCCCAAGTCCGAGTCCCCGCTGTTGGGAACAGCGAGAATCAGAGCCAACCCCCAAATTGCTAACCCCCCCTTTACAACCCTCTCCACCCCCTCCCTCATTTTCCCGCCCCCGTCAGTGGCTGATGTAATCAGAAGACCCAACATGCCAATGAGATGAAAGCCCATCTGTGGCCAGTGATGTGTCAGCCGAGTTAGCACAATGCCCGAAAGAGCGGATATCGTGTTGGCGAAACGACAATGGACCCTGGGCAGGGGGCGAGGGTTGGGGGGGGGGGCGTCGTTGGTTGTTTATCATGATCTGGCCCCCCATTTCTCACAGAAGGAAGGGGATGGCCTGGGATTCGCCTTCGTCCTCTTAGCAAAGTCCCATGGGCAGAAGAAGTGCTTCAGAGGCCACTAAATAAGGATAACATCTCATGATTCGTAACGTGCGGCTGTCAGATAACAAAACTCTCTGCTCTTATGAGAAAGCAATAGCCATCTAGCCTCTACATAATGTCCGCAAGATAAAGTCATTTAAAATTAAAAACAATAAATGAAACTACAACAGTAGCTGACATGCCAAAAATATCATTTTTATTATTATTTGTATCGTCATTATTAATGTTTTGATTAATAGCATTCTTATTATTACTGGCACCATTATTATAATTATTATCATCTGTGTTATCAAGGTTTATGTTCTTTTCAGTCTACATACATTTTTCTTCAGTCTAAATACAGAAAACAGGACTGAAATAGCTTCTTGGGAGAAAAGATAAAAGAAGAGAGAGAACAGTCCACCTCAAACTCAAAGCTGCGCGCAGCGCAGCAGCATCCGGAAGGTTCTGCGAGCGGTGCACTGGAGCGGCGTGGCGGTGTTTGAAGTGGGGCGGGCGGCTCTCCCGAGGGCCGTAGTGCTCGCAGTGCGCAGGCGGTGGGAGGAACGCGAGGTTAATGATGGCTCACGTCCCCCAGGACCCCCACAGGACGTGCGGGGAAATAACAGGGAGCGCGAACGCGACCCCAGGGGCTCCCGCTGCCACTGCTGCCAATCCGGAGCTGCTACAGGAAGCCAGGCGGGCAGCCAATCCCACCCCTGCCCCCCAACTCCCAACCCCGCCGCGCCTCCGTCAGTAGAGCCTGCGTTTCCATGCCAACCGCCTTACCCTTTCCCCACGACAAACTGACACCCCTTTACCTTCTTCTTTGAAGCACGAGAGGGTGGGGGAGAGGGGGGAGGGGGGTTGGGGGGAGTCGCTAGTTAAGGTTCAAATAAAGGCCATCGGGCACGTCCTCGAGCCTCGGGCGGAGTGATACACAGGGTACAACAGGCGCGACCCAGCCCCGGAGCGCAGTCGGGGCTGGAGGGGGCATTTCAGGTTGTCTGGCAGAGAAGTCTGGGAAGCAGACCTCCAGCTGTGCCAGTCTCAGTAAGGGGTCATCGAGATGAAACAAAGCCCGACCGCCCTCCCACCCCCACCAATTATAATAACGCTACTAAAAATGGAATCCATTTTCTCCACCATAATGAGACCACCGATGCCAGTCAAAAAAAACAGAGAAAGCATCTGAGGAATGTCCCCGTCCCCATTCCAGGCCCCTAACGTGGTTCACAGCGTGATAAATATATTCATAAACATATACGTATCCAGCGAAGGAGAAAGCACTTTGAAACACTGAGCATCAAGGCTGAAACTGCTTCATTTTCCCCTGAATCAGTCACCCAGAACCTATAACTCAAACGACAGCCGCTGGCTTTCCGCCCTCCGTTGTAGTTTGGAGCCTCGTCTGAAGACAGCCTGAGCAAAGGGTGGCACTGTTTGTTTGGTGCATTACCTGGGAGGAAAAAAACTAGTCGAATTGGGGTTTGAAGGCCAGATGTGATATTTGTGCAGGGAGGGAAAGCGCACCATTAGCACGACTGCACACGGAATAGGCTCCTCCATTATTAATGGTTGACCTCTTTCTGTCGCCGAACACCCTGATAATAGATTAGAAACACTTCAGTTACTGTCAGGGGACGGAGGAAATATACCACAGGAACGAGTTAATTTAGGTATGATAAAACACTTTTGCGCTGAGAAGTTGAAGGAGAAAGTTTTGAGCACTTACTATTCGAACCAAAAGAGAAATGATGTGAACCAGCCTACCATCATAGACCTGTTCCCACGGCAACCAAGACTTCGGCACCACTACTCATGCTTTGGTTGAAGAAAGAAAAAAAATAATAAATAAAACAGGCCATTGCCACTACATTTTCTGCCAAAGCACCTCCCACATTACTGTATCCCTCTCATTCTAGACTTCTCTGCAGATGCAAGCTACGAGTCATGGCCCACGAAGAACCTGAATTCCATCTCTCCCTCATTTCTCTCCCTCTCTCTACATCTCTGCCCTTTTCCCTCCATCAGTCTCCCACACTCACTCTTTCTTTCCATCTCTTTCCCTTTCTCTCCATCTCTCCCAGATTCTGTCTCCCTCCCGTTCTCCATCCCTCCTCCTCCTCTTCTCTCATCCCTCAGAAGACCTGCCCAGGCCGTGGTCACAGATGAAGACGGCAAAGGAATTCCTCTTCAGACTCCCGCTTCCAAAAATACGCTCCAAGAATTCCGCAGGCGCGGCACTTCGATGCCCCTAACCAGCCAATAGCGCGGCTTGTTTGCTTTGCGAAAATCGGGGATCATGTGATTAAGGGAGCCAAGTGAGAGACAATAAATTTCTGCGCCTTTGTTCTTGCTGACTTTGTGCGTCCAAACCCAATCTTGCAAATTTTTTTTCTAGTTCGGCCCAACTACCAACAACCCATGTATCGTTTCTTCACTTTTAAAAGTCATTTTACCAGTTTGAGTAATCAATGCTTTATTAAACCAGTTCTCGTCATGGTAACACATTTGGAGCGGAACGGTCTCCAGCAGCGTGAATGCAGCCTCAATTGGACTCAAATGTACTCTGTTAAGAGTTGAATTAACGCTGGAGATTTGACTGTTTTTCAACCAAGTTTCTGAAATCCACCTCTGAGTGACCCCGATGCTTTCGGGGGATTTACCTCATTCTTGGCTCGCTCTACGCCTCCCCTCCATGTTTCCTGCCCCATTCGAAAAACAAAAACCCAGTGTGATGTAGGTCCAGAGCAGCCAAACCATAATCCCATGTATTTGGAAAAGAATTGGGGCGCTTACCTTCCCCAGGACTGTGAGACAGCTGGGATCCAGCTCGGGCTGTTCCAACTTGACCACGCCGACCCAGCCGTACTCGTAAAGGTCCTCTTCATCATTGTTGTTACACAGTCCCAGGGGGTGCATCTGAAACGGTCGAGAGAGACGCTGAACATCAGCCTCATTCGCAAACATAATTGTGCAGAGCTGCTGCGTTCTAAAGAGCAGGCCAGCCTCGGTCACATTAACATTCTTTTTGCAAAAGCGTCAATGACAACTAAGCCTTTTAAAAAAAGTTTTTTAAATATATCTTTAAAAATGTACAGAATACATTTATTTGAAGTTGGAAGAGTGTACACAAGTCTTAATGGTTGCACAACATTTCCAGGGTTTTAGTACAGTTTTAGACTGTTTTTGCAATTTCACCAGCCAAAAAAAAATGTCAGGTGGCACAACCAAAAGTTTCTTGGGAAAAGAAAAAAAAACCAAAAAAAACACGCTTCCCTCTTTTTTTTCTAAGTGATTTTTTTAGTAAGTATACCTGAGAGTGTCTACTCTGCCTAAAACATTACCATTTTGTAATTGAGCAGGGCATTAAATGTAACTTCTGGATTCTTTATTGTAGGGGGCGGGTATTTTGGTTTTACAAACAATTTAAGAACAATTAAACTATTAAACTTTGTTTATTTGAAAGGTATTCAATATAAAATTATGCCCCCATATTAATATTATGTTAATTCATATTTTAAATTACATATTTAATGCATTTCTCAGTGTTAACTTGCTCGGACGGTTGCTCCACCTGACATTATGAGGGTTTGAGATGGCAAAACATAAAATATATATGATTTTTATGATAAACTGGAAATATGTTCAAATTAAACGGGTTTTATAGAATAAAATGATGCTTATTATGAATGATTTAAAATTATTTTAAACCAAAGTAGTGCACTCGGACAATGTCATGTCATTGACCCAAAAATGTCGCACATGCATCTGGAAATCACAGCGCAATAGATCTGGTCAGAGCATTAAAGGATTGACATGGTCCATGGTGGACCCCAGATGAACATCCAGAGACTAGTTACGACACATTTTCAAAGAATATACACTGAAGTTTTCAAAAACTAAATTTCATAGTTTGGCCATACCAAATATAAATTCAAAAAAGCCCCCTGTATCCAGAACAACTTTCAAAAATCATGGTAATGAAAAAAGTATATCGTAGAAGATGCAAACATTATTGATTTCGACAAATGCTGTGTCTTCACTAAACAGATTGTGAATGACGTCCAAGGCTTTCAGCATATGGTCACAAATAGAGACTATACAAATAAAACACCCATTAAGACCTACTTTCACGCCTCTGGTTTGACGTGGGCTTTTTTTTTTTTGGTAGGACAGATGAAAGCATCTCCCACATGCTGATGTCCTCTAACCAGCAATTGTACGTTTGATCATGCGGAGTCACAGTAGTCTGCGCTCACAGTGGTTAGATAGTCATTGACAGCTACGCTGTCGAGCCATGTGTTCGCCTGCCCGACCCACATAGCCTGAACTGAGCCATCGTTGCGTGGTAGCGGGGCCTTGTGGTTAATTAGCATTCAGTTGCCTCAAAACAGAATCACAGGTGCTCTGTGGGCAGGGGCGAATCTTGTTTTCGCAGTGTTGGTCTAAGAGTGAAAACAGTCAAGAAAAAAAACGAAGCCCCGTTTTTAATTTTATAAAATAGCTAGTAGCTGGGAAAAAAAAAAACGGGGCCCTGCTTTTAATTTTACAAAATAGCCAGTGGCTGAAGCCTCAGGTGTGTGGCCAATTTGCAGTGTTGGTCTTTCAAGTCAAGGAGTAGCTAGTTCAGTGTGATACTCGTCCCTCATCTCTCCTCCCAAATCTGGAAGAGACACGCCAGCAAAATGGTGCCTGATGGCAGAGATGACATTGTGTCATGTGGTTGTTGGGTTATATAATTGCATATAATTGACAGTTGTGAACTGAGCAGATGGGGTGACCTGCTGTCATTCTGATGGTTTTCTTCCTTGACTAATGCTCGTGACACACTGAAGATTTGTAACAACATTGCCATGGAGGATGGTAATGCGTTTTTATTCAGTCATGCCGTTACTGAACAGCTCAAAGCACCTCAGTACCAGGGCCAAACTGCACCTTAGTTGGTCAGAGTAACACAACAGCAACAGAATATTCAACCAGGATATGATTTCATGATCCATTATGAAAAATTTCAGTTCCACTTAGGGAATAACTAATAACAGAATGAAAGACCGATGGTTATTTTATGGATACTACAAATGACCAAACTGCCCAAGTACTGAAAAATCTTTAGGAAATGTAAATGCAGTATATTCCTTAGACATAATGAATACACTATGGGTCCTCTTGGATTATTATTGTTCGTAACTATTATACTCCCGTCATCACGTTGCAAGATTCCTCTAAATATGAGCATCTGCCAAACCTCAAAAAATGTTAAGTAATGATACACATTTTCTTATGCCAAGTATATTGTCAATGTCCATTTAGTGCTCATTCACATTCAACAAAGTAAAGGGACAGGGATTTCAAAGAATGATGTTCACACATTGAAGGCTCATAGTTGCTGCATTAGCGCAGATTTGTAAAAACAAAATTGAAGTCGGTTCAACGAGATCATATGAAACCAGCCGGACTTCAAAGCCCAATTGATGTAAAAATAGGTTCACTTAGACGCAGTATCATGCCCGAGAGACTTGGAGGCTTAAATTGCCCCTTTTTCTAATAATAACGTCCAGTATGGACTTGTTCCATTTCGCACACGGTTCTTGTCTGGTTGGGCTTTACAACTTCAGAGGAAAAATGTAGGTGGAAAAGACTTAGAGGAGCTTTGAGGCTCCCTCTTCAAACACATACCAGTCATAGTCTATCATAATATCTCAAGTGGCCCTTCTCCCTTCAGGCCATGAAATTACCCTCCATCTTGCCACAAAGCACTCAGATAGAGACAGAGGGAGACACTGAGAAAAAGAGGGAATAGCGGAGAGTCGAGTAATATCAGAAACAACAGATATGGCTAATGCTGACTCACTCCACGAGCCCCAGAGAGGTGGCCGAACCGTAATGAAGGCTAATGACTGTCCGGCCTACACTTTTCCTCCCCTCATGACCCTTAATTCCACCTCCATCCCCTCATCAGGGAAAGCTGATTCACTAAACAAAAGGGCATTTTAATTGGTTGCTGGATAAATGAGGTGACAGATTCTGGAAGATTCACATTCGATGTGCTCCACGGGCCTTTCGGGAAAAAAAATATTTAAGTGGGTTAGCACAGCTGATATTTGACAAGTGATATTTGTAGCACTGCATCTTTTTCGCGAAGTGTGCTCCCGTAATGTCTGCCCAAATCTGACAGCCATCTCAGCTGGGGCTCCCTGAGTGATTGAGCTGAAGGTACTGTACAGAGCTTGCATCTGTGATGAGCCAAGGGGAAACCCAAAAATAGCAAACCTCATCTGGCTTTGAAATCCCAGGAGGCTTCAACAGTGCGGACCAATGGGGCAGCAGTCAAAATGAACAGCTCACAGAATTTCTATCTAATCAGACAGGGAGATGTCCCTGAATTTGCTTTCATGTTGTATTTCAGGAAAAGCCCTTTCTGTATAACGGACCACACCAGGAAAACTTATGCATGCACACCTGCACGCCATCTTTGCTAGCTTGCACGCACGCACAACATCGAGCCTTGTGGTCCATGTAAGAATCACCACCGTGATTTTCCTTCACCTGCATTTTATGGCCAACTGCCATCGGGTGAGAAAGATTGATTACGTCCCAAACAGCTGTTGCATTTATTGTCCTGAGCTGGTTTGGAGTAGGATTACAGAGAAAAGGTACAATCATGGCAAATGAATCCAGCAGTAAGGCCACTGTGCCATGATGGCAAATGAACAAATAAATTAACAAATCAATAATTAACAGGCAAGTAAAAATTTGAAAGATTAAGAGGGGTGTAGAACCAGTCATCGACATCTGCTTGATGAAGTGGGTAAGTTTCGCCCTCCAATGGGCCAAATTGGATTAACCTCTAAAAGCAGCTCAATGCCTGAATTCTGGTGCTCTGTTTTAGGCCAATCCCTTCCCACAGAAGAGCAGAGGGTTGCTTAAGTTCCTGTATTTGCATCAAACATTGCCAAATTGACCCACTCTTATTTATCCTGTTAGCCCAATGACCACACATGCCCCCTCCCTCCCAATAAACCAGCTTTGTGGCACCAGCCCCCACCAAACCCCCTCTCCCCCCACCACCCTCTCAGGCTTAGGACCAGGGCTGACCCCTGATGACCTTTCCCACTCTGACCCCTGGACCCCGCTCCATCACTTTGGAGACTTTTTGGGGCAAGCAACAAGCCAATTGAAAAGGCATTCAGAATTTGCCTTCTAATCTCCCTGGCCCAAAGGCGATGAGGACAGACTGGGTGAGTGCAGGGTACGGGGGGGGAGTGCATGATTGGGGGGGGGGGGTTGTCCATTGCGTATGTGCATATGGTACCAGACCACGTGTCTTTGTTTATTATATTCTGGAGTATAATTATAGGCATCTCATATATAAAAAGGAAAAAGGTTACATAAAACACAGTTAATAGCTGATATTTCACATTCTAGCTATAGCTACAGACTTTTTACCAAACATTTATTCTTATGTTGCAGTTTTTTTTTTTTTTTTTTTAAATCTGGGAATGAGAACTATTTTTTACTGAGAGCCATGAGGGCGTGTTATTATAAGCAGACAATAACTGCCACATAGCAATCATATAATGTCCTGGCTTTTTTTCCCCCCTTTGTTTTATTCATTTTATTTCCAATCATTTTGCAACAAGCCAAACATTTTCACCCTTGGGAACTAGCAGAATCAGACTTGAAATTAGCGTGAGAATTTCTCGAAATTTTTTCAAGAGAATATTGATGCATCAACTACAATTCAAATTCAACCATTTCTTTAAAAATGTAAATAACATTCTTGAGAAATATTGTTCTCAAAGATTTTCATGTAACAGCTGATCAATTTTAAAGGATGCAGGGCTTTTCCTTTGGATAAGTGACTGTTGAATGATTTAAATATTCATTTAAAATTCAAGTGCCTCTGAAGGTAAAACACCAGCCCCTTACGGATACAAAAGAATTAATTAGTACAAGATGTTTAATCAGAGTATTAAAAGGGCTTGTACATTTTTAATGAGAACACTTCTGCATGCAGCGATTATTTCATTAACACTCTTCATTCTTATGGACTTTTAATGAAAATAATCCATCCGGCTTGGCTTCTTCCCCAAAACTGTAACATGGTTAACGGTCCTATTGAACAACAGCATTTAATTCCAGTGCTTTTATGCAGCAGGAAGATCCATTTTTGACAGAAAGGATTTGGAATTGCTCAAACCTGTCACCCCGCCCTAAAGCCCGTAGTCATGAAAGCAAGACCTCATACAGGTCATTCGAAAATACCCTCATTGGTTACATCAGGAACACAGTTATTAGCATTACCCCGCCCACAGCAGCAGCCACTGCTCCACGCCCCTCATGAGTATCAGTTCAGTAAGGGATAATGTACAGCGAGTATGTCAAAATAAACCCTTATTGAAGGGGGATTTATTTTGTGATGACTCGCTCATGACACAATGTCTTGTTTGTTATATGGATACTACTTCCATTAAAAGAAGTTTTTTTTTTTTTTAGATTATACGGTTGGACCTGCATCCATTGCAGCGTAAACTATGAAATCTTCTTAAGATTAGCTAACTTAGCGTCATAATTCACATTAAACTGAACATTTTCATTGATGGTGAAGTCAGACAAAGTGAATGAAACTTCTTAAGGAATGCTGATGTTGGCATTTCTGTGCCCTTTCACCTCTACATTTCCTTCTTTCCAGGGCTCCAGAGTATGATCAGAGCGGCATCCATAGCAACGGAGGCTTGTAACTGTTGTAATCTATTCAGAAATAACAGATCATAGAATGCTGAAGTAAAACAAATCAGAATTGAGCATTTAAGAAAGTTCTGTAATAATGTTACATAGTCAACACGAGGTGGACAGCGAGATCCACAACGGCTCCAAACAACCAAGTCAGCGAACAATTTTTGTACGAAATCTTATAATGTAGTGGTTCAGTTCCACACTACCCCTTCTCCTCATGTGTAAACTCCTACCCAGGTAACCCATCACGACCAAAAGGCATAGGCCTACTGGGGAAAAATTCACTGAAAAAAGGCTGACCGTCATCGACTGCAACGACTAACATAACAATGAAATGCCTTCATTATATGCCTGTATCGGAAAATACAAAGAAGTACTGATTTTTTTTCATGATTGTGAATCTGAAGTCAGCTAGCTAGCCAAGTATAGATAAATTTGTAAAGCAGCAGCATGGCTGTTTTTGTCGCCAAGTGCCATCCTCAAAAGTGTTTGACATGAACACCAGCTATTAAATCAAATGTGTATTCAGAAGCCATCGCTAGTTTAGCCAAAGGCGATGTACAAGACACATCAATAAGAGCAACCAGAATGGGTGAGAATTTAATTTAATTCCGTTCCAGAGGAATGGCACAGCCAATCACAATAAATGGAATGTTAGCCGACAATAGCAATGACACAATGCGAGTAAAGGACCATTCTTAATGTCACTGATTAAATTCCAAGGGTAGATAAACTTCTGTGTTGACTGCATGTCGCACTTGGTTGTGAGGGAGATTACCATCCTCGTAGTAGCGTAGCCTGCAGACATCACTTATCAATACTCCTTGCTTAGTTTACTAACTAGTTCCTAAATCAGGCCATGTGACTGTTGCCATCAGCCAGGAAATTTTGACATGGCCGCTCTTTCTTGATGCACAAGGCAAGGGGCTGGTGGCTCCAGAGGCTTGAAGAACATTTTATAATGGCTCTGGGTGACTGTTCATTGGCTAATCAGAGCAGATATACTTTAAAGAAGGGGGCACCAATTCAGAAAAGCCTACTTTTAGGGCTAGAATGAAATGAATCACATAGCCCAGAAATCGTATATTTTATTTTTTGCTAAAAAGTTTATAAGCCTTCCTTTTGGGCGCCCAAATGGGTACTTGGGGGTAGGGGACAGAATAATAGGGGACCTTTATAAAAGGAGTGGAGGTTGAACGATGAAAATAAAATACACATGCATTTGCAAGAAATAATGTTTTGCAGGACATTGCTTCAAAATGAGCCTTGTAAGTGAGTTAGCCTGATGGAACTTGAAGTTATTCCTCAAGATTCATTTTACATGCAGAATTCAGTTGATTTCACATCCCAATTACATACATTTTCAATAATTTAAGCCAGAATTTATGCAACACAAGATGCTTTTCCAATGTTCTGTTTAATCAACTTCAGGCAAAATCAAATGTTACATATTCACAGACACAATAAATTACTTACTTTTAATACAGAGGAGCTGAACAGTACATTCTACACAATTAGCGGAGAGTCGTATCACCACCAGCTGACTCAGAAGACAGTTTGACATTCATTAAGCCAGGCACTGAATGAGTTGAAGAAGTTATTCAAAGACACAATGGCAGTTCCTTAGCCGAATACCAGGTTCTCAAGAGCTTCACCTTAAGCATGCGCGTTACACATCTCAACGAACTGAAAAATGCACACAGAAGAGCAACTGAATTTAAAAAAATGGTCTTCTTTGCTTCTATCCAACGATGGACAACACAAGGAACATAAAGAGCTCCAAAGCCCACATCAAAGAGACCCTTCAAACTTCTATTAAAAAAATACTCTTAAACACCAGAGATTTTGGATTAATTTTGTACACAATTTTCACAAGCATCAAGATTCACAGTAAATTTATCCAGTTACACGGATTTCATTGAGTCCAGCTGCTCAGTGCATAACTTAAGTGCACAGCAGCATTTCAATTCATTCATTATTTAAGGGAGAGGAGCACTTATATCCTGCAGTCTATGCCCAGTAACTCTGATAGCCAAGGGAAAGGGTAATTGCTTCTGAGGTTCACATTTGGTTTGTAGAAGGGAGGTGATAGACCACGTTATGCCCTCATTAGGATGGTAATTTATGAAGTCTAACTCCTTGGAAGCTACCGACCAGCAGCACAGGCACATATTGGTGTCAAGTATCAGAGCAGCACTTGCCTGGGTCCCTACTGTCATCTCCGAGGCTTAATTATGCCAAAACAGAGCGCACACACCCACGCAAGCTATAGCCAAGCTGGGACAATAAACATGACGTGCAACGCACTCAAGACCCCTCAGCCTTGCCATTAAGTCAAACAGATTGCAATCATCACTACCCATGCCTACACACTAACTGTAGTAATATAACTATATAAAAGAATGCAAGGTCACAGAGTAAAGGTCAAAAGTGGAATACAACCAGACAGCACACAGATCATCCAGTGAACTTTATTTGTGACCTGTTTCACATTGCTGCTATTATTAATTGTTGAGACAGCAAGCATAAAATTTCGAAGGTCAAGGTCATTGCACTTAGGTCGAAGGTGAAATCCCAGCAAAAGTAGGTAGTTACACAACTACAGCCCAAGGTCCTTGCTTGTGATCAAGCATGAGGTGTTAAATATTAACAGCTAGTGAGTATTGGCCGGACAGACAGACTCACAGACGCCATCATAATGACAGTACCCTATTCACCGCAATGGCCGAAAGGTAAACACCAGAGAAAAATGTCACTGAATGCACCACTAGGCATTGTGGGAGCCTGGCACCAGTGGAGTGGACAGGACATTGTGCATTGAGCGAGATGAAGACTCATCACATTCTAGAGACATGGGTCCACTGGGGGCAGAGGGGGAATGGGTGTATTGGGGAAAGGCTGAGACAAGTTGGACGGTAGGTAGATGGGAGCAAATATGACTTTCTTGGCACATTGTCCTCAGTTGGTGGGTGTCAGTAAAGAGGACAATGACCTCCAGCATAAATTCTGGAATAAAAGGCAGTTGGGCAGAGGAGAGGGTCACTCCATGCAGACCAGGCAAACACCAAGCAATTGAGCTTCCTTATTAGACGGAAGGCAGGTCTGTTGCTTTGTCTCAGCCATTTAGGAGACTGTTTATCAACCAAACTGTACTCCATTTGGTTTAAGGCCAGTCGAGCAGGGCTCGGAGGAGTGTATAAGTGGTGGGAGGATAGAGGTGGATGAGTGGCATCAGGTTTTGGAAAAGGTTTCACATGGAGCACAATCAGTATGAGACAAACAAACAGGCATAGAGGACCTGCCAAGGTATGTTCCCCACCCACAAAGGTAAATTTTTTACTGAGGAACCTCTTTATTTTCAAATTTTGTGTTAAGATTAAGTGCGGCCAACTAGGCCCTTGCAAATAAACCCAGCCCGCCCCCCCCACCCCACCCCAAGAGCCGTTTGCCCTGTTGTCTGCCATTCTTCTCGGTACTGGCCTGCTACCAAGAGAGGTGTCCCTCCATCAGCCCTTCCCTCCTATCCCAGGATGCACTGGGGGTTTCACATGGGTATCTTCTTACACAGACTGCAAACTCAATGAAATCACCACAGAGATCTGAACTCTGCTGGCCAATCAATCCCCACCCCACAACCACAGCACAAAATATAGGCTTGAAGTTCAAAGCTGGTGTTCAGCCCGTCCTTTGAATAAGCTGCCACTTCATATTTTGCTTTAAATAGACCCACTATTTGTTAGATGATGACTCAATTCTGCTCATTTCAAACAATTATGTCAATTTCTTTTCTTTCAGTCCAGTATTTAGTTCTGAAATCGTGACAAAATGAATACGAGCAAAACAAAATGACACATTCAAAGAACGTGGTAGGTGGAAAAAAAGAATAAAAATAGATTTAACTTTCATTCTCTCAGAAAAAGAACACTTTCCTGAATTCACATTCCAGACCACTTTCTGTATGGTTCTGAGTGACCAACCAACAGCCCTCTGAATTTTTGAAAAACCAAAGAACGACAATGTGCTGTGGTGTGCTACACCCCCCCCCCCCCACCCCCCAAAAAAAAACCCAACCCCCAACCCTGATCCCACCCCAAAGGGGTGACCTGATTCGGCTTTGTAATGGGATCAAAACAGACCTACTTTTGGAAACTCTTTCTAGTTCCCCTCTCAGAGGAAATCAGAATGCCAGTCACACCATCCCAGTCATTTTACTTTGTCACAGACACAATCCACGGGGCCTTTGATCAGCTCAATAACAACTACCCCTACCCCTCCCCAAGAGTCCCCTTCTATCCCCCCCCCCTCCATAAAGACCACCCCCCCCCCTGCCCCCCAAAGACTCCTTCCAATGTTCCTGACCTCTTGAACTCAGTACTTGCCGTATTTGTTCTTGTTTGAGCAAGAAATAAATAAAAAATGATAAAACCGCAGGCACTCTGACGATTCAGCAAATAAGGCTCGTAAGCACAGGAACTGCTCTGAAAGACGATGGGATGTAACCACATTCTCCAGACAACTAGGCTGCTAATTCATAACATCACCCCAACTCTTAGAGTTACAAATAAACCCACAGCTCTAGCTACCATCCTCCACATAAAGCCAAACACTGAAGGGAGAGCGTTCTTTATACCGAAGGGCAGCAATCAAACAGCCACACAAGACATCAGAGAATATTCTTTTTGCTCCGTAGTGTACAGATGTTGGAATACAATCGTGTATATACAACAGCAAAATCTTTTTTCCCCCCTCAACACAGTAGAAGTACTTGAAGACATTTCCTTTCTAAAACTCCTTCCTGATTTGTGTTTTTCTGTGCAGAGAGCGAGGAGCGGGACGGCACACAGCAGCCCCACGGGAGGGTCTTCCACGGCCCTCGGCAGACTGGAGAACCACGTGGGGCTGGACTTTGCATTCGCATCAAACGCAGCCGCGCAAAATAGCGGGAAAAGCAACAGGCCCAATCGCTCAAAGTGACTGTAACATTAAAAAAAAAAAAAAGGGGGGGCACATTTGCCAAATGTTAGAGAGTGCATGGCAGAGGAAGGAAAACGTCGTGATTAACTTCCGGGACCAAGACAAGATGGCAATAACAAAAAACGCAGGATCCGAACAGATGAAGTTATAAAACAAAGTTCTATGAAAATTTGAATTTCAGTTCTCAGAGTAAGAAGCTGAGCTATTTAGAGAGAGATCAAAGTTGAGATTGGGGGGGGGGGGGGATCTCTCCCTGATGCGAGGCGTCCCGCCGGTGGCACGATTGAAATCCGAAACGAACCTGCTTTTCAGAATTCTAAAAGCGCGGCCCACTCGACCCCCGGCCGCCTGCGTCTTTGCGGCTTCGTGAAAAAGCTGGGGCCTTCTGTCAGGGGCTCAAAAGATTCACAGGGGGTGGGGGGTGGGGCGGGTGGAGGGGGGAGCAGTAAACATTCTGCAACGGCGACTTCAAAAGCAGTGGGTGCCAGATAAAGTCCGGCTAAAAAAAGGAGTAGTAGTATAACTCTCCCAGGGGGCGGGAGCGAGCGAGCGCGCACGCTTGCGATGAGGCAAAGGGATTTTCGAGAGTGGGGAAGCGCGCGCAAGAGATATGACTTTCAGCCAGGGCGATGGCATTTAGGTCGAGGCCTATATCCATTTCAGCGGCGGTCCTCTTTGTGTGCAGTGCGTGTGTGAGTGAAAGTGTGTGTGTGAGTGTGTGTAGAACATGTGTGTGTATGAGGAGGGGGTGGGTGCAACGTGACAGAAACCCCGCCTCCTTTTCCTAAAAAGGCCAGCCACCCCACTGTAGGGGCAGGGCCCCGAGAAACCAACTGCCTTCCATTTAAGACAGAATGCAGTGAGGTTTCCGTGGTTGCGGAGATTTCTGAAACATAATAAACAGATGCAAATTTCCCAGTGACTCCCTGCACCTGCACAATCTAGTCAGCAGTGTTGCGAGAATACAACAGCCCTAACCTCAACATGCTAAGAGAGGCACATGCTTTCTTTTCATTGGTCCTGTCTACCCCAAGCTTGTAAAGGGGAATATTCCACTGAATTTCCCAAACTTTCTGAACTTTCCCTAAAATTCTCAGGAATATTCCCCATGGAAAGTTTCCATTCTAGCATTCTCCTGAAGTCGTTATGTGCCACTTCAGCAGCATGACCTCACGGAGGACAGCAAAAGGTCTGCTGGTTTTCGATGTTTTCGGTGCTGAAATGAAGCAATCTTTTTATATTAGCCTACAGGTGCCAGACACGTTAGCTTTCATGACCTGAACTGGCTGTCAATCAGAGGGAAAGATTAGTTTAAAGAGAAAGAATCTGCAGGCACAGCTGCCCCCTCTAAAGTTTTAGATCCTCCTCTAAATCCCTAATCCTGCTCCATGGACTAAAGCCTAGACCGGAAAACGTCAGCGTTCCTGAAATAATAAACTGTCCGGCCAGGAAAGGTAAGGTAATGTCTGATCAAAGCCACCAGAGAGCCCCAGGAGGCCAAGGCCACTTAACCAAACACAGCTCTCAGGACTGAGCTGTCGAGCTGGGCTGCGTGTTCACCAGCTGCGTCTGGGTCCCGACAACTCCCCCCCCACACCACCACCACCACCACCACCCCACCTCTCTTAAGGCCACTTTCAGTAATTACTCTTTCAACTTGTGACCTTTCGAAACCGCTCGAGGAGCATGGCACCTGGGACTTTTTTAAATGAAGCAAGAATAATGACCAGATCAAGACTCCTGTCTCGTTGCCACGACGGACCTTTTTTTTTTTTTTTTTTTTTTCGAAGGCAATGCAGAGGCAGACCTCAAATTCTTCTGCCATCCCTACAATGAATGAAAAGAAATGGGATTCAGCAGTGAGAGATAGAAGATTGTACACTTATGTGCAAATATGACAAGGTTTCTTTTCAAAAGAGGATCAGACCGCAACCTGCCCAATCTTATTCAAATCACAATATGGAAAAGCTCCATAGCAGGGAGTCAAGTTGCCAGCTACAAAGTGGGGGGGGGGTTTAGTTATTGGTTGAGAGCTGGCAGGGCTATGTATGGAGCTGCATGATGCCCCAAATTCCCCCCCAGCCCAAGACACCAGTTCTTGAACGAGAACTCATGGATAAAGACCGGACCTCAATCCAGAAATTTCCTCAACGAATACCATTGAAAAAAATATTCTTCCATTTATGAACATAAAACATAATCTGCTCTGCTTAGCCCTCTTAGGTTTAAAGACCTATGTCATAGGCAGATAATAGCTGGTACAGCTTCGGAGGTTAAAATAAATTAGAAGCACTTTGAAGCTCCCTGAAATATCTAGGGAATGGATATTTATGACTCGCTTTGAAATATGAACTAACAAGAAGCAGCAGTCCAAACACGATTACAAGTGGGCGTTGTCAGGAAGCACTCAAAAACTGCCGTGCACATTTATTAAGAGGAAAAAGTTGTTTGAACATCAATGATGCACACACATACACACACACACACACACACACACACACACACACACACACACACAGAGGTTTTGCTATTTTACAAGCACTCATCTCTCCATAAGAAATATCATCCAAATCACCAAAGATTAACATAATTACTAAACATATTCATAATTATCATTCTACAACATTGAGGTCACCATTCACACCCACTGTGTAGAAGCAGAGGCGTGATTATTAGACTGTATCACAAGCTTAAAAGTTCAGACCCATTTCAAATGAGCAATAGAGCTTAGAGGGCCATCCACGTGTGCATACGCGTCTCCCATTTTACTGACTGAAACCCATTTGCAGGGTGTACATTAACTCCCAGAATATTAAATAATTCAGCAGGACGACTTCTGAAAAGGGACTTTAGAGGTTGCGAGGTCATGAATGCGTTTTTTGATGGCCTCACAGTTTGATTGAGTCTAAGTGATGTGCACATACTGTATGGCACGAGTGTAAAATGCAGGACTGCACTGGTTCAAGCTGTGCAGAGTAAATCCTCAAAGAGCTACAGCAGCACATACTTTAACCGATAAAGTCCTCGCCTGAGGTACAATTCACCAGCAGCGGGCTGGCGGATCTCTCTTCTGCCTCCCACGGCTCAGAAACGCCGGCGGAGGACGGGGATTTCAGCAAAAGCCGCAGCACAGATCACTGATCAGCATTTACCCTTTGTTGGGGATTAATAAAAAAAAAAAAAAAAAAGATCAAGCATAGAACTCGACCACCGGGGGGAGGAGAAAAAAAAACCAAAACAAAAAAACTACCGAGTGAAACCCCCCCCCCCCCCAGCCCCCCGCCGACACCTCAGCTGCCGCGTGCTTGCAGCACTAGCGCACAAACAGAAACGGCGCTCATGGGTGCGCAACGGGGAGAATCCGATCGAGCGTGTGACGCGGCCCCCTCTTTCGGCACCGTCCTTTCAACCCGGCCCGCGGATTTCGGACAACCGCCAGGCAGCTCACGCCGGTCACACTTTAATCCGCTCAAAATTCCCGCGAGTGCGACAGCGGATCGTTTTTTTAGCTCCCTGACCCCCCCACCCCCCATCCCACCCCCGTCTCACTCATTCTCCACAGTGACACTTTCAGTCCGAAACTCAGGACTACAGATAAGGGCGGAACAGCAACCAGCAAGAAAAAGCTGCTCACAGACTGAAGGCCAGCAAAGACTTGGGAAGGAAAATCGAAAACGAAACAAGAAAAGAGACGACAGAGACTATGACCGAGTGTCTCAGGCCAAACGGAGAAAAATAAGAAACACAGAACATGCAAAGGAGACAAATCTGGGTGGAGCACGAATTTCCGATCAAATGTGTCTCCCAGTTTACCCAAGCGCTGGAAATAACTTCAAAGAGGATGACATCCTTGAAGAGGAGGCGGGGGGGGGGGGGGGGGGGATACAATTACACTGGGGCAGCTGGGCAGGCTTCACAGGTGGGGCCTATATTCACTGTGTAATATTATCTCATAAAGGTTCTGTTGAGTTTCTTCCATTTCTCTTTTTTTAAAGAAAACTTCCTCCCTTTTGTCCCGAAAACAGAAAAGAAGGGATGAAACAGTGGCAGTGGGGAAAAGAGAGAGAGAGAGAGAGAGAGAGAGAGAGACCATGCAGGGGGAAGGAATGTACCCCCAGCCACCCGCGGTATCTTTATAAATCTGTAAACCAAAGAGAAGCATCGCCCAGCATAAATAAAGCTCGAAAAGGCAGAGGGAGAGAGAGAAGAGACAGACTGAAGAGTTTGCGAGCAGGAGATGAGGGCGAGGGAGACAAGTGCCAGCCTCACAGTCCGTACGGCTCAGTAAGCGGACGTTATATATAGGCATTCAAATTACAGTGCATTCTTATTGTCTGTCCACCAGCAGCAAGGGACTTCTAGTTTCCAGCTAAACAACTGGGACATCAAAGACTCATTTAGCCAGTGGTAATCTTGTTACAGAGCTCTGGTGCGTGTACGAGTGTGTGTGCGCGCGTGTGTGTGTGTACTGTATGTGTGTGTGCATCAGAGAGAGAGGGAGGGGGAGAAAGAGAGGGGAAAGAGATAGAGCAGGGAGAGGAGGAATACAGAGAATGAGAGAAACTGAGGAAAAAGCACAGAAGATGACAGATGGAGAGATGGGATGATCGAAACAGTTGTATCTTCTGCCTCAGTGGAGTGGGGCGGGGGTGGAGGTGTGTGGGGTAAACATCGCCCTCCACATCCTTCCAAACACCACTAAAGCCTTTCATGAAATCACCTCCACACACTGTTGTCATGGCAGCCGCATAAGCAAACAACTGTCGGGATTGCAGAGCAGGAAGAGGACACTCCGGACGGACATTCAATATCATGAAAATATTCTGACATGCCGCGGGCCACTCCAGAGTTGACAGCCTATAAGACCAGGTGGGAGGAGTCACCAGGAGCCTGCAACTCTATTAGCCTAGCGAGACTAGCCAATGGAAGCCTCCGCGGTGCCTACACCTTTGAGGCTACGTGTCGCTTCCAGATCTTCCTGTCGGAGTGCCATACATGACAAAGAATGGCCCAACAAAATTTTAAACCACATGGCCTAGTTTCAGAAGACAACCAAGTTCTCTAGTGATCTTGGGGTCTCCACTTCCCCTTTCAACGGTGTCTTGGAAAAGCAATGCAAGAGTTTAGCACCAATGAGCTGGTTATCAGCTGGGTAAACAGACTGTTCAGAGAGCAAACCTTTTCACACAGTCTTCATTCACAAAGCTTGACTGTATAGTTGGAAGACAATTCTCCTTTAGTTAAAGCATAATCATTCATACGCTAATTATCTAAAGGATTAAGTGATGAGCACTGAATAGAGAAAAAAAAAAAGGCCAACACAATGAAGGAAAGCGCAGCGACAGCACCGCTATCTCCCATCTGACATTTTTGTTCAAATCAAACAGAATGGATTGTATGATTACGGGAAAATAACAACCCGGCGCAACAAAGTGTTTAGATAGACTCCGACAAAAGAAGCATTCAAGACTTCCAAATGCATTTCGCACAGTCCTTTCTCCAAATCAAAGAGAAGAAAAAGTTTCCAAGCACAGCATGTCTCTCTAATGCCAGCTAAGCTACTGAAAGCGGCTAGTTTCAGCTGCTTAGTCATGTTTTTCCTAAACTGACATTGTGCTCAGGGCTTTTTAAGATTGCATTAATTTATTCCAGTCTAAACACTCAAATCAGGGGCCGGTGGGGGGGGGGGGCTCTCCACGGCAACAGAGGCTCCCCACGATTTCAGAAGCGCTAATCCCACACTGTAAAACAAAGTTAATGTCGTAGTTAATAGGATATGATTAATACCAGAGGAAGGCATAAGGGCCCAGGGAAAGATCTCCAGAACTGCGATCGATGTCCAGAACATTCTAAATCGGCGCCCCAAAGGACTGCAGTCATCAACACCTTGCCTCCCGAATGTTCCCTTTGAAGTCGTCCCCAGCCTTTGAAGGTTCGGCCTGGGAGAGGCCCATCCGCCGGGCTCTTGGAAAGCCCCCAGTATTTCGGAATGTGGTGCAAGCCGCTGGAATGCGATTAGAGGAGTACAGGATAGCTTCTCCGGAGATCCGGGGCTCCGAAATGGCAGGGACACAAGGACCCCCGCAGCAGGCGGTGGTAACTCATCCTTTTGACGAGGCAACTGGGCCTTGCTCAAAATCAGGAAAAGTGAAAAACAACACCGCTTCCTACAACGCAAGCTCATATTGTAGCAATTTTCGGCCTGAACTCTAGTTGCTTTTTCAAAAAGTAAAAAAAAAAAAAAAAAACAAGAAAAGCAAAACTAGCTTGTGTGAGGCCAACTTTACACGGCTACCTCACCACATTAGAAACGGGATAGTTGCCAGAACTCCGAAGTCCTTCTCTAAAATAGTTGCCCACCATAAAAAACCGAACATATTTAAGTATACCTTTTATTTAATTCCATGAACACATATGATTAATGCTCATTTAATCCCATGATCCATTTCAAAATCCAAGGTTCATTTTCATCACAGAGATTCCAAACTCACATGAAAGATATAAAATGTAAAATCAATTCACGTTTCATGCAAGAATGGCATAATGAAGAATCCTTAGAGCACTGATGATCATCTCTGAGGGTTGTTGTTACAGCATAAAGATGCATACTGTCCTGATACAAAACAATTCACACTCTTTTTTCAAAAACACTGTAGTGGTTTGAAACAATCATCAGAAGATGACAAATTCCCCAAGCCCCCAGAATCTAATCGAAGAAATCCCGAAATATCAAAAGGTACCAGCCTAGGACCTGATTAATGAGCACAGCAAGTTTCCTGAAAAAATGTAGAACGGTATTCGAGCTCTGCTCCGAAAACAAAATTATTACAGACAGCCAGATGGACAAACGGAATCTCAGAATTTCCAAAAATATCAAAAGGCACCAGTTTAGGGCCCGATTAATATGCATAACAAGTTGTGTTACAAAAAAATAAAATTGAACGGCATTTCAGTTCTGCTCTGGAAAGGAAATGATTACAGACAGACGGACATACAGATGACTATATCCCCCCTATTATAAGCCAGGTGGATAAAAAAATAAATTAATACAGAGCATTAAATAAAATTTCTGGCAAACACACTTACTTGCAGCATACACCATCTATCTGGGACTTGGATCAACATGTGTCATGATATATGACTAGAAGTAAAAGACATACTTAAGGATGAAGTTGAATTATGAACTGGCTTGAAATGACTTGTGTATCAATGTCATAGTTACCACTGCCAACTCCACTTGGGTGCAGTCCCCAGTGTGAAAGCGAGTGCCCAAAATAGTTATTTATTTATTTTCATCTCATTCATGTTCTTGCTCATTTGCTCAGCTAAACTTTCTCCGAGGGGAAAAAAAAAATGCAATCAATTTTCTATATCTTTTCATAACCAGCTGGAGAGTTTGAATTCTACAACATGTGAATGTTCCACATGGAATGTGCTTGAAGTCGGCCATGTTGGATCTTTTCTACCCTCTGGGCTCAGCTTTGACTGCAGGTCCGGGAGGAAGTCAGGCTGGCCTATTAGCACCGGCTCAAGTTTCACCAGGCCCAGCCTTGTTTTCTTTAGGAAACACTAACTGGTTCTGCTATTACATGGGAGGAAGCGGTCACCTGCATCACTTCCAGGTCAGATGGCAAGGGTCACATAAAACTCTTTGGAAAGAATAAGTACATATGGAAGGCATTAATGTCATTTTGAATTAATTTGACTGCCATTTCAACTCTCAAAAAACCATAAAGGGATTAATAGGCCGTATCACATCATGTTTGGAGAGATCCTCCACACAATTTGTCACACGCTCTCAGATTAAAGACTTGTCAACGACGTGTCACCAACCCAAATATTTGATCCAAATCTTAATACGAGGCTGGAGAGATTCCCACCGAAAAAAATGACTTTTCTGCCAAAATTGTTTTCTTTGGTGCTGTCTGGGTCCCAGGACTCCTGAGGGACGCGCTCGTTCTGCTGCTCCAAATCATGTCGTAACTGGGCTCTGGTCCTAACACCACATTTAGGGCCTCTCGTCTTACCGAATTTACACAAGGGCAGTCTCCTGGCCCTCGGTTTATTTTCACATGATCGAATTTTCTCCATACGGTCGAGCCATCGCCTTTCTGCGAGACCTGGAAGGTATTAATGGGAACTCTGCTGGTTAATAGTATTCCAAGAGGAAATGGGAATGTGAATCAACAAAGGAAGAGCATTTCCTGGAGTCACACACTGGGGTCAGGGAAGCCTGGAAGAAGCTCAGAGCAGCTCCGAGGTCTCCGGATATTCCCCTTGAAGAAAGACCTTGGATAATGTGGGAAAGACCTCCGGAAGCAGTCTGAAAGCACTTCAAACCCGAGTCTGCTGCTCTCGTGCCGTATGTAGGCGGTGTGAGGTTACGGCTTCATAATGTTCCCATAATACACAGTGTGAGGTAAGCAGGAAAATACAGAGCTGTGTGATCAGCCCAGCACAGTTGGTGGGGGGGGGACTGGAAATTGGTCACAGTAGCATCCCTTACTAGAAAAGTAATAGCAAAACATAAAGAAAAGAAAGGGCCTTGTTTAAGAAAATACAGTTAGTGTATTTTACAAAATTGTATTTGGCCAAATTGCTGCCACGCCACAAAGAGAGTCGGGCTCCAGTCATTTTAAACAGTGACCAACCAGCATCATCCTTGCTACTGGCAACATAGCATACCGCACAGGCTAGCATGACCGCTAAACCCAAATTCAACTACATATCCCAGTTCACTCAGAACACATTCATAGGCTTCATTTCCAAACTTCAACCCGTCACTGGATGTGTGAGATCGATTTTACGGTTATTTGACAGATAGCCACAACGCCCAAGGCGGTGGTCACCAACCTTTGGGATCTACCATCCACCAGATCTTTATTCTGACCCTAATTTGGCAAACCTGACTGAACTAATTAGCAACTCGACAAGATCTCTTGCTGTTGAACTCAGCTTTGCTTTTTTGGGTTGTTCTAACAGGATGGAATATCTCTAGTAACAGAGTTGGTGACCACTGCTGTAAGGCCTTTGACGAGAAAAACAAGATACCAATTCAGATCGTGAAATGGGAGTAAAAAAGAAATTTTAAACACAGTGGGGGGGCGGGGGGGGCAACATCTAAGAATGCCGCCAGGCCGCTTTCCCAAAGAATACATGGCGAGAACGATCCAGTCCCCTTTCACCGGACGCCATCTTTTATGCTGCGAAATTATCAGGTTAGACAAGCCTCTTTATTCAAAGCCAAACAGTAATACCAATGTCCCAACCCTTAAGAAAGAGGAGGGAAAAAATCCTATCGGAGAGATTAGCTGAAAGCACCCAGCTGAGGCAGGCCTGGGATCAGTGGCTCCCTCTACCCTATCTCACCCTCCAGCCCCTTGTTCTGAAGCAAAGCGAGCCTTTGATACCAGACTAGAAGGAATCTGGAGCCCATACAGGTTTCTTTTGTACTTTGCTCTGCTCCAAGACTAGCGTATGGGTGCCAAGGCCGGGATTTTCTTCCCTGACCCCACCCCCACCCCCCTCTCCTTTCACGCCCCCACCACCACAACCACTCACCTGCTGAAAAAGAGGAAAAACAAACAGCAAAAGTACTGGACACTTCAAGAATAATTTCATGATTTAGTAGACCAAACCTTTCCTACAGCACTGGAGAAAAACAAAATATTCTCAACATCCTCTTGCATTAGATGTAAACGTGTGGTTTATAGGGTGGGGAGGGGTGAGTGTTTGGGCTGGGTGGCATTGGTTTAGGGTGTTGGGGGGGTTGTGAGTCTCAATTCCCCGTAGAGACGTTGGCAAGCCCATTACATCAGCTTTTTTATGCTTCATGGGCTCTGAGGAGAAGGCTTTTGTGAAAGCAGAAAATGACCTAAACTGACACTCAGAATGGTCTTCAGACCCAGTGCAGTGGTTGGAATGATTTCCTTAAGTAAATGACGATCACTGGGTGAGTTTTGAGGCCATTTAACAGTGCTGAAAGTTTTTACACCGGTCTCTCCAAATGTAGCCAGCAAAAGCAATCTAAACACGAAGTTAAAAATGAAACTTGGGTGATTTTTTACACGTATATGCATTTCCACAAGATAGATTCTGCCATAAAAAGTTATGGAATGGATGTTGTTTCTCCACTAGTACCAAACAACAGAAAGCAGCGCATCTGCGTAATGTGTGCAGATCATATTTGGCATGCTAACGCTTAACCATATTTTAACTCTGTGAGCAAACGTTAAAAAAAGAAGACTGTGCTAAAATCATCATGTCGAGGTTCCAGGCTCCACTCCTCCTGAGTAGGCCATAATTTTGTCAACAGAAAGGTCCCATAAGGTGCATATCACTCAAATTCAATGATTGTGTGAATGAAGTTTAAGCTATTGCTGAAAGAAGCCATTTGAAAAATAACAGCATTTCAACATTGGGATAGTTTTCATGTTAACAGCTATTTTTCTTCTTTTTCTTGGCAGGTTTGAATCACTGGGAACTCCAAAACCAACATAATTAAGTAAAATAACCTTTATTTATCTTTATTTATAAGGCTATATTTACGATAATCAAAAGCATTTCTTCTCTGTAGCATTTAAGGGTTGAATACAAATATTTCAAAAATGAGAGCCGGTAAAAACTCAGCCTCTTCGCAAAACTCAAGTCTCAAAGAGACCACAGAAGAAGACACAAATTAGAGTGTTCTTCATTCTTCAGAATCTTAAACCACCACAACTTTCAAAGCCAATATGAAAATGTTTCCAAAATAAGAGTTCATTTCTCCTCGGAGGGCTAAACCTTCAAACCGAATGAGCAATGAGCTCGATTTACCCAAGAGAGCACAGAATTTGACCACACCACCATTTTTTTTTTTTTTTTTGCCTCATTCTCTCATCCACCCCAAAAATCTAGCTTGGCACATTCAACTGAGCCCAGTAAGACAAAGCCATTGTTATGGAAACATATCGTTAAAGAATGGCCGGGATGCCATTGCTTTGATCTTTGGCAGTTGATCTGAATGGCCTTTTTTCCACTGCATGTGATGAACAGAGCTCTTTCCCATTGGCCAGCATGACAGAGGTCAGAAGCACAGCACCACCGCTGCCCCCCTCACAGATATAATCGGCACTCCAGTGAAACCAACAAGAAGAGCTTTATTCCACTTTACAATCTAAAGCAGGTTATACATGAACTACCAACGCAGGCCAAGTCAACAGCTTCTGGAACTATTTAAGACACCATGATGTGAATCCTGCCCCTAAACGCCAGGTATATTTTGTTTTTTTTACTAAAGAATTTTGTATTTCTAGCACTATGAGGGAAAAATCAGCTGATCAAATCAATGCTCTTTCTTAAAAAAAAAAAAAAGGGAGTCATCATCGTGCTGAAATGGACATGTCATGCAGAACAGATGACGAGGTATCGCTTCAGCACATTAGTAGTCTGCAAAGATCAACCCAAAAACTTATTATTTAAAAAAAAAAAAAAAAAAAACTATTTCTTAAACTACATTTGTTCACATTCTCATCTATCTATATTACAGTCATTTTTTTTGCCTTTGAGGGACCAGTTTTTTTTTTTTACCCTTTTTTTTTTCTCTGGAGTGCACACCGTGCAATGACTATCGGGGATGGCCATAAAAGACGAGATGCATCATGGGAAGTACTGTCAAAGGGAACTTAAGGAGCTTAGTCAAGAAGCACAATGTAAAACAAATTGTTGCGAGCAAACACAGTTCTGTTGATACATAAACGGAGCTTATTTCCTGTGTCAGAGCAAGCTTACCCAACACATGGAATCCCTTAACTTAAAAAAAATACTTAATTCTTCAGTTAATTGATTTTATTTTACATTTTCTCTGACAAGTTCCCTAAATATCCTTTCAGCATGAGTGCCCATCAGTGCCCATCAGAGAGATCCGGCGCGGTGGCAAAGCTAGGCTTTCATTCACAGCTCAAAGAAAAAGTTATTATTTACTACCCGGGGAAACAAGGAGACTTTACAACACTTGCTCTACTGAAAAGATGGGGAGAATTAAAAGAGGTGATAAATAAGGGAGTCCTGTGGAGAATCTGGAGTGGGGAGTGTTGGAGGGGCCGGGTGTTTTTTTGGGGATGAGGGGGCAAATCTAAAAGCCCAGGATGAATAGGGCACTTATTTCAAACAACACCATTGGGGTTGGAAAGCGCAGGCAGCACCAAATGGACCATATCAAAAGCTCCGAGCCACAATGCTCCCTTCCCGCGGTGATCAAACAGGACGTCCCCCTGGGTGGGGGGTGGGGGTGTGTGTGTGTGTGTGTGTGTGTGGGGGGGGGGGGGGGTTGGGGTGTGTGTAGCCCGGGCCTTGAATCCTCTTGAATGCAGGGGAACAGGGTAGCCGGCCAGCCACAGGGGGCAAACACTGCGCCTCATCCATAACGCCACGGGAAAAAAGGGGGGGGGGGGGGGGGGCAGAAAGAAGGGTAGCTGCAGGCAAACAGCGAGGGGTTGGGGGGACAAAAGGGCCCCGTTGCCTGGGAGAAGGGGACCGGCGGCAGCAACAATGTCCAGATGAAGCGGCGTCCGCTGGCGGCGCCCGTGGCGGAGGTGCAGTTTTGGCGGGGGAGGGGGGTCAGTGTATAATGTGGGGGGGTTTAAGGGAAGCAGCTGGCCAGGAGAAAGAGGGGACTTTGAATTCAGACAAGAGGAGAGGAGAGGAGAGGAGAGGAGAGGATGGAAGGGTGCGGGAGAGGAGAGGATGGAGGGGTGCGGGAGAGGAGAGGATGGAGGGGTGCGGGAGAGGAGAGGATGGAGGGGTGCGGGAGAGGAGAGGAGAGGATGGAGGGGTGTGGGAGAGGAGAGGAGAGGATGGAGGGGTGCGGGAGAGGAGAGGAGAGGATGGAGGGGTGCGGGAGAGGAGAGGAGAGGATGGAGGGGTGCGGGAGAGGAGAGGAGAGGATGGAGGGGTGCGGGAGAGGAGGGGAGAGGATGGAGGGGTGTGGGAGAGGAGAGGAGAGGATGGAGGGGTGTGGGAGAGGAGAGGAGAGGATGGAGGGGTGTGGGAGAGGAGAGGAGAGGATGGAGGGGTGCAGGAGAGGAGAGGATGGAGGGGTGCTGGAGAGGAGAGGAGAGGATGGAGGGGTGCGGGAGAGGAGAGGAGAGGATGGAGGGGTGCGGGAGAGGAGAGGAGAGGATGGAGGGCTGCGGGAGAGGAGAGGAGAGGATGGAGGGGTGCGGGAGAGGAGAGGATGGAGGGGTGCGGGAGAGGAGAGGATGGAGGGGTGCGGGAGAGGAGAGGATGGAGGGGTGTGGGAGAGGAGAGGAGAGGATGGAGGGGTGTGGGAGAGGAGAGGAGAGGAGGGAGGGCTGCGGGAGAGGAGAGGAGAGGATGGAGGGGTGCGGGAGAGGAGAGGATGGAGGGGTGCGGGAGAGGAGAGGAGAGGATGGAGGGGTGCGGGAGAGGAGAGGAGAGGATGGAGGGGTGCGGGAGAGGAGAGGATGGAGGGGTGCGGGAGAGGAGAGGATGGAGGGGTGCGGGAGAGGAGAGGAGAGGATGGAGGGGTGCGGGAGAGGAGAGGAGAGGATGGAGGGGTGCTGGAGAGGAGAGGAGAGGATGGAGGGGTGCGGGAGAGGAGAGGAGAGGATGGAGGGGTGCGGGAGAGGAGAGGAGAGGATGGAGGGGTGCGGGAGAGGAGAGGAGAGGATGGAGGGGTGCGGCAGAGGGGCCTAGAGAGGAATATCAGCCAAACTTTGTCAATACAACCCAACCCCTGCTCAGAGCTCTCCAAATCCGGGCCCGAAACCCAAATCCAGCTCTGGTTTTCTTTCCTTCCAGGCAATTCAGTGAACAATTACTGCTACCCATTGGTCAAACAGTCTTTACACCTCTCAGGTAAAGGGAGGGAGGGAAAGTTCTCACCCCTCGAGGACCCTGATTTGGAGAGACCCACCTGATCCTACCATCTCATCTATGCACATGTACAAACATTCCATTTCCGCGGCGCCCCAGTGGCTCATCGGTCTAAGTGCGCGTACCAGGAAGGCTGTGTCCTTCCTGCAGCGACCTGGGTTCGATTCCCCCATTCTTCTCCCCAACTTTCCTGTCTCTCTACACATAGCTATCTAATAAAGGAAAAATTCCCAAAAAATAAAATGAAAAAAAAAACAAAAAAAACATTCCATTTCTGCATCAAGCTCACATTTACAAAGACTTTTCACCTCAATGGGACAGCCAACTACAGGAAGTACAAAAAAAACACAGTTCCAATTTTAACCCTTAGAGCGCTAAATGCAGCTATTGATGCACAATGACGCAAGATATCAAAATCAAAGTTGTTGAAAACCTATCATGTGGCGACTTGTGCATTAAGAGCTCCCGCTGCACAAGATAATTAAATTTATAGTTTTTTTAAAATGTATTACAGCAGGGTTAAACTGATCTCTAGATTAGCTAGAGGAACTGGGTCATGATCTTTGGAAAGAGATATTGCTTTTAAATTTTTCAAATGCCTTTTTGCGCCATGAGCACCACAAGCCGAGAGCCATTTAGCTCCGTTATATTAGCGAGAAGGAAGACATCTCTCGGCCGATATCTCTGAAGCTCAGCACCACTCAACCAAACAATCCTGATGGATCAACAGCACTACAGGTGAGAAGAGACTTATTTATTTAACAGATTAATAGCACTACAGGTGAGAATTTATTTTTGATTATAGGGTGAACGGTTCCATGAATCATATGGATACACATTCACATAAGAAAACAGGTACATACAAGTAGAAACACAAGCACATCTGCAATTATGCGAAGACCTGCAGGTATATGCTGACACGGAAACAAATGCACTCGCACAAACAAGCAAAAAAACACACACACACACACACACACACACACACACACACACACACACACACACGCACACAATGTAATAAAAGGGATGCCAGCCAGGAGGATCTAACAAATACTTTTCTTAAAACTGCCAGGAGAGACCATTGTGTGCCAACCCCTCACAAAGGGACATGACAATGCCCAGCTCGACAAAACAGTCTCGCACACCCGGCAGAAAGGTGCTCAGGGAGGCGTGGCAGAATGGGGGGGGGGGGGGGGGTCGAGATGGCACCAGTCCTGCTCATTCAGTCTGGATGAGCAGGAGCCAATGAGAGTCATGTTTGGCCGTGAGCAACGCTGTCATTTGTCCAAAATTATCATCCAAAAAAGGTTAAGTTGTTCCAAAAAATGAAAATAACGCATGACACCGATCGCAGAATCATCCTCAAAAGGTATTTTACAGAGATTTCACTTTTCAAATAGACGGGAAACAGCATTTCCATAACACCAACCCCCCCACCCAAAAAAAAAAAAAAAAATCAGCGCAGACTCCTCCCTCTGGAAGACCTGCCTTTGTGAGATCTCAAGATCTATTTCACACAAAGTTTCAAGCCTCAGGGTCAAAGTTCTCCTGTTTGGAGGAACAAAACAGATCGTATATCAGAACCACAGAGAATCTGTGACAAGTTATTCAATCATCTTCATCCTAAATGGCTTCAGTTCCCACTAACACATCTGAGGAAGCCATTAAAAATGAGCAAGTCCGGAAGGTTAAACTTTTTTTGAGATTTCAAAGTGAAATCAGAGAGAAGAAAAAAAAAAAAATACTCACACTACAGTTACATTTTTTTCCTATGATGTTTATCTTTCCAAATTTGAAATTCTTTCCAAGAGGAGTTCCTGGAAAGCACAACACCAGCCGAGACACAAGGTAAAAAATTCATTCGCAAGGGAAACAAGTCGACGACTTCCAGTTTAGCTCCGGAAATGACAGATGGTGGTGGATAGATTTGGAGGTGAGGGAAGACAGAGGCTCGGACATGAACACGCCCAATCGAGATCGACACCGAGTAAATAAGGGCACAGTCACATATACATGCTATTAAGCCATTCTGTGTTTGTACGTTACTGAGGATGCCGCACAGATCTGTCAAGTCCTCAACTACAAGTACTGCAATTACTGGTCTTTCGACGCATAGAAAGTTCTTTCCCCAACATTTTCTCGTTTCCTTGACCTAATGAATACCATCTTATCATCTTTTACGTCCACAATACGTCAAAAATGAGAGGTTGATAAGACATGATCATAGTAAAATGAGAAGCAGCATTACACAAAGGAAGTGGCCAAATTAACAGATTGCTGCATTCCTTTACTCAAAATGACCTCATTTGTATGCATGAACATTTAGTAACTCGCGTCCAAGGTGAATTATGAAAATATTTATGACCGATTCAGCTTTAATGTCCTTCGAAAATTCCGATGAGATTAATTTTCTGACAAGGCGTTACAAACAGAAGGCATCCTGTTAATATGAGCTTTGAAGGTGAGGACAATCAATTATGATTACAACAATGAACATGTGCAAATGTACGCAAATATAAGCAGACATATGGTCAACAGATGTCAACATGCTTGGTTCCTGCTAAACCTTTGTAACGGCAGCCCCAACAACATGTTCACATCACCCACACACACACACACACACACACACACATACGCCCTAGTCACTAAATTTGCAATAAAGTGTAAGCCGACTCCCCGACAAGAGTTTAGACCGGGCCGACGTAATGCTAACCACAACCCCCCCACCCCAATCCACCCTGAATGTCTAAAGTGGTCCCATAGGTTTCAGAGCGCGAGAAATACGCACGACTATTTTCAGTAGTGCATTTCCAGCGAGACTCTGGAAAAACAACAACACCACCAAAAAAAAAAAAAAAGAATATAAAAACCTAGAAGCGCTAGGGGCAAGGGAGAGACAAGTAAACACTAACCCTTAAAGCGCTAAATGCAGCCACTGTTGCTCAACAATGTAAGATATCAAAATCAAAGCTGTTGAAAACCTATCATGTGGCGACATGTTTAAAAGAGCTCCCCGCAGTGGTTAGGTTTTCAACAGGGCAGGATAATTAAATTTATGTTTTTAAAAAATTTATTTCAGCGCTCCAAGGGTTAATTGGCCTGGAAATAATTCATTACCATACAGGTCTCCACTCATAAAGGCCGAGTTGTTCCTTTGATCCTTCCCAGTGTTTGTGAACTCCGAGCCGCACCGGACTGGGCCTTAAAACAACCACTCCACAGAATTCCAGGCATTTGTTTGCCGGCTATCCGCACGGCTCGCACAAACGGCGTATTGTTCCTTTTGCGAGGCGCGCTGCCTAAGGTAAGCACACACACTCATGACCCGCCGAGTCGCAAAAGGGGGGAGGGGGGGAACTTTGACATCCGAACCTGCGAAGAGTTAAAAATTAACCCGCGGAAAATTGACTGCCGCCTCATTCACACGCACTGCACTAAGCTCAGCACAAGACACTTAAAAGAGCTCTTTTTTCCTAGGTTAAAGTACGACTTGTTGGCAGTCAGGAGTGCCCTTCCGTTGCCCCAGTCATTTTTCTGGGAGTTGTGAGTCGGAAAATGTATGTCAACACGAACAGGTGGTTTTCATGTCATGCCGTATAACATTTGCAGCTTTTCCCTTTTGGATTTGCTTGTAGCAGAATGAGGACCTGCATCGTGCATAAAAAAAGAATCCTTTTTGGCCTGAGATAACAGAAGCCTCGACACATTTTAACTAAACTGGTTTAAGGACACAGCTTCAAAGAGAATTTTTTCCTTTGATGCAAAAATAAACTGAAAGTAGACATATCAATCTGCAAAAGACTTCGCTATGAAATTAAATCCACAACTAATTCTGGCAGACGTGCCAAGGAATGTTCCACTTCAGCCTACCTCTCTGCAAGTCACTATTCGGCTCCGACACATGGAAATTCTTACAAAGAGAACTAACTGCATTTTTTGAATGAGGGACATCAATTACCAAAGAAGCCCAAACATGGCAAACAACATCAATCATTCTTTTGGTACAGCCAAGAGGCAGTCATCATTATCGCCGCAACCGTATGGCGAGGAGTTTTTCTGCTTATGAGAAACAAACTACACCACTCCTCTCCACAGTTGCAGATCTGCAATTAAACGGCGACAGGTACATAAAAGCCCCAGTGCATTTCCCTAGTGGCGGGCGCAAATTCCCGCATGACGGAATGGGAACACAGCGCGCTCCACATCCCCAAACAAGGCCCGCTTTATGCTCCGGGGGCAATACTCAGACTTTTATATTTTTAAACAAGCTCAATTCAAACAGAAAACAGAGGGAAAATAACAAGGATGAGAGGGCAGCGAAAAAAGGGAAAGCAAATTTAATTAGGGGTTAGACAAATAACCGCTACATGCAGGCCACAGAGCCAGGGACACGGACAAAAGACGGAGCGCGGGATTGGACAGGAGCTCACGTGCTTCAGAGGCCAGTGCATTCAGCCATTTTTAAAGACACGACGCAAAAAAAAATAAAAAATCTACACTTTTTCCATGTCTTAGTAGGCGCATACGGTCATATCCATTGCGTTTCAGCCATGGGTATTGTTACATCGTGAAAATTCTGCTCTGTTAACAATGTCTCATTAAAGTGGGCTGTGATTTACCCATTATTAAAGATTCCATCCACAAAATCTGACGTCAGCCAGAACTTTTCTCAGGCCGTGATGTCACTGGGCAGGAACTTTGAGACCGATCCCCTTATTTGATGATCAGAACAATGTTAGCTATAGCCAACCAACAAATCAGGCAAGGCTATGCCCACCTCCAACTGTGGACACACCTCTAAACTTGCCCTGCAAAAACACCATTTTTCATTTGGACGTACATTAAATACAGGTAATAAAATGCTTTGCCAACTTCTGTTGCACTGTGTCTTTAAGCATGGAGATAGAAAGAGAAACAGGCAACGAGGCGCACACTGAAGTCCGTAGACACTCAAAAAGCACTCATCGTACGGAAGACCACGAGTGTTAATCAGTAAAGGACATCATCTACTTCCCTGAACGATGGACTTCACCACTGGCATTCAGTACTGGGGCCATGAATGGTCAAATCATTATTATAATCGCATGGCCAAGCAACTGCATCTTTTCAATTCAGGACAGACCAGACAGTGTAACAGCAGCAGTCTCAGCAGTGATAAACCTACGGCGCTGATACTCTTCTGGAGTATTACATTTCACAATTTCGTATCCTTCAGTGAGGACCTCAAACAAGCTGTGGACCAACTGAACCCTCACCAACCCTCACTCCACCAGTAAGAGACCAGTCTGGCAAACTTTGTTCTATGTAGACGGTTCTGCCAGCCAGTAATTCCACCATGATGAACCTTAAGAATTCTAACATCTGCCCCTTAAAATTACAAAGCAGGGTTTTTTCTTAAATTCAATCAGAAATCAAACAAAGTAAGACGTGAGACATGCATTATTTGGAGCATGTGTCTATGGTGTGAACTCCAGACTACTCTCAAGTAATTCCATTACAGTTTCATGCAGTTTGTTTTCCAAGATAATTACATCCATACTATCCCTGGTGAGAAACCTTGAAGGATCGTTCAGGATCCATAAAGATCCCTAAGGATCCTGCAGGGATCCTGCAAGATCAGAATCCTTTCAGGTTCATTCAAGAAACCACTCTATAACCATTCTAAAAACAAGAATCCTTGCAGGATCTTTAATAATGAACCAGGATTCTAGTAGGATCCTGCCAAGATCCTCAAAGGGAAGGATCTGCTTAGGATATTAAATCATGAACCAGGATCCTGGACAAATCCAGTAAAGATCCTTACAGAATCCTTGAAAGAAAAGATCCACACAGACACCTTATTGAGAACCCTTGCCAGGGAGAGATTCTGACAAGATCCTTGAAAAGATCCATTAGGATGCTCAGGGATCTTGGGAAAATCCTTGGGGGTCATGGCAAAATCCTTGGGGATCCTTTCAAATCCTGGCAAAATCTATGGGGATTCTTAAGGATACTGGAAAAATACTTGTGGATCATGCAAAGATCCTTAAGGATCCTGGGAAAATCCTTAATGATCTTTGAGAGTCCTGGGAAAATCTTCAGGGATCCTCAACCTGATCTTGAGGACCCTGGCAAAATCCTTAGTTATCCTCAAGGATCCTGGTGAGATCCTTGGAGGATTTTTCCAGGATCCCCAAGGAATAAACCAGTATTGTTGGGGATCACCATGGATTTGGCCAGGATGCATTACGATCCTCCAGGATTTTGCTAGAGTCCTCAAGGATCTTGTGGATCCTTCAAGATTCTTGCAAGGATTCTCAACAAGAATTCCTTAGTAAAAAAACACTTTAAAGGTTTTAGGCAATTTGAATCAATACAACCACCAAATTTCCAGAACCAAGGGAATGTTTCAGTGCTGATTTGTTTGATCTAATGTTGTTTTAGACCATCAGTGGCAATAATTATTTCCAATTCTGCACAAATATTACCCAGTACCCACTGTGAAAACAATGTGTCCTCGCTTCAATTTACTGCACAGCTCTTCCCAGATGTACTTTGAAGTTGAGTAGAGAGAGATAACTGAACAATATTTTTGAGTTCACTGCATGCCAAGTTAAGGGAACATTCAGCGACTGGACACGTTTATCTCTCCCAAAACCGCATAATTTCATTTTCTCCAAGGGTAAAGTAAAAGAGAGCTGCTTGCACAGGGGCGGCCATCATCCTGTTTTTAACCACCACCATCTACACAAACCCAGCTCGACGCCCCTGTCATCACTTCCACAGAGGGGTCTATTCATACCTCTACAAAGACAAAGACCAAAGTGTACAGCAGCTATCCTAGCCATCCCAAGCATCCAGATATTTGCCAGCGATATGGTTTTAGTCTTTTGTGAGCCGCTCCCGCTACCCCTCGCCATTGTTCCGCCTGGCTTTCAGTCTCTCTCTCTTTGTTGGAGCATATTGTTATATCCGGGTGTAACAGGAGGACCTCCAAATCAAGGTGGATGTGCTGTTCCTTTTTTTTGGGGGGGGGGGTAATTGATTTTCCCATCCGCTTGGCAGCAGCACTGCCCTCTTGTCCTGGCTTCAACTCAGAGGGACAAGAAAGGAGGCCAACGGTCATGTTCCCGACCTGTGACACACCTCCTCCCCTCCACGCAAGCGCCCACATGCGTGCGCACACACACACACACACACACACACGCGCGCGCGCGCCAACACACGCAGACACAAACGTAAACGCACGCAATCACAAACACATGCAGACATACACACACACATATACACACAAACACAGGCAAACACATGCAGACACAAATGTAAATGCATACATACACAGACACACACACACATGCACACAAACACGCATGCTCAAACTCACACGCACGCACACATGCAGACACACACACACAGCGGCCCCTTTGATGCGCCTTGGGTTCCGTAGCGAATTCCCAAGCAGCTGATAAAATCGGTTCTCCCCTCTCCTGGGCATGTGTGCCGGGTTCTGATAAAAGCAGCACAGATAAGAGCGAACACTGGCTGCAGAGGCCAAAAACGCACTGCACCAGACAGCAGAGCAAAGAGAGAGAGAGAGACAGAGGGACACCGAATGAAAGAGTGCGAGGGGGACAGAGGCGAGAGAATGAGAGACTGAAGAGGACGGGGAGAGAGCGCTGAGGAGAGGAGGTACAGTGTGGAGGGAATACAATAATAATTCTTCTAAAGGTCACTGCTGCTCGGAGGCAGGACAAGATCAGGGCACACAGGGATCACCGTGTTGCACTGTAACACAAACAAAAGAGAATAAAATAACAGCCCACAGCCCAGGACTGCCCCGCAGGCTGTTCCTGAAGGGCATAAGCAGTGCATGTTTTCACCAGAGCAGGGGAGGGTAGGGGGTTTAAACAAGGCAGCAAGTCCCCATGTTGAAATGCTGAATCTTTTGTAATTGCTGTAATATCCATAATAGGTTGATACTTCAAATAAAGTGGTGACACCAAAATAATATTTCAAGCGACTTGTAGCAAGTACGCACTGCAGGGCAATCAAAGCACACTTCGTTTTTGTGCCCATCTTTTTGCCATCAGTTTAGTACTTTCAAAACTTAAAAAAAAAAAAAAAGTTCTCGAAGAGACAATATTAGCAGTTCGGCGTAGCTTAATTCGGAGAATTAAAAGGGGGCTTGCAATTTCGTTCAGCAAACAGCCAGCTGTAAATAAAATGGCGGCGATGACACGCACTGAAAGGCTGGCGGGGACAGGTGGCATGATGACACCAGTGGGCTCGATGAGACGTGCGCGTTTACACTGGTGTCCTTTTACAGCACGCATGTGGAGACAGACCACGCCAGCATAGACAGCCATTTTGAAATGATTTCTGCAAAATGTAACTGACAATGAGTTGTGCCAATTACCTACTCTAAAAAACAAATCAGCACGCAGCTGACGAGCGGCTACAGTGCGATTTGACCTTGAATGTCAAAATAGTTTCAAAAGAAGGGAAAGACTCACTTGAGCAGGGGCAAAAATGAGTTCTGATCTTGAGTTAAAATGTAATTAATTTTCCTCTCAGTTATATCGCATTGTTTTGTTATAATTCAGTTGACAACTGAACATTTCTTATCCAATTCGCAAGTATTTGAAAGGACCCAAAGTGTCTTGCCTCATTGGCAACATTGAAGAAAAAGCAAAAGACATAAGATTTTCAGCCTACATGAAGCATAAAAGCATCTGAGACTGTAACTTTTTGGATCGTGCAGTATTCCCGAAGATAACAGATGTATTGGGTAGAGACTGCAGCGGCTCTGCAATAGACATCTTGTAAGGATTGACATGAGGCGTATCGTGTCCTAAAGGTCACGATGGAAAGGAATATTCCAAAATGACTGACTATCTAGTCGTTGAAGTGCTTGTGACCCTGTCACATCCGGCCTGATCAAAAAGACGGCCAGCTACTGACATTGTGACACCATCCCTGTGAAACTCAAGCTATGGTATTGTCCTGAGATAAAGAACACATTTCAAAGCGAGAGCAAAATTCACTCTCTAAACACAGGGGTGTGCCAGCTATGATGTGCCCTTTGTCGTGTTTTTCTCGTCTCGGGCTGATAGCCTTCTAGTACAATGAGCTCAACCAGACTTCCACTGAAATGTATCCAATCCTTTGCTAGCAAGTCAAAAGTGAGCTAAACAAATCCTCTTATAAGAGGGTGATTCAACCGTTCACAGCAAGTCCAGCCAATTCATCCATCAACATAAATGCATCTCAACCCTTTGCAAAAGTTCCAGTGATAGAGGGGTGTAAATGCACGGAATGTGCTCTCTCAGAAGTATGCCATGTCTACCCCAGGGAAAGATTTGCCGGGCATATCATCAGCTTAGGTCCATAAGAAGGGCATGTTGGTCAACCACTGACAAGAAAGCAAGCCTGCGTGGAGGGCAGGGATTCGACATGTCGCCAGGAAAGGTCAAATCTGAAGCAGCACATCTTTGGCTGCTGTCCGCAAGCGATCCGAGACTTTGTAGCAATACAGAACACTGTAGTTGTTCGAGATGCGGACAGTTAACACCGAATTAAAGATCATTGCATTTCTCTGCTTAAATATATGCCTCACAAAATATCTCCTGTATTCCAGAAATACTGACCTACCATCCCAGCAGGGTTGATACCTTTCGTGCCATTACATAAGCAGGAATTGAAAGTAAATAGCTATCGCGGCAAAAGTTACTGTGATCCGAAGCAATGGAGCAGCCAGGAGACCACATTTAAGTGTCATTTAAGCCTCCATATAGCGGAATTTGCATCTTGCCACTTAAGAGCGGGGACTCATATTGACGATTACCAACAAGATAGCAACCCCAAATCTCTAGGACACCATTCAGACAGCAAGCGAGGGCATTGGGCTAATATAGTGAGATTACAGAGAGCGACTTGTGTCTCAATCAGTAGCACTTATTTTACCTTTTCCCCCCATTACGGTCAAAGAGGCTTTGAGGGAAGGTTATGAAGAACCAAGTCAATTTTGGCAGAATGGATACTTCATCATATTTCAAACTGTGGCTGAGAAGCGACAAGGCTTCAGCATATGCCAAGTGTGAACAGATAATGAGCAAAAGAATACATTCACCATAAAAGAAAGTACAAAATGAGGATGTACAAGAGGTTTAGTAACGTTTTGTCACCACTTGGAAAACATCACTCAGTTCTCTTATTCTCACTAAACAAGCAGACAACAATCCATATCCGCACCTGCAGTTCTCTGTCTGCAGTTATTGTTATCACATATTTAAATCTACATTTAAACATAACACTGTTACAATACCATCTGTAAGCATAATACTATTAATACAATGAGAGTTTATTCTAAAACCAGAGATGTTTTTCTGTTCCAGGAGTTAGTAAACAGGTTTTGAAGTCCAAAAAAAATCAAGATTGGGGGATTAGTCATGAAATCCATTCAGTTTTATTTTAAATAATGGGAGTGTCAGAAAACTTACACATAGAATGCAGAAGTAAATAAAACTGCATGTACCACTGCACAGATCATATTTGAAAATTAAGCTACCAAAGGACAACAGTCTGGTTGTGCAGGCTAATGCATGCACATCTCATATTCCCAAATCTCTAAAACTCAACTTAATGCAGCCATACAGCAGAGAGAAGTTGAGGTGTTTCCGGGCATGCAGCAAGCGCTCAGCCCAGTTCTTTCACCGGCTTTAAGCTCCTGGGCAAGGGCAAGGCTCGAATGTCTGCAATGTTCTCGGCCCGTACAGCGCAGCGAGCCATTAAACCGCGGGAAGGCTGGGCGGCGAGATCAGAGCCGGGGATTCTGGGAATGTTCTTTTTGGAACGCTTGCGGAATGCGTGTCACCTCAGGAGCGGCTGTTTGATTTTTTTTTTTGCCGGAAGCTTTCCGAGCACAGGCACGACAAGGCGCGGCGACTCGCAGGGCTCACGTGTTCCCTCTGAGCCCCCACCCCCCCACCCCCACCCCCACCCCCACCCCCCCATCTTTTGTGACTTCTGCAGCTTTACAGCCTCTTCATTAAGCAGGTTCATACCCATTCAAGGTTGCCTGACGGACAGTATTTTCAAAGTAAAAGGGAAAAAAAAAAAAAAGAAAAAGAGCGTTGGGAGGGAGCGAATTTGAAAACTTCAGGCTGAGAAACAGTAAACTGCACACCAAGTGACTTTTAAACAAGTATTTTCGTCCTCTAATGGCAAAATCTTCACATCCCCTTCTCTCAAGTCTAAAATATAAGCTTTATTTAGATCACTTTTTGCTTATGCATTAAAACTGCTTTATAGCATCAGTACATCCTCACATGAATAGGACCGTTCTACCTCACTGGCAAAGTTTAGGAGCTTGTAAAAAGCAATAGCAATGAGGTTTAAAGCTCAATATTCGACTAAAACAGGGTTTTCTTTTATTGGTTTGTGCAGTGAATTATTCGCACTCTGCAGTGTTAGTAATAAGCAGTAATCTGATTGTCTAGACAACCTGAAATAGGATTGGAAAACCTAACCTACCAACAAGGCGGTTTTATAAGTTTAAATGTGCCAAAAGTTCATTTACGTCCCACTGCTATGGACGCAACCATTTTGGTCATATTTCAGACCTACAGCAGGCAAGTTTTTTGCATTTCGTACGGGCGAGAAGGCAAGTCATTCTTTTTATAATGTAGCACAGCAAACAATAACCTGGAAATGGGCTGAGCATTTCAATTCTGGTTTGGGTGACCTAGCACACGAAAACTCGTGGCACGAACAAGTTGTGTGTAACCATAAACGACCCACGGGGATTTGGATTCTAAAATGTAAAAATAAGAATCTTCCTTTGCGGTGAATTTCATGTCCTCCGATTATAAATGTAAGAGTATTGTATGCATATTTACAGTTTAATCAAAATTACAGCAGTAAATAAAAAAAAATAAAAAAAAGTTGTGGAACTGTGTCCAAGTGTAGCGGTTTGCAGTCTTCTTGCACATTAACTTCACTGAGCTAGGCAAGTTATCTGAAATTATACAGTGTTATCTCATAAATGAATATTCATGAAGTTTATTTAGTGATCTAACACCATCATGAAGCTTTGGTAGCCATACAGCTGGTTCATGATGAGTTCGAACAGAAAGGCAAATGCTGTGTTATCTTGCCTGAAATTGCAACAGAAGAGGGGGTCAGAAATATTAAAGAAACGACACGCAAATGCTATTAAGTAGCAGGAGTGTGTTTCTGATTAACTGTTTTTAGCTTGACAGGATAATTTATCATTTCATATTTGATAGCGTGGTTCTATTATCACCTGTGCAACAAATTCAAGCATTACGTAGCACTGTTAAACTTCATCTCAAATTGCCTGCTGTAGTCCTATAGGTTAGTGGGTTTTTTTTAGATGTCATCGACAGCTTTGGTCAAATAAATTGTAAAAGTCATTTTTAAATGCTAATGACCATGCATAGGACAACTGAAAATTATTGCGGACAACCAGAGGTGTATAATCCTGGGGTCAGAAAGTAAAAATCCTACCATGTTTTCATTCCACACGTAAACTCCTGTCAGAAGATTTCACTCGGTAGTTTTACCTCTCAACTGAAGAATAGGGCTAAGTGACCGGTCTTTTGTGGCTGGAACAATATCCTGGGATGGACTTTTACTTTCTGAACGCGGATTATACACCTCTGTGGACAACCTGATTTGGTGCGGACAACACCGCTCTGCTTACAACTATTCTCACATCAACATGAGACAAGCCGAGAGCAGAGTTCAAAAGGGGAACCATGCTTGTATTTTCAACGCTAGCATACACCCATAACACCATCCAAACCTTGAAAATGAAACCGAAGTTTTCACATTTGCAAGCAAATGAACGACATTGCAAAAAAAATGGAAGATGGGCAACAAACTGTTGAAGTTGTTAAGAGAGGGGCACGCTATGCCAGCAAGAATAAGCCATTTCAATACTCCTGGCACCAGACAGCGGCCGAATCAACCATCAAAATCACTTGTGTTGCAGTCAGAAAATGTCAAAGCACTTCCAAATCACTGGAGCCGGAAGAATCTGTCCAATAAAATGCCAAATCCGCCCTGGCCTGTGACTTTGGATTCCCCGGACATCTCATGCACACTCCTCAAAGCAGTGCTGATCCGCATCCAAAGTCATAAAGTCAAATCCCCTGCCATAAACGTCTGCCTTTCAAACGCCGCAAAAAAAAAGGTCAGTGCCATTCGCAATGTCTCCCCGTGACCGACAAGGACTGAAAGACTGACAGATCCCTCCACTCCAAATGCCACAGCAAGCAAATTCAAAGTGACAGTCCGCACTGTATTCCCCCTGACGTGTCATTAAACAACTATAAACCCCGGCTCCAAAGGTCACGCGGAATCAATTCCCCAACTCGGAGCAGAAACTCCGCACGAACTACGAAGTAAATAACCGCGCAGACGTTTTCGCTGTCATCCAAGATAGCTGAAAAAGGAGGACTCCTCCCAAGGGCAGGGGAAAAACAAAGACTTCAATCACAAGCAGGCAAATATGCAATCTCTGCTCAAGAAAACAGCAGGTTATCTTTGAGCAGCGCTCAATAAAGGGTACAGATTCAAATTCAGGCTGCGTCAGCTTTCTGGATCAGTGAAATGCATTTAAAGCAGTCATGAGAGCTGTCAATGAATTATCAGCTGCCACGACTAACCAAGCTCAGAGTCATTCCATCACATTCTCACACAGACGCACAAACACACCAACTGACACGCACACAAACACACATTTACACACGGGCCCACCAGGGTTGTGTACCTGTATAAACTTTACATAGAACAACGGTGAGTCAACTTTGCTCCGCCCACTGTGTACTTTACGAACGCCGCGGCGGATTAAGCTATCTGTCGACTGCAGATAAAACTTGAGGTAAACTGGGCAGTTCCCGCCTTTTCTCCCTACCCAGGTCTTTCTGGAAAAACCAGGACAATAAAACAAAGATTAAAGAAAGTAGTTAAGGGGCGACGTAGCAACTATAAGGGTTAGGAACGCGGATGTCCTCCGCCGAAATCAAAAGTAGCTTTTTCTCAGCGGCGGCAAGCAGCGGACACCAGCGGCCTTTGTTGTGAATGCGTTTGGCCCCGAGGCAGTAGATTACATCATCGGCAGTTTGCAGCGGCCCATATTAATCAGCCGTTGCTCAGACGCCTCTTTGAAGAGCCTCGCTTGCCTCCCGACGCGGCTTTGATGTCGGCGCCCTGTTGCCTCCCAGCCAGGTGATTGTATCTTTACGGGCTGAGCGTTCAGGTAGTCGCCCCAGGCGAGATTCCGCCACCTACCTATCTAGCTCACTCCCATATTTGCCTGAAGATTGTTTCAAAACTGGAAATGGGTTGTTAAAAAACCGGGGGAAAGGCATTAGGCCATAAGCGCTTTGATCTCCCGTGATATGTGGAGCTGCTGCAGATGGCTTCAAAGGCCGAGCTGTCGTTGACGTTTGTCTTTAGGGTCACGGTTGACTAACGAATGAAATACTTCTCACCCCTTTTCTGTTGAGATATTGAGAAAGACAGCGGACCCAAAACAAATGCATTTAGACAATGTTTTGGGTAGAAATCTTGACAGAAAGTTCTATCGGTTGGAGAGAGTAAAGATGGTGTCAGAAAACGACCCTTCACCTTACAGACAATTCAGGTTCCACAGCCTGGGTAAATTATAAGATGTTGTTCCCCAACATTCCTTTTTTTGACAAATTATGGGTACACAAAGCTTTGCACATTTGTATTCGCTACAGACCAATTCAAACAAAAATGGTGAGTTTTGCATCAAATGGAGAACAGAGACAAATTTAGCAGCTTTTCAAAACAACTCCCCAACTATCTAACACCAACTCACCACCCTCATCTCAAAACAGACAATACGTTTGTGGAGACCAAAAAGCTAAAAACCATAAAATAATGGACAAGCACGATGTCTGGAGACGTAAAATCAAGATGTTTATGGTCGCATGTCATGAGGTGGGCCACAAAAGTGTGACAGGGTCAAAATGGTCCATTTTTCAATACTCCTACTGCACATTACATACCCTGAGCCCAATCAAAAACAGAAATTAATTATCTCATTCCGTTCTAATCTTATTGAGAGTAACATGCATTTAATTAACAGGTAAATGCATTGAAAGCCGCTACTGAAAGTCAGTTTTTTTCAGAATGGACCCTTTTTACAAAAACTAGTTTAATTTGGTTAATATTCATTCTAATTCACCCAGGTTTGTTTTATTTTGTAGATGATATCCAGTTCATAAAAGATACACTGCCTTACCCTGGAGTAATAAAACATTCTAACCATAATCTAGCTGCTTCTCCGCCGCCGCTCCAATCCACCCCGTTATTGCTTTTCTAAAAAGGCAGCTGAACCAAAAGTATCCCACCAAATCAAACAAAGTTGGTGGCAAAAGAAAGAAAACTTCAACAGTTACAATTTGATACCAAAATTACAATAAAAGACCTATGAATCTAAGAGAAAATACATTTTGAATGAGCAGTTTCTTAGCGGAGTGTCACAGATCCACCCTTTTTGAGTGCCCACCTCGTGACAAGCGACCTTATCTTGAGGAGGAGTTTTTTTTTTTGTTTTCCCCTTCTTTTTTTGGCTTAACACTGCCACTTCACAGAACTGAGAAACAGTAGCAGAAAAGGCCTCAGTATAAGAGAGAGAGAGAGAGAGAGAGGGAGAGGCTGCTCAGTGCTTACATTTGAAAACGAGACCATTTATCTTTTCTGGTGCCCACCGGGCTTCCGATTCGATTCATCACCCCCACCCAAACGAGGAGCCGTTCTCAGCTGTGCCAACACGTAAAATCTGGGTCGCTACAGCCCAGAGCCGGGCCCATACAGCAAACTGCCAGGTACTCTTTGGGGAGAGAGTGGTAGAGAGACGGAGAGAAAGAGAGAGAGAGAGAGAGAGAGAGAGCGAGAGAGAGCGATGCACCAGGCGCAACACAGACAGGAGACCATGTCATGGGGGAATTGAACGTCATGGCAACCTGGCCGCCCCTTAACAGTAGACCCAATCCATCAAGGCCAGGCGCCCATGTGCTCAGGCCAGGATCCCCCTCATTACCACAGGCCCCCAACTGCTACCAGGAAGAGGGGCTCATTTCCAGAGAGGAAGAAGGGAGGAGGAAGAAGGAGAGGCCGGGAGAAAGATGGATGGATTCACTATTCCCATCAGTCTGCAATTTATTAGGCCACTGCTCCAGATACAGGAGTCCAGCCCCCCAATAACGTGAATAAAAACTCTCCAGACAATCTCAATTTATATTACCTCTAAGCTCCACCTGGACTTATGAGACCAGGCCATTTATTACAAACTCACAGCATCACAATTTGAAATTCTCATTATACCAGATTTTGAGCTTTGATAAGACAATTCATTTGTTTTTTTAAGTCTTTAGTACTGTTCCTGTCTGATGTACATTTATTTCTATGATTTGGCAACACAAAATAGAATCATGTCATGCCAATAAAGCAAAGTGAAATGAAACAACACTAGGCAGAGAGAGAACAAGGGAGAAATAGGCAGAAAGAGGGCAAGAAAAAAAAAGTGAGGGAGACGGAGAGAGAGACAGAGAGGGAGAGAGAAGGGAGGGGGGTGTCTGGACACACCCCAGCACTGCCCCACACATCAGTCTCCAGAATATATGAGACGAGGCAGCAATTCAGAGAGAAAAATGAGTCTCCCATAATGGACGTCCCATCAAAGCAGAGGCATTGGCCTAATAACAGCCGGTATGATACATCCTGCGGAGCACGGAAAGAGACAGGAACTGAATAACACCTCAGCCGAGCTGCACTCATTATTATATACGTGACCATTCCGATGGCGACACGCTCAACTTCTGGTGCACTTCACAGCTGCCCAGGCATGAGGCTCGTCCGCACGGGTCGCTGAAACGAGACGACTGAGTAACTGCAGAAATGAGAACCGCCTCAACCTGGCCGTTGGGAGACCAGAAACAAGCACAGCATGAAAATAAAGCTTCACTTTAACAGCACATCGAGCATAAGGCAGGGTGTGACGCGGTCAAGTCCTCAAATACCCTTTGAAAAGCAAAAAATAAAAAGAAGTGTATACACATACACAAACACAAACACACACACACAGGTGCAAAGTTGCATCCCACATCTCTATACCAAACCATGGAAACAAAACTGCCAATCAAAGCAAGTCCTCGCAAAGTTCAAGAGGTGTATGGGAGTATGGTGTGAACTGATAGTGTAATGGAGCAGAATTCACTCTAAAATGCGGGATGGCATTCTCAATTATATCATTAAAGGCACAATAGGGCAGAAAAGCTTTGAATCGCTGGCCCTGTGGCTGGAAGAATGCATTAGAAAGGGAGAGGTTGGTGATAAGGGCACTCATCGCCACACACAGTGGGGGGGGGGCAAGGTGGGGGTGAGGGCATTCACGCAGGGCGGGGGAGGGGTTTGCGCGGGTGCGTGTGGGACGGCAGGATTAGCGGTGAGCGCTAGAGAAAGGGCCACACCACCACAGCGGACCCACCTTCCCCCTTTCATCCGAGGCTCAAAAACTGAAAAGGGGAACAAAAGGGGGGACCGGCGTTCCATCGTTGGTCAGCACATTCCAGAGGTACCCAAACCCAGCACTGCCCCCCCCCCACCACCGACCTCAACCCAGCACAGATCGCTCCCCTCCCAGGGTACTGTTTATGTGGGACTGCTCTGTGAGACATGCACACAAACACAGTCAAATACACACAAACAGTCACAAACACACGCAAAAGCGCTCTCACAGAAGTGCACAGACACACAAACTCAGGCACAGATACACACACACACTCAGACACTTCTGCAGGGGTGAAAGCAGGGAGGGGGGGTGGTGTTGGGGGGGCAGCAGGAGTCTGTGTTTCAGCACTTTTTAATCAGTGCCGTCAACACAACTATTCATCGTCCCCTTCCCATTCCGACAGAGTGCCAGCAGGCGGGACCACCCCACCACACCCCCCCCAGACACAATATCCACCTCCATAACATTCTGTAACACTTTCAAAACGTGTCCAATAAACATAAATAGGAGCAATATGCTTTACAGCATTTTTCTCTTTCGTAAAGTTGGGATGTCATGTCACCGCCTGAAACTTCTCAGCTCCCCAACACATAATTGGGCGTGTTACACTTACAGTGTGAGAGGTGATGTTTGTGCGATGTTAACGGTCCTGAGAGGTGCCACTGCTCCCTACAGGACGTACAGACTGATGTCGTCTCCACGTCACGGCAAGACAAACGCGCTGTTGTCATGGCGGTGAGGCTGCTGAGCCACCAAGCGGGAGACGCCACCGTCCCTACGGTTGCCTAGCCACAACCAATTAGCCGCAGCCAAAAGGCCTTCAACAGTAAACTTAAAAAAGAAACAAACCAACTCGAATGCACTCCCACGAGGTTGTGTTTTTGCATATACCACACTGATAACGGAGGTTAAATATTATGCATCTCATTTTGAGCGCTATGTTCAAGGCCTATAATATCAAACACTTCCCCGGAGTATATTTTTCACAACCTCGCAAAAACAAAGCACAAAAAGACTTTTGTAACTTTCCACTGAAGTGATCATCAATGCGTTAAAGCAAAAAGAATCGTCACAAACTTTCACTTTTTACTTTGTTTTCAAGATACACCCATACCAGAGAGGTACCCACAAAAATTTTTTTCGAAATCTATTTAAAATCCGGAAAGCTCATCGGAGACTGCCTGCACACGGCTTGTTCAGTGAGCTCAGCACATTTCCTCATCGAGGAGTACAGCAGGTGTAGGGATAATACATCACTGACATAGCATTTTTGGAGTCCAAGGCTGGAAACGTACCAGAATTTTTTGCGGTTTGAGTTGCGGATAGTAAAAATAGCCAAAGCGGTTACATCCACAAAAGCACAGTAACAGTTCACACACTCCTGCTATTGCCTCATGATTTGCTGGAGGTGTAGAATGTATATCCAGACAGAGGCCGATTGAACGCAGAATATTTCGGCAGCTACTTATAGTTCTGGCTTATTAGCCCCCCGCACCAGGCATCAAATGTACACAGTCCCGCTTCAACCGGAAGGGCCATTTTTGAGCATGTGCACAACAGGCTCTACCCATCTAAATTGTGCATTTTCAGTGATGCAAATCAATCGCGCGCGTTTCAAGGCGAAAGCAGTCCGCAGACGTTCAGACACCAAGACAAGATGCGGCTGGGCACTGTCCCTTTTTTTGCACCGTAAAGCGTCTTTGTGAAAGTCTCTCTGTGAAAAGCCCTATAGAAATAAAATTTAATTGAACGGAAGACAACATCCAAACGGAGTGCTGAGCTTTTTAATTTATTTCCCACAACAAGGGGAGCACACCTCTAACCTCACACAGTACCATACGGCAATCCTGCCTCATTCAGGTGAGGCATCATCACACTGGGCTTCATGCTGAAAGGGTTTTCAATGGTCTTTCATAATGGACTGTGAGTGTGTGTGTGTGTGTGTGTGTGAGTGTGAGTGAGTGTGAGTGTGAGAGAGAGAGAGAGAGAGAGAGAGAGACACTTTTCCTAACTTGCAGAAACTCCATCAACGGTAGCAGAAGAGGCTATAGCCTATGTCAAGACAGCAGAGTACAGTACAGATTGCAAGTATCTGGTTAATGACACAGTTTTCATCTTTTTGCTCCATACCCCAGCACATCAGATTTTAAAATAAGGAATCCAAGGTTAAAATGCAAGACTGTCCATATTACGTGATTTATGTTGGACTTGCAGCCTTTTCAATAGCACCGCTCTCCATATTCTCACAGCCTGATCGGTACAGCTTCAATGGAAAAGTAGAGCACAGATCAGTCAGCCATCTTAGTTCTCAAATGCACACCCAAGTTCCTTTGAAGTATGAACATGGGCGTTGACAAAGAGGAAGCACCAATAACAGCGCAGGTGGTTCAGCAGCTGGAAATAAGAATCTCAGACACAAAGCGGCTCTGCTATAGCATACAAGATTAGCCTAAACCTCCACGAGTCCCAGCCTGCACCTGTCCCTAGGTACAATAGAATGTCATAAAAAAACCAATGGCGGTGGGAATTCTGCTCAGGAGAGCAGCAAAGAGGCTACCTGAAGTGCAAGGGTGTGGTCAGTGAGGGAGGACGAGGGGAGCGCGAAAAGCACAAGAAATCATTTAGATATTAAGCACCACACTAAATTAGCGACCACACTCTCCATTTCAGAGGCCCGCTCAACGTTCACCCGAAACCCTTACAAGAAAACAGCGCGAGCGGGATAGCATTCCCTGTGCGGCATTCTGTGCGCAAATAACAAAGGCGAAGATCCAAGCCCACGTTTGCTTGCCAAGTGGAATTCTAGCCTTGAGTCATACCCATACTAAAGAAAGCATGACACATTTTGAGTGCGTCAAAAGAACAGACCAGAGAAGAAGAAGAAAGAAGCAGAGGAGGGGAAAAAAAAGAGGGCTTAGCTGTCTGCTTTAATCCAAGATGGAGAAATGCAGCCTCAAATTACTCCGGCTGGGATATGAAAGGCGGAAAGCGGGGTGGCGGTTTCAAACGATAGTGCTTAAAATACAGCCCTGACCACCAAACCCATGAATGGAAAAGTTGTCAGGCAGCCCTTTTTAACCTTTTAAACCCAGGCTTCAGCATTGCTACTGTTGCTCCATCTTAGGAGTGGCACAGGTCTGCACAACCTCCAGTCCTTAGCTCATCTATAATGGACTCCAGGGGCATCAGTCCACAGGGAAGGGCGGCCTTAATCACCACAGCAACCCCATGCGCTCTTTACTGACTCGGTGCAGAACTGAATAACAACTCTTATCCGGTGCAGTTTGTCAAAATAATAAATAAATAAATTAACAACATCACATTTGTTGCCTGGGTGCTCAAAAATACTGCGTTTAACATTTCCTGGGAACCAGTACTCACAGTTTAGTCATGAAAGAGGCTGTCGAGCTCTTGCCGATATTTCGGAAGATCAAAGCCAATTCTGGTTGGAGCTTGTAGCGCATTGCATCAGGTGTCGAGGAGTTAAGCGTCGAAGGTTGCGGCAGATACCTTCAGCCACACAGAAGACTGGGGGGGGGGGGGTGTTTTGTGGAGACAGATTCGCACCCTCGACCCTCAGCCCGCAGTGTTCTGCCTGACGGAACAGCAGTGACGCATCGTTTGCAGTACAACAGAACTCTCCACGCTCCTCCAACCAAATTTCACCATGCCCTCGCACATCACCAAATCTCCGTGAAAGGCAGCCATTATCCCACCCCTGCCGCCCATTCAGAACATCATGTTGGGCCCACCCGCTGTACGAAACAAACGGCCCGGCTTTATACAGGCCCGGTTCTAACACACCTGATTTGCACACACAGAGCTATTCCACTACAGATCTCGCCCCCCACCAGTGAACCTTAACCCTCCACTTTCAAAACCACCCCCATGCCCTTGACACAGAGTAACCGACATTCCTGGCTATGAAACTCCAACTGAACACAGAACCATGGAGGGGGAGGCCAAAGGGAAAGAACTCCAGTGCAGTGTGTGAACTGAAACATGATCATTTCAGACAATAAATATTTACTGCGTTTCACAAAGTCCTCGCATAGCTAAAAGGAGAATAAATACAGCTTCTCATCCATAAAAGTAAACAGGTGTGGCACTTTTTCTGACTGACGGGGAAATTGCAGGCTTTGTGAGTGGATTAATTATGAATTTAATTACAGAGATTAGTCTTTATAAAATCACAGGCAGTGCCCCTTAATCCATTTACATTTTAGATTAATGGTGCATTTGATAATATTAATAAATGAACAAACACCGTTATCAGATCATTACAAGATTTTCCGAGCATTTTCTTCCGACAAAGCAGTAAATGCGAGTACACTGGTGCCTCCAACAGAACTAATTATGGTCTGGATATTCTTTAATATGAGACAATGCTCACTGAATTGGGGGAAAAGCAGTCATTTAACATTCAAGCCTGTATTGAAGTAGAACTATCCAGCAGCAAGCCAAGCAATTTCATTGGTTTGCATAAAACCGACATCAATTACCGGAACAGAATACAACAGAATTACAAACCATTAGAGACAAAGCCAGTTCAAGCTTATTTCTGTAAACTAGCCGCAGAAAGTCATTACAGTTTACCACAATGTGAAGGGAGCCCCAGATTAAGGTAACGTACTCGCTTTGGCCCGTTGACGTGAGCTCATTTTTCCTCACTAATAAAGGGAAAGATTAAGGTGAGGGGTGACCTCTTCACCGCCCAAACGAAACCCAGTGAAAGTTTACTGTGCCCAGCAGTCAAAAACACAAGGTGCATTATTATGGGGGGATACATTTCCAGTATCTACTCATTCTCCAACAAGATGGACCCTGTAAAACATGACCACTACTAAGAACAGAATGACTCAGATTCAGAGGAACTCCAAATGCTCAAGGAAGGTTTGAGCATGCTCAGAAAGACCATAGTATTGTTATATAGGAGGAAATTAAGCAAAAACCATCAGAGAAATCCACAGATAGCTGAACCTACTCCGTTAACAAACAATTTAATACACGTTCAAGGGATTGTTTAAACATGTTCTTGACCAAGGCATTAGGAATAGGACATATTTCATCTCCTTTCATATGGACTCAAACTATATCATAAGAAATTCCCAAAAAAGAACCAAGTGAGGTTGCTGTCATATGTCACTTTAGCAGGCCTGAACATCACAACTTTTCCACAGAGGATAGCAAGAGCAAATTCTCCCTATAACTGCAAACATGAGAAGCTTCAAGAGCCCCGGCTCCCAATGGGTGATGCAGAAATGCAATCCTTTGTTCCCATGAAGCTGACACAAGTAAACAGAATTATGTTTTTAATGGAGATATGACAAGCCCACGTAGGGTCATGGAGAACCACAGTTAGCAGATTAGGCTTAATCCAAAAATAAGGTCATCCTTAATTAGAGATTCACCACGCAAAAACTGAATTTATATCAGGAGTAATCTTAATCTGTGTCTGTGAAACTGGCCCACAGAATGCCACCTAAAATAAGACTAGATCCACTCTGTAATTGAAGCGGAAAAGTCTAACCGATAGCCGTAGCCATCTTAAAAAGTGCACATGAGGAAAGCCCACACGAGCAGATGTGGTTTCGAGTATAAGGCTGTGGCTGGACATTTTTTGTGACTTTGAAGAGAAGCAGAATCAAGCCTCTAAAATATATAACACAGGATTGGATGTACAGTGCTAAAAAGTGTGTTTGCCTACAAAAAATTTCTTCAGTTAATTGCTTATGTCATAATTAAATGTTTCAGATAATCCAAATAATTTTAATGAAAGCCAATATGAGCAAACACAAAATGCAGCTTTTAATTGATCATTTCTTTCATTGAAGGTATAGAGAAAATCTAAATTACCCAGGCAAAAAAAAAAATATTGGCCCCAGAACCAAATATCTGCTTGTGCCACCCTTGGTGGCAACAATTGCAATTACAATTTTTCAATGACTGGCAATGAGTTTTTTTGCATCATTGTAGAGAAATTTTGGCCCACTTTTCTTTGTGGAATTATTTCCATTCACCATACTGGAGAGTTTAAGGGTGAACAGCCTCTTTAAGGTCATGTCACGGAAGCTCGTTTGGATTCAAGTCAGGACTTTGACTTGGCCACTCCAAAACCTTCATTTTGTTTCTTTTGAGTCATTCAATGGTGAATTTGTTTATTTGCTTCATATCATTGTCCTGCTACATAACCCAAATGTGCTTCAGCTTCAGGTCACAAACTGATGGCCACAGTCGTCCTTCAGGATTTTCTCAATTTTTCTCTACTTCTCTACAAGGCCCTATTAATCACAGCAAGTTGCTTCGGTCAAGAGGGAGCATGGCTGCCCTAGACTATCACACCATCACCACTGTGTTCCACTTCTGACGCATCAGTTCACAGAGTACTTTCCCAGTAGTTTAGGGGGTAATCAAGATGTTTTCTCGCAAATAAGAAACCAGCCTTTGCTTTTATTTAGGTCGGCACTGGTTTGAGCCTTGCAGCCTTCCCATGAATACCATTTTGCCCGGTCCCTTTTCAATTATGGACTGGTGAACACTGATCTTAACTGAGGCAAGTTAGGCCAACTGTTTGTTATTAGATATTAGCATGGGTTTTTTGCAACCTCCTGGATGAGTCATCAATGAGCTCTTGCACTAGGAAGGATCATAACTGTTTCAGGTTTTCTCCACACTGGCTCTCACCTTGGTTCGCTGGAGTCCAAGAGCCTTAGAAATGACTTTGTAACCCTTCCCAGACTGATTAAATTGCAGCATCATGTGCCGTTTTTTTGCCCACTTCACACTGCCAGACAGGTAGGATTGAAGTGATGTTTAAATTCAACAGGGCTAGCAGTAGTCCTGCCTTTGCATCTAGTGAAATTCAATCCAATTATCAATTAAATTGTTTAGCGGCTTGAATTAGTTCCTAAGGGAGCAATTACTTTTTTTTTACATGGGGCAAGGTAGGGGTGGGTAGCTTTTTAACCTTCAATAAATGAAATAAGCATTTCATTTTTGTGTTTACTCACATTATCTTTGCCCAACATGAAAATTAGTTTGATGATCTGAAACATTTAAGAGTGACAAATATGGAAAAAATTGCAGAAATAAGAATAAAGGCAAATAGTGATTCATACCACTGTAAAACACTTTTGCTCTAGTTTAGTTTAGCCCTCTAAGTTTGTTTAAATTATGGAATAATTTGACCCCCCACATGCCCTTAAATGGGTGTCAACTCTTTGTAAAACAGATGTCAACTCTTTATTAAAAATTTTTTTTAAAAATTCATAAATAAAACAAACCATGAAGGGCTTAAGGCTGGCATTAAAATCTTTTAGAGTGTTTATATTGCTATTATTATTTCTTCTTATATAAAGTTCTCAAACAGATAAAGAGCATCAATGCTCATTAGATCAGCATTTAAAATGCTCAGCCGAAGTCATTCGAACAACTCCTATGAGATCTCACTCACGCTAAAGTAGGAATTGCCAAATCAGGCCCTGTAATCAAAATCAAGCCATAGTTTTCTTTTCTCTCAGGTAATTAATGTAACAATTAATGCTTTTGATTGGCCAGACTATCTTTACACCTGACTCCCAGGTAAAACGAGAGTGCAAAACCAGAATTCTCTGCCCTTGAGGTCTGCAAGTTGATGGCCCCTGCCTCACAGGGTTAAAGGTAGGGCCAGGACCTCTGACACATTCCTGCAGTTTATCATGTGTTATTACAAACATCAGCGAGCACAATTAATTATAAACACAAACCTTTCTCACATAAAAAAAAATAGAAAAATGGGCAGGAGTCAACAGAAAGAGGCATTAATATATTGTTAAGCTTGCATTTATGAAGCACATACAATATGCATCATTCTGGATGTATTCAGGTCCATAATTCACAAGATCTCTACTCACTTTGCCAGAATTTATGCAATGGTTCAAGATTTTTCATGTAGATGTGGTCCGCAATGACAGATAATCCTGATGAAGAACATAAACTCACTTAAGCAAAAAAACTTTAATGAACTACAAAACAAATCAAGATATGGTGCTGAAGATCATCAGGTCAGAGCTCAATCAGCAGCCCTTTTTTTTTTTTAGCACATTCATGAATAATTTCTGAATATATATTATTAATTAGCCCGCTGCAGTTGAATAGGTTATAATGGGCTATGGGTGATGAATAAAGCATGCGTTTATTAGCTAGAAATGATAAACTTGATCTGAATAATGGTTTGAAGATGCGGTGTTTATCCTATATTTAGTCAAAATCCTTCCACTTTGAGGAGGAATAATAAAAATATTTACACCAATACCATTAATGAAATATAAAGATGCCTATGAAAGTTTATTTTCAGACTGCAATAACATTACAGTGAGACAATGTATCTTAAATGAGACTATTTAAAGATGAGCTAATACTGAATTTCCTCCCTAAAATGATTTTATTCAAACAGTTCGGAAGCCTAATTATAATATTATTGTGCAATGTGAGCATTATGGAGTGAGAAGAGCCATACAGCACCTAAGATACAACTTCAGATCAGGGGGAGACATGACAGATACTTCAACCAGGTCACATATAAGCGGGCTTTTCTGAAGCTCAGATAACGAGCCGAGTTGACCTTGAAAATTCCCGACTCCTAAGCTCCACAACTTTATGCAGTGCACGTTTTCCAGTTAACAATTCAACTTTTATCTTCCAGGCAAATTCTTTTGTGAAAGTTTCTTCCTCCCGGCATTGCTTTTAATCATGCTCGCCGCATCTACCCGCACTCTCCGTTTTCATGAGCAATGATTGGAGGGGGCCGGGGGGTGTAGCCTAATGTCTACATTAACGCTGAACTAGATAGCTGTACAGAACACTTGCGATCGTGCACGTGTATAACCACAAAAATACATATCCAGACATTCGGTGCCCATTTTAAGCCATTTTTCTGGTAAAACTCCCACGGGCGATTTCTGCCCCATCACGTTAAATTCGAGAAAATAACTTGTGGAAGAAGTAAACACGTAAAACCCAAATAGTTCAATTCGAGAACGGGAGATCAACGAGATTTGCGAACGTGTTGTTCATCGTATCCGAAACCCTCCAAAGACTTTGGCCATCCGAGACTTATGAAGAAAAATCCCGTCTCCAGACCACGTCCAAACTTCAAAGTGTTCGCCACAAAGGATTGTTTAACATGTAACGATCTCTATCGGTTTTCCACGGGCGCAGCAAAGCGGGAGATAATCTTTCGTCATCGTGTCAAGATCGGCGACTGTCAGATCTTTCAAATGAATGATTTCCCGTACTGCGGAGCATGTTCCATTACATTACAAACTTACTATATTAATTAAATCAACAAGTGAGCATAAATAGTGGCCTATAGATTAATGACGATATATTTCTTTTTCAATACAAGAATTTTCTACACCTTAAAATGAAGACTCGATGAAGAAATTGCAACTTTATAAGTTCATATTATTCAGTTGTGTGGAAGCACCGCATTGCTTTGGAACACTATTATTTTCATTTCTAGAAAACCCCAATTTCACACAAATTGCATATCTTGCAAGTGAAACGTGCCCACGTTTATATCAGTCCTTTATTTTAGTGCGCACTTCAACTCACGAGTTTCTTTGCAAAACTAAGTCGCATGTTTTATTGTGAACTGAAGTTCACTGCTGCTTCCACAAGATAGAAGCCATCTTGTGACCACATAGCTAGCAAGCTAGTACCATCCTCACATAAATAGTGCCCCCCTCCCCTCCCCCCAAAAAAGTAGCACAGAGGACGATAGAAGTACCACGGACATTTGCACAATAATTGCACACAAAAAAACAACTTCATGACTTCAAACACAGTGGGCATTCTTGTTTAATAATACCTGCACGATTTCACCCTCCGCGCTGATAGTGGCTCCAGCTTTAGAGAATCGTCCTTGCAAACCTGTCGTGTAAGTATTATATTCTCCAGTGGGACTTGACTCGAATAACACCACTTCCACAAAGGCAGTATCCTTAGCGAAGACGGTTCCCAAAGTAGTGACCGCGAGGATCACCAATACCACTGAATCGGCAACGCAAGCTGACCCTCTCCTTGGTAAAATCATCTTGCCGGCTGGATCAGCGCTGATCGGAACATAATTTCCAGTTTTTTAATGGGATAAGCCCTTGGCTAGTGGCGGAATTAAATCTCAATGGGAAAAAGCGATTTTGAAGAAGCGCAACCTTCCCTGGATTGTGCAACAAAAAACTCTGGCGAACACTGAACGTGTTTATTTCACCATTGCAATCTTGTCACTTACAAGGCTAAGCGCACACACACTCTCTCTCTCTCTCTCTCTCTCTCTCTCTCTCTCTCTCTCTCTTTCTTTCCAACTCTACAAAGCGGATCTCCTTTGATCTCCAAACACGTGATTTTTTTTTAGTTTTTTTTCCCTTCCAAAAGGGTTATCCCCACCCACCGATCTTCCTGACCCTTTACTTTCCACTCCCAGCTTTCGGCTGCTGTTCCGCGCTTAAGGAGGCGCGAATACGCACGACGGGTCCGTCTAAAGAGACGTGCTGTACGAACTAAACAGTTTTCCCCATCGTGGCTGTCAGTGATTTCGTGTCCGCACGTCTAATATTGGTTCTTTATAGTAATATTAGTACATCATTGCATGACCAAGGTACCGGTATTAATGTAGCCTATGTATTACTACTGCTGATGACTGATCTTTGTTTCGACCGACATTGCTCCATTTGCCATGTACAAACTACATTTACAATGAAGAACTGTCGTTTATAAATGGCTGTGCCCTGTCATGCAGTATTTTCCCACAGTTTTCCAAATAATGTAAATATTATATTTTGGATGTAAACGACCTTAAATGAGAAGAACGCGCCTTCAAAACATTCTTCTGATCGAGCGGCCAAACTTTCAAACACGATTCGAAGCATTTTATTCTCCGCACTTACATCATCGCAGTTGTTGGGAATAAGCCCGCATCAAAGCACCGACACGTTTATTTGATACAGAGCAGCAAGACAGTCAATTCATTGTATCCGCATTGCGCAAGTGAACTAATTTCGTTTTCAAAAGGAAAGCATATTTTTTCAAAATCAGAACCTGATTTGTTCCCAGTATTCATAAACGTAATTTGTAGTATATCATCTGAACAAAACAAAAAGAACATAAATTTCAGCATAAAAAATATTTGAAGTGCATCAACATATAGTGTATAGAGGGTATTTATATCTGAGCAATGTGTAAGACTGCAGACATAACGCATGTACCAGCATGTAAGCATGTATACACAGTTTTGATTTATCTGATATTTTCTGACAAAGTAGCATTTTAAATTCGGTTCCACTGTCATATTTTAACTTTAATCTGTAGTTGCCCTCCGAACATAAACGTTCACAATCAGCAATGAGAGCTTTCACGGCCAACTTGCAGGCAATTCACCAACTTCCAAGTATTATTACCGTCCGTTGCATTTAAGAAACTATATTCTAACATGGACTCCAAAAGGCACCCTTTTGGAATTTTATTTAATTTTTAAATTTTCTCGTGTGAAACACGCGCACAATATATATATATATATATATATATATATATATATATATATATATATATATATATATATATATATAGGAATATATATATTTCAATCAGTCTTCAGTTCCTGGATGGCAAGTGTGCAAGCAAGTATAAAAAAAAAACTAATTCCTCTCTCCATAAAACAAAGATATATTTGTGTGAACAATAAAAGCCTTTGGACTTAGGAGCTCCTGGCTTGTCTTGCCGAAGGTCCTGTATGGAATCCAGAGATCGGAATGTGGAACGTATTTGTTTCATGGGGCCTGGCACAGAGCGGGCTCTGGACCAGCAGAACCATACTATCATTGTCTGAACGGAGAGATACATGGCGAAACAGAGGAAACTTCAGTATTTTGTGCCGGAGTCACGCTGCTCAGTCAATGTGTCTTAGGTTATGTACACAAGTACTGCTGTTACACTCTGAAGCGATTCAGATTGTATTTTCAGTACACAGTGGAATTCACAAACGGGTTTTGAAAACAATATCGTAGGCAATGGACGTTATTCAGAGGAAATCTGAAAACCAGAAATAAATAACTAAATAAAAATCCATGCTTGACTCGAAAAACTGAAAATCCAAGCTTGACTTAAAATTGTTTTCCAACTCCTAATCAGAAAAAAAAAACAATCTTATCACAAACTCAATTATAGCCTAATGCTCTTAACCCCTTAAACTCCAACTTGTCACTTAGGTTTTCCCTTTAGTCGGTACAAAGTCAGACTTTTTTCATATCAAGGACAATGTCACTTACATATTCTGAATGGGCTCGTTGCATCACTTTACTGAAGCTACATCAAACATATATTGACAGAAAATTTCAAACCCAAGATGCTATGTTTTTATAGCCTCAACATTACATCAAATGGAAAATATTAATTTCTTTTACATCATTTTTTACACATTTGCCATTAATTCAGCAATACATATTTTGGAGCATTTGGAAACCTTGAAATCTCCCTTAAAATTCAAGATAAGTCTGAAGTCCCACAAGTTTAAATATAGCAGCTGCATTTGATGGGGTTAATGGTGGCAGAGTGATGACCAGCGGATGTCATGCACTAGAATCACACTCATGAAGCCTATGAATAAGCAAGCACATACAAGTATCTTAAGGGACTCCTGAAAATAGATTGATGCACCTCTGAATCTTGAGGATTATGATGCCACCAGATGGGCTTTACTCAGTGATCTCTGGGCTAAGGTACGGCGCACCTCATTCCTCCAGATCACAGAACAGAGAGAAGAGGTAAGGGCTAGTGAGAGTTGTTAGGGGCTCAGGATAGATAACCTCTTGGCTGGTTCCTTGACTGGTTCAAGCCACTAGGGCTTGGCATCATGTCCTGTGTCTGGATACATGAAGTAGGGAAGTCCTCTGCCATTGGGCCATTGATCAAGGCCCTTAACCCAGATACTGCTTCTGGGGCTCTTCGAATTGCCTTCTCACTTCCTACCTGCAACTCCTCTATCTGGCGTTTCTCCTAGGCCATCCTTGAAAAAGCAAAGCATGTCTCCTGTCGACTTCTCTATTCAAACAGCCCCTTGTTATTGACTGCCATATTGAGGCTTCTACACCTTCAAAACTAGGCAATAATCACAAAAGTAGACATTATGTGACATTTATTTATTTCAGTCAATACCATACACTGGGTTATAACCGAAAAATAGAATTGTTGCGGAAGAATTGTCTATTTTAGCCAGGACAAATCAACAAGACTAATCTCACTTGTGTTCGCAGCTGCCGCTCCACACTTATCAAAAGCGCAAAAGCTATTTTTCCAGACGCTAGCATTCTTCATCTTCTTCTCAGCTATATTATTCCCATTAGTGGCACTCAAAACACATCAGACATCGACCAAACAATGACTTATGTGTATTTTTTTTCCCAGAGGAGAGACAAATACTACTTTGTTTTTAGAAAGATTAAAGAGGAATGCAAACTTACTGGACTCTTGTCAACCTAAAAAAGCACAGGCAGTTCGGAAACTGCAGTTCACCTTAGATTAGTGATGTAAAGCGCTCTTGGGCACCCGAAACTTCAGTAGGTTCAGCCCGCTGTCAGCTGGGGTGGTGATTATGAAAACCAACTGTGGGGCCTTTTTAGGTCAAGAATGCGGCACTCTTTAAAAAAACGTGGCGGAGCTGGAAAATGGTCCCCATATGTTCTGATTGAGAGAGTTTAGTTAGGCAAAACTGTGCGTGTGCGTGCATGTGTGTGTGTCTGAGCTCACATTTTTGTAAACTATTGAGGACCTTTTACAGTATGAACACTGAACTTGTCAGGACCAGCAGTCCCTATGGGGACCAAAGCCTGGTCCTAATACGGCAAAAACATCATTCCTGAGGTCATGGTTAACATTAGGGGCCAGGTTTGAGTTGAGGATAAGGATAGCTGTGCAATCTGTGTGTGTGTGTGCGTGTGTGTGTGTGTTTGTACGTGACTCTAACATATCAGTTATTCGCAGGATGTGTTTTAGTGATGTCATCCCAGGTTCCGGATGATTGTCTCCAAATGTGTCAGCTCCTCTCTGCCGTACTTCCTCCATGTTGCTCTCTATAGAAGTCTTTAAGCGAGGATGAAGGAGATCTGTCTTTTCCAAGTGACTGAAAAGGGGCTCATTAAAGCATAAACCCACCATTGGTAATTTGGGGGAGCCACGGGGAGCTCAGCCCACTCAAAATAGACCTGAACCCTCTGAAAGTAATGAAAGCTCAAGTTCTTTTGGGAAGGGGAGGGGGGTAGTTGAATTTACTAAATTAAAAGAGCCCCTCTCACATGACCCCCAATCCACCACTGATCTCAGGAACCCCACAGAAGCCAAAGCCAAATTCGAACATACAGCACACACGTGAGCATACAGAAATTTGCTCATGCTCCTATATGCAGTATCTCAGATACAGACACACACACGTCCACATACACAAACACAAGCACACAGACACACACCCATACACACAAACACAAATTCACAGATAGACACACATACACACACAAACACAAATACACAGACCTACACACAGACACACACACAACCACAGAACCTCAGGAAAAAGCTGAATATTAGTATCACTTCAAACTCCCTCATGATTGACAAATACAGCACAGCGCGCAGTGCCACAAACGCTCATCAACTGTCAGTCAGGCTCTTCCTCGGAAAATAGAATTCAATGAAATTACAAGCAGAGGAAACCTACCAGTCATTTCCAACTGACCCTTTTGACAACAACAGAGTATAAAAAAACAGCATATGCGGCGTTTTGGCAGGAGTGATATCTGAGATGGCAGGTGATGCACATGTGTAATGTTTTCAGCTGCAGCGCGATGGAATTCGAAGTAACTGGCTTTTTTTTTTTTTTGCGGCATTCAAGTTTTGCCGAGGATATGACCGTTCAAGAGGAAAGAAAACATTCCATCACTTCAAAGGACACCTGCATGTACGAGAATGATATTCTGGAACCGCTTGTGAAAAATTATGATTAAGTGGCCGTTTAGCGCATCAAGTCGCACAGTGGGAGCTCGTCTAAATCAAAGCTGACACAACCAGCACGCTTGAAGAAGGAATTACACAAACGGCTGACACTGTGTTTCCGTGCAAAGTCAAGTTTCACAGTGACTTACAAAAGCAGTAGCAAGCTGCTCGTACAGATAAACGGTGTGACTATTTGAGCAGTGCGGAAACCATAAACGTCTATAAAATTCGTAGGACATTTTTATTTGCCTGAGAGTTGTGGTTCAAAGTCCCTGATTTGCTGAGAGTTCAACTTTTAGTCACCTCCTAAAAGTCTCAAGGATGGAGCCGAGTTTGCCATCAAGATGGCTCAGAGAATTTTTCATAGCAGCTCTTATGCCACGCCATTTGGATCTAATAACCACATCTTGGCAACCTAAAATTGCATCAACAGTGTATTCCCTTGATCTATTTAAAGTGACCACAGTAGATGATTTTAAACAATATAGCTGTATGGTTGGCACAATTATAATTATTGTTATCGTTTTACTGACCCGGAATTTTTTTTTTTTACATGTTTCATATTTAGTATGGACAATATATTGTGACTAAAGACCTGTGTTTACACGAACAAAGCCACAGCTGGTGAATGGCCATGGTTTAAAAAATAATAAAACTTATAACATATTTCCCTCATTCATTACATGACTACTTTTTCATCAGTGGAAAACAAGAGCTGCACCATTAAACGAGATGCTGGGCCCTAATGCTCTCGACAGCATGTGTTTTCTGCCCCGACAGCAGTAAACCAGCACTAAGATGTTCCCATCTATGTCTCTCTCACTAATGACTTCACTGGCCATTAGAATAATGGGAAGATCAAATTACCGCATACATTTATGACAAGGCACTGCCACATTGCCCAGGTAAGTCCTGTATATGACGCAAGAGGAGGCTTTTAGCGTCCTTATTTGACGCCAGTTTAAAACGAATCCTACACCCTAACCCCTACCCCGTAACCTGAATCCTAAGCCTAAGCATCAAATAAGGAATGCCAAAAGCCTCCTTTTTTCATCACTTATCAGCCCTTGGTAAGATAGCAATATGACAAGTCGAGATGATATTATGTTGTCGTATAAGCAGTTTAACATTGGTTAAGATTTCACAGTTTTTCAGCTGGGGATGGGTGGGGTGGGGGGGGGGGGGGAAGGTCAGTGAAGCACAGATAATTACAAAGAAGACTTTTCTACCTCTACCCCCCCATCCAACCAATTATTTTCATTCTCCCACAATGCTACTTGTGCAACACAAGCCAGCCCCCAGAGATGTGTACGAGCGCTATTGCTTCACATGTGACAGACAGGGGAGATATGATTACAACACAAAGTAGCAAAGGACAGAATCCATTAGAATATCCTGTTCTCACGTAAAGCGTCCATAAACTGAATGAGCTCCATAATTTTTCGGACAAGAGAGACATAATTTTTTTTCCTGATCTGGCCATACAGTATTTTCCACAATTAAATGTGACCAATTAGCATGCAGATAAAGAGCAAATAGTGCACTTCGATAAAAAAGGGAGAAGAAGAAAGATTAAGAAAGCAGTCGAGGGAGTATGAGAGAAAGTGAAGAAAGAACAGTCGTGAAATGACCTTGTCTCTCTCACTGCTTTTCATAAAGTCATCAGACGCAGATGAGGCGTAATTTGATGTGGGCATACATGAAAGGGGAATTATGAATAGAAATTCTCGGAGCCTGTTTTTGGGAACCCAGGCGGCAGCGTTTTACAAATAGATTCCAAGCTGCGTTGGAGCAGTGGTGCGGAATGCTGATCTTGGATACCTCTGAGATTCAGATTTAGCATCTTGCTCTTGGAAGGAGTACTTCCTCCTTTTGGGTCTGGATGACCTTGGCACGGGACTGATCTCTGGACAGCGTGTTGCATGCCACACTGGACCAGTCTGCTTGCCTTTTGATCAATGACAGGTCACTGCACACATTTTTTAACATAAGACAGTGCTTTTCCCATTGGTGGCCTTGAGGGCCAAATGTGTCCCACTACAAAATACTTTAGGCCTTTTGACCATGGTGAATTAGGAAACGCACCAAAAATGTAGAAGTTGTGCCAATGTCCAGTTCATTTCCAGAAGTTTAGTGTACATCCAGCTGGTGACCTAAGTAATAATTATGGGTATTTCATCTATTTTGTTTATACATCTCCAAATCCTTTTTTATCTATAAAAAGGATGTGGAAAATGTCTGTCCCATGTACAGACCACCAAAGGATGCTGGTACACGACAGCAGTGCTGTGGAGGATATTCCTGCCCGATTAGGGTTTGTTTTTAACCTTTTGGAAATCACCAGCTGCTCTCCTGTACAAATCTTAAAGCCAATCATTTTTGTTATTAAAGAATGCATCATTCCTGAGTGGATGCATTTAAAATTTTATTGGGAATTTTGAGGATAGAATTTCATGCGGGAAAATCAGAAACACTGAAAATCAGGAAGATAATATTTTGAAAAACATTCTAAAGACAACTTATTTCCAAAAAGATAAATTTCTGGACATCAGGTGGATGCCAGACTGCCAATGGATGTATAAACTGAATGCTCTGTGTCCACATTTATGACCTCTTCATGACTGCTGTAAGGATTGTGCTTCACACACTGGTGACGTGCACGGTGAAGAGGAAGTTGAGGACTGGACTCAGGTGCAAGGATGGACTTGGTTGTATTAATTATGCCCTCTGCGCAGCGGGTAGGCTCACATGGAGCAATAGAAAACAAAAAGGAAACATGGTTCCTTAAAGCTGCTGGGCCAAGTCACGCGGTAACAGAGTTACAAAATATGTGTATTTTGTATCATAGCTCCAAAACTAAGTAAGATAGAGTTACAATTTAAGTTGCTTTGTGTAGGTCATCCCTTGTAATTCAAAAAACGAAATAGCCAATTTTGTTCATTTAATTTATTTTGGCTGATAACGGCAAAAACTGGTAGGTAACGGAGTTACAAATTAGTAACTCCGTTACCGATCAGTTTTTTTTTGCCATTTTCTAAAATAGAAAAAGGATATATAAGGAAATGGCATTCCTTATTTATAAAGTTAAAGTGCTGATATCAACAATAAACAGCACAAAGTTAGAGAATTAGAATATACTCGCAATATGCAGAGGGTAAATCTATACAAGACTACACAGGTATGTGGCTTGCGCGACTTCGCAAAGACTAAGTGCAAGGCTCGGTCTTACAAAACCCAAAACCAGTGAAGTTGGCACGTTGTGTAAATCATAAATAAAAACAGAATACAATGATTTGCAAATTCTTTTCAACCTATATTCAATTGAATACACTACAAAGACAAGTTATTTAATGTTCGAACAGGTAAACTTCGTAATTTTTTGCAAATATTAGCTCATTTGGAATTTGATGCCTGCAACATGTTTCAAAAAAGCTGGCACACGTGGCAAAAAAGACTGAGAGAGTTGAGGAATGCTCATCAAACACTTATTTGGAACATCTCACAGGTAAACGGGCTAATTGGGAACAGGTGGGTGCCATGATTGGGTATAAAAGCAGCTCCCTGAAATGCTCAGTCATTCACAAACAAGGATGGGGCGAGGGTCACCACTTAGTGAACAAATGCGTGAGCTGATTGTTGAACAGTATAAAAACAACATTCCTCAATGAGCTATTGCAAGAAATTTAGAGATTTCATCATCTACGGTCCGTAATATCGCCAAAAGGTTCAGAGAATCTGGAGAAATCACTGCACGCAAGCGACAAGGCCAAAAACTAACATTGAATGCCCGTGACCTTCGATCCCTCAGGCAGTACTGCATCAAAAACCGACATCAGTGTGTAAAGGTCATCACCACATGGGCTCAGGAACACTTCAGAAAACCACTGTCAGTAACTACAGTTCGTGGCTACATCTGCAAGTGCAAGTTAAAACTCTACAATGCAAAGCGAAAGCCATTTATCAACAGCACCCAGAAACGCCGCCGGCTTTGCTGGGCCCAAGCTCATCTAAGATGGACTGATGCAAAGTGGAAAAGTGTTCTGTGGTCTGACGAGTCCACATTTCAATTTGTTTTTGGAAACTGTGGACGTCGTGTCCTCCAGACCAAAGAGGAAAAGAACCATCCGTGCTGTTATAGGCGCAAAGTTCAAAAGCCAGCATCTGTGATGGTATGGGGGTGTATTAGTGCCCAAGGTATGGGCAACTTACACATATGTAAAGGCACCATTAATGCTGAAAGGTACATACAGGTTTTGGAGCAACATATGTTGCCATCCAAGCAACGTCTTTTTCATGGACGCCCCTACTTATTTCAGCAAGACAATGCCAAGCCACATTCTGCACGTGTTACAACAGCATGGCTCCGTAGTACCTTTTGTAAAAGAGTGCGGGTACTAGACTGGCCTGCCTGTAGTCCAGACCTGTCTCGCATTGAAAATGTGTGGCGCATTATGAAGCGTAAAATACGACAACGGAGACCCCGGGCTGTTGAACAACTTAAAGCTTCAAAAATTGGTCTCCTCAGTTCCCAAACGTTTACTGAGTGTCGTTAAAAGGAAAGGTGATGTAACACAGTGGTAAAAAAGCCCCTGTGCCAACTTTTTTGCAATGTGTCGCTGCCTTTAAATTCTAAGTTAATGATTATTTGCAAAAAAAAAATAAAGTTTCTCAGTTTGAACATTAAACATTGTGTCTTAGTTGTGTATTCAATTGAATATAAGTTGAAAAGGATTTGCAAATCATTGTATTCTGTTTTTATCTATGATTTACATAACGTGCCAACTTCACTGGTTTTGTAAATAGCAAAATACTACCACACAGTGGAAATGAACAACAGCTGAATGCGATGATTGCGGAGCTGAGAATGCGGCCCGGATCTTAATAGACCAGTGAGTCTAAAGGCTGGAGGCATGACCTTACAAATGCAGTTACTCAGGCCTTAGATTAGCCCAGCTGTGCACAACATCCATCTTTCCCTCAATACAAAACTGTCCAAACGTACCCCACAAAGGCCACAGTGCATTCAAGGTTTGTGTTTCAGTTGAGCATTATCATACATGATTCAACAAAGTACTCAATCTTGATCTTCAGTAAATACCTTCATAAGTACAATTAGGTAGCTTGACCATGTGCTAAAACAAAGACCTTTAAGCTCTACAATACTTTTTAGATAAGACTGCACCTTCCTGCGACCGAAGTTTTCTCAGCAGTTGTGACGGGAAAAGATGGTACCTTCATTACTCTCACATTTGGCAGGGCTACAATTAGCTGTCAATCACTGGCTTGTTGAAGCCAATCAGGAACATCTGCTCTGGTGAACAAAATGGCTTCCATCAACGAGTCCCCAGTAGATAGTGAACAGGAGCTCTGTGTTAATCATCAAATTCGTAGTCTCGCTTTCTTGTATACATCAGCATTTTACTGATGCTCTTTTCCAGGCAGGCGATAAGAGCACCAAGACAGCAACTGGAGTCCTAAATCAAATGACCTCACAAGCGATGATGATAGATTGTACAAGAGTCAGGCCATAACACACCAGTGATGGATAATACTTTGACCTCATATGAAGAGGAAAAGGGGAGAGAGGATTTTTCATGCATGTGATGGATTGACAGCCAGTCCCAGGCATCTTGCCTCCAACCAAATGCATGCTGGGAAAAGAATCCTTAAATCCTGAACAGGAATACATAAGTTTGAAAATAGGTTGATGGGAGGACATTACCAAGCATATGTTGACTATTCCAGATAATTTTTTTTTAGTCAGAGCATATTCCAAACATGCTGTAGACAAACTTCATGCCAGCATGGTTATCCAGATGGTTATCATTTACAGTATTCATTAAAAACACATAGGATTCAAAGCATTGAGAGGATATTCCAAATTAGAGTAAAGAAATGGCCGACTTGTTTCACATTTTTAATATTCCTGATAACACAAACATGAATGAGCATCCATAATTCAAATGATTATTTATGTTTATCGTCAACATGTCTTTTATGTGCATACTACTAAGGTCAATCCGACAAGAGTCCTTATGATTTAAAGACAACATTTTAAGTTCACCCCGGAAACTGGGCAAATTTATGCTGTGGGAATGTTTATGAGAATTTCTCTTATGTTTCCGGAAACTTCAGAGAAATAAAATGAGAAAGACTGCTGGTGGATGCGATTTTTTATCAGCACTCTGCGTGCAGGTTTCCTGACTCAAATAAAAATTTGCTGGCATGGATGAGATTTCCAGACAGCACTGGAGTAATGAGAAAATAGGCTTAATATTCTTTTGTTACGGGCTTAGTACCTTATCTTTTCCAGTACATTCCCCAAGGCATTCAGCAGCCATAGACTTTTCATCATGAGTTTACAGAGTTAAGCATGCCTGCTGGATAAACCCAATACTTTTGCTGATATCCTCAATGTAGCAGTAATGTTGCGACTTTAGAGTACTCAGCCTTAATCTCTTGAATAGTCACATAATCTATCTAAAATGGTTTTGTATATAGCTGCTGCAAATATGGTTTGCAATGATTTTTACGCTCACAATTTAACTGTGTCTAAACATAACATAACAGACAAACCTGGCTTGCAATGCTTGCATGAGTTTAGGTCGGTCAAAATAAATTACCACATTAATTTGTCTAACCACAGACCATCTAGTCTTAAAGACAAGCCTACAGATAACATCCAGTTTTATTTTTAAAAAGTACAGATTAAAATCAGTCTTAAATCAAGACTGATATAACTGAGTGAAAACTCCAACAGAATATAACTGATCCATACCATACCAATAGAAGATTCCTTTAAGTTGACTTATTCTAGGACACATTTCATTACCTATGAAAGGAACAAGACTGAAACACCCTGATCAGAATAATTCATGTTTTTTATAATGATGAGAAAGACTCAAAATAATGTAACTCGGTGAAATGCCAGTTCAATTTTTGCATGAACTTCATATAGTTTTTGTCTGCACCTGTTCACAGTCAGACTAACTTTGCTGTTTGACTTCTCATCCAGAGAAGGCCGATTATCAGAACATGTTCTCAACTCCCATCCTTGTAGTAGGGCTGACTCCACATTCACGGTCATAGGAGCTGATTGACAGATAGCAGCTAGACCGCAGGGCTCAGTTGGCGATAAATGGTTGCATTCTTTTAGTTCTACTCAATCAGGGTCTATCCGGGGCAAACCTTTTTTTTTTCTCTCTTTTTCAGGGAAATCAATGGCATGGATGGAGCTGGTGGGGGGGTGGGGCTGAGAATCGATAATGCATCCTTTTTCTCCACAGTCATGCCTCTGCTTCGCTCTCCATGTCCTAATCATGAATAATTTCCATATAATCTGAGGACTGGAACCGGCTCTGAATTACTGCAACCGTAGAATGCAGCCTTGCTGCAGTCTCCCTGGGAGAGTAAGATGCATTAGTTTAAGAATTCTGTTACATACTGCAATGAAATTGTTTTCTGGTCATTAAGGGAACATATGTAATATGTCACATTTAAAGACAAGTAGTACCATAGCACTCAGTTCAAATTGTAATGATGAAGATGTATATGAGGACAAATGCTGTGAGAAAAAAAATCAATTAACATATAGTACTATTTGTAAAGATTTGTGCAGTGACACAGCTGTGCAGGGGCGTGTTTCCTGAAATCACAAATGCTAACTTACAAAGTTGGAACCATTGACTGTGAATAGATGAACTATGTAAGATGCTTCTGGGAAATTCACCCCAGACGTACAACACTAAGAAGAAAAACAAAATGTGCCACAGTTCAAATAATTATGGAGAGCATTGTACAACCCCTGGAAAATAATGGAATGACCTCACTGAGGATGTTCATCCAGCTTTTACTTCACAGCAAATACAGATCACAGATGTAACACAAAGCTATTTTTTGCAAATAGTCTTAAGATTCAGGCTTAATGAAGCATACCTCAAACCAATTAGATTAAATTACTTTAATTAACAGCATTTTTTTCATTATCAAGTAGAGGAAAGAAATATGGAATCACACAGTATTGAGGGAAATAAATGATGACGTTACCTTGTAAGTGTCATTTCTAAAAGAAATAACACCATAATCAGAATATGGAAATTAGTCAGCAGTTAAAAGAGAGTGCTCAAAAATCATATGAAGGTGTTGGACTAGGCTAATTGAGAGGAAGCATTGCACCAACAAGAGAGCTGGAAAATGAAACAATGGAAAGGATGTTAAAACTGCTCTAAAAAGGAAAGTAACAAACAATGTTGGTCCTTCTCAGTCATCTTTGTCTAAAATTTGATGGACGTTGAAACAAAATGGGTGGGTTATAAAAGGAAAACATACAGGTAGACTATGGAAGATGTCAAAGCACTAGGACAGAAAACCCAACGCAAAATGCATTGGACATAGAAAATGCACAACCAAACCAATAAAAAACAAGCAGGCAGTAACAGGAATCCATGTTTTTGGCAGAACTGTAAGAAATCGGCTGAATGAAATGCGATTTGTATACAGAAAAGCCAAACAAAAATCACCACTTACACCTAAACTGAAGAAAGCAAGGTTTCAGTGGGCTAAAGAGAAGCTATCATGGAGTGTGAATGATCGGATGAAAGTGATATTCAGTGATGAATCTCAAATTTGCATCGGCCAAGGCAATGATGCAGGAGCTTTTGTGTGGCGTCGGGCTAATGAAACATTTTGTATAAAGATGACTGCTTGAAGAAAACAAGCACATTTCCCATTCTTTTATGAAATGGGGTTTCATGTCAGGTAAAGGACCAGGGGAGATGGTACTATGTACTTTTGAAGAGTACATTGAAATTTTGGACCATTTTCTGATTCCATCTGTAATAAATAAGTGGAGTGACAATTAAGTCATTTTTCAGGATGTTGATGCATTACACCACAGAGCAGAGGAATATCAACTCAATGACATGGGCAACAAACCATCAGGATCTCAATCTAAGATCCATTTTACTCCTGGTATTAAAATGCGCTTTTTGTGATCGGACTGCAATCGGATAGCCTTTGACCACATATACTCACCCCTGGTATTAGCATGCATCTCCGGCCTCCACATTGCAATCCGAGGGTGTTTCTGTATGCGGATCGGAGATACACTCGCATTTACACTTGTGTTCAAAGTGGCCAGAATCCGTCCCTGACCACCTCCAGAAGTGGTTTGAAAAATCGAATCACAATCCGTCCTTAATGCATTTTGAGAGCATTTCCGCCTGTACTTTCATGAGGTCAAGCACTATTCGTTTGTAATCGGATCTCGAAAAACAAATTTTAGTACCAGGTGTAAAAGGGGTCAAATTGAAAATTTATGGTGGAAATGATTTTTTTTTATGTCCATGACAAGGCCCAATCCTGCAAAGCCGATCTGTCAACAGCTATTTGAGAAAACTGGAACCAGCCTGATGGGGAATATTGTTTTTCATTAGTGAAATCCATGCCTCAAAGAATTCAGGCCATCTTAAAAGCCCGAGGACTAATTCTGATTTAATTTGTTGATGATTCCATAATTTTTTTCTCAAGCTAGTGATTTCATAATTTTCCCTCAACTTCATTATGAAGAAAAAAAAATGTTATTAATTAAAAAAACTTAATCCAATTAGTTTGAAGCATGTTTCATGTAGCCTGCCCTGAATGTTAAGCTAATTCACTCAAAAAAAAAATGTGTCATATCTGCGATTTGTGATGAAATAGAAAGCAGGATAAACATCCTCTTAGTGCAGTGTTTCTATCACGTTTCAGCAGGGGTTGTATTTCAGTTAGCATTCCTCATTATTAATGAGGGTTTTGATTGTGAACAAACTATTGGTCCAGACAGCATTTGAGTGTTATGGGAAAAACCTAGTAAGTAACGAAAAGCTGATTCCAAGAAAAAGACAGAAAACTGTATCCGTCAGGGGTTAAGCTCTGACAATGAAACTGAAATGGTAGTTATTTGTTCATTACATAAAAAGAGATATTTATGGAGGAATTTTTTTTCTTTTTTATTAGTATCCCTGGCAATATGACTTATGAAATTTTTCCATCTGAAAATATAAAATGTCAAATCTCAGAATGATGGACAAAAACCTAACGATTATACAGCTGCAGTGGCATTTGACAGTTTTTCAGTGTTAACTCCACCATCTAATTCCCTCTTCGAGCCATTTTTCAGTCGTTATTAGCAAGTGAATTACTTGAATTACGAATTCTGACCATGAATGTCCTGCACATCCAATACTCTGCATGGGGACTTACCTCACAGATCAGATAATATAGGTCTGCTGCTTCATAACTGGCAAATTCACTGACCTGGTTTTATCATTAAAAGATAGAAAATTTTAAGTGGAAGAATCAAGGTAGATCAACTTGCTTGATTTTAACTTCACAACTGATTAAATACTGACGACTTGCTTGGTTTTGCCCAGGAAAAAATAAGAAATCAATGATTATTTTTCATGTATCTTACTGTAAATGATGAGGCAAAGCCTAATAAGTACAAAAATGGTCCTAACTTAGTTTCAAAATTAGACTATTTGATAGGTTTTTCTATAAAACTCAAGAGCAGCATCTGAGCAAATTTTCAATTTACAAAAAAAAAATAAATACCAGACTAATTTGACAGTTACATAATCCATATTGTTCCATGCAAACTGTCAGTAGGTTATACCAGAGGTTTCATAAAAGGAACAGTTCTATTTCTGGTTTTCATGCCAACATCTGCCATCAATTGTAGATTAAACATATTTTCCAGCTGACACGGTAGCAACATTTCTTGTTTAGGGCATAAATAAGTTAATGTGTCCCTGTTTGATTAAACATTTTACTGTGATCTAATCGACGAGGCAACCAGTTTTGGCTCATTCAGCCATAGATATGAGGGGAAAAAATGCACCTGCCCGTCAGGAGTGAAATCGTCAAACTCTGGATGAATCTACAAAGGCCAAAGCTTAAATCGACAAGTTACTATGTAAAAGCAGCCAACAATAGAACTAGTTCTGTCCTAAGTTGCTCATGAAAACCAGTATGGCATTTTCATCGCTATGTGCAGCTCAGAGTCAGTGGCCCATGTTCTTTTTTTAATGTATCCTTACTGTATTCCCAATATGCGCCTTAAAAGAGTAACTCAAGCAAACAGTGATTTGTTCAACTCAGCCACTGATAGCAGGAATGTGTAATGTCATCATTTTAGATTGGTTAGCTGCAGTCGCAAGCATTTTCAAACAACTCTGCGGCGGATTTCTGTATAGTACTGCATTGCAGTCATGGCACCAAACAGTCGAGTAAAGCAATTCACATGTGGGTATGTCAATGAAAATGTGTCCTTTTTCAGAAAAATCACAGAACCCAGGGCTTTTAGAAATCAAGCAGTCAATTGATAAATATCTGGCTCATAATATCTGTTTTTGCTGCTTTAATTATACTATTCATAATACACTTGCATAAGACAAATGTAAGAAGCCCTCTTCACTGTATAATTGAAGCACCTATTACTAAAACCCCATAAGTCATACTTGACTTGACTTGACTTGACTTGACTTGTGGGGTTTTAGTAATCAGTGCTTCAATTAGAATATCACTTAAAGCAAGCACCAAATGTTTAGTCATAATGTTGTGTCTTGTAAAGGCCCTTGGAATTGGCACTATAATGGCTATGAAGCTTAAATTCAGTCAACAAAATCTGAGGGTGACGGGATTTGCATCAACATCCAAAGACAAAATAAGAATATACCCTGGAAAGTGAGTCGAGGACAAACGGGGACATGTTTTTCTCATGTCTTATGTCTTATTATTATTATTATTTTTACCAATACTGCTCTCTTGTGGTAGAGTAAAATAATTGCTTTTGCCATTACATTGACTAATAGGAGAGAAGGGTATTAGGAAAGTACATGGCTGTAAAATTCCCGAAGCAACCGCTTCCCGCCAAGTCCATTGCGAAAACTTCTCTCTTCTATGAAAAAAAAAACAAAACAAAAAACACCAGACGCTCAAATCGCCTCGCTTTGATAGTTTGAATCAACTCGAGGCTTGAATTCAGGAATTTCTTGTGCATACAAAAACAGACTCAAAGCAGATCTTTTGTGTTCTCAGGCTGACCCCGCATCGCCACATTTCATTGTGATCAAAGCATTCTTCTTAGCCCTTCTTTGCTCCCAGAAAGTATATTTATAGAAGCCACAGTAATCACAATGTGCAAAAATATATGCCGGTGTCCAGTATGTAAAATAGTTCACACTGTTATAAACACAAGCTAGATAGCCCTTATGTGTTTATATATAATTTCTGAGGTATTTGTCGATGTTGCAATAAAGGGCATTTGAAAACCAATTACATATTTTTGGACGACTGAATCACATTAAATGCAGACTGTTTAGAAGTCTGAAGTTTGTGGAGTGACATGTCTGCTTTTCATTAAACAGGACAGATCTAAAATGTACCACAGAGACAAAGAGATGGTGGCTGAAAATGGAAAATTTGTAGCTCTGAGACGTCAGCCATGCATAGCTGCTGGCATACTTTGTGAACACATTGCTGAGTCCATAAATTATTGATAAATCATGAATCATGAAACATTTTCCATACCTAAATACACTACTTGCAAACTGTTATGGACTATTAATGGCACGTAGCTAATAACACCCTTTTTAAATTCAACTAGAATGGAATGAAAGTGACAATTATGAACATTGATAATAGGCACGAGAGAACTTCACATATTGCTAACCTGGCTGAGACCTTGAAGAACACATGAGAATTAATATAAATAACGTGAAAAATGAAATATGAAGATGGTCTGATGAGAGAGCTATAATAAAATTGCATTGCTTTGAATGAGAAGCTAAAACGTTGTCCTCATTTACTCAGATGGCGATTGACAGGGCAAGCTGTAGACAGATGGGGCCCGAGGCAACTGGCTAAATCCCTTGTGTCTAGAAATGGCTTTGGTGCTCACATACTGCCAACAAACCACTGCTTTCTAATTGGCTTTGTGTAGGACCCACCTGTTTTCTCTTTCTTTGGTTTTTCACCACAAATGACATCAGAGCGCTTAGGTTTGTGTAAAATAGTCAATCTAATAAACCAGAGAAGCAGATAATTGAGTTGTTGAGGGCAGAGAGACAGAGCAGCTCTCAGCCACCCGAGGCAAAGACACTAACAAACACTGACTCATATGAGGCAGAGAAACAGATGAGCACAGACTAGTTTGAGGGAGAGAAACAGATGAGTACCAACTTATTTCAGGCAGTAGAACAGATGAGTACCAACTTATATGAGGCCAAGAAACAGATGAGCTCTCCCACAAATGAAGCGGAGAAATGAATGAGCACTGACTTGCGGTGCAGTGAAACTGATGAGCACTGACTCATGAGGTAGTGAAACAGATGAGCTCTGACTCACGAGAGGCAGAGAAACAGATGAGCACTGACTCATGAGGCAGTGAAACAGATGAGCCCTGACTCATGGGAGGCAGAGAAACAGATGAGCACTGACTCATGGGAGGCAGAGAAACAGATGAGCACTGACTCATGGGAGGCAGGGAAGTAGATGAGATCTCTCTCGGATGAAGAAGAGAAATAGATGAGCAATGGCTCATATGAGACAAAGAAAAGAGGAGCACGCAATCATCACAGTCATACAAGCCTATGAATCAGACAAGCACTTGCTCATATGAGCTAGAGAAACAGATGAGCTCTAATATTTATGAGGCAGAGAAACAGATGAGTACTGATTTACATGAGGAAGAGAAACATGTGTCATGTGAAGTCATGTGAGGCAGGGAAACAGATAAACACTCATATGAGGCTGAGAGACAGACAAGCAGTCACTCAGATGATACAGAGAAAGATGACTCTCACTCATGTGAGACAAAGGAACAGACAAGCATATGCCCATATGAGGCAGAGAACCAAATGCACACACACACTCATATGAGGCCGAGAACCAAATGCACACACACACTCATATGAGGCAGAGAACCAAATGCGCACACACACTCATATGAGGCAGTGAAACAGAGAAGTCACTCATTTGAGGTAGAGAAACAAAAGTAACTCATTTGGGGTAGAGAAACAGGCAGGCATTCATTCATATGAGGAAGAGATGAACAGGTGCACTGACTCTTATGAGGCAGGAAAACAGGTGAACACTCTCTCATATAAAAGAGAGAAAGAGACGAGTGTAATCTCATGGGGCAGAAGAACAGACGAACTCTCATGAGGCAGAAAAACAGATGAACATGCTCTCATATGAGGCAGAGAAACAGACACACACTCTCATATGAGGCAGAGAAACAGACGAACACTGACTCATATGAGGCAGAGAAACAAACACTCCCTCATATGAGGCAGAGAAACAGACGAACACTGACTCATATGAGGCAGAGAAACAAACACTCCCTCATATGAGGCAGAGAAACAGGCGAACACTGACTCATATGAGGCAGGAAAACAAACACTCTCTCATATGAGGCAGAGAAACAGTCGAACACTCACTCATATGTGGCAGAGAAACAGACGAACACTGACTCATATGAGGCAGAGAAACAAACACTCTCTCATATGTGGCAGAGAAACAGTCGAACACTCACTCATATGAGGCAGAGAAACAGTCAAACACTCACTCATATGTGGCAGAGAAACAAACACTCTCTCATATGAGGCAGAGAAACAGTCAAACGCTCACTCATATGAGGCAGAGAAACAGACGAACACTCTCTCATATGCGGCAATGAAACAGACAAACACTCACTCATATGAGGCAGAGAAACAGACGAACACTCGCACATATGAGGCAGAGAAACAGACAAACATTCTCTCATATGAGGCCGAGAAACAGACGAACACTGACTCATATGAGGCAGAGAAACAAACACTCTCTCATATGAGGCAGAGAAACTAACACTCCCTCATTTGAGGCAGAAAAACAAACACTCTCTCATATGAGGCAGAGAAACAGTCGAACACTCACTCATATGAAGCGCAGAATCAGACAAGCATTCATTATATGAGAGAAACTATCTGCCAGTCATTTGAGATGAGGGAGCAGATGAACACTCACTGGTCTTATTTTGCAGAGCGGCGATAGCTGAAGCCAACCTTTTACACGGCTAATTTGCAGGATGTCTGACTTTCCAGCCATCTTAATGACGTCTAACTTTGTTTGGAGTATGAAGCCATTTTGAGGCACTTGTTTATAGCTGCCCCAGATGCAGTCTGTTTGTCATCTGTTCTACAAGAATTAGTGCAACAGTGACAGGGGAGCAATCATTTCAGGACTGTCTATCGAGTGCACCAAAAACCTTATAGGATTGCAAGATGTGGCAGCAATTCAGAATATAAGGGCAAGTATACAAATAAATTTTTCATGCATTCAAATTTAAATTTATTTATTTAGATATTTATTAATGCACCGTCGAAAATATAAATTATAGAAGAGTGGCGGATTTGCCGAAAACATTGCGATGAGTCTTTTTAGATTCGATATATCCATTCACTGTCAGCAATCAAAACACTGAGAGGGATTAGAGTTCAATGGAACTACACAAGTTCTGATTTTGAATTCTTGGAACATTCTGGAACAGTCACCACCTGCTGTCCGCTGGCATCTGATTCAAACAGGCTGTGCCCCATTTGCCCGCAACAATTTTAAATATACAAGCAAAAAGGAAACATTGGGGGGAAGAAACTACTGAGCGCAGTTCCTGACTCATTACAAAATAGAAATACAAATCCAGATTTGGGCACATTGAGTATGGACTCACAACTGGTTCATACCTCTGACAAGCCTATTATTATTTGCATGCAGAGTGTTGAAGCATATTTAGTACAGCTCTCACCCTCTGATGCGAGTATTCGACGTCATGGAGAAAACATCTCCGAATGGAGGGGCAGGGGCCCCTAATTGCTTTATGTAATAATACGCTGTAGTGTGTGGCACTCTAGGGGGAACCATGAATGCAAACTCTGCCTTGCTCATCATTTCTTTCCTTCATTAAAAGCATACCGTCAGCACGTCTGATACAAAGAGACAATTCACAGAGGGAGTTCTAATTTATGTGCTCAGAGCCTACTGATGTGCAAAGCCCACTTTCAAATTGCTCTTTCAGTATTTATAGAAACTGAAACACCCTTGCATTTCCTTGTCTGAGTCGCTGCACATTAGATGAACGATAGTTCTGGAGGAGACTGATCAGAAATGTACTTTAATCCTTTAAATCTCTGTTTTTTTTTTTCTTCTCAATATTATAACGTATTCTTTTCATGGTCTACTGCTGACAAAATTTCAGCCCACAACTCCCAACCCTCGGCGTACATTTTCTTGGACAAAGTGTGAATCATTTTTAAAGGTTCTGCTCTGTGCGCCTATTTTTATAACGCTACACCTTCTGAAATATGTTAATTATTCAGAATCCAAAGCTTGTAATGCCAAGAACTGTCCAGGCGAACCCCACCCAATTCTGTGAACACCCGCCCCCCCCCTCCTCTCCCTTTGGGTAGCGCTGGCTTTGAAGTGCAGATTATGGAGAGTTATTTTAATGGGCCTTAATGCACCAAAGAGCGACGTCGACAGCTGTCTCCTGGGTAAAGGGGGGTCTGGAGTGAGCAGCCCTTTCTTGACGGGGCTGTATAGAGCAGGGCCGTTCAGCGCTTCGCTGCGAGTCAGGACAGGTATTCTCCCACAGAGGAGGGGGAGGTTAACAGAAGCACACAGGCATTCTATTCATCTAAAGTGCAGCTATTGTTGCTGATAAAGTCATTATAGCTACATATAAATACAGATCACTGCCGAAACGAGTCATAATGTTGGCTCTGTGTGTACATATAATTTTTTATGCTTCTTTTTTGGCATTAATTAACATTGGAGAGCGCGAAGAGCCGTGAACTTAAAAAGTAATCGCTGGGGTTAAGTTGTACATTTAAAACCCCAAAACTCCCCTCCCGATTTGCGATTTTCACAGCTCCTTCGGATAATAAATGTTTGACCCCTCCCCAGGATAGCTAAGCAGCTCCGCGCCCCCACTCAAGAACCAAGCAAGCATTTTCCCTCCAATTCACATGAGATCCCATTTATTTTTTTATGGAGTCAAACAAGCGCATGGCCCCTTTGATTCCGGCCAAGGTTTTCAGCCGGTGAGATGTTTGGGGGAAGTGTCAGAAACGCGAGCCCCAGCAGTTTCCCCGGGAGATGCGGCGTTACGTGTGCGTCTGTAATTGACCTTAAAACTCGCTCAAGGGAGCTGTGTTTTTAAAAGTCAGCTCATCATGACTCGTGCACTGAATTGTGGGTAACCGATACACAGTCACCGTAATGTGACAACATGTGGAGTCGCTTCTCGAGCAGACAGAAATGCAGCAACAAAGAACTGGCCCCAGGGCTTAACTACACCGGGATCAAAAATATGGCTCACGCAAGCTGCTCGCTATAACAGCGCTTCTCTCATGAGCTCAAAGACCATAAGAGCAATAAATAAAAATGATGAAAGGAAATGAAGGTGAAGAGGCGGATGAGGAAATTGTGTTGGGAAAGGGAGGGATGAGAAAACCTGCAGAGAGCAAGCCTACATTAGAACCTGATGTTGGTTTATCTTGTCTCACCAGCCAAAGCACGCAGAGCACAGGTGACTGGCCCATGATGACCATTTAAATTACTATGGCAAGGGGATTCAATTTAATTCAATTTTATGTGTACAGCACTTTTTTCCGCGAAATACCTGCCGTATGGATTCCTTAGAGATAAACAGCTGGACAGATTCTGGCCTAAGTCACTAAAACACCTAAATAGGCAAAAAAAAAAATAAAAAAAATGCTTGTAACGGAGAGTAAATGGTGAGGTGAGGAAAAAAGAAAAATGGCTTGTAGGAAGCTCAGGTGGAGCCAGACATTATCGCTCCCTACATGCAATATACTTACATTTTGACAGATGCCCTGGGCAGCACTATACAATGCTTTTGCGATGCTTTTGCCCATAGTATCCGCACAGACTTCAATTTAAAGCCAACAACGCCAGTATTCGGTAAGTAAAGTAAACATGACAATAACATGTTCTGGTTTAGGCTTGGGCCCATTACTTTGTAACACTGAAGCAACCGCTCTTACCAACACAGCACTACTCTCAGGCAGACAGTTTTCCTGTGACGTAGTTGACAATGTGAAAGTGTGTATTTCAACTTAAACCATGATCTTTTTCCAAACCTTATCAATTCCAAAACCGTAGATCAATTCCAAGTAGTGTTGTTGCTTTAACCTTACCAAGTAGCTTTGGTACTTGTGGTGCCTAAATCGAGCCATTGGGTAAAATGATGATGCCAAAGGACTTTGTATTGTATATTGTAAGAACATCACTGAAGCCTCACTATATGATGATTCGTGATGAGAACAAGTTAGTGGGGGACCCCATCCTCCTCTGGCAGGCTAAGGTTTTATTGTGCAAATGACTTCAGTCCCAGTATACAGGTGAAAAAATGTATCCAGATGGGAAAGGAGTAATCGGTTAAAGGAGTTGTGTTGGAGCACCTGGTGTGACCAGGAGCTCCAAGAGGTGTCCATAGTGTGATCAGGCATCAGCTTGATGAATGAGGCTGCCGTCCATACACTCAGAGTAAGGGAGAGAGAGGAAACCATGGGGAAAATGTCCAGCACTGTAGACATCATCATTTTACAGAGTGAGATGCAATCCCCTCATATTATCATCATTTGAGTTTGAATTTACAACCCTGAGATGGCAAGCTCTGATCATGCAGGCAAGGACAAGGTCAAGATCCCGCCCTCCCTCTGTATCTCAGCCCCGCAAACAGTACAGACATCCTGCTCACCCAACACCAGGGCTGGGTTCAATTACTTTTTTCAATTACATTTACAGTAATTGTAATCAATTGCTGTATTTGTAATTTTATTTTAATTGATTCTCTTATTGAAAAGTAATTGTAATTGTAATTGAACATTCTGTCCGGAAAGTAATTGTAATTAATTACAATCAATTGTAATTGAAAAAAGTAATTGAACCCAACCTTGCCCAACACAAACACACTCAGCACCACACAGTCCTCTCCAGTGACCAAAATTGTTGCCAACCCCACTGACACCATTAGGGGAGACATAGCAATCCCAAATTGATTAAAATAATCAGAAAAGGCAAACCTCGTGGTTGACCTCAGGGACTGAGTGCCACAGATGATGTATGAATTTCCTAAACACTGGCCACCAGTATTATGTCAGCCTCCCTTGAAACTAATGATAAATCTAGCCCAAATAGCGCAATGAATGCATACCCAGTGCTCTCAGTTACATATACTAGGTATTCAAAAAAAAAATACATAGATTGAATTTAAATGTGTCCTATAATGACATAATATGCACTACATCTTAAAAAAAAAACATAATCGATGGGATTCTCCATAGTTCGTACATTAAATGCACTATATACAAAATAAGAACAGGATTTCAGGAATCCCAGCGTAAGGGGAACAAGGCATGACAGCAGATTTGCCACTCATATATTCCTAAAATCATTTAGCTCTTGTTGCAGTACTGGTGACTTATGTTTTACTATTGCCATTATTTTTTATGATGCAAAAAAGACGTCAAAGCGTCAAAGATGGCAAAGCTTCCTTTAGCGATGTATATCGAAGCTTGCTCAGGTAGTGTCGCTACATGATGAGTCGGGATGAGAATGTGTTGGATTTTTAGATCATCTTATCGAATGCTGACTCAGAAATTTGAAGGGAAAAAAAAAAAACCTTCTCTTGCGAGGTTTAAATGCTCTAGTAAGCATGTAAATTCAGCATTTTACCTTGCACAGCTGACAGCTGGCTTAAAGTGCAAATGCTCAGGTTATTTAAGGTCATCTAAACTGGCATCCCAATGGGCCTTTTGGTCTGTTTTTTAAAACAACCTTAAAAACCAATGACTGATTTTTAACTCAGGAAACCTTGATGAGGCGAGGTGAATTGCTTTAATTGCCAAATGTAGTGTTGAAAAACAGGGCTTAGACCAGCACGCCTGGTGGCCCTTCCCAGGGTTCAGAACCCTGCCCTACCAAATACCAGCGAATTATAAACAGCAGTTTTTTGGGTGGCGAGTTGTACTTGGCTGTACATTTGTTCTGGGATGAAAGGTCTCAGCTGATAGGAGAAGGGTCCAGCCAATCACTGACATGGTAGCCTCCCTGTGCCAGCTGGATTGTCAGGCTTTTACCTTCAGAACATCTGCATACTGGACCGGGCTCTGCAGAGGCCAGGGCTGATATTTGGGTTTGACCAGGGAGAGAATCAGTATCTGAATTAAATAATTTCTAATTCATGGCAAGGTGAAGAAAAAAAATACAAATTGATAGGTATGCTACTGTATATAATTCTGAATTTATCTCACTGTGGCAATGTAATATAAAACACTGCAATATCTGAAATCAGCAATGATGAGAAAATTCTCATCTAGCAAAAGAACTGAATCAAAAGATTTTGCTCTTACTAATGCATCTAGGTTTTTCAAAAAAAAAAGAGAGAGTAAATTTAGTGTTTGCGCTGAAATCCTAAATTATAATATGCAAAGATATGAAAACTAACAAGCAGATAGTCACATATTTTTTATTGTGTTTGCATGCCCCAAGAAAACAGGAATAGTGAATGGGACCGCCTCTATTCGTGAGAAGAAATGGAGCCAAATGGCAGCTGAAGTGCGTTCCAGATGAATCCTCACGTGATGACTGTAAGAATTCTCCTAAGCAATGCACAAAGCAGCAGGAATAAGGACAGCTTCCTGCTGAAAACACAATCTACTGTCTTCTCATCAATTTGGTAAAGTGATGACAAGCACCTGTTCTCTTTTTTGAATCATACGAAGCTACCTTCACCGCTTAATCATTTGTTTCATTACATTACATTTAGCAGACGCACTTATCCAGAAAATTTCATATAAGAGGTAAAATAAAGGCTCAGCATCATCCATGTTCCTGATGCATCATTTCACCCCGTCGAATATAGTGAGAACCGTAATTCATAATACAGTACTTATACAATTTTTTTGCTCTAGCTCTGTATTCTAGCTCTTTTGAATGACAGTGTACCTTTTATGTACTCAGCAACAAAAGTTTCTGTGACACCAATATTGTTAATTATTTTTCATAACGCAATTATGAAATTGTCATACATGGTGATATCAGACTGAAACAGTACACGTAAACACAACATTGAAATGGAAATCATGAAAATGCGAGAAAATGACTTTGCACGTGAAAATGTGCGTAAATCATGCTTGTGGATGGCAATAAAAGAGGAGAAATTTTGGAATGTTCACATTGTGCCTGATGAACGACGGAAGCATCACTTATCGAAAACAGCCATTTCGGATCAGGAACTCTACCCTCTAAATGCCAAGACTGTCTGAAAATGATCGGTGGAGGGCCATTGGGATGATTGAATCCGGAACCTCGCAGAGGGAAGTTGCTCATCGCCTGAATGTCCACCGAAACACCATTTGGAACTTATGGCAGCGTCATCAGCAGACAAGACATGTCAGAGACCGTCCTCGCAGCGGCCGTCCACGAGTAACCACTCCCAGACAGGACAACTGGATTCGAACAACCCATCTCCGAAATCGATTCCAACCTGCAACCATAACTGCAAGAACGATACCTGGTTTGAGGCGACTGTCTGCACAGACAATCCGTCGCCGTCTCCGTCATTTTGGCATTGTCCCACGTCGGCCAGCAAGACGTCCAATACTCACAGTACAACACCGACGACTGCGTCTACAGTGGGCACAACAACATCGACGGTGGATCCAACGTCAGTGGGATCTTGTACTCTTCACTGATGAATCAAGATTCATGCTTAACCGATGTGATGGTCGTTTACGTGTATACCGTCGACGTGGAGAACGTTATGCCAACAACTGTGTTCAGGAATTTGATCGTTTTGGAGGTGGTAGTGTCATGATTTGGGGAGGGATCACGGCTAGAAACAGAACAGATTTGCTTGTTATTGATGGAAATCTGACAGGTCAAAGATATCGCGATGAAGTGCTACGGCCATTGGTGGTACCGTTTTTGATGCAACATGGTCCCGGAATAACGCTGCAACATGATAACGCCAGACCACACGTTGCAAGGATTGTACAGCAGTATCTGATGCAACAACATGTCAATGTCCTGCCATGGCCAGCCAGATCCCCAGACATGTCCCCAATCGAGCATCTTTGGGACGAGATGGATCGACGTTTGCGGCGGTTGGATAACCCGCCAGCTACACTCCAGGAATTGCGACAACGTCTACGTCAGATTTAGAATGACATCCCACAGCAATTTCTGGCACATCTGATTCGGTCCATGCGCCGGAGATGCGTTGCTTGCATCATGGCACGAGGAAGTCACACCCAGTATTGAAGTGTGAAGGTCACAATTGGTTAGACGTCAGACAAGTGCTTCACGACGCATGAAAATGACATTTTTCATTTTGAGTGACGTTGGCACTGAAAAGTCAGTGTTTCTCCTGTTAAATAAACATATTGATTGCATTGAGATCTTTGCGTGTCATTTATAACATACACATAAATGGTGTCACAGAAACTTTTGTTGCTGAGTATACATCACTCCCACCTATTTTTGGGCACAAATATAAAATTGTGGACCTTTAAAATACATTGTGGAATACAGTCATCATTTTTTTCCATTTGGTTGCATAACCTTTTGCATGTAATGGCTGATTTCAGGGACAGTTTGCATTCAGTCTCTACTTTGACATGTGAAATGCATGTTCATTTTCAATTCAGATCCAGTGACAGACTAGACCAACAGAGACTAAAAAAAAATGCATTACTGTCCAATGTATAATGGTGCTCAGTGTAACCTGCACACAGAAGCAGTTTCAGCTTTGGCACCTTGCTAGAATCGCATTGTCCTCCAGGGAACCGAACCAGTGATGTAAAGGCCAGGACCACAGTTCATGAAACCCGATCAGCCAGCACGGTTTTCCAGCATTTTAAAAGATGCTGAAATCCAAGCTTATCAGATATCTGAAGTACTTTTCCCATAACCCAGCTCATGTCATATTTTTGATATTACTCTAGGTACTTATCACGTTTGTGAAAATTTTATTGGCTGAGAACATGGGGGAAAAGAATAGCTCTGCGTTACATCACACTGTTAACATTTAGCCAAATTGAATACCAAGTGTAACATCGGTTGAACTGGTATGACTCAGTGCTGTAACAAGCTAGCTAAGCACCACTCACATAACTAAGTTAATGTTACTTTGCTTAGTAGCGTGCACACAGTTCTTTTGCATAACCATTATTCAACAGTAATTTGTTAGCTAGCTAATCAGTTGGCTGAATTTACAAACCGCTGCTATTTCAAACGTGAATGACTTTGACTCAGTAACTAACTTGGCAGAGAGACAGAGTTAGCTCAATGCTAGCATATAATGGGTGGGCGCTAACAGAAATTACATTTGTTTTCTATTTCATAACGGAATTCAGTTATGTGATAAACGGAGTCTTATAGTCTTGGTCATGCCATAGAAAACTTGTTGAGTAAATTTTTGGGTTTGTTGCTTGCTATAGCTCACAACAAAGGCAAATTTACTTAACTTGTTTCATTACTTTCATATGACGCCCACTCGTCAAGATGCCCTGCACCGCCAGCCAGAGCGGATTCTGACACAGTCTGAATTATGTTTTCCTCAGAACACCACAATTATTCAAAGACTAGCATTTTTTGGGAATGTGTCTTTAAAATTCTTGCAATGTGAAGGTTTCAAATCCCTGTGGATTTCAAAATAACCTGAATAACCTGAAAACCTGCAGCACAAAGGCTCCCCCTCCCCTGCGCATGCGTACCCCCTGATGACTAAGGTCATAACTGGCCCCACTGGCACTGTTAATGCATGTTCAGTGCCACAGTTCCTGTGTGGATTTACTTAAAAGAAGTCGTCAGTGTTATGTGCGCCCCCAGGTGACTAAGGTCATAGCTCAGTGGCTCCACAAGTGTCTCTTAACATTACATACATTGACTTGAAATGTGTTCAAAAAAACCATGAAAACTAAAAAAAAATATCAACACCAGTTACCCTAACTTGTGTATTTCATGTTTTATGTAATGTGAAGGTTATCCCTTCTGTATGCACTGCAATGCTCACAGGTACGGTTTGCGACACAACAGCACATGTGGAGGGCGTTTCATTTCAGGAATTATGTGCTGCCTGCTTTGCGTGTGACTACAAAAATGTGCAGTTTGTGTACAGATGCACTGCCCAAAAACACCTTCTGGTTCCCCATTAGCCATCATCCTAAATTAAGGCTGAACAGCTAGAGGGTACAACTGGATAAAGGTGTGTGTGCTTGCGTGAGTGTGTGAGTGTGCGCACGCGAACGTGTGTGTTTGTGTATGTTTGTGAGTGAAATGACCAAATCCATTACATTTCACAAGAGTTACCTCAGTCCTGCAGCTAGTGGACCTGTGTTTCTACCCAACATCACTAAGCAAGAATGTTCCCGAACGAGTCCCCTAACTCTCAGCCCCCAGTCACCTTCTAATAGGTTTTGACATAGTGAACAACAAGTGCCTTTAACAAACCCGTCCAGACCAGTAGCCTCTTGGACAGGGGTGTCAAACTGACCCATAAACGGGCCAAGAAGCTGCAGGTCTTCAATCCTACCATGCAGAGGCTCACCTGAAAGCAATGATTTAATCAACTGATCTAGGCCTGCACAACTGATTAGTAGTATCAGGTGCGCTTCTGCATTGTTGGAGTGAAAACTTGCAGCCTCTTGGCCCGTTTACGGGTCAGTTTGACACCCCTGCTCTAGGAGCACTTTTGAAGTCATATTTACAGAAAAATCCACATCAATCATGACGTGAAACGTCAGCGCAAGGAGAGGTTTAATTTTTGCTCAATGACAGAGAGGGCTGGCATCATTTAATTGATAATCTGCCACTGGAGCTGGAACTTAAAATCTGACCTTGCAACATTGAGGCTTAATTGCATGAAGTTGTTCGATTACCAGTGGATCTGGATCATTGTTCTACAACTAAATTCACTTTGAGAACATTGTTTCATTGGAAATAAGGAAAACCATACAGAGTCAGCTTCATGTGAATATTAAAAAAAGTAATCAAGGACTTCCTCCTTCATTCAAGTACAAAACAAGATTAGAAGTACCTTTGATTTTATAAGAAAAAGGAAACTTAAAAAAATGATTAGCATCTGCCTATCGGAAAGTATAGAGGTTAAAACTACGGCTGTAAGGCCACTCCTCCAGCACTCCAACTCACCAGTCTATGAAGACCCGGACGGCATTCTTCAGCTCCGCAATCATTGCATGCACCCGTTGTTCATTTCCACTGTGTGGTAGTGTTGTGCTGTTTAAGACCAAGCCTTGAACTTAGTCATTGCGAAGTCTCGTAAACTCGTCAGCTTAACAAGCCTGCATCTAATCTCTGGTCTTGACTTAACTCCCGCATATCACGTATATTTGTATCATAGCTCTTGAACGTAGTGCTGTCAATGTTTGTTTCAGGGCTTTATTATAATAATCCAGGAATCTTGTTTCCTCGTTTGTTTCCCATTTATAATACATGGGACTGTAGCTAATGTCCAGTGTTACTAATAGTATTTTCCAGGAAACTCGATTCCTTGCCATTTTGTATTGCATGCTACGCCGCCTACGTCTTCCGAAGGCTTAATAAATGCAACCAAGTCCTTCTTCGCACCTGAGTCCAGTCCTACACCTGTCCTTCATGCACATCACCGATGCTCAGAGCACAACCATTATAACTGCCCACAAATAGCGGCAAAAATACGCAGGATCAGATTCTGTCCAAGGGAATGTAAAAGTGTTGTACCACAACACGTAATATTTAATTTCAACCTTTCGCCCTTCTGTTTATTTTGAATGTTTTTATTTTCTGTGTTTTCATGAGTTTCATGTATGTTTTGTTTATTTTCAGCCCACATGCCATTGTTTTCTCTTTTGTCGGTATGTCTCGTCCTTCATGTTATTTGTATCTTAATACACTACTAGTGTACTTGGTGTCTGCTGGCCCTGCCTCCACTGTTTCATCTCAATCCTCCCCGCGTGTCTTGGGTTTAGCTAATTTGTCTACGTGTAAATATGTGCTTTTGATTTGTTGCGTGTTTGTTTGTTTCCTGGTTTTCTCTCTGTCACACTTTATCGCTCACTCCCTGTTTGTTTTCCCGATGCTTTTCCATATTTCTGTTTATTTCTCATGTCTAATAATCTACCTGTCTTTGTTTATTACTTGCGTTGACTGATTTTTGCTTTCTGCATCTACCAATAAATTTCAGCTAATATTATCTATTTTGTCTGTGCTTGGGTCCATATTTCCCATTGTCTGACATATGAAATATGGCGAAGAGTCGAGCAGTTTTTTTTCTAATAATGCATTTATTGTCGCTATAGAGACATGACTATTTCCAGCATTCTGTTGAATCTGAACAGACAGCACACATTTCTGCCCATGAAGAATAAAGACTGGTGCAGGGCAGAGATCTTTAAAGCATAGCTTGAAGGGTGCAAGAATCGCATTCTTCTTTGCCTGCTTCTCAGAGAAGAAATTCTTTGTGTATCTGTATGTTTCTAGTTATTCCACTGTATTGGCGTGCTGCCTTTAAAAAGCAGACAGCTCTTATTGGCAAACTGTCAAGAGGCAAACATGCCCACGCAAAAATATAGTTACATTTGCTGAGTGCTCATTAATTTTAAACAAAGATCTATATTAACATCTGTCTCTAAATCTTACTGTAACCCAGGGCATTATGGTATTTGCACAGATGGATACAAATGAAATCAATGTGTCTGTTTTTTTGGGGTTTTTTTTGAGATATAAATGCTTCTGAACGGCGTTACAACTCACTGCCTTTGGGGCCAAATGTTTGGTTTGGATAAGATATATCTTTCAAAGTCAAACCTAGACATTATGTTGACAAAACAATCCCATGCCTCCAACCGGCACCTGTATGACCCAGATGCCCTGTAGTGAGGTGACCCTTACTGTTTGGTCTGCTGAGCCAGAACAGAGGAGGAGGGAGTGAATGTTTTGGAGGGCGATTCCCCAAGGCCATGAACGGATAAAGAGGTCAGTGCTGAAATAAAGGCTCCAACTTTGGGTCAACTTAGCAGAGCATGAGACAATGCATCTTCCAAATGAAACAGATAAAAAAAAATAATAAAAAAAAACACTTGTTTGATATAATGAAATGACAATTTTCCGCAGATAAGAGTGGACACACTATTTGGTCATCGGCCAAGTGTACTGGCAGTCTAGCGTACTGCACGAAATCACTTGATAATCATACTAAACAAGAGTCTGATTTTCTTGCGGACTGTGACGATCTGTACTATGATGGAGGTGGTTGAAACATAGTGTCCATACTTGCATGTTCACCCCTGAAAATATTAGCTCAAGCAGGTTGGGTCAAAGTTGGTTTGAAGGTCAACCCTGAGGGAAAAGCAGTCAACTGAGCGTATAATATTGAATTTCAGAGCCTCGAGCCATCACACTGCAGAGATTTAGCTTTTTAACCATTTTTTCCCTAATCATAGACCATGGACATTTCCACCATCGCTAACAAAATATTACATTTTGAAAAACCCCCATCTGTCATTTCACTTGAAAAAATTTCTAATTGGGACCGGAATGGAAAAACTGGGGCACTTCTGGAAGAACGCAAATTTTACGTGAAAAATAAATGTGAAATTGTGACTTTCTCATGCCAGACGGCAAATTTCACATGCAATTTTTTCATAAGGGAATTGTTTTTTTTTTTCTTCATCGCACTGGAACCCAGAATCCTCTGATGTCTCTCTGACCACAAGATCTCTGAGGCAGTGAAACAAAAGACAAACGGCCATTTTTAAACTTGGCGTTCTTTAAAAGTACTGGTCTCGGTCATTTCAGTTCAAAAATTAATGGCAAGCGTATGTCTTTTTCTATTACTGGGAATAACCTTGGGACCCATTTCCTACCATGTGTCAAATTTTAAGCCAGGTCTGTTGTGCTTAGCGAGATCTGCTAACGATTTAGAGGCAAACAAATAAACGTCTTTCAGTCAAAGTTCAAGGGAAACACTCAGATGTTAGCCTACTGCCTGGGAAAAAAATGATACTTTTATAGTTGTCTCAAGTCTCTGCAGTTGAGTAATTGCTCCATGAAGGCACAGATATAAATAACTAATGTCAGTAATAATCAATTATATATGCCCTTCCTTAATTTCTTGCTCCATTTTCCTCCAATGCCTGATGATTAAACCGAACCATTTCTCCTCCGTTTAGACTGGCAGGCCTGTGTAATGGAGATTTCCCTTCAGCAGCATTATAGCCGCCATGATTTTGTATCCACTTTGGAACATAATCTGAGCTTTATTGCTAATAAGAAAGATGTTAAGTGGTTTGCTTTATATTTTATGGAGGCTGCGGTTCAAGTGCTGCCCAATTACAAGGGTAATAGGCATCCTCCATAAATGTTAACTGGCTGCAAATTGGTTCACACTAGAGAATGTAATTGTGAACATAAAAACATATGAATGATCACAATAACTGCTTAATTTCCATATCAATCAAAATAAATTCAGTTATATCCTCAGACTAAGATCAGAGCAGGAGTATTATTTCAAATTGGACTTAAATGGAAGGCAACTTTAGTCAGAGGGCAATCGTGTATGCAGCTTTTGTTTTCACCTTCAACAATTGTTTTTACAACAAAGTATTTTAAACAGTGCTACGCAAGAGGACATTCGTTTTCATTGCTCCACTTATAAAAAATGCAAATAAAAGTCAAGATGGTGTAAATGCCGAGGGTAAGTATTCAATTAAGGACAGAAAACAGAATTTTAGGGGGGAAAATGAAACATAGAAGCAAATATGGCCTGTGCAGTTGTGGAAAATATTGTTATTTACTCTGGAAACAACAGTTTGTATTTTAGCTGTTTGGAATAAATCTAAAAAGTAAATAAAGCAATCCTGAAACTTTGTGCTTAAATACCTTGTTTCTCCATTTAGTTAAACTTTAACACGCAGGCAGGTATGAGCTCAAAGTCAGCATTCATGGCCATTTCTCCAAGAGACAAAACAAGAACTACCATAAAAAAAAAAGTCTGCGTAAAATGTAAATAAAAAAGAATGCAAAGATTTGTTGCTCATTTAAATTTTATAGTTCATTGAAAATAGCACGAAGACAGTATATCAGATGCTGAAACTGAGAAATGTTACAATTTCTTCGAAAAATATATGCTATTTTTGAATTAAATGCCAGCCACACAATTAATGTTTACCACTCTTTTGCATCATCTCTACATTTTACAAGACTCAGTAAGCAGTTGGGAGCTGAGGAAACCAACTACTATAGTTTTAAATGCAAAAGGTTTTCCCATTCTTGCTTGATGAGGGATTCAGCTGTTCAACATTTTGCAGCCTCCTTTGTAATACTCTTTGTTTCATAATGCACCAAATGTTTTCACCGGGTGACAGGTCTGAATGGCAGGCTGGCCAGTTTAGCACCCAGACTCATTTAATAGGGAGAAATGTTGTTGTAATTAGGGCAGAGTGCAGATGTTTGGCATTGCCTTGCTGAAACGAGGATGGCCTACCTTGAAAGGCAAATATATATTGCTCCAAAACCTGGAAATATTGCTCAGCATTCATAGTGCCTTCACAGATGAGCAAGTTGCCCATGCCACGTGTACTGATGCACCCCCATACTATCATGGGTTCTGGCTTTTGAGCCATGAATTGATGACAAGCCAGATGGTTCCTCTCCTCTTTAGCCTGGAGGCTGCGGAGTCCATGGTTTCCATGAAGAATTTCACATTTTGATTGATCAGATAAGAGGACAGTTTACTATTTTTCCGAAGTTGACCTTAAATGGACGCAGCAACAAATTGTATTCAAAAAACTGACAACAGTTTTCAGAAGTGTTCCTGAGCCCATACAGTGTTTCCACCATGGAGTCCTGTCTGTTTTTAATGCAGTGCCACCAAAGGGGCTATTGAAAATGGATTTTCGGCCTTGTCGTCTGCATTGGGAGATTTACCCAGATTCTCTGAATCTTTTAATGATATTGAGTACTTAAGATGACGAAGCCCCAAAATTCTTTGCAATTTTACCTTGAGAAAAGTTGATTTTAATTGTTTAACTATTTACTTGTGGTATCTTTCACAGAGTGGTTTAATCCTTGCCATATTGACTTCCAAAAGACTTCTTACACCCAATCATGTTGCTGACCAGTTGCCAGTTAATCTATACTTAGCGCCATTAGAAATGCAATGCTGTGGTATGTACTGTATTTGTGGCAAATTGAAGAATCGATTGATTTTTATTGCTTTTCCAGTAAGGCACGAGTGAAAATAATACCCCGCCGTGTGTAAATGGGCAAAAACTGGGTTTTCTTTTGGGGCCGTGCGCACGCATGCGTTGCTCACATAGACAGCGTCGAACAGAACTTGTGCTCACTCTCAGATGTCACGGACCCCTTGTTTCTAAAATTTTAACAGTTCAAAGATCTGCCCAGTAATCCTTCTTTTCATTGGCATCAGACATGTACCCAGGCCTCGGGGCAGTGTACTGAGGAAAGAACACTCAGCAGATATTACTAAGTTGACCAGTAGGCCATGCTTTTGAGTATTTTAAAGTGCCCATCCCCGGAAATGAGGAAGTAATCAAATTTACTGAAGAGTCTCACACTACAACAATGCATTTCATAGCCTCTTAAAAATACAATTTAAACAAAAATGTTCTTCCAATATATTCTGTATAATACTTTTTATTTTTGGCACTATTTTAGAAACTATTTTATTATTTTATAAACTATTTTGGTTCTATTTTATAAATTCAGGAAAAAAAATATCAAAATTCATTTTATGAGTTTTTGTGTGTGTGTGTCTGTGTGTGTGTGTGTTTGTGCGTTTGCGTGTGCATGTGTGTGTCTGTATGTGTGCACTTGCGCGCGTGTGTGTGTGTGTGTGTGTGTTGTGAGTATGTGTGTGTTACCTTGCAGCACCAGCGTGTCTCAGAAGTGCGATGATGATTGACAGCTGGCTCAGTGCTGTGGGCATGGCAGTGCAGGCGCCCTCTGCCCATTGCATTATGGGGCCTAGCATACTTAGTAAAATAACTGATACCACCATCCATCTTATGCGCCCTCTGAAAAAATACAAACAAACAAACAATGGGAAAGAGGCCTGAAAGAGTCACAATGCTTATTCCTGGGGTCGTACCCCAAAACTGAAAGAAAATTTCAACCAATAGCCATGGTTTTAGTACAGTAATTCATTAGTTCCCATTGGCTTGTTATAATTGGCAATTATAAGCATCACAGTAACAAATATTGTGCCTTTTGGGGCTCATTTGGATAATCTGTTGCCTATTGCAGAAATACCTCTGATGCACAATGCCTTTAGTTTGGAGATTACCGGGCTGTTTTCCTACGTTAGGATGGACCAATGCCATTGCTGTGATGACATCTTACACCAGTTGAACACTACATGTATTTTGAAGTCAGAATCCTCTACAAAATCAAAAGAGCCTAATTACTTGCTAAGAAAACTACTGAAAAGTTACTCAGGGATTGTATTTCATCAAAATATCAATCTAAAGAGGAATATTTATGTCTCTGCCATCAAATAAGTTGATATAATAGAGGAAATATTGAATATGAAGTTAATAGAGCCAAGATACCATTATGGACTGCATAGTACAAAACATTACAAATTTTGGGTAAGAAACCTGGCGGCAGTCACCAAATCATACAACTTTTCCAAATGTCTCTATGTCTGAATTTATTACCATTGTGTTTGTTTTTTTGGTTTTTTCAAAAAGGCCTACATGTTTTGTGTGCCAAAAATGTAGATATTTCTTTGTGCATAAATCATCACTAATTGCGCTTCAGAAATAAAGAATCAAAGCGCTGTGTTCACTAAGCAATGATTTTGTGACTGACCATTCATTCATCCTCTTATCGTGTGCAATTTCTTTTTCTGTGACGTGAACATTGGGAAGATAGAAAAATGTGACCTAAGAGTTCAAAATCTAATGCAGCGTATAAATCCTTCATTATCATAATACTAGAAAATTGGAATGTACATCCAATTTCAGTTTGAACTTGAACTGTAAACTCACAGTGCAAATGGCCTGATTAAATAAATAAAACATAAAATAAATGACAGCCAATAAAAGTACATAAATACATATAAAACGGTATCTCAATGCTGAGTAAGCTTCATATTTATTGTGAACTAGTTGCCTTCTTCCTGTCCAAAGGCAACAAAGAACCATGACACTTTAACTTCAAAGAATAGCAGGAAATGACTAAAATGTGACTAAGGTGACTGCTTTTTATATCTCTTCATTTCAGCCTCATATAAAAAATGTTGTAAAAAAATTGCGTGCGCAACATGGATTGTTCTGAAAGCCTTTTTGGTTCCAGTTCAATGCCAAACTCTAAGTAACATTTTGGCACTGCATCCAAACCCATTTGGTGCAATTTGGTTCACACCTCTTAGTTCTAACCACTCAAAACAAATTCTCCAAACAACAGCAAGTGACAACATTCTGCACTCTGTGCAGTTCTTTATAAGAAGCGGATGTTTGGTGATTTAATTGTAGAGCACAAACTCAAAAAGTCTGATGTCGCGCTGTCCTCTAAGAGCATTTCTCTTTTGAGTGTCTGTGACTTCCTTCCTGTGGCTGTAAATTAGCTCAAATTTAGCATGGCACATTGTAAAAGTAAAACATCGACAAGACATTATGCAGAGGCTGTCATGCGTAGACTTTGATTGTTCTTGGGAATAAAAAGAATTTAAACCAACAGGGTAATTCCTAAATCATGGCTCTAAAATGCTGAATGGATTTAACTCGAATGAGCAGACCAAACAAACATTGGTCTATATCGGGATTTTGGGTTCACAACAGATCTTCAATCATAACTTGATCTGATGTAAGACCTAACTACAGCTGCAGATGGCCGGGTGTCCTAAAGACTCTAGTGGGCTCAATCCTAGGACTCAAACACGCAGTAGCTGTAGAATAGTTTCAGCAAAAAAAGCAAAAACTAAGGTGGAACTAAAACCAGAGTTATGAATCCCAGGCTTCAAATAAGGCAGCGGTCCCAGACATCAGTCCTGGAAGACCACATTGACAATGAGTTTTTGGAACTTACGTTTTATTGGCAGCTAATTTTAGCATCGGAAATAATGTGTGCAGTCTCTTTAGCCAATCGGTGACTTAGAGCACTTTGAGGGCTGGAACACATCAAAATCCAGCTGACAGGGCGGCCCTCCAGAATTTCAGTTTGAACCGTCAGAATCAAGTCCAATCTATGAGAAAAGGGTGGCACTGGATGATGCTTTTTGTTGTGTCTCAACACCATTTCATCTGATTCTACTATCTCAAAGTCTTGATTAATCTCCCTGACCTGTTAAGTCATTGAATTAGTTGAAGCACTGGGATAAAACAAAAATCTGCAGCCACACTGGCCATTTGCAGATAAGAGTGGACATCCCCTTACCCTCATTTATCAGAGTTGTGTACAAATAAAAATGTTTGTAAAACCTTGCTCATGATCATTGCCAAGCAAAGTGCATTATTCAATCTGTGATTACACTTCTGCACAAGCTTAAATTTAAGCTCATCCATAACCATGTTTACAATAATTTAAAAACAAGGAGCAGGATTCATCCACTGGTACTCAAATTTGGAAATGTGCTTAAATTCTGCCGTTATCCTGAACATGATTATGCGCAGCACCGTTTTAATCACTACTACATCACACTTGCAGGGCCTTAGCTGGGTGAGCTACCCTGGCAGCAGAACTGAAAGGAGAACTGCTGATGGTCCACCATTTGGGCAAGGGCCTGAAACACTAGCATAAAAGATAAACTGTTAAAATAAAGGGAGAGAAAAAATATATTATTTATCCTTTTGAAAATTTTTATAAATACTGAGGCTTCGGCTACAAATCATTTTCGCTGCATATAATCCAATTTATAAACATTAATCCACCTAGGAGTAATCAAATAAGCTAATTATGTCAGTAAGAAAGACAGCTAAAATTAAGGGTTGTTGGCAATTTCAGTTTCCAGGCAACAGATTTTCTTGCATTTGTTAAGCCACTGCTGAAGGTTTTATACAAAATGGCATGTTAGGCTTCTACTTCAGCGATTAAAACTTCACTTTCAGTGTCTGAAGTTTTTCCTCCTCGTTCCTCTGCTGGTTTCTTCATGTTGAAGACAGAAACTTATGTTTCCGTGTTGATTCCATTATTTAGAGGGACACAACTGGCACCACAAGCTTGAGACTGAAGTCTTGCACAAGATGCTGGAATTACACTTAATTACAGCATCCTGTACAACAACCTGCAAACAAGTTTAAGACTGACGGCTTAAAACATGTATTAAATCTATCGACAACATTTATAAAACATTTTAGCCTGTGCCAGCCAACTACGGCAAGACTCAAAATATTATTAAAATCCTTTAAATCTTAATACTGTTGCCTAATTTTGTGAGCCCATTACACATCTCAAGTTTGAAACATCATGTCATAATTGGAAAATGCATGATTGATGGTGAAAATTGTATTTTAATTTTATTTCCATTATTCCACCTATTTGGTTTGTCACATTTCTAAAAGGTCTTGGGGAGAAGAGAAATAAGTCCTTTGGATTTTAAAAAAAGATATGTTCTCAGTAAAACTAAATGAGAGATACTGCTGTAATGGTTTTGCCTTGCAGTCCCTCCCCTGCTGTCTTCGCCTCCACTTCAACAGGCAACAGGTGTGGCTCATTGAGGTGGAGGTGAAGACAGCCTGTTTAAGCACTGCTGCAGCTGCATTCTAGTTTTTATCCCTGCCGTGCGGTGCTGCTGCTGCTCTTCCCCTGTTTTTGGTTTTTAAAATATATTTATTAAACCTTCGCTATTTTTATATCAGCCTGTGCGAGCGGGTCCCTTCCTCTCCTTTTGGGTACATGGTCCCAGTGCCCGCCGGATTGCAGGTTGCATCTGGCGGGACCAAACGATGACAATCTCTCACAGTTCAACCCCGTTGAACTTGCAGTTTGAAAGCTATTTATGTATTTATTTAAAATTTAATTTAGGTAAATTATTAGAATGTTCATATTATCCACATGACATTAACATGGACATGATCCACATCTTGTATTATTGCTAATCATATAAGTTAAAAACTCAAACCTTCAGCCATGTTACTCAAATCTTCAGCCAAGAAACCCCACAAATACTTTATATAAATACCAGAGATAATGGGTTGATAATTTTTTCATTGATTATCACATTTATTTTCATTTGAAAAATTCTAAAAATAAAGTTCAAAATTTTTATAATCATAGGGATTAATAGCACTGCATCTTGGAACCACTCTTCTGCAGCTCTCTGAAGGAAGGCTTGTGACTGTAAATGGTTATTTAGGGGTTATTTAAGTAAATGACACTTCCTGTATTTGTTTGCAGTGGTTTTTAATGTGAGGGCTTTATTTTAGCAGGTTACTTACAGATGTATGTGATTCAAACTAGTACGTTCAATAAATGCAGACTTTCTGCACTTGAGGAAAGTGACAAAATCGGAATCAGATGTATTACTGATTGGGCTATATTAAAAAACCAACACTCTAACTGGCACTTTTTTGGGTTAAAAAAAATTTTAATTCCCGGTAAACTTCAAATTTTTCTCAACCTTATTTAGAAAGGGCTAATGTGGATGCAGGTTTTTCCTCTCTGTACATTGAAGACACGTGCGATTAGAATATTAATTTACCATATTTTAGCCAACTGCCCTGCCACAACACCTGATTCCACTGATTTGCAAATTAGGATGATCAATCAAGGCTTTGAGAAAGTAGAATCAAGTGTATTAGGGTTGGGCAGTGACAAAAAAAGCAGCCACCATGGATGGCATTTTTTGGGCTATACAGTTGAAGTTAGGACATCCCTACTTCAACTGATGCAGCAAAGCCAGTGATGTCAGGCCATGCCTAACTGTAATCACTGTCTCCACCTAGTGTTGAAAACAACAAAATACACCTCTCTCTCTCTCTCTCTCTCTCTCTCTCTCTCTCTCATTTGTAATGCTGAGCCAAATTTCTGGTGTGATTTCATAAGCAGAGTCATCACTCCTCGATAAAATACATTTTTTACCACCTGAATTATTCTGGTGGCAAAAAAAAAGAAAAGAAAATTCTCTAAAAAGATGCTGTGTTGGTGTGAACTGAGCTTGTGTAAAATGTAACTGCAAAGTTGTGGCATGGGGATATAATCATTCATCTCTCCACAACTGTACTGCATACTGCTAAAAGTCATATTTTAGCCTCCAGGGTATGTTCTTGTGTGAATAACACAGGAATTGTTCTCAATCAATACACATGCTTAAACTACTCTGTTTCCAAAACAGTTCTAACAATGTGGAATACACAAATAAGAAAATTAACAGTGATTTTTAAATCATCTTCAACCTTTATAAATTTGAAAATAGTGTAAATATCTTTTTTAATGTAGTTACTTCTCCACTTATTGTTTTTTTAAGAAAAACTCATTCTGAATTTTATGCCAGAAGAACCGTCCAGAAAAATTTGGACAGGTATTCTGCATTTTGCATTTTGTCAGTTTGTATTTACTACTTTGCTACATCAATTTTTCTTTTACGGGAAAAAAACAATTCCAGGCAGTAAAGCCCAATATAAAACAAGGCAATCAGACATAGCAGACCTGGCCCCAGCCACGGGCTGACAGACAGACTGACAGAAACAAACAAAGAAACAAACAAACACACAAACACACACACACACACACACACACACACACACACACACACACACTCACACACACACACACACACACACACTCACTCACACGCACACACACTCACACGCACACACACACACAAACACACACACACACAGACATGATCATTGCTTAACCTGGCCCCCTAGGGGAGGGGCCAGGTAATAAGCAACTACCCAGGGAAAAAATACAGGCAATCTGTCAAGGATAAAGAATAGGTGATGTTTTAATTCATGAGCAAGGCAATAAGACAGACCAACGTGTTTCGACACTAGGTCTTCATCAAGGTCTTCATGAAGACCTAGTGTCGAAACACATTGGTCTGTCTTGTTGCCTTGCTCATGAATTAAAATAGCACCTATTCTTCATCCTTGACAGATTGCCTGTAATTTTTTCCTGGGTAGTTGCCTTATTTTATATCGGGCTTTACTCCCTGGAATCCTTATTCCTGCTTTACAGAGCACCTGTTGGATAGCCATTGGATCCAGGTAGCGCTTCCTCCATCCGTTCTTTTTAAGTATCAATTTCCCTTTTGTCAGCGCTCTAAGTAATTGTTTGGAGAATAAAGGCACAATTTTTTTAGGTTTTGAAAGAATTTTTCATGTAGTTTTCCTTAATTTACTTTAAGTGCTCACACGTCTACGCCATGACTGTCATATTTTGCACTTCTTCAAGCACTACATGTTTACAACAGGTGGCAGGTCTGGCCAGCAGGTAGGCCAGTCCAGCAACCACATTCTCTGATTATAAGGCCATACTGTTGTAACATGAGCAGACTGTTATATAGAAAACGTCATATAGAAAATGGAATATATTACTCAATTATGCATATATGCATATAATACCAGCTCAGCTATTACTCATTCCCATACCATGAAAGATGCTTGCTTTTGAACATTATATTTATAACAGCAGTGATGGTCTATTTTTTGACCCGGAGGACAAGACGTCCACTATCATCATAAACAATTAGATCATTCAATCACACCATTTTTTTATTTGTTTCTTTTGGCAAAGTGGCGAGTATCAACTACTTGCAGCTTGTGGACAACAGGGCCTTTTGTGGAAACTCCATTTCTGTCCAGCCATAAAATGTGGCATCACCAGTTCAATGCTTGTACACCTATTTTTGCTTTTTTCAGCATTCTAGTTTTCTTCTATTGCCTCCGTCCCTACTTTTTTGGAATATGTTGCAGGCATTAAATAAATGCACATCCAAATAATGATACAGATGATAAGGTAAAGCATTAAATATTTTTGTCTCGTACCCAGTTTACTCCAGGTCTTTTTTTATTGCATTTTCTATATCATTTTCCCCATTTTGTGAGGTTTTAATATCACATGATGATCTTTTAGCAGATTTTCCTGCGCAGATCCAATTGCCAGTGACTGCTTATATTTGGTACTATTCTTGCTGCTATATATTTGGTTATTTTCAGTAATTTTACACATGGTTACATGTTTTATGAATGGAGTTAACCCTTGCTAATAAGCTTACTTGTGATTTGTTGTTAAGGCCATTAAAAACCTACTATTTTGCCATTTGGGGCTTGGCCCATTTTTTGTGGCAGTGAGTAGAGAGTTTATAAAATAAAATGTTTTGCAGAGGTTTGACATCATTTATTTGAGACTCACAGACACACAGGCCATTCCCCATGTCATTACACATCGTGGTTATTTTTACTCTGCTATTTGTGCTTAGTTTTGCATAAGGCTGAGGATTGCCTTTAGGAGTCTTCAGTCCAACAAGTTGGTCAGAGTCTGTGGATCTCATCCATAATTACTGCATTTGGGTGACATCAGGCTTGGGATGTGGTAGGAAATTTACGGGTAATGAGTGGAGCAATTGCTCAGGTTCAATGCTTCACATAGACCAGGGGTGTCCATTCTTACCCATGAAGTGCAGGGCTTGGTCTTAGTCCAGTGCTAATACACCTTTTTCCACTGATTAACTGATCTGGGGGTTCAATCAAGACCTAGATGAGTAGAATCAGGTTTGTTAGAGTTGAGCTGTAACAAAAACCAGCACCCACACCGGCCCTTTGTGGATTAGATTGGACACCCCTGACTTAGACGCTTAAAATCAAAAAGATGTTTAATTGACCAGAAGGTTGACGTCCATTTTCCTCTCTGTAGATTGAAGACGTGTGGCATTAGAATATTAATTTACCTTCCAAAGTACTGTAGCATAAAAACTGAAAATGGGTTAACACTGTAAGACCACGCCTCCAGCCATCCAGCTCACCGGTCTACTAAGACACTGCATTATTCAATTATCACCCGCACCTGTTCATTTCCCCTGTGTGGAAGCAGTGTTCTGTTTAAGACCAGGCTTCACACTTAGCCATTGTAAAGTCTTATATCTTACATGCTTATGCTGTATTCCCAGTCTTGTATAGACGTTTTCTCCGCATTTTGCGTGTATTCTCTAAATCTAACGTAGTGCTGTTTTAAACCAGCGCTATTTAAAGGAACCTCGCTTCCTCATTTTTTTCCCTATTTGTAATACATTGTTACTGCAGCTAAAGCCCACAGTCTGTTTTACTAGTAGTACTAAGGAACCTCATTTCCATTTTATTTCGTAGTGCAACGTTTGTGCCTCTTGTTGTGCAGTGCGCATGATAAATACAGGCAAGTCCATCCTTGCACCTGAGTCCAGTCCTCAACTTCCTGTCCTCCGTGTATCTGAATTGCGCACGAAGCACAAACATTACAGACATTCAGAAGGTAATTACTCATGGATCGTCACTGGTATGACCTTTCTTGTTCACCTGCTGTCAAGAAATGTCAATGGCGAATTCAGTATCGAAGATTAATCTTGTTGCTTCAAAATATTGGCTCAGATTTACAAGTATCTACAGACAGCACTCGCAGCCACTGGAAAATTTATTCAGTCAGAAAATCAGAGGAAAAATAATTAACCATAAAAAGACACCGTCAGGTCGTAAACAGTTTCAATAGCCATGCAAAAATTGGACCAATAATCATTTCCATAAAATTCAGGGCCCTAATTTTGGCAGGGCCCTCATATACGGATTCTAATATTGGGCTCCAGGAATGTTCAGAGCACATTTTACATTTTAAGATTGAATTCTTTCATTTTTGAAAATGTGAAGTTTACCCAAAAGGGGCTGCAACAAGAACGATCATAGTGTCACCAGATCAATAGAATTGCTCTTTTGTGCATAAAGACATTCACCGCAAAGTTGATCTGATTCCTCTCACAACAGTTTGACTTAGAAATGCAGTTTCACCTAATGGTGGTGTGGGAGTGAGAGCACAAAGGCTGTCAAAATCAATAGGTTTCCTCCTCCAGGCACCAGGAATGTTGACAGAAGATTTGACAGGATTCTAATTTACAGTTGTTGCAGTTTCAAAAATGAAAAGTTTTGTCGGGAGGTGGCGCAACCCGGATGGTCACGGGGTCAACATCACCTTATACACAAGTAACATTCACAGAAGGTTTGTCATGACTCCCATCAAAACTGTGTGAGTTATTGCATTTTATAATGTGAAATTTGAGTTGAGGCACAGCAGGAAACAGGGCTGCCACAATCAGTATCTTCTTCTCTGTGCACCAGGGATTCTCATTCAAATTCAAGTTATAGCAATTTCCAAAGATTAAAAGTTTGATCTGGTGGTGACGCTACAGCATAGGTCATATAGTGACCAACATCAGTGACATGCCACCTCACTGCACCAGAGAAAAGAACTAAAAGTGTGACGTGACTTCTATCAAATCTGTAGGAGTTGTTGAATTCGGAGATGTAAAGTTTGACCTGATGTTGGTGTTACAGGAGAGGTTGTAAGGTTGCAAAAATCAATAGGGCCCATCCTCTATGCGCCAGGAATGAACAAAAAAGTTTCAAGCAATTCCCATAAATATTGTTTGGGCTATTGTGCAAACACGTAGGATCTGCAGTGTCGGCGGTAGCTGCGGTGGCAACAGAGGGCAAGGCAAATCCTTAATATTCCCGAACACTCTGTTTCCAGGATATAATTACAGTAATGAAACAAACATATACTTACACAGTACCAGTCAATAGTTTGGACACACTTTGCTAATGTCACAGCTTCTTTCTTTATTAACATGTATGGTAAGAAAAATGTGGGTATGACCAAACTTTTGACTGGTACTGCATATATATATATATATATATATATATATATATATTTAATTATTTATTTATTTTCATATTAATAGTCTTATAGCATAATTATCCAAATTTTATTTTTGCCAAATTGAGTTTTCAGGTGCCTAATCTTTCGTGTTCGCAAAAAAAAAATCACGTTTTCCTTTTCCCTCAAAACCGACAAAAAATAAATAAATAAAAAAAATCCATTTAATTGTAGGCCCTAATGTTAATAAGGTTGTAATAAGGTTGAAGATGGCATGTGGAATGTGCGACAATTCCGCTTTGCAGTAGTTCACCAGATTCTCCTTTATTGACGCTTCATAACTTTCCATCACTCATCCTTGCAGAATTCTTATGCCTTAACCTTGCCAATGAACGACAAAGGGAAACTCACTGGTGTGTCACCTCATATTCATACCCCACGGAGTCAGAAGGTTGATGACCACATAGGTTTTCCTTATGGAGAGATTAGAAGTCAAATGTGAATGAGAATATAAGTACTGTATGTTGATGTTGAACTCCTTAATCATATCAGGTTTTCCTGGGGTGATCATGGTACACACATTTTTGGTGAGAAAAAATAATCAAGATAGGATTCATTTCCTTTAATCATTTGCTTGAAATTCGAGGTTTGAATTTTGTTAATATTAAAAAAAGGGGGGGAAAAAGAGGATTAAGTGCAACCAAATCTCTTATAGCCTCTTTATGGAGATTTTGCCGGAGATCTCAGAATTCGTAGAGGAGAGTTTAAATATTGTGCAATGCTCCTAAGTTACCATGTGAGGGCAGTCAGCCTTCAGTGTTAGAAACGCCGTGTGTCCTTGAGATGGAAAAGGGTGAGTGCGTGGAGGCGAGAAAGTAAGATTACAGTTACTCTCTTTCAACAGTTCGATCATTTTTATTTACTGCATTTAAAAGTTGGCATCATATCCGCAGACTTATCCGAATTAATATTCAAATGCAGATGAACGTTCATGTTGCGCAAGTTTATTATTAACCTTTTTTTAACCAGGTAATTATTCCATTGAGATCGAAGATCTCTTTCACAAGGGACCTGGGGTACGTTTCCCGAAAGCGTAGCAACTTACGTAGTTTGTCCATTCACGGTCAGTGGTCCCAGCTATGTAAGTTAGCATCCGTGCTTTCGGGAAACGCACCCCTGGCCAAGATAAGAAGCAGCACACGTCTATATCACACGATTAAATGAATAGTAGCCTATCCACTACATTGAAAAGCAAAACAGTAACAAGCACAAAACAGAAATACGAATGATAAATACCAGTCCTACCAATATCTTCCAGACTGCGCGACCTTGAAGCAACTGAGAATACATCAAGGAAACATTTATTTTCTTCGAGTACTGCTTGTCAATTTGTCAAAAAAATCAATTTCATGTTCGATTCTTTCATTTCACAGCAGGACTATTCTTATCAGTATTTGAAGCACTGATTTCTAAAACCCCACAAGTCAAGTCAAGTCAAGTGTGACTTATGGGGTTTTAGTAATAGGTGCTTCATTTGTGAAACAATGGTAAACTAGAAAAGCACTCATAGAGCGCAGATTTCCGCCAGGGGGCAGCAAAACCCCAAAGCACGACGATTGGAACTTCGGCCCATTGGAAAGACTTGAAATCTTGAACTTCGGCGTATATCTCAGCTGTCTTTTGGCCTAGATATGCCAAAATGTAATCACCTGTTCCTTGACGTAACCTTCTCTGAAAATGTTATCAAAATCGGTGCATTGCTTTTTGAGTTATCTTGCTAACAAACAAACAGACGGACAGACAAACGCTGCCTAAAACATAACCTCCTTGGCGTAGGTAACTACAGACTGACTACATTTCAATAGGATTTGAACAAGACTTCAATGGGGTGCCCTTGCAACCAGAGATGAAATGGACAGTAAGAGGCATGTGGTTTAATAGGGCAACACTAGAAAGGTACAAAACTGCGGAAAAGTATTTGTCCCCTTCCTGATTTCTTCTATGTTTACTTATTTGTCATTTTGAAATGTCTGCTCATACAACTGATTTTATTATAAGACAAAGACAACTTGACCAAACATAAAATGCAGCTCTTAAATGGCCATTTCATTAATTGAAGGAAAAGAGTCATTCAAAACCTATATCACCCATGTGGGAAAAAATTGCCCCTAAACCTAATAACCATGGACAACTGCAATCAAACTTTTTTAATAGCTAGCAATAAGGGCTTTTTTTTTTTGGTTACATCACTGTGGAAAGTTTTTGCCCGCTCTCTTTCAAAGAGTTGTTTTAATTCAGGCACGTTCGAGGGTTTTAGAGCATGAACTTTCCATTTAATGTCATGCCACTGCATTTCAATCAGAATCAAGTCAGGACATTAACTACACCACTCCAAGACTTTCGTTTAGTTTCTTTTTGGGCCATTCAAAGGTGGACTTGTTTGAGCGCTATGGATGATTTTCCTGCTGTATAACCCAAAGGTGCTTGAGCTTTAGGACGGGAACTGATGGCTGGCCATTCCTCCTCAGGATTTTCTGAAATAGAGAATAATTTAGGGTTCCGCCAATTATGGCAAGCCACTCAGATCCTGAAGCAGCAAAGCTGTCCCCTGCCATCATACAAGCAACACTGTGTTTGTAGTGTTCTTATTAAGAAATGATGCTTCAGCTTTACGGCAGATGTAACAGAACCCATGTCTTCCAAAAGGCTCCACTTATGACTCGTCAGCCAACAAAATATTATCCTAAAACTCTTGGTGATCATTCAGACAATTTTTTTTGTGAGATGAGCCTTTGTATCAGTGGTGTAGCCAGCGGGTGTGCCAAAACACGTTCCTTCATGACAGCAATTAGTCCTGGCAAGTTCGCAATCATTTTTTTTTATTGACGCGTTTTCCAATTATCATAATTGGCAACTTAGAACACGGTTTCCTCCATATGCGATCTAACAGCAATAAAATCATGGGATAAATTCAGTTCAAAAAAAAAATTAACTTATTAATTGGCCAGTTGACTTAACTGGTCACATTCCAATGAAATATCGCCTTTCACTCTCGGTATTGCGTGAGTTGATAAAAAAAAGTGCCACTCGGCCATTAAATAGGCTATAAAAAGCATGCGGCTCAAGCTATTTGCGCAGGTATGCAATTTTGAAAAACGTTGATTTAAATACAGCAAATACGCGTCCAGATGACTGACTGTTGTCTGACCTAATCGGGGAGAAAAAGCAGCACCAGTTAAGTGCTGAGTGTGCTCAGAGTGAACCTTTTGGTAATCATGAAAATGACTGAGAACAGGTCAGGAATCAGGACTAATAATTGTTTTAAATTGATGTTTTATGCATCCCAATTATCAGTTCTGGTTCTGCCACTGTACTGAATTTAGCCCATGATTTCATTGCTGTTAGATCGCATATGGAGAGAAACCGTGTCTTCAGTTGCCAATTATAATAATTGGAAAACGCGTCAATAAAGGAAAATGGTTGAGAACTTGCCAGGACTAGGACGCTGCTGCTTTGTATTCATTTTGGTCAGCAGCGGTTTTTGCCTTGCAGGTCTTGCATTGATGCCATTTTTGCCCAGTCTCTTTATTATTGTGGAGTCATGAAGACTGACTTAAAGTGAGGCAAGTGAAGCCTGCAGTGCTTTAGATCAGTGTTCCCCAATCCTCTCCTGGAGGCCCACCTGTCCTGCATGTGTTAGATCTCTCCCTGCTCCGGCACAGGTGATTCACATGATCAGGCTGTCATAAATCAGCTTTAGGGGGTGATTAACGAGCTGATCATTTGAATCACCTGTGCTGGAGCAGGGAGAGATCTAAAGCATGCAGGACTGGTGGGCCTACAGGAGAGGGTTGGGGAACACTGCTTTAGATCAGTGGTTCCCAAGCCTGTTCCTGGAGTACCCCTACCCTGCATATTTCAGACGTCTCCTTGATTTAACACCCCCAGATCAGGTCATTAGGTACTCCACTAATGAGCTGATCAGCTGAATCAGGTGTGTTAAATTAGGGAGACCTATAAATTGTGAATGACTGAGGTACTGCAGGAGCAGGGTTGGGCCTCACTGATTTAACACACCTGATTCAGCTGATCAGCTCATTAGTGGAGTAACCAGTGGCCTGATCTAAGTGCGTTAAATCAAGGAGACACCTGAAATATGCAGGGCAGGGCAACTCCAGGAACAGGGCTGGGAAACACTGCTTTAGATGTTAGCCTGCATTCTTTTGTGACCTCCAGGAGGAGTTGTCAATATGCTCTTGAAGGAATCTTTTCAGGCTGCCCACTCCTGGGAAAGGTTTATCATTGTTCCAAGTAGGAACATTCTATAGATAATGACTCTCACCATGGTTTGGTAGATTCCCAGGGCCTTAGAAATGACTTTACAATTCTTTATCAGACTAACTGAAGTCAATTACCTTGTTTTCCATTTTCCCTTGAATTTCTTCAGAATGCAGCAGTGTGTGCTGCTTTTTGCCAGCTTCACATTGCCAGGCGGGATCTATTGAAGTGATGTTTGGATTCAGCAAGACTGGCAGTGATCAGTCTGGTGAAACTGATCCTAATTATCAATTAAATTTGTTTAATTGCTTGACTTAGTAACTAAGAGGGCAATTCATTTTTCAAATAAGGCCAGGTAAAGATGGATAGCTTTTATCTTCTATAAATTAAATGGTTATTTAAGAACTACATTTTGTGTTTACTCTGGTTGTCTTTGTCTAATATTACATTTAGTTTGTTAATCTGAAACACTTATAAGAGACAAATATGCGCAAATAGAGGAAATCAGGAACGGTTTGGTTTCTCTGCACAGCATATATGCATTATTGCCATTTTGAGGCATTATAATTTATGCAGAAATAATAATAATAATACATTAAATATAAATCATTCTAATGTTTTCAATGCTTTTTGCATAATTTGGCCCATGATGAAGCCTGGCTTCCCAGAAAACTGCTCGTAACCACTAGCATCGGAACAGACTGGATCTGTATCGTGGCCCCTCCCAAAGTTAGGAGCTAGTGTTGCACAATCTGCCACCCAAATGGCCCTGTGCTTCAAACGGTGGACCTGCATGATCCAGAAAACTGTCCTCTCTGAAGCCATGAACACGCCATCACCACATTACACATACACCTCTCTTCCTTTGGGTCTCTTCTGCACTGTATCTGAATGTTATTACTGTGGATGCTGGAAGTACAGTGAGCACAAGGGTGAAATGCAATTTTCACGGAACAAATAAAGTACAGCGTCAGCTCTTCTGCAAACAAAGCTGGGATTATCCGGCTAACACCGCGCTGGCTGAGACCCCCTGACAATTATGGAGATTGACAGTGAACACATCTCCCCAGCGAATATGGGTCAATTTACACAGTGCATTATTTTTTGGCCTTATATACCAACAAAACGTAATTAACCACAGCAGACTTGTTTTTTTTATTTTGAAGCAAGGTGACTTCAGTACTATACAGCATGTTTGGAAGTTTCTACTTTACCGGACCAGCTCCAATGACCGAATACAGCACTGGGAATGTCATACTAATGTAAGGACACCAAGAATTCAGTCATGTTTAATATGGATCTAGAGTTTCCGTTCATGCACACACCACTTGGGAATGAGCAGCACAGGGAGGCCAACTTTACTGCGAGGCTGAAATGTCCGTGCCTGGCCATGTTGTCATTTTCAGATGGGCATACACAAGACGTGCCAGCAAATAGACAAATGATCTTTCTGCATCTCTCCAGATGAGAGGGGTCGTCTGTGTCTGTTTATTTCTGTCCTGGTGCATGTTTGGGCCACGAATTACAGGCTCCATTCTGATTAAAAAAGGCAGACAGTGATGTGCATTCAATCCGACTGCGGCCTGCCAAGTGGCCACTGGGTTACTGAGGGATTAAGCAGCGAAACACAAATGCTGCTCGAGGCCACAATGGCTAACAACTGCAACTGAGTAAAGCCTATTTAGGCCCTCTGCACGACGTAGACGCCAGTGACCACAAAATTTCAAAATCTAATAGATAAATAATTCTGTAATTGAATTTCCAAATAGGCAAGTGTCTTGCTTCATTGAAATAATTTTTCTTGAGGTTGTCTTGAGGTAGGTCAGTTGACCGAAATGTCGACTAATTAATTAATTGCAAGTGAGAAGACCGTGTGCGAGAGTTTTTCTTTACTCTAGTCTCAGTGACACAAATCCAAAGTTATAAAGCATTAAATAGGGGTCATGCACAACTGGCAAGGATTGAAATTATTTGACGTTAGCCTAGAGCAGCAAGCAAGTCAATGCTAGAAGAAGCTACGGAACGATGCGTCTGTAGAATGTTAGATTGTCCTGTTTTTCACTAAACCATTAGGCTTCTGCGTTCTCCCTTTTCAGAACATCGTCATTCTTTTGACCTATGGCATTTACTTCTGATTGGCCAGTGCCGTTTCCCAAACTGTTCCAGTAGGTAGACCAAAACATGAGATGCCAAGTTCTGTCAGAAAAACAGTTCCATGACGCACGACAAAAACACAATGTCTCATTTGCATCAGTGAGTCAGAGAATGTATGGCAGCTCTGCCCATTGTGCGGCGTTGGGAAGCCTCAAATTCTTATGGCTACAATTCCCGGGCCGATCCCAACCATCGTTGCAGCCAGACACAGAGCAGATATAGTGTAGATATCTCTACTCTAAACCATACAATGTAATTGAGAGGGTCTCTGACACTGTCTGCCACTTGTGCTGCAAAGTTGCTGCTTCACAGAAGTGCATTTGCACTCAGGCAGAAAGAGCTGTAGGTGCTGAATTTGTCAGACAAGGTACTCTTACATGGCAATTAAAGAATAACTGCAGTTGTCTCCAAGGAAATGCCATGACATGAAAAAGCTCCACATTGCCTCTGCCCTTCGAGCTCACCCTTTCAGCAATGTGCTCCCAGCTAACTTCACGCAGAATGTTTTCAAACGTTGATGAAATATTGCATCAGTGTCATAACACTGTAACTACGTGGGAGTAAAACAGTGAAAGCACTTTGTGCTCATGCAGTCACCTACACTAAACATCCAGACAATGCTGTCGGACTGATGCAGCAAAGTTCCAACACTGAGAAAATATTCCAGTTTCATTGTGAACGCATTTTATATTTAATCTGACAATAAATCAGCACTACATGAGCAAGACACCAAACCCCTAAATCACCACTCAGCAGCTTTCACTACAGCTTAAGATCTAAATGCACTACAAATATGAAGTTTACTATTATATTTGTCCCAAAACATTACACAGTATACACAGCATAATGTAGCCTAAAGCACCAATAGCACCAAGTACAGAGTGAGCCTGGCTTCGAAGAATTCCCCATGAAAACAAACAAGTATCAATCCTGGGAAGACCAAACTCCCTAAGCCAGCTCACGAGATCATAAAGGTTTTGGGCAGTCCATATGTATATATTGCATGGTTTCTGTGCCATACAGGCCCATGGTACTAGAAGGCCCAGGCCTTCTGAACATTCCAGAAACATTAAAGCCATTTCTTTGAGTCTGGACTTCCTTCTTATAATTTCATTCTTAATGATAATTTCCAACGATGAACTCAGGAATCCAATCGCACTAGAATGCTTAAGGATCAGGACAGCTGCTATAAATTAATTGATTTTCCTTAGTGGTAATCAAATTTGTAATGTTTATAATTACTAGGATGAAAAAACAGTTGACATTCCCTTTATGACTTGTTTCTCATGTTCCTGGTTATATTACAACAATGTCATGCATTGAGTCGTCTCCCAATTTCACACTCACTGAACTAGTGAACGACCAAGGATAACCAAATGGACCAGACCCAGGATGATTTCATTGACCTGTTTATGCCAGAGTAGCATTCAGCCAATTCATCTCTGTATATGCAGTAAGCTCTTGGAAAACACCGATCACACCACCCTACATGTGGAAAAAAAACTAGACAGTCCAGTCAGCCGCGACCGCATAGGTGCAGCCCCCAAAAGCCCACTTCTGCCCTTTATTGCGCATTATTTGGCCAATACTGTCGCTATGGCAACCAAAACTGATAGGTGTCATGACCTGAGTATAACACATGTCCATACCAAATATGAAAGTAATCGGTCAAAAATTACAGCCTGTATAGCATCCACAAGGAAGTGTGCATGTTTCAGCACAAATTTGGCAATTATTTGGCGACTACTGTCGCCATGGCAATCAAAATCGATAGGTGCCATATATGAAATATAACACATGTCCATCCATACCAAATATGAAAGTAATCGGTGAAAAATTGACGCCTGTACAGAGTCAACAAGGAAATGTCTATGTTTTACCACAAATTTGCGCATTATTCAGCAAATACTGTTGCCATGGCAACCAAAATCGATATGTGTCATAAGGGAAGTATATCACGTCTGTATCAGATATGAAAGGAATCGGTCAAAAATTACAACCTGTTGAGCGTCCACAAGAAAGTGTCTACGAACATGGATGTGGACGCGGCGGCAGCGGCAGAGACGACAAGCCTGAATCCATAGAAGCTGCCCAACTTCCTCCGGGGGCTATAAAAAAATGCTGGTTTCTCCACAAAGACCTCACATTACCTCATTTGAGGATACTGAGTTAAAAATGCAAGTAAAAAAGTTTCTATTGCTTACATTCATTTTTTTCACAAAAATAAGAATGAAAGTTTTCCTCATTATATCATTCTAACTGCTACCCGCTTTGTAGCCCATTATTTTGTCGCTTTTAGATCGCATGAGGGAGAGAAGCGGTGTCTTCAATTACCACTTGATTATTCTTGAATTGGAAAACGTATTAATCAAGGGAAACCATCTACAATCAGCCAGGACTAATTTTTGTCAATAATTGCCGCCGAATTTTCAGGTCTTACGCCAGCCCTGTGAGTGTTCAACTGTCAAATTTGAATTAGGGAGCTGTCAAGTTCGAGGAATCAGAATGCTGCATTCGTGGATGAACGCGGTGCCCTCTCGAAAGCCTGGCTTTTGTGCAGGCTGTCTTATCACTCCCTCGGCCCCATCGCAAACATAGCCTGCTCGCAGGTTGCCTCAACGCACGTTCGTAAGGACACTGCGGCTCCTAGCGGTGCAACCGGATATTGCTATGCGCATCAGGCTATATAAGTTTACCCGCTACCCGGAGTGAAATTGCCATTTTTTTTGCGTGCATGACCGTTTTTAAAAAATCTGGCGACGTCAAGTCCTTCCTGGTGTCCAAGTGGATATTCACACCAAATTTGGTGATAATCGGTTGAGAAATGTAGGAGAAAAACGTGTACACACACACACACACACACACACAGACAGACAGACATCGACCTCAAATATAATATAGATATATGTTGGTTTTTATGCAGCAATCAAATCAGCAACAAATGCTGTTTAGGCCACAGATGTAGCAGAAAAACATTTGGATCATATTTGTATTTCCTTCTGTCAGTGGCTATGCTACTAAGCCTGAACTCAGGATTAGCCATAAAACAGTGTCCTTCGAATCATTCATACATGTGGAAATCAGCTGAGAAGTGAACTAATAGTTTTCAGTGGGCTCAGAGGAAGATGGAAATAATGTCTTTGTGGCTGTTTTTCTGATGATTAAGGAATGATACAAGACTTCTTAACCTTACGAGTAGTGGTCTAAAGTGACAATGCCATGAAATGCATTTATGCATAACATACATTGTGAGAAAATGTGATGTGCTCGAGCAAAACACACGCTATTTTTGGAATCAGCACCCCAAAATTTAGCAAAAAAACAAGTACTTGATTTTATTAAGCTAAAAAAAAAGATGCAGTGCGGTGCTATGACCTCAACTTCCAACTGACAAAATTGGCAGTTGAAAGCTTTGCTGGCATTGAAAGTACAAGCAAAATGTGAATATTCGCAGAAAATCTCTATTGTGAAATTTGATAGACAGGATGGTGCAAAAGTGGAATGAATTTTTATGTCTTTGATGCCATATCCTCTGCTCTTCTGTTAACTGATAAGATGTGCCAGGTTGCATGAAATCTGAACTATAAAGGGCATCTGAAGAACTGACTGCCTCTCATGGATCACTCAATTTTTTCAGCATGTACAATACTGCGCAAAAGTCTTAGGCACCCTGCTCTTTTTAAAATTCAAATCTGTATAAGATGTTTACATTTCGTTTCCATATTTAGAGTTCCTGAAGATTAAAAGTAAATTAGAAGTTCCAAATGCTCATTTAAAGAAAAGTTTCAAAAATAAATGTTTGTATTCCATTCAAAATAGACGATACAGATGTGTTGCTCCCACGCCATTTGCACTGACAAACACCAAAACCCTGACAGATGCTGTCTTTTAGATCTGCCATTGATAACAGGTTGGGTTTGTTGTCTTTGGTCTGGAGAACATGGTGGCTTTTTTGCCCTGAAAACCAATTGAAGTGTTGACTAGTCAGCCCACGAAACATACTTCTGCAAGGAGTCAGTGGTGCTCTTGAACAGTGTTGATAAATGGCTTCAGCTTTAAACTTTAACTTGTGTCTATGGATGTAGCAGCAACTGGTGCTGACTTAGAAAGGTTCACCAATGCATTTTACGAGTCCACGTTGTGATATCAAGAATAGTCGCATGGTGGTCCTTAAGGCAGAGAAGTCCTAAGGATCCAAGATCGGGGCATTTAAAAGTGGCTTTATGTATCGAGATTTGACCAGATTCCTTAAATCTTTTAATTACATTACACACTGTAGAGGGTAAAATTCTCTCACCCTGAGACATCAATGCTCTTGAGGCGCTAAGTCTTACTTGGAGGGGCCTTTTATACCATAGCACAAAATGCTCACCTGTTTCGCATTACTTTATAATTACAACTTGGCGCTCCATTATTAGCGCTAAATTGCCCCTGCACCAAATTTTTGGAGTCTGTTGCAGTCATCAATTTAGAAAAAAATCATTGAAAAGTTGAATTCACAGGTTAAAGCATCAAATAATGCGTTGTTCTGATGTTTTCAATATAGTAAAAGGTGAGTAGACTTCTGAACTCAATTATTTTTGATTTTATTGGCACTTTCTATGATGTGCCAACTTTGTAAGAATTGGGGCAGCATAATTGTGGGACTCCAAAACAGGAAACATGAACCAATAGCTTCGGTGCCCCCCCCCCGACTGTCCCTGAACCAACCCACTGCAGTAGTGTGACACGCTGCCTTTGCCTCTTCCGAGAATTTAGTAAGTGTGGGAAGATAAAACACTCCAGGGGTCAAAGAGGTTGATTTAGGGCTTGAGTCAACACAGCCTTCAGGCCCTCTGTAGCTCCCAGCTGGACCGAATCCCAAGACTTCCTCCTGACACCCCAACACACCCCCTTCCTCCACTAACGCAACAACACGGCAAAAAAATGCTCGAGTTCAACTTGTACAGTACAAATACGCTCACTACCACCATCGTAAACAGAGGTGTGACCACATTGACGTGGGGTATCTGGCAAAGTATCAGACCTCAAGCAATCCAAAGAACACTACTGGTTACTGAGCCATTCATGCTCATGAAACCAAGACCAGACATTTGAGCATGGATATGTTGTAATTACCTCGCAGTCTTTAGTCACTCTGTAACAATGCCTAGTGGCCAGTGATATTTAAGTCTACGCCAAACAGGAATCTTAGACCCACCCTATAATCACATAGTAAGAAGCTCAGCTGAAGGGTGGTGTCCTAAGCTGTTTCTAATTAAATGGGCCGTATCAGTGAGAGGCTTGGGCAGGTGGTGTAGGATTCTCAATAAGGGTGTTGCCCAGAATGGCTAAAAGTTTGATTTGTGCAATGTAAGCTGGATATAAAGTTGGACAAATACAGCTCCTGTCTGCCCATGATCCTTCAGAATAATGTTGAAACGTGAGGTAGCTAACTCTAAGCACATCTCACTCCTCAATATTCTCAATTTAAAGCCGGAGTTTGGTTACAGTCTCACGCTCAAACACGTAGAAGCAACGGTGCTCTTCAAAGCCACCCCAACCTGAAATATTCAGCCCACAGAATGTGGTTTCCACCGTATTTGCATCAAATAAAAAAAGGTAGCAAATAGCAGCTAATGTGATCAAGAGCCAGCTGTATGTGTGAAAGTGAGACTCCAACTGAATGCTAACAGCTGGTAGTTTCTTTTATCACTGTGCTTATCTTAAAACAGCTTCCAGAAACAAAAGGTAGTTTAACATAGCTGTAAATTGTGATATAATGGATAGGGAGCTGGGATTAAAGGTGTGATTCCCAATGAGGGTACTGCCTTGAGCAAGATACTTATCCTAAATTACTTCATTATAAATCCAGGCGTATAATTGGATACCACAAAAAATAAAGCGAAAGTTGTGTATGTCATAATAGACAAGTTGTCTGCCCTATGCCAGCATGGCAGTGCTTGCCACTGTGACTGGATACAGAACTTCCCCACATCTCACTGCAGCACCTACAGCGTGGCCTCAGTCCAGTCGGCTGAATCCAAATACCACCCACCAGCTGACTCACAGCATCCAGATCTCGGGAAAAAGAAAGTGGGTGACCAGAGAGCTTCTTCTCACATGATCACATGTCACTTTCAGGGTATAAATAAAAGGTTGGTTATATAAAGGTACGTAAGTAATCTCCAGCTGGTGCCCAAATAGCAGCCAGAATTCCCCTAAATCCTGGAGTTTTTTTTTTTTTTTGGGGGGGTGTTCGTATCTTTAATGATTAACAACACTTTGAGCAATTTTTTCATATAGTCACCCACTGTACTCCTCTAAACATACGTCTGAAATCAAAATGCATACCATTCATTCTAGCCAATGGGCAATTTAGAGTTTCCAATTCACCCAGCATAGGGAGAGAATTTACACTTCATGATAATGCCCATGACTGGAAAATAGCTGTGGGAGGAAACTGGAGTACCCAGGGTTTAAATTCACACAAACCCATGAACAGCAAGACAACTCCATACAGAAATATCCCAGGCCTGAATTCAGCCCCTCAGTACAGTGATGCAACAGCATTACCCACTGAGCTACCACTTCTGCCTCTATTCAGACTGGACAGTAGCATGCACTGTCACTCAAGCATGTCATGAATACAAAGAAACACTAAATGTAAATGTAAAAAAAAATGCCGGTAACGCTCTCAAATTCATGATCTCAAGATCTGGAATCAAGTGTCTCTTCACACTGAGCCACACCAATCTCCTGCAGCCAGGGTCACATGGCCTAAGGAACCGAGCAGATCTTCTACCTGGGTGTTTTTGTTCGACTGAAGGTGGAGAAGGAGAAGCGAGAGGACGGGCGCATTTTTCCTTGTCTGTCCCTTGCAGGAAGTCATGTTTTCTCTGAGTTTGGTGCCAGTCCTTAGAAACGGACAGCCAGCTCAGACTGAGCCTGCATTTCCTTGTTTGCTGGTTCCACGGAGCCCTTTTGAACCAGTCTATTCAGAGGAAAAGACAGATGAGGTGAGCATGATATATCGAGCACCAACCAGTTCAAATTACATTGAGGACAATGGGGTCTCAAAAAACTTTTGGTCCATACCATGTTTCCACCGATTTTGTGTTCCTAATGACTTGACAACTCATTTGGATATTCTGTCTTGGAATAGTGAAACCAAAGACATCACAGAGGAACTACACTTCAGACTGAGTGGATATAATGCAACTGAACAAAAAGTAAAGGATAATGTACAGCCAGTCAGTCATTACTGTGAAGTAAACCCCAACAGGGTGACACAGCGGGGGTCTGACGTGAGGCGGAATGGTCCCGAAACACGCTGAAGAGGCTTATTTCGCAATATTGACCCGCTAGCTGTACATCAACCTGCTTATTACAAAAATACTCGCTAAAAAAGTTACAGTTTGAAACAAAATATTGATTTAAAAATTATTTTATTGCTTCTGCTAAATAGTACCTTAGATTTTGCAGTTGGAACTGCGTACAGCTTACTGCATACCAATGGTCTGACAGTCATAGCAGTGGCCTACTAGTCAGAGAGAGCAGACCATAGAATGCTGTAACTGACCAATCAGAATGGAGAATTCAACAAAGCTGTGTAATAAGCAGAGAATTACAGCATTAAATCCAAGACACTCAGTATGGTTGATTATTAGCCGGGTCACTTGAGCCGTTTGCTCAGTGTAGATGCAGTTAAGATATAATGTCCTGTGAGCTTTCATTTCATTTAATTTGTCTCATCTGATTCAACTAATAAGCAGGTCAATGCAGATTAAAGCCTATTGAGTGTGGTATGCTTTGTCTGGGTCGAAATGGAAACCTACAGGACGATAAATCACCAGGAACCGGAATTGTGACCCCGAGGCTAAACTTAGGCTGAAATGTGAGAGAGGACAGTATTAAACATAGCCACACCATTTTCCTTTTTTAATAATTAGTTTGCCTGGCCTAGGTTTCCGCGAAAGGCCAAGTGCTCTCAGAACAGAGGTGCAGTTCAGAGAGCCTTTTCTCAACATTGTTCTCAAGTGACCGTGAAGTGGCCGTCACATCCTGTTTCTGATTATCGGTAACTATGTCAATATTAGCCATGCAAAGAGGTGGCATTCAAGACTCTACTACGCATTGCTGAGTATTCATGGAAATGCTAATCTCCACCATTCTTATGCATAATTGAAATAACCTGCCTAACTGTCACAATGCTTTGAATATTTGGGTAAAAACTAAAGACTACAAAGATAATTATTCATAAATTCAGTGCCAGTGGCAATATCTGGAAGTCCCATGTAACAGCTTTGAGCACAAACCTTTGGAAGCAACTTTAAGCAGTACATCAAGTCAAAATAAACCATTGAGCTCAACAATCTTCCTTCCTGTACAATCCCCAACATAAATTTTTTTTTTAAAACTTCATACGGGGTAAGTTTGATAAATATTGAGGCATTCAACAAACATTTTAGTACACAGTTACACCTGAAGTAAATGTTAGTTGCAGCTGTCTTGAATGCAATGCCTGTATGATCCCCAAAACTGCACTTTATACATGAAGTACATTCTAGAGGAATTAATACGGTCCTGAAGTTGTATTCAGTTACAAATAGGATGATGAAATTCTGGCTGTTACACAGACGACAGTTGAATAAAGCACTTGCAACAGCATTGTGACAGCGAACAATTAGATCCACCACACCTCACAGAGAGGGACGAAAGCCTTTTATCATGCAGTACTAGGCAACACAAATCACTTGTTAGACCAAAATCATTATTTTTTTTTTAACCAGAAGGATGTCCAAAATCTCCAAAATAGGGGATTCATTTCAAAGTAATCTCAATTAAATATAGTTAATTTTAAGGATCTGTACCCAATTTGCCAGTTGGCAACCATTCCCTAAACAAACAAACAAAAAAACTTGCTATAATCTTTTGATATTGATTATAGGCTTTGAAATGCTTTCTTGCAAAAGTTAAAAATCATTTTGCAATATTTTGCATGAGATGTGCTGGACAGTTATGGTACAATTCTGGCCAACTGTCTGCCATTGTCTGTTTTTTGAAGAAAACAGTTATTTAGCATGGAGACAAGGATGAGTTACAATTAAAGACTGCAGTACAGTTTGACATTAGAATGAAGCATAGTGGTGAAGCAAAAAAATCCAAACTGGCAAACGAGGTATTCCTCTTATTATAAAAGTAAATATGTTGAGAATAATTCATTGTGCTCTATGACTAAAATACCACATAATATTAAGTATAGTGATTTTCAAGCCAGTTTAAATTGTTCAGGAATAAACCAACTGTAAACTAATTTTTCCAGAGGTTATTAGTTCTTCCCAAGTTCTATCACTGATTGCACATGTAGTTTGTAATGTTTCACTCAACTCAAAAAAGGTCCAGGTAATGAAACCAAAAATCATTTGCACTCTGCATATTGCACCACAAATGCAAGTTTCTTAGAATTGATAATCCAGTTTTTTTCTGAAGACATTCTTGGATTGACAGGTTGATCAATTCATGAAGTCTAAACACCTTTCTATGCAAATTTACATCAAGTGTTTGCCTGAAAGATGAAAGACTCTTATCATCTCAATTCCCTGAATCAAAATACAAAATGAAGAGAAGTAATTTTGGAATCACACCTTAATTCTTTAAAGCTGGGTTTTATATTGGGCCTGGGTCAGGAAAAACAAAGAAGGAAATTAGGAAATTAGGTAGGAAATTCCTCCTCAAGATGATCCCACCCACCCTGCAACATTTGAGATGGCAATATCTTTCATTCTGCATGTTTGACATGAGATGCCACTCAGTTTGAAACCAAAACTAGCTGTGACACTAAAATAACCTGAAAGTGATTAACAATTTCAGAAGCACTAAAATTCAAAAACCATTTGGTGAAACTATGACCCAAAAGTCACAGAAATTCAGTTACTAATTCTGCAAGTAACACACACACACCAAAATAGAATATAAATTGAACAAATCAATAAAGTCTACATTTATCTTATCTATCGAGATGCACAACACCAAGCACATTTTCTATTGGGGATATTGAGTATAGTTTCACGTCCAGAAATGCAAATAATCTATGTATATTACAGAGCTGCAGAATTTCCAGTGGAAGATGATGCAATACCAAAAATGTCTCAACGATCTGTCAGCCATGTAATGTTAACCTCGATATTATCAACTTCCATGTGGTTGGCAGGAAAAAAAAGGCCGATGATATTGGCAATACGTGTGGCCAATGCTGATTTTTTTTTCTTGGCCATACTTCGCACTTATAAGTGAGGCCAATGCAGAAATTTTCCCTTGGCCACAAATTAAAAAATAAGTTTGGCCAAGAAAAAAAATATGCCTTCGGACACACTTAAAATAACTGTGGGCAACGCAAATTTCGATCAATTTTATGCTTGGACGCACTCAAATAAGTGCGACAGTCACTTCGGGGAATAAAAAAGGCAGTTGCGCATGTTCAAAGAAAAATTAATATAGCCTATAACGTGGTCCAACAAGTTCTTTCTGACAGTGGGGCGGGGGAAATAAAGGAATGCAATTTAATTTAAAAACTTGTTTCGTAGCATGAGTGTTTTTCTTGACATTCAGCGTGGACGCGGTGAGATTACGATTGATGTTCTGGTCCCTGGCAAACAACGCATGCGACAGAGTCTGATGCAACTACTTGAAACATTCCGTTTACTATCGATAAACCATAATCTGGAAATAACCGTGCAAGTTCTTCCCTGTATTGGGGCAAACTATACGGAAACATCAAGAGTAAACATTGCACTGATGGTACTTCTCATGTAAATTGCATCAGCCTTGCAACCAATTAGCGATCAGCTTCTATTTGCGTCAGAGCTCAAATTGACCAATCAGATCTCACCACGACAGTAGAAATAGAATGCAGGAGGAACTACTGAAGAAATTTCAGAAAATCTGGGGTAGGGAGTACAGCAAAGGAAATTGTTGACGATTATAACATAATTAATTTATTAGCCCCAGTTTCTAAAGGGTCATATTGAGACCCAAAACACAGTAAAACTATGGTCGTTGTCACAGCTGGGTCAGGAGGGACCCACAAAGTTCTCCTTATCTCCGGGAAGCAGAATGCCTCGTCTGGCGGAACACAAGGGGGATTCAGTCGGTCAATATCGGTCATGTTGCCCTCATCTTCGAACCAGGCATCGTCGGACTCCGACTGTAATACATCCGGACCACCGCAGCGCAAAAGGCAGAGACTCACACATCTGAGTCCCGAGGAGAAAGCACTTAGAAGGTTTGCTTCATACTTTTGCTTTTGACTAACCTAAATCTATTTAACACGGACTATTTTTGACGAGGTTAGTATTGGTCATGTTAAGATTGAGAGCGTCCTTATTGTAGGTGTTTGTTTCATTAAGGTTCTTCGATCATGGGCGTTTAACATGGTTTCCTAGTAGACGCCAACTCCGCTGAAATCTGGCTAAATATTACTGGCGTTTGATCAAGCTCCTTGGCGGACACTTTAAGTATGTGTAGACAACTAGTTTTGTACTACACACCGACGTGCTGTCATTCATAAAGTTGAGTGATTACTATAAAGTAACTTCATATCATTATTTCATGTAACTGGCCGCTTTCCAGCCGGCTTTTAAGATCCTGTAGCACCACCCTGTTTGCATAGTTGGAGGTTGGGGTATCCTGTTTTGCCTGCGTGGCAAGATGGCCGGAGATTGCGCAAGCGTATTAACGCTGTCAATGCCTGACATGAATCCGAAGCCAAATGCCGGTCAAGAACACTTGATCTTTTAGGGCCGTATTCTTTTGCGATGTTAGTATTCATTGTAATTATCTGTCTTGTCTTGTGTTCAGGAAACTTAAAAACAGAGTCGCCGCCCAGACGGCCAGGGATCGAAAAAAGGCAAAGATGGGGGAGCTGGAGCAGCAGGTTTTGGAGTTAGAACTGGAGGTATTTTCCCTGTTCATTTGCATTACCAGTTATTTAAAATACTGCTTTCGATTAACGCAATTAGTGACTCCTGCCTTTTTTTTTTCTCTCTCCCCCCCCCTCACCAGAACCAGAAACTCTACATTGAAAACAGACTTTTACAGGAAAAGACTGATGGTCTCTTGACAGAAAATGAGGAACTGCGTCAAAGACTGGGTTTGAGTTCCCTGGAAGCCAAAGAGGAAACGGTAAGACTTATTGATATGTAATATTGTGATACAAGGGTGGTGTGTTGGGCTGGCCTTCAAGAGTTGTTTGGATTGGGGTCTTAAACCTTTTCCTCTTATCTGCTGCAGGTTCAGGTCCTGGGGTCCAGTGTGGATGTGGCGAGTTTGGCGGTCGGGTCTTCTGAGTCCGCAGCACTCAGGCTACGTGTGCCTCCGCAGCAGGTGCAGGCCCAGCAGTCGCCAAACCTCAAGACTTCCACGTGGATGCTGGCGATCCTAACCGTACAGACCCTGAGGTGAGTGGTGATGTCAAATGGAGCCAGCTGAGGGGATTATATCTGAGAGTGTTTGCAAAATGAAAAATCTGGTGCTAACTTGTACAGAATGGTAGTCAACAACACTACCACAGGATGGCTGCAGAAGTGATTCAGGTTTGCTATAGGAGGAAACTGCCATACCCAGCTTTTGGAATCAAGTCTACTTGCTGAAATGTTCCAGACTCCTATTATATGGGAGACTGGGGACCAATGAGCCATATCACTATTTTGCGATCAAGCAAAGCCAAAGGTGTTTAAAATAGGCAAAATAGTGATATGGCTCATTTATCCCCATGACTCATCAGTCAGTGGACAAATATTTTGCCTATTTTAAGCAGCTCTGTCACTGACTGATCGCAAAATGGTGATAATGGCTCATTGGTCCTCATTGCTTATCGGACCCCAGTCTCCCTTACTAAACATCACCTACTTGAGTCATGGATCTTGAGGTGTGATGAGTTGTTTTAATGCCCCTAGTTGGGGATTTGCGAAGTCTGGCCTACAAGTAGCACACTGTTCCATTAGTTACTTGGGTGGGAAGGGAATTGAGGTTTGATCTGGATCTGAGTGTCAGATTGTGTCCTTGGTCTATGTGCTGTGGAGGGCAGAGGGTGTTCAGCTATTCATTATAACTAATCTCTACACCTGCTGATAACACTACTTTATTCCTCTCCACTTGAAGGCATGCTAATCAGGGAAATCAGCAGGTGTAGCAGTAGGTTGGACTTGGGAACTTGTACTATGGAGGACCAAGAATATACATAACTGGGTTGTTGCCGTATAGACCACCAATTATGTTGGATATTTTTACTAATTTTCTCTCCATCTTCCGTCAGTCTGATCTCCTGCTTGGCATTCTGGACATCCTTGACCCAGAGCTGTTCCTCAAAGTCAATGAGCAGGTGCCCCAGGACCTGCCGGAGCTTGCGGGAGCCAGCGCGGATTCAGTACCCGGCTCCCCATCTGCGCCTGTGGGGCCCGCACCAGTTAAGCTGGAAGCCCTTAATGAACTGATCCACTTTGACCACATCTACACCAAGTCAGTGGAGGTGGTGTGTGTGGAGCAGTGTGAAGAATGCATCCCTGACATAAAAATGGAGGCGGAGGCTGAGCCAGAGGTGGTGGTGGTGGCAGCGGAGACTGTCTCTGTCAAAGATGAGCCTGAAGAGGTGGAGTCGGCTCAGGAAATGAGGGTCGATGACTTCCTGTCTTCATCGCCTCCGCTGGCCGGCCTGGACAAGGCCTCTGCCTACCTGATGGACACGTACAGCGACTCCGGATATGAGCGATCCCCTTCCCCTTTCAGCAACATGTCTTCTCCACTGTGCCAGGATGGCGTGTGGGACGACGATTTTGCCAACGAACTTTTCCCCCAGTTAATCAGCGTCTGAAGCCCAAATAAATCATGCCCTTGCCCTGAAACCAGCCTAATCCTGTTCATGTATAATCTGTTTTTACTTCATTGTAAAAGCAGTTGAGACTAGCTTTCTAAGGTTAGACCTGTGTCATGCTACTCATTCTGAGGGCATAACCCTGTGCCTACTGGTCTACAGCTGGGGCTGCAGTATTGCATTAACATCATAATCCCCTTCATTGCTTCTGTTAAGATTTGTCTTAAATCTTTTGATTACAAATTGGGATGTTGGCAGACCTGGAAGATGGCTTGCTGAAAATGTCAAGTATTTCTGTAAATTATGGAAGGGGGGGGGGGGGTTAATTTGTATAAGAGGAAAAAAAACTGCGTAACTATTTATTCGTGCGTTTTGCTCAATGGAGTCTGTGTACTGTCCTTTTTTTAGCATGTATAAAAGCTTAATGTAAATTGACAATTAAGGGATGCTTTCTTTACTGAATTTCTGCATTAAAACCACGCATGCATCACATCTCGTCTAGTGTATTCTCAATTTTGGCTGACGTCATTGGCCACTGTAGACAATAACGCTGATATAACGGGAGGTTTGAGTCATTTCAGTTCAACACTATAAAAGCTGTCAAGTTGGGGAACCCAGGCTATGGTGACAAGATGGAAATATTTAACTAGTTCTTTGTGCACCGTGAGTAATTGCAAGCAGAATTTCGACTCTGCAGTTAATGGTCTCTTGGTGTACCTTGTTTAGTTTCTGCTCCATATGACATGGAAAGGATATGAGCAAGACCACATCGGCCTTGTTAAAATGACCCTCGCAAATAATGACGCACCTAAATGGACATCAATTTTATGGTACAAGCTGACTAAATGCTAATGCTAGCTGATGTCGAGGGCGCAGGTAATGATATGGTGCATAAATGTTTCAGGCAGGCTTGGTTTGTGTCAAATAGATCCCTTCCTATTGGCTACTATATATGAATGCCGGTGGTTATCACGGAGTGTGACTTGTCACTGGTAAAAATACACAAGACAAACGCGCATGATACAATGGAAGTCTTTTTTTTTTTTTTGGTTGTATGTTTGCCCAACTTCCTGAATGTTGGTTGAGCACCTGTTACCATCCAACAATTGTGTTGCAGTCAAAAGTGTATTGCCCCAAATGGGACTGGAAGAAAATTATGCATTGGATGTAGGTATTATTCCGTTGTTGAAGAATATGCTTTCATTTATTTGGAAACTTATCAACTAACTAGATATGAGGAAACGTCGCAGTCCAGATTAAAACATCGAAGACCAAAACTGTATGGAAATGAGTGAATTTCCTGTCAAAAGGTGTAAGAATGGTGTGTGTGTGTGTTTGTGTGTGTTTGGGTGTGCTTGTGCTTGCCCTGAGATGAACAGATGGCCTGTCCAAACAGTATTTGTGCCTCTTTCCCATCGCATTCTGGGATAGGCTCCATCATCCTTTGTAATCCCAACTAGGAGTTGGTTAGTCTTTGAGTGGGTGGCTGGATGGGTGACGCAATGAGCGCCTGCCGGTCAGGAAAATCAAACATGCTTGAAATGGCCAATGAGTAATGCCTCCATGAGACGCTGCCACATGCTTCGTGTACTTTTACCTAATACTCTATTGATAAGATAGCAAGGGGGCGAATCATTACACAACACCAATCAATCTATCAGGCCCCAAGGTCCTTCGTACTGCACCAAAGCTCTGCTGGATCCTCCTGCACCGTGGTTTGAAGTCTCTCGCAAACACTCTTCAAGCCTACAAACAGTGAAGATAATGAACAGTTTCCTCATACTTCTGGCCGGTACAGGTACATTTTTGTATTACATAATCAGCCTGCCCATATGGGAGATGGAAAGCAGACCTTGGGCTCTTCAGCAGTAAACTGACCCAGTCATAAGATCAGCTCAGAAATGTTTTACATATAAGCTGCCCAGTCACCCGAGGCATTATCCAGTCATATCTCGTCTCATTTCCTGTGCTGGGCCTCCTTTGGGCCTGGGCCTCCTTTAATACTGGATCAGGTAACAGAACTGGGTTCCTCAGGTATAAAGATACCAACAATCCTTCAACAAAGCAGAATTTGTCCTTTTTTACTGTATTTTTTTGGAGGGTATAGGGGTTCAGTGACCAGTGATCAAGTGTATTTGCTTTTTTGTTAAAAAAAGCTGTACAGATCAAACTAACTGGGTCACTTTGTGTTTTCTTTACTCTATAGATTTTTGTGGGGAAATTCAGTGGCAGAAACCCAGCTACCTCATACTTTCACAGAACATTTTCTTCCTGTGGTTCTGTCATGAAAAAAATTCATTCTTAGCTGCTCTCAACCACAGACTAAATCAGCAGACATCAAACGCTCTCAGTAGCAGGAAATTTGAAACCGATACCACTTCCTTGCCAAAATAGTTTTTAATTACAAATGAAAATTCCTGTTACATATGCTCTTGATTAATTTACTTTCAGGGGGTATTTTTGGTTATGTCAAACTGCCATCAGTAACAAAGTTCAGGCTAAAATTAGGCTGTAATAAAAGGAGAGATCAGTTATAAAACTCCCATTACCCCGAACAGGATTTGGGTAATTCCAACAGACTAGTGTTCATTCGCACTCACTTATTACTCAGGCACAGGTAGCCCTAGTTCGTCCGTTCGCCCGCCTGCCCGTCCACCTGCACATCTATCTATCTATTGTTTAAGTCGAGAGTTGGAAATTACCCAGAGGCATTTGGATATCGCATTATGAAAACTAAGCCACGCAAGAGGTCACATTCTGTTTCCATCTAGATGAAAAGTAGCTCGAAAGTACGCCTACTTGGCATATAGTTCTTCAAGGGGGAAGTTGGGTGGGCTGGTAGTGATGTCATGAGGGACACAGGTTGTGTACTGAGGACATAGGGAATTCAACATCCATTTCATGTATTGCGCCTCACCACCCCCACCAGGTTAGTTCTCAACCTCAAGCATGGTGTCATGCACCCATCTCGCGGCGACTCCTTCCTGTTTCTGGTCAAATGACCTCACTGACACCTCGGCCCCCCACTACAGAAAGTAGAGCCTTTTAAAAAGCACCAGTTTTACTTCCTCCCTGCAGTTAGGCCTACAGTGGCTTTAAATGTGATGATGGACGAGGCAAAGGAATGGGAGGGGAAAAAAAATGAACCAAAAACAACTCAAAATTATGCGCCGTGATGGAAATTTCCACTTTCATCACGTTGCTCATGGCCCGCGGACCCTGAAAGAGGGAGATGTGTGACGCCTGTCGATTCTTGGGTGTGTCGGGATTTTCAAGGGAATGGCAGGCCTGGAGGGTAGAGAGGGTTCCACAGGGTGGCGGGGCGAGAACCAGCTCCTCTCACAGAACCCAGTACAGACACCAATGTCTGTTAGGATTGGACAAAGTGAATGACAATCCAAATCCCTTTTGCATTCCTGACCTTTCTGAGACAGCCAATTGGAAGACCGGTATCCCACAAGCCCCTGATCTACAGGCTAATCCTAATCACCAACGGCAACCCAGATGATTAAACCCCTCCTACCTCACTCAAAAGGTCCTTTTTTTTTTTACCTCACCCTCCTACTCTACCTCTAAGTCTAAAGTCTAAAGGACAGGTTTTTCTTAGGAATGATTCTCTGGTATTCAAAATCTGACAGTTTGCTCCAGAAGTCTAAGCTTGAAATTACCACTGTTGATTGCTACATGGGTATTTGACTGTGAGGTTTACAAACACGTATATCAGGTTTGTGATTTAATGAGCTAAAAGGTTAAAATGAGCAAATAATGATTTGTAGTATGACAAAAATCGCTACATATTTCCATTCAAATAAAATCGGGGCATTTCCATTTGCTATTGAGAACTTATACGAGCATAGACCAATGCTCAACCTGCTGAGCTGTTATGATTATGGACATACTGTTTATTGCCAGCCTAATCCCTCCCCCCCGTTCTCTCCTATGCTTCATCAATGAGGCAGTTTAAGTGCAAAGTACATGCTTTGCCTACATCAGGCAGCCACACGAAAGTGAACTTTAAACACGGGGCAATTACTAGTACAACCTCCGCAATCCTTTCTGCCTAGTCTCTGTGCCACTGATCAGGACAGAATACTAATCAATGTTGGACAAACAAACAGGCTGCTATCTGATCTAGAGACTACTGTGTGCCATGACATTAATCGAGACAAAGCCATTCAATTTAAATGGTGCACTCTTTTCCCGGCCTGTGGAAGTGCTCTGTCGTTCTAATGTATTTTGTTCAGTGGCTGAGTCACCTTGTCCTCTTGACTGACGCAGATTAGCCCCCCCCCCCACCACCAGCCCCCCCATGCCCACTCTCATCAAAACATATCACTTTGCAGACCCTCGTCAGTAAAAACACAGCAACACAAGGGCCCATTAACTCCAGTTACCCTTGGCAACAGAGCGCAGGCCCATTGTGATTGGCATGACCAGATAATGGCGTCAAGGAAACGCACAGGAGAGAATGGACACTGGAATTAGATCAGAATGCAATCACCATCTGGGGCTCGGCTCAGGCCATTTCAACTTCAAAGAGCCGGCCAATTCTGAAGCTTCATTACCAGAGCACTGATTACTGAATTAGATTGACTACAGCTCTGTGATCTGTGAAATGCTGTTGCTCTAACACTTCTGACCTTTTCAAGGCAGAGAAAATCAAGACATCAGGACACAGAGTGCCGGGAATGAACAATCTAAACCAGAGGTGGAATTTATGGGGAAGAGCAGGAGCTATTGAGCCTTCCCAGTATTCTGAAACAGGCTACGAAAACCATAGCAGTGCAGTATGATGAGAGAAGCTAATTGAATGCAATAAAGATGTGGACATTTGTGGAATACTGATAAATACTGCCCAAAGAACTCACTAGAAACTAGAGGCACTCCGAGAGTGCAAACCTCTGCCAAGGCAGCGCAGTCAAAATCTTGCTGAGTGAACATGGCTCATAAGAAATGTGAGGATAGGTTCTGTCCCTGATGTGAGACCAATCAATCCACAAAATTTTTGTGATAACATTAGGAGAGACACTCAGTTATCCAGTGTGATAAGATTTCAAGATCGCGATAGGGTCCATCCCTGATGTATAGCAACCCATGCACAAAACTTCAGAGATAACTCAAAAAGTAATGAACGGATATCTTGAACATAAACAAACAGACAGACAGACAGACAGACCAACATCGGCAAAACACATAACCACCATAGCAGAGGTAGTGATTTCACAGCAGGTCTTTAAAGAAAAGACAAACACCCAGAGCCCTGCAGTACTACTCAGCTCTTGTGATCAACAGCCTTCACTCCTTCCAAAAGTGGAAATAAAGTTAAGCCCTTGATCTAAAGAAAAAGAAACATTCACCACTCATTCAAACATACCCCTACTGACATGCTTTTTCCTGTATCATCTTTATAACAGGTAATGGAATGGGCGATTATAAAAGCTGTTTCGCTGTCACCACGTCTGACGTCCTGAAATGCGTCTTAACTTGTTTTGTGGTATGCTGTTTGTCAAGATAGAATTTTAAATTAATTCAGGGTAGAGCAGCCGCCAAGACCTTCAAAGGAATATTTATGAATGTTCTTTTGCAGCTTTATAGATACATAATTCAGCTACACCTGGTAAAAAAGACGATAAATTAATATCAATCAGTGTCTCCCCAGAAACCTCACTCAAAGGTAAAAACAGGTTTATTGTGACAATACATTATTCACGGCTCCTGTGAGGGAACCAGACACTTGCTGCTGCCGCATCAAGCCAAATGACATCAAGCGATGTATTTCCAGCTAAAATTAATATGCCTGAAACTGCACTGGGGTAAAATTTAGTTAAAATATTGAGGAGACAAGTAACAATATGGTCTGAAATAACTTGATGAAAAACATGATTACAGCCCCCGACTTCCTGCTGTGTGACCTCACAAAACAGATTACTTGGCGCAATCCACCGTTACCATAGTTACACATTTTGTGCATGTGGCAGGACTGAAGAGTGCGCAGTGACTGAAAAAATAAAAAAAAATGCTTCCTGACAGATAGTATCTTGCAAATTTCTACCAAATGAAGAATGTAGAGCACATCGCATGCAAAGAAGTGCTTTCTTTTTCAACGTACCCACCCCGCAAACCTTTACCCCACGACAAAATCCATCCCCAGAAGGTCTGTCTAAGGCAAACGTGCCGGGATGCTCAGTCCAGTTCTGTTTCAGTGAGTGTCAGAAAAACAAATTCAATCTGCCTTTTGGCACTCACTGGGCACTGCATCTTTCACAAAGTTTTATTTTCGGTTTCAGCTCAACCACAACTCCCCACCATGACAGTTTTGAACGGCCAATGTCTCTACCATCTGGAGTAGCCTGCCATCGTCAACTGCAGTCTGTAAGTGTACGATCTTAAGGTCAGTCGCCTCGTTCGTCCCCTGTCATTTCCACGCTGTCAGATGTGGATGATAGTAAACATGGGAACCTGGCAATACAAGAGGAGATGGCTGAACTGGGGGAATCATGCACAGAATGGGAGTCTGCCAACAGAAAAACAGAGTCTCCAGCTGTAAAATCACACACGGGAGCAGGAATCCTGTCCAAACCTGCAGGGGTAGGGTAGACCTTGAAGAATGCAATGATGTGTCCAACAGATGTGGGAGAGGAGTGAGGTGGGAGGACTTCACTCGCTTATGCATTTTACACAAGCATGAATGTCCAATCTGTACAAGCACACAACAGGAAGACAAAACAACATCCGTCAGCAAATGGTTACGATGGCATTTGTAATATGTAATGCTATGCCTGTGTCACAGGCAAGACAGCCACATTCTTTATTTTCCTTGGATCCTGGGACATTTCTGAGGATGGTCAAATGTATACAAAACTAAACTGACAAGGATTAAGTCCTTACTTCCAATAAATGAGAGGAAGATTCTCGCACTATGGGATAGGTGTAGTTTGTTCTGTGATTGCTGTAAGTATGCTTGCAACAAGCTTTGAAACAAACCATCCCCTCGCCTCATTGCAGGAAGTTCGAAGTGTTTCATGTCGCCATTGCTTGTTTTATTTTCAGCATGATATCTTCCTTCCTTTTTCGGTCGCTAGGGAGAAGAGATCAGTCCAGCTCTTCCTGAAAAACCATGAAAAACTATGTTGTTTTGACAACCAGTAAAACTACCTTTCATCTCCCTCTGATGCCAGCATTTCAATAGCTTTTCAAAGAAAGCACAACTGACAAAACTGTCAGTTTCCTGGATTGCAATCATGCCACAAGCTACACACTTTTTGTCTGATAGTATCAGTCTTTTTTCTGGTTACAGGTGTGGGCTGCATGCATTTTTGAAGTTCATTCTATCTGACAGCAAAAAAAAAAAAAAAAAAAGAAGTCCAATGTGGTCTATCTTTATACATTTCAAGAACTGTACACAGGGCCATACTGTAGCTTGTATGAACAAAACTGCCATGCATTAGCCTGCATAAGTTGTCTCTTTTTGTTGGTGAGAGAGCTTTATTTGCCCGCGATAAGACATAAGATAAAAGCAATCAAACAGCACTTTGAAGGTGTTGCTCCTTGAAATTACAGCTTTGTGACCCACACTGAGTCATAAACTTTACATACGTGACGCTAAACACCAGGGAACGAATGCAGTCACAGATCATTTCAACCCTCAGACTCCTGGAAAACGGTAATATACTTAACTTGAAAAGAAACGCAACATTCAAAAACGTTTGCATTTGGACTGAAAATTAACTAATTAACAGACGACCAACAGCGCTCATTACCGTGATATCAAACGAAGACAATGGCGCGAGTTTAGTGAATCAAGTTTAAAAAAATGGTCTTTATGCAGGAGCTAAATCCAGAACACGCAAAATGTTCGTTTGCACAGGTAAATATCTGGCGTGTCCACCATTTGCCGTCAAACAAGCAGCGCAACATTGACGCACGGATGCAATCAAACGTGCGATGCGATCCTAGGGAATCCTCTCCCACTCCTCATGCACAGCTTGAACTAATTCCTGAGGGTTTCGGGGCACTGAATGACGTCTGGATACGGCAGACCAGTTGGTCCCACACATGCTCTGTGGGTGATTGGTTCGGGGAGTACGCTGATCAAGGCATTACATCAACATTTGGACCTTAGAAGTCCCTAGTGAGACAGGCAGAATGAGGACCAGCGTCGTCCTGCTAAAAAGATGTGACGTCATTGTGTGCCGCTTGGTGAGGCAACAGAACTGGACGTAGTATGACGTCAATATAGCGTTGCTCTCTCAGGGTACCATTTATGACAACATGGGGCGTTCCACTGGTGGAGGAGATAGCCCACCAGACCATAACACTAGCTCCGCCCCACCTGTTTCCCTCACACACACATGCATCGGCGTAACGTTCGCCACGTCTGCGCCTCACACATTGACGTCTGTCTGGGCTTCCAAGCAATTGCACGACTCCTCAGAAAACAGAACTCTATTCCAGTCAGCCAGACGCCATCTTAGATGCTGTTGTGCCCACCTTAGACAGTTACGATGGGCCTGGCGATACAAAACAGGGCCTCTATAGGACACACGAGCATGGAGGTTCTCTGCTCGTGAACGGCGGCGAATTGTCACAGAGCTAACCTCATTCTGACAAACACCTCTTGTCTCACGTGCTGTCTCAACAGCAGATCGAAATCCGTCAGGCATGTGCAACAACCGGATGTACTGATCTTGTGCTTCCATTGTCACACGTGGTCGCCCCGGGCGTCGCTGATCAGCAACACTGCCTGTCGTGCGTTCTATGATCTGGAGGCGACTAACGGTGGACACATGGCAACCCAAACAAAGTGCTACATCAGGGAAACGCAGCCCTGCATTCAACATGCCAATAGCAAGTTCTCCTTGTTGTGTCGTAAGTCGCGGCATCGTCGTTCAGCGGAATCATTTTTCTGTTTTTTCAAGCTGCCTTTATATAGGCTAATGGGTGGTCACAACATATTCAATTAAGCATCACCAGATTTCATGTGACGACTCTCCATGTCTTAAAGAAGAAGTGAGTAGACCTCGTCATCACGTGCATCGGTGATTGCAAAAACAGACATGAGCTTTTAATGTTTACCTTGATATATTGATTATTCTTATGAGAATTATTTTCATTTTTCTTGATGCACACAATAATTTTAAAATGTTGCATTTCTTTTGGATATGTATAGATTACCCCTTAAGCTCTGACTTTTGTTTGCATTTCCCCTTAAGTATGACCCAATATTCAAAAAATCTGGACGGTGTGTAAAATGTATATAAAAACAGAATGCAATGATTTGAAAATCATGTAAACTCTATATGTAATTGAAAATAGTTCAAAGACAACATATCAGAGGTTAAAACTGGGAAAATGTATATATATATATATTGGATCACCTCTAATTTTAATAACACTCTAAGCATTTGGGAACTGAGGAGACCAATTGCTGCAGTTTAGAAAGCAAATTTTTTTCTCATTCTCGCTTGACGTAGGATTATAGCTGCAACACCCCTTGCGGCCTGCTTTGTCATATTTTTGGTGTTATAATGCCCCAAATACTTGAAGTGGGTGACAGGTCTGCGCTGTATGCAGGCCAGTTTAGCACGCAGACCCTTTCACAGGAGAGATACTGTATGTTGCAGTAATACCTGCAGCACATGGTTTTTGGTCTGAAAAACACACATGGATGGCAGTATATTTTGCTTCAAATCCTTTATGTATCATTCAGCATTAAAGCTGCAGTTGGTAAGTTTTAGAAAAGTAACTTTTTTTGCTAAAACAGTCACTGTGTACAGACAGTATTACATATAACTAGTACTCTGTAATTTAAAAAAGGCTCATTTAAACCCACCTAATGCTCCTACTGCAATTTAAAAGATTCGTTCGGACCGACTAAAAGAACCAATTAGAGCCAGGATGGTGTCTGACAGCCGCCAAACAGTGCACATGCACGCGCTGCAGACAGCCCCCTCCCCCTTCCTCCTCAGTTCACGCCAGTGCTCAGTCAAGTTCAAATCTCCAAGAGAGAGTTCGGGAGCTTAGAACCATCAGCGAGTAAAAAAATGCCGATACCTCAGTTTCCAGAAACAGCACACATGGCTAAGACCAGTAAAAAAGGAAGCCAGAAGAAAAAAAAAAAGCACAAAAGAAAGAATTTAACAAAACCAGGACAAAACCAGAGTGAACATCGGAGTAGATTTTTAGAAGTGGAAGGAACTCCGTGATCCAGAGGGATTAAAAACTGGCGCAGAGTTTGCGACTTTTCTCCTTGACAGGTAAACCCCTGCTTTATTTCTTGGTTCATATTTGCTCTGCAAATAATCGAGTTGGCGTCGCTGACATGCTCAACAAACTAACCCCAGCCCTAACCAGCATCAATTCATTTTCGCTCTGCAAATAAGCGAGTGAACGTCGCTTACAAGCACAGTCGCTGTTCGAATAGCCAGAGTCTTGTAATTGTTACAGCACTCCGCAGTGCATGTGATGTTACTGTGATGTTGCAGTCGAGCTAACATTAGCTTGTTTCAGATGCTAGGGCTAACGTTACTGGCGTTGTTTTATTAGAAAGCAGCAGAAAATATCTTTATGAAGTGACCTGGCAGTCTTATCAGTCGTGTTGTTGTCCTTAGAAATATGTGTAATGTTTCTGTGCTCTCACAGCTATATGTTGTCATACATGATTTACTGGCCATTCAGCTGGATTTACGACAGTTTCTGTACTCAAAAAACGGGTAACTTCCTGAAATAAGTGTGTGCTGGGTTTTTAATGAATACATACTGCTGTAGATTACTTTTCATGTCGACATGATTTATTTCTGCTCTTTTGTTGGCAGGCATGTCGTTGGACCTGAAAAATCCAGGGCTAATTATTTGAAAATAATGAATCCTGGCTAATTCTAGATGGGTTTCCGTTCTTAACACGTTTTCCATATCACGAATAATCAAGTGGCAATAGAAGAGACAGCTTCTCTTTCTAATGCGATCTAAAAGCGACAAAATAATGGGCTGCATTCAGGACAGAAAAATAATTTAATTATAATTAGGTCTGTGCACCTGCACTCGGCAACGGCATTTCAGACTAGTGAGTGGTTTCGTCCGTTTACATTTTCCAATTGGACAGCTGTCTATTTTTTTTTACTACGAATTGTGTGCTGCAAAAACAGGTGTATGTACTTGTTGCCAAAATTACCTTCATTTGCTGAAGAGTTATGAAATGCCATCGCCAAGTGATGGTGCATATACCCAATTATAATCAAATAATTTTTCAGTACTGAATGTAGCCTATTATTTTGTCGCTTTTAGATCGCATGGGCGAGAGAAGCCGTGTCTTCAACTGCCAGCTGGTTATTCTTGAATTGGAAAACGTGCGAATGAAGGAAAACAATCTAGAATTTGCCAGGACTAATTATTATCCCTTGCCGCGCCATTAGCGCGAAGCGGGGGATGTAGCATTGGGCTCCGTCCGTACGGACACATAAAATTGAGGCGGCGGAGGATATTGCCATGTTAGTGGCAAACACTTGTTTTCAATAAGAGAAGGGATATTAGCCCCAGAATTTTCAGGTCTAATGACGCGCCTGTTTGTTGGCCAGCAGCGTTGACTGTTCGCAACAGTAACGTCTAGCCTCGGCAACTTGGCCGCTTTCACAATGGGAACGTGCAAAATCTCTCCGCAGTTACATGCATAACAGTTTGCGTGCCTTTGCGTGCACGGCAGGTTTCTGGGGGAGGGTCTGAGGAGTGCAGTGGAGAGGGAGGGGGAGGGATCTGAAAGTTTCTTTTTTCAAATTTTTGTGCGAAGTCCTCTCTCTCCTCAAAGTTACAAACTGCAGCTTTAATGGTGTCTGCAGGGATGTGGAAGTTACTCATGCCATGTGCACCCCTGTACAATCAAGGATACTGGTTGTTTAGCTGAGTGCTGATAACAAGCCGGGTGACCCTCTCCTCTTAAGCTCTGAGGATGCAGTGTGCATGATTTAGAAAAAACACTCTCACATTTTCATTGGTCAGACCACAGGTCAGTTTTGCGCTTCGCCTCAGTCCATCATAAATTACCTCAGGCCCCTGAGAGGATTCAAAGTTAGAAGAAAGACTTTTTCCATAATGTAAGACAATGTCACATGCATTTTCTGTATTGGTTGCGGCATATGGAAGGATATAAGTGACATATGTATTTGAATTTTAAAAGCCGTTGAATTTTTAATATTGAAAACTGCACTGAATTCATAGCATTGAAATATTTAACTCTGGAAACCATCTATCAGAATTTATTTGTTCTGCATTGATCTTTTAGAAATTAAAATGGGAATTGTTTCACATGCAATTTCAAAAGGTGAAATGAAATGTTTCTTTTTCAATGCTGTCAAATTCAGATCCAATGAGTTCAATGGCTGTTAAAATTCAAGTACTTCTGTAATCTATTTGATTCCATAGCAGCACTTCAGAAAAGTTACATAAGACTTATATTGATTAAAATATTCAAACTCAAGACTGCGGTATTACATCAAAAAAAAAAAAAATCTAGAAAATGTCTGTGTGCATAATTTTTTTTATACATCTTCCAGTAATCTAGCAGGACATATTTGGTATTATTAGAAATCCTGGGATCTCCATCAGAATTTAAACAGACCTTAAGTTTCACAGGCTTGAATAAAGCTGCTGCATTTGATAAACTCACAGACAGGACTGCAGAGTTGAAAAGGTTTACCCTGCTGTCGAGAAAGTTACCCTCACAAACCAGTCAATTTCCCAAATCTGCATGCGCTAGTGCGTGAGTATGTGTATGTGTGTTTGTACGGATGTACAAAGGTCAACCTGTGGCAGAGTCTATGCTAACATTAGCGGACAGGCCATTTTTTTTAAGCCATATCCGTAAAGTGCTCTTTGGATGTACTTTCTTGGAAACTTCTCATCTTGTTAGCGGTGCACACCAGCGCATCAGCGTGTGGCTGGAGTGTTTGTGTTTCCCTGCACGAGCCAATAGAGCGAGCTAAACGGGCCCCGGGGTCTGATAACAGTGATAAAGCAGATTACTTGTGTGAGATCAACAGCCTGAGACAGGCCGTGCGCTGGAACCGCTTATCACTTCAGGGACAAACAGGCCGGGAACGCAACGACAGCAGAGAGCGTAGCGAGCAGCGAAATATGGGTTTCAATGCAGCAATAAAGCCAAGCCTTCGGAGGGAAATCGAGCCTGGCGCTCGCCAAGTCCCTCCACTCATTTGCATTTTGTTTGGATTCATCCATTTCTGTCGGCCAAGCGCAACGCTTGTAACAGGATTGTTTTGGCTGCCGACAAATAACTAGCATCGCATGCAGTGTCTCTTGAAAATAACGATAACAAATAAAGCACTGAGAGGAATCGGAGAATCAATTTTGCCCTGATATTTCACATTCAGATGATGCATTCTCACACTATATACACACTATATCAGACACGGAAAAAGACCATGATAAACACATTTTGTTTTCTTTAGCATGCTGGTTGGTACACAATGTTGGCTGGGGTACGTCCAGTTCTCAAAAGTTAAATTGAACAGTCCTCAAACGCAGCCATAATGGTGTGTGAACAAGGGGCGCCTATGGTCCAACTCTGTAGGGTTTAACTGCGTCTCTCCGCACTGCTGACAGCTGCTAAGCCCTCATAGAGGAGAGTCAGAGGGCAGACCTCACCTGCGAGGTCTTAATGTGTAGTCCACCAGTGGGAAGAGGCTGCATGATCACGAAATGTGAAATCCCACCCGAAGAAACCCACCCAAACCCAGGGCAAAGCAGTCGACCAGTGCGCGTCATTGTTATGGCTAACACCGGCTAAAGGCCTTTTTAAAACTGAATTTCCATTGATCTTTCAATTGTGATGGGACATCACAGAGTGCCCAGAGACGGGACGGGCCCAAAACGGTTTCCCGCAGGCTTGCACAGACCGCTGGAATGGAGAGCTTTGCTGATAATTACAGAGTAAATATTGAATTTTCCTCAGGAGCCTGTGCCGCTGATATCATGGAAAGAACAAGGACACAGAGCACTTTCACAAAAAAAAAAAAAATCAGAGCAGGCCTTTTTATGGTTTACCTCCCAGCATGGACCTCAGACTACTGCAGCACTTAAAACGAGCCCATCGAGTGACTCGAACACAATCACACAAGCCCTGTCCTCTGAGGCTAAAAATATACACGCAATGCCAAACCAAACAAACAAAGTCAACTCATCTCTCAACTAAATCCTTAAAAAACCTCTGAGGCACCGTTGTTTTAACATAGAGAAAGATTAAACAACCACAGCCCTTTAATTAGCCACTCAACAACTCATTTTTCAGTGCTTTTCCACCATTCAAATGGAACTATTAATTCTCACCCTTATTAACAATCGCTAGCCTTTGTTCTCATCTCTCCACAGTGTGAAGCGCATGTAACCCTGATCAGGCCATATCAACACAGCGACTCAAAAACAGACATGATAACGTCTCAGGTAGACAAGAAGAAAATGCAGCTCAGCTTTTTGCTTATCGGCTGACTTTGGACTGAGGTGCTGAAGCGTTTGTGAGATGTGTGTACTCTAAAACCCCCTCCGATAAAACCACGCACACGCTTTACCTTCCGCAATTCTTCATTACTGATATTACTACATCTCCTCTGCACTGCGAACGCAGGCTCATCTCCCAGAGGCCTTGTATGGAGGAGCAAACAGAACAAACTGTAGATGTTCATGAAGGTGCCTGATATTTTATTGTTTTTCAATTCCACTCCCATTAATCACAATTATACACATTTATAAAACTACACGCCGTTCCGGATGCTAAAGGCAAAACAAATGGCATAGTGAAAACACAGTGAAAAAAGCAGAATACAGGAAATTCTGAAAATGATTTAGTGTTCCTGAGATCATCGCTGGCACATGACTGTGCCTCCAAAATACGTTCCATATTCACCACTGCAAAAGAAAGGCATGCTATTTTATGGTTTATCAACTTTAAAAGCCAAAAGCAGAAAAATCAAACGTTTTAATTTCCCGAGAAATCTCCTCAACATGTTACATCTAAGAATATCACTCTCTTCAGAAGATTTGATCGAAGTCCAAAAAAAAAGGTTATTCATCTCCATTCTCCTGTCCAAGATTACTGATTACTAATTCAGTGACATTTTTACTGGCTGTAAAACTTTTTCTTTTCTGAAAAAGAAAGTGCAATATAAATAAAGTTGTCTATATTTACAATGCAGTTATTCTGCAGATGCTTTAGCCCAAAGCTGTGAAATAATAGTGGACAACATCAGTTTCTTGCAGGAGTGCAACAATGTCACATCAGCAAGAATACACAAAGGGAAATTCATAATCAATAAATGTAATATTAACTAAACAAAAATCAATTTGGCACAAGATGGCAGGATTAAAAAAGCACCCTATTTTGCATAGGTCCCTGCGTGCAGTTTGTGTTTATGGGACATGATTTAACTTTTAGTGGTTGCCAAACTCAGGACTGATAATGTGCAAAAATATATGAGGAGAACTTAACAGACATGGCCATTATGACAATAAATGTCTGCTGTAAACAAGTATGAATACTACACTACGAATAACAAAAAGTAAACTAATAAAGTAAACTCAAAATTGGGGGCCTTGAGTTAGTAGCTGCTTGCAGCTGAACTCCCCCCAGCCCAGTACAGCTTCTGTGCGCAGGTCACCCGGCTCCCCCGGTGGGCAGGTCACCCACCTGCTCGGGCACGGTGACCCGGGACTGCAGCCAAAGATCGTACTCCACTTCGGTCATCCCAACCACATGCTCCCGAATAATCTGAGAGAGAGAGCGGACATCCCTCTCACTTCTGAACAAACTGTTCCAAAGCACCCTTCCCTATCCCTCCCCCCTCCTCTCCCCTCTGCCTCCCCTTCCCTCCCCCTCCACCTCCAGACATCCTCATTCCAGTCATTCTTAGCCTGTCTGCCCAAGGAGGCATTAGCTCAGGCAGCAGCATCTGCTAAATGAATGTGTGTTAACATGATGTGAGGTAATTGAGGAGAGTTGGGGTGGGATGGGGGTGAGAAGGGGTGGCATTCATGGGGTGATTAGATGGGAGGAAGGGAGGGAAGGGGTGTTCTGGAGTCTGTTGTGATTTGAGTGGGTCGTCAGGGTGTGTCTGGGTCAGGGTGCTGTGATTGGTTGGTTGGGTGTTTGGTAGCAGGGCATGCAGTTCGTACCTCGATCGCCACACAGACATCAGGAGAGCACAGCTCCCAAGGCTGCAGCCCTCCCAGCACCTTGAGGAAAGCTGGGGGGCGAGTCCTCAGGCTCCGCCCATCAGCAAATCGCCTCAACTTCTCCAGCAGACGCCCCACTCTACGATCCTGGAGTGCTGCCTCGGGCAGGCCAGCGATGAGTCGCGTTAGCCTGAGGGGATGGATTGGGGTGCATACCAATTCTTCCTTTCTGCGACAAATGATGGCTATACTGGAGTTCCACAAGGGCCCTAATGGGGACCCACATCATTCCGATAATGATAATGTAAAGAAGATGTCAAAAAATAATATACAAAACCCAAAACCAGTGAAGTTGGCACGTTGTGTAAATCGTAAATAAAAACTGAATACAATGATTTGCAAATCCTTTTCAACCTATATTCAATTGAATACACTGCAAAGACAAGTTACTTAATGTTTGAACTTTGTAAGTTTGCAAATATTAGCTCATTTGGAATTTGTTGCCTGTAACATGTTTCAAAAAAGCTGGCACAAGTGGCAAAAAAGACTGACAGAGTTGAGGAACGCTCATCAAACACTTATTCGGAACATCCCACAGGTTAACGGGTAATTGGGAACAGGAGGGTGCCATGATTGGGTATAAAAGCAGCTTCTCTGAAATGCTCAGTCATTCACAAACAGGGATGGGGCGAGGGTCACCACTTAGTGAACAAATGCGTGAGCAGATTGTCGAACAGTTTAAAAACAACATTCCTCAACCAGCTATTGCAAGAAATTTAGGGATGTCATCATCTACGGTCCGTAATATCATCAAAAGGTTCAGAGAATCTGGAGAAATCACTGCATGTAAGCGACAAGGCCAAAAACCAAAATTGAATGCCCGTGACCTTCGATCCCTCAGGCGATACTGCATCAAAAACCGACATCAGAGTGTAAAGGACATCACCACATGGGCTCAGGAACACTTCAGAATCCCACTGTCAGTAACTACAGTTCGTCGCTACATCTGCAAATGCAAGTTAAAACTCTACAATGCAAAGCGAAAGCCTTTTATCAACAGCACCCAGAAACGTCGCCGGGTTCGCTGGGCCCAAGCTCATCTAAGATGGACTGATGCAAAGTGTAAAAGTGTTCTGCGGTCTGACAAGTCCACATTTCAAATAGTTTTTGAAAACTGAGGACTTCGCGTCCTCTGGACCAAAGATGAAAAGAACCATCCGGACTGTTGTAGGCGCAAAGTTCAAAAGCCAGCATCTATGATGGTATGGGGGTGTATTAGCGCCCAAGGCATGGGCAACTTACACATACGTGAAGGCACCATTAATGCTGAAAGGTACATACAGGTTTTGGAGCAACATTTGTTGCCATTCAAGCAAGATCTTTTTCATGGACGCCCCTGCTTATTTCAGCAAGACAATGCCAAGCCACATTCTGCACGTGTTACAACAGCACGGCTCCGTAGTAAAAGAGTGCGGGTACTAGACTGGCCTGCCTGTAGTCCAGACCTGTCTCCCATTGAAAATGTGTGGCGCATTATGAAGCGTAAAATACGACAATGGACACCCCGGACTGTTGAATAACTTAAGCTGTACATCAAGCAAGAATTGGAAAGAGTTCCACCTGAAAAGCTTCAAAAATTGGTCTCCTCAGTTTCCAAACATTTACAAACGAGTGTCGTTAAAAGGAAAGGTGATGTAACACAGTGGTAAAAAGGCCCCTGTGTCAACTTTTTTGCAATGTGTTGCTGCCTTTAAATTCTAAGTTAATGATTATTTGCAAAAAAAAAAAAAAAGTTTCTCAGTTTGAACATTAAACATCTTGTCTTTGCAGTGTATTCAATTGAATATAAGTTGAAAAGGATTTGCAAATCATTGTATTCTGTTTTTATCAACGATTTACATAACGTGCCAACTTCACTGGTTTTGGGTTTGTATATTGTAGTGCCTAATCGAATGGCCAGTTCTCAAATAAAGACATTAGATCTGCCCCTTGCTGAGGTATGTGACCAGTATGAATTATTTTCTAAGTTAGCTGGAAACTGAAATAACTTTAGATTTTGGTCTACGCCTTTAAAAAACACAGCGGCATTGATATGCATCGGTTACATTTTTTGCCATTAAATTGCTTCTTTTCCATCCATTGGTTCTGGACTTTTTCCTCTTTCAATGAGATCAAAAGTAATGACCACATCCACTTTTTGACTATCCACCCTCCTTTAGCCTGTTTTCCGAGAGTCTGACCAATACTTTGGGAGGCAATACCCTTGACATGCCCTTCACTGTCTCATACTACCAGGTTGTTTGGACATCAAATTGTCTCAGAGCAACCATCTCTAGAGCAGGACACGCTCACAAGATGTACGCACCACATGCCGTCTTCACTGGGCCTGGACACATTCTCTGGGGCGCTCCTGGTCCTCGACGTCACGGTAACAGGGCGGGAATGGGCCGGAGACCACAGTCCTCGAGAGAGGGCCTGGTACGTGTGGATGCCGCTATGCAAACGGTTTCTAGAGAGACACAAGGAGTGCAAGCAGAGGAGGGAAGGTAACATCTACAATATATTTGAGGTCGATGTCTGTCAGTCTGTGTGTGTACACGTTTTTCTCCAACATTTCTCAACCGACTATCACCAAATTTAGTGTGAATATACACACTTGGACACCAGGAAGGACTTGACGTCACCCGATTTTTGAAAAACGGTGATGCACGTGAAAAAAATGGCAATTTCTCTCCAGGTGGCGGGTAGCAGCTAGTAATATAATATACAACAAAAAAATTCGGCCATTCAGCGCATCAGCGCCCACCATATCGCAACCACTCATGAATAACAAGTTCACACCCAAAATACACAGTTACCTGCTGCCTTTTCAGGCCTTGTCTTGAAAACACCCAGAGTTTACCTCCACTGTATCAAGTTCAGCTGCAGATACATCCTAACTAAATTTCAGAATGGATGCCTGCCCCTCCATTCCTTGTTAAATTTACACTTTAATTAGTCTCTTTCCATTTCGTCCCTGATGTGGGCTGGTTAAAAACCCTTTAAGGCAGCCAGGAACAGTCCAATCTACAGTCTCTAAGTCAAAAATAAAAATACACTTAAGTTACAGCATATCTCAGTCATGTCTGTGATTAATGTAAAATATACCTTCTGCATAAATGGTCATGGCATTGACCTCTTTACTGCTCACCTGGCTGTGCACTCAAGGGTGTCATTGAGGGTTGAGGTAAGCTCTACTGCCCTCTCCTGAAAGGAGGACTTTATCTCGTCCAACATGGAGGACTTGCTCTCGACAAATTGCCTGACAGCCGAGAGCTGCTCCTGTGGGGAGGCACTGGAGAGAGCAACAGATGAAGTACAAGAGCGAATGAGAGACATAAGGAGTGAGACAGAATGAAAGATCAAGAGAGGGCAAAAGAGAGGGAGAGAGAGACAGAAAAAGGTGACAACAAGGGCTATCTTTCATTGTGGCCTTGCTCCTGACGTTCCAGCGAAACAGTCTATTTTTCCAGAGGGCTCCTCCATCGCTCTCTGTCAAACTTGCTCTACACCGTGTCATGTGATTGGTGGATCAGATGGCAGTGGTAGGGTGGAGAAGATTAGAAAAGCACTGAGAGGCACCTGACCACCTGCATGTTTTTCATGAAACTGCAACACCTGTGAGCTGCCACTGGCTTCACAACATCTGTGAGCTGCCGTATCCTTTACAGCACCTGCGACCCAGCCAATCTATTTAAAACTAGTTACCTGTCGCTGCCTTGGTCTGGCCAGGCAACTTCATCCACAGCACTCTGAGAGAGTGTATCCAATTTCAGCTCATCTGCAAAAAAAAAGCCAATTTTTTTTCCATAAGTAAACAACCCTCTTTCAGTTGGCAAAATAATCAAAACTACACACTAATCACACTACCATCCACCAAAATCCACAGTCGTTTTCCTATTATTCATGGAAAAAATACTCTCTAAATTGCACATTTACTCTCTGCATCTATGGACTAATGTTGAGGTAAGACCTTCATATTTTAAATCCTAAATCGAAATTATGTGTATCTCAATAAATAATACAATGAAGCCCCCTGCTGGTCGGGTTTAGAAAAATACAACTCACTTGACCACATTCTGGGCATGGCGCTTCATTCTCCAGTCAAATGTTATTTCTGAATATGACAAATTATCATATCTAAACATATTTTATGAGCAAAAGGTCCAAAGGCAATTGAAAAAAAAGAAAGAAAAGAAATGAGTTTGTTAGCATTCCTGCCTGTCCCATAGAAAAACCTCCTGCCTCCCGATTTTTTTTATTTAATTTAAAAAAATTCACTAAAATTGTGCCAAAAATAGAGAAATGCCCATAATACCCTGTGCATGCAGCTGACAATCTGTTTGGCTTTCCATCACGATGTCACCTATGGTTCTACGGTGCAAACACACCAGAGTACACCTCATTGTGTAAAGCACTGAGGTGACTTCATCATAGCCACATACCTACTAATGTCAGAAGTAAAATCCCTGTGGTTATTTACATAAGGATTTGGACAATTTCTATTATTACTGAAATTAGAGTTAATTTTACGCAGCAATACACTCTGAGAATAACTGCTTGTTGGATCAGAAACATATCAAAGAAACATAAAAAACCTCCTGCGTGCTCCTGAAAATTGAAATTTGACGGCTGCTTACCAATGATTTTTTTTTTAAATATGGCTCAAATTTAAAAGCGTCAAACAATTTAGCTAACGGCTAAGTGCAATAATATGGAGCTATTTAGAATGACAATGAAAATGGAATGGCCTGTCTTTTAAATAATTTCAATAAAAAAGGCAGAATCTCTGTTATAGCCAGCATGCCTTTTGATCATTTCATTTGAAATAACACTGCGCTAGATGGTACAGAATTATCCCATTTCAAAGTCAAGGATTAGATAGCTTTAAAAGTTGTAAATTCATTTGAGAATAAATCTCATTATTTCATCCAGGATGGAAATAATACAAGCTGACAATTAGCTGCTCAGCTTTTCTCCTTTTTTTCATCAAAAGTCTCTCCATCACTTTTACATTACTGAGTGTGCGAGTGTGTGTGTGTGCGTACGCACGCAAGTGTGTGCGGGTGTTCATTTTTTAATTTGAATAGAACAATACAACTTCAGCAGAATGAAATACCTCTGGTCTAGCTCTCAGATTTCATGGATAACTTCGGAGATTAAGGGCTACACCAATTAATTGCTTTAAGCCCCGAGGGTTGAATAAACTCTTTTGATTCAGGAGCTCCTCATTTTTAAGAGTAAAATAACCAACGATGACAGAAATGACAAAGCAAGCAAAACACTCCCTTCAGTCACTCAGAAATATGCAGAAACGCACTGTGAACCATACCACTAATTTAAAAAGACTTGGCCGGCTAACTATCTGCTGCCTGAATGCTAAGGCCATTTCCGAAGGTGAAACGGGTCTGTTTAGCTTAGCAACTGCCTTCCACTCCCCTGTAGGTGCAGATAAATATGAGCTACGCTGTGTAGCACCATCCATTATTGAGCCATAAAAGAGCCAAAACAAGTTGTGATGGCTACATATCAATCATATCGGCAACCCTCATGCACCTTCACACTTATTACCCCGCCCCGCCCAAAGGGGGAGGGCAAGGGGTATTATATTTGGTTCGGTTTGTTTGTGTGTTTGTTTGTTTCTTTGTTAACACTTTTGCAGCAAAACTAATGGCCAGATTCACCCCAAATTGGGTTTAGGGATTGCCACTAACCCAGAATAGATGCCTATTGAATTTAGGAGAAGTAGGTGAAAGTATGTGAGAGGGGCGGGGTTTGTTGTGCCTGGAACCACTTGTTTTTGTTTTACATTTATTTATTTACATGGGTTCTGACAGTTTCATTTTCATACAACATACCAGGCCTGCCGACAGGGGGGGACAAACGGGTATCTTGTCCCGGGCCCAGGGAGGAGGGGGGCCCAGAACTGGGCCCTCATGAAATTGTGGAATAATTATTCTTATTTTATTTCAAAATATGCCTATTTGTGGAAGAAATGTAAATTATTTGCATTAAAGAAATTATTTCTAATTGTTTTTACCTTTATTGTCCTTGCAATAGGGATCAAGAACCCCCCGTCAGTCCCAACACAAAAATGGTTTGGCCTGTGATCAAAAATGCGACGTCATTTGATTTGCGCTTCAGTCTGCCGACGTGTGTCAGTGTGAGTCAGGGGCACAAAAAAAATCAAAGAAAAAGAAAAAAGAGAAGAAGAAACCAGGAGCCTTAGGGATTCCCTAAATAAATATATTAAAAAGGTTCTTCTGATGATGCAGGTACGAGTAAAGGCAGGGCAGAGCAAGGTAAGACACAGAGCAGCCACCGTTTTCCAGCCCCGTTAAGTCACCCGGTCCAGCTTTTCTTGCACCCCCGCCAAGCTGAGCGTCACGTGTTTATTTATTTTACTGTAAATAGGTTTTTATGCTCCAAAATAGGACCCTATGATTCAGAGACGTGCGGAAGAGGTTACTTTGGTGAGGCAGAAACCTCCCCTTTGCTCTATTAGCAATTAATTAAATGTTTAAAGGATATACAGAATTACCGAGAGCCGAGAATTTTTCCTAATTGATTATTCAGATTTCCATCCTTGCAGTCACAAATTGCAGCGTATACGTGAATGAAGTCATTATCTCCTCTATCAGTATCAGGCTTCCTATAGGCTTGGTCTTAATTGTTTTGATTGTCAATCATTAGTAGTACGTGGGAACAGGTTCACAAAATCCTGTGATAAAAGTCTGTGTCACTGTCTCACCTCACCGCACGTCTCAGGCCTCCTGTAAGCAAATACTCGCAAATCTGCAGTTTCGTGAGCATTTCAAGTTCGATATACTGAGTAATAACGCCGCGGAAATTTAAACGGCCTGTCATTCTGCCGAATAGTCTTACTAAACTAGTTAAATTTAAGTCAAGAGCGCATCAGCCACACGGGACAACAAGCAATTTTATGTTTAAAATGTTCCGTTCCTTATCGCGCTGATGCGACCGGAGCATATACTGTGTAAAAAGATGGACGCAGCACTCCGGTCTGAAAAAAGCCCATACGGAAGTACCGTAAAATGGCATTCTATTTAATGGCCAGCAGATGGCGACGTCGGTGGTTGCTGAAAGAAGTTCAATGCTATAGAAGACTATGAGAAAATGACCCTACTATCCCACCTGATTTTCATTTAAATAATAATTTTTCACATTATCTTATGGTAGCTATAGCAGGTTTCAGGTCTCCTTTGATATATCATAATGTTCATTTTTGTAAAGTATGGTCCCAAGTAGACGAGAATAAAGAATAAAGTCAGAATATGCTCTAGAGGCGTGGCTATCCTCTGGTCCTTTTCCGATACGATCAGATCCACCTCTCGCGTCCCTTTCCGGATCTTGATTCTCGCTCTCGTCCAATAGAAATCACATCCGGTTTCAAAATGACAACATGGCGCAATTCAAATTGCCAAAATCAAGGCTTCCTTTATGGTATGCTGAAACTAATGGGTTAACGTCACGGTAGCTTCGTCCATCTTTATATACAGTCTATGGACCGGAGGTTGGAGTGATTAGGTGGGGGCGGGGCCCATTCAGAGTATTTTGTCCCGGGCCCGGCCAAGGCTGTCAGCGGCCCTGCAACATACACAAGTTTAATACAACGTATTTGCGAAATACATCCGCTCTATCTGTAGTGCGCTCATTTAGTTAACTTTTGTATTTTCAACAATCTAGTTATTTCATGTCACAAAATTCGTCTAATTTGTTTTCCTTTTATCGATGCTGAGGGTTCCTCTCCTCCTCTGCCGCTGACTGGGCCAGGAACTCAAGGCAGCTGCAGAGTTAACTGGATCGTACCAAATGTGCTCTCATTTGCAGCACATTTGGTCTTCGGATTTAGAAATTTTGATTTTTCCTTATTATTTAGTTTCTAAATATACTAACTGGACAGTGTGTGTTTGTTTTTTGTAAGTCATTGTCTTGTTTGGTTTACCCCCTTGTGTGTGCTGGTCTGATCAGCCAGAGTGCATATATTCCCTACTGTGTGCTCGTATTTAGGCCAGTTTGAATTTTGTGATCTCTGTCAGTTAGTGTGTTAAGTTGAAGTTTTCGCTTATTATTGCCTGAGTTCAGAATTTGTTCATTAGACCTCCGTTGGGAGCTCTGAATCATTTAATTTTTGTAATTGTGATTTTTTTTTTTTTTTGGGTAATAAAACCTTTTTTTCTATCAAAAATATCCTGTGATTCCTCGTCTTCTGACTCTGGTCCCTCACGCGAGTATTAAGCCGAATTTGCGCAGACATGACGAGCCCTTCTCCGCCGCCGCAAACCCTCTCCGACATGCTCTCGGACGCATGACAGACACCTCCCAAATTTTCTAACTATCCGTCGAAACGACTAAGACCCTACGAATAAGGCAAGCTGGTGATTGGTCAGCTAACTACATGAATATCAAGAATTTCATGAACGTCATGAAATCGTAGGCAGGTTTCAGAAAAAAAAAAAAAAAGCACTACGCCCCCTACTGTCCTGGCGGTGAATTACTTTGCAACACTCATTAAGCAATGGAGAAGTCTGAAAGGTCCACATCTCCGTCGATATAACTGCGTGTAAGCGCATTGACGGAGCTGGACGACCATAAATTAGGCCTTAGATTTATTTATTTATTAATTCATGCATTTTCTTATTTTAGTTAGTTAAGCCAAGTGCCAACACAACCCTACAGCATGACTTGGAGAAAGCGGGCTGGCGGGTCTAATGGTGCACTGCCTGGACCCTTGTTGTGCACAGACATTCCAATTCCTGTCATGGACTCCGACAGGTGACGAGGTGGGATAAGAAACACAGAGCTTGTTGTGTCAATGGCTTTGGCTGCCCGGGCACGGGGATTGAGTAATTCGTACAGTTAATCTCTGGCGGTTTCTACTCCTGATAGAGACTCTAAGTAAAAGACCAAAACCTGCATGGACCCCCTAACAACTGAGTGTCTCATTATTCCTTTACCCTTAATGGCTGACCTACCAGTACACAACAATAGAGTTGATTTGTAAAGCCTTAGCAGGCAGATTAGTAATGTCTGATACACACTACCCATCATTATTTACAGTACTCTCCATTCCTATTGGCACCTTTGGTAAATATTAGCATGGCAAATATTCATGATGCCATCATTGTTCACTCGTGTCAATACTAAAAGAGGGATCAGTTAGTAGTTCTTGCCATTTTCTTTAATGAAATATTTGAAACAAACATCTAAGTGTATTTGAAGATGTTACATTAGTTTTTGGAGGCGTGAAAGTCTTCAAATGATAACTCAGTCATCTATTTTACTGATTTCTCATCCTAGTATCCGACAAAACATTTAATCCCTGCCCTGCAAACTTAAGGTAGACATGTATTGATTTGAAACTTTATAAAAATTTGTCGTATTTGGTATCATCCAAATGGGCATGCAATAATCTAACTATGAACACTTTCCACCCGGAGATGAGAGTGGAATAGAGTAATCATGGATGTAAAAAGGGCTCTTAGCAGCCCCCAATATCATCCCTGAACAGCACTGTGAATCGGGCCAAGAGCTGTCACGTCTCTCGTGGGATTAGTATGAAAGACTTTCATATGAGTATTTTACTTGGCAAGCATGACATAAAGAACTTCACAAGTTTGACTTTTCGGGCTCACAAATTTGAGATTCTTTTTATCCCATAAATGTCAGCTTTCTATTATTTGGAAAAAGGAAAAATAGTGTTAACGTTAGCCTCAGGTTGGAAGTCTGTTCAAGTCAATGGGATTAATAATTTGCTAGCTAGCATGCAATTGCCTTTTGCCCTAAAAGAAATAAATTCAAGCTTCTACAACAACAGTTACATGTGTAACTTATGAACTGAACGGCCAAAACTGTTAGCTTGCAAGCTAACAAATTATTTACCACATTGTACAGAATAAACTGTCAACTAGGCGTTAACACCAGTGATGGTAAATGCTTACTGACAGAACTGGTGAAGTTACCTTTACGAACATATTAGTTGATGTTTGTCAATAATTCAAATTTGATTACAAGCTATATTTCACGTGTATGATACCTGTATCTCATTGGTTGTAACAAACAGATTTTTTTCTCATTTATGGGATAAATAGTGATAATCTGAGCAGTTAGCAAGCCCAAATCCAGACAATTATGATGCATAATAGCCGCCCACCAGTTCCACCGTCCGAGTTTGGGATTCAAATCAAGTCTTTTCCAATGTGCATGAGACTTCAGATATTTGTTGATAATTACATGAACTACTGCATTATTACAGGTTTTTAGGACTTTTCAATTTCCATGAGGTAAAGTAAGGCAGACTTGTATGACCCAGAACTTTGTCAAGGAAAGTTTTACCCTTCAGCTCATTGCACAGAAAAAAATCTCAAACAAGATATTACAGGGACATGTGCTCGGCGTCATCAACAAAAACATACTTTTTGTTGAGCATAAATATAGTCTGCAAGAAATATAAAATGAAACGAGACCAAGAAATGAACAAATTTCAACTGGCAGTCAATGTGCTCGACCTTCGTACCGTGTGTCCCTGTCTTCCACAAATTTCATCATCAGAAAGGGGCTATTTTCATTCAGTCTTCTTGCGAGATGAGCACGAGTTGAACAGGTGTTCAAAAAGCCTCTTTTATTCTCTTCCTATCTGAGTGGGTGTCCAGAAAATGTTTTATTCATCATCTTCATGCGACATTAGCTTTCCGAAGAGGCATAATTTGGCCATTTTTTGATTTCTCAATACTTGTCTGCATTAAGGACTTTGTAAAATCAATTCTCTAGCATTGAGGATATTAATAAAGGCATCAATCTCAAAGGATTTCCACGTGGACTGCAATATTTGTTCGAGAATAACTAGTGATTCCAGACTTTTGAAAGGTAGAGTAATTGGCACAGCACCACTAGCTTTACAAACAACAAATCAGCTTTATTATGAATTAAAGTTTCAGTCAAATGAGGTCGTTGGTGTATTATTCGTAAAGCTAGTGATGCTGTGCCATTTGCTTTCATTTGAGCAGTAACTCTTTTTTGGATAGTTGCACCTTCAAAGAACAACACAAGCTGTGCTAATAGGAGTGCCTCTTTATATTTAATTATAATGTAATTGTCATAATTTGATGACAGGGCAGGTTGTGTACCACAGCACAGAGGGCGCATAGGCAGGCAAAGGAGGCGTACTCACACTTTGGGGGCGCTGACTTGTTTCGGAGATCCCCTGGACCTTGCCGGGGACTATTGTCCATGCTGGGAGCGGTAACACTCAGGGCGGGAGGGTCAAGGGGTCCCAGCGCCAGAGAGGACACACTGCGGCTGCGTGCGGTGCGGGGCGAGGCCGAGGACGACGACAGGCTGAACACTGACGCCCTGCGGAAGGGGCACCCCGACAGCCCCGAAAGCAAGCAGCGACTCTTCCTGGGCTGAGGGAGGCGCGAGAGCGAGATAAGGACGTATCAGCTCCAAATTATAACAACGAGAGATGTGGGGGGGGGGCAAAAATAACCTGCAGCCTGTTATTGTAAGAGAGCACCAGCCTTAACCACAACATCTGTGGCCATGTGACCACTCTGAGTGATGCTATTGGCCAGAGAGCCTGTTATTGTAAGAGAACACCAGCCTTAACTTCAACATCTGTGGCCATGTGACCTCTCTGAGGGATGCTATTGGCTGGAGAGCCTGTTATTGTAAGAGAACACTAGCCTTAACCTCAACATCTGTGGCCATGTGACCTCTCTGAGGGATGCTATTGGCCAGAGAGCCTGTTATTGTAAGAGAACACCAGCCTTAACCTCAACATCTCTGGCCATGTGACCTCTTTGAGGGATGCTATTGGCCGGAGAGCCTGTTATTGTAAGAGAACACCAGCCTTAACCACAATATCTGTGGCCATGTGACCTCTCTGAGGGATACTATAGGCCGGAAAGAATGGTCCTGATCTCGGAGCTCAGACACTGAAGCAGAAAGCTAAATTAACATGGCATGAGCCTTAAAGTTTAAGAGCGCCACCTCAGGTGTAAATCTGGTCCATAAAAGCCCTTAAAAAGAGGAACAGATAGAAGCAGAGGAGTGGAGAGGGACTAGTGGTGCTAGGATGCAGGAGGGGGAATTACCTTAGGCTGTGATATAAACTGGTCCCATCGCATCTCGATGGCCTTCTCTTTATTCAGCGACTTTACGGTCACTCTGCTGCGACCGGGATCTCTGGGTAAAGGCGAGAGACAGGGGAAGGGAGGAGTAATGACCGAGCAGCAGAAAAGTGACATCTTCAGAGCTGCCCTGATGTTGCTGAAGGGCCACCCAGCCCAGGAGGTGCTGCGCAGGCTCCCAACAATATCGAAACATTAAGTCACACAGCGTCCTGTGAAAAAACCGCTACAGTAAGCCCCATAACCCACAGCTGAACTTATAAGAAGAGTGAAGATAAAAGTTTTTACTCTTCTGCATAATATCTTCCAGAACAGTGGCCTGTATCATTCTCCCCATAAAGAGCAAGACTACAGAAAATTGGATTCTGGGTTGAGTGTAGGCCTCAGGGCCAAGGCGTAAAGAACTTTCCGGAACATTTTCTCTTTGGCAGCGCACCTGCCAGCCTCTCCCCTTCTTTGCTCAGATTAGCAGTAATTTTCTTGCAGGTTTCTGCTCTTATAAACATTATGAGCCCATCCATTTCTCCTCTCTCCCCACTTGACCTGCTTGTCTCACGTACGCCATGAAAGAAAGTTTACTTCTGCGTTCAGGTCGGTTTTTATGCTTTCTTCATATAACCCAGGGAGCAGACAGCCAGTTGGCATGGAAACAGCATGAAAGGTGCTGTTGTTACCACCAATTAAGTTCAAATGTTCAAGCGTGAAAACTCAAACTGAGCATTCATACCAGGTTTCTTTGTCAATATAAATACTGTGGAGAGCCCATTGGAGCTCAAAGGTACTTTTGACTTGTCCTTGAAATTACAAGGTTTCAATGTTATTTTTTCAGGTCACAATAAACAACTTTAGTCGGTGATGTCTCCTCATTGACACAGAACTTGGTCTTAAACTTGCATGCTCATGTGGATCAAGATTCAGAACATGTTTGTGCAGAGAGCCACCAAAGGATAATCAGTTCCAGCAGCTTTTAAAGATGGTCTTCAGTCAACCAGTAGTAAAACTCCGCTGAAATTATGTAAGGTCTGTTACTTTTACCACAATGGACAAATGAGAAGTATAATATTCAGCAAGCAATAAGAATAAAAATGAATATCACATTTTAAAATGCTAGATAGTAGGTCCACAGAATGAGTGCAGTACCTCTCAGCCACATTCACTGTAAACTACCTCCCCGGTAATGTGACAGCACTGAAAGCAGAGATCTATAACTCCAGACTGCAAGGGTCACAGCACCTGCAGACAACTACAGTTACGGAGCACTTCATTCACCAATTAGAGCAGTTTATTGCACAGTTATCTCACCTCCCCTGGTCTCTTCGGTCTGAACTGGCCGCTGATTTTAAAGTGAAAATAACACCAGCATACTTTTGTGGCTCCCAAGGGCCAGGGTCACAGAGACCCCAGTTTATGCCCGCATTTTCTTTGACGTGATCTGAAGTGCATTTCAACCAATCCTCTGACTGAAAGGCACTGCAGTGACTGAACTGCACTGCACTGTGGGTGAACAGGAAATATGGTTATAAAGCGGTTAGGAAGAGAGGGAGGGGTGAAGGGGTTGTCCTTTAACCTTTTTTGGGGTCAACAGGTTCAAATGCGCTTCCGGCAGGGTTTTCCTGGGACAGATCTGATGAAACTCTGACTTCATGAGATCCAGTCTGTGAAATGAGGGGTATAAATCCCCTTGACATTGCCCTCATCTCTCCCCACAGTCATTGCTTTGCTGGCTCATTAGTAGTCTGCCAGTCCCAGGACTACACTTCGCTCCGGGGAGAGTGTGGGTGCAGAGGTCGGGCGATTACCAAGGTCTGCCAACATCTGAGCAGCTTCCAGGCAAAGACCAAATGCATCACACTGATCCGTGATTCAGGCCCTCCCCTCGGTGCATCCACACTCGCTCCGGTCAGCCAGGACATTTAGAATTTTTAGAAGAAATAAACATAAACATGACCTTTGACCTCTGACTCACGTGATGTCCCAGCATGACGACACCGGTCTGGTCCTCCCGGGGGGGTTCAGGGTCATCGCCTCCAGAAGCCAGTTGAGGCAGCAGAGCTGTCGAAACAGAGGCTCCCTAAAACACACACACATACACACACACACACACACACACAAGAACACAGACACAAATACACAGAGAGAGAGAGAGAGAGATGCTTATCAACAAATTCACAGACACATACCGCAAACACACACACACACACACACAAACACACACACACATGCACACACACACACACACACACACACACACACACAAGCACACAGACATAGAAACACGCATAAACACACATGCACAACTTCATAATAATGTGCATCCAAATACATACAGAGAAGCCCACACAAATACATACATACGACACACGCACACACAAAACTACTCACAAGCAAGTACCCATATCTTAAAAACACAACTCAGTCCCTTCCCCTCCCAGCGACTGACAAACAAACTGCTCTTCACCAGAGGGCTTTCATTTTATTGGCAGAGATTCAGCTGAATAAAATCAATATGCTCTCAGACACACACACAAAAAAAACAAAAAAAAAAACTACAAAATAAAAGGCTAAGCAATTACACTGAAGGGCTGGTTTGAAAACATGGTGGGTCGGCGGTTCTGAGCGATTACTCCGACAAGCCAACAAAGGCATGTTTTTGTTTGCCTTAACAGGCATGATAGTTCATTCGTTATAGGCTTATTTTCAAGCAGAGGGACTGTCTTCTGTGATTGTCATCACAGACAGGCACCATTAGTCACATAACATTTGAACAGAAATAATAAAACAAGAATGAAATAATGGGTGTCCGACTTGCGAGGCGACAGAATACCAATGAAAAAGTATAGCTCAATATACGAAAGAATGCATCTCAACACTGAGACTGGTCAAGCTTCATATTTTCTTGAGAAAAAGAGCGAGTTAAACAGAAAGAGTGAGTTGAACAGAAAGAGTCATACCGCTCCACCTAGCGGCTATCAAGCGTAACTACAAAGCTTCTTAAGTTCACAGGATGTGGAAGATTGTTTTTCACATTCATCATGACTCAGTGCGGAGGTTTTTGACACAGAAATTATAGATGGGGAAAAAAGTAGCGACAGCAGTAAAGAATGTTCGATACGGATACAGACAAGCAGCATCTCGGGGTGACAACTGCCAAGTTCTTTCCTCCCATTTTCCTTTACGCTTTCTCAGTCTTCACCCGCCTGCTCGGTTCAAAAAATAAGCCGTCAGACGAGACCGGGACAGCTTTACATTTCGCACGAGGGGTAGCAGGCAGCCAAACAGCCTGGCAAAGTCTTTCTGATTATGATCCATCAAAACAAGGATAATGACCTTTTTTTTAACCTTTTTTTGAAATTGCTGTATTTTCTTGCTTCTCACCGTGTAGTACAGAATCTGACGATAATTTCAGCGTCAGAGAGTATTGCAGCCGAGCAAATGAGCGAAACGCGTGTCAGTCAGGCTTTGACTAATGGACTCCAGATGCCCCCAGAACGTTAGCGCAGCTCGGAGCATGTAAAATGGGTTTGTGAGCAGGGTTTTGCCGAAGCTAAGATAAGAGGCTAACGTAGGGCTCCGGGAGCAGCGGCTGCAGAAGATAATTAGTCGGGAGACTGACACAAAAAATGCATTAAAATGGTGCAATGTGCGATTGGTTTCACTCAGCATCAGTCTACAAGTGAATCATGTTCCCTGACTGATTTGCATTCACAAATCCAAAATAAAATTCTGCATGTTCAATACAACATCAACACATGAGTTTTCTAGGAGTTTAAAAGAGGGGAGAAGAGTCATACCCAGCTTGTCCTGACAAGCAAGAGACCCAAACTCATACACAGAAGTGGGCAAGGACAGCGAAAGAGGGCCTTACATTTAATCTTAACCCTGAGAGCGCTGAAATTAATGTTTAAAAAAAATAAATATTATTATGTTGTGCTGCGGAAAACCTATCATGTGGCAACTTGTTTAAAAGGGCTCCCCTGCAGTCCCTGCTGAAAAAACCAGCCTAGGCTGGTAAGGCTGGTTTAAGCTGTGTTTTGGACAGTTTTAGCTGGTCGACCAGCCCTTCACCAGCTGAAAATACCAGCTTAACCAGTTTTGACCACCTTCATCAAGCTATAGAGACCAGCTACACCAGCTATGACCAGATAGGAACACAGCTCAGGCCATCTTAAACCAGCTTAGAATTATAGCAGCTAGAATTCTAAGCTGGTTTAAGATGGTCTGAGTTGTGTTATTAGCTGGTCTAGCTGGTCTCTATAGCTTGATGAAGGTGGTCAAAGCTGGTATTTTCAGCTGGAGTCAGCAGGTTAAGGACTGGTTGACCAGCTAAAACTGTCCAAAACACAGCTTAAACCAGCCTGACCAGCAAAGGCTGGTCAAAGCTGGAATTTTTCAGCAGGGGTAGCTCTTTGAAACAAGTCGCCACATGATAGGTTTTCGACAGCTTTGATTTTGATATCTTGCATCATTGAACAATAGTTGCATTTATTGCTCTAAGGGCAAAACACTTAAGAAGTCTTTTTGACAACAGTCTCACAGGGTTGAAAGACCTGATCAGTCTGTCACCATCGCAGCTGGACAGTGGTAGTTAATTTCCCCTGCTGAGAAAATCAGCCAGAGGGCTGGGTGGATGGTCTTCTTCACAGTCAGTCCGCCACCTGTCAAGGCAGGTTCAAAGCTTCCAGTTAGACTGACAAACGGGAAAACCTCCCACAGGGAGAGAGAATGGCTGGTCACAGCAAGTGGCTGCCATTTCAAAATATCACAAGGTAACAACGGAGAGACTTCATACTTCTGAGCTGGTTCACCTTTTAAGAATGGCAGGAGAAAAGTCCCCTCATACTGAATGCATCATAAATTCATTCCTGATGGTTTCTTTCGAGGTGTGTTACATCCGGAAAAGGTGATGTCAATCAGCCACAAGGCTAGCATTAGGCTAGTTTCACAGCAGGCAAAACTGTTGGGCGATAACTCACAATGCCACTGAGGGAAGCTGGGGAGAGCTCAGTGAGTGGTAAACCGGGGTGAAAGGTCGCGTTGCTGGAAACTTCTTTCTCCTCCTGCGTTCCTGGGAAGGCCAGCTTCCTCCTGTGGAGAACATCGTCCTGAAAGGACTTTCAGAGAAGATGCAACAGAAATTCATCAGAATGGGCAGCATTACCAGACCTCACAACCTCTTTCCACGTCCTTCACATTATCCTTGTGTTGCCTCAATTCCAAAAATAGGGCTCCATATTCGCTCACTAAGAACAGAAAGATGAGATTCTCAATACTCAAGATCAAAGGTCATCAAATCAAATGCTGGCTTCCCATCTTGCCCTTACCAGGGAGTTTGGTGTTAACCCTTAGGGCCTGATTTATTCAGACCTTTAGCACAAGCAAAATCTTTTAGCCAGTGCAAAACCAGAAAACTTGCCACTGATTGGTGCAAGGCAAGAACACTGGCCAATCATGGGCAATGTTCTTGGTTTTGCATGGGCAAAAAGATTTTGCATGTGCTAAAGGTCTTAGTAAATCAGGCCCTTAGAGTGCTATAGGTAACTATAGTTGCCCAATGATGTAAGATGTCAAAATCAGATGCCACAAGTGGATTTTCAACAGCTCAGGATAATTAAATTTTTAATTCCTAGAAAATGTATTCAGCGCTCAAACAGTCTGGCTAATCAGAAGTGCTAATTGTTCAATTAATAGATTAATTGCCTGGGATAAGAGAAAACCAGGGCTGGATTTGGATTTGAGGTCCTAACTTCATACATGCTGCCAAAATGTCAAGAAGTGCAGATCTCAGCGTAAAATAGATAAATCATGTGAGAATCCAAAACGTAAGATCACATGGAAGAAGAAGAATTTTGTTCTCAACGCAGGCGAAAAAATAGTTTCTTCTTTGATATCAGCAGGGATTTTTCTGGCATCCAAAAACCAATTTATAACGAATTGTGGATTCCCTACCATTTTATCTAGAGTTTCGGTCTTGCAATGGGAATAAAAATCTTATTACTTGTACCTCGGAAGAAAATCTGCTTGACTATAGCTACAGTGAGCTTGAAGAGAAATTTGAGGCCATGTACCACCTAAGATTTATAACCCACAGAAAGCGGAGGTCATGGGCGGCCATTTAAGTTTTCATAGTCATTATGGATCAGATTTTTCTATGAAGTTGTGAGGGGTGCTAATCTTTGTGACACAAAAGTTTCAAAGAAAAACATTTAAGAATGTTTTTTTCCAATCATTTTTCATTAAATTCTCGGTGAGATTCCTGTTAACCCTTTGACTGTTTCCAAAACATTTTAAATAAATGATGTGCTGTTAAAAATCTATCAGGTGGCAACTTGTTTAAAAGAGCTCCCCCTTTTAAACAAGTTGCCACATGATAGATTTTCAACAGCTTCATCTCACATCATTGAGCAACAATAACTGCATTTAGCACTCTAAGGGTTCATATATTGAATGAAGGATTGGGGGGGGGATTAACAGCATCTGCATTTTTTCATAGGATATACACCTGATGTTTATCAGGGCAGTGAACAGTGGTGAAGAGTACTGTAAGCCTAACCACAGCCGCATTGTCATATACAGACAAGGATATGGAGCAGCAGGTCCACACCTCTCGCTGTCGCTGTCTGACTCGTAGCAAGGGGGCCGGCACTCGGTGCGTCGTTTCTCCTCGATCCTCCTCTGCTCTCTCGCCTGCGCCTCCTTCAATTCCTGGTCCTCCTTCTGCAGGAGGTGGAAGTACCCCCTGCCCTGCCTGACAGCTGTCATGAGTCTCCTACAGAGGGACACGCCAATTAAAGTTCACTCGAGTGCCAGCTCCTAGGGCTCTCTGCTAACAATACGCCACCCAAGACACTCAGTATGCACCTGGAGAGGAAGACACACTGCTTCACTACTTATGGGACAAATACAAATGAGCACAGTGCGCCAAAGTGTCAAAGAAATGCAATTATAAGCATGAATCACAGTGGTGTGGAACGAGCCGTCTCTGTGCGTTCTGTGTGAACCTCAGCTGCAACGGGCTGAAATGATATCGCCTGCTCTTGAATGAGAATTTTAATTAGAGAGTGAGAAAAGTCAGACAGGAGAGCTATAATCCCTTCATTACACTGATGTGGCGCCAGTTCGCAGCCACCCCTTAAACCCTCACCTGTTTTTTTTTTCTTTTTCAAATAACATGAACATTTTGTGATATCTATACCCCTTTGTACAGCAGCTACATGCATATGTGTCCCAATGCATACAACCAGGACTGCAATTCTTTCCCGTCTGGAGTTTCCCACCTTTAACATTTAATCTCATGAAACCAAAGCCCGTTAAATGCAGCTGCTGTATTAAAAACTGTGGAACTTCGGGTCTATTTTCAGTTCTAGTGGAGATCTCAAGGTTTCCAACAATTTGAGATATGTCCTGCTGAATTTTACAAAAATGTGTGTAAAATGATGAAAGAGATTTAGATATTTTCAATTTGAACTAATGCTGTGGCCATAAACACATGCCATCATGGGTCTGAATATTTCTCTCAGTGTAAGTGTGATGCAGCTTCAGTGAAGCGCGGCAACCAGCTCAATGGCGCATGGAACATGTATTTGACATTGTCATACAACATACAAACAGTTTTAACTGACTTTAAACCTGCTTAATGGAAAAATTAAGTGAAAAGTTACAGTTTAATGGGTTAGGTTCCATTGTGAAGACAAACTATAGCCCCACTCAGCTCCCTAATTCAGGACCAGCCAAAAGTTTGGACGCATTACGCGGCTAAACCTCTGTAAGAAGCTCATATGGCAAAAGTTATGGTGTAAAAATATATATAATTCACTTCACAGGATAGTGCTCAAAATTTTGGGATCCTTAATCTGTTTTATAAAAATAGGAAGAACAATAAATAATTTCCATTTTCCTAAATGCAAATGAAAATCAAGGTAATTAGGGACTTATTGGAAGGAAAGGTCCAGGTCCATCTGCAGCACAGCGGTGTAAACCTCCACTGTCATGCTGACGTGAACTCCCAGAACTACAGTACATTACTGCCTTCAAAGAGAGAAATAATATGAGTGTGCGCAAAAATAATGATTGCAAATGGTGGTCACTAGTGTTGATCAAAGATTTGGACAATTTTTTTTTGAAAAATGAAAGGAGTTTTTTTTTCATCTCTGCTTGCATGAAAAAATGTGAGTGTGTCAAAACTTTTGACTGGCACTGCATGGCTGTGCATATTCAGAGAGATTGACTGAGATTGGACAGTGTCCTGCAGAACGCAGCCTGTGATAGGTGTAGCTGCTGACTGGAGGCTGGAGATGTAGCACAGGATGGGGTTGGTGGGGCTGGTAATGGTGCTGTAGAGCCAGGGTGGTCGGTGGCGCACTCATTAACATCATGGACATCGTTCTCTCCACGTATAAGTGTGTTTTCTCTGTGTACTCTGATTTCTCCTACCCCTGAAAACCCGCTGTACTGGAAAACTCCTACCAGTGCCCCTGACCGAACCTCAAACTTCAGAACTGGAGCTGGTCCCTGGGTGCTGCATTGTGGCTGCCCACAGTTCCTAGGTATCTAGGATGGTCACATTTAGAGAACAAATTTCCCCATGTGGTTTAATAAAGAACTATATCTTATCTTAAAAATGAAATGGGGAGAGATTATTTCCTATCATACAGTGTTTACAAAAAAAGGTGCATATCAGCTCACTGCCAATAGCAAGCAGTTTCTCCAAGGGTACAGAATTTAAAATACCCCAAATATTGCAAGAAAATCATATGCTATTTTGCAGTACATCCCACAACTGATAAGGACATAATAAAGCTGAACTAAATTTATTGAATACACACGATTCCCAGTGCTCACAATAAGTCCAGCAAGTTTGTTGCTTGCATAATGTGACAGTAATATCCCAGTACTGACATACAAAACTCAGAACAAGCTGAATCCACTGTGCCAACTGCATCAGAAATACAACGAGTTCTTGACTGTAAAGACAATTGGTAAATAGCGCATTTCAAAACTAATACATGCTCAAATTGTCAGAAGATGCACGCACAGACCGATGCAATTCACACAATAAAATAAAGATTTACTCAGACGCATTTTCACACCAGCAATAACTGCAGATTGTCAACATAGCCTTAACAATTAAAAACAACTTCAGTTCAATGTTTTCATTTAGTTATTTGCATAGTGAAGTTTTACGCTGTCACATGCTTTACAGAGGCAGTAATATTCTTTTATTTACAGGGCTGCAGCACAGGGCAGTGCATCTCTGTTCCCAGACACCTCCAATCCTGCAAGATTTTAAACCTTAGAGCGCTAAATGCAGTTACTGTTGCTCAATGATGTAAGATACCAAAGTCAAAGATGTTGAAAACCTATCATGTGGTGACTTGTTTAAAGGAGCCCCCGCAAGAAAACCTATTGTGCAGCGACTTGTTGAAACTAGTCGCTACATAATAGTATTTCAACAGCACAAGATAATGAAATTCATATTTTTTAAAAACATACTATAGCATTCTAAGGGTTAATAAAACTGAAAAACCTTATTCAACATCTAATGACCTCAGGGAGCTGACGACTTATAGAATCATATGTACCAAATTATGATTGATATGGAAACCTGCATGACAGTGAGTCGTCAGGGTCAGACAGCTCTGATTGAGACTTTTGTGCACTTGAGTTCAAATATTAAGAATAAATAGAAATTGAAAGTGTTAAAAACTTACAATGGGAGAGGCAATTAAAGCGCATTTTAAAGAAACGTGAACATCAGGCCTCTGTCCAGATTACAAGGCTTTTTCTCATTAGGCATGCCCTCCCTTTTCAGTAATTTCTTCGAAGATAATGTTTCATTAGAAGAGAATGAATAAAAACAACCAGCAGTGCATCGACTCCCAGGCTATTTTAATCATTTATCATTATTTATAACAAGTGGCTAGATTGCGATACTTCCAACAGATGTCTCGCCAGAAATTAAGTACATTAATCATGAATGTATTATTTCTCTGCTGGTTTGTTCATTTTAGAGAGCACCAGTTTTATTTTCTGAATCATAATTTTATCTTTGCTGTTTGAGCCAAAGAGCCATTGAGATTTCCCGGACTCTGAGAGCTTGGCTCAGTTTGATAGACACTCAATCAAATCCTGCATCCAGAGCCAAACTCAAAAACTCATCCTTACTTGACTCCCATCTCCAGCACAGGATTACAGCAAAAAACAAACGGGTGCTGTGAGAAAACGCTACTGCAGATAGACCACAGATGGGGTTCCCAACCGTGTCCAGACCAGGCTGGGTTGAGTGTTGTTTCAACCAAGCAGTCGCTCCCCCGACTCCCATAATCGACCCACGGAGTCTTCGCTAAAGACCTTCATTAGTAGAATGAGTTGCAACAACCTGGCTGTAAAGAAATCCTGCACCCACACTAGCCATTTCTGGATAAGTATGAAAACCTCAAGACTACAGGCATCTTGCAAGAAGTTGGGCGAGTCTGTGTTATGTATGTTTCACCAGAGTCCACGCTTAGCGAATTAAACACTGTCTAATATCCAGACAGCATAACCAATATCACTGGTTCCTGAACTTTAACTCTCAACCAGGATCCTCTTTCCCAAAAGAGCAGGACAAGGTCAAAGGATGAGATCCATTGAAGCAATTAATGAGGCCCTGTTGATATTCCTATCCATGTGCGATACAAGCTGTTGAGACTATTGTCACTTTAGATCAAAGTAATATTCGTGCCAAGAAGTAATATCAGAAGTTCTTGCTTGCCTGGGGTGAATAATGACACAGTTAGCCAAAACAGTTCTCTATTTAATTGGCTGCTTGTTTCCAGGCAGCAAAAAGGACATGTAGTCAACACATAAATGGAGTGAGAGGGCGGGCCATCGTGTTGTGTAGCAACTGACGCCATTTTAGGTATCCATGTCCACCCCTCCGTCAGAGGAGGTTTTCATTGCTGGCACCAAGTCGTCATTAATCCCTGATTAGCCTTAAAACACATCACAAAATGCACTATAAGGACCACGGAAACATAGAATGCAGTGCCAGTTCTCTGGCAGTGGGATTATCACTCAGAAGCAGACGACATTCTGAAATTCATGTCCCAAGATGCATTTGGAAGTCTTTTTTGACTCAGCTTAATGTAACTGCAAATCTGGCTTGTGCTTGGTTTCTGGTTTTTATGGACATTTCTTTCTCAGTTAGCTATATCGAACTGCCACAGGATGAGGCCCATTGCTTGCTAATGTTATGAGGCAGTTACAAGGTCATTTGACACTGGGTTTCGGACACTGAGCCTGAATGGCCGGGTCCACTGAGACTTTGAAAACGGGGCCTCAGATTCCGTAGTACTAATGAGTAAAAACAGTGGTCCACAGACACACTGAACTGGCATTAAGCTGTGGTGGGGGAGAGATCGTGTCGGAGGTAAGTGGAACACAAAGGTGAACAGATCCCATACAGTTGACCGGCAGTCATGTTGCATTCAGTGCATTAGCACTAGCACTCAGCCTGAGCCGACCTGAGAATAATGAACCGAGAATCTATCGACCCCCCCAATCCAATCAGGGCTATGAAGGCAGGCAGAAACCCTGACCTCGATTGGCTGGCTCTACCCCAACATTCCACACCCCACCTCACCCTAGAGTGACAAGGCAATCACAAGGATCACACCCAGCCTCTCCTCCGCCCTGGCCTTGCAGTTCACTGTCAAATACTGCACTTTATTACCGATGGCAAGGTTACAGCCAATGCTCCTGAGCCGAGAGAGAGAGAGAGAGCGTTCCTGATTGGGCTGTCTAATCTACAGGGTGCAGGTTAGATTCTCGTGGCTGTTGTCCCCGAGAGCAAAGCACTTAACCTGTATGACTTCAGCTTAAATGGATACGGTGTTAATAAACAAACAACACGAGTATAAAGTGCTCTAAAAGTATCAATTAAATGCCTGTAATATATTAGAGCAAGCGAAGGTCTGGGACAGGACACATCGCTCTTGACTTTGAAATTAGCCAAATAAAGATGTTTCTTTTTTTGTTGTTGAAAAGATGCACTCAACACACGAATATGTAAAATATTCACCACAGTAAAGGAAACATGGCCTAAATGCCAACAAGCTCTGTGGAAGGAAAGATCAATTTTCAACAACTTGATGTTTCGGAGTGAGAAAAATCAAACTGAAAAGCTCTTAACACATCCGAGAGCGTGTTCCATCAAAATGTCATTATCTCTTGACATGTTTCTGTAAAAGCTGGGATCGAATATTCTCAAAGTGTTTTCCTCATTCAGAAACACATTTTGAAATAAAGGCTCTTGCCCTCCATATTAAGGTTGAAATGGCTGAAATTTCTAATTGTTCAGGTGGAAATGGGAGTTCAGGTTAAAGTTTGTGGTGTGTCTATTTAACTGAATTCATGGATTAAACTGTGGCACAAACTGAAATGTACAGAATGTTCTGGACAATAACCAACATCAAGGGCTGCCTTTCACCATCATCCTATAAATGGGGTGGTAGTACGAAATGTACCCTCCGCAAAAGTACGCCAGCAAATGCCACATGCGTGCATTATGTAAGCAGAACGCGAGTCTCCAGTCTCTGTATATGAAGAACTGACAGTAAAAAGCATCATAAAGAAGACCTTTGCCAAACGCTCTAGCGCTCGCTTTTTATTAATGATCGTATCATAAATGCTACTCCGACACACAGCAGGTGTGCAATAAAACTCCCATACTCCTCTGCCTCCACAGCAGTAAGACTCAGGAGCCACATTAACACGGTCTGCATTCAAAGCAGGAGGTCCTAGCATAAACTACAACATCCTAGTCAAGATAGAACAGTGATAATCCTTCAAAACACAATGAAATTCCAGTCCTTGGGGATTCAGATGGCGATATTTTGGAGATATTTATAGGACTATGGATGATAAACTTTTTAGTACTTCAAATATTTTAACCACTGGGGTAATCCAACAATTAGCCAGGACTGGGAAAGAAATAGCTGCAGAGTCGCGCTGCAGAGCGAGTCAATTAGATTGGTTTGCTAATCAGATTTTAGTTTCCCATTAACCCCCAGAGTGCTAAAATACATTTTTTAAAAACATCAATTTAATTATCTTGTGCTGTTGAAAACCTTTCATGTGGTGACTTGTTTAAAACAAATCACCTCTTGATAGGTTTTCAACAGCTTTGATTTTGATCTTCCGTCATTCACAAACAATAGCTGCATTTAGCACTCTAAGGGTTAATACTGAAAGCCATTCCTGGCCACATCAATGCTTTACCCCATATTAATAGCATAAAGTGCATTCTTACCTTACGTGACGCAGGTGGTTCTTTAGCGTGCTTGAATCTTCCTTCATTGGGGGCTGCAGGGGGTCAGAAGGAAAACTGCTGAAGAGACCGCATAGGAGCAGGCGGCCATTTTCTTCCCCGCGTGAAACATGGGCAGGCATGCTCAAGTTTCCCCTCTCACAATCAGACCTTCCAGCAGATCTCAGAGAATGAACCCTGAGAGCACTAAGTGCAACTATTGTTACTCAATGATGTAAGATATCAAAATCATAGCTCTTGAAAACCTATCATATGGCAACTTGGTTAAAAAAAAACGAGTCACAACTTGGTAGGTTTTCAACAGCACAAGATAATTAAATTTATATAAAAATATTTTTTATAATTTATTTCAGCACTCGAAGGGTTAAAGTACAGCACCACTTGTAACACATGGGCAGATGTGAAAATTATAGCCAGCTTCAAGCTATGTTAAAAAAATTCTACATGACTACATTTACTGTCTGACAGACTTACAACAAATTTGCAATTGACTGAGTGAGATTTAATTTCAAAGTATTTGCCCTCTTCCTGTTTTCTTTTTTTTTTTTTTTATTGCATATGGGTCACACGTAAATGTTTCAGATCATCAAACAAATTTTAATATTAGACAAAGATAACCCAAGTAAATACAAAATGCAGTTTTTAAATGATCATGTCTTTTATTGAAGGGAAAAGCTATCCAAACCTACCCAGCCCAACATGAAAAAGTAATTTCCCACTAAACCGAATAACTGGTTGTGCCACCCTCGGCGACAACTGCAATCAAGCATTTGCGATAACTGGCAATGAGTCTTACACATCCCTGTGGAGGAAATTTGGCCCTTTCTCCTTTGCAGAATTGTTTTAATTCAGCCATTTTGGAGGGTTTTCGAGCATAAACGGCCTTTTTAAGGTCATGCTGCAGCATCTCAATGGGATTTACAGTGGCTCCAATAAGTGTTTCTACACTACTTGAAAATTCGACCACATAACAGCTTTTGTATATTAGGCTAAATGCTTGCTATTGTGTGTAAAAGTGATTGAAATATTTGATAATCAATATGTTTTAAACAAATATTTAATGTCAAAATGGCATGTTTGGTCAGAAAGGCGATTATCTGACCCAATAAGTATCTGTACAGTTCCATTAGTGAGTCAAAAACTCACTTGGTCTGATTTGGTTTAGCGTGACCATACTGGACACTCCCTCTGTACACAGACTGGCCTATGTAAATGGCCTGACCATGCCCATAATGTATTCCTGTGATATATGGCTAAGACAGGCGAGATACCCCGTCGAATGCGGGAGCAAATCATTCAGCTACATAAAGAAGGCCAAAGCACCAGAAAAATTGGAACTCGGCTATCGTTACACCACAAGACCGTGCAGTACATCATCAAGAAGTAAAAACAGTCTGAACGCATAGCCAATGCAGCCAGGAAAGGACGTCCCAGGAAGACCAGCCAGTGCACAAACCGGTACATCTCCCTGCTGGTACAGAGGGAGAGACAGTCCTCGGCCTCCAGTCTTGCCACCAAAGTGGAGGAAGCAACTGGAAGCCATGTTTGTGCCCAGGCCATCCGTAACCGGCTCCAAGAAGTACAGTAGTGTAGAAATACTTATTGGAGCCACTGTAAATCCTTATTTTTTGAAGATTGGTATGAGAGGAATATATGGTCCATAGTTGACTTGATGGACACGCTTGGCAATTTCTTAACTTATGAACAATTCTGTATGAAATATACAGTGGCTCACTCATTTTGTTTTTTTTTAAGCCATTCAGAGATGGTCTTGCTGGTTTGTTTCAGATCATTGTCCTGCTGCATAACCCAAGTGCGCTTGAGCTTGAGGTCACAAACTGATGGTCGGACATTATCCTTCAGGATTTTCAGGTAGAGAGCAGAGTTCATGGTTCGATCAACTACGGTAAGTCTTCCGAATCCTGAAGCAGCAAAGCAGCCCCAAACCATCACACTGCCACCACCATACTCTTGGTATGATGTTCTTTTTATGAAATGCTGTGCTAGTTTTACATCAGATATAATGGAAAGCACAAAGAGTTCCAACTCTTATCCCGTCAGTCTACAGAATATTTTCCCAAAAGTCTCGGGGATCATCAAGATGTTTTTTTGGCAAATGTGAGACGAGCCTTTGTGTTTTTTTCGGTCAGCAGTGATTTTTGCCTTGGAACTCTCCCATGGATGCCATTTTTGCCAGTCTCGTTCTTAAAGTTAATTCATGAGCACTGACTTTAACTGAGGCAAGTGAGGCCTGCAGTTCCTTAGATGTTGTTCTGGGTTCTTTTGTAACCTCCTGGATGAGTCGTCAATGTGCTCCGGAGTAATTTTGGTAGGCTGGTCATGCGGTTATTGCATTCATGATTTAACAGGAGGGGGGGAGGGGTGGGGGGGCAATTACTTTTTGACATAGACCAGGCAGGTTTGGATAGCTTTTTTCCCTTAATAAATGAAATCATTTAAAAACTGCATTTTGTATTTTCTTGGGTTATCTTTGTCTAATTTTAAAATTTGATTGATGATCTGAAACATTTAAGTGTGACAAATATGCAAAAAAAAAAAAGAATTCAGGAAGAGGGCAAATACTTTTTCACAGCACTGTATGTATCGATTAATACAATAACCAGACATCAAGAAGATGGATGAGGAGAAAGGGTTAGCAATGATCACACCTACCTTACATCGGCTAGTTGGCTTTAGGACGGCTGTGCCGTTAACTCCAACAGATGGTGACCACGTTTTCTGAGCTTTCTAAAACAAAGTTACAAGAAAAGTCACAAAGATCTGATTTATTTTGACAGCACTAAATCACAATTTTGCAACATTCAACAAAAATCTTTGTTTCTTTCAAAAGAGATAAAATTAGACTCACAAACTTTTGTCCTACAAAGGGGTCAAAAAACTTTTTTTTGCTATTGCCTGGTGGGATCCCACACACTTTAGCCCAAAATCCCACATAAAGCCCCAGAGGAGACACACAAGTATTGTCATTATTCCTGTGCACTGGCTCAGGGGGAAAAGCAGAGGCCCTTCAGCGAATGCGGCCAGTAAGCTCACGGGATTGGTGGGCCTGGCACATGGCGAAGGCTTTGAGGCCCACACAGCTCTTCATTTTTCACGCCGGCACGTCCGTCTCGACTCGCCCTCACGCATTTCCTGTTCCTCAGCTGATGGATGATCTCATTTGCAGTAAATCTCCCCACGTTATACCCAGACATCATCGCTTCTCCTCGCCTCAGCAGATATACAGACTTTGCCCCTAACCCCAGCATCCACTCCAAAGAATATGTTACAGAGTGACTTACATTTTTTCTATATATTTTTTTAATCCTTGGGGCAGAAATCAGCGCGGCTTCGACTTATTCAAATATTGATATCATCATTCGTATATTTATTATGCTTATTTTTGCAACTGCATCGATTCAGAGGCAAAACGACTGCCGTGTGTGCTCTTGCGGCAGACACTGCTGCTAACTTCAAAAGGACGTCCTCCTCAGCAATGCACTAGTTAGTATGCACTCAGAGCTTCGCATGAGCAATTCAAGGAGAGTATTTCATTCAATGCATCAGAGCGGCGCTTTACATGACATAAAACCTTCTTTTCTCATTACCCATAATAAACGATCTAATAAAGAGAAGAGCTGCAGTTATCCCACCGTGTCATACTTTCCAGGGCCCAAATATTTGCTAGAGTACAAAAAAACACACCATATTTCATCAATAATATGATTTGCACCAACATGCTTATGGTAAGCTGCTTGTATCAGCCTTTTTTACAACTGCAATAACGATGACAAATTAAAGGATGTAAGAAATAAACCAGCCATTTGACATCACATTTCCCCTGGTGCATCGTGTGCCAATGCAAATACATTAGCGTAGGATTGTAATGCGCAAAATGCGTGCACAGCACCTCAAGCTGGACTATAGACATTTTTCCTTAAACAATTCACATTGTGCTTGACTTCACAGGTAATTACAGGTGGCATAACTCACCCGGGCTCAAATGATTGTAATGCGCACTGGTATAACTTGAACACAAAGCCAGCATAACAACTATCAGGCATACGTGGTCTGATCGTAAAATTTTCAGCACAGTGCAGAATTTAAAGTTAATTTTTCAGTAAAGCTTAGTCCCGAGTACTGCTGCTGAGAGAGCTCAGGCAGAGTCTTACATGCCCTTCAAAAAAATTCAAAAACAAATGTGTGTTTTTGTTTGCACAAACATTTGTCTTCAAACTGTGAAGGGAGAAATAATAGCTCATACAGTATTGAGGGCACAAATGTAATTTCATTCATGATTTGTTCCAAGTAAGGGACCGTGGCCATTAAAAGAAAATCTCGCAATAATTCATACGGAAAACCGATTTGCCCTTTCAACACAGAGACATCTGAAGAATAAATGACAGACAGCCGGCCACAAAATGGATGTCCTTACTGACACAAGATGAAGAACAGGAAAAAAAGGGTTTGCCCCAGCGGTCGTGCCAGTTCATGGATACCAGAGCCATATTTTGGAGACAAATCTGAAATTGAGTAACTTTGTGCCAGAGGTAGTTGCCTACTTGTTTGGTCCAACAATAAATGGATTTGATACTTCACTAGGACTTTCAGTCTTTATTTGTGTAAGTAAGTGTTAAAAAATGTATTGTCAATTATTTTGATTGCTGATCCTCAAATGTACTCTTCAGAGGACAGAGAACAAATGAAAAACACCAACAGACAGCACATACTGTATTCATTTTTGCAGTGAACAATCATAGACAATTTCTACTGCGCTTAACTACTCTCTGCATGTTTTTCAAACATATCAAAAGCAAACACTCATATTTTTACTGCTGGCTTTTGCTTGACAGGAGTTTCTACTCTACCGCTTTTAGTACTATTTTGTCAGCTTTCGACATTGTTGTGGTTTGGCCCGCTTTTTTGGTTTTTGTGAAGCTCTCAGGGTAGGACTGACCTCTGGTGAAAGTCTGAAAATAAAGACGCAGCCAGACCTGAAATGGACTGGAAGCCATTGAAAAAATACTGTCCCAAAATAAACGTCCCACCTGGGCCCCAACCCTGCAGTTATTCTGCAGTCTGAAGGTGACTCAGGAAATGGCACGAAATGACTTCCCACTAAAACTCTGCAACACATATAAAAAAGGTAGATTTTTTGATAAAAACTATTCAGAAATAATTTCCATTTTATTTTCTCCGAGGAATTTACAGCCTAGTTCAATTAAGTATGAACACTGATGGGAGACGACACCCCATTCAACACGCTTAAATTAATCTTGAGGACTGAATGGAAAGACCACAATCAACAAACTGTTCAATTTTTACACAGAGCATTTGAAGGGAGATCATTACTAAAATAAAGAAGGAAAAAAAAACAGAAAATGGGAACACTGGTCACAAATCTCTCCTTTTCAAAAAAAGAAAAAAATGGTGGTGGGAGGGACTCCCTGGTGGGAATAAAGAAAAACTTTTAAAAATCACAAAACTAAAAACTCCCCCGTGGGAAGAAATCTTTGGAGGAGCTCAGCTCAGATATTGGACTGCATGTTCGACCCCCTGCCGTCAGTAGCTGAAGACAGGCTATGTGGTGATAGGGAGGAAATGGAAAAATCTATCGGGGCAAATTATCAAAGTAGCTGAGCCGATTATAGCCTGAGGTTTTAAATTAGCTTCTAAAATATAGAGTACCAGCACAGAAACGTCTAACAAAAGGTCGATAAAAAAGGCCACCAATTTATTTATTTATTTATTTATTTTTTGTGGTGGATTTAGTGGTTTCTGGATGTGTGTGACAAAGAAAATGCATATCAATTAAGGATATTTTTTCTTTGTTTTACTTTTGTTTTATGATTCAGTTTTGCTTGAGTCAGAGGTGCATATACACCAATCAGCCACAACATCAAAACCACCAGCCTAATATTGAGTAACTCCCCCTCCTGCTCTGTCAAACTGACGCCCGCTTGAGTTCCCGAGCTCAGAGTTTCCCAGCAGAACATTTCTCAGAGCATCACACTCCGACCACCAGCTTGGCTTCTTCCCACAGTGCATCTCAGTATCGCCTCTTACACAGGTAAAAGGTGTATACAGACCAAGCTGTTGGACATGATACTAAAACGGACCTCGCCAGTCAAGATGACTTTCTTCAACTGCTTAAAGGTCCAGTTTCAACACTTAAGTGCCTACTGTAGGCACTTTTTCAGGTGAGTAAGTCTGTTCCGAGCCTAGTGGACCATCAGGCCGGTACTTAACCCCAGCTTCTGTGGCATGAAGCGACTAGGAGTATTGCTACTCCCTCTGGATGGAATGCTCTCAGATTACCCCCCAGCTCTGGGTCAGATTTCCCTGACAATTTGCTGGTACCCGATTGTACACCTGGGTGGACTGAGGCAGTGTGAGAGTGAAGCGTTTCTGCTCAAGAACACACTGCGAAGGCCATGGCAAGGCCTCGAACTGAGGACCACTTGATCCCAAGTCAAGCCTACACAACCAGTGCGCTACCACGTCTCCTTTTTCAGGTAGACCAGGGCTAGTATTGGCATTCTGACTGGTCTTCAGTAACAAAAAATTCTATGCAGCAATGATTCACACGTATCACTAAAATTCCCCACATCTTGAGTCACAGTAGCTCTCCAGTTCTGAACTGAAGGGATAGCCGTCATTGCCCTCATGCATCGATGAGCTTTGGGCGCTTCGAGGAGCCACTTTCTGGCCCCTGTCAAAGTCGCCCAGGTCCGATGTCTCCCACATCCATCTCTGACACAACAAAAACTTACTGTTTGATTGCCGTTTAAAGCCTGTCAGCTGAGTTCGACAAGTGCTGTTGTTACGAGCTAATCAAAGTCAATTGCATCATTTGTTTGTGGTTTTGGTGTAGAATAAAAGCTGTTCAGGGTCTAACACATTCTGGTTTGATATTAGTCTGAAAATGTCGCAAAAAACAGTTTTATTTGACAGGTAGTCTTAGCTTTAACGCTTATATTATGCACAATCAAATACCCAGAGACAGACCAACTGTTTACCAGACCGTTAAATGTGAAGTATCAAACAGACTGAACACGAAACCTAAAAAAAATCGTTAGATAATAAAATGAGGGAGGGGAGTGCTACCTCATCTCAGAAGAATTTTAAGGTGCCAGTGTCTGATGAAGACTTTTGCCATCACCAAAGCAACCAGAGTAATTTTGAGCGAGGGCAATCGTCCTTGTAGCAGCGGATCCAGGACAGAACATGTTACTCACCTCATCAACCTGTTTCGCAGAGCCGAGCACCTGCACCGCCATCGGATAAAGGGGCCCCCCGGTCTCAACACTAGTTCTCCCACAGGCTTGTTGACTGAGCCGTTGATTGCGCCTTCGGAACATTTTTTCCTGGTTCGGTTCGTTGGCACCATGTTTGACACTGCTACAGTCTTGTTTAATTCCACCCGGTGCCCGAATCGTGAGTGGCTTTATGATTACAAAGTGACTTGGGTCTAAAGATTTGTCCTGACAAACAGACATATTTCAGATTATGACGGCACTATGCGCGAATGTTTTGCAGCTATGCAAATCAATATAGCCGGGAAAAAGATAACTGAACTCCGGCCACAAAAAACAAAACGACGCATTCGTTAAGTCACCGTTGCCTCTTTTATTTAAGAGACAAACATGTCAGATTCTTGATCCATCAAACGCACCATTGCATTCTGCGCGCAGCTAGTTTCAATACAGACTCGCACATTGCCATTCCCCATGTTTTGTTTTGCTTGGTTACCGTGGGTGGAAACTTATGTGAAGCAATTTGATGTCTTCGTCTAACTTGATGAAATCGTGTCCTGTTCAACATTTCTCCAGAAAAGGAAACGGCATATTTAATCATCATTAAAGGGGGAAGTGAAAGACGCTCCGTTAAGAACAGTGATCACATTCTGTTATATAAGAACAAGTTTATTATTGTGCAGAATGCCGACGAATGAAGTTGCATTTTGTTGTGTCTTGAATGAGCGGTAGCAAATTTAGTCGCTACTTCACAAAAATGAAAATCACTGCAATCTAAAACTAAAAATTTTTTAAAGGATCATTGTTGCCTCCGTTATTAGGTTATTTTGAAAATACTGTCAGGAATGGCATATATTAAACACTATTCCAGAATGAAGTTGGTGCATTATAGAAAGACGAATAAAAGGGGTGATTTTAAAAGTCTGCTGACCCCCTACTTTATTGAAAACGCCACAAGGGCTTATCACTGATGCTTTATCTTGTTATTGCAATTGTTTGCGCAAAATCTATGCTTATTTCAAATCCGATGACCTTACCAGAATCCAAAAAAGTTGGCGCTGAGGCAATTTGTAACTAAAACTGATGTAATAAGTTACGATAGTAAGGTGATGTGTGACAAGTTAAACAGGTGAGATAATTGTGTGAATGTATAAGCCTCCGATTACGGCCGTCTTGTTCTCCGGATCAAAGACGACATAGACAACTCAACCTATTATCTGCGGCAGGTCCAGAAGGCAGCATCTGCCATGGAATTGAGTTCGCATGTACAAGTAGCATTGGTGACTTGCACATTAGCGAGGGCACTATTAATGTATATTGAAAGAAAGACATTAAAGAATTTTGCAACGACATGCTGCCACTTATTTTTATTATGTATATATATATATATATATATATATATATATATATATATAATATTCTTTATTTTTTGGCAAAATAATGCCAAACCACTGTATGATTGGATTACAAGTGAATGGCTGTGTAAACAGAGAGTATGAGTCTTAGATTGGCCTGCCTGCAGTCCTGATCTGTCTCTCATTGAAAATGTTTGGTGCATTATGCAGCAAAATATTACTGAGTACAAATGAAAACGCACCACTTGAAAAAAGTCAATATTTAAGTTCAAATGAACCTCAATATAATTTTTATACAACAAAAACACTATAGTGACGTCACCCGACATGCCCGGTGCAAGAAATGCGAGAATTTCAAGTTTACTGTAACGCTAGGCAATTTTTTGCAAAAATGCAACATCTTGCACGCACACCATGGGAAAAATGAATTTCATTCTGAATTTGTGCACACATTGCCTTTAAAAGCATGTGAATCCAAATAAAATTTCACTCCTTCACTGACACTTGTGAAACGTCGACACGATGCCGCGACTTACAGTCCCTGAACGGGAACGTGCCATAGGCATGCTTCAAATTGGCGCCAGCACTAGGGAAATTGCCAGACGACTACACTGCGCACACACAACGATCGCAAGACTCCATCAAAGGTTTCTGCAAACGGGGAGCACTTGGGACCGTCCTCGACCAGGTCAACAACGTGTGACACCGGCACGTCAGGCCGGTGTCACACGTCAGATCGTACGGGATCATGTCCGAGACCGAACACTACCAGCGACAAGAACGGCTGCTCAAGTCCAAGGACGACGTGGATTCATTCACCCCAACACTGTACGGAACCGTCTGCGAGCTGCAAGCCTGCGTGCACGACGTCCTTATTTCGGCCCCATATTGACAGATCGTCACCGAAACCAGCGTCTACAGTGTGCAAACAGGCACCAGAATTGGTGACTACGACAATGGCACGGTGTCATCTTCTCTGACGAGTCACGATTTCACTTAAGGAACGCAGATGGCCGTATACATGTTTGGCGGAGACGTGGTGAACGTTATAACGCCAATTGTGTCGTTCAAACGGACCGTTGGGGTGGTGGCAGCGTTATGGTGTGGGGTGGAATAAGCTACCGTCACAGAACCCCTCTCCATATCTGCAGAGGAAGGGTGAACGGCGTCTACTACCGGGACCAGGTGCTGCAGAACCATGTTGTGCCGTTCTTCAACCAACACCACGATGTCCACACGTTCCAACAGGCCAATGCTAGGGCACACACTGCAAGGGTGTCCATGCAGTACCTTGCACAGCAGAACATCCCCGTGCTTCAGTGGCCAGCTCTGTCACCCGACCTCTCCCCTATCGAGCACTTATGGGATGAAATTGGACGAGTTCTTTCACGTCGACACCAGATGGACAACATTCGAGAACTTGAGGTTGCCCTTGTTCAGGAGTGGAATGCTATCCCTCAGAACACTATCCAGAGACTGATCAACTCCATGCGACAAAGATTGCACCGCATGTGTCAATGCAAATGGCGGTCACACCCGTTATTGACTTTCCTGTTTGACCCCTACACCAGTTAAACCTCTCTCACGCATTAACATTATCATGAATGAAATTGAATGATGTTTACATGCCTTCTTAAATCATTCATTATCTCAAATGCATCATACGTATATACTTCACATATCAATCCGTGGAGCTATTCCAGATTTCGTGAGTGGTGCGTTTTCATTTGTACTCAGTATTTATGGTAACAAAAGTCCCGAAAACCAGTGCTGCTGCGGACCTGCATACTGGTGGGATAGAGGAAAATTCCACTCGCTGACCGGCTGGTGTCCTCAGTGACCAAAGGCTTAATGAGAGTGAATAAAAGATATTGTGGTGTTACACAGTGGCAACTTTGCTGGATTCTGCTGCTATTATCACTGTGTACAGTTTCAGTGAGAAATGAAATTAACATTTTAGTTTATCAGAAAATGTGTTGTACTGTTTTCAATGTAAAATTATTTTATTTGCATATTCCATGACATACCAACCTTTCCAGAACTGGGTGTGTACATTTTCTGCTGGGATTTAAACAAAAAAAAAAAATCTCATCTACAATAAGATAAGATGAATGGAAAATCATTGTGTTGAGGACAAATTTGAAATGTAAATCTATTTGTTCAATTTTTTTTTTTTTTAGATTTAATGTAAAAAGATAATTCTTACAAAAAAGTAATAACCACACTTCAATACGTTTTGATTTAATTTTGAACTATTCTAAGATTTTGTTAAAAATTCCGGGCAATTCTCAGTTCAGGAAGTGTTTTGCAGTCCTCTTTCACTCTTAAAGTCCAACAAGAACTGTCATCCATACAGTAACCCTACATTCTCAATCCTAAAATAATTCTTAATCTGTAGATAATTTATATTTATTCATACTATTGGCCTGTTTTTGACTCAGTATTTCTCATATGCTCTGCTAGTTTTAGCTTTGTGTAGTTCGGGGAGGGAACAACTAGCCCCAACCCTGACCCTGTTCTTCTGTGAGGGCTGGGGAACTGCCTATAGCGGTGATCTGGGGCTCATTTGAAAATGACACGAGGAAACAACTCAGAATTAATCTAAACAGGTATATGTAATTGTTAAAGGAATTTTGATTTTACATTCCTGGTATTACCTTCACAAAAAGAAACTCAGACGACCCAGAGGAAAAATCAGTCGGAGACAGAGAAGTTAATATCCAAGCCAAAGTCCGTTTACTTTTTTGCAAAAAAGGATCCCCATACAAAGTCAAATGGAGGATAAAGTTAGAAAGTGCTCTGGTATTCGTAGGGATACTCCATGGCGTTCTCCTCCCCCCGTGCTGATTTACACATCACGCAAGTAATTATCCTATCAGAGAACGCATTCACTCAGAGTTTCGCGAGACCCAGAATTAAACACAGGTGGAAGCAATGAATGAAATACCATAGCCGAAACCGAAAGAGGAAACGTGATTGGACAACGAGATGCAGGCATGCTGAAGGCTGTCATGCGACATCACTGGAGTTTGGCAGAGAGGGAGTGGATCATCAAATGGCAGAAATGAAGGCTGAAAAATAAAACGAAATTAAGGCACAAGCACAAATTAGCACAAGACAACACACGAGGCAGAATCATAACAGGCATTCAGTATAAATTCAGTATAAATGAATAAATGAAATGTACGATTCAGCATAAATCAAATGAAGCATTTTTTGTAAATAGAGCAACTACTTCTGACCCTAACAGAAAAAAAAAATTATATTATGAGAATCTTTAAGGCAGACATTACCCATGCATCTGAGTCACCTGACTTAATTCTTCAAGATATTACTCAAACTACTATATCAGATGAGGAGTAAAATGAAGTGGAAGAAGCAATAACTCTATTAGCTCTATAAGAACTTCAGAATTACAAAAAGCCATCCATTTTTTGTGAAAAAAAAAATCACCTTGAAAAGATGGCTTTGCTGCTGAATTCTATCAAACACGATGCAATGACTTAGCACTAATACTCCTGGAAACCTATGTAACATAATTCATCAATGGATACTTCTAGCCAACTTTTAATTACTTGCATATCACACTAATCCACAAAAAGATAAACATCCTTTTTTGCATTAATTTCTAGCCAATATCTTTGACAAACTTTGATTATATAATCTTGTCAAAAATTTTTAAAAGAATGACATTAGTCATACTAAAAATGATACATCCAGACCAGACTATGTTTGACTGTTTATTTGTGTCTTTGTCTTCATTTTCAGCAGTGGATATACAAAAATTATTTACATTATGAAGTATCCGTAAAAAGTAATAACCAATTCTCAAGACCATTTACTCTTTACCAGGGGTGGGGGGTGTGAAATAAAGGGGAAATTAATCATCTACCATGCTATGTCTATGCCTGTGTGTTTTGTCCTGTCGACATTTGGCTTTGCCTGCGCACTTTGATTTTTCGGGTAATGTCCCATCTATGCCTGTATTTTTGGCCCAATACCTAAGAGCTTAAAAAAAAATCTCACAAATGCAGTTGTTAAAATCCATCAATCTATCTTTCATCCATACTGCTTCTTCCTCACTAGGGTGGTGGGGTAGCTGGAGCCTATCCCAGCTGACGATGAGCAAAAGGCAGGGACACATCTTGGATACCTCGCCAATCCAAAGCAGGGTGCGCACACCAATCACATACCATTCACTCACACACTTATACTTACAAGCAGCGTAGAGTCTCTAATTAGACTGACATGCATGACTTTAGAGAAAAAAGGCTGAAAGGGCCCAGGACAAATTCAAACCCATGATCTTTTTGCCGTGAGGCAGCAGCGCTATTTGCTGAATTTAAATCAACGTTATTCAAAATTGCATACCTGCGCAAATGCTTTTTATAGCCTATTTAACTGCCAAGTGCCAGTTTTTTCACTCTGTTAAGTGTGGAGTGCTCTTGGAGTGAAGCTTTTGTTAATGATGAAAATGACTGAGAACAGCTCAGGTCTAATAATTGTTTAAAATGGATGTTGTGTCCACCCCAGTTCTCAGTCCTACTGAATTTACCCCATGATTTCATCACTGTTAGATCGCGTAAGGAGAGAAACTGTGTCTTCAGTTGCCAATTACGATAATTGGAAAATGCGTCAATGAAGGAAAATAATTGAGGACTAGCCAGGACTGTCCTTATTGTCATTAAGGGACGTGTCTGTGCCCACCCAATTCCCTGTTCTAGGCTCAGGCCTGCTGTGCACTGTGTTTCATGAGCTCTCAAAACAATGTGTGTAAGCCATACCATGCAGCTTGCTTTTATTAGCTAGTTAGCGAGCGAACACACAGTGCACAGACATATAGAGTCCTGAATGATATCACAACATGTGTAAACCATATCTTGCAGCTTGCTATTATTAGGTAGTAAGCTAGCTAGCACACAGTTCACAGAAATAAATAGAGCGCTGTGAATAGTGTCATTTCACTACTTAGCTGGTTAGATAACAATGAACAGCGAGTTGGCTGGCTATTGAACAGGCATTGCAGAGAAACAATTTGGTTCCAAAAATAATAATAATAATAATAATAATAAATAATAACAAGGCAACATTGTCCCCAATATCCCCCGCCACGGTAAGAATGGTCGCGGGGGAATGGGGAAAGCTTGTCCCCATTAAACACTCATACACCAAGTTCAAGGGCCATAACTCCGTAAAAAAAAATTTCTCGAAATCAATTGTCAAACTCATTCAGTAGGGTCATCGGTACTGGCCACATACAAAATTTCATTCACGTAGGTGCAATAGTTTCTGAGAAAACTTGTCCCCATTGCAAATCCCATCCACCAAGTCGACAAACAGAAACAAGTTCCATAACTCCAGAAAAATAAATTTCTCGGAATCAACTGTCAAACTCATTCAGTAGGATCATTAGTACTGGCCACCTACAAAATTTCATTCACGTAGGTGCAACAGTTTTCAAGAAAACTTGTCCCCATTGAACCCGGACGGACGGAGGAGCGCCATTCCAATATTTCCCGATCCACTTTGTGGTGGGGGATAATAATGATATGTAAAGACACGAATACTCAAAATTTTGGCCACATATCGTAGGTTTCAGTGCTTGCCTGGGCCAGCAAAGTCGGCACTAGTACGTTGCACTTGTTTTGTCCATATTCTTGATATCTCTGCATCTTTCGGCCACAGAAACATTCCATGGCCATATGCCTGCGTTGCACTGCATCCCCACACCACTCATCATTTTCCGTTCACTCGTGGTGATTTTTCTTTGTCCATTCTTCAAGATATTCTCCGTTCAGACCAGAGTCGTGAACTACGGCTAACCACCTGGACACAATCCGTGTTCAACTTATGACGTCATGTGGCTGAGCTGGCCCAGCGCAAATGTTCTCGATTGAGGCAAAGGGGTCATTCCCTCAAGTGGATTATTTAGCAGATAAAATGTGTTTTTTTTTTAACATTGCGTAAAATACTTGATATTAAAACCATCACTAATTGTTCAAGATAGGTACTTTGTAGCATTTTATCACATAAAAAACAGCTGAATTTCATGTCCTAAGCTCTGTAAGCCTTCTTTAAAAGGCCTTTATTATTATTACTGTTGCTGTTGTTGTTGTGCATCAAAAAAATCCTGTATATATTAACTCCCCAGTACATTTGTGTGCTAAATTAAAAATTACAGATGGTCGGAGGCATTGAGGTGTTTACTGCGATCCACTGCATAAAACGCCTGCTTTTCTGTTGCAGAGCACATTATTAGGTCCATTTTTTTCTTTCCAGGGCAAGTGTTTATTTTCCCTCCTGGCCAGTCATTAGGCAGCCGTTATTTGATAGCTTCTCATTACAGGGACCTACTGTACAATGGCGAGGCTTTATTAGATTCCTCTAGAATTTGTTAGGGTGGGCTTGGCTCATTAATGCCTTGGAGCGGGGACACAAACTCATTAGAAGAAAAGCCAAACAGACAAGGAGGAGTCAGGAGAGTCTCATTGGTGGGAAACTGACACTGTAATTCTTATTGGAGCAGCGCCAGATATACAGAACTGTGTCTCTGCCCAGGAAAAGGAATAGCCCTTATATCCTGTATCTTCACATTCTGCCTGTTATTGCAAATTAATTGAGCCATTTTTTTAAAGTTGCTGTGCTATTAAAATGGCAGGGCCATGCGGCCTGGGGATTCGTCGTTTTGTAGGATAGAGTTGTGGAATCATCAGTGTCAACCCTTCCATTAGGCTACATGACCTTGTGATTCAATGTCGACTCAGCGTCTTCAGTACATTTCCAGCATTAAATACTCCAGACAGTGAGGAGCTGCGGGCTGAGCCCAGCACCGCTGGGACTGCAGGCTAAACCCTTGCGGTGACGGATGTCTTGTGCAGTTGCTTAATCTGTCACACATTGTGTATGGGGAAAACTGAGGTCATTCGATCGCCATCCTCCCTGTGCTAGAGCTTGACAAGAATGCAAGCTTGCTTTTTAATGAAAATAATGGACATTCATGGTCTCCCTGCCTGCCAGCTATATTTAAAGTATTGGCAGGCAGGCCATCACAAAACTGGAAATAAAGCATGCGATTAGCAGAAAAGTACCCCCCGATATTATATATTGTGTCCTCCAATGCAAATTAAAATACCCTCAATTTATTCTGAACCAACATTCAGCACTTTAAGCTCATATTCCTTGTTTACACTTTAAATCTATTGCTGTGGATTACAGAGCCATAGCAACACAATTTACATCACAGTTCAAATACTAATATGCCACACTGCATAAAAATAATCTCATCCAATTAAATGTGAAATGTGTCCTCAGACCAATCCCTTCATGGACAAAAGCCCAGATCCTAATGCCTCCCTCTGGATGAAAACAAAGCTTTCCTCCTTCTGAAGTGAATATGGAATTCAGCAAGTTCTTTGTTCTCTTTTAGAACTGATGATTGTGGTCCCCAAACAGGATGAAGAGTGTTGAGATGAGCCAATGGCTGTCAGCTGTCGGCAGCTTTGCCTCGATGGCCAGAGTCATCTGCAAACTATTTGCCATTTCCCCATCAGTGCTATAAATACAGATAATTAGCATCTCCATCTCCATCGCCCAAGCAACCGAAAAGTAACGGCAATATCGACACAGTTGTCACCCCATCCCTACCTTCCCATTGCACTGGCTAATTATGACTGTTTAATATGTGCTAAAAGGTCTGAGAGGGTATATAAAGAAGCAGGGAGATGTCTCTCAGCTGCAAAAGCAGCAGCAAACCTTACGCTAATTACTAAATCTTTGCTATTGTTTTTCATCTTATTATTCCCAACTTCTGCAACATAATTGCTGCTCCTGGACTGAGATTTAAATCTATTTTACGCTGCTCTGGCTGAGGGAGCCAAGGAGTCATTTATCAAAGGGTCATATTGTGGTTTTTTTTTTTTTTTTTTTGTTTTTTGAATCGACTTCCTCAGGCACCATGGCTGAAGAAGACAAATGTATACCAAAGCCTCTGTTCTGCCGGGACCTGAGATGGGATCCACTTTGTGGCTGGCCACGGCAGAGCCGCATTTTTGACCAGGATTTTGGCATGCCCCCTTTCCCCGCGCCCTGCGAACAAAACTGGGCTGCAAGAGCTGGAGGACAGCTGGGTGGCTCATCCTGGCCAGGGTACAGACGCGCCCCTGTCCCCTCCTCACAGACCCCCCTGCACCCCAGTGCCAATCCCATCCAGCCCCTACCTGCCGGTGCGTCCGAGATCCTCACCGGACAGGATACGTGGCAAGTCAACCTCGACGTCAATCAGTTCTCCCCGGAGGAAATCAGCATCAAAACCAGAGAGGGTTACCTGGAGATTATAGGTACAGTAATTTACTGGTTTTACTTGCAACATTTTTAAAACTGGCCGCAGACTCGGCTGAACTGAACATCTGCTGATTGAACAAAAATGGTGAACTTGCCAAGCCTGGGCAATATTTCATGAATCAGTCAAGTAAGCCAGGCAGCTATGCAAATTTTTACCTTGTACAGGTTATGCTTCCAATATAAAAGATTTCAATGCATTTTCCAGTTGAAAGATGGGCTGGGTCTCAGCTGTAGTTCTGGCATTATTGGCCGCCTAAACAGTTGGACACCAGGTGACCTTCCTTTGTATGCAGCTAGTCCTACTTTTGAAAACCTGAGTTCTCTGACTGCTTGACCAGTCTTGGTCTTGGGAGGGACCACCATCGATCAACCACAGACCAGCTTCAAATATCAGAAAGCACAGCGTATAACAGTTCAGTGTTCCTGCTGGTCTTAGCTGGTATTAGGTTTACCAGTCATCACTGGTAGCTAATACCAGAATCTAGATTGTAGTATTGCCTGGTGTGCTTTATATTTTTGTTCTAGATTTTCAGTTCCGAAACTTACATAGAGTCTATTATGTAACCAAATAAATACCTTATGTACTGCTTGAGGAGCAGACAGTTACTAAGTTAGATGTGGTAATCGACAATAATGTTGCATATGGTGAGTAACCAATCCGCTGGAGTTATGTTGTTCTTTTTTTTGTATTAATTAAACATTTTGACCTTATTTCCAGGGAAACACGAGGAGAGACAGGATGAACATGGTTTTATCTCAAGGTATTTTACAAGGAAATACAGGTATGTCCTTACGATATCAACTGAATCAAGTAGCACACAATGAAAAACATCAAATTGAAGGTTTGCAAGGAATGCATGTTTGGCGATTGGTTAGTGAAGTGTTTACTCCGGTGCTACTATGCTTGCAGACCCTCTGTGTACTCTCAAAAACCCACTTTTTCAAGTCACGTTTGCTTTATTCATCGTTTTCTCCGCAGTCTGACAGTCTGTGCCAGTTTTGCGTTTCCATGTTTATAGTAAACCTGGTTTTCAGCCCACAGATATTTAAAAGCTTTTTTTCTATATTGATGTCTCCTACAATCTTCTGTTGATTAAAAACAAAAACAGCTATTGTGACATCTTTGTGTGGTTCCTGTTTCTTGAAATTTGCTACCCATTTTAATTGTCTATGGTAGTTCTCTGATTGTGATTGGAAATATTTTGCCTGACTAGGACCCCTGGAACTAATGTCCCAGATTTTTTTGGATCTCTCCCCCCCGCCCCCCCGCCCCCCCAAGACAGCACCATACAATCACGTCCCCATCTCGGTTGTATTTTCTGTCTACTGCACAGTAAAATTACTTTTGTTAAATTAAATCCAGTACTTTAAAATCAACTTATGTGGTGTCAAAAGTGGGCATTGTTATATTTGGGGCTGAACCTGAGGAACTTGCTCTGTGTAGTTGATTGCATCCCTCTCACCTGTTGCAGACTCCCTGCAGAGATGGACCTTCAGCGCATCAGCTCGACGCTCTCCGGAGATGGGGTCCTATCCGTGCTGGGCCCCCTCCCTGCTCCATCTGTGTCAGCTGAGACCGTCATCCCCATTCAGGTACCAAAAGAACAGGATGCTCAGCAACACAGAAAACCATCCATCCATTATTCAAACTGCTTTCTCTTTACTAGGATCGCTGCGGAGCTGGGGCCTATCCCAAGCAACAGTGGTCCACAGGGACGCACAGCTTGCCAATCTATCGCAGGGTGCACATACCATCCACACACCATTCACACCTATGGGAAGGTTTAGAGTCTCCATTTAGCCTGACATGCATGCCTTTGGACTGTGGGAGGAAACCCACGCAAAAACAGGAAAACTCCTCACAGAAAGGACCCTGACCAGATTTGATTCCACAACCTTCTTCCTATGAGGCAATAGTGTTAACTACCATGCGACTGTGCCACTCCAACACAGCAAACTCCAAGGCTTTAATAAAAATAAGGAGATTTCTTACAAAAATGTTGCATACATACTAAAGAAGGAAAGAGGGATATGGTCAAAAATACCCATAATCTTCTAAAAGCGTAGGTGCTGTAAATGAACCGGATGACAAAACTAACAGTCTTCTGCACTGCTTAGTTAAAAAAAAAAGAAAAATCCAGGAGATTGCGAATATCACTGAGATTGGGTTTAGAAGTGGCCAACACATTATGGAAATCGAGAAGTGTAGTGATGAACCATCAACTTTGTGGAAGAAGTGGGTTGGGAAAAAAACTGTACATGATCATGATCAGAGATCAATAAAATGCATGGTGATGTCTCATCATAAAAAAATGACAGTAAAACTTATGGCTGTTTAAATGTGAAAGTAAAAGAATTTCCTCATGCAAAATATGACAAGAACTTGCAGGACAGGGCCACAGGACTACCTCCCTATTCTAGACCAATGGGCATGTCAGGGTAAGAAAGGAAGCCCATGAAGAAATGCACTCATCGTGCATAGTTCCCGCTGTACAATACTCTGGAGGCAGTGTTACGATCTGGAGTTGCTTCAATTGGCCAGATCTCAGCTCAGAAATGTTACGTAACAATAAAATGAAGTCAGCAGACTACCTTAATATACCGCATAACCAGGTTATCCCATCAATGTATTTTTACAATCCCTGATGGCCATGTATATTCCAGGATGACTATTTGAAGATTCTTCAGGCTTAAATTGTAAATGAGTGGTTCAGCAAGAATGAGGTCATTTCCACATATATAGGCCACCACAGTCATTAAGGAGTGGTTTGACTGTTCCATTGTCAACTGGAGGCACTACGAGTGTGCAAACCTCCGCCAAGGCAGCACAGTCAAAATCTTGACGAGTGAACATGGCTCATAAGAAATTTAAGGACACGTTCCGTCCCTGATGCGAGCACAATCAACCCACAAAATTTGAGTGATATCACTTGGAGCGAAGTTCAGTTATCGCGTGTCATAGGACTTCAAGATGGCGGCCATATTGTTTGACCGGATCATGGTCAAAATCAATAGAGTACATCCCTGATGTAACAGCAGCCCACCCATACAATTTCAGAAATATCCTTTCATTACTTTTTGAGTTATCTTCTACACAAACAAACAGACGGACAGACAGACAGACAAACCAATGCCAGCAAAAACATAATCTCCTTGGCAGAGGTAAGAACAGATCTTGGCCAAACATTAATACAACAATGGTCAGAAATGAATGTTCTGACATTGCGTAACATTGTCGAAACACCATGATGAAAGTCGCACACTCTATTATGAATATTAGCAACTCTTTTTTTTTTTTTGGACCAGGCAGTGGATCAAAATTGTTTTAATAGTCAATTTGTGAGTAAATAATTAAACAACAGAAAAAAACAAAAGACTGCTAATGTCTGCAGCCTCCTGACAAAAGGAGCCATCAAGAATAGCCACTCGCAAATTTTTACCTGATCAAAATGGGCTGTTCTCCACAGCACAAAGTCCATGTTAATTGGATATAGAAAATGATTAGTGGGGAAAACCAATGAATGACCGATAAGGGCTTTCTGGAGAAACTGGAGAAGGGAAATCCATTCAATTCTTACCCAACAAACCACCGTCAATTTGGAGTTTTCAATGCATGCTCAAGACAATTGATTTGAAATGATGGCAAACTTTACTTCACTGGCCCACACTGGCTAATTCATCCTAAATTCAATTAAAATTTCAGATATTTTGAATTTTACAGTTTGTTTTCTATGTATGTCAATGTGGTTCCACACAACTTTAGCTATAAAGTGTATCAGTGACTGACACTGTTTGCTGATCTTCTATGACCTGCCTGGATTTATCTCAGCTGTTCGGGCATCAGATTAAATATAGTGCTGCCAAATGGATCTGACTCAAAACTGACCAGCTGCACAGAAAAGCTGCCATGGTTTTACAGCACATAGAGACCAGCAATTAGAAAGATAATTATTGTTGTTATTTACAATGTGATTCACTTGTTTGCATTTGGGTTGCAATTTCAAAGTTTGAAGTGCAAATGCCCCCCCCCCACCCCTGCATAGCTAGTCATTTTATCGCTGCTAGTGTGGGCTTCATGGTTTCCATTCATGGTGAACCCTGTTCTTTGTACCTTAATGACCAGGCTTGGATAGTTGCTCTTTGCTCAACAAACTCCATGAACTATCAGAACTACAGCTACCGTGTATCTTTGGATGTTTTCCAAGTCTTTATTTAATAGAGGAAAAATGACTCCTATCTTTTCCAGGTGGAGAAGAAGTTTGAGGCAGCAGACAGCAAAGAGAAGGGTGATCAGGTTGACGTGGACATCAAGACCAAAGAAACCAAAGAAGGAGAGGAGAGTGAGGAGAAAAAGTCTACTGAGACTGAGGGACTCGAGAGTCTGGCAGCTCAGTCACCCAGCGACGAACCAGAGGGTGGTGAAAACCCACAGCACCCTCCGGTTGTCCAACCCGAGTCCTCTTTAGAGGAAGGGGAGGAGCCTCGAGGACATTCTTCTGAGGTTATGGTGGCGGCAGAAAAGGAAGTTGCCGTCTCATTGGCTGAGGAGGTGCCTGCTCAACCTGAGGGAGATGCAACTGTAGGACAAATAGATCCAAAACTTGCCCAAGAGGATGGTGATGCTGGCAAGGACCTGGAGGAGGCATCACACCAGGACAAGGCTGCCCCAGACGTCACAATGGAGGGGCAAGGGGAGCTGAGTGACTCCGCACAGATGACCGAAATCCAGCAGGACCCCTCTGGAGAGCCTGTTCATGCATCTTCAGAACCTACTTCTGGTGAGCAACCCCAGCCAGCTCACAGCCAGGAATCACAAATCCCCGATGATGAAGCCCCCATCCCTAAACCAGATGGCTCAAGCCCTGAACAGGAAGTCCCAGTCCCTGAACAGGAAAATTCGAGCCCTAAAAAGGAAGGCCCAGGCCCTGAGGAGGAAGTTCCAATCCCTGAACAAGACAGTCAGACCCCTGAACAGCATGTCTCAGAACAGCGGGAAATTGAACATGCCGAATTCACAAAGGGACCCCCCGAATTCTGATTCCTCCGCGTTTTCTTCAAGCAACCAGCAGAATCCTTGGTGACTCCACTTCTACAACACTGCGTCTCAAAACTAGCGCTTGATACTGTAACATTTTCTACCAGGAAGCATTAATGAACGATTGCATGGATCATCACAGTAAAAGATCATGACGCATCTCATCTTCAGTTGCTAAATAAACAAATAACCATGCCATTGTCAATGTCTGTGGAATTAGTGTGATATACAGTATATAGAGCAAAAATGCAAGGACAAAGTGATTGGAAACCAAACAACCTCATGTCATACCAAGCATGTAGGTAGTACCTCCCCTTAAAGAGCATGCTTGAACTTATAATTATACTCATAATTATCAGCAATTAGTTTCTGCAGGTTCTTATTTGTAACTTTAAATCTCACTCCAATCTTTCTGAATTGAAGCACCTATTACTAAAACCCCATAAGTCACACTTCACTTGATTTGACTTGTGGGGTTTTAGTAATCAGTGCTTCAATTATGCTGAAATCATTGCCTTTCAATCACATTCTGAAAGAGGGCACAGAGCTCTCTCAAAACACATAACACTGCTTTCATTAGACACTGTGGAGGAAATTTTAGAAAGAGGCTTTTGAGATGTTCAGAGGTCCAATACTGATGAAAAAAGAAAAACAATCTAAAAGAGAATTGGAAAAAAAATCAAAACCACTTCAACAAAATATCAAAAAGTTACCAAAACAAAATACAAAAATATACAGCTGAGAGAAACTGCACTACTCTTATAATTGAAAAGTAAATTGAGTGACCTTTTGAAAGGCTATATGTCCTGCCTCCTTAGATTTGGAGGGATGGGTGGGATTTTCTTGAAAATGATAGGTTTGTCAGAATATTATACAACTGGACTGGTATCCTGATGTCACCTTTTGAGCTGTGGCTCCCAGTCATTCCAAGTTCCTCAACAAATACATTGAATCTTAAATTTACCATGAGATTGACAAAAGAAATAACGAATACGGCCAAATTACACACTAAAGTGACGAATGGACAAAAAAGCCCATGAGGGGAACTAGGATTCATTCATTCACCTACTGGTGCCCCAAAGGCAGCTAAATACCGTGTGTCCGTACACACTTGTGTCATTTTATGCACTTTGGGGTCTATTTTCCCATTTGCGCGTAAGTCCTTTTTTACGCGATTCGAGTTAAGCGCTTTTGAGTTACGTGTATTCGATCACGCCCACAGTGCTTAACTTCAGAATGTAGGCGGCCTTATGAAAGAGGTGTGACTGATCCAAAAGAGAGGCTGACTCTGTACAAAGCTCATTGATTATGGCTGTCATAAAACAAGGAAAACGGATTTTCTGATTAACCATGAAAAAGCAGTTGTAGTCCATGGAAAACGCAAACCAGACTTTAAATTTGAATATCGTGGGCCTGCTGATAAAACCTCATATTTCCAAACTGATAAGAAACATAAACTCGTATGTCCACTATTCTTACATGCAGAATTAAACTTTTTTCATTTTAAATTATATTTATCAATTTATATTATTTTTTAATTTTATATATTTTTTTATTTTCCAGTGAAGTTTATCATTTTGAGTTTTTATCAGCAGGCGATATGCCACTGTAATAGTAGGCCTATGTATGTCTGTGCCAATTACAAGAAGTAATGCAGACATCTGTTTTTATTACCTCCGCCAAGGAGGTTATGTTTTTGCCTGGGTTTGTTTGTTTGTCTGTTGGTTTCCAAAATACCTTAAAAACGTATGGACAGATTTTGATGAAATTTTCAGAGAAGGTGGGTATTAAGTCAAGGAACAGGTGATTAAATTTTGGCATATCTAGGCCAAAGTACTGCTGAGATATACGCCAAAGTTCAAGATTTCAAGTCTTTCCAATGGGCTGGAGTTCCAATCGCCGTGCTTTTGGGTTTTGCTGCCCCCTGGCGGAGGTCTGCGCTCTCTGAGTGCTTTTCTAGCTTTTTCTTATTCTAGCCACCATGGCATTAAAGCTATGCACACAAATTGCTGCGATAATGAAATAATAAATGAAGAATTTAGCGATTCTCAACCAACGTAATCAGAGCTTTGAAAATGTGTCCCTTCTACACCAGCCTGTTTGTTCCGTGGAAGACAGGGAAGAAGACAAGTAAAGAGAACATTCTAGTCACACAAAAATAACAATCAATGACAGTTTATATGAACTCATTTAAAATTGCGCGCTTGAAATTTCAAACTACTCCAATGTCAGGTTTGCAACTAAAGGACAAGGCAACACTTTAACAAACAAAGAATTTTTACCTCGCACGCGGAAAAATCTGCGGGGCACTGTAAAGGCCAGGCTCTCTGCACACTGGAGAAGTGTGCACGCAACAGGTGGTGGGCAACCATCATCCCCGGTGCATTTCACTGCACTGGAGGAAGAGGTGGCATCCACTCTTGCAGTGGAAGTGCATGGAGAAGAACTTGGAGTGGATACAGATGAAAGAGGGTTACGTAAAATGGTCATTTTTATTTGCCTATACTCAAAGTATCACTGCGATAGATATTGGAAACAGGCTTAATATGGTTTCAAATATTTATTGTATTTTTTGATATTTCAAGCAGTTGCGCAGTACATAGGCGTCATGGGCCGAGCCAGGGAATTTGGCGCAGATTCTTAATATGCCCGTATCATGATCAAACACAACCTGAACATTAATGCTGTGCCGACGTCTACGGTCTCTGTACATATTCTTATTAGTGGAAGGGGTTCTGATTGCAACGTGGCTCCAACAACACTGGGGATCCTGGCGACTTGGTAGAACCCCCCTCTTGACTCAGTTGGTGTTTCGGGAAACTTTATAAGTGGCTGATGTGGTGCAGCATAGCGTCAACCAACTGTGTCAGATACCTTGACACAGACGCCTGTGATATGTGCATGACATCATCGGCCACTCTCTGGAACGATCCAGATGCCAGGACCAACAGTACAGTGGTGACCTTGATGACCACTGGTATGTTGTAATTGTTTGTAATGCGTTTGTAATTGAACTAATTGGAGAACAGGCAGTTGCGTAATATCATATGATGATTTCGTTTGACAATTTATTTTGGTTATGAGAAATGTAGTTTAGAAATTAGGATGAACAATCGAATATTGAATGTCTCAACCTTTGCCATGTTAAATAAAATAAAATTAATGTTAAAATTCGGCCTATAACCTACATCAAACACAATATTCCATTTCGCCTTATGATGGCGCTTGACCTTAATACAGCCCTCAAAAGCGCTTAACAGAAAAAGCGCGTAAGCCAGGGGGAGAATACGCGTAAGTGTTATTTACCTGAGAAACGCTCGGAAATGCCTCGATTTTGGCTTTGCTCCGCCCCAAGTGCGTAAGTGCCTTCAAGGCGCGTAATGTACAGACTTAAGTCAAGGGGAGAATACGCTTAGGCTGAAAAGCGCGTAGCTACGGGCTTTGTTCGACTTACGCACATGGGAGAATAGACCCCTATGTGAATGTCTGCAGAAATTGTCTTGAGTGGGCGCCTTTTACTTGATGTCGCCCTGTTGATGTCAACTTATTTCACATTTTCACCTCAGTCAGTTAAACACATATCTAATGGATTGCTCACCCGCTCAAACACATTTGTACGATCTCCCAGCCACATTCACTGAATTGTGATTTAAAACCATCTTATTGACTGAAGATGAAAAAGATTAACTCTGCTAGCTAACCAAAAAAAAAAAATAGCCACTGGTTAATGACTGCGATCTGTAAGTCACAAAACATTGAAACTCCGCTGAAAGAAAATAAGAAATGATTAAATCAGCAATTCATATACACTCTGTAAGACACTGTCATATTTTCAGACACAATCCAAGCCCTGCTCTGATATTGCAAGCTTTTTTTAAGGGGACAGATGTGGAATCTGAAGCCTTAAGCTCCCAGGCCTCGGATTCTGCATCGGCACAGGAGTGTGAATGAGTGATCACACAGTCTCACAGCAAAAGAGCCTCCGAAGCCGCCAAGCTCCCGGACACAAGTCCCAGATTAGTCTGCTGCCCAGTTCTACAGTCCAAAATGCAGGCTCAGTGGAAAATTTCCAGAAGTTTCTGAACGTTAAACAAAAGACACTGATGTGACACTTTGCAGAGTAACGTCAGAAGGATTTATTACTTCATAAACATAACAAAGACTTTAGGTGAAGCTCTATCAGAAATGTATTCATTTGGCACAACAAATATTGTACAAGTAAAAAATGCAACAAATACCATTTTGTAAGACCTCTATAATGTCACTGAACTGATCAATGAATTTGCTCAAGACAACATATTTACACTTGGAAATAAAATTGTACTAGGCTCATGACACACACTATCAACGAGACTACTCTTTTTTTTCATAAAATGTCTCCAACCGGATCTGGGTGGGAACTAAGCCCGCTCAATAGATGAGGTGTGTACACTTAAACAGATTTGATCAACTGGCTTTCTCTGACCAAGTGTACACAGGACAGCTTTGACACCATAAATGTTTCTTTATAAAGGCACTGCACATGGTGAAAGAGGACACCGCGTCAAAAGGCACTTTGAAAAATTCTGGGTCATGTGACCTGCTGCTGAAGAACAATTGGACAGGGGACAGTGTCTAATATGCGATTGGCCAATATGGGGCCTGTTAAAAACAGCCCTGGATAATCCACAGATTCTCCACATACTTTCCATGCCTTTATCGTCTCTCATGCCTTGACCACCCAGAAGCAAGGCTACGTTTAGGAGGTTGCGAGTCCTCATCTGTCCGGGAGGGTGTCTCCAAACTGCCTTAGAAAGAGGAACAGTGCCTTGTAAATGGACAGGTACTCATGTAATTGAGGGGATGAGAGATATTTTTAAATGTCACAGGTGGTTTGGAGGGGGGCCTGGGAGGTATGGAGGGGTCAGGGGGGTCAAGACTCTTAAGCCATGGGGGTTTCTTTGGGCTTTAGCTCAAATGCATCCATCTCTTTGGGGACCTCGCCACTGAAAAGGTAATAAGGGGGAGCCTGGTGCGCCTCGATTATCAGCACCCCCTCGGGAGACAAGGAGGCGAAGACCGTGAGGGGGTCCACATCCGCCGGTATTCTGGAAAAAAAAAAAAAGGCAGACGAAAACAAAAACAGGTGTGAAAATGACTGTAATCCACAAAACAGTCCAGCTGTGTCGGCTACAGCTCAACTGGGCTCTTTTTCTGCCCACTCACCTGAACAAAACATCTCTCAGTCAAAGTTTTGATCAATATCATGGTGGTGACTGCCTCATTGTCTAGTATCGTTCAGCAAATAGACTCCAGAGCGAATGTGGGGTCTGGCACTAAACATGAGGTAAACATTTCCATCACAGAACAGTGACCCCTCCGCCTCAAAATCCAGGGACGAGTTCGCACTACACAACAGATCACTCCCCACCCCCCTTCTGCCTCACTCCAGCCAAAAAAATCCTCAATACCAACAGATAACCTTTTGAAATGCATGTCATGGTTTTTCATTAAAATGTTAGCGCCGCATCGTTTGCTGGGAGAGAGAGAGAAAAAAAGCAGGATCTAGGTGCGGAACACAGACGGAAAGCCAAGATTCCAATTACCCAATTCCCGCCTGATGGCAGTTTTATCACCTGAAATTGCCATCAGCACATATTACAATCATCTGTAAAAGCACACTGGCAGCAACCAATTTTGTGACAGAGAAAATTACATTTTCTCCTGCGAGGTTTTTAGGCTTTGATGCGACAAAAGTGAAATGTTTATATGCCGCCTAATAATAGCAGCATTTGAAAGACAGAAGAGGGAAGACGTGAAGAGCAAGCTGAAGGAAGTCAGAGAATTAGGAAGAAATAAATGAAAAACGGAATGACGAGATGTAGGGATTCGTTGAAAGCCAGGCTGTACATGACTGCATTGATTTAGCTATGAAAAAAAGGCAGCACTGCAAACAGAAACATCGTCATTTGGGTTACGTTACTAGCTAGTGTCATCTATTTTTCCTCGAGAACAACCTGCCCCATTCACATTCAATGATTCATCCCTTCAATCATTCACCAGGAAATGAAACTTGGTTACCTTATGAGCTTGCAGGCTACATTTAATACTGCATATTGTCTGTTGGAAGACAACAGCAAAGGATAGCATGCACGCAACTAAAGTTAAGTCAAGTTATACAGACATGGCTCTCAAGTCTCACGCAATGAGCGTGAGACTCACGCATTTCAGTAAGTTCACTCGCTCACACGCCACACATGACATTTTTCACGCTGCGAAATGATAAAACTCGCTGCACATTAGTAACATAAACTGTAAAACAGATTAGTAATCTCTGAATGGATGAGGCGAAGCCAGACGGCTCTGCTTGAATCCGCAACCTATCAGCCAATCAGAGAATAGTATTTCTTGTTGCCAGGTGAAATAGCAGCGCCGTAATCTCGTCTTCCATATGCGCGCGAATGCTGCTATTGTGTGCATACATCAAAGAAGAGCTGGAGGTGGAAGCCCGAAATCAGGTAACCACTTCACTTTTTTTCAATAACTGCTTATTAAAGTCGAGGAACTATGTAGGATATTTGCTTTATGGATCATTTTTTACCTCAATTTAACTGCTTTGGACGGTTATGGTTAGATGAATTAACTTGTAACTTGTTAGGAGAGAATGGGGGCTCTCTGCCCTTCATGTAGTGTATTTTGGCTGAAAACAAACCCTGCTCCGATCCGGTGTCAGAGGTGGTAACGCAACATCTCTTGTTTGTGACAGACAAAACGGTACAAAATTACAAATGCACAAAATAATTATTTAATTTAGCCTTTATTATACTGAGGAGTATCAAAGAAATTTAAAAAGCACAGATATTGAGGGGAATGAAGAGTCACTTCTTATTTGAGTTTACTGGCACTTTCGATATTCAATAACTGATCCTGGTGTGCTATCTAGTGATAGAATATTGTAACTGCGTGCATAAATTAACAGCTCCACGTCCACTGGCGGACACATCTGCACAAAAAAACACTGTTATTCTTCTCAAACACTTTGAATAGAAGGATACCGCACACTCTTGTCCTGCTGCCAAGTTTTTATTCAGACAGTCTGAATATAACTTGGCAGCAGGACAAGAGTGTGCGGTATCCTTCTCTTCAAAGTCAACTACTACCCACTACCTGCACCTCGTAACCTCTGGTGTGGGTTGGCTTTCCTTCTTCAAAAATAGATTCTTCTCGAACACGCCAAATCCGGATAATCCGTAAATGATGAATTAAATTATTATTTTAATTTGAAACGAGTAACTAAGCTGCCAGTGTGAGAGTAACGAAGTGAAAGTATGCTACTTAAATACTGTAACGAAGTACATGTACATTGTTACTATTCACCTTTGAAAACGGGAGTATCATGCAAACCCCCGCCTCCCCCCCCACCCCCCACTCAGGCCTGCATTCAAAACTTGACAGCCCTGAAATCCAAATACTTTTTATTCCGGGAATAGCAGCTATAGTTGTAGGATCCGGTAAACAGGTGGATTAAAAGCAGTTTAGCTTCATTGCTATTCACACAGAGACCTCAGACCTCAGACTCTTTCCATCAAAGCCATAATGAAGCTCTTAATAGCTAAAATCTCACTTCACATACATTACTGATGAACTGAAACTGATAATTAGTTTGAATGATGATGGTGAGATTTCTGCATAGAAGGCTGAAGACAACCTTCACCTGCACAAATAACCCCAGCTCTGGGAGAAATGTGCACTGCGTGACAGGACGGCTTCAAAGGTAGATAGAGGGAAAGAAGACAGACAGGGAGCTAGAGAGAGAGAGAGAGAGGAAAAAAAACAGAAAATAGAAGAGAAAGAGGGAGAGAAACATTGAGGGAGAGATAAGGGTGAGGAAAGTTAAAGGGGAGGAGACAGCGGGTGTAGGGAGAGAATGAGAAACAGTGACACAGACACAGTCAGTGAACGTCTGGGCTTTGTCAAGCGCCACTGCCAAATAAGGCCTTGCTGGAGTTTCCATAAAGGCAGCCAAGTCGTGGAGGTACTTAAATAAACAGGGGCCATTTCAGTATTCATGTCCACCGTCCATTTAATTAGAGCAGTCCTCACACAATCCTCCCGCACAGCAACATATCTGTCGATGCCAGTACAACAGCAGAAGAATATTATTATTTCCTTCCTCTGTGCCACCAGGGGAATAAAGAAATACACACATCATGGCATAAATTGGGCGCTCTTACACCCACACTCTATTGGCAGAGAAAATATTGAGTGGCAGAGACATCATTCTCTGGCAGAAGTCGCATCACTGCGGCAGGTTATTACTTTGGACGATGCGCGACCTTATCTGTCCGCTGCTGAATTTTGTTTATCTCTAGCAACAGTTTTTATTTTTTTTATTTCATCACTCGCATTGATTCTGCGTGACTGCCAGAACAACCGCCAATGCCTGCTTTTCCAAAGAAAGATTGAAACATCGCTCAAGAAGCCAAGGGTGGGGAGCGAACGAGAAAGGCCCACTCCCTGTACTGAATGACTCATCCTGAAAGAGGCAAATGCTTCCTGAACACCCAGCGCTTTAACACACAGCCTCTCAAGGGGTGACCCGCTCCCACCACCCGTGTATTTTGGTTTTTCTAACACTAACCGTAACTACAATCTCAGGATTTCAACTAGCTTCTAATTCTCCTTAATCACGTTATTCTTAATCACGCGTTTGGAGGGATTACTTTTTAAGCCACATTGTATCAGAAATGACCATGCATGCCATGAAGAACACAAATTCCACATCCCCAATGTGGGAAAAAGTGAAAAACATAACAGATCAAATTGAAGAATAAGGAGGTTCCCAATCGGTGAAGCCGAGAACATAAGGCTGTGGAAACTGACCATTCATCAGACAAGCAAATGATGGAGTCAAACCTGCTTAGTGTCATGTTTATGTAATAAAGTTCAGGCAAAGTAGTCTGAAAGGACCTTAAAGGAACTGAAAATCAGTGATGGCCACGCCAAATCCCAGCATCTGGTGATGTGTTTGGGTTCTACACCTCAGCCGGTATTTGACAGTGAAGTATTGGCAACCCCGAGTATTAAAAATTATTATACATTGACCATTTACATGATGATTATGTTAGTTTGTCCAATTACTTTGGCGCCCCCAAATTTATTTGGTTATTATATAAAAATAGTGGTAATGCCTACATTGTCCATAAAATATTTTTGACAAAACCCTTCAATTAAGGTCAAAGTTTTACAATTCAAGTGGATCCTGATTGGTTCATTTCAAATGCACTACAATCCATAATGATGGCATAAAAAGGCAAAATGATAAACTTATCACACCGCCCGAAAACGTATGGATCTGAGTATATGTCCAAATAGATAATAAAAACTCTTTTTGTAGACAGCTCAAAAGGAGGCAAGCCAATTTCATGGATGTTTTATGAGGACATGTCTTACTAACTGCCACCGATTTGAAAATGCATGAATTGTATTGTACGGATCTATTCAATCAAAACTACGCCCACTGACACTTGATATGTCGTACTACAGTATTAGTGAAATATTTTTTCAGGAAGTGGAAAGGAATAATTTGAGAGTAAATGCAAAGTTTTTACAGCTGTAAAACCTTCCACTAATAATGTACTGTGTATGGAATGCATAGTTTAAAAGGTTTTCAAATTCTTACTTCAATTAGACAAAATTGAGGAAAAAGTGAATTTTGATCTTGTCTTTGATTTGTGTTCAGGATTTTTTTCCCCATCTGATTTTAGCTTACTGACTGTGCATAGCATATGCCGAAAAAAATATCTGCGTCTTGGATCCAGCCAATAATTCTTTCACCATTATCATCTCACTGTTGTAATTAAAAATGCATGCAATGGTAGGTGAGTTAAGTGATTAACAAAATTAGCTGGTAAAAGGTGTTATCATGCAGAGTACAGGTTATATGACAATCAGGGGGTCACAGTTACGCGGCTATTAAATGAGAATTCGGGGAGACAGAACCACAAATTTGGATAAAGAGTTAGCTGGATGATCTGGTACCACTCTCATATCACATGAATGGACTGTAGCATAAAAGAAAAAACATTGTCAGGATTTTACCAGGAGCAGTTATCGAGCCAACTCCGTGATGAAGCTTTCTGATACACAACCCCACTGGGCTATACCAGCCATTTTCCAAGTAACAAACAGGAAGTAAAGGCCGTTGAAATGATGCTCGTCATTCATAACCAACTCTGACTAGCTCCAACGCTAAGTTTCCAGTGACTCCTGTGATCCAATTCAAGGAATAATGTTTCATAGCGACATACCGATTTAAGGTCTGAGCGAAAAACCTGAAGGTCGTATAAACAGTCATAAAAAAGAGGTTCAGCAACACTCAGCAAATGACATTCAAATTCGCATTTTGAAACAAGAAGAATAATAGTTATGTTACAGGTGACAACCAAGTTGGAATTTGAATGGATGGGACTTATTTTTTTCCCCACCAGTTTTTCAACTTACTGTTCGAATGTCAGTACATTCATTAGGAATCAGACTTAATCTTACTGGAATGAAAATGACTTAACAGCTGTGATGTGAAGCAAAATTTTGCCCAGGATAAGCTGTCGGGAGTATCCAAACTTTTTTGAAATGTCATTAAATTTCTTGTATTATAATTGGTAACTATATATGTATATTACACATATCATCACAAATATACACATGAGAAAAATAATCGGACATTAAACCCTGTTTAACAACATTGCATCAGTTTACAAAAAGCCTGATTTACTTCCAACATGTCGCTAGATATCATAGTCAAAAGGCCATTTTGAGAATATTTTAGAGATTTTCACATAGCTACTGGGCCCAATTTTCCTGCACCATGTTAAATGATACACACATGGACTAATTATTGCCTCCAATGCTGTTTTTCCCAAGTCACAAAGTCTAGTTGACTATTTTTTTCCAGCGCACAATGCAACTGGGTGGAGAGTGGGATCATGTGGGCGTATAAATATTTTAGGGGAGTTTGCATGTAATTTGGATGGCACCAGAGAGAGAATCGTTTAAATGAGGTTTCACAAGGTTAGATTGGTATTTTCTGGAGCACAACATCATTTTGTGTTTTCAACAGAGAGTGCCAACAAACATCAACTCAAAATACACTGCAGATCTGCCTACAGTGTGACACTGAATAATGTGTTGCATAATTAAAGGTATTAATATAGAGCATGCATCATGACCAAATTATGTATCATTGCATCACTGGCAATGTAAAATTTGTACGATTACCTGCAGGCATGCACTTGGCATTATTAATCATTTCACTTACCATAAAGCCTATGTGCTACTTCTCAAAAGCAGTTTTTTTTTTATTTGATTATAACAGTGTGTGTCAACCCTGACTGAACATACAGTAAAGAACACCAATAAATTAAATCACAACGATAATTTTTTATTCCAAAATTTCCGAAATCTATCTACAGGAATATTTGATGTAGTGTAATGTATAGCTCCAACACAGTATCGCCTTAGAGAAGTACTGTATATATCATGAAAAAAAAAAAATCAAATGTCAACAAATTATGTAATTCATACAGTGAACTAAATTTTGAATTTCTTAGCAGGCAGATTTGAATTTTATAACTTTGAATCCCTGGATTTAATGACTAACATTGTAAACTAAGACAGTGCCCTCCACTGATGAGTTGAACCATCCAGTTAATCTTTCAAGAAAATTCTGGATACTCACTGGATTTTCTTGGTGAAGTTTTTTGTCACAATACTTCCCTCATCTTGCTTTTCCTCATGTTTTCCTGTACAAAGAAAAACAAGAGTATAAACAAATCAGCACGACTTGGGTCACTCTAACCTTTTTATTTTAATTATTTATTGCAAAAGCAGGAACCACACTCAGATGAGCCCTTTAGGTGTTCTTAATAACAGCAGAGAGTTGGAATCTCAATGTACAAATGTTGCTCAAACTACTCACGGTCCAAAAACCTGATTTACAATACACAACAAAGTACACAGAAGGCTAACAATTTTGTGGGGGGAAGACAAAAACCAGGAACTTAAATATGCAAAAACAATAATTAACAATGAGGGAGAAAGGTGTGCACAACACGAGAAGAGAACCCAGAGGGAGGGTTACAAATGACAAAAATAGAACGCAATGCTAAAGTACCCTCGGCCGTGTGAGCATAAGACAAGGAATTACAACATATAAAGGGTTTTTTAATGTATGCCTATGTAACACAATGTGTTTAATACTTTCGGGCTTGAGAGAAGTTTCAAGAGAGAAAAGGGAGACAGACGTAATTTTCCAATTTCATCTCGGACCTGGCAGGTTATACGGAAAGTGAGGAACAGGACAGCTGGGACTTTACCTCGTTTGTCATTCAGAATATGAAGTCTGGCATGATGCGCAGTCATCAAAATTCAATTTTATGTTGAAGGTGACTGGACATGTTTGGTTGATAACGTTGCTACATCAAATTGTTATTAGAAGGTATTTAATGTAGGTGAAGGCCATGTAGCTTCCATATCCTCTAATGTGATTATCCAGTGAGAGCACCTTATGAATTTGACATATCTACACCAAAAAATGTTATGGTAGTGCAAAGGCATAAAGACAGTAACACTGTTCAGAAACAATGTGACCTTTTGACCCCATTAACCAGGTGAAGGTTATCCACCTTTAATGTTCTGCAAGCCGATTATCCAGAACATACACGCTGAAAATTTTATGCGGCTAAAAGAAAAATAGTGGATGTAATCAAGGAAACGGTGTTTACAAAGAATGTGACCTTTTGTCCCCTTACAGTGGGTCAAAGTTACTCATCTTCGAACTTGTCCAAGCTATATGACCCAAGAACAGTCCCTGTGAATTTCATTACCCTGACATTAATAGGAAAGGAGTTATGGTCTACACAGACGGATCAACAGATAGACAGATGAAAGCAAGGTCTTCGCAATAACCGATGGCCATAATTTTGGCCTCGGGTAATAACTAAATAATATGAATAAATTAACAAAACAAAACCGAAACTGACACAGACAGCTAGACTGCAACCAGTGGAATGGGATATGGCACTTTTTATTCCATATACTCTTCAAAGCTGCAGGTCAACATTTCTCATGATACTCAGAAATTAATCATAATTAGTAATGGTATTGCATCATATACCATTACTACTCCACAAATGTCCAAGATGCACTTCAAAAGTACATAACTGAGACTATGGGTGCATCTCAAAGTGCAGGCTGCATCCTTTGAAGGCTACATTTTTAGGGGTCGTCCCTTAATTCCATCCACCAAACTGAGATTTTGGGTCAGGTACAAGTTAAATTTAGGGTTACTCATAGGGCTAAGTTTAGGGTTAGGGCTTAGAGTTAAGGTTAAGGGAAGGTTAAGGTTAAGGTTAAGGGAAACCAGTGATGACTCGCTCGACAAAAGCTGTTTAACGGATATGAAATGACTTCACATCAATTCAGTGGATGGAATTAACTGACGACCCCTAAAAATGCAGCCTTCAAAGGATGCAGCCTACAATTTGAGATGCATCCTGTATTTGGTCTTATTTCAGTGGCTTCCTGCTATGTTTTGTTTATACAGGTGTATTAAACGCAGGTCTAATCGGGTTTTGCTCAACACTTCTCAACAAATCAGCCTTTAAATGAATAAAGTTCTGAGAAACACTGTGAGCCATTCAATCCTGCAAGACTGGACTCTGACTATAGCCCCTATTGTAAAAGAACAGTCTCACCATAGTATTAAAATGTAGGGGTTTCACTTCCGTCAAAGCCAGAGCAGCCCTGGTTATTAATGTTCCTGACTGTTATGACTTTTTTTATTGTGAGAAACACAGTGTTCAATGAAGGCAAAGTAGTATAATGGGTAAGGAACAGACTTCCCAACCTAAGTATTGTATCTTTGATTAAGTTCCTGCTAATTCACTATATCACAACTTTTCGCAGCTCCACTGTGTTTTGGTCCCACCAAAGTTATAATAAGTTTCCAGATTAAATACCCAGAAGCTGTGCTTATTAAAATAAGCTTCCGCCTCCTTCCACATTTTAATAGAGTGTGCATATCTCACTTTTCCCTCAACACCATATACTAATGAAAGCTTCAGCCCCCATTTTCAACCAAGCTGTTGCACAGTAACTGGCTGGACAGTGAGGTATGTAGAGGCCTTACCTTACAGCCAGTGCTCACGAGTTAACAGCTGCTCTGCTTTTTTTCCCAACCCTCTGTTGCTATGACATGTTAAAATGACCCTGCCTGTTTCTCCGCCAAGTTATTTGTAATCCTAAACCCCCACTGTGAACTCTCTGACGGTGGAGAGTACTAGAACAGTACAGAAAACAGCAGTGGTAAAGCTCAATCAACTCACATCAGGAACACATATGGTAAACCATTTCTTAATCTGAAAAACATTTCATTGTGCTAAATGTATTGTCGTGCTCTGTGTATCTCGCCTCCGGTCAGCAGCCACTGAGAAGTCATTTCAAAACCAATTAATCTTAAATTTACCTCTTGAAACACTGGCTGGATCTGAAAATATGTGACAAACAGAGCCTTGAATGATGAGCCTCAGGAAGAAGAGTCTTACGTGATTTTCATTGCGTGATCCACTCTTTTTCTTGTCATGCTTACTGGTACTTATGGAACGGGGTCAAGTCACTTTGAAGGCCTGTGGCCATGCTACTGTGACTGACTGATCCATCTGGCACGAAAAAATGTGGATATAAAAAGCGCATGACAAGGCTGATGGTGCCATCCTCTGGACTGAGTAAACCCAATTCCCACAATGCATCACTTCACACATGAAAACGGCTCAAGCCCCAGCACTGAGCAGGAATAAATTTTGTTCCTATACTGAGTGTGGGGACACAACTATATTGTATGCATCGCCATCAATAGTTACCCAAAACACTTTATTTTCTTATGTTGGAAATAAAATACTTCCGCCCGTTCCCAACCCCCCACACCTTTTTTCAGTGTACGAGGTCCAGTACTCATTCTGTGAAGGGCCTTTCTATCCCCTGTCCGCTTCGTTGAAGGTGGTTGACTCTGCAGGTAATCGGGAATGCTGAAGTTTCATTATTGACACTAGTTTGCAATAACCTAACTTCTCCGAGCGGGGGGCGGGGGTTGCCGAAAGTCTTACCCTCATGTTAAATTCGTGGTCTTACTTCAGCTTATCCTTTTGGCAGAGGTCGGACGGAAATAAAATGTCTCTTTGCTGTAGATGAAGACTCAAGGAAGTAATTATAAAGCACAAGCGGCACGGACGGGCGTAGAAGGAATTTAAACAGGCGCATATGAAGTGCAGGTTGGTTTTAACTCCAGTCGCGACTCGAGCTGGCTTCGGTTAAAAAAACCCGTCATCCTAATGACGCATTTTTGCGCAAAGCAGCTTTTAATTTCAGTAATAGACGTTTGTAGAAGAAAGAAACAACTCAACAATATTTTTTACTTTGAGTAGGCTACGGTAAGGATGAACCCGCAGACTATAAGAATTCTTATATTCGGGAACCTGAGAGTTTGGAAACAGGCTTCCTTTAAATTAACAAGTAAACAAATAAATAAAAAGGCCTAAATAAAAAAATATCCCGACTTTCTCACCTGAAACCTCTACGAATCCGTCTTTGGTTCGAACGTTAATCTCTTCGGGTTTAAAGCTGTGCACATTCACGCAAACTTTCCATGGCTCTCCCGCGGCGGGAACAGGTGAACTGCGGGGCTCGCTGTATATTGAGCTGAAAGCAGGACTGGGGCTGCCACTCCTGCCTGTGCGAGGGAACCCCGACCGCAAGGAGCCGGACCAAGGAGAGCCCAATCGAGCGCTCAGCCGGGGTCGGGCCCAACCTGGCCAGTCCATTGACATGTCTTCGGAAAAAGGTGGCATTCCAAAGTCATCATCCATGAACCGCGATGAAAGTGACTGATCTCTGAACGGGTCCCTCGCGATTCTCTGCCTATTGCCCAATGGGTAGAAATCTCCGTCCGCCATTGCGTAATTCGTGAGAACGACTAGGGGTAAACGTTGGTTACTTCTTTCTTTGTATTTTTCTTCGATATGAAAGAAAAGTTTTCAGTTGAGCGCCCAGAGCTGAATAGCGCGTCAGCGACGTAAAAATCCTTATTGCAATGGCTATACGGTTTAAGAGGTTTATTTACATGTAAACATGTGCTTCTGAGGTCCAGTGACGCTTTTCTTCGGCATTCTCAACTCCAGCTGAAGTTAGTCGGCTTTTATATAGTGGGCTTCCCCAGGACTGAGGGCTCGGGTTTATGCGCTTTGACCGGAATGTACGCAACAGCTGACAGGAGTTTCTGGACGCCTCCAGTCCAAGTTTAGCAATCGACCATGTCACTCAGGAGGGCCAGTACACCGAGCCGTCACACCCCCTGTAACTCATTAGATTTTTAATAGAAATGAACTCAAGGCTGCGAGGCTGGGTAAGAGTTATATACAAACTGATGTCACTCACCAAATAGGACAAACTATTTTAATCATGCAAACACGCACGTTCCTACAAGATGCTGTAAGGCAATTAAAATTTGCCAAGACAGCACAAAACACCTCTTTCTTCCCTGGACAAACAGGTCTTGAGTTGCGTGTCATGGAAATGCGCTCGAACACTTTTGTTGATCAAAAACTGAAATGAAATAATATTTACTTTACACACATTTTATTTCAGATTTTACAGGCTCACAAGATCCAAAAGGAAGACTGAATGTCAGGGGATCCCTTCTTGAATTGCGATAAAGGATTAGACAGATTGAAGGGGACATTAACCACGTCTTATTTCAGATCAAATGGCACACTTAAACACATCAGTACTTCCCCTCAATAATTATGCGACACATTTCTGTGAAGGCCCGAAAGGCAATGTATTAAATTTAGCCGAATCAAGACGATTCTTCATTGCGCTTGAAGTGACCTAATTGAGTCACGCGTTCATTCACGCCTGCATTTATCCCTCCAGCCTCAAGATGGCGATCAAGTCACTGCCTAATCCTCGAAAGAGTAGAGTATAAACAATTTTCCAGAAAGCAGAATCAACTTCAGTAGTCCTGTTTTGCGGCACACGCATTTTAAAATGCGCACTTCAGTCCACTAGCCAGTGCAGACTTGCATCCATTTCTGTGAACCAACTTATATTTGACTTCAGCTGATGTCCTGAAGTACAGGGTTTATCAGAAAAAAAGTAGACTAAAAAAAAAAAAAAACCCATAAAACTAAAATGCCAAGGTGTTTAGAAAATGTGGTCATTCGTGTTGATAGACCATGTAAGGTCAGGGCGGTGTCATTGGAATGGTGAATTTCAGCGTGTCTGGTGGGCACAAGATGGGGCTCCCCCACACAGGAGGCGGATTGTTACTGACTGCCTGACCAAACTATCTGGCAAGAGTCGTGGCTCTGAACCGACCAGTAGAGTGGCCCCCGTGGTCCCCCGACCTGACCCCACTGGATTAGTTCCTCTGGGGCCACCTGAAGTCGTAGGTGTATGTTATTCCTCCTGCTGATCTTGATGACCTGGAGAGGAGAATCACAGCTGAAGTTGAACCCCTGAGACCGAACAGAGCCATAGTTAGTTGTGCCGTCACGGATGTGTTGAGGGGGGCACAAATTTGTGTGGCAAGGAACGGGGCCCATGTGGAGGACTAAACATGCTGGAATCCTTTGACATTTAAGGTGTCTGCCTTTCTGTTGTAATCCTGAAGTAAAACTATCCTGATATTAACTCATTGAGTAAATTTTGCTATTCATTTTCAGTTTCTCACTGATATGTAAAATCTTTGCATCGAGGGCAGGGGGTTAACATTTAGTTATTTTTTCCCCATTTTCTGCATGCAAGTAAAGCACCAATGGAACTTGTCATCCATGGCGTCAGATCTCATATTAATCCTCGCACTTCCTTGCGCAACAGACTTTTATTCTGAAAAATTCAAATTAGCCTTATTCACTGCAGCCTGAAAACTGAACCACAACACTGATGTCAATCCAGGGAGAATTATATGGTCTATCAACACGTCTGACCAGATTTTCTAAACATCTTCGCATTTTAGTTTTATGGTGTTTTTTTCTGAGAGTTTACTTTTTTCTGATACACCCTGTAGAATATCGGGTAGGGCGGCCCAACCCTTTTCGTGGATACCTACCATCCTGTAGCTTTCTGCTCCAACACACCTGATTCAGCTCATTAGCAGCTCGTCAAGATCTGTGACTGGGAAAGCAGGTGTGGTTTGCTTTGGTTGGAGTGATAACCTTCAGGATGGTAGCCCTCTAGGAACAGGGTTGGGCAGCCCTGAATAGGGTCTTTTTTTCTTTAGAATTCATATAGACTATTACACTACAAAGAGTAGTAATCGAATCACCATTTTAGCAAATGTGGCATACATCACAGGGAATGCAATACCCCTGAGCAATACAGAGAACAAACTGATGGATATTTTTGTCAGAGCACTGACTGGTGCCTAGAGTAAGCAAACTGTCTGCAAGTATTTTTGAACTTGAGTAAACTTGCACCACTTTTATTACTGTAATACCTCATTGGATGTAAAAAGGGCTTTCAAATGCAGTCAGTACAAGTTGATTTTGGGATCTGGGTTTTAAGTCATATAGCTTCACCTTACTTACCAGCCATATTAGGGGGGATTGTTTTCACCTAGTGTGTGTGTGTGTGTGTGTGTTATCAAGGCAAAATGTGGTTCTCAAGATACCAATTGTAGCGGGAACTGCCAAAGAAGCAGTTTTGAGTACTTTGCCTGGTGTTCAAAAGCCCTGCTGTCTGTGGACAGATTTTGTCACCTATAACTTGATAACCATGCAATATGCGGTCACCAAACTTTACACATGGGTAGCTGAGATCAAACTGAAGGAGGAGTTTGAAGGTGGATGTGGTTGAAACTAAGGCAAATGAGTGCCTGGTGTGATCCTATCACAAGATAGTCTCTAGTTGGAGCCAGATAAGACATGTGCTTTCAGCCACTTACAAACCTGTTTCCAAAAAAAGTTGGGATGCCATGTAAAATTTTAATCAAAATGGAATGTAATGTGATGCAGATCATTTAGATTTGTATTTGAGTATAGTACAAAGACAAATTATCACATGTTCTGAGGAATTTTATTGTTTTTTGAAAAATATTTCCTCATTTTGATTCCAGCTACACTTTTCTAAAAAGTTGAGACTGGAGCATGTTTACCATGGTGTTGCATCACCTCTTCTTTTCACAACACTCTGTAAGCATTGGGGAACAGAGGAGATCAACTGCAGTAATTTTGAAAGCAAAATGTTTTCCCTTTCTTGATTGATGTAGGATTTCAGCTGTTCAACATTTTGCGACATTCTTTGTCATAATTTTCAATTCATAATATGCCAAATATTTTCAGTAGGTGATAGGTGTGGACTACAGGCTGGCCAGTTTAGCACCCAGACTGTTTCACTACAGAGCCACGTTGTTGTAATATGTGTAGAATGTGGTTTGGCATTGTCTTACTGAAATAAGCAAAGCCTTCCCTGAAAAAAGGATGTTGGCTGGATGGCAGCAGATGTTGCTCCAATACCTGTACATCATTCAGCATTAATGTCATCTTCACGGGTGCGCATGTTACCCAGGCCCTCTGTATTAATGCAGTCCCAGACCATCAAGGATGCTGGCTTTTGAACTGTGCGCTGATGACAAGCTGGATGGTCTCACTTCTCTATAGCCTAGAGGATACACCTTACATGATTTCAAAAATGAATTTTGAATTTTAATTGGTCAGATCACAGGTTAGCGTTCCAATTCGCCTCAGTCTTACTTGTATATGAACTCAGGCTCAGAGAGGGTGGCTGCATTTCTGAATCTTGTTTATGTATGGTTTTTGTCTTTACATGCCAGATTTTTTTTACTTGCATTTGTGGATACAGCGATGAACTTCCTTCACTGAAAATGGATTTAAAAAGTGTTCCTGATCCCATAAAGTGATTTTTACTGCAGAATGTCATCAGTTATTAATGCTGTGCCACCTGGGGGCCTGAAGATCGCAACCATTCAATATCGTTTTTCAGCCTTGTCCCTTGTGCACGGAAATTTCTCTGGATTCTCTGAATCTTATCATGATACTATGATGATGAAATCCTGAAGTTCTTTGCAACTTTACGTTTGCCCCTGCAGTCTGTCACAGAGTGGCGAGGTCCTCCCCCATTTTTACTTTTGAAAGATACAGCCTCTCTAGGATACTCTTTTTATACCCAGTCATGTTGATGATCTGCTGTCAGTTAACCTAGTTAGCAGTGAAATGTTCCTCCTGGTATATTTTTTTAGCATCACACAACTGTCCCAGTCTTATGTTGCCCCTGTCCCACCTTTTTTGAAGATTTGCTGGCATCCAATTCAAAATGAGCAAATATTTTTCAAAAGCAATGCAACTTCAATAAAATATCAACATTTGATGTCCTGTCTTTGTACCATTTTCAATTGAATATTGGGTTTAAATGATCTGCGTATGATGACCTGATTACCTGCATTTTGTTTTTATTTACATTTTTTCACCACATCCAAACTTTTTGGGGAACAAGGCGGTAATTGAAGATGAGAGAATTATCAACTTAGAAAAAAAATGTTCTGCCCAAATCGCATGTTCACAATTTCCCCAAAGTGCCTCTCACAATAGAGTTCAAATACCTTCCTCCATTTAAGTTATACTGATGCCTATTTACATAACATATACAAAGTCATATCTTTATACCCAAAAAAAAGTCACTCACTTGAAAACCATATCACTGTACTTTGAAATATAGCCTTCATTTGAGTTATTTTTCATTCTCTCTAGTTCTCTAAAGAAGGAAAACGGACAAAAGGTAAATCAATTCCAGGGACAAGTCTTACCTCTCGTCCAAATGTTTATAATGCATAGAGAACACATCTTGGTCAAAGTAAGTTTTTTGTACATCTTATCATATAATCTCTACATGTACAATTCATGAAATGGTAACATCTTACATCATAACCAAATCTTTTTCCATTTCTGTTGTCATATGCAGTGCTCAATCAAATATCAAGGACAAATCTTCCAAAATGTTTTCAAATGGTTTTCAGTTTTTCCTTTCATTTTAATGGAACTCAATATTTTAACAACAGTCAAACTGATTTTTAGCCTTAACCGTTTTACTATATAGTTCTCATTGGGATTTAGAGTCTCTTCTGCAAGAGAGACCTGCAAGGTGAAAAGCACGAAAAGTGACTTTGGTACATCTCTTGTACTGTCCAGGATGTTCACCATTTGGTAGAATAGACCTCTTCTCGTTATTTTGGTAAATTCACAGTAATAAAGAATTAGAATCTTAATAGCATTCATACTACTAACATGTATGGAGGAGTCATTTGAAGAATACTATAGGAAAATTTCTCATTGTGCAGTCGATATGAACTGAATGACAATTTATGCATCACTGAATCCGTCATTTCAGTTCTGCTACACGTTAAAAACGTCAAAATAAATACACTGATAAGAGATGATTCAAAACAAACAATTGCTTGAATAAATATGCATTAAATAAGTAGATCATAACTTCAAATTCCCTTCATAAATTTGTCCTCATAGAGAAAGTCCATGTAAACATTTGAGTCAAATTCACTGTGCCATTCAAACACCAAATAACTTAGAAGGATGAGCCTTTGAGAACGGCGTCCCACTCATCGCTTCTTAGAAAGTGCTGAATGGAAAACAGGGCTGTGTTCCCATAGCACTTTGCAGTCTCTTTGCAATCCCAATAAATAGACACATGAGTATGGTAAACAATGCAGTACATAATATACAAACTGAACAGAGTAATAAATAAAGCTCTATCCCGAGAGAAGGTTTCCTCATTAGAGGCTTCATGCCTTACCAGATTAATAAATAAGAACAAGAACACTATGCATAAATATGATGCTTAAATCTTGCTGAGAAAAACCCCACCATTTTGACTACTTTGGTCACGGCAGATGATGGTCTTTGTCAAAAGGAGATTAAATGCATCACAGGAAACTGTATGTTTGTCGACAAAGCAGAAACAAAAATATGACCTTCTCGGGTTGACTATGTGATTGACTTCCAGGTCATTGAGGTTTGAAGTTTATGGCAGTTTTATTGTCAGACTGACTGCCGCAGCCTAGTCTTCCAGATATTAGCTCAAGCCCTCTGAAGTTTTAAATAATTACGGAACCATTTTTGTCCAGATGGGGGCTAAGTACACATCAGTGCTATGGTATTTCATCTCTACCATCAACAAATAAATGGCAATAGACATCAGAAACGACATGTCATGCTTTCAAGAAAACTTGAGAAGTGGAAAATGAATCAACCCAGGGTCCTTCAAGTAGGGAGTGATTCCTCACTAATTATTGCAACAATTTACACCTGTAAAGGACCATTAATGCTGTGGAGGACCAATACAGCATGACGTCACTGGAGGGGTAGTCAGAGGTGGGGTACCATGTGGATGAAAAATGTACATTTATACATTCCTGTTTCTTCGTGTGCAGTCATTCACTCAATGTGGACGCAACTGTCATAGTAAGAGCAGTAAGGGAACCAAAAAAAATAGAGAAGTTGACGAGAAACTCAGCCTTCCAGAAAGCCAGAGTGCTGCCGTATTCGAGTTTAGCCATCTGTCTGCGAAGCGCCTGCATCCTTTATCTTCCCTCGCGATCCCCTTCAGGACTCCTGGGCACAACCGTGCTGCTCGTTTCAAGCCGCGGCAATCTTCGCCTAGCTTTGTCCGCTTTAGCGTCGCGACCGACCGTAGCTGCTGGCGGAGTCGGAGCTTCGACTGCGGCTCCGGCGTAAACCCCGGCTCCGGCTGTGCCCACTGAGCGTGCTCCAGGAGCTGCGGCTGTAGCTGCGGTAGGAGGAGATGCTCAGGCTCCGGGTTCGACTGCGACTGCGGGTAAAGAGGCTGGACCAAGAAGAATAGCTGGTGGAGCGACTGCTCGAGGAAGGGCTGGGCCGGTAGTACGGGATGGGTCTCTTTCTGGCGCTGTGAAAAGAGTGGGACAGCAAAATCAGATTCAGGCCTCTGAGGCATTTTGGTCACTCTGCCAATATAATGACTCTCAGTGCCATTAACCACCCAGATAAAATAATATACAGTAGATGGCTTTTTTGGTAAATGGGAAAATAACCAGAGATGATCCCATTGCAAAATATGGACATAAATAATGAGTGCTATTATTGCTGGAGTGAAAAAGTATTCTGACGGGGGTCACTAGACTAATAGGTGCTCTGTGAAATTTTTATCCTTATGTGTATAGTCCAGTGCAGAGTGCGAAAGGTTTTGTGTCATTTCCCAATGCCTCAGGAACCGCTTTCAATCAATGAATACACCTGCTTAATCCGACTCACATTTTCACAGCAAGGATAAATGTGTGAAAAAAACACAACTATGGCAAGTACAAAAAAAAAAAAGAGCAATATTTGAATGGCAGAACTTTCATGAAAAATTCAGGTTAACCGAGGTCGATCATGTAAGTCCTGGAAATCCTGGGTGCCTTCTGAATGCACCCAGAGGTTCTGACTGGTTCTGCCTAGAAAGAGATTGCAATGGACCTTTCCGACCTGTCAATCACATGTAGCAAAACAACCAATCAGATTGCCTTACTTTACTGAGGTCCAGCCTACCCCGATAGCACCACAATATTGTCCCACACTCAGTGCAATTTTTAGCTGTTTGTAACAGCCAGGTGTCAGACTTTTTCCAAAAATAGTTCTTAGATGCGCTTGGGGAACATGTAATACAGACGAGAGGTACTCTGCACAGCTACAGGGAGCTCAATTAATCCGTTTTCCAAAGCAAAAAATGCAGTCGGAGAAGTGTTTGTGATGGATTAAGACATGTGGAAGACCGCACACGCAATTCAGTGTGAATGGGATCAACAAACGCAGTGGACTTCTGCATGCTACAAACCAGTAGTTACTCTGCTGAGAGCACGATTCCTTCGTGACACCCACCACAGGCATTTGCAACACTGGATAATACGAAACAGCCTGTAGCCAGATGGTGAAGGATTTTGTAATAGCATGAAGTAATCTGCTTGGAAACTTTAACATGGTAAAAGTTGGTAGCTAGCCAGCTGACTCAGAATACCAGTCCCTTAGCTGAAATAAGTTAAGTTAGCTTGTCATAGAAATTGTTTTGGAGGAAAACACCAATATAACTAACGTTAGATCAATAGCTCGATTATGTTTAATGTGGCTAGTTTAAGGGTTAGCTGCATCACAAAATATGATTTGTTACAAAGTCTAGGTTGCATATTGCCTGACTCATGGCCAACTGACGTTAAACAGCATGCTGGATCCAGTGTTATTTTTAGCTGAGTGATGGCAACAAACGTATGAAAACTATTTACCCTGCTTTACACGTGCAGCACGATTCCTCTATTTTGCCTGGCTTGATCGAAATGTGCGGTTTATTGGGTGTTCGGCTTTTCTGCATTGATCACCAGCACTTCGCAGTTACTCTTGTATTTCCACCCGTTCTGTTCCGTTAAGAAAATTGATGTCATGGGTATGTCCTTGCATTAAGTAGTTTAGGCCACCCTGGAATAATTTGCCGGAGAAGTTGGACGCATTTGGTAAGGAATAAACCGCAATATTTACGGGAATAAGCATGCAAGAGTTCTGTTCAAACTTCTGCTGTGCTGTTGGAACTGAGCTGCATAGATGTGGGCCTTAGCAACTGTTACTAAGGGGGGCAGAGCTGGTCAGAGCAAGTCAGAAAGGTCCATTACACTGGCAGTTTCTGACTGTCCTGGGAGGTTCTGATTCCACCAGCAGATAGTGACAACTCGGGAGGGTTCTGATTGCACCAGGAGACTGTGACAATGCTGGAAGGTTCTGATTGCACGAGGCGATTGTGATGACACTGTAAGGTTCTGATTGTACATGGAGATTGTGATAACACTGGAATTTTCTGATTGCACTGGGAGATTGTGATGACAAAGGCAAGTAAAAATACTAGGGTTGTTCACACCAACACAAAAAAATGAGATCTGAAAGTCGACTTTTGGATCACACTGCAAATTTCGATTCTTCTGCGCGTGTGGACATAAAAATTTATCTTGTTTTCGTGATTTGCATTGCAATCGAGTTTGCCGTAAATCTTGCACTTTTTCAGGAATTCTCGCGAAAATTTGCCGTGCGCTGTGTATGTGAATAGCATTGAGAATCGAAAGTCATTTTTTTCAATCCAGTGATTCAAAGTGGGATGTCAACTTGCGGCACAATGTTCATTTACTCGATTAGCTGTATGCTTTGCATGTGTGTTAGTCGGTGTTAGTCGGTGCATTTTATCACAAAACTGTGGTACTTTTCTCATAGCCCAGCTCATGATGTATTTTTGATATTACCCTAGGCTAGTTTCCTAGGGGGGGGGGGGGTGTTGGGAATGCTCCGTCAATGCCTTTCCATTACCATTATGTAACGTTAGTTTGTTAGCTAGATAGCTACTCCATTCACTGTGAATTTAAACACCATGGCTTGTATACCGTGATTGTCCGTAACACAAGGACAAACAGAGTATCGCAGTGATGGAGTCTGCTCAGTCCTTACATTAAGGGAAATAGCATTTAGGCGCCAACAGGAATTATGTTTGTTTTTCATTAAATGATGCGATTCAGTTATGCTTGGTAAATCTCGCAGGAAATGAAAAATTCCTCGTTTCATAACTTTCATATGGCACACCCACTCATGGAATACTCTCTATATCTTTAGACTTATCCAAACAACTCATCAATTTAAAGATAAGGAGACACACACCTGAGCAGATGATATCCTCTAACAACCCCCTAAACGGCCCTCCCAGAAATTTTTAATTTAACATCCATGTTCTCAAAAATTTCTGATTACTCCATTAATTGGTCAAATTCCAAAATTCTTCCGCTATGTGAGGGAGACTGGAAGGCTGCCTTGAAAAAAATACCTTTAACAATAACAACTGGTAATATCAAATATCTTGGCATAAATATTTCTGCCGAGCTGTCAGAGTTGTTTGCTCTTAATTTCATTACTAAAAAACACTGAAGAAAACCTCACCCGTTGGAACAATTTGCCCATCTCATTAATCGGAAGAACTGCAGCAATAAAGATGAATATACTCCCCAAAGTAAATTATGTTTTTGCTATGACCCCAGCTCAACCTACTTCACATTGGTTCAAGACTTTAGACTCCATGATAATAAGATTTCACTGGAAAAATAATAAACCACGAATTAAGTTATCCACTTTACAGAAACTTAGAGGCTGTGGAGGCCAAGCTTGCTCCAAATTTCAGATATTATAATCTTGCAAATCATCTTCAGTCTATACTATTTTGCATACTAAAGACAAAACAATTACAGCACCCTGGGCTGGGTGTGGAACAACATGACTGTCAAGACTTATCAACTTCTGATCTTCCATTCCTCTCTCAGTCAATTAAAAACCATATCTGCTTCAAAAACCCATTCATAGCAGCAGCTCTGACAGCTTGGTGGAAATGCTTCCATATCACCGGTTATTTAACACCCCCACTATTGAGTCAAATCACGTGTATAGCCTCACAGAAAAAAAAAAAACACTTCAAAAATGTATAAACATTTAAATAATAACCTCCCACAACTAGTCCATGACACACATCGGCAATAACATCTTCTCAAAGTCAAAAAACCCCAAATTGCATCTTATTAAATGTAAAATTTTACAAAGAGTGCTCTACTCCCAACTCAGACTGCACAAAATGTGACTTGCAGACAGCGACATCTGCACACACTGTACATCAAACATCACTGACGATTACCTCCGTGCCCCATGGCTCTGCCCACCCATTCAGACATTCTGGACAAACATCATATACACATTATCTTCAATTATAGGTCGCAGCATTCCAGTCTCCCCATCCATCTGTCTGCTGGGTGATCTCTTATCACTTGAACCACCACTGACATATGAACAACCCATACTGGCCACCTTAACAATCGCCAAGAAGACAATACTTCTTAACTGGAAAGACAGAAACAAACTAGAGGCATTCGTAGAATGCAAGCCTCCAGCAAGGCTGCACAATCCAAATGTGCATGAGTGGGTGCAAAGTTGAGTTATTGCGTGTGATAGGATTTCAAGATAGCTGCCGTGGCGGCCATGTTGTTTCACTGATCGCGGTCAAAATCAATAGGGTCCATCCTTGATGTAATAGCAATCCACCCACAAAATTTCAGACAAATCCATGCAGTGCTTTTTGAGTTATGTTGTTCTCAAACAGACAAACAAACAAACAAACAGGGGCGAAAACATGACCTCCGCCTCAACTTTGGTGGCGTAGGTAATAATCTCTATCCCAATGGCCCCAACTAATGTTTAATTACATCTCAACAGAAAGACTATTAACATCAAAAAACTACCAAATAGACACATTTCACAGACACTGGATTCCATTTATCAATATAACACAATCCACTATACACATAGACACCAACACATTGTTATCTTCACCTCTTCTTATTGCCGGTGTAACCAATCCCCTCCAGCCTCCCAACCTAATACCTCGACTGTAAAATAGACCACATTGAAGTACTGCCAGTATCTCTCATACTACAATATTTCACAACTCTTAATTCTGTTTCGTTATTGTCGGTCGTCGTTAATAGTTTTTGTTCATATCAGTTATTGTCCTTTCGTTTTGTTTGTGTTTGTCTGTCAATATGAAGACATTCATGTGTGTATACTTGTATATGTAGGTATATGTGTACGTACACTGAATAAAATATAAATGCCCCATGTCAAATTTTTGAGTTTTTATTAACAAAAAACTGGAACTGGGATTCATCTGTGAATAGTACTCTTCTCCAGCGTGTCAAGGGCCCTGTGTGAACGGACGCAAAAAAGCTTGATTTTTGGATTGCGATCTAAATTTCACAAAATTCATGTGTGTGAATGCCCCTACTGACTTCACAAGAAGGTTATGACCCCATTGGAAGTCAAGACCAAACTAGAAGACAGTGAGTACGCTGAGAAGTTGTGACTGCACTGTGAACTTCTGACTGCTTGAGGAGTGAACAAACCTGGTGATTCTTCGGGCCTCCAGATGACTGGGTGAATCTCTCCTCCGTTTCCTCATGGGAGAGTAGGACCTGCGTCTGTGTCTCTTTCTGCGTCGTCCGACGTGCTTCTCGCAGGAGCCATACTTCTTATGCCCCATCTCTGGCTCTCTGGATCTTCAGTTACAGACAAAGTCAAGCATGACTTGTTTTGCTCATTGAACTAGTGACCTTCTATGACAGCTACAAATCTGCACTTCCACCACACACTAATTATGTGATTACAAATAATAAATTGTGGAGTATGGAAAAAGGAAAGTGAGCTTGCGTCAACAATGTAGAAAATGCATTTCTTCCCTTTGCTGGATTTTCCATTAAAGGTCTGAATGTTCATTACCTGCTGAGGGTAGATCTTGAGTAGCTGGAGCTCCTGTGGGAACTGCCACTGGCCCAGCTCCTCCTGCCTCTAGGTTTGGATGTATAGCTGGGCGAATGGGTGTATGACCTTAGAACAAACAATTGGGAATCTCTTAGCTTGAGTGTCCGGCTCAATTCTTTCTCATTCATTAGTGAAGAAAGGACACCAGTCCTACAAAAAATTGCCTGAAATCTCTTGCCAGAGGCATCCTTTCACTCTCAGAAACATTTTGATGTTCATTTAACATCTTCCAGGAAACCATTTCCTAAATGTACCAAGGATGTGCAATAATGATATTCCTGAAATAATAAGAACCTTTCAGAAGCAAAAGATTTGCAAATTACATATTTATTGGTGAGTTGGAGAACATTTTTAATTGCTTATATGGTACCTGCTATCCCAGGGGTAGGCATTTGCATCTTTTTTGGGACTTATTTGGTAGATTGTTATTTCAAAAAGTCCTCAATGGAATGGAAATGGCTTTCAATTTTGATTTACCCTCCACTGATGGAATACTCTGTTGTACACCTTGATTGTGATGGCAGTTTGTTTAATCACCGCAGAAATATAACTGACCTCCTTGAGGAAAGCGAACGACTACGAGAGTAACTCAGGGACCGTCCAGAACTCCGGGAGGATTCGCTCCGGCTCCGACTGCTGCTCCGTGAGTGTATCCTAGAACGCCCATGGGGAGCGGATGGGCTCTGGCCAGGAGAGACCCCAAACTTTGACTTCCGCAGCTCCACACTATAGCTCACGGTTGCCAGTTCCCTGAAAAGGGTGTGAGAGTTTAAGCTTTAGAATATAGCTTTAAGGTTCCTATGTACTGCTTTTAACATCTGAGTGAATGTGCAGTTAATGTGGGTGTTCAGTCAAAGTGGTAAAGAGTGTTTGCTGATTTGTGTAAGTTTGCTGAAAAGAAATGATAAAATCATCTATTCAAACACTCCCTGATAATAATCTAAGCTAAGACTGGCTGGCGTGCAAGCTGGCTGAACTTCTGCTTTCAAAACTTGTTGCAGGCTGGTTAAAGATCACTGCTGGTCAGTGGTCGTTTAAGCCGGTCGAGTAACCTTGAGGCTAAATTGGTTGAAAATGGGATGCCGAGCTGGTAAAGAGGTCGGTGAACGATCTTAAACCATAGACTGTATAAAAAATATCGACGCAGCACCTGGGTCTGAAAAGTGAAGCCAATGCGGCGATGGCGATGGTTGCAGAAAGAAGTTCAATACTATAGAAGTCTATGAGAAAATGACCCTACTTTCCCACCTGATTTATTATTTCAGTAATGATTTTCCACATTATTTTATGGTATGTATCAGAAGTTTCAAATCTCCTTTGATGTATCATGATGTTCATTTTTGTAAATTATGGCCCCTAATAGACTAGAATAAAGGATAATGCCAGATATGCTTTTGGGCGTGGCTATCCTCCAGTCCCCATCAGATATGATCAGATCCACCCGTAGATCCACCCCTTGCTCCTCCCTGGATCTTCAATTCACACTCTCGTCCAATATGAATCACATCCAGTTTCAAAATGAAAAAAAAAAAATAGCGCTGTTCAACTTGCCAAAATTGAGGGTTCCTAAATAGTATGCTGAAACCAATGGGTGATGTCATGGTTTATCTTTTTATACAGTCTGTGTCTTTAACCAACCTAATTTTCAACTTAGGTCATCATATCGGTGTTCCAAAAGTCAAGTTTGACTCACCTTCGTCTGTTTCCATTGACATGGTTTGCCAAACCCTGTTCCAAGGGTAGTGGTTTACTCAGAGAGGAGTAACTGGTGACTGAATTCCCTGAATCTGAGCCATTATCCCCATCTGTGAATCTCATCTTTCCTGGGGAGTGCAAATCTACACCCAGACTTTTCTTATCTTCGTCAGCTTTCGACCTTGACAAGTTTGTCTTAGTTGATGGCGGAGATGATGTGTCATTCCCGGAGTCGTAATCCTGTCGTCCTCTGCTCTGACTGGACAGAATGTCATGGGGAAATCCCTTTTTGGTTAAAATGTCACCTCCAGAACCTGATTTCACAATCTGCAAGCAGACAAGAGGCAGCCATTGCAGTACTCGAGGAGACTCCAGGGATATTCTAAATCAGCCTAAGAGATGTACTGTAAATGCTCTATAAAGCCATGTATTTCCCTATAAAACACAGAGAGAAAATCATTTTTGGGACAGGAAACTAGGAGAGATTAAGTCATCATGCAAATTTGTGGCATGCAAATAATAAGTTTCAGAAAAGAAATAATCAGAAAGCAAATTAGCTAAAAAAAATAATTGGTTAAGTAAATAAACAATTAACTGATAAGTAAACATGAAAAAAAAAACAATCAGAAAGTAAGAAGTGTACCCAAAAGCAAAGATAAATGTATGAATAAAACTACCAAATGGCTTTAAAGTTGAGAAAGGGAAAATAAACAGAGCCCCAATAAAAGCGTCTTTTTAAGGACATCGAACAAACATCACAAAATGGGTATTATGTAGAAATTAAATAAATTGCAGACAGAGATATTCCATCACTCTAACTAAGAAAGCCCTCAGAAAAGGTACAGATTTTTGTGCTTTTTTTTTCCCCCTGTAAGAAAAAATTAATTTGCCACCAGCGACCTACAGTAAATCCCTAAATCTGCGGATAGCATCGACTTACCAATCAAGATTTCCTCCTTAAGTAGGTAAGGTGTAAGAAAAAGGGAAGAGCGGGTAACATAAGTGCATCATTAGAGTCGTAAATTACAAGAAAAAGACAAATAACCCTCTCTTCAATCCCTGTGCCAGTCTCTTCCGCCGGCTCTTTTTGATCTTAATTCTGCTACTTCTGCATGTATCTGCTGTTTTTTTTTTCTCTTTTTTTTTTCTGGGACAAGATGCTGATGTGCAAACGTAAATTGGATTTGCTGAATTACGAAAATACGGCTTTGAAGCCCGGTAATTACAAAACAATTTTGTCAATGGAAATTCACTTCCAAAAAGGAGTGAGGCTGAAGCCTGGCTGTTCGTCGGACTTAATGTATGAGCGTAACTGATGTGGATCCACTCTGTGAATTTTAATTAAGCCTATTCAATTTTGAAGTCCATAAGTAATCAAGAAGCTTAAGTGCTTAAAAATAAAATATTTCCTTTCGTTTAACTGAGATGGCAGAAGCTATATTTGTTTGTTTATTTGTTTTCAGCGCTTGCGAGTTTTTGGTATTTTCACCCTGAAACCAAATGCCATTACTCTAGAGTGGTAGCCAGTTTTACAATTGAGCTTTATAATAATTTTTTAAATGACGGAGTGTTTGTATGTTCCCTAAAAATTTCCAGTGCTATGTTGCTGTAGCTACTGACAGTGGCATCTTTTGAAGTTCTAGATGCTTAGCTGCTCCATACAGAGTTAGAACAACAGTGAAACATTGTGAAATTGATCCCTCTTTATTGGCTGGGCTCAAAGTCCGACCGTGGGATGGAGAGGACAATCTGCCCTGGGAAAGATAGGTTCCCCTCCAACTCACACTACATTGAATACTTTCTCCTCCCCATGCATCCTCCAGGGAAATGACTAAGGAAAAGATCTAAAAGGGTATTTATCTTCATGTTGGGTAATTGGATTTGACGTTTTTCTTTTGTTCACTTGCTCCGACTTTGTGCCCGCTTTGATGGCAAAATACTCAGTTAAATAAAATACTTCCCTCATTGCTGTTTGATAATGTTCACATAATCGTCTAGTCACAATTAGAAGATGTATTGGGGCGATAGTACGGCATGTTTCCTAATGCAGTTGGTCATGTGAGCAGAAAGGTGCATTTTCAAGGGGCACAGTCATTGTACTGTTGAGGTAAGGTACTGGTTCTGAACCTCCTGTACATGCATCCACTGGTGAAGATGGATCACATGTAAAAATCTGAAATGTTTCTTAGAATGTGTTTTCAATACTCATAAGTTAATGTTTTAGAATTTTGCTGCTATATTAATTTTTTCATCAGCATTGGAGTCAGCAGTTTAGAACATTCTAAGTACACTTAGTGTACTTAGCTTAAGTTCAACGTAATTGCCATGGCAATACAATGTTGAAGAGAAATGTCTCCATGGCAATTACTTTCAACGTAGCGTTACACACGCTTTGTGAAATGAGCCCCTGATCTTTCATTTTAAGAGGTTAATTCAAGCCTTGAGGACCTCAAAGAAGGTTGTTCTTAAGGTAATTCAATTACAAAAAAAAAACCATACAAAATGATGAAGGATTATCCAGTCTGCTTTGGACAACCTGTCTTTTTCCGTTTGTTTTATTATAACTCCCCATATCCCTTCCCATCTATTTAAGTGATTGAGCTTCTCCCATGAAACTCAATCTTCTGCTGAGGACCACTTTTCGCCTGTGAGATTGCTCTCAAACAAAAAACCTTGGTGCACTTGTGTCGGAAAGGCAGATTTTTCAAGCCCAGTTCATTACGGTATAATCTAGTGGAAACTGCAATATTTTAAATGTTGCTTGGGTATTCTCCTGAAGAAAAAGACTGTTTATCAACTAAAGAGAAAAGTTAATATTTCATTTTACTCAGCTTAGACCAACACCCATTGTTCCTTTATTTAAGAGGTTGGCTTAATTAAAAAGGAAATGAACAAAATACCCAATTCGGATTGAAAGAATGACAAAGAGGTAGATTCATACAGGTGTTAATACACAATTTCCTTCTGAAATATGTGGAAAGAAAAAATTTAAGGAGGATTTCAATGAAATCTCTGAAACACTCTTTCCTTTTGAAATTAAGTCTAGTTTCTTTTGCAGGTGATGGGAGTCAAGAGGAAAGCTTCAAATGCATGAAAACCTACGAATACACATTCAGGTACAAAGTCATATAAAATAAATAAATAAATAAATAAATAGAAACCATATCATGTTTCCTAAATCAACTGCCTTGGCAGTGGAAGAAGGTATTACAGCAGAAAGCTTCAACACAAAAGAAAGAAAAAAAATATATACTTTTTTGTACTTCAATTAAACACTCTGTAGCCTTTGATTCAAGTATGTTAAGCTGAATTTTGCTGAATTTAATGATCACTAGCAAGGACTGAAAGGCTGCTTTGCTCCAACAAGCACAGAACAATGACTCAACTAACAGTCCTGAGCTGAAAAGCAAATTTCTTTGTGAAAGACCGAACAAAGGCCACAGTGTCACGATGCAGTCCTCCAAAAGATCCATGTAACATTTTACTGCTGAAAACATAGTTCATGTTCAGATAATTCGTCTTTAAATGTTAAATTATTTTCACCCAGTCTTCATGTGCCATGCCAAAATTGTCATCAGTTAGCCTCCTGTGACCTTGCAAGCAAGCAATACTGGCCAGTGGTTGGAGGGGCTGCTACAAACATATTGAAGATACTGAACCATTCATGGTATTTAAATTGTAATGAAATTTTTATAAGAATTTTACAAACTTCAAACCACCCTCTTTTGAAAGACGGTGTCCTCAGAAATTGAGCCCTTCATTCCCCATATCTTTAAATTGGTACAGTTTAACCGTTCTTCAACATATGGTGTAATTTTTCATTGTATTGTTTCTAAATGCTCCATGCATCTTCCTCTTTGATTGGTTGCATTTTTTAAAATAGAAAAACAATAACGGGTGGCTTTTTTGGAAAAAAGGAGGAGGCATAAAAGGAGGTCAGGAACCAAGATGTAGGCCATGTAAAATTACATGAGGTCAGTTATAAAAAACAAAATCTGTTGTTGCATTATTTTTTTTTAAAAAGTGCTCGCAAAGGAGCAAAGGCTGTGTGTGGAAACAGATTTGTAAAAAATTGAGTTAGGATGATTGGTACTAAAATTAGTAATTGGACAAAAATGGAGCACTTATTACTGACCTGACGAGAAGGTTCCACCGAGCTCTAAATTTCAACTCCCAGCATCCAAGTGAAAAATTAAGTTTTTCATGGCCCAAAGTGGGTAATAAAGAAGCTGTCAGAACAGTAATGTCCTATAGGTAACCTGAGGACCACTTACACTGCCATTTGAAGGGGCCGAATGGTATATTGGAGGAGTCGTGCAGGCTGACTTGGTTACCGACTGCCAGTCAAACCCTGTTTGGTCCACAGTCAAATGGCCATTCTCGCCGAGGCCGGGACGTCTGGCTGGACTCTCTGACAAAGCGTGCTCAGCAGACCTATGCAGATGCCTGCAAACAAACATAACGGTCAGGCAGTGGGGGCTCTTAAAATGCAAGCACATAAAATTAAAACTGGCGCCCTCTTGTGGTGTGAAGTGTTAAGATTGGCGAGCAACATCCACGCAACTCAGCAAATTAATCGGCAAATGCACCCTCCTGAGACTGTGAAGAATGAAAAAAATGAATTGTAATGCCGCACAAATTCACCCTTGTGCCTTTCTACAGTAGAATCCTATAAAAATTGATGAAAGAAACACGTTTTTATTTCATCTCTATGTGGATTATCTTCTCCTTGAGGTGCTTAATCTAGAAAGCTTGCAGAAAATAATGGGTTTGGATTTGCATAATATGTTCTTAAGTGTTCTTGCAAGCATAGGACACCTCACTCAATCATATTTATTCTTTATAAGTGCTAGGTATCACTTAGTATAGAACTACTATCTGCTAAAATATTGCCAGTGAAAGCAGGTGTCAAAAACAGTCATACTATTACCAGACAAAATAAATGCTTACTTATGTAAACAGAACGTAGACCTGAATCTCAGGTTAACTGCTACCTTCAAGGGATAGATATGGCTCAGCAATAATGGTACTTGAGAGCCACAATGCGTCTCTCATGCAAGCCCTTAATAATTTAATTACATGAGTTATTACCTGTAATTACATTATACAAAAGGCAATAAAAGCAAGTAATGTAAGATTTATGGACAGCTTCAATAAAAGTAGGACAAAGACATTTCTAGAGGAGGACTGATTATTCCTGGGTGAGCAATTTGGTGTTCTTTGTTAGATTTCAAAATATTTACGGCTCTTTGAAAGAACTGGGGGACTGGGACCACTTCCTGATGTTCCACTTCTTTTAAAAGCACACCAAGTTTCAGTGCAATTTCCAAGAGCAATTCATAGACAATACACGATTTTTTTTAGAATAATTTAAAAAGAACTATAGATGCTTTTCTTAAATACAAAAATGGTAAACCTCCAAGGTCCTTGAAGAATATAAAATGGCTGAGATCGCAAATAGGCCTCAGTGAATTTAGGATTTAATTGACCATCACATTCATGAGCATTCAAGCTTTTTTAAAACTTTCTTTAATGACTTAATTAAGCAAAGAACATACATAAAGACGATCAGAACACATGCCCATTGTGCCAAACATAGGAGTATGCTATCGACCACCAGCTTTGGACAGTACAATTAACGAAATGCTTTTTAGGAGGATTATGCAAGCTTGCAGAGGTGGTGGGACTATTATTATGGGAGACTTAAACTACCCTGGTATCAATTGGGAAATGGTGAAAGGACAGGGTAGGGGAGAGGAAGAATTTCTAGATGTTATAAATGATAATTTCTTGTTGCAGTATGTTAATAAACCTACCAGAGAGAAGGCAATTTTAGACTTGGTGCTCTGTAATGACCCTGATAGAATAAGCAATGTTGAGGTACTGGAGCCACTTGGGACAAGTGATCACTCTGCTGTTAATTTTGAAGTTTCAATGGGAAGTTAAAAAGATGTATTCTAAAACAAAAATTTTCAATTTTAGGCGAGCAAACTTTGACAGGATGCGCTTATATCTAGCTGAAATAAAATGGGAGACTGGACTGTAAGTCCATAAATGAGATGTGGGAAAGATTTAAGGGGGTTTTATTTGAATCACAATGCAGATTCATTCCGGACGTGTCCAAAAGTAAGCTGAAAAAGCAGAATCCTCAGTGGATGACCAAAAGTATTCGTAGGATTTTGAGGGAAAAAAGGAATCTTTATAAGATGTACATAAAGAATAACAATGAGAACACAAAGGCTGAATATTGAAAAATGCGGGCTGTGGTCAAAAAAGAGCTGAGGAAGGCTAGAAGACTGTATGACAAATTTCAGAGGGGGCAAAAACTAACCCTAAGTGCTTCTTTCAGTACTGTAGCAGAAATAGGAAAGTTAAAGAGCAGGTTAAGTGCATAAAGAATAAAAACGGATTGCTGCTATATGATAACAAGCATATTGCGGATGCCTTAAACAGTTACTTTGTTGAGAATTTTACCTCAGAAGGGGTCTTTATTTAGCCAGAGGGCATCGCAAATGCTCAAGATTATTTAGCGGAAATTGAGGTTCGGGATAACAAAGTATTAGACAAGTTGCATAAACTAAAGGCAGATAAGGTGGCGGGTCCTGATGGCTTATATCCTAAAGTGCTCAGGGAAACTGGTGAGATCATCTTTAAGCCGCTATCCGCCATCTTCAGACGGTCTTTAGAAACTGGGGAAATACCAAATGATTGGAAACAGGGCAATATAATACCAATATATAAGAAAGGGGACCGTATCGAGCCTGGAAACTACAGGCCAGCCAGTTTAACTTGCATTGCGTGCAAAATATTGGAATCTATCATAAAAGATGAGCTGGACTTATTTCTTGAACGTAACCGTATCTTGAGGGATAGCCAACATGGTTTTCGGAAGGGAAGGTCATGCCTGGCAAACCTTCTGGAATTTTTTGAAGAAGCTACCAGGACTTACGACCAGAGCAGGGCTTATGACATCATATACTTGGATTTTTAGAAAGCATTCAATACAGTACCGCATAAGAGACTCATTTTTAAAATGAGCTCCATTGGAGTTACAGGAGGTATTCTGAAGTGTGTTCAAAACTGGTTACAGGACAGAAAACAAAGAGTGGTGGTCAGTGATATCTCATCTGAGCTGGGTATGGTGGGGAGTGGCGTCCCCCAGGGATCGGTGTTGGGACGCCTGTTGTTCCGCATTTACATTAATGACCTTGATAGGAATATTGAGAGCAGATTGGTTAAATTTGCAGATGATACTAAATTGGGGGGTTTGGCAAATAGTTTAGGGTCCACTAAAGTGATTCAGGACGATTTGGATAGAATCCGGAATTGGGCAGAAATGTGGCAAATGAAATTTAATCTAGCAAAATGTGAAGTTTTACATGTAGGTAATAAAAACATTAGACGGGATTACTTTATGGGAGGTTTAAAACTAGAATGTGCTGCACAAGAGAAAGATCTGGGAGTGATTGTTGACCAAACCCTCACAGGTTCTAGCCATTGTGCCATAGCAGTTAAAAAAGCTAATTGGATGCTAGGATACATTGCCAAAAGTATTGAGTACAAATCTAAGGAGGTGATGCTTCTTCTGTACAACACGTTCGTTAGACCACACCTGGAGTATTGTGTACAGTTGTGGGGACCATACTTTAAGAAAGATATAGAGGCTCTAGAGAAAGTTCAGAGAAGAGCCACCAAGCTTATTCCAGGTATTAAAGATGAAAGCTACGAGAAGAGGCTGAAGATCCTTAATCTCTTTAGTCTTAGGAAAAGGAGACTCAGGGGTGATTTGATTGAGGTCTTTAAATATGTTAAAGGGATTAACAAAGTGAATTATGTAGGATTCCTTCCGCCCAGTGTTGTGAGTAGAACTCGGGGTCACAAATGGAAGTTGACCAAAGGTAAATTTAGCACTGATATTCGGAAATATTTCTACACCAAAAGAGTAATTTCAATGTGGAATAGCTTGCCTGACCATATTGTTGAGGCAGAGACCTTGGGGGTTTTCGATGGCAGGCTTGACCTAAAGCTAGATACCATTGAGTCATTCAGTATCTGAAGGGATATATTCACAATAGTATAAAGAAACTGGCGAGCTTAGTTGGGCTGAAAGGCCTGTTCTTGCCATTCATGTTATGTTATGTTACAACTCTTCTTAGCGAGCTCAGTCTTGATGATATCTAATATATCTGACATTGAACGAAAGTTCTTCCCCGTTTTAGCTATTGTAATCATGTTTACACTTGTGCCGTACACTACTGTGATGGGTTCTGACCGCTGCAGACCTCTACCTTAAAGGGAACTGTATAAAGAGGATAAACCCAAGCTGAGGAATCAATAGAAAATACCTCACTTTCCTGAAACTTGAATTTATATCCTGATATACTACCATAAGTATCAAGAAAAGAGAAGACCCTGGGAATGGAGCTGTCTGAACGTGAAATATTCAGAATTGTATAATCTGCAGAGTGACATCCATTGCTCCAACCCTTTCCTGCATAGACCTATCAATCTAATATTTTGAGTAATTGCAGAAGCCAAAGGCTGTATGGCCAGCTCAAAAGGTGATGGCGATAGAGGACAGCCTTGTCTTGTTCCATGGGGAACTGTAAAACCTGAGAATGCACCCCATTAGGATGGATTGAAGCTAGTGGCAGGGAATATAATAATGTAACCCGACCAGTGAGTTGCTTTCCAAAACAAAATATATCAAGCCAGTAGAACATATACTGCCACTCTGGCCTGTTGCATGCATTCTCAGCATCCATGGACAAGAGGATCCTTGGTGTGGGAGACTTAGAATGGTGGTAGATAGAAGGTAGAATGGTGGTAACTTGTATAATGTTAAGGGAGTATTTATTTTTTGCAAAGCCTGTCTGATCAGTGAGTAAAATCTGAAACAGGAGTGGCTCTAATCCTAGGATTATTACTTTGGCTGGTTATCTTAACATCTAAATTCACCAGTGAGATAAGGCAGTGAAATTCAGAGCAGCTTGGATCTTCATTGTTTTTCAAAATAAGAGATGCAGATGTCTCTTTTAGAAACTGAGGTGGTATGCCTGACTCAAAAGATTCATAATGCTGCACATTTTTTGCATATGAGTAATTATCTGAGCAGAGAACTCTTTTGAAAACTCAGATGGAGACCTATCCGGCCCTGATGTTTTTTCTCATTCAGTAGTGGTTTGATAGGAATCTAAATTCTTCAGCAGCAAATGGATTTTTGGAGGGTTTGCATATTCTAACCTTACTGTAAAATGCTGCCTGTTGTACGCTTTTTGTCATAAGATGTATTTGAAATTACTCAACAACTTAGGTAAGCGCTAAAGCAGGGTTCACCAACCCTGTTCCTGGAGAGCTACCATCCTGTAAGTTTCTGCTCTACCTCCTATTCAGCACACCTGATTCAACCAATTAGCTACTTAACAAGATCAGGAGCTGGGCAATTAAGCAGCTAAATAGTTGAGTAAGGTGTGCCGAATTGGAGATAGAGCAGAAACCTACTGGATGGAAGCTCTCCAGGACCAGGGTTGGTGACCCCTGCTCTAAAGGTTCCTCATAATGTCACCAGGTGCACAGCCAATTAGCCATTACAAGCCATTTCAACTTCTGTCCTTCCTTCACTAGGGGAAGTGACCACCCAGAATAATGAGGGAACTGATTAACTGGTTGGCTGAAGTTGATCGGTCTTTCCTGCTTCTGGGCCGTCATTTCCTATGAGATGACAAGAACAGATTTTGTAATGGCTTGCAATGGGTAATTGGCTGTGCATCTGGTGACATTATAGGGGACCTTCAAGTGAGTGACTATCAAAAAAGGGTACTGCATAAGGTATCTGGGGTAGAGTTAACCTCAATAAAAAAAAAAATCTGTTTGGTGAGCCACTAGTTGTACAAATTCCTCTGGAGACAAAGTAATGGTGCTGGGCTTCTAGTGAGGTCAAGGAGTATTATATGTAAACCAAAGGGTGACTATTAGGGAGTTGGTCTGATATCACTATGGAATTGTTTCATGATCGTATGTATTATATTACATAATCACATCGTCCTGTGGAAGGGGATCCTACATTTCCTGTTCACGTCAGTGATTGTGAATACTTTGCAAAAAAATTAGTTTCTGTTCTACAGTAATTCTCCTGGGCAGACGGCCAAGGGCTTGTATCATGGACCACAACTGCAGTTATCTGGAAGCAAACCTTGGTACCCTTCCAAATTTGGAACTTGGACGGCAGAAAAAAAGTGTTGCTCTCAGTTTTATTCATGGCCTTTATTCAGCTAACTCAGTTATCCTGCTCTCGGACACAAGCCCCAGTTTTCTGGATTATACTGGGGCTTCTTCCAGTCGTTAGGCAGACTGGAGGACACACGTCAAGAACATCCGAGGGACATAGGGCACATCAAAATGCAAGCAACAGGATTAGCTGAAACCATCCACTTTTGGGCATATGCTAACTTTTTGATTAGATCAGTCATCACCCAAGGTATTCAGTTGAGAATTTCTCATTTGCAGTAATGGTACGATACAAATACCTTCACCTGGTTGTTATAGGAGCTGGCATAGATGTCAGACATGACAAAACCTTGTTTCACTATGCAAATAAACTGAGAAGCCTTCAAAATTTTGTTCATGGACTTGGGTAAAGACGATTCACGTATTGCTTATTGCACTGTTCCAGCAAACTAAGTAATACTGCCTCTTGAACGCCCTGCAGAGAAGTAGGTGAGCTGTTGGACTGTTGGTAAGCTCCATCTGCTATGCCATAGTTGTTGCTCACATGACAGCAGTAAGGCTCTCGACTCACCAACAGGAACAAAAAATTTCTTGGCCAGAGCACCACAACTTGGCCAGCCAGGTTTCCCAACCCACAGTGTGGGTAACAGTGGACCAAGCAGAGCAGGGCCCTCAGGTATGAGTGGATGGGAAGTCCTTCTCTCCGCCTGAACCCAAACGGCAGGCAGAACATGGCTGCGTGTGGTAACGACAATCCGCAGGCACAGATTCCCCAAGAATTTAGGGCCCATTCAGATTACTTCAAACTGTCTGTTTATAGCTGAGCTCCCTGGCTCCATTTCCAGCAGATCGGAATGCAAAGTCGCACTGCACACAGTTTCAGTAATGATTTCCTTAGCTGAATATCCCATGGGAATTCCAAATAATAGAGAGATCAAGGAAGGATTTACAAGCAATCGTCTTTAGCTTAAGACCTTTTCAATTTGAAACCCCGGCTCCTTTTCTCCCGTCTGCTATATGGCGAGAGGTCTGCATGGTCCGTGCGTATGAATAGGCACTTTCAGTCTGCTGATGAATAACTTAGTGGGTACTAAATGGGTGAATAAGCGCATAAAGGAAATGAAACCATAAACTGAAAAGACTACTGAAACCAAGACCTGCGAGGAAAACATGATCCCAGGGGTTTCTAGTCTTATCAGAAAGGTTGTGGGGGCTGATTCCTTTGATTTTAGCCCAGCACTATAACAGTGGGTGGTGCACTTGCCTCACAGCACGAAGGTCATGGGTTTGACTTTGGCCTGGGGCCTTTCTGTGTGGAGTTATCCCTATGTTTGGCTGGGTTTCCTCTGGGTACACTTGTTTCCCCCCACAGTCCAAAGACGTCCATGCTAGGCTAATTTGAGACTGATAAACATTCAGTCATTCTCCTGCCTTTCGCCAATAGTCAACCACGGTCTAGGATAGGGTCCTGTGATACTAAGGAAGCAGTGGTATTGATAAAAGATGGATAACACCTAATATATAACTGCTCAATCAAGACCTTAATAAGTAAACTCAGGCATCTTTGCCCTCATGCTCTGTGATTATTGGGCTTAACTGGGTCAACAAACAAAAGTTGTCTATAATTTCTGGTAACACTTTACAATAAGGGTACAACAATTAACATTAGTTCATGCAGTAATAAGCATTTACTGACAAGTAATTAACATTTAACTTATGCACCTGGTAATCATTTACTAATGATGTTCACATCAACTAAGATATTAATTTATACATTATGGTTTAATCGTTTGAAGTGCTATATAGGGGACACGTTAGGGGTGATTTCAACTTGACAATGAGGGAAACAGAAAATTAATAAATGTTCAATTATGGTTGCATAATGCTTATTCAGCTATCTAACACATTATTTACCCGCTAATTAACTGATAGTTGATGAACTAATGTTAATTAATGTTAATTGTTGCACCCTCATTGTAAAGTGTTACCTCATTTTTTTTGTACAGCACTTGTGAAACATCTCAAGTTAATATCCATATTTTCATATATCTGTCATTACTAAGTAAGGAAAATTTATAAATGTAATAAACCCTGTTTGGATGCTTTTTCAAGCTGTCAAAGAGGTGCTAGGGTCTGTGGGACCACAAACGGACCATAAGCGTTTGTTCACGCAAAACTAAGTAGAGAAATATATAAATAAAATGTGCATCTACAGTGGTTATTTTCAGATAAGCCTGGGCACCCCTGCAGCATAGTCTGTTTGAAATGTGTTTCTTTTGCCTAAGATCGCTCTTACTCAGAAAGCCTAACTCAGAATTTTTTTGATTTGAAGTTAGCAAGCCCTGAGGGTCATAAGCTTGGCGATGGAAAACTCGGGTGAGACTCAGAGCATTCATACATTGGCATACGCGTTCAGTTTCCTCAAAATAATCCTCCCCCCATCCCCTATACTGTTTTGTATTTCCACAGACAACCGATCGATCTGAGGCCCTGAGTTTTTTCCACAACTCTGTCCATGAGAAGCCAATTAAGGCGCCTCTTTTTCCCATCAGAATGTCACCTTTGTCACCTCTGCGGTATCGGTCATCGGCAGGGGCAGCGATGGACGTATCCCCCGTCCACAGATAAGGTAAACAAGGCTTGCTACTCTCACCTGCTGTCGGTACTGGAGCATCGCCAAGCGGAACTCTCCGACTCTGACCGCCGATAGCGCCGTCTCCTGCGCGCGCGAGTCCGTGACCTGCACAGCGAGCGAAACACCACACAGATAATGAACTTCTGCACTGCTGAGGAAGGCGTGAGCAGCAGCCAGTGAGGGAAGCTCGGAGTAAACTAGCAGTGAAGAATGCCAAAAGTGTCACTGCTTATCTTCCTAAGAACCAGGATAATTAGCCTTCTGAATGTTTGTGTGACCAGCAACAGAATCACATCAAAATTTTTTTTTGACTGAAGAAATTGCAGAAAACTATGGTCCCCAGTTGTAAATTTGCAAATTAAAAAAATTTGATTCAGATAGACCAAGAGAAAATATTTCACTGCTCGTACTGACCACCACCAAATTGGAATTACATTTTTGTTAATACTTTTTGTCTTAGGACTTACTGTAGGAACCGGATCTGACTGAACATATCAGCCATATCTGCACAGTAACCTACCTCAGCCTCTCTATTAACAGAACTAAGAAAGTTCTGTTGGAAAACTCTGGCTTATAGTTTTTGCTGCAAAATTTTGAGATAGTCCTGTTATTTGTAATCCTGCAGTCTGACATGTTAACCAGCTTTGCTAAAACCCTAGTCACACTAGAGGTGGAATGAGCTGGAATGCCCTTGGAATGAAAGTTCTTTGTATATTCCAGGATATTCGAAGCGCTTTCTAAGTGTGCAAAATATTCTGATTCCATTCGAGGGAGAATCGAAACGGCAAGCCACATCAAATCCTGCCAGAACGCGCCTCTAATGAGCCAGAATGCATCTCGAATACATTTTGATTGCTTCAGGAATCTATTTCGATATTAAAACAATTCAGCTGGAATGTGCTTTGAATGCCATTGGAATCTTTCGATTGCCACTGGAATCAGTGGCGGCTGGTGAACTGGCTCAAAAATAATGATTGGTTATGACCTGTTTTCAATTCATTCATTTAAATTACCATTACAGAAAATCCGAAAGCTCTCAACTTTATCAGTTGTGGCCGGTTTTCCTTAATAACACATACCTGTTAACTCACGCATTCGGTGTCAGTTTTAGTGGCATATTTATGTTCCCCTGCTGTAGACAGCAACTACTCAATCAACGCACATGGGACACACGTGTTACATTCTAAGTACATTCTGAGTTTTCAAGATGCATTCAGTTTGAATTCTTGGACGTTCCAACCATATTCAGCGGCCATCCCGGGTTCTAACTGCATTCAAGGTGAATTCGTAAAGCATTTGAGGCACCTTCCAATCAGACTTCGGGTGGTGTTCAGGCAACACTCGTACGGCATTCAAAGTCTATTCTAAATATTCTGACTGCATTCTAACAGCATTCTAAATATTCCTCCTGTGTTCCAACTACATTCAAGCTGTATTCGAGAGCTAATACACCCAGAATGTGCAAGAATCATTGGAGGCGGGTTTGAAGTGCATTCTAAGTATTCAAATTTCGAACAGACTTCTTTCAAAGCTGTAAGAATTTTGTTCAATGTGAAATTCCCGTTGGAATGTTGCACAAATTTTTCACTTAGGTTGGTTCTGCTTGATTCTTGCTGATTTTGAATAAGTGTGACGGGGCCATAAGGGTCTGTGATGATGATGTAACAAAACCTGGATGTTCTAGCTAAGTACATCCATCGCAAACGGGCTAACTTTTAACGCATCAGCTCTGTTAGTGTATTAGCTTTTGTTCCACGAGCTTATCTCTCCGCATTATTGCATTTCTAGCTATTACATTTAATAAAAGTGTTTGTGATAAAGTAAATTATATGAAACTACTGCCAAATTGCATTTTAATTATTTCAAGCATTTGCTGGAAAGAGGTTTTTAAATTATATCTTCTACTTTAGTGATTTCTCATCAAAGTGTCCACCATGAGATTTCATCAGTGCTTCGCCAATTTTTAACATTTGAGATATTAATTTAATGAAGGTATCACTCCAAATGAATTTTCATAAAGATTACAATATTTCCCAGGTGTGAAATATCAAAGATGGGCACACTTACGGTACGATACATTCCATGGAATTTACATCAGATTATTGATAAACACCCCCCCCCCCAGCGTTTTTTTTTCACTCCAGAAAGTCCTGCAGAGTTTGGAGTTATGTTTTTAGTTCACAAAGTTCCCTCCACTTAATCAATGAGAAAGTCACAAGTGATTCCTAACTGTTGAGTAGTAGTGCACACTGTTTGCGTTATGTATTCAAACAGGATATTTGCTCACTGCATACCTGTAGTTTCCCAGATTAACTGAAACTTGTGTCTTTAATCACAGACATGGAGGAAGTTATGTCTTTAACCACAGACATGGAGACGGTTGACTTTAATTCTTAACAGTCGGAAGAGATTTTGTGATTGGCTTGAGGACACCAACCTTTTAAGCTTTCCATGTGACAAATTTAAAAAAAAATCAATCTTTAATCTGCTCCTCTCCTGTTATAGGAGGATAAGTTTACAACAGCCAAAATTCCAAAAAGAAACACGGAGGAGTTGCGAGAATTGACTTTCATAGTTTGGATCTCTGAGGTGTTCTTTCTTAGCAAGTACTGGTGGAGAGGTGTTATGGTCTTTGGATAGCAAGGTCACAGTTGTAGCTCTATTTGCCTTGGAACATTCCAGAAGCATCAGGCTCCCGGTGTGAAATTGGTTTCTCTGTCTCTCTCGCCCCCTCCCCCATCCCCCACTCACTCTATCCCTGATCTGGAGTGATTCCTCACATAGTGCATTTTTTGGAGATGTGCTATGACTCCGGCCTGCCGTGCTTCTATATCTAACCCCCCCCAATCCCATCAAAATCTAATCATTAGCTGCAAAAATTCCTGCACTCTGCCCATCTGGAGTAACCTCGACTGTTCTATTACAAATCTCATCAGCGTCAGTGCAGTCACTCTCTGCCCCAGTTTCAAATCCCATGCTCCCACCCATCCAGGATCAGCAGACCTATACCCAGGACAAACTCACAACACAATGAACTTAAATGATTGAACCGATCCCATTCCAGGTTATTGTGCCAACTGCAGAACCAGATTTCAAAGATCTGCAGGGGCACTGACTCCCTGTGCAAATGTCCCTGAAAATCATGTCGCTGCTCTCATAAATGCACCTTATGCTCTCTCACAGTTTCACAGCGCTGAGCACCTGCAGTTCACAGCTGCTAAGTCTTTGTGTCCCTTAGTTGTCTGGCTGTTTGACAGTGATAGTAGTCACTACATTTTCATGATCACAAACTGCAAAGACTGCTTCAAACAAAAGCATTATATAATAATAATAATAACTAGAATGGTTTTTACACGTAAAAACAGATGTCTCCCCCTTCCCCCATTTCACATTGTAGGGTTATGGTCCAGAAACGAGTCCCACCCTTCAATATGCCTAAGTCCAAATTGTTGCCATGGAAACAGAAAAAATAAAATTCAGAAGCAGTTCAAACCCTCAAAAGGCACATCTACATGTTATGGAGAGACACTATATCGAATTTGGGGAGAATCGGTCAAACAGTTTCAGAGTTATGCTCTGGAAACAAATGGGAACACCGACGCCAACGGGAATTCAGGCAAAAACAATATGTCTCCCCCCCCAGGAAGGGGGAGACATAACAATAATAATAATAATAATAATTAAGTATTGCAAGGTTTTCCAGTCCTCAGAAAAATCATAATCTGCCCCTGCAGTATGCTTAGGGTTAGCCTAAAGCAAAGTTGAGAGGATGCCGTTCATAGAGCCTTACCTCCACCCAATGAAGCTGGAGGAGGTTATGTGATCGTTACCGTTTGTCTTTTGGTTGGTTTGTTTGAAAGCAGGATTACGCAAAAAGTTATGGATGGATTTTCCTCAAATCTAATGGAATGATTAAGTATTGTTCAAGGAAGAGGTGATTTGATTTTGGGAGGTCAAGGTCAAGGGCAAGCAGAAGGTCAAAAACACATTAAAAACACATTTTCGTGAAGACTACAGGACTGCATAAACACGGGTTGCTAGCTAATACAGGCAAAAATAACACTGAGTATATTGGCGGAGGTACTTGCGCTCTCTGAGCCCAGCCGTAATATTTGATTTGCCATTTAGTTGGCAACTGATGTAGCCCCATCAATAACCATGTTTACAATTTTGTTTTAGCTAGGTGCAGAATAACAACAAAAAGTGGAGCGTCTGTCATTGTTCTGTCCTTTAGTGTTGGCCACATCTGGTCTATACATTTTCATCAGTGAAATCACAGCAAATGTGATTCTGTACCAGCAATAAATAAGAGGAGCAGAACAGACTGAGCGCCCCGGAGGAAATCAGAGGGAACATCATATTACATGGAGGCAGCATCCACGGCGCCCCCTTGAGAAGTGTCCCTAGAAAGACTGCAGCGAAATGCTGCCGTTAGTTCCAGTTGAATGAATGAATGCGTGTGCTAACCATCAGGATAGCATTACGCAAGTGCTCATAAAAGCATGGCTGTATCACCGACACATGAATCTGGATAAGATTTCCCAAACGTAGTTTTAAAACTCTGGGCAGTACATGTGTCACCCCATGACCGTATGAAAACACATCACAATGAGTTACCTTTTCTTGTGCTTTCTGTCCTCCTTTCTTTTGCTTTTTGAGCATGTAGAACTGAAAAAGGAATTGAAGAATCATCAGAAACTCACTGAGGGACCATTAACACTGTGCTGAATCTGAGTCCTTAGAATCAGCAACACTGAAAAAATATCACATAATCATACAAATAACTGGGAGGAGTCAAAGAATCTGAAGCTCAGGATTCTCAAGAGCCGCAGTCAGAGGTTTGGAACAGTATAGTTCGCACTGAGTGAAGTTTGTGAATAATTGTTATAATTACTGCAAAAATACACACCTGTGCCTTCTCTTTTTGGAGGCAGACCTGGGAAAACAGAGCCAAAAATATCTGCGTTATTACTGCTGAAAAATTATTATCATCACCAGAAATAGATGAGCATTCAAATATTATTTTTTCTTTGTAATTTGAATATACAACATATTGATATGCTCGAAGTGGCAACTACTTATGAAGCAGTACAGTTTACATTCGTGACCAACATTGCCCCCAAAATGCAAATAATTACTCAGCTTTCCCGACTGTCCCTCCATAATTTGCAACTAATTGCAACTAATACTGGACAAAAAAACATTCCTTAAATAAAAAACACAACACATTTGCAGAAATTGTGTTGGAGGGTGGGGCTGCTAGATGGCACATGCTATGTAACCGCTGTTCCTAGTGATCCCCTCTATTCAATACTCAACAAACACAAAAAACCCCACTTACATTATCACTATTTCAGTATTTAAATCTACGGTGTAATATTAGCACTAAACATCATATTATTTACTGAAACTTGATCAACCTGAAGACCCTGGTACTGAAGTCACAAGATGACTACTTTGAGAAAATAGCGTCTGAAAATGGATCCACATGACCTGGCCATTAAAATTTTGATGTTTTTGAGCAATAATATTCATTGATATTTGAATTTTATGCGGACATGATCATTGCCTGAATCCTCAGCAATTTTGAGTTTGTGCCTTTTTTGTTTTTGGGCTGTGGTACTTTTTGCTCCAGGCAAGCGCCTGAATATTTTTGGCATTTATACTAAAAAAAGACTTCAATCTGAAAAGGGGCTTTTAGCCTCCCCCCCCCCCCCCCCCAGCTTAGAGAGATACGGTTTCAAAAGCAGTAAAAGCCCTGCAAGATAAGGGTATTCAATCATGTGGTAATAAACATTATAACTGGGTGGTCATAAGCAAAACCAACATGTAAGTAGATATTTTGCACCTCTAGGTCTTTAAGAGAGGCAGTGTAGTAATGCTCTCTTCTTCAGCCTCATGAGTTTAGAGTAGCATTTGCAGCAGCAGCTAACAATGTGCCGAACTCTGGAGAGTCCCTGTTACAGCAGCCCCCATTTGGAAAGGAAATACCTCTGGTTTCGTCAGGGCAATGAGCATTGCATTTGAAAATCTATTAAACAATAGTGTAGCACAACAACTGCCAAAACTGGCATCCTAATGAGATGTTCTGAACCATTCAGTTCCAAAAGACACAAGCATACCCAAATACACAAAAAAATCTACACTAACATCATTACTCTAACAGCAATCTGGAACCAAACTGTAATAAAACTCTAAGTTTAGACAGACAGATGGAGAGGCAGAAGCCAACAGGTAGATACATAAATACTAATATCTATCATCCATTTTTATTTAACTGAAGTTACTCATTTTAAGCTTGTAAGGCTACTGAAATGAATTTAACATACTTATATCAATCACAATATTATGACACAAACATATTCAGAAGCTGAGAGGTATATTTAATGGATCACTGTGAGCAGTAGCAACTTTAATCATCTTTTTTAAAATATTTTAATGAGTGTTCATCTTTTCTGTCAGGCTCTCAGATACAGTAAAACGATCGCCAGCCAGTTTGGTTGTATTTCATATTTTGCCATCGGTCTTTCCTGACTTTGGCGCTTATAGCACCGGATTGCCAGACATAGGCACTTCTAGTGCACCAAAACAGAAGTACCTGTGGACTCCATACTAGAGAAAACAGATTTGGGCACATCTTTTGTGAACAGTATATATTGAGTGGCCTTGTCTCGACAAATAGAGCACGTTTGCATGCTGAACTTGAATTGTCCTAAAATGTGACTTCAGTGCTTTTACTACCCAGGTTGTCAACTAAACTAAACAAGGTGAAAAATGTTGTCGATAAGGTGAAACAGACGGACTTATTTCAAGCTTTGTCAGTGGGGGTAGAAAATATCACTTGTCCAGCAAATAATATTTCAAAATAAGCCAATGTTTTCTCTTGAGACAGAGAAAGAGAGAAAGAAGATTTTCTGTGTCATTTCAAAGCCGAAACAATTCTCCAGACGGGCGGAGATAGCATAGCTTATGGCACCAAGCATCAATAGAGATGCCTGGACTCTGAAAGTCGGGGAGAAGAAGAGAAGGTGAGACCAGCAGAGAAACTAATGATAAAGTTATTCCTGGAGGAGCACCTGTTTCGTTTTCGCTTCTTCGAGCTCTTCTTCTTCTTCTTCTTTTTCCTCACGGGAGACAGGCTGTACGAGGGGGACCTGCCAAAACCAAATCAAAGGGACGGCTTTAAAAACAGCACTGACACTCCTCAGCGAGTCTCCTTTCTGGTTCCACCAATTTTCCAGGCTATGTGAGTCCTCACCGCAGGCTTCCTGCTCTGTAAAACGGCTTCGACCTCAGCAGGGACAGACCTTGCCCTGTCATCAAAAGCATCTGTTTGTCAATATTTTATAAACTGACCTTTTCCTCCTCCTTTTTCTCTCAGATTTCTTCTTTTTTTTCTTGCCCTTCGATGCGGGCCGAGGGGTGAGATCTTCATCAAAAGACAGGCTGAAATGAGAAGCAGAGCTCAGATTATATCAGGTCTCTATCCAGCCCTTCGTTGTGAATTTATTCTCTGCTACGTTCCCGAAATATCATGAAATATTGAGTGACAGAATCCTGCCGCAGAAACCCTCACCTTGGCAGTCTGATCACACCTAATTAATCAGTTACTTGATATGATGTTATTATGAATAAGTATGATATTCGGTGTGATGTTTTGTGGCATAATCCATTGAGAAAATCAGTACAATCAGTAACAGCAGTTTCCAACCGATCTAAAGACCCCAGTCCCAGCTCAAATTTATCCACGAGACCCAAATCATTAATAACATTGGGTTTCTACAACATTTAAAGGCCCTATGACTCCCAATATTTCAAAAAATTGCTTTAAAACCCCTCTACAGTGCTTTTACCCCATGAATTTGAATCTAACACCAGTTTTTCATGCTGCCGTTCATGAGAAGTCTAAAATGCAGATGAAAACCTTGCTCAGAAACACCCCTTGAAAATTGCTGAAAGATTACGATATCCACGTATTGTCATCTCCAGAGGGACAATGCTCTGAGCAGAGTCAGGGGAGCAGGGTTTTGAATGCAGTACCCCACACATTCATCTCAAGCTACTAACAAATGTTTGCATTTTTCACTTTGATACAGATCATGTGCAGCACGTCTAACAACATTAGTGAGGATTAGAAAGTGCTTTGTTTTCTGAGTCCACTGAAATATCAAAAGATTGTGAAATTCAAGCTGGAATTTAGGCAGCTGGAATAGGCCGAAAATATCCTAATGAGCCTGAGACAGAATCCGGTCTTTAGAAACTCAATGCAATGTCAATATGATGCAAAATAATTATCAGTCATTTTTGGTGCTGTTCAGTCTGCAAAAGAGGGGGCTTACGGTATATAACACTGGTGCCTGGTGACCTGAAAATAGGTGAAGCAGAGACCATCCTTTGAAAATAATGACTGACATGTTCTCAATCGTTTAATTAAACTGACGACGAAAAACAGTCAAGACCATCAGGTGTAGCCAGTTCTCCGCCTAAAGATAAGAACACTCACGAGCCTCAATCTCTTTTCAATCATTTTACTTGAATACATTTTCCAATGATAAAAATAAGCCATTGGCAGTTAAATTAGTTAAATGCACAGCTTCCTTCCCATTGCAATGCTTCAACAATTAAAGCGAGAATATTTTATTCATTAAAAAGAGAAAATAAGGTGTTGACTTCTGTGTTTGCTTAGGACACACCCTGCTCTATCAAACCTTAGTTTCATGATCATTTTATCGCAACAAAGAAAGCGAAAATTGGAACGAAAACCCGCAAATGAATGACATTGATTGGAATAGAATTTCATGTGGAAATGATGCGTTTACGTTGCGTTGAATTGCTGAGGAAAGCTCATAAAATCTGATAATGTTGAGTATTTTCAGAGTTTACATAATGATAAAAAAATTAATGATTGAAAACAGTTTAAGACCAATTTTTCAAGGGATGTTCAGCGATTCACATAATTTTATTTCATCATCCATCACTGGTACACAGTACTCGTATGACCACGGTTGTGTCCATAGTGTAGCTAGCTGCGGCTTGCTTAGATTTACAAGGTTACATTATTGACATTTGACACTTTTTATTCCTGTTGACTGACGTCACGGTGCATATGTTGACATGCAAACTTGCATCAACCTTCGCTATAACATGTAGGCTGTTGTGCACGCCAGATGCCCCTCACTGCCTAGTACACACCAAAATCAACTCTTAAAGAGTCTATTTCCCTCTTTGGCAAGACTGGACTCAAATAGACTCTGTAAGAGTAAATTCCACTCCAAAAGAGTCAAATTTACTCAGATAATTTTGCTGTGTAATGTAAAACCAATGTGTCAGTACAGCATGCAGCAAAGAGATGGTAGTTTCAGGCCATAATCTATGCAGCAAGCAAGCATGAAATGGTTACCTAAAGAAAAATCTATTTCTAGGTGCACTTTATCAATTCTCTTTGCACCAGTAAACTTCCCTTCCTGAGATGGCAAAAACGGTCAGAAAACTCACTTTTGTGGTAAGTGACCTTTTTTAAAGGCACATGGCTTAAGAAGTAAAAAAGTGCATACAAATATCCGTTGTGATTTCAAAGACAAAAAAAGCAAAAAATGTCAATCAGTGGCTCTATGACTATTTGTCCCTGGTCTCTGGACTTTCCTCCCCAAATTTTTTGTGCCCGAACTTTTTGTCCCCAATAACTTTTCTTCACCAGACTCTTCGTCCTTGGATTTTTCATCCAAATAATGCTTTGCCCTCCTCCTGCATTATAACCCTGACTCCAAACCTAACCCTAACCCTAAAATCATGGTGAGCTGTCCGTCTGTCCATCCGTCTGTCAACAATGGTGGCACGTTTCCTTATCATTAGCGGACAAAAAATCCAGGGACGAATAGTCCTCGGGGACAAAGAGTCCAAGGACAAAAAGTCCATGGGGACGAAAAGTCCAGAGTCATGTAAGTCTCCATATACATATTCATATGTAAAAATTTGCAAAATTATTTTGATTACATGAGGTCTTTAAAAGTGGTTTTGAATCATTCCATCAAAGCTATAAATTACTGTTGCACATCACATCTGTCCAGGGACGCCCCTACAGCTCCACCAAAAATTTCACTGAAAAACCCAAAGTCCTCACTGAAAAAACAACATACACTCAAAATGCACAGATAGTTAGGAAGTGGACATAATTTCACAAAAAGCAATATCTGATTTTACTAGACAAGCACACCTCAAAAAACCTGGAACCTTCAAAAAAAATGCAGCAAGGACTGAAATAAAGAGCCATCCCTGGGTTTACTCAGCACGATTATTTAGCTAATTCCATGATCCCAATTAGTGAAATAGTGTGAATCCCCTTAATCGCCAAATTAAATCTGTTTTTTACACCATCCCCCAGAAATTACTGTTACCGTGTCTCAGGAACATTAACCCATTGAGTGCCGATTGCATTTTCAAGTTATTGAAAATCCCGTTATCCTGAGCTGTTGTGGCAACTTGTTCAAAAGAGCTCCCGCTGGGGGCATGATAGGTTGTCAAGAGCATCTGACTTTGATATCTTACATCAGTGGTCATCAGCCCCGGTCCTGGAGGGCCGGAGTGTCTGCTGGTTTTTAACGTTACTCTGCACTTAATTGATGAATGAAAGCAGTTCATTACACACTTAACTCATCTCACCTGGTTAGGTTCAAATAGGGTGGAGAAAACCAAACTCAGCACACCCTGTGGCTCTCCAGGACCAGGGCTTGCTACCCCTGCCCTATACACTTTTATCTTTACTATGTACCTCTACTTTGTCCGGATTACAACTACGCTAAATGTCCAACTACACTGACAAATCTTGGTTTCCACTTAGACTTCTATCACAACCTGCATGTCTGTTTAATTGGTTCTAGGAGTCTTGTGGGTAGTTCCTGGTAATTGATTAATTGGCTTATTCTTCCCTTAGTGCAGGAGTATTGCTAACAGCACAGGGTGTGCTGAGTTTGGTTTTCTCCGTCCTATTTAAACCTAAGACACCAGGTGAGATGAGTAAAGTGTTCCTGAATAGACAGTGAATGTTGTAAATATAATAATAGAGAATTTGATAACTTGACAGTAGAATGTGGTAATGCAAGGGGTAAGATCAAATAAGTTCTTACTTCTTCTTGCTCCTTTTCGAGCATATAATCTTGCTGCTCATGCAAGACTGTCAAAAATTTGCCTTTTTGTTTTTGTTTTGGTAAAGGCATGGTGACCATTAGTTTTGGTGATTATCTCTGTTTTTATCTTTAAACGTGTTCGAAATAAAGAATTTCATTTCATTTCATTTCAAGTGTGTAATCAACTGCTTTCATTCATCAATTAAGTGCAGAGTAACGTCAAAAAAGAGGAAGACGTGCTGCCGGATAGCTCACTCGGTTAAGGCACAGTGCAGAAGTGACTATTACGTCGCGGGTTCAAGCCTCGGTCGTACCAGTCGGCAGCTTTTTCAGCGTAGCGCACAATTGGCCATTGCGCTACAGAGTTTCAAATTGGGAAGGGACTTCCGGGTAAGTGAAAATAAATAAACAGCTTTGTTCGTTGCTCAAGCGCCTCCTGTTGGCCAGACAGGCGCTCGTCAGGAAGATTCAAAGTCTGTTCATGTCCGGATATCCTCAGCCCTCATTCTGAACTTGCGAAGATTCAACCAATGAGTGTTTAAGAAGCAGTGGCTGACGGGCGCGTGCTTCGCAGGAGAGCCGTTAAATGTCCTCACTATCCTGAGTTGGCAGCAAGGGGTCGCATACGAGCAAGCTTTGTACATAGTTCACCAATTGGGCATTCCAGATTCGGGTGGGATTGGAGATGCCAACTTTCTAATAAAAAAAAAAACAGCAGACACTCTGGCCCTCCAGGACCGGGTCTGACGACCACTGTCTTACATCATTGGGCAACTATAGTTTCCCACGGTGCTGAAAGGATTAACAACGGCAGCTAGGCCTCAACAAATTTTGTTCAGTAAAGAACTTTATAATCCACATTATCTCCAAATAAAGTGCCAACTGTGAACAATATTAAATACAAGTTTAATGGAGGAAAAGTTAAATAATAGAGCCATCAGCACATATACATCAAATTTTGGTTATTCCCTGCACATATTCATGCAATAATACACAATACACTGTATCTCAATGAGAATGATAGCTGATTACACCAGACCAATGCAGAACTGCGTAGAGCGTTTGGTTGTATGTACAGCAGGCAAGGTAAACTTGAAAAATAGTGACAGAAACATCTGACTTCCCCTCTTTTCACAACAGCCAAACCTTCATGACAGCGTGACTCACCAGTGATAAGGTGTTTCTTATCAACATAAAAAATAAAATCTCAATATTGGCAACTGCTCGCCCTTTTTCAGGATCAACTATTCTCAATGGCAAGGGAAAAAAATGGCCAACTTCCTATGACCTCTGCAAACATGAGCAGGACAAGGCAAAGACTTTAGTTGCAAACTGAGGAGTATTTGACCTTTCAGATATACTTGATCTGGAGGATGAGGGCTGTGAGTGCAGTTACATTCCACAGCATCACTCAGGAGATAATGACGGTGAAATTGAGACTTATCTAGGACATTGAGGCGAGTGTCTGGAGGAGATTAAATTAGTGGGGCGAAATTAGGCAGGAGTCGCACAGCACTTTATGCCGTGTGCAGAACTGTAAATATGCTGGCAAATGTGATGACATTGACGAGAATGGATTAAGGGATTGGGTGGGGAGCGGGGAGGAGCAGGGAAGTCGAATTGGGAAGTGGCCCAAATTTCAGGCCCCTCCTCCTGGTGTGCAGAAGAAGTAGTCTGTTAATGACCTAGGAATGAGAGCACACATCATCACTTCCTCAATTTCTGGAGCTATTTCACAATTAATGTTGTGTTTTAAGGTTCTCAGTCTTTGGATTTATTTTATTTTTATTACATAATCAATGAAGCCTCAAATAGACATCGCGCTGTGGTCGTTGACTCAGTAAATTTGGAAAGCATCGGTCGGATTAAAGAGGAAATGATTCAATAGTGTAGTTATTAGATGAAGGCTGTAAAACAATATCCGTGAATGGGGATCACTTGCGCTCAAGCCGTATGGTGCTCAACAGAACAGGACAGCAGAATCAACCAGAACTGGGCCACTTTTTTCGACTAAACCCAGGATGAACTGGAGTTTTGACTCTGAGGGAGACGTTGGTACGTCGAAACGTTAGTTTCCTTTTTTTGCACCAATAAAATTCTCAAATGAAAGATTTTTCGTGCTCCAGTTCATCCTAGGTTTAGTCGAAAGAAGTGGCCCAGTCCTGGTTGATGCTGTAAAACATTACTCTGACCACGGGTCTGCACAGGGACAATGAAGTTCACTCTGACATAAAACTAGTCTGTGAAATTTTTCAAATGAAAGGAAGGTATTTATACTTATCTGAACCACAGAGGCCAGTCTCTGACAGAACAATTGCCAGTTCTTATATAGCTCATTAAAAATAAAAATCCTTCATCCTTTTTAATCCCCCAAATCTTACAACTTATCAGATGTGTCAGTCTCCTTCTTGTAACCTTTATAATTCTTCAGATACCGACTGGCTGACTCATTTTCAATAGTTTTCAAAACCTCACTTTAGAAATACTAAAATTCTTACATTTCCAGTAGCAGAGTCTTCAAAGACAGCCTGGGGTAATTTATAACAGAGTGCGCACATGACCTGTCTGCTCGCATCACGCTTGTTTATGGGGAGAGGAAATCTAACTACATCGAATCTGAAACAGCCAGTGACATGCAAACAATGTGGCGGTCAGCCAGCGATTCACTAACTGCAGTGCTGAGGCTCATTATGCTTTGAGTGTGTGTGTGTGTGTGTGTGTGTGCGTGCGCGCACGTGTGTGTGTGTGTGTGCGCGTGCGTGTGGAATCTTGTGCGTGAGCACGCGTGTATGTTTGCACGTGGCTTTGTATGTGCGCGCAGGCGTGTGTCCGCACTGTGGGGACGTGAGTGGCGATAACTTGCAATTCAGCAGCATCATAACACTGGTTGATAATCCTTGTTTTTCCTCTCGTCAAATGAAAATTGATCTTCATTGCTCTGGGGATGCCCAATCACCTCAAACTGGCTGCAGCCTCGCTGGCGTAATTAACGACAACAGCAGAAGCAACATTTAGAGCAGTAGTCGCTGAAAAGCATTAAAGCTGATTAGAGACTAAAGCGAGCACCTTCTCCCTTTAATGAGAAAGCTTCATCACTCATTACTGTTTCTTCCACTTCTGCCTGCTATGTGATTCCACTGGCAAATTCATGCTGGCAGTAATCCTTTACTGAGAGGGTATTTTGTATGGTGGTAATGCATGCGTGTACATGCTACAAAGAGAGAACCAAAAAATGTGTTTTTCCTACTGAGTGGGGACATTATTGAGAAGTGAGGACATTTTCAAGTGTACTCAATACAAAAAAGGCTAATTTTGATTTATTAGTTAGGTGTAAGGTTAGAATTAGGGATAGATTAAGGTTTGGTTAAGGGTTTGGGTTCGGCACACACTGCTTATTGTTAAGATTAGGGAAAGGCTGTAGAGACACAGAATGAATGAATGAATGAAAATCAATGTAATGTCCTCACAAAGATATAAGAACAAGGACGTGTTTGTGTGTGTGTGTGTGTGTGTGTGTGCGTGCGTGCGCGTACATGCGCGTGTGTATGTGTGTGGTACTACCTCACCATTTCTAACACTGCCTATTAAAATTATGGTTTATTTTTAATTTTTAAGGCTTGTTCGCATGAAAATCCTGAGATTATTTCCCCCCCTCTCATCAGAAATTCTCAGGGTTGCCAGTGAGCAGTAATGAACAGATTCGGGTGATCATGGATCATGAATCCTTGCCAGCACAATCTCCTTTCCTGACTTTGATGTATAAATCCAATTTACCCCTTCTACTGAGATGCATATTCCTTCCTCAGGTTACCTAGGATCTTATTTAATAAACATGTGAATTATATTATATGGAATATAATTGATTAATGCCAAACTAGGCAGAATATCTTTCATAGTTAATGTCAGATTATCTCTAAAAAGCCAAACTAACAGAGTAGCCAATCCATACACATCTCTTGCATGCCTCTCATTAGTTTTTCAAAGGGAATTAACAGATAGCGAACAAGTGCCTGCCAGACACAGCCACAACACATTTTAGAATAATCATGTCCCGATAACATACACATTAGGGCAGATATGAACGCACTCACAGGTTGTAACTTGCCAGTATATCACAGGTATCAGTGAAAATTATTATTTTACAATTCCTTTACAGAGAATAAATTGTGCTAAGTGTTCTGTTTCAGCTACTATTCCAATTGGAAAGTAGCAATAGCAATACAGCATATTTCTTGATTTGTTTACTTGTGTACGTAACTGATAATGAAATAAAACTAAACCCCAATAAGCAGCAACAATACAGCACACGGAGGGCATCTTTAAGAGCGAAAATTCCAGTACTGAACCCACATCCATTTTTTACAAAATAAAATGTCCCCGTCAAGACCAGTAATGGATTTTCCCTAAAGCAGAGTAATTAGTCAATATCGAATTTGTCCCAGGCATATTTACGAATTTGCGCACTTTGCTGTCCTCGGTGTTGCTTTAAGTAGGAAATGGCATAACGGATTGCTGGCCGCAGGTGCTGGGCTGTGCTTTAACAGCTTGCTCAGTCATAGGCCTTTCTCAGGAACCATTAGAGCGCTCACAGAAATTTTCAAAAAATTCTAAATTTAATTATCTTTTGCTGTTGAAAACCTGATATATGGTGACTTGTTTAAACAAGTCACCACATGATAGGTTTTCAACAGCTTTAAATTTGACATCTCAAATCACTGAGCAACGATTTGTATTTAGCGCCCTAAGGGTTAACATGGTGCTCTGAGACGCAGTGTGCTGAACAGGCAGGGGTTGTAGGTTAGCTGCAGTGACTCTTATGGAAGCCGCATACTACCGCCCTCATACTCAACCCCCCCCCCCAAAAAAAAAAAAACAGAGAAAAGCCTTCCTCTGTCAGCATTGGTGAGCATCAGTTGTCCAGCTGAAATGGTCTTGTGTCAGGACTGCTTTTCAGCGCTGTCCTTTCCATTTCGCTCTCTGACCTTGAGGGCAGCGCGGGGGCAAACATGCGGCTAATGGCGGCCATTACTTCAGCTGTCAGCCGCTGACAGGCGGAGATGGAGGAGGAGGGCTCCACTGTGCCTTCAGCTCACAGTTTCGTCCTCAAATGTACAGGCAGCCGCCCACTGGCCCAGATACATTCTCACAATGTTTCTGCAAGTGATTACCTTCACAAATCCTTTCAGAAACGTATCGAGAACATTTCGTGGTGTTCACTCAGTTGGGTTATGACAATGAAATACAATGCAATGTAAGGACATAAAATATACTGTCAAGAGCAGAATAGGAAATAGCTGCACAGTGTAGCGTAATGTGTATTTTATCATTCAATAGATATGGATGGGATTGTATCACACAAATACAATGCAGTGCAGACTGACTGTGGAACTGGCTTCAGGAGCTATTCTGCTAATTTGCATTCTCAAATTATCAAGTATTGGTGTTTATTCAACGTTGTAAGCAAAATATTTGCAGGATACATTTTGATACAAACTGTACATAAAACGCTAAGAACAACTGATAATGAAACATCCAGAAATATCCTGTAGAAATAACTGAAAATAATTTCTGCAGCCAAACTTTCCGAAACAGGGCTGCTGATTGATTGAGCTCAGATTCAGGCCTGCACTTTGCCCCCCCAGCACCGGTGATGTGCACAGTCTGGATTTATAATCCTGACTCTGCATGCAGGCTGATCCTGCCTGTCCAAATGCACTCAGAAGAGGAGAGAGTACATTAAATGTGACCATTACCATGCATGGGTCAGCAAGCCTAATTTGTTTGGCCCAGTTAATATCACTGGAGGGTACTGCTGAAAAAAACGAGGGAACAGTACAGCGGATTATCTCTAATATGGGCTGATTCAGTGTTGTTTTGACCTTGGAATGGGGCTGGAATAATGTATGATGGTTTTCAACTGTTTTCTGGGGCCTGTAGGACTCTTTGTCCCCGGACTTTTCACCCCTGGATGGTTCATCCCCAATAATGCTCTGCCCTCCTTCTGTTTTATAAGGCCATACCTGTCCCTATCTCTAACCCTAATCCTTATATCACGGTGATCTGTCTGTTGTCCATTCGTCCATCCACCTGTCAAAAACAGTGGCACATTTTTTTTATAATTTGGGGGCGAACCATCCGGGGACAAAGAGTCCTGTAACCTCGCAATAGTAATAATGAGAATGAATAATTACATAATTTGCTTATTTTGCAATAGTTTTTTTTTTTCAGGTAGTTGACCTAGTTTGGGTCCAGGTGCAATGGTGTTATTACATGGCAGAAAGTGCTTCTGTTCTTTGATCTCACAGAGTATGAACTTTAAAAAGCACCCGAATGGATTTCCATGCTGAGTCATTTCAAACCAATGCATTCATTTTCCCAGTGTCTGGACGGTGACGGAATGAGTCCGTGACAGAAAAGAAGACGGTCAGTTCGAAACTCTCCACATCTTTGTGTTTACACTGTGTCGGCTCCGATAAGAGCTCTTAGCCCCTTTTACCATTCGCTTGTACAGGGTATTTTTTATTAATCCCAGTGCAACTAATACTTCAGAGTGAGCTCTAATAGTGCTCTTTTTATCCTGAAACGGTGCCTTGTGAATCTAGCCGAGAGTAAATCCCCATTCGAAAGGAAAAATGGCGATTTGCTGCCGGTGGATGTGCAGATCCTGGACACGAGCCAGAACGCGCGCGAGAGAGGAGGGGTAGGGACGGGAAACCGTTCACACACAAACTGCTCTTTTTACCCTTTAAGGTTACAGATCATTGTTATGAATTGGGCAGATAGGGAGCCAATTGCAGGATCAACAATGAGCCACTATTTTGCATGTCGGTATCATGAGGAGAAATAGAAGAGCGATTGGAGAACCCTAGTAATTAGTAAACTAAAAATTTGCTCCATGGACAAGACACAAGTTAGTAAAGAAAGAATTTAGAATAAGCAGTCAGAGTGACCCCTTCTAGTAAAATCATCCAGCCTTGATTGAGCCAAAACCCAGAAACTGTACACTCAGCGCAATCAATGGCTCCAGCTGATCGCACTAAAGGAGTCAGGAGTCAATCCATCAATTACCAGGAACAGCCCAGAAGGCTGCTGGAACAAGGAAAGAAACAACTGAGCAGAAATGTGATTTGTGACTGTTAATGCCTTTGGAACGATTTGTTAGCCAAATATTCTACGATTAGCGATCCAAAAGTCGCAAGTGTTAACTGAAAGCAGTGACGTTTTAACACTGAGTTGGAGATTTGAAGAAAAAAACACAACAAAAAAGCAGCTCCAAGGGGTTAAATGCGGAGAGGAAAAATGTGCCACCGGTCGGGCTCAATGCCTATTGGCTGTTGCGAGCGGTCGCTGGGCGGAGGAGGGGGAGCGGGGCTTACCTGCGCACTCTCCGCCTGCTGCCACGTTTGCGTTCCCGGGCTTTGATGCGCGTGCTCTTCTCGGCGGTGACCGCTGTCGTTCCCGCCGCCTCTGTTCGGCTTTGATCAGCTTTGAGCGGCTGGCAGGTTGATGTCTCAGCACTGGAAGGAGATGAAGGAGCCGTTTAGCTGGCTGTCCCACACTGATAGACCGCACAGCAGCTTTCATGCTTCGCAGATAAAAGGGATCGCATTCAAACACGGACACTTCTGTTATTCGTCATTCACAACTGCACAGAACTGGGGAAATATGCCACAATGTGTTTTTTGTAGAAATGTGTCCATATCCTCAGATACATTAACCCTTAGAGCGGTGAAATAAATTTTTAAACAATATAAATTTAATTACCTTGTGCTGATGAAAATCCATCATGTGGCGACTTGCTGAAAAGATCTCCTGCACAAGTCGCCACATGATAGGTTTTCAACACCTTTGATTTTAATATCTTACATCATTGAGCAACAATAGCTGCATTTCGCGTTCAAAGGGTTAAGAAGAGCAGTCTGAATTCTTCAGATTTTTCAACATCTCTAAATGTTATGTGTTATCAGGCATGAGCTTGCCAGGTTTTACATCCTGACCCCAGGATTTTTTGCACATGGCCCACTGAAAACCACAAAAAACACACGCACACACACACAAACAAACAAAAGAGAAGCTCCATTTCTGATGTGTACATGAAACCCAACATATGAAAACTCCCACAATCTTACATCAGAAAATTTTGTGATGCAATAGCCGTCAAGAGTAATAATGAATCAGAAATTTTGTTTTAAAAATTTGTTTGTGATCAATTATGCGCATCTGCTGACTAACATCCAATTGCTCATTTTTCAGTTTAGCTTTGATTATGTCTTTAGTACTGAACTGAGGTAAGGTGGTTTTCAAAACAGCATCAGTGACTCCTTATCTGTGTGGCCCTGTCAGTCACCGTGGAACGAAGCATGTGCCAAAACAGGAATAATGTCACAGGATAACGCATGGGCATAATGTTACGGACTCATGCATTTTATGGGCAGGCAAGAATTACTTCTTTATTGTTCGTTCCACATTCAATGAGTTGTGCTATATTTTCTCGACGCGACCTCTATAAAGCTGCAGGCCAAACTCAACCTCATTCAAATGACCTGCCAATAGCGAAGCTCCTCTTTATATGCCTCGCCTGTCCTGACATTTTCGAAGTGATTTGCACATCCTGAGGTTACGAAGCGCACACAACTAAGTAAGAGAGAGAAAAAACCCCAGAACTTTGCGACTCAAGGTTGAGGTGCCTTTCCTGGGCCGCTCCGGAAGGCAGGAGGCCTGATGTCCCAATAAAACACTACACAAATGTGCGCAGCAGCCACACATGAACACTCAACATGTGAGGACTACTCATGTGAACCATAACAATCCAGCAAGGGGTCAATGACAAGCGGAAACCAAAAAGATGCGATGACTCAATATGACTCTTTGGATATTACAGGTAGGCCAAACTTTTTTTCAAACAACACGGGTAGGCCAATTTTTCGTAAAACTATACAGGTAGGATTAATTTTTTAAAAACTATTAAGTTAATATGAAGAACTGACTTTTTAATTCATCTATGCATTCTCAAATCCCCCAAGATATCCTCTGAGATATCCCTTCGGGAATTCTGGACAATAGAGGCTAAGATAAGAAAGCATTGTAAAGAGGGCATGAAATCGACAAATCCAAGTGAACTTGTAGTTTTGCTAAAGCATGTAAGTGAAGTCTCCCATTATTTTGTCTTCATGTCTAATTAGCTAAGACTATTGAAACAGTTCTCTGCTAAGGCAAGTTGAAATGTGATACACTCCAGACATATTCTTCTGCAGGCAATAGAAAGAAAGAAATACTGCTTGACTGTTGACATTGGATGCAGTTTTCCCTTGAAATGTCTGACTAATTATAAAATTGCAACTAAGGGTGTGAATGAGAGAACAAAAATGGATATTTCTAACACGAACGGCCGCCTGAATTCAGATCATGTTTATAATTGCAAAGCAGGTTATAAATAATGTGTTAAGAGCATTTCTTTTCAATACGAGTTTTACAGGTGCACAGGCGGCAAGTTAACGAAGAAACCACCAGATAAACCTTCCTCGGTGGGTCTCGTCATTAGAATTTGCGAGAAGCAGGATCAAGGATTTATTGAAAACGCAGTGACTCAAAATGGCCAAGAAAGGAGTCTTTGCACCCGAAGAGCTGTCTTTTATGTAACCTTTACACATAAATAGTTTTTTATTTTGCCAGAATATGAAAGAAAATTAAGACTTTCCTCTCTTTTTCAAATGGAAATAATAGATTTCAGAAAAATAGCATCATCAATAAGCACAGAAACTAAATTCTAGCTAAGACTGCTGCCACTACTCAGAAGAAAACGAAAACAGATTAAAGACTCATCAAACTGCAATGAAGATGACGTTTATATTGCTAAAATGCTAATGTTGAAAAAAGTAATAGCTGCTTCCCACAAGATGATTACAACCACAAAGCTCAAATCTCCATGGTGGTGGAGACTTTGCTTTCCTGATCATTTCTGTACTGCAATCCCAGTTCCGAAATAGTTGGGACAAAGTGTAAATTGTGAATAAAATCAAAACGCAATGACTTTCAAATCACACCAGCCAGTATTTTATTCATAATAGAACAGAGAAAACATAGCAAATGTTGAAACTGAGAAATTTTACAATTTTATCCATAAAATGAGCTCATTTCAAATTTTATGGCTGCTACATGTCTTTAAAAAGTTGGAACAGGGGTCTGTTTACCATGGTGTAGCATCCCCTTTTCTTTTTAACACAGAGTGGAGGCGTCTGGGCATTGAGGAGACAAGTTTCTTGAGTTTAGCCACTGGAATTTGATCTCACTTTTGTTTAATACAGGCTTCCAGCTGCTGGAGAGTTCTGGGTCTCCTTTGACAGACTTTTTGTTTAATTACGCACCAATACGTTCTCAATCGGTGAAAAATCAGGACTGCAGGCAGGTCAGTTCAGCACAAGGACTCCTCTACTACAAAGCCATGCTGTTGTAATAGCTGCAGTATGTGGTTTTGCATAGTCCTGCTGAAATACACAAGGCCTTCCCTGGAATTGATGTCCTCTGGAGAGGAGCATATGTTGCCTAAAACCTTTATATTCCTATCAGCATTCATGTTGCTTTTTAAAACATGCAAGTGTCCCACACCACATGCACTAATGCATCCACATACCGTCTGAGATGTTGGCTTTTGAACTGAATGCTGATAAAAGGAGGGGTGGTCTTTCTCCTCTTTAGCCTGGAGGACACGACGCCCATGATTTCCAACAAGAATGTCAAATTTGGACTCGTCTGACCACAGGCCACTTTGCTACAGTCCATTTCAAATGAGCCTTGGCCCACAGAACACGCCGGCGCTTCTGGATCATGCTCAACAATGGCTTCCTTTTAGGACAATAGAGTTTTAGGTGGCATCTGTGGATGGCACGGCGGACTGTGTTTACAGACAGTGGTTTCTTCAAGTATTCCTGGGCTCATTTAGTCATGTCAATGACAGTGACATCTGAGGGCCCGAAGATCACAGGCATCCAGTGAAGGTCTTCGGCCTTGTCCCTTACGCTGAGATTTTTCCAGTTTCTCTGAATTTTTTGATGATGTTGTGCACTGTCGATGATGAGACCTTCAAAGCCTTTGCAATTTGACGTTGAGGAACATTGTTTTTAAAGTATTCCACAATTTTTTTACCCAAGCCTTCACAGGTTAGAGAGCTTCTGGCCATCTTTACTTCTAAGAGACTCAGCCATTCTAAGACATCCCTTTTATAGCCAATCATGTTACACACCTGATGCCTGTTAAAATTAATTACTTGCTAAATGTTCTTTCAGCTGATTCTCTTATACTGTATATTACTGGCTTTTTCAGCCCTTTTTGCCCGTGTCCCAACTTTTTTGAAACCTGTTGCAGCCAGAAAATTTGAAATAAGCTCATTTTGTGGATAAAAATGTCTCAGTTTCAACTTTTGAAATGTTATCTACGTTCTGCTGCAAATAACATGTGATCTGAAAGTCATTGCATTTTGATTTTATTCACAATTTACACTTTGTCCCAACTATTTCTGAATTGGGGTTGTATTTGGGCTGGAATAATCCCAATCATTATATCATTCATCTGACATAACTTTGGGACTGAGCGAATGGACACTGAGCACCACCGAGCCTTTAAGCAGAGAACGAATACACTGACAGTAAAACAGGTTCCTGAGCTGTAACCCTGCTCATGTCGGACATTAAAATGGCACAAAGGGTTTTCCTATTTGGCTAAACTATAAATGGCGGGGAAATTTCAAAGTGTTCTCAGGTCTCCTTTGTAAATGAAAGACACAAAAAGTGGTTCCACTCACCATGGCAACAAGCCCCGAAGGACCAATGTTCATGTAAATTCTCATTTAGATGGCATGTCACTCAGAATAATACCTCCCTCCTCCACCAGTAGCAACCACCATCACCACTAAACCTCTCCAACCTCAAGCATACGTGATAAGAGACACCAGGGAGCGATTTGCACAAATCATGGAACAGTAGTTACATCGGTTTGTGGGCGGATTGGCAATGCGGTCAGAGTATTTACACATTCTCGTGATAACACCAGCAGATTGAATATGTTTAGTATATTTGTTGTTAATAATTACAGTACATGCCCTCACAAACCAGCACTTGATAAAACACACTTGTTGAAAAATGGAAAATGGCCTCCCGGGCTGTATTAATGAGTCAGATTAATAATTACCTGCGCAGCAACAAATCAAGAGGCTTTTTTTGAAGTTAATTTTCCTATAGGAATTTCTAATTAACAGAAAATGTCATGCTTCTGTGCTAAAGGCAATGGCAGAATATGCTGTATACTAATTACTAATCGACATTCCGCCCATAAACCGACCATCATATCAAGATTGTGGGGTCATGGGATTCTAACAATGTTGCCATTTTGATGGATTATGTCACAACTAACTAACTAACTAACTAGTTTTCATCCTGAAAATCTGTAGGTCTAACTGAGTGATGAGTTCATATTGGCAAGGCAGTGTTGATCTTGTGAATAATGTCTCTTGCCAAGGTCCTGCTGGTCTCCAACAACCCCTGTGATCCACACTTGCAATAGTCAGGTTCGATAATGGATGGACAGACAAATGAATAAATGAATAAAACACAGAACTGCCTTTGGATGATGGGATATTGACACAGGCTTGTTATAGTCATTTCAGCCATCCACTGTAATTACTGATATTCGCCCTTTCAAGTGTCTTCGGCTGATTGTGGAGAGAAGATAATCAGTGTCGGAGATTAGGGCCTGATTGCTTCCTCTTCCTCTCCGATGTTAAATGCCTGTTTTTTTACCCACCTTTTCGAAAACATCGGCCGTGGAATGTGGAAGTGGTAATTAGCAGTTGTGGGGCTTGTGCGCCCAGATATAATTTCTAACTTGCCTCAAGTGCAGCGTGAACTCAACTCAAAGTCCCAGATTGAGACGAGAGAATACCAGTAATAATACTGATCCGACAAATGATTTATGAATAAATGCTTCACATTTTGAATTATAATTTAATTGGAATATTCTGGGATTTCGTGATTCAGTTTGAAGGACATGCTTGAAACCTATGGTTTGAATTTACCTTACAGTGGCTTATTTACCGGACGACTGATCGCTGAAAATGGAACACAGGTTCAGGTAGACCATTACTTTTGAAATTTAATTATGACTGTTAAATATAGAGTTAGTTCTTGTAAGTGCATTTTTGGAAATCAGGTTGGGTTCAGTTAAAAAAAAAAAAAAAACGGGGTCCTGTAAAAAACAAACCCAAACCATATAAAAACGTTATTCGATTCTTCCAGAAAAAAAGATTTCTATTGGTTGTCACACACACAAAGCTTCATGGCGTGGCTCTGTGGCTCACTGCGACTGACCGGACTGCCTGAAAGCGTTGTTGATGAGAGTTCTAAATGAAATCGATTTCTCCATCAAGGATTCACTTTCCCTGGATCAGACTGGGAATTTACAGCGGAACTTTCACAGCAATAAGCGCCTCAATTTATCGAGGGTATTTTATGTCTGCTGCAAGGCCTGGAACTTTCCGGGCAGGTGAAATCCTTTGTAATTGTAATCTATGACTGCAGACATCAGAAAATGGCAGTGGATATGAAACTGACTTTTCCTTCTCTCTCATAGAATTAAGTCACAAAACTGCTCTGCATGCAATGAAAGAAAATAAAATTCACACACAATAATTTCTTACTTCAGTGACTCATTTTGGGGAGATAAAAATATCATTCCAATATTTTGGACACTTCTCAGGAATGGTGCATATAATTCAGAAAAAGGGGGTTATTTCTACAGAGGAATGTGTGTAAGCTTTATTTCATAATGCGATTTTAAGAGTTTAAAAGGAAAATCATCACCCAATAATAAACATCTTACTTTTTTACTGCTTGTTTGCCTTTTGTATTGAGCCAAACATGGCTCCAGCATTTGTAAAATAGATATCCTTTAGCCAAACTGAAACTGATTGTAAACATTACTGGTGTGCTGCACTGACGACGCTGATGAGCGCAGTCACAAATTGCTTACATGACCACCTCAGAGTTAAATCTTAGCTCAGTTATTTTGATCCAGAGTTTGTGGAACAAAGAGCTCATTCCTATCAATTATCTTGCACTTTGTCCTTTTCCCTGCATCTAACCGGAACATCAATGAATGTCTACCATCATGAATGAAGTGTCCATCCAATGAGCATTCAAGGGATTGGGAAGTTGAGATTTGGAGTTTCCTGAAGATATGTTGACCAAAGGAACCCAAAAGAGTCCACTGTGTATTTTTTTCTTCCTCAGAATTGGTGATTTTTCTTGTGATTAATACTTTCTTTAATACTCAAGTTTCCTGAGAGCTAGTGTGGATGGCCGAAGGAGGGCCTGGGCGGGGACTTGAACCTCCAGACTCCCAGTTAAAAGTCATGCGCGCTGACCACATCGCCAAAGAGCCAGGCTCATTGGCAAGGTAGCCAGAGCGCGTACTTATTAGGAGACACTTCCAGTGACAGGACCCCTCTACTGTCATACTAGCTCAAGTCAACACATTCTCATCCAAACTCGCCTTATAGTGACGCTACCTGACCAAGCGTTGATATACGATGCAAAAGAAAGCTTTTGGCGTCCTTATTTAATGCTTAGGGTTAGGGCTGAGGTTGAGGGTTAGGGGTTAGGTGGTAGGGCTTGTTTTCAACTGGCTTCAAATAAAGGTGCCAAAAGCCTCCTTTTGCTTTGTATATTGACACTTGGTCAGGTAACGTCCCTATCAGACGCGTCAGGATGAGACTGGGCTCCTCAAGCCTAGGTTTGCTGTTTTGTCTGTCTATAAGTCAGTCTATGCATTGTCTGTGTTGAGAATAGGGAATTACCCAGAATCATTTGGGTATCACGTCACGAAAACGAGGCTACTGTATGCACGAGGTGAAATTACGCAACTAAGTTGACTGACTGAGTTTTGTTCTTGAGTTCTCCATCTAGGTCAAGGAGAGCCCGAATGAATGCCTCGTTGGAATCTAGTTATTTTATACATCAGAGGGTCTCAAACTCTTGTGCTGGAGGGCCGGAGTGTTTATGTGTTTTTAGTTTACTTGCCTTATGGGTCGATAAGCTATTGTCGTGGTGTGGCGTCCGTCATCCGGAACATTTTTTATCTTTTTTTCGGCCGGGTGAATTTTTGTGTAAATTTGCCATAAGATACTACTAGGCCATATCTCTAGACATTTTATTATTATTTTTTGGATCATTTTATGAGCCCTTGAAATTTTGGCCATAATGTTAAAGATAGGACTGAGAAATTTAAAAAAAATTATTTCTCAGAAACCGCGTGATAAATTTTTTTCTAAATCAACTTCCCTTGGTACCATTGTGCGTATACTGTACTTGGTACAGTGCGAGCGCCATTTTGATTGAATCAACGGAAGTGGGTCTAGTGGGGGCGCTGTGCTTTACGAATAATCAAGATCGCCTGTGAACTTTTATTTGGTGACATTCAACTTGACTTGGTGACCTTTGAAGGTCAAACTTGACGTAATACAATTACAATGACTTGTATTTCCAAAACAATCACAGATGGAGTCTAGGTTTGTATTTGAGATGTAAAAGAAGTCATATATGACCTTTCATTTGGTGACCTTCATGTTGACCTTCGAAGGTCAAATGTGACCTAGGGAAGATTCAGTGACTTGTATCACTAAAATGGTCACAGATGGAGCCTGGGTTTGTGTTAACGACATCTGAGAAGTCACATATGAACTATCATTTGGTGACATTCAACTTGACTGTCAGTGACCTAAGAGGTTCAAACTCGTCGGTGAAATTACAATGACTTCGATCACCAAAATGGTCACAGATTGAACCAAGGTTTGTGTAGAGACATTTAGAAAGTCGTATATGAATCCATTTACTGAACTATGCTTTACCTTCTGTGACCTTTAAAGTTGTTGACATATTGAATTTTCAATTACTTGCATCACCAAAAGTGATTCAGAGCTTAGGATTATATTTAGGTTTTGGCATTGACCTTGGCATTGATTTTTAATGATTTGAATGTCAAACTTCACATGAAATTGGCATAACTTGTATTATCACTAAGATTACTTGCCAGTAAGCTACAGGACCCTTGCTCCTATTTTTGGATTTTGGGAACCCACCAACTGTGACAGCTGTCATTTGAAAGATAATGCTTGTTAAGCAATATTCATGCACATTTGATTGGTTATTGTCCATTTCTGACGGTGATTGCGGAGATGATGACAAGATGTGTGTAGATGTCGCATGATAAAATGTGAAAACTACATCATAACAACTGCTAGAGGGATTTCAGCCGTCTGTACACAAAACGCTGCTCAGAATTGTCAATGAGACAGATGGCACGAGGCGAGATCACCTTGGGGAATTTCATCTCCATCGAAATGGCGAAACTCATAAGCGGAAACTCTGATGACAGTTACAACGGGCTCGGCGAAATTAACTGCCTTCCTTTGTGGGTTCTTTTTTTGTTTCTTCTAAACGCAACCATTATTGCTTCCTCTATATTAAATTTCTCTCTCATCTGTGGATTTGTGAGTGAAGTGTTTAGCCAGTATGTACGTGTGTTTGTGGGCAGCAGGAAGAAAAGGAACCCGGAGATTTGCATTTCATTCGAGAATGCGTCTGGGGATATGAGGTCTGTAGGAAGCACTTCGAAGGCCTCCACAAAGATGCAACAAAGACGGCAATACCAGAGCGGTCTTACAGCGCCAACCTTTGCAAAACAGCACCCTGCTGATTTAGGCTGAGCTCATAAGTGCGCACCTCACAATATCTCTCGCTTTTTCTTTGTTCGACTGTGTTTTGCTCCGACTTGTGGGAACCAGATGAACTGAAAAGTCACACTGAGAGGCAGAAATTAGATGCGTATCAAGTGATATTTAAAAAAAAATTGTTTTTCGGTGCTTGATCATCTTCCAGTCCTCTGACTTCTTAAGTCAGCAACGGGTCAGTAGTTCTTCGAAGAACCAGTGAGCCATTAAGTCAAATGAGCATTGATTTCATGTCATACAGGGTGAAAAAAAGAGAAAAAACTGAGGAGAAATTGGAGAGCAGCTGAATACATGGGGGTCGGAGAGCTATTGAATATCTTTCGCCTCTACACAGGGTGCGCATGACTAACAAACAGCAAGCATCAGCTCTGACAGGGAAAACAAACAGACCAACTCAGCGGACTGTTCAATAAGCTTCTCCAGACAGCGTAGAGGTATGCTTGCAATCCGCGGAACAGCAGCAAAAATATTCAAACCCAAGAGTATTTCCATAATCCATAATGGATGTATAAACATTACTTCCTCCCCCCCCCCCCCCCCCCCCAATTCACGGCATCTTAAAGGATTAAGGTTCCTCAGCCCTCTGTGAAGCAGTGGGAACCTAATTGTGGTTGCCATGCCAGCCATATGTGAATCCGGTCGTTATACCCCTTTACAAGCTGCCTGAGCACCATGGCTAATACAGCTAATAAGCACAAAGCAGCCTGGCACATAGATGTAACGAACAACGCAGTCAGCACTTCAAATAGCCCCTCATAAAAAGCCTGACAGTCAATCAATGGATTCAATGTTGCGTTCCAAGCAAATCAATTTTTAGTACAATTGTTCTAAAGGTGCAGCACACATAAACAGTTATGTTTTTCTTCTTCAGAGAGGCATTCGGATGGCTAATGCATGTTTTCGCCGCCATACAAACATCGCAACTTGCTTCAGCTTACTCCTTTGGCTTTTCAGGGTTACATTGCGTGTCTCGCAGTATTCAAAGTAATTTTCCAACCTGTGAGGTGTTAAAACCTCCTTATGCTTGTGCATGACTGCCAATCGTGGTCGTTGTTGCAGCCCTACCATGGGAATTGCGTACAGAAACAACACACTAATGCAATTCTCATCTTAAATTGCATTTTAGAACACCATTCACTTTTTCAATAGGCACTGCTCAATTCTCAATTCCAATGCAGTCACTGTACAATCAAATTTTACTTCACAACACATCTGGGAAGCTAAGGCAGATTGTAGCCCTATATCCCTGACAACATTAAAGACAAAACTCAGAATAAATGGAGCAAGAGCAACTTTCTGTGGGAAGTTAATTGCAATTTTCTTATCGTGTACAGCAAATGCGTGTTCCACATTTGCATGTGTTTCATGGCCTGTTCTTAATGAAATGGGACTCTCAGTGTGTTTACTGAGACTCTAAGTGAGTGAAGCAGTTAGATCCCAAAGACATGGTAAAAGCTAACATGAATGCTTCAGACAATTGCAAGTCTGAGGACAAGTTTTTGTATGAGCTTTGTCACGGAACATATTGCAGATTTTAGCCTGCGGTGGATTCATCAAGAAATCAGCCATCTTGGTTAGAATGCTATCTATAAGTTTTCCCTATTTTTTGGAGGCATATTGAGTGGAAGGATTTATACTTATTAAAAATGACTCGAATTTATTCCTCAGTGGCCACCCTTTTTACTCATGCTCAATTATAACCACTGATTAAAACTCAATGGAACTTTAAACATGAGATTAAGCACCACATTACCAAAGTACCTGCTCCATGTAAACAGCAATGTGATTCAAATGAAAGCCATAACATGCTACAGCAGCACACAGTGCACTCAGCTGGGCAACATTAGGAAAACCCGAGTGACATTTTGGTCGTAATCCTGAGTCATGACATTAGTGAATTGCCACTGACGTACTCCGAAGCCTTGAGGTGGATAAACATGTCTCATATACACATCTTCCAATCACAATGACTACTGACAAATGGAGTCAATCCAAATGATCTCCTGTTCCTGCACTTGCTGATGGGAACAGGGAAAAATGCATTTTCTTTCCTTCGCAATCAGCTGTGATTTAAGAGTTTCCCCAGGGCACTTAGCAGTTCAAAGGGGCTAATGAGCAACTTTCCCTATTCACACCATCCAGAGCAAAAGGGATAATAATCTTAAAAGTGAAATTAATAACAGTAATTATGAGGAGAGGAATGATTGAGTATCAGAGCCCAGGCTGCGTTTCATCTTTTCGAGGTTATTTGTTACGCATTCGGTTCCTCGGGTAAAGGGCACTTTGCAAAAAGAAAAGGCTACACATAATAGCATGCACCGAAAGTTAGCAGCAAGTGGACCTCTCTCATTTAAAAATCATTCACACTGCACTCAGACAACATAACCTCTAAATCTTCAATGACAGTTTTTTCTAACTGCTTGTTTTTTTTTTTTTTACCAAATTCGGAGCCACAGTTCCAGCAGGCCCGGTGTATTTCATTCCCAGATGAGATTGTTACACCAGCATTAGCTTGTTCAGTTAAGATGATTCAGATAAGTTTATGACCTTGTTACTTTACTGGTGAATGGGGAACATTCCACAGTGATGCATTGCCATACTGTCCCAAACCACACATTGGGAAAGTTAAAAAAAAAAAAAAACAGAGCTTTGCTACAATTGGTCAGTTTTAGCACAGCTGCATTCCACTTCATGTGACATCCAGGTACATATCCCCCTGTTTCATATCCCCCAACGTCAACTCTGAGCTTCTCACGAAAGCCCCCAACGCCCCCCCCCCCCCCCCCTCCCCTTCCGACACACCCAAATACACACACACACACACACACACACACACACACTGATATTCTCAGCCAGTGCAGTATGGTACGTGCTCCTCCTCATCTGCATTTTTAATGTGAAGTCAACACTGCATGCCTCGCAATTAGGTCAGGCTCTGATTGGAATTAGCATGGAGGAGGGTGGCAATCAAGGACTCTGTGTGCTAATTAGCTGCCTTCTCATGCCCTTCCCGATCACAGTACAACCTCACACACACACGCACACACACACACACACACACACACAGGAGGGAGCAGAGTCGAGTGTGGTAAAGCCATTATAAAATATGAATATAAGTCTGTGTTAGACTTCAACAGATTAGTAGATTTCAGAAAACTCAACATACACTGATGAAAATTCCTGCTGGTAAAAAACTTCTAATGATAATTGAATACAAGCTCCTATACCATACACTAATAATGAAATATGCGTTTCACATTAATGCAAAGTTTGGTAGTTTATTCTCATTGATCTGCTGGAGTGTTATTAAATTTTAAACCTCAGGTGGGCCTTCCAATTCAGTGTAACATGCAAGGATTTCTGCATTAACAAAAAGAACCCTGTGTACATTGATGGGAACACAAGTGGATCAACTCAGAATAATACTTTGGTCCAGCAACAATTGGAGGGGGCATATTTGGAAATGAAACCTCCAAACCCAGTTTCTAAAACATGAAACAACACTGCCACCCACATTTTGCCCCATCTCCAAAGTCTTACATTTCTGTATACATACTTACGATTTACTCAACGTGCCAACTTCACTGGTTTTGGGTTTTGTAGATTTTTCTTGTGATTAATAATTTCTTTATTACTCAAGTTTCCAGAAAGCTAGTGTAGCAGGCCGAAGGAGGGCTTGGGCAGGGACTTGAAGCGCCCTCCATAATTATTGGCACCCCTGGTTAAGATGTGTTAAATAAATTCAGTTTTTATTGCAGAAGCATACTCTCACATTGAAAATTGTAGAGAAATGTAACCTTCAACTCAAGTGAATTTTTAGGGGGAAAAAAAATCCCTGACTAAGAAATAATTATTTTTCATATAATCACCTGTTCCTCAATCATTGGCACGCCTAACAATTCCTTGGAATTAAATGTAATTGAAGTATTTCTGTCATTTCTACAGTAGTTTACAAAGTTGATCAGAGTATCTAGGAAAACTTAATTAGTAATTCATCACTTCCTGTTTCCCTGGGGTATAAATATGATGTGACACAGAGGCAATTTCTCTTATCTACTCTTCAACATGGGAAAGACAAAGGAACACATCATTCAAGTAAGGCAGATGTGTGTCGACCTTCACAAGTCAGGCAATGGCTACAAAAAAATAGCCACTCGCCTGCACCTGCCAATATCTACTGTCAGAGGAATCATTAAGAAGTTTAAAACAACTGGAACAGTGGTAAACAAGCCTGGACGATGACGCAAGGTTATTTTGCCACCACGCACAGTGAGGATGATGGTAAGAGAAATAAAAAGCTCTCCAAAACTCACTGTTAAAAAATTGTAACAAATGGTAGCATCTCGGGGTCACAAAGTCTCCAAAACAACCATCAGGCACTATCAACATGCCAACAAGCTGTTTGGGAGGCATGCACAGAAAAAACCTTTTCACACTCACAATCATAAACGCAAACGTCTGGAGTTCGCTAAGCGGTACTGAGACTTCAACTGGGACCGTGTGCTTAAGTCAGATGAGACCATGATAGAGTTTTTTGGCAACAAACACTCTAAGTGGGTCTGGTGTAACACAAAAGATGAGTATGCAGAAAAGCACCTCATGCCCACTGTGAAGTATGGGGGAGGGCCTGTTTCTCTTCCAGAGGCCCTGCGAACCTTGTTAGGGTGCTTGGCGTCATGAATGCTTTGAAATACCAGGACATTTTAAGTCAAAATCTGGTGGCCTCTGCCTGAAAGCTGAAGATGGGTCATCACTGGGTCTTTCAGCAAGATAATGACCCTAAACATGTGGCCAAACCTACACAGAAATGGTTCACCAGACACAGAATCAAGCTCCTCGCATGGCCATCTCAGTCCCCAGACCTCAACCCCATTGAAAACTTGTGGAGTGAGCTGAAGAGGAGAGTGCAGAGGAGAGGACCCAGGTCGCTGGATGATTTCGAGAGACTGTGCAAAGAGGAATGGTCGAAGATCCCTCTTTCTGTATTCTCCCATCTTGTGAAACATTATAAGAGAAGATGAGGTGCTGTTTTGTTGGCAAAAGGGGGTTCGTAATGTGGGATTTTTTTCCCACTGAATAAATGCACTTGAATTTAAGGTTGGATTTTCCTCTTTATTTCATTGTGGTCCTATATTATTTCGAAAAAAAAACTGAATTTATTAGAAGCTAAAGAACACATTTTAACTAGGGGTGCCAATAATTATGGAAGGCACTGTAGTTTTGTCTGAATTAAATTCTTCATCAATTGTTCTGCATTACTAATGGAAGAACTATTTGATAGTGACCTGCAGACCTCCTGAGTGCGGAACACTCATTTGCTCATTTTGCCATGCAGACTATATTCACACTAGTGCATTTTCATTTTAAAATTGTGTTTTAAAAATAAAAAAAAACTTCCCCCACTAAAACACAATCCTGAAGTGTTCAAAAAACACATTAGACGTGCTTTCAAAAACCTCAAATTTAGGGATTCAAAACCCCCAAAGTGGAGTGGATGCTCGGCGAAGGCCTGGCAACGGTTTGAAATCGAAAACTTATTTGACACAAGACGGAGCAGAAGTCCAGCGCAGACAAAGATCCAGTTCACCAGTTTTATTAGAAATCGTGGTCAAGCAATGCAGGTCAGTAACAGGCAGTAAGAATTTAATACAGATGGGGAATCCAAAATAGTTAAAAAAAGAACAGTTCAAACGTCAAAACCGGGAAGTAGATTTGCCAAAGACAATTGAAGCACTGATTACTAAAACCCCACAAGTCACGATTTGATAGTTTTGAGAAAATCAAGGAAAACAGTTTAATTCATGAGAAAGTGTACAGTGTTTCAGTATGATATGCAGTGTTAAGGTGATCTACCACTGGATTCAGAGAACCCTACTTGATTATATATTCTTTTCCTTAAAAGGAATAATGGACAAAAAAAAATTGGACTTCTGGGGTTCTAAGCACATATGGTTGGACTTGTGGGGTTTTAACCCCATATTTAGGGTTATTGGCCTTACATTACGTGACAACCCTGAAACAAAATGTTACCATTTACTATAAAATAAATAAATACCCTGCACTGTGACAAAAACTTGTCTATTATTAACACTTTAATTGGTACATAATTGGGTCTAGTGTTTGATATGCGATACCTTTAACTGCCAATAACGCAGAACTTGGAACATGACTTGTGGTTTTTTAGTACCCCAAAGATGGCCCTTGTCAAATGTGATAAGGCAACGGTCTTAACTCAATTTCACCAAAAGTGTGACTTATGGGGTTTTAGTAATAGGTGCTTCAATTCATAAGGTGTAGCGGGAAACTGAAAAAGTCCGACAGATAAACAAACATGGAAAATCAAACAGATGAAGGTAACAACACAGAATTGCAATCCTAAAACCAAACCCAAACTGATCCCAGGAAATCTCTCGAAGCGTTTGGGGGTGGAGAGCAAATGGTCCATACTCACAGCTCTGTGAGTGTGAGCCTAAGCTTGTGCAGTGAGCTCTGAAACGGCAAGGCTTTCGCTAGTATCTGTCACATTGCCATGGCCACAAGCGGTGACAGCAAGGACACCGCTCAGTGTCAATTCGGAACTCATAAATCGGGTTTGGGTCAAAATGTCATGGGGCTCATGGCCTTCGCGCGACTCTTCGGATTTTTCTCGGCTGGCGAGGAGTTCAGTTGTCCTCCTCCCGAATGAGATATAACACTGTTCACTACTCCATGAAACCCACCAAACAGCCACGGGTAAAGCAGCAGTCACACCTTGCTGGATAGCATTAACGGACGTCTGACAGTGAGTAACGTTTTTAATCCGTCCGTATCTGTTCGCATGCATGTCTTGTCTGTTTCTCATTCAGTGAATGCATCCCTTATCAGGCGGGGTCCGTTCAATCCGGCGGAAAGTTCTGAGCATTCTGCGCCTCGAGCTGCAGTGGAAATGACTTTCACCACTCGATAATTTGCTTTTGCAAAGTTTCTACCCCTCGGATGTCCGTTAATGCTATCCGGCAAGGTGTGACTGCTTCATAAGCAGGAAACAGAACGCAAGTGGGAGCAGAGATGGGGAGTCCAGTGATCGGAAAGTTAAAAGGCCGGTCATTTGCTCATATACTAATAATGTACCTTTGTTCTTTGTTATGGACCTGGGAATTTTACCCAGCAGCTTTGGCAGAAAATATTTCTATTTGAACCCAAGATTCCCCAAAATATATATATTAAAAAATTGTATATTCTGTTATTTGTCTGAGTTAGTGCCCAAGAAATTTGAAATAATATTCCATTTATATTACCTCTACAATGGTAGATTAAGCAATGCAATTTTTTTATGAATAATGTGTTTTATATAAATCCAATTCAATGAAAATACAGGAGTGATATATTAATATACAGAGTTAAATAAAATTGGATAAATAAAGTCAATGCAATGGAGGTGAAATAAAATAATAAACTGTTGATATGCATGGCTGTGAACTTACATTCTCAGTAATTCATTTTTTTCCCCCATTATATTATGAAGAGACAAGACAACTCACAACAAAATAACTATATTTTCACTGAAGGAGCTACTGATTATGAAATACATCATGCTGTCAGTCCTCTTTCATAAAAGAATAAACTGGTTCTATAAGACATAAACTGAACACAGAGGTCAAGGAAGGAACTAATTTGATTCTACTTCTTAAACTATGGAAGTTTAGATACAATGCAGGGATTGGCTAAAGGAGAAATAAGTCAGGGACTCATTCCAATTCTGTTGAGTTATTGAGCCCCATAAAATAGATTATTTGAAGGTGGCAGCCATATTTTCTATGACCTTCACCTGCCTGGCAACTGAGACTGGATAAATTAACCGAGGTTCCAATGAACCGACGGCGTGGAAATTTCAGACGCTTTATATAAAGATGCCCAGTAAAGCATGAGCAAAGTAGCTCTCAGGACAAAGTCAGATTGGCTTATTTTGTGGCTGCAGTGAGCTGATAAAATAATGAAATGCGCACCATAATGGCTTGATTAATTTCCTTATCATGCAAAGCAGAGAGCGTGGCTACAGCAAAGTACACTGCATACGTGCGCCACTCATCACTGAAATTAAAGGCAGCCCACTCTCTGCAATCACCTCCGTCCAAACAAAACAAATTAGCTCCTTCCCTCAGACCCACGCTCTCAGTCACCGATTATAATTACGAAAAGGACTCTGCACCTGGTGCTGTTCGCGCCGCGAAGAGCTGAAACCCACTGGGAGCTGGATCGGACTCCAGCTGACCTGAGTTCACACTCAGTTCAAGGAAAATAGATCCCAAAATCAATGGAAAACACTTAGAAGTTATTACCAGTTCCGTGGTAAAAGCCAGGGCTTATTAACGTGAATTACTCAAGCTCCTGGGCCATTGCGTGACTTCTCTATCCACAGTCTGGATACAGCCCTGCCCAGATCAAGCAAAATATAGAGTAAATGAGTGAATAGTCACTTTTGGACCATCACGATGATGACTGCACTCAAAGTCAGGACTGCTGACTGTGTGTGGTGCTCTCATACTGTTTTGGAAACTCACCCACTTAATTGGGACACGGACTCTTCCAGAAAGGTCAGCGCTGGGCTTCGGGCGAAGACAGACTCCGCTAGAACTGCAGAGTGGGCTTGTGTGGGTTTAATAGGATCAATAGGCTGTAGAAAACATTTTTCAACCCCTGGCTCTCCATGTTTCTGCTCAGACACCTACATGTTCTCCTGACAGACTAAGATCCTTTACCTCCACAACACCCCCCCCAACCCATCACGCCGAGTCTTTCTGGCTGTAAATATTTCTGTGAAAGCCTCACTTTTGGACAAAAAAGGAACCATAGTTCATACATTATGATACATCCATTCAGTGCAGGCATTCAATACCCAACAACAGCCATAACTAGCAAAAATGGCCATTAAAGCATTGCCACAGTGTACTGACGTTTGGGTTTGTTGTTATAGCACATCAACAAATGCCTTTTAGGTTTGAAATTAGAAATAATGGTATGATTCCTTCCCCTTTTGCCCCTCTGAAAGCACAGCCAATCGGTGTCACAGGGCTTCCTGCTCGGGAGGAAGTGTGAAATAACCTCATTGCGATGCCGCCTCAGTCGCGCTGCTCCACTTTCTTGTTTTTGGACGGCAAAGTGGCGCAGCACTGAGATTTCATAAAGCATGCCCAGAAGAAGTTGCACTGGAAAAAATGCATTATACTTAAATCAGAGCAACTCCTCTGCTGCCGGATCTGATGAATGCGCTCTGGCCCGTTCCTTGTGAGCAAATAAACAGGTACTGAAAACAATCGCTGCAGGACATTGTTTTGTGAGCTTCCCAGAATGGCACAATAACAAAGGGATGTTGGTGAGCAGGGGGTTTCATGTGGGGGGAGGAGGATGAGTCCAACGGCCTTGACTTACAAAGGTGTTCAAACAATATTATAGCGCAGTATTTCCTGAGCCCCTCTCCTCTTAAACCCCTGAGGCTGCTGGGTAATGCGTGGATCATTTGAATCACCTGTGCTGGAGCGAGGAGAGATCTGAAACATGTAGGGCAAGTGATACTCCAGGAATGGATTAGGAAACACTGTAATCATTAATAACACTTTATTCTCTGCTACTGAAGTTGACGTTATGAGGGCAGTGCGTCGTTGGGTTCCGGTGTTATGGTCAGAGTCATAACGCAGGGATAGAATGAACTGGGATGGATGGGATTCAAAATGGTGGCCAGTGATAACGCACCTGCCAATGGCTGGCTTCAGCATGGGCATGATTGTGTTAACACAGCTGTCGGGCTGCTTGTCTTCCAAAAGACGCACAGTACAGAGGCTAATACCCCCTCAGCCTCCATTGTCCTTCCCTTTTCTCCCAGTCCCATTCAATTAGATCTCTTTTGTTTCCTAGAAATTAGCTCTTAAATTAAAGGGTTTATCTGATCAATGTCCTCGTGCGATGCGATGTGTGACTTTTGGGAATCTAATCGATTTTATGTCAAAGGACTGTAAAGCAGATTCATACAGTTATAGCTTACAAACTGTGAGCACACAACCAGTGTCAGCAATAATGTTTAAAGACTTCCATTGGCATTAAAGACCAGATTTACTTTTGGTCAAGAGACTGAACGAATTGTGGAAAGGCCTGAAAAACAATTGAGAGGCATTTACATTGCAGGTGCACCATACAAAGCTGACTGAGCATCATTATTCACTGATGTCACAACAAACCATCCATGATGTATATTATACGAAAAGTTCATATTAAAGTTTAAGTGTAGCGTGTAAGAGGGATGCAACGTGGAGAGGTCTGTGTTTCTGTTCATGCATTGAGAGGACTGTGCAAGCATATGTGTGTGTGTGCGTGTTTGTGTGTGTGTGAACTTGTATGTGCTATGTGTTCATGGTGAATCAACCAGAGCTAATGTAACTCAGAATACACACTGCCTGATGCCTATGGGGATCACATATGCTCTGTATGTCTGTTTATTTTGATGACATACCGGCCATATCTCGGTTCTAGCTAAAGCCAAACTCCCATCAGTCTGAAACGTGATGAAGCCTGTAGTAATTGCTGGTTAATCCCCTCACAAGCGCCACAAACAAAGATGTTAGTTTTTTTTTTTTTGAATGACTCAAAAACAAAATTACATAATTTTCTTTGAATTAAATGATTTAATTTTCAGCTAAAGTCGATCCGTTGATTTATTCATTGTTCTAAGCAGTGGAGGCCACAGTCTAGTAATAAAGCGTGACTATTAACCAATCATGTTGCCCACCGAGAGGTGATTTTGAGATGGAGCACCTGCTATCTTTTCACCATCGCAGTCTCAAACAGTAAACGGTAAAACAGACGAACATTCAAATATCCTGACCTTAATGCTCAACGATATAGGATTTTAAGAATTTATCAGATTCATCCATAATTCACATAGAGCGGATGCTAAAATGAAATACAGTAGAACAGCATGTGCATGGAAAAGGTCAAACAGTGAACACAACAGAAGATGCCATTGAGCCACATTGAAAAGGCCTCATTCGCATTTCCAGGAGCAGCTCACTCGCCGTCCCGAAAAATCCTGGCATCACAAATATCAGGAGGAGCATTGGTATCGTGAGGTCAACCAAAAGGCAAATAGGAGGTTAAAAACTGGAGTTCAGTCTGGAGGATGAGCATTATAAACCCTCGGCTAGTGTCCGCATGGCTGTAGGCTGCTCCACGAGACGGTAATTAGCTGCTGCCAAGATCAGAGGCGAGAGAAGAGCTCCCAGGAGGATACGCAGAGACCTGGCTCTTTGTTTCAGGAGCCATACAGAACTGAACGCTGCATGAGCTTCTGTTGCTCTCCTAAACGGATGCCTCCCCTTCCCGCAGACGCTCTCTAAATTCCATTACAGCCACAAGCCGCCATGAATTACAAGCCATTTTATATCATTTTGCCAGCTCCAATCAGGGACTGTTCGTAATCAGCGGGAGGCAAGTGATGCTGGCCCAGCTTCCATTCGGCAGGGAGTCACACTAGTGTTCCAAGGCAAGGAGAATGGATGTTTCCCTCAAAAGACGCTATTTTTCAACCACCTTTGGAGCCAATGGTACACGTGATAGGCACTGATGCAGAAATAGTTGACAATGCTGAATGATAATAGAACCTGATTGCTCTTGGCATCTGATCCATATTTTTACTGTAGTGACTTAAATCGTTAAAACAATGACAACAGAATGCCTCAAAGCGATCGCTCCACCATTGTAGTGCAAGGATTTATTTTTTTTTTATTTTTGCATTTATCACGAAAAGGAATCATCCCCTGTGCAATATTAAATCACCACCATCTAATTCAACCCATAAAGCTTCGTAAGTCACAAAATAAATTATCAGATGTGTGAAATATTTGCTTTTAAAGTCATAATTTAACCAATTATCTATGTACGTACGCTTTAATGAGAAGCTCTTAAAAGGTGTTCCTTTTTGCTATCAAAGCTAAATGCACATTGTTAAAGAACAGGGCCTGATCTCAAAATAGCTGTGGCTAATTTTGAAGATTTGGAAAGGAGGATGTTATGCTGGGCGTATGGAGTTCAGGGTGCGGCATGAGTGACGCTCGGGCGCAACAATACCCCGCAACAAAATGAAAAAAAGAGAGAAAGACTTGGCTTTTGATATGTGCGGGTGGTGCATTGGTGGATATTGTGCCTAATTTATCTCACAGCATGTTGCCTTTCTGCGGAAGGAGAAGGAAATAAATGGCAGCGGGAACTTGATGAATGAGCCCTTTTCCCCCCCTCTGTCCACAGAGTTTTAGCAGGAAAACGCCACAGTAAGAGGCTAAAATACTGAAGGCTAACTCTTGTATCCTTTTGCGACAAAACATTATTTTGCTGTGTCTGGAGGCCCAAAGGAAATTGAATTCTCAGCCTATGGAATTCATTATATCTTTTGACACCAAGTATACCGTTAGAATCAGAATACATGTTGAGCCATACACAGTTTTTCCAAAATTAATCACTGAAATGATGAAGGGAATCCCTTTTGGAAAATTGCAACAATAAACGGCATCATTACACTTTTTTCCTAAAGGAATTCCTGCCTTCATCATTTCAGCAGTTAATTTTGGAAACTCCAAAATCCCAACAAATGTAAAATAAAATCGCCGCTTGCCCACAGCCAGGCTAAACCAGCAGGATGCTCATGATTTCCAGAATGATGAAACCACAGGTTCCTCGGTCAGAACATTCCAGCAATTTGGAGCCGTTTCAAAGTGGCTATAGCCGCGTGAGCGTCGTCCCCTGGAAGCCTGCTGCTGAGAAGCTCGGCTGTGAAAGAGCGCTAAAGTGCCGAGGGGAGAGCATGTTGGGTTACCATCAAAAATCATCATTACAAGCGTTCCCATGAACAGCCTGTTAAAACTCTATTCATCTCTCGGGTATTTTAAAACGTTTCCACTCATAGCAATTTTTCCTGCCTCTCATTGAATGCCTACAGACAGCAAACTATCAGAAATAAAAGTAAATTGGAGGTATATTTTCTTTTTTAAGGAACACATTTCCCACAATAATGACCTTTTTTTTCAAGCCAAAGAAGCACTGATGAATTAGTACATTAATGGCTCAGGGTGGAACTTTAAACACACAGTCCTATTGACTGGCTTTTTTTAGATTTCAGGCAATTATAGTTGCGTGTTTAATGCAGTTTTAAGCTAGCAATGGCTGTGTTTAGCAGGAGACTGTGAATTTATGCCGTACCTCTTTTGTATGGCGCAGATAACGAGACAGGCGTAGGGTCTGTAAAGGAAAGTATGAATCACACCATCTGGGACGCAATTCCTCCGTCAGCAGAGGATGTAAACAAAGAGATGGAACCTGTAGCCAAAAAACTTCCCACTTGATGTCTGCAGATGGGACTAACAATAGCAGAAAAGAAACACCATTACGACTTAATTGTATATTCACGCCCGCTTTCAAAAAACAATTTCAGGAGACGTTCCAGAGAGCTTCCAACTCAGAAACAGACCCGCGTGCATCTTAATATCCGGCATGGGAGGGATCGTTGGCGCTATAACAAAAGCAAAGCAATATCTATTCCTGAAGTTATTCCTTTTCTCACAAGTTTGAATTCAATGGGAGAAGATGATGGATGTCGGAACGGCTAGAGCCAGCTCCACTTCGCATGATGTCGGATAAGACGACGACAATTATCGGCTGGAAGCAATTTCTCATTAACACCTCGTGTGACGGGAGTGGTATTAGTGGACACAAACTATCAAGAGAGGAAGGGAACAGAGGGGAGAATCGAGACGCGGCTGTTGATCGGTGATACATGGCGGTGCCTCACAATAAACAAAGCTGCTAATGACTATAAACTCTGGGGCTCACACGCAGTGCATTCATGCGAGGCTAAGCTACTTTACACTGTCTCTAAAGAGAGGACCATAAATTATAGTGTGTGTTAGTTTGGAAGCTGAATTCTGCATTGAGCAGGAGGGGAGCCTGTGCTTGCATGACTGTGGCAGAATTTTGGGCTTGCTCCTCCCGTCGGCCTGCAGCGAAGCATCCGTGGCCCTGAACAGTTGTGAGGGGTACAAAGGTGTGTGTTTGTGTATGTGTGTGTGTGTGTGTGTTCTTGTACATGCTGCAAAGTAAGTACCACAATCTTTTTTTTTCCTACAGAGTGGGGACATTATTGGGAAGTGAGGACATTTTTTTGTGTCCTCACAACTACAAAGAAAATTTGTTATTTTTTATTTAAGGTTAGGGGTAAGGTCAGAATTAGCGATAGTTAAGGATAAGGGAAGAGTTTGGGTTAGGCATGCATTGCTTATTGTTAAGTTTAGGGAAAGGGTGTAGAGACACAGAAAGAATAAATGGAAGTCAATGTAACATCCTCACAAAGAGTACAAGGATGCATGTGTGTGTGTGTGTGTGTGTGCGTGGGTGAATGTTTGTGAGAGAGGGAGTGTGGGAGAGATAATGAGAGGGACCGCAGGAGAGGGAGGGACTGAGAATGAGAGAGGCAGAGAGTGTGAGAGAACTGGAGTGGCTTAACTTAGACTGAGTTAAATTCGGAAGCCCCAATCGCCTAGTACTTGTAAATCACCGGCCCTCTGCTCTGTGGGAATAGACGAGACAGGCTTGTCTGCACAGCCCATCCCCCCACCCAGCATCCATCTGGCCCTGCAGCAACGTTCCATCACCGCAGCAACAGAGCACCCGGTTACCAGGGGGCAGGCAGATGGCAGGCTTGATAAACAATGGCCCCTTACAGGAAGTGATGCAGCGCCCACCTGATGGGCCAGCAGGTGCTGGACTGTGACAGTATAGGCCACACCCCCCAACCCCTCATCTCTGTAATCAGCTGACAAGTTTCAGCACTTCCCGTTTTTCGTAAAATAAGACAAGCATAGGATGTTAGTCTTCTGACTTTCTGAATCAAACCTAGCGGAGAGATCCACCATAAATCGCTATGTACAATAATACTAGTACATGCCACAAATGACATTTGCAGAGTACCCTCAGATTATAAGCTCCATTCAGCAATTAAGAGGAAGTATAGTCGCCATCCACTGTCAGGGCTGTTCTTTCTAACACACTGTGTTCTGGGACTGGTGAAGCGCCTCCCCCCCCCCCCCCCCCCACCCAAAAAAATGATGATGACAGTTTCTCGTCCCTGTCTTGTTAGCCCCGTTTCCATGGAAAGAACCTGATGCATGCTGGGAAAAGCCTTAACAAGCTCAAAATGACAGCTACAGGTTGCATGTGAATTTGCATGGCACTAAATTTGCTGGACTGTGTCGATGCAGAGTGAAATACAGACTCATACCGTAAGGTAAGTGAGGGTTGCGCAAATTTTAGATGTGTCCCGACCAATACATTCACCAGAACGACACTAAAAGTCTGTTGTTTTTTAAGTCGGGTATTTTTTTCTTTTTTCTTTCTTTTTTTTAACCAGCCGGTGCATTGTCAACGTTTGACAGACTCCTGGGAGAATACTGTATAACGAGTTTAAAAAGCAGAGTGCGTCTCCAGGAAACATCCTTGACAACAGTTCCCCGGACCAGTATCGGTGCACCCATCCCGTTCAGTTTGGAGACACTGAGGCTTTAGTACTCAGATCACATTCCTCCTTTTAGCATGAAAGTCCAGAAGCAACAGTAATGGACCTCTTTGTGTGAACACAACTAATGGCGACTACGGCTAAAATATACTGTATAACCAGGGCATGAGAATATGCCCATATTTTTTTATTTGGATTTATTTTTTGCATGGAATTAAACGCCATTCCCACAGAAATAGGAGGTATGACTGGAATCTTGCACTAATTAACACAATGAGCAGACCCTCACTGCTCTGATGTCATTTCCTGCTCATCTCACCCCTCTCTCACCCTCCCGGTGCTCTGACAAAGCTTTGCTATGCAAACCAGCTCCCTGAATTATTCACAAAGCAAACTTACCGCCACTGCGCACTTCAGAAGATATACTTCACAGAATGATGAAATGAATGCATATGAATGAAATTGAGCAATTATATGTGGCCACACATACACACACACACACACACACACACACACACACGTGTACTCGTGTATGCATGCACCCTCACAAACTCATGGGCTACATACAAAGACATGCACTCAAATCGCTGCAGCATATTTTATAGCTTTGATACATGTCATAAGTAATCGCAGCTGTATGATTATTTATACATTTTGGTTGAATTTTTCATTTCTCAGTAAAATTCTAAAAATGTCCTTTTTTATGACAGCTCAATTTTAGCTTCCACAAAGCAGTCTGTGACTAATGCGCTAATGGAATTTTGCTTAACATGGGTACCTCCCTCCATCTTGGGAATAACAAATAGATTTCTACATTTTGTACTCCTGTGTTCCTCAGTTGAATGGTCATATAGTCCCAGAAGTTTGTACAGTACATTGCAGAGAATCTATCTATTATGGCAGGCAAGGCAACAGATAATGACCCACTCTGGCAATTTCAAATAATAATTTGTTATTAAACACATTCATTGGTCTTTGAGTCTGCATCAATGTGGTTTTACTTTTGAAAATGGCAAAACCATTCTAAACTGGCAGAAAAGCCCGAATTCGAGTCAGAAATTCAATCAACTAGCTCGTGAAGCCTCTGACATCACTAGAAGACTACAAGTTCTGGCCTAAGGGCTTTTCACAGTAACCTAGAGCACTGCTTCCTGCATTTTGTACAGATTTTCATGACATCTTTAACAACAGCCAGATTATTTGATGATTATCTATTGCATAGGAACAGTGGAGGGAAGCAGCAATTTTAAAATTTTTACAAAGGTCAAGTCATTTTTTGGACAAAATTAACTGTCCCACGAGAAATATTGTTTATTGAATAAATGTTTATATATATATATATATATATTACAAGTGAGTTTGTTTAGTTCTGTTTGATGGCGAATCACAAGTTGTTTCATCACACTGAAATCATCACTTCATTCGCATTTTTGTTCTTGCGTCCGGCCTGGTCACTGCTCATATCCGTGTCCGTCCAAACTGTCCACTCCGAAATTTACAGCTGTGGCCTTCAGGCTATTAAAGAATACTGGGGAAAAATTTGGTATCTTGAAATGTCTTTGTAGGATAAACTCCTAAACAAAACTTTTTCAATGAAGTTCAACACACAAAGCAGCAGAGCACCCAACACATCTGTCCGTCCAAAATTGTCCCCTCCGAAATCTGATCATTTTGTGTGCAGGACAGCATAATTTGATACTTGCAACAATTCATTTGCTCTATTTGTAAAGCTTTTGTGCTATACATGCACACGTAAGGGAAAACATCAGTGCCTTATGTTTTCAGTTCTGTTTTTGTGCTGTGCAAGTATGTCTTACAATATGTGTCATGGTTTTGGAGCTTTGTTACTTACTCTCGTCCGGGACGACATCGTTTTGCTCATCATCGGATTCCAGGGTCAGCTGGCATTAATTGAGCGCGTTACCCGGACTCTATTTAAGCTCCTGTTCTACCTCGTTCGGGTTGCTAGAATGTCATTTTCCTCTTGGCGCTTTAGCCGGTAAGGTCTTTTGAGAAGACCGAGTATTGTCAGGATCTTAGGAAGGAAAGTGTTAGTGAGAAAGGGATTCATTTGGATTATTTTCCTTTTCTTTTGTCTTTAATCGAGCTTGCCTGTTTGCGACCACGGACGGCGTCAGGTCCGTTGGTAGCGCGAGTCTCGTGATTTCTATTTGTTTAAGTCTCTCAGCACACTGCTGGTTTTGTCCTTTTTATTTCTGACCACTGCTCTTGGCGTCCTACCACCAACGCCATCACAATATGTCCACTCCGAAAAATTGTGAGCAAGTTTCTGAAATGTGCAAATACAAAGTCAGTTGTTGTGTGTTGGGGGAAAAACACAAGTGGTTTTTTTTAATAATTGCTCTGTTAGTTTAAAGTAATGAAGGAAGGTTTATTAATATGTTTTCATACATTTGTCTATGAACTTTGCTTATAATTTCCATACAGATATTGTATGCTCTTTTTCGATTCGGGGGCATATAGTTTTTCACCCGTCCGTCTGTCCGTCCGTCCATCTGTTTGTCTGCAGCAGGGGGAAAAAACTTTAGCCTGCAATACTTTAACCTGCCGCCGGGGGCATCAGTGTTCCACGAACACAGCTTGTTTGAAATAAAAATAATTAATTATTGATATGATATTATTTTAAAAATTAACATACTGCACAAAAAACACGTGGAACTTTTCTATAATAATGAATTATGCTTAAATTTTTGCGGTGTTCACCCCACAACATGTTTCACAATGTGCTGGAAACCCCAAAATAGGAACTTTTTTTCATTAATTTTTCACCCTACTGGGACACTTTGCTCTCGGTTACTGTGAAAAAGCTCTTAACACAACTAGTTGAATTCTATAAAAATCCGTGATGATGGACAGCACTAACAATGTCTGATTGAGACCATGATTCCATAAGTAATGATAATGATGAAGGTCTGATTTTATTAAACCCTGCAGGAATACAGCCATTTAGATTTGACCCAAAAGAGATGCCGAAAGGCAATTAGGCCAATCATGAGGGGAAATTTCGGTATCATCCAGCACCGTGTTTGGTGCTTATACTATCATACTGTGAACCTTTCAACTCTGGCGAGGAGTGCAACTGATAGCTTCGATAAATAAGTGAAAAATGGGAGTTTTGGAGAAACAGTCCAGACAGTAAACAAATTACAGCGATTTCTCAAGACACATGACTTTGTCTCAGAGGCGTTACCAGGATGCCAAGCTTGGGTGGGCATTTGTCCTCTTTGGGGGGGCCAAAGAAAGAACCTCTAAATCGCCATAAAATAAATAAATAGGGCCTATATATATATATGGCGGCTGGTAAATCGGCGATAGGGGAGGGACATGAACAGGTATGGTCAGTTTTCATTAACTATGCACATTAGGGTTGTGGCAATCATGAACCGCAATTTTTTTAAGGCGTAGCACCACCACCTGCTGCTATGGGGCGAACATCGGAGCTTTCCCTTTTCCTTCATTAAACCCATGGCAGGTTGAACTAAAGTGCGAAACATCAAAGGGCATGTAAAATGCTTCCGGAAAAAAAATTGACGGACATCAGTAATTTTCGGCTACATGCGGCACAGAGCCAATTAAAGGACAACAGAATCGCATCATATTAACCAATTGGGCAACTGTCAGAAAAACAAACCTGTTCCCATTTTCTTTATTTGATTGGCAATCAAATGGTGGATTCGTTTACTCTCTAAGTTGGATGAGTAAAGCTGTTTAGACAGCATGTTCGATTGATGCATTTCGAAATTTAAATGGCCATAGAACAGCAGATTTGCGTGAATGCGATTGTCATTGCCACGCGATTTCGTGCAACTGATCATTTATATCTCACATTCATGTTTCATTGGCTTTTGGGGAAGACAAACAAGAAGTTTTTTCGCCACATCCCAACTCAGCATTTCATTTCTCGTTGTAGTATATTTAGGAGATCTAATGATAAAATAAAAAAAGAGTTTAAATAAAATAAAGATTTTAAGCATCTAGGAAAATACACAAGGTGGAAAACCTTCTGAAAAGCGGATGAAACATGGATGTGAGATATAAATGATCAGTCGCACGAAATGGCGTGGCAATGACATCGTGTTCATGCAAATCTGTTCTACGGCCATTTAAATTTCGACATGCATCAAACATGTTGTCTTAATAAACAGCTCTACTCATTCAACTTACAGAGTAAACGAATCCACCATTTGATTGCCAATCAAGCTAAGTAAACGGGAACAGGTTGACTTTTCTTAGAGTTGCCTTCTGAAGTCCTTTACTAGGCTCCGTGTAGCACGTCGCCGAAAAAGCTTATGCCACTCTAGTTTTTTCCGGAAGCTCCAGACTAGCTGCTGGCTACCTGCCTGGGCTCACTCGGTAGCCAACTCAGGTTGTAACAACACGAGTCAACACAGATGACAAACTAGTACACAAATTACCTTAATGTCAAACAAGAAGACTGACAAAATAAGCGGTGGCCAAAACAAAAGAGATACGGGCGAAGTTTTTTGATTGAAGCGCAGGGCCGTAGACGTGACATCAGACTGATTAGTTTCGACGGCAATCGAAGAGAGTAGGGGGGTCTCGGCCTGTAATTCGAAGTGCCCATTGGTTACACAGCAGAATAGATTGGTGGAGGAATCCACCAATCCCACATAGTGATAGATAACTGGAGCATACATAAAGCTCACTCTAAATGGCTGTCTACCTTCGGCTGTGAATCAGTTGGATATCGCATGTTTGCTGTCAAATAGTAGTAAATCAGTTTTTTTTTCTTGAGTTTTCATTGGGGGGGCAGACCTTTTCTCTGGGTGGGCACTGCCCACCCCCTGCCCCCCCTTCGTAACGCCCCTGCTTTGTCTTGACATCTGCACTGTCAGTGTGTCTGATTCTGGCACTGAACGGTTAGCCAACTAGTGTTAGCAAGCTAGTGATGTCAAGCAAACATAAAATTTATCGTTCATAACTTACCTGATGTACGTATGTAAAAGTTTTTGAGCACCTGCCACCCATCTGTTCCTTCAATGCCCACACTGATGAAAGGGTGCCAGTCTTCAGATGCAGGTGAAAAGTGAATCTTGCCTCCCACATTCCATAATTACAGTCAAGAGATGTGCACTGCAAGCCACCGAGTAAGCTGCCCCACCTTTCCAATCAGCTTGTTTGTGGCAAACTAATTTATCCAATTACCTGAATAAATTTGAGTCTTCGGGCCAAATATTTTTGGAGATTTCATTCTGTCTGGTGTTGCTACCAGAAAATAATGCAAGTTATATGTAATTTGACCTTGTCTGTGAATTGAGGGCCTCGCTAGTTACAAGTAGTAGCATTCCATTATTTTTGTCACATATAAGTGTACAAGAATTTGCCAAACGCAGTGGATGCTTCCAGTGAGTGCACAGAAACCATCTCTTTGCTCAATTATTTGAGAATTTCTTTGCAAAATAATGATTTTGCCGTGGATAATGACAAATTATTAAATTATCACCATAGTATCAGTTCACATTTGAACTTTTGAAGATCTGTTCACTTCACTTCACTGGCTTCTCTTTATCAGACTTCAACTGCAAATGAAAGAACTGCCAACTGTTACAAAATAGGTTTTTGGTAATTTTAAGACAAAACTAAACTGAATAATAAATACTTAAACATCCAGATCAGAACACACACAGAATCTGCCATTTTCCCTAACAGCGATGTCAAATTTCCTATCGCTATTTAACGGTATGTGGTGAAAAATAAAATAAAATAAAATTTTAAAAACCTTTGTGGTGTTCAGTAACCTACTGCACATGCATAGTAATCTAACAACAATGCTAGCTAGGCTAACCACATAAGCAGAAACATAAAATAGTTTGCTAAATATGGTAGCAGTGTGTAATGATCGAATTTCCAGCGAACTTCACAGACCACAGAACTATGAAAGGAGTGACATACAGTACCTACACTAATGTGTATATCCAATAATATAATTAGAAAAAGTCAACTCATGTTTCATTCATGAAACTTCACAACAAGGGTACAACATTTAACATGAGTTAATCCAATAATAAGCATTTACTAACAGATAATTAACATTTAACTAATGCACTCATTCAGCTATCTACGCATTAGTTACCCACAAATTAACAGACAGTTTATGAACTAATTTTAATTAATGTTAATTGTTGCACCCTTATTGTTAAGTGTTACCCATTCATGCACACATTGTGGAAAAGGAACATTCAATGAAAGGAAAAATGGATCATAAATGAATCACCCATTGCTAGACAACCAACAAAGAATGGGAGGGGGAGCACTAGCTTGTGCATTAACCAATTTCAGATACGCTATACTTTACAGAGAAATTGCAAAAAATCGATGTCACATTATCTTTACTCAATAAGGCCATTTGTTTTGTTATCTGTCAATTTTGTACAAAAGTAATCTCTCACTATGTTCAATTCAGCATTACTGAAATAGGATAACTGGGTTAGAAGCAGCTATTTCAAGTCACTTAAATTTTTACAGTAAAAATGAATAAACTTTATAGTTGTAAAATGAAGTGGACAAAAGATCGTATGAAGTACATTACATTTTAATACAATTAAGCACCTATGCTATGGGTCTATAAATATTTGTTAAGCGACATGAATAAATAAAACAATGGTCATAAAGCTGCAGCTTTTGTGGACCTGTTTTTAACACAAAAGCAAAACATCTCTAGTCATAGGAAAACCGTGCATGAATAGTCTTGGTTCTCTTATTTCACCTTTCCATTGAGCTGAATTTAGAAACACCTGCCTGGCACAGGTAAATGCATCACAGGTGTCTAGCTACCTGCCCCAGGGTGCATTCTGCTAATCTGGGCCTTCAGGCTTCCACCTCCCGCCACCTGTTTGGATTAGGGGGGAGGGGAGGGCGGCAGATGGAAGCCCAGTAACAAGAGAGCCGTAACCTCAGCCATAATAACCCCCACCCAAGTACCCCCTCCACCTGAACCACACTTATTCACCAAAGAGAGCAAATGTCTGGGAGGTTTGGAAACGGTTGGGCTTTTATTTTTGCAGATTACGAGATGGAAATTGCATCTGGAGCGATAGCTGTAGCTGTGGTGAGAGCAGCCAGGGGGCTAATTCCATTACGTGTGAAAGACGGCTGGGAACTATGGAGGGGTGGGGCTCTGTGTGATGTAAACAAAGCAACCAAATCATCTGAAAACCTATTAGGGGCAGGCTTGCTCCACAGACTAAACTTAATGACGATGAAATTGAACAGTTTTGTGGTGAACATAATGAAAAACCATAGATGCTCAGGTGTAAACCAAGCTATGTTTGCTGAGCTAAACAGCAACCATTAAATGAACATTTGCTGCGCTACAAGTTAATCTAATCCAGCTAAATTGCCTCACTTAAATAATAAGGATGCAGGCTATATCAGGGCAAAACTTGAGCTATTCGGTTCACCAAGTCGGTTTATGTTGAAAACCTCTCTCTGCCTGGATTTCAATCCTTCTCTAAGTCGATACTGCGGGTTGTGCACATTGGATGTACGCAAAAAAGAAACACTGGTGTACATTTTGGCAATGGCGTCAAGGAAATGAGTTGGAATGAAGGCAAATTATGCATCTCTCAAGCGGAACATTAAATCTTATCAAAGGCCACAGAGAAAATACGGAGATCTGAGCCTACATTAGGCTTCCAGCTTGCTGCTCCCCATCTCTCACAGAAATGAAGCATGCTGCTGTCTCAATCCCTCTCTGATCTAGTATAGATTTTTCAAGCATTTCCTCTCCTTTAAAGCCCAGTCGTTAACCTGCTTCCACAGATAATCAGGTCCTGGCTGTCGCGTACGCTGAAAGATAAGGCCAGAGCCTCACGGAAGCCGGATAACGGAGATCGCCGACAGACCAAGATTGTTTATTTCCCGGCGAAGGTGACAATACAAAGTGCGGTGACCTTCCAAACTCAAAGCCGTGGGGAGATGATGATCCCACGACGGCCAATAAATTCCACCCCATCCCTCCCCCCCGCCTTCACTCTTATTTAGTGCCCCATTGGAAGGGAGCCTATTATGTTTTTATGTGAGGGAGGTTTTATTGAAATTGTTGTGGAGAACAATTGTCAGGGAGAAAATTTTTTTCACGATGCTCCGCACACACAAGGTCAGTCCAGTTTTGTGATTACCGTTAACACAAATACAGCATAACATCCGGTGAACAATCAGAGACTCAGGGCAGCTCTTCCGAAGTGAAATTAGATCTTAGCTGTAATGTCCATAACCCAGCACTGAGAGTTGCCATCTCAGAATCTAATCTGTTAAGGTTAGTTTAGACTTGCAAAATAGACTAACATAAATGTATTCCAACGCGATGCTAGTCATGTGAGCACACCAACGCACATACTGTATTTTGCAAGCAAGCCCCACAAATAAAGATGAGCTGTCATAAAGGGACAATACAGTTATTGAAGGGCAATTTAGGGACAATATAGTTGCGCTTATTCTCATCACTTCTTGCAATGGGCTTCATCTAGTGGATTGCAATGTCGAACGTTCGTCAAATGAAATTACATAAACATCACCCCAGATAAAATCTTTTACATAAACATCACCCCAGTATTGATCTTCATTATATGAAGTTCGACTGAGATGCACTTGGCACAAGTCGATGGAAAAGTACTGAAAATAATTAGACTTTATGCGATCGGCCGGGTCACGCGGCCTTCTACGCATGTTTTAAACTTTATTAGTGACTAATCCATTAGACAGACAGATTTGGTGCAGTTCCGCTTGAAGCAGCTGCGTGGTGCATTAATACTCTGGGAAAAAACGTTTGTATTTGACAGGTTGCTGGGACAGGAAGTGCATCTGGCCATCAGATTAATTTGGGAAAAGTTTAGAGGGGCAAAACCCGAGGTTGTGCGCAGACGTCCGATGAATCTGATAAATGCCACCTTTGCCCGTGCGGCTGCAGTTATAAACATTTACAATCCCCAATCTGCATGTCAGGGCCGAGGCAAATGTTTACCCCAGCCCATGTTTCATTTTGTGTTATTTAGCAGTTTTTTAAGGGGAATAGTCGGCAGAAAGGAGAAAAAAAAAACTCCAGCATCCGCGGGGGCTGTGTCTTGGAATCAGGCCACCGCTCTTGTTCAGGGATAATTGGCCAACGCGGTTTTCACGCCCACATGGGGTGTTCAAACTGACCTTTGACCCCTGACTGGGAGTAGAGTAGCTGCGCTGGGTATTTCAGCGCCGTTGCATAGGCATTGTGAGATTGGCTGAAATTCGCTCTTTGGCATCAGTCCTGGATGTGGATGCAGAGGTTGATTTGTGTGTGAAAGGTCAGGGGTTTGGTCATTTGATTGGGATGCTACTATTTTACCCTGGAGAAGGGTCTTTTCTCTGCATTTCCTAAGCAAGAATCAAAGGCTAGACTTTTATAAACAGGCAATTTTCTCATCGAGCATTGGGCATCAACTAAGCACACCACTGCTAGGGATCCAGCGGTCATAATTTGAGGGTATTAAACACACGCAAATGCACACACATACACAAACTACGTGTCTCTAGTGTGTCTATACCTTGCAAACCCAGATGTTTACTTTACTATGCCTCCTATAGTGTAATATATTTACCTAACCATGCCGGCATTTAAGATAAAACATGCTTGCGTTTCAGTTGTTACATAAGACATGTAAAACTACACCAATTAACACTTTCCTGGTGTTCTAGTTCAAATGTTTAAATTACAATGCTGAAATGTGTACCAATTTCTTTAGAAAACATGTGGAATATGTGCATGTCAAACCTTGTATGAAGTGAAATACGGAGTAAAAGAGTAGACAAAATGGAACATTTGTAATGATACATTCAATTTAGAGTTGTGGTTGATCTTTAATCTTAAATTGAGATTGTACTGTTGAACAAATATGAATTCTAAATGAGAAATGCTAAAATGATACAAAAGTATAGCTCTATATAGCCAACATAAGATTGCACTTTGTAAAATAATGGTTTACTGAAATGAAGTGTTGATTCTGCTAGTAGCTCATAATTGGCAACTGTGAGTTGATGTCAGCCTTAGATCTGCTCATCTTCAATCACCTAGTGTCTGACACCTGGCACTAGACACATAAGTGTCATGTTTGGAGTCAATCAAAGTGTTAGACGTGAAAGCATTTACAACAGTGGTGTCCAATATTGTGCCATGAAGGATCTTCACTGTTGTCAACTTCTATTACTGGAAATATCCATACAGAATAATGGTAAGAATAACCGGTATTAGTAGCCTTTCAAAATGCATCAGTAACGTAGTTGTTTATGTATGTCATTTAGCTAAATGCCAAGTGCATGGGTCTCCAACCCTGTTCCTGGAGAGCTACCATCCTGTCGGTTTCTACTCTGTCCCTAATTCAGCACACCTGATTCAACTAATTGGGTACTCATCAGGATCTCTAGCTGGGCAATTAGGTGTGCTTTGGTTTGTCGGGAGTGAAAACCATCAGGATGGTATATCTCCAGGAACAGGCTTGGAGAATCTATCGGTTCCAGCAGCTGTAGCACCTGTGGTACATGACCCCCCTGTAGTATCAGAACCCCATAGAGAGCCCACAACACCAGAGCGGAGTACCCAGCCATCTGCAGCCACACAGCAATCAAGTGTCTCAACTACCGTGATCAATGATCTATCTACCAACCCAACTAACCCTGCACCAGTGCATGTGACTCCAACAAGCCACAGAAAGTGTAAGTTGCAGTGCATTCCGTGTAGTGAAACTGTCAACTAGATGGATTTTTGAAATGATTCATGGAATAAAAATTTTGAGTATTCATTATTGCGCCTAGCCCCCCAGCCCTCCAATACTTAGTTAACACCCCCTTAGTCATGTTTATGGAAACTGTTTAAGGCAGTATTTACAGGGGAACTAGACAGTTCATCCTCAAAAGTTAGACAAAATATTTCCCTCTTCCATATTTCTCTCAAATTTGTTTGCTTGAACTTGTCATCAGTCCCCAGGATCCCCCACTTATGCTCAACAACAATGAACACTTTTAGGGAAAGCGTATCTACATTCATCTTTTATCATTTCAGCATCAACACCATCATCTTGATCCCCTAATCTACCTAAAGTGGTCATTCCTGAAAACATCTTTAGCCAACAAGTGAGAGAAGCTTTGCGATCACCATACATCTCAAAGTATCTGCAACTCTATGATAGAGCAACTCTCAGTTTATGGTGAGCAGTATTATCCCAATGATGTCACTAAGACTGCCATTGACACAGCTATCGGTGTAAACCTGACTGACAGATATCCATGCCTGAAGAGAGAAACGGGCAATAAGGTCTGGGTAGGTAATATTATTTATCGCAATATGATAAATTGTGCGTCTGCTTATCACCACCTTATGAATAATTTGTCTTAACATTGCAAAATGTTTTTGAACCTAAAACCAAAGAGGACAAAATCAGTTAAAAGAAATGTATAAAGCCTTTCCATCAAAATTGGTACTTAAAGATTCAGCTTGAATGATCTCTAAATTGATTTTTGCTATTTACATTCTGCTTTTTAGACTTTGTTGGCACAAAGCCTGAGCCAGAAGAACAGTGCAGAGAGCTCTAAGAGAGAGAGAGAGAGAGAGAGAGAGCTTAGAGTTTGGCAGCATTTGGTCCTTCTTCAGCTGGTATGATTGCTAGAGAAAGCCTTTCTGATCAAGATTACCAAGACCACATTTAGAAACTCAAGGCTGAAATTGTGAAACCACCGCTTAAATCCAAATGTTAATGGAGGAGAGCTTCTCCTTTCGATGGGACAAAGATCACTATGCGAGAGAATACAGCAGAATTTCCTGCACTACAGTTGAAACTTTCATGGTAAGTTACTCTTTTAATCCTCACAATGTAGAGAGGCTTCCTTAATTACAGCAAAGAGGAAGGGACCTTTCACTTAGTGGCAAACAATGTGAAATTCCATTACTACTCACCAATATCTTAAATTCTATTCCATCCATATTGTTGGGGACTGTCCCCATGTTTACAAGATATCTCAGTGTATTCAACCTTGTTCTGGTCACTCATGGAGGCTTAACTCTATTCAAAATTGTGATTTTTATCATTTCACTTCTTGCAATGCAAATGACCAGATCTGATTATCTACACAAGTGCTATATCTCAAAACAAACTGCCATTTTATCTCTTCACAGCTTTCGGCAGAATTTCAGAGAGTCTATGGACTTCGTACCATGCCTGATACTGAAGCAGGACTGAGGGATCTGCTGACCATCACTTTGGATGTAATGTCTCCATCACAAACATCTCGTGTAAAGGTAACTGTGAGAGGTATGAGTATTCTGTTTGCCATAATATACCTACAGTGTCCTGATTATCAGTGGAGCCAAACGTAGAAGAAACCCACAGATACAATTTATACTGGGCAGCACAAATACTAGAAATTGTACGTGTTGTTTAATGTGAATGGCTAACCAATGTGAAGTTTCTCTTAGCTTGAAAATTTTGCATTGGTGAGTTTCCACTGTAAAATGTGATGCTCCACCTTTTGCAAGAGTCATTTTATACTAATACTATACTAATCCTGCATTTCAAAAGATATTGGTATTATCCTCCTTTTTATCCCTAGATCGTCAAATTGAACTGTCAACAAATTAAAAGATCTCATTTACAGCATAAAATATTGGTCAATTTCTGAATTGTTTATAAACAAGAGGCTTGTCCATAAACTCTTACTGGTCTAGTAACAATAAGACAACAAGTAAGTGTGTTACTTGACTTCGTTTGTTTTACCTTCATAGGAATCTGCAAAACTGTCCTGTGACATGCAGTACCTGGTCAAGAAGATTAAAGTCAAGAGGGGATCTGCGAAGGCTGATCTGCTACACTTTTACGAGGATGCGCACTTTTACTGCGCTCATTAGCGATAAAAATATTATTCACTTTGACACCGTAGATCCTATAAAAGTTGTCATTTGCCTGCTAGCCTTGTACTATGTCTTCGATATTGACTATTCTAAGCCATATGGCATGGCTCTTGGCTCACTGCTGCAGAGTCTCCTTGGAGACCTATTCTTGGGTTTTAAGCAGTTTTCCCCCAAGGGTATCCCCAAACTCAAGAAGGCGCAGGGTTATGGAAACATCATGGCTTTCCTTGATGCAAAGTCATCAACTGTTTGAATATTTTACAGTCTAATGGTGTTACAGAGATAAGTGGCAGTTTGACAGATTCTCGTGGCAGTTTGTCATTCATGTTAAATGCAGTTATTTTCATTTATCATAAAATCCATTAGGAACATTTCAAAGCACTATCTTGGATCAGAATAAAGATGTCTCTGAAAGAGTCAGGATAACATTGGTTTAGCATTAATGATATTGTCACTAATTACATGTGGACCATGGAATAAGGATCAGGAATTTGATCCATTCATTTTTGTGACACTAATACTACAATGCAGATTCATCGGTTATTATTTTATTTATCATAATGTTGCATTCAAAAAGCTTATAGACAATGCTAGAAAATGAATGTTATGGACAGCGATGAATATCAGTCAATGTACTATGTGTACTAGTGGAAAAACACTTCCAAGTGTATTCATTGATATGCCATTTATAAAACACAGTGTTTCTAAATGAATGCCATCTGTTTTTGAATAAACACAAAACACATCTAAAACATTTTTATGCGTTTATAATCTGGAACATTGGCAAAAACACTTTAGTTTTGCTCTGAACATGTTTCAGTGAAGTAAATGGAACATGTTAGGTGTTTAAAAGCTGGACCAAAAAAAAATGTTTTAGACTAAACATGTCTAGATTTGCAGTGTATATGTATGTATGTACATATATATGTGTATCATCCTGGGCCCATATTCACAAAGCATCTTATCTTACCGCTAGGAGTACTCCTAAGTCATGCTAAAATATTTTATGTAGGAGTAAAATCTTAGGTTATTCACAAAGCCGCTGAGAGCAACTTTTAGTTAAGAAAACTGGTAACTCCTAGAATAGGAGTAGCTCTGAGATAGGTGGGAGTAATCGCCGTTGCTATGGTTGACGTCAATTCTCATGCATGAGTCTTGGGACAATGAGCACGGTGATTGGTTGTTTGGTGGCAGGGCAGCCCATTATAAAAAATATCCCACATACAACCCATGGAGGAAAAAATGAGAAAATGGTCCGAGCGGCTGGTTTGTCCCATAAAATAATTGCAGTTGCTATGGGCACGGCGGTTTTCCAATGTTTTTAATAGTAAAGAGGATACGACAGTCCCATTTTTAAACACTGCCCTAACCCTAATCCTAATCTTAACCTTAATGCTGACCTTTAAAATAACTCCTCCCCAGAGCATTCTGACCTTCTCGAACATGCAAGTATAGCATCATTGATTGGTGATTTTCAGAGCCTGCGTAAAATAATACCGCATAGAGTATTTTCGAAAATGCACAATGCGCAGTCCCCGCAGATCACGCTCTAGGCAAATAAACGTGCACAGGATAGAGATCATTGTAAAAACGTTAATAGAGTTATAAATGAAACGCGTCGTTTGCCACAATAATTAGAAACTTTTTTTTCCCGATGAGAATGAGAATATGTTGCCATCATTTAAATGTCGAGCAGTTCAAGTCTGTTTGCCCTAAACTGTCATGGATGAAAGTTCAAAAAGAACGTGAAAGCCCAACTGGAGCCTCGCCAGTTACTGCTGCTGGGCCAGTTGGTGCTGGAGCGAAAGCATGTAGCCTAATCAGAGAGAAATTTGGTTCAGGGGTGAACAGCGAATCCAAGCGGTATGCGTAAGGATAATACCAGCCTTCCAATCATTGCTGCGTTACCCTCGGTGTCTCGGATGGCTGCTGGAAGCAGTGGTATGTGCAGCAATCGCAGGGGAGGCCCGAGATCGAAGTCCATAGGAAGGCATACTAAGCTTGGTTTGTAAATTATAGCCTACAGTTTAAATAAGCATACAAAATATGACATAGGCTAGTACTATTATGACGATCTATTACATGTAACCGCACGCTTAATAGCGTAATATAATAACTCATGCATAGCAGGAGGAGGTACAGCACCGAAGCCACTATCCCCGAGCAAGTGGCATTCCACAGGCACATAATGCTTGTCAAATAATTGGAATAAGCTGCTTCCAATTAAAATGCGAGAGTCGTGCGTGAATCCTGTCCATTTCGCAACAATGTCCAAAATATTGTATTCGGCATTAAATAGCCTACTATCTGGATGTTGATGGAACAAACTTTTTTCTCGTAGTAATCCAAAAAGGTTCATACTGTCTGTAGTAACTAATTTACGTTGACGTTCTTATTTTTCAAACAGAAAAGGTTTTATCCTACCTTGACATGTTTCGACGGGATACTCCCGTCTTCTTCAGAAGAGTGGACTCTTCTGAAGAAGACGGGAGTATCCCGTCGAAACATGTCAAGGTAGGATAAAACCTTCTCTGTTTGAAAAATAAGAACGTCAACGTAAAACTTTTCTTCTGTTTACTAATACCTCTTCATCTTAGGTCAAAGAAATAATTCGAATATGGGTCCCGTAAATAGCACCGATGATACCGGGCATACCTGAGATGTGCAAGAATTGAAGTTTGGTTCTTTGTTGTTGCTGAATGTCCATTGGAACCGGATAACCTTTTGGATGATATGGGGTTCACAGAGTGTATTGATTGTTTGTTGAATTGAGCAACTGACAGATGATTGTGATTCCCTAAATTTTCAGCATTGCAAAGTTCCATTTTTCCGGTGGCCAAGTATATGAGTGTTGCCAAACATTTTATTTCGGGCTTATTGGGTTGTTTCTGATGGTTGGAGACATAATTCTCTCCATCACTAAGTCAACAACAAATAAAATCACGATCGTTCCGATAGCTTTTCAACAACTGCGCATCATTCAGAATTTCCAAGTCATTCCGTCTTTCAACAGCAGCAGCCATTTTCCGATTCTTTGTGAATAGGTTTTAGCGAGTTAGGAGTCCTCTTGACTACTTTTAAGCTCTCCCAGACTTAGGAGCTACTTTTAGGTCTAAAATGCTTTGTGAATAACTCTTAGTAAAAATAATTAGGAGTCCTAAATTTACGACTGACACGCCCATTTTTTTTAGGAGTTCCTCCTAAATTCGGCAGTTAGGACCTGCTTTTAGCGCTAAGATGCTTTGTGAATACAGGCCTGAATCTTAGCAGAAAAAAAAAGTTTTTCAAATTGCCTTGGTCTATAACAGAACATTCTTCATTCTAGTTTTACTGAATGCCTCTTATTTTGGAGGTTTCAGCACAGTAGATCATGCAGTTATTAAGATTAAGATCAGACACTTATGATGCTTATAAATATTGGACTCTTGGACGTTTGGAGCTAAATGTCATGTACGTAAGTCCATCAATATCAGATTCCAATATTTGTTAGCACTGGAATGAAAGCATTTCACCCAGAAAGGCAAAAACAATTTTCTGCACTACACTGCACCATCATGACGTGACCAATTTTCTACCCACAATAGATTGATGACTTGTACTCGTTCAAAACTCTCATTTTTGTGCCGCTAATCAATACTGACCTCCACAAGTGACGCTGATTAGCGGTCTGACTAACGTCAATGTGTTTGGCGGGGTGAATCACGGCCGCTGATTGCGGAGAGAAGGTTGGAAGAAAGTAAGAGGGAAGGCAGGCAGATCTGCGGGAAAAATTCAAGCGCTTGCAGTAGAGCTTAAACACAGTGTCCCACTCTTTATGACCCTACCGTCCACTCCGCTCACACACTCCTCCGCTTGACTCGCTGGCTTTTCGCAAACACGGACGTGCGCATGTATGTGTGCGTGCGTACACGAGCGCGACCAGCTCGGGGGATATGAAATCAAAGCCTCCGCCGGAGCGCCAAGGAAGAAAGGAGATGAGAGAGGAAGAAGAGAGAGAAGATTCCGGAGAGTATTCCATTATACACGGGCTCCCGCGGAGAGAGCAGGAGAGATTAAAGGGAGAGGAGGGCGGACCACCTCCCAGGCCTGGTGTGCAGACAGATAACAAGAGGAGGAGGCTAATGAAGAAGCACCGTCCGCTCAATGGAAAGTGATCACTGGAACCGCACGCCGGTCGCCCAACCTCCCACGCACAACCCCCCTCCCAGCATCCCCTTCCATTTCAGACACTAACCGAGACGTCTCCATTCCATTAATGAGTAACCTTGGACTGCCACCTGGATTTCACTCAACTCAATCACTGCTAGCTGAGGTGAGAAAGATCTGGAGAGAGGATCGACGGGCCCTCATTGGCTTTGTATACAGTCCTCGGCAAGGTTAATGCCCACATCCTCTCTCCATCTTCACAGCAGCTCTGCGAGTAAACAAATCCCTTTTTCCTGAGGCTGAATCAACATATAGAGTGTATTCCAGAAAGTGGGATTGCTGAGTTAGCTGGATAACTGGACTGCACTAAACACAGAAAATGTCTTTACTTTAATCTATGTTCCAGATGTGGGAGTGAGAAGGTGTTTCCACATAATAGTTATCAGTAACAGTGCAAAATCACCGCCATTCATAAATGGTGGATTGATAGTTAATAAAACCTTAGTTAATGGTAATTTAGTGTTATCAAACAATGAGCTGATAATTAATGTTAACCACTAAGGAGTAACTCAATAATTAATGTGATTTTATTGCTTATCTCCTACCAGCTATGAAACAATATATACTTTACAAAGTAATTAATTCAATTTACACATAGTAATGACAAAATAATGATAAATTAAAGCATGAATAATCATTTTTAAACATGATAATTTAATTGTATGTTAACAGTAAAACAACAATTGGTAAAAGCTTAATTTACTATCATTGAATCGTTTATCAATGACAGTTATTATAAATTATAAATTAAAAAATAAATTCTTGCCTGGTTATCTTGCTTCATGAAACAAGGACTTGGCTAAAAGTCCCTAAGTAAAATTCATTTCACAACATAATTTAAATATAAGAATATTTTAGGAAACAATAATGCTCAATATATTGTGCAGACATGGCTTTTTAAAAATATGATAAAATATCTGAATCTCTCTCCTGGGAATGTGTAGCAGTCTGACGTATAGCTGTGGAACAGCGATCCAATCAGATTCTCAGTTTCACAGTGTATGGGCATGTGTTCGTGCAATATGACACCTCCACATAAATGTAATCATGCGGAATAGTAAATAGCAAAAATGGTAACAGGTCAACATACTTAATTTTCATGAAATCATTCAACAAATTGAACACGTTTACAACTGTAAATGAGCAACAACATAAAGATGTTTGCACTTGAGAAAGCTTTTGATGGAGGAACCCAGATTCTTATTCAGTAAACATGGGGTGGATGCCTATTTCTGTCCAAGAACAGAGGGTGCTTCAAAGATCTGTTGTATTTTTAATTTTTTTTATGAAGCACTGCTACTCAGATGGGGACCATATCACATCCGTGCAAGTAGAAACGGAAACAAATATTCTGGAGACAGACAGGGAGAGAAATGCCCAAATATTCACCTCAGCTTAAGTGATGTAATAATTTCGGAGTCAAACAGAAACTCATTAAAACGCGACAAAGACAGCTCTACATTACCACGCCGTGATCAAAGCAGGGATCATTTATACTAAACCTTTCCTCTCAGGGTGATCTAGGGCTTATATTACTGTTCGGTTTAAGATACAAAGAGGCTCTAAAGTCGCTTAAGAGTGGGCTGTAAGAAAAATAAATAAATAATAATGATTTGAAGTGACTTCTCTCTCAAGTACTTAGCAAAGACCATTTAATTAATACTGTAAATTAGCTGCTTAATTATATGGCTATTTGGAATGCTTTTTTCTACGCCCCAAATGAATAGCAAAAAATTATAACTGATACTTCTGGAGATGTAATATAAAAGAAATATTGAAAAGTTTGGAAATTAATAACTTTCTTTCACTCCCTACTGAGTATAAATCTCACTAGCAATAAAAAGCTCAGAAATTCATTTTATTCCTGTTTGAGAAATGTACCCCTAAGATGCAGCGTAAGTGAGATAAACTCATCTGCACCATGGGGATCTGTAGATATATTGCACTTATGTTGGCCTAAGGTTAGCCTGGGGCTATATAGTCACCTAAGGTAATATATCTTCAGAATATAGAACAATAGGCGATGCTATAAAAAGTATATTCTGGCACTTTCTGTGTCTGTATATTGGTATGTTTTGGCACATTTCATCTACGCAAATGTTTGGCGAGGATTTTAAGTTCATGTTCCCATAATGCCACGAGTACAGCTCGATAGTGAACATTAGGAGGCTTACACAATGGCAGAGATGGAGACAGAGAGTGGGGAAATAAGAGAGGATAAATATATCACAGAGAATACTCCTAATACGCGTTACGGTGCGTCCAGGCAAATCGAGAGGACATGAAATGTGTCAGCTTGGTTTTAGTTAATCAGTGCTCAGCCGAATGTGCAGGCTACTGGAACGTCAGGGTCAATAACAGTCATGAGAGGAGGTCATCGTAATTTAAAGCACGTCATGGCAGAATTCATTGCTCTCTTTCTTTTGTTGTGGTAAATACTGCAAATCCCTTGAGAGTAACTTCCCTGCCATCATCTAATTCATCCGTTGATCTTGTCGCGTTTAAATTTGAGTCTCTTTTCACCAGAACTTCTTTCCCTGGAAAATATACATTCTAAAATAAATGAATGAACTCTGGTTTTTCAAAAGCTGATGCAGAAAAAATGGATGTCTCTGTAAGGGCAGTGATGGTAAAAGGAGAGGAAGCCTCTATTTGGATATGCGACTCAATATTCAAACTATGCCTGCATGTCGGCAAGCATGAAACAGGGGGCAGTGATGCGCACAAAGCTTGAACTCTCCTTCAACTGAAATCTGTCAGCGAAGAAAAAAAAAAAACCCTCACAAACATAAATGCTGCACAAAACAACAAAAAAAATCTGCAGTTAAGCCTTGAAAATGCTTTTCAGCTTTGTGGGCAACTAACACGAATGCTCTGTGTGTATCTTTAGGACCAAAACTATTCCTGGCTCCACAGAATTCCGATTAAAAATTCATCATTTTCGTCTGTAAATTTAATTGGGCTGTATTTTTTGTTATTCTTCGACCTAAATATTACTACCACATCTCAGCCAACCTAGACTTTGACTGGTTCATTCTCCAAAAATTTGTTTCAGAACTGGTTTGAAAGAACAAATAATAGCGACACTTGAGCAGCTCACGTGTTTGACTCCTGGAAGAATGGCGACGGCTGATTTCATTACAAAGTCAAACGCTGCGACGACGCACAGATTAACACCAGCTCACGCCCTGTCACCCTATCATGTTCGCCTGTGACATCAACTCAGAAAAGCCTCCATCAAAGCAAAGCATTAGCTGTGGAAATTAAGGTAATTTCACATGAATGGCAGCTCATATTCCTAAAAACAAGGAAGGCAAGAACACGAGAAGTTAGAAACGGAAGCCAAGGAGGCAAGAATGAGGAAGGCAGCGAACCCTGAAATGATCTAACTGAAGTGATGAAGGTTTGACTTTGATAGGTTTTCACTCTCATAATGGAGGTGAATGGCTCCTGAATCCATTCATGCACAATATACTATTCTCATGTTACGCGAGATCTGATAACAACTGAGTCCATGTTTTTAATTTAGCCAACTACGTATAACCTCACAGACAAGAAAATTACAAAAAGCTATTTAAAATGAGACAAAGAACATTATTTAATGACTTTAGTCTGTATTTCACTTCTTTTATAGCAAAAGAGAATGCTAACTTGCTTACCCTCAAGGCTGGTATGTCTCTGGACAGATTATTGCATAACGTGCCCATTATGTGAGTTTCTCTGATTTTTCCAGTATTTCATATCAGTGGAGATACATATTCAGTAATGATAAGTCTCAGAGCTATATTTATCGCAAGGTTATTATAGTGTATAAAGCACTGAGCGACTGTGCTACCTCATAATGCACTTAAATCTGATAGGGCAGGCTGATGTGGTTCTGATTTCCCTGACCTTAATCCTCATAGAAGCTTCCTGAATGAGTATATAAACTCCTTCACAGCAGTCAGCAAGCCCATATTTTGTTCATTTTAAAATATTTTTTGATTCCTTTTTGGAAGATATGATGGTGATAAAAATAATATCGAAATATGAGAGTTTCTGTCAAGAATCTCCTTTTTTTTGCAGCTCGAAGTCTCAGGATGCATCTATAATGAGTATGTATTCTACGGCAAAGAGGCCTTTTCTTCCATTACTGCGTATCTTTCGATGGATATTGCAGTGAATTGTTACTTCACACAGCTACCCGAGTCCAACTGCACCTTGTTACATCCAAGATCAAATGCAGATAGTACCATATACAATAAGTACACACAATTGTACCTTTAGCCATCAATATAATTTCTAAAAACCTTAGTTTGCTCATTCATTAGCTACTTTCAATGAGTGTATGTGGTGAGTGCGTAATAGTGAATAAAGGAAATTTTATTGTTCATTCTTGGTACCTTTGAGAGAAATTCGATCCTTGAAGAACAATGAATGCACTGCCGCTGCACCGCTATTTGTGTTAGTGTGGAATGCAAAGCAAGACTCCAGTAAGGAAGTGTGAGATTTACACTTCTACAAACTGTTTAAATGAAGAGTATCGATTTATTCTCTTGGGCCCGCTCTGTCTTTGAGAGCTGGAGTGGATCAGGTGTTTTTTGACTTGCCGGCTTACAGCCAATGAAGCAGCGCCGGGATGAAGCAGCCTCTCAGTTTACGCTCTCTAAGCCCCACAGTGATAGTAACAGGTTGTTACTTCTGGTAAGTGGGTCAGCTACACACTGCATTTAATGATTTAGCACGTTATCAACTGCTTTGACGAACGCTGATTTTCCTGTTTTTTTTTTAACCGTTTGCTTTTCTCTCCTTCACTCTTACCTCTCTCCTTCCACCCTGACCATATTCTTTTTTTCTTGTCACCCCTTTTTACTCCCTTTGTTCCTCTTCTCCCTCACTCCCTCATGCTCTTCCCATATGTGCAGTCTCTTTTGTTTAAACTATCCCCTTTTCCCTCCCACTCCATTTTATTTAATAGCCTGGGTCATAATAGCATGGGTCAATCGCCAAATGGCTCCCCAGCTAGTGTTCAGTAAAAGCACCCTCTGAGACACCCAGAGGCTGAAGGGCTACAATTAAACTACTCTACCATCAAAGATTGAAAGTAATTAACTGTCCCCCACCCCCCACTCATTTCATATATGCTTCTGCCATATTTATACACCAACGGTTATGAATGCAAACTGGGGCTGATGGTTAGAATATAAATGGACTTTTGAGAAGATAGATATTCATACGTGTTATGTACAACGTATTATGAAATATTACAATGTTATGTATATCAAATTTTTGAGAGATTAGATGAAAATTTTGCCACTTGGGTGTGTTATTTTAACTTAGGCCAATCACAAGATTTTACAGTTGGGTGAGTACTTTAAACTTAATTATTTAGCATTTCCTACTTGAAAATAAATTTTTCTTTAAATCTCTTTATCAGAATAAAACACATTTTTCTGACTCTTTTGGCCAATATTTCAGAATCTCTTTCTTGGGTTCCAGACTTTATTACTCTAGACTGCTGGGGGATTGTTGGGAGCGGAAGGGACAGAAACACAAGAAAGTTATCTTTGCATCAGCTGTCTGAAAGATTAATAACCTCTGGCATAACGCCTTATCGGACATAGGAAAATAGTTCCCTCTTCCCCATTTCCATGCTTTTGTTATTTCATAATATGTCACTGAGAATATTACCAGTTCTTTTATTTAAAAATGGCAATAAAACAATAATCAGTAAAAATAAAATTTTATGTTGCTATTTCTAATGAGTAATGCATTTCATAATGAATCTTAATATTATGGGAAAAATGTAAAAAATGGAAGGAAGTGCAGGGGCATTTTTCTACAGAGCCTCTTCCCCTGATGATATTCTGTAGGTATTGGCCATATTATTCTATCATTTTATGACCGTATTTTTAACACAGGCAGAGCTGACTTTAGTGCATTTTTAAAATTGGCCTCACTCCAGAGTTGGTCCATTTTGACCGTTAAGCTTAACTCTGGGTGTCACTTGTAAGAGCGCTGCGCATTTATCTTTGGGATGTTTCCGCAGTCTGTAATGTTGACATTAAACACATTGATCTGAAAGCCACTATATTAAAATCCACTGTGATTTTGTTATACTATCACATCCTGTTCCGATTCAAGCTAAAGCAAATTTGAAGGGAACTTAAGGAAATGGCCTAGTGCTTGAATTACAGTCATATTGTTTTATGGCTTCAATCAACTAAACCACTCAGAGCTTTTAGCTGGCAACAGTATGTTTCCCTGAACTTTATCTGTGTGAGTTTCAACACTCTAACGTGATAGAGTCCATAAATTCAGCATTTTGCCTCATCACTATCCATCATTATACACAACTGAAAAATCTGAATATAGAGAGACACAAAGTACAAAAATATGCACTATATACCTGTGGATACAATGACTGTTACTTCACGCTTATCAATTTTCATTTAACATAATTTTCATCGTAACTTCAGTGATAGCTGATGAAGTTATTGGCCAGGAGGCATAATTGGCCGCATTGGCAGCAGAGCAGGGTAGGGAGGGTTTTGATTGGTGAAATATTCCCCATAAAATCAGCTGTGTGTGGGTGCGAATGCATCAGCTAGAGTAGGTGCACAGCATTATGGTCAGGAAACTGAACTCTAAGGTAGTAAATTCAATTGATTGCTGCGGCACCTCCATTGCACCCTTAAGCAGGGACTTTAATCATGAATATAAGCCTAAGTGTAGGTAAAGTATCCAAGTTATGCAATCGAATCTCCATATTAGAGCTATTCCCCACCCACTAGAATTAATTCAGGGATTTGTGGTGTCAGGAATTTCAAATAGGTTTTAAAAGATTGTCGAACAATCCTCACTACCACTATTGGCAATAAAGATGTGCTTTGCCCATACAATAAAAACAAGGGAAAAAGAGGTAATAAACCAATAAATTTAAGAAATTAACACAGAAAACTAAATTTTAAAAACAAGGCAAGCTCATTGAATTAAATTAAAAAACATTAAAGTGGCCACAGTGAATCCTAAGCATGAAAAAAATGATGATTGAGATGTTAGAAATAATCGATAAAAACTGATAAAAAATGACTTTATGAAAGAATTTTTCGACTCATTGTTGTGATATTTGAAAAAAAAGTGTCATGACTTTATTTTCCCTAAATTCTCCTTGAATCATGCCGTCTTCATGCTATTCATAAAAAAGTATGTTTTTCCAATTACATTGGCAAATGGTTTCCCGTCTACAGCTGCGCTTCGATAATTAGGCAAATGGAGGGGAAATCCATTACAGCGGTGAAATAATGAAAGAACTGATGCAACAAACCAGCTTAACACAGATCAGCTGCTCTCCAGTGCTGCTACCTCTGCAAGGACTGAGAGTCAAATGTCATCGATGGGTTTTCAACAAGATGGAGACACAGCAGAACCATCCGACGGACTGAGAGCACTTCCATGCATTCAATGTTAATGCTCACCGAGCTGTAAGAACAAGCAACTGCTATCAGAACAGAACTTCTGGTTCAGAAGTGATTTTGCAAAGGGAACTGGTCTCTGATATGCCATGTTGTTATAACGTGCTACGAAAATCTCAATTGAAGAACGGGAGAGAGAAGCACACTTCTTATTTTCTTTCGGAGCGCATTGCAATGGACAGACTCTACTCCAATATAGGTTTGGGACATTTGGTTTGGGAGTCCACAAACAATACAACTGTCGCTGCGCGGTGTTGGCATTACTTCTTGGATCATTCAGGAAGGAAGGACCAAACGAGGGAAAGATGGGGGATGAAGAGAGAAGATAGAAAGAGATGGGGTGCGGAAAAATATACATGGGGAAGGTGCAGATGCGAGAATGATCGAGGAATTATGGAGGATAGAGGGACGGGGAAAAAGGGAAGTGATGAGCAGTGGAGGAATGAAAAAATATGGAAGGAAGGTGGGAGGGAGAGAAACTTTTTTAATTTTGTGATCCAGACCTTTCCATCTCAGCAGAGCATTTGTTTATGAAGGATGAGTCAGAGAAGGCGGGCCTCACTTCATGAGGCAGAGAGAGGGAAGAGCTTTGTAAAATAACAGACAGTGCCTCACTATAAATGAAAAACAAAAAAATGCATGATTCTGAAAGACATCAAAATTTTCTGCTGTCACTCTTTAAACACCCTGAAGCGCAGATGAGATAGTGAGCCAGCTCTATAGAAATGCACTGCTAAATTATGTACAGTACTACACCCCCGTACTCATATTTTATATAGCACAGATAGCAACGCATAGATGAGCCTTTAACAGTCCTTTACATTAAGTGCTGAGACTATGAATGTCATCGCAATCCCAGGTATCTCAACGCGAAACATCAGTATTAAATCAGTTCAATAAATGTCTAGCGCCCTGAGAACAGATAATGTAGCTTTTAGCCAAATCTAATTCAAATTTTAATATTTCATAAAATTCAAATTGCTTTTGTAAGTTAATTCAGTTCAGAGCCAAAATCATATGGATTTGCTTTGGAAATATGAGTGCTGCATTTATTATGTATCCAAGCAGAGAAATTATGCTCGCATAATGTGAGTCAATTCATTTTTCAGTGAAGAATAAACCTCTCATTTCTCATTTTTCCATTGGACCAGTTTTTCCTCTCAAAATTTAAGCCTTATACAAGCAACTGAAATCCATTTTGGATAGTACGGAGGCACAGTGGGTAGTGCTGTTGACTCACAGCAAGAAGGTGTGTGGAGTTTGCATGTTCTTCCAATGCTCGCGTGGAACAGCCCAAGGTACTCAAAGTTCATCCCACAGCCCAAAAGCATACATACTATGCTAATTTGAGGTTCTAAATTGCCCATCAGTGGGACTGTAAGTGAGCCTTGCAATTGATTATCAAACTGCCCAGGGTGCCGTCCTGCCTTTCGTCTGTTGTCAGCATAGACACCAGCTCCTGCATGACCATGATGGTGGTTTAAATAACGAATAGATGAAATCCTTAAGTTTTCAGGCTTAATTTATGAATTCAAGCGAACGTTCCATTTCTTTTGTTTGGAACTTAGGGATATATTCGTACTTCAGGGACTGACAAACTCAAAACGAAATGGAAAAGAAAAATCAGAGGCTTAAAGGATAAAGTAAATTGAGCTTTGACAGGAACAGTGCTGACAGACAGTACAAGATAATACGAAGAAACCAAGCACTGTAATTATACACATTTCAAGCCTTTCCCATTAAAATACACTCCTCACCAGCCATATGCACAAACTGCAAGTGTGTCCTAACTGTGTCATTGCAGACTCAAATTAAATAGTGAACTCCTGCTCATAGAGTGGTCAAAAAATAAATGAAAAAAAAACTGAGGAAATTGATAGAAATGAATGACGACACATTGACCAGGCTGTCACGACTGGCGTCGTATATCCCTGCTTTAAGACAAGTATCAACAGAAACCAACACTGGGTATCATATCATAAATGCATTAACTGTGAAATTCAGCTAACATGCAAGGCCTTAATTGCCAAGTGCACATTTAAATGCCAAATATTTGTGTATCTTGGAGAGCGATCCGTAAAGAAACATACAAAGCTCTTGTTCAATGAGACTGTTAAATATTGGTTTTAATTACAAAATAAAAAAAAAAGAAACTCTCGTGCGCTGGTTGTGCACTGACTCTAGGCGTTACACCTCTGTGTGCTCACATAGAGAGCACATAGAGATTGCTCACGTTACTTGCTGAAAGAGCATTTTTTTACAAAAGGAAATCACAAGAAAAAAGGAAGCATAATTTTATTTCAGCAGTAAATATTTGGAACTCAAAATTACAAAAATTGTTGATATATTTTTATTTAAACTGTAGTGCTGTCTAGTTACTCCCCCTCTGTGAGAACAATTGCCCCGAATAATCGGACTCAGCGGACTGTTCATCGGTGATTTACCAGAGTTCCACTATATTATGAATTCCTACTGTGCGTCGCTCCCTAAGGCCTGGGTCTGTTACTTCCTTTCGAGAAAATAACTCAAAAATTTAGCTCCTGATTTTTCCATCGTAGAAAACTTGTAAATATCAAAGGCATAAAGAGATGACTCCACAGGGTGACAGAACAGAAAGGCACCATTGAAATGCCTTAAATGAGGACAGCTCCTTTAGTGGCAGAAAAAGCAGGTAAATTGTTATTTTGCTTGATAACCAATATATTAAACCAGATTATGCTTATTTCATGAATTTGTAAACATGTCTTTCTTAGGCAAATCACTGGATTAAATGGAGCAAGACAAATCACATGAATGGCTCAAAGTCTCTCTGTGCTGGCGCGCAGAGATCGAAAGTTGCACTATTGTTCTAGTTAAACTTCTCCAGAATGATGAGGTCACAACTCATGCACTATGTTCCAAGAGCACGCTCCGCGTAAAAATGGAATTGATTGCAACTGTGATCCTGAAGCCGTGGTTCCTCACTCACTGCCTTCATAAACAGAGAGCACACATCAGCACTCACAGCCAAAACCTATTGAGTGCATCTCCTTATGTATTTCAACTACTCCGGGAATCAGCATGAATTTTAGCTTCCCATGTTATAAAATGAATGTTCCCAGAATTTTAGCCCCTCAGAGCCTGTACTGTATGGAACATCATACTGGCAACCTGCTGATAGAGGTAGGACTTCGAAGCTACTGGAGTACGAGTGTTTTACATATTTCTAAACACGTAGAGGGATCACATTTCAAAAGCATATAAAATGCAGAGGTACTCAGTGCAGCGTGACAGAAAAATGGTCATGACTTGACTTAATAACATTTATTGTGGAATAACAAAGGTGAATGCAGCAGTGTTAAGGGTCCCTCAACCTATTTCTTCCTTGGTGTGAGACAACTTTTTTGCAATTGTTTTAGCCATTTGCCTTTTCGTTCCTGTTGAATAATGATGTGATTGCAGAGGGGAATGCACACAGACTCCGCTGTCATCGCCACATAAGCGGCTCGATGCTCCACAGCCACCGTGTCATTCCTCAGATTTCACACACTGTTCACCGGCGGGAGCTGCACGCGCAGATAGCGAAGGTGTCGTTGATCCGCGGGGAGTAGAGGTATGGTCTCGGCACGGCACCGCGTTCGTCTGTCTGAGTGTGTAATCCCACATCCCTCGCAAACACGGCCGCTAATCCTTCAAACCCTCCTCCTCATTAAACCAGCATCTGCTGGGGAGACAGTCGACCCCCGCTGCCACACGCATGCACACGCGAGCTCATTCACAAGGGCACACACATACAAACACATACAGACGCACAGATAAATACAATCACTGCTGCATTCATACATACACCCTCATACATTTACACTTATAAAGATGCATGTATGCACGCGTGCACAGAAGGTCGCACACTACACTCACAGACTCACACGCACATATACATCCCCACTCAAAGCATCTACGAACACACACACATGGACACACGCGCTCACACACATAAACGCAGCCACTCAGCCACCCACCCTTAATTTCCCTGCCTACCATCTGCCTGATTGCTGGTCAAGCACCCTCCCTTCCCCTTACAGCCCCTCCCCCTGGAGAGAGGCCCCCATTGTCTCTGAAGCCGCCCAGAGAATGGAACAGCTTGAGGGGGATAACTGGGCGATCGCAGCCCTCCAGCTGTAGAGTGAACTGGCTGCATCTCTCTGTTCATAACGGGAGGGAGGAGTGCCTGTTTCTTATGACCCCACTGTGGGCAGGAGGTTCCGCTGACATTTGGGAATGGGGTGAGGGAGAAAGACCAGAGTGAAGAAAGGAGAAGAGACAGTAGAAGGGGGAGCTGAAAGGACAGTGATAACACCTCCGTCCTTCCCCCCGACTCCCATCGTCCCTGTGTGGCCGCAGTCCTGGAGTGAAATGGCCCGTCATTCTGCATTTATGCACAGTGAATAATGATGTTACTCCAGTGGAGTAGGAAGTGCCCTGGGGCTACTAGAGTCCAAGGGGACTGAGTTATTATCGGAAGCCCTGATATCACCAACACACAAGAGACACTTTTAAACAAGGGCGAAGCTTTTATGTTCCTCTCTCTCTCTCTCTCTCTCTCTCTCTCTCTCTCTCTCACGCACATACACACTCCATCTCACTCTTTCTCTCCTTTTATCTTCAGAAAATTTCCAATTGCACATCTCTCTGTTTTTTTTATTTCCACTCTTATGAGGACCAACAGAAAAAAGAGGATTTTGAGTGGAGAAGCCAGGGCAGTGTTGGATTAGCGTCATTAGCCTGGCAGTAAATGTGTCACTGTCACCGCGCTCGCGTTGCTTGCATCAACATTAATGTCATATCGTGCTGGAAAGCGGGGAAACATGAGCACCATGCACTCCGAGTGAAGTGTAACAGGGGAGAAACAGCTAGCAATAATATTTAGCATATACTGAAACAATTCATTGCAGACTGACGGCAAAACTGGTTTCCATCCTTCCAGTCTTAGAAATAGAGCGGTGTGCAGCAATCATTCAAGGAATCGAGATAGAGCTTATTTTTTTCCTTTCTTATTTTAATGTTTGTGACAGTTTGACAGCTACCCCAGTACATCATCAGAGGCTGGCAGCACATCACATCAAAAAAGGCATCCAAACCAAGGATTACAAAGTGGCATCAACAGTCTTTAAATTCCACTCAAACAACAACAAAATATTTATTCAGGGAAATGACTAATGAAGCAATGACTAACCCAAACTTCCTCCCCCGCAATGGCAGATAATTATTGGTTTGTGGAAATTCATCGAAAAAAATGTATTTGCACGGGAGTGAGAGTATCAAACAGGAGAGTTGAGCTCTGACGGTTGTGCGGGGCATTTAAATTTCCTGTTGCGGATACAGTACCACATATCGCCTCGGCCGCTTCGTCCCTTTGGGCGGCAAGCAGCGTTTTACGAGCAGTTACGGTTTAGTGGCTGACAAACAACTGCCTCAGCAGAGAATATGATAAGAGATAAAGTTGTCGGAGGCTGGATGTGTTCCCGATTGTGCGGTGTATTGGGGGGGGGGGTTGGGCGCTCGGGACGAGAGAGGCTGATAAAAACACGGCAGCGGGAGAGAGGGTCGCAAATCACTTTTTATGCTCCCCAGCGCCCAGAGTCGATAATACAGCCGCTAACCTTCCCGGTGATAAAAGAGAGGGACTGTACAACCGCACAACACTTCCGATATGGCAGAGCCTGCGAAAGGGTTTGCTTGAGACTGGTAGCACATGGAAGGAACAGGAATCATCAAGCGCCTCGTCAAAGACGCACTCAGATATGTTTCACGCACTTAGGAGTATGTATAAAACATATTCATCATGTCTTTTAAGAGGCAGAAAGTGATATTATGAGCAAATAAGATACTATGTAAACTAGTATTCCATAGTTGTTGTGAAAAGCCCAGTGACACCAAAGTATGGTTCTGGATGCATTGCTGAAGTTCATTGTTTTGCATTACACTTTTAACGGTATTAATACTTTCACGCAACAAGGGCAACAAGAGTAGTAGCAACAGTGAACAGGTGGAGGAGGATCATGAGTGATGTAGGATGAGATAAGCTCCAGTCACAAATGAAAAACCACAGATGCAGGACTAATCTCTGCGATAAATATGTAGAGATTATGGAAGTGAAGCTGACAGAGGTTTGGAGTTCTGGGTATGGAAGGACGGGGAACAGAACTTACTTCGTTACGCTCTTCCTTGCGGTGATACTCGTGATGATGATGCTCTCCAGTCTCGGTGTGGCCACGGCTTTGAAGGTCCCCCTCCAGAACTTCTCAAATAGCTGTTTCTCGCCCTGCTGCAGCCCGGCCATGGTTCCGAGGCCTGCCGCTGAGGGGTCGAGGAGGTAACAGGGGGAGTCAAAGAGAGTCCGCTGCCCCGAGGTTCCGCTTCTTTAACTCTTAAACGTGCGCAAACACACACACACACGCGCTCACACACACGCACGTGCAGGCGACTTGTCAGAGCCAGGGAGCTGTCCGAGTCCTGAAGCTTGTAAGCCAGGCAGCCGAAGGCTTGCGCTGTCGGTGGAGCACCGATCCCTCTGAACCCTCCTGCCACCAGTTCAGTTTGGTCTCTTTCTCTCCCTCTTCCTGTCTGTCTCTCTCTTTCCCTTTATCACTCCTTCTTTTCTCTCTCAGTCCGTGTAGCAGGTGGTCAGTGGAGACAGTAGTGCGAGAGGCTTGTTGCGCGGCTCTTTCTCCGCTGTCTTTGTTCCACACAGGAGAATGGTATCCCCCTCCTTTTCCCCACCTCCCTCTCCTCCTGTCGCTGGCTGGCTCCTCCCGCTCTTCTCTCTGTTCCTCAGCTGGAGCCAGAAAGTTCCGGAGCCAGGCGAGAGAAAGGGAGAGTGCACGCTCCGGGAACAACGAGCGGAGCTGCGGCTCAGGTGCCGGCGGATCGGACTCGGCTTTCGGTGGTCAGAGGCAGGTGGCTCCGGCAGAGGGAAAGGACTTTACTGAATATCTGTGTGCGTGCCCGCGAGTTGGTATGCCTGCCCTTCGCCTTTGTATGTTTGCATGTGTGTTTATCTTTGTGTTCATGTGCACACACGCTTCTGTTCATGTGAGTGTATGCTGGGCTGTCGGTGGCTGTCTGTTTTGTCTCGGAGGGGTGGTGTGACGTTTCCACTTGGGCTGGTTGACTGGGAGTGGGATGCCCCCCCCGTAACTCACTGTCTCCCTCCCTCTCTCTTTCTCTCTACCTCACTCCTCACCCTTTCTACAGCCCTCCTTCTCCATCTCTTTCACTCGCACCCTGTCCCTCACAAATTCTCTCCAATGCCCAGCCACCATCTCTTTCTTTCTAACCCCAACTCATTTACCTGCTTCAGTTTCTTCCACTGTCTTTATCTCTCATTCACCCTGTTGGTCAGACTTATTCTCTTGTTTCGTCATGCTCTCTTCATCTCTGTCCTCTCTCTCCCTCTCCCTCTCCCTCTATGTCTTTGACAAAAGGCCATGCCTGCTGGCTCAATCAGCATAACAAAAGCTTGCGAGGCTGAGGGGAGCAGGCAGTGCGTGTGTCTGACATAAAACCCAGTGGAGAAGGTGGAGGGGGGCGGGATGGCTTAGAGGGTGGGACTTCCCCTGACCCCAGCAGCATTACTGCTCCCGCCCCCACCCAATCCACTCTACCCACCCAACTCCACAAGTTTTTAAGGCCCCAGGGGCAATAAAAAACTTTATAACAAAGCGGAATATCACAATAGTGGAAACCTGCTTTGAACAATTGTGCATTATTCACTGAGGAGTGCACTGTGTGTGCGCATGTCTGTGGGGTAAATAAAAAATGCTCTAAAAACAGGATACACTAAAGCATGAACGCTTACGCTTATCGAACTTTTGAACATTAATTCTCGCTGTATAGTTCATTAACTGACAATTGTACTGTACGTTTGTACAATGTTCTCCCAAGCTGATTGTAATACTGATAATTACCACTTTTCTGTGCCAAATTGTGCAGCGATATACATTTTGTGATTACTGGTAAGGGAGATTGGGGTGATACTCACCGCGCCCCAGTAACTTCTCTAATCTACAACTTCACTTCTGCAAGAATTGAGGCAGTATGTAAAAAACAATTAGAAACAGAATTGAGTGATGAGTAAATTAACTGGTACCTACATTTACATAGTCGAAAACAGTGCAGAAAATATTTGAAGTTTCACCTTATCTGCTGGCTTGATTTCTGTAAATATTTGCATATTAGTAATATTGTATCTTTGAAACATTCCAAACAACTGGGAGAAGAGGATGGAAAAACTGGAACAGTTGTGGAATCTTCAGGAAAAAACATCAGCTTGGAACATTCTGCTGGAAAAGCTAACAGTTGATTCAATCATGATAGGGTATGAAATAAACAGTCACAAAAAGCCCCGTCTTTTACCAGCAAGACAGTTCAAGGTCTGCACTTTTGCCAGATCTGCATGATCAAACAGTTTAAGAATAACATTTTTCAGCGTATGATTATTCAGAATTTTGGGACGTCACTATCAATAGTCCATAATATTATCCGGTGAAAAAATTTATTTCAATATATGACCTTCAACCTCTGTATTAACCCCTTAAACTCTGACTTTTCACTTACGTTTTTTCTCAAGTAGGTTCAAAGTCATAAAAAAGCATTTTTTTCAGATTGTAGGACAGTGTCACAAATATAGTCTGTATCTGGTGGTAGCAGCACTTCATTAAAGCTACATCACTCGTACACTGAGAGAAGTATTCAAACCCAGGATGCCTTGCTTATATGGCCACAGCATTGCAATGAATATAAAAAATCTTGATCTTCTGGATCGTTTCATATAACCCCAATCCCAAAATAGTTTGGACAAAGTGTAAATTGTGAATATAATCAAAACGCAATGACTTTAAAATCACACCAGCCTGTATTTTATTCACAATAGAACAGAGATAACATGGCGAATGTTAAAATTGAGAAATTTGACAATTTTATTCACAAAATGAGCTCATTTCAAATTTGGTGGCTGCTATAGGTCTCAAAAAAGTTGGTACAGGGGCCTGTTTACGATGATGTAGCATCCCCTCTTCTTTTGAATACAGAGTGGAGGCGTCTAGGTACTGAGGAGACAAGTTTTTTGAGTTTAGCCATTGGAATTTGATCCCATTATTGCTTAAGTCAGGCTTCCAGCTGCTAGAGAGTTTTAGGTCTCCTTTGACAAACTTTTTAAATCGGCGAAAGATCAAGATTGCAGGCAGGCCAGTTCAGTTCTTTCAGCTGATTCTCTTACGTATTAATCGCTTTTTCAGCCCTTTTTTTTGCCTGTGTCCCAACTTTTTTGAGACCTGTTGCAACCAGAAAATTTTAAAGAAGCTAATTTTGTGGATAAAAATGTAAAATGTCTCAGTTTCAACATTTGAAATGTTATTTATGTTCAATTATAGATAACATATTGGCTCATGTGATCTGAAAGTCATTGCATTTAGATTTTATTCATGATTTATACTTCGTCACAACTATTTTGGAATTTGGGTTGTACATATTTCCCTGCAATTCAGTAAGACAAATTTTGGTCTTGTTGGAAGCAACTGGATCTTCACTAGAATTTAAAATAGGCCAAAAGTATCACAGGTTTGCATACAGCAGTTACATCAGACAGACGGAGACGGTTGTCCAGAATTTATTAATTACAACATAATGTCATTTAGATGAATAGTTTTAATTATGGACAAAAATTTAATAACAAATATGTAATTTAGGGCGGTAAAAAAATGAACACGCAAGTATATTGAAAAAAGAAAAAGCATAGTATGCTTTGAAAAAATCCCCCCCCCCCCCCAGGGGCTTCATACTCTAAGTTGGCGGACATCTTGTTTGGGGGCCATTTGCATGATTTGCTGTTTTGTTTTGCAGCCAATAAATTTGCTACTGTGCTTATTCACAACCCAAAACCACATACTGCTTTGTGCATCAACAATCAGTGGAATGTGAGCTCAAATAAAAAGATTTTACAATTTGAAAGAAATGTGAATTGTTCTTTGGTGCAAAATCTTCCCAATTCCTCCCCAGTTATTTGATTTGTTATTTTCTATTGCTAACATATGCCCACACTTTTCACAAGAGTCATAAGAATAGTTCAGCATAGTTATCAAAGAAATGTTAATATGCAGGATCATCATCTCTTTTTATGATTAATAGGTATGCCTGGGCAGACTCCAAATGGCAGTGATTATAATTAGTTATGCATAATTTTTTGCTAACATGAGACTTGAAGCGTAACAAAAATAACCACTTAATGTTAAGTGGAGGCTTCATCAGTGTGTCTTGAATAAAGATTGCCTTTAAGTACAACAGACAAATTGAACAAAGACCAATGCACAAAAACACATAAGCTCACCATGAAAAGGAAAATCAAAGACTCATATTTATGAACAAACAGCTTTTTTCCCCCCAAAGTCAACAGTGAGCTCATTTCATCAGGTAATCTGGCTGAAGTACAATATGGAGTCACTCTTGGTGTGCTCTCCAAAAGAAGATGATGACTGTTTGTTTGCTTTTGAAAGGGGAGCTCAGAGCCAGGTACAAAACAAATTTAGCATTCAGACATAGCTCACAGTGCTATGAGAATGAACCACAATGTTGATTAATCCTTTAAAGTTTATGAACACATTTATTGAAAACGATTCTTCTGAACAGAAAGTTCAAATCAAGTTGAAACAATCACTATGAGTAATTGAAAGTACTCAAATTTTCCGTGCGATAACGGGCTAAAATGGAAATAATGGAAGAAAGTGAGTGAGTGAGTGAGTAAGGGAGTGCATGAGTCACGATCCTTTCATTCTCAATATCTCCCGAATGGTGCCACCCATAACCGTCTAACTTTGCCTATAAATAGATGGTGTGGCAGATGAGATGAGATGTAGCAGATGATTAAAATATGGTGGAATCTGTGAAGTTGCATCACATGAAATGAATATGTAAAAACGCACCACATCGTACAGTCCAGTACAGACTGCACATTGCTTCTATCAGTTAGCTTTGTGTTTCTGGCTCAGCTGAAGTGTATTGCATAACATAACTTGCCTAGGTCTTCATTTCACGTCTACGGTAGCCAACTGACTACTTGCATCCAATTCTGGCTAGCAAAGCACAAAATAACACTCATGTCTGTGAAAATCTGACCTGCTCATCTAACCAATAGCACTTTTCATTTAAAGTTTTCGCATTTTTTTTGCCATTCTCTCTGTCAGAGACGTGCGGTCAGGGTAGGCAGTGACTTCACCTTTTATCGATGGATTTTGGGAACCTGTTTCCACATACTTTGCCTGATTGGTAAAAAAAGTCAAAATTGATTGATTGTCAAACAATTAAGACCTAGCCTATAAGGATTAAGAGGTTATAATGACAAAAGGCTCCTTTGCGTTCACACTTTGATTCGAGGCTGCAAGAATGGAAATCTTTACTTTTAATTAGAAAAAAACATCCAACTCTCGGTAATTCCGTGCATTGTTTTGACCTTTTGTTCGTTGGATTATGAGAGAGAACTAAAAATAGACTTTTTTTGAATGGCATTAAAAACTACATTAAAACATTATTGTAAAAAACTGGCCAGGCATTGAATGCGGCATGTGAAAGGTATTAATACTTGTTAATGGCATTGCATTAGCTCCCTGTAAGCAAATATGTGCAAATTTGCTGTCTCTTGAGCATTTCAAGTTTGATGCACGGAGCAATAATGTTGTGCGAAGTTAAACTGGCTCGTAATTCTGCCATTTAGTCCTACTAAATTAATAAATAAATCCTCTGATTGCCAATCAAGCAAAGTAAGGGAGTTATCATTTGTTTGAAATTGAGGATTCTCCCTCCCCTAACTTACCTCCAATGGCATGTCACTGCCCTATCTGCGATTTTTTCATTGCAACCAAGATTTCACCTCAGCTTGCCGCTGCTTTTCTCCAAGCCCCCCTGAAACTGACAATCATGCATGTAACTTTCACATCTAAAAGATGTATCCAATTCCAGATCGCTCCAGATCGTAGCGATTGTTCCAGATCGCTAATGGCTGTTCACTTGTACTCATCTGATACTGTGTTTGAGTGTTTCACTGGGCTGTTTTAGCTTTGTTTGTGAGCTAGCTTGCTAGCCACATCAAATGATTGAATGATAGACATCAGGGTCTGTATTCAAAGCATCTTATCTTACTCCAGGAGTACTCTTAAGTCACGCTAAAACATTTTATGTAGGTATAACATCTTAACCTATTTACAAAGCCACTGAGAGCAACTATTACTTAAGAAAACTTGCAACTCCAAGACCAGGAGTAGCTCTGAGATAGCAACAGAGATTTACACACTTTGGATGATGTCAATGCACAAGTCTAGGGAGAATGAACACAGTGATTGGTTGTTTGGTGACTGGGCGGCCCATTGAAAAAAAAATCCTACATACCACCCATGGAGGGAAAAAGAGGAAATCGTCCAAGCAGCGGGTTTGTCCCATAAAATAGCAACATGTTGAGCACTCCTGAAAATGCACTAAGCGCAGTCCCCACATATCACGCTCTAGGCCAATAAACATACATAGGAAAGAGATAGTTGTAAAAACGCCAATAGCATAAAATGAGTCATTTGCCCCAATAATTGAAGCACCTATTACTAAAACCCCATAAGTCAAACTTGACTTGACTTGACTTGTGGGGTTTTAGTAATCAGTGCTTCAATTAGCAACTTATTTCCCAACGAGAACATGTTGCGATCATTTAAAAGTCGGGCCATTCAAGTTTATTTGCCCTAAACTGTCATGGATGAAAGTTCAAAAAGGGCACGAAAGCCCAACTGGAGCCACGACCAGTTACTGCTGCTGGTGCAATTGGTGCTGGAGCGAAAGCATGTAATCAAATGGAAATTTGGCTCGGGGTTGAACAGCAAATCCAAGTGGGATACTTAGGATAATATCAGCCGACAAATCAATGCTGCATTCCCCTCAGAGTCTCGAACAGCAGACGACTGCGAGAAGCAGTGGTATGGGCTGCAATTGCAGTGGTGGTCCGAAACTGCAGCGTATTAACAGGCTATTGTTCAAACAGGAAGGCATACTAAACTTGTTTGTAATTTATAGCCATAATTTAAATAGACATACAAAATATGACATAGGCTGGTATTATTATGATCTATTAAATGTAACCCTCACTCAATAGCCTAATAAAATAATTCATGTGTAACCTTAGTTACGCGGGGAGTCAATAATACCACCCCAGGAGTTTGGAGTTAAATAGCCTTCCTTTAAACCAATCACTCATACCAAATTGAGTACCCTGGGAATGCACCAATTCAATCACCAAGACAGACAGAGTCGTGATTACAAACAAATCATCAGCAGGGGCCGTAACATTTTGTGTACTGTACTGTCCTGTAACACGGACCAGTGTAATTACTGTCCTGCTCCACTAGGGGGCTGGTCCGGACCACTGGTCTTTGGAGCACGGACCACTGCAGTAACTGTCCTGCTCCACTAGGAGGCTGGTCCGGACCACTGGTGCGAAGTGTCTCGAGACAGTGAAATTTTCGGAACCACTGAGCAGTCCATTCTCGGACAAGATGATAAATGCCTGCCTTACCCTCAGCATAACTGTTGGCCAAACTGTTTATCTTGCCTGCCATTTTCATTAATAAATGGTAATGAATGTGATTGTTCAAAATGTTTGAAGCCGGTATTCTAGCAATAGGCAGCTCGATATTGGGTTATCTTATTTTCAAAAATATGAATGCTCTGAGCAGATTATTTTTATCTAGCCTAGCTGGAGAACATTAAAAATTGGCAGGATTGGAAATAAATGTTAATAAATTGCTGCCTGTCATTGCTGTCGGCTGTTAATCTTGGTTCATTATTGTGCTAACTTTCTGCACCATAAAAACATAATTTTAAATAGGCTATACTCAGGCAGAGGGGTGTGATACAGCCTTATGATTTTATAACTACTTGAAATGGAGCTTCTATTACAGCTCCATGTAATTCATTTGAAAATGCGGTGGTCCCTTTCTGAAAAGTAATTTGGCTTCTCAGAAAACACTAGAAAATAACTTTATGGTCTTACCATTCAATCCTTCCGAAAGAAACGAGTCATCCATTAACATAACCTAATTGTGTAAAACGATTTACCGCAACTCGTAGTACAGTAGCCTAAATCGACCCAGATTAGCCATGAAAGACTCGGGTCAGTGTATATAGTGAGACTGTTGTCAGGCTACTAGTGGGCTATTATATATTATATATATATCAGCCAGCATTCCTTTGTTTTCATGCCGCCTATTTTCCCCTTCTCTTCGGAAACGGCCACCGAATTTTCAAATGAATGAGGCCCACACGGTTTTGTAATTAAAATCATTTTTAACTAGTCTATACAATCATTAGACTTTGATACATTCTACTCTTCTGACAGAGTATAGTCACATCCTCCTACAATAAAACATGTTTCTTTGCTACAAAAAGAAGCGCCTATAGGTTATCTAAGATGAAAAACGTGTTATCAGAATTCATTAACGTTAGACCTACTGATCATAACTTATCGAATATTTTTTATGAATAGACTAGCTACATAAATAAATCTATTCGGAGAATTATGATTTTAGTCCATAAACTTGCACAATTTGGACTTTTATTTCATATTCATTCTGGCTTTACTAAAAGTCATTCTCGTAAGAAGGTTACGTGCATGAATTCTAATAACTTTTTTCAGTCGTGTTTATTTCATTTGATCGTGGCACTTCTAATCAGCAGCACAGAAACCATTTTACTGTGGGAGAAGAGTGAAATATAGCCCAGTGATTTTACATTACAATTGAGCGTTCATTACAACTTCGTGTTATTTAATTCATTTGAAAATGCGGTGTCCGTTTCCGGAGGGGAAAATGAATAAATAAATAAAATTGTATTATAGCCTATTATACATGAACTAGGTTGTAACAAACACTGACCCGAGCTAATAAACTAGCAAGTGACACCCAACAGAACCCGACGAATAAGGGCCTATGAAGTAAAAAAAAATAAAGAAAGAAAGAAAGAAAGAAAATAATAATAATAATAATAATAATAATAATATAATAATAATCATCATAATAATAACCGATATTGCCTCAGTTTATTCTCGAAAATATTTATGGTCTGAACAGATTACTTTTTATCTAGCCTTGCTAGCGAACGATAAAAATAATTGGCAGGTTTGGAAAGTTGTGTCAATAAATTGCAGCCAGTTCACACATTGCTTTCGGCTGTTAATCTCGGTTGAATATTGTGCTTTCTTTATGCACCATAAAAGCAAAATTTTAAAAAGAGGGCTATAGCTATAGGCTACTCAGGCCTATGATACAGGGGTTTGATAGCTACGTGAAACTGGGTTTTGATTACAGCTACGCGTAATTTTTTGTTTCTGACAAGTAAATTGGCTTCACAGAAAACACTAGACAATGACTTCATGGTTTTACCATTCAATTTTTCTGAGCAAAGGATAAAAGTCTTTTGTCTGTCAAGGGGGATAAATGTTTCACCCATGCAGAAGGCTATTGCCGCTGTCCATCAGAAATGGGACTGAGATCACCCCGCGACTGTGATAGTCTATCACCTATTTTAATTGTTTAAGACGATTTACCGCAGATCGTAGCACAGAAGCAGCATCGGCTGAGATAAGCAAGTTGGAATCAAAACTCAATTTTAATGATGAAATCAGACCAAATTTCACTCTTCTCGCCATCTACCTAAAATTATGTTCATCTGCTGAATAAGAGCGCCACGATCTAGCCTACTGATATAGGCCGAATCGTCGACTGAAAAGAGTTCAATCCATCAACGTAACCTATGCTACTTTCGAGAATGACTTTTGGTAAAACTCAATGAATATAAAATGATATCTCAAATTGTGTTAGCTTATCATAATGATCTGAATAGATTTTTTTATGTAGGCTATTTATTTATTTTAAAAAGTCGGCAAGTTATTATCAGTAACGGTAATGAATTCTAATCACAAGTTTTCCAGTAGATTACCTCAGGAAAGGCGCTTCTTTTTACCGCAAAAAAAAAAAAAATAATAATAATGTTTTATGGCAGGAGGCCATGACTCTGTCTATCAGAAATGTAATACAAGTGTAATAGAAAAATGTGTTCAAGTCTAATAATTGTACAGTTGAAATTGCCTCTTAACACGGCCGGCGCCAGAATTATCTCACTCCTGTGCGATCTCACAGCGACAATGGGCTACATTCAGTACAGAAATATAATTTAATTACAATTAGGTCTATGCACTGTCACTCAAGGACGGTATTTTTTTTCTCCAGCGAGAGCGACATTTCAAAATTCTTATGCGAATGAAGGTAATTTCGGTGACAAGTGTGGCGTCCTTATTTATATTTTCCAATCAGACAGCTGACTGTGCAGTGAAAAGCGGCAAGCTGCAAACTGTCAGGCCACATTGATTGTTACGAGCTTATTTCACTGACTTAAAATATTTTGAACAACTACACCTACAGTCCTAAGGATTTAATTATCCAGACAGTGGCCAAAGAAATGATTTGGCCAACAGTTGAGGGTAAGGCAGGCATTTACGAAGTAATTACAGTATTCCGAGAATGGACTGTACAGTCAGTGGTTCCAAGACCGGTGCAAGGCCAATCGGGGCTGTGATACTCCGGACCAGTGGTCCCTACCAGCCCTCTAGTGGAGCAGGACAGTTACTGCAGTGGTACGAGCTCCAAAGACCAGTGGTCCGGACCAGTCCCCTAGTGGAGCAGGACAGTAACTGCAGTGGTCCGTGCTCCAAAGACCAGTGGTCCAGACCAGTCCCCTAGTGGAGCAGGACAGTTACTGCAGTGGTCCGTGCTCCAAAGACCAGTGGTCCGGACCAGTGGAGTAGGACAATGATTGGAAGTGATCCGTGTCACGTGTCATTTGCTAGCCTAGACCTAAATATTACATTTAAAAGCAGCAAGCTGCAGCATTGTTACATTGATCATTGTAACTAGGTAATTTTACCCGCTTGAGGCATTTTGAATAACTACATTCAGAACAGTTTATTTTTTGAAATGACAGGCTAGATAGGTGAATTGCAGTATTGCAGGCATTTACTATGTAATTCTAGTATTACACAGCAAAAATCGCAGTGTTATCTGAACTCCAGTAGTGTTTATTTGAGACCAGTTGGTCTCATATTAACTCTACTGGAGTTCAGTTAACATTGGGACGTTTGCTGTGTACAAGCATGGACTGCATGGTCATTGGTTCAGAGACTTAAACCCACCGCTGTATTGAGCCAGCCGTATATACACTGCCCGGCCAAAAAAAAGTCACCATTTGGAAATAAATGAACAAATTCTATAATTGGATCATTATTGCGGTTATTAATATGTTTCAGCTGGCAATAATCATTTTTACCCTGACTGATGAAGCGTGTCACTACTCATTTCTTAAAACATCATGTCAGAAGACACATCCCTCTTGATAGTGGAAAAGATGTTACAGTATTTCAGAACAGGCAAGTTATTGGCCTGTATTTAGCAAAGAAAACCATGAATGACAAAAACAAGTATGAGGAATCATTTTCACAAACAAATTTGCCACCACAAAGTCCTGACCTTAAACACATTAAAAGTTATTGGGACGTGCTCAAGAAAGACCACCGAGTGGTTTAACCATTATTTCGAGAAGACAAGATCTCGGCCAAAAATTATGGCATTTCTGATCGAAAATAAATGTTCTGGCCTTGCATATAGTTGTAAAAACAATGACGAGACGAATATGCACTGCAATCAAAGCTACTGGGGTTCCAACTAAATAAGTGAGTGTGCGACTATTTTTTTGGCCGGGCAGTGTATAATTCTAATTATGCAATAGAATTATATATAATTAACATGAATTAAGCTGCTTTCACACCGGACTCGAAACAAATTTTTTGCAAGACAGATTACATTCAAATTCAATGCAAATTCATTGATGACGTTCAAATTCAACGTGTTTCGCGCGGATTCGCGTCTTTGCATGGACTTTTGAAAGTGATCTGTCGTGCGAAAAATTCCATCGCATCCACTGTGAAAGCGGCTTTATTGTAAAAATTCACAACAATATTTTTGGATCAAGAAATAATTAAACAATTCAGAAAGACAAAAACAACTAAAAACATCTATTTTGATTAATACACATTCGGATTCAACATTTATAGCCTAACAACATAACCATATGGAATATCTTATTTATTATGAAATAATTAATTGGAACGAACAATGACACGGAATTAGAAAACAATAGGTAGGTGCTGAACTTTTTTTTCTGATTACCTATTTATTTACGCATGCGTAGACTGCAGTGTCTACCTGTCTGAAAGTCGGACAGGGTTTTAACTCATGTCCGACAGTCGAATCTCTTAAAATCTGCTGAATCTTTTAGATATTAAACGTGAATATTTTGATCAGAGGGCTCATTTCTTCAAGATGGGTCAATCAAAAACAATCAGAACATCCAAAGTGCTCTGCAATCAATTTATTTGGGCAATTTTTATAAATACAATTAAGTCCGTGCGATGCCTGTCGGCCATTAAATGCAAAATACTCCGTGTCCGACAGCCTTAAAAAAGAGGACGATTAGAACAGATTGCTAACGATAGAAGAAAGAATAAAAAAACATTTAACAACAAAAAGAACATCAGATGTACACTGCGATTTATTTATTTGCGGGCCATCTTGTTTGGATGTTCTGTTTGTTGGTGATATATTTTTGTTCTTTATTTCGTAATAAATTTGCTCTCATATCAATGCTTTTAGCTTCTGCTGTCTGCCGGACATGGAGTATTTTGCATTTCGCGTCCGACAGCCTTGATCGTGCATGCAATATTTAAGACACTTCGCACCAGTGGTCCGGACCAGCCCTCTAGTGGAGCAGGACAGTTACTGCAGTGGTCCGTGCTTCAAAGACCAGTGGTCCGGACCAGCCCCCTAGTGGAGCAGGACAGTAGTTACACTGGTCTGTGTTACAGGACAGTATAGTACACAAAATGTTACAGCCCCCTCTCCAAATAATGTTTTATTAAGCTGAAGGCCAGAAATCAGCTGAAGACAAATAAGAGTTAACCATACGTAAAAAGATCAGGACATCATAGACCAATTTATGACAGTTATACAAGTTGTTTAAAAAGGTAGCTTGGTCAATCAGAATACATACAATTGCAAAGTCTGCCACTGGGGTAGGGGGAATGAACCAATCTAAGGGCCAACATCAGGGAGTGCAAATAACACACAAATCAAAAGCAAGCCACACAAACCAAAACTTAGTGCCTAGTGTTCTTACACACACATGCAGTGAAGGGACCCCCAGTGGCTTACCTCACTTACATTTAACATAGGTTCACAAGTCAAACCTGAGCTAAATCTCAGTCAATAATATCCTCAAACTCATGGTTGCCTGACCGTGTTTGTCAATTACCCACAATCCAGTTTGCTCTCAGTCCAAATTTAATAAAGCACGCATATGAATATGAGCAAGGTAAAATTTAACACAAACTGCTGACTGCTACGCTTATGCCTGCCATAGCTTCATACGCTCAAAAAGTTGATCTGTGGCCCCCACATACAACTGACTTTATGTGATCTTGACCTTTGTCCTGATGACCTCCAAGCCCAAATAGTTCAGCTACTTCTGTGGGCAGTAATTATATCTGATAATATTTAATCATAATTTATAATTAATTGTAATTATATTTGATGAAAATCCCTCCACTCCTTCAGTAGATATAGCACAGACAAGATATTTATGTGGGACGGTCTGATGGATGCACAACTGGACAACAGTATGCCTCCCACCCATCGCGTGTGGCAGAGGCATAAATAGAGGATCTTCAATGAGTGAGCCCGAGATATCAAATTTATCCAACAAGAGTAATCATTTTCATTTATTCAATGGGATGAATGATTTGCTAGCTAGCATGCAGACATGTTTTGCCATTAAATTGATAAATTTTAGTGTCTATGACGACAGTTACATGTGTAACTTATTACTTAACCGGCCAAAAGTGTTGGCATGCTAGCTAAAGAATTATTCATCCCATTGACTTAAATATACTGTCAGCCAGAAGCTAACAGCTGCGATGGTGAATGGTCACTAGCAGAATTGATAAAGTTACCTTTGCGAACATATTAGTTGACGTTTGTCAATAAACGGAATCTAACCAATTGCTATGCAAGAAAGCAGAATCACACGTGTGATACAACCCATGAGATACGGGTTTGGCATCAGGCTGATTTTTAATAATTCTTGGGTTAAATAGGAGCGTCACATTTAAAGGTGACATAGAATGGTTGAACGGGGTATTTATCCTTGTTCTGTGATGTGACCTTTAGACAACAAAATTTTGGTTGGGTCTGTAATGCCTCAGAAGCTTCATAAAAACCTCTCTCAAAAAGCAATGTTAGGGTGGGGGATTTTGAACGCGTTGTTTTGCACCTATTTGGCGACCTTTCGGACTTAACTGGCAACCTCATTATGAAATGCAAGCACTTGATGCTGATTGGCTGGCTTTGGTACCACTCAAAAGAATGTAACTTCGCCCAGAGCGGTAGGGAAAATGGAAAACACTCGCTGGCTTCGGAACACGGACAGACCAACTTTATGCAGCTATGGCATATTCAGAGACTCAGCCTTATATGTTTGAGCCAGAATCGGTTGAGGACACTGCATTGGAGGAAGAACCAGTCCAGCAAAGGGTGGATTTAAACATTTCTGAATGGTAAGTATTTTTGAATGTTTTTGAACGAGCTGCCAAGGCTTATGCCAGGGGTCCCCAATCTTTGCCAGAAAGGGCTGGTGTGGGTGCAGGCTTTCATTGCAACCAACCAGCTATGCACCTGATACTACTAATCAGGCTTATTAGTAAAGAGTCCAGGGGTTGATTAGTAGCATCATGTGTGTAGCTGCTTGGTTGCAATGAAAGCTTGCACCCACACCGGCCCTTTATGGGAAAGATTGAGGACCCCTGGCTTACGCATTCGGAGTGAGACTCTCGCATTGACGTTCCTGTGCCGTGGTCAGCAAGTATTCAATCAAAGCGCACAGAAGAAATTCATTAGCGGAATTTAAGTCCTTGCGCATCACGTTAATCAGTTTCACGTGCATTACGGTGGATTTCCCCACTAGTGACACGGAAATCGATTATGACTCTGGAATTCTCACGTTTGTCTTTACTGAGGGATTGGAAGCAATGGAATTGCATAAAGAGGTGTATGCAAATTATTTTGAAGGGGAGGAAACGGGATACATGTGATGCGAGTGATGAGAGTGGGATACATGTGACATGGATGCAGTGAGATACATGTGACATCATATGTATCCGTTGTTCAGATTGGCCTGTTTTCTGGCAGTCATTTTAAAAAGAGGAATTTCTTTGAAACGGAGACGTTCAGAACGTCTAGCACTTTTCGTATGTTCTTGAATGCGGGTAAGACTAACATTGTTCAACATAGACAAGGTAAAAATGGTTTTTGATTCTGTCACCTTCAAGCTGAAATGAAAACCAAGAGTGCTGTTGATGTGGAACGGCATTGGGTACATATGCCCTGGCCCATTTCGCTCACCCCTGTCTCCCTGCTGCAGTCTTGTACGGCATCAGACTGTGTTGTAAGATTACATCTAGCATGTGCTTTTGCATGATATGGCCCTGGTGATTCAGCAGAAGCAGTGTTCTCTGGCTGAATCATCTGCGCATAGTATCAAGATCAGAATTCAATTACATGTCCTGTACGCATCAAATAACAGAAATATACATATGAATAACCAATATCATGTTACACATGGATAAGTCCTGAAGAATCATTTATAAATAATGTAATTTCAATTACATGGACTTTTTGCTGCTCTGATACTTTACTGATATACTAAGACCAATGCAGGCATTTGGTAGCATTACAGCACTAGTCTGTCTGGGGTCATTCTGCATGCGTTTTGCCCCACTAGACCTTGGATATAGTCTGAACCCCTGGTGCCCCTTTTGTCAGACCAAACCCGAACCCGAACCCTTGCCCAAGCCTGCATTGCTACTTTTGTGTTTTTAGCGGTGTAAACTTTGGTGAGCTCACATGCATTTAGGCCATATGATGCAATTGATGGCTCTGCTCTGTTTGTCTTCTCCCCTCCCTGGTGAAATGTCCCCATTTCCTGCCTTCTTGTCCCCATTTGTCCCCTTCACTCTCCAATTTTCCCCTTCTCTCCTTATTTCTCCAGAACTAACCTCAGACAGTGGGGTTCCACCTTTTTTTGGAGCTGGGTTCTGACCCAGGTTTCCTCCCTCTAAGAGGTTATTCCTTGCCACTGTCACCCTTTGGTTTGCTCCTTGAGGTTTCAGGCCCTGTCCGGTGTAAAGTGCTCTGGGTCAATATCAAAAGATGAAAGCGCTAAACAAACAAAATTAAATGGAATTGAATTCTCACATAGTCACAAAGACATAAATACTACTAAGCAGTGCCATTCAGACCGTTATGATGGCACGGCGTAAACATTTCTTTAATAGCTACTTAAAATAGCAAAGAATTTCAAGACCAGTCATTCACATAAAAAAGCCAAGGTATTGATTTCATTCCTCTTATTCAGAATAACACACAGAAGCAGAGAAGACACATCATCATCAGCCTATCGCCACGCTGGAAGAGTGGGAGCCTATCCCTGCTGACTCTGGGCAGAAGGCAGGGACCCCCCCTGGACAGCTTGCCAATCCATTGCAAGGCTCACACCCCATTCGCACAATTCACTCACACACTCGCATCAACGGGAAAACTAGAGTCCCCAGTTATCTTAGCACGTATGTTTCTGAGAGGAAATCACAGTACCCAGAGGAAATCCATGTGAACATCGGGAGAACATGCAAAGTCCACAATTAAAATACCACTAGAAAGACTCAAAACACTGTGGACAGATTCTTGTTGTGAAGGAACTTCACAGCCCACTGAGCCACTCTGCCACCCGTGTAAAATGCAACAAATGGACAATAGATAATTAAAATTACACACACAGACACACACACACACACACGCACACACACACATACACCATGAAAGAATACATTTCAAGTATATGGCCACAAAGCCCCTGTTAGTTAAGCCTCCGGTGTAACATTGAGTCTTCTTGAAGTTGGGCCCTCATCACGCTTTAAACCACAAATCCCACAAAACTGTGCAGGTCTGAGTTCTCATTCATTATTTTGAGCGAATTCTCCAAAAGAGCACTGAGCAGAGAGGTGCGGTCGTGTGCCAGGGCATCTTCTCCGGAACTTTCCAATCTGTACTTAAACGACTTTCAGGGAGATGTAGAGCCACACTTTTGGCACTACCTTTTCTTTACAAGGCCAGAGACACTTGCATTGCTCAGACACAGACATTTTCTTAATAGTGGAGAGTCTACATGTCAGCATAAGGCATCTGAGAGCATAGAGTGCTGTAAGGTCCATCAGTTTTTGGCCGAAGACAGCGACTTTTGCTCCTCTCATTCTCTGCACTCCTGCACACAGGATTCGAAAGCAATTAACATGAGCTGAATGAGACTGTGAGCTTTTATTATCCATACCATGTGAAACATGTATCAACTGCAGATTTAGATTGTACTGTGTACCGTGTGTACTATATCTCACCTCTGCCTTCACATACACTTCCCCTCTCAATCCTCCACCACATTACTTCCCACTCAGCATCTCTCTCTCTCTCTCTCTCTCTCTCATATATATATATATATATATATATATATATATAAAACCCCAATTTCCGAAATAGTTGGGACAAAGTGTAATTTGTGGATAAAATCATAACGCAATGACTTTCAAATCACACCAGCCAGTATTTTATTCAACAGAGATACAACAGAGATAGCAAATGTTGAAACTGAGAAATTTTACCATTTTATCCACAAAATGAGCTCGTGCTAAATTTGATGGTTTCTACAGGTCTCAGAAAAGTTGGGACGGGGGCCTGTTTACCATGGTGTAGCATCCCCTCTTCTTTTAAACACAATGGGGAGGCATCTGGGCATTGGAGAGACAAGTTTCTTGAGTTTAGCCATTGGAATTTGATCCCACTCTTGTTTAATACAGGCTTCCGGCTGCTGAAGAGTTTTCGGTCTCTTTTGATGGACTTTTCATTTAATTTTGCACCAAATGTTCTCAATCTGTGAAAGATCAGGACTGCAGGCAGGCCAGTTCATCACACTGACTCTTCTACTATGAAGCCATGCTGTTAGTAATAGCTGCAGTATGTGGTTTTGCATTGTCCTGCTGAAATACACAAGCCCTTCCCTGGAATAGATGTCATCTGGAGGGGAGCGTAGGTTGCTCTAAAACCTTTATATTATATAAAGGTTATATATATATATATAGTAAATTTTTTCGCGTGACAGATTACGTTCAAAGTCGTTGAATGTAATCTGTCGCGCGAAAAATTCATTTCTTGTCCAGTGTGAAAGCGCCTTAACAGCAGCGCTGAGAACTATTGACTAATCCTGCAAAACCAGGAAGTTGCGTTTGCCGCCTTTGCTGCGGTCAAAACGTTATTGGAAATGAACAGATGTCTATGGAGAGCGCCAGTGGCACTCTATATTTTAGCCCTCCTATTTACAAGTTTTTCTTTTTCTGAACTCACATGCCGGGAAAAAACTGTTCTGTGTTCGGCTGTTCAAATAGCAGTGGGAAAATTCTAATTAGGAATAAGAGTATATACGAGATCCACACACCTTCGGCACATAGTGACTGTCCCTGTTTAGCACCATATTTACTGCACAGACTCCCTGCAAAGGAGGACGATATGCACCAGCAGATAGCGGTCCTGAGCTGCTGAGGTGAATGCTTGCGCTATCTGCTAGTGCTAATAATGAGGTAAAACACACTGCTGCATTATAACGCAATAATTTGAATAGCTAATATGACCGTCAATATAAAATAATCTGGAATTAGCAACCTGTAAAAATAGAGTATTTATTTGAATCTGGCTAGGAAAAGAGTTATCCGCTAGCCTACATATATGGAGTTATGTTGCTGTAGGCTAATTATGAACACAAACATTTAGCTAATAACTGAACATTAATACTTAATACATTAATTTATAATATATGCTTTTATCGGAAACGGTAGGCCACTGTCAGACATCGTCCACACAATCTGCCATTTTGGCAATTATTGATGCTATCAACATAATAATAACACTTCTGCCAGCGGCACAACCTGTCAAGCAGGCGATTTTGAACTGTCACCGGTTATGGCGCCGCCACAAGATGGCGGTGTCCACAAATCTCTCGGAGGATTAGTCAATAGATCATTTTCGCATGCTGCTTTCAATTACACCCTGCCTGCAACTCTCTAAAAGCACCAAGATGCTCAACTCATCAGAGCGCAACATCAGTCTCGGCTAGCCCCGCCTTCATAAAAACACAGCTGCATCGTGCTGTATTTCATTTGAATGAGTGCATCAGTCAAGTACCAGCCTGCGAGGAATTGTCAATGTTTGAAATGGCGTTTATAGCCAAAGTAAGCGGATTAACTTAAGTTGAAGTTGATGGTGAAGTTTTGTAATCTTCAACTATTCAAAATGGCCAACTTAAATAATTTAAATATCAAAAGGGTTAACAGTAGCTGTTTTAGGCTATGTGCAAAATGCTAAACAGGCTGCTTACCAGCTAGCTAGAGCATTAATAAAATTATTAGCGATTCAGTCAAAGTCCGACAAAGGCTCAATTGCACAGATAGTTATGCAATTAATAATGGTCTGTGTTTCTAGCTCTGCAGTAACGTTTCTTGTGCATATCTTTCTTTGACATCTACACTCACCAGCTAGTTAGCGGCAGAGCCACTTGAAAATGATTGTGCTGAGAAGAACATTTTTTATGTGCCGGGCAAGCAAGCTGTATTATGTTAGCAGCATTGCAGCCTCTCGTACTATCCTGGGATGCGTTTCCCAAAAGCATAGTCGCTAACTGCATTAGAGCATGAAATTATTAGAGATCCATCTTGATACATCTAGCCATAATTTTGCATTGGAAATTGGAACATTTTGGAAGTAGAATATGGTTTATATGTGCAGTGTAAGGACAGTGTCTTGAAATCACAAAAAAATTCATAGATTTCTGTTACTAGTTCATTTTGCTAATTATGTAATAATTTTGTTTTACTGTTTTAGGAAATGAAAAACACTGTAACAGTAGAATATCTTCACTGTCATTCCTCTCAATATTCTGCAAGTTTTCACCCAAATCCATCACTGCTTTTCTCCTGTTAAACCCACTTCCTGATTATGTGAATATGAAAAGTCAATGTCATAGTCCCAATGTGCCAAAAATAAAGCAAATACAATTATTTTCAATTATTTGTCTCATTTTCCCCCAGCGCGCCGCAACACCGAATTTTAGGGTTCCCCCACTTGTCAAATCCCACTTTAACCACTGTATGTTCTACTGTAAATAACACATTGGCTCATGTGATCTGAAAGTCATTGCATTTTGATTTTATTCACAATTTACACTTCGTCCCAACTATTTCGGAATTGGGGTTGTATATATATGTATGTATATAGTCATCTACCTTTCCTCATCTTCCCACTTTTCTCCATCTCTTATCACACCTCCATCTCTGACAATCCTTCCTCAGCTCTTTGTCTCTATGTATCTCTTTTCATCTCTCCACCACCATCTCTCCTTCCATCAGTCTCTCTGTGTTTCTGTGACACCCTGTGAGGTCAGCTGAAAGGAGTATCTTTAAAAAAAGATTTTTTTTTTCATAAAGGTGCTGATGTGGACAGTTTCTTAGTCCTGTATCTGATAGTCAAATTTCTGTAAGAAATAGAAAGCTCACTTTCAAGTGTAAGTGTAAAATTTTATGCTGCATAAGGGGAAAAACACTGTTTTGGGGAGACAAAAAATATGTTCATTTTAGAGTGCACTCACAGCGAGCAGTCACTCACTAAAATCACAACCAGACCATAATATTTATTATTCATTTTTCATTTTTATGGCAGTTTTTTTTTTTTTGCAAAGCTGTGGATGGAACCTGACAAATATTCGGTAGCTTTGACTTGCATGAAGCTATATGAAAAGGAGAGGATGCAAATGGATTCCAGCGTCTCAGCAGCAATGCGAAGCCGCAAAATGTGCAGAAAAAAGTGAAGTTGTTCCGCCGGGGTCCTTCAGTCAGCCATTTTCCTCGCTGGCTCGTGTGGTTGTATCTCAGGGGTGTCAGAAGCACTGTGATACTGGCACAGAGACACTGTGGAGAAGCCCTCAGTTTCACAGTCAAAATTACATCAAGCCTAATGCTCCACATACTGAAGGCCGATAATTAAATTTACTAATATGGATAGTCTTCACATGAAATATAATTAATGTAATTGTCACGTGGTCATTTGTTTAACAGCTGTATAAAATGTTTTAATTCTCACTTTGTTTTAGTAAAAAAAAAAGAAAAAAATGTGGATAATGGTTGCATGCAATATTATTAACTGTATGTCGCTGTAAATGATTGAGGAGAGGATGCATGCTTTCACATGTAACTTTGCAGAATATACTGATATGGAATCAGTAAGACACCAGAAGCGGGGTGAAGGGAAATGAGGATTTATTCAAAACAAAAAAAACAGGCACGAGGGCCAACGAAAAACTTGGCCCAAAGGGTTGCAAAAGACAAACTAAGGTAAGCTACACAGAGCTGGGAAACTAAATATCAGAAAATGACAGAAAACAAAAGCCACTGGAAACTCCAGGGAGATAAGCAAGAACAGAAATGAATAACAAGGCTGAGGCTATATACAAAATGACTATGAACAAGGCTTGGAAGCATGACCATGAGCGACAAAACCTAAGACACTGTCTGCCAGCCAACTTCCACCGCATCCAGATAAAGGGTGAGAAATCAAGACATGAGGGGCAACACCTGGAGAAGGAGAAACAAGAGGCAGGGCAAGATCAAGACATGGACAAAGATGACAAGACTTGCTCATTAAGAGAATGAGCGTGCTCAGCTTAAGTACCAATTAAGTATGCAGTTTGAAAGCAGCATGAATGTTTAGAACAGAAAAGCACAGCAAGATCTTGAAATAGCAAAGCAGGAATCATGACAATAAACTCCCTGTCTAAATTAGTAGTATTAGTAATGTGCCTAACTAAGAATTACACCACCCAGTGAATGTTAGTAACTGTTAGTAACTTAAAAACAGTTAATTGCCAATTAAGCTTAGACAGCCCCGAATCAGCACAGCACAGAAGGAAGAGGGAAATACCAAAGCCAACCAGAGCTCTGAAATGTGCAACAACGAAGGCACGGGGCGGAACGCAGACAAGCGGTGGAGTGGCTTGGCAGACCTGGCAAAAACAAAAACATGGAAAAGTAAAAACATGGACAATAAACATGAATTATGAAATACAAAGACTTGATACAAGAAACTGTGAAAACTGTGACTATGAACATGAACCTATGAAACTGTGAACTATGGGATCTTGAACATAGAACTGTTAAAACCATAAATGCTGTCCTGGCCAAAGGCCAGGACCCCAGAACACAACATATACTCATACATATCATAATATTGTCTGTCACCACGGTTTGTTGTTTTGAGTATTCACTGAGTGTATTCATTTTTGCACGCCGAATACTGAATCTTGATTCCTTTCCATTTTTATTGTTTGTGAATGGCGATACATTCGTCCAGTGGGGAATATTTAATGTGAAGCAGTAATTTGAACACTTCGATTAGATTCAATTTTCTGCACATTAATATTCTGAATACCTACACAGTGGTAAAATTGTTCAAATCAGTGGTTGAAGTTTTGCCAAATGGTCATGTAGGATAAACCACTCATATTGCCCTCAAGGATTTTCATTTCACTATTTCCTAAAGGAAATACAACTGTCATTGGCATTCACCTTGAGCCACTAGAATTTGCTGTGTCAGGAGACAAATTGAGTCTGATTGCGCATTTTCCCTAGTGATGCCAGCTCAGTTCCCAAATTTTGCTGCCATCACTGGAGGATGCTGGGAAGCCAGCTGCTTTGTCAGGGGGCAGTAAGAGATGTCATCCGAGTGGCTTAGAGAGACATACAAGACCATCAATCCAACTCTCTAAGTCTAGGATTAGGCTGCTGCTGCAGCAGCAGCTGCAACAAACTGAAGTTATTTTTGTCTGTCACCATCGGTGCAAGCTGCCTTGAATTTCAAACCCCTGCAAAATCAATGCAAGAATGAGAGGCAATGCACTGTGTATACATGAAGTGTAATCAAGATGGTCACATTATTTACAACCCAGTTCCAAAAAAGCTGGGATTCTTTGTAAAATGAAAATAAAAACAGAATGCAATGATTTGCAAATCTCATGAACTCGCATTTTATTCACAACAGAACACGAACAACATATCAAATGTTGGAAGTGAGACATTTTACCATTTCATGAAAAAAAAATATTAGCTCATTTTGAATTTGATGGCAGCAACACATCTCAAAAAAAAATTTGGACGGGGCAAAAAAGGCTGGCAAAGTAAGTGATACTAATAAAAAACAGCTGGCGGAGCATTTCGTGATTAATTAGGTTAATTGGCGAGAGGTCAATAACGTGACTGGGTATAAAAAGAGCATTTTAGAGAGGCAGAGTCTCTTAGAAGTAAAGATGTGCAGAGGGTCACCAATCTGTGAAAAACTGTCTAAAAATTGTGGATCAATTTCATAAAATGTTCCTCAATGTAAAATTGTGAAGACTTTGCAATAACTTTCAGATCACGTGAGCCAATATGTTATTTACAATAGAACATAGATAACATTTCAACTGTTGAAACTGAGACATTATACATTTTTATCCACAAAATGAGCTTATTTCAAATTTTCTGGCTGCAACAGGTCTCTAAAAAGTTGGGACACAGGCAAAAAAGGGCTGAAAAAGCTATTAATATATAAAAGAATCAGCTGAATGAACATTTAGCAAGTAATTAAGTTATTTACATCTTACAAAGCATCCCAACTTTTTTGGAATTGGGGTTGTATTTATGTGGAATGAAGTGGCCTCATATGCACTGGGGATGCACTACATGGGTGAGTTAATCAGGACAGCCAATCACGCGTGCAAATTAGGCTTTAAGCCAGTGGCAGCTAATGCTCATCCCGAAGGCCAAGTGTCTGCTGGTTTTTGTTGTTTGTCAGCACTTGAAGCTGTGTTGAGGAGGATTTGTCCATTGCTGTGTGCAAACGCAACATTCAAGGTTGGCCCCTCCTCTGCAGCCAAACCACTCCTGGAGTCCATGACTCCTGACTGTAATTCAAGCTGTAGTCTGAGCTAGAAACATACGACCATTCCGTTCAAACCCTTGACGGCTAATGCAAATGAAATCGTCGCTAGTTACCTCAAAATTACCACCCACAATTGTAATTGCCATGATTGGCATGTGTTTGACAGAAAATGACTCAAAGATCAAACTTAGCAGTGCATACCTCAAGGGTTATTTTCTCTGAATGTTAGGTTCTTTGCATGTGTTGACAAAGGCTTCTTTTTTTCTGTGTTGTTCATAATTTTTATGGCTTCCTCTCGGGAACTTGGGTCACTGATGCACTATTACTGGTTGGGGGCTACACACCAACTACACGAAGGTCGACTCCCAGAAAAATCTTGTGCAAACTAAGTAAAACTGTTGTGATCTGTGCATTCTGCATGTCATGTTTAAGTTCTGTGCCTGTGTCTAGCCATTCTAGCCATGTTTAGGATTTCTGTGTTTAGTGACCACTGCCTGCCCTTTGACTATTCTTAGGATCATGTATTGTGTTTTTGATATTTAGATTTCATGTTTTATTTTTTCATGCCTCAGTTTCCATGCCATGTTTTCATTTCCATGCTTTGCACTTTGTCTCTCCTGTCTTGCCATGTGTGTATCTTTGCTCACGGTCCCTTGTCTTGTGTGCACTCATTCGGGTGATTTATTGGTTTCTGGGTTTCAATCTTCTTTCATTATCTCGTGTTCTTCCTTCCTCTCTCTTTTACTGTCTTACTAACACATACTAACAGTTTATTGTTCTTGCTAATTACTAACCACACTAATCTTGTATATTTTTACTAACTTTCTAACATGCACTCGGGATTGTAAAGCTGCACATACTAATTGACTAACGATCTCTCAGCAGTCGCTCAATTCTAATCTCCGCCTCCTTGCCTATCCCTAATTATCTCTGCTGCAAGTTTCTGTGGATTTCCACTTATACTTTGTGCTTTCCTTTTCTTTTATCTTGGCACTTTAGTACTCCTTAACCGGAGCTGTTTTGTACTTAGGTTTGTCTTGTGATCCCTGTCTGCGTTTTGGCTACAGCCAAATTCATGTAATTAGTTTATTCCTCATGTGTCTCTCCCTGATCATTGTTCCCATTGATTGCACCTGTTCTCCCTGGTCATATGTTTACCCCGGGTGTGTATATAAGATGTCTGTTTGGTACACTTTCTTGTCAGATAGTTCTCCCTAGTTTTCTCGTGCCACGTTTCTCGCCTCGATTTCTCAGTGTTTATCTTTCTAACTGGATTGCCTGACTTGATTTTTGCCTCTGTGTTTTTGGATTACTGTTGCATCTGTGTGTTTTGACCATTTTTCTGCCCGAACTACGAGATCTCTGTTTGCTGCCCTGGTAACGATTCGGATTACGTCCTGTGGATTCTGGCTTGTCTCTCTGATAGTACTATTCCTGTGTACCAGACCCATTTCTGTCCGACTACGATTACTGTGATTGCTGCCCTGGTTTTTGATACTATTTTTGCCCAACTGGATTTTGACTTTTGGATTGTGGACTCTGTACTTAGGCCTTCTGCCCTGTGGGGGTCCTCCCCCTTTATTAATAAAACAAGCTCTACTGCATTTCCTGGTTCTCGCGACTGGTTCCTGATCGCACCATTACAAAAACAACAAAGCAGTGGCAGACGATGGGGTCTCTGGAGATACAAACACCCCAACACACTCATAGTGGGGTCTTATGTGACGATTCATAAGATTTTTTTTTTTCTTTTTTCTTGGGAAAATCCTGCTCAGCATACCTTTTACTGATCAATGAAAGCTGGTGATCACACTTCATTTTTTTTTTTTTTTTTTAAGTTCTACTACAAGTTAATGCAACAGAAACTACTTAGGGCTAAGATTAAAATTAAGGTTACCTCCATATAGCAAAACTGCCTAAGAGTCTGGTGATACACAGGTTAATATGGTTGCCTTGCAGTCATGAAGCTTGGGGTTTAAGCCCTGACCAGTAGATGTATTTGCCATGTTAACCGGTGTTGTCAAATAGTGATGTTGATGGCTTTGTATTATAGTCAATACAAATGATCACAGTGTCCAAAATTGAGGTGAAGTTAATGGACTCCTTTTTTATTGTAAACAGACAACCAGGGAGGGCCTAAGGAATGAGAATGGGCAGCAAGGTTTCACCGGCAAGCTGAGAAGGTTTTGCCAACTAATAATTCATTTACAAATCCTGTTTTTAAGCAGATGCAGTTGATTTATATTGCAATTATAACTCATTTATGCTCGTTACAACAAAGTAAATATGGCAAAGAATTGTAGTGATAGCAACTTCTTGATTAATAGCCTTATACACAAGCCTGATCCAAGTCCTAATGATCAAAAGGACTGACCACAATTGGCTGGAGTGCTTGAGATGGGACATTTTCATTAAGATGCAGTGGATTTGGGCACAGTTGGCTAAATCTGTAGCCTGCTGATAAGATTTTCCATTTCTATGTATTGCATATTTTTGGAATAGGTTTCCAGGAACGCATTTTAATCAACCCACTCCCATGTATGTAATCAGCCAAGTCTCCAGCAAACAATTTTATGTCACATCTTACATTTGGAGGGAATGAGCATCATTGGGTAATGGGATACAATGAATTGGGCATCTGTTTTTTTTTTTTTTGAAATCATAATCAATATTCCAACTAATTCTTCCCCCTCGGAGTCTGCCATCCTTTATCAAACAGCATCTGAAAACTAATGGCTGAGTATATTTTTCATATTAATCTTCAAAACTCATCAGGCCAAACCGCACTGATACCAAAATCATAATAAAAATATGAACAGATTCATTTTCCATAAATGTAAGAGATGACAGATAATCCTGTCATTGTAGTGTGATAAGCTGGACTTAATGGAAATGCAAGTTACATTTTCTCCCCGCAGACACAGTCGGCAAGGCATTATTCGCTAAGTTCACAACATGCGAGAGAAATGTATTGTCAATGTGATGCAACTGTTATCATCATCACTACTGCTATTATCATTATTCCCATTATGGTATTTTAGTTTCCAATTTGCAGCGAACATATGGCTATATCACAGCATAAGGTGAGACTGAATAATTAGCGAATGCAAATCAACAGAGCCTAAATAGGCAACTGCTGTTATTGGTGCCACTGTTTGTATACAACAGATGGATATAAGGCTAGTTGAACAGTCAGAGAAGAAGGAATTTTAGCGGGAGAGTCATATTAAACGTAAACCAAATATAGTTCTGCATCCTTGTGCTTTTTCGTGTCTCACTGCTGGCTGCTTGAGTTATTTTGCTCGTCTGGCAGCCAAGGCAGCCCATAAGCCAGAATGCAAATCTCGTCAGCGCGCGTGTGTTCTGTAGTTGGCCACTCAAGATTGCCAATTGGGATGTGAGCACTCAAAGAAGGAAACACACTGAATAACAGATGAGCAATCAGATACAGTGAGAGCCAAATGGGCTGGAATGCCGCACTTGCTGCCATTCCATCAAGTAGAGTGGCGCTCGTAATATGCGGCGGAGCTGCACCCTCCTCTTTCATGAAGACACATGCTGGAGGAGGAGATCTATGGAGAAGCGGCTTCCGGCTGCCGGAGACGAGGAGAGAAAATGGTGTCGAGCGGCACTTATTCCTGAGCAATTACTCTGCCCATCGTGGATCTCCTGTCTGTGAGCCTTGTGGTCAGAAATGTAGATAAAATAGAAATCCCCCCTGCTGCCAAAAAAAAACACCCTCACTTTCTCACTTTCTCCAGCGCCTGCAGTTCCCACTCAAGTAATTTATTCATATGCTTTGTCGATGCATGATTGAATGGAGCTGTTTGGTTGTGCTAAGGCCCATATGACAGCAGTGTAGGGTGCAAAAAAATGTGATGATCGAGTTTAAAAGAGAAAAGGTGCGGCAAGGGCGAAAAAAAAAAAAGTGAATGTCTCTGCGATTTTAACCAGAGGTAAACTATACAGACAGGGTTTCCTGATGGTTGAAAGTGTCATTTGCCTCAGATAATGAAACAGAAATATTTATCCTGAAACAGCACTTGACTGCTCATTAGCAAAAATACAGGCAAACTGAAGAATTGTGAGAGTGTCACCACTTCAAAGGCATACTTTTGCCATTTTTTCTCGCTTCTTACTGTTATAGCAATTATTTCCTTTATAATGCACCGTATTATATAAGAAATAAATGCCATCTTCACAGTCACCGTACTGCCATAAAATCCTGCACAGATTTTTATTCTTTCTACCATCCCCTCCCCCATTGCTTCACCAGTGGGGGGTGTTCAGGCAGCGGCCATTCTATCTGAAATCAATACACCTTTTCCCTTGAAAACTGGTGATGTCTATCAAAGGGAGCCAATTTAAACAGAAGCCAGCAGCCGTTAGGCAAAGGCATTACAGGAATATTCAATCCCCTTAGCATGACATTCGCTAACCTTCTCTTGCACGGAATTGGCCAGGCTATTGGAAGAGGTTTGAGAGGTTAATGACGGGACAAAGTGCGGTGAGCTGGCTGGCGCACGCAAGCTACCACAGCTTTAACACTGGCATCAGGACAGCTTGAGGTGCCACAAGGGGATTTAGAGCCACAGGAAGATTCTCCCCCCTCCCAAAAAAAAACCTTCTAATATGATTTTATGGCCCCAGACAGTTATGCAGTACTCCTGCGAGCAGCAGTCCCAAAGCTGAGGATTCTCAATATCCATTTCAGCCCTTTGAGAGATAGACAACCCAATTCTGCAGTGCTAAAAAAATAAAAATAAAAAAACATGGCCAACCTTCACAATCCAAATACTTCTTCCATCAATATATCACATTCCTCAGTGGGAAGAAACTATAGTGTAAAACTAAATATCATGGTTTCATCTAACTATGGCGTATACCTAAATATCATGGTTTCATCTCAGTAAACCATGGCATTCTTCGATATGCATTAGCAAAATCTATTATCAAAATGGTCAAATTCAATTTAAAAATGATCTATCGTTTATGCAAATGTGCTTGCTAAAAGGGCTTTAAAATCATTCGAGCAGTAGAAATTGCTCAGTGATATTCTGCAAAGTATTACAGTTGAGATGGGGTTGATGGAGATTCCTGTTAGTAACATTAATCACTAATTGAGAGGGGTATATGGGTTGCATTAAAGCTCACATTCTTCAGTGAAATGAACATAGTAATGATAACAAATGTAAGCTCACTTTCCATGACATCCTGAAGTCTGGAACACATAGACATCACTAGATACTCGTTTTCTTCATGGAAGATGTTCTGACAGGTCTTAACTGCAGTTGTCCTCAGTTCCTGGTTATTTTTTGGGCATTCTGGCTTCAGTTTTGCCATCAGTGAAAACCATGCTTCTTTGGATTCTGGACAGGTTTGATTCTGGCTTGGTGATTTTGGAACATTCCTCTTCTTTGTTGGTTTTGAGGTGTACTTGAAGTCATTGTATATCTGCACTGTGTGGCACCATGATAATTGAAGCATTTAGCTGAATCTGTGTGGATGAAGAAGCCATATAGAAGTCAGAATTCATCCTGCAGTGTTTTTCAGCAGTTTCATCATCAATAAATACAATGGACACAGTTCTGCTGGCAGCCATAGAGGTACATGCCAACACAAACCTCACAGTTGATGTTTTGTGCATTTTCTTACCTTCTCTAATGCGGGTCTTGCAGTCTGCATCCAAGTATTTTCTATAAACACTTGAAGTTTTTACCATATACCACATACAAATAAATACAGTATAAATTTCACATTTTGTTCCAGCTATTACAAATAAAATTGCCGTTAACTCGGGCTGACTGAATACAAGTCCTACAGTTTGAAATAAATAAATATATTGAAAATTCTATTAAATACACGGTCCATTTTGTCTTGTTATAAAGACCTAACAGTCATACAGAAACAACAAATAAACTCCAATTGTCCTGCCATTCAAGAACTGCCTTGACTCTTGTACTTCAGCACGGAAACACAGAACAGCTGCTACACTGCAACTCCTCAAATGCCAGTCAACGCCAAAGCTGGTTCTCCTAATCACCACCACAAGGCAATATAAAGCCAGTCTTCCATGGAAAAGGTGAGCATGTTGAGAAGTGAAATTAAGCTTCATCCTTCACTGTTATTCATACTGAAGCAGTTTCTTTTCCCTTCCAGTGCTGTTACTAGTAACTAGTTAACAAGGAAAGTTGCAGTTGGAACGTACTCTGCAAGAATGCCCAATGAAAAAAGCCACATAGAACAGCTGAAAGGAGTAGAGAGTAGAGAGAAACAGTGATTACGTCCCTGGAGTAGTGTTCTTCACAACTCCACTCTCCAGATGCATGTCAGAATCCCAAGCACCTCTGGGGGCTCAAACCAGAAGTGCTATAGTTACCAGTCAAACACCCTGCGACAAGGCTATTCTGCCATCGGAATGATAATTTAAAATTATTTCAAATGCAGATCTGGTTGAGTCCTTGCCACAGATGAGCAGTAACCTTCGACACAGGTTGTAATGTTATGTAAGGTGCATAACCGTATATTGAATATTCATGAGGAGGTGGTGCCTTGGTGCCATTAAAAAGTCTTACAAGGCGGCAAATCTCCCCATCCAAACCCGAACTGCAACTAGCCTGGCATATCAGGCTATATCATCTACCAAGAAATATTTCATAAAATATACCAATCGTTGCAAATTTGCCTCATAGCAGCAACATAACAGGAAGCAGATGAGGATAAGTCAGTTATATATATATTACATATATTATACTTGTGGTCCAAGAATCCAGGTTGGTGGCAGGCAGTGGTAAAGCTGTATTCGGGAGAATTCAGTATTGTGGTCAATGCAAAGTCCTAGAATCAAAACCAGGAAGTGGGTTAGCCAAAGCCAAATCACAAAGAGTGGTTGAAAGCTAAAAAACAAGCAGAAGTAATTGATGGGCAGACAATTGTGCGCTAGAGACTTGACTGAACCGTAAAGCCAAAAAAAAAAAAAAAAAAAAGCAAACCATAACAAGGTGTATAAAGAAACACGGAATGCTTTTTAAAATCGAATTCCCCTTGAAAGGTTGTCATATATAGTTAAAAACAGGCTAGCTGAATTTATGCATACCAGGCAACCATTCTTAACAAGTATAGAGGATGATTTACAAATCTGCTGCAGAAGTATATGAATGTATCGACATTGAATGTTAACTACATGTAATATGTGTATTTGTGTATGCAAGTAAGTATGGATTTCTGCATTTACTATGTCATTGCCATCCAGAGAGAACCATGTTCCTCCAAAGTGCAAAATTTTCATTGGTTTGGAGCAATGGCAGCTCTAGTAGGGCTGTGGCAAGTGCTTTTTTTTTTTCTTAAGATGATCTGTTAGTCTTCTTTATGGTGGTCAAGAAGTAGAAATTGGAGTGGTAACTTCTGGTGGGATAATTCATGCCCCCTCTACCCCCGCGATGTAGTTCAGGACTTCAATATATGAGAATAGGATGATTCATACTGGATGGGGACGATATATTTGTATAATTGAGACTAATGCTGCATTAAGAGATGTAATATAATACTGCTCCCCTTTTGTGTGGGTATGTGTGTGTGTGGTTGTCTGTGTTTGTGTTAATAATATTTATTATTATTATTATTATTATTATTAATAATAATAATAATAATAATAATAACAATAGAAATAATTATTTATACCTATACTTTTTTTTCTTTCTTTCCCCCCTGTAGCTTGGGGTGGGTGGAAGGGCATATAGTTAATGCTTAAAAATGAATATTGGGAACAACGTGTTTCAGTATGTACCCTCTGTTATAGGTGCTGTATATCTTCTTTGTTTCTCTATTCTCTTCAATTATCAAAATATACATTTATACAGCACAAGGATAATAATAATAAAAATATTGAAACTGAAAAATAATAAATGCAAATATAAAATACTCAATAACTACAACAACACAGAATCAAGACACTGATACATGAAGCCATATATCGCTCAAATTGCCCATACAGTAGTGAGGATCTGCGTAGGGAGTAACAAAACAAACGATATGCAGTGTTGTTCTGCCAGTCAACTATCACTAAAAATCCTATTTTCTATTTATATACAGTAACAGTAAATACATAATATTACTGTTACTTATATATATAGGAAAAAAAACTGCAAAAAAAAGAGTCAAGAGTCAAAAAATCCTCTCTAACCCCAATAATTAAATCTCTGTGAGAGGCTACCCTATTTACCCAAGCAGAGGACAATTTTTGCCATCAAATGGTGTATCGCCTCAATTAGGACCTCATTCTTGAGGTTCACAATATCCTCATTAACAGAGCTTGTTTTGCATCACATTTGGGACGTCCTGGCGACCAACGTTTCCAAAAGGGCACCAGGAGAGTGATAGGAAAGGAGGATCCAAGTGCAGGAATGTGATTTTATTACATACAGAAAGTGAACAAACCACACAAATGGTGATAACAAAAGGGAATGCTCATAACTAAGGCAACCTGCTAATAAAGGGGAAAACTGAAGTTTGAATAGGCAAAGGAATGAAACTCAACTAATGAAAACCAGGTGTACTAATTAAGGGAGCACAGAGAAGGTAATTTGATCATTGAAAGAAGGCAGGTAGCCAAAAGTCCGGAGTGCTCAGGGGGAGGGGCATTGACCAGATCGGCACATCTGGGTACTTCGCAAAACCTCAGATCTCACTGATCTTACTGTAATTTAATGTGTGTCTAGCTATGAAATTCAACAGATTTGCGTAACGTGATTTCCTGATTTATAGATATGGCTAGCGATTATTTTGCTAGCTGAACATTTGTGATACCTTAATAAATTAGGCGTTTCCTACACACGTAAACATGAGAAAACATTAGCTCCCATTGCTCCCTTATCTCCTCTCCGGGTGGAAGCTATAAAACTCTACTTTTTCGATCCTTTTCTTCTCCAGGTAAGATGGGGAACCTGAGATCTGGACTCATCTTTTTATTTGATGTACAACCCAGTCAACAACAGCTTTTAGGCATTCTCCTGCTCGATTTTTGTGCTTGGTAATGATTGATTAAAGCATCTGCAATTTCTATCTGATAACTACTTCTTTACCTCAGTTTTAAACTTTTCATCAAGTATTAACGAGAAGGGGATGTACTTCACTGGCAATGATAAAGCCTAGACAAGATATGTACAATCACGGCAAATGGTGCGTTGTACTGCTACTTTGATTTAAATTGCTAATGTGTCCCATTATATATATATATATATATATATATATATATATATACACACACACACAGTGGGGGAAATAAGTATTTGACCGCTCGCTGATTTTGCAGGTTTGCCCACTTACAAAGAATGCAACGATCTATAATTTTAATCATATATACACTGTAACAGTGAGAGACAGAAGCCCAAAGAAAATTCCAGAAAATCACATCATATGAATTTATAAAAATTGATAACCATCTGATAAGGAAAAATAAGTATTCGACCCCCTACCAAACAGCAAGTATTCTGGGTCCCACAAGCCAGTTAGTCTTTCTTTAAGACACACCCCCAATCCCAACTAATTATTTACATCAAATACACCTGCCTCACCTCATTACCTGTATAAAAGACACCTGTCCACTCCCAAACAACCAGATTCTAACATCTCCACCATGGGCAAGACCAAAGAGCTGTCTAAGGACATCAGGGACAAGATTGTAGACCTACACAGGGCTGGGATGGGCTACAAGAGAATCGGAAAGCAACTTTGAGAGAAAAGATCAACTGTCAGTGCAGTTATCAGGAAATGGAAGAAGTACCGCACTGCCGCCAACCTCCCTCTGTCTGGGCCTCCATGCAAGGTCTCACCTCGTGAGATGTCCCTGATCATGGTAAGGAATCACAAGGGGGGAACTGGTTAATGAACTGAAGGCAGCTGGGACCACAGTTACAAAAGAAACAGTTGGTAACACTCCAAGGGGTCATGCATTGAAATCCTGCAGCGCACGCAAGGTCCCCCTGCTCAAAAAGGCACATGTACAGACCTGCCTGAAGTTTGCCATTGACCACCTGGATGACTCAGAAGAGGCCTGGAAGAAGGTGATGTGGTCAGATGAGACCAAAATAGAACTTTTTGGGCTCAACTCTACTCGCTGTGTTTGGAGGACAAAGAACACTGAGCACAACCCAAAGAACACCATCCCCACCGTCAAGCACAGTGGTGCTTTTCAGCCAAGGGGACGGCACAACTCCATTGTATTGAGGGGAGGATGGACGGGGCCATATACCGTGGAATTCTGGACCAACAGCTCCTTCCCTCAGTGAGAGAGCTGAACATGGGTCGAGGATGGGCGTTTCAGCACGAAAACTACCCTAAGCACTCCGCCAAAGCAACAAAAGAGTGGCTGAAGAAGAAGTACATCAAGGGTCTGGAGTAGCTTAGCCAGTCACCAGACCTGAATCCAATTGAAAATCTTTGGAGGGAGCTTAAAATTCGGGTTGCAAGGCGACAGCCTCGGGACCTGAATGATTTGGAGGCTGTCTGCAGGGAGGAGTGGGCCAACATCCCTGCCAAAATGTGCACAAACCTTGTCAACAAATATAATAATTGTTTGACATCTGTGCTGGCCAATAATGGCTTTTCTACAAAATATTAACATGCTGTTTGTCCAGGGGGTCAAATACTTATTTTAGACCAAAAATATGCAAATAAATTCCTAAAATGCACACAATGTCTTGTGATGAGAATAGAGGCCACTAGATGGCAGTATTTACCTTTCTTTTATTAGGCCCAGACTGGAGCTAGGTTTAGACATGTCCTGGGCATGTCTGGGGCAAGTCCCCGAAAATTAAAAAAAAGAGGTCTAAATGTGGGTGGGGTCTGCAAAAGAGTATATAAGGAAAAGAATTGAGTAAAGTAGTAGGAGAAATTGCAAGGAGAAGGATAAATGTGACCAGACCGGTCATTCTGTTCAAGACCTGTGAAGCTTTTAGTGGATTTTTGCCTGTGTTAGAGTTTTTCCCTCACCCAGGACATCACCAAGCAACCTACAAAAGGGACTGTAAATATTTCTGTTTTTTTGGAAATCAGTCTTGGTCATTAGTTGTAGATATTAGATTAGTCATTATTGTTAGTTGTTGCCTTTGATGATTAAATGTGTATAAGCTTTAAAAACTTTGTCTGTCATCCCTTGCTGTTGCTGTTGCTGTAGTGTTGTAAATGTAATAACAAATTGGGGCCATAACAGTCTCATTCCACTTTTTTGGTGATATTCTGTCACTCACTGTTAAAATAAACCTATCATTAAAATTATAGACCGTTGCACTCTTTGTTTGTGGGCAAACCAGCAAAATCAGCAAGGGGTCAAATACTTATTTAAATAATAATAAAATATATATTTAATATATTATATTAAATACATTTTTTTTTTTTTTTTGACAGGTACGTTTGCAACAGTTATAAAAGACAACGCATAGGCAAAATGAATGCATTGGCGAAATGAACAATTATTTGCTCATGAACTGATCAGAAATGGAAATTTTTAAAATGTCATCCAATTGCAATGCAATTACAGGAGACATACTGTGGAGTATATCATGATGCACCGGAGTGAATTATATCATAAACAAGTATGAAGAAGCTGCAGAGATGCCAAATCAAGCCAATCCTCGCCAGTGGGTGAATGGTCCCTGCTTAAAGCCTTTATAACTCAGGATTTGAGTGTCACTGAAAGTAAAAAAAATTACATCCATTTAGCAAGAGACTTATATTATTTGGAATTAAAACTGTTTTTTTTTTTTTTCACTATCATTCAACAAAATAGTACCACAAATGCAAAGAAACGTTAGCCTGGTAAAACCAGACTCTGCTACTTCGATTTGCTTCCTAGACAGAGTCTGGACAGTCATCATTCACAAGTGTTTACTTCCTGGTGGGTGGGCGCTTGTCAGAAGTTTAAAATCATTGGTGTGCCCGTAAACTTATCACTAACGTTTGGCGATGACGTATGTTAAGCGCCGGCTCAGCCGCCTAGTACTTCCACTGGAAACTATAGTCCTTCATACCAGGAATGCAGCGAAAACAAACTGATCAGTACATTAAAGTTAATACTGTACCCATACATATGCCCATCTATCAAATTTTTGCCTTCAACCAAAGGTGCTCATTCTGTTCTCCTTCCAAGAAACAAACTGTTGAGCTATCGTTTTTCCTGCAGATACTGCTGCTACCACAAAACGCAAGAGAAATATATGCAAAAATATTCGCTTTTATGGCTGAAACTAGAGAGTCTAGTGACTCTACAAATAAAATCCTGAAGCTCTACCAAATGCAGGACGATTAGTGGTATAATCACGAGTGTTTAAATGGTAGTAAACATACCTGAGAATGGCGGCGTGTCGCGTCCATCGAATGCAAAGCAATCGGCCTCGATAACTCGCCTTCACTCGTTCTTTCGTCGCAAAAATTAGCTACAACTAATAATCAATCCTTCTTCTAGCTATATCTGGAAGGAGAAGTCGCGAACTTAAAGAATAATTACATAAACAGCCTCTATATTGTAGGTATTCCACTCTTGGTCAGTCAAGCACTTAGCGTTGTCAAGGAATGTCTGGTTTGCTTGCCCACCAGAGACTTGTTGCTATGGGAGAATGGTCACGTGACCCGCTTACTGCAAAAGGCCTATTAAGTGGAAGTGCTAAGGCTGGCGGACTCAGGCTATAGAAACGTTATAAAAATTCGAAATTGAAGTTTTTCTTCTTTAGTTTATGTTGAAATATGGATCATGAACTCCTTGACCAGAAGAGTGCAACATCTGAGCGTGAAACTCAGAACTGTGGATTATCTGTGAGGCTATAACCTGTTTTCACTTTTAGTGACACTCAAATCCGGAGTTATAAAGCTTTTAAACAGGGACTTTGCACACATTGGCAAGGATTGGCTTGATTTGGCATCTGTGCAGGGATTAATATCATCTGTGACCACCTCTTTTTCTACGAGCACAGCATTTTGACTTTACCAACTTGTTTTATTTATTTTCCCTCCGTTGAAAAATAAATATTAAATTCAATCTACTATAAAGATATCATATAGGTTAGGCACTGGATGACATTTATTATTTTATGTTTCATATTTTTCATCTAACATGGTCTCTGGCCATTTATTTTTAGGAGTGGAACAGCACCATTTCTGTGATGGATTGCTTTGGAAAGGTTGTTTGGCTTTCAAAAAAAAATAATATGAACAAAGTGTAACACGAGACTTGAATAAATTATCAACTCAGCATTTGTTTCATGGAACATTCATTCAGTGCCAGTGTTCGCCCAAGATTATACGTTCAAAATTTGCTGTAAAGTTGCTCATTCATTTCTTTACAAAACCAAGCAGAAAAAAAACAACAATTTGCACATTAGTGTCGCACCATATGTGGTGCAGCCATTTGCAAGTGTTGAAATATGTCAGTAGTCATGGAGATTTTTGAAGTTTATGCAGCTTTAAATGTGTGCTCTAAATACCATGGAAAGTACAAACATTTAAACGATGGACAAAACAAATTCAAGCATAAAAGCAGGCATCGGGCATTTGGAATGAAGAAAGGAAGGACCATTAATGACATTTATGATCAGAGTAACATCATTGCTTGCGCCAGTTTACAACATAGGGCTCTAATTTCCTGGCGCAGCGCAGGTGGCGTAGCGAAGCGCAGCCCGCGCAGTGGTAATTTCGTAGGGCGCAGCCCGCGTAGTGGTAATTTCGTGAGGCGCGCAGCCTTCGGTAGACCAAGGTGCGCCGAGATGGGTGTGGCGGCGTAGTAGGGGGAGGTGTCACATATTCATCAAGACGCAGTGACAATTTCGTAGAAAAAGTCTCCGCAATCTGTTCTAATGAGCATAGAACGCAAGCATTCGATATATATTTATATATATATATATATATATATATATATATATATATCGAATGCTTGCGTTCTATGCTCATTAAAGCCGCTTGCACACTGGACACGAAACGAATTTTTCGCCCGACTGATTACAGACAAAGTCAATGCAAAGACGCGATAGTTGGACAGGGTTTTAATATAGCTCCGTGTCTGAAAGTCATAAAAGTTCTAATTTTTCCGAGTATTCCGTGACGTGGAAACTTGGCCATTTTTGTGTTCGACCTTCACAGAATGCAAATTGGTAGCTATCGACTTTTCTTGGTCTTTTTAGCCTATTCTTCTGTTTTCTTCCGTTGAAGATAGCCAGCAGTCTTTATTCGGTCTTTCTTCTGAAAATTAGTCAGATGGACCGAACAGATTCACGCTTTATTTCCACAGCTGAGATAAAACAGTGCGTGAGCAAATCAATTCCATGACCATTGAGAGTGTGAAGAAATTATCGCATGCACGATTAAGACTGTCCGACACGAGATGCAAATTACTCCATGTCCACCAGCCAGCAAAAAGTAAAAGTATTGAAATGAGAACAGATTTATAACGGGATATCCAACAAAGATGACCCGCTAAAAAATGAATCCCAGTGTTCATTGGATGTTCTGTTGTTAAAATGTTTCTTTTTATTCTTTATTTCGGTATCAATCTGTTCTAATCGTCCTCTTTTTTTTTTTTTTAGCTGTCAGACACGGAGGCATTGTACATTGTCCCATGCCAGTGTCGACTCGCTTTACTGAGCAGAGCTTAAACAGAAACATTGATTGAAATTCTCGGTACTCATCTTAAAGAACTGAGCCCTCTTATCAAAACATTCACGTTTAAAATCGACAAGAGTCAGCAGATTTGAAGAAATTAAAAACAATAACAGACTGTTGGACACGGAGATTTATTAAAACCCTGTCAGACTTTCGGGCACAAGACGCAATCTGTCGAGCGAAAAATTTGTTTCGCGTCCAGTGTGCAAGCGGCTTAATACAAGGCTACTATTATTGTCACTTCGGTTTTATCGTCTTCAGTGGGGGAAAGGAATACAGCCTGATTGCTATGATCTCGTACTGAGTTAAGATCGCATATTGAAAATAAATGTGTCACGTATCTTGCATTGTTGTCCATGCATGTTAATCCCAAAATTTAAAGCAGCAACAGTTTGTAATTCATGGGAACACGCTATCCATCGTTTCTCTTGCCAGTGAGCAAGATTTGACTCGGCTGTGTCGCCTTCTTTGCCAACTTGCGCTGGAAGGAGGGGCAGAGGCGGGACAGAGGAGTTCTTGCGCCAGGCTACGCCGGCCACAAAATTGCCACATACGCCTGGACACACCCCGTTGGCGCGGCGCACCCCCCATGCGCCGCGCCTGCGCCGCGCCTACGCCTGGTCTACGAAATTAGAGCCCATAGTATCATGTTGGTAAGCCACAGGCAGAAAAGCATTAGCTGAGACAGTTTGTATTATTTTGAATTCATACAAATTAGTGGTGGGACCGTGCACAAAAATATTCTTAACGTGTACATGCACCATATAATTGTGTGTACGTGGCTTCAAAGTTTGTGGATTTCTAACGCTATACAACCGTTAGAGGGCACAGTCACCATTCCAATAACACATTCCACACATCCATTAACGCAGTTAGCAGCCAGATACGTTTATTAACTCAATAGATGATAACAGTGAATTTGTTGGTAACTCCAATACAAAATTACAGCCAGATAGGCATATTATCAGATAGGCATAAAATCACAACTAAATGAATGAAAGCACTGAAGGTGCTGATGCCTCGGTACTTACAGCAGTGACAAGTATGTTCCTCAATGAAGCTAAAAAATTCTGTGTGGACAAGTCAGAGCGCCCTAGCTGTGTATCTATGCTTGACATAAGCTATGTTTCCATCCACTTGTCAATCAAATTACCTGAAGTTCGTCAAAAATATTCATGCGAATAAAGTCGGTGAAAATGCATTTCCACCAAACAGCATTAAAGCGAATAAGAAAACTTGCGCGTAATGACATTTCTTGATTCGATGCGATCAAATCGGTTTATCGAAGAGATTTCTGACATTTTAAGCTGTTTCCATTAATTTTTGCACTGAATCACAGAACCTTCAAGTGAACAGAAGTAGTGTAGTAGGCAACAAAATTAACTAGTTAGTAATAAAATGCGGTTGAAACTATCAGCGAATCGAATAACTTTAAGTGAATTTAAACTTTGTACCAAAAGAACACCAATATTTAAGGTAGCTAAGTGAACAACAAATGACATCTGGTTATGCTAGATCGTTAAGAGCTGCTCACGTGATCTACTTCATGTTTAATATGAATTTATAAGGTTGTTATCTGACAACTGTTATTTTATTCAAACACCTGTTGTTATCTTGACAACTCGCATAACATTCCTAATGTTAACGGTTATTTTATGTTGGAAAACAATAGCTCCTTTGCTAACATTCTGACCACGACAGTGCTTTTATAGCAAACGTGCCATACAATGCTGTGGCCAAGCATTTGATTTGCAAGACTCGTGACGTCTGACCCAACCTTAAAAAAACTCTGCAATGCAATGTTAAATCTTTAGACTGACACATAAACTGAAGTTATTATGGGGTAACACTTAACAATAAGGGTACAGCAATTAACATTAGTTAATGCAATAATAAGCATTTACTAACAGGTAATTAACATTTAACTAATGCATCTGGTAATCGTTTACAAATGATTTTTACATCAATTAAGGAATTAATTAATAAATTATGGTTTAATAGTTTGAAGTGCTACATAGGGGATACTTAAGTGATGTTTTCAACCTCACAATAAGGGATACGCAGAAAATTAATAATTGTTCAGTTATGGTTATGTAATGCTTATTCGGCTATCTAACGCATTAGTTAGATAGCCGATAGCTGCTAATTAAATGATAGTTAATGAACTAATGTTAATTGTTGTACCCTTATTGTAAAGTGTTACCTATTAAGGTGACACCGGCGGAATCTTTATAGACCGTATGAATAGCGTCCTCTACACCAAAGTGCAACAACATCGACCATGACGAACAATGGAGGACAGTGATCTCAATGCCTTTGCTACCTTAATAACTCTTCAGTTTATTTGTTAGTTTCTTATTTCACGCTGCATCGCAAAGTTTTCAACCTTGCAGTAAAAGCGAACACTCTAGTAATGGTCATATTTAACCACGGGGTGGAGCAGACTGACACAATGTAATAGACGTGGTCATCACCGCATTGCATGCTGAGATGTACAAGCCGGCGTAGTGTACAGTGTTTGCATACTGTAATCTTCGGAGATAGTATGCATATTGCATACTTCTGGTTTCATGCTACGATTTCGGACATACTAAGAAATCTCGCTTAATGTTTTCCCTTGCTCTATAGTCTGTTTGTATAGAATTTCAGACAGAGCCCGAGAAAACAATCCGGAAGCATTTATCTCGCAGTCATGATAAGAGTATTTGGATTCTTTAAATGCATTGGAATGATGCTAAAATGCTTCCTAATTTATCACCTTCAGCATAGGGTACACTGAAGCATCCTTTTCGAAAAAAGAAAGGCGGAAATATTATCCCGCAATTCCGCGATGACCGTCCATCCGGTCAATCACGAAAACAAACAAACAAACATGACGGGCAGGAGGCGGGTGATCACTGTACCTTGTGTAAGTGCATTCAGATTCTCTTAATGGCACGGTTCTCTAACTTAGCTGTAAAAGAGTCCCCTTTACACCTTTCTTTTACCTCATGATGTTTTACACAAGTTAAAGAAAGGTGGTTATGAATTAGGTGATAGGACGTCATTTTTTAAAAACTTTTCAGATGCAGCCGATGAGTTCATGAACACGGTTAGTGTTTTTTTTTTTAAATAAACGTTTATGATTGACACATGCACACATTTACAAGTCCCACCCCTAATGCAAATCATCAAATACTGTATATCTGAACAGGAAAAAAACTCAAATGCGGCACACAGAGTATACATATAAGCATAAAATATTCGCATACTCATTTCACGTAAGACTGAGATATGCTAGTTTCATCTTTCATCAATTTTGTGGAATTTCAGGAAGATCAAACTTTCATCTGATCATAACATGTAGATGTTACTGGAAGATTTCTACCAGTCAGAGGACCACTTCATTTGGCATTAAGCATTAATTTTCTCACTTGACATGTTGGATTCCTGTCTCAGTCTGGATTCATTGTTTTTTCTGAGGTGTGGTCTCTGTGTGTTTTATGTAACCCCAATCCCCCCCACCTCACCTGCTTTTCCCTCCACGCCTGCCCTGTATCAGTCTTGTCATCCCTACTCAACTTTTTCCTTCTTCTCATTGGCTATTAGCCTCTCAGTCATTGTTTCCCTTTTAATTCCTGTCCCTCCCCCCCAGGTTACTTTCTTTTATTTGCACTCACACACACGCGTGCACGCACATACAAACTGTGAAAAAGTATTTGCCCCTACTCTATTTTGTCTGCTTTTGGTGTTATGATTCTGCTCTGTCTGTCATGATTCTGATCTGCATTGCCATGTCCCTGATCTGTTTGCCTTGTTTGCATTTGGATCTTTGCTATGTCTGACGATGCCTTGGATTATCTGTTGTGATTTGCTTAATTAGATTTGTTCATGTATTGTCTTGTTTAATTTTTCCATGTTTTGTATTTGGCCATATTCCATTCCTGCAGTTATATTCCGGTCCATGTTTTTGTTTTTACCATGCATTCCACTTTGTCTCCCCCTGTCTGGTCGTCTGTCATGTGTTTGCTCTCAGCCCCAGTACTGCGTGCCACACTTTCTGGTGATTTAATGGATTCTGGGTTTCCAACCATTCCTTCCATTCTCGTTTACTTCCTTCATATTGCTTTTTCTTTATTACTAACCAATACTAACAGTTTGTTGTTTTTGCTGAATTACAAACCAAGACTAACATTGTACATATTACATATTGGCCCGATTCTCTTCGCAAAACTTTTACTTCAGCTACAGTGAAGGATTTAGAGCATAAACACCGTGTTTAAGGTCATGCCACGGCATTTCAATTGGATTCTTGTCAGGAATTTGACTGGGCCATTTCAAAGCCTTCATTTTGTTTCTTTTGAGCCAATCAGAGATGGATTTTCTTGTTTGGATTTTTGTGTTCTTTTTGATCAGCAGTGGTTTTTACCTTGAAGCTCTACCGTGGATGTCATTTTTGCCTAGTCCCTTTCATATTGTGGAATCGAGAACACTCACTTTAGCTGAGGCAAATGAGAGCTGCTGTTCTTTAGATGTTAATCCGTATTCCTTTATGACTTCCTTGATTAGTCATTCATGCGCTCTTAGAGGAATTTTGGTTGGCCAGCCAGCCACTCCTGGGAAGATTCACCTGTTTGCTCAATTTGAAGGGTATGGATCTCAACATGGTTTTCTTGAGTCCCTGGGCCTTAGAAATGGCATTTTAATACATTCTATACTATTGTCAATGATTTGCTTTCTCATCTGATCTTCATTCTCTTTAGATCACAGCTTCATGTGTTGCCTTTTGCCAACTTCACATTGCCAGACAGGTTCTATTTAAGTAATATTTAGATTCAACGAGGCTGGCAGTAATCATGCTTGGGTGTGCTAAGTGAAATTGAAATCAATTATCAAACCAATTTGTTAAATTCGTTGATATAGTACCTAAAGGGACAATTATTTTTTATATAGGGCCAGGTGAGGTTGCATTGCTTTCTCCTTCAATAAATGAAATGATTTTTAAAAATTTTTACAAATTTGCAAAAAAAAAAAAAAAAACAGAAGGAAACAGGGTGGGAGCTGGTACGTTTTCACTTTATGCAGCACTACATGAGATATGGGCAATTTAAGTTTAGAAGTCACACTTTTAAAATTATGGACTTAACTGATTCCTCCACAAAAACGTGGTTTCTATCCATTCCCCAAGTTTCAATACAACATTCTGACTCTAGCTGCTAGGTGTTTAGGATTAATGGATCCATAATTTGGTATCACTGAAAAGCTTGTGACGTCATAAAACATGAAATCAAGAGAATTCCCTCAGCTAAGCCAATAGGAAAGCATTTTATAAGTTTGGTCATAGCTAAGGACTTTATCTGAGGAGGTGCTGAAAACAGACAGCAGACTTTGGAAGAGTTCCACATGCTGATGATATCAGGGCGTCATTCCATTGATATCTGGAGCAGGGCAATAACTTTGGTACCTTTAGAAAGCTGAGTTTCTCTTCTTTATAATAATGTTTAAAACTCAATTTCGAATTTGGCCATATGCGTCCGAAAATGATGGAGCAAGCAAATGACATATCACACACCAGTGAGTTTCCTGAGATCGTCGTCCGTGTGAATAGTATCTCCCCAACCTGTCACCCATTACCAGCCAGTTTCATAAAGTCTGCTGTCAACAACAACTACAACAACAATAGGGTGCACTCTGATTCAATTATGCCAAGTAGCATGCTCTCCAAGTCTGTCTGATAAATGTCACAAGCAAGGATGGAGATGTAAAACTGTAGCCAATCGCTCAGTTGGCAATAAATGGAAGAAACAGAGATTATAGCTGATGGTAATGGCAGAGCTTGTTCTCTATGAAAACCTTCCTTGCAACAGCAGCATGCACTAGGGACCGGTCTGATTTGTCATTGGAGGGTGCTGAATGGCTCATGAGTCATTTTAGGCTCCCTAAACATTTGTTGTGGGAGCTTCGCAATCTGCTCAAAACACAAATTCAACAGAAAATAATGGGAACAAACTAGGGAATTCTGGCAACAGGCTATTTCTGGCAGGTGATGGTCAACCAAGCTGGGATTTCTCAGCCATTAATGAGCCTCATGAAGCCAGCAGTCCTAATCAGCAATCAGAAATTCATGCCACAATTAAATAAGATATACATTCCAACCAGCTCAACAAACCGCAATTAAGAGAGACTTGCATCATTGATGAGATAGACTGCACATGTCCTGAACAAAGCACTATCATACAATCATTATGCAGACATGCATTGCATAAACTTCCACACCATGAACTTGTAAGTAATCTGTAATACCCAACTGGAGCTGTTTAATGCAGTAGCCATCTGGTCTGGGAGCACAAATGACTTCTTCGTAATTCAATTTAGCAGTGTGGGTAGGAAGCCATAGCAGGGTGCACACAGCTGGCTCTCTGGATTGCCGAGCATCATTGGTGAGGTGAGACTTGTTGCCAGCTTGATTAAGGGTAATTAAAGGGTTTAATATCCAACAAATATATTTACATGGATTATTTGATCACATGATCATGGTTATTGGTAATATGAATGCTACTGTATTGAAAATGAATAAAACAAACCATTAAAATGAACTCTGAAATATTCATGAAGTGTTTCCATTTTCTATGAAGTAACAGAATATGAAAATGGGAAAAGCCCAAAGGGGACATACAGCTTCATTTTGATGGCAAAAACACAGACAGCAAACGCTGAGCTAACAGTATTGCAAATGAAAACTGGGTGTGTGTAACTCCATTTCAGTAATTTCTTGACACGAGGCAAAAGTGCAAATGTAGCACTGTTATCACTGCTCCACAAAGTCTGATTCTTTGAAATAACCTTGTTATTATGTTATCTAGCAGCATGTACCTGACCTTTTTCTTAAATATTTTTATGTTACGTCCTTCTTTTATTTCAAAGGGTAGCTTATTCCACTCTACTGCAGTTGAATATAAGAGGGAAACCTTCCTGTCATAGTTTTAATTTTGCAGAGTGTTAGGTTAGTTGCCCTTGTTTTGGTGTTGTATCTAGGTCTTCTAACTTAGCAAAATAGTGAGATAACTTGGGGCTGTGTTCAGAATCTTGTAAACCATGTTCAGTTGGATCTGACATGCTCTATCCTGATGAATCTCTGATGGATTCAGGTTTTCTTCCTGTGGCATGTTCTTATCTTCAATACAACACCACATTTCTTCTTTTCTTGCTCCATTGTGAGCTGCAGATATGTATGCTTGTTGATTGTTTGGGGTTACTGATTTTCAAATGATAAATTTGTCGATTCGTTTTGTCTAGTGGCAATGGTCATAAACAAATTTCCAGCATTATACTTCTACCAATGTAAACATTTACAGGTGATTATGTGTCGTATGAGACATTCAGTGAATATTTCTTGACTTTTTGATTAAACACAATCGCAGTGAAGATTTGTTTTATGGTAATGATGGAGTACTAATGGGATAGACAATGAAAATATGACAACCAATAAAGACTCATCACTTTGCGGTGAAGAAGAGAGAAAATTGTTGCGTGTCGCATGGGACACAGAAAAAACTGACTTTTTGGAAAATTGAGTTAAAAAAATCTCTGCGAGTTGTGTGGAGGAATATAATTGAAATGGTACTTAATGAATGTAGACACATATGTACACTTTAATGTAGCCGTAGCTTTGAAATGACCTTAATTGAATTTATGTGCAATATAAACTTTTTTGGGAACAATGTGTCACGTGGGACATGCAAAAGTGCCTTAAGAGACATCTCTCAAACTAGCTGAAAGTACCTCGAGATACATCACTAAAATCCTGTACTTCTCATTTTATTTGGACATTATGCACGAGAAACAATTAAATACAACCTTTTTGAAACATATGCAGTACAGCTTTCAGTAAAAGTCAAATTAGTGCGCTAGTTCAAGTGCCTAATCCGCTAGTTCACGCGCTAGCTCAGATGCATCACTGAGGACAAATCACTCCAGCATTTTCTGTTTGCACGGCAAGAAAAAGTCCTAGATTGTTCTCGCCAATTATCACTTGTGTGGTTTGCTTTGACAAAAAAAAATACACAATTTAATATATGCGTAATCAGAGCAACGGTGATTTCGTATTAATCTGCTGTTTTTAATTATTTCCGATAACGCTTAGTATAGGGGTTGCAGCGACCCATTTAGCTGTGCAGGGGTATCCCGAAACAGCCGAAGTGGATCATGTTCGTTCGGACAGCGTTGATATAAAAAAATACAATACTTGACGCCTGTTTTCAAAATAAGATAATTTGTTCCGTCGTTTTTCTTTCTGTTATCCACATGAATCTGCCTTTTGTCTTTCTTGTGAATTCAACAGTTGGCTCTGAAGAGGAAATTAATATTGCAATTATGCTGTCATCATTTAAATATCGATAACAAATGACACATTTAATTGTACAAACGGCTGGGACAGATAAAGCAGACCAGACATAAACTTGGCCTCCTGTCACGCAGTGGCATTGAATATCTTAGTTATAATACCTGTGTAAGGGTACATTCTGGGTCCCATTCAAGTGTGACCAGCGGGCCTTGCGCGCCAGCCGGTAGGAGCTAACGCATTAGCCTGCACGCTACTAGTGCAATAGTTTTTACTTTTACTGAGTGCTGTACTGTTAAGATTATAAATGTAGCAAAGTTTAATGGAAAAAAGCAAAATGAGAAAATATGTCGTATGGGACACAGTGTGTGTCCTACAGACCAACAGATATGCATTTATGTGGAAGTAACGTTTCATATAACTCTTAACAAATAAAGGTACAAAAAAAGTCTGCATAATGGCGGCCAAGGATCATTGATGTACGATGTCTATGAAGGCATCGGCTATTGTTTTGGTCCAAACAAGTAAAAGGGCTTCTGTGGCACAAGATGCTGAGAATTTAAATTCAACTGACATCAGTTTGATGGAGCTGTTTTGGTAGCACAAAAGCAGGAGTCAATAGCCAATATATTAAGCAGTGGGTTTAACCTTGTGGCTGTTTGGTGTATTTGATGCACTTAGATCTATTATTATAGTTGGACTGAAGAAAGATAATGTCGATTCACCAGGTAATGCATTTTATATGAAAATATGGGAGCCTTTTAAACTATAAATGAGATGATATCTGTCACTCCTGGTTTTCAAACAAGGGGAGTCTGAAGCTAATCATTTTTATTCTTGGCCTTAAACTACAATTTTATTGCCATTACCTGACATACAGGCCTAATATAAATTAACGTAATGAAAGTGAAAATAACAAAGGAAAAGAAAGCAACATGAACGATATGCGTTTATTTCAGAACAACTTCGCTGGCTGAGATTCATTCCCATAAGCTATCATGGAGAGACAGCTTTTGCATTGAAAGGTGTTCTAAGGGAGTCGAAACACGAGCTAGTTTCCGGTTGAGAAAATTTCACAGAACCAGCTTCATGCGTTAAAACACCCTCTAACATGTCTGCCAAAGCACTGTTTCACAATCACTTTGATGCCAGGGCACCGAACTAACATGATAAATAAGCCTATGCAACAGACAAAAATGTGCATAACATTATCGCCCCATGCATCAATATTTGCGATAGAACAAAAATAGCACCCATAATGTTGTAATCCTGGGTGTAACAAAATATAGTTTTGAGGATAACTCCTCACAAAAATACTGTATCATAAACAATCAGAATTTTTCCCTTTTATACTTTAAATTATAGCGGTATACCTGTATCTTTATTTCCTAAAAGAAAACCACGACACTGATGGCTTCAAAATACAATCACCAGTATTGTAATACGGGGGATGAGGGCACTGTATCATTTAAGGTTCTTTATCAAAAAAAAAAAATGAAGGACAATAGAAAATGACACAGGGTGACAAAAGAAAACAATAAATAAAAATCTCAATGGTCCTGAAAGAGGGAAGGGGACTGGGATTTCAGATGAGGATGATTCATTTTTAGATGGCTGATTTACTCAGTTAGCAAAATTGAGTGCTCTCTGACCAATTAAACCAGTGGACAGCTAGTCAAACTATGTTTCTGAAAATGCAAAAGTGCTTGAAGGAAAGCAGCACCTTCTGTAGATTATTCAAATATTTCTATTAATGTAAAATGGTTTTCACCTACAATAGTAATTCCAGGAAATTCTGAGATTATACTTCAAGGCTCTGAAATAGTATTGAACTTTTTCTGAACAAACTGCTCATTGGCTGCTTCTTTTGAAGGTTTCTTTCTCAATGTAAAACAAAATGGCGACCATTTTACTGTTCATTACCTTTCTATATGTCGGCACTTCATTGTTATACGGCTGCAGTAAAACCAAACATATTTTTCACTATTCCCATTTAAATTACAAGATATTGCTCCCTGGTTAATGATTATCATTAGTGAAAATGGATGAGGAGGAAAAATGAAAAAATGCAATGAATATACAATAAGACAATGAGAACATGGATTTCCATACATGCGTGCGCGCACAGACGCACACACAGAGCCACCCAGACTTATGAGCATTGAATTTTGCTGAAAACAAGATTCAGAGGAGAATTAATTAACTTGTTCAGAGGAAAACAGAATATTCATGATACATATCAAAATATAAAGGCTGTGATCACTGAGTCATTAACATGCACTAAGAGAAATAGGTCAATAATATACTGCAGAAACAGCACAGTCCCTTGTTCAAGATTATCCTGGAAAATAACAAACACTTGCCCTCTCACATCAAAACACATAAGACATGCAGGAAAGTATGGTTTGCGGTTCGTTTTAGGACAAAATATTGTGCAAAGCATTGACTAAAATGGCCACTTCATCACTGTTAGAAAATCAGGCCCCGGGAGCATCTACTTAGATGCAATGGTAATGTCAAAAGACCATGCAGGATGCGCCCTGAGGGACATGTCTGTGCGTGCTACTCCAGAGGATTTGATAAACACAGGCCTTTCTTTTCTCTGGCTTTTAGCAACATGATTCAGACCTCCAGTCCTGGAATGAGGAGAAAATAACTTTGTTCACTCCCTATTAAATTAGATAACCATCACTGTCAATCACAGCTCCCTCCAGAGACTCAAGATCTCCCAAGTCTTGCATCAGCCAAAAGAAAGAAAAAAAAAAACGTGTTTGATCAGCGAGCACCGACAAGATGGGCAGAGAGCTTCTATTAGAGGAATCTGTTGAAGATTTAAAAACTCTTAATCTTTAAGATCATTAAATAAATGAATTCCCGCCTTTGAGGTTCTTGGTGACGAACAAATGATGTGTTGTTACAAACTGCAGAGCCATAGCACATTTCCGAAATTAAACCTGCAGTTCTTTTTTTGCGCTGCTGCACAGAGGCCGGTGTTAACAAAAGCTATAATTAAGATTGGGAAGGGAGTGGTGCACCTGTGTGACAGTTTATTTATAGACTGCCTATCTTTGTGCAAAGAGCTTTTATTGAGCGGAGTTTCTCCCAGGGACGATGGCTGTGGGAGGAAATAATTGACCATAGGTGCTCTATTTATTTTGGGGGAATTGATTCAGCCTTTCACTGGAGTGGTTCCATTCTCACCCTCCCTTTTGTGTTTCGGCTGCAGGTGGCTGGAGTTTCATTTCAATATATGACCAAGGCATAACAAACAATAGCAGTATACAGTGGGCGGTTTTATATATATATATATATATATTTTACATACATACTTTGCTGGGGTTCCATTCGTGTTAATAAAAAAAATGATGGTTATACAATATTCTCAGTGCGATTTTGGGTGGATGACATTATTTTTGGTTCCAGGAGCCAACAGAATATTGGAATACAGTGATGTAGGGCAAAAAAACGGCATGCAATGCAAATAAATTGTGATAATAATAAGGCATTTCCAGCAAATATATTGAAATCGCTCAGCTTATAATTTCCTTTGAAAAGATATCAGGTTGTATTTCACACTCATTGTCAGCTGACTGAACTAATCTTTTCATTCCTGCCTTACTTATGACAGTCACATTGCTGTATTAATTTGAGAATAGTCCTTTTACCTCAGCATCTTATCTCCAGATACCCAGTCAGCTCAAGAGGCTTATTTAACCCATCTCATCCGACCAAAATGGAGGGAGTCTAAGTTTGTCTGTATGTAAGTGTGTATGTTTCGCCTTTGACTCTCTCTTCGCTCGTTCATCTGAATGACTTCACTGTCAGGGCACGCCGAACAGACAGGGCAGAAGGGCAGAACCAGCAAGTGGAGAATGGCAAAGAACACTTTCCTGGGTTGAAAACAGGGTAATGTAGGTCAGAGGAGATGAAGCCAGAAATGCAGTCCACAGTCGAACCCAATGGAATCAGTAGAGAGGAACGGGGGTACACAAAGAAACAAATGAAATGGGCAGAGGTGAACACCGGAAAATGTGGACCACGAATAAAAGACTGGACTCAGAGTAACAGAGAAAAGTAGGAACTCAAATAAAACTGGAAAGTGGCACAACACCATGGAGCGTGTCTACCAATGTGGCACCGGTGAAGACAAAGAAAGGAACATTTGTAAATACACATAAGCAGTGAGTAACAATGAGAAACAGGTGAGGGAGAAGGAGAGAGAAATGCACAGGAGGGGGGATGAGGTAACGAGACCCTTGAATAATTGAAACGAATTGAGGAAACAAGATTAAAATTGACTCTAACAGCCAGATCGCTGGGAAAAACAAACACACAGGCACGGGACGTGACAATTCACACTCAATGGGATGTATTGCTGAGGATGCAAGGATATGCTGTGTTGAGTATGAAGTTGTTTGGTTGAACAGTTCTCAGGAAAGCTGCAAGCAGCAGCATTTGAGGCCAAGTAATCGGCCTGATCCACTTAAACAAGCTCATCTAGTATGATAGATTGTAGCCACTCATTCCTATTCAGTTGACAAATGCAATAATCAAAAAAACATCCCCCAAGTTATTTTCCCGTTCAAGTATGGCTGTGAGGGAAGCACAGAAGTGTAATGCAGCTTTTCTCAGCCTTTCTTAAGTCAGGGCCCAATAATGCATGACCGTCAGCCTCCGGGGACCACTTAAGTCTACATTTGAGAAATTAAAAAGAGAAATAAAAATAGAAAATAAGAGAATGGGTCTCTGCATACTGGTTCCCTAATAACACTCTTTGTTATAACCTAAATTTATCATCATTTCATCAACACATCTTTCTAGTTAATTGATCACATTTTTTCTTCCAGAAGATGGGTTCAAAGAAACGCAAAAAGGAAAGAGGAAAAAAGGAATGACCTTTTATGGCTTTGATTGCATGAAAGATCTTTGCAGATGTTATGTTCTTTGACAACAATTTACAAAATAGAAAACTGTTGAAATCTTGGTCATGCACAAAATGTATATAAGCAAGCAGTATTGCTGCATTGGGAATGTCAGTGGTCTCATTTCATTGCACGGCAAAATACTTGGATTTATAGGCCCTGTCTTAAAGCTGAGACTCAAAGGTGTTCCACATTGGACTTAAAACAAGAAGGTGTCCTGAACCCGGGTGATTCGAGTGACCTTGGTCGCAGTAGCAAGAACCAACATCTCACAGCATCACTACAACTGAAGGCATTGTTAACTTTTCACCACCATGAGTCGAGCTTTAGGTTTTGAGCTGTGATGGGCAAGAAGGTGCTTTGACCATTTTTATGTTCTCAGTTAGGTTAGTTTCATAAATTTAAATTGGTTTTTCTCCTCTCTTTGTTTCAAAATTGTCCTCAGGTTTATCCTTGAGAAGTTCATGCTTTGTAACCAAATGTCCACACATTTTCAACTGCTAAATTGCTTCATCACCATCCTTATATAGGTTATTTTCATTACTCGAGCAGACGACAGATGGCACATAAAGTTAGGCTTTGGTGGGCGGCCGCCATTTGATGGGGTGAATTGTATCTACACAGGGTCGTACTTACGTTTGAAAGGAGATGTTTTCAATGAAGGTTATTCACAACGTTCTTAAGCATCATTGTTTTCATACATCTGACATCCGCAAAAAAAAGTAGCGTACGCATCTTTTCTGTTCGTATTGTTATGGCCCCAATTTGTTATTACAATTTACAACACAACAGCAACAGCAAGGGATGACAGACACAGTTTTAAAAACTTAAACACATTTAATTTTTAAACAAAGACAATAAAGACTAAACTAATATTCTGACCAAGATTGAATACAAAAAACAGAAATATTTACAGTTTCCTGGTGATGTGCTGGGTGAGGAAAAAGGCTCAAACACAGGCAAAAATCCACAAAAGAAAATTCACAGGTCTTGAACAGAATGACAGGTCTGGTCACACGTATCCTTCTTCTTGCTATTTCTCCACTACTTTACTGTCTCAATTCTTTTCCTTATATACTCTTTTGCAGACCCCACCCACATTTAGACCTCTTTTTTTTATTTTCTGGGACTTTCCCCAGACATGCCCAGGACATGTCTAAACCTAGCTCCAGTCTGAACCGAATAAAAAAAAGGTAAATACTGCCATCTAGTGGCCTATATTCACATTACAGTATGCTCTCTTCATACATGAGGCCCCAGGTCTGCAGCCCAGAGGAGTCACTCCAGGAGTCACTCCATGTGATCAGGTCATTGATGTATGGCAATCCGGCGATTGTAGACTGTATCATCCTTTGGAATGTGGCTGGGGCATTTTTCATGCCAAAGGGTAGGACTTCATACTGGTACAACCCAGATGGTGTGGCAAAAGCAGAGATGCTCTTGGCCCTCTCAGTTAAAGGCACACACCAATAACCCTTCAGTAAATCAATCTTGGTCAGAAACTTTGCTTGCCCTACTCTATCAATACAATCATCAATCCTAGGTATTGGAAACACATCAGTTCTAGTTACAGCATTGACTTTGCGATAATCTGTACAGAATCTAGTACTTCCATCAGGTTTTGGAACTAGCACACAGGGTGAACTCCAATCTGAGTTGGAGGGTCTGATAAAATCATGTTCTAACATGTATTCAACCTCTTTCTCAGCAATCTTTCTCTTTTCAGGATTCATCCGGTACGGATGCTGTTTTATTGGTTTGGCATCACCAACATCTACATCATGAGAGGCTATAGAAACTCTCTTTGGAGCATCAGGAAACAGATCCTCATATTTCTTGATCAACCTCTCAAACTGATCTCTCTGTGAGGGTTCTAAGTGCTGGAGTTTTACATCAAGATTTTGCAACACTTCAGAATTTGACAATTTACATGAAAGAACTTCAGTTTTAATTCTAGGTTCATCATCTTGAAACTCCCCCTCATCTTCACAAATCTCGGCCATAGGAGAATCTGAAGTGAGAGCTGCAAACCTAGCATTTCTGTCATGATAAGGCTTCAGCATGTTAATGTGACACAATTGTTTTGGTTTTCTCCGATCTGGAGTCTTCACAATGTAATTGAGATCATTGAGTTTTGTCAGAATTTCATAAAGACCATGAAATCTAGCCTGCAATGGATTGGACTGCAAGGGAAACAACACAAGGACCTTGTCTCCTGGTTTAAACTCACGGCTTCTAGCCTTATGATCATACCAAGTTTTCATTTTTCCCTGACTTGATTTCAAGTTCTCTTTGGCTTGGTCACAAGCTGCACGCAATCTTTCCTTGAACTTGCTAACATAGTCTAACAGACTGATGTGCGGCTCTTCCTCTTGCCATTGTTCACTCAATAATAGCAAAGGTCCTCTCACTTCATGACCAAACACTAGCTCAAATGGACTGAATCCAGTAGACTCCTGCACTGCTTCTCTAGCTGCAAACGACAGCAAATGAACACCTTCATCCCAGTCTTTCTCATGGTCATAACAATAAGTCCTCATCATTGTCTTGAGAGTGGAATGAAACCGCTCTAAGGCACCCTGACTTTCTGGATGATAGGCACTAGAAAGAATCTGCTTTGCACCTAGTTCATACACAACCTGCTGAAACAAACCAGAAGTGAAATTGCTACCCTGGTCTGACTGAATTTCCCTGGGAAGGCCAAACAACGTGAAGAACTTTATCAAAGCCTTTGAGATTGCAGTTGCTTTGATGTTACGTAGAGGTATGGCTTCAGGGAATCTGGTAGATGCACACATGATTGTCAACAAGTACTGATTTCCAGATCTAGTCTTGGGTAATGGACTAACACAATCAACAATGACCTTGGAGAACGGCTCCCCAAATGCTGGGATAGGCTGCAATGGAGCTACAGGTGGGTCTGACTGGTGTTTTCCAACTACTTGACAAGTGTGACAGGTTTTGCAAAAGTTGGAAACGTCTTTCCGAAGCCCAGGCCAAAAGAAGTGTTTCATGATCTTATCAACAGTCTTGTTAACACCAAGATGACCTCCTAAAGGTAAACTATGAGCCATTGTTAAGATCTCATTCCTGTAGACCTTCGGAACAACAATTTGCCTGACCACTGCCCAATCTGCATTGGCAGGGATATCAGGAGGGCGCCACTTCCGCATCAACACACCATCCTTGAAATAATACCCAACTGGAACTGCGTCTATTTCTTTATCAGGAAGGGCTCTCCTCCTTAGTGCACAAATTTCAGGATCATTAGTTTGCTCCTCAATCAACCGCTTTCTGGACAGAGACAAGTCTCCAGACACATCAGAATCACCAAACCCCTCTGGCTGGCTGAACAATGAACTGATAAAAGTGTCTGATAAGTTCTCAAACGCAGAAACCATAGTAGGCCAATCAGAGTCATGAGGCGAACCACCTGAGTCCTGACTATTCAATGTGCTGGACGGCACCACATCATCTTCTTCTTTAGCCTTCTTGGCCATAGCACGAGTCGCTGCGCAAGAAGGATACAGAGATGGGTCCTCATCCCCATCTTCAGTGCTCGGCTGTGAAGTAAGATGTACAGGGGGAATTACTTTGCTCCCAGCCAGGTCATTGCCTAGCAACAGAGAAACACCCTTTATAGGTAGACTTGACATAAGTCCCACCTTTACCTGTCCGGTAACTAAATCTGACTTCAAGAATACAGAGCGCAGGGGTACAGATATAGTCCTCCCTTCAATACCTTGTACAAGTATGAAATCCCCTGAAGCGGTCTCATCACGTAACTCCAAGGAGTCCATCAACAAAAGTGACTGAGAAGCTTCGGTATCCCTTAGGATATATATGGGGACAGGAGTAGTATGCTCATTCAGAGCCACAAATCCCTCTGACACAAATGGAAGAAATTCCTCCCTCACGAAGTCAGCTGTATCAGGCTTTTTAGCCCCACAAGAAGCAGGTAATTTAGCAGATTGGTTATCTACGACAGGGGTAGTTTCTAACCTTGTTTTCACAAAGGCATTTGGTTTGGTATCCTTTTCTTTTTCTTTCTTAGCTTTTAGGAACCAGCAGTTAGTTTTAACATGACCAGATTTCTTGCAATAATTGCAAACTAGACCACTTTTGTCACTGTCAGCTTTCACACATTGATCAGACCTGTTACTGGATTTCTGAGCACCATCACCAGATTTGTCTTTGTCTTTGGGTGAGGAATCTTGGGTATCACCGTAACCCTTTTTCTGAAATAGGGACCATCTATTGTTACTGCTAGACTGAAATTTAGACTTATGTGTGAGAACATATTCATCTGCAAATTTGGCAGCTGATTGCAAGTTCAGTGCTTGCTTCTCATTAAGGTAGGTCTTAACATCATCCTTAACACAGTTCTTGAATTCTTCAACTAACACCATCTCTTTTAGTGAGTTGAAATCATCCTTGACCTCCATAAAAGTACACCGGCGCTCAAAGCAAACCTGCTTCTCATTAGCAAATTCCACATAAGTCTGATTTTCAGATTTCTTCAGACCTCTGAATTGCTGTCGGTAAGCCTCTGGAACCAACTCATAAGCTCTCAAAATAACCTTTATGACAACCTCATAATCAGAGGAATCATCTGCAGACAAAGCCGAATAGGCTTGTTGAGCTTTACCCTTGAGGACAGTTTGCAACATCAGAGGCCAGTGTTCCTTTGGCCACTGGCAACTCTTTGCTACCTTTTCAAAACACTGGAAATAGTTGTCAACATCCTTTTCCGAAAATGGAGGCACCAATTTTACCTCCTGGCTAGCCCGAAATTTATTTTCAGTTTGAATTTTAATTTTTAGTTGCTCCATTTGGAGTCTTTCTTCTCAATCGAATTTCTCTAATTCAAAATCTCTCTGTCTCTGTCTCTCTCTTTCTGCTCTTTCCTCTTTCTCTCTCTCAAATTCTCTTTGTTTTTCTTTTTCTTCCCTCTCAAATTCTCTTTGTTTTTCTTTTTCCTCCCTTTCAATCTCTAGCATTTTTAATTTAAGTTCCATTTCTATATTTGGATTTTCCACTGGAAACCGTTCCAGATCTCCTGGTGCCAACACATTTTCATCTATGTAATATTCAACTATCTCTCTAGCCAGTCTTGCTTTTCGCATGGCTGGTTTTACCTCTGTCAGCTCCAAATGTCTGCAAATTCCTAGCAGTTCTGTCTTTTTTAAAGACTTCAAAACCTCAACGGTTGGTGATGCCAAGAAGTCATCCATTGTTGTTGATCTGTCAATATATTTATATAGGAAAATTCAAAACAATTTTACAATTTGAAATGTTAGATTTTTAATAAATGACTCACAAAATGTTCTGTCCCGGACTTGAGCCCCCAATTTGTTATGGCCCCAATTTGTTATTACAATTTACAACACAACAGCAACAGCAAGGGATGACAGACACAGTTTTAAAAACTTAAACACATTTAATTTTTAAACAAAGACAATAACGACTAAACTAATATTCTGACCAAGATTGAATACAAAAAACAGAAATATTTACAGTTTCCTGGTGATGTGCTGGGTGAGGAAAAAGGCTCAAACACAGGCAAAAATCCACAAAAGAAACTTCACAGGTCTTGAACAGAATGACAGGTCTGGTCACACGTATCCTTCTTCTTGCTATTTCTCCTACTACTTTACTGTCTCAATTCTTTTCCTTATATACTGTTTTGCAGACCCCACCCACATTTAGACCTCTTTTTTTTATTTTCTGGGACTTTTCCCAGACATGCCCAGGACATGTCTAAACCTAGCTCCAGTCTGAACTGAATAAAAAAAAGGTAAATACTGCCATCTAGTGGCCTATATTCACATTACAGTATGCTCTCTTCATACATGAGGACCCAGGTCTGCAGCCCAGAGAGCTCGGGACGTCATGTGAAGCCTTCTGTTTACGCCTATATTTTGGCAGGAAAAGCCAAAGCGAAAATGAATGGTGCTAGTGCTGATTTCAAGCCATCAGAGTTCATTGCCCGCTTTACATGCAAAGAAATTGAACTATATAATTCAACCCCTGTTCCTGGAGAGCAACCATCCTGCAGGTTTCTGCTCTTCCTCCTATTCAGCACACCTGACTCAACTAATTAGCTACTTAATTGCCTAGCTCGTGATCTTGTTAAGTAGCTAAATACTTGAATCAGGTGTGCTGAATAGGAGGTAAAGCAGAAACCTACAGGGTAGTAGCTCTCCAGGAACAGGGTTGGTGACCCCTGGTTGAGAGTGTGCTTGTTGCACCGAGTATTCAACTTACCTTCAACAGTTACAGGACTTGCAGAAGACTGCATTATCCATAGTCAAAAATGTGTTGGCCTTGGGGTGGATTGGCAATCTATAAAAAGTATAATTCCCATGTATGCCGAGGAAGGCTTCAGCCAACCTCTGAACCAAGAATGAAAGCACCGCAGGTGCTGATGCCTCAGTGCTTACAGTAGTGACAAGTATGTCCCTTGATGAAGCTATACAATTCTGTGTGGACATGTCAGAGTGCCCTAGGTGAGCATCTATGCTTAACATAAGCTATGTTTCCATCCACTTGTCAATCGAATTAACTCAAGTTCGCCAAAAATATGCTAATAAAGGCGGTGAAAATGCATTCCCACCTAGCAGCACTGAAGCGAATAAAAACTTGTGCGTAGCCTAATGACGTTACTTGCTGCTATGTGATCAAATCGGTGTATCAAATAGATTTGACATTTTAAGCTGTTTGGATTCATTTTCGCACTGATTCACATAACCTTCGAGTGGTAGGTGACAAAATTAACTAGTTAGCAATTAAATTCAGTGGAAACTATCATCGAATCTAATAAGCAAATATAAATTTTGTACTCAAAGAAACACCAATAACTGCAATTAATTTAAGGCAACTAAATGAACAAATGACGTGGTTATGCTAGATCGTTAAGAGCTGCTCACATTATCTACTTTAAGTTTAATATGAATTTAACAGGTTGTTATCTGACGATCAACATAAACTAAAGCTGGATACAGAAAATGACGCTAACAACAAAATTCATTAGGGGTCAGCTAATGCGACAAATTTCCTAAAAATGCAGTCATTTGATAAACTTACCTGCAAGTGTGTTCCAGTGAAAATGAATGAAGGTCAGTGCTGGAACTATTCACAATTGCTTTCCCAATGACACGCATTACTTCCGCATTCCTCCATTCCTTTTGGAGTCTATGGAAGTGTCAAATAGTGCTAGAAGTCAAAAACAAAGCTCTGTCTCAAAAATCTGGCAAATTTAAATCCAAGATATCATGGCATTTAACCCATAGAGCCATATTCTAGGACTTGATTTTGACCGGCAGAGCGGCTATCCCGCTAATGAACAGAATGAATGAATCACAGATTTACAGACAAACTACCGTATGCCCCGCTTGCGTGCATGCGCACCAAGGCATAATAAACAATTGAGGAGATGGTGCATAACTGTTTGGCACATTCAGGACTTTTGCACTGAACAGTCTGTTAAAGCCTTTCTAGAGATCTATGAAGACAGAAGAGAGAATATGCAGTGAAAAACTGTTTTTGCAACCAAAGAAGTTGAGGCTAAACGACCAAGGATGGTCTCCGTAAGACCTGGCAGAGTTTCAGCTTCACCAGCTCCCCTCTATAATGGACAGCGCCCAACAGCCTCCGGCATCACAGAATGATGCGCTCAGTCGTTACTACGAGCCAAAACTCTCACAAACTCCATGGTGACTCGTACCCCAATGGGAGGCCGCCATTTGAAAAAACTGGGGTTTGTCTGTTCGCAAACGCACATGTCATAGCTTGTAGTTCTGCTCGAAAGGAAATCTTGACTTACAGTGCTTAACAAATTTATTAGACCGCCACCCAATGTAAGGTTTATGCCACAGCTGCCCTAAAATAACAGTGTTGGTAATTACCAAATGATTTTTGTTTCTGTAATGGTTAATGCACCAGTATGCGCAAGCTCTTTCACTGAAACAATATTTTTCATGCTGAAATATAATTATTGTTGTTTTCCAAGAATTTTCAAATTTACCATTTTTAAAAAAAGCAGAAAAAAATGGTTAAGCACATTATCATTTCTTTATGAAGATGCCAAATAACAGTTATGTTCTTGCATTCCTGAACACAAAAATTAGTTTTAGTAGTTGAATGCAAGAATGAAAGCTGTTATCAAGGCCAAAGGAGGCCATACAAAATATTGGGTTATTTTTTTTGGTTTTTTTTGTGGGAATTAAGACTATTTAGTGGTTTCAGTTTGTTATTTGCCACAGAAATAACAAAATAATGTGTAGTCTTCAACAAGATTTTGACAAATTTCCTAAATATTTGTGTTTTCTTGTTTTTTGTATGGTCTAATAAATTTGTTAGACACTGTATGTATTCTAAGGCCACTTATTTGCAGATTTAGCAAATAGTATATTTCTTTCAGTATTAAAGGCGCACTATGCAAGTTTTTATTATTTTCTGCGCAATTATATTTTTGTCTCAATTCGCCGATATCTCTCTTCGATCCACTGGCTGCCTGCCCCTAAATTCACTGTAAAAAAACAAACCTGGGCTCTGGAGACCGCACAGGTGTCACAAACTGCAAATAAACACAAGGGGCACAGGCTGTGCTCCATGACATAACAAACTGTCTCAGCCAATCACCGACAAGAGTTGACAGTTACGGAAGCATGGGAGGAAGTGAACTATGGGAGGGCAGAGTGAGCCACCTCTGTTTTGTTTGAATTCAACGCAACGTTATGGAAATGCATGAGGATAATTTAATTGTGATGGGCTCTAGTAAGGTAGTAGGAACACAGCTAGACTACAAGTAATTGCCACTAACGTGTCTTTGTCCCCCGCCACAAGATGTGAAATCGTGTCAAGATGAGCAATCTCTCTGTGTGACCTTGAGAGTGACGCGAAGGTCACCGAAATCGACTGGCGCCGGGGTATCGCACTAATACATGTTGACATGAAATTTGAAGTAAATCCGTCAATTCGTTCTTGAGATATCTCGCTGACAAGGATTCGGGACGTACGGACAGACGGACGTACGGACGGACGGTCGTGAATATTATGTTCCGCGCGGCGGGGGACAATAATGTTACTGCAAAAACCCCCACAGAAGGAGCCTCCTCGCACAATCTGGACGGGCTCTCAGGTACTAAACAGATTTCTGCGCTCTGGCTTCACAGATAATGTTGAGTATGGAATGACTACTAAATGTCACGCCTGAGTTCTGTACCCTCCTTTATTTGATGGACATCTTGGGCATCTTGATTCTTATATGAATAATATGTGATGTACACTGCCTGGCCAAAAAAAAAGGAAAAAAAAAGTTCTCACTTCAAGGTAAGAAAGGAAGCCCATGAAGCGGTGCACCCCTCATACACACTGCCCACAGTACAGTGGAGACAGTGTTACGATCTGGGGATGCTTCAGCTGGGCAGGTAAAGGCTCAGCAATGTCACGCAGCAATAAAATGAGGTCAGCAAACTACCTGAATGTGCTGAATATCAGATAATCCCATCAATGGATCTTTAAATCCCTGATGGCACAGGCATATTTCAGGATGACAATGCCATGATTCATCGAGCTCAAACTGTAAAAGCATGGAGAGTCATTTTCACACATTAATTGGTCACTACAAAGTCTTTGGGATGTGCTGGAGATGACTTATGGGGCTGTTTGACTCTCCCATCCTCAGTACAAGATGTTGGCCAAACCTTAATGCAACTTTGGTTAAAAAAATTTGTCATAAGAATGCATAAAATTTTGAATACAATGCCATGGCATGATCAATGCTGAAGGCTGTCCAACAAAATATTAGAGTGTGCAACATTTTTTTTGGCCTGCAGTGTATAATTTCTGGCCTCCCCTCCAAACAAACAATGTTTTCTGTATTGTCAATGCACTTAGGAAATAATTAGTTTCAGATTTACTTGTTAAATATCCTGCTAAAATGAGTCAAGATGCTAATTTAATGAAAATTGTTAATACATTATGCGCAAAAGGTTTGACATCCCTGCCTTTAGCCTTGGAAAGAGCCAGAAGTAGGTAGTAGGCCTATCACACATGCAAAGAACAAAGATTAACGATTAAAATGTTCTTAACGAAATGTTCTGATGCTGATTTAAAAAAAATAAATAAATACTGGTAACCAAAACATATTAAGTCAAAGAACAATAACTTTGAATACCAGAAAACAGCCTTCAAAAGCCCTACCATACAATTTTATGAAATGGGGGGGGACTCTCTCAGAAAACATCATTTCGAAAGGCTGTCATATTCAAACTGGATACCTCTCCCAAGTAAAACAGTCATCTTGTTAACTCTTCTAACAGATCGTTTGCCATCTCATTCTGCAAAATAAAACATGTAATGGCAATAAGATATGTCCCGCAGCACAGCCCAGTTAGGGAATACCTCGTTTTTCCTGTTTCCATCCGCCTTCAGAGGTTCATTTCCGCAAAGCAGCACTGAACGAGGAGCTAATAAACGAGACGGAGGGAAAATGATTAAGGGTAATTGCTCCCATGGTCCCAATTGTAAAATCCTGTGACCCCAGCTATTTCTATCCCTTTGCCCATTAAAAATGACCAGAGTGTCCTTATGTGCTTCCATAATAATTGTTCCCTTCACTGAGAGCACGATAGCAATCAGCATTCAAATCTGGGATGCCAAACGAAAAAAAAAAAAGACGGGAATAATACAATGTTCACCAGAGGAGATATTAATGACTCATTTTGAGAATTCATACTTGAGAAAATAATGAACAACATTTATTTTGACTCCAATTTGAAATATGCAAAACAACACAAACCTTTGAAAAGCAATATAAACACACGCAAAAAAATTTTCAGAACATAAAATGGTACAAATGCTTCATTGCCCATTCTGTAAGGGCTGTTTACTCTTGCCAGCCCAAGTACAACCAATGGGGCAAACACTCACCCTATTGATTCAATGGACTAAAATATACATCAGTCAATGCCTTGTAAAATATATAATTGGCCACTGTGATGCACATATTGTACCTAAGGGCACATCAGTGACTTTACTGTGTAAGTGCTTTCATGATATTACTTAAATGACTTAATTTTAAAATATGCATTATCACTTATTGTTCAAGCAATTACACATTCCACAGTAAATAAACTGCCCTTCAGTATTATTTAGCTCTTTGTCATTGCCCTTCCTAAAACAAACGCTGTTCACTGTTCACCGAAGCCATTACATTCACCACTGCCAAAAATGGTTTGACTCAATTTGCAGTGAAGTGAGTGATGCCAAAGATCGCCCCAGATGACTCAGGCTAAAATCTGAGATACAAATACGATATACTTAATAAATTATCTCCCATCACTTAAACATCGAAGCAAAATTTTTTGACCACATGTTTTTGTGACTTCTTTGCGGGCATTTGACAGATTCACAGAATACTCTGCTTCTAATAACCTTGTGCTAAATAATCTAGAATGCTGGATAATGAAGTTTTCCCACATTCGTGATAGAATCTGTGTTTCAGGAGATATATTGTGCGATTCCTCGAGCACAAAGCACTGTGCAGTTTGATTTAAGCTCTGCAGTGCATCCCACAGGAAGTTAAGGGAGTGAATTAGGCTGTGATCAGATACAACGCAGTTTCGAGCACTGCTGCAACTTTTAATAAATAGCTTTCAATGATTTGGACGTGTATGGACCTGACATGTGCGCCTCGCCGCGCCCAGACGCGCTCTGGGTGGCATAGCGCAAGAGGGCATGTCCAGTTGAAAATGTGTCCATTTTTGACGCAGAGCTCGGAACGTAAACTGTCACACCATGGTCAACAACCAATGAAATCTATTTAAAGGAGGGACGAAGTTCCAAAACCCCAGACTTGGTGGTGGTTCGCTATCAGCCGTTAGCACTGTTCCGAATGCTTGCAAAGTGAGATGCAAAGGGAGCGTTTGAGAGGTTTTACAAAAAGGACCACACGCGAGAACTAGTAAAATGCAAAAAGGAGGCTTTATTTCTGAAGGAGAAAAACCCCCAACAGAGCAGGCAACAGTACAGAGTCCAGAATCCAAAATCAGAATCCAATGGGCGAAATCCAGAATCATAACCAGGGCACCAAACACAGCAATCAAAGTCAGACAAAGAAAGGTTCAAAACACAAGAAGGCGGCAAAGTACAGGGAGTAGGCAAAATTCGAATACAAGGACGGTCCAGTCAGAAAGATAATCACAATGGGAACAAGGCAAAATGAACGTGGCACAAGTTAGCATGAGATAATGATCTGACAAAGCAGTGCTGTGAAAAGACATCGAATATACACTTCAGGGAGGTCACATAGCAGTGAGACTGATTACAAGGGTGCAACACATTAGGGAGAACCTAATCACATGAAATTGGCAGAAGCCAAAACGCGGACGGGGATCACGGGATAGACAATGACACAGCTCCAGTCAAGGAGTTCTGCCGTGCACAAATACTAAGAGAAAGGAAAGCCTAAGAAGGTGTGGAGACTCCACTGAAATGCAGCAGCGAAGATTAGGGAGAGACAAGGGGCGGAGGCTAGAATAGGGCGAGTGCTGAGAGCTTGTTAATCAATTAGTAAGTGCAGCTATACAATCCTGAGTGCTCGTTAGTAAGTTTGTCTTATATACAATGTTAGTCTTGGTTAGTAAATTAACAAAAACAAGAGTTTGTCACTAAAGTGACTATATCCCCCGCCGTTAGGTCACCAAAATCGACTGGTCTCTGGGCATTCCGAGCAGGAAGGTTGGTACCAAAAAGAATTGATATAGGTTGACTCCTTCTTGAGATATTGCGCTGACAATGTACAGGACGGACAGACGGACGTACGGACGGACGTATGGACAGACGAACGGACGTGATTACGGAGCTGAATACCATATTCCCCGCTTCGCGCTAAACGCTGAAGCGGGGGATAACAACAAACTGTTAGTATGTGTTAGTAATAAAGAAAAAGCAAGGAGAAGGAAGTAAACGAGATGGGGAAGGAAGATTGAAACCCAGAAACCATTAAATCACCCGAAGGAGTGGCACGCTAAACAAGGGACTGTGAGCAAAGACAAAGGACCAGACAGGGGGTAGACAAAGTGCAATGCATGGAAAAATCAAAGCATGGACTGGAATAAAACTTTGGCTATAAGTAAAACATGGAAAATCAAAACTAAGAAAATACATGAATGAAAAGCAACCAAATTACAATACAAATATCTAAAGAATGGTCAGACAAGGCAAAGATCAAAATACACATGAGGCAGTCAGAACAATGGCAAGGCAAGGCAGAACCAGAATCACAACAGCGTTACTTAGTAACCGCAACAAAGACGCTTTTTACAATGTAGCCTTCAAAGCATCAGGACAAACGCACCTCGCGTTTCCAAGCGGGTAAAGCGCATTTAGTGGGAATGCTCCCTTAAAGGCCACCCTCTGAGAAAAACAGGAAGAGTTCATTAACTGAACCAGATCTCTGTAGCATGACCTTTCAACCTGGATGGTGGTTGTTTGCAGATGACGTGACATCACGCAGGAACTGCACATGGGGGGCAGGAAGTGATTTCTCCATAGAGAAGCGCTATCAAAATGCTGAAGTTTCATGCTGTTTACAGTTGTGCCAACCAATCAAATAGGGCAAAAAAACAAGAGGTACTTTATTTCCCGAAAATAATGACACATGAAGGCGAGAAATTTAAAAAGCTCACGGAGAAACAGTGGCAGACATGGATTAAAAACATAAGTCTAAAATCTGCAGTGGCCACTTCGTGAAAGGTAAAGGCTCTCTAACATCCCGTCGTGCGGGGCACTACGAGTGGTTTGCGTGCCAAAAATGGGCCAAGTAGTGAGATGCACGCAGGTGGAAAGTACTTTTTTTGGTGGTCGCAAACACGACGCATGGCACGCAGCCTGAAAACTGGCCGGCCAGTTTTTCGCTACGACCTGGCAGCGACAGTTAGCACGCCTGGAGCACGCTCGGAGTACGCAAGACAAAAGTACTGAGTAAGTTCGATAGGCGTGCGTGTAGCACAGGTAAAACATGCAGCAATCCTGGGGTATTTACCCACGAAGGCGTACTTACCACGCAAGAGGCTCCTACTTTCCACTTGCTTTCAATGTACGTTTTAAAAAAAGGGGGGTGAGCGCACTTCCTCTGTGCGTATGACCTAATTCCAAAGTGCGTGGTCAGTACTACTACCGTACTTGTGAAGTACGTAACACTCAGACGACACACGTGACCAGCACGATAAAAGTGCACCTCCTTCTTCTTTTCCTCTCTTGCAGGCGATCCCGAGCAACTACTGCCAGCACTGCATCACGGTCTTCCGCTTCGTCTTGCAACAGCAGCTGTAGAAGACGATGGCGCATCCTTCTAGGTAGGGCCATATTGGATGCTGAAACAGTAAATGATGAAGAGACTCAGTGCACCCTTATATTATTGTGATTATCCATGCGTTATTCCAATTTGACGCACGATTGTCTTGCTTAACACTTTCGTGCTCCTTACATTTCACTTACGTTTCTCTTACTTCGTAAATACGATTTCTGAAAACCTACGCTTCACTAGCAATTAACGTTAGATTATCCCACTCATTGTGTGCGACAGAAGTACAGATCTTACGTGCTCCTTACTACTTCCTACTTACAAAAAGGCGTAAAGACCACTTGCGGGCCTCACTTTTAGTGCAAGACACACCCACTCATTAAGTACTTACTTCATAGTTCCCCTCCGTTTTAATTTTCACCCTGCGACAACGCCACGCCTGACAGGAACTCCGAGTCCGCACGATCTCTAACCACGCACGACGGGAGGTAAGAGAGCCTTAAGGCTACGATCATTTAGCTACTTAACTTTACATATCTGGCTAAAATCTAAAGAACTGCAGATCAAGGATTCCCAACTGGAGTTCCTCATTACCAACCCCCCATCTGACTTTCGCGTGTCATCAGGATCACGTGATTTCAAACAAACTATACAGTTTTGTATAGAGACTTAACAAGTGACGACTTACCCGGGAAGTTTCATGGAATATCTCAAGAGAGTTGTGGAAGATCTGTCAAGCTGAGGGCAGGGAGAATATCTTTGGTAGCATTTCAAGAAATGCCACCCACACAATAGAATATAGCACAGATAAAATTCCAAAATAAGAATGCTCACCCATCAATCCGCCCAGGCAGTGCACTGTCAAGGACAGTCCCTGCATAATTTCCATGTATCGTCTATGCAGCAGTCTAACAAAACCTTGTTGTTCTATTATCATGCTGTGTTAGTCCTAGATTTCTGTAAATTTTAACAAAAAAAGATTTTTAAAAATCTCAGATAATCTGTTGACCTCCCAGGAACTATCACTTCCAAACATTTTGCCTAAAAATGCATTGGATTTGAGAGTAGAATTTTCACATTGTATTTCACCAAGTCCAGTTCCAGTTCTAAAATAATTCCTACCTCTGCATAAAACATGCAAACATCCTCATAAATCGAACCTTGATTTTTGCAAACAGAATAAAAGAAACTTCTGTACAATCCTGCAGTCTGGTATCATATCCAACTTGTTCTACAGTCTCTGAAAATCTCAAATTGCTTAACCCTTTGACAGGCACACAAAGAAATACAATCAGAAAGTTTTTGTTTTTTTAAACATTGATAGCAGAAAATTACTAGACGTGCAGAACTTATGTGCAGTTAAATACTTGTAAATAAATGTATCAATGATTTTCAAGGCTACGCTAAAACCATGTGATTATCAGCATTTTGCCACTGGCTTCCGCTCACCAAGAACTCATATTATTGCTGGTGTGGTTAAACACCCACCATTGACCTTTCATTAACCACCACAAATAAAAATGTTCCTCCCCTTGACTGTCCCGGTGAAATGACCATTCTACAAACAGGTGGGCATGTTTCTCTCAGTTTCACGGCTGGCTGAGCACAAGCTAGGCTGATGACATCCCTCAATGTCGATCCACTCATTCAGATTCAGGGTGCGGCGAATATCAGGACATCTGAACTGAGCTGTGAAACACATGGTTCTTTTCAGATAAGTGCCAAGCAACAGCCCCACTGACGGTCGCCCCTGCAGGTGAGGGAATGTGGAGCTGTAGATCTTGCTGTGTGTGATGCTCACATCACTCCAATCTGCGTGAATACATTCTGTACTTCTACAGACCAAAATGACTCCAGATGGTCCACGATGCTGTCGTGCCATACTTTCAGCTCAAAATGCCAGGATGTCTTTCTAATCAGCAGCAGCCAGGCTCCGGTTTTAAACAAAAATTGCTCTTACTACACAGACTTTATAAGATAAATAACTAATTATTGCCCATTCTTCAATACCATTAAAATAAACTGTTGTTTCCCTTGGGGGCAAGTTAGAGGAAGGCATAGCATATAGAATAACGTACGGTGCCGCTCTCTGATTTTTTTTTCTTTCTTTTTGGTTGTATATTTATTAAACTTAATTGTTTCAGTTCTTCAGCAAAATTTTAATTCATTTTAATAAAAAGCCAAACTGAGCAAAGCCAAAATGCAGATTTTAAATTATCATTTCATTTGCTGGGGGGAAAAATTATCTAAATGCCAAATGGCCCTACTTGGGGAAAAATAAGAGAAGGACTGGTTTGTCACTCAATCAGGAAATTTACCAAAAAATAATTCATACCTGGAAGAAAGTAGTATAAACAAACCAAGGTTTGATTCTCGCCAGTACTGTTGAGTCGAAATGCCTCTTAAAAAGAGCCTTTCCAGCAGTGTTGAAGCAGGCAAAAAATTCCCAACAGGCAGCAAAAACTGCCACTATGAAAAAAATGCGACAGAAAAGTTATTGAAACAAATCCATCTGGAGGGTGATGCAGCACCACATCAGAAGCTGTGCGAGTCCGGTACACTACAGTGGGAGGATTATCTCTGAGAGGACAGAACTTGAAAGATTTGCAAATCATCCCAGGGGTGGCCAGCCGACTGAAATTCTGACGACTCATTATGGAAGTCAGAAAAAGATCCAGGAGCATCAAGCTAACTGGGGGCCTCACTTGCCTCAGATATGGTCAGCTTTCACAAGAAACAGACTGGGCTCAAACGATAGCCATGTGAGTGTTGCAAGGGAAAAACAATTGCAAATATGTCTGGAGAGGTCTGCCTGTGCTTGCTCCGCAAGTTAATTATTGAAAGAAAAAAAGCTATCCAACTCCAAATATATCACCCTTGTGAGAGAGTACATACCCCCACCCTCCCAAATTCAGTAGCCCATAGGGGGTATCAGGTTTAAAACCTTGACAACAATCACTATATGCATTTGTTCATACTGCAGTAAACCCAATACAAGCGAGATCGCTGGCTATTAAAAAAAAAGAAAGAAAAAAAAAAGCATTTTGCTTCTCCATGTTTTTGTATTCATAAATAACATTTTGCGTGAAGATCCAAAACTATTTACAGAGACAAAAATGACTAAGTAGAGGAAATCAAAATGAAGCAAATATTGTTACATAGCCCCATAAACCAATGAGCCACAATTTAAAACCAGTGACAGATGAAGTAAATAAAGTTGATAATCTTGCCACAGCGGCACATGTCAAGGTCTGCAGAGAAACCTTTAACAGCAAACATGCAGTCGACATGTTGTGGGAGAGATTGGACTTGGGACAAATCATTATGGGGATATGATTAGGTCAGAGCATCTCTTCACCGGCAAAGCTTCTGGGGTGCTTTCAGGCAACAATGGTATCTACTGACAGTGGTCCAAAGACGGACGTACAACTGATGCCCAGGTGTTGGGGGCCTGAGGCTCGTCGATGTACAAAGGCAATCAGCAGTATCCAGTCAGGTCCACATTGACAGAGGGGCCACTGTGGCAAAAGTTACAGAGACTTTTAATCATACTTACACAAGGAAAGTGTCTACTGTGCATTGCCCACTGCTATGTATTGTGCTTTACTGCTGACCAGGTGGATGGATAGACTATTCTAACCCCAATCCACCACCAAAAGCACCAAAAATTGTAACGTGAGCATCAGAGCTGGACTTCAGAGTAACTGAAGGTTGCCTGGTCCAATGAGTCCTGTGTTTGTTTGCAACATATGTATCAGCCAGTACATATGCGGCATTTACCTTTGGAAGAGATGGCACCAAGATGCGCTGTGAGGAATAGTGTGCAGTGATGATTATACGCTTAACAAAATGAAGATATATCATAAACCAAGTACTGTTCAAGGATTTATTTCATATAATATTGGATCACATACAGTGGCGGTTCTGGGAATTTGGGGGGTGGGGTTGCAGACACGTCCCTTTATGACAATTAGTTCTGGTTAGTTCTCAATCATTTTCCTTTACTGACGCGTTTTCCAATGTTCGTAATTGGCAACAAGACACAGTTTCTCTCCATATGCGATTGAACAGTGATGAAATCATGGGCAAAATTCAGTTCAGAAAAATAATTTACTTACCCAACTCGAGGCCATTGCTTTGTGTTGATTGATCAGGTCCGCATTCCAATGAAATATCGCCTTTCACTCTCGGTATTGTGTGGGTTGATTAAAAGAAAAAAGAAGTGGCACTCGGCAGTTAAATAGGCAGCGTGTGGCTCCAGTCGACAGGTATGCAAATTTGAATAACGTCGATTTAAATACAGCAAATACCTGTCCAGATGAATGATTGTCTTCTTACATAATCGGGGAGAACTAGTAGCTCGTGTTAAGTGTGGAGCACTCTCGGAGTGAACCTTTTGTTAATCATGAAAATGACTGAGAACAGGTCAGGACTAATAACTGTTTTAAACGGACGTTTTGTGCACCCCAATTCTCAGTTCTGGTTCTAGTCCATGATATCATCGATGTTCGATCGCATATGGAGAGAAACCGTGTCTTCAATTGCCAATTAGGATGATTGGAAAACGCTGCAGTAAAGGAAAATGATTGAGACTAGCCAGGACTAATTGTCATAAAGGGACGTGTCTGTCCCTCCCAATTCCCGGTTCTAGAATTGCCACTGATCAGATAGACAAAAATATGGTATATCCTCTAGGCTGGATTACTGTAACATTTTACTGTCTCTGGCCTTCAGAAAGCAAGTGCAGAATGCTGCTGCTATGGTTCTAACTAGGACAAAGAAACGTGGCCACATTAGCCCAGTGCTCAAAATCTTCATTGGCTGGCTGTCAAATTTGGAATTGAATATAAAATTCTATTGCCAACACACAAAGCTTTAAATGACTTGGCCACAGAATGTCTTAGTGCTCTTCTCATTCTTTACAGCCGTCCAAGATTGCTCCGTTTTCAAGGTGCTGGATATTTGAATTCAAATATATCCTGAGTTACGACTGGAGGCAGAGCCTCCTCTTACAATGCCCCCATTTTATGGAAATTCAGGCTTTAGGGACAGTCTTCAAGAGTTGGCTGAAAACATAACTTTTTAGTCAAGCTTATTTAATTAACAAATCATTAATTAGGTATATTTATTTGGTTCTGGAAAGACTGACTACAGCCTCATCTCTGGATAGGTTCACGTGGTACTGGTAGCCAATGCTAAGTAAATCTATGTGGTACCAGCAGCAATGAGTCTGCATTGATAGTGGCAGTGGCAGTGGCAGTGGCAGTGTCAGTGGGGGTAGTTACAGTCTTAGTCTGGGGGGGTGACCACATGGTATTAGTTTTGGTAGCCCATGTGAAGTTCACAGAGCTGGCTACAAGAATAAGGTACAGGTGCATCAGTTTTATAGCCTGGTGTAAGTGCTGGGCCTCTGTGCTTAAATAAGTGGATTGATGAGTGTTGACTGTTTCTTGACTAGTTAGTTGCGACTTGAAACCTGATACAGAGCAGTATTTTATTTAGCATGCAGTAGACATATCTTGTGCCTAATCTCCTTTTTTGCATCTTTTTTAGGGGATCCTTTCACTGCTGTACAGAGTCCATAGACCATCCAAGTCATGTCCTTCACCATGTGGCGGCTGGCTGCTGCTGTCCTGATCTGGTCCTGATCAAGTTCTACCCCATGCTTGCCTCGCCACTTCCTGGAGCTACAGACGCCATTGCTTGGATGTTCAAGTTGTTTAGAAATTAATTGAGCTTTGTTAATTAGCTTGCCATCGGAGGATGTGCTCCCCCACTACAGCCGGGTCCTCTAGAAATTTCTTCCCACTGGGGAGTTTGAAGATTTTTCACCCTGTCAGGAGTTTATTTATTTCTTTTTTGCCTCATTTGCTGTTTTGGGGATTAGGCAGGGCACTGCCGTTTTTGCTCATTAAAGCATCTTTTTGACAGTCTGTGAAAAGCGCTATACAAATAAAATTGAATTTAAGTTTGGAAACATGGATGTTATATATTTTGTTGGAATTCTTAGTAAATTTCCTATCTTTAAACCAGATTCTGAGATGAGCTTTTTGATAAAGGTTGATCCGACAAGTTGCACTGCCTATCAACAATTTTGACAATTCAATTGTTCATTGATTTTTTAATGCTAATTAATGGGTTAAATTTAAAGGTACCTATAGTTAAGCAAACATTATTCCAAGATAATCACTTTTTAAACTCAGAATTATTAAAATAATTCTATTAAAAATCGCAACTTAATACACTGAGTTTCTGTAGCATCACATCAGTGGTTGCCATGGCGACGGCTGTTTTCATGAATATATAGATACTTAGAGAAACACAGCTATTGAGATAACTAAACAGTGTTTGGTTATAATTTCAGCTGTAATGTGAAGGAAAAAAACATTCCTAATGTCACTACAAAGTTTTTTTTTCAGGTTTCTATGTTCTAGTATTGATTTTGACCCCCCTAAAGCAATTTCGGCAGGAAACAGCTAATTAAGTATAAATATTTTAATTTCCCCATATTTAGAGGTACATTTAGAATATCTAAATGTGAAGTTAATTGAATGTACAGTTGCTGACAAATCTGTATTTTCTTGTTGAAAATCTGTATTTTTAGAAAAACGCGATTTTAGTTCGGCAGTAATTATGTGATCAAAGTTTGACAGTAATGTTCTTAGGACGAAAACATTCAGTATTTTGTTTTTAGTGGTTTTCAGGATTTTTTTTACCTCCTTGAAGGGCACCAGCCTCATTAGTATCTCCCTCTTCTTCAATCTGTGTTTCTTCCCTAGTTTAACTTGCTTGTCAAGCCTCTATTCGTTTCTTTTTTCAAGTTCTAGTGCGCATTTTTCACTCTGTATCACGTTTTCTGTCCATTTCGTGACAGCCTTTCATTGAGTGTTCCCCTGCCTTTATGCCAAGTTTCATAAGAATGGAGCCAGTTCCTCATTGGCCATCACTGAACGTCACCACACTCATAGCTGTTCCAGCCTTGAAGACAGAATGTCAAATGTTTCCTTCGGAACACAACTCCATATTACTGACTATTTGAGGGACCACTTCAAGTTCTTACCTCAAAACTAGAATTTTGAACCAAAATTGCTTAGCTATAGGTCCTTTAATGAATTGATTTCACATGTTGAATAATGAGGGCATTTAACTGTTGATGCACTTGCGCTTGATATTGTGAGAGGCAGATGTTAAATAAGGGCTTATCCCCTTTGCGCAGAAGCCAAATCTGGCTATTTAGGTGTTACCTGATTTAAGGCTTTATAATTCAAGATTGCAGCTTTACAGACATTTTTATGACTTTGGTGGAGAAAAGGGGCGGCAAACACAAAAAATTTTCATGAAAATTCAACATTGAATAAGCAAAAAAAATAATACTGACAATTGAAAAACTGCTGGGGCCTAAAACTATACATTTCTGGAATCATAAACTTCTTGACCACAACTACAATTCATCTTGAACATTACATTCTAGATTACCCGCTTGCTATGAGGCAAATTAGACAGCTATCCAGGTGTCTCTCCAAAGTCTCAGATCCATCAAAATGGTTCACTGTCAAATCATACATTAATCATATATTCAACACAAATAACTTTTGGGGCGTAAAATTCAGCATGAACTAATGATTTTCTGGTTGAGTTTAGCATGAATTTATCAATATCAGTGCAGTTGAACATCATTGGTCACCAGTAAACTCTCCAAACACAAAACATGCCTTTTCTCCTTAATAAAGTTAACAATATTGTCCATTTTTCTTCAAAGTCCCCCAAGCATTAAATAAATTACTGATTAAACAGCCATAACATCACACTGCAATGAAAAGCTAACTGCTCTCACATCCGAGCTCATAACCTTCCACCTTATGAGGGTAAACACTCACTAATTCAGTAATATCTGAATTCTGAAATACACCTTATTTTAACAGTACAAAAATTTCACTCTCAGGAAAAATCAAACGACATATGCTTCCATATTCAACAGAATGGTGTAATGAACGTACCAAGGGATCTTACGCAGATGAATCTGAGTATATAATTGTGTGACTGGCTATCGACACCAGTACTTGGGTAGACAGAAGGGAGCGCTCAATTTGTCAATCTACGCGTTAATCCATGGGAGGGAACTACGCATATTTTGTGTGTGATGACTGTAATTGACAGTGGAATGTGAGAGAATCAAAACAATGTCGGATTTTTTGCTTCATAAAACGTACTTTTTTAACCACTAATTGGAATACTGTTGGCTCACTGTAGCTAAAATGGTTGCTACAGAGTATTAAGTTTTTTTTCTGTCGCAAGTGATAATTTTTTGGAACTACTGGATTGATACTATGGGCAAGGATATTGACCAGTTTGCACATCAGGCTTAGCTGAGGAGTTTAATTCATGCAACTCCTGGAAAACAGGGATTGGAGGGAACTTCTCCATACTCTAAATCGAGTTTCAGCTCTGCCTGCTTGGGAAAATTCAATAGCTGATCGGAGAATGCTCGTACACTTCCACAATACACTTTTTCGCCAAAATGCGTGTTTTATTTTTATGAAAATGAAAACAGTCAGGCATTTGTAAAGAAAGAATGTATTAACAGGGCTGCCAACTCTCACGCATTTGGCGTAAGAAATGCGTGAGATTCAGTAGCATATTCACGTTCCCGTGCTGTAGTCAGCAATTATTCAATCTGCGCATTTGAAAGAGATTCTCTGGCGGAATTGAAGTCCTAGTGCATGGAAGTGCATCAGTTTCACATTTGTTACGGTGGATTTCACTGACTCCTGACTTCTCATGCTTTTCTTTACTCGGGGGTTGGAAGCAATGAAATTACATAAAAACTTTGCAAATGGTCTTATTTCATTGAAACCATTTGAAAAATCATGAAACACATGCATTGCCTTGATTGAGCAATCTAGGCGTTGCAGTGGATGCAGAAACCATAGTGTAAGTAACGTGATCCCCAAAGTAACCCAGAAAGATAGCTTTGATTGAATGGGGATGCATCGATTAATTATTATTTATTTATATAAGAAAAATTATTTCCTTCCTCTGGGAGGTGGCATGTATAACCGGATAATGAACCTCTGGTCCAAGACCTCCGCCTTAACCAGGACGCAAGCTCAACAGTCTATATATATTCACTGGTCGATTAAGCACTTGTATAGCTGTTCTGTGTTTGATCTTGAGCATATTGGTGCAAGGATTCTCAGTCATAAACTGGCTTTGAAAACAACAGTTGAATATTTAGCGGTTAATTAACGCTATACAAAAAACAAACCATTTTAAGCGATTATACTGCTGATGTCTTCCAGTGCATAGCATTATGGCGAGAGGACTCTCAGATTGACTGACTAAAACAATAGCAAGTGCAGATTTACCCACAAACAGCGTTTATGACAAAATATCAAAGGTAAGAAATTTTTTTGCTCATCTCTGTGCCATTTAAAGTGCCAGCTGTTCTTTGAGTGTGGTGAGAATTTAAAATGACAAGGCTTATATCGTTAGAATTTGCGGACTGTCCTTTTTCATTTGAGGTATTGTTTGTATGCATAGCACAAATTCAGCAGAAATGCTTGCAATAGAGCACTGATCTTATTTTGTTGAATGTTTTGCTAGATGCTTATTTACTTGCTTGGTGCTTGAATTGTGTTCAGTTTAGGTAAAAACGGTCATCACGATCTTTTCGCTTTAAGAGGATATGCCGCATGATGAGGTTGCAATTAGGATTCTGTATTTATTATGCAAATTCATTGCCCCTGTTATGGAGGCGTTCAGACTTACGATTAATATTTGTATAGATTATATGTTTAACACTAATTTCTTTAAATCTTCACTTTAAAACCAGTTTTTATTGCAACAAAACCATTGACGTATTTGTGAACTACTGGTACGTGAAGCAGCTTTTCTTGAAGTGCTCTGAGCAAAGAACTGAATGTTTTGTTAGTTTGTAAGGCTGTCCACGGTCAATTCGTCTTAATTTAACAAGCCACTCTTTCAAAAGGGCTTCATTATTCCGTGGAAATTGATGAAAACTTATTTTTTCGTATTTTCCAGACGACAGAATGGCATTATTATTGGTGCAAACAACAGCAGCACAAGATTTCCCCATGTTCACTATGCTGAGGACAACCTTTGCGTACATTTTGCTTTGGGGATCACATGACCACCTACGTAACGACCTCATTGCTGACAACAGCATGGGAATGTGAATATGGCACTGAATCTCACGCATTTCTCACGCCAAATGTGTGAGAGTTGGCAGCTCTGAATTAAGCTAGAAAAAGTGTTTGCCAATAACATGGCAATATCCCCCGCCGCCTCAACTTTATGTGTCCGTACGGGCGAACAGAGCCCAATGCTATATCCCCCGCTTCGCGCTAATCGCGCATTCTTTTTTTACATGTTAATAGAACTGAATATTCAGAGTGTGTTAAAAGATCAGTGAATACTATTAAAAATGCTGGTGGTTGCTGACTTTGATGGGGAAAGTTATGAATATGCTCTTAAGGAACGGTTAAAATTAAGGTCAGGAATAAAATGTGGATGGGACCAAGGCACAGTCAAGAGGTCTGTTAGGGGAAAGTACTACTGGACAGTAAGTTGTGGAATTTCAGTGGTCTGACAGCTTCAAGAATGAAAGATGTCCACCTGCATTAGTTTTGCAGCCAGGGCAGTGTAAAAACTGACCCCCCGGCAGTTCTTCAAAGGTTATGAAGAGAGTGAGCGGGTGGATATTGAAGTCAATTTACCCAGACGTGGAAAAATTGGAGTACAGCTAGTAAAATTCTTCCTTTGGCAGCATTCACTCATTATCACAAATCTTTTACAAGGAGGGAGTGACTTGAGCTGGCTGGGTTTATTGGTAGAAAAAAAAATACATTGCATTCTATTAACTCACTATGCCCCTGGAATTCACACTTTTGGATTAACCTCCTCTTTTTGGCACATCTCTGTTCTGGTAAAGACTGAGGAATGTAGAACTCCAGATTAAGCTACAGACATATCTTAGCAGAAATATCGGTTTTGCTAAAACACTTTGGTTATAAATTGACAACCTGGAAATTGAAGGGGCTATGTCAATAATTGGGCTTGAGCAGTTTGGCGTGAAATTTATGCGAAACTTATCTTTTCTGTGGGCCAGGGGAAGGTCTGGCCTTCGCCGTTACAAAGGAGTATCGCGACAATCTAAACGAATCCAGCTTTCGTTCATGTCATCTGTGCAAAATATTTAAACAAGGAGAGTGCTGCATTATTAGACAATGTTGTGGGAGGGAAATTTTGGTTATTTTTAACTTCCCGTGGCCAAAATATGGCTTTGAGAAATCCAAATGTGAGACAGAGCATTATCAGCAGACTAATAGTTTCACCCGATCACCCTTTCAAAAGCAGAAAAGCATGGGGAGACGAGAGACAAAAGGATATGGATTGAAAAGGAGGTATTCACAACTTGGCAAAGCCTCCAAAAGACCTGTTTGTACAGCACTGATTCCGCGTTTGCCGGCCATTTGCTCTCGCTGGAGTTATGAAGAAGAGAGGTGAGTGCGGCGACATTTCCATATGCAGCTGTGTTGCCAGTGCTTGCGCAGCATATGGTTTCGCGATATGAACATTCAATGTTACTATTTAGAACCCCTTTCCACTTATAAAGCCCCTCAAAATATATTTGTGCCCCCTTTTGAAATCTTGTGAAATGGAGAGAAATGTCTCCACACTCACTCTGGGTTTGAAAGGGTGATTTGGCGAAAGTATCGGTCTGCTGATAATGCCCCGTCTCACATTTGGATTATGCAAAGCCTTGGGAGGTTAAAAATAACCAAAATTTCCTTCCCGCGACATTCCCTAATAATGCAGCACTCTTATAAATATTTTGCGCAGATGACATGAAACAAAGCTGGATTCGTTTAGATTGTCGCGCTCCCCTTTGTAATGGCGAAGGCCAGACTATATCTCCGTGGCCTGAGGAAAACATAAGTTTTGTAAATTTCACGACCAAACTGCGCATGCCCAGCTATTGACCTTGCCCCTTTAAGAGGGCTTTTTTTTTTACTCTATGATACACACAGTCATGTAACCATTTTCTTTCTGGGTTACACAAAACCTTAACAAAGCTGCTGGGCTAAACTTTGTTATCTACTTACAAAATGAGGGCTAGTGATTGATTTCCCTGGCTTAAATTCTTATACTGGGACTTTGTTGTTGAATCATTTTTGTTTGTTGGGGATTTCCATGGTCAGTCTTTCTCTGGTCAAAAATCTTTAGAAGGTTTGCACTATGTAAGTCCAAAATTAAACAGTATTTTCTGAAAAGCTATTGGTGTTTAAACACTTGAATGGTCTTTTAAGAGTGAAACATGATATTTCAATTCCGAAGCGCATTACCTCTAATAAATATCACCACAATAAGAGCACACTCACGCTATATTGTCCAACTGCTGTGTGTTGGCTGAATGTCATTCATTTTAAACTTTTTATTGCAGTGCATCATCAAATACAGACAGTATGTCCAAATATCTGGTACAGATAAAAAAAACTTGCACGTCTTGTACTAATTAAATGAAGCATTATGCAATCCATGCATTTTAAATCCCAGCACCAGAGAAGGAGCTTGGTCATGGAGTCAGACTACTTCCATGAAAGATTGTTCATTTTTTTAATTTAAAACCCATACTTGACCTGTAATACCTTTGATAATTATGATCTCTTATTTAAAACATTGCAGTTCCTACTGGACTTAGTATTGGTTTCTGCTTAATTTTCACAAGCGAATGGATTTTTTGTTTCTCTTCGATAAGACGCAACGCATCTCCTTCATTGCGGAAGACAGGACTCAAGACTGAGAGAACATTAGTGATGCTGGCTTGTTGACACTTTTCTTTGCTGCATTCACACTCCCCATCAAAGATGACAGTCTTCACATTGCACAACAACAGAATCATCAACTCAGACTATCAAAAGGCACTTTCAGAATCAAATTACAACCAGGGGCAATCAGATGTGAATTTTGAAGGCTCGATCCAGTCACAGTTCCATTTCTCAGTTATGGCCTTCCCCTCTCAAGCTCCAGCTGTGCTTTTATATTCATCTCCCTGTAGTGTTACCATATTTCTGAGAGCTGCTGTGACTGTAAGTGTATCTCCCCTCCAAAGTTTCAGGTTTGCTTTTCTCGTTATCAGCACCTGTCCTTTGCTAGTTCCTCTGTTTAAGTTTTGCATTACATGGACTATCAACCTGACAAAATTAGCATTTTTGCTTTGAGAACACTCATTTAGTCACATTTATGTATGACATTTATGTATAGCACTTTCTCTTGGATACTCAAAGAGCTTCACTGTCATATTGGGGAATCTCATCCCCACCACCACATATGTGTACCACCCACTGGGTGGTGCACGGCGGCCATTTTGTACTGGAATGCTTCGCACACATCAGTTAAGGTCAAGAGGGACAGGGCAGTTTGCATAGCCAATTAAATCTGGGGATGATTAGGTGGCAGGTTGAAAGAACTTGGTCGGGAATTTTGCCAGCACACCGCCTACTTTCAGTGGTATAATTAGGCATGTTTAATATATATATTCCTCAAAACTTATTCCGTATGTGGTCTTCCTCCATGCATTTTAGTTTCATTGTTAACAGTCATGGTTTACTTCACGCATTCTTTCACAAATATAGATCACATTCAGGTGCATCATTTATCTGGATTCTCTCTACTCAACCAATGCTTATACAATCTCTCAAAAAATTAAAAAGGAAAAAAAAAAAAAAAACAGGTCAGCCACCAGCTATTTTTACAACCATACTACCACGCCCCCCAAACATTCACCCAGGTTACTTCAAATACAGTAGCCGTTCAAGTACATGTGTGTTTAAGCAGTTTATTTGAGTGTCTTGATGTAATGTGTTTAAAAAACACATTCATCCTGAAAACCAATGCCGTAGTAATAGTCTAATCATCTCTCCTTGTATGATTGTGTGCGTGTGTGTGTGCGCGCGCGCGCGTGTATGTGTGTTTATCTCGTTCTTAAATGCATAGCTCATTCTGCAAGGGATGATTACTCCTTGTCCTATATATGTTGTTATTGGTTCCAGCATCTGCCTTTGATTATCGCAGGACTCATTTCATTGATTAATAAAGATGCTTAGGCCCAGATCAGTCATGGAGGCCTGAGAGAAAATCGTTTCCAGTGAGGCTATTTAAGAAAACAAACCTGCCATAGCGCCCAGCTCATATTAACTGCTAGATTTCATGGTCGTACTGTAGACATTGTGCCAGATAAACCTCAGCTGATTGACGTAATTGATAACTGATGAGGTTTGAGAAAACATCCAGGCCCACGTCAGCAATTTTATTTCTCCAGGAGGATGGAAATGATTGCACCAGTAATCATTCTTGTTCTGTGATTGTAGTGATATCTTATTGCACTCATGTGGCTATTCGTCGATTCTTCAGTTATCTTTGGTTGTTTTAGTGATTTTTATTTCTTAACTTTAATCAGTCCTTCGCTCTAGTCCACTTGGCCTGTACAGTATTTAATACCAGACCATGCTGGATGTCCACCGCAATGTTAATCTAAATGAGTTGTAATCTGACCCTTGTTCTGCAGCTACCCCAATTACCTTTGTTAAGCGCTCACTGTAGTTCACAGTGCCATTGGCAGAGAGATGGACTTTAGGCTTAACGCTAATCCCTCTCCCTCCCCTCAAGACCCTGATCTGGCTCGCAATTTGCCTGACACCAACTCTGGATGTGGTCTGGTAAATTTCAAGACCCATAACCCTTATGAAAAATTACCACAAAACACCACAGTAAAAATATTTTCGTTTTCTATAGTAAGTATGGTATTTTTTGCGAAATTACTATAGATATGCTATAGTTACTCTGTAGTGATTTTGGTGGCACAGTGGTTAGCACTACTGCCTCACAGCAAGACCATGAGTTTGAATCTGGCCTGGGGCCTTTCTGCGTGGAGTTTGCATGTTCTCCCCCTGCTTGCGTGGGTTTCCTCCGGGTACTCCAGTTTCCCCCACCCACAAAACATGCAGCATAGGAAAACTCCTGTATGGTTGTGTGTGAATGTTTGGTGGTGGTTGGAGGGGCTGAAGGTACATACTGGCAGCCACGCTTCTGTCAGCCTGCCCTAGGGCAGCTGTGGCTACAAAAAAGAAGTTTACCACCATCAGAGAGTGAATGAATAATGTATCCATTGTGAAGTGTCTTTGAGTGCCCAGAAAAGCGCTATATGAAACTGATTTATTATTATCATTAGTATATTTGCAAAAAATTACAGTTTACTGTAGTAAAGTGTAGTATACTGTAATTTACATCAGTTTTACTGTAGTAATCTGTAGTTAACTATACTACATATAAGGGTAACCCTGTCTTTTGGAGGATAGTCTCTTCACACTGACAAAATTAGTTTTACCAAAATGTTTGTTTGTTTGTTCCTTCTTTCTGCTGCCATAAATTCAAATGAATGATAAATAGAACCAGAGTCCCGAGCCCCTCATTGGGCTGTGAAAGCCTTTTCTTTTTTAACCTTATCAGTGAACCATACGTTTCAAAGGCAGATTCAGACACCCAGACAAAGGCATTCATTTTCCGAAACGCTGGTTCAGTTTTAAATGAAGAAGATATTTTGTGCATCGAGGCTTGAAAGTGTAGTAGCCTCTTTTCATTTATTTTCTGTTCCACTGGCAGGCACTCCTGAAATCTAGGTGTGCGTCATGCCAGCCGCAGTAATAAATGCGATTTTAGAACTGAAATTAGGCTCGGTGGATAATGAATGGTAACCATGGACACTGAATTATAAATATGCCGTGACATTTTTAATACTTACATTTACTTTACATCTGGTAGGGAAATCAGAGTCGTAATAATCCAGGGCCGCAGATCATATGTTCACCTTTATATGGTCATTAACATCAGCAATTTAAGTGAAAATCATGGATCCTTTACAAAGATAAATTGCTGATGTGAGAACTCATGTTAAAATTGCATTGGCCGAAGCAAATGCAGAAAACATACAATTTTTCAAACCTCAATTTCAATTAGGTTCTTTTGGTGAATGCCATTCATTCATTTTGGGAGTTTTAATTATTCATTAAAAAAAAAGGCAGGAGTCTGCTAATTCACTGCAAAACCATGTCCATATGAATTATGGACTGTCTACTCAGTGGAGTTCTACCATGTACATTAACTGGTTTGGATTGATTACACGCATAATGCAGACTCACTTAGCTATCACCATTAGTGTCGGTCAATTCAGTTCAACACCACCTACAGCCTACAATTCTATTCTCTGATAACAGGCATACAATAATAATCTGGTCAAGCATTTAGAGTAATGACGCACCTACTACTTGCCACCTACAGCCCAACACCCCTCTCCAGCACACACGTACACACACACACACACACACACACACTCATGTACTGAAAAAAGTAGAAAAACACACATGCACGCATGCACACTCACGCAGAGTCGCAGACACAGACAAACACACAGACACACACACAGGAAGAAGCTAATTTAGCTCATGGCTATGCAGTGCATTCATATGTGGGGTAGTGCCAACAAAATTCATCTACAAGAGGGAAGGGTTCTTGCAGCAAAAAGTAATACTATAGTGTGACATGTTGACTTAAAAAGGTATAAACCCTGTGATTAAAAGTAAAGAAATTAATGTATTCCTACCCCTTTGCACAGATATAGATGCCGGTGCCCGTAAATTCTGAGATTTGATTCCTAAATAATTTTGTCATTGAATTTCCAAATGTCTTACTTTACTGGAATAATATTCCATTGTCCCTGTAACTCAAATACTAAGTAATAAAGCCTAAACAGGCTCATGCACAAAAAATGGCATTTGCATTCTGCGCAAAGGGGTAAAGTCATCCCACAATCTAGTGAATGTACTTGTGACCATAAAAAACGGAACACCTTGTGAGTGCTAATATGTGTGAAATTTTTTTCCTTATGCATCACTAAATATTGCTCGCCGTCATTCAGTGGAGTTCAGTTTGCTCAGCACAAAGCTGTTGCATAAACTAAAGGCTGATAAGGCGGCGGATCCTGATGGCTTATATCCTAGAGTGCTCAGGGATGTTAGTGAGATCATCTTTAAGCCACTATCTGCCATCTTCAGACGATCTTTAGAAACTGGAGAAATATCAAATGATTGGAAACAGGGCAATATAATACCAATATATAAGAAAGGGGATCATACTGAGCCAGGAAATTACAGGCCAGTCAGTTTAACTTTCATTGCGAGCAAAATACTCGAATCTATCATAAAAGATTGCTGGACTTACTTCTTGAACTTAATATCTTGAGGGATAGCTAACATGGTTTCCATAAGGGAAGGTCATGTCTGACAAACCCTCTGGGATTTTTTGAAGAGGCCACCAAGACTTATGACCAGAGCAGGGCTTATGGCATCATATACTTGAATTTTCAGAAAGCATTCGATACAGTACCGCATACGAGACTAGTTTTTAAAATGAGCCCCATTAGAGCTACAGGAGGTATTCTGAAGTGGATTCTAAACTGGTTACAGGACAGAACACAGAGAGTAGTGGTCAGTGGTTTTTTATCTGAGCTAGGTTTGGTGGGGAGTGGCGTCCCCCAGGGATCGGTGTTGGGACCCCTGCTGTTCCTCATCTACATTAATAACCTTGATAGGAATATTGAGAGAAAATTAGTTAAATTTGCAGATGAAACTAAATTGGGAGATTTGGCAAATAGTTTAGAGTCCACTTAAGTGATTCAGGATGATTTGGATAGAATCTAAAATTGGGCAGAAATGTGGCAAATGAAATTTAGTGTAGCGAAATAAAGTTGTACATGTAGGTAATAAAAAAAAATTAGATGGGATTACTTCATGGGAGGTTTAAAACTGGAATGTGCTCCACACAAAAAAGATCTGGGAGTGATTGTTGACAAAACCCTCACAGGCTGTAGCCATTGCTTTTTAAAAAAAGCCAATCGGATGCTGGGATTCATTGCCAAAACTATTGAGTACAAATCCAAGGAGGTGATGCTTCTTTTATGCAACACATTCGTCAGACCACATCTGGAGTATTGTGTACAGTTCTGGGGACCATACTTCAAGATATAGATCAAGAAAAAGTTCAGAGATGAGCCACTAAGCTAATTCTGGGTATAAAAGATGAAAGCTATGAGAAGAGGCCGAAGATCCTTAATCTCTTTAGTCTTAGGAAAAGGAGACTTAGCGGTGATCTGATTGAGGTCTTTAAATATGTTAAAGGTATTATCATAGTGAAATATGTAGGATTCCTTCGACTAAGTGTGAGTAGAACTCGGGGTCACAAAAGGAAGTTGACCAAAGGTAAATTTAGAACTGATATTCGGAAATATTTCTTCACCCAAAGAGTAATTTCAATATAAGGTTAGTTTGGCATTGATACTCTGATTTTGACACATGGAGCTAGGAGTGGCAGGGAACTCCATCCCCACCCCTGTCTCACCCCCCTCAGATGCCATGTATAAATGCTGTGGAGGAGGAGGGACATGAACTATCAGCAGCCTGTGGTATTAACACAGCAGCCAAACCCACAAAAGCAGCAGTTAGCACAAGCAGTTTACAGCTGAGGTGAGGCAGGAGACCAGGGGAGATAGCAATATCTTAAATAGCCAGCATTCTTAAAGAGTAATGTAGCAGTGGCCAGATATGCATGAAATTGGGCAGTGTTTCTGAGAAAAAGGGTATGTCTCCAGTTGTCTGCCTGAACTAAATATGCTCCTCCTGTTTATCAGTAAACAACCAGAGTGTTGCGCTATTTTCAGTGAAAGTGGGATAACAAAAAACAAAACCATACTTTCCAAGTTCCTTTTTCTGTTTCTCTGAGTAAACAGAGGAGAGTTTTGAAAAACACAATAATGTGACTGCTCATATACAGTATGTTGAAAGAGTACTGTACATTGTTGCCTTTAACACCATTGTACAATTGCATTGCTGCCATTGAAAATATGCACGTGATTGAAAGTAACGCAGCAGCCGTGTCTTAAAACAAGTTCCGCTTCACCAAAGGAATGAATTAGTGACATCAATAAATACAGCCAAATTCTTAGATACATTTGTTATGGCCCCAATTTGTTATTACATTTATAACACAACAGCAACAGCAAGGGATGACAAACACAGTTTTAACAACTAAAACACATTTAATTTTTAACAAAGACAAAGACTAATAACAACCTACAACTAAAGACCAAGATTGATTAGTAAAAAAAAACAGAAATATTTACAGTCCCTTTGTTTGTTGGGGTGGCTTGGTGATGTCCTGGATAATGAAAATGCTCAAACACAGGCAAAGAAATCCACAAAAGAAACATCACAGGTCTTGAACAGAAATGACAGGTCTGGTCACACGTATCCTTCTTCTTGCAATTTCTCCTTCTACTTTACTGTCTCAATTCTTTTCCTTATATACTCTTTTGCAGACCCCACCCACATTTAGACCTCTTTTTTTTAATTTTCTGAGACTTGCCCCAGACATGTCCAGGACATGTCTAAACATGACTCCAGTCTGAGCTTAACAAAAAAAGGTAAATACTGCCATCTAGTGGCCTATATTCACATTACACCTCCATTCCAAAAGGGAAAAATTTTGACTATTAAAGGCAAAATTTTTCTTTTCAATACAAAATGGTTAAGTGAACACTTGTCTATATATACATATCAAACAATATTCAAACACATGATATATATATACACATTCAAACACGGGATAAGCAATCAGCAATTACATTGTCTGTACCCTTCACATGCTTAATTTCCAAGTCAAACTCCTGTAAAATCAAACTCCAATTCAACAATCTCCGATTCTTGTTTTTCATCTTACTCAAAAACGTTAACGGATTGTGGTCAGTGTACACAATCATTGGCTTTTGTCCTGTACAAACATAAACCTCAAAGTGTTGTAAAGAAAGGACCAGAGCCAACAGTTCCTTCTCTATTGTGGAATAGTTCCTTTGGTGGCGATTGAACTTCCTGGAGAAGTATGCCACGGGATGCTCAATGTCATCAGAGTCACTTCTCTGTAGGAGCACAGATCCACAAGCTTGGTCGCTAGCATCGACCGCGATGGAGAACGGTTTGTTGAAGTCAGGAGATTTGAGCACGGGGAAGTGACACAGCAGAGACTTCAGGTGATTGAAGGCTCTCTGGCATGCATCATCCCAGGTGAACTTTACGCCTTTCTTCAGTTGGTTAGTTAGACTGAGAGCAATCTCAGCAAAGTTCTTGCAGAACTTGCGGTAGTACCCGATCATTCCAAGGAAGCGGCGCAAAGCTTTTTTGTTGTCAGGAACTGGAAAGTCCATGATGGCTTGGACTTTAGCATTTATGGGTGCCACCTTACCCTGGCCTATGACGTAGCCAAGATAGGTGACAGTAGCACAACCAAAGTCACTCTTGTTCAGGTTAACAGTCAGGTTAGCCTGGGTCAGGCGCTGGAACAACGTCTCTACATCTTTTAGATGTTCTTCCCAGGAGTCACTCCATGTGATCAGGTCATCGATGTATGCACCCGTGTGTGGCAATCCGGCGATTGTAGACTGTATCATCCTTTGGAACGTGGCTGGGGCATTTTTCATGCCAAAGGGTAGGACTTCATACTGGTACAATCCAGATGGTGTGGCAAAAACAGAGATGCTCTTGGCCCTCTCAGTTAAAGGCACACACCAATAACCCTTCAATAAATCAATCTTGGTCAGAAACTTTGCTTGCCCTACACTATCAATACAATCATCAATCCTAGGTATTGGAAACACATCAGTACTAGTTACAGCATTGACTTTGCGATAATCTGTACAGAATCTAGTACTTCCATCAGGTTTTGGAACGAGCACACAGGGTGAACTCCAATCGGAGTTGGAGGGTCTGATAATATCATGTTTTAACATGTACTCAACCTCTTTCTCAGCAATCTTTCTCTTTTCAGGATTCATCCGGTATGGATGCTGTTTTATTGGTTTGGCATCACCAACATCTACATCATGAGAGGCTATAGTAACTCTCTTTGGAACATCAGGAAACAAATCCTCATATTTCTTGATCAACCTTTCAAACTGATCTCTCTGTGAGGGTTCTAAGTGCTGGAGTTTTACATCAAGATTTTGCAACACTTCAGTGTTTGACAATTTACATGAAAGAACTTCAGCTTTAATTCTTGGTTCATCATCTTGAAACTCCCCCTCATCTTCACACGTTTCGACCATTGGAGAATCTGAAGTGACAGCTGCAACCCTAGCATTTCTGTCATGATAAGGCTTTAGCATGTTAATATGACACAATTGTTTTGGTTTTCTCCTATCTGGAGTCTTCACAATGTAATTGAGATCATTGAGTTTTGTCAGAATTTCATAAGGACCATGAAATCTAGCCTGCAATGGATTGGACTGCAAGGGAAACAACACAAGGACCTTGTCTCCTGGTTTAAACTCACGGCTTCTAGCCTTATGATCATACCAAGTTTTCATTTTTCCCTGACTTTATTTCAAGTTCTCTTTGGCAAGGTCACAAGCTGCACGCAATCTTTCCTTGAACTTGCTAACATAGTCTAACAGACTGATTTGCGGCTCTTCCTCTTGCCATTGTTCACTCAATAATAGCAAAGGTCCTCTCACTTCATGACCAAACACTAGCTCAAATGGACTGAATCCAGTAGACTCCTGCACTGCTTCTCTGGCTGCAAACAACAGCAAATGAACCCCTTCATCCCAGTCTTTCTCATGGTCATAACAATAAGTCCTCATCATTGTCTTGAGAGTGGAATGAAACCGCTCTAAGGCACCCTGACTTTCTGGATGATAGGCACTAGAAAGAATCTGTTTTGCACCTAGTTCATACACAACCTGCTGAAACAATCCTGAAGTGAAATTGCTACCTTGGTCTGACTGAATTTCCCTGGGAAGACCAAACAACGTGAAGAACTTTATCAAAGCCTTCGAGATTGCAGTTGCCTTGATGTTACGTAGAGGTATGGCTTCGGGGAATCTGGTAGATGCACACATGATTGTCAACAAGTACTGATTTCCAGATCTAGTCTTGGGTAATGGACCAACGCAATCAACAATGACCCTAGAGAATGGCTCCCCAAATGCTGGGATAGGCTGCAATGGAGCTACAGGTGGGTCTAACTGGTGTTTTCCAACTACCTGACAAGTGTGACAGGTTTTGCAAAAGTTGGAAACGTCTTTCCGAAGCCCAGGCCAAAAGAAGTGTTTCATGATCTTATCAACAGTCTTGTTAACACCAAGATGACCTCCTAAAGGTAAACTATGAGCCATTGTTAAGATCTCATTCCTATAGACCTTCGGAACAACAATTTGCCTGACCACTGCCCAATCTGCATTGGCAGGGATATCAGGAGGGCGCCACTTCCGCATCAACACACCATCCTTGAGATAATACCCAACTGGAACTGCATCTATTTCTTTTTCAGGAAGGGCTCTCCTCTTTAGTACACCAATTTCAGGATCATTAGTTTGCTCCTCAATCAACCGCTTTCTGGACAGAGACAAGTCTCCAGACACATCAGAATCACCAGACCCATCCGGCTGGCTGAATAGAGAACTGATAAAAGTATCTGATAAGTCCTCAAACGGAGAAACCATAGTAGGCCAATCAGAGTCATGAGGCGAACCACCTGAGTCCTGACTATTCAATGTACTGGACGGCACCACAACATCATCTTCTTTAGCCTTCTTGGCCATAGCACGAGTCACTGCGCAAGAAGGATACAGAGATGGGTCCTCATCCCCATTTTCAGTGCTCGGCTGTGAAGTAAGATGTACAGGGGGAACTACTTTGCCCCCAGCCAGGTCATTGCCTAGCAACAGAGAAACACCCTTTATAGGTAGACTTGACATAAGTCCCACCTTTACCTGTCCTGTAACTAAATCTGACCTCAAGAATATAGAGCGCAGGAGTACAGATACAGTCCTCCCTTCAATACCTTGTACAAGTATGAAATCCCCTGAAGCGGTCTCATCACGTAACTCCAAGGAGTCCATCAACAAAAGTGACTGAGAAGCTCCGGTATCCCTTAGGATATATATGGGGACAGGAGTAGTATGCTCATTCAGAGCCACAAATCCCTCTGACACAAATGGAAGAAATTCCTCCCTCACAAAGTCAGCTGTATTAGGCTTTTTAGCCCCACAAGATGCAGGCAATTTAGCAGATTGGTTATCTACTACAGGGGTTTCTAACCTTGTTTTCACAAAGGCATTTGGTTTGGTATCCTTTTCTTTTTCTTTCTTAGCTTTAAGGAACCAACAGTTAGTTGTAACATGACCAGATTTCTTGCAATATCTGCAAACTAGACCACTTCTGTCACTGTCAGCTTTCACACTTTGATCAGACCTGTTACTGGATTTCTGAGCACCATCACCAGATTTGTCTTTGTCTTTGGGTGAGGAATCTTGGGTATCACCGTAACCCTTTTTCTGAAATTGGGACCATCTATTATTACTGCTAGACTGAAATTTGGACTTATGAGTGAGAACATATTCATCTGCAAATTTGGCCGCTGATTGCAAGTTCAGTGCTTGCTTCTCATTAAGGTAGGTCTTAACATCATCTTTAACACAGTTCTTGAATTCTTCAACTAACACCATCTCTTTTAGTGAGTTGAAATCATCCTTGACCTCCATAGAAGTACACCAGCGCTCAAAGCAAACCTGCTTCTCATTAGCAAATTCAACATAAGTCTGATTTTCAGATTTCTTCAGACCTCTGAATTTCTGTCGGTAAGCCTCTGGAACCAACTCATAAGCTCTCAAAATAACCTTTTTGACAACCTCATAATCAGAGGAATCATCTGCAGACAAAGCCGAATAGGCTTGTTGAGCTTTACCCTTGAGGACAGTTTGCAACATCAGAGGCCAGTGTTCCTTTGGCCACTGGCAACTCTTTGCTACCTTTTCAAAACACTGGAAATAGTTGTCAACATCCTTTTCAGAAAATGGAGGCACCAGTTTTACCTCCTGACTGGCACAAAATTTATTTTTAGTTTCAATTTTAATTTTTAGTTTCTCCATTTGGAGTCTTTCCTCTCTATCCAACTTCTCTAATTCAAAATCTCTCTGTCTCTCTCTTTCTGCTCTTTCCTCTTTCTCTCTCTCAAATTCTCTTTGTTTTTCTTCTCTTGCTAATTTTTCTAACTCAAACTGCCTTTGTTTTTCTTTTTCTTCCCTTTCAATCTCTAGCATTTTTAATTTAAGTTCCATTTCTATATTTGGATTTTCCACTGGAAACTGTTCCAGATCTCCTGGTGCAAACACATTTTCATCAATGTAATATTCAACTATCTCTCTAGCCAGTCTTGCTTTTCGCATGGCTGGTTTTACCTCTGTCAGCTCCAACTGTCTGCAAATTTCTAGCAGTTCTGTCTTTTTAAAAGACTTCAAAACCCCTACGGTTGGTGATGCCAAGAAATCATCCATTGCTGTTGTCAATATATATCTAGGAAAATTCACAAAACAATTTCACAATTTGGAATGTTAGATTTTCAATAAATTACTCACACAATGGTCTATCCCGGACCTTGAGCCCCCAATTTGTTATGGCCCCAATTTGTTATTACATTTATAACACAACAGCAACAGCAAGGGATGACAAACACAGTTTTAACAACTAAAACACATTTAATTTTTAACAAAGACAAAGACTAATAACAACCTACAACTAAAGACCAAGATTGATTAGTAAAAAAAAACAGAAATATTTACAGTCCCTTTGTTTGTTGGGGTGGCTTGGTGATGTCCTGGATAATGAAAATGCTCAAACACAGGCAAAGAAATCCACAAAAGAAACATCACAGGTCTTGAACAGAAATGACAGGTCTGGTCACACGTATCCTTCTTCTTGCAATTTCTCCTTCTACTTTACTGTCTCAATTCTTTTCCTTATATACTCTTTTGCAGACCCCACCCACATTTAGACCTCTTTTTTTTAATTTTCTGAGACTTGCCCCAGACATGTCCAGGACATGTCTAAACATGACTCCAGTCTGAGCTTAACAAAAAAAGGTAAATACTGCCATCTAGTGGCCTATATTCACATTACACATGACTTTAAAAGTATGGGCCTACTGTCCTGTAAAGATGGCAAGGAGGCCTGAATTTGCAAAAATAGTCCCCTTAAGTCTTTACTGGGAGGAAACCAAATCAATATTTGACTTAAATTAAACCAAAGTTTTCTGAAGTGCCACTCAACTGCTAACATTCAGTATGCGTGTAATGGTGCGATCAGGAACCAGTCGCAAGAACCAGGCAATGCAGTAGAACTTGCTTTAAGGGGGAGCACCCCTGCAGGGCAGAAGGCAAAAGTACAAAGTCCACAATCCAAAGATCAAAATCCAGTTGGGCAAAAACAGTATCAAAAATCAGGGCAGCAATCGCAGTCGGACAGATTTGGGTCTGGTTCACAGGAATAGGTATATCAGAGAAGCAAAGCCAGAATCCAAAGAGCGTAATCCGAATCGTTACCAGGGCAGCAAACAGATCTCGTAGTCGGGCAAAAAAATGGTCAAAACACACCGATGCAACAATAATCCAAAACTCACAAAGGCAAAAATCGAAAGTGGGGCAATCCACTCAGAAAGATAAACTGAGTAATCAAGGCGAGAAACGTAGCACAAGAAAACTGAGGAAAACAATCTGACAAGAAAGTGAAACGAACAGACATCTTATATACACATCTGGGGTAAACACATGACCAGGGAGAACAGGTGCAATCAATGGCAACAATGATCAGGGAGAGACACATGAGGAATAAACTAATTACATGAATTTGGCTGTAGCCAAAACGCAGACAGGGATCACAAGACAAACCTATGAACAGAACAACAGCTCTGGTCAAGGAGTACTAAAGTGTATAGTTTAAAGAAAAGGAAAGCATAAAATATGAGTGGAGATCCACTGAAAACTGCAGCAGAGATAATTAGGGATAGGCAAGGAGGCGGAGACTGGAACATGGCGAGCGCTGAGAGATCGTTAGTCAATTAGTAAGTGCAACTATACAAATCCTTGGTGCTTATTAGTAAGTTAGTCTTATATACAAGGTTATTTGTTAGTAATCTCAGAGGAAAATAATAAACTATTAGTATTGTTAGTAGATAGAAGAGAAGAGAGAAGCCAGTAAAAGAAATCGGAAGGAAGATTGGAAACCAGAATCCAATAAATCACCGGAAGAGTGAAAACACAAGACTGAGGCAGATTGCAATGACAAGACATGAGACCAGATGGGGGAGACAAAGTGCAAAGCAAAATGGAAAACATGAACTGGAATATGGTATGGCAAAATGCAAAACATGGAAAAGTAAACTAAGAATAAACATGACAAATTAAGGTAACCAATACACAATACATAATACAAAGAATAGTCAGACATTGCAACAATACCAAAACCAAAAGGGCAGTCAAGATAATCAGGGAAGCATGGACAGGACAGAGCAGAATGACAACAATGCGCAATTAAGCGTGGTTCATGACAAAGCCTTCTGAGTGTGAAATGTATGTGGAACGTATGCTAAAACCTTCATGAAAAAGTAAATAATTCAGGACATGCCAATTTTCAGAAAAAATTCATTTTAAATTCGATGGTGCTCAATATTGTCCCAGGTATATTCTTTCTTTCCAGTTCCTATTGATGAATTCTCATATTGAGGCAAAGATGAGCTCATTGGGAAACTGGGCTTACGCGGTCGGAGGCAACGGCTGGGGGTATATCCCCGAACACCCTCAATCCTCCAATTCCCCAATCCTTCAATAGACCTTGAATAGACTTTCATTTGAACTTAAATTCAGGTCAATCGGTCAAATGGTTCTGAAAATATGGCCAAAATGGTAATTTTCCATCACAAAGCGCCACCTGGTGGCAAAATATTGAACCATACAGGTATGATGTCATCATGTGACACGTTGTGGGGTCATGACCTTGCAGTTGCACATAGTTTCATGTCAATTGGAGAAATAGTTCCAAAGATATAGCAAAAATGGTGAATTTTATGCGACAAAGCTCCACCTAGTGTCAAAATTTTGAACCAAACAGGTATAATGACATTGTGGGACACATCCTTAGGTCATGACCTTTCATTTGTACTTGATTTGAGGTCAATCCGACAAATATTTCCAGAGATATGATAAAAACAGTGATTTTTTCCATTTTTGGCCCCTGGTGGCCAATCTAGTAATTGTAAATTTCCAAAATCATATCAGTTCTTCCTCTTTATGATACTCACTTATATGCGAAACTTGGAATTTCTAATTGAAGTTTTACTGCAGTTATTGCGTTAACAGTGAAATCAGTTTTTGGCCCCTGGTGGCCAATCTAGACATCGTAAATTGTCCAAAATCGAATCAGTTTTTCCTCTTTATGATACTTACTTATGTGCAAAATTTGTAATTTGTAATTGAAATATTACTGAAGTTATCGCGTTAACACGAAGTGCGGCGGCGGCTGGACCAAAAACATAATATCCCCCGGAACGCCATTCGGCGTTATATATGATACACTTAGGGCCTGATGTATTAAAGCTTTGTATGTATAGAAGCGTGTGCGAATGCCATATCACTTGAAAATTAACCTGCTATCTCATCTACTAAGGGTGTGCACAGAGGATTGCGTCTTTGAAGTGTGCAAATTTGCTCATTCTATACAGTTAGCACTTTTGGCCCAAATGAATATGAAGTAAGGGGCGTGTCTATCCTAGTGTGCAAAATATGGGAGGAGAAAATACAAATTCAAAATTTTAGCATGTGCATAGTGACCTATTAAGCCTGAAAACAATTTCAGTGATGGTGATTGTGTTTGCCATTGAATATCTTTGAAGGGTACGTACGAATTGGCTCCACGTAATTGTGCACAGATATGGCTGCCATTATTGTATAAACACCTCACAGCTATATCAACGAAGGAAATGGCCAGAGGGGAAGGCATAGCATGTTCTTCCTCAGTTGGTGTAAATTGGGATAAAACAGATATTAATTTATAAACTTTCTCTGTTCGTTGGAACAGGGCGCACAGCATAGCGGTTACAGCGTATCTCACTCCATAGTAAATTTAGGCTATAAAATTTTGTTTTGCACAATTGCAGTTACAACTAAACTATGCGTTTTATTAATTTGATCTGACTCCAATTTATGAATTTGGAGCTCTGTTGCGTGTTGGACTCATAACTGGTCTATATACCTTAGGTCCGCCGGACCAGAAACATCTGTACAGCCCAAATCGGTGGGGAACTCAGAGGCTGGCGGTCCTATGCTGCCCGGTGGTTTGACATAGAAAATAGCCATGACTAGTGACCACCATTAAAAACTTTCGATGAGTACCGCAAGGAGGCGTTCAGTGACTGACTATACAGTATAACGCAAAAACAAAAAGAAGAAGGCGTGCAGGGACTCTAAAGTTCAAGAACACATTCTCGAAGCCAATCAAAATAACACCAATAGCAGCATGGAACACCACCGTGTACCTAGCAGGAAGGACTGGTGATCTGGCAAGCCTCATAGCCCTACATTATACCTCACTGGGTGACAGGACTCCGGGCGAGAAGAACTTAAGTTAGAGTCAGAAAACCACAACAAAATGCTGTTAACCATTTATTTTGCCAGGCAGGCACAAGCACCTCCAACTCCGCTGAGTTGAATTTCATTTTGTGTTCATTCTTTTCTTCCAAACTGTCATTGGTGGAAACGGCTGCAGCATACAAAGTCCTCATTTAAATAATGCTGTTTGCAGGAGCAGTCATTTAGGCAATTACTCTTAGTAGGTCACCTGCAAAATTTAAGCAAACCAAACGCGCAAAATGTTACAACAAGCACTCAATTTAGAACTCTTTATCTGGGATCTAAGTAGATCAGGCCCTTAGTATTTTTTTGAAAGAGAAAAGTTATTGCAAGTGTGCGAAAATATGAATACTGCAGAGTCATGTCTTTTATCTGCATGCAGAGTGCTTGGTATATTAACACAGGATTCTCCGAACATTATTATTCATGCCCAAGGTGACATTCATGAAAAAAACATATTTTACTTAATAGGATTATTTGTGAAATACTGAAAGTCGAAATGTGCCTATTCATTTCATTAGATCCACGCTCTTTCCACAAATCTCAATTTTGACTCGTGAAAAGTATTTGAAATGATTGCATTTATTAAGATATTGAGCTGTAATGCAATTTTAATCAAACCAATTCTTTCTGCTAAGGCTCTGATGAACTGCCTCTGGGCATGAGAGTATAGTTTACTACAGAGGGTAACAAAGTTTGTTTTTAGATGCCATTTGTCAGACTCATTACTGATGTGATATACAGTAGTATGAGTAATCCTGGCTGTGCAAAGTCCTGCAATAAAAGGCACTGCTTTCTTAAAATAAATGTGTATGCTGTCCAACTCCACAGTTCACCAGTGTCTGATATGCATCTAGGGACCCAGGACACAGAGTCAGAAAGAGAGAAAGAAACCAGAGAAACGTTTGAGGAGAAGGACAGAACTTAATAGCCCCCATGCCTGTGGCCTGTAAGGACTGAAGCCCGAGTGACTGGCCTTTTGTACTGGATATGCAGTGGCAGAGTGCTGCTCAGATTCCTACCTAGAGTATCAAACCAATTGGTGTAGCATTAATGATACAGTATCCTGAAGAAACGCAGTTGTTACCAGCTGTTCATTATAATTGCCCCTCAGTTGCCTGCTGCCTTCCAAAAAAGTAAGCAAACACAGATCAGTTTGGAGTCAAGATATTTTTGACGGTTGACTTCCTCTCAGCTTTATTGTTTTCTCTCTGGAATGGAGGGCCTAGAATGGAAATGCCAAACATTATTTCACAACACAAACAAATCCAATTAAAAATCAAGGCAGCCATTGATGATATAGCTCATCACTGTTCACTCAGAAACATTAATCAGTATGAAAGGAGTTCACAGCAATATTTGCAACACCACAGATAATCAATTTGCATTAGGCTTCAACTTGAAAAGAGATTATGTTATGCTGGGACAATTCTTGTAATGCTGTGAAGGCTGCATGTTTTTTATTTAGTCGAAGATTAACTTGAGGTAGATACTGTTATTGTGACGGAATCAATGTTGGCATTGCCCAGTAAAAACAACTGTAAATTTTAAATATCCATTTAAATTATTTGCAGTATGTCAACACAAACCATATGACTGCATAACATTCAAAATATGTATTCACACTGATTATCTTTCCTGAATAAGCAAGAAAAAGCATCCTCTCATTTAAGAATAAAAAGGGCTCTTTTACAGCAGTGGATTTCATCATTTTTGCTGTAGTGGGACCTTGTCTGCTATTCCGGAAAAAAAGAAAATGCTGTAATGATTGCTGACGTTGGTAGACTGTCGGATGTCCTCCCCCATGGACAATTCCACTGTTGACTAATGAATTATAAATGTGCTTGAGACCCCCCCTTTTGCGATTCACCAATTTTTTTCCATTAGCATCCTCTAGCATCCTCAGGCTATTGTATTATTGTGGATTGCAATTTTAGCATCTGCAAAAATCTTCACACATTCTCTTTAACAAATCTGCTAAGAATGAAGCTCAATTAGCGTTCCGGATGAAGACTACTTTTGTTTTGGGATGTCGTCCAGTAATACTTAATCTTTCTCAGTGTCAACAGAATCCCATTCCAGTGTTAGATTTGTCAGATCTGCAGTCTGCTTAATTTCTTGAAATATTTAAGTACTAATACAAAAATCTAAATGGCTCGTAGACTTTTATAATGCCACAGCTGTACCCGCGATGACACGTTGTTGACAGTTATTTACGTGCATTTGTGAATCTTTTTATAGTGATGATGAAAGTGATATTTAGAATTACCCACCTGTCATGAATAACTGTTGAAATGTTAATAGACCTGCCAGCAGTGCACCATCCCTGCACAGTACTGTTGCCATCATTACAAAGCCATTTAATTCCAACAATTACAATTATACTGACATAAATTCAAGCACAATTCATAAACAAACTCTAAGGGCCCTATTTTGATGATCTAAACACAGTCGGCAATCTAGACCTAACAGTAAAGCCAATCAAATGGGTGTCTAACTCCATTCAGGTAATTTTGTGACAGGAGGTGATAGCCTACCTGTGGCTGTGTTATCAAATGGGTTGGACTCAGATGAATTAACAGTGGGTGTGGCAGGGATTTAGTTCCATTAAAGCCAGTCAGATTAGCCATTGTCATTCCCCTCAAACCCCATGTTTTAGTGCCATAGCAAACAGAGAATTTCTCCCAGAGAAGAATAAGCACCTAACTTGTGTTTTAGCCACCTCTTTCACTCTTCTGAGAACTGCGCTCCAGTGTAGCAATGCATGAAGACATTTGAGGGAATAGAGGTCATTCACCAAGTGATGCATTTTGTGTGAAAAGATGCAGGCGATTTAAACCATAAACAAAAGGGCACTTGTGATATTAAAAGAATGTAACAATCAGTGCTATGTGTGATGGCCAATGTTACAGAATAAAAAATGGGTAAAGCTTGACCATCATCATCAATTCTGTCCCGCTTCAATAAAAGGGAAGCATAGAATAATTAATCAGAGAGAGAATAACTGTTTTCAACCCCTGTATCTTAGATACAGAAAAAGCACAACCCTCATAAAACCCACAACACAGTTTAGTTCCAAACCATTCCCCAAAACAGAAAAAAAAGATTGATAAGTGTCTGTGCATTCAATCCTGTGTTGCACACACCGCAGTCAGTTCTTCCCACAGTCCAACAGAAAACATTTTCAAAACTGGAACGAAAAACACAGGCAGTCAATACAATACAAGAAACAAAAATAATCCACATGGAAACAGCAGGAGAAAGTTAATCAACCGGACTAAATAATAATAATATTAATACTAATAAGGCAAAAAGGCCTGGGCCTGGTTCAAAGCCCCGTTAATTTAATGGCTGGTTAGCACTAAACACCTGACATTATGACCACTCTCTAAATAAGATTCTCGCGAATGCTCTTCACTACTTAAACTAATCAAGGGGAAACATACAAAATGCATCAAAAACATACACACATTTGTGCTTTCATTCAGAGATATAGATACTGTGGTTTAAACTTAATCACCGGTTAAAGTTAACAAAGCTTTGAACAACCGGGCCCTGGTCAACAATTTTTAAAAAAGAACCCTGACAAAAAGGTAGACTTTTTGCTGAAGTTAATGTTAATGCTAATGTTACAGTGTTCAGGTCACTCGACTCCCCGAGTTTTAACAGGCCTTTCACCCATGACTTCCTCCTTTTTTAAAACTTCTCAGTACTTTGAGGGCAGGACCGGTTTGCCGTTTAGCTGTCCGCCACGTCAGCCAATTGCTTTAACTCTCAGCTTATCTTCTCTTTTATTCCAAAAGAAACAAACAATTCCAGAAAGACAATGACAAATACATTGCAAACCCTGACAAGTACAGGGAACTGACTAAATGTTTCATGGAAACCGATTACCTAAAAAAAAATTGATTATGCCAACTGAATGATTTGTGTTCACAGCACAAGGAAAAAAAAAACTTTACCATATTTTTTTTTTGTTGCTTCCACACAATGCAATTAAGTTGGCCTACAAAATTTTTTTTGAGGTAATCGGTTTCCAAAAAAACATTTGAGTTCACCATACTATCAGGGTTTACAGTGTACGATTGAAATAAGCAGAATTGAGTACGTGATGACACTTGTAATTTTAAATACCGCATTCAATGCCAAAGTTGCAAATATTTGCGCTTTACCTTAATTATGTGGCGGTGCTACAGCAAGGGTGACACACACACACACACATACATACAGTAAATTTTTCCATGATTTCACAGGTATAAGAATACCCCTTCACCTTCCCCCTCCCATTATATCCCACCACCACTTTGTTGGCATAATGTATAGGGTACATAAAAATGATCATGGGAGGGAAATAATATGCGTTTATTTGTGTGCCGCTTTGCTGGCTTCAATTCAGTCCCATGACATCACCAGAGAGCAACGGTGTTTTTTTGTAGTTTAGTGTGGCCTGGGTGAGTGGAAATGCAATTGTGGTGATTAACACAAAATTCCACAGCGCCAGCTTCATTCATTGACACGCCCCCCTAATATGAAGTCCAACCCACTGTGTCACAAACGTGTTTATGGCAGAGCTGCAATATACCAAACCAGGAAAAGCCACTAAATATGCCGTTTCCGACAAACAAAATAGTGAATCACGTTACCGCCACGTGTTTTCATTTGCAAGGGCATAAAAAAAGAGCCTTTATGATATGGAATCAGTGACACCAGATGCGGGAAAAGGGAATGAGGGTTTATTATAAACAAAACAAAACAGGCACGAGGGCCAACAAAAAACTTGGCCCAAAGGGTTGCAAAAAAAACAAACTGAGGTAAGCTACACAGAGCTATAAACAATAAATGCAAAAGGCAAAAAACAAAAAGGCACTGGAAACTCCAGGCGAGAAGATCAAGAAAAATAAATAACAAGACTAAATATATATACCCAAAACAAGAGGCTGGGACAAGACTTGAAACTAGAAACGCTAGGGAACTATGACAACAAGAACTTGGCTAAACTTGCACAAGCAACGAGACGCGAGACACTGTCTGCCAGCCAACTTCCACCGCAACCAGATAAAGGCTTGGTAATCATGGTACATGAGGGGTAACACCTGGAGAGAGAGAAACAAGAGGCATGGCAAGATCAAGACATGGACAGAGATTGGATGACATGACCTGCTCATTAAGAGAATGAGCGTGCTCAGCTTAAGTACCAATTAAGTATGCAGCTTGAAACCAGCATGAATGTTCAGAACAGAAAAGCACAGCAAGATCTTGAAATAGCAAAGCAGGAATCATGACAATAAACTCCCTGTCTAAATTAGTAATATTAGTAATGTGCCTATCTAAGAATTACACCACCCAGTGAGTGTTAGTAACTGTTAGTAACTTAAAAACAGTTAATTGCCAATTAAGCTTAGAGAGCCCCGAATCAGCACAGCACAGAAGGAAGAGGGAAATACCAAAGCCAACCCAGAGCTCTGAAATGTGCAGCAACGAAGGCACGGGGCGGAACGCAGACAAGCGGTGGAGTGGCATGGCAGACCTGGAAAAAACAAAAACATGGACAAGGAACATGAATAATGAAATGCAAGAACCTGATACAAGAAACTGTTAAAACTGTGACTGTGAACCTGAACATGAACTATGAACTATGAAACTTGGAACATGAAACTGTTAAAACCATGAATACTGTCCTGGCCAAAGGCCAGAACACAACACTTTAACTTTATGCAATTATGCTTGGTTTTTCCGTCATAGTTTACTCTGTTTCACTGGCCGAACGGTGTGACCTTTCCCCTCAAGCTTCACTTATGACAAGAAAAATCAAGTAGAAAAGGAAAAAGAGTGTCTCTCTCACTATCAGGTATCTATTGAATGTTCTTGTCTTGCAGGGACACCAAAGAAAAAAAAAACAAACTAAGGTAAATTTACTTTTCACCAAGTCCCGTGAGGAGCTCCTTTAAAGCTCGTCGGAGAGCTCTGCGAATGAAACCTTCCTTAAAATTTCAAGACTATTGTTGCACCTTACCAACAGTCATTTCAACATCTGCAATGCAGTGTTCAGCTCAGAACATTTAAATAACAGGCTTGATGTCACGATTCAAATCAAAGGGTTAAACACCTGGGGTTGCTAAGAAGCAGAAGCTGGGCATTTACAAGCAATTATCCACCGAGCCAGTGACAAATATTCACATGGCAAACTTGGAGTGCCCAATCTCATGAGTTCCCGTTATTCCAAGTCCAATTAAACAAAAGATAGAAGCCTGCTTTAGCAGTGAGTCTTACTGAGGCAGTTTGGCAGACTCAGAAAAGCTCAAAATTAATTACCTGAGAGCACAGTCACTATTCTGTAATGTGGACCAGCCTGTGATGTGATAGAATACAGTACCAGTGTCACTTCCCAGAGGACACAGGATCAGAACATATTGTACGGAGTTCAGGTAAGTATGACAGCTGTGGTATTTACATGATCAGTTAGTTAGCAGAGACCATACCAGTGCCAGGATTAGCTGACAGGATTATACCTAATTGGGTCATCTGAATAACAAAGCAGAAACTCGCCTTACTTTCAAAGAGCAAAATTAATGGTATAAGCCTTTATCGTAGACGCTTATGTGGGAGTTGCATTGGTTAACAAATGAAGGTAAAAAATGACAGTAATCCTGGCATAAGCCGATATTTTGCACCACTTACAAGAGGATTAACTAGAGTTTTTCCAATTTAACTCACGGATGAATGAAAAAATGAATTCTGTTTTTCCCCCCTCTTGTATTATGAAGATAATTAAGGTGATGAGAAAATGGATGATTGAGCAAAAAAGTTAGTGAATTAGATATTTTACCACACTTTATCGTCAAATAGTCGTGGATTTTTCAACCAGCCAATGCAAGATTAAGATAGGAACTTGCACAAGACATTTTAGTCAATCGTGGACTGATTCCTAAGCACTGAGTACATGTGCTAAAACTGCACAAACCAGTGTTGAGTAAGCCTTGCAGAAAGTACATACTTTAAGGACACTGTATCAAGAAGGGCGATTTGATCACAGACCTTGTTTATTGGATAATGTATGTGCTCAGGAGAAGAAGAAAAATTGGTGCAACATGCTAGGTAGAGATAGCAGGAGAAGCCTTGTAAAGATAAAAATGTGTCTAGATTTAGAGTGTAAGGAACAGAGGAGGGAACTGAAAATGGCCCTTCGCAGTACTCAGATGATAAAGCCGTAGTGTGATGGTTGGTTTTCGAGACGCCAAATGCTGTGGCCGGAACAAAAGGAAGTAAAGCAAAATAAGAGACAAACAGAGACAAAATAAGAGAGGGAGACTCCCGCTTCCAATGGACCTAGATCCAGTCCGATTAACAATAAGGAAGTAACACGAGCTCGACAGAACAAAATGAAAGTGAAAAATCTCAGAAGCCGAGATAAAAAGAATTAGCACCAGACGGTGCCCATAAAGAGGAAACAAAGAGAGAAAGATTGCCTTGCTAATGAGCCCTTTCTTCTTTGCAGCTAATTCCTCAACAACTCTCTAGCTTGAGAACTTATGGCTATAGTGCAAACAAAACACTGACACTCTAGCACGGGCAGCGAGGCGGAACTTGGGCTTAAATAGAGTCCGGGCGCCGCCCCCAATAAATGCCAGCTGGCCCAAGAATCCGATTGTGGGCAAAACGATATCATCCCGGACGAGAGCAACAAAGAGCTCCCAAAGCCACCGCCAGCCTCCAAAACCATGACAAGTAGGGCTTTAAGATTGAGCCCATCCAAGTTTCCAGATACAGTATGTGCAGTCTGGAAAATAATATGTTCATGACCATCACTGTGCAAACTAATTGCAAGTAGAACTTCCTAAAGGATTGCATGATCAGCTGCACTGAATGCAGCAGAGAGATAAAGTAGGATCAAGATGCATGACAGGGATGCTGCTGTAGCAGATTTGAGCAGTTTAATGTTCTGGTTACCGCACATCGAGCCATCTGTATGGACACAGTTAAGCCTCAGATACAGATCTTGGCCAGATAATGGGTCCATCTAACATCCTGTGCGAGAAATATTCTTGTTTGTTCCTGTATTTCCACTTTAAACGCAATCATGAACATCGTGCTCACGGCACCGAATGACTGCTCATCGATAATGACGCCGCTATCAAAAGAATCCGCTCCGAAGTAAGTCGAAGTAATTAAGACCTCCAATGGTCGGAGCAAAACAAAGAGAAACACATCCCTCGACAATCATTATTCCCGCTTTATTCTTCAAAGTATTTGTATCTTTTGCAGCTGCGCAACTTCATAAGTATGGTAATAGATAGGATTTCTGCAGTCTCTTCACTGACGCCTGAGGGAGGTATGCAGAAGACTGGGGGGAGGTGTAATGAGTTTGGGGTGTTGGAAACTGACTGCCAGCACATTTCAGATGCCCGCTGCCCAGTTTGAATGGAGCCATGATAAGTAATGGTGTGTTTTCTGGTGACTGCAAAGCAGCGTCGTCCCTGTTTGCCTGTTTCAGAGAGAACCCTCACTCGGTATGACAGAAATTAATGAGTCTTTTTCACCATTTCATCTTATTCATTCTCTATCAGTGGAAGGTCAGCCAGTGCTCAACACCCCCTTCTCTCTCTCTCAAAAAAAGGAATATTTTCCCTGTAGATGAAGACCTTGAGTCTCCCAATGCATCATATGATTTTCAGGGATTTTTTTTCCCCCATCACGTTTCCAGCAACCGCAGACGCAAAACATTTATTTTGCTTTGCGCAAGAAACACAATGTTCCTCACGGAGGAGTTAAGTTTGACTTTGAGCGTATCCTTTCAGTCCAAGCTCTGGTTATACAGCTCTTAGATGGGTGAGTTATCTTTCAATTTCATCTGGGAGAGGTATTAGAGAAATCACACTGAGAATTTCTTATCAGCGGATTCATTTTGAGGAGTAAGTTCTTTACAGATGCTATCTCAGACAGTGCAATGGATTCAGACCAGCTGCCGTTAGGGTAACTGTCATTAAAAATTCAGCGAACATGCTAAATAAATACTCCTGAAACACAAATTCCAATCACATAATTGAGCATATTTTGTTGCAGTGATGTGCAAAAGATCCTCGTCATTGAATCTTATTGGTTGAATTTATGTTAAACAGGAAAGTCTGATCGCACAAACCAGCTATTAATTGTATTGCCATATTGCACGCACACCAAGCCATTTACTGTTTCAAAACAAGCAGTGTTTCTACGGGAGTCTCCAACATTTACACAGTGAACTGTTTGGATTGACCATCCTAGTAATTAAACACATCTCCTGTGCCTTCAATTTGCCGCTCCTATTCTTCTGGAACATTTTCCATTTTGGCAAATAGAAAAACAACTTTGAGCTTCTGTGCAGTTATGCTCACAGGAGCAACAGATGCCTTTTTGCTAGTTTTGGAGTGACTATTCATTGAGGAGCTTACAGAATTTTAGGGGCTTCCAACTCTGCTAGTCCATATGTTCATTCATGAATATTAAAGAATGGAAGAACAAGGCTTAATTACCGAATTTAGAAAAATTATTTTTATGACCTAGAAACCAGCAACTTACTTTCTGCAATAATTTTAATATATGCTGCACACAGAAAAACAAACTGAGAACCAGGTCAAAGGTAAATCAGCAAAACTGGTGCTGGCTTATTCTAGTTACAGTGGGGAAAGCGCCACTAACCAGCGTCCCCGTTGAACATTCTCGTCTGTTGGTCACAGATGTGAAACTCCTGTACTGGAATGACCCTGTATCTGCTTGTTTTTGGTGTGTTTATGCACAAGTGATTCATTCAAGTCATTGATTGGCTGGATTGCCGGCACACCTTGTTCAAGCTATTGACTGGTTGCAAATTTGCAGACTTTTTGACCCCACAGGTCTATAATTTGACATCACTGCACCCCACCGCTAGAGGTATTGAAATAACCCTATACAAACCCTACCACTAGCAGCAGGAAGGTAACCATAATCTAGCAGGAAATGGGGGTGAATAGTTTCTGTCTGCAGAAAATGGGGCTGTTCAAAATCAGCTCATCTCCTCAATTAGCACAGGATAGAAGTCTTCCCAGTGAATACAGAGGTGTTTCCCAAATACTCATTTGTGGATAATCCCCTCAGGCACATTACACACATTTATTTTACACCTCCTTTGCATATGTGCTAATGCACAACATAGCTAATAATGATATGCAGAGTAGAGTACCTCTTCCCATTTGCAATGTAAGAAACTAACTTCAATTTGCACTGATGCTTCATGCAATAAGGACCTTCCAATTCACTCATTAAAATTTACATGAGTCCCCTTCACTCATTTTCCCCGCCTCCATGATGGGTGGAGCCAACAGTCTGGAAAGGTGATAAGGAGAAGGAAGGATCTATACAATAAGCAGTCGGCACGAACCCCTCATTAACTCAGGGGTGTGGAAAACATACATGCATACTCATGACACTTCAAGATTGCCAGCGAATTATAGGTACATCACTGACAACATGAATATATTTTCACTTTGCTTTACATTTTGTTAATAACACCTAGTAATTTACATAGCCACCTTCACCTCATTTCTAGTATGGTAACCTTTTCTCCATTTTTAAAGAATACTACCATCCCATTATTTTAGTAACCATCCAACACACTGGACATAATTTTCTACCTTATAATAGGTCTCTACCTCTGCTACAGTCACTGAAATAAAAATGCAAGAACTCAATTATCACACAGATTATATGGTTTCTTATGAGTAAAAAATTTCAATAAACACTGGTGCTGTGGCTCACTGCAGGCAAACAAACCAAAGGCACATTCAAGTAATGCAGACCATTCAATGCAGAATTTCCGTCTCTCCATAATGAGGTCCTTCAAAGCACCATTTCAGTGTCTCAATAATGAGGCCCTCACCAAAGACCCCTTTATACTTTCCACAAACACTCTGAAAAAAAAATTGCAGCAGGAATCCAAATCTTCACAAACAAAAATTGCAGGTTCTTAGCAAGCGTCACACAGCTAAAATATTGGATCTCATCTTCGCCCTTGACAACGGAAGGCTGCCCTGAAGAGAGTTGAACAAACACAGAAAATGGCTCCAAATAGTTTCAGTGATCTAATAAATCCATTAATTCATGAAAGTGAAATTGAAGAGCCTGGTGCTAAAAGTACTTAAGTCACAAAATGTTCATTTTGAAGAAACTGAGAAAATCGACTCTATGGAAGATGTTTTCTCATCCTTGCCCCACAACGTGTGGAAAATGTAACTTAAGTACTTTTAGCACTAGGCTCTTCAATCCCTATTGACAGTGTAAATTTCCCATTGGAATTTTGGTATTCAGCCACTTCAGAGGTTACAAAACTAAGCCACAAAGCACCTGCTCCTTGTTTGACTAAACTTTTCATGCCAATAACCAAGCTCTTCCTCTTTCAAGAGAACCTAATCCATTTACTCTAATTCATAATTCCACGAACCCTTGGCAAAATGTAGCAAGCATATGATCAACAATCAAGGCACTACCTTAGCCAGACCAAATTGAATGTGTCTAGTGTTCGAGCGAAACGTGGAATGGAAGTATTTCTTCCACTCTGTGAACCCAACAGGTGTGACCATCTGGCAGAAGAATTTTGCTACTGAAGTGGCTGGAACAACAAAATGTGCATAACTTACTCTTTGAATCAGGATTATACATGCTAGGAGTCACCTCATCTTTCACTGAATAATTGTGCCGTAATTGTGGCTCAAACCTGTTTTCTTCATAATACTGGTGGAACCGCTTTTCAACAGTGAACACTTCTGATCAGTTGCATTGCCAGGGTCCCTCAGAAAGCCATGTTGATATTCACTGTTTCATAATTCAGCTCTATTTTCATTACCTCATTATAAACTCTTCCTTCACCATGCTGAGGGGTTGGCTTTCAAGAAGGCAGTATGACAATCCAATATCTCCCCTGATCAGTGGTAGTCCCTCAGTGATTTTGGAAAACACAAATACTCATGGACCATCCAATGGCATACTATCTCATGGAAATAGAGGCCATTTAGGCTCTGCAAGGACTTTAAATTGTATCTATTTGTAAATTTTTCCGCAGGTTTCTGTTGCAAGCCCATACTGTTGGGAATCAGGCCACTTTTTCGGTAAACCACATGCATTTACATATTTTGGGCATTAAACAGATGTTCTTTTCACCCTCTGAAGCAAGTACTGCACTCAAGAATACAGTGGCAGTAGCATGAAGATCAGACCTACAACACTGGTCCAGTGAGATAAGTTCTACAAAAACTGTGTGAAAACTGCGGTAATAATGCATGTCTACTGCACGGACTGTAGCAGCTATATAATTGCCCCAAAGGTACTGAAGTATTGATATATTTTTCATATACGTTTCTGGGCAGCTTCTCAATTCACATTTGGACAGGTAGTTGAATTTGGGTTGAAATGTGATTTAGTATTATCATTACAGGGCAAGTGACATTGAGGAACATCCTGGTCAGGTGTGTCATTCCTGAGCATGTCACAATGTATTAGTAATCATGTCTTGAGATGTACTGCATGATCATGAAGTGTAGAGAATGGCTCTATTTGCATGAGTGGCACAGATCACTTGTTTACATCATGCATATTTTGCAGTCAATTGAAAAAATCCAAGCCAAGAAAAAGAGGTGCCATTTTTCTGCAATAATTGACCGATCCCAAGCCCCGCCCTCCTTTTGGCTATGTCACAATGGGGCGAGCAGGGGTCTGACCAAACCTCGGACAACTTTCACCTCAGGCAGCCGTCAAACCAGGCATTTTGGGTTTTTGATGATGGTAAAACGATGTAACATGTAACAGACACTCGATATGCCGACCGTTGTAAAGGCATGTTTTTTTTATTCCATTTCCAAAACCATAATAAGCTTTATAATGTATTCCTTAACAAATTTAAAGAAAGATCTGATACAGTTGAGAAATTAGTGTCTTTTTCATTGGTGATGAATCTCACAAGATAATTCCAATTTACGACACAAGAATATTACAGAAGGTACTTTTATCAAACAAACCTACGCAGTTGTATTCTCATGCCTTTTGCGACAATATTCATTTGAAGGGCTGTAATAAAACGTTTCATGCTAGCTAGCTAATTAGCCGTCCCATTGACTGTAATAAACCGCTGACTAACAACAAATGCTTGTGATTGATAACGGTCATCAGCAAGGTACCTTGGCACTCTTACCGTCGCGGGGACTGCATTAAATGAGCAGTTAATAAAATTAACAAGGTGGCTGACAAGCTAGCTGCTTGTAACTGACATTCAACGACAATGCTTCTTACCTGCATAATATTTAAAACAGTGGACAAGTCGTTTTGGGAGGCGGGGCTTGGGATTGGTCAATTCGTGCCAGCGTTGTATCATAATTAGAACTGCTGATGATTTAGCTTAGAACCCTGTCCTTGTTTTTTGAATCAAACAAAGAAATAAATTAAAAATTACACAAACTTTCCCTGTCACAGGCCAGTGTTCTCAGTGAGAAAGCCTCTTGCTTCTGCAATCCAGGCAAGCTGTCCCCAACTGCCCACAGTGAGTAAGGGCCAAGCAATCAGGTGTGTCAGCTTGATCTGAAAGCGAATCAAAACTATAAATCATAGTGCCTGGTAGTCACAGTATGGGACACTGTTCACAGATGTCAGCTTTCATAAATGTAATTTAGCCGTGAAAGACAAGTGACCATAGGGAACTCAAACCCGAAGTGTGAGACCTTTCAGCAGTGCAAAACCCGAACACAAGCAATATGTTGCAGTCGAGTGGCTCATTGTGGATGTAAAAAATAGCCTCTTGTCTCACTATGGATTCGAAGTTGTCAAACTCATTTTTACGCCACCTCAGAACAAACGCTTAGTTGAGGGGTAGAAATGAAATCATAGAGAGGAGATGCAATTCCTTGCTACGTATCACATGGAAACCAACATTTACATGTTGCTGTATATTACCCAGATTTAAATTTCATTCCCTCTGAGTCGGGCGTCAGATGCATTCCCTCTTCCCCTGGTTTAAATGCTTCATGAAAGTTGTAGATGAGCCTCATAACAGTGCTTCTCAGTAACAGGTTTGCAATGACTGCTGTATTACAGTAATTAATCTTGACACCTCTGTCGCTAAATAAAATTTTTAATATCAGGCCATTTAGAGAGCTGCACCTTGGGAGCTACTCTCTTCATGGTCATGTACACAGACCAGTGCATTTGGCCAGGCTACAGAGGGTGTACTGCAGCATGTAGGTCAATTCAATATGTAATGTTATGCTACAAAGGACAAAGTCTTTTTCAGAGGATAATCAAGAATGCTCTGCATTTTGTCTTATCTATTACCCTCATGGTGTTCATTAACCTCTCTTAAGGGCCATGACACACAAAGGAATGCTAAGTGGAATTCTGCCGTCAGAGAAACTGAGATCACAAATCAATTCTGTTTCCGCAGTAACTTATTCCAGGGCCTTATTTGTCGGGAATTTAACGGAAATGCAGTGTAAAAATTTTATACGTTTTTTGGCTCCTGTCTTCCCAGAATGATAACCTAACCTGAAGAACTAAGGCACAACGCAATTCTACTGAATAATTTGCAAGAAAATTGACGTGAAGATCAAAAAATGTGCAATGACAGCAATTCTGTGGTCGTGCTACATTGACCATCTGCGTTTTCTGATCTTATCCTCAATTGTGAAAAAATCCAAGGCAAATTGGAGAGAAAGTTAAAGACGAAATTTAAGTTTTTTTTTTTTTTTTTTTTTTGTCTGTACTGACTGAGTGGCCCTTTTATGAAACAAGTAAGCACTCAAAATAATAATCACTTTTCTGACATTATTTGTCATTATCTGGCTGACATATGTCTTTTGGAGGAAGCTGGAGAGCTTCAAATCAACGACACAGGAATTGTATGCAAACTCAAAGAGAGGCCAAGGCTGAGGAACCCAGGAACGCTCTAGCTATGAGGTGAAAACAAGAAGTCTACTCTCTCCTCCATTCACAACATAACATTTGTCTGTCTCTTGAAAAGCCATCCCGTGTTTCCTTGAGGTGACACTCCATGTCTTTAAGGGTAGTTATGAACAATATGCCTCAGATTTTACTTCAAAAGAAGTTTTCAGGAGTAACTTTTCCTCTGGCTGTCAACAAATCCCACATAAACAGAGAAAATGACTGAAAACTCAAAGCCTAAAGAACACGTTTCCAAGGAGATCAAACTGTCTCACTGCAGCAGCTCAACTGACTCCCCAAGGCCAGTGTCATTACACTGGTTTAATAAGGCCTTCATTTGGTTGGATTATCTGTATATCTAGCAGTGGTGCACTGGTCTCCTAGTGGGTCACTATGGAGACAGTGGGTATACGCTCTCCTGTGTATTTCAATGGCACTTTGGCTGATAGGTGGATATACTGTAAATAGACAAAAAAGGAGGTTATACTCTGTAGGCTGTTATAAATTAACTGAATTTAAGGGTTAAATTAATGCATTGTCTCCTTGTTATTTTAACCATAAGTAGAGTCCTGCGAGCATTTTACTGTGGTTTACAGTTAACATATATGCGGAACTTCTGTTATTAACTGATTGTAAAATTACAGTTGAAATAACTGGCGAAAAAGGTTCAAGTTTATGACCGTGTACTCGCACATATTCACCACCACACAACTGATACCTAGGAGTCCGTAAAAAAAGGTGAAAAGTACACCTTGAGCGAGGTAAATGACCGTATACAATGGCTCTGTAACTGCATGAGGTTTCCTTTGTGTTTCAGTACGTATGATTGTACTCACACACAATCCCCCCTGAGCTTTGCAACAAAAGCAAAGATTCTTGTCAAGTTATTATATAATTAATCACAAGCTCAGGTGCTCTATTTTTGGAACTTCTGTAAAGGAAGTGATTCAGCGACAGATTGTGTGATTTGCTCTCAAAATGTCAAGCAATCTAAATGGCACATCCCCCCCCCCCCAGCAAATGTCTATCAGCAAGCAGTACATAACATAAATTAAGCTCTAGAGTTAGTTCCAGCAGGCATGGAAGTCAGGTCTAGTTACAAGCCCCTTTCCGTCCAATCACTCTTGACTTCAGCATCTCCCAACCTATTGGCATGCTTTTATAACCATGGTAGCGATCATTCTGTTCTCCCACTCCGTGCCCTCTAACGTTACACCGCTCCTTCTCTCGCCTGCTAAAGATCTGCATCACATCCACCCCGCATCCTCCTTCATAAGCATCATCGTTCATCATAAACCGCATCTGTTCATATTTTGGTCATTAGCATCAATGTGAAGAATTTCAGCCTCTGCTGGGGGTTAGTGATCACAGGAACTGTCTGTGTTGTGCCTGCTCAGATTGTCCCACATCACCCCTCGGACGGACTCACTGCTAAACTCAAAAGCATGTCGTTCTGTTTTAAATTGTTAACTCTGGCATACCTGTCCTGTCTGAAAACAACATGACATGACATTTATGGGGAGAATAGGCCATTCAGCCCAACAAAGCTTGCAATTTTTTCATCAATAAAGTGAAACTCACAGCTCGTATGCTGATGGACAAGAGAAAGACATCAATGTTGAGTTAGCAAAAAGTGTTCCATAAAATTGTTCTCTTAAAATGTCCCATCTTGACAAGATCATGATGCTGATCAATACACTGAACAAAAAACATAGATGTAGCACTTTTTTTTTTTGCTGCAATGTTGTTCTTCTTGAAATAGTACATCAAATATTGTTTCCGCATTCATGAAAGTCTTATTTCTCTCAGCCTCGTGATTGTTTACATCACAGCTTGGCTGCAATTTTTCCATTGTTAAGAAAGTTCATCCTCTGGAAAATTGTTCCTATCAAGATGTTGCTTGAAAGCCAAGATCACAAAACAAGTTTCCCATATGATGGGGTCAAAAAGAAGGTTGTCTTACAATGTTAAATTTTTGTTGTGACACAGATGCCTCAAGATATCAGACATGTAATTTGAATGCTGATGGCAGAAATGTCCGTTAGTGCTGTTGCCAAAGTAACAAATGTTTACCTCTCCGCCATTAGCCACCACTGGCATTGTTTCAAGGATTTTAAACTTTGTTCAGCCAGCCTCACAACTGCTGATTGCGAGTAACTACGCTATGTCAACAGAGGAACAAAATAACCGCGCTAACGCGGGTGGGACCCCTCAATTTTTCTTCTTCTCTCCTTTCCCTCTCTGCCGTTTCTTGGCATCACATGTCTCGTCAACCTGTTTCACCTGGAGTGCTCTTTCTTCTGTTGCGAAGAGGCTAGATGTGACAGAGAATGAATGGAATTAATATACAATGTTGACTGAGCTGTAGAGAGCTGTATTAATCCATCCATCCATCCATCTATCTAACCTGCCTATTCCCGTTAATGGCAGATGATGCATTCTCATATATATACACAGTGGAAAAGAATTTCAATTTTAGATGGGATTAATTTAATTTAATGTGAGACAAAGTGCAGCTGCAGCTTTACCCCTGTTTCTCTCCATCCTGCTTCACTTACAACTGTATTTTCAGCCATTACTCCCAGAGTGACTTTGAACAAGAGCAACAATCTCAGTGGAACTTCCCTGGATAGAAAAAGCTTAAAACAAATCCCAAGTTAAATATTTAGAAAGATAATAATAATAAAATCCCAATTTTCTGCTATGGTTACATGCACTCAGAATAAGATGCTGGGTTCATCACATTAGATGCTTAAGATGCTGTCAAAATAGTTTGTGCTCCTTGATGACGTAAGCGCAACAAGAATCTTCACTAAGAAATTACTCAAAAGTAACTTTACAAGTAAAAACGTCAGGGGTTTTAAAAGCTCTTGAGCGTAGTTCTTGCACGCTTACATTCACTGATTCACGTTTCCTACCTGAAGTCTACCAGCCACGTTCCGCAAACCACAGAGAACATAACTTTCCAACTGACAGCAGCTTTTCAGCACCACCATCTCCAGTCCCTCAGGTCACATACAGTTTTGACAAGTGTAATATATTAGGTCAATCATAGTAAAACCATATTTGCGACCCTCAGTGGTAGAGAAATAAAACATAAGACAACACTTAATTGTAAAAAGGTATAGAAAGGTCATTATCTAGAATGTGGATAGGCATAAACCACATTAATGGATGTCCTTATATGTATGTGAATACAGCATAGCCGATAAATGCAGCATACTGTATGATGAATACTTTGTGAAATGATTAGCTAAATAACAAAAATGTACTTGACTCTGTTGTATTAATTCTATTAAGATATTTACAAATGAGTACAGTGATATTTTGGCATCTTGGCTCTGACCCTCAAGCACGGTGTGGTCTTCTGAACCTGAGGAGAAGAGAGCAGGGAGTGTAAGGGTCAGAGCAGTGTTGATGGGGTGCAGCTGCATTTCTGCGGCAAAGGCAGAGCAGGATCGCAGGCTAAATAGCCCACCTTCCAGAGGGGCGGAGCCAATTCTGATATGCATTGCATGCCTCCAGTTTTCAACTGGCGCTAGCTCCGCAGGTTACGCGCTATTTCTCGCTCTCCTGTTACCTCACTAATGGCCTGTTTCAAGCTAATTAATCAGTGAAAAATGTGAATTCTCTCCAGTGTTTCTAGTGGAAGAAAACTCCAAAAACAAAGCCGGACAAGGAAAAAAAATCAATTCTTATCAGCACCAGCCACCTCTTGTCTGGTCAATGGTGACACTGCAAAATGAAAACTAATGATCACCGCTTAATTTCCATTTTTTTCCTGTACTTTTGTAGACAAGAGAAAAATGAAGTTGTGAATGGCTGCAAAACTTTTGAAAAATGTAAATGCATGCACTCAATGCAAAACTTATTATCCTTGTATTTTATTTTATTTTTTCAATGGCAGCCAAATCAAACTTGCTGGTGTTGTTTTTGGATTGCAGCAAGAGCAGCAGGTAATGTAGGCCAGAGAAGGCTAAGCCTTACGCAAATGTACTGCCGTCTTTAGACAATTTCACCAAGACGACTCCTATATTGCTAGGTTGATGGCTTACTCTTGGCTGTTCCAAACGCTGACAAGAGAAATATGGTTGACAGCTTAAGTTTTAACATAGACAATAACCAATCGTGTCTACCAGCTGAAAAAGCAAAACATTAGCAATGTCAGTAGTCCACTCTCAACGAGTTATGCCAAGGATAATGCACAGGTGCAAGCTGTAAAAGAAACATTCACAGATTAATATCCATTAATATACACTGACTAATCCTTGCTACTGTTTTCATTACTGATTTTATACAATACATCTGTCGCCTACTAGCAGAATCTTCATCAGTAATCAGCGCAGAAGGCTTTATCAGTCTTTCAAATCATGTCCAAACAGTTTGCCCCATGACACGTGTCCACATTTTCCAAACTTTTAAGTGGTGCCCAATTCATGAAAGCATAGATTTTTAGAGTTGAGTTGCTTTCCATCCAAGTTCAGTTATTAAAAGCCTCTTAAAAACTGTTGAATGTCTGCAACCATTCATCATCTGAGTTGGTGTAAAATTAAAGATTCCGTGAGCAAAACTGAATTGGCAGCAGAAAGGTAATATCTGTAACATTAAGCTAATTCATGCTTAAAGGCTTTCTTATTAGCATTTTAATATTTCATGTGTAATATTTTCAGTATCATTTCTTTGAAGAATGTAATTTTGAGGTAGACGAAACACTTTATGAAGCATTTTATCTGATGGGCGTCTCTTTTTGTAACCATCATTCTGGATAGCACCCTATTTTGCATTCAAGAAAAGTTGCTCTATCAAAACATCTAAAAAGCTTGTGCCATCCTTGCCTTGTCTGTGGTATTAGGCTTCAGCGCATGGACTCATTGCTGCAGCAAACTGGTGACAATGCCGCGCCAGGCCAAAATCAAACTCACAACCTTCTTGCTGTGGGGAGGCAGTCTGGCGTTAAACGGAAAAACCTAGTAAGTCGCATTTCAGACATTTTGAGAGAAATGGGGAAAACATATCCAATCCCACAAATAAGGCCATGCCTTCTGCCATTTCTTTGTTTGATGTTTCTTGGAAATCTGTGTGTTATTTCTGTACAGTTCCAGTGTTAAATGATGTGCATGAAGCCAGCAAGTCCCAAGTAACATCAAGATCATTTTCCTTAAAAATGTGACATTATTGCTTTTTTGATTAAATTCTAGCAGTGCTATCCATTGCGTCACTGTGCCACCCTTTTCTGTACAACTTATGTTTTGTAATTGAGACTTTAATATACTGTACTGTGCTGTGAAAAAATATTTGCCTGCCACCTGATTCCAAATATTTTTGCTTATTTGATATATTTAAATGTTTCGAATAATCCAACAAATTTTAAGGCAAGACTAAGACCATGGCCCTCATTTATCAATCAATTTGCAAATACACTTGCAAGTTTTCTCGTAAAATTTTATGAAATATTGACTGCTGCCACATTTTCAAGTGGTCATAGGTACTTAGTTTCAATTGTATGCATGCTCGTATCTTAACTGAACTTAGAAGCGTGTGTTTGAAATAGCGTGTGTTTTTTCATGTTTAAAATAGCATCCGAGAGAAAAACATTTTTTTTTTGAGGCAGAGATGAAGGTTAGCATTGGCTATGGTTATCACTGTAAAGAAGTGGCCTTTTCAGTAGAAGTTTCTGCACCACAAAAGGCAACAATCTGGCAGGAAATAACCTGAGGGAAAAAAAAAAATGTATATATACTGTATATATATGTGTGTGTGTTTTAAATACATATATTTTTTAAAGGGAAGTACAGCATGGAGGAGACTGAAGTTCATGTTATTGTGGGGCTGTTTGCCAGGGCGATCTGATGTAAACTGCACAGTGTCAATATTTGGAAATCTGGGTCAAATGTCTGCAGGGATTTGATCCATCCAGGTCCAGATGGCATTAGTATCCTGGCACATGACTTCTGAGACTGTGCAGAATCTTGCCTTTCGTGTTTGCTGTACAACATGTCTGTGTGAAGTGTCATCTGTGGGGGGCTTTACTTAAGGTGGCAGGATTGTACCTCTGGGCTGAATTTACATTTCTAAGCTTCAGAGACGTCTACGTGCAAAGTAACCAGGGTTTCATGATTATTTCCTGCTTTGATTTTGAATTAAATGGGCTTGGATCGCGGTCGTATTTCTCAGTTTGTCTCAGAGGAGAATAATGAGCTCTTAAGAAGAGTACCTGTGTATTTCTCTAGTTTTTTTTTAATGCAAGTGAGCTCCACCTTCTGTATACTCCTCAGTGCACCTCACTGCCTCCGCTCCAGCGGTGTTTTCCCCTTTGTATGGAGTGGAAGTGTTATACTTTTGTATTTAGTAAGACATTGGGAGCAGGTACATAAACAATAAGACTCAGTTGCTGGAGAATAACATGCAAGTTGGAAACTCTGTTCAAGGTTGGTGGTTTCCACAGCATGACTTCATGACCTCTAGCATCAATTTTGCATTGCCATAGTAGTGACACTGAAGTGAATTTCAGATCTGATGCCTTTGGAAATGTGAGGTAGAATGAATGCAATGCACAGAAGGATGAATAACTCAGTCTCACATTTGGGCTTTGCTGGATGAATTGTGGAGGTTTTGCATTGTGTCTGTGCTTATCATCCTTTGACATTTTTCTTTTTTCCTGGTAATGGTGTCTTTCTTCTCAGTCATTATCTTTGAATTTTTCATCTTTAAAAAACTTTGAACAATTTGTGAGATGGTCTTAGCGAACCTTCTGCCGTTTTGAAGTGTTCTCTAACAGTATTTTTTAATGTCAAGCCAAAGTCATGAACTCTATGAATAAAGCGATATTTTTGCTGGGAAAAGACAGAGTGGGATGCCTTGTTATGAGTTTGCCTCTTCTGTCAGTATGAGGAGCATTACTTTCTGGCTCTGCAGTTTTCACGAGGTGGAAGATATGTAATCTTTTGATTAAAGGGTTTCTGAGTACACTCCCTTCAAGTATCCACTGTTTTTAAGTCTAAGGTGACTCTTGTGTTCTCTCATTGTCAATACAGTACATTTCCTCAGTTCAAGTTTCTTTCACCTTCTCTCTCTTAATAACTTTTCCAAGTTTAACTTTCAGAGCTTTCAACTTTCTATACAGTGTCTATTTCTTGTTTTATGAATTTCCCTCTCACCAGCTGACAGCTGTTTACTACACCTTAGCTCTTCAAAAATGTGGTTTAGCAGACTCTTGGGGGGTATCTAGATCTTGCTGCCCTGCCTTTACTCTTCCTGACTTGTCTGGAATTTCTCAGAGTTTGTTTTCGCAAACCTCCTCTTATATCTCTTCTGTTACATGCAAATCAATGATTTTTTTCCTTTCCAGTTTGCCTTCTTCCACCCAATTTCTCCATCCTTACCTCTCCTCTCTTGGGGACTCATCTTTCCACTCAGCTTGGCTATTCATTTTTTTCTCCCTTTTTGATATTCAATATTCCTTCTCTTTTTGTACTTTACTGATATGCGTTGCTGGCTAGCATGGTGAGACAGGTTGACAAAAACAAACAAACAAACAAACCTAAAATAAAGGATTGTTTTGATATTTTTAAGTCAGTGTATTTTTTCAAATAGTTTCGGAAAAGCACATAATGTTGGATTAGTATTGGCCAATAATGATAGATAAGCATAAGCACCTCATCGTTATATATGAAGTACTTGAGACGCCATTAAAAATGAAAATCAATTCAATACATGAAGCTGTACAAAGATAAGATGAAATTTAACACATAAAACTGTGGCTGTATTAGTCAAGGTATGGAAAGTAATATCATTACAGTAAATTACATTTTAATGAGTAAACAACATTTTACTGCCATTTGTCAACATAGACAAACCAAACATGACATAGATAGCCAGATTGCAGGGAAAACTAGTCAACAGAAAAATGGGATGTGACACCGACAGTGATACTGAAAACTTCAAACACAAGTTCAATCAGATAGAAAGTATAGGTAAAATACCTATAAAAGTTCAGTTCTCCTTAAATGATTTCAAAAACAACATACTGCGTAATGAAGTTTTCTCTCTTTTTTTTTAATTTGCATCATTTTTAATTCTTATGTGATAATAAATTTAATGTACCTCGACACTGGGGTTTTTTGCAGAACCATGTTGTGCTTTAATTCATTTTGAATAAAAAAAAATGTGCAAAAAAAAAGGAATCATATTTTGTTGTGCTGACTTTGTCCAGGTTATAATTTTGGTTTCTTGAAGAAATTTTTATTTTCGTTTTTGACCCAAAAACAGTGACTTATCTTACAGACATGTTTTGTCCCAAATTTGAAGAATTGCAGATATATTTGGCTCGCAGTGATGGAAGCATTCTATAATAGGAACATATTCAACATATTCATATTCATATACTTTGGGCAAAGGTTCTAGCAAGTTTACTCAGGTTCAAGGTCACATGCAGAGTAAAAAAAAAAGCCTATGTCCATCAAAATTGGGAATACCAAAACCCTAGTTATGCAGAATAAAAACGCAGTATAAGACATTACATAGTAAGATGGATGATATAACATCCCTCTTTTAATATATGTGACATGCCCAAATATGACTTTTAGACATTGGGATTAAACATGGTCTTTGGATATAGGAATTTGTGTTATGGCTTGTATATGCAGATTTGGGGTCACCTGCAGGGTAAAGAAAAGCCTATGTCCATGAAAATGGGACCACCTTTAACAAAGTTTTGCATTGTCCAAATGCCATATATGAAATCATCATTTAAGCTTGTTGAATAGGGGATGATATAAAAACATCCCATGTTCAATATATTTCAACGCATCACTCATGGTATTTGGACTTAAAAATGTTGGGTTTTGGATAGTTTATCCAGGTTCTGGGTCAGTAGTTGAGTAAAGTCTGATTATTTCCAACAAAAATGGACCCTCATAAGGCAAGTTCTGCAGAGTCAAAATTATATGGTAGAAAGGATGATCTAACATCCTACTTTCCATACATATGACATGCAAATACATGCCTTTGAGACACCAGGATTAAATATGGTTTGTATTCTTATTTTCCTATTCAGAAAGCAACCAGAAACCTGTGAATTTTCATCCTAGTACTAGTACCAACATACTTTAAAACAAATCTGTGCAATGTTCCTAGAAGAGTAAAGTGGTCTTACTTTCTGCATTCTGAGAGCAGAGTCGGTTCATAAATCTTCTATAAGCTAGAGCTTTGAAACTTCACATCCTTGTTCAGGACCCCAAGAGGATAGTGTACGCACATTTTTGTGTTCCTGCAACATTTACCGTTCCTGCAACGGTCGTCTGACAATCCACTCCCTGTCTGTCTCCAGTGATGTTGCATGACTGCCTTCAGCATGCCTGCGTCTCGTCGTCCAATCACGTTTCCTCTTTCGGTTTTGGATCTGGTATTTCATTTATTGCTTCCAACTGTGTTTAATTCTGGGTCTCGCGAAACTCTGAGTGAATGTGTTCTCTGAAAGGATATTACCAACCCGTACTAACCAGCACTTATTTGAGGGTGATTGTAAATATTTCTTCATGTAGTATTAACCTTAATTAACTCATTCAGTGAGTGCGTGCGTTTCTGGCTTCAGTATATTCCGCCTGAGCTGTCTCTGATTAACTGCATTTAAAAGCTGTGCTTTCCTTCGCTTTTCTTGTGGTGCTTTTTCCTCGTCACGTTTAGATTACCGTAATCTAAACTGTCTCGCTTGATTGATGGTCTCAGCATCTTGTCTCGAGTCATTATTGTTAACCCGGTTCTCGTGTAATTGTTTCCCATGAGTTTCTGTTTCCTTCCGAGATTGCATTCCGAGTCCCCGCCTCCTCTCATGGCTATATGTGGCAGAATTGGGAGAGCGGTCGTCAGACGGATCTTCGTACTGACTCTGGTTTACTTGGTGAAATCGCAGTTCCTTGTGCCTTCCGAGTTTCTCCTTGGGTGATTCCTGAGCCTCATAGTTTGCTGCGCCCCTGTCTTATCTGCCCCGTGTCAAAGTCTCCCAGTGTGTCCGTCAGTCTAATTAGGTTCAGTTTTTGTTTTCTTAGTTTATCCACTCTTGGAGAGTGTATTTCTGTTTCCCCCTGCCATTGGGAGTGTACCTTAGTTTTCCCATTTGTTCAGTGCTTGTGCACGGTGTTTTGTTTCTGGCGTGTCTGCCAATTCTCCCTTAGTGTTTTGTGTTTAATAAACACTTCTGATCCTGCAACTGGTGTTCCTCTGACCTCTCCTTACAGGCTGGTCATACTTTTGCCTTTCTGTGACCTCAGGCCTATCAGCTGACTGTGCTTATCATTTTCATAAATAATCGCTGGGCTAAAGCTTTGAAACTGCATATGCTTGTTCAGAACCCCAAGGAGAAAGTGTGTGTGTGTGTGTGTGTGCGCGTGGAAGTTTTTTTTTTGTGTCTCTGCAATGTTTCCTTCACCTTAAACCCTCAAACCCAACATCCCACAACCAATATATCCCCATGCATTTCTCATATGAGGCTTTCGGACCTTTTTTATAGAAAAGTTCAAGAGAGCTTCGAAAATACACTCTTACTTTGCCCTATAGGATTAATTCTACCATGATTGGTAAATATGACTTGGCACTGGACCCCGTAGCACTATATCAGCGATATAAATAGCTTTGAACTTTAACAGGCAAATATTACATTATATTGGGATGAAGGCCACAAATGTTTGTGACCCTGTCCTGTTTCTGGACCCCAAAATACATGATTTAACTATTTGCTCAATAGGCCTGAAACAGGGAACTTTCCCAAACTGCCTCAACAAGAATAATGCATGCTAACTGGGAAAATTTTGATTAAATTCTGGGATGTTTTCATTACACTTCCTGTAAGCATTGCTTCAAAACTTTGGTATTTTTGTCTTTGGCCACAATGTGTTGATTTTAAATTAGGCCTAATTTTCCCAATAGCTCGCTGTAGCTTTGACAGGAATCTAAAAAGCAAACCAGAAAGTACCTCTGAGTATTTGACAGATATGCATATATTGGTTCTGGACCCCAGTATAAAAAAAAGTTACAGCTTTGAAATTTTGCACACTTGATTATCTCTTCTGCTTCATGTGCTTTACCACTTTCTGAGGCCCGGGCACCTTTCAAAACCCTCAAACCCATCATCCAAATGGCAATATATTAACATTCCTTACATTAATATGGATTTTGGTCACAACCTTAGAAAGGTGCAAGGATGCTGGGATTTCACTTGGTAGCATGTTTTGATGACTGCAAACACATATCCAAAGATCGGGTCTGTTACCCTCTCAAAAAAAAATAAAAAATAAAAATCAAATGCAGAATTTCTTTTGATTCATGCTCTAAGTCCTGAAGAGCTGAAGAATTCCAAATTCAGATTTTGAAAATTTTTTCAAGAAGGCCCAAAAGTCCCAAATTTGTGAGCTTGTTCTGCATCCTGAGAGGATGTGTGGTGCGAAGTTTTGTGACCCCAGGATGTTTCTGCACCCCAAAACCAAGAGAACCATTTTTAATATATGCCCATTGTTTTCCTGCATGATTTTTGGTTACCCTTTGGACATATGCTAGAGCAGTGTTTCCCATATGTGCCGTGAGAGCCTCCTAGGTGCGCCACGAGAAAACCCGCTGACTGTTTTTTTTCTGATGGCCTAATAATATAAAACGGCTGAACTTACAGGATGTAAAAATAACAATTCATGACATTATCAATTCAGTTTATTAAAATGCCTATCGAAAATTCCTTGTCGATATTTCCGCATCATGTATTCCACTGTACAATTCCTTCTTGTGATTGGCCAATCACACATCGTCTAACGCGAAAAATTAAACATTCCCCGGTAAAACTCAGCTAAAACAGCAGTGTAGGCTAGTTGAAACGAAACAATGAAAATGGAAAAATTCCTGACCAAATCCTCGAAAAGGTCGTCCGACTAAGAACCTGAACCACCTCACTGTTGCTGTGCTGGCCAGAAAAAGAAAATCCAAGCGGTGAGCAGACTTTACAGTGAGGAATATCTGACTTATAGGTTTACATTCACAGGAGATCCTACTACCCCAATACCACTGTGTCTTGCTTGCGGCGAAAAGCTGGTGAACGAAGCTATGGTGCCAAATAAATTAAAAAGACAGCTTTCAACCAAACACCCTTCTCTCGCAAAAAAAAAAAAAGACAATGAATATTTAATGCAGTCGAGAAGCCAGACAAACAAACAAGCTAGTTTCATGATGAAAACAGCTACTGTCAGAAAAAGCATTTGAAGCTAGCTATCTGGTCGCAGAACTAGTAGCAAAATCAAAGATGTCTCACACAATTGGCGAATCTCTTATCCTGCCAGCATGCAAAGCTATCGTCGGTACTACGTTGGGCCAAAATGCTGCCAATGAAATATCGAAGGTTCCTCTCTCAAACAATCCAATTGCCAGACGAATAGGAGAATGTCGGCAGATATAGAGGATGATAACACGAGAAATGTGGCAAATAAAATTTAATGTAGCGAAATGTAAAGTTGTACATGTAGGTAATAAAAATATTGGAGGGGAATACTTCATGGTAGGTTTAAAACTGGAAAGTGTTCCACACAAAAAAGATCTGGGAGTGATTGTTGACCAAACCCTCACAGGCTCTAGCCATTGTGCCATAGCAGTTAAAAAAAGCCAATAATGCTGGGATACATTGCCAAAACTATTGAATACAAATCCAAGGATGATGCTTCTTTTGTGCAACACATTCGTCAGACCACATCTGGAGTATTGTGTACAGTTCTGGGGACCATACTTTAAGAAAGATATAGAGGATCTAGAAAAAGTTCAGAGAAGAGCCACTAAGCTAATTCCGGGTAAAAAAGATGAAAGTTATGAGAAAAGGCTGAAGATCCGTAATCTCTTTAGTCTTAGGAAAAGGAGACTTAGCGATGATCTGATTGAGGTCTTTAAATATGTTAAAGGGATTAACAAAGTGAATTATGTTGGATTCCTTTGACCAAGTGTTGTGAGTAGAACGCAGGTCACAAATGGAAGTTGACCAAAGGTAAATTTAGCACTGATACTCGGAAATATCTCATCACCCAAAGAGTAATTTCCATGTGGAATAGCTTGCCGGACCATATTGTTGAGGCAGAGACCTTGAGGGTTTTCAAGAGCAGGCTTGACTTAAAGCTAGATACCATTGAGTCATTGAGTATCTGAAGGGATATATTCAAAAAAGTATAAAGAAACTGGTGAGCCTAGTTGGGCTGAACAGCCTGTTCTTGCCATTCATGTTATGTTATGTTATGTTATGTTATGTTATGTTATGTTGTTATGTTATGATGGAGAAAATAAAAGAAAGTAGGAAGTTTGCGCTGCAGGTGAATGAAACAACCAATGTCCGTGGCCATGCACAATTATCTGGCAAATGTCAGGGGAGATGATTAAAGAAAATTACTTTTTTTAATCTAATTTTCCGGGAGAAAACTACTGGTGAGGAAGTGTTTTGAGTGACATCTGAGTATCTGGAGAAGTGGGGGCTGAACTAGAAAGACTGCATAGAATCATTTATTCTATGACTGCATAGAAGTCTGAAACCTGGTTGGAAAGCTTGAGTGGTTGTCTCGTCACTCGGTCGCGTTGCGGGGTAGGTATATTACGCTGTAATATCATAGTGGTGTGCCGTGAGATTTTTTCATTGTAAACAGGGTGCCGCAAGAGAGAAAAGTTTGGGAAACACTGTGTTAGAGCTCCAGCATTCAGCGCAGACTGTGCCCTTTTTGCTGGATATAGGAATTTTATATCCTCACACCCATCATCCCACTTCCAACATAATTGATTAATTTTTAATGTGTGAATTTTGGACACATCTCAGAAAGGTGCTGGCAACCCGTGATTTTATGTGCTCGCACAGTTTGTCGTCCACAACTTATCCAAAATGCAAGTACAGCGCCCTCCATAATTATTGGCATAAGAAGTGTTAAAAGCCTTAAAATAAATTCCATTTTTATTGCAGAAGCACACTCTCACACTGAAAATTGTATAAAAAATGTAACCTTCAACTCAAGTGAATTTTAAGGGGAAAAAAAATCTTTGACTAAGAAATAATTATTTTTCATAAAATCACCTGTTCCACAAGTATTGGCACCCCTAACAATTCCTAGGAAATAAATGTAATTGAAGTATTTCTGTCATTTCTACAGTAGTTTACAAAGTTGATCAGAGTATCTAGGAACATTTAATTAGTAATTCATCACTTCCTGTATCCCTGGGGTATAAATATGACGTGACACAGAGGCCATTTCTCTTATCCATTCTTCAACATTGGAAAGACAAAGGAACACACCATTCAAATAAGGCAGATGTGTGTCGACCTTCACAAGTCAGGCAATAGCTACAAGAAAATAGCCACTCGCCTGCATCTGCCCATATCTACTGTCAGAGGAATCATTGAGAAGTTTAAAAGAACTGGAACGGTGGTAAACAAGCCTGGACGAGGACACAAGATTATTTTGCCACCACGCACAGTGAGGAGGATGGTTAAGAGAAATACAAAGTTCTCCAAAGCTCACTGTTAAAAGAACAAATGGAACAAAAGAACACTGTTGCAACAAATGGTAGCATCTTGGGGTCACAAAGTCTCCAAAACAACCATCAGGTGCCATTTACATGCCAACAAGCTGTTTGGGAGGCATGCACCTAAAAAACCTTTTCTCACTCACAATCATGAACGCAAACGTCTGGAGTTGGCTAAGCGGTACTGGGACTTCAACTGGGACCATGTGCTTTGGCCAGATGAGACCAAGATAGAGCTTTTTGGCAACAAACACTCAAAGTGGGAACACAAAAGATGAGTATGCAGAAAAGCACCTCATGCTTAACCATGTTAAGGTGTATGGCATGATGAACGCTTTGAAATACCAGGACATCTGTATCTCAAGATCTAGTGGCCTCAGCCCGAAAGCTGAAGTTGGATTGTTTTTGGGTCTTTCAGCAAGACAATGACCCTAAACATGTGGCCAAATTTACACAGAAATGGTTCTCCAGACACAGATTCAAGCTCCTCCCATGGCCATCTCAGTCCCCAGACCTCAACCCCATTGAAAGCCTGTGGAGTGAGCTGAAGAGGAGGGCGCAGAGGAGAGGAGCCAGGTCGCTGGATGATTTAGAGAGATTGTGCAAAGAGGAATGGTCGAAGATCCCTCTGCCTGTATTCTCCCATCTTGTGAAACATAATAGAAGAAGATTAGGTGCTGTTTTGTTGGAAAAAGGGAGATGTACAAAGTATTAAATCAGGGATGCTAATAATTGTGGCACACATGATTTGATGTAAAAGAATTATTTCTTAATGTGGGATTTTTTCCCACTGAATAAATGCACTTGAATTAAAGGTTGGATTTTCATTCTTTTTTTCATTGTGGTCCTATATTATTTAGAAAAAAACTGAATTTATTAGAAATTATAAAGAACACATCTAAACCAGGGGTGCCAATAATTATGCAGGGCGCTGTATGTGGACCATTCTTCATTATGAAATCAGCAGTCCACCAATATTTTCAGCCAAATTCGAATATATTCCCATTTTTAACACATTTTTAGAACACACATTGGGAAAGTGCTAGCAACTTGGGATTTTGCATGCAAGTACACGTGGCCTCTGAAACAACTCAAAATCCTGTTTTAGTATCTTTAACTTCTGGTTCTGGATGTCTTTACACCCCACATGAATATTAAGATCTGTACTTTCTGTTCAGATTAAAACGTCAAGTAGATTGGGATGATAACATAAAATCTCAATAACTTTGGCTCTAGAGAGCTGTCGGATAGCTCACTCGGTTAAGGCACTGCGTTGCAGTGCAGAAGTGACTATTACGTCGCGGGTTCGAGCCACGGTGGTACCAGCCGGCAGTGGTCGACAGCTTTTGCAGCGTAGCGCACAATTGGCCATCGCGCTACAGGGATTCAAATTGGGAAGGGACTGCCGGGAATGGGGAAAATAAATAAACAGCTTTGTTCGTTGCGCAAGCGCATCCTGTTGGCCAGACAGGCACTCGTCAGGAAGATTCAAAGTCTGTTCAAGTCCGGGTATCCTCCGCCCTCGTTCTGAACTTGCGAAGATTCAACCAATGAGTGTTTAAGAAGCAGTGGCTGACGGGCACGTGCTTTGGAGGAGAGCTGTGAACTGTCTTCACTATCCTGAGTTGGCAGCAAGGGGTCGCATACGAGCAAGCTTTGTACATAGTGCACCAATTGGGCATTCCAGATTCGGGAGGGATTGGAGATGCCAAATAAAAAAAATGAATAAATAAATAAATAAAAACTTTGGCTCCAGAAAGAGCATTGAAAACAGCAAATCCCTACTATTTCTGATGATTGAATCTTCGATGCAGCTGGTGAGAGAGGGCGTGGTAGAGCACTGCCAACATTCTGCCCCGGAGAACACCGACATACAGGCAGTTGGTTGCACCACTGGACATGAAGGTGCTGATTAGGAATGGTCACTACGTTTTGTGCACCCCTCTTAGTCCAGTGTTGAGACAGGGACCCAACCAACCGTGCAGCAACCAAAACAGGAGGAGATGTGCACAGAGAGCAAGCCCCCAGTTCTTTTACAATAGGAAATTTATTCTGCAAGTTTGGTGAGATAATGTGGGTGGCAGTTAAAGCATCTGCCTCCTCACTGTTCTCCGAGGATCCTATTCAATGCCCCTGGCGGAATTTGAGCACTGCCAGATCCTGAAAGTAATGAGATCCTGGGGAAGTACAGAGGCTGAAGCATTAGCCATAGCTAACACTGAATTGAGCAGAGCCTCATCCTCTCCGATCTGGCGAAGTCAATTTACACTGGCTTCCAGCTCAGTAACTTTGACAAATGGGCACAGCCCTTGCAACCTGTTGGGGGGCAGAGTGTTGGCACGAGTTTTCAGAGTGGAGGTATTTCAGCTTATGGCAAAAAAAAGGTAAGCATACTAGACCCTATTTAGCAGTCTTTACTATTTCATACGATAAAACTGAATATAACTGCAATGCCCCAATGTTAGTCAGCTGCAATGTGCCATGACGATATAGTTCTGTACAGATTGGCATGAATGTAGTTCTATAAAGACCTGTATTATATATGCGTGTCTCGCTAACAGTATCAGTACACTCGTGCCATAATGTGCGCCGTATGGAACGAGTGTCATATGGGGCTGAAATGGGCGGAACTACTTTCAAGTCGGACATTTCCATGGCACTTCAGCCTCGGGCGGTAGAAACAAGTGTTATTTTCAAAATAATACGGATGATAAGTCTTCCTATTTAGAGTTCTTTCCAGATCAGTTGCTTTTTATGAAGGAGCTATAACGGATTATCAGTCAACATTTCTGTCAGGTATGGCCTCCGTTGTGTTCGAGACCTTTGGTCTCGTGCGGTAAAAATCCCTCTGTGGCCCAACTTGTTCCAAAATTCCAATCCGCGACAAACACTTGCACCGAAACCCATATGTATAGTTCAGTTCTTCTCAGCTTGAATGAACTCACATTTCAAAGTTCATTCAATAGCATAAATTTAGGGGAGACGGGAAAATTGGTACATCCCCGGTAATTCTTAATTTTACCCACCAGATTCATGGAATCTGGAAATTTAGGAGACTAGAACTGATTCTACCAAAAAATGTCCCAGTTCCTCCTTATCTCCCCTCATATTCTGAAATCACACTGTCGAGAAGTATGAAAATTTTGAAGGTCATACAAAAATAAATAAAGGTATATAAATAAGGTAAATAGGAATTACGGAAGAGAGATACTATGTTGTACACTAAAACCTATGTACAGCGCAACACATTGAAAGGGGTATATTCATATTTTCCTGTAAATACATACGAAACGTACTGATGACAATATTTTAGCATTCTTGTTTTAGACCATTAGTCATACTAATTTTGCATGCTCACAAGGCTGAAATGTTTTTAACCAATAATTTATTAATCAACCATTCATAATCATGAGCATGATTTACTGAAGTGCATTTGACCATTTGCAAATTGAGCCATTAGGAAGGCAGCAGGGAGTTGATGATTAAGAGATTTAGTCCGTCAGATGTAAAGCCTGGTGAACTTCCAGAGGAGGACGCAGATTAAAGTAAATTTTCTCCATCTATCAAGAGAATGTTCAGGATAAAAGTTTGAATGCAATCAAACTCAAAACCAGTATTTTCATAGCTGAGCAAAGAAAAAAACTTAAGACATATCCGATGGAAATATCTGCCTGTTGCTGCAGGCAACTATTGTTTAAGAAATTGTACCATAAATCCAACATGACTCTGCCATGACATAATGTCTCTGCATGACATAACACTGGCCATGACAGGCTATTAGAGTCTGACAAAAGTAATACCACTACTTTGAGATCAAGTGGAATATTTTACAAAACTACTGTAGGTCAATACCTAATATATGGCTGGACCATTTATAGGAGCTGTTTGTGCGAAATAAGTTTGAAAGAGCAGCGGCCAACAAGGAAACTACACTTGGCTGTTCAACGAATTATGTAACTTTGTTACTCACTTACTCACTCACCCACCCATGAACATCCATGTAAAAATGAAGCTTGACGTAAATTCTGATAGGCATGGAGTCAAGCTTGCTAACTTAAAAAAAATGGATTAAAAAATCTTGTGAAGTACCAATTAAGAGTACGAAAAGCAGTAACTTTATGCCAGCCATTGCAATTTGCGTGATTAAGGTTGCTCGTGAACAATGATTGTAACTGTAGTAACATGCAACATATTCTATAGGACTCAGATTGGTGCCACAAGCTGTGGAAAGACAGTCCGGTGCTAAAAGGCACCGTACTCGGGCTCATTCAACACCAGCACCGAGCTGGTAATAGATAATGTGATTCACACTCGACAACGGATGGCAGGCAGTTTTACATACATCTCCACAATGCACAACTCACTTCACTTCTCATGTGAACGCTGATTTAGCGACCCTGATAAGTTTACATTGCATTCTCTTCAGCGAACCCACTTTCTCGTTCGTGCTCGATGCAAAATGCCAAAATAGCGCCCCCTAAACATGTTTCAAAATTCCCATAGGGAAATTCGGTTACTTCCTCGTAGGCAAACAAAATTCGGTTAAATTGTGTATCATAGCCAGACATACAAAAAATTTCATTGCAGTCATGCCCTAAACCCAACAGGAAGTTGGCCATTTTGATTTGAATTTTTGAATTTTAAGACGGGATTTCACCTGATCAACTTCAAATTTGGTACACATCATCTAGAGACCAAGCTGATTAAAATTTTTGCTCTGCATGACTGTAGGTCAAAGGGTGTGGCTGCTAGGGCGTGATAAATTTTGGTGACTCGCCAAAAAAATTTTAAAATGCTGTCACGCCAACAAACTTGATCATAGAAGCTTCAAACTTGCTGGAGAGGATGATGGCTCCGCACTGAATGTCAAAATATAACAGCTTCCCACTTTACTAATAGCGCCCCCTGGTGGGAACAAGAAGTGACGAGATTGATTACTTTGTCGTAGTCAGACGAAATTCGAGAATCATGGCTATCATATCCTGACTTATATAAAATCTCATAGAAGCCACGCCCTAAACCTAATAGGAAGTCAGCCATTTTGATTTGAATTTTTCAATTTTAAAATGAACTCCTCCTAGGGTTTTCAACCGATTGACTTCAAATTTGGTACAGATCATTTACAGACCAAGTTGATCAAAAGTTGTGCTCTGCATGTCTGTAGGTCAAAGGGTGTGGCTGCTAGGGCGTGACAAATTTTGGTGGCTCGCCAAAAAAAATTCAAAATGCTCTCACGCCAACATACTTGATCGTAGAAGTTTCAAACTTGCTGGAGATGATGAATGGTCCAGCCCTGAACGTTACAATATAATAACTTCCCACTTTACTAATAACACCCCCTGGTGGGAACAAGAAGTGACGAGAAGAATTACTTTGTCGTAGTCAGACGAAATTCGAGAATCATATCTATCATATCCAGATTTACATAAAATCTCATTGGAGCCACGCCCTAAACCTAACAGGAAACCGGCCATTTTAATTTGAATTTTTCAATTTTAAAACAAACTCCTCCTGGGGTTTTCAACCGATTGACTTCAAATTTGGTACAGATCATCTACAGACCAAGTTGATCAAAAATTGTGCGCTGCAAGTCTTTAGGTCTAAGGGCATGGCTGCTTGGGCGTGACAAAGTTTGACGACTCGCCAAATAGTTTCAAAATACTCTCACGCCAACATACTTGATCGTAGCAGTTTCATACTTGCTGAAGATGATGATGGCTTCGCCCTGAATGTCAGGATATAATAACTTCCCACTTCGATAATTGCGCTGCCAGGTGGTAACAGGAAGTGACCGGTTCGGTTACTTTATTGTAGGCAGATGAAATTTGGTACAAAATTGCTGGAGATGATGAAGGTTCCGCCCTGAATGTCAGAATACAATTATTTCCCACGTTTCTAATAGAGCCCTCTGGTAGTAACAGGAAGTGACAAGTTCGGTTACTTTGTTGTAGGCAGATGAAATTTGGTACAAATACAGAAATTTGATACAGATCATCTCGAGACCATGCTGATCAAAAGTTGTGCTCTGCATGTCTATAGGTCAATGGATGTGGCCGCTATACTGTCCCCATTTCTGATACTTGCCTCCATTTGCCAAATGCCTCCATTTGGTCTCGCTCATTGCGCTCCTTTTGTGGAAACAGGAAATGCCATATTTCACATTGACATTGGCCGATTTGCTCTAAACTTCACATTTGTGCAGAGGGTCTGCCCCTGAATGAACCTGCCCACATATGGTTACGCTCCAAGCGCCTCCTGGTGGATGAACTATCAACTTATCAGATCTCCTTGGTGTTATGTCTGGTTCGCTCGAAACTTCATCACAGGTTGGTGCCTGTACTTGACCTGTGCAATGGTTGTGAGTTTACACCTGCATCCATCAGGATCTCACCACTACCCACAATGTGCACAAGGGAGTGAGGGCCCGTTCATCGCTGCTAGCAGCTTTAATTTTTTCGTGAAGTTTCTAAATCCTGCCACACAGAATAATAATAATACGTGCAGGACTGACGTCTTGTCTTCTTCAGTCTCAATGACTTTGGACTTCAATTTCGTTGTACCACTGCCCCACTCAGGCGAGATGTAGAAAAATCCGAGTAGATTTTTGATGGAACACACTCATTGGTCATACTGTCAAATGCTGATATTGTCCAGTGTAAATGTAAAAGGCACGTACACCTGCCGTCTACTGTAGTTAAATCTGCGGCCCTTGAGGCATTTTTTGTACAGTCAGGTCAATCTGAGGAGGAAACATAAAATACCGCCTCTTCCGTGTCTGTGAAAAGATATCTTCTCAATTAATTATACTGTTGGCTGCAACGTGTTCAATGTGAGTAATGTTCTGAGAGATTATAGTTGGGCATACCAATATGGCGACACGGTTACTGCAAAATTATGACGTCATCAGTTATCCAGTTCTTATAAATAGATCAGTGGCGGGGGCATTGTTTACACGTGTGATCAGTTGATTGCCCTGTGTAAGCCTGTGCTGTTGCCTGGAGACAGACCTTGTGGAGGAGATGCTGGGGTTGCAGATCTGGAGTCCAGCAGAAGGAGAAAATGAGAAGACAGAAATAAGCAATCCTGGCAATTATAATGGGAAACGTGAGGTCTTTGGGGCACAAGAAGGATGAGCGAGCGGCGCTGGTGAAGACCCAGAGGGGAGGTGGGTTTGCACTTTGTGAGTGAGAGGTGGTGTAATCCCGAACATGTGAATGTGAAGAAGCGCCTCTGTACCCCTGACATTGAACTGCTTGCTGTGGAAATGCACCTGTTTCATTTACCAAAGGAGTTAACGTTCACCATTGTGACTGCTGGTTGCGTTTCTCCATCAGCTGATGCAGCAGTGGCCTATGACTCAAAATGTGTGCATCCGCGTCTTTGCATTGGCTTTGAATGTAATTTGTCGTGCGAAAAATTCGTTCCGCATCCAGTGTGAAAGCAGCTAAAGCCAGTCATCAGTATTGGTGACGTGGATGGAACTGGCACACCATTCTGCATTTAGTCTTGTGAATTAGTTAATCAATCCTCAGATTGCTAATCAAGCAAAGTAATAGAGTTATCACTGTTTAATGGGGAGTATTCTGCCTACCCTAACTGACCTCCGGCAGCATGTCACTGCATTCAATATAAAATGTCTGAGGTTAGTATTGCTGAACATGACATGCTAGCTTGAAAGCTACTATAATAATATAGTTTACTAAGAGGTGAATGAGACATGTGGTAGTTTAGTTGATGTCCAAAATGTGTAGAAATGGCTGAGTCGCCTCTCCTATGCCCTGCTGAGTCCTACCGTCAGAAGTGCACTCAAGTTTGTGGGGGCGTCACTTTGGATGGAGCACAGACAGGAGGGGGTGGAGTTTAGAGGAGGTTCCACTCACTAATCTTGCCAGCTCTACAAACTTACCAGCTAGGGCTGGGACGATTCTGAATCGATTCTTTTTTAACGTGTAGTACCGCTACCTGCTGCCATGGGGTGAACATCCGAGCTTTCCCTTTTCCTTTATTAAACCCGACGCAGGTTGAACAAAAGGGCCAAACATCAAAGGGCATGTGAATTGCTTCCAGAAAAAAACTTGACTCTGACATCAATATTTTTCGGCGACATGCTGCACGGAGCCAAATAAAGGACTACAGAATTAACCAATTAGGCTACTCCAAGAACAGTAACCTGTTCCAGTTTACTTTGCTTGATTAGCAATCAAATGGTGGATGCGTTTACTCTCTAAGTTAAATGAATGCTGATTATTAAGACAGCATGTTTGATTGCTGCATTTTTAAATTTAAATGGCCATAGAACAGCACAGCATGAACACGATTTCCATTGTCACGCATTTCGTGCAACTGATAATTTATATCTCACATTCACGTTTCATCCGCTTTTCAGAATGTTTTCAACCTTGCGTATTTTTTTAGACACTTAAAATACAGGGCGATCTTATAACAAATATGTTTTAAATTAATCTTGGATAATGTCCTAAAATGCTGAGGGATGCAATTCAGAGGAGGATTTTTTTTAATTATTCAAAATATTGCCATTCTTTCACTCTAACACCGTAGCCCAGTTAGGTTTGTCTGCTTTTGACCATCACATCTTAATCGTTATAGGCTACTGAAATTGCTTGATTGATCTTTAGGACAAGTACACGGGAGCAGATTTAGGGAGGGGCGGAGCGCCTGCAATTAGAGAAATCTAAACTCAGGTTTCTTCCTGACGGCATTTTAAATCGTGCCGCTTAAGGTGTGTCTGTGTCAAGAAATTACACACGACCCCATGTCGGCAAGTGGTCTTATCACACTCCATTCAACAAAATACTCGCTCAACATCACCATATCCCAACTCTGCATTTCATGTCCCATTGTAGTATTTTTAGGAGATCTATAATGATAAAATAAACATAAAGAGATTTGTTTTCAGATTGCCCTGGATTTCAGGCCCAGTTCACACGAAGACGCTTGCGAGTAAAGACGACAAAATATTTTAACGGAAGTGCCTTTTGTTTATATGGTGACGGCGTTTTTGGGGCTTGAAGACGCAAAAATCTCAAACCACCCTCGAAAGTGGAAAACTTGAACACGCTCCGGCGTAGCGTTTCCGTCCAGACGCAAAACTGGCTCAGATCCGCTGTTCTGCTCACGTCACGCAGTAAACAAACATATCGGATTACATCCATGCTTCGGACCTTCAGGCTACTCTGGCAGCCATAATAAATGTACAGGAATCGTTACTACAAATGTACAGAATCTGTACACATGCTATTGGCGAACAAAGGAGGATCTATTGTCAACTCTTAAAGTTTAAAGTAATCTGGAGCAATAGCTCGACCTCTTCGTCTGACCAGACGAAGTTCTTCTTGTTACCGGTAGCCATATTTTGTGATTTCGCGGCACAGTGACGAGAAGAAGGAAGATTCTACGCATGCGCGTAGGCATGGGGAAGTTTGTGTTAGTGTATCACAGCACCACCTAGCCGTCTGGCATGCATACCCAATCGATTTCTACACACTTTTTGCGTCACCGTATGCACACAGAGAACACTCGTCTGAACGCAAAATAAAAAGTGAAGACGCGACGCCACTTTTGCGTCTTCTGTTCACACCATCATCATGTAAACCTAGCCTCAAGCGTCTAAAAAATACACAAGGTGGAAAACATTCTGTGAATGCGGATGAAACGTGAATGCGAGATATAAATTATCACAGTCGCACGAAATGCCGTGGTGATGGCAATCGTGTTCTTATTGTGCTGTTCGATGGCCATTTAAATTTCACAATGCAGCAATCAAACATGCTGTCTTAAACAGCTCTATTCACTCAACTTTGAGAGTAAATTCATCCACTATTTGATTACTTATCAAGCAAGTAAACTGGAACAGCTTACTTTTCTTGGAGTAGCCTAATTGGTTAATAGGAGATGATTCTGTAGTCCTTTATTTGGGTCCGTGCAGCATGCCGCCGAAAAAAACTGATGCCAATGAAGTTTTTTCCCCAGAAGCATTTCACTTGCCCTTTGATGTTGGGCACTTTCATTCAACCTGCATCGAGTTTAATAAGGGAAAAAGGAGAGCTCGCATGTTCGCCCCATGGCAGCAGGTAGTGGTACTACGCCTTAAAAAAGAATCGATTCAGAATCGTCCCAGTCCTATTACCAACTATAGCTTTAAAGCAGTACATAGTAATCCGGATGCAGCCACGAAAGCTCTATTCCAGTTTTCACTTCGTGAGGCAGTGTATATAGTACTGGAGAGGCTGTTGGAGTGAAAAATTGAAGAAACCAATATGGCCTCCAGTGCACCGCACCTCTCAATTTCCCATTGACTATAATGGAAAAATTCCTGTCATTATTTTGTTATTTAAAGAGCATGCAATCTAATTTTTTTGTTAACTAGTACTGGAATACATATTTAAAAAAATGAATCAAGGCGCAATTGTGGTTGACACTTTTCAAGATAGAAGTTATAAGGAGTTGTTTTTAATCAATGATTAAGGCACAGGTTGGTCAATATATGCAACAAATCGGACTCTGAATGGTCAAACGTGTGGTACTGGGGGATAGCCTTCAGGGAACATGGCCGTAAAGTGGTTTTGTACCCATGGGCATTGTACTAATCCTATCTTGGGATGCTTGCACTGTCCTAGCTAGGCTAATGGGTACCTAACCAACCGTTAACAGGGAAATCTTCTGTAAGTTTTTCCAATCGGTTGGAATGAGGATCACAACACGTTTCCGAACGTGTTGTGGTCATGTCACACTTCAAATTGGTTGTGAATTTAACTTTATCGTTAGCGAGATATTTATTCCCTTGTAATGTGGTGCACCAAACTGAATTCATACTTTCAGTCTAGCACTCTGGAGCGTGCCTGTACCTATGCTGAAAAGCTGGCTAGCCTTCCAAACCACTAGTTTCTCACTCGGTTCATTTAATTCCCACAGACTGTTGTCACTGTCGGGTTTACATTTTTTCTGGACGTTTGGTTTGAAGTATAACGTGTCGTTCTCTCATATCAGTGAGGTGCATTGCTATCAACCAGCCCTGTGGTTTTGGAGTTCAGCAAATGCGAACATTGCCTTGTATTTTTTGTTTGCTAGCTGGGCTTTTTCCACAGCTAACATTAATGTGTGAAAGCACTACTGCTACCTTGCATTGCTGGAACCATTTACAGTCTGTAAGTAAAAACTTTGTAACTTGCTGACATGGTTAACAGCGAGGCTTTGGAGAAACGTGCCTGAAGCCAGCTAGGCTAGTTAAAGGTCACTGTGCAGTCCTGATTCCCAGTTTAAAGCTGCAGCTAACGTACTGCTAGTTTGCTCTAAGACCTCCTTTGTACCTTTGCATTCAAAATGTTTGCTGGTGGATTTCGATCTCTGCCCCTTGCCCCATTTCCTTTCCTAAGAATATTTCTGTTTCAAATACTATAGGGGTTAGATCTTTCAAGTTTGGAGGAATTATCACATATGCTGCATTATTTCACATGCTGCTCATGATACAAGTGCATTACTTCTCTAGATGCTGTCATTGCTAAGTTCCAGGTGAAAAATACTGCCGCCTTTTCATTTGCGCATCCAACCAAATCTTACGCCCAGACAGTGTATCCGAACACGGGCCTATGACAATTAATTAAAAGTAACATTCATATTAAATATCAAAATGGACAATTTATTGCATTAAGGAATTTTTGCCCATATTATGCTGATAATAATAATAATTAAAGGCTTAAGCTCATAGGTTTAGTCAACACTATGGCACCATTTCCAGCCAGGTTGGTCCACCTTATCAAAATCAGTCCAATACAATTAAGAGAATTTTGCTCATTTTCTCAACCGCACATTCATTATCGCAATCTTGCTGCCACCATTAACAAAAGACAACGGATTGAAAACGTTGGGGACGGTGATAATGTTTGCTTAGCACCATGGCTGCACTGTGTTCAAGCATTTGACCAGCTCATGTTAGCTAATTGAGGCTCCATTGGTCCTTGAAGAAGAAATCAGATATCATACAGGGCAGGTTATATAGCTCAACGCGAAGCGAACATAAACGTTAGCTGGCTGGCTACTCAGCCATGCTCCTTCAGCATCTAACCTTAATGCTCATTTACGTTTTGGAGCGATCTGTTGAAAATATTGATCAATGTTCTCATAATGTTAGCTTAGTGGCATATGCGTCTTTCAAGCATTATTGGAGAGAGCAGTGTGATGCATTGGCATTTTCATCGCGAACGATCCAAGTCGAGTAGCAGACAAAGTTGGCAGCAGATCAGACTCATTCGGAAATAGGGACTGCTGCGGAGAGACGCGTTTTAGTTGTCCTAGCTCGCAAGATAATTTGGTGGGAGTGTTTGCAATTATGCTAGCAAGCAATAGCCAGCGCATGGATTTACTCAATTTTAATATAACCGTTTCAAAGGTTTACAGGCACGTTCAGCACGTGATGGCTAGCATAGCTGAGTTCAATGATGACTAGCATGCCATGCCAAACCAGAAGTTGTAAGAATAGTCTATAAAGTCGTAAGAATAGCCACAGCCTTAAAAAAAATTGTTTGGTCACGTTTGAGGGGGGAAAAAAAATAATAGCAGGATTTTTATGGTCAAAATGTCCATTTTGTTACCAATCTCAAGAGGGGTCACTTTTACTCAAGTTGATTTATTTCTCTTTTCCCTTGAGAAATCTTATCACTGACAAAACTTCATATGTATTTTTTTGTATTTTAGGTCTCTACGACAGATTTGTCTCCCCTTTTCCTAGTTTTCCCTCTAGAAATATCAGTCAACAAAGCTATGTCGCAAACTTAGTTCAGTCATTGTCTTTCTTGTTACCACCATCACATTTGAGGACAGTAATTAACATTGTCTCCTATAGGTATAATTATCATGTTTTTTTTTTAATACCAGGATGTAAGGAATCCATTTCGGCTGCATTTTAGAATTTGAAGAAGCTGTGAGAGGAAGAGACAGCCCTGTAAGTTTTTCCAAATTGCGTGTCTCACAAATTGCACGTCTTTCTTGTTACTACAAAATAATGCATGATTCCAGGAAGAAACTGATAGAGTGACCTATGAAAGTGTAACGGCTCCAGATTGCCATAATTAAGGAATGTTTGTGTGTGGACAGGTGCCCACAGTACCCAGAAATACCTTTGGATGTGTCTTTCTCATTAGCGTAGTCTGTCTTTTTTGTTACCATCATCAAGAAACAAGAAAGACAAACTGGTAACATGAAAGACAGGCATGAGGTCACTTATTGTCCACTCTCATCCATACAGACCAGCGATAGGAAGACTGACCAGCAGAAAAGAACTGTGTTCATACCTCCCTTTCACAGCACTGAAACCACACCAACGCTCTGATCGTCTCCTACGTCCATCTTGGATTTGAATTTGTTTCATGGAATTTTCGAGAGAGTGGTCACGGAAATGGTCCAGCAGATGGTGTGGGGGCAGCCTTAAAAAATGCTGCTGATCGTGCTATAGCATATGGTAAGGATGTGGCAGATCGAGAGAGCATGATTAAAATACTGGATGGCAACTTGAATGTCAAATTTGTTTGTGGTCACCACTGATGACATGTCTGTTGTGGAGTCTAGTCTAAATGATATGTCAATCCAATCGGTAAAGGGAACCCTTTAAATGCACCAAATTGATGTTACATTCCCAGGTTACATCAGACATCGCACACTGTCCTGTTACTGTAGTGGGTCATGTGGTATATGTACCTGCCTTTCACCTGAACAGATACAGCTTCCAATAATTCCAAAGAACAAACAATCCAACAGCACATTAGATATGATTGAAGCTCAGCTTAGCACAATTCAGAGGAATCTGTTTGAGAATCTTTTTTCAGAGGGTTTTGATGTTGTGGTGGAAGACATTTCCACTTTGTCTCCAGAAGATCACAAGGAGTAAATGCTGTGGAGGGCTTGGCAAAGTCAGTGAAGCAACAGAAGTTTAGTCAGCCAGCAAATTGAGACACAGGCACTGGGCAAAGACAAAAAACCAAGTGATTTAATACTAGAGGAACAGTATTTCTGTGCAAAAAAACGTGGTAACAAAAAAGACATGTGACATGAAAATTTTAAAAATGCATTTTCTCATAATTAAAGATAGTTCTTGCATTGCAGCTTTGTAGAATCCTTAAAAATTCACTGAGAAAACAAAATCAGGCCAAATTATGGGGAAAAATGGGTTTGATTTTTCAAAAGTGTCTTTCATGTTACTGGCACACTTAGCTGAAAATCGCCCATATTTGTGTTTAAAATACGGCCCAAGACCCCATCATTTGAAAGAAAATGGCTCAGATTTCTCCATTAGGCTATAGTCTATGGGAAATTGAGAAGTGCGGTGCATTTTACGCCATATTAGTTTCTTCAGCTGTGCTTGTAGAAGAAAGCGGCGGCAGCCTCTCCAGGTCTATATACACTTATTGGGCAGTACTCTTGTCAGAAGCTCGTCTTTTCCGCGTATCGAAAAAGCATTTGGATGCTTTACGTAAGTGCAGTAACGCACGGCAGTCTTGTCTTAATCGGGAGCGTGGTGCTTTCAGACAAGCGTGAAAGAATGCTAATACTGGAGTCTTAGCAGTGTTTGTTCTAGCAAGGCAGAAAGACGCTGATATGTCTAATTTCGTGAAGTCACCCGAGCTGCTAGTTTTCCTTTATATACCGAACGCTTGCTATTTCCATTGTACGGTCGGGATATGATTGGGAAGCCTTTGTAAGCGCCGGTTGAACGTTCTCTCACCGCAGCAATGAACAAGCTCACGGCTTTTTGAATCACGTTCACGTTTTATGCCTTACGAATTCTACGAACAATGACTTTGGCCGTCTAGCTGCACCTATAATCAAATATTTCGATATGACAATTATTTTATTTATTTATTTTTTTTGTAGCAACCTCCGGGTCGGACGCCACTTGGTCCAGTGATTTAAGTCTTAAACTTCACAGTTTAGTCCGATTTGTTAGCTCTACTTTCACCTGAGTTCTCAGATATGACATTACATGGATTGACTGTGCATGTGTAATCCGAGTTTCGCTCAAATTGGTTCTGAGGTCCCGTGGATTGCAACTAAATTTCTTATGTCTTGTCTCAGGATTGGTAATGACGATTCATGGGCAGAAATACTTCAATTTGCCAATTATTCCTGTTGTCTCAGCGCTCATGAATACCATGTAAGAGGAGTGTCTATCGAGAAATGTCCTGTAGTTCAGATTTGTCTTTGACTCTTTATATTTACTATTAAAAAAAAAAAAAAAAACTTTAATGCATTAATTTCAACCATGTTCATTTAAAGCAATTAGCTCTTCATAAATTCTTCAACAACAGTATGTTTGGCTCAGGAATTGTTTGTTAATTCTCTGTAATTCACACATTCTTAGCCAAAATTGAATGAAGTGTTATTCAGATGATGTTTTCTCTAATGCTGTTCAACTGACTGGACCAAATCATAATCCACATTCATGTTAGAATATATTGCCAATATGCTGCTTGGATCCAATAGACATGATGCAGCTACTTCCCTGTTGGTTTCATTCATCTGTTCCTAGCAGGTGCTGCCATTAGTAACAGTGTCAAGTTATGGGAACTGTTTGCAAATTGCATTCACCCTGAGCCAGTTAACTGAGAGCGAATGCTAGCTCTGGTGTGCTCAGTGAATCTTAAAAAAAAAAAAAATCTTCCAAATGCTGCGGAATCAGAGTTGGAGCTGCCATTCCAGTGGGCATTAAAGTTTCTTAAATCAATCTGGTATTGTTCCACCTTGTCAATATTTGACTAATATTACAAACCCAAAACCAGTGAAGTTGGCACATTGTATAAATCGTAAATAAAAACAGAATACAATGATTTGCAAATCCTTTTCAACCTATATTCAATTATATAAACTGCAAAGACAAGTTACTTAATGTTCGAACAGGTAAACTTTGTAATTTTTTGCAAATATTAGCTCATTTGGAATTTGATGCCTGCAACATGTTTCCAAAAAGCTGGCACAAGTGGCAAAAAAAGACTGAGAGAGTTGAGGAATGCTCATCAAACACATATTTGGAACATCCCACAGGTGAACGGGCTAATTGGGAACAGGTGGGTGCCATGATTGGGCATAAAAGCAGCTTCCCTGAAATGCTCAGTCATTCACAAACAAGGATGGGGCGAGGGTCACCACTTAGTGAACAAATGTGTGAGCTGATTGTCGAACAGTTTAAAAACAACATTCCTCAACGAGCTATTGCAAGAAACTTGGGGATTCCACAATCTTTGGTCCGTAATATCGTCAAAAGGTTGAGAGAATCTGGAGAAATCACTGCACGTAAGCGACAAGGCCGAAAACCAACATTGAATGCCCGTGACCTTCGATCCCTCAGGCGGTACTGCATCAAAAACCGACATCAGTGTGTAAAGGACATCACCACATGGGCTCAGGAACACTTCAGAAAACCACTGTCAGTAACTACAGTTTGTCGCTACATCTGCAAGTGCAAGTTAAAACTCTACAATGCAAAGCGAAAGCCATTTATCAACAGCACCCAGAAACACCGCCGGCTTTGCTGGGCCCAAGCTCATCTAAGATGGACTGATGCAAAGTGGAAAAGTGTTCTGTGGTCTGACGAGTCCACATTTCAAATTGTTTTTGGAAACTGTGGACGTCGTGTCCTCCGGACCAAAGAGGAAAAGAACCATCCGGACTGTTATAGGCGCAAAGTTCAAAAGCCAGAATCTGTAATGGTATGGGGGTGTACTAGTGCCCAAAGCATAGGCAACTTACACATATGTGAAGCCACCATTAATGCTGAAAGGTACATACAGGTTTGGAGCAACATACGTTGCCATCCAAGCAACGTCTTTTTCATGGTCTTATTCATTGCTTTTTTCAGCAAGGCAATGCCAAGCCACATTCAGCACGTGTTACAACAGCATGGCTCCGTAGTAAAAGAGTGCGGGTACTAAACTGGCCTGCCTGTAGTCCTGACCTGTCTCCCTTTGAAAATGTGTGGTGCATTATGAAGCGTAAAATACGACAACAGAGACCCCAGACTGTTGAAAAAAATCAAGCAAGAATGGGCAAGAGTTCCACCTGAAAAGCTTCAAAAATTGGTCTCCTCAGTTCCCAACATTTACTGAGTCTCGTTAAAAGGAAAGGCGATGTAACACAGTGGTAAAAAGGCCCCCGTGCCAACTTTTTTGCAATGTGTTGCTGCCTTTAAATTCTAATTAATAATTATTTGCAAAAAAAAAAAAAAAAGTTTCTCAGTTTGAACATTAAACATCTTGTCTTTGCAGTGTATTCAATTGAATATAAGTTGAAAAGGATTTGCAAATCATTGTATTCTGTTTTTATCTACTTTTATCTATCTTTTATTTACATAACGTGCCATCTTCACTGGTTTAGGGTTTTGTATATTTTCATTTCTTTTCCAAATGAGCCATTTCAGCTCTATCATTGGTGGTATCTACCCCCGCCAAAGTTGGCTGGAGGTTATGTGATCGGCTCCATTTGCCAGTTTTGCCTATGAATAACTAAACTCAAAATGTAATGAACAGATATTTCTGAAATTTTGTGGGTGGATCACTATTACATCAGGGATGGACCCAACTGATTTTGACCATGATCAGTAACAACCATGGCAGCCACCTTGAAATCTTATGACACTCGATAACTGAACTTTGCTCCCATTCAGCAAGATTTGGACTGTGCTACTTTGGTGAAGGTTTGCACTCTGGCAGTGCCTCTAGTGTTCTTGTATAATCTCGCTCTAGCTCCTAAGTTTGGTTAAAATTTTGATTGCTATATTTTGGTTTGCAAGAAAACCTTGGAGTGCTTGCCAACATCAAGCTCACATAATCAAGCTGTGGCTTATTTTGAGCACGGTCAGCAACGCCATGATGCAGCACATTGCAAACACTTCACTAATATTTTATTCCATCTCAGCAGCTAGGTAGTGCTTGTGGTCTGCTACTTATTTCATTCAAATTGCTTTGCCTCTGCCTGCTCAGCATGTCCTATAGCCTCTAACTGTGCCAGTTGCTGGGTTGACCCAAAAGTCATGGCTCCACTGTCACTTCAATCATTAAAGCTATCAGCTTTCATGTTATACTCTTAAAATCATATAGTATAATTCTCATGATACTGCTTTGAGAGGACCATCACTACATTTAGAATATTTCTCTTGTGTTTGGCTTCAAGAGAAATTGTGCCGGCCACGGGGCTATCACGACAGATAATACCCCTCACATAGAATATTTCTGTTGTATTTGGCTTCAAGAGAAATTGTGCCAGCCACCGGGCTGTCACTACACACACTACACTTCACAGAGATATTTCATTTTATACGGCTTCAGAAGAATAATGCCAGCTGCAGGGCCATCACAGCACAGTCTCACATAGAATGTTTCCCTTGCATTTGGCTGCAAGAGAAATTGTGCCAGCCACCAGGTTGTCACTACACTAGTACTCTCATAGAATATTTCTCTTGTGTTTGGCTTCAAGAGAAATTGCGCCAGCCGCTGGGCTGTCACTACACATACTACTCTTCACATGGAGTATTTCTCTCATATTTGGCTTCAAGACAGCCACCGGGCTGCCTTTAAACCTATGGAAGCTCCATAATTCATCCGTTGATGTGCGTCAGCATGGTTCTGTTTTGGGGGGTTAACTGCAGCTCCTTGCCTTCGGTTCCACGCTGGATGGGCAGGGATCTCTCGAACAGAGCCGTGCCCCCAAACTCAATGTATGCTTGTATGCTTTCAATAAATATTCTCTTTGACAAAGTGTCCTTTCAGAAATGGAGCTTGATGTAAATTTTGATAGGCACGGAGTCAAGCATGATTGCTTGATTGATAATATGCTAGTTTACTTAAGCTCACATTCTGAGAACAGCTCCACAGCACATTCGCTTAACATCCCTCCTCTTCCCCAGCTCCTCCTGTCCATTTTTAGCATTCTGTAATCCCGTTCTTTTGTGACTAAACTGTTGTTCAATAAGAATGTCTCTTCTTTTTGAGGTCATTGTTGCTGTTGGCTCTGATCTCAGGCCTGGAAATTCCCAATTTGCTTACAGCTGCATTTCTAAAAAGAAATGCTGTGGAGATGAAGGGCTCTCCACCGCATTTTTGTGTTCTACTACTGCAAAAAAAAATGCTGAGGAGATAAAGGGCTCTCCACAGCAGTTTTGTGTTCTAACTGCAGCAATTCCCAACTCAATTCGCATTCTACACAAAAATGCTACACATCATTGGAAAATCCTCATTATGCACTGTTCATCTAAAAGATGAAAAGTATACTTTCACTTTGTTACTTTGACACAGACCTCTTCGTTACACGTTACGCATTAAAATATGAATGTAATTCCTCATTTAAGGATTATCTGCATATGGCGCGTTCGAGTAGAGTGTTTGTAGAGTATCTTAGCCGCTTTGTGCAGATGTTGATGCCAGCGGACATGGAGCTGCAGATTTATGCACGCAGTTACAATATTGTATCACTAAATGGCACACTCGGATCAGTTATTGAACTGTGTTTCAACTAGATTCCAAAGAATGGGGATGAAGAAGAAAAACAAACAAGATTTTTTTGCGAGCAAAAGGTTGCCGTCGTTTAGCAGTACAATCGGCGGCGATTCTGTCGAATTCGGCAGCAAATGCCTCGAGTGCCGTCGTATATTTACAGGCCTGGATCTATGGAGGGGGGGGTTCATTGCAGCTGTGTGCCTTTGGTTCCACGCTGGATGGGCAGGGATCTCGAACAGAGCCATGCCGCCAAATTCAATGTATGCTTGTATGCTTTCAATAAATATTCTCTTTGACAAAGTTTCCTGTCAGAACGACACATATTAGCACAATTTTTTTTTAATGGACTTGATTCTTGGACACCCTAAGAGCTGTAATGATCCTTTAGAAATGACAATTTGTGCATTAAATGTGTTAAATGTGCATCATTTTGTCCTGACTATAAGAATGATGATAATGAAATGTCATGTTTATGGCATACAATTTAAACTTTTGTGCCAGTGGCAGAGACTACCTGGATGAATAAGCCAAAGTAGGAGTAGCCAAAGCCTCTTGGAAAATGTAGATCAAGTGAAGAAGAGTCCAAAGGTAAAACCAACTTTAATTATTGCTTTTTACCAGAAAATGATGTGTATAACTAATTCACATTCTCTGTTGGTCCTTATGAAGGAAGCTGATGAGCAAAATCCACATCCAGATGTTCGAAGCACTGAATTCACTTTTGAATGACATTTCACAGTTTAATAATACTATTCATTATTATTATTATTATTATTATTATCGTCATTATTATTTATTTTTCGTAATTACTGAAACCCATGTAGAGTGCACCTCTGGAGCTTACTGTTAAAAACAGACCTTTAAAAATCACTTAATTGTACTTGAAACCATCACTTATATGTCCTTGGCCTATTCACTTTTGGTATGTTGGATTTTCTTGTTACTCAATCAAGCAGAGTGTTAACATTATGCTATGAGGTAATTAGCCAAACAATCATATCTAAATGCATAATTAGTGTGAAATTGAGAGGAGAAGGTGTTAAAGACATCTACGTAAAGTCCACTAAACCCAAATAAGCTTGGCTTCATCATCTTCTCCATGCGCAAATGTCGTGCAGCTCAAAACAAAAACTGTTAATGGCTTGTTGTTTTAGCCTATATTGTTGCGTTTTGTTGTACATTGTATTGTTGGTTGGTGTTCTGTCGGCTTTTCATGACCTGAACACATATCCTCGCGTCTAAAGAGGAGGAAGAAAACATATTTTTTTCGCCAATTTTAGTGAATAATTGTGAGTCCCCCTCTACTTTTTTAATTTTGTGGATATAAAGGTGAAGTTTTTTCCTCTCACTTCAGTTTACTTCGGCTTCTTTTTGAGTTGCTTTCTCTCGCAAATTCCAGATTACTTTTATGAGACGTAGGGGAGACCGGGGTTATTTTGGTCACGGGGTTAGGTTTGTCACCTTAGTTTCTTTCATTGTAAACGCACTGACGGGAAAACGAAAATATACAAATTATTGGACATCCCAGCAATGTCATCTCTTGGAAAGAAGAAGGACTTGTAGTGTCATGTCAGTGTTTTCTGCCTAAATAACTGAATTTTGCCCTAATTCCAAACTTTAAGTTTCTGAAAGAAATGTGTCTAGCTTCTTTGAAGCCATAGATTTCCACGGTGTTTTTACGGTTTCATAAATTTATGTAACTAGAGTTATTAACAACACATAAGATAAAGGCCTGCTGCGATCATGAGATGAGAAATGCGGCCTGATTTCCGAAATGGGAGCACGGGGCTACACTGGCCAAGCAGCATGGGGTTAGTTTGCACCACTTGTAGATCCTGTGTTAGGCCTATATTAAAATATTCATAAGTCAAATATAGGAGCCGATTTATTGTTTTTCAGACACCTATAGACTCTTAATAATTCTAATATTTGCATTTATTTTATGTTTATGATAGAGGACCTATTAGGGCCTTTGTTTGGAGGACACAAGTATGGGTTTGTAAGGGTTTGCTCCTTGCAGCCCCTCCCCTTTCTCATTCTTTCACCTCCACCTGAATGGGCACAGGTGGGGCCCATTAAAGAGGAGGTGTTGGCAGAGTATTTGGGGTTAGCAGATGCCAGCCCTGGGGCCTCTGCATTTCATTCCATTCCGTTTTCAGTGGGAATGTTTGCTGCTCCTCTTTGGTGCCGTGGTCCTTACTGATCATCCAAAGGTGGAGAGGAGGGGGTCCACTGCTTCTCATGCAAAGGGTGGGCACATGAGGACTGTGCAAATGTCAGTGGGCTCACCAACATATGTCATAACTGCTACTCTGATGGTGATTATGCATAAATCATAGCTTGTGTTGGTTCGTTGTAAAAATAAAACAGTTCTCACCATTTCTGTTATGAGAATATTGGACTGTCTTTTTCAGCTTCAGCTGATTGCCAACTATGACAATTTTGCCCCACCCATCTGACAAAGTAACCCTGGGTATGGGGTTACTTCTGCATGTTTTTGACATTGAAAATTGAATATTGTGACGAAAATATACATTATATTGAGATTGTATCAATACAACTTTTGTAGGCGACTTTGTGCACTTCACATAGACCATAAAGGTGTTTCTCTAAGTTTTAGCAACAAAGAGTTATGTAGCCAAATACAAAATCATGACGAGGTAACCCCGGTCTCCTCTTGATTAAAATTCAGACGCAGCTCCCGTCGCGAGAGAGGGATGCAGTTTGCACTTTTAAGTTTAAAAAAGAATTGTACAAAAGCAAGCGATAGGTAAAACAATGATGAAAGGTTAACACCATTTTCAGCTCTCACTTGTACGTTTTCTGTCAAAAATGATAGATGATTTTATTATCAACTCATTTTACTTTCTGTGGTTATACAGCACAAGTGCGATAGAAAAGGATCATAAATCTCTGAAGTGTAACCGGGTACACGTCGGTTAGAGGTCCCGTTTACACGTGTAGAAAAAATCGTAAACGTTGACACACCTAATTCTAATGCTTGACAGGTGAGATTAAGTATCATGCCATGTTGCTCTACACTTTGGGGAAAGGCAATCCTACAGCAAATGTACCAACCCAATTCAGATTAGCAGTAATATGTTGCAGTGCCTGCTATTATCAGTGGGAAGTCTTTAACATTTCAGCTAAAACTGAAATGCTCCAGAAATATTATGGTGTTAATTTCCTGAAGCACATATATAGTAGGTTTTTTTCTATTTATGTTTACCCAACAATTTTTTTAATGAAAGAACATTGCATTATAACAACTCTGTTGGTCATTTTTTTCAAGTGAACCAGGCTGCGTGAATATGGCATTAGGACAAAAATGCCATAATATAGCAATTTGTGGACGTGTTGCAGAAATATTCTGCACAGTTGCAGAAATATTATACAGTCAGGTTCTTTCTCTGTTCTTCAGATTTTACATTCTCACAAGATGTCATTGTTAATGTTAATATATTGAATAGATGATGAGTACCTATAACAAATGATGACATGCTGTCGCAGCCTTACTGTGATGCTCTTAATTACCACTGTGTTCTTTTCCCAGACAGCAAAATATATATAAATCTATATATATAAAATGTCAGTATTAAAAATAGCCTTGGAATGGTAGTCCACATATGCAGGTGCAATTTTTTCATTTACACTCTCCACCAGCCTAAATCAATTTGCAGAGGAAACCTTTTCCCCTCTCAGTTGCTTCCTCGGAGACACTTTCCTGCATGCTGTGCTTCAGCAGAGTTTGAATCAAGTCTATAATGGAATCCAAAAAATGCAATTAACACAGGTCAGACATATTATTAATATTTTTTTTCCTTCACCGATTACTAATGCATTCTCCAAATGAAAAGATGGCACGATAAGGAGCACCTGCACCACGCAAAGAACACAGATAGAATTTCTATTCTAACTGAGAGCCTCCACCCCACCCCCCACCCCCTCCTCTAATCAATATGACTACTGTTCCTTCGCTTCTGACAGGCTGGCCTAATTAATGAACAGATATACTGTATCTTTTGTGGTTAAAGAATATCAGTGTCGATGGAAATGAGAACCCGATGTAGAAAACTCCATTATCAATAATCCTTCTCTCCTAATTAAGACCTCTGGCTTAAACTTGATTTCTGACTTGAGATTTCAAAAAAACATTCTTCCATTCCAAAAACTGCAGCAGAAATAGGTCTAAACCAGGGGACTCCAGCCCTGTTCCTGGAGAGCTACCATCCTGTAGGTTTCTACTCCAACCCTAATTCAACACACCTGATTCAGCTCATTAGCAACATGTCAAAATTTGCTACTGGGAAAGCAGGTGTGGTTTGCAATGGTAGGAGTGATAACTTGTGTTGTAGTACTCAAGACTGGTCATGATCCAGTTTCGAGACCACTTTTTCCTGTCTAGTTCTCGTCTAGATCTCGACATACTCTGGTCTTGGTCTGATCTAGGTGTTGGATGTAACAGTGTTGAGGGGATTTTAAAATCGAGGCAAGCAGCTGGTCCTTGTGCAGCCTCATTATTACTACGCAGGCTTCTTTAAATGCAGTCATTTAGGGGCATCTATTTTAAAAACATTTTACAATGTGTATCTTCTCTGGCTGCGCGGTCTCCCGTCCCATCTCTCTGTCTCGCCTCACAACCAGTGGCGGTTCTAGAAACGGGAATGGGGGGTCACAGACACTTCCCTTTATGACAGTTAGTCCTGGCTAGTTCTCAATCATTTTCCTTTACTGATGCGTTTTCCAATTTTTGTAGTTGGCAACAAAGACTCCATATGCGATTAAACAGTGATGAAATCATGGGAGAAATTCAATTGAGAAAAAAAAATTTACTTATTAATAGGCCATTGCTTTGCTTTGATTGAACTGGTCTGCGTTCCAATGAAATATCACCTTTCACTCTCGGTATTGCAGGGGTTGATTTAAAAAAAAAAATGGCACTGGGCAGTTAAATGGGCAGCGTGCGGCTCAAGATATTTGCGTGAGAGTCGACAGGTATGCAAATTTTAATAACATTGATTTAAATACAGCAAATACCCGTCCGGATGAATAATTGTCTTCTTACGTAATCGGGGAGAACAAGCAGCACCTGTTAAGTGCGGAGCACTCTCGGAGTGAACCTTTTGTTAATCATGAAAATGACTGAGAACAGGTCAGGACTAATAACAGTTTTAAACAGATGTTTTGTGCACCCCAATTCTCAGTTCTGGTTTTGCCACTGTACTGAATTTAGCCCATGATTCCATCGTTGTTCAATCACATATGGAGAGAAACCATGCCTTCAGTTGCCAATTACGATAACTGGAAAATGCGTCAGTAAAGGAAAATGATTGAGAACTAGCCAGGACTAATTGTCATAAAGGGATGTGTCTGCGTCCCCCCAATTCCCGGGTCTAGAACCACCACTGATAGCATTGGCAGCAGTTGATAACTTGTACTACTTTTTATAAGAAGGGTGGCCTGGTAGTCTGCAATGTAAGATTTTCGGAAGCTTTTTCACATTGGTTTATTTAATTTACATACGACAGAGACACTGAATCAAAGATGTGCATTTTGCCTTTATTTACACATGTAAGTAACTGATGTGACACCTTTATTTTTTTGTCTGTATATAGCTTTCAGTTGGTGCATTAGCTCACATGTGCAAACTAACAGGATTGGATCAGGTGTGAATTTTGTGATTGTGTGGTTTAGGGGGAGGTGGGGTGTGTGTGTGTTGGGGGGGGGGCTGACATAGTTTTTGCACCTGAGCCCATTATCACACACTTCCTCCTCTGCTCAATTAATGAGGCGTGTGATGCAAAAGTACTATCACTCTGGGAAGATCGGAAATTTCGGTTCTCAAATATAGCTTCAGTCTCACCCTTGTTTTCATTCCAGAAGTGCCATTTTGTATACAGTCTTAATCACCCATATGTTTTTAGACAAAACTCATTACCTGGGTTATCGACCTCAATCTCCCCAAAGTGAGGTCTGAAGGAGTCGGTGGTAATGCAAGTCGGGTTGTTCTTCACTGGATGGAATTGCCAGTTTACTATTTGTTTTCTTTTTTTACGTTTGCCTTTTTTTTCAAAGTGGGACAGAATCAATAATGATAATTTTTATTTTGTGATATTTGCCATTCCACATAGCAATGATCATAACATCCTTTTTAACATCATAACATCCTTTTAAGTCTTGTTTTGTATAAGGCTTAAATATGTTATCACACAAAACATGTTATCAGGCGAATGACCTCTACTCCCCCAAACATCTCCACTCATTACAATATTGAAGGGCGGTTCTCAGAGGACTGAAAAAGGTGGTGGTAATGCAATTTAGGTACTTGTTCTTCCCCTGACTAAATTTTGTTTGCTATGGCATTAATGCACAGGTCATAAAGGGAATAACGATAGCTAATCGGATTAGCCCCAATGAAACCAACTCCCCCTCCCACCACCACCACCACTACACATACATACACACGCACACACACTTGCAGGTCATTAATTCATCTTAGTCCTACCCTTTGGACAACAGAGCCACATTTGCGCTATTGCATCCTGTCACAAAATTACTGGAACCCGCCCTTGATCCACGATGCTGCTAGCACTTGCTTTTGCTGACTACTTTTAAGTCATCGAATTTGGGCCTCATGTGTTCGTACCATTGGAACATTGTAGGAATGCAGCATGATTTGGTTGTTGCGTAATAATTACTTCAGAGGTTTACAACCATCAAAACAATTTCCCCATATGTAGCAGGTGGCTTGCAAAGCTGAACTAGTGTTCTATATGGGTCAGAAGTGAAATTAATGTGGCTAATGGCAGGTTTAATCCATCTGCCTCATGCAAGCACCATTAATATGAGGACAAGCCCTGGAGATGGAGAGAGCTGATGTTGCGTGGAATGAAAGGCTGAAGACAGGGGTGGTAGCCTGCAACAGGGAGCAATTAAAGAAATGAAACAAAAATAGACATGCCTGTTTGATGGTATTTTCTTGTATCTTCCAGGCCAACAAATTTAGAAAATATATTGCAAAGCAGTTCCGAATTGATAGCATTAGGCAAGACAAATTAGGTGACTATGCCAGAAGTCATGCAATAGACAACTTTAGACTGCACATTTTATAGTGCATGCAATACTAAGCAAAGGATTAGTCTTCCATTATTTAAATTGTAGTAAAAGAGAGCAATGATGACACCTTACTACAAGTGGATTGATAATATGCTGCTGAATTATAACAGCCGAGGTTAAGAAGCAGGACTATGTCTTAAACGTCACCATTCTGCTATCTTTGAGCACAAGCCGGTAAGGCAAACGATTAACCTACATTTTTTGTCCTCACTCATATAAAATTGATCTTTTTATTCATAGTGATAGCCTTGCTTTATTTAACTGCGCTAAGAAAAGACACAGTACACATTAAAGCCACTGGCTGCCCATGATGAGATATTTCTTTGAGCGACATGAAAATGAGAATATTAGGAGAAAATCAAGCCAGTAAATGAACTTTAGAGTAGAGGTGTCGAGCACATTCTTCTGCATTTCTGTCTTTGAAATGCCGGTAACTTTATTTGGTATCACAAATACTTCACTGCAAAAATTAAAGGCCATGTACTTTATATTCAGTGACAAAATAAATCTGAATTGTCTGTCAGTATACTGCATTGAGCATTACCAATTAAATACAAACGTCACTGAAAACTGTACAAGTCCGTTACAGACGTGATAATTACAGAAAGAAGGGGAAAAGATGTTTGAATTTTGAGCCAGGTGTTCTGAAGCATAATTTTCCAGCTGTTTTAACACAGATTTTAGGCATTTCACATCTACTCTTCTCCTAAGGAGTTTTCTCTCAAGTTTATGCACTAGTTTCAGCCGCTTATGTTACTTGATGGAAATCCATTCTTCTCATCGATTTTTGCACAGATGTATTTTGCTTTAAAGTGGGAATCTTAAGGCTCAGTCTCACTGGGCATTTTTTGCCTTGGCAATGCACTCCGATGGAAATTGATGCACCTCGGGAGACGTCGGGAACTGGTTCCCCGATGTCCCGGGGAAGCTTTGGGAGCGTCGTGAGCCATCTGGAACCATCGGGAGGCATCGAGAGAACTGCAAAAAAATTCAGAGCTTGCATTGAAATTTTTCCCGATGTGTGCCTGACGTTTTGTCGGGAAAACAGGCCAGAGAGGCCTCGCCAGAGCTTGCCAGAGCCACGGGGAAGCTCCAGGGATAAAATATTGTTTACCCCGTCCCGAGGCATCCCTGAGGCATCCCCGAAGGTGATGTCTCGCAAAAGTATCAGGGGACCTTTGGGGATAATCGAATCTTCCGCGAAAGTTCGGCGACGTTTCGCTGACACATTACCGATATCGGGGTTGCATCCCCAGATAATCGCCGAAATTTCGGCGACGGTTGAAAAACGCATTCTTCCCATGGCTGGATTTTGCATTTGCTCGCACTGTAAGTACATTTCATATAAGTACATGCCGAAGAGAGAATGATGCTCAGCCCAAAATGTGCATGTAGGCCTACTGTATTATAACGTAGCCAAACACAGTTATTTTATCAATGTTTTTTTTCCGGGTGCCTGGTCGTTTGTTTGACCAAAATAAATTAGCTGTGTTTAGCTCCACTATAGCGTCAACGGAAAATCTTGTTAACAAAAAAAAAAAGAAAAAGTAAATAATTTGTATTGTACCAACAAAGAAAGAGGCACTTCTGTTTGCTCGAATCAATACATTTATATCAAGAGAAAAAATGAACAGGTAAGGGGGAGAAAAACACATTTATCCGCATAAAATAAAAAACCCAAATTGCAGGCCCCAGCCTAAAACACCTGCAAGACAAGTGTTTGCCACTAACATGGCAATATCCCCCGCCGGCTCAATTTATATGTGTCCGTACGGACGGAGCCCAGTGCTATATCCCCAGCTTCGCACAAAGCGCGCGGCGGGGGATAATAAAAACTAAATATGTATATCCAGCCACTCAATTAAAAAAGAATTAATAATTATTTGATTAATTTCTAAAAATATTGGGCCACTGCAGTACAGATTATAACAACCAGATGTGGTCAGCTAAATAAAGCAATGCCCAACAGCGTTCTCGTCATTAAACAAACTATATATCAAAATTAAGAGAAAAAATTAAGGAAACGAAATCGTAAAAATAAAGGCGAGAGGGGGAAACAATGTTCAAAGTAACTCGGGGCAGGAGTAAGTGGAGTGAATGCGAGGGATTAAAAAAAAGAAAGTTTTCATTCAGCAATCAGTTTTTGTGGTGGGATGAGTTACAGGAAGTGCACAGAGAGGTTATAGGATTTTTCTGTAAAAAAACCCTGCTTGGCGTCTCGCACTGGATTCCCATCCAAACTGTTCGATAACTATAGAGGCTGGTTGCACCTTGTAGCTCGCTACAATATATACCTCCCCTAACTCTTCCCAGAGGCATCTGGGGTGGTTGGAAAGTACTCATTGATGCATCCCCTAATCTACAGGGATATTCCCCTAATGATCGAAAATCAGCGAAGGTACCCTGCAGCTTTCCCAAGCATCGGGAGCCATCCCCAATGTTTCACGGGCATTGTGCGGGGGACATTCCCAGAAGCTTTGTGACAATAGCCGAAGCATCAGTGAACGTTCACTAGACGTTCCCCGATGCCTAATAAGTGCAATATCTAATGAGACCAGGGACAGTTGTAACACTTTTTTTCCAAATTGGACATATCAACTTTATTATAGTTAAATACTTGCTTAAAGGTAGATGAAATGAAAGATGCATATCATGGCTTGAAATATGACTACGTTTGGGTTAAGTGAAACTATTTATTTTGAAGCCATTATCATTTCCAAACTGGAAGTCAAGTGTTACAATTGCCCCACAACATGGGGAAATTATAACACACCCATGGGGCAATTTTAATGCATCAAATTGTACCAACAAATCAAAATTTTCCTTTATTAAAGGTGAAGCCCTGGACAAGATGCAAGATTTTCAACAGTTAAACAGCATTTGACAGAACCCCAATAAACTAATTATAATGAAACACAACAAATGCTTGACTCATTGAAATTATTTTTCCCAGTTATGTGGGAGAAAATAATACTAGTTATTTTGCATATTGCCGTGGCTTGGCCCTTTAACTGTGGCAATATAGAAAGTAACTACTCCAACAAATGCACTAATGTGTGCTTATGTTCAATCCAAATAAAATGCCCAAGGGGCAATTGTAACACATTGTTACATTTGCCCCCGAGGATAGTGGCCATATTTTGGGGGATTTTTTTCTATCTTAGCATTAGTATTTGTCGTTGAAATGTTCGCCAAATACAGGTCTAAAAACCTATTTTTTAAACATATAAAAATGACAGACATAGCTCAAGCACATATTTGTCCTGAAGAAGATTAGGTAATTTAAGATTTTACTTACCTGCTCAAAAAAACTATTTTTTGGTTGTAAAAAGTTCCACGATCTGTCAACCCTGCCAACCCTCAAATAGCATGTGGAGCAATGAAATGCGCATGCTCTGTGCAGAGCCTACACGTGTAGCGTGTTTTTACTAGGGATGGGCGCCTCTGTTACATTTTCCCCATGTTACAATTGTTCTCGGTCTCCCCTACGCCGTAATTTTTTTGGCAAAAACTTCGGGAGCATCGGGAGAAAATTTGTCTACTAAAGCATTTCCACATCACCGATGATTTTTCCCCAGTGGGACCTAGGCATTGGGTGGGACTCACCTGAAAGACGTATCTTATATTCATGCAATTAATCATTTTTTTTACATCTTGTGTCAGCGCAGTGCAGCCCGAGTCCTTACAAAGGGAGAGCAGTAGCCCTTTTATCATTTCTTTCTTTCAGTTTCCACATTTTTCTACTTACTGCTACTGTGTGAACAAAAGCCACCGAGTTTCACCCTTCGAAGAGTTGTCGCTGCTCTATAACTCCATTTCCCTCAATTGGCAGTAGGGTTTGTGCTCTCAGTGTTACAAAGATCAGTTAAGAACACTCAAATAACGCTTGTGATCAAACAGCCTAAGGAGTACAACATTGAAATATGTTTGCATACTCTCATTTCATTGCGGGATACATTTTAGCCATAGCAAATTGCAACCTTTTGAGCCCCTGAGAGGCACCTTGACCATGAGGCTACACGCAGCCCATGTAAATTGAATCGCTCCAGAATATCACGCATAACAGCTGTTGGTAAACTACTCCTTATTTTATATTCATGTCCATACTCGAGCTATGATTTCAGTAGCAAGCTCCATTTGTAGAGTGGCCCTGAGATGATGGATTTTGTCACCTTTCCACCAGAAGGCCCACATCCCCCATTTTATTTTTTTTATCTATCTGCGTCTATGTTTTATCCCAGCCTTTCAGTTTGGATAAAGTTTTTCTTCTTTTCATTTTCTGGGAAATGATTTAAGTTCTATTTTAATCTCTTCATCACACATGCCAAAACAGTTTTATCCCTCATCATCGAGATATTGGAGTGTGATTTCTTTCTCCTTTTGAGCTGAACACATTGTGAATCTAATTAGACAACTGTGAGTTCTCCCTCCTACCCATTAGTATTCTGCTGCGTGCAAAACTTTTGTGTCAGTCTGTACTTTGCTAATTAAGATTCCTCAGATAAGAAGATCCTCCAGGTTATGAGCAATGCCTTGGCTGACCCATGCAAATTTTCATCTTTTACAATCTATAGTAATTATTTGACAATGGATACAGTCAGGTGGTTAGTTTCATTTAAAGTGGTATCATCTGAACTCCAAAACGAGATGAGAACTAATAAGTCTTGATTTGTTTTCATTTCCCGTGATTAACCCCTTTGCGCAGAAGCCAAATTTGGCTATTTATGGGTTACCCAATTTAATGCTTTATAATTCAAGATTTAAGCATTATAAAGAGGAAAAATGTGGCTAAACACAAAAAAGACACTTACAGCATTTAGAATTACATTGTATTTCAGTTTTGATTGATTTTGATTGAGAAAATGGGCTGCAAACATAAAAAATCTTCATGAGAATTCACCATTGAAATTGCAAAAAAATAATACTGAGAATTGAAAAAAGTACAAAGTGGGGTTGTATGAGCTACAAATCGCCACAACTTACTTTAGATGCAGTAGAAAGCTCTTTGATCTCTTCCAGGAAGCCGCACCAGGGCATAGCACTGGGTGGAAATTTAGGCGATACACTGCTGTGAACGAAAACACAGAAACAGCATATTTTCACGGGCTAAAAGAGGTCCTACCAAAAAATAATACACCATTTCAATTGTACGCTATATTTAAAAAAAAAATTACAGCACTTGAGCTGCTCGGAAAAATACATAGTTGCCCTTTAAATCTTTACATTTCTGGGATCATAAACTCCTTAACCTCAAGTAGAATTCATCTTCAACATTACATTCTAGATTACCTACATGCTATTAGCCAAATTATACAGCTATCAAAGTGGATCCCCAAAGTCTGAGAACCCTCAAAATGGTGCACTGTCAAATCATAAAATAATCTTGAATTTAACACAAATAAACTTTGGAGGCATGAAATTTAATATGAACTACTAATTATATCCCCGAATGCCGAATGGCTATCCGGGGATATTTGTTTTTGTTCCGACCACCGCCGCAACCGCACTACGTGTTAACGCGATAACTTCAGTAATATTTCAATTGGAAATGTCAAGTTTTGAATATAGGTAAGTATCATAAAGAGGAAGAACTGATTCGATTTGGGACAATTTATGATTTATAGATTGGCCACCAGGGGCCAAAAACTGATTTACGTGTTAACGCGATAACTTCAGTAATATTACAATTAGAAATATTTGGCCACCAGGGGCCAAAAAATGAAAAAAAATCACGGTTTTCTAGAAATATTTGTCCGATTGACCTCAAAGCAAGGGGAATGAAAGGTCATGACCTGAGGATGTGTCCCACGATGACATTATACCTGTTTGGTTCAAAATTTTGACACAAGGTGGAGCTTTGTCACATAAAATTCACCATTTTTGCCATATCTTTGAAAACTATTTGTCCTATTGACATGAAACTATGTGCAACTGCAAGGTCATAACCTCACGTGTCACATGATGACATCATACCAGTATGGTTCAATATTTTGCCACCAGGTGGCGCTTTGTGATGGAAAATTACCATTTTGGCCATATCTTCAGAACCATTTGACCGATTGACCTGAAATTAAGTTCAAATGAAAAGTCATGACCTGAGGGGCTATTGTATTGCATCTATTCAAGGATTGGGTAATTGGAGGATTGGGGGCGTTCGGGGATATACCCCAAGCCATCGCCTCCGATGGCATAAGCCTAGTTTTCTGGTTGAGTTTAGCATGAATTTATCAATATCAGTGCAGTTAAACATCAGTGGTCACCAGTAACCTCTCCAAACAAGAAACATGCCTTTTCTCCAAAGTAAGGTTTAGAGTTTTGTCCATTTTTCTTCAAAGTCCCCCAAGCCAACACAAACACTCATCAAATAAACTGCTGATTGAATGGTCAGAACATTCACACAGTAATGGAAGCTACTGGTTCCCACTTCCCACAAAATTATTTCAACACTTAAAAGGAACAAGTACAACTCACTAACTCAGTAATATCTGAATTCTGAAATATACCTTATTTTAAAGAGCAGACATTCCACTTTCAGGGAAGATCACTCAATATATACCTCCCCAGATTCAACAGAACCCTGCAATGAACATACCAAGTTCTCCACCCAAATGAACGGGCAGTTCACGTTTTAAACAGGAAAAAAACCTTGGCATTCGACTTTGTTGAGTACAGTATACATTCCAAAACAAAAAGCAAAAGTAGCAGCCTAACCTTTTTCATGAATCCCTCCTCCAGAGACTGATGTATCCAGTAGAAGGAACCCTCCAGTCCTGTTCCATTCGAAATAATTCCCATTGACTATGTCCTTATCTCATTTAAATCCTCTAAATGTAACTGAACACTTCAAGGCCAGTTTTGCGAGTCTTTTTTTATTTAAATCGCGTCTATTTCAGCCACACAATGTGCGCAATGTAGACAGGATACAACCAAGCTCTGTATGTATGCTCTGTGTTTGTCCAATCAATGTGTTTCACCTACTGTGGAAAGTTTAAAAACACAGGAATTGGATAAGAAATGAGCCGATCAATACATTGTTACCGGGGAAGTTTCATGGGGGCGTGAACTATAACTGTGCAGTTACGCAGAAGAGCCTGAAGCCCAACACCCACTGACAGCGAAGCATTGCGTCAAACTCCGAATGTTGCCTTGACGCTTTTAAACGCCCACTGAAAGCGTCAGCCGCATCAACATTGACAGCTGTCAACTCGACTGAGAAGCTATGAGTGTCAATCTCAAAATATTAAATAAAAAAAAAAACCTATCGATCAAGCTTATTTTAAGTGATGGCAAAGTCGGATGGTCAGGTTACTATGCACTATACGTTATATACAGGCATAATTTTCCTCCTAAATTTAGCCGCTTAGTAAATTAAGATTATGATTCATTTTACTTTACCCAGCGAATTAGCTAGCTATTAAAGTTCTCATCGGTGTACCTTGAGTTAGGTACTGTCTAACTGTAGATCGTTTGATAACTTAAATGCCCGCAAAATAACGGATTTCCTTTCAAAACTGTGACTTGGTTAAAAAGCAGGTTGACAACTGCATGTGAAGTTGCAGCTAAATGTGTGACTAATCATGGCAAGGCGAAATAGTTAAATAATCTAAAAGACAAATGCGTTTTTATTGTGTTGACGCTTCAGAAATTCAGCAGTGGCGAAAAGTAAAAATCTGACGCGTCGACAGTTTAAACAGTATATGAAACCATCTAAATGGCTTTTCTGAGAAATATGTAGTATGTAATACGAATGGCTTGAATACACCACCGTTAACTGATCTCATCACTATTACAGGTGATCCTGAAAGTGTTCTATGTTAATTTATTAGGATATAACAACTATATACAATATATATAGTAACAATCCATATTTGCCTAATCTTAAAAGGACAAATATGTTTCAGATAAATTGTAGTTATGATCCAGAATGATCCGTAAGGCCAATGTCTCGCCAATCATGTACATATACTCTAAGACTCTTAATTTGGATAAATATCGATAACAAGAATTCTAGGTGGATTATGTAGTGACCTATTTTGACACCCAAAGGAGATGGCAATAATTTCTAAATACAGGGATGGTTCCAATTTTTGCAATCCAGATCCATGTTACCAGTCTCGCAATTTAACAATATCCGTGCATTATTTATCCAACAATATGAGGCAACTTTTTTGAAAATCTCATTGGACCCTTTTCATTGGACCCTTGTGGTTTTTCTTGATGAACTTTAATTTTATTTTGCATCAATTCTGGTCAGGCATTTTTCAATGCAATATTGTCTGAAACTTCTTCAGTTTTTCACACATACTTATGTTTTGGATCAAAATAGTAATAATAATAATGCATCAGTTTTATATAGCGCTTTTCTGGGCATTCAAAGACACTTCACAATGGATACATTATTCATTCACACTCTAATGGTGGTAAACTATATTTTTTGTAGCCACAGACATGGGCCAGGCTGACAGAGGCAATGCTGCCAGTAACAGGAGTGTTTCTATATTGCATGTTTTGTGGGTGGGGGCAACCGGAGTACCCAGAGGAAACCCACGCAAACACAGGGAGAACATTCAAAAGCCCCAGGCCGTATTCAAACCCACAACCTTTGGGGGTAACTTGAAATCACAAAATAGGTCACAGTTCACTTCCTGTATGCAAATTTCACTTTTCAAATCTATTTTCTGGACATTCCCACAAATAGGTACATTTAACCAGAAGATGGTTATTTGCTGTGGGCAAATTTGCCTATACCCTGCAAAACCTCCTTTAGGTGGGCAACACTCTGTTGTGGTTCTGCCTTATGTGTGTTGTCTTTGTGCTTATTTCTGGTTGTGCTTTACTTTCATATTATTTTTCAGCTTTCATTCTGCAGTCTGATGATCGATTCCCTCTCTGCCAATCTCCAGTGATGTCGTGTGACAGCCTTCGCTTGCCTGCGCCTCATTGTCTAATCGCGTTTCCTCTTTTGGTTTCGACCTTGGTATGTCATTCATTGCTTCCACCTGTGTTTACTTCTGGGCCTCGCTAAACTCTGAGTGAATGCATTCTCTGATAGGATAATTACTCACCCGTACTAACTAGCACTTATTTGAGGGTGATTGTAAATATTTTGTCTCTTTCTACTAGTCACATTTAGATTACCTTAATCTAAGCTATCTATTAGTTATCTATCTGTTTATTAATCCCACGTGTTTCTGTTCCAGTCGAGATCGCTTTCCGAGTCCCCGCCTCCCTTCATGACTATATATGTGGCAGAGATGGGAGGGGTCATCAGACGGAACTTTGTTAGACTCAGCTCTGCATGGTGAAATCTCAGCTCCTTGTGCCTTCTGAGTATGTCCTTTATATGATTTCCGAGTCTTGTATTTTGCTGCGCCTTCATCTTGTCTGCCCCCTTGTCTAGTCTCCCAGTGTTATCCGTCAGTCTGGTTAGGTCCAGTTTTTGTTTTTCTAGTTTAGCCACTCTTGGAGTGTGTACTTGTGTTTCCCCCTGCCTTGGGCAGTGTACCTTAGTTTTCCCATTTGTTCAGTGCATGTGCACGGTGTTTTATTTCTGGCGTGTCTGCCAATTTTCTCCCAGTGTTGTTTCAATAAACACTTCAGTTCCTTTATCTGGTGCTCCCCTGACCTTCTTAAGACCCTTTACTAGAACCAGCCCGGTCAGAAAGCTGTATTTGTTAGAGCAGTAGTACCGTTAATGTCTTAACAATATCTATCCATGGGATCTAGGACGACTTCCTTCACTCAATGGCATGCAGGTCAGGACTTTGAGTAGGACAGTCCAAAACTGTCCATTTGTTTGTTTTGAGCCATTCAAGAGTGGACCTGCTTTTATACTTCCCATCATTTTCCTGCTGCATAACTCAACTGCTCTAAAGCAACAAAGCAGCCTCAGACTACCATCTACCATCACAGTGTTTGACTGTATGATGTTCTCATTGCAAAAGGCTGTGTTAACTGGACGTCAGACTGGACCAGTGTCTTCCAAAAAGTTCAATACTGGTTTTCACTTTGCAGTTCTCCCATGGATGCTTTTTCCCTCCATCTCCTTCTTATGCTCCAATTACGAACAATGATTTTACTGAAGTAAATGAGACCTGGAGTTCTTTAGATGTCTCTCTGGGTTCTTCAGTGATCTCTTGTATGGGTTGTAGAAGTGCTCTTGGAGGAACTTTGGTAGGCCAGGCACTCCTAGGAAGGTTCATCACTGGTCCAAGTTTTCTTTATTTGTAGGTAGTTGCTTTTAAAATGGTTTGCTGGAGTCCCAGAGCCTTGGAAATGGTTTTGTAACCCCTTTCCAGACTAATAGATGTCAACATCGATGTTTCATCTATTCTTGATCACAGTGTCATGTGCTGTTTTTTGCCGACTTTAAATTTCCAGACAGGGACTATTTAAGTGATGTTTTTCAACTCAGCTGACTGTAATCATGCCTGGGAATGTTGAGAGAATTTTACCAAATTATTCTTTAAATTCGTTTAATTAGTCGATTTAGTTAACAAGGGGGCCTATAGTTTTTTCAGGTAGGGATGGATACGTTTTTTCTTTCAATAAATGAAATCACTGATTTCAAACCGCATTTCATGTTTGCTCGGGCTATCTTTGTCTATTTTTAATATTAGTTTGATGATCTGAACCATTTCGGTGTATAAAATATGAAAAAACAGGAAATTGGAAAGGGGCAAATACTTTTTAATGCCACTGGAAATAGATTAAATAAATACTTGTAAATAAATAAATAAAACCAAGAGGGATATGATGAAACTTAGAGAATTGGTGCGGTATATAAACAGGAGTGACTATTTGGTTATATTGCTGTGGAATACACTGACATTTTTACCAGCTTTGACATTCAGTGGAATCATGTTGTAGTTCAGAGTTCTCCTGCTGATCCCAAGGCCAAAAAAGATTGTGGAACACTGGAGCAACAGAGTCATAAATCTGCAAGAAGCTGATCCTTCATCAGCTCACTGAGGACCCTGGGAACCTTTTCCCCCTAGGGCTGAGTATGCCACGAACAATTCATCAGAAACTACATGGAACAAATTGAGGGCACAGAAAAACTCTTGTGGAAAGCTTTTTGATAAAAAAGATGGTTCCATTTTATCGATTATGGAACAGTGATATGAGATTTCATGTAATTCTACAATTCACACAATGAGAGAAAGTTACTAATTAAAACTGAATCTATTCAGCGATAGAAAAAAGAAGCATTTGCATTTTTCCTGCAGTCAGACGCAATATGTCAGACATAATCCAAAACTTATTTTTGCTGGGGGGGCAGTCACTCGGAGGAATATCAGCACAGCTCCACAACTCTATTATGCCGCGTTTCCTCCATACGCAAAATGAAATTTCACCTCGCTTTATTCGTATGAGTTTGACCGCGTGATAGTTTTATTTTTTCCTTTTCAAGATTTGCAGCTTAGTTCACACCAAGAATGCATTCACTTCTATTGGACAACAACTTGTTGGACGATTGACATGCAAATTCACACCACCGACCAACAGCAATGCAAGTTGAGCCTTCTTTACATTCTGGGGCAGTACTTCCTGGAATCTCAAAAAAATCATCATCAAGATGATTAAAGTCTCTATGCTAATGTCAGAAACATTTTACTTTATGAACTTTGCACCCACTTGAGAGTAAAAATATTCACAAAACCGATGATGCTGTCAAATCCAGTGCTTAGCTAGACCACAATTAGCTAGACCAAAACTGTGCTACATAGGTTATTTGATACATCTACCTTGCTCGCTACCCAGCTAGGTGGCTAGCATTCACATTATATCAAGCAATGCAGCGAAACTGCGGTTTGAATGTGTAGCTAGGTAGCCTAGTTAGCCAATGCTGCTGCCAGTAGCAATGGTATAATTCAGAACACTGTTAACTCATGCAAATTTTTTGCAGAAATTCAAGACGTTGAACAGCACTTGCCTAAAGTATTTTTAATCTTACGAAGAGTAAAAAAAGCGGACGTGTTTCAGCTCACAGGCCTTCCTCAACGTATACAAATCATTATGACCACCTGTGTATAATATAAACTAATAATTAGTCAAAACCATGTTTCTTTTTACCTCATGGTACCACTTACAATTATCCAATTAGATAAACCACAAATTGACTATACATCACAAACGGCAATGTCAGTCATTGAAATAATATAACAATTACAAAATAAACCATAATAAAAATAAAATAATAATATTTACCTACTTAACTCAAACCTTACAGAAAACAAGTGAAAGAAAAATCTTTATTCATGCCGTGCAGCGCTACAGAATTCAAAGTAAATATATACCAAGCCTCTCTTTGGAGGTGGGAATTATCCCGATTGCCCCCCCCCCCCCCCCCCCCCCGATGTCTAATAAACTATTTCCAAACCCATGAATCTCAATTAATTGACGTTGTAATGTGAATATAGGCCACTAGATGGCAGTATTTACCTTTTTTTTGTTAAGCTCAGACTGGAGTCATGTTTAGACATGTCCTGAACATGTCTGGGGCAAGTCTCAGAAAGTTAAAAAAAAAAGAGGTCTAAATGTGGGTGGGGTCTGAAAGAGAGTATATAAGGAAAAGAATTGAGACAGTAAAGGAATAGGAGAAATTGCAAGAAGATGACCAGACCTGCCATTCTGTTCAAGACCTGTGACGTTTCTTTTGTGGATTTCTTTGCCTGTGTTTGAGCATTTTCTTCATCCAGGACATCACCAAGCCACCCCACCAAAAAGGGACTGTAATTATTTCTGTTTTTTTCTTATTTATCAATCTTGGTCTTTAGTTGTAGGTTGTTATTAGTCTTTGTCTTTGTTAAAAATTAAATGTGTTTTAGTTGTTAAAACTGTGTTTGTCATCCCTTGCTGTTACTGTTGTGTTATAAATGTAATAACAAATTGGGGCCATAACAAATTGGGGGCTCAAGGTCCGGGATAGACCATTGTGTGAGTAATTTATTGAAAATCTAACATTCCAAATTGTGAAATTGTTTTTGTGAATTTTCCTAGATATATATTGACAACAGCAATGGATGATTTCTTGGCATCACCAACCGTAGGGGTTTTGAAGTCTTTTAAAAAGACAGAACTGCTAGAAATTTGCAGACAGTTGGAGCTGACAGAGGTAAAACCAGCCATGCGAAAAGCAAGACTGGCTAGAGAGATAGTTGAATATTACATTGATGAAAATGTGTTTGCACCAGGAGATCTGGAACAGTTTCCAGTGGAAAATCCAAATATAGAAATGGAACTTAAATTAAAAATGCTAGAGATTGAAAGGGAGGAAAGAGAAAAAGAAAGGGAGGAAAAAGAGAAAGAAAGGGAAGAAAGAGAAAAAGAAAGGGAGGAAAAAGAGAAACAAAGAGAATTTGAGAGGGAAGAAAAAGAAAAACAAAAGCAATTTGAGTTAGAAAAATAAGAAAAAAAAGAAAAACAAAGAGAATTTGAGAGGGAAGAAAAAGAAAAACAAAGGCAGTTTGAGTTAGAAAAATTAGCAAGAGAAGAAAAACAAAGAGAATTTGAGAGAGAGAAACAGGAAAGAGCAGAAAGAGAGAGACAGAGACAGAGAGATTTTGAATTAGAGAAATTCGATAGAGAAGAAAGACTCCAAATGGAGCAACTAAAAATTAAAATTGAAACTAAAAATAAATTTTGTGCCAGTCAGGAGGTAAAACTGGTGCCTCCATTTTCGGAAAAGGATGTTGACAACTATTTCCAGTGTTTTGAAAAGGTAGCAAAGAGTTGCCAGTGGCCAAAGGAACACTGGCCTCTGATGTTGCAAACTGTCCTCAAGGGTAAAGCTCAACAAGCCTATTCGGCTTTGTCTGCAGATGATTCCTCTGATTATGAGGTTGTCAAAAAGGTTATTTTGAGAGCTTATGAGTTGGTTCCAGAGGCTTACCGACAGAAATTCAGAGGTCTGAAGAAATCTGAAAATCAGACTTATGTTGAATTTGCTAATGAAAAGCAGGTTTGCTTTGAGCGCTGGTGTACTTCTATGGAGGTCAAGGATGATTTCAACTCACTAAAAGAGATGGTGTTAGTTGAAGAATTCAAGAACTGTGTTAAAGATGATGTTAAGACCTACCTTAATGAGAAGCAAGCACTGAATTTGCAATCAGCTGCCAAATTTGCAGATGAATATGTTCTCACACATAAGTCCAAATTTCAGTCTAGCAGTAATAATAGATGGTCCCAATTTCAGAAAAAGGGTTATGGTGATACCCAAGATTCCTCACCCAAAGACAAAGACAAATCTGGTGATGGTGCTCAGAAATCCAGTAACAGGTCTGATCAAAGTGTGAAAGCTGACAGTGACAAAAGTGGTCTAGTTTGCAGTTATTGCAAGAAATCTGGTCATGTTACAACTAACTGTTGGTTCCTTAAAGCTAAGAAAGAAAAAGAAAAGGATACCAAACCAAATGCCTTTGTGAAAACAAGGTTAGAAACCCCTGTAGTAGATAACCGATCTGCTAAATTGCCTGCCTCTTGTGGGGCTAAAAAGCCTAATACAGCTGACTTTGTGAGGGAGGAATTTCTTCCATTTGTGTCAGAGGGATTTGTGGCTCTGAATGAGCATACTACTCCTGTCCCCATATATATCCTAAGGGATACCGGAGCTTCTCAGTCACTTTTGTTGATGGACTCCTTGGAGTTACGTGATGAGACCGCTTCAGGGGATTTCATACTTGTACAAGGTATTGAAGGGAGGACTGTATCTGTACCCCTGCGCTCTATATTCTTGAAGTCAGATTTAGTTACAGGACAGGTAAAGGTGGGACTTATGTCAAGTCTACCTATAAAGGGTGTTTCTCTGTTGCTAGGCAATGACCTGGCTGGGGGCAAAGTAGTTCCCCCTGTACATCTTACTTCACAGCCGAGCACTGAAGATGGGGATGAGGACCCATCTCTGTATCCTTCTTGCGCAGTGACTCGTGCTATGGCCAAGAAGGCTAAAGAAGAAGATGATGTGGTGCCTTCCAGTACATTGAATAGTCAGGACTCAGGTGGTTCGCCTCATGACTCTGATTGGCCTACTATGGTTTCTCCGTTTGAGGACTTATCAGATACTTTTATCAGTTCTCTATTCAGCCAGCCGGATGGGTCTGGTGATTCTGATGTGTCTGGAGACTTGTCTCTGTCCAGAAAGCGGTTGATTGAGGAGCAAACTAATGATCCTGAAATTGGTGTACTAAAGAGGAGAGCCCTTCCTGAAAAAGAAATAGATGCAGTTCCAGTTGGGTATTATCTCAAGGATGGTGTGTTGATGCGGAAGTGGCGCCCTCCTGATATCCCTGCCAATGCAGATTGGGCAGTGGTCAGGCAAATTGTTGTTCCGAAGGTCTATAGGAATGAGATCTTAACAATGGCTCATAGTTTACCTTTAGGAGGTCATCTTGGTGTTAACAAGACTGTTGATAAGATCATGAAACACTTCTTTTGGCCTGGGCTTCGGAAAGACGTTTCCAACTTTTGCAAAACCTGTCATACTTGTCAGGTAGTTGGAAAACACCAGTTAGACCCACCTGTAGCTCCATTGCAGCCTATCCCAGCATTTGGGGAGCCATTCTCTAGGGTCATTGTTGATTGCGTTGGTCCATTACCCAAGACTAGATCTGGAAATCAGTACTTGTTGACAATCATGTGTGCATCTACCAGATTCCCCGAAGCCATACCTCTACGTAACATCAAGGCAACTGCAATCTCGAAGGCTTTGATAAAGTTCTTCACGTTGTTTGGTCTTCCCAGGGAAATTCAGTCCGACCAAGGTAGCAATTTCACTTCAGGATTGTTTCAGCAGGTTGTGTATGAACTAGGTGCAAAACAGATTCTTTCTAGTGCCTATCATCCAGAAAGTCAGGGTGCCTTAGAGCGGTTTCATTCCACTCTCAAGACAATGATGAGGACTTATTGTTATGACCATGAGAAAGACTGGGATGAAGGGGTTCATTTGCTGTTGTTTGCAGCTAGAGAAGCAGTGCAGGAGTCTACTGGATTCAGTCCATTTGAGCTAGTGTTTGGTCATGAAGTGAGAGGACCTTTGCTATTATTGAGTGAACAATGGCAAGAGGAAGAGCCGCAAATCAGTCTGTTAGACTATGTTAGCAAGTTCAAGGAAAGATTGCGTGCAGCTTGTGACCTTGCCAAAGAGAACTTGAAATCAAGTCAGGGAAAAATGAAAACTTGGTATGATCATAAGGCTAGAAGCCGTGAGTTTAAACCAGGAGACAAGGTCCTTGTGTTGTTTCCCTTGCAGTCCAATCCATTGCAGGCTAGATTTCATGGTCCATATGAAATTCTGACAAAACTCAATGATCTCAATTACATTGTGAAGACTCCAGATAGGAGAAAACCAAAACAATTGTGTCATATTAACATGCTAAAGCCTTATCATGACAGAAATGCTAGGGTTGCAGCTGTCACTTCAGATTCTCCAATTGTCGAAACGTGTGAAGATGAGGGGGAGTTTCAAGATGATGAACCAAGAATTAAAGCTGAAGTTCTTTCATGTAAATTGTCAAACACTGAAGTGTTGCAAAATCTTGATGTAAAACTCCAGCACTTAGAACCCTCACAGAGAGATCAGTTTGAAAGGTTGATCAAGAAAAATGAGGATTTGTTTCCTGATGTTCCAAAGAGAGTTACTATAGCCTCTCATGATGTAGATGTTGGTGATGCCAAACCAATAAAACAGCATCCATACCGGATGAATCCTGAAAAGAGAAAGATTGCTGAGAAAGAGGTTGAGTACATGTTAAAACATGATATTATCAGACCCTCCAACTCCGATTGGAGTTCACCCTGTGTGCTAGTTCCAAAACCTGATGGAAGTACTAGATTCTGTACAGATTATCGCAAAGTCAATGCTGTAACTAGAACTGATGTGTTTCCAATACCTAGGATTGATGATTGTATTGATAGTGTAGGGCAAGCAAAGTTTCTGACCAAGATTGATTTATTGAAGGGTTATTGGTGTGTGCCTTTAACTGAGAGGGCCAAGAGCATCTCTGCTTTTGCCACACCATCAGGATTGTACCAGTATGAAGTCCTACCCTTTGGCATGAAAAATGCCCCAGCCACGTTCCAAAGGATGATACAGTCTACAATCGCCGGATTGCCACACACGGGTGCGTACATCGATGACCTGATCACATGGAGTGACTCCTGGGAAGAACATCTAAAAGATGTTGAGACGTTGTTCCAGCGCCTGACCCAGGCTAACCTGACTGTTAACCTGAACAAGAGTGACTTTGGTTGTGCTACTGTCACCTATCTTGGCTACGTCATAGGCCAGGGTAAGGTGGCACCCATAAATGCTAAAGTCCAAGCCATCATGGACTTTCCAGTTCCTGACAACAAAAAAGCTTGGCGCCGCTTCCTTGGAATGATCGGGTACTACCGCAAGTTCTGCAAGAACTTTGCTGAGATTGCTCTCAGTCTAACTAACCAACTGAAGAAAGGCGTAAAGTTCACCTGGGATGATGCATGCCAGAGAGCCTTCGATCGCCTGAAGTCTCTGCTGTGTCACTTTACCATGCTCAAATCTCCTGACTTCAACAAACCGTTCTCCATCGCGGTCGATGCTAGCGACCAAGCTTGTGGATCTGTGCTCCTACAGAGAAGTGACTCTGATGACATTGAGCATCCCGTGGCATACTTCTCCAGGAAGTTCAATCGCCACCAAAGGAACTATTCCACAATAGAGAAGGAACTGTTGGCTCTGGTCCTTTCTTTACAACACTTTGAGGTTTATGTTTGTACAGGACAAAAGCCAATGATTGTGTACACTGACCACAATCCGTTAATGTTTTTGAGTAAGATGAAAAACAAGAATCGGAGATTGTTGAATTGGAGTTTGATTTTACAGGAGTTTGACTTGGAAATTAAGCATGTGAAGGGTACAGACAATGTAATTGCTGATTGCTTATCCCGTGTTTGAATGTGTATGATATGTATATATAGACAAGTGTTCACTTTACCATTTTGTATTGAAAAGAAAAATTTTGCCTTTATGAGTCAAAATTTTTCCCTTTTGGAATGGAGGTGTAATGTGAATATAGGCCACTAGATGGCAGTATTTACCTTTTTTTTGTTAAGCTCAGACTGGAGTCATGTTTAGACATGTCCTGAACATGTCTGGGGCAAGTTTCAGAAAGTTAAAAAAAAAGAGGTCTAAATGTGGGTGGGGTCTGAAAGAGAGTATATAAGGAAAAGAAGTGAGACAGTAAAGGAATAGGAGAAATTGCAAGAAGATGACCAGACCTGCCATTCTGTTCAAGACCTGTGACGTTTCTTTTGTGGATTTCTTTGCCTGTGTTTGAGCATTTTCTTCATCCAGGACATCACCAAGCCACCCCACCAAAAAGGGACTGTAATTATTTCTGTTTTTTTCTTATTTATCAATCTTGGTCTTTAGTTGTAGGTTGTTATTAGTCTTTGTCTTTGTTAAAAATTAAATGTGTTTTAGTTGTTAAAACTGTGTTTGTCATCCCTTGCTGTTGCTGTTGTGTTATAAATGTAATAACAAATTGGGGCCATAACAACGTCATGACCCATTTTGTTTAAATGTCGACCAACAGGTGATCGATCATCTTTGTTTTTAATAGCAAATTTATGTTCACAAATTCTTGTTTTAAGTTGACACTTGGTCTTACTAACATAAATAAGACTGCATGGACAAAGAAAGATATGAACGACAAAAGTTGATAAACATGAGATCCTACCACTCACCTTAAATGTTTTATTATTCACAGGATCAGTAAAACTATTTTCTGTAATCATATTACTACAAACAACGCAATTGTAACACAATAACGCCGATATTTTAAAAGGAAAACAAGGTTGCGATTTTCTATCACACTTAGCTCGGACAAGATAATCCTTTACATTCGAAGCCCTTTTATAACAAAAGTGAGCAGGATCACGAAAAGACTCACCAATCTGAGGATCAGTACTCAATATATGCCAATGACGATTTATTATAAGTTCAAATGTTTGGATATAGGACTGTAAGTGGAAACCAAAGTAGTTGACCCACAAGTATTAGAACGGGAAGTGGACCGAAAAAGATCCTCACGTTTCATACGCCGTTCTTAATCTAGACAATCAAATAATAAAATGTCATCATAGCCCTTACTACGAAATCACTGGCACAACTCTTCTGCCTGCCTCTCAAAAGATTCATCATCATTACAAATACGTTATACTCTTTACAATTGACTATATGGCAAACTGCATTTTAAAGAGGTAGGATGAGAACTACGAAAGTGTAAAAAAATTGTTCTCATCAGTCTCTTTCTGATAAATCTCAGTATGGATCGTTGTACCGGACGACTTTACCAAAACATCTAAAATAGATGTTAAATTTCTATCAAACGCCAAAATGAATTTAATAGATGGCAAACAACTATTCATGTAATCATGAAAGCGAATCAAGTCATCTTCCGTACCTGACCATATAAAAAAGATGTCGTCAATATACCTATACCAAACCTTGATATACTGAAAAAAGTTGTTAGAGTACACAAAATCTTTTTCAAATTTCTCCATGAAAAGATTAACATTATTAGGCGCAACAGGAGAGTGCATCGCTGTACCAGGAATTTGTAAATAGTATCTATTTTGAAACATAAGACTAGATGATGCGCTCTCTGTAGAGATGCTAACCCACGCCTCTTGTTGATCTTGACCTTTGACCTCAAAATGCAAATTTGGACAGGGTATCCTAGGATCATCTACCCCACAAAGTTTGGTCACCCTAGCTTCAGTGGTGGCCCAGCTGTCGAGCGGACAGACACACACACACACAGACAGACAGTGCTAAACTGTATACCCACTCCGCCTCGTCAGGCGTGGGCAATAATTTTCAATCAAGATTTCATATGTCAAAGACACTAAAAACCCAGTAGGTGGCTGTAAAACTGTACAAAACTGTAAATATTTGCATGACATGAATATTTTGAGGTGGAGCAAAATGCAGATTTCCTTTGCTTGCGCCGTTCGCACACGCTATTCACGTCGCGCAGTGTCTCCCACGTTCTTTGCATTGCCCAGTGTAAACTAGTGTCTTTAAGTGTGTTTTGACTTTTAATGTAATCTGTCCATGCAAAAAATTTGTTTCGCATTCAGTGGAAACTGTGCATAAGGCAGGCAATTTAAGCCTCTATCCTACTCTGACTGCTCTACTACAATGACTGATTGCTGCTGCGCTGCATTACTTTCTGCTGCTACTAGTAATATTGCTTGCTGCTGCGTCACTCTTGCCTGCAGCTACTTAACATCCCACCTCCACCCCCACAAAGGGTGAAAGGATATTGTGATCATCCCTGCTCTCCACGCCTCAAACTCAGCAGGCCGTAGGGTGTGTCAGCCCGTAATCACCAAACTATCATTGTATCTTTTGATTTCTGACAGCAAGACATTTAAATGTGACTTGGTTATTAGTACTGATGTTTTTTTTTGTTTTTTTTTTACTTTTTGCAGAACTAAAGTAATTAGTAATTATGTTAGTAGTAATTATGTTGACGAGCGCAAGAGGAAAGGGGGTTTCGTTATCTTTAAAACAATTATTTTTGCCTTGCAAATTGATCAAAATAACTGTGTTGTTAACTGTCAAACTATGCTGGCTCTGCTGTAAACAAATTTTTCTTTTTTTTTTTTCAATTTTGATAAGTAATATAAAGTGCATTATTCCAGCTTAATAGCTAGTTGTCACCAAATGTATAATTTTGGCACAATAAATGTCTGATAAAACCACTAATTCATAGCAGAAGAAAAAGCTGTTTTCAGTGAACTAGAGTTTATGTAAATTGTAATATGCCTTTTCAGCATCCATTCATTCCTAATTACTGCATGCCGAGCACAAAAATATCATTTCAATCAATTGCGCATGATTGAAATCCCTTACATTGCATGAGAGATTGTAGATATGGATTTTAAATTTTTGTCAGTGAAAAGGTGTCTCAGGAACTAATTTGATGACTTTGAATATGCATTTAGAGCAATCATACTGACACAGTCGAGCACTAGATAGCACAATCAAATTAAGAGGTTCCTGCTTTCATATCCTGCCCAGGGGCTCTCTTTGTTCAGTTTGCATGTTCTTCGCCTGTTATCAAGGTTATTCTTTCGCAGTCCGAACACATGCATTCATTATAGACTCTAAATTGCCCATAGATGTGTATTATTTGTGTCCTGCGTTGGATTGGCAAACTGTCGCGTATTCCTGCCGACTGGATACAGGGATAGGCTCCAGCTGTCTGCGACCCCAGCCAGGATAAATAGTAGATGGATGTATTTTAGCAGGAACAATTTGTTTCTAACATGGTAACTAAGAACTATTGTTGTAAAATTGAAGTGTTTATCTGCCATTTCCTTTTCATAAACTCATCATAAAAGCAATATGTCAAATACATATGCAGCTCTTCCATAAACGTATTTCAAGCATTATTCCGTTGAACACTAACAAGGTTCTCAAAAATCACAGGGCCTCATGTGGTAGTTGAAGCAGATCATGTGATCAGATTCATTTACAATGCAAAGCAAGGCTGGAGAGCTCACAGAAATCATTGAGCTCAAGGTAGGTGTTTTTTTCTTTTGATATCTGCTCTTAAATTAATCACTGAATTATTGAGATTTAATTTGAAAATTGCTTTCTGTGACTGTGTTTGTATATTAGCTTTACTCTGTGTATTTTAATAAATTTTCACAGATTATATCTCTGTGACATATTTTCTTATTTATGCTGACAGATCTAATGTGAAACCAAGTCTAGATAGGAAAGAGTGATGCACAGGGACTCACAGTTGAGTAAAGTTAACGTGGCGTAGGAAAGTCATTAAACTGCTTTGCTGGTGTGAATCCAGATCTAATATATACCTTCAGAGTTAATGAGACACCAGAGGTATTAATTTGCTGAGGTGGAAATATTAGAAAACAAAATAAGTTCACTGATGGCTTAAGACATTAAACAGAGCTAATGTACTTTTCTTGGTTTCAAATTGGTATATATGCCAACCAAGTGGCCCACTGTAATGAAAATAAATAAATCTTATTAAAAAATAAAAAAGTATTTGCCCCCTTCCTGATTTCTTATTTTTTTGCATATTTGTCACACTTAAATGTTTCAGATCATCAAACAAATTCAAATATTAGACAAAGACATCACTAGTAAATAAAAAATTCAGTTTTTAAATGATGGAACGGAAAAAAGCTATTCAAACCTACCTGTCCATATTTGAAAAAAATAATTTCCCCCCTTGTTTAATCATAAATTAACTGTGATTAACCACAATTTTTTAGTTCAATTTCAGTAGCCACACCCAGGCCTGATTACTGCCAGACCTGTTGAATCAGGAAATCACTTAAGTAGAACCTGTCAGACAAAGTGAAATAGGCTGAAAGATCTCAAAAAGCAACACATCATACATAACTAAAAAAATTCAAGAACAGATAAGTCATTGACATCTATAAGTCTGGAAATGGTTACAAAGCCATTTCTAAGTCTGTGGGGATCCAGTGAACCACTGTGAGAGCCATTATCCACAAATTGAGAAAACTTGAAACAGTGGTGAACCTCCCCAGGGGTTGCCGGCCTACCAAAATTACTCCAAGAGTGCATCGACGATGCATCTAGGAGGTCACAAAAGAACCCAGACCAACATCTAAAGAACTGCAGGCCTCACTTGCCTCAGTTAAAGTCAATGTTCATGATTCAACAATCAGATAGAGACTGGGCAAAAATGGTATCCATAGGAGAGTTCCATGGCAAAAACCACCGCTGACCAAAAAGAACACAAAGGCTCGTCTCACATTTGCCAAAAAACCTCTTGCCTCCCATGTTTTCCAACAAAGACCCCCAAGACTTTTGGGAAAATATACTGTGGGGACAAGACAAAAGTTGAACTTTTTGGAAGGTGTGCATCCCATTACATCTGGCATAAAACTAACTCAGCACTTCATAAAAAGAACATCATTCCAACAGTCAAATATGGTGGTGGCAGTGTGATGGTTTGGAGCTGCTTTGCTGCTTTAGGACCTGGACGACTTGCTGTAATTGATGGAACAATGGATTCTGCTCACTACCAGAAAATCCTGAAGGAGAATTTCTGACCATCAGTTTGTCACCTCGAGCTCAAGTTGGGTTATGCGGCAAGACAATTATCCAAAACACACCAGCAAGTCCACTTCTGAATTGCTAAACAAACACAAAATGAAGGTTTTGGAATGGCCTAGTCAAAGACGGTTCTTAAATCCGATTGAGATGCTATGGCATGACCTTAAACAGGCCGTTTATGGTTGAAAACCCTCCAATGTGGCCAAATAAAAAAATTCTGCAAAGAGGGGTGTGCCAAAATTCCTCCACAGTGATGATAAAGACTCATTTCCAATTATAGCCAATGCTTCATTGCTGCTGCTGTTGTCGCAGAGGGTGGCACAACCAGTTGTTTGGCTTAGGGGGCAATTACTTTTTCACATAGGGCCAGGTAGGTTTGGATAGCTTTTTCCCTCAATAAATGAAATCATCATTTAAAAATTGCATTTTGTATTTACTCAGATTTTCTTTGCCTAGTATTAAAATTTATTTGATGATCTGAAACATTTAAGAGTGACAAATATGCAAAAAAAAAGAAATCAGGAAGGGAGCAAATATTAAATACTTTTTCCCATACTACATGTATGTGTATATATACGTACAGTACCAGTCAAAAGTTTGGACACACTTTGCTAATATCACAGCGCTCTGTTTTTAAAGAAATTTAAATGGCTTAACTTATTATCTCAGATTGAATCTGCTAAGAGGCAAACAGTGAGAAGTTAAAAGAGAATAATGTTATGGTATGAATAGTGTCCAAAATTTTAGAATTCTCAAAGAAGCCGTATTTTTGCAAAGTAAGCAGACAAGCTCTTTCCATTTTCCAAAAGCCAAATTAAAGACAAACTCTTTTGGAACTTATTGGGCAAAAAAGTCAGTGAAAAGCAAACCGCAAGTGCAGCGCATCTTTGGGAACTTAGACGGTCGCTCAGCCGCAAACTCATTGTAGCCATATAACTGCTTTTGTAAAAAAAAAAAAAACAGTGAGTATGATTTGTAAATATGACAGAAAATGCTGGTTAGTTTGATGGATTTAAGAATTGGATCTTTTTTCCCCCAAAATAAACGATACCTATTTCTTTATTTAGCATGTCTTGTAAGAAAGCATGTCTTGTGGGTACGTCCATACGTTTGACCGGTACTGTATTTATATAGATGAACAACACATGTTCATTTCAATATGTGCCTCACATTTTCTGAGCGGAACATGTTGGTACTGCAGGTAAGCATCCTCTTCATATACAGCCATACTGTTGTAGCGCGAGCAAAAAGCAGTTTTCCACTGTGTTGTTGAAAGATGCATGGGTGTCCCTGGAAAATAATTTTTTCATATGTTGCCCCTAAATCTTAGAGTACTTTCAGAATTAATGTTTCCGTCACTGAAGTGGAAGTTACTATTACCTTAAGCACTGGCACCAGCCCATTCCCTGACGGACTATGGCTTTCGGACATAGTCCGAAAGTCCTTGCTGGTAATAGTCTGGATGGTCCTTTTCTTCTTTGATCCGGAGCGTTTGGCGTCCTTTTTTCCCATGTTTATGCAAAGACATGATCTTTGTACACTTTCTCGGTGTCACGTCCATTTCGTATGGCGTCTCATTTACAAATAACTAACCAGGGAAATATAAGACCACAAATAACCAAGAAATATGCGCTGTAATATCCACTGATGTAACTAGAGAAACCCCAGGGTGAAAACCTCCGCCAAGGCAGCACAGTCCAAGTGTGTAGGAGCAAGGTGGGAGTGGGAGCAAGGTTCAGTTATCGCATGTCTTAAGATTTCAAGATGGCTGCTGTGGTGGCCATATTGTTTGACTGATCACAGTCAAAATCAATAAGGCCCATCCCTGATGTAATAGCAACCCACCCACAAAATTTCAAAGATATCCGATCATTACTTTTTCAGTTATCTTGTTCACAAACAAACAGACAAACGGCACCAATCACATAACCTCCTGTCAACTTTCATTGGCGCAGGTAACAACTGCACATGCAAAATTGTGGCGTCATCCACCCCACAAATGTTATTAAATTTCTCATACAGTATAACTTTATTCCGCCCTGTAAAAAAAAACAAAAAAACAAAAATAAAGACAAAATAATTTTTTTTTCTTAAGAACATGAATAGGGATAAAAGACTTTAAAATGTTCAGCTTGTTTCAATTAATTTGCATGAGGGTACATCTTTCTATGTGCATTTTCCACACTGCTCCAGCTTTATCTGAGTTGGGTTTGCACATTTCTTGGGCAGCTTATTTTCAAAATATTGATTGATGCAGTATGTAATTATAACATTCCCATTTTAAAGAAATTGGTTCATAAACAAGTGATGAGCCATTGTTGGCACTCAACAATGTTTAATTTGGCAGTTGAAATTTTCCAACAAACTCTGCGCTGTGCGAGTGAACTATTTATAAATGTGTGTAGGAAGAAGGATCTCATAGCTTAGGGGACAAAAACAAATATTGTCATGCAATGCTGATTCCATTGATTTATGTACAAAAATATCAGTCCTGTAAACCCATTTTATGAGACAAAAACACTGGTATTGCAAAGAACCTAGTCAACAGATATTATAGCCAAACTTCCAAAGTGTCAGGAGTTGGGAATGAAATGGCTTTAAACAAGATTTGAATTTCTGGATTGAGCAACGAGTGTTTTAAATATGCTTATCACTAGAAGACACACAGTTGTGAATAAGCAGCCTCAGGTGATCCTTGGCTATCTCACATAATTGAATAGTTAGCATTAACAATGTCAGTGATGAGCCGAAATGGAGAAGACAGATTCTTTGATCTTTGACGGTTATTTTTCGTCATTGACATATCTCTGTCTCAGGCTTAGAAATGGTGAGGGCTCTATTTGCAGGTTTGTTGCTGTTAATATATCCATTAACCCGTTAACTGCCTGGTCAAGCATTCGGATGTGCACAACCTGAGCCACTGTGTCTAATTGAAAGATGTGGTGAACTTGACTGATTGGATTTTTTTAGCATAACAAACATCACCCGAGTGCTAGAGATAGCTCAGTCAAGTTGAGTTAAGTTCAAAGCATCTTTCAGTTAGACACAGTGACTCAAAATGTGCAATACCAACAGGTTTAGCAGCAGTTAAAGGTTTAATGCAAGGTGAGTATCAGAGTTGCAATCCATTGAATGTGCAAACAAGACTAGGTCGAATGGCTTAAAATGACTTATAAAAAGCTTGGTACCACCTGAATTCCCCTCATATTTCAACAGTTTGAAAAAAAAAAAGTTAATTACCAGATTTGTTATGGAAACATCATGGTAGTTGGCAACCACTCTGAACAAATACCTAAGATCATTGTACGCCCGTACAAACAAATGGCAGGATACTACTGATCAGCGGTTGTTACACCGCCACCCCATCCTCCGCCTATGAAATTTCATCCTAAAGGCCCATTCACACCGGGGCGGAGCGGAAAAGCGGCACGGCTTTGTGGAATATTGCATTCTTGTGTTCCAATTCCACACAGCGGAAAAACAAATTTGCAAATTACCTATAAGTTAACCAAAATGAACCATGATAGCAGCAGCAGCGATGATGACATTGTGTGTATCTGAACGGTAACGTTAGCCTTACGGTCTACTTTTGCACTGATGTAGCCACAGTGAACGTTTTCCTTATTGATGTCTGGACCTGGGGTTGTTTCAATAAACGTAACTTGTCCAACCCAGATGAAGCTGTGTCATAATTTACACCTCAGCGACACACAGCTTCATGATTTGGTGCACAAATATTCAAAATATGAAAACGTTAATCAGAAGCAGAGAAAAAAAACGACAATGATTAGCTAGATCTCTAACTACTATGATAAAGTAAACTAACTGCGCACATAGCTATAAGATGTCACATTTCAGTGTTAGCTGAAGCTACGAGTAGCAATCATGTTGTAACATTAAAATGCTGTTCATTCTACAGAAGACAGTAAAGCATCCATCGCTACGACAGCTCATTTTAGACTAAGCTAAGTCAAAAACGGGCGGTAAACAGCTCCACTCCCGGTCCCGGCCTCACGGGGGCATCACAAATATGCTCATTTATAGCAACCCCTGATAACCATGCCGAGACCGCTCTGGGGGCAATACCGGTCTTCACATACCCTGAATAAACATAACGTTACAGCTTACAATTTTCGGGGGGAAAAAATGCATAGCTTATCAAACCAAGATGGGTGTTGGAAACAAGATGAACCAAGAGGAATAATGGGTACACTTCAGAAAATTAATTAGGGAAGCGGGTGGTCCAGGGCAGGCATTGAGTAAATAGGAGGATAAGAAGGTAGATAGGAGTTGAAGTTCTGGAACATTAATCTTACCCAGAATGCACATCATGGCTGGTAACAGCGCATATTTTTACATATGCTACGATCGTGTCACAGTTTGTGCCATTTATGCGAGGCATGAAAAACATGCTCTGCTGGGGTGGTGAGGTGACAATTAAGGAGGTAAAGCCTGGGTTTGACAAATCTGCTACATTAGCATTTACATGTGATATATGGGCATGAAATGTGATGTAATACATCAGTCTCACATCGGCTCAGCCCTGGGGTGATAATAAAAATACTGCAGAAAGGCAGTTTTACAAGAGCTTTTTTGACAAGAGCACAGTGGGACAAACTGTCAATTCATTGCATGAAGAATGAAAAATGATTTATTACTGTTTTGGAAGGCTTATTTACATCTCAAGGCATTTCCGAATAGAAGTGGTGACCGTGAGTCCAAACCCTTGCTGTTGCAATAAGATCTTTGTTTGCCTGACTAATTTTTATATAAACTAGGATTTGTAGTGAGCTCTAAAATTCCTGAGACAAAAAAATATTTGGGTCTGTTTTCCAGATTGTTTTTTTTTTTTTTTTTTTTCAAATAAATTACATTGGGTTTAACTGGGCGGTTTCACTGTTTCTTTAAGGGTATTTTGGTTTCCCAATGTGAACATTACGACACTTCTTGTAAAGACAAATACAAATTCCAGGGTCTCATTACAGCCTCTACACATAGATAGTCAGTATTTCCCATATGGAGTCTTATTGAAATCCATGTGATGGTCTTAAAACTTTTATTTTTACTCATTTTCAGAGCTTCTGTTAGTAGCTTCACACTTGATTCACTTCTTGCACATCCAATTATATTAAAGCCCCAATATCATTTTGCATCTCTCATTTTGTTAGAAAAAGGGACGACTTTTCTCTGGTTGCGCATGTGGAAAAAAGTAAAGAAAAAATGGAAAATGATCTTATTTAAAATGGATACACTTCCATGATTTTCCAATACATAATCAATTGTTTTATTTTCATCATTATTTTAGTGTGTATGAAGCCTGTGGTTAGTTGGCTCACTTGTGAGCTTGTTTTTTGATGAGATCAGGCATTTTCCGGGCAGTATGACCATCAACTGGGTTACAGTTGTACTGCCCAAAAATGCCCAAACTCATTTAAGTTGCTTGTTTTAGTTTGTTGTTTGATATTTTGAGGACAAGACATACAATAATTTGATTCATAATTGCACTTGCTAATATGTGATGATACTGGGAAACCAAGGGTACTTTATTCTGTCAAAATATTTATCAGGCAAATAGACAGTTAATACAGTTTTATTAGAGTCATGGTCTTGGACTAATAGCCAACAAAATCTACATAGGTCATCTATTTGTTAAGCAAATGACATCCCAGCATGCTAAGGGTCATGTTCTGAATAAAAATGTGGGACAGACTGCCTACATTACAGTTTATAAGGGCATCACAAGAGACTACAGTGACTTTGAAAGGAGACATAACAGTTTTCAGAACATCACGGACTACTTCCTGGTGTTTCACTAGAGACTGTCTAATATAATGAACAAGTGTAACTCAGAGGTACAGATAACTGCAAAAGATAATGCTGGTCAAAGTTGCACATTATGGTTTGAAGTGAGGGATAAAACTGCTGTATGACTGTCAATCATGAACAGGGGTGAAAATAACCATCAGCAACTTCTAATGGACATTTTCCTATGTTTCTATCCATACTTCTAAAGTAAACAGTTTACTATTTTTAAACTTTATTTTTCAGAAACTTATTTAGCTCCCACAAAACTTAAAAATATTAAAAAATATTTGTATTTTTTATTTAATTCAAAACCCCACAAGGGGCAACATCTGTGAGTTGTGTGTGGATTTAGATAACTTTAATATCCTCTCATAGTCATTTGTCATTCTCAGAAGCAGTTCATAGGTTGCCCAAAGACAATGTAATGCCGCTCATGAGTACAGTAAATGTATTTATCATAAATGTCGAAGCTATGAGTGCCACTGGCATAAAAGTCAATTGCACACACTCAGAAGTGCCTTTTTGTGGAATCATATGCCCAGAATCACATTCAACACTTAGCCAGCTGTAATTGTTCACAATTCCCATAATGGAGTTTATGCACTTATTGAAACAAGTGGATGACATTTGAATTGAATGGAAATGACTGGAATAAATAATTCCACTGAGCTGTCTCAGTCTTGGGCCTACTGAATACTAAGCACACGACACTCGACAAAATGCATGGTGTATAATATTTTCAATACACAAATTCACAATATCATATCTGTAGATGAAATTTCATGGTGTCTCCTTGCCTGAGTACCTGTAATGTGTTAGCAACAGGTAATCTGATTACACTTATAAATGTGGTAATAAATTAATCTTGCTCTGATTATCATGTAATTAATTGGTCCAAGTCCAACTTTATGGATGCGGTTGAAAGTCGCAACGTTTTTGGCAGCTGACATTAGCATCACCCATTTGCATTAACCGCAGCAACAGAGATGAGCATGAGTGGTCAATCCAAACTAGGGAGAAAGGGTTGGGGAAATATTTTTGTAGAATGTATGCGCGACTTTATCATAGATACTCACTGAACTGAGAGGATACTGTACTGAAAAAAGAAAACCTTGGGTAAACGTAAAAAAATTGAAGTAATCAATCGCACCTAATTTTGAGCATTGTCTCAATGTAAATAATGAATTCATTCATTATACTCAAATAAAAAATAAAAAAAATCAGTTGAGCCATAGCCATAAACTAGAGGGTTTAGTTTAAATGAGTAAATTTATAATTTTCAGCTCATGTAATGACAAAAAAACACATTCAATGAACAACAGCACTGTTTTACTTTTTTCAGTGATTGCTGAAATTACTAATTATATGAAACTCTCAGGAAAGTACAGGCACAATCTATATTTGTATGAACACTGTCAGCTTTGAAGGTCTATGATTTTTTTTTTTGTGCAAATATGCGTGGTTATGCATACAGGTCAGCCTCTATCACTATTATGAAATATAAGGACCCAAAATTGTGCCCAAAGTGAATGGACGTATGCCTCATGTAAAAATACTGTATATAAATCAACATTTTACAGTGACTAAGAATAAATAGCCTATTTACTTTTTAAGTGATGAACTAAAACGTAGTGAAAATGCAAACATTAAATAAAGAATATTCATGAATCACAACAAAGAGACACTACAGGACCTGGATAAAGGAGATTATGGTGAGATTGTTAAAGTCTCATGGTGTTATAAAAGGATGCATTTGCCATTTTGGTTCCCATGGAAAGGATGAATGTGTCACACCAAGATCTTGGCAAGTTGAGTTGGAGAGGTTCATTGCACAGCTATGTGTAACGCCGTCATATTGAATTACTGAGCCGAAAATGGGGATAAATGTTTTTCAAGGCCAGGTGGGTGCTATGTCTTCTATTTTCTGAAGAGCCTTTTTTTAGCTTCAATGTGAAACAGTGTGTGCTAACACACAAATGTCATCTTCATCAATCTTATGGATGAAACTGTGCGACCATGGTGATCAGTGTTTAATTGTTAATTAGTATGATAATAGATTCATTTTGGGATTGCAAAAAAAAGAAAATTGCTTTTCATTAAAGCTGCAACGTGCTAGGTTAAATTGATGAGAAAGCAGGTTGAGGAAGGATATAAATAGAAAATATCTAGAGAGGAAGGCCCTGAGCTCGTGTTGATGGAACGTGAGGTGTTACTTCAGGACTGGAGTCAGAAAATGAAGCATTTTCTATTTGTGGAAAGCACTAAGTCATAAAGACTGATAGCCTGAGACATGGCCATCACTTTAACTGCTGGACCAACAGAATTTATTTTTTCAGTATGAGCCAAAAGTAAACTGCCCCCTAATATCTATATAAAGGGTTATGTATTTGTTGTTAACCCTTTATGGCTTTACATTATTTCATGGCTTACATTGTGTCATCCATCAAAATATGAAGGCATCAAATCATACACAGTTAACTCAGATAATCGCATATACTGTACATGTCTTCTCAGCATAACATACAATTTGTTGTGAGGCAAATGCTCGGCACAACTGTGCTGCCCAATACATAAAGGATTTGCAGACACTGCTGGTAATATGTAATTAAAAAGTTCTGTGTGTTTGAGTATGAAAACTTCCCAGAGTGGAGAAAAACAGAGAGACAGGCATGTATACTGTGCAATTGAGACTTCCATTAACATGCTGAAGAGCTGACTAAAGGCAAAATTCCCCGGAACAAGCAAGAACTAAAGACAGCTTCCTCGGGCCTGGCAGAGCATCACCAGGGAAGATGCAATTGGTAATGTCTATGCGTCAGAGATGTCAAGCAAAATGCAAAGGATTACGACCAAATGGTAAAATGATTGCTGCAGTCTACATGATGTCAAACAGTCCCAATATTTTTTCATGTCCTTAAAAATGGGGGGTGAAAGAGGGCTTTGTAAAAAGCTGTCCCAATGTAATTGAAAACTGCCGGAAGTAAATCTGACTCTGTGCACTTCTACCATTTTGCAGCTGTATCCTTTAAAACTCTCAGTGCTTGAGCACTGAACCATTTCATCTCATTTTGTGACCAATTATTTTTATTTTTTACATGCAGAAAACACTGGAAGAAGACACACAAAAAAAAAACAACCCATTCTACCACCCATCGCCCTCTCACCCAGAAACTAAAATTACATTGAACATACAATTTTATACACTTGCAAATACACATATAAAACACACATACCAAAATGTACATACAAGAAGATACACTGATGTACACTAAAAAGAGTTAAAAAAATAAATAAAAATAACCTGAATAAAGAGCATTGAATAAATCAATAAATCAAAAAAGGAGTAAATAATAATAACAATAATGATAGAGGTGTCAACAGATGCTAATTGATTTCTTAACTTTATCAAAAGCGGCACTCCACCTCTCCAAAGTCCATGCCCTTGAGTTATGTAAGCGAGCTGTGGAAAGCTCCATGGAGATGATGTTGAGTACAGTCACAGCCCATACACACCTACACATTGAATGAGGAGGATTCCAGCCTGGATTGTCATTTTGCATTGTATCCCCATAACCACAATGGCTTCCACCAGGCACTCCAGTTTCCACAGTACAGAAGTATGTTAGTAAGGTTGTTAAGAGAGTTTTTCAATGTTGTGAGCGTGTGATTGGATGATATACCTGTGATGGAGAGGTTCCTGCCTCTAACGCACTGATGAATGATGGGAGAAGCTAGACAGCGCCCCCTGTGAGGAAGAGGTGGGTTCAAGAGTGGAATCTTCATTGTAGGCTTGGGTGTACACACTAAATATTTCACAGAATACTACATTGGCAATAAAGTGAAGATGACGTGCTAATAGTTTAGTCTTTTGAGTTTTTTTGTTTTACCAATTTTAGTTAATATCCACAGGGAAAACATAATGACAGCGCTGACATTTATACACAAACTTTGTTATTTACAGCAAGCTAAGCTTTTTGCACATTATCCATTTAAAAGATCACAAGGAATAAACAGGCAAGGATCTTTAACACTCCAGTGGTTTTAGCAAAGGGCAGAGGAAACAATTTACTGAAAGGGCAGTTGAGGTCTTCAAAACATGCACAGGGTAGAATTTAATACACCTATCATGCCTCCAGTCTTTCGATATGCAGCAACTAGCACAGTGTTGCACCGAGGCATCAATACGGTGGTGGTACAGGGTTGCTTTAGGATGTTTCTGGAACTCACACTAGCCCTCAGTATTTTCCATATATTTTATTTCTATTTTATTTTCGAACAGGATTTTCAGAGGTAGTAAAGCTTAATGTTAAATCATTTTCATTGGGCCCAAAGTCCCGAGTGGTTCCCTTGAATAACAGGCCACATGTAGAACAGGTGTTGTCAAGTTTTCATCGTAGGTTTGTCTTGACATGCAAAACAAGAGAAAATTTGATTGAATGCAGGCAATTGTTTTCTGCCAAGATCGTGCAGCCTTTTCTATATGATGTATTCGCCAGTTGTGCGCAAACAAAGCATGTTCTGAATTCAGCCGAGAGGGTGGGAGGGGGTAGATTCTACATTAGATGAACCAACCATTGAAATGCCATTACACTGACAGAGATGTGCATGGTGAGTTATGCAAATAGCTTGAGTGATTAAGGCCTAAATGCATCATCCATCACCGGGGAGCGACACAGAGCATTGAAACATAAGAATATATGATGATGGGCGCACGCCATTCAGCCTGTCCCGAATCATCATTCGCCGGGGGAGAAACAGGAAGCTCTTCTATTGCAGGAAAGAAAAAAAGACATTGAAATACTGAAAACAAGATTTTTCATTCTTAGCACCCATGAGTTTTTCCTCCTGAAACCCTTTCAGTACTAACGGGACATATAGTATATTTCTTAATATCCCTGCAGAAACCCTGGCATTTGGGCCAATTCAGTATTATAGTCACAAAAATGACATGAATAGCCAATGGAAAACTCTGATTTGTATCATTGTAGTCAGTATTGAAAAGGTTAGACTACATGCTCCTCAAACTAGTTGCCAACATCAGGGCTTTTCAAAATAAGGGATGAATGTGATACAACAGGAAACTGTAAAGCTTGCATCAGGTTGCAACATTCAGTGCTGAATTATGAATGTTACAAAATTGCCGTCAACTTGGAGAGACAGTTTTATTTGATGAATGAATGCAGTGCAAACCCATACAGAAAAAAAATCACCATATTCCATCTCACGTTGTGCTTAAACAGCACAAATCACGCGTGAAATGGAAGGTACAATGAACACACAGCTTTCTTTTATAGGACACTGATTCTTACTGATGCCTGTTATGAATTATGCAGACAATATGTACGTCGATCTGCCTGCTTTATATCCTGCTATAGTATGCACACCTTAATGGGATGATACCTATTGCAACAGTCCTGAGAATCTGCAGAATAGGACTTCCTGCTCCACAAATATTTATGAAAAGAGTGGACGACAGAGACCGAAGGCTGGCATAAATATTACAACTCAGGGACAGCGCTGGCCCGGTTTATTTATGCGTTCGAAACAAGATGAGAAATGGACAGGGTCTTGGATTAGATAGCACCATACATTTCAACATAAGCCATCTTAAAATATAAATTACTTGTGTTTATGATGCAAATAGTGCACAGCATTGCCCCTAAACATTCAAAAAGCATTTTTCTTTTCATGAATTGTGCATGTCAGTGGGGCTCCATCTGGAGTATTTAAATGTAAGGCCTAAGAGCAGAGAGGAAGGAGCCTGAGACCTTTTCTAGCATAGAGGAGGAAAAAATAACAAAGGGAGGAAAACCAGCGCAGGGGGAAAAAAAAAACAGTAAGTAAACAGCGACTTAGAACTAAAACACAACACACTTGGAACCAGACCGTTACCTGTCACATTGCTGCAAAAATATAGAGCAGGTTATATAAAAGAGGAAAAGCTAACAGAACTCTCTAACAGAGAAACAGATGGATATACTGAGACTGAGCAAAGAACCAGCACTTGAAGTGCAACTCTTTCAATGTCCACGTCCCCCTAAATGGTAGAAAAATGTAATTGAGGACAAGGCCGCATTCCTTATTGGGTTTCCACTATATTCCTGCTTTTGAACTGCTGTTCAGTGTCATTGAGTTTTTTTTTTCAGCACCAGGGACACCAGCCTCAAGTGCGGCCAGCGCTGCAGCTGAGCCGGTTTCAGCACCACGGACAGCAGCCAAAGGAGCGGGCAGATGTGAGGTTGAGATACTGCATAAGGCAGTGATCTTCAACGTCGTTCCTGGGGACCCACTGTGTATTTGTTCCAACCACAATTGTAATCGCAAGATTTTAACAAGCTGTTAATGTCTTAATTAGGTTTTTTCACGTTAAGAGTCATTAATTACTCTCTTTAGCCAGATGTTACATAGAAATATCCATGCGTGCTATGAAGAATAAAATATCCTTGAAGATAGTGGTTTTATTTCTATACTGCAAGAAATTTCAAGCATTATAACATTTCAAACAGGTCAAATTGGACACAGAGGAAATCAGTAAACCCCAAATTGGGCTGCTGTACTCAACTGTTTCAGGTTATCTAAAAAAAACTTCAGGTGAACTTAATTAGACTGACATGACACAAAACTGGTTTGACTCTTAACCATTTGCATGTCGGACAAATTTGTCATGATGTGCCAATTAGCTTTCACCGACTAGGAGCCAACCACGTCTTTAAAAGGGACCTATTTTGCTACATTTCCAAGGTTATATTTTGATCTTGGACTCCCCTAGAGTACTCCTGATCGTTCAAAGTCCAAAAAAGGGTCACTATTTAGCTCATACTGCCATCCTCAAAAAACCCCATTTGTAGTCCATAGTAGTCTCTGCCTGAAACGCATCATTGGGGTGGCTCTTCCGCTATGGCCCCCACTCCCCGTATTCCCAGTTTCTTCTTACTGGCCAGCTCTGTAGAAGGTGGATCTAGGCGGGATGAGGCAGCAGAATTCAGTTTTCTGGGACCGCCTCCCCAGAGTTCAAGTTAGACGCGTCTGCCATCTGAGAAGGAATCGACTGGCAAATTCTAGAGATGCACCGAATTTTCAGACATAGAAAATTTTCATCCAAAAATGGCAAAAGAATGCATTTTCAGTTTTCGCCGAAAGACTTTTAACACCGAAACAATACAGCCGAAACAGGATGTTGTGATGACGCAAGCTAAAATCGCGACCATTTTCGTAAAAATTCCGCTTTTTTAAAAATTCCGCTCTATTTTCGTAAAATAGGGGCAGCATAATAACTTTCTCAAGGGGAATTAGGGGAACACCGTTGCTTCTAATTTCGCTATGAGCAGGGTCTCAGGCAAAGAAACGCATCTCATAAATGCAGCAGCTTCGACGATCAAACGCAACCTTGTTGCTAGCCACCCGTAACACTTTAGCTACACTTACATTATATGATGTTATATCATTACTTACAGCTCATGACTCCGAGCACTTGAGCGATGCAGCTGCTTCGGGTTTGAGAACCAGCTGAAATGCTTATCCTGTGTCAAATTATCAAGCTATCTTTGGTGAAATGCTGAGCACAAACAGCGAACATTCTCTTTGGCCGTGGCTGTATGCTGCCAGCAAACAAAAAAGCAACCCACTGATTTCTGGTGGCATCCTCTTTCGGAAGAGAAATAGGTGCTTTTCTTTGTGTCCAAAAGTAAACGGACAAGCAGCTTTGTGAGAGATACTGACAAAACTGCACCTCAAATGCTCTCCGGTTCTTTTTTTGGATTTCCAAAAGTGTAGACGCTACTAAGGCATAGTATGATCTGTCGTTGTTAGTGCCTGCTAGAATAGTTTTTGGTATGGGCAAGTCCAGCGCCGTAATGGGCTCTGGCTAGGTCTGTATTAATTAGACGGCACAACCTGACATCAGGTTTTGCCCAGATCTCGTGAAGATCTCAGGAGGAACTGTTCAGAGAGGAAATCACTTTCACAAAATCACACTCTTGGATTATGGCAAAACCCCTGTATCTTATGTTTTGAAACTTTTCAGCGGTTCAGAGTATCGACATCCAACATTATAACAATACCTATATGTATTTGAAGAAGGATCAGCATAAAAGGCCCCCTTTAATTTGATTGGATACCTTTTTTTCTCTCATATTATGCTGTTATTCCCAATGCATCACAATGTGGGTATGGCATTTTGTTTTATTCTTGATGGCAAACATAGCTCTTTCTGTTATCTTGTGAGTTAAGAGGGCAAATAATTGCTCCAAACATTAAATACATTTAAGACAAATCAACAGCTAATTAAAATCCAGTGATTGCAACTGTGGTTGGAAGAAAAGCAAGCATACACAGTGGGTCCCCAGGAACAACGTTCAAGACCACTGGCATAAGGTATTGCTTGTGTTTGGATGTTTAGGTGGCTACAACTCATTATTTTTAAATTAAAATTTTTTTTTTTCAATTTAGCAACTCCAATCCCACCCAAATCTGGAATGCCCAATTAGCGAATAATGTACACAACCTTGCTCATATGCCACCCCATATTGCCATCTTGGGAGAGCGAGACAGTTCACAGCTTTCCTCTGAAGCACGCGCCTGTCAGCCGCTCCTTCTATGTACACTCATGGCTAGAAATTTCGCAAGTTCAGAATGAGGGCGGAGGATACCCGAACATGAACAAGCTTAGAATTTTACAAATGAGCACCCAGCCGGCCAACAGGAGGCACTTGAGCAACGAACAATGCTGCAATCCCAAACTGGCAGTCCCTCCCAATTTATTTCTCTGCAGCGCGAAGCTAATTGTGTGCTGCTCTGAAAAGGCCACTGCCGGCTGGTACGACCGGTAGCACGACAACTCACCATTGCTCCTGCTGCTACTGCTACTGCAAATACTGCTGCTGCTAACACACTTTCAGCCAAAGAGGAGCGCACTACTGAGTAAAATAATTAGCAGAAGTTACCGGTAGGGATGAGCACATGTACACTCTTGGCCATTCAAAGAACACCATTGGGCTTTACTCCCACAAATGGGAGTTTGTTTAGTACAGTGGACATGAAGAGAGAGAGTGGTAGGAGGAGATAGGATGACTAACTTGACTCTCACCCCAATGTCCATCAATGTTCTTTGCTGAAGAGAAAACTGAGCCCCCCCGGGCCTCTCAGAGCTGAGATAAGGTCCGCTCAGTAGGGGACGCGCAGGAACACATCCTCTGCGGCGCTGGGAGCTCATGCCACAGGGGACGGCTTTATCAGCGACACCGCTGGAGCTCCTGCTTGAGGCTTATGACATCACCTCTTCATAAACTTCATCCCTACTTCACTGCAATGTTGTAAACTACTTAACCATTAAGCCATGTGTAAACCTCAGAAGAAGTTATCACCCCTTAATACTCCATCAAATTTCTCTCTATTTGAAAAATGCAGTAACAGCAGTGCAGGTGAGACTTGATGTTTTATCGTAATTCATTTCCTTTGAAATTATCACCTGCTATCCTTCATCACTTTTTTATTTAGATAAATAGCTAGTGAATTATTGATTTTTGAGTCCTAAATAATGATGAAATGTGAAACATCTGCATTCAGTCTGGAATTCAGTGTATGTTGCATTTTTTTTTTTTTTTTTGCTTATCCAATTCTGGGAAGGTTTGCTTTTCTTTCGTTTGTAATATTTAGTCCAAGCTAATGTATATAATATTTTCATCGCTGTCTGTTACCTTCCCTGCTCTCTCCTGTTTGAGAAAAATTGAAAAATAAAATATACAAGGACAGAAGTTTATCCATCCTTCTTTTAAACACGGAAGGGTAAATGCATGGAACCTGGAATATAATGGAACCTGGAATATAACAAGCATCACAAAAGGATTTAAAAGTCCCACAGTACACTTCTTTGCCTACCAGAAAGCCCCCACTTTTTGCTTCAAGATACATTTTAAATCTCCATTAATGTCGGCTGTTACTAGTTGATCCTGACTGTGACTGCCGACTAAGTCATACAGCGCATCTACTAATACACTCATAAAATCATATTAAACATTCCCAAGACTGTGGGCACTCGCACCAATGCATGCATTAAATATATTATATGTAATTGTCTTTATGATCAATGGGATTGAGATACCCTCCCAATGCATGCTTTCCATCTGCATATTATTATCAAATCCATTGATTAATGAATTAATTAATTTAGAACTTGTACATAGCTATGATAGATAGGGCGGCATGGTGGCATAGTGGTTAGCACTACTGCCTCACAGCAGGGTTCGTGGGTTCGAAACTGGCCTGGGGCCTTTCTGTGTGGAGTTTGCATGTTCTCCCCGTGTTCGCGTGGGTTTCCTCCGGGTACTCCGGTTTCCCCCACCCATCCAAAACATGCAATATAAGAACCTCCTGTATGGCTGTGTGTGAATGTTTGGTGGTGGTCGGAGGGGCCGTAGGTGCATACTGGCAGCCGCGCTTCCTTCAGTCTGCCCCAGGGCAGCTGTGGCTACAAAAACGTAGTTTACCACCATCAAAGTGTGAATGAATAATGCCTCCATTGTAAAGCGTCTTTGAGTGTCCAAAAAAGCGCTATATAAAATTGATGCATTATTATTATTATAATATATGTTAACACCAACTCAAAAGTGTATTGTTACACTGTAACAGTAATAAAAAAAAACCATAGAAAGAAATAGCCTCCAGTAAGCCAAAGATGAGCGGAGAGCTACCAACCTGCAACAAGTCAGCATGGTCGAGACTGAGCAGCACGGCTTAAATCTGCATTCTTATTGGCCTTTTCAGTGTTTTTTTTTTTTAATTTAATAATTTTTTTATTTCCTTTTTTTTTTTAATGTTGCTCTGCCATATGCCTCTAGTCGCATACCATTCTTATCTATCCAAGCTTCCAGCCTTCCTTGTCTCCCCAAGGGAGTTGATGATCTTTTCAGTAAATTCAGTCTGACTTGACTTTTGAGACCCATAAAGTGTCATCGCTCTCAGCCGGAGGTGAGTGAGAGAAGGGTGGGTGGGGGTGGGGTGAGACAGAAGGGGACAGGAGATTGGGGGGTGGGGGGTGGCAGAGGACATGCAGTGTGTGAAAAGCATCATCGCGTGTCAGCGCACGACTGCAGAATGTTCTCCATCATCATCACCGTCTTTAAGACCTGCTTATCCAACCCTTTGACCTTGTTGAGGCCGCTCCTGAAAGCCTGCAGCCCTGGGGCTCTCTGTGACTGTCATATCCAAGCCCAGAGAGGAAGTGAAGGACATCCACTGCCTCGTCAAAGGGCACCTGCCTCGGTGATTTCTGTCCTGATTAGATCACCCGATGGGTGGCTTTATCATGTCAGCATGACAATAATAATAACAATAATAATAATAATTAGTCAGTTGCCTACAACTGCATTAGTATCCCCATATAGGTCTGGAGCTTATTGTCATTGTACTAATCATTCGTAAAGAATAGTTTGGTTAACATGCTCATGTCTAACAGGTCACTGGGAATTTTTTGACCCTCACTTAACCACAAAAAGTTCCACTGAGAACTTTGACTTTGTCAGTGACACCTTGAGCTAAATGCCAGACAGAACAGTTGAGAGTAACAGAGGTAAAGCCCCGAAAGCTATTTTAGGGTTCAGGGCCAGACTCAAGGGCCCAACAGAAAAGCTCTAACTGCCTTCATTTCTCAAGATCGAGTCAGTAGTCCTAGCCATAGTAAAAGCCTACATAATTAGAGTATAATAAAGTCTTGAGTTTCCTTCAGTTCCATTTCTGATGGACAGCGGCTATGGCCCATTTACACTGCTCAAACATCTATCCCCTCGACAGCGTAAACATTTTCTATTCTTTGCTTAGCTGAATTGAATGGTAAAACCATGAAGTCACTTTTACAGTGTCTTCTTTGCGGCCAAATCACTTTTCAGAAACAGCCACTGCATTTTCCCATGAATTACACAGAGCTGCAATTAAAACTTCATTTAAAGTATAAAATCATTAGGCTGTATCACACACCTCTGCCTGAGTATGGCGATAGCCCTCTTTTTAAAATTATGTTTCTATGCTGCAGAATGAAAGCAGCATAAACACCCAAGATTAACTTCCTAAAGCCCAACGTCCCCCTGTTGGTAATGCTAGCATTACGGGATATTCAAATGTTTTTCTGTGAGCCTCTGACCCTTAAACGCATAATTGCTTTCAATCTTTTACTGTTCAACATAACTTTAGTGATAATCACTCAATCTATTTACCGAATATTTCAGACCAGTATATAAGCATGCAATTGTTAAGAGAGTATTAAGAAATGACAGATCACTAATATTCAAGACCAATATATAAGCATGCGATTACCGAGAGAGAAATGACTGATCACTGAAGGGCTACATAGACAATGTACGAAATAGTGATATTATATGGATGCCAAAAAAAAAAACACAGTAATGGTAAAAAAAAAAATTAACCCAGTGCTTTCTCTGAATTCCATCTCCCATTTTTGGATTTTTTTCAGCAGTGTAACCTTATTTTTACGATTGCACTTAATCCTGTTTTCAACATCCCAAAGAATAGGTTGCATTTGCAGGGAGATAGTTGCACACTTGTTGCCGCGCCAAGAGATAATAATTAATTTATTAAATTACCAGCACTTGTTACTTCGAAGTGTTGGTAATTGAATAATAGAATAAATAAGCTATCAGCACACATAGATATATATATTTAAAAAACTAGATTGCTAATGTTGTCATATTTACATTATCCAAAGACAAGTACCCAGCCGCCATATTGATGCACCCAACTTCTTCATAAAAATGAATGGTTTCCCATGAGGCCAATTTCAAATAAGTCGATACAAGAGAGAAAATGCCGAGATGTGCAGCTGCCTTCTGCAGCAATATTTATTTGAAGTGCTGTAATAAAACATTTCATACGTAAGTTAACGTAAAAACACAAAGTTGTCACTTTAATAGAAAAAAATTGCGTTTCGTGCCAGCTAATTAGCCGTCCCGTTGACTTGAGCAGACAGCTGACTGAAAGCGAAAGCTAGCGATTGATAATGGTCACCTGCAAGCTACCTTGGCTCCCTTACCATCGTGGGTACTGCATTGACTTAGTAGTTAATGAAATTAACAAGGTGGCTAACAAGCTAGCTAGCTACTTGTAATTGAATTCAACGACAATACTTTTTACCCGCATAATATTTAAAACAGTGGACAAGTCGCTTAGTCTGTTTTATACAGAACTCCAAAAGACAAGGAGGGGAAAAAGGCTTCACTAGCACTTCCTTTCATCAACGTTGGCATTAGTTATATGATTCAATATAAACAATTCGGTTGATGTCAAGTAGTCAACCAGGGTACAATGAAGTGAGGAAACCAGAGTGTAATTTGATAACATATACGGACATTCATCAACGTTTCTTTTGTATAATGGCGATAACTTTCAAGCAATTATCTTATCAGAGGTAAAAGCCTCGGTCACGTTAACGTCACTTCTCTGCTGCACTTTAACGTTAACACCGAGTCATATCTCAATCTTCCCTTTAGTAAGTGTGCTGCTTACCATCCTCCAAAAAGCACATATTTAGGGAGACAAAATGTTGCTCTGCACAACAATACCAAAATAACACAGACTCGCACGCAAGTCTTTTTGAAAATATAATTTTAATGTAGACGAAAATGAATGGGAGTCTACATGCAAATTTTACTTCTGGGTGTATAAGCTCCTACGATAGATGTTTCACTTGAATGTACCCGATCAGCAATCTAGTGTTCTATATATATATATATATATATATATATATATATATATATATATATATATATATATATATATATATGTATATATGTCAGCACACCAGGAAACTTCAACGCAAGGCAAACATTTAAAATCATTAAATATGCATGCCATGCGTCAAACTTTCAAGGTAGCAAAGTCATTCATGAGGTTTTTACAGTTTAGCTTCTGACACATCAATGATCTAATTAAATGAAATCTAAACCTTATCTAAATATCTCCCTCAGCAGCATTTACTACATTACATTCTATTTCAAGATCGAATTGGGAGAAAATTCAGTTAACTACAGTCCATGCATATTGTTGCTTTCCTCGTGGATGTAAAGCTGTATATCTCAATTTTTTATGGCAATTTACTTTATTGAAAGTCCATTGGCTCAGTAAATTAATTCAATCTATAACTGGATTCTTACTTGAAAATAGGTTGAGTATTAACCTGCATTATGGTAATGTCACTGGTTGTGGACAGACTTTTACTGCGTGGCTGAGTCTGCAAAACTGCAAGCCGATTGGAAGCAAATGTGGGGGGGGGGATGACTCATGAGCTGCAGGAATTCAGAAGCTTTGCAAAACATTGACGTTTTCTGTTATGGCTACCATTTATGCGGATAGGAAAATGCTTTGTAATTGTTGCAATGCCAAATAATGCAATATGAGGGGATACGGATTGATCCTCTCAATTAATGTTTAGTTGATAAGTGGGAAACCTAAATTGAAATGGGTTATTCGCTTCAAGGCGAGGTGAGAGCAGTGTCAGGATCTCCCCGATAGCAACTCTGGAGAGGAACAGGTTTTAACAGCCGACAGCAAAACGCAAATGCAATTAATTTACTCCAATTGCCAAACCTGCCAATTCTTATTTAACGCTCACTAGCTTGGCTACATTAAAAAAAAAAGTCTGTTCATAGCATTCACATTTCTGTGAATAAGCTGACACAATCTCAGTTATTTCTACCTAACATTCAGCAATTTTCATGAGATGTCATTAGTTAGCTTATTTAAGTGCCAAATTAGTGCAGTAAGAAGCAGCAAGCTGCATGTTGTTAGGCCACATTGATTGTAAATAGCTCATTTTACTGGCTTCAAATGCTTTGAACAATTGCATTCACAACAAATTATTTATCAAAATGGCGGGCTGGATAAATGAGTCGGCCAACATTTATGCTGAGGGTAAGCTAGGTATTTACCATGTAATTGCAGCATTCCAAGCATGGACTGTATTGGGTGCGAGACTGTAAGCTACCGCTGTCTCCAGCCACTTTCCTCACTGCAAGGTCAGTAAGGAAAGCAAAATTCCACTGTATCAAGGCACTCACTCCATGGTCCGGGCCAATGCCCAAGTGAAGCAGGACAGTTACCGCAATAGCAAAGCACTGCCCTGAGCCAGTCTTGAGACACTTGTTCAGTGGTCTGAGCCAGTCCCCTAGTGGAGCAAGACAGTTACTGCAATCCTAGCTCAGTGGCCCATGCCACAGGACAGTAAAGTACACAAAATGTCACAGCCCCTGCTGGTCAAGCACTGTACGCACTGATGATTGATAGGTATGTAAGGCCACACAAATCCAATTAATGAAGTCAAATAAGCCACAGATTTTTATTTATTTATTAATTTTTTGGTGTGAACCAATCGAATGGTTCTGCCCCCAGGGCAAACCATAACAGTGTCTTCACACTCCGAGGCAGGTGTCCTTCAGCTTGCCTCCATGAGGGATGCTTTCATAGTTTTTGAAGGAAGCTACTGTGATGGATGCGAAAAGTGTGAAAGCTCCCAGATGTAACATGAATGCCTGCCTGTCTTGGCTGCTCAACTTGTGAGCCAAACATCAAATACTGCTTTCAGCAACCCTCTCATTGCAAGATGTTCTTCTGAGCAGCCTAAATTACTTCTGCTATTCTCTGCAGGGCTCTGACATAGTAACTAAGGCGGGACCTTTAGAAATAGTGTCAATTCCAATGGACATGCAATGTGTTCTTTCACATTAATAATGATGGATTCCTGCTATAACTTTGCACATCCCATTTCATTTTTGTGCCATTTAGGAAGTCCAGATATAATTGAGAGCTCTATGCAAATGCTTCCTGCCCCAAATTATCTCCGAATTTGGGGCTAAAGTGGGAGGCCGACTTCCTGCTCGCACTTCAGTTGAATGAGTTAGTGATTTAGCCACTGATCCTTGATGAGATTTTCAGCTGCAACCATTGTTGACGGGCAATCAAAACAAATGTGCGATTCATGCGTAGCCTACGCAAGTGATCGTAGGGGGTAGTCTTGATCTTTGCAGTTCCAAACCATGTTATTTCATAACTTGTAATCATATCCAAATTCCTTTAATTTTGATTTTGGGCTTTCAATTTGCCATATCTCACACAATTCATGACTTTTTGATAAAGCTTACTTTGCCACACACATACATGTGCGCACACGTGCGCACCCACTCACACAGTATTAACTCTTTCTGAGCTCAAGAATGGACAGTGGGTGGACAAAAAAGTTTTCATTGTTCATTAAATGTAAAGCATTCGCGAGAAACCAAATGTACTCGATTATGCATTGATTGATTTAAAAATGCATATTTTACTCTCTAACAGCCAGCAAGTCCACAGTCAGTATACATGGATGACATTTGTAAGCATAGCTAATTTATTAAAATATGAGCACATACTGTAACATTCAAATACATATATGCTTTATTGTATGTAATTGGCTTGTAATAAACTGGCTGATAAATGGAGAAAAAGTTAAATATTGCAAATATACTTCTGTATTGGGAAACACTGAAAATGTCCATCTCTGAGTAAAAAAATAAAAAGAGGTTTTACAAATAGTGAAGTCTAATTAGATAGAATTTTTATATGAATCCAGAATTATGTTATGCGTTTCATACTGAGATAATTCAGTCACAGTAGATGAAATGTACTCTGCCCATCCAAAAAAAGTCACTGTATGTAAATAAGCTTATACTATGATTGGATCATTATTACAGCAATTAATATTTTTAGTTTAGTTTATTTCAATCATGTGCACAGTATAATATAATTAGACATAACAGGAATTTGCTGGTTATTTCGGTAGATCGAAAAGGAGATAAGCTGGCAATAATTATTTTACCCCTAACGGATGGAATGCATAGCTTCTCATTTCTTCCAACATCATGTTGAAAGATCTACCTCTTGATGGAGGAAAAGATGTTACAGTATTTCAGAAATGGCAAGTTATTGGCCTGTATTAAGCAAAGAAAACAATGAATGAGGAAGACAAGCATGAGGAATCATTTTCACACATGAACTGGCCACCACAAAGTCCTGACCTGAACCACGGTGAAAGATATTGGGACATGACTGAGTGGTTCAACTATCTCATCGTGAAGACAAGATCTAAAGCCAAAAATTAAGGCAACTCTGATTAAAAATAAATGTTCTGACATCGTATGCAGTTGTAAAAACAGCAGCACAAGAAATTTGCACGAAGTTGAACAACGCACATGTTGAACTTTGACCTACTTTTCCTAAATTCAATAGTCATCAATTCTGGGTCAGTGGCAATCCTTAAACTCAATTTGGGGTGAATCTGGCCATTAGTTTTGCTGCAAAAGTGCTGACAAACAAACAAACAAACAAACAAAACGAACCAAAAAAATACCCTCGCTCTTGCCTTTCCGGAGGGGTGGGGGTGATTATTAGTGTTTAAAACTGACAACCTGTTATTCCATAGCTCAAAAAAGTACCGACACTGTTTTTTTTTTGGCAATTAATCTCAGCTTTGTATTGCTGAAGTTGAGGGTTTTACCTTTCAAGCTACAGTATGAAAGGGACATACATTTGTTCCAATAGGCTCAGGAATATTTATGGCAGTAACAATCGTCAATCTTTTCTGCGGCTGAACAAATTTTTATGGTTGAACAAATGCTGGAAAATTAATGTCTGAAATTAATGCACATTTCAATGAGGACACTTTTCAAGGTGCCTTTTCAAAATTTCATGGCACCCTTAGTGAGCAGTCTAACATGATTTTTTATCACGTTATAATGAGTGCCTTCCTCTGCTTGAGAGTCAATACACTGTTTTTCATTATCTGAAATGAGAACAGTGCAAACATTGTTTCATTTGCACTAAAGTGGCATGAATATGATATAAAGCAGCTCACTTAGCAGAAAATGAAAACTGCTACATTGCGTCAATTTGTGGTAAAAGCACAGATTTCATTAAAAATGTATGTTTTGAGTGAAGTGCAGAAAAAAAAAACTTACATTAGTATCTAAACAATTCTATTAAAATAGAAAATACATTTATTTATTTATATAGAAAAGATTAACATTAAAACTTAAAATAGTTTATATAAAAAAGAGATAAGTGCAAGCATTATGTTGGGACACTATTCAACATTTTTTGGTGACTGCAGTTGGTTGGCTCTGCAAAGCTCTTGCTGTAGGTCATATTCGATCCATTTGCCAAATAAATAAATAAATAAATAAATTTTAAAAGTCAGGCCTATTAGTATGCAAAATTATAGTGAAAGCTACCAGTACTTTCAGAGAAGTTGATGCATCATTTATTTTTAATTATAACACAGACAGTATGGAATGTGGAAAACCACCAGACCTTTCTAAGCTTTAAATACATTTTTTAACTCTTCTGTCACTGGATCCAGCGCAAAGTCATGAGTCAGATGTACGGCCCAGTGCACATGGGTGCAAGACCTGCCAAGGGGCTTTTTGTTAATGTAATAAGTACTAACAAGTCAATGCAACCATAGTTCTTATGCATTAAGGAGAGAAGCCTTGTATCAAAGATGATACAAAATGTTTTATGAAGCCAAAAATATGGAGTGTTTACAGTTTGTGAGTATGTAAATGTGTTCACATCAAGTGCGCTATTTTCATAATATAAGATCTGCTACACTTCTCTGGGTGTGAATGCATCCTACTGATGTAAAAGCTTGTGTGAAAACTTGAAATGGGTATGGTTTCCACCACCCCCCCCAGCGCGTGCACACACACACACACGCACACACACACACACACACACACACACACATACAGACAATTTATTCACTGCAAATCAGTTCTCATGCATATCTCATTTCTGATTCCCCAGGACAAAAAGGTTTTTCACTGATCTTTCTCTGCAATGCTCCCGCTATTTACCAAGAACTCATGATTTATGCCGGGGTCCATGAGTAAAGTATTGATCTGCTTACATCTGTTTGCTCTAAATGAAAATCACTTTACACAGAGCCGGTGATAAATGTCGCGAGGAATCACCGATGACGGGGAAAGTGGTCCTTTGCTGTGAAACACTAGGGACCTTTTGGTTTTATCCCAAATGATGACACTTGATTTTTTGCTAGGCTTTAGCCCCCCTTTTACATGCATTGTGTGGAAAGTATCGATCACACACTCTCTCATCCCCGCTCTCCTAGCTGCTTGTAGCATCCAAGTCACTGAGAAAGCAGCCGTCTCACATAAAACACATAGATCAGAACTGAAGGCTTAAAGCTTCTTTGCTTCTTTCCTTCATTCGGTGGAAATGAAAGGTGGGCGATTCTGTGGAGGGACCTGCCTATTAATTCAATGATTCCTTCATGGATTTTTTATTTTTTTTGGCCCATTTCCTCTTGGATGAGGATCCTCCTTTGCAAACCCCTGCAAACTCTTGACAGAAATAATAATTCTCACTGAATTATCTACACAGCGGATAATGTCACAGCACTGGCAAAGTGTTCCATAACACAGTGGCTTCACCAGCAGTTCACTAAGCAGTTAATTTTAGTCAGCAGGTAGCAAGCAAATTTTGCTCTACGTTCCACTATCTCACAGAGCAAGTGAACGTTCTACATATTGAGATGATGACAATAGTTTATTGCTCTGCACGGCTGTTTAAATAAACACAGGGCGCACCGTGATATCATCATAATCTTGACCCAATCAGAGCAGCCTGTGCACCCATGAGCAAGGGCATGTTTGCATCTCCGGTTCTCTCGACTTCACAGCCGTTTCCACTGTGAAACAAAAAATGGCCTGCTGGCCTGGAGGCCTTGTGTCCCCCGTCGCAGAAGTGACCAGAAACATGTGGCAAAAACTGTTTTGATGGCTGAAAATAATGTGGTGCACTGTACCACTAATAATGTGAAGTACAATGACACTGTAGCTCATTGGTCATTGGTTGAACAGAGAGATGGATGAGGGATGGATCATTGTGATATGAGCTAAATATAACCATGGGTCATGAGAGAGATTACAATTTTCATGACTTGAGGATGATGGACGCATCGGCAAGGCATAGTTTTGTGCCCATGGCTGAGATCAACCTAACAAGCCAATAAGAATGTCATATGAATTAGGTGAGCCTCCATCAAAGCTGTCAAACGTTATTGCGAGTACACTGTTCCTCACATCTTTTTGCTCAGTGACCTTGAAAACTAGGTCAAGGTCACTCATCATTGAACTAGAGCAAGGCCTTCATGAGAGGCATATGTGGTGTGAATTTGGTGATCCTCCATCAAAGCTGTCTAAAGTTATTGCGAGTACACTGTTCCCGGACGGTTGGACGCATGGACGGACGGACGGACGAACAGCATTTCTATGTCCCGCGTTCCGCGAGGCGACGAGGGATAAACACAGATATGAAGACCTGGCTGTCATGCATCTGACTGCTTGCAACTGTGGCATATTTCAAAAGGAGCTGACTGCCACACAAAAAAAATGCTGATTGTGAAAAATGTAATTGCAGACTCTCGCACAGCAGCTTATGAATAATATATGTTCTGCATTTGTTTGCAAATAATGCACCATGATATCTAAATGTCACAGTCTCTTTGTGCCTACATGCATGTTACCCCAGCAGCTGCCACGCCTTGGTTTTTAAATACACTTTGTCCGGCGTAAAGGCACAGACTTCGACAGGCACCCTTGTCAAAATGTTCAATACAAGCAAAATGAAGTGTGTATCTCAGCCCTGCCGCTGTATGGGGGGATGAGTGGAATTGTTAGATTGTTTTTTGGACAGAGAGCCCCCCCGCTGGCCTGACTGGCTGGTGGCGAAGTTTCAGATGGCAGAGGGAATGTCGGTCTCGCTTCCGTGAGCTGGAAAGGCGCTCAGCTCTTCGAGACGGAGCAGGACTCCGAGCCTTCCCGGCTCCACACCCCAGCATCCCTGTCGCAGCCATTGGAGCATAGCCACGGCCAGCTGTTCCCCCAAAATCCTGCTCTCACCCAGGACGTTGCTGTGCGAGTCGCAATCTGCTCGCCTCTCGCGTTTTTTCCAGCGCTGCCATGTGCCGCACGAGTAAACAAGGGGAGCCTTTGTGTGAGAGGAGAAGCCTTATTTGGCAAACATTTGGGGACTTGAGATGAATCCACGAGAAGAAGGAAGCTGGAGAGATCAGCGCCCTCATTCCAATGCATGATCGGATACGTCTGCTCGACGGCCGTCGACAAACATCCTCCACACCTTGACCACAAACTAAACAAGAGCCTGTCTCCTTTATGCATAAATGCAGACGGCTTTGTTTTCATAGTATAATCCAAACAGCAAACAGAGATTTTTATTTGTGAAATCTGATGGGAGTCATTACATAAAGATCAAAAATACCAAAGAACTGCCTCTCTCTCATGATTATGGCAGTAGTCTTATAATTCACCACCAAATGTTGACAGCCTGGTTTCTGTCTGTTTGGGCTAAATCATATTAACAGTTTACTCCTGTATGGAAATAACAGTTTCCAATGAAATCTGCATATTCAATTCAAATACAAGGGCCAATCTGGACTAACAATAATGGAAAGCATCTGCAACTTTTCCTGGACACAAAATAAAAGCTATCGTACCAAGTTGTCCGGAAACCTCATAGCCATATCAATATTAATGAGATCTATGCAAAAATAAGAATACAGAGTAGATTATTGAAACAATTTGTCCTCTTATGCAAATGAGATATATTGATATTTGATCTTTTTACTGTACTGTACTTATCAGAACTCTTCTCCTTCCCCCAAACACTGATTCCTCCAGCTGCCACCCCAGCTAATTCTCCCCTATACCCCATTTTCACTCACTCGCACACGCATACACACACACACACACGCGCGCGCACACACACTCACGCACACAAGCTCACGCAAATGCATGCTCCCCAAACATATGCACAAACAAGTGCACACACAGACACACACATACACGCATACACATGTACACACACATGCACACACACGCGCGCGCGCGCGCACACACACACATACACACACACACAGAGAGAGAGCACCATTTATTTTGCTCTCCCTCACCTTGCACTTGTCCACCTTCACTTAAGCTGTAAGCTGTTGGGTTCACTGGTGCAGGAGACACTGCAAACATCTCAATGGTAAAAATATCTGCCTCCTTCTCCCCATTAATAGCAGAGACAGTATAGAGGCCCATAATCACGTTATCTGACTGTAAGTTTATCCTGAATGTGAACACGACAGGAAGTATTGACAGGAGAAGTTACTGCATTTCGAGGGTGTTCAGTTTTTGCATGTGGAGTACATGAGTGCTTTCTGGTAAGCCTGGATTATTACAGTTGAACCAGACCATTTGGACAAACCATTCCATCCCAGCTAGCTATGAAATATGAACTTGAATCTGTTCTTTCACCTCCTGGGTCATGCGTCGATATTCTTCAATCGATTATTTCCCATCTCTCCGAAGACTGTGTGGATGGCCTCTATTCAATTTTGTCTGCTTCATAAAAGGATCCATGCATTCAACAAGGTGCTTGACGTCTAAGGACACACGTTGTTTTTGTCGAACACATTTGCCTTCAGAGATGAAACTGATTACACCAATTTTCCCTTTAAAGTGGGCATTTCTATGAGGATCACGCTTTCAAGCACTTTTTCAAGCACCTTCAGAAATAGAACCGTCTAATTATGAAAACTGGCGCATCGGGCCGATCGGCCGTGTCTGTCATGGCTTTCTGTCTCCTCACCTTGAATTTTAGCAGTTTATTTTAAGATAAACATATGGAAATGAGGCAATTTCATTTTACTTTTTTTTTGGTGGGTGAGAAATTTTTATTTTTTGCGAATGTCGATAGAGATAATGTAGAGATTAATTAATTTATAAGCACTATTAGGTCTTGTTCCAGAGTTTGCTGTGAGCATCCGGAATACTACAGTAAAATCAGTAAAAAAAAAAAAAAAAAAAGAAAGGCAAAAAGTCAATCCAAACAGCAAAAGCGCCAAATATTCAACAATATTGATAAAAAATAGTATAAATCAGTAAAGTAAACCAAAGTACAGTAAAAGAGGAATGTCCAAACAATGCAATAAAATAGAAAAGTATTTGCAGAATGGCAATAGCTACAAAAGAAACAGAACTGCACGCCCTGAACTGTGATCTCAAAAATTGGTTACAAAGATTTTGTTACCTGTTGTCAGTGTTGCGGCTGTTCCTTTAAACTACCAGCCCTTATTTCAGAAAAATTTTGCCCATCTAACCGGCAAGGAGATATTGCTATTGCACTTCATGTTCATATTACACCTGATTAACTCATGGAAAAAGAGTGCATTGGCGATTGTGCCATGTAACAGTGAGTACGGTCTGAATATTAGCTCCTGTAAGCTAAGGCTGCAGTTTAACAACCAACTTATGCACACACACACTCATATATATGTGAATTGTGAATGACTGTGATATCAAGGCCAATTCAAATATGAACATATACAGGAATTTTTTGGCATTGCTTCACCGAATGTTTAACTGTATATTTTTTTTAATTATTATTATTACTTTTTTTTTTTTAATTTGGCATCTCAAATCCCACCCAAATCTGGAATGCCAAATTGGTGAACTATGTACAAGCCTTGCTCGTATGTGACCCTGTGTTGCCAATTTGGGAGAGTGCAGACAGTTTGCGACTCTCCTCCAAAGCACGCGCCTGTCAGCCACTGCTTCTTATACACTCATTAGTTGAATCTTTGCAAGTTCAGAACGAGGGCGGAGGATACCCGATCATGAACAAGCTTAGAAACCTCCTGACGAGCGGCCGTCTGGCCAACAGGAGGCGCTTAAGCAACGAACGAAGCATCTCATATCACCCTTCCCGGCAGACCCTTCCCAATTTGCATCCCTGTTGTGCAATGGCCAATTGTGCGCTACTCTGAAAAGGATGACGACCACTGCCGGTTGGTACGACTGGGGCTCGAACCCGCGGCGTGATAGTCACTTCTGCTTCGCAATCCGATCTTTAAACCGAGTAGCTATCTGACGGCCATTTACAGAATATTTAAAGAAAGATACACCAGGCATGCAAATGTGCATATACGGACTGTTTGCTACACAAGTTTTTTTTTTTTTTTTTTGCAATTGCTTTCTAATTTAAATAAACAGTTGCTTGGGAATGAGTTTCTGTTGCTCTTCGCCTCTGTATGCATGACACTGCAATCAAACTAAAGTAACCAAAAGGCTGGAAGATATTCGGCCCTGCAGAAGCCTGAATTTCATGTTAGCAGTCTGCAAATCAATATGGTTCGCATGTGAATGCCGCCCGTCTCAGAATGGTGCGTTGAAGACTACTGTAAAAGCACTAAAAAGCCTTGTTGTTTGTTTTGTTGCAACAAAGCAATTTTCTCGAAGTGCTTGAGCATTTAAGAGAAGACAATTCCATATAAACAGAAGCTTCAAGTGAAAGTGTCCTGTCTAATTGATGGCTTTTATAGGAACTGGCTCGCTTGATGGCAGGATTTTTTGAAGGCTAGACAAACAAAAGCCAAATAATAGCTCTTTCAGAAAATGCATATTTCAATGCTTCAATAAAGTGGAACCCCACATGATGTGTCTGTGTCACAGCTATGAACATGTGTTATTGAATATAAGTTTATTTTATAGAAAATAAGAACCACTCAACACTCAGTAACATGCCTGTTATAGCAAACACTTGACCTCCATAATAAATTTAGGGGTGGGCTAACCAGCACCACCAAAAAAGGAACCTTTACTGAGTCTAATGGTACCACCCCCGGAGTCAGACCCAAACACTACATGAATAATGAAAGACAGTATGGCTAAAGAATAGGGGTTGGAGAAAACCATCACCAATGAATAATTGTGCTCTTACATCTTAATCTAATGATGACCCCCACAAGCCCCAGAAATAAATTATTCACAGGTTATGAAAGAGGGTGTGACTAAAGTATAGGGGGCGGGGCTAATCCACACCAATGCAAAAAAGAACTCTACTACGTGCAGTGATGCCTCCCACAAGAACTTACGGCGAACAGATCATGAATTATGAAAGGAGACATTGCTGAAGTGTAGGAGGTAGGGCAAACCATTACCAAATAAAAAAGGAACTCTGCTGAGTTCAGTGATGCCTTCCAAAAAAACCCATGGCAAATGGTTCATTAGTTAAGAAAGGGTACATGGTTTAAGTACTGGGGTATGGAAAACCATCACCAATGAAAACAACTCTGCTTAGTACAATAATTCTAAAGGTACTACTTGTACTTAGTACTTAAGGGTCACTGGATAAGCAGTTAATTTGACAAGCTAGTAAATTTGTCAATTTATTTGATGACTTTGTCAATTGAAATCCAAAGTATGCCAGCTAGCCAGTAATTTGTTAAATTAATGCCACTTAGGTCACAGACTTCAGAATGAATCAAATAATTATTTTGCAAGCTTGCCATCTAGCAACTACTTACTTGAAAAAAGTTGCCACATTTAGCTGTAGTTCACTCAGCTTATCAGCTAACCAGGTAACTTAAACTTTGAAAAGTTTGCCACCAGGACATTGCTATGCAACCATATCTGCAATCTTCATCTGTAAATTAGCTGTAGAAACAAATGAAGCAGCCGCAGTTGATGTTCTTCACCATCTGTCTGGGCCTCCTAGTGGCAGTGAGACCCTAGGCATCTGCGTAGAATACTTGTGCGTAGATCTGGCCCTGAGAGCGTGCGCATGTCTGTTTGTGTATCTTGGCCATGTAATGTGAATCTACTTCGATGGTTTACTCATGGTTTGTGCCTTTTTTGTTATAGGCCATTACCACAACCACTTTCTGCCAATTGGCATGAATAGTCAATCAGATGTCCAGCTCATTAACTTTTTCACATAATCTTGAGCAGGTCTGTTTGCTTATTTGGAAGTTATGTGCCTTTTGGCGATACGCCATTCCAACTGCCATGTACCTATTCAGTCAATTGGCATGAACACAAGCACACACCTTCACACACATGCACCTAACATACATGCCAAATTTAAGCCATTAGGGTGAAATCTGTGGCTGCCAAAAGATGGGAGAACTTAAGAGGACCGAGCGACTGACTGATGAAGCTGCTGCTGTTACCTATAAAGGCTCCACTTTCTGTATTACCCCTGATCAGACCATTGTCAAAGTAAACAGGTCCTCTTCCGCAATTTGAATGCATTGTCAGAGTCTTAGAAAAAGTTTCTTTTTTTTTTTTGATTAACAGTCTCAAAGATCTGTTTCATTCTCTTTAATTGCATAAATTGCCATAAGTGGTAATTGCCAATGTCTTGCCCAAGAATCTGAACAGCTTTGCCTATGTGACTTCAATCAGTTGGCACCTGGTCCATCCCTTCCTATCATTTTTGAGTGCAGAGGTACAACTACAGACAAGAAAGAAAAAAATGAATAATGTCCGCTGAGACAGTAAACAGAACACTTACTATTTACTGGACAAAAAACGGTGGTTATAAAAGTAACATGCCCATACTCATTCATTGTTTAACATATGGCTAACTTTTTCTGATCTTATTAAAATATTCGTAAACTTCATGGAAATGTAAATGGCACTGTAACACTGCACACAGCATTCCCATAACAACTGATACATTTTAGAGATGGTTTGCAAGTTTGGGAGCATAAGCTGGTGTTTTATTTTATTTTATTTTTTAATCGTTAATCACTAGGTGACATCTGATTGTAAGTTACATCAGTAGGCAAAGCTAACATATCATTGCTTGATATGAGAGATGGCTGCTATGCACAATGTCTGCCTTGTCTCAAAACCTCGTGAGCAGCCTTGCTGGCTACTGCCTTAAACATTGACAGCGTTTTCGCTGAAATGGAACCTTATATCTAAGGCTGGGATGTAAAAATGCTATAAATAGATAGCATTTGGAATCAGTCCTGTCCTCCATGCAACCAGAATTTACTCAACCTGAAAAGAAATCAAACAAATTCATAAAAAGTTCTAACTCCAAGCAGTCATGGCAAAATTTCTGTCCCCAGCAGACAATCTGTCTCTCTACTCAAGGGTTTTTATAAAGTGATAAGATAACATGAACACATTCCCCTGGTTTTCAACATATTACACTGTCATTGGTATTTAATGCGGGAAATTTTGTTTCTGTAACTAAATTTGTTTATTTTGTTTAGTTTGTTTTAAATTTGTTAATCTCCACCTTGGATCGACTACCTCAGTGTGAAAAGCCCAATATAATTCAACAGTCATACAACAGCTCTTTAAAAAAGAATACTAGAGGGGAGAAACTGATCTATCATAATGATTCTCATTCTGTTTTGCGTTGTTCATGATACAGGATTGACTTCGGAAAGGATCGCATAGAAGTGACTGAAGGACTTTGAACCATATTTATTGGTTGGCATTTATAGTTTCTTAGATACTGAGCTGTTTGTAACAGTAATTTCACTCATTTGACCCTTGGGAGGAAGAGGTTAAAGGAAAATTATGGGATTTATAAAACAGAACAAAGGCCCACATGAAACAAACACATTTCTGGAAAAGGGTTTGAGACACTTATGTCATCATCGGTTCTAATGGGTCAAAGTAAAACCCTAAAAGTATATAACAACATTAGGGCTGGCTTGAACGTATTCATGCTCTGAGCCTCCATAAAGAGAAAATATTCAAATCAGAACAGAGGAGGTGATGACCTGTGTAAGGGCCATGTTTTGTCTTTTGTCATTCAGCAAAAATTCATATGCACAACATGATGTGAATGCCAAGAGCAATCTGGGCAAGGTAGTATCTTTCTCATCACCAGTGAACCAGTAGCTTAAAAGGATCAGTCGCAGCCAAAACATTTTGGATCAGACACAGTCACATCTTACTTTCTATTCTATTCTTGACCCAGTTGTAAAATGTCCAAATAATGATCTAGATAATTAAATGAGGTAGACAGGGATGTTCTCTTTAAAATGAATTTCAACTCCACCGATTGAGGGTTGAAAGAAAGGACAATGAATGCAGGAGAGTACAGTTTGGGGGGGGGGGGGGGGGTTGTATGGCCTGCGCACTCTACCTGACTGAATATGCGCATGTTCTTGTCTCCATTAAATCGGGCACTGCAGACAACAGAAAGCATGCTCCACGACAGAATGGCGGATCGCTGGGTGCACTCAAAAACACGACAGCAGGGCGCACATCTGCCCGCCAGCAGATAGCGATGCTCAAAACACGGCTGGGGTTGCACAGCGGCAATTTGTTTATTTAATCAGGTGAAGCGGGCACAGGCCCACAGCCTGGCCTGAGCTGGTGATAAGAGATGGAGGGGGGGGGTTAAAGGCTGGCAGTGGACACAGTGGAGTGAAATTTAAAAAAAAAAAAGCAGCACTGCTTATCGGTGCCAGTCAGGATCGGTGCCACCCTGCGATGCCTGCCCTTGTGGACGAAGAGCAAACATGAGCCCCGTCGCCGGCTGAGTGCTTCCGACCTTGAGTGACCCTCCTTTCCCTCGCTATGCAGACACTGTCCAGCCATTTCGGGGTGAAGAGCACTTCTGCTTACCAACGCACAGCAGCAATCTATGAGCTGAGGCGACCCGACTGTGTGTGATAAACAGACGGCCGTGGAATAACCGTTTATTTTCCCTTGTCTCCTGTCCCCTCGTACTGTTCCCCGAATAACATAGAAAATGTTTTTATTTTAATAAACACAATATGTCATCAAACTAACATGTCATAAACTCTGGGCACAGATGAAGGCAAACGGGGTACAATGTCCTCCCTGTGGTTTTATGTTGTAATCCACTAGAAAACCAATTATCCCTGACAAATTTCATATTAAAGCAACAAAAACTGAACTGAGTGCAGTTATAATGTCCCTGGCTCTGGATCTATTTAAAAAGTAACATCCTTCATCCCATTACAGGCCTTACAGGGCTTCCGCACCAGCTCAACGGAGGTCATCCTTCATCCCATTATAGGCCTTCCTCACCAGCCCAACTAAGGTCATCCTTCATCCCAACACTGGAATTCATCAGGAGCCCAACTGAGGTCATCCTTCATCCCAACACTGGAATTAATCAGGAGCTGAACTGAGGTCATCCTTCATCCCAACACTGGAATTCATCAGGAGCTGAACTGAGGTCATCCTTCATGCCAACAGAGGCCCTCCTCACAAACTGAACTGAGGCTATTCTCAATTCGCTGAATTTGCGCAACAAAATGAACAGCATATCTTCCTTCCTTCCCTCCACTCCAATACCCCCCGCTCAACAAAATGGGAAACATATTCCCCCCCGCTCAACATATTTGCTTCCTGGTCTGTGGGAAACACTGCATATTATAGCTTGCACTCTGAACATGCCAAATTTTTTAAAACCTTTGGAGACACATCTCAAGCCATACTATCAGGGTCCTTCAAAGGCATTGAGGTTTGTTTACTTTTTTCCTTTGGCAACAACTAAAAAGCTGAAGTGAAAAAAAAAACGACTTGGTAGAACGAATCCAGATTAATGAAGAACCCGCAAGACTTCAAAGACCTTCCGCACTTGAGAGCACGCAAACGGTGGCGGACGAGGTGCGAATAAACATCCCGCTATGCTAAAATCATCCGTTGCTAGGTTACCGATTTCAGCATGTTACTTCACTCTGAAACTCACGGGGAAAATAAAGTAAGGAACCCGCTCCAAGCTGGCAGGAAGAAGAGATTTGCTGGTGAATGTGAGCGCAGACTGACAGAAACATAAAACTAAGCGCTTGCAGGGCACGCATCGACATCGCAGAATTGACTGCAGTAGAAAACAAATGGACGGAATGCATTGATCAGTAATGCACAGGGAATAGCAGTTCTGTAGTGACCAGCCTTTTTTTTCTCAGCAATGTACATTTTTGATGGGCACCTGAAGATCAGTGATCCAGTCTGGGGGAGTATGACTACTTTATTACCTGAGCTGATCACGATTGCTCCTCATTTGCCTGCATTTCATTTAAGGCACCATTTTGTTTACTGGCCAGACATCTTTATTGGTTGCTTTTCTGCTATCATTCACTTCGTAAATTATTACACCCGCTGGAACTTATTGGGCTATCATGGCCATTCAGCTGAGATTTCTAAACACTATCAATTTAACTGTTTTCAATCTGTTTGAATATTGAGGAACCATTTTATATGTGGTTAGCCACCGAGATTATGCTTTCAGTCAGTAGCCCAGCCAGGCCACAGTGCAAGTGAGCAGCTAATTCTCATGTGCTTCTCTCTGCCCTCACATGAATGACATGCATTCCAGGTACAATAAGCGAAGACACAAGACCACGCCGCAAGAGTGCCGCATCGCTCAGAGCACCAAATACATGTAGGCGTGCAAAGTGCTGCATAGAAGAATACAGGCAGATTGCCGGTGCATCTTAAAAATTAGGTCTCAGATGTATATTTAAAACGAAAATTGCAATGCTTGCCTTATGCCTTGAAAACAAGCAAATATTGTTTTCCGCTGAAGCAGTTGTCTCATTACAAGACAAATGTTCTTTGGAGTGTGCTTGATGTTTTCGCGCCGTAAGACTGCCTTCTCTAGTCACTAAAAAAACTGAATCAAAGCAAATGTAGAACAAGTTCTGTCAAAGTGAATTCATGGGGTTAGAGAAATAATTCTTCTGTTTCTTCTGGGATGAATCTGTCTCACATCTGCAAAAGAAAATCAGAAATAGTTTCCTGCCAGGTTTTCCTTGTAACGGAACAGCTGGTGAACTGCTCCATGCCTTTTCAAGCTTATGCGGTAACCTTTCAGCTAGCAATGACTTAACCCTGCAAAAAAAATAAAAAATAAAAATAAGGCAGCACGCCGGTTCTACAGAGTTTGGGTCTTTTTATCTATTGAATTTTTGCAAAACGAGATAAGAATGTTGCCGATGAAAATGTACAATATGACTGATTTTATGATTTTCCAATGGCATAAGAAAATTTTGAGAATGAAGCACGGTAGAATTTAAACCAAATTTTTTAACAAGATTTTCTGCTTAAGAAAGAAAAAAAGATTTTGTCTCATTACTTGAAGAAGACACTCTAGAGACTTAATAGCAGTGTTATTGGCATGGCAATCTTTGCTAGCCACTGCAGCGATGCGTAAATAGCTGAATTGCCAAGTTTACAAAGTTTTCCCCGATCGGCAGATTCTGATGTCGGAAATGCATCCACTTTGTATTTTGCACAAAAACACATCCGCTCTGGAACACTCCAGTGCCACCTTATCAAAGGTGGAGATAAATTGCACATATCCAGATGGTAGATGTAATCACTGACATTTCTTTCCTCATTTCACATGTTGTCAATCCCTTAAGGGTGGATTTAGCAGACAGAACTTCATCCACCTTTGATTTGAGAAGCTTCTTCTTCTCACAACAATGGCCTCAATAGGATTAGGAACTAAGTTCCACTGCTGATAAACTGGTGGAGCGGGGGGGGGGGCTCTGCAGTCACACCACTCGAACTCAGATGCTGTGCTCAAAAACAACTACAAAAATGAAAGACAAAACTCATTAGGGAGCTGAACTTTAAAAATTCAGAAGCATGCAGCAATTCTTGCCACAAATAACAAGTGCAACTTTAGAATTACCCCAGGTGATTTAAAGTTTCAATTCACCAGAGTGACCTTGTTTTCTTGACCCTCAGGATTTTTTTGAACTGCCTCTATTACTGGGCTATATGTCAATAGCAATATTTCTGACAATATCAAGCCAAAAACTGATGGTCATAGAAGTTCACAGCAATTAACTTGCGCTTCCCGAGTCAATGCAGGTCCAAGGCAGGTGAAATGGCGGGATAGTCTGGAAAGCCTTCATTATTTACAGTATACGCCTGTTTGAAAAAAATGTAAAATTAGAATTAATTTAATTAAAAAACCATAATCAAAATTACACGTAACAAAGCCCACTCCTTCCAAACTTTGGGTGTTATAGTACATAGGTATAAATTTGATCATTTTAACTAAGGAGACATTTTAAATGATCATTTCCTGCCCTGACTCAGTAGCGAGATGGAAATTCAGGAATCCCTAAAATAGCATGTTAACAGAACAGGCACAGGTTCCCCCAGAGATTGGAACACCTGGAAGTGCACTGGGTCTTGCAGTGTGAATTTGACCCTGAAAATATTTGCGGCAAGGAATGAGCTGATTGAGTCTGATCGAAACTGAGCTCAACACAGTCACTGAATCTAGTTATTTCCTGTGCTTTAATGCAGGGGTCTCAAACTGACCTGCAAAAGGGCCAAGAGGCTGCAGGTTTTCACACAAACAATGCAGAAGCGCACCTGATACAACTAATCAGTTGTTCAGGCCTAGATCAGTTGATTAAATCAGTGGTTTCAGGTGTGCTTAAAACCTGCAGCCATTTGGCCCTTTTATGTGTTAGTTTGATACCCCTGCTTTAATAAAACAGGAATAAAGTTTTTGTGCAAAGAGGACCACAACCCCATTTCAGAGAAAGTTGAAAAAGTATGGATAATGCTACTTAATAAAGCTGTTTCGTAAATCATCTTTAACCTGTATTAAATTGCACAAAATTTCATATCAGGTACCGGTGAACAGATGAAGCCTGGAGCAGAATAGGGTTCAAATAAACATGAAGCTTTATTCAGGGAATGAACAGGCAATGCTCAGGCAGAGCAGACAGAGCAATTTAGGGCTGGCTAGACTTGGACGTAGAGCTGGCCGACGTCAGACAGAGGAAAACTGTGTTCAGGGGGTCAGGCACGGTGAAGCCAAAAGTCCAGTCCAGAGTCACCTCTGTGTGATCAGTCCGCTGGGAAGAGGAGACACAGGGAAGAGGGATGGTGACTGACTGGGAAAACAAAAGACATGCCAAACAGCAAGAACATGGGGAAGAGAGGAACTGGAAGTCGGCATAAACGCTGGAGAGTAGAGGAAGACAAAACAGAAGCCTGACAATCTGCCGCTGAGAAAGACAAGGACAGGAACTTACATGCACAGAGACACCGAGTAACAACTGGAATCAGGTGCGAGAGAAGACGTGAGCGTCAGACAATAATTGCATGATTGAAATCAATCTGAAAAAAAAAGGCGGAAATCGACACAGTCAGTCAGATCGCAGGGAAAACTAATTAACAGAAAGACAGTATGTGAGAGAGATACATTGGGAAATATCAACAAGACAAAGTCTGCACATGCTGTAACAGTGTGGCTACGTAAATGCAAAATATTTTGCCTGCCTGCAGTCCAGACCAGAGTCCTGTTGAAAATATAAGCTGCATTAAGAGGGAAGAAGGAAGGAAGGAATATGTAAAATAATCTTTTAACTTAAAATATAATTAAAAAAGAGAAGGAGAAACATCAAATATTGTGTTTTCAATTGTATCCAGGTCAAGGATGCTTTACAAATTGCAGTTTTATTAGCATTTTCCATGCTATTAAATGGGGCTGTATTTTAAATAAAGCTAGGCTGACACCAAATTACTTTTCAAGCAATTTCAAAGTCACACACAAATTTTTAAAGTCAGCATAAAATCATAAGAGTTTTGCTAGATTTGCAGCACGCGCCCGTGATCTCAATCGTTAGATGTAAGGTGGTCATAGAACTCGATCTGAGCTGTTTTAAGGTGGTCTTTTTCCCCTCTTGGTGTTGCGACGATATCATACATGTTTAATTTTATCGCGAGTCTTCAGTCTTGTCTTATGCAAATTGTGTTGTTCAATAACATTACCAATATCAACAACCAATAGATGCGCTCTTCCCAGCACCAAACAGGAAGCACCAGGTGCAGGATGAGAAATAATCTCAAAAGGAATCTAGTTGAATTCTTGCAAATAATGACCCTGCAAGATCCCCAGCCTCAGTGATTTGCTGACACATTGTCTTTAGATGTGCGAGGACAGCAGATATTAGTCTTTTAAACGTTTTCTTAAAGTTTTATCAAGGTCTTCTAGTGTATAGTAGGCATAAGTTTCAAATGCTGCTTTTCATCTTTGTTGTCTCTTGGCTCCCTGATGCTAGATATCTTGTAGTTGGAAATCAGCTTGTCTAATATGTTGCTACTGGACAAAGATAAGTAGCACTGCTGTAAGGGTACACCTGGCAGTAAACTCAAGAGACTGGATTTCTGTCCCTTTCAATCTCATGCGGCTGCTGAACATCTACTGATACAAGACACAACTACAGTAGAATTTGTTTTTACTTGTAAAACATGGACGCCAGCCCCCCGGCCCCCTTCCCTGCCTAACCCAGCGGAGGGACAGACAGATAGACAGGGACATACCAAAAGGCACCACTGCTGGACCTGAGTAGTAAGTATGCAAAGTTACATTAAGACCATGCAAAAGGTTTTGGAGTTCTGCTCCAGACAGAAATTGACCACATCCGGATGGACAGTGTAATGTGAATAGAGGCCACTAGATGGCAGTATTCACCTTTTTTTTGTTAAGCTATGTTTAGACATGTCCTGGACATGTCTGGGGCAAGTCCCCGAAAATTAAAAAAAAGAGGTCTAAATGTGGGTGGGGTCTGCAAAAGAGTATATAAGGAAAAGAATTGAGACAGTAAAGTAGTAGGAGAAATTGCAAGAAGAAGGATACGTGTGACCAGACCTGTCATTTCTGTTCAAGACCTGTGAAGTTTCTTTTGTGGATTTTTGCCTGTGTTTGAGTTTTTTTTTCCTCACCCAGCACATCACCAGGAAACTGTAAATATTTCTGTTTTTTGTATTCAATCTTGGTCAGAATATTAGTTTAGTCGTTATTGTCTTTGTTAAAAATTAAATGTGTTTAAGTTTTTAAAACTGGGTCTGTCATCCCTTGCTGTTGCTGTTGTGTTGTAAATTGTAATAACAGATTGGGGCCATAACAACAGACACATACCAAAAGGCGCCACTTCAGGACCTGAGTAATAAGTATGCAAAGTTCTATTAAGATCATGCAAACGGTTTTAGAGTTACGCTCAGAAACAAAGTGGAAATGCGAACGCGAATTTAAACGCAAACGGGAACCAAACCAAAAACAATATGTCTCCCATCTTCCTCCGGCGGAGAGACATAATTATAAAAGTGTCAGTCTGTGCATTGGAGGGGCGTGGCTTTCCTTAGGTGACACATGTAACATCAAGTGTCGAGAGGAACCATTGGTTACTCCTGATTTATGAGAATTATTTATTTTATTAATCATTTTTTAACAGAAAATATCTTGGGTATCTACATCTCCTGGTTTCCAACACTTCAAGCAATGTGTTGCATCATTTCTAAGATTTGTTTACAGAATTGAAACATGGCTCTGAATGCCAGAAAAATATATGCCCCCCCCCCAGACTTTTTAGTCACCACAGATAATTAGGGCCTGAGTATGAGGTGATGCGAAGGCACTATTTAATTGGCAGGAGTAATTATTAGGGCCCAGCCCAAGCACCAAATGATATGAAGGTACTATTTTATTTGTAGGAGTAAATTGGATTTGAGGGCCTAAACATTCGCAAAAAATATAAAAAAAATCAAGGAACACCGCACACCTATCAGGCCTGGCTAAATTTTACTATTTAAAAATTTTTAAAGGATGTGGCAAAATGGCTCCCGAGCTGTCATGGTTCTGCCCCTGCCGGCTAAAGGCAACAAGACGGCAGGCACTGGGACCATGTACCCAAAGGAGAAATGAGGGACCCAAGTGCACAGGCTGAGTAAAATATAAATAAAGTTTAATTTAAAATCAAACAAATGCCCAAGGGAGCAGCGGCAAGAAATAGGGCTCCTTACACAAATGGCCTACTGATCACAGAGCCTACAGAATCCAACTGCACTGTCAAACTGACAGTGCAGTGCTTAAATACTCTACAAAAACACCTCCACCTCAACGAGCAGCAGCTGTGGCTCGTTGAGATGGAGGTGCAAACAGGAGGGGGGAGGGCCTGCAGGGCCAGACCATGACACAAGCGCCCCCTGCACATTTTCAATGATGCAGACCTAGTGGTAAGTTTCACCTAAATGACAAAATTTGGCGAGTACATGTAACATTCCATGAAATGAAAAATTTATCTTTGTGCCATGACATAACAGAAACAGCATTTTGAATTTACCTTGCAAATCTTAAGCTGTTTTTGCCATTTTTAGGCATTGTACTTTAACCAAACCCTCCAAGGAATTTAACTCAAACAACTTCAAGTTTGGTAAGGGACATCTAAAGACCTGTGCTACGCTAGTGTGAAGCTTTTGAGCCCTTGTGGCAATGCCTTGACGTGGCGTGCTAATAAATTTCTACGTTTTTCCATGAAACAGAGAGCTGTTGTTACTGGAGTGTGCATTGTCCTAACTTTTAATGCTTGATAAGAATCTCGTCGTTAGAAACATCCACTAGTTGATACTGAGTTTTATTCATAGCACCACCTACTGGCAACAGGTCTATTTTGCTGTCTGACTTGGGCTTAGGGTGTGGCAAAGGGGCTCCATAACTCTCCCTAAAAAAATTTAAATGAAGCTACCCTCACTGTACATTTCACCCAGATGAACGACACTTGAGAGGCACGTAACATTCTAGAACATTAAAAAGTCTCAGTGGTATGATTGAACCTAACAGGAAGTCATTCAGTAGGGGAGACTGGGGAGGAATGAGCCACATTCGTCTTTTTGGATCATATTCCCCATGCTTTGGGTTTGAAGATTAAAAGGCTATGTGGAAATTGAAGCATATCTTAAAGGCTCTTAACTAACCAAGGTGACAAAAGGTATTGACCAGAAGTAAGAGCCAGTGAAGTCAAAATCTACTCTGGAAAACAGATGAAAACAGACACAGATGAAAACAACGAAAAATAGTTGTTCAAAATCACATTTGTAGAGCACCGTCTATCAAATTAAACTTGGCCAATCCTGGCACTGAGAATAAAAGTGCACTTTCAATGAACGAGGTGTGGTTTAACCTTAAAGTACTTGTCAAGATCAACATCAAACACAAACTGCATTGAAGCACGCTTCGTGCCACCGACTGGATTTGGTTGGGGAAGAAATATGACCACATCATCAATGGACACAGTATCAATATCCTCCTTTTCTGGGAGCACAAACCAATGACTGAACTTCTGTGGTTTCTCAACCATGTATTTCACCATGACAGTTTCATCCTATAATGCATTTTCACATGGAGGAGGAGTGGGCCACAGGGTAGGGAGAACTGAACCATGCGTCAGTCTTCCCTCCTACTAAGTGGCCCTCTCTTCCTTCAGTGTACTTCAAAAGATTTCAACATTCACCAGCTTCCCAGCTCAAGCGCATGGTCTCGTGTATATATATCGTGTATATATATATATATATATATATAAAACTCTTGAATGGTTAGTGTCTTGAAAGCATGATGTGATCAAATGAAAACTGGAAGCAGCATGCATTTGCAGTTCATATTTGAGTGTTGTACTCTCCTGGTGCTTGAATCCCTGAATGAGACAGTATAGTAATCTTGAGAATAATACAATGGTAATATATTGCATTTCAGTCCCATTCCATGCCTGTTTAGTATAGACTTTTGAATTCATATGGGAAGGGAACATTCCACAAAAAATGCCCCCACACATGAAAAATCTTGATTGCCCTCAATGAATTTTTTAGGAAAGCTTGCAAACATACCTGCACCGCAGCACAAGACATTTCATATGAATCCAAGTGGGTGGTTTTTGGGAAATCTAGGTTAATATTCAAAGTCACATGACATAGACATATAGCCTATTTAGGTCATCCCACAAAAAAACATCAAATTGCTTATCTTTGGAAAGGGGATTTTGTCTTCTTTAAAACGACATCAAAATCATTTACATCCTTTGAGAGGTGACAGAGAAATTCACGTTTATCAAGTTACCATATTAGTAGAAAAACCGTGAAAATTTTGAAGTCGTCTGGCTGCTATGTAAACGATACAATCGCGATACAATATTTCACATGTTGTTGACCTACCCGCAGACCAAATTTGCACAAAACCGAAGGGGGTCGCCAAAAAAAGTGTGTTGGTTTAGCATGGAATAACCCATGTACAGTACATGTTCAAGCCCGCCACATAATGGACGCAGGAACTGCGAAAACATGTGCTATACATCCTGATTGATGCCTCCCACTCCATGCAGGAACTAAGATAATACTAGCTTATGCAGTGTTTGTTGGTAACAAAAGTGCACAGCTGTGTCTGCCAGGATCCAGCTAGAACCCTCGACATGCAGGTAGGTGCGAGAGCCCGATTATCATCGCTAGCGGCTATATTATTCAACGTGTAATGCTCAAGAGTCCATGTCACCTGGGCAATTCAGCCTGTCACTCTTGGGCAGCTCAACCTGTCAATCTGGAGTCAGTAGGGAACATAAAAACTACAAAACCCAGCAAGCACTGGCTACACTTAGAGAATGATGTAGCTGGAAAGTAGTAACCATAATAACACTTCAAGTGACTGTCATAAGCAATGTTCCCTCACCGAGCAGCAAGCTCGCCTGTCATGCTTGCCAACAACAGTGAGAAAACAGAAAGGCATCTGACAAGGAAGGGAGAGAGCACCAGAAAAGATAGAGGCAACATATTTTTTTGCGAAACGATGCCAAATTTGCTACTGCGGTTTAGCGATGTGGAAAGAACCTAAGTTACCACAAGACGAAAACAAAGATAAATGACAAACTGCATCCCATTTGTTTTTTCTGTGCGTGAGATTCTATGAAATATTGCACTGTCCCCACCCTTCCGTGACTGGGATAGATCGCTCTTATATTATGCTTGCACAAAAATAATACTTTCAAAGTAAGACCTCTACTCAAAGACTTCCAGAACTGATATTATCTTTTTATTATGTAAGAAAAAAAGGGCAAATGACAACATTAAAAGAATATATTTCACGTCAGTCACTGATTGAGTTGACAGAGTGAGCGTAATGTTTGTAAGCAAATCCGTGCGGGTGAGTGATGCGTCTCTTGCTTGTAATTTGGCAAAGCGTGAGAGGGAGGGGGGAGACATGAAATATTTCAATCCCTAGCTCAGGCATTGTATTTGATGTGACGCTGATCCAGCCCTGTGGGCATTGCTCATATGGAAGCTGGTGCTAAGATTTTGCACCAAACCCCTTCTGCAAACATACCAGACCGTCATTTGTGTTCAAGCTGTATTTAAGTGAGGTGCCTCAGTTCATATCAGCTTAATTGCTGCGCAAATTGAAGTCCTAGTACCTGCTGTTAATTGTCACTGCATTCATTATCTCAAAGTCATGCGCAGGCTTCAGTAATTAGAGAGGACTGCATGCACTGAATTTAAGATCCATATAGAACCAAAACAACCACAAATTTCTTTAGACATTCACTCTTCATGCAAATGAGCACAGGCATGAGGCATTATACCTACTCTGTGAGTAGCCCTGAAGGTGACTATGTTGCTACTGTAATGTCTAATTGCACAATCTGTTGCAGTTAGCAAACCAAAAGGCTTGGCCCCAGCTTCTAATCATCTACATTCCAGTGTTGTGGTTCTCTGCTGAAAAGACATGCTGATGGCCGTCATTCAAGAGTAAAGCTTGTGCCTGCCGAGACATTACCATTCAAGGGACTGTTTGCTTACCGGAGCCATTTCCATTTCAATTTAGCTGCGTAACTGTGTCAGATTTCAGGACTGTCTGCCGTGACTGAAGATTGCAAGCTGATTGAAAAAGCTAGCAAGACTATCAAGAATTTTAAGGAAGATGTTGAGCGGCTCTCTGAGGACCTCTGGGGAAAAAAAGTCTTCTTTCCGGTATTAACCGAAACAACAGCAGCTCACTCCAGGTGGATTGCTGCACTACATTCTACCCTAGCAGGTCCTACCATCCCCAGAGAGCCTGAACCATGAGCTCGGCCATCCTCCTGCTCGACACGACACCTGATCCTCAAGCTGCCTGGACATAGGGAGTTGTCAAACGCAAAATACTGAGCCTCACTATGACCCTGAAACTGCTCACTCTCACTGCTAAACTTGAGTAATTACTTCACTCCACTGGAGGATGAAGCCCAGCCTGCCTCTACAGCCGCTGCACCTGGTCCTGTAACAGCCCGACAGCGATGCTCATCTGGCCCCTCTGCTTGTCCTTCTGTCGCCACTCATGACCCGTCCGTCGTGTTGTCCTGGCAGAGCTAGGCGGTCACTGCTCATTGGCTACTGTCCTGTAAAGAAAAGATATGAGGCTGTCGCTGACCAGCCACACAACCATATCTTGAGCTAGTGTGGCCCCGTCTCTCGCCACGGGAGAGGCAGAATTTGAGTTTTTAGCCGTTCCAATGTTTTTGACGATTGGCTAAATGACTGGTGCAGAAAACACAGAGTAAGCTCTGCAACTCTGACCTCTTTTAGTAGCAAAGTGCTTTCAATAATACAGATGGCCCTCACACCAGCCCCTTTTAGACCACAAATTTGATCAGACAACATTGACTGCTATCTATGCGCAAATTCCAGGGACAACTTGGGTCACTTAGCATCCAGAAATGATGCAGTCATATTTCAGGGTCCATACAGACTGGATGGAATTAGGGCCCTTTATCATCATCTCTCTGAAGATTCGCTCCAGTGAGTTAGCATATTGCACTGAACATTTAACCCTGCATTTCAGTGTCAGTTAAAACTACCATAAAGCTGTGTGTGCTTAATAGGAAGTCTTTGGTAAATGTATTGCTCATGCAATGATTTCATAAGCTTTAGTGACCTAACCCTTTATGACTACAGAATCTTGGTTAAAGCAGAGTAATTGCATTCCCTTGATAGAAGCCTCACATCCAGGCTACCTGTATCTAAATCAGCCGAGAATAGCTGGTAGAGGTTGAGGGGGTTACAGCATCTTTCAAAGACAGATTTAAATGCACATGCATTGATATTGAGATTTTTAGTTCATTTGAAGCTTGTACCTCTTTTATTCATGGAAAAAGTGTTTTGTTAAATAATGTATTGATCTATAAAACATATCTGCCTCATTAACTTCACTGTTGTTTATACCAAGCCAGCCAGTAGCCATACCACTACTTGATTAGCTCTAGCTGAGTGGCTGAAGCTAACCGGGTCTGGGCTTGGTTACTATTTGGATGGAAGACCACCTGGGAAAACTGAGTTCCTGCTGGAAGTGGTGCTTATGGGCCAGTCTGTAGTCATCATCCCACTGGTGAAATAATCCCTAATGGCCCAGTGCAGTGATGAGAACACTGGGCTGAAGGAGATGCCATCTTTAGGAGGAGATGTTTAACTGGTGTCCTGACTCACTGTGGCCATTAAAGATCCCATGACACTTTTCAACAAGATTAGGGGAGGGGGCATCATCCCCTCATTTAATTGGCTATGCAATTTTTCCTGTCCCTCTGTACCTCTCAGGCTGAAGTGTGGTGAGCGGTCTGACACAGAATGGCTTCCGTTGCCTCACCCCAGTGGGTGCTACACATTGGTGGTGAGATAAGATTACCCCATGACTGAAACGATTTGAGCATCTATAAGAATGCACTATATACTGTAAATGCAATTTTAATTCATTCATTCAAACTGGTGTGCTTAAATGTTGGGGATTTTAACAGGACTGTTGCTCAGACAATGGTGTCACTTCATTATATTCATCTCTAATTGAATCTCTGTGTCAGTTTTGTAGTTGATCATTCCACCTCCATTAATGGGCACATTCTCGACTTAATAATGTTCAGTGCAACAAAAATCTGTTTCACTGACCACAATGCATACTGCTCAACATACTTTCAAATTGTTTCAATACCAGAAAAAAAGATTCTGCTCTCACATTTTTAGTGCTTCTATTGCGAACAACTTTCTTGAAGGCTGCTGCTCCTGCATAATTGATATTTGCTCATTTGTTATAACAGATTATATGATGGATTACTCTAACAAATAATGCACCACAATATAAGGTGACATTCCCTCGCTTAGGTCAAGGACTCAAAAATAGCAATCAGTGCTATGGATTCATGAGAATATGCATTAACTAAGGTGCAACTTGATCGACAAACTCCACTGCTGTCTTTAGGATCTTCAAAACTGGAGTTCATGAAATTATCCACATTAAAATACTGATAAATCTGACTTTCTTAAAAACTTTTTTGATGGCCTTGCCACAGCAGTGAATGAAAATCTTTTTCCCAAAATATAACACACTGTAGAAATCTTGGTTAAAGCAGAACAGCTGTGAAGGAAGTGGAAACACCAGCAGCCAAACCAAAGCAATGAGAGGAGCAGAACGCAGGAACAAAACACGGAGCGCGGACTGGAGAGGTGGATCCCGACTGACAGACCGGACCAGAGCTAGAAAATAGAAAGACACATGAATAAACAAGGACAGATGGAAGAACTATGGGCGTGGCTGTGGCAGGAACATGGCAGGAACTAAAAACACACTAGACAGGCAGACAAACAGAGCAAAAACACAACATTGAGACCCTCCGACAGACCTTTTCTGGTTGTTCCACAGACCAGACTATGAAACAAAAGGCACTAAGGCCAGGTTTCATTCAGCTGTGGAACAATCCACCAAATTCTACATTTTGCTGACAAAGTCTCCTATTTAAAATCCTTTAAGTCTATATTATTATTATGCAGTGGGGTTTGCTTTACTAGTTTGCTAATAAGAAGGGCCAAAGGGTTATATCTCCAAAGACATTACACTCAAATTAATATTGTTGTCCATATAACAATGGGCAATTTTGCCTCTTTCTGACTGGCAACGCATAACACAAAAAAAAAAAAAAGGTTTGAAGTGAGAGGCGAAGGGTTTGAATGCCACTTATGACTCATAACACGCACCAGCTTCCTTTACTTCCTCTGTCTAACTCAAAGGATAGGTTTGATACAAGACCCCAATTTATTTCATTCTTTCTGAAAGTACTGAAGGGAGTATATTAATAAAACAGCTCAGGTGTTTGTTTGTATTGTCTGATACTTCAGGCCCTCGTGGGCTTCTTTGAGGAGAAAAAGGTTGAACGTGGTGATACAAGTTATAGTGCATTAAAGTGAGTCATAGAGTAGGGCTAAGAACTTAAACACAAAAAGAAAACTGTATATTCTTTCAATGAATGCAATGAACACAAGCTGCAAACCTTTTTTATATGACAATTGGCATCTCAGCACCTTGAACCCTGAACTGCATGGTCATAAAGTGGTCGATAAAATTACGCCTGAAGCTATTTTTTCTCACTAGTCTTGACTGGGTATTGGGTTATCTACACCACACATCTGTACCACAACACAACAAATAGGCCACTCCTTGTTGTACTCTACAGGCCTCCAGGTGCTTGTAGTGATTTTCTATGTGAATTCTCTGAGTCGTTATCTGGTCTAGTTCTGAGTTCAGATTAAGTATTCAGGTGATTTTTTGAATATTTTGATGGATATAGAGGCAGAATCCACCAGGAAAGCATTTTCAACTATTGGATTCATGCAGCATGTGAGTGGACCGAGCCTAAACACTGTCATAATCACACTCTTGACCTAGTTTTGTCATATGGCAAAGGTATTGAAGATTTGTTGCCACAAAATCCTGGCCTGACTGACACAAGTTGCGAAAAACTTCAAAAAAAAAAAAATTCACATTCAAAATGAATGGAGAGGCGACAAAAAGCCCAGCCCTCTTTGGAGTCTTAATACGTACTTCAACATAAAAAGACAGCTGAAACTTTAAATGGGTCACAAGCTTGAGACTGTTTGGTTTAAATCCATTTTTTCATAGCTACAATAGTTTTTATGAAATGGCACTTTAAGTTTTATCAGTGGCAGTTTGTCAATAGGGGGCGCAGGGGCGCTGCCCCCTCTATCTATACAGCCAAAATTAAAAAAGAAAGTCCACTTAAACATACCAAAATTTTTCATTAAATTATAAAAAAATAACAGATAAAATGATTTATTTTTTCCACACAATGATAGCCTGTCGGCACCTGTCGTCATTAAATGAAAGGGGTTTCACACAATTTATTAATAAATAAATATGTTGTGAATACATAATGAGAGTCAATGCTAGTCCTTCAACTTTTGCCCAGCATGTGACCTGAGGCTTCTTTCTAATTGGTCGCTTCAACTTTTCCTGCGGGGCGCAGAGAAATGCGCTCCGGACACTCCCACTTTGATTGGCAACGAATTAGTATTGTTTTTGTGATTCTCCTCCTCATGTGACAGGACAACGACAGCTGCCAATCATATCAACAGTCACCGCAGCAAGTGTGATTTACTCATGCGCAAACATACACGCTCATTCTCTGTCCGATAGAGGTTCAAAATAGCAGCTTCAAGTGGATCCGCAGAAAACTCGGTTATTTCACTACAGAATAACCTGTTCTCAAGGCTTAACGTTTCACTGGAAGAGAAAATGAGGATAAAGGAGCTTGGACCTGACCGACCCGATTTAAAGATTCAGCAGCAGGCAAGTGATCGTGGACGAGCTTACACCCGGGGCTTCTCCCGCACTTGCTACGACAAACAGCGATGGCTGGCTGAATGTGGCATTAGCAGTGCCGTTTATTACTTTTCCTGTTTGCTGTTCCAAGTTGGATAGATTTAACAGGGCCACTGTGAAAAGAACAGTACAACTACTACTGAGGGTCTGGCCAGGAATATGTTCCCCATTCTTTATTTTACCATGCTAGATACCATTTTGAAATATCCTGAGCCCTATTTCATACTGTGAAGCCAGTTTTTGCCGCGAACGTAATTTCTGTCCGATGTGTGGTCAACGTTGGCTCTGCATTCCGCATTGAAGTCCCTATTTTATAACAACCGATAGTGTGAAAGCGGGGTAAAGTGCATGCGGTAACGGATGTTTACTTCTTGGTCTTGTAGAATCATCACCGACTCGCGTTTGTGTCCCTTGTCAAAAAGGTAAGAATCCACAGTGATAACGTGAGCAACAACCTGTAATCTTAGTACAGCGCTGCTGTGAGATTTGGCGGCTGCTGGCAGGGTATTTAAACCCTTTTGTGCAGATGTGTTCGCCGGTGGACACGGAGCTGCAGATTTATGCACGCAGTTACAATATTCTATCACTAGATGGCCCACCCGGATCAGTTATTGAATTTTCACAAGCAAGCCAAGTTAAAACGGTTTTTATATTAAACGGTCGAATTCACTCCAATCCCTGGATGGATCAAGCCAACCTTGGTTTGACTTAAAGGGGTTGGCACATCCATATAACAGGGTGGCCCAACAAAGCGTCTCTTCTTCCCCTCAGAACTCCAGGATGGATGAGGAACATGGAAATGGGTGGGCAGGATTGACTCATTATCCAGTGTATGAATTTTATTGCCTCAAAATAATCCCGGGGAAAAGCTGTGCATTTGAAGTCACTGTTCAAGAGTAGATATACAGACTTTAACAAAGCCCTGCTTATTGTGGATTAGCAGGTTGGTCACTGGTGTGCCTTCCCTCTACTCTTTGGCATTGGCTCAGACAGTCTTGGCACCATTTGAGTTCTGTCCTGTGACACCAATTTTCTGTTCATGTAACATTAGCAACAAGACCAAATTTTTTTATCTCCCCCCCCCCCATGTCATCAATGAATTAAACCGTATATATACCATTAATTTATGATTTCATCCTGTTAAGTACAGTGGGGCCTGTTGGCTACACTTTCTGTGAAATCTGTCATTTATGCATATAAATATGTAATTTACCACAGCTGTAGGGTGCTGGAAAAGCATGAAAATACACCTTGAAAATCCTTGAAAAGTGCTTGAATTTCACTTTGCAAAAGGTGTACGAACCCCGTAGACAGCATTACAGTGGTGTGTTTTTAGATTTTTGTTTTTCTGTTTAACTAAGCTCCCTTTATTGTTTGCATCTTTACAGAACATCAAAATCCCAGTTAGTTGGTGGAATATCTTTAACATGACTGCTTTTACAATCAATCTGTAAGTAATGTAAGGACAGATACAGTGATCTGAGGACATGTGGACCCAGGGGATACTTTGTCAATTCGTAATTATAAAGGGGTACAAACCATGAAAAACTATAGGCTACATTTTCCTTCTTAACTGACTGTCGACATCACAGCAGCTGTCCGATGTGCTGCGCCTAGGTAAATTGCCCCCCCTCAAAATTTTTGGCACCAGCCGCCACTGAGTTTTATGGGGTTTTTTTTTCAGAGTTTTTGAGATTATAATAGGTTTCTGTGGATGATTCGCAGTCAGAGTGACAGATGTCTACACTTTAACAGTGGGACCTGAAAATTCTTCCAAAAAATCTTTGTCAACCTCTTTTAAATGCCACAGTTTCAAACATTCAGAGACAATTTATTCATCAAAACATGGAGAAAGCTCTTGTCATTGCACGTAACTAGCGAGCTTGTCAGCAGTTGCTAACACATAGAGTGGACACGTTGGCTTCATTTAGAACTGTACATAATTGCTATCTTTTAATGAATAAAGCGTGATTACTTCTCAACACCTTCCTGACAACTCCTCTTAATTTACTCAAGATAAATGAGTAGATTTCAGTTATACCCAGCAAAATGTCAATGCAGTGAAAATGCAAACGGTAAACTGTACATATATCAAGGAAAAATCAATTTCATTTTCACATCTTCTAGGTCATTTTTAAACTACATCATGACACCAGACCTGCTGTATGTAGGCTGCAGATGTAAAGAATTTTTAAATACTGGCGTGATGATAAATTCATGAACTGTGCTGGCAAGGCTTAATTTTCCAACCTGACCATCATGAGGCCATTCATTTTCTGGCTACAAAAAAAAAAAGATTATGTTTTGAAAACAAAAGTGCAAAGCGCGTTTTACATTAAAGAGAGATGTAAGCCTATTTTGTGTGGGGTTGTTTTAAAAATTATAACGGGAGCAATTTCCCTTGCTGTAGCCTTTGTAAAATATAGGACTGTCGAAGATTTGTTTTAATGACATAAAAATAAGTTGGGTACCATCTGTTTTTGATTCTTCATTTGTTGCTAACAGTAGAATCCATGATTGCACCAAGCAAACTACTCTGCACCGCCTCCTCATAACACCGTAATGGTTGCACATGAAGCTCAAGCTCTCTGGACCCAAATTTTGGAACACACTTGACTTTGATCCATGCAAAACAGTCAATTATCATGCCTGTCAAGCAAAGCTCAAATTACAGTAAATAAATAGCACTCCTCCTTAATTGACCAAAGAGCATTGAGATTCTAAGAGTTAGATGATTTAGCCATTTGAGACTATAAAAATTATTAGAGAATAAAATAATCACTTGAGACTATCTTGATCATTTGAGATCATTTTTCTGATTGTTATCGTGACCTCATACCCGAATGCATCGTTTTTTTAGGAAATAAACTTGAGTGCCATAAACAATGCATTACATGCAATGTAATTTGTTATTGTATTGTTTTCAACACAACTCTACCTTCAACTGTATGTATGCCTGTAGCCTATGCGTTCTGTCCGTGTCCTATCCAGAGGATTTTTTTCCTCTTCTGCTGACTGGTGAATGAATTCTTGCAAATTCCCCTAAATAGTACTGTATTACGAACCGAACTTGCAGTAACCAATTCTCTGGTCACGCTACCCTGCACCAGAATTTCCCAGGCCCACTGTTCAGAGTGACTTTCCATATCGAGTCACCCACCCAACTGACAAAACTCTTGTGCTTAAATCAAACACCACCCAACACACCACTGAAATGGCAGCAGGTGTTTGCTCTGGTGAACAGCTGACAAAAGCGTCATATGAAGAGAAATGAAATGCATAGAATGCAGATAAAGGAAACATAATCTGCTCAGAACATCAAATGAGAAAGGTACTGCTGAAATGCAAACCTATGTGCTTATATGCCTGGTAAAGATTGCTAACATCTATGTCTGGCAAATGAATGGAGTTTATTTAAATGTGATTAGTTAAAAGGTCAATTGGTTGCTTGAGTCAGAGATTCTGGCCGAGGGCAGAACTGAAACAATATAGCCTTCAAATATGTTGATTAAAAATGTTTTTGAAAACTTTAATGCATTTTTTAAATTATATGGGCCATAAAGTAAATGGAGCATGAAAATGGCTTTAATGTTACTTGGCCTTGAGGTATTCGACCGCCCATATTTAAGCTCTCTTAGACAGCCTCCTTTGATGGCTATAGCACTCCGAATACCAAACAAAAGTGCATCAACTGTTTTTCAAACTCCTTGCTGCTCGAACATGCGAAAGTAGTCAGCATTAATGGATTAATTATTATCAAACATATTAATAAACAAATAATTTTTCAAATTTGTAATTAGAGTACCCCGGTGAATTAATCTTTATCAAAAAGCACATCTCCAAATCCAACAATCAGTAAATTTAATTCCAGTGGCAACATAACATGAGGTACATGTAAGGCCGCCGTGATCTGTAGATAATCTTAAATTAGAATAATTCAGACAAATTGCAGAGATAAGAAGGAAATCACCACACCAAAGCTTGTATCTCCAATAGTAGTCCCATAGATGGTAAAAAAATCTAAGTTGGGAAACATAAGGCAGTTGAACCTTCAGACAGAACCGGCAGCTATGAACCCCAGAAGTCCACTCCAAAGATGTTATCACTCAGTGTCCATGAGTCAAAAAGTGGCACATTGAATACAGGCCCCCTATTTAATCAGGTTAGGAGAGGGGGGGGGGGATGCGTCTCTCCCTCTTTAAGATCAGAAGATGAATCTGTGGATGTGTGAACGAGTGAGAAATGCTTGAAACTGAACTTTTCCCCTTGAAATAGGCCAGTCATGCAGTAAAATTCCCTTAAGTTATTAGAAGCAGGGCTGAGCTTCATGGAATTTTTATCAACATATTTATGACGTCAGTCTCTCTCTAACGAGCAAACATGAATACTGCAAGAGGCAACAAAGTTTAGATATCAAATGCCTCCTTAAAGGTATGCTTCTAATAACACGGGCATTACAGAAAAATCTTGGGATGAATCCAGATTAAGGAAAACAAATATCAAAATAACAAAAAATGAAAAAGGATGTGTTTATGGTTTTCTGGCCACAAAAGGCTATGCAAATAGTTTCCTTTATGTCTCAAAGTCCCAAAACCTTTGGTTGAGTGAGAACTCAGGACATTTAAAGGTTATGACTTTCATTAAGGTTTTAAGGACCCTACAAAGGTTTTCTTTAGAGTCTGGAGGAGTTTGCATGGGGGCAGAGACAGAACAGAAAAAATGAATATAGTTAAAGGGGACAAAGCCCCAACAAGCGGCAGAATCAGAACTCATGTACAGATGAAGGTCCAGTTCTGGGTTTTATTGATAATCATTTTCGCACAATCCAGAACAAAACCAAAAGTGAGACTTCAGTACAGAGGAGCAAATCCTAAATCATAATTAGGTAACAGTCTAATAATCAGAATCAGGAACTCAGTACGCCAAAGCCAAATCACAAAGGGAATCTTAAAACCAAAAGGCCAAAACAGAAGTCAATCATAGGTAGTTAAACATACACAGTGGGCTAGACAGAATCAAACAAACCGTACACAGTAAGTTCCAGGAGATAAACTGCTAGTACACTAAAGACTGGAAACAGGCAAAGATAAGTGAGAAGTATATAAAGGGGAGCTGAGTGACTAATAGGAACAATCTGATATCGTCATAGTTTGGAGGTATTGAGAGCTTTCTTTGTTGCTCTCGTCCGGGACGATATCGTTTGCTCCCTATCGAATTCCTGGGCCAGCTGGCATTGATTGGGGGCGTGGCCCGGACTCTATTTAAGCTCCTATTTCGTCTCGCTCCCGTTGCTAGAGTGTCAGTGCTTCTTTGGCGCTTTAGCCGGTAAGGTCTCTAGAGAGAATATTGTAAGGGACTTAGTTGCATAACAGGAATAGTGTTAGTGAGAAAGGGGATCTTTGGTTTATTTCCCTTTTCTTTTGTTTTCCTCGAGCTCGCCTGTTTTCTACCACAAATGGCGTCAGGTCCATTGGTAGCGCGAGTCTCCATATTTTTATCTGTTTTTAGTCTCTCAGGTGAGTGTTGCCTTTTATTTCTGGCCACTGCTCTTGGCATCCGCTTCCAGCACCATCACAGATATGGCGCAAAACCGTCTTAAATCGGGACATGAGATGAAGGAAGGGGATTTTTTGTCGACATCCGCACTTCCGGTAATAAGACCAGCTTCGCCAAGCCAATGCATGCATGACGAAATGCGATTAGCATTGCGCAGCTTTGCAGTTGAACACCATCGAAGATACACAGATATGAACATGAAATACCGCCAAATTCAAATAAATGCTCCAAACGAGTCAAAGCTGGAGTTCACTTTTTGGATCGAAACACTATAAATCGCCATTATATTAGCTAGCGTTCGACCGTGCGCGGATATGAGCGGAAGTTCACTTGTCGACATTTTTACATTTGACCCGTGATTTTCTGCCGTCATATCCACCTGACGATGTGCGGTATTGTATATCAGATCGCTCCTATTGGATGGGGAACAGGTATGCAGGGGAGCTGAGCGTGTGCAGGTAGGTGTGGTTACAAATAGGGAGACAATCAAACAATTAACTAAGGTAGAAGGGAGGAGGATGAAAGCGAGGGAGAAACAGAAAGCGCACGGTGAGTGAGAGAGGATGGAGATGCTGAACTTATACAGAGGACTGCTAAGACTAAACAATGCAGCTTGAAGAAATAATCAACACAATTACAAAACATGCATATAACTAAGCTTTGGTGAAAACAGATGCCATTTCCATTAAATTTTAAGCATGTAGAAATTATGCGCATCGTGCATCCATCCACTGCTAGCATCCAGAAACCGCGATGAAAATCAAAGAAGCTTTAAATTGTGCTGAAACAGATTTAGTCGGAACGAGAAAGTGTTCTGTTGGAATAACTGACAGTGCAACTTGGAGTGCAGAAGCTTCTCTTCATATTCTTCCTTCTGCCTAATTCAAGTTTCCTGTGGAGCTAATACCATAGAGTTTGAATATTCCCATACCATTCCCTTGTCAGAAATCAATCCTTAAGACGGAGCAATCCTTTTATTTGTGATAGTAGTGTTGAAGAGTCCACATTTTGGACTGTGTTCATTTGCATAATTGCTCTTTACATAACAGCCCTGCTAAATCATTGCAGTTTCAATAGACGTCTTCCTTCAGCTCAATTGGATATTTGCAGCAGTGCCACTAAATCCCCCCGCATCAGATAGAGGAAGCACTGTGTCCCCATTGTTTTACATCAGTTTCATTTATTTCCATTATGTCAGTGGACAGCTTGTTCATTATCATCAGTAGGCTGCGAACCAGCCAAGCTATAAAAAAGCTGCTGATGGCAAGAGATTCAGCAGAGAGGCATCATTAAACCCCTCTATGTTCACACAGAGCCGAGACGTGCAGCCGAAACACGTAAATACAGTACTTCAAGGCAACTTGAGGGTCCTTTCCTTATTTTCCTCTGGGGAGACCAGGGCTATCTTTGCATGAACTAGGGCTATTTTCGTTCACTGGTTACAACTGGGCAAAAATTTGTCTTTGACTGGGTGAAAAGCATTAGCTGATATCTGGTCACATGGGCATAGGGCCCATTGCTGCATTTATATGGTTCCTCTGCCCAGTATGGGAAGACAATAAGCTTATTCCCTGGGCCGGCGCTAGAACAGGGAGTTGGGGGGGCATGGACACATCCCATTATGACAAGAATTAGTCCTGGCAAGTTCTCAATCATTTTCCTTTATTGACACATTTTCCAATTATCGTAATTGGCAACTGAAGACACGGTTTCTCTATATATGTGATCTAACAGCGATGAACTCATGGGCTACATTCAGAACAGAAAAATAATTTACTTATTAAGAGGCCAGTCCTTTGCGTTGATTGAACTGGTCCGCATTCCTATGAAATATCACCTTTCACGCTCGGAATTGCGTGGGTTGATAAAAAGAAAAAAAAGTGGCACCCAGAAGTTAAATAGGCTATAAAAAGCAAGCGGCTCAAGCTATTTGAATGACATTGATTTAAATACAGCAAATACGCGTCCAGATGACTGACTGTCGTCTGACCTAATCAGGGAGAACCAGCAGCACCTGTTAAGTGTGGAGTGCTCTCAGAGTGAATCTTTTGTTAATCATGAAAATGACTGAGAACATGTCAGGAGTCGGGACTAATAATTGTTTTTAACGGATGTTTTGTGCACCCCAATTCTCAGTTCTGGTTCTGCCACTGTACTGAATTTAGCCCAAGATTTCATTGCTGTTAGATCGCATATGGAGAGAAACCATGTCTTCAGATGCCAATTAAGATAATTGGAAAATGCGTTACTGAATTTAGCCCAAGATTTCATTGCTGTTAGATCGCATATGGAGAGAAACCATGTCTTCAGATGCCAATTAAGATAATTGGAAAATGCGTTAGTAAAGGAAACTGATTGAGAACTTGCCAGGACTAATTCTTGTCATAAAGGGACGTGTCTGTGCCCCCCCAATTCCCAGTTCTAGCGCCGGCCATGCTGAAACCAAGTATTTACTTCTTTTCCCTGTCTTTTGCTCACTCTTATGGCTGAATTCAGGGACAGGAAGCTGGGGTAGTCGGGGAAAATAAAAAAATGTGAAGAAGGAAAATGGATCGTCCTTGTTGCTTGTGCAGCAGATGGTGGCAAAGAGGGGAGAGGAGGATTCACAAATCCACCATTTATATATTACGTTTCTTTGCTCAAGACACCTTTGCTGGCATTTACCTCCTTAGAGGAACATTTGATGGATTAGGATCTCCTCAGTAATGGTGAATCTGTATAAATTTCTCGGTCAGTCGAAGAAAAAGGAGACAAGTGAGGACGAAAGAAGTGATTGCAATGGACTTTATATCACAGTACAGGAAGAACAACTGCAGGGTGCATTCTTTTCAAACAGAACAAACTCAGAGTGACTGAGTGTTAGTGATAATGCCAAGACAGATGCGCGCAGGTGCTACTGTGTAAAATTCTTCTTCAGATTACATGGTGTGCCTGTGTGCCTGAGTGTGTGTGCGTGTGTGTGTGTGTGTGTATGTGTGTAAACCTGTAGTTGTGTGTCTGTTTGCATTCATTTGTGCAAGTTGTGTTGCCAGGGGCTCTGGAATCATATGTAGAAAGGTGTAGTGGACACATTTGCATGTTTATTTTTACCGGAGGGCTTCAGATGAACAGGAATGCATTCAAAGCCTCGACTCCATTTCGCAAGAAGGGATTTATGGGTACAGAGGACATAAAGGGGTGAGAGGAGGGGGTCAGCAGGGGAATCCCCCCTTTTATGAGTTTTACATATACGGTTTGTGCTGATGCTTTACATGAAAGGTTTGCACTTAAAACCCGAAGTTCATTATTTCTTAAGTCTGAAATATTTGCATTCACCAAAATGGAGTTTTACATCTTAATTGGTATTTAATTAGTCTGGCCAGCAGATTTTTCTTTCATACTGCATGTCTGTGGACAGACAGCCTTCGGAGAAATAAATTAGGGAAGTTTTGTGCCAGCAATTCCTCCATGAGATCACACCGATAAAAGCAAATGATGACGACTCCCACGTCTATACTCTGACTACTACTAATACTCTGACTTCGACTACTCCAACTACTACTAGTACTGTTGTGTTTCTGCCTTGTCTGCCATGTTTGGATTATGATTTCTGCGTTGTCTGACCATGCTCGGATTGTGTTTTGGATTCCATGCCTTGTTTTGTTTTTGCTTGGTCTCTGTATGTTTGCCATATTCCACCTTTGCAGTTATATTCTGGTTCTTGTATGCCTGTCTATAGGCTGTCTTTGTGATCCCTGTCCGTGTTTTCGCTTTTGCCAATTTCATGTAGTCAGGAACTTCCCCCTTGTTCATTCCTTTGTAATTAGTCTGATCCAGCTGTTTCCCATTGTAGCATGAGACTTCCCATTTGTGTATTTTAGCATTCCTTTCACAGCCAGCTTTGTCAGAGCGTTACTCTTGGTTTACCTGTGCTGCGATTGTTTATGCCTTGTACTCTCTGTGATTCTCTTCTGACTGGACAGTCCCTGATTAGGATTTTGGCTTTGACTTGGATTTGTTTGCATCTGTGTACCAAACCTTTTTTTGCCTGACCATGAGTCTAGTGTGATTTTTGGATTGTGGACTTTGTACTGTTGCCTCCTGCCCTGCGGGGGTTCAACCCCATTCCTAATAAAGCACAAGCTTTTTGAATTACTTGATTCTTGCAGCTGGTTCCTGAGCGTAACCTCACAAATACTCCAACTTCTAATACTCTGGCTACTACTAATACTCCGACTTCTACTACTACTACTACTACTACTACTACTATGCCAACTACTACTCCTACTATTACTACTACTACCACTACTGGTGCTGTTACTTCTATTACTGTCAGTCTGCTGCTGCAGCCTTCTCTCCCTCTGCCTGGCCACACCCCCTCCACCGCAGCTGCTCTCAGCTGAGTCTCGTTAACCAGCCAATATATAAGCAGCTCTGTTTCACTAACTCACTGCCAGATTGCCGTTGCAGCATGCACTACTCTCCAGTGGTTACCTTTGATCTGACGTCCTGGAATCGACTTTGCCTGCCTCTGATGACTTCCTCTCGTTCCTGCCCAGGTAAATTTGATTGCGTTCCGCCTCTGACCTCAAGTACTGCCTGTGTGTTTCCTGATTCCTGTCTGCCGTCTTCCAAGCCACCCGTCTTGCCACTCCACTGCCTGCGTGGATACGACCTTGTCTGCCGAGCTTCAAACCAGCCTGCTCCGGTGGCCCAGTGGTAACTCTCCCGCCTGTAGTGTGTGCGAGCTGGGTTTGGATCCCGCCATCAATGCTTGCTCTAGCGAGTTGCCGGAGGAACTCCACCCAAGTTCCGCAAATTCCTGATCCTAACCTGCGCCAAGTTACTGTTTACCCTGGCTCGAATCTCATTAAAAACCAGTAAACCTTCAGTCTTGTTGATTGCGTTGAATTTGGGTCCTGCCACACTCCGTGTCAATTACTACGACAACTCTTATTACTCCTACAACAACCACCAGTACTATTACTCCTCCTACTACTGTTACTCCTACTCCAACTGCTACTAATAATAATCATCATGTCTTGTTTCACATTATGCGCTATGCCTGTGGATCTCTTCACAATGGCCAGATAGTTGTTTGCCTATGTGAAAAGTAATTTTGAAACAGACATCAAGACAATAAAGTGCCTTTATAATTCCTCTGAATTGCATCTATTGTAGATAATGAACACTATAGCTTGTTTTAATATCTTGCATCGCAATTGAGTAGTTCATTCAACATGTCATATTCTTGCTGTTTTCAAATGAGCAAGTCCAGATTTGTGAAATTATTCTTTGTCATTTTATTCTAGTTTGATTACACATTGTGTGTATCCCGGATAATGGAATCCACCGATTTATAAAATGAAAGTGTGAAGCATTCATAAAGGACATCTCAAGTACTGCAAAAACAATGTTTCTAGTTTTTTTTTTTTCTTTTCATCTCAAATAATGTAATTAGTTTTAGAAAATATTTTAAGTAATTATTCATTCCTGCATGGTTTGTAGTTACTGTGACTCACAATAAAATTTTCCAATGGGAATGTAAGAAGCTGAAAATTAGTTTAATGTTTTTCCCTGAAACCAAATGTGCACAAGTCACGGGCATCATTTTAGAGGTGGCCCCAATTTGCTGCTGTGACAGATTTTTTTAACAGCCTTTTTTCTGAGAAGGCATTCTTCTGGATGTCGGAAGACTGCTGTGTGGATTTGTGCCCATTCCAGCCAGAGAAATAGTTGGTTCAAAGTCCAACAACTGTATGCCCCCCCTTTTCACCATCCTGAACACAGCCAAATAGATTTATCCACCATAGCAACCAGCTGGCATCGACTCAGGAGGAGAAATTTTTGGCATGCACTGTAAATCACTGTAAATAGAATGGTGAACTCAGATGTTTTGTGGAAAATGATAACCTCAAAAAAGTTGTGCATGCAAACTCAATTGCCCTTTGTGGAAAGAACTTAAAGAAAATAAGGTTAAGTTATTTTTTTGTTTTGAGTTCTGCGAACACAAGATCATTAATTTGGCCTACACAAAATGTTTTACTTTTTTTTTTAGCATGTCATTATTTTTTCCTGTTTTATGCATGCAAGTGAAACGCCAATGGAACTTGTCATCCATGGCGTCAGATCTCATATGAACCCTCGCACCTCCATACTCAACAGGCTTTTATTTTGCAAAATTCAAGTTAGCCGTGTTCAATGAAGCTTGAAAACTGAACCACGACACTGGTGTCAATCAAGGGAGAATTATATGTTCTATCAACTCGTATGACCAGATTTTCTAAACATCTTCGCATTTTAATTTTAAGGTGATTTTTTCTGAGAGTCTACTTTTTTCTGATACACCCCGTATTAAGTCAATGTATCATCATTTATGGAGGTGTGAAGTCCTGGGGTCAAAAGGTCAGTCAGTCCTGTCATGTATTTTTTTCCAGCGATGAACCCGGTCACCAGAGTTTGAGCAATACAGTGGCGCAGTTGTTTGCACTGCTGCCTCACAGCAAGAAGGTCATGTGTTAAAATCTGGCCTGGGGCCTTTCTGTGTGGAGTTTGCATGTTCTCCCCATGTTTGTATGGGTTTCCTCCGGGTTCTCTGGTTTCCCCCACTGGGAAAAACATACATTATGGGAACATTCCCACCTGCACCCCTGACCAAGGAACTGGCTTTAGAACTGGAGTTGGTTGAGAATGGAGACATAGCGTGTTCTGCTGATGTTATTATACATGCACCCTGTAGCCGACGTAGATAAACCTGGTTATATTTTTAATATTCAATTAGTTTGGAGAGTTTTTTTGTGCTAAAGTTGTACTTTTCTGTTCATAAACTTTTGTTTTTTGTTTCCTGAAAACTGGTTTATGCTCACTTTGTGGGGGTTTGGGGGTCATAAAATTAGGCTGAATAAAAACGGTTCGCAAAAACATCTTTTTGTTAGCATAAACACTACTTACCATAAATTTGTGCAGTGAAATGTTCAGTCTGGATGAGCACAAAGTTAGTACTTCAGCTAAAGCACTTCACTGAGCAATTTTGAAAAATATGTACTTTTTCCGGAAACCATTTTCATTTGTAAGATGTTTTTCAGCAGCGGAAAGGAGTCATTTTTAATCAGCAGCTTAAACCACAGCTGTCACACTCAGGACAATCCACCAAGGCCCGGTTTTATCCTGTCATACCCAGTATACGCCAGCACAATCACAACCTCATCCATGTTTCACCAATGGGAGTGGTTCTTCTGAGTATGTTTCAGTCAGTCAACTTAAATTGAAATGTTTGTTGCATCAGCAGAACATTGAACCTAGTTGTTGTGTAGACTCCAGCCTCATCTCTGCCTGCAGATAAGTTTACATGGGTGTGGTGGGGTAGTGGTGGGGCTGAAGAGTAGGCAAATATACTGGTGCCAAAGAGCAACCCGTGAACATGCAGGTAGAGAATATAAACAGTGAGGGAATAGATCAGCTTGACTTGACTCCCTGAACTTGCTTGCAGGCGCGTTGCATTTCACTCAGTCAACTCACGTTGACATGTTTGTTTCAGCAGCGGAAGATAGTTAGAGTTTGGCATCTACAGTATACTTGCAGATAAGTTTACATGACATATTGGAGAGTGATCTACCCCCCACAACTTCATGAATTCATACCCTTGTTCTTCTAATGTGAGGATCTCTTATGTGTGAGCCTGGCAACTGCTGTCATGACTTTCAGCTCCTTGTCTACAAGGGGAATATTCAGTTTAGTGAAGCTGCCTTGTGTGGGCCTAGTTACTTGCTACCATGTGGCTGTTCCCTATGAGCTTCACGGCTATAAAGGGAATATTCTATCTGCTAATGCTGCTGTGTGTGGGTGTAGGTATCACCCGCCATGTAGCCATTCCCCTTGAGCATCTCGGTTACAAGGGGTATATACTGTCCTATAAACAGCTGACTCCTGTTAGCATGATAACAGATAAAAGGGGGGGAATAGCCAGTAAACAAACTGATATGCAATCATAGGATTAAACATTGAAGCCATGAATTTTATAAATACAAATGTGTCCAATATTGGTTATCCATGAGCAATTTGTGAAAAAGCCAGCATGTCTGACCAGTTAGCAATGCATCAAGGTACAGACCTCAAAACATATAGGATTTAAATGAGACTGCATTTATTTTGTCGACCAAATATTTGGGCAGCAGTTCCTTGGCAAAAGGAAACCTGCTTTATATCCTTGAAGATAATATTGACAGCAGTGTCACTGTCACAAAATACCATAGTCTGATTTGTTCCATTGTCTGTCCTAAAGCACAAGTGTGATCACCATGGGTAAAATTCAAACTGTGTTCTCCACACGTCATTTCTGGAGGGGACAATGACAAGTCTACGAGCCAAGCTTCTGGAAGTGAATCCAAAAAACCTCAAAAACTGAAGCATCAGAGAACTTGAGGTTTCCCCAAAATAACTGGTTCAATCCAGTTTTACTTGTTCAGTGCCTTTAAAAATTGAGTTGATCCAAATTACTCAACTCACAGCAGGGCCTGAACCCCCGCAGAAAAAGGCAACAAAGACAGGAAAAAACTCAGCAGTAGAAAGCGACCTTAGGCTGACCCGGACTCCAAAATGGGGGAACCCAACAGCCAGAGGTCAGCCCTGGTGAGAGATAAAGGTAAGCAGAGCAGAGTCATCAGTGGCATAATACGGCATACGGCAAGATTAAGTTTAGACACTTGGAAAATACAAAATGAGCAACAATGCAGGCCAGGGTAAGTTTTTTGTTTTTGCTGGAATGAGACTGGCTGTTGGCAACAGTGGTTCAGACTCAATATAATTCTGTTTAGATTCATTGCGATCAAATATAGTTGTGAGTTTCTGCATTTCAATACATTGCAATTCACTGCAATGTGATTTAATTCCCTATGTTTCATACAATTCACCAAATTTTCTGATTCTCAATGCATCATCTGTTCAATTCAATTCAGTATCTCTGAGAAAGACGGACTGAAATATACAGATTAAGGATGGCCCGATGGATGATCAGGGGCAATCACTACATACAGCCATCCAGTGGACTGGGGATATCAAAATAAAAATAACAAGAAATGAAGACCTGCGTGCAAGAAGAACCTAAGTCACATTTAAAAAAAAAAAAATCAGGCTAGCACCATTACTGGAATCTGCACTGATAAAAGAATCATTTGATACCAAATTAGAAAAAAAAGTACTTCACCCCTGTTTATTGTAATATGGTATTTTTGGAATCCACTAAAATTTTCTGCAAGAAGTACTGAAGTTCATGAAAGGAGGTTTTGCAGGGTAACAGCAAACTTGCCCACAGCCCAATTTGAACCATCTTCTGGTTATATGTACCAACTTGTGGGACTGTCTGGAAAATAGATTTGAAATGTGAAATTTGCATACAGGAAGTGAACTGTGGCCTATTTAGTGATTTCAAGATTTTTGTGGGGTAAGGCCTCGAAAAGTCCATATTTAAACCCATAAATGATGGTTCTGAAAAACCAGATGATTTTTAAAGGCTACACAAAAACATGATGGACATTTTGATGACAAATATAAGTATATATGTGCAAATTTGAAGAGGTTTCAGACAATTTTCCATTAAAAAATTCATCTATCTTGACCAAAATTGATGCAAAGCCTTAAGTTCATCTTGAAAAATAACCAGGTTCCAATAAAACCACATCTAAGATACTTTCACAAAAGCTGCCTCATATAGTTGGCTAAATAATGTGCGAGTGTCGTTAAACTGCGAGACCGGTAACATGGATCCGGATTGTGAAAATTGGAACCATTCCTGTATTAAGAAATTATTACTATCTCCTTTGAGTGTCAAAATAGGTCACCAAATGATAAAAATGGAATGCTTGTGATAGATACCTATCCAAATTAAGAGTATTAGAGTATATGTACATGATTGATGAGACATTGGCCTTCCGGATCATTCTGGATCAGACCTACAATACATCTGAAAAACATTTGTCCTTTTGAGATTAGACAAATATAGATGTTACTATATTTAGTATACAGTTGTATGTTAATTTATTAGGATATAATAACACTTTCAGGATCATCTGTAATTGTGATGAGATCATTTAACGGTGGTATGTTCAAGCCATTTTTATTATGTACTGCATATTTCTCAGAAAAGCCATTTAGATGTTTTCATAAACTGTTGTACATTGTATAGGTTCTATATCTCCCAGGCCTTGTTTTTACTCCACTGAGCAAGGCGTAGTCTGCTCTGGTCACGCTTCAATGATTCTGTGTACCACAAAGCCTTCAACACTGTTGCATGCCAGGGATAGGTAACCTTCTCCAGAAAGAGCCATTGTGGCTGCAGGCTTTCATACCAACCAAGCTGCTACACACCTGATTCTACTAATCAACCTCTGGAATGTTTGTTAAGGGCCTTGATTAGTAGAATCAGGTGTGTAGCAGCTTGGTTCCATGAGTATCAAGTATTATTGTTACAGTCCTTGCTCTCTACAATTTCAGCTGTGTAAGCCGCGCTGGGAAGGCAGGGAGGACTGTGTGCACTTTGTAACAGACGCATGCTGTCTTAATGGCACATGCATCCTGACAGAGACACTTCTGGGCCATGAAATGCAGAGAGAACTAAACTCATCTGCTTTTTCACAGATGCAGGACTGGTAAATTTACCCCTTGTCTTAGGGTACCTGCATCCTGCGGATATATTTCAGGGTCGTGGGAGCATATCGATCAGGGCGTCCCCCAATTCACCCTCAAAATGACCTTCCCGAACTTACTCCTGTGCCGAACAATGCCACAGCGTCATCAACCAGACATTTACATAACTGCTCTGGGAATAGGAGGTTTGAAGGATCCAAGTGGCAAAATACTCATTTCACTGACAAAGTTACAAATATTATTTGTATTTCTGTTATCTTTGAGGATAAGAGCTGATTAATAACATTAATGTGGATTATCCTTGTAATTCTGTATTGTACAGTTTCATGGCAAACTAGTGGGAGGGATTGTGTTTAGTATCATTTAACTTCACTAAAATTTCCGAAGTTGCATGGAGCATATTTGAAAGGGATTAAAATTGTTCTAAACCCTCATTCAATAAGTATGAAAAGAAATATACTTCTACTTCTCCTCTTAGTAATGTTCCCTCCCAAATTCCCTCTGTGGAGGGGGTGCCTTCCTGATAACCCAAATGATTTCTGACCCTGCTGTAGGAAGCGCTTCTTGAGTTTGGGAATAAAAGGTAGGAAAACAAACTATTCGAGGAGGATCGCAACTGACGTCCCGCACATGCATCTCCATGCCATGTGTAGCCAATAATAGATATGGAAGAGCGTAGATGACCTCCCCACACATGCATCTGTATGTGTGTAGCCATTCTCACAATGGAAGATTGCATTCAACTTCCCCCACACGCATCTCCATGCTGTGGTTAGCTTTAATCAAGTCTTGGAAGATCTTAGGCGATTTCCCACACGTGCTTCTGCAGTCTTGTGCAGATTGATATAGCTATGGAAGCTTGTATTTATTCGTCCCGCATTGGACACTTTGTGTATGTGTGTAGTTTTGAGCTATTCCAGGTATGATTTGACTTCTTCTTTATCTTTTCTGTACTGATGTGATTGGTTCTTGTGATTTACGATTGTGCCTGGCTGGCAAAAATAAATTGGTAATTGCATTCTGTTGTGCGTTTCTGACTCTAACTTATATCCTTCCAGCCCTGAGTCCTAATTGGGTAACGCGAGACTGTAAGCACATGCATGATCAACGCGCTTGGCTTCTGCATTATAAGGTGGATTTTCCATGCTGTGATTGGTGTTATTTTACTTGGCTAAATAGATTCTATTTATGGACAGAGTTGGCTCGGTCTCTGGGCGGAGATCTTCAAAGACTGAAGGCCCCTGAATGATGAGAATTCCGTCATGCATTGTAGTTACTCACTTTGGGCTCCGGTAATCCCTAGTCATAGCTATTTTCTATGTCAAATTACTGTGCTTAATAGGACCGCCAGCCTCTAAGTTCTTCTACCGGATTGGGAAGTACAGATGTTTTGGTCCGGCAGACGTAAGGTATCGACCAGTTATGAGTCCGATGCACAACAGAGCACTAGATTAATTAACTGTAGTCAGATCAATTTTATGCGAATGCATAATTGAATTGTAACCACAAAGAGTTATAACTAAATTTTCTATCCAAAATTTGATATGGAATCAGATGTATTGTAACCGTTAAGAGCTGCAGCATCCATGAGACACGCTTCAGGCTCACTTGAAAGCGGAAGGTGAGTTGATGTCATCACGTTTGAACTGAGGCAGTGGCCTAGTGCTGAAGCTGCAGCCAGACCCCATTTTTACAATGGAGACCTTTAAGCCTATATTTCCTCCTTGCAGTGTAGGCAACCACGCTGAGACCTCCGCCTCATCTAGGACTTGGCTTAGATGCATGGTGTTTACAGTTGTGTTATCATTCAAACTGACCACTGTTTCATATTTCTGAGCTGGCATTTTTGTGTCAGAGTTCGAACATATTCGTGAACTCTAATTTCTTGTTTATAATTTTGCTCTTTTGTAAGTTTTTCACTTGGATGGAAAACTATTACAAACAAGACTCAGCTGGTTTATGACTTTGACATGGTATAACAATGGCAAAGAGGTAACACTTTATAATAAGGGTCCAACAATTAACATTAACCCCTTTGTGCAGAAGCCAAATTTGACTATTTATGGGTTACCCACTTTAATGCTGTATAATTCAAGATTTAAGCTTCATTAAGAGGAAAAATGTGGCTCAATTCAGGAAAGACACAGCATTTAGAATGACATTGTATTTCAGTTTATTTTCATGATTTTGGTAGAGAAAATGAGCAGCAAACATAAAAAAATCTTCATGAGAATTCACCATTGAAATTGCAAAAAAAAATAATTCTGAGGATTGAAAAACTGCCGGGGCTTAAAACTATACATTTCTGGCATCATAAACTCCTTGAGCACACGTAGAATTCATCTTCAACATTACATTCTAGATCACCTACATGCTATTTGCCAAATTTTACAGCTACCCAAGTGTCTCCCCAAAGTCTCAAAATGATGTACTGTCAAATCATTAAAAAATCATGTATTTAACCCAAATAAAGCTTTAAGGCATGACATTTAATATGAACAAATGATTTTCTGGTTGAGTATAGTATGAATTTATCAATATCAGTGCAGATGAATATCAGTGGTCACCAGTAACCTCTCCAAACACAAAACATGCCTTTTCTCCATAATAAAGTTTAGAGTTTTGGCCATTTTTCTTCAAAGCCAGCACAAACACGCATTAAATAAACTGCTTATTAAACGGTCAGAACATTTACCCTGTAATGGAAGCTACCAGTCTTCTAAGCTCACAAACCCATTTCAACACTTATAAGGAGCAAGAACACCTCACTAACTCAGTAATATCTGAATTCTGAAATATACCTTATTTTAACAGAACAGACACTCCACTTTCAGGGAATATCAAATCCATTGCCTCTCCCGCGTCCGCGTTTTAAACAGGAAAAAACCTCGACATTCGACTTTGATGAGTACGTATTCATTCCAAAAAAAAAAAAAAAAACAAACAAAAATAGCAGCCTGACCTTTTTCATGAATCCCTCCTCCAGAGACATTGACTGTATAAAACAGAGACCGATGCATCCAGTAGCAGGAACCCTCCGGTCCTGTTTCATTCGAAATAATTCCAATTGAGCATATCGTTCTCATTTGAATCCTGTAATGTAACTGAACACTTCAAGGCCAGTTTTGCGAACCGATTTTCTATAAATCGCGTCTATTTTAGCCGCGTAATGTGCATTACGCAGACAGGATACAACCGAGCCTGCTGATACGCATTGGTTTGTATGCTCTGTGTTTGTCAAATCAATGTGTTTCACTTACTCTAAAATGTTTAAACACTCGGGAATTGGATAAGAAATGAGCCAATCAATACATTGTTACCAGGGAAACTTCACGAGGGCATGAAGTGTAACTCTACAATTACGCAGAAGAGCTTGAGTGTATGATTGAGTGATTGGCTATCAACGCCAGTACTCGGGTGGATATAAGGAAGCGCTGGATTTGTCAATGAAGGAATCTACGTGTAAATCCATGGTAGGGAACTACAAATTTTTTTGTATGTGACAACTGTAATTGACAGTAGAATGTGAGAGAATCAATACCAGGTCGATTTTTTTTGCCTCAGAAAACTGATTTTTCTGAACTACTAATTGGAATACCGTTGACTCACTGTGGCTAAACTGGTTGCTACAAAGGATAACGATTTTTTCTGTGTCAAGATATCGTTTTTTTAAACTGCTGAATCGCTACTATGGGCAAGGATACTGACCAGTTTGCACATCAGGCTTAGCTGAGGAGTTTAATTCATGAAGCTCTCGAAAAACAGGGAGGGGAGTGAACTTCCCCGTATTCAGAACCGCATTCGAGGTCTGCTTGCTTGTGAACATTCAATAACTGATCCGGGGGTGTCATCTAGTGATCGAGTACAGTAACAGCGTGCTTAAATTTGCAGGTCTATAGACGCATGCGTCTACATTTGCAGAAAGGGGTTAATTAACATTAGTTCATTAACTATGAGTTAATTAGCAGGTAACTGATGTGTTGGATAGCTGAATAAGCATTACATAACCATAATTGAACATTTATTAATTTTCTGTGTATCCCTTATTGTGAAGTTGAAAACATCCCTTAAGTATCTCTTATGCAGCACTTCAAACTATTAAACCATAATTTATAAATAAATACCTCAGTTAATGTGAACATCATTTGTCAATGATTACCTGGTGCATCAGTTAAATGTTAATTACCTGTTAGTAAATGCTTATTACTGCATTAACTAATGTTAATTGTTGTACCCTTATTGTAAAGTGTTACCGGCAAAGATTTTCTCCTTCACACAGGCATCCCTGATTGCTTTGTCCTGCTCCCTTTGTGAAGCAAGGGCTCTCACAGTTCCGAGATCACTAGTACCCTAAGGTAATATCATTGTTAGTTTAAGCATTGTAAGGAAGTAAGTGAAGACAGCACATTTTTCAGCAATGAAAAGAACTTTATTGAGTTGCCTCCATGTTAAGGTTTGGGCCTTTCAGCCCCTCCCCTTTCACGTTCTTCTGCCTCCACCTTGATTGGCCTCAGCTGGAGCCAATTAAGGTGGAGGCAGTTGCAGAGTATTTAGGGCTGGCAGGTGCCAGTCCTGGTGCTCTGCATCTTATTTGGCCACAGAAGGTCTGTTTTAGCTGCCACCTTGTCTTGTTTCTTTTTTTTTTTTTGTAATTCAGTTCTTGTTTGTTTTTTCAAGTAAATTCAGTTCTTCATCCCCAGCCTTGGCACTTGAGTCTCCTTTCGCCCAAGCCTATAGTCTTAGTGTCCACCGGATTGCCGTTTTCATCCGATGGGGTGCAAACTATAACACTTTGCTGGAATCGTCTCCTCATTTGTTGTCATTGGTTCGAAGTAAATTTGCATGGTTGTCTTACTATAATTATAGTTAGTGAAAGTTAAACACTTCAGAAATTTTTTCAAACACACAGTTCAAAATATCCATGAGCCTCTTTCAGTAAATCTTTGACTTTGGATTTATTTAAGATCCTGCATGTGTGTAGTGATCTACCCCTTGAGGAGTTTAAGTAATCCCAAATTATAAGATCCTTGTTCAAAAAAATTAACAACTTATTAAAATTCTGGGATTACCATTACTGTTGGAATGAAAATCGACGTACACAGGAACACCCAGGACCAAATCTGAGAAGCACTGGGTGTATCAAACAGTATCAATCGTCTGCCTGGATTATGGCATCATCACTCACCAGCGACTCCTGCTGGTCAGCTCTGTGCTGCATAAGAATCAACCTCAAAATCTGTGACAGATCCAACTGCAATTAGTGCGGCATCAGATCACATCCACTGTACAAGAGGGCGTGCTTTTATCCCCAACCAGAAAAGGAGGCTCCCGCAATGATATTGAGGGGAAAAAAGAAAAAAAAACATTTGGCATTCAAAATCTGGAATATTTACCATGTTCAGTGCTCTGCTGGACAGATGCTCATGCTGGTTTTCTTTGGACGCATTGAGCAGCAGGAACAAAAACACAGGAGCGAAATCAGACAGAGAATATTCTGCAGAGTTCCCACACAATATTCTTTGCACTCACTCCAGCAGTCTTCAGGTAATTCTTCAGGGACAAGGAAAGGGAAAAAATCGTGGGTTTGAATGGTATCCAAAACATCAAAATCTTAACACAACCAAAATAATTTTTAAAAAACTTAGGTTTTGGATCCGTTTTCCGGTGATTCGCCTCCATCTGAAAATAATAGCAGTAGCAGAACAGTACTGATATTAAACTAATGTTAGAGAACTTACCATACAGTACCTCACTTTGAGGCAAAGTTGATGTAGTTGGCAGCTGCCACGGTTTCCTGCTCATCAGGTAGAGAAGACAACACAGGGAAGTACCTTGTCAGCAGTATCTGAAATATATATATTTTTTGTTTCGTTCCCTCACTCTAAGTTACTTTGAATCTCATAACTACAGCTTGAACTCTCAGAATAGTTTTAGTGAAAAAAATGATGGTTTTGATGCTAATCAAAACATTTCCCCCTTCCTCAGTTTCTTTTTCACCCTCCCCGTGTCCTCGTCAAGTCTCTCAACCATCCTCAGCCTCTGGCCCATGAGATTATGTCCATCAGTGTGGATTTAATAAACGATACTGAATGCTCTGTTCTGTTCATTCCTTTGAGAATAATCCAGGGGTGAGGGGGCGTGGATAAAGCATTTTGGGGCACCTTCATGAAGGAAGCATAAATGGGCATGGATGCACACATGCCTATTTCACACTGCTGTTGGCTTAAGAGTTATTAAAACATGGGCAAAATCATGTGATTTAAAAGTATAAATGAGCGTTCGGTATCAACAATACATACAAGTAGATGCCATTACTGCCTCTGTTTGCAGCTACTGACAAACGGAACCTTTCTCCAGACCACGCCAGAATCTGCACATCTGCTTTCCTTCCCAGCATTCAATAATATTACTTAAGTGCTTCAGCTTATGCAATTCCTACTGAAGGCTACGTTGATGCTAACATTTATCCTAAATGGCAGAAAAAGCACAGAGAGCATTCAAATCAGGGCGAATCACAGACATGCAAACAAATGTGAAACATCGCAGAGGTGCCAAAAAGTGCTGAAAAATAACAAAATCCATGACACCTGCGGCTTCCTTGTCGAACGCCACGGCATGAGCTTGACGCATTAAGACTGACGGGCTCACTGCTTTCACTGGCAAACATTTTACCTGCTTACCAATCTGTGTTTTGTGAAACACACGCCGGGATGAAAAGTGACATATTGAAACTTCATGGTCTTATTATGTTCTTATCAGACTGACTAGAGGAACATTTAAGATGACAGAACAGTTTATGAAGGCCTTCTCCATACACCCGTGGAGTCTCCTAGCACAGATTTGCGATTTACCAGTTCAGCACATGAAAAGAACATCAACAGATGTTGCATATATGATTATTTTATGATTTATAAATGTTTTTCAGCATGCCAGTCGGGAGAATGTTTGTTTGGCACTCAAGGCTTGCGACCAGTTAAACGGACTAATTATTTGACAAACATCAGCATTAAAAATCATTCAGCCTTTTACCTTTCTGGACTTTTCCAAAACTATTTATCTTGATAAGCAGAGCCACTCAGCACGTGTCCTTTCAGCTGTTTCTTAATTCAGCTTCAGGGCACGGTACAGATTGTGAATGATTAGCTCTCCACTGCCTATCCTTTCCTGGTCAGGGATCCACTTGGGTAATTAGCTCCCCCCAAAACAGCAGAGGTGGAAACGCACAGGAGAAAAAGCTGAGCTGCATGTCTTCCCTAAGGCTCAGGGAAGTGGAGTTCAGACCAGATCTTCAGTCACTTACTAAGCCACTCGTTAGGGGTAATTAGTCCACTGTCTATGCAGCCTGTGTGGGCATTGTCAGGGGGATTGAGGGTTGCCCCGTTAATGAATTTTTCCTCTTTTGTCCTGGAGTATTGTCGCGGGAGTTGCTTGTTCTTGTGCGAGGAGCACTAGTGCGAAAGCAACACCCAATCAAAAAATGTAATTGAATTATAACCCCACGACACCCCGCCCTAATCTGACTTCACAAAATGCATGTGCCCACCCCCAAATCAGGAATTTTATTAATTATATTCACACGAGCAGGAAATCATCTTTCAAAGTTGGAAACGCTACTTAAATAACCTCATTGATCAATCTCTGACCAAGCAACCCACATGGAAATAATCTATGTGAACATACATGCGCATATACAGTACAGGCCAAAAGTTTGGACACACCTTCTCATTCAATGCATTTCTTTTATTTTCATGACTATTTACATTGTAGATTCTCTCTGAAGGCATCAAAATTATGAATAAATACGTGGAACTATGTACTTAATAGCAAAGTGTGAAATACCTGTAACTGAAAACATATCTTATATTCTAGTTTCTTCAAAGTATCCACCCTTGACTCTGATTACTGCTTTTGACACTCTTGGCATTCTCTTGATGAGCTTCAAGAGGTAGTCACCTGAAACGGTTTTCACTTCACAGGTGTGCCTTGTCAGGGTTAATTAGTGGAATTTCTTACCTTATCAATGGGGTTGGGACCATCAGTTGTGTTGTGCAGAAGTCAGGTTGATACACAGCCGACAGCCCTGTTGGACAACTGTTAGATTCATATGTAATTTCACATGTGTTCATTCATAGTTTTGATGCCTTCAATGAGAATCTACAATGTAAATGGTCATGAAAATAAAGGAAACGCATTTAATGAGAAGGTGTGTGTGTGATGGGCGTTGGTAGTAGGACGCCAAGAGCAGTGGCCAGAAATGAAAGGAAAAACCAGCAGTGTGCTGAGAGACTAAAACAGATAGAAATCACGAGACTGGCGCTACCAACGAACCTGACGCCGTCCGTGGTAGAAAACAGGCGAGCTCGAAAAAAAGAAAAGAAAAGGGAAATAAACCAAAGATTCCCTTACTCACTAACACTATTCCTGTTTTGCAGCTAAGATCCTGACAATACTCTCTCTCTCTCTCTCTCTCTCTCTCTCAAGACCTTACCGGCTAAAGCACCAAGAAGGCAATGACACTCTAGCAACACGAGCAAGGCAGAGCAGGAGCTTAAATAGAGTCCAAGTAATGCCCGCAATTAATGCCAGCTGGCCCAGGAATCCGATGGCGAGCAAAACGATATCGTCCCGGAGGAGAGTAACAAAAGGAGCTCTCAAAGCTCCAAAACCATGACAGTGTGTCCAAACTTTTGGCCTGTACTGTATGTAACCTATATGCCGCATATATGCGCGTATATACAGCATTTCGGCCACATATAGGCCCAATTCAGGTACATACATGTGCATATACAGGGCATATAGGTCTCCTATATAGCTTCTTTATATCCAAATATAGGCCCTATATGTACATACAAGGTATAAGTCTCCTATATAGCTCATATATCCAGTGGCAGGTTCTGTCGGTCATACCTATTGTATAGCTCATATCTCACTTTTGCAACTGTCATACATGATGCCTAGCTCATATTTTTATTCTCAAGGTAATATTTGTCCAAAGTCCCATCCAGAAATAACAAGAATTTGTGAACGCATGTGAACACATGAAATTGGCATCACATTTGATCCTAAATACATGTTGACATGTGACAACGGCATGTAATGTGTAAACCAGTCATTATTAACTATGACAAGTGAGAGGAGACAAAAAACTATCATATCAACACAAATATCTAACACTATTTGTTACATTTTTTTTCCTGAAACATTAAGAATAACATGCTCATCAATTCCTTCTTGGCCATACTTATCTCCAACCTATGAAGATTGAGTTGTGTATTGTGGAAGAGAAGGAAATGTATAAAAACAAAATGTTTTGATCATGTCTATTTCATCAATTAAGCATTTTTTTTCAAGTTTAAGTCACTGCCAATTTCACCACATTAGATAAAATTGGATTCACACGATTACAGCTCATACACATCCACTGAAAAGTAATACACTACACTGTCACATCCACCAAATGCAATGTTTTCTATCTTGTCTGTAATGCAGTTTCTAGATGAATATGGCTCAGAGGGCATTAGTCTAAATGTAACAAAATAAAACTAAAATAACAAACTAAAAGTACATAGAAGAACATACATTCAAGTAAACATGTTCCTCGATAATAAAAAAAAATAAAAATACAACACATATGCTCTTCTGTACTTCCGCACATATACTCTTCTAAAATTACTTCTGTACTTATAACACAATTTACCTGTATAATAATTTAGCTTTAGACTTTTTCATGACAACTGCATCATACTCATTCATTTTCCTGGCTTGTTTGGTATGTATATTTTTGTTATAATTCGAGGAGTTGAATGGCATATATTTCATATCCAATTAAATTATAATTCATTCACTTTTAGAGACTCCCTAAATAAGGGTTAGGTAAAATCTGCTTCATTCCTTTTGTCTGAATGACCCCTCCTTCACATTCAAATGGGCGGACTCAGTTCTCAGACCTGTAACCCAATATCCAACCTGGTTACTTTATGGAGCTCTCTGATTGGAGCGGGGGGGCAGCTGGTTTGATTTATAGGAAAGAGAAATGAGCTGTTAAGGGAAGATCTTTCCAATCTCTCCCGGCGCATATAAGTGCGTGAGTAGTTCTTTAATTATGGAATATCGCATTTCGAACTTCTTGCACTGCTGCTCCATGTATAGGCTTTTTCGCCAGGCATGACTTTATTCTCCTTTTCTAAATTGTGTGTTACTTGTAATTGGGTTAACATTGATTTGTGTAATTTAAGCTCTTGCCTACCTGATGAATAAATTATTGTTATTCTTGTGAAGCTTGCGTGGTCTCAGTGACTACACATGTACATTCATTCTAGCCCCGTTGCGGCGGATACCTAGGGGTTTAATCCCAACCGAGGACTGACTGGCCAGCGGCCCGGTATGGGAATTGGTTTTATTAAGTAGGAGAGAAAATCATGATCTACTTACATGCAGGGTTTACGTATTGCCGGTTCTGGAATTTTAGCCTTAAGGAAACCCATGGACGAAAAGTCGGGTATCTGTTAAAATTCTCCGAAGGAACCCATAGTCGTGCGTAAATCTGGGTTCGCTGTATTCATGCCAAAAGATGCTGTTACAGTGATGGCTGGCTTCCAACCTCTAATCTAACCAATGAAGCTGGGATCCGGACATGGGGCTCTAATTTCCTGGCGCAGCGCAGGTGGCGTAGCGAGGCGCAGCCCGCGCAGTGGTAATTTCGTACGGCGCAGCCCGCGTAGTGGTAATTGTGTGAGGTGCGCAGCCTTCGGTAGACGAAGGTGCGCCGAGATGGGTGTGGCGGCGTAGTAGGGGGAGGTGTCACATATTCATCAAGACGCAGTGACAGTTTCGTAAAAAAATTCTCCGCTGGAGTTGCGCAGAAAACTCGCCAGCTCCAACCTGGTTTAATTTCAGTGCAGTGGTAATTTGGCTGACCGGCGCAGAGTGCGCACACGTCACCGAAATCTCACAGGCAGGTTTACAGAATGTCAGGCACATTTCAATGCAAGAAATAATTACAGGAAGCACTATTTAATGTAACTATCTGAATAAGGACATAAATTATAGTATCTATATCGATTGTCCTGATGTCAGGCGGTTGCCACGCGTAATGGAAACTTGACCTGGCTTAAACAACGCAACTGAATCTGTGATGCAAACTAACGACTTCACATCTTTCTCAGCCAACCACAAACTGTATAATATATATTTATCGAATGCTTGCGTTCTATGCTCATTAAAGCCGCGTGCACACTGGACGCGAAACGAATTTTTCGCACGACTGATAACAGACATAGTCAATGCAAAGACGCAATAGTCGGACAGGGTTTTAATATAGCTTCGTATCTGAGAGTCATAAAAGTTCTGATTTTTCCGAGTATTCCAGGAATTATTAGACGTGCAAACTTGGCTATGTTTGTGTTCGGCCTTCACAAAATGCAAATTGATAGCTATCGACTTTTCTTGGTCTTTTTAGCCTATTCATCTGTTTTCTTCCGTTGAAGATAGACATCAGTATTTATTCGGTCTTTCTTTCGAAAATTAGTCAGATGGATCGAACAGATTCACACTTTATTTCCACAGCAGAGATAAAATAGTGCGTGAGCAAATCAATTCCATGACCACTGACAGAGTGAAGAAATCATTGCATGCACGATCAAGACTGTCCGACACGAAATGCAAATTACTCCATGTCCAGCAGCCAGAAAAAAAGTAAAAGGATTGATATGAGAACAGATTCATAACAAAATAAAGAATAAAAATATATCAGCAACAAACGGGATATCCAACAAAGATGACCCGCCAATAAATAAATGGCAGTGTTCATTGGATGCTCTGTTGTTAAAATGTTTCTTTTTATTCTTTATTTCGTTATCAATGTTCTAATCGTCCTTTTTTTTTTTGGCTGTCAGACGCGGAGGCATTGTACATTGTCTCACGCCAGTGTCGACTCTCTTTATTGAGCAGAGCTTAAACTTAAACATTGATTGAAATTCTCGGTACTCGTCTTGAAGAACTGAGCCCTCTTTTCAAACACCTTCGTTTAATATCTAAAAGAGTCAGTAAATTTGAAGAAATTAAAAACGATAATAGACTATCAGACACTGAGATTTATTAAAACCCTGTCAGACTTTTAGACACATGACGCAATCTGTCGAGCGAAAAATTCGTTTCGCGTCCAGTGTGCAAGCGGCTTAATACCAGGCTACTATTATTGTCACTTAGGTTTTATCGTCTTTAGTTGGGGAAAGGAATACAGCCTAATTGCTATGATCTCCTACTGACTTAAGATCACATATTGAAAATAAATGTGTAACGTATCTTGCTTTGTTGTCCATGCATGTTAATCACAAAATTTAAAGCAGCAACAGTTTATAATAATAGGAACACGCTATATATATCGTTTCTCTTGCCAGTGAGCAAGATTTGACTCGGCTGTGTCGCCTTCTATATTCTAACACATTAAAGATGAGGTGAGGAGCTCATTTGACTGGTGAATATTTGACTCGGCTGTGTTATACCCAAACACGCCTTCTTTGCCAACTTGCGCTGGAAGGAGGGGCAGAGGCGGGACAGAGGAGTACTTGCGCCAGGCTACGCCGGGCACGAAATTGCCACATACGCCTGGACACACCCCGTTGGCGGGGCGCACCCCCCATGCGCCGCGCCTGGGCCTGGTCTACGAAATTAGAGCCCATGGTGTTAAACCTGGGAACATTAATGGCATGACGGCGGTTGTCTTTCAAGAGTTCGAGGTATAATCAACCTGGGATTCACGCATGTGTCCCTAAACTATAAATTCTAATTCTAGTTTGGAGTCAGATATTTAACGTGGGTATAACTAAATTTGGTATTCTAAATGTGTTATGGAGTCAGATTAATTGTAACCGTTGTGCTTTTGTGCCCCGTTCTTCGAACGGAGAAAATATATCCATTTCATTGTGATTCACACCAGCCAGGAGGTCGCGTGAGTTAATGCCAGCCAAAAGAACACATGGACCCTTCGCCCCCCGCAATTTTCGTCGTTGGTATTGTTTTGTGGGTTTTACACTCCGGTACCAGGGGTCGGTTGTAATGCATAATAAATACAGCATGTTTCTAAATCGCAACATTGTCATGCCGTATATCCAGATTTCGCGAAGAAACTCGGCCAAAAGCTCAGGTAGACCGCTTTTACCTCAGCCGAACACACTTCAAGCACCAAGCAAGTAAATAAGCATGTAACAAAACATAGGATAAAATCATATTAGCACTGAATTGCCAGAATTTCTCCTGAATTTGTGCTGTGCATAAAAACAATACCTCAAATGAAATAGGAAAGCCTATAGAATCCACCGATATCAGCCCTGTCAATTGAAACCGACACCACACTCAAGGAACAGCAGGCATACACTTTACAGTCCACAGAGGTGAGCAAATAGAAATTCTTGCCTTTGATATTTTGTAATAAAAAACTGCTCAAAGGTAAATCTGCGCTTGCTACTTTAGCCCAATGTGCTTGTATTATAACGACACTAGATCTGCCAGTATCCTAGCATGTTCTTTCCCAGGGCGTTGCGTCAAAGATCTCAGCTCCTTAGCATTCAGCGTGCTTGCAATGTATTTTCCTCTCTGCAATCGGCTTGTGATGCTGTCAGTAAAACTATGCCAGTAGCCGTTTGATTCTATGGGTCCTGATGTTTCGAATGAACTCTAAACCACCATAATTGCAGAAACCTAGCCTGAGCTATAGCCTTGCATTCCCAGTGCGTCAAGCATGAGTCCATGGGCCATTTGCATGTACTTGAATAGCAAAACAATATAAACACATAACTAATTTGTTTGAGGTATTGTACGAATAATTATCCGCTAAATATTCAACATTCATTTTCAAAGTCGTTTCTGACAAGGGCTCTAATTTCTTGGCACAGTGCAGGTGGCATAGCTTGGCGCAGACCACGCAGTGGTAATTTTGTGCGGTGCAACACCATGCGCAGCCATTTTGGCAATTTGGTAGACAGACGTGCACCGAGATGGGTGTGGCGGCGTAGTAGGGGGAGGTGTCACATATTCATCAAGACGCAGTGACAATCACGTAGAAAAAGTCTCCGCTGGAGTTGCGCAGAAAGCTAGCCAGCTCTGCTCTAATCGTCCTCTTTTTTTTTTTTTTTTTTGGCTGTCAGACACGGTGGCGTTGTACATTGTCCAGCTCCACTTTAGCTTTATTGAGCAGAGCTTAAATAGAAATATTGATTGAAATTCTCGGTACTCACCTGAAAGAACTGAGCCCTCTTATCAAAACATTCACGATTAATATCTAAAAGAATCAGTAGATTTGTCGAAATTAAAAATAATAATTGACTGTCGGATACGGAGATATATTAAAACCCTGTCAGACTTTCGGACACGAGACACTGCGTTCAACGCAATCTGTCATGCGAAAAATTTGTTTCGTGTCCAGTGTGCAAGCATCTCAATACTCTATTATTATCACTTAGGTTTTATAGTTTTTAGTGGGGGAAAGGAATACAGCCTGATTGATTGTTATGATGTCGTACTGAGTTACAAAATGACAATAAATGAGTAACGTATCTTGCATTGTTGTCCATGCATGTTAGTCCCAACATTTTAAGCAGCAAAAGGGTGTAATAATAGGAACACGCTATCCATCATTTCTCTTCCCAATGAGCAACCGTCGTATTTCATTCCAACTTCATAAGTTTGAATGATCTGACGTAGTTTTGTTTTGAAATCCATTCAAGTCCGCTAATGGTAATAATTTGTGAATGCCCCAGCAAGCCAGCTAACTCATATTTGTAATGCTTAATATAGACGTAAGCAGTGCAGAAAACATGCCTGAAGCAGTAAAGTAAAATGCAACATTAACGCATCATGCAGACATAGGACAGAGGTTCTATATTCCAACACATTAAAGGTGAGGAGAGGAGCTCATTTGATTGGTGCAGATTTGACTCGGCTGTGTTATACCCAAACTCGCCTTCTTTGCCACTTGCGCTGGAAGGCGGGACCGAGGCGGGACAGGGGAGTACTTGCGCCAGGCTACGCCGGGCACGAAATTGCAACATACGCCTGGACACACCCCGTTTGCTGGGCGCAGCCCCCATTCGCCGCGCCTGGTCTACGAGTTTAGAGCCCAGAATCTTTGCGCTATTCCACACAAATACTAAGACTACTAGCGTACAGTACGTATTTTCTCTACCCATTCGTTAAATAAGCAATTTGACTGCAGCATCACAGTCAGTTGGCGTAGCATAATGGTTAAAATGCTGCATTGCAAGGGAGATTCTGAAAGTTTGATTCCTGGCCTAGGCATATATTTTTGTAGAAGTTTCTTTCTACAAATAATCGCTGGGGTTTTTGTTCTTCTTACTTTTCTTCAACATTTTTTTCACACTGCCTTTGGATTTTAATTTTATTTATTTGTTTTTTAATAAATCTGCTCCAGTGGAGTCAAACTTCATTTTCATTGTATGTATTATCTGTGAATGGGAAATTGTATAGGCAACAAAACTGTTAGAAAGTTTTTTTAATTGTAAAAAGTATACAATGTTGTATTTGGATGGAATGTATGCCTGTAGTGACATTTAAGTGAAATTAAATGATTTTTACAGTTTGGTATCTGAGAAATCTGAAATGGAACACAAGGTACCTAAATTGTCAAATTGGAGAAGCCACCTAGACATTCCTCTCTAATTTTGCTCTGATTTACCTGATCAAAATAAACTTTTGTACAGATAATAATGAGATTCTGTGCTGTAATTTTTTAGAGGTTTCAGACTGCAACTCAACAAATTTACAAGGGATAGAGTTAAAACTTAGTGTGGTACAAAATGAGATCTTTCATTTATACTGTGCTCCATCTCTATTTACTCTGACTCAGTGACATATATAGTGATTTTTACTCCAGGGTAGAAATCCCAAATGGTTTTACCTGTATCATGATCCCAAGAATATTCAAATAGACCAAGCAGTCGCAGAGAAACTCATTTCATTTTGGGCTTGCCATTTTAGAAAAAGAGGCTCAGGGCTTAAGGGTTAAACCATGTCCAAGCAAAATCCGGAAATGCTGTTGCCTTTACTGGGCCCAAGTTCAATTAAAATGGACAGAAGCAAATAGAAAACTATCCAGTGGTCTGACCGATCAAAATGCGAAATTCATTTTGTGAATCATGGAAGCTGCATCCTCTGGGCCATAGAGCAGAGGGACCATCCAGCTCAATATCAGTGCACAGTTCAAAAGCCAGCATCTATGATGGTATCGGGGTCCACTAATGCGCATTGCATGGATAACTTGCACATCTGTGAAGACAGCATTAATGCTGAATAATACATACTAGTTTTGGAGCAACATATACTGCCATCTTTTTCAAGGAATGCCTTACTTATTTCTGCAAGAAAATGCCAAACGCCATATTCTGCACGTATTACAATTACATGGCTCCACAGTTAAAGAGCCTGCTCGCTAAACCGGCCTGTCTGCAGTCCAGACCTGTAAAGCTCTGAGAATATTTGTTGCATTATGAAATCAGAAATATGAGACAAGCGGCCGCAAAGTGCTGACACCTGAATTCCTGCATAAAGAAAGAAGAGAAATATTTTCCTTTCAAAACCACAGCAATTGGTCTCCTCAGTTCTAAAATACTTGCAACACAGTGATGAACCTCCCGTCCCAAATTTTTTGAAACGTTGCTGGCATCAAAGTCAAAATGAGCGGAAAATATTCAGGGAAAAAAATATAATTTCTCATTTAAAAATCTAATATGTTGTCTTTGTACTATTCTCAATAAAATTTGTTGGCTTTGTTGGACGTCAATTCAAGTCAATTAGATGAACAATTCATGAGGTAGCAAGCTATTGCTTTTTGTCATTAAGTTTATGAATTCAAGTATAAGTGTAACATTGCTTCACTGACCAAAAGGGTTAGCTTGCTAGCTAACAAATTATTCATCCTATTGATTGACTAATTATCAACTAGAAGCTTAAGCAAGCAATGGTGAGCAGTGACCAGCAGAATTGGTAAAGTTGCCTTTGCCAACATATTACTTGATCATAGTCAATGAGCAGAATTGGACCAATCGCGACACAAGAAAGCTGTATTACACGTGTGTGACATCAAACCTGCATCTCACGGATTGTATCATGCCAATTTTTGATCATTTATGGGGTAAAATTGGATTCATCATCCTCATGTCGAGGCTCCGAAGCCGATCATCAGTCTGGGCATGTGCAGTGGGAACACATTGTAAATGCATTCTAACCACCTCCCTGCTGTCACTACCACAGATCAGTATGAGTCAGATGATTAGGATACTTGTAATATTTCCCCAGGGTCCTGTTATAAATTCATTATATGACTTCCCCTACCCCATCTCATTAGGGAAACTATGTCCAACCGCACTGAAGTACGTGATCTAACTTCAGGCCCTGGGCACTATTCATCTCCTTAAATATGGATACAGAATCATTTCCCCTAAACACTTTCTTTATTACTTTTGATAGTCATTACTTCTTTCAGCCTCCCTGCAGTTATAATAGCTTATGGATGGAGTTTGGATTAAACTTCTGAGTGGCTACTAAATAATAATGGGAGTACAAGATTGACAGAGGCGGTTGATTGAAAAAAGGTGTCAAACCTTACAATTAAAATCATGGCTGGTCATAGAACACCCACAGACTCCACTTCACATACTTTGTATCATGAATGTGAGAAGTATACCTTTCAAATGCTATTGAGTCCTGATGCATTAGGATAGTCACTGCTTTGATGGGGCACAGTTCGGACTGAGAAGCAATGATTTCTTCCTTTGTTAGATATTATTCGTGTGCAGGAATGCATATTTTCTAGATCAGCAAAAGCCCACTTTTGTTTGCTAATGTAGAATAACAGCTTCATCATTTGTTGCTCATTACTTTCTACTTGGTTTATTAATAAAATGTAAAGCACTAGAAGTATATACAGTAGATGAAAAATAATAACGAAAATGGATTGCAAGGATTTCACATGATTGTACCTAGACCCAAACCTGCCAGAATTGTAAAAATTGTAAAAAAAAAAAAAAAAAATCAATTCAGGATTAGGGAAACATCTTAAGAGGAACAACCTTATGAGTAGCATAATTCTGCTGCAAGCAAAATCTTGTAGAAACTAACTGAGAGCTACAAAATGCTTGATGCACATGCCCACATGTTTGTGAAGATATTTGGACAGGTAGTGCAGTATTTTACTATACTGTTTTTATTGTCCCCCGCCGCGCAGAACGTGCCAAGTGGCGGGACATAGTATTCACGACCGTCTGTCCGTCCGTCCGTCCCGAATCCTTGTCAGCGAGATATCTCAAGAACGAATTGACGGATTTCCTTCAAATTTCATGTCAACATGTATTAGGGTGATACCTCGGCGCCAGTCGATTTCGGTGACCTTCGCGTCACTCTCAAGGTCACACCGAGAGATTGCTCATTTTGACACGATTTCACATCTTGTGGCGGGGGACAAAGACACGTTAGTGGCAAATACTTGTTTATAATTACAGTTTTTTCAAGCTATTTTACTGATTTCAGAGGAGTGTTACAGCACAATTGTATACTCTGTTTGCAATCCAATTGTCATTGGCCCAAGGCTACCAGTATCTTTTAATCAAAGAATTTCTTACACTAACAAAAGTAGGTATCCAAACAGTAAATTAACGTGTGTTGCTGTCATAGAATTGTAATTGTTATCCAAACTGAACTCTGACTTGCTGTAGATCTTGACAATACTGAATAATTATTCATATATGTATATAGCAGTGGCAGCTGGTGAACTAGCGATAGGGGAGGCTCAAACCCATCTCTTGAAAATAATTATTGATCATGACCCGTTTTCAATCATTCATTTAAATTACCATTACAAAAGCTCTGAGAACTCTCAACATTACCAGGTGTGGTCAGTTTTCATTAATAATGCACACCTGTCAACTCTCATGCATTCAGCATGAGTTTTTGTGGTATATTTACATTCCTCTGCTGTAGTCAGCAATTATTCAATCAACGCATCTGTGAGAAATTCTCGCGCGGATTTGAAGTCCTTGTGCATGGAGGTTTATCAGTTTCACATGCGTTATGACACCGGACTTCTCACGCTTTATTTTACTCAGGGGTTGGAAGAAATGCGTTTGTTTCATGATCTGAACTGTTTAAATGAAATAAAATCATTGGAAGCAATGGAATTGCATAAAGACGTTTCAAATTATCTTAAGTAATTGATTACTTTGATTGGGTCATTTTTTATCATGTCATTATGCAGTGTTTACTCATATATCGTAATGTGGATATGGAATTTATTCTTCACTGCATGTTTGCATATCTATCAAAATATGTCATGTGTTGATAAATTAATGTCATAAACATAAATGCATCTAAATAAGACAAATTAATCACTTGTTAAAATCCTACGATTGCAATTGTGTTTGGAACAAAAACCAGCATACACAGGAGGCCCCCTGGACTGAGTTTGAGAACTTCTGGGTTAGAGTGTCTCTTGAGAGCATGACTTCTCAGGTGATCCTTGTCAGCAGATGTGAGTACTTACTGACAGTGGTCCAAGGAGGAACAGACTATGAACCAGTAGCAGGGTTTTGGGGGCCCAAGGGTCATTAATGCATGAGGGCTACGAAGACATTCCCTTCTCGTCCAAACCAACAAAAGGGCAACTGTGGCACAAGTCACTGAGGATTAAGATTATTTACATAAAGAATGTATCCCAACTCACAGCACATATCATACCCTGCTGTGTATTGCAATTTTCCCTTCCAGACCTATCAATGTGCCAACTCTACCCACAGTCCACCTCTAAAAGTGCCTCTAATGGGCTTCTGAGATTCAGAACTAGACCTTGGAGCAGTTGAAGAAGGTCGCCTGGTCCAGTGAGTCCCATTTTCTTTTCCATCATCTGCTTCATCTGGGTATGTGTGCACCATTTAGTTGGGAAGAGATGGCATCAGGATGCATTGTGGGAAGAAGAGAAGCTGGTGGAGGGAGAGTGATACTCTAGGAAATGTCCTGCTGGGAAACCCTGAGTTTGGAAATTCAAATGATTGCAGTTTGGTAGAGCAGCACAGGGCGGACCTTCACTGTATCAGGCAGGTAGTTTCAATCCTGTGGCAGATTGGTGTATTTGGACACACTAAATTTATTATAATTTAGCCTTTTGTTTGGCAGAGGGGGACAAAGGGTGAAGAAAAGTTACTTGTGGTATGCGTTTGTGAAAGAAATACACAACAGAAAACTGTCCTTTTTAGTCACCATAATCATTTGAGTAATACTGAAATCTGGGCCATAGGCAGACAAGCAAATTTCACATAAATTAGCTCTGCTTTTAAGAATCCCCAGAGAGTTAATTAACTGTTCATTTACCTATGCAGCACATATCTGCTTGGCTGCTTTATTAAAATTAGGACTGTTTAATTGCAGGTCTTTATATTATTTTGAGTCAAAGGACATGCATTAAGATCGCTTACAGGGCATTGCTAATAGGGAAAAGAGGCTTTGTGAGACTGATCATATTGCCTCTTTCCTGTTTCATTTTTTGAAGACGCACCTTCTTTTCGGGTGTTGATAGAGCCCTTTAAACCAACTTAAACCCTGGGGTGTTGTGTACGCATCTCCATGCACCACCCTTGGGTAAATCTCATTACCCCCACATCCATATACAGTATGGAAATGGTTCAAAATTAATGCCTCATATGCTAAAATGATTTAACACCTTTTAAAACTCACTGTCTGTTACTTCAGTTAAATCCTGGAGTTTCAAAAGGGCCCAATTCCACGATTTTCGAGAAATCCAGGTTATCTGCCTATCTTATATATTGGGTTTAGACCTATGAAAATGAATTGAAGAAAGGCCCAACTCCAGTGCATAAAGCTGTAAACTGAGGTGAGTTCTTTAGCTTTGAGTTGAAGAACGGCCCAAGTCCAGGAGTTGGGCCCCTCTTTAACGAGTTTTACTGTTGGCCGCTAGATGGCAGCACCATTCCAAACATGGAAGTGCCCAGAGAACAACACGTCTGATTCTGAGGATGAAATAAGACCAAAAAGCACCCACTGGCAGAGTTTTGGAAGTAAAGCAGACCTACTGTCATACCCTATGCAGAAGCAATGTTGGAGTTAGAAATAAAGTTCAAATTTGAGAAAATGGGGGGGGGGAGTTGCGCTGCAACAAGAGGAGTTCCACAGGGAGTGCCGACCACAAAAGTAATGTGATAATCTCAACGTAGAGAATGGTCGCACATCCAAATAAACGAATCAAGACGGAATATAGATATACCTTTATTGTCGGCAAACACTAAAGAGCGCTTACGCGTTTCGGCTGAATCAAGCCTTAGTCAGAGCGTAAGAATGAATGAAACATGGCTAGGATATATAATTTCCACAATACACAAATTGCAGTTGCAGGCAATTACACAAATCCAAATGGTTCAATCATTCCATTGTTCAATCAGACCATATATAGCAAAGTCACTTAGGCATTGGATACACATGAATGCACTTAGAAAAACATTTTTATAATAACACAGAATAGAGTAATGCGTACAATTAGAAAACACATTTGAGACTAAAGTCTTCGTTTAGACCACTAGGAGTCATTGATTTTAATGTGTAAATCCAATACATTTCTCTTTGAGCTAACTTCCGGAGAATATCTACTCCTCTTGGACATGGAATGATTCTCTAGATCCCAACGAAACTAAGAGATGAAGGGGAACCATGGTTGGCTTCAATATAGTGTTTCGCCATTGCATAGGCCCCTAATCTAAATTGGCCGAGCGAATCGCAGTTTTATGTTCAGCAACACGTTATTTTAAACATCTTTTTGTTTGTCCAACATATATCTTACCACAAGGACATGTAAGCATATAGATAACATGAGTTGATTTGCAATTTATAAATTGACGAATAGGAATTTTGCGTCCAGTCAGTGGATGATTAAAAGATTTCGCATTGACGGTGTTATTGCATTGAGCACAATTGTTGCAACGATACATTCCGACAGGAGAGAGCCACGTAGATTTAACCGCAGTAACTTGTGTCCTCATGACAACGTTTTTTATGGTTCATGCTCTTCGGAAGGAGAATACTGGTGAAGGTACATCCATCAAAGATGGTTCTACTTTAAGAATGGGCCAGTGTTGACGATTAATTTTCTTAATTTTACTGGAACAATGATTAACCTCAGTTATGAAACAAATGCGTTTTTGACCACTCGATCTATTCTTATCTGTTAACAGAACATCTCTAGGGGTGTTCCGTGCTCGGTGAAGAGCTTGCATCACACATCGAGAGGTATAACCACGTTCCATAAAGCGAGTCACCATTTCTTGGCTTTCATCCTCAAAGTCATTTAGAACAGAACAATTGCGTCTTAATCTCAGAAACTGCGCAAAAGGAATGTTATTCTTCAAATGTTGTGAATGATTGCTCGAAGCATGTAAGAGAGAATTCCGTTCCATCTCTTTACGGTAAATAGTTGAATGTAATTTACCAGTTGGATCCTTAGTAATTTTAAGGTCCAAAAACGTGATCATGTTACAGCTAGACTCACATGTGAACTTTAAAAAAGACGAACTCTGATTAACGTAAAAAAACAAATTCCATCAGTTCCTCATGAGTCCCATCCCAACACAACAGTATGTCATCTACCTGTATATATCACTTCCATAATTGTATTTTTGGATGGAAAGGGTTCACGTTTGGATCTAAAATGAAACTTTCTTCCCGCTGTCCCACTACTAATCCAGCAACGGAGGGCGCTACGGGAGTACCCATTGCCGTCCCGCTTTCCTGAATGTACCAATGCAAAGCATATTCCATTTAATTTCGACTCAGTACAAGATCCAACAACTCCAATTTGAAGTCTTTAGGAGGATTAATTTTAGGGTCCCAATTGGATAAATAGGCCACAGACGACAGCGCACATTCATGTGGAATACAGCCATATAGATTTATAACATCCATGCTCACAAGAAGACAAATACTATTTAAAACACAGTTGTTAATGAAATTCAAGACTTGTTTAATACTATCTCTTAGATAAGACTGCAAGGACTGGACATAAGGCCTTAGGAAAGAATCTGCAAATTTGTACAAAGGTTCTGTTTAGGACCCAGTTCCTGAAACAATTGGTCTAAGTGGCGGTGCAGTAGGATGTTTATGGATTTTAGGAAGACCAGATAGGCTATCATAGGAGTAATTGGCCAGTAATTCGTGAGGAATTCGTGTTCTTTTATAGTCATCCAATGAGAAGTAAAGGCACAAAGCAATACTTTGTCAATATCCGCTTTGAAATCATTGGCTGGATTTTTCGGCAATTGCTTATATGTTGGGCTATTAAGATGTTCCAACATTTTGTTATGATAGTATTCTGTATTTAGTAAAACAATAGCACCGCCCTTATCTGCACAGCGTATCGTAATGTTCAAATTGTTTTCCGATTCTCTCAGAGCCGTACGCTCTTCTAAAGTCAAATTAAAATAACGTGGTCCGCTGTCATTTTTCATCATATCGTCCAAATCACGTTCAACAAGTTTATTAAACGTCACAATTGCCGGACTTAGATCAATAGTCGGGCAAAAATTCGATCGAGGAACAAACATTGAGCTGTCTATTTGCATTCCTGGTTGGTCAATTCTATCCACAAGAACAGGTTCACTAACATTTCTATTTAATGGTGAAAAGAAATGTTTCAGATGAAGTTGTCTCATAAATTTGCATGTATCGACTTTTAAATTAAAGGCATTCAACTTATTAGTCATAGAAAAAGACAATCCTTGACTCAAAACTGAAACATGAGACTGAGTTAATATAAATTTTGTCAGGTTTACTATTGGCCAGTGAATTCCTTTGGAGATCTCCTTGGCCGTCCTATTCCCTCTTTGGCCCCTCCTTGTCTTCTTCCTCATTGGGATGTGGGTTGGGTTTGTTTCTGGGACGAGTCCAAAAAAACTGGTCCATGGTTGGTGGTTGTGGAATTGCCATCATTGTCACTTTGCATGCTGGATTGATCTTCACTGGCAGATGATGGATAATTGTCAGAATTATTGTGCCTGCAACTGCAATTTGTGTATTGTGGAAATTATTTATCCTAGCCATGTTTCATTCATTCTTACGCTCTGACGAAGGCTTGATTCAGCCGAAACGCGTTAGCGCTTTTTAGTGTTTGCCGAATATAAAGGTAGGCCTATATCTATATTCCGTCTTGATTCGTTTATTTTGATGTGCGACCATTCTCTACATTGAGATTATCACATTACAAACTTCAAATTTCATTGGAGAAATCATTGTGGTCCTTTCATTTTGTCAGTTTAATTACAAAAAGGCCCAACTCTGCCATGTTTCGAGTGCTACCACTATTTTATGTGACAGGCAGTATACTTCATGTTCAGCGTAAATAAACCTCTATTTAGCCTTAACACGCTACACTTGGCTGTTTGAAATTTCCTTTTATAGCATTAACAGCAAACAGAAAAAATGCTTCTCTGAAAAAAATACCTTGGTGGAGTTGGGCACTTTTGTAACTCCATGATTCAATTATAATGCTGTTGGCTGACCATTTTTACCTCATGAGTTTTTAGGTAGATTGCAGTAACCAATATGTATGAGCAGCTGTTGCATATTTTCCTAAATATTATTTACAGCAAAACAGAAACACAAGATATGACACTGGAGTTATGAAGGCCATTACAAAGGCAATTTAAAGTAGTATCAATGCGCTGCAAGTTATTGTGCAATGACAATCAATGACAAGCTCAGAAATTTGAAATTGCCATTATTCATGTTTTATGCACTTCTGTTGCTCGCCAAAATGTGTTACATATTTCTTATCTGGTTGACACAGAAAGCATTGAAACAGCTAGGAACAAACAAATTCACAACTGGATAGAAGCGTGAAATTAGCATCCAAATAACTGCAATATCAGACATAAGCAGCATAAACAAAAACATTATTAATGGAATTGAATCCAAATTTCTTCTTGCTGAGGCTTTTCAGAAATTTCCTGACTGTGAAAGGATCCACTTATACTCCACAAGTGTACCATAGGCCTGAAACTGCAAGGGACGATTTGGATGAAACACTTGCAGTCAAAAGGAGGTTGCTGCTGAATTTACTTTGTAGATTTTGTTAGAAAATAAGGCCTCATCCCCCTTGGGAAGAAAAAAAAGCCCTGGATCTGTGGAGGAGTGATCCTACTGCTCAGGTGCCAGATGAGATACTTAATCCAATCTTGACCTCTCAAGCATAAAAAGTTCCTGTTCTGAGAATGGCGGAAACAACAACTCACATCAGATTTTTCAGTTCATCTCCGTCATTCTTGCTATTGATGACCTGTCGCACCATCTGAACATTTCCTAAAATCAATAAATAATTCATATTTTATTGTAAGCGACGATGAGGGCAGGTTTGCCTGCAAGCAGTTTTTGTCAAGTAAATGCTTTTTGTAAAATTATCATTCCTGTGTTGTAGCTATACAACCGCTAATATTTTCCAGTTGCCCATAATGGAACTCTACAAAACTGAAAACACATAGTGATTTATGTTGGGTCTTGGCAGTATGCAGACATTTTTCTTACTATAATTCATAAAGGTCCATGTTAGAAGTGGGCTTGAGCCCAAACATCACACAGCTAAAAACAGGCACCACTCAGTCACGATGTGCCCTCAGTCTTTTCCCGCCTCTTGTCCATCAGATGCTGGGACTCCAGCGCCCCCTATGACCGTGACCAGAACTAACTGGAAAAGATAATTTTATTGGATGGATGTAGAACAACCCACAGTTTGGAATTGTCCCATTATTTGCATGGTGTTAGATAAATGAGGTCAGAATTTTTTTTAACCAGCGCCTAGCAAAATTAATGGAAAATGATGATAATGGTATCAAGGTTATTTTAGGGAAACTCGTCGATAGTCGAAAATTCCACACAATTAAAAAGTTGCAGGAACCAGCATTGTGCCCTTGGTTTTTATGGATTGATTTTGCTGGTCCTACGGCCGTGCATAAATTTACTGAAAAGTTATAAGAAGTGATTTAAGCATGACATTCAGCTGCTTGACATTGAAATACAATTTTTGAGCTCATGATAAGAAAAGGACCTGTGATGCTACCTTTTCTACTGTGAAATCCCAGTTCAAGAGTATATATAGACAGGAACACTGTTGATGAAGGGTCACAGGATAAAATACTCCCCCAGGACCTCTCTCTGTTGAGTTTGCATGTGCTTCTCATGTTTCTAAATTCTCCTGGCTTCATTCCACAGTCAAAAGACATGCAGGGTGGTAAGAAAATCTAAATGACATGTAGGTATCAGTTTTTGAGTGAATTGTGTCTGTTCTTTGATGGATTGGTGGTCTTGTCATCCTGAATGCATGTCAGGATAGGCTCAGGCACCCCCTATGAACCTGACCAGTGATAAGTGTGTCAGATAATGAACACAAATGTCACTTTGAATGAGTCAAATACATGTCCGCACCGAGCAGTTTATTTGGATCCTTCCCTTGAAGAAACTGAATGTATTTCATCTGCACCACTTTCAACAGAATAGATATCAGCATGGAGATGGACATGCGCTGTTATATTGATGAAACAGCAGTGAGACACTGAATTCTCTCTGTCATTCACTCGTCAAGTCACAAGCTTAACTCCAAAACATAAGTAACTTATGAACCAATTAGATTACTTTCAGCTGAACTGCTTATTCTGCCATGTCAACCTTGTTTCTTTTTTTTTTTTTTGCCTCAATAAAATGCACCATACACATTTTCAGTGTGTATTTCCTCGAAATGATGGGCCATCATTTGCTGTTATACTTCAAAAGACAACCAATTTCACAGTACAGCATCCACCATCCGCCACAGGTGACAGAATGTTTCTCCCCACCACAGTTTAAGGGTTTTATTCCCACTGGCAAGATTTATATATATATATATATATATATATATATATATATATATATATATATATATATATATATATATATATGTTATGATTCTGCCCTTTCGTGTGTTGTCCCGTGCGTCTTTGTGCTTGTGATTTACTTTCGTCTCGTTTATTTTCCAGCGTTCAGTTCAGCCGGCTAACAATCGCTCCCATCTGTTTCCAGTGATGTTGCGTGATTGCCTTCAGCGTGCCTGTCTCCTCGTCCAATCACCTTTCTACTTTCGGTTTGGCTTTGGTATTTCATTCATTGCTTCCAGCTGCACTTATTCCGGGTCTCGCTAAACTGAGTGAATGCGTTCTCTGATAGGACATTACTAACCCGTACTAATCTTCACGTATTTAAGGGTGATTGTAAATACTTCGTCACTTAGTATTAACCTTGATTAACTCATTTAGCGAACGTATGTGTTTCTGGCTTTTGTGATTTCAATCTGAGCTTTCTGAGTAACTGCATTTAAAACTGTGCCTTTCCTTTCGCTTTTCTTGCGGTGCTTTTCACTTGTCACGTTTAGATTGCCTTAATCTAAACTGTCTAGTTTGATTGATGGTCTCCGCGTCTCGTCTCGAGTCATTATTGTATACCCGGTCCTCGTGTGATTGTTTTATTAATCCCATGTGTTTCTGTTTCAGTGAGATTGCTTTCCGAGTCCCCGCCTCCTCTCGAGATTTTAAAAGCTCCAGTTTTCTACGCGATTGTTAGACGGATCCTCCGTATTGTCGGTGTGTTACATGGTGAAGTCTCAGCTCTTTGTGCGTTCTGAGTGTCTCCCGTGTATGGTTCCCGAGTCTTCCTGTTTGCTGCGTTCTAGTCTTGTCTGCCCCGTGTTAAAGTCTCCCAGTGTATCCGTCAGTTTAGTTAGGTTCAGTTTTTGTTTTATTAGTTTATCCTCTCTTGGAGAGTGTACTTCTGTTCCCCCCCCTGCCTTTGGCAGTGTACCTTAGTTCTCCCCATTGTTCAGTGCTTGAGCACGGTGTTTTATTTCTGGCGTGTCTGCCAACCCTTTCTCCTAGTGTTTTTTGTGTTTAATAAACACTTCTGCCTCCTGCATCTGGTGTTCCCCGGACCTCCTCTTATATTTATATATATATATATATATACACACACTGCCCAGCCAAAAAACAGTCACCATTTGGAAATTAATGAACAAATTCAATAAGTTTCAGCTGGAAATAATCATTTTCATGATTATTGCTGATTAAGCACGTCGCTACTCATTTCTGCTACTCATTTCTTAAAAAATAATGTCAGAAGACCCATCCCTTGATGGTGGAAAAGATGTTAGAGTATTTCAGAACGGGCAAGTTATTGGCTTGTATTTAGCAAGGAAAACCATGAATGACAAAAACAAGTATGAGGAATCATTTTCACAAACAAATTTGCCACCACAAAGTCTTGACCTTAAACACATTAAAAGTTATTTGGATGTACTCAAGAAAGACCACCGAGCGGTTCAACAATTATGTCAAGATAAGATCTCGGGCAAAAAATTATGGCATTTCTGATCGAAAATAAATGTTCTGGCATTGCATATAGTTGTCAAAAAATGACAAGACGAATATGCACTAATCAAAGCTACAGGGGTTCCAACTAAATATTTGAGTGTGCGAGTTTTTTTTTTGGCTGGGCAGTGTGTGTGTGTATATATATATGTATATGTATTTACACACACATACACTTTGGGGGCTTATGTGGGGGTTCAAGTCTGTTTTTGCCCTTTTTTTCAGCTAGGAGGTGTGCTCAAAAAGTATCCAACCTTTGTTCCTAAAAAATACTTGTATCCAGATACAACAAACTTACACTAATCTCCTTCAAAAGTCGTTCCCTTGGGCTGACACTCCCAACGGTCCTGCCACTGTCGGAAACATTGCTGGAACGCCACTTTTGGGATGGCGTGCGGCTGGGCTGTCGCATTCTGCATGATGTCTTATCAGAACTGAAATCTCGTCCCTTCCAAGGGCTTTTTCAGCTTGGGGAAAAGCCAGACGTAAATGCAATTTAGAATAAAAATTCCGCATATACACTGATATTTGGAAACAGCTGCTTAAAACTGGGAGAAAAGTAAATAATCAAATTGAAGACTCAGTGAAACCATTGGCTAACTGGCAAAACCATGGTTACATGTTTGCAAAAACTAATTCTTTAAGCAAGCTGTGTTTATGGTATTAATTTAGGCAAATTATTTTGAAAGAACTTCAACTTATGTTTAGCAACCTTATTCAGAGCTTGCTGACTTTCATTTATGTCTCATTGTAAGGCCACGCCTCCAGCCGTCCAGCTCACCGCTGAATCCCGGAGCACATTCTTGTCAATTATTCAATTATCATCTGTCATTGTTCAATTATCATTTGCACCTCTTCCCTGTAGTCTCTGAGTGGTAGCAGAGCATATATAAGGCTGAGCTTATCCCAGCCTCCCTGTGAAGTCTGTGTAACCTCATGCCCGTGTGACATTGTAGTCTTGTATAGGCTTTATTTCCGTATTCACGCATCTGCAAACCTTGAATCCGAGCTGCCTTGCTTTTATGCAGCACGTTTAATTTTTAAAGGAACCTCCATTCCATTGTGCTTTCCTACTTAGTAATATCTTATTACTCTTTTGTGTAAAAAATTAAAATTATAACCAAAATCCATTTCTGCAATTGAGTCCAGTCCTCAACTTTCTGTCCGCCGTGCAAAAGCTCACGCACAATGAACGAATCGTTACTCATTTGAACTATTTAAAGAAGTTATTGCCTGAAATTATTTAATCTATACAGCTGGGCAAAAGCCAAGCACCACCAAATTCAAAAATCAAAATTTTCTGAAAACTGAGAAGTCCTGAACACTGTACATTTGCAGGAAAATTTTTGTATGCGGTGCATGTGCATTTCACATTCAAAAGGCTTTGTCATGAATCATTTTTAATTGCACATGCTGAATGTTAGCAGCTGGGTGGCTCTTCTGAAAACTTATGTTTCATCTTATTCAGATATTGATTTCTTCTGATTAAAGTTCAGACCTCTGTGGAATTTTTTTTCTTTTTGCAAATACAGGTCTACGAGGAATTATTAAAGGTCAGTAAAAGCATTACATTTGTTAAATAACATACTCTCTCTTTAAGACTGAACTTTCGTGTGTAACTTATCGAGCCAGAAAAATAAACGGTTCAGCTCCAACTCCACTATCTGATCTATATATCCGCTCAGGCATCAGGAAAGCCATCCTGATCACTTAGGACCCCTCTCACCCCCTCCACCACTCCTTCGCTTTACTGTCATCAGGCAGGCGCTACAAAATCCCTCTAGCCCGCAAAAACATCTAAAAGGAATCATTCAATTCATCTGCAATAACCATCCTGAACAAACAGACAGACACAGCACAATAGCCTGTTTGCATGTACAATGTATTTTCAATATAGATCTTTTTATCAGTTCCTCTGATGTGTTTGTAACATGTGTTTTTTATGTTTTCAATGTGTTTTAAATGCAAATTGTGTATGTTGAGCCCTGTCAAACTGATTCTGTATTCCAGGAGAGGTATGTCCAAGTCTTATTTCCAGAATTGGGTGATGTTTGTTGAATTTTTCATTTAGTCCTTCGGTGAAGTGGAACTGGGTGATGTTGAACTTATTCCCTTGTGTATATAAGGATGAAAACAAGGTCAAGTGTACTTTGTTATTCAAGACAGGCGTGGATATTTTTTTTTACAATGTGGCTTCAAAGTGTAAAATTACTGCTATCAACATGAAATGCACGCACTTTAGACATATTAATAGCTTTTAAATATCCAACAATTGTGTAGAATACACACGTGGGCCCCAGTGCCAACATTGAGAACCTCGGTTTAACCTCTGTTGTTATATTAAGGGCCGATTCTGGACAGATTCTCAGTGCCATGTTGCACAAAGGGAAGCAAAACCACTGAAATGCCATTTAATCCTTTGAGCGCTGAACACTTTTTCAAGGAATTAAAAATGTAGTTATCCTGAACTTTAAACAAGTTGCCACATGATAGGTTTTCAACGGCGTCTGATTTTGATATCTTACATCGTTGGCCCACGGCGCTGAAAGGGTTAAAAGGAACTCAAACATCACTCCTTGCACTCCTGAATTTCAGATTGCATTTTCAGGGTCATGCCAACTGAAAAAGACCAGATCCAGCGCCATCCTTCACTTTGCGGTAAAGACAGACAAGTCAAAGGAGCTGATTTGCAAGATGCTTGTTCTGAATTTCTGAGAGGGCAAAGATGTGTCCTTTATTCCAATATGACGTCCCTCCCCTTCTCTCTCCTTCATGCTTATTCATGCCTGACAGATGACATCAATTTCTGCATCACGCACTGGCAGAGGAGAGATGCAGTTCTCCTGAGAGCCCAGCTGCCCATGGACACTCCTTAAGAGCGTGCAATTTGCACACAGAATAAGGTCCAAGAAATGGGTTAAGTTAGGCCAGCTGCATCAGAGGAGAGGAGTAAGATTTCTCTCACAAATCCTCCACACTAAATAACAGACTGGATTAACCCCAGAAACTCATAAACAAGGCTTTCCAGAAGGCTTGATTGGTTATAGTTTACCGAAGACCTCGAAAGGGTAGTTTATAGTCCAGCAGCAGAATGTAGCAATGGTCAATGATAAGCTTTGGATGTCACTGGTTGCAGCGAAATGTGGTTTATTACTTTTGGGCAACTGTCATCATTAGGTTGCTGCAACGGTCAGTGAAGATGTAGCCAGGGCTTGATACAAAGTGAACTTTGATCCTGTGGTTGCTTCGGTTATGATGGTAAGGTCTGGCTCAGATGTCAGAGCCTTTGTTGGAGTAGGTTCTGATCAAGCTTCACAAACAGCGACAATTAGTTTGCTGAGTGTCTTTGCAGTCATGGGTTATGCAAGATCATGATGATGATGATGATTATTATTATTATTATTATTATTATAGGCTAATTTAATTATTGTAGTCACCTCATTTATTATTTGTGAATTTCAGTCCTAAGCAGGGTTGCATGACTGTTGAGCTAGATAGCTAGCTCAAATAATAGACAATATTCTTAAAAAATTGCAATGTCACGTTTGCAGGTGATAAGGCAATGTCCAAAAATAAATTTGTTCTTCATTTCAATAGTTGCTCAGATGCTGCCATCCTGACAGTAGTACATTAGGCATTAGGGTCAAGGCCAGTCTTTCACAGGGAGACGATATGTTGGTCTGCCTCGTATACTTGTTGCAAGTATAGCAGCGAACAAAGTCAAATTTAAAATTTTAGAATTATTTATTCATCCACCGTCCATAGAACCAAATTGTTGGAAACTTTGCTGGTGACTTTCTACTTTTCCATAAAGGCAATAACGACACTGCTCGTGTCTGCTGACACTAAAACTTTAAAGAACATCCTGCAATTTCAGTCAAGTGCCACTCAGTTGCTGGACTATCTTCTAACTTCAACTGTCAGCTAAGCTTTACTTTGAGTGGGACTTTAAAAGTGCATTTACTTCTTTAAAAAATTGCAGTTCAGTATTCCACTATAGAAAAGAATGAGTAGTGATAACAGAGTGCGAACACATGCACGCACGCACGCGTGCACACACACGCTCAAACACTCATGCACACATGAGGATATAATCACATGATGTTTTTCTTCAAACTTAAGCGATTCTCTTGTTTTTCCAATGTAGCCCCAGATTAGATGCACTGAGTTTTAGTCACAGCAGGTTTTGGAGAACACATTGGTTTACGATTACCCAGAAAGGACTGAATTTGATGTGCTGACTGCAGTGTAGACATAGTACTCAGAAAGGACTGAATTTGATGTGCTGACTGCAGTGTAGACATAGTACTCAGAAAGGACTGAATTTGATGTGCTGACTGCAGGGTAGACATAGTACTCAGAAAGGACTGAATTTGATGTGCTGACTGCAGTGTAGACATAGTACTCAGAAAGGACTGAATTTGATGTGCTGACAGCAGTGTAGACATAGTACTCAGAAAGGACTGAATTTGATGTGCTGACAGCAGTGTAGACATAGTACTCAGAAAGGACTGAATTTGATGTGCTGACTGCAGTGTAGACATAGTACTCAGAAAGGACTGAATTTGATGTGCTGACTGCAGGGTAGACATAGTTTGGGAGAAATATAGTCCTGATTGCAGCTTTCCCCAATACTTTGGAAAGCACCCATTGTTGTCTGCTGACAAAAATGAAACAGATTTGAAACTAAAATATGCAGCATCACATTTTGACAAAAAGCTGGCTTGGAATGTCTTTTAGTTTGCTTGGAGAGTTTGGCAAAACTTTCAAAGTGCTTTCAACGAGAGATGTCGGCGATTTAAGCATTCAAATCATTAATTTCACCATGAAAGCACTAGATTCGCTTTCATTAAGGGAGCATAATTATCCACTTCATGCAAACTCTGGCCTTGTTTTTCTCCCACACCAAGTGCTGACTTATTTACTTCTGAATAATAGCTGAAGCAAACGCCTTTCAATTACACTAATTTTATTTCCAAGGGTGATTTTTAATTTTTGCCCTCTCATCATTATCATGTGTCTCCGCAACTCTACCTATGAGCTGAACCTGAGTCCAGTAAATACCAATAATGGTATCTATTCTGATAATAGCCTGTGTGGGTGCAGGTTATGAGTAAGTCGAACACTTAAACATCTTATTCTACCCAACAAGGTCATGATTGAAGACCACAGTTAGTTCAGTATTTGAGTCAATAGTCATAGGGCTGGGCCCAAAAAAAAATTGGCATCCACGTGGCCCATTTTGGCTGCTAAAAACTCAAAATGAGAAAAGGATCTCCTCCTTGCTGTAGTTGGTGAAAAAAAAATTAAACAAACCTCTGAGCAATCCCTGAGGTGAACATCACTTGTTGCTTTTTTATTTTAGCAGACTTGTGCAGGAAGGTAATCATGAGCAAAGGCAATATTTCAAGAATTTATTTCATCCTCAAAAGTTGACTCCGTACATTCACCATAAATGTGTGAGACTGAATGGCATGTTCCCGGCTTAGGGTGGAGGGCCCAAACCTCAGGAAATCAGGAAGAAACCTGAGAGCGAAGTCCAGAGCATGTAAAATTAATTAATAAATAAAGAAATCAATAAATAAATTCATTTTGAGATACAGACCTCTCAAGTACCGTAAAAGAGCAAATGCCTCCTAAATCATCATAATGAAAAAATATTGCTAGTGGTAATGAAAAAACTGCCTCCTTAATCATAATAAACATAAATATTGTGTTCCCTTTACCGCCCTTTCAGTTTTGCCAAATGAACCAAGCCGACGGAAAATGTGAATCAAGGGCTTTCAGGGAAAGGTAACCAAATGAATGCAAAGTCTGCGGGGGGGCAGGCAATTGTAAGGCCTGCAAAACCTAGTGCAGATAACCTAGCTGGCAGACAACTATTTCAGATTCTCTAAAACTTGCCTCCAGAATGCTCAAAATTGCCCTAACCAAAAAAGAAAGAGACTCTAAATACATATCAAAGGGGCCTTCAACTAAAAAAAAAAAAAAAAAAAGTTTTTGTTTGTCTCTATCTGCTTATCCGAAATCACAGATGCTAAATGAAGCTTAGCGAAAGTTCAGTCAGGAAGACTCTCTCTCTCTCTCGAAAGCGTCAACTCTTTTATTCACGCATGTTCACTCGTAAATCTCCGCAGTCAATGTCCGGGGCAGTCAGTTGAGTCTGGACTCTTCGGGGGATTTCCTGCTGCAGCACCGAGCAGCGCTCCTGCTCTACGAGTCTTCCCAAAGAGTCCCAGCGCCAAAGACTTGTTTGAGTCTCAGCATGTTACTCCTTTATGCTCAAAGCACAATAAATATTTTTCTGATTTCACTCGAGTCTCTCCTGATTGAACTTACATAGTTGGGCCCCTTGACTGTGAATGGAGGAACTATGTAAGTTGCTAACTGAGTTAGCAACTATGCTTTTGGGAAACACGCCCGAGGGTTCATTTCCTGAAAGCAAAGATGCTAACTTGCATAGTTGAAACCACAGACTGTGATTGGACGAGCTATGCTTTTGGGAAACGCACCCCTGAGGTTAGCAACTTACGTAGTTTGTCCATTCACAGTCAATGGTTCCAACAATGTAAGTTAGCAACAGTGATTTTGGGAAATGCACCCCAGGGGTATTTTTCCCTGAAGCTTAGACCCTAACTATGTTAGCAACTTATTTACTTCTCTCCAGTTCAAAATAGAAGTTGTAGAGAGAAGTATGTTAGTTGTTAACGTACAGTAATTAGCAACTGAACTTATGTGAAAAGTATTCCAGGCTGAGAAAGGAAAGAAATTTCAAATGAACTGAATGAGAAATCCAGAAAAACCCTCAGAATGAGTGAAAAAAAGAACATTAGAGAAGGAAATTTCCAGCCAGCACCACAAAGTGAAGTGTACTGGCTGGATTCCAACCATTCCTACAGGCACTCTTGGAAAGGTCCCACACCAGCAACAATACCCCCCTCCCCTTCCCCAACCCTACTCCTACCACCTCCATCAGCAGGATTAAGGGGGTTTTGCAGTGGATTCGCTCCCATTTCTGAAGAACTCACACACATACCCACAAGCCCATAAACCCACTGTCTTCACTCTACAGTTAAACAGCGGAGCTGCAGTACTGCTGCAGTGGAGCACTGTGAGACTGCGACTGCCTGGCAGCCGACTGACTGGGAGGGCCAGCCTAGAGCTGCAAGGCAGCAGCTGGCCTTCATTAAGCAGAAACTTTCTCTCAAGAACAGCCGCGAAAGAATACACAATTTCATTTATGTACACTTCAAAACAACAGTCATTAAAAATTATGTCAGTCGTCTCTGGTATTTGACCCTATAAAACCTACTGCCCCATGGATGGGTTCGCCAATTTCAGCTGCTGCATTCAAACTTTTGGAACTTCAAAATCAAAATTCCTACAACAAGGCCTGTTTTAAATTCTGCTGGAGATCCAAAGATCTTAAATATAGCCTGCTGAATAACAGGGAAATGCATATAAGATGATGTAATAGCTACATTTTTTTTTCCATTTGATGCAATGCTGAGGTTATAAAAACACAGCGTCCCGGATTTCAATAATTCTCTTTCTGTAAGTGTGATTTTGCTTCAGTGAAGCGCTGCACCTAACTGATATGGAAAATGTATGCAACACTGTCTAACAATAAAAAAAAAATTAAAAAAAAAGCCTTTTCTAACCTTGAACCTACAAGAGGGGAATTTCAAGGAGAATATCTGAGTTTAAGATGTTATACTTGTCTTCCAATTACCTTTTGGTATGAAAAAAAAAATTATAAAATGGGATATTTTACTTTACCTCATAATTTGTCAAGGGGGTAAGAAAAGTTCACTCGAAACTAATATTCCCTGCAAGAAATAAAAAAAAATTCTAGTAAGTCTCATGAAAAGACCAAAGCACAGTGTCTTATGTCATCAAAATAGAAAGTTACTGGTTCATCTGTGGCTCATAACATGCTCACATCAGTGGGCACGTTGCACATGTACTGGCACGGTCAGAGAGGGATTCGGCGAGGATTGCTGTATGTATTGCTGCAGCGAGAACAAGTACCTGAATTGGATAAGCCACTGAGACTGCTCTTGTGAAATCTCATTCTCAAAGTGCCAGTGTAAGGAGAACCATCTCATATAAAGAGACAGAGAGAGAGAGAGAGAGAGAGAGAGCAGAATTACAGGCTTCTACTAAGCCTCTGCTCAGTCAGGATTGAATGCCTGGCACAACCACACACACACACACACACACACACACACACACAAAAAACAATGAGAAATAAATCATTGAAGTGCTCACTGTTCTCCTGGAGAAGGTTGAATGAGAAAGAAAGGCAGGTAATGTTGGAATCAGTGCCCGGCTGCAGGACTCCGCCTAAACACAAATCAAGTACAGAAGCCGACTGGTGACAAGAGAGCAATCCGTATGGAATATGCTGGCTAGAGACCCGCTATTCGTGTCGATTGCAGGATCGTGAGGTTTCATGGAGGATTGAAGAGTACTGAATAATGCATGAAGGAACCAGGGCAGGAGAAATGGCATCGTAAGATGGTCCTCTGGGTGATGACAGGCGCTGAGAGATGTGACCCCCAGCTCTGGCACCTGAGAGACCCATATAACCTCACAGTGACATGGTGATGCCAGCGGAATGTTACCACCATGACACCAAATGTGTTTTGAAGGAGCCCTGTCTAAGCCAGCCTATGCATATGAACAAATCCGAGCAAGAAACCCATTCCTTTTGATTTGGTCAGGTGCTTTCAGTATCAGATTGCAAATGAGTTTTACTTGGGTTGCAAATATACAAAAAATAAATGGAAAATGCAACAGAACAGTGCTTCCACACTCCGTTCTCGGCCCCCCTATGTATGCTGGTTTTTGTTCCAAACAAAATTGTTATTGTGGATTTTAATAGGCTGCTAATTCATTCTAATTAGGTGCATTTAAGTTTATCGCAGTACTTTATTCTCTTGAGACATATTTTGACAGATATCCAATGCTGCAGTGAAGAATAAATTCCATATTCAAATTGTGATGTATTAATAGCAACTATACAGAAAGGGGGAAAAAGTTACCCTTAGTAAATAATCAATTGGTTCCTAATGAGTGAAACTGTAGACACATGGTTGTAAAATCTAGCAATTTATTAGACAAGCAAATGACAAACCTGTTTTGCTTTGTTCTTGTGATTAAGCACAATCGGATTATTTTGAAATAACTTTAAACACCTGTGTTCAGTGACCTAATTGAGAGCTTACTGCTTTTCTATGTGTCGAATTTGATTTGTGTAAAAATGTTATCATAAATTGCTTGCTACATAGAAAAATGCATATGTAGCCTATGTATGTTCAGGGTATTTTATTCCTCATGGCAAATGAGGATATTTCCATTAAAATTTGGCTTAACCCTCTATTAACCAGCGTAGCATATCTGCTACATGAAGTAAAAGGGTTAAGAGCCAGGGGCCTATTGCACGAAGGCAGGATAAGGGATTAGCCCAGGATCGGCACGGGATTAGCCTGATCTCAAGCCCCATTTCGGTTGCACAGAGCGTGTGAGCTAAGCCATGGCACTATGGAAACAAAGTCTGTGGAGCAAGCCAGCTCCAGAGCAAGCTGACAAACTAGCTAAGCTCCTGTCTGCAGGCAATTTTACCTCACCTCATTCAGCAGTCACCCAAATAGAAAATCAATGTCTTTAACAGTCGTTCTGAATTGTTCACTCCACAGTGCTGTCTCAATTATAGTAGGCCCAGAGTAATTATCTTAGAAACTTTTGACCATTGATGTCAGTAAAATAGCCAATATTCGATCATTATGTTCAAGTATCCATGTGACGGTGACCATCACAGTTTAATCAGTCCCCTTCCACGTCACATTTTAACCATATTTAGAACCCGTCATTATCAGATTTGTCCTTATTCCCCAAGTTGAGACTTCCATCAGAGTAGAAAATGAGCAGTGCTGGATGAAGAAGGCGTCCGTGTTTCAGCGCGGTCTTAAATCGCTGCGGTAACCCCCTACCTACAGCACTGCAGCTACTTTTCTCCGTCTTTATTCAGAATGGGACGGGTGAGGTAGAGTCGTTGCCTTAGTGCTGGACACGAGTGCAATGTCGCTCGCTTCGCGATATTGGAATCAAACATTTTCAGGAGGCTGCTTGACGTAATTTTCTGACGTAAACATTTTACTTTTTAACTTGAGTATGCCTCCATCAGAGGTGATTAAAAGCAGAAAGTAAACTCAATCTGAAAACGTCTTCTAGATTGAACTATCAATTCAGTTTGTACAAGATGAAAACAAGACTTATAGCAAAATTGTGAAGTGTTTATGTGACATTATTATACTTAAAAAGCCTTGTCAGTAATGATTTCAGCTTCACAGATATCACGCACATCAAATTTACAAACATGTTAAAGCCTCGCTGGATATTAACTCTGTATGATAACAACGGCTTATCTCGTTCATGGTAACACTGAAGTGCATCAGCTACTCCTTTGTGACGGCGCTAAAACATCTACTGAGTTTACTTTCATTTGAGTTTAGCTCACTTTAATACTCCTCTCAAACGTCTCGCACCATTCAGACAGAGACAGAAGGAATAGCAGGCAGAGGTATTTCAGAGATCCCACCGCCCCTCTGTCAGTACCATGGACTTTGAGTGTTGCTGGCGCAAGCGGCTGCTGCAGCTACCTAGTGTCCATGGTGATGATCAGCGATTCTGCGATCGCTCTCGGGGTCTATTTCAGGTAGGCGTGTGCACGCACACAGTAGGATCAGCGGCACTGGGCTTCACTTAGACTGTCCTCCTCCAGCGGCTGTTGGCTTTGTGCAATCAATTAAGCCAGCAACGTGCTGTATGGGATATGGCAATCCTCGCTTTGGCGTTGATCCAGGATCTCAGGATCCAACTTTTGCGCAATAGGCCCCTGGACCCCCTGTTGGTTTTGTTTCTTTTTGCCAAATAAACATTTGAGAACAAGGCAATCAGAGATAGCAGACCTGGCCCCAGCCACGGGCTGACAGACAGAGTGACAGACACACACACACACACACAGACATGATCATTGCTTAACCTGGCCCCCTAGGGGAGGGGCCAGGTAATAACTTGAATGGTATGTCACTTTAATTTTTTCATCACCATTATAACCCAATGTAGCAGATTTGCTACATTTACATTTGGAAAGGTGGGCCAAATGTGTCAAAATTTTTTTGTCTACTGTTTTTCAAATGATGGCCCAAAATAAAATTATTTTCCCATGCAAAAATGTTTAACACAATTGGAAATGGTTTTGGTTAATAGAGGGTGAAGACAACAAATAAAAGTTTTAACCACAAAATGCACCGAATATAGACAAATTATTGGCTTATTAAAATCCTATGATGGCAAAGCCAGCATACACAGTGAGGCCCCAGGACCGAGTTTGGAAACCACTGCTCTGAAATCTTAGATTTTTGAATGTGTGGGAGTGAGGGTTAAGCTGGGGACATTTGTCTTGGTGCTGCTGAAGGAATGCTGGGAAGACATGGTGTGGTGTCACGCCCTGTCTCGCGGAGTCTGGTCTCTGGCTGTAGTTGAAAAGCTAGGGTTGTTCACTTCAAAGTGAACATAAAGAGGGCCACGCCCACCGAAGCCATATTGAAGGGCATTCCAATCCAAAGTGCATAAAACTCATCCCGTCAAAGGGCAAACCATAACAGCCATTTCCAAAGTGAGCAGGCGATAGTTACTTTGGTCAGAATGTCGTGCAGTGACCAGGGGCTAGTGACGTGTCTGACTCAACGATATTCAAGAAAATGACGTCAATGATGGCTGATAGTTGGCGCACAGAAAGTGAACAAGCTTAGCTACTTTGCAAACTAATGTCAACTGGCTAAGGCTAGTTAGATATGGACGTTTTTTTATTCTTTTTACCTGAGATAACTTGTTGCCTTATGAAAGTTATGCAGTTGTTTGTAAAGCTACTGCTAAATCAAGAAACAGCCAAGGAAAGCAGTTCTTCTGAGGAGAGGCTGCCTAAGTTTACACTTGCGTTCGAAAAAGGAAGTCCCAATTCCCGAAACACGATGCCGAAGTTAATTTCAAACAACCCTTACTTGGGAGACCCCACTCTCTGCTGCCCTTCAAAGTTTCCACTACGAAGGGCAGTGACTTCACAGACTTTAGGGAGTAGGGATTTGCCCAATGGAATGAAATGCCTCGCACCAGGCCATTCCCACTTTCCCTCTGATGGATGGACAAGAGCACAAGTAAAAGAAACACGAGAGGCTTTTTTTTACGTCTGCCGCCGTTCCTCTTCTTATCGCTAAATCGCGTGGCGCTGGTGGTGACGCGCAGCAACTGCCCCACCTGCCACTGCTTTCCACCTCTTTCCATAATTAAACAACCGCTTCGAGCAGGTGAAGACAATGGAGTCAGCATGATGCAAATGAAATCCCCCGTAATCTTTCTGATTACCAGGTTATTAACAGCATCTAGCGATGATGCTCCTATTCCTTTGAAACACGGGAGGGATCAGGTGTACATTCTGTCACGCTTAGTCAGCTGTGTTTGGAGAGGAATGGCAACTGGCCTTGTAATATAAATGTTGCACACAAAATGCTCACAATCAGTTATTTTTTTGTAAACGTTGTGTTTTATGAGGTTAATACTGCGTCTGGATTAACTGAAGGACAAAGCCTAGAGAATATATAAGGCTAGTGTACATATTTGAGGTAACAGAATTAATCCTTGAGACAGATGAAGTCTTTGCGGAAGGTTTTGCAAAGATGAACATATATTGGCATGTTTTGTGAAAGTGTTTTGAAATTTAAAAATATTTTAATTATCTTTTAAATGTAAACAATATAGGTTTGATTCCAAGATGAGGCATTACTTCTGCATTACTGAGCACATTACTTGTTTATATTGCTGAAAAAATATCCAGGTATATGAGAGATCATAGTTGCAAAAAACCAATTTAGTCAGGAAAGGCTGTGTGTTAAATGTGTGCATGTTTAGCTTGTCCTTTTGTTAAAAAAAAGTGTTTTGTGGTTGGCTCAACCCACAGATTCTCAAATCCCAAGACGCTGTGGACCATGTAATTACCGATAGTTATGCGATTATTCACGGTTTGAAACAAACCAACCGTTATAATGTTTCCACTGACAGCCCGTTTGTGGACCTATTCTACTCCAATGTTTTTATTTATTCTTCCTATGAATAGAAATTTCGCATGGAGATTACAAAAAAAAAAACAAAATGTGAGGTTGACTGTGGCAGCGTTTGCTGGAATCAATTTTCCCGCTATCTGAAGTGCTGCAGCCAGCACCTGCCCCTGACAGAAAAACGCCGCATGCGAAATAGGAGAAAGCACCCTGTGCGGCCTTCCAAGAGAGCGAATGTTCAATGGACTGTCTCGAAGTCGGAGGGGGGAGGGGGGGACAAGGGCTGCCAAGGACAACGCTAACACCTGGGAGAAATGAATGGCCGTTTCCTGTGCATTGCGCTAACCAAGTGATGAATGAATTACCGCCACTAAATTTAGCTGGGCAGCCTACCTTGAAATCAGAGCAGACTGACATCTTAAAGTATGCGGGTGGCTTGCACATTGCTTCAAAACCCTGACCCCTATTTCTCAGGGAGAGAGAAGGGAAAAAACAGATGGTTTGACAACAGTGTTTTGTGGTTTTAAGAATGATGGGATCCAATTGGCCCCCGCGCGGTTTCCCTCACCAGCGGCAAACTCATGGATCAAAACCCTCAAGCTGTGAGACTCACAGCATCCATCTATATTTTTCGAGACATTAACTAATACAATTCTCACAGATCTTACACCAGGCGGTGAATGACACTATGCCTGCACCCCCTTTTTATGCTCAGAACGAAATTTCACCTCCACTCCATGTGACTGGCACATTCCCAAACAGATCACGGCCCAGTTTTTCAATTACTCCGTCAAACTCATTATGCACAGAGTAGTTATGTCTTTATTGCAGAACTTTATAATCTCTCTCTCGCTCCTCAGGTTTCTGCACAAATTAATTTGGTGACTTTGAGGTTTGGGTGTTAATATACCTGTATGTTCAAATATGAATGAGCAGTACAGTCCGCCTTTCAAATTTCACCTGACAGCCAGCTCTGAATTCTATTGCAGCATTGCAGAGGGGAATTCCTCATTCCCCATTGCCTTTGCCCTGATTATAAGGGACTGCCTCACATCCCAGGGGAATGCAAAATGGCTGAATGCAGTGGGCCCACTGCCTGCACTGAAACAGCACACAAAGAAATATTAAACTGTGGGCTGATTAATACGTTTATATACTGAAACAACACACTCACAGACACAAGACTGTGGGGGCAATTCATGCTCTGAAACAGCACACAGATAGCAGACTGTGTGGAGCATTGAAACAGCACATTAACAGATATTAAGCCCCAGCCTCTCGGATTTTGATATTTGAACATTAATATGCTTGGCGTTTGAGTTGTGCTTGGTGTATATAAAAATGACTTATATGTGCTTGTAGCAGAGGCTCTCCTGTTTTATTTGATGTATAATATGACTATATTGCTACTTAATTAGCGCGGCGTTGTAGGTATTTTGCTGCGGTGAGTCTCAGGGTCCCTCAATTGGGGGACCCGGGAGTTTAAGAGGTTAATACGTGGGGCTCATTGTAGCCCGCAGACGAAGCCAGGGCTTCTGTGAATTTGGCCTTGTCACACGTGCACGTCTGCCGCCGCTGTAGAGATTTTCTTGTGGACGATCTACAGGCCACAAATTCGAAACTATTTCTTTTACATTTGGTATGTATATGGGCAGTGATTAGGACGTGGCGCCTATCGATTTTGGTAGCCATGGTAACATAATTTACTAAATAATAGACAATTTTCTGTCAAAAATAAGCCAAAATGAGCACAGGAGGTAACTGGAGCTCTCCTGCTGAACCGTTCTGCGTGTCTAGTACAGTTGTAAAAATGGTAATTTATGGAACTATGCCTTCTAGTGAAAGGCAGCCATTTGTGATGTATTAATATATTGTGGGTCAAAAACTTACACAAAATGAGATAAAAAGGAACACGTGGGCAATCGGGGGGCTACACCCGGGCTCCTCATCTCACGGCCCTCAAGGGCCAAGAACTGCTGGTTTTCCACCCTCCCTTTACCTGAGAGTCAGGTGAGATCATAATCTGGCCAATCAGCAGCATTAATTGTTCACTTAATTGCCAGGAAGGAAGGAAAACCAGGACTGAATTTGGATTCGAGGGCCGGATTTGGAGAACACTGGGCTACACCATTGGTCACGGGGGACTAACCTGTCTAGTTAATAAACTGAAACTGCACATTAGCAGGTAGCAGACCATGGGGTCCACCCGTTTACTGAAAAAGCACACTGACGGATACCAGATTGTGGGGTTCATCCATGCCCCAAAAGACCTTATTTACTGATATCAGAAAGTGAGGCCCAGCCATACACTTGGACTAGCCAGCCAACTTTCTTTCTATACTTGCATATGGCCTCTATTGCAGAATAGCCCGTGGGAAGGGATTGTGGTGCCGGAAGATTCCACTCAGCTGATAAAAGCGAATCGTCTTCTATAGCGCTGGAAGCAAATCAAATTAATGTTAACAGTCAGCAAGGGGCTGAGTGCAGATTAAAATATTCTACTGCTTCAAACAGGAGAGAGGAATGTAGATCAAAATGCAATTTTCTATTCGAGCCTGAAATAACACGAGGGAGGAATCGGAACGGCCCCGGGCTTGCAGCGCAAAAGGAAACTTCATTTTCTTTTGGGCTGAAAGGTCAAAGGAGGGAGATGAAGTGCATGAGGTGAAATACGAGGGTTAAAAAGTATTTAAAACGATTTCTCTCCTTATTTCCATCACACCATATTCAAAAAAACAAAAAACTATGCGAGGGTGAACACATAGACGTGATTCTTTTTGGATTTTTTATTCAGTATTCAGAACAAAAATCAGGCAAAATATGAAAGGCAAAGGCTTTTTTGTACTTCCACAGTTTAGAACCCAGATCTTTAATCGTTTGACCAGGAGAGTGAGTAGACTTCGCTCCGTGATATGAATCATGGTGAGCAACTTAGTTTTAACATTTGAAACCACTGATATTGAAAAGAATATTTTAGCATGGATGTGGGAGGTTAGATGCTGCACGTGATTTTTAACAAAGCATCCTAATGCTGATGTAATAGCGGCAATTCAGAAGAAATAGTAATGTTTTATGATGCTCTCAGAGTTTAGATAGTAAAACATGAAAAAAAAACCTAGCCTTCAAACAGTTAAGAGCTCAGTTTGCAGGGTATTCGGCTAATCAATCAAATCAATCATTGTGCGATTTTATAAACACGCTCAGGGGCTATTATAGCCTCAAGGCCCATCAAAAAGCTCTTAGTTCTGCCAGGAGTGACCCAGTCTTAACAGAATTTCCTGTTGAGGCCAATTACCTCCCTGTGCAGTTATTGGCACATTAACTAAACACTCTCCTCACATTCGAAATTGTCTCCTCTCATGAAAACTTGGAACGGGTGTCAGGACCTCAATTAGGCACACACATTAAGCCATAATTATTTTTGAACAACTGCCCTAAATACCTGAAGCGAGAGGTTCTTGACTTGGAAGAGCGCTTGTCGTTCTGAGGGTGTGAACAAATGGTGGGAGATGGCGGTAATTTCCAGTGTCCAAGTAATGCGGAGGTAAGTGAGCGCGGTGGTTCCATGTGTCTGTGCCCGACTCTCTCTGATGACCTGTGTGACTCATCTGATTACCTCCTCATTAGGCAACTGTTGTGACTTCTTCGCTGAATCATTTCCCCCTTTTTAATGCCTCTAAATGACAGCTACTTACTTAGATGCCCTTCCCCCCCACCCCGATCCAAAAAAGAAAGCCCTCAAAAAATAGTAATCGGAACACTGTAAATCCCAGCTTGCTCACCCAACTTGCTCAAATTATTTTTGGAAACGGCTCACTCCCAAATAATAATAATGTCTTATGATCCCAGTCTTACTGCAAATTTTTCAGTTCAACATAACTTCTTTACTCATAATGACATATTAATTTGTGTATGAAAAGCGCTGAAGTGTCTGTCATATTAAAGGATAAAATCTCATATTTATGACTAAAAGTTATCACATTTTTCAATTTATTAATTGACAATAACCTGTCTTTCACTTCAGTTTGCCACAGGTAAAATGGCCTCTGCTCATTTGACAATGCATATTTAATGTATGGGGCAATTCAGGCGATGACATCAACAGATGTGCAGCAGGAGGGACGAACATCATTTACGAAACCCGTAACACTCATGGTGAACAGATAATGTAAAGCTATCACTAGAATTAACAACTAGAATGAATAATTATTTAGACTAAATTATGAGCCAAACACATAAAATTCTATTTGACACAATTGGAAAGCATAAACGGAAGACCAATGAAGAGGGACAAGGCAACAGTCCTTCAGCCGAATATTTCAGCATTCATTTTTTAAGTTTATTTAACCATCAAACTACATCTGCTAAGTGCATAATGTATTTGTTGTTCATTGGTCTTGACTTTCTTGACCGTGAAAATTTTAGTGAAATTGACTCAAAAATCAAAAATAGTTGACTTTACGTAAAAAATAAAAAAAATAAAATAATCAACCTCTCTAGGAATGAGTGTTTGTGTCAAGTGTTTGTGTACTGCACTCTCAGTGCCTGTTACTGACCTGGATTATATAACCTTAATACCAATAAAACCTTTGGGACTGAATTATTGTTTGTGCCTGAGTTCTGCACCTGCCTTGTGTCCCTCCAACCGCATGGCACTGAAAATCGCTGGCGGAGGAGGATGAAGTTCCCGTATTATGCTATTTTTTTAAATAATTGAAGACAATTCTCTGGTCTCTCTAAAACAAGGTTTCGAAGCTTGCGGCAAAAACAAAATAAACTCAAAGTTAGACTTTTCAGCTGGTGTCCAGTCTCAAATTATCTATTATGCATTGTGTACTGTTTTGAAAGAGTGGTGAGCCAAAGAAAATAAGGCTGTCTTCTAATTGGCTGCCTTGTATTGATGCGCAGTGAACAATGGCAGCCAAAATGGAATCTTGTCTACTTGGCTGTACGATGCAAATGATCCCCCCTGCGACGAGCAGAATCAAAGTGGGTTGCTCAGTTGCACGACTCCTTGAGAGGGGCATTAAAGGAGCAGCACTGAAGCCGCCTGATTTCATTTTTTATGAAATGTTAGGCAGAGGGAGGATCAAAGTGTATGTGTGAGGGCAAAGAAAAACTGGACTTTCATGGTTTGGGAGCTTTGAAGCCAGACTCTTTCTTCAAGCATAAATTGTAACTCAAAATGGGAACAAGTGCAGTAAATAATTTAAAAAAATGTCCACAGCCTCTCTACAAGGGGGACATGGGATGGGTATGTTCAAATGAGACTGCACATCATCTGAACTACTCATAGGCCTATAAAGTCAATGTGTGGTTAATGACTACTCATTACAACAAAGCTGCTGGCAATAAATTACTATGATAACGCAAAATTGTCAGCATCAGAACTGCCACACAGCTTTCCCCAGCAACTACTACGGCCGGCTATATGAAAAGGGAGTAAGATCTCCTCAAGACGCTCTGTTGCCATGGAAAGAAGGGGTCTTGCGATGCATTTTAATGTTGATTCTATGGAGTTACTAATGGGAATAGTCAGATAAAAACTGATACTGTAAAATTTTCAGCGTTATTTAAACTCTAAAAAGAGGTAGCCGAGGTATCACCAATCTGCATCAGAAAAACGGTAATCCAACAACTGCTTGACTAACACTGTAGTGTATTTTATGCTATATTTGCATTTTGCTGTGTCCTTATGAGAAATGTCAAACATAATTACTGTTAGTCTTTTGAAAATTCATGTCATCCTATAGGAAGAAATGTATTTTGAGCCAAACAAAAAAAAAATTCATGGCCACCTGCCACCTTTAAAAAAAACAAGTAGATCAGAAGGATCTAATAGCTGCGACCTCGCCTAGCATCCGTCACGAGGCCTAGTGTTTATGACTGGTGGTTTCTTGTACAAGTGTGATGTCGAAATTGGCAAATGACCTTGAAAATCAATAGGGGACCCTTCCTTTGTACCAAGAAGCTTGTTCTAATCCATCAAGTTAAAGTGGAGTTACGGTGCGAAAATTGTGAAATTGGGGCAAAATCGACACTTTATTAACCGGTGTGACCTTGGGATTGGACAGATGACCTTGAAAATCAATAGGGAACCCCTCCTCTATACCAAGAAGCTTGTTGTAAGATTTCATAGCCATTCATTGAATTAAACTTGAGTGACGGTGTGAAAACCGTCAAATCGGGCAAAATTGACACTTTTGTAACCTTTGTGACCTTGGGATTTGACGAATGACATTGAAAAACAACAGGGAACACCTCCTGTATGCCTAGAAGCTATTTCCAAAATTTCATAGCGATCCATGAATTCTAACTGGAGTTACAGCGCGAAAACCTGCAAACAAGGTCGTGACCTCTGTGAACTTGACCTTTGACCTCAACGTTGTGCATGGACATCACTTTGGTGAAGGTCAATAACTTCTGAAAATTTCATGATGATACGACGACAGGAACATGGTGAAAAAGGTGTCACAGACGGACAGACAGACGGACGGACAGACAGAAGCGTTCATAGAGCTGCTTGGTCGCAGCTAAAAAAATCACTTGTCATGCAAAAGTATGTATTAAAAATAGCATTACATGAGTATCTGTTCCAATCACAGCTACATTTTATAAAAATGGATGAGAGCCAGTGTTCCTCCTAGACTGCAAGCTGTGATTAGTTCTTTCTGCTTAATTTCTATCCAGGTAATTTGCCTTATCAGCCTCAAAACAAGGAGCCAAAATGGTTAAATTAAGAATTCATAACTTTTGAATTAGGATGTAAATGAAAATGATTCATCCAAGGGCTTTGATTTCATGAAGTATGCTACATCTGCATCTGAGCAAGTTGTAACACATGGTGCTTCAAATGGGCTTAATCACTTCAAAACCACTTTCATAATTCCCTCGAATAACAGGGTCACCATGTGTCACTCACCAACATCATTTTCATGGGCTGCATGCAATGCCATACTGGAAGTTTAAAAGAATGAAATATCATTTTCGAATATAAGTAATTATGTAATGAAAACACCATGCTCACTTTCCAGGAAGCAGAGGCCTTAACAGGAATCTGAGAGTCAGAAAGCTACATCCTGCTCATGGCAGCCAGATTTGTCAGTCTGAACACAATGATTAATAACAGTCATCCGCAGCGTGACAGCCAGTGATCACTGGAAATGAGTGACTACTTGTGTACTGTTACGGGTCACGGACGAGTGGTTGCCGACATTAGATTAAAACGTGAAAGACGCCCAACAGTCTAGGGGTTAAAACAAAGCTTTTCCTCCACACTCCACCTGCAACACACCGGAACACTCAAACACGCTGTGACCTGTGGAGGCAAAAACACAACTAGCTACATGTTTTGCTTCGAAGGCAAACTCAAACAGGTGCTTACCTACCCTGAGACTCCACACAGATCTGCCAGCCCAAGCACAGTTGTCCTCAACTGAAAAGCCCTGTCGTTCTGTTCCATTGTTCAGATGTTATTGCCTTTTCTTCAAGTTAACAGCTCTCAGTTTTCCCACCAGGGGGTTTACTTCAGTCTCAGCAGTTTGTCCAAGCATCTCCCGGACAGCGTTCTTTACCGAGTTCACTCAGCATCTTTCCACTGCATTCTCAATTCAGCATTCCTGCAAACAGTGTCCCATGGTCCCCTTTATATCAGACCTTAGTCAGAAAGCTTAGTAGGGCAAGATTTAAAGATGGTGGTCGCACACTGTCTGAGTAGCACTCCCTCCAAAGTCAAAGGGAAAACAGCTAATCTCTAACATTTTATGGGTCTTCATAAACAATTATAAATAATAATGCATTAATTTTAAACTTCAGGGCATGAATCTGAAATGTGCATGTAGGATTCACAGGAGATAATAACACGAGTATTCACAGCTCCAAGAGCCAACACCTGCTGAGAAAAGACTAGATCAGGCAGAAAAACACACCAAAGAAAACATTCAACCTATAATTATTGTATCTCCCCGATGACGATAGCCAGGAAATACTATGGTTTAGTTCCGGGGCCACCGCCGCTGCTGCAGAGATTTTATGCAATTATTACAAGAATATTTTCAAACTTTACACAGACGAAGACATACATACTGTAACGAAGTACATGTACATGTACAGACTGCTTCCTGATAGTTCGTGGTATGATCGGCATAAGGTCATGGTTGGTCTTTCTAGGATCGTCAGGAACGTAGAGAGATCGTAGTGGGAACGTAGTAAGAACGTAGTGGGAGTGTTGTAGGAGCGTACTCGATACGTTTCCGACTGTACTACGCTTTTACTGCGCTTTTACTACGATCGTGAAGATCTCTCCACGATGCTTCCGCGCTGCTTGTACGATTACGGCGCTTCTACAACGCTCTTTTTACGACTTTACCCCGATTCTTGTTGGCCACGATCCCGCTACGCTTGTTTTGAGCATGTTCAAAATAAACGTGGCGAGAGCGTAGAGCTTCCCAATCGTGAAGACCCTACCGCGATCATACTGCGATCTCCTGCGATCGGCCACGTTTTCGGCCACGCTTTGGTCGTAGTAGAAGCGGCGTCTATGTGTGATAGACGCCGCTTCTACTACGATCAAAGCGTGGCCGATCGCAGGAGAAACGTAGTGGAGTCTTCATAATCGCAGTATGATCGCGGTAGGGTCTTCATGATCGGGAAGCACTACGTTCTCGCCACGCTTATTTTGAATATAATAACAAACAAACAAATAACAAACAAGAACAAAGGATAATACAGTGCGTGTTGACTGTGGGAGTATGTACAGTTTATTATCGTAGCAACTAGGAATAGCAATATGCAAAAAAGGTGCACATGGCAGATACGCCTGCGCTGAAAATGCATATTGTTTGTTCAAAGGCCATTAACTACCACTTACCTGTTGTGTTCAAGGGTCCTGGCCTTTGGCCAGGACAGTATTGTTCAGGGTTTTAACAGTTTCATGTTCAAGATTTCATAGTTCATGTCCATTTCTCATGTCACAGTTTTAACAGTTTCTTGTATCAGGTTTTTGCATTTCATAGTTCACTTTCATTGTCCATGTTTTTACTTTTCCATGTTTTTGTTCATGCCAGGTCTGTCCAGCCACTCCACCGCTTGTCTGCGTTCCGCCTCGTGCCTTCGTTGTTGCACATTTCAGAGCTCTGGTTGGCTTTGGTATTTCCCCCTTCCTTCTGTGCTGTGCTGGATTCGGGGCTGTCTAAGCTTAATTGACAATGAACTGTTTTTAAGTTACCAACATTTACTAAGACTCACTGGGTGGTGTAATTCATTATAGGCACATTACTAATACTACTAATTTAGACAGGGAGGTTATTGTCATGATTCCTGCTTTGCTATTTCAAGATCTTGCTGTGCTTTTCTGTTCTGAACATTCATGCTTGCTTCCAAACTGCATACTTAATTGGTACTTAAGCTGAGCACGCTCATTCCCTTAATGAGCAAGTCTTGTCCACCAATCTCAGTCCATGTCTCATGATCTTGCCATGCCTCTTGTTCTCCTTCTCCAGGTGTTGCCCCTCATGTCTTGATTTCTTCCCCTTTATCTGGATGCGGTGGAAGTTGGCTGGCAGACAGAGTCTCAAGTTTTGTTCCAAGTTCATGGTTGCAAGTTCTAGTTCATGGTCAAGTCTAGTTCTAGTGTGTTGGTCACAGTCTTGTTATTTTTGTATGTATATATATATATATAGCCTTGGTGTGAATTTTGTCCTTTTTGAAATCTGGTATTCTTTTCTGTTTATTGTTATTTCTGCCTGGAGTTTCCAGTGGTTTTTTGTTTTTGTCATTTTTGGATTCCTTTGTTTCTAGCTCTGTGAAGCTCTCCTTAGTTTGTCTTTTGCAACCCTTTGGGCAAAGTTTTTTGTTGGCCCTCATGCCTGTTTTCTTTATTTTAATAAACTCCTTATTTCCCTCCACCTCGCATCTCTTGTCTAACTGGTCCCATTTCACTCACCCATTTAGCATAGGAATTGTTACATACGCCTCTTTAGCAAATAAGAAACATTGGTGGGAAAAAATAACTTGCAGATATGCCTTTAAAAAAGGGTTTTGACCCCTTTAGGAAAAAAATTCAGACCAAGAATTTTGCCAGAAGATGAGTCCTACATAGATGTATCTAAAAAGTGAAAAATATCATTTTTTCCCAAAATGTCACTTACGCCCTTTTTGCATGAGGGTATTGATATCAAATGTTGAAACAGAGAAATTGTATTACTTTACAAAAAATATCGGCTAATTTTGAATTTGACGCTAGCAACACCTAACAAAAAGGAAAAAAAAAAGTTGGGACAGGGGCCAACAAAAGACTGGAAAAGTGTATGTTGCTAAAGAAATACACCTGGGGGAAGATCTTTTGATTAATTAACCGGCAACAGGTCAGTAACAGGACTGGGAATAAAAGGTCTGTAAAGCCTGCCAATGTAATAACGTCCACAAATGTAATAAACCGCAAACGTAATAAAAATTTGCGGCTTTTAATTTAATAATACCACACACGTAATACATTTTCCACAAACGTAATAGAAGCTGCCTACTACAAACGTAACACGTGATTTCCGCAAATATTATAACTATTACGTTTGCAGAGATTTATTACGTTTGTGGGGAAGTGAAAATCCTCAACTTTGAATATTGTAATAACTTCCCACAAATGTAATAACGCAATGAATAATGGTTGTTGTGGTTGTTGTTTGTTTGTTTGCCTACACACCTACTAATACTGACCGTGGCTGCAAAATCCAGCTGCTGCCTCTCTGCTCCACGATCACTCAACGCCCCCCCCCCGGGCAAAAAATATGCTATGGGAATCCAACAGAATTCTATGGAACTATAGTATTTTAAATAGTTCTATAGAGAAAAGTTCTATAGAAAATAGTTAAACAGTCCCATAGAAAATCTCTGGAGAACTTTTTTCAGTTTAGCATCTTTAATCCAACCCAAATTCAGGAGGCAACCACAAACAAAACAACCATTATATATGATATTTCCCAGCAATGCTTTCCCAACTTATATCCCTGTAGCACAATGATCACTCATGTGCTGCTCTGACTGGGACTCAAACCCACAGACTTCTGCTCTTAAAAGCAGTGCTTTAGCCAAGTGAACCATGTCTGTGAACAATAATACCCTTTAGATGTATAAAGATGGTGGGAATAAGTCTCAGAAGACCTCAAATTGTATTCAAATTAATTCTAAATCTGTATATAATCTGCAATCACATGCATGTGAATGGAAAGGCATAATTTGATTGAATTTTTAAATTTAAAGGAAAAGTTCAGAAGGTCAAACTTTCAACGTAATTCTATCTTCGTTAGCAATAGAGCAGGGGTGTCAAACTGATCCGTAAACGGGCCAAGAGGCTGCAGGTCTTCAATCTTACCAAGCAGAAGCTCACCTGAAAGCACTGATTCAATCGACTGATCTAGGCCTGCACAACTGATTAGTTGTATCAGGTGCGCTTCTGCATTGTTGGAGTGAAAACCTGCAGCCTCTTGGCCTGTTTACGGGTGAGTTTGACACCCCTGCAATAGAGGAACACGAGTTTTCCATTGTTCCATAATAAAGTTGTAATGCCTTACATTTATATTTTTGAATTGCTGCCAAGGAAATGGAAAGAGGTCTTCAAATACCGTATCTGAAATATTGCTTAGTTGTGTGGTCAGTCAGTCAATCAATCGTCTGATCAGAGAATCAATGAGTAGGTATGTGCCTTGTACCCTATGTGCTTAAGCACACCTTGAAGTTAGAAGGGACAATATTTCCTTGCTACTTCAGTATCGTGGATATCACTGCATATTACACATTTTTATACCATTAGTCCGGTTTCTCACTTCTACAACCCAGGTACACATATGGTAAATTGACCCTTTGGCAGAGCATTGCAAGGAGTCATAAGATTTATTTTTATTTTTATTTAATCCTTATTTAAAATGTCTTCCCCATTAAGCTTGTCTTCTATTAGAAGGTCCTAAAGACCATCGAGGTCCTATAGAACAGGTTTTTCAACTAGGTTGTTCTATAGGAAGGTCTTATAGAACAGCACTAATCTTATAGGACTTTATTTTTCATAGAGGTGCTTTATAGGTTTCTAGCAAATTCCTATAGAACACATGGAAAATCCTATAGAACATGCTGTTCTACAAAAAATGTTCTATAGAGTTCCATTGATGTTCCATAGAGTTTTATAGAATTTTATTAAATTCCATAGAAGTCCAGTGGAAGATTTTTTTCAGGGTCCCTTCATACGTGCAGCAAGCAGCTTTGTCATTCCTTTTCACAAAATTGTTTTGTATTTAAACAGATTTATTTCTTTGCATAAGCAAATTTTTGTCAATGAGAGTCATCTCTCTCTCTCTCTCCCTGACCCATGGATCACTGCCTGCCAAGTCTATTGCTTTCCCCCCTCCACTCAAAAATGTGTTTTTCATATTGTTCCTACACTTGAGTGTTTGATTTTTAAACTTTTGGGATGTCATATATTTGCATAGCTTTTTTATTTTTTATTTATAATGAGAAACAGTGGTACAGTGGTCGCCATGACAATGGGACAAACCAGCAACCGAGGCAGCGACCGTGAAACTAAACAAAATCCGAATCAATTTAAAACTATACAAACATTATAAAACTACAGTATCATACTAACATGTTAATAAGCTACAGTGTCAATATGTAACAACAGTCGTTAACAAAATTAGTGTGGGATCATGTTACTACACTGGCTGGTTTAGGTACACCTCTTTTTATTGAAATTTAATGCTCATCATAGTTGTTTATTAATTGTTAAACAAAAAAAAATTAATGAAAAAATTTTTGGTCAATAGCTTCAAGATCATGTGATCAATTGCTTCAAAATCAGTGTGGAATCATGTTACTACACAGGCTGGGTGAGGTACACCTCTTTATTTTACATCCTGAAACTCTTCATAATTTGTACGGAACTGGGCCAATTTTCTGGGCCTCTGCTTGTAAATTGCATATCCCTAATAAAATGAGTATATCTCTGCAACCACAGGGTCTATTTGTATAATTTTGGTGTCATATGAAAGGGAACAAATTGAGAGTTTGCTGTGATGTTTACATTTTAGTAAATGTGTTACTGGTGAAAAGCAAATGAAGATAGAACACAGCAAAAACTACAATAAATTAAATGTTCGCCCCCCAAAAAAATCATATTTTGGATGAGTTTGCTTTAGAATGATGCAGCAACAGCTCTTAACCTATATCAAATCATTGTACAATGTATGAAAATTATCTCTGAGTGGCTGATTTTGATCAAGTGAAGCAGAACAAAATTATTGAGATTTTACTACAAAATATTCAGGCGAGCTTTCCAAACAGTCCTTTTTTGTTTGATTTTCGTTTGTGTTTCTAGGATGAAGTATCATACCACTAGTGGTGAATATGTTGGAATAGATGGTGCTATGGAGATTTTGATGTGGTCATTGTTTGCTTGGTGTGGGCATTGTGTTGATTGAATGTAGAAACGACTTGTATGAGCTTGTAGCCGAGTTCCTTCTGTTTAATTTAATGTGCAGCATGAATATGTTTCCACATGATTAGTGTGCTGTTGGATCCTGTTTATTTCATGACGCGTCATCATGCCTGAATTGGGTCTTTGTCGGGCTAAACAGCTTTTCATTTTTATATGAAAATATTAACATTTTAGTTTAATAACTTCGTCTGTTGCCTCAATATCAGCATGGGATCATGTTACTGCACACGCTGGATGATACACCACCTTCACCGCAGTTGCTGCGGTCCCTGCTGCCGCTTTTTACTAGTTTACAGAAAAATTATTTGCAGTAAAATCACTACCACTATTTCATTTTGATGTTTTCATTTTGTAAGAAATGCAACCAAAACACTTAAAAGATTATGCGACTGAAACACATTCAAAAATAGATGACTGTTTGAAACTGTCACCAAATAAAAGTAGGTTGATATCTCAAATTTATAATACTCTCTTATCAATAAGTTCTCCCTCGCCTGAATATTATAAACATAAGTGGGAAAAGGAATTTGGTGAATTAATTCCAGATGATCTATGGGAAAAGAGATTTGAGAAAATACATACTTGTTCAAATAATGCAAAACATTGCCTCATTCAATTTAAAATTATACATAAGCATTATGTATACTTACTCAATACATTACTCAAGTATTAGTCAGTGTCAGTATTAGTAGGTGTATGGGCAAACAACCATTATTCAATGCGTTATTACATTTGTGGGAAGTTATTACAATATTGAAAGTTGAAGATTTTCACTTCCCCACAAATGTAATAAGTCTCTGCAAGCGTAATAGTTATTACATTTGCGGGAAAAATCGTGTGTTACGTTTGTAGTAGGCAGTGCTTCCCAACCATGCTCCTGGAATACCCCTACCCTGCACATTATTCATATCTCTCTGATGTGAAGCATCCAGTTCAGCTCATCAAGTGCTCTACTAATGAGCTGATCAGCTGATTGCAGAGTTAAAATCAGTAGGGCAAAGAGTACTCCAGCAGGAGGCTTGGAAAACACTGCTCAATGGTGCGTGATATCCTTAAACTATTCAGAGAATCTGGAGAAATATCTGCCTGTGAGGGAAAAGGCCAAAAAATATTAAATGGCCATGATCTTCAGGCACTCAGGTGGAAATGCATTAAAACAGACAGGATTCTGTTGTGGAAATCATCTCATGGGCGGAGGAACACGTCTGTAAACCACTGTCAGTGAGTTATAATTTGTTGCTTCATCCACTAATACTAGTTAAAACTCTGCCATGTAAAGACTAAACCATATGTATAAACAAGTTTCAGAAGCACTACCGTCTTCCCTGGCCCCACACTCGTTTAAGACAGACTGAGGCAAGGTGGCAAACTGTCCTGTGGTCTGAACAATCAAAATGTGAAATTATTGTTTTAAAATCATAAGTGCTGCATCATCCGGGCTAATGAGGAGAGGAATCATCGGCGCACAGTTAAAAAGCCAGCATCCATAATAGAATGGTGTATTAATGCACATCTCTGAAGACACCATTCATTCTGAACGATGTATGCAGGTTTTAGAGAAACATAAGCTGCCATTTAGACAAGTTTTCAGGGAAGGCCTTGTTGATTTCATGAAGGCAATTCAAAAAACATGCATGATTTACAACAACATGTCTCCATAGTTAGAGTCTGGGTGCTAAACTGGCCTGCCAGCAGTCAAAACCTGTCACCCACTGAAAATAGTGGCACATTATGAGACAAAAACATGACATGACAAGGGAGGCCATAAAGTTTTGAGCAGCTGAAATCCTACATGAAGCTAAAATAGGAAAACACATTGCTTTCAAAACTACAGCAGTTGGTCTCCTCAGTTCCAAAACTTTGACAGAGTTGTAATATAAGAAAAGATGCAGTGGTAAACATGCCCTGTTCTAATGTGTTTGCAATGTATTGCTAGCATCAATATCAAATTGAGCACATATTTTTCAAAAACCAATAACATTTCTCAGTTTTAATACCTGATATGATGTCTTCACATTATTTACAATTAAATATAGAGTTTAAATTATGTAAAAATCATTTAATTCTGTTTTTATTTACATTTTACACAACATTGTTGGAAATGGTGTTGTGGGTAAAGCCCAAATACACCCGGTCGGTAATGTGTGAGAGGAGCCAGTGCAACAGCGCTACAATGAATAAAATACAAATGTTTCCTATCTAGCTAGTTATGCCAAGTTTATGTCTTCAAATGCTTGCCCGAGTTAGCTCCAGTGAGAGCATTGCAGTTGGAGACGGCTACATTGCATTCTAGCACCTAACTTATGCCAGATTTTGTCATTATGTCATTGACAGTGTAAGTGCCTGCTTCTGTGTTTTCAATATTTGCATCCATTGTTTGTTGTATTGAGGCTTAGAGCAGGTGGCAGAGCCAGTCAGTAACGCCCATACAGCTCAACAGGTAAGGATGATGTAATCTCAAACCAATAAATTATGTTGGAGGAAATGGGTGGTTTTTTTTATTTTCAGATTGCCCTCTCTTCAGTATTTTCGGGGTGCATATGCTCAACATTCGTTGGCCAGATGTTGCATTTTCATGGAAGAGTAGTGTCGCTTTATGAACCACTGCAAATGTAAACAAACATACTTAGGGCGCTTTCACACCAGAGCTGTTTGCCCCGCTTTAAACGGACCAGAATTTGTTTCTTTGGATTGTCCACTTCATTTGGGCAGGTGTGAAAGCCCTTCCGAACTCAGGTGCGGACCAAACAAGTGAACTCTGGTCCGCCTGAAAACATGGGTCTTGCTTCCCTTGCAAGCAAACCCTGGAGCAGTTTGCTTACAGTTGGAAATGCAAATAGCCTATCCAGCAAACCAAAGAGAAGAAGTGAACCAAAGAGAAGTCCTGGCCAGTCTATGAGCCGGGTTTTCTTCCTCCTCATGCTTTCTTCTTCATAGTAAGTGCTCATTTCGGGCAATACCGCCCCAAACGAGCAGCTGTTGTAACTGCATGACGTTGTGCCGGCGGTTTGGTCTGCTTTCAAAAGTACAGTGTGAAAGTGAACCCAACCAAATGAGGGAGTGAAATTTTTCGGCATTCCCCACCCAATCGAACCGAGTCCCCTGGACAATCCTAGTGTGAAAGCGCCCTTAAAACCAACTTGGAGAATTTAGTGAAAGTAATGCCCTTCAATAAGAAATTAAAGTCTTTTTTATATTTTCAGAATAATTTGCATTTAAATTTATTTCATAAAATTGTACCGTAATGAGTCTGCATATTTCCCAGACTCATATGCAGTTAAAAATCAAGGTTAACCGCAGTGTCTCACGGTAGATGGGAGGATCACATACTGAAACGGGTTGTTGAACTACAACATAAATGTGAAACTAATTTTCCATTTATCTACAGAACTGGGGGTGTCCAAAAAAATAGTTTTACTTCTGCATAATTCTAGATTCATTAATTTCATAGAAATAGTTTGCCTTTATGAACCCATATGATTGCAGCTCTTATTATGGTAAAATTTACATTTAAAAAAATCTAAAGAAACATACGGTATATAATGCCATGGTTACCCATAAACATCTGGTTGCAGTTTGAGTTCTAAAATGTATCCTCTTTGGCAAACCTGCTGTGCCTGTACACTCCTGGACATCCCAAGGTGACCCCATATTTCATGCTTTAAGAGTCAGAGCTCTGTTCTACTATACTGCTCATGCTGAGGAATTCTCCGGTAAAATAAAAAAAATATCATGTAAAACTGTCAGAATGCTTTGTGATGCTCTCTGGAGTACGCCATCGCACAAAATAACAAAATGGAAAATGTGTTTTTTTTGGCTTGGTTGAACTTGCTTTCATAGAAAGTTCTGGCAAAAGCTGAAAGGATGATTGGAGGAGATCAAACGTTGAGCTCGATGATCAATCGTTTTAATCGAATACTGAGGCTCTAGGAGGATTTAAAAAGTCGATAACACTGCTTAGAGCAAAGATGCTTAATCTTTGTCAGTTTTTCTGAGATATTAATATTTGTCATCTTGCGAGTGATTTGATGACTTCTGCATGTTATATAGGTTCATGGCAATAAATATAGAGCAAGAGAGAAATATGTTATTGATTTTTTTTCCCCTTTACTGAAGCAAACAGTCTTGTTAATAAACTCAGAGGATTCATAGGGTTGACGTTAACCTCAGAAGGACAAATGATGTGGCAGTGTGGGGACTTTGCAACACTTAATCCTTGCAAAAAAAATTTTTTTTTTTTATCAGAAAATGGCAGGACCGAATCCCTGACATTTAGCAGCATCTCTGGGCCATAAAAAGTGTGTGACCAAAGATTTTTTAGTTAACAACTATTAGAAATTTTGAAGTGAAATTATGTAAATACGTCACTAATAATTATATCTTTCGTCACTACATTTGCTTGAATGATATATGAGATTCTTGCACAACACTGTAACAGCGAAATACATTCCACTATACCTGTCAAAAGAGTGTTCAGAGAAACTGTGCAGTGGCAATATTCGGAAGATCACACACAACGTCATACACAAAACCTGCAGTCAGCTAGAGGCAAAAAGGCTTGAAACTATCTGAAGTTTAAAGAAACTTGAGCAGCATTTTATTGATTTTCAAACAGATGCAAATTTATAATCAGTAGATACTAGGTCAGCATTTCCACTATACTCATACTCTTCATCTTCTTGCATTTTTATATACATTATGTGGTTTTAAAAAAAAAAAAAAAAACCTCAATTTTCTTCGGTTGGATGACGCTTTTAATTGAGTATTGATCTGGGTTTGACATATGGCATTTTGTCTGTAATTCATTTTTGTTAAATGTTATTCTAAATGTGTCACTGGCACTCAAAAAGTACATTTATTTTGATATTTCTCACAATTTTGACTGTGGCCCCAATATTGTTGGTTATAGGATCAGGTTGGTTGGAGGGTATAAAATCATCCTCTGAGCTACTGAAAGGTGTGTGTATCCTGCAGTGGGTTAGCGGCAAGCCTGGGGTTTTTTCCTGTCTAATGCTTGAATGGACAGGCTCTAGCCAGCCCGCTGACCATGACCAGGTAACATGACAGTTGGATTGATGGAAGTGTGGACAGTTACATTTCTTGAAGAATTCTTAGGGTTATACTGCCATGAAAAGAACTGGGCATTTTATGTGCTGTATTTAACCCAGGATTGCAGAGAGTTTGCAAGCTGTAAACTTAGCAGTGTTCAGCTTCACAGTGTAGGCGTGTTTGTGGTGCACGGTCAGAAGCCTTTCACAAGTGGATCATGCATTCTCTGACGGCGAGTGTGAATTCAGTGCCTTACATTTCCTGCAGCTCAGCCCTCCATTTCTGCTGAAATCTGACTGCACCACAGCAGCAAATGTTACCTTGGACCTGAATGCCACCCCCACACAAGGCGAGCAGCAGGAGCGTACAGAGATGTACAAAATACATGTGATTTCAAGAAAATGGGTCTTGATGTAAACCACAATCAAAATGGTGAAGACGATGGTGAAGTTGCTTTAACAAAGCTAGAACGTGGATGAATTTCATATACAACGTATAATACATCATAAGTATATAATGTATATGAATGTGTTGAAATACGTGGTTTTAAAATATCCTGCATGCCTTCTTCCCAAAACACTTTGTCGCTAGCAAACTGGTACTTGAAAGCAAAGTGGCTCCTGAACCACGTAAAAAAAAAAAAAAATCAAAGGATAAAAGGATGTCTGGGTGAAACTATTGCCAGACAGGTACTTGGCATGTTGGTAGACATCTCTTGAAGATGAGTACCAACTTACCCCCCCCCCCATCATCCGCATCACCATGTCCAATGAAAACTCAGAAATGACATGTTCTGGACCCCACGTGCAACACCATGTACACTGTCACAGGCCAGCACACAGGTAACAGATGTGGAGCATTCCCCAACTCCTCTGATCCTGAAGATCTACTGTCCTGTAAGATTTTTCACATCAATCTAAAGAAAGCTGCACCTCATTTAACCGCTAGACCTCAATCAGCTACTGATTACAGCTAGAATCAGGATTGTTGCTCGAACAGAAACCTGCAGAATGTTACTTCTCCAGGAACAGGGTTTGAAGGCCATAATGTAGTCTAAAACAGCCGCCAGAAGTGTACCAAAGTGTCTCAGATTGTCTGAGTATTTGGCCTTCACTTTGATGGTCCCCCAACAGCCATCCCCTGGGCACCCTGAGGGTCAAGGACACAACAGACTTTCAAGCACTACAGAGATTTTTTCCCCCCCTTTTGTCTAAAGGCAATAACATGTTCCCTTTGACTAAAAATCCTGGCCCCAAAATTTGCGATGCAGATTTGAAGTTGACGGTGATGGATAAGGATGTGCCCAGTGTTGTCACCTCTGCGACGAGGCTTTGTGACAGAGCGACCTTTTGTCTGCTTCCAGCGGATTCGGTCTCACTCGCTCAGTCACTGGAGGAAGGAAGAAACAAGATCTTGGCTGTCAGCCTCTTCCCTGCAGATTCAGCAGTCCTTTTAAGAAAATTAACAATTAATTAAGAAATCCCTCAATGGTTTCCTTTGCTTTGTTTTCGTAATTAATACGAGAATCCTGTAGAGGCGATTTTAGAGATACTGTGCACACACTCGCGTATTTCTTGAGAGTAATGCCCAGACTGAATCAAGCTGCAACTTTGTAATGAAGTTTTTAAAGAGTTTATTTCACACAAACTTTTTTAAAAGTTTTAATTAATTGTGTGATTTTGAAATTGGGTTCAGTGAACATAGAGTTTCTTGTGGAAGGAAAAAAATAAAAAAGGCACGTAACGCTCGATAAATTTAGTCGAGCCCATACAGTTCACAGGGGTCAGGCAGAACTTGCGTAAAGGGTCAAGCTGTGCTCTGTGCTACTGAAATTGTTCAAATTTGCCCATCCACCTCCCAACACATACAGTCAGAGGCACATTAAAGTCATAATCAGTGGTGTAGTGGTCCCTGGAGAAGCAGATATACTCTATTCGATAGAAGGGGACATCACCATGGAAACCGTGGTTATATTCTCCTATGTGTTTTTATTGGTTTTTTGACTGATGGGTATGTATGCTGTGAATATACCGCAAAAGTGGCGGGTAAAGTCCGTAAACCAGCATATACCTTCCACTGCACCACCGACAGTGATTACTCGTCCCAGAGCACTGCTCACTCTTGGTTGCTCTTTCTGTGGTCGCCACTGAATTCAGTGGCTGCTGCAGAGCTTAGAATAGTCCAAAAAAATCCCTTTTAACTCTTCATTAGTCTTTACCCACTTTTCCTTGTTAAAAATGCTTTAACTCGAGAAACATTCAACAATATCAGAAGTTGTCATGTCTCCCGAAGACGAGAAAGAAAACTCCATAATTGTGTGCACAATCCAGTGCAATACTCTCTAAATTATGCCAAGTTGTTGATACGTGTTGATACGTTTTTAATTTTAACAATGGAGCATACGTAGTCGACACTGCTTGAATATTCCACAAGCTAACACGGAAAATAACCCAGTTATTTATTTATTTATTTATTGTGATTGAAACATTCGAATTGTTGTCATGCATACAACAGCTTTGCTGCCCTGTTTCGGTCAGTTATCGAACACCCCCGGGGAAGAAGGCCGCTGCGCCTCTGGCAAGGATCGAGGTCTGCGTCTGAATACCCATTTACTTTCAAAATGCCTGTGGCGGCCAGTGGATGGAATGAACGGGCGCTCTCGACCATCTACTGGAGTGGGTTGAGTCCAGAGTTTAAGGCTGAGCTTGACTGTTGTGATGACGCTGCACCCCTGGATGCCTTCCTTATGATGTCCATCCGTCTTGTCCACCTATAGCAGGGGACACCGAGGGTCTGCCAGTCCCAGAGCCCGAGCTCAGAGATTGGAGCTGCCAGACTGTTGCTCGCAAAACGTTGTTCCCAGTTACAGTCAGAGCACTGCTTGTGCTGTGGGGAAGATGGGTATCGTGCTGGGCCGTAAAGTATACCCCCGCAGCCCCCGCGAGGCGGGGGGGGGGGGGTCCCGCCATCCAAACCGGTTAAATGGGCCCCGTCCATGAAATTTTTATTTTTGCAACCGAGTTCCACACAGACAACGTTCCTCGTTAGCATCCAGCCAATTACATTGCTCCTGCAATCTCTAAACCATTTTGACAACTCCTATCCTGCCAATTACATTGCTCCTGTGATTTCTAAACCATTTTGACAACTCTGATTGGTCACTTTCAATGCGAGTTAGAAAATGTGAGAACACTGTTCGGACGAGCGAAAGCGCGACAAAATATATCAAATACATTAATGCCTCTTACAGCTAGCTAAGTTGGCTAGGTTAGGGCAAAACCAAATCATATCGCTTACAAAGAACGCCTGCAGTAAACATTTGCTAGCTGGATGGCTACATTATCAAAGGAGTAAAGTAATTAATATGCGATCGCACACAGCAGCATAAATCAAAGACTGAACAGAATTCTCAAAGTCGTGGTGTCGTCACTTCCGGCTGGCTATTAGGCACTCGGTGAAAACAATTAACCTAGTGTGTTCGTCATCGCGTTTTCTCATCAACAAATGTAAATTTCTAATCCACCTTATTAGTATTTGTATCTGCGATTTTACTTTTCTGCGAGTAAATACAGCGAGTAGGAATTATTATCTGGAACTAGAGATGCCATTTGACTATTTTGATCATCATTGTGTCACAGACACTAAATGTTGCAGGTACTTAGAGTTGTAAATTAAAAGCATGAGAGCAACTGGCAAAAGTAATTCCCAGTTAACTCCCAGCCTACGAAATATTTAGCAATTTACTGTTTCACCTCCAATAAAATGCTTCCCACACTGCACTGCATGAGCTGACGGTTCCCACTTGCTGTCGCATACATGCCAACTCTACCGCCTTTGGGGAATTTTTTTTTTAGAATGAAACGCCCCGAAAGTGGTAGTCTACTGCCAAAAGCGGTAGCGTTGGCATGTATGCATCAGGGTTCTGTCTTTTGACAGCTTGTATCCATGCTTCACGCCGCTTACTTTCCTTTAAAAATACATGAAATGAAAATTTCTCTCCCTGTTTCATGTTGTGATTAGAACAACCAAACGCTATACACGACTTGGGCATGTTTTTTTTGATGGATTATTACTTCGTTCGCATCACTTTCAATTTGGTTTTACGGGCCATGTGGGGTTTGTTTTCACTGAGTCACCCTGCACTGGAAGTGGGCCCGAATTAATATATGCCAAATTTATGTTCATTGTTGCTTTGTAAATGCTTTGCCGTCAGCGTACTTCATCAATAACCAAAGGTAACGCATGCAACGTGGTGTCAGGTGGTCAGGTATCATGGCACAGGTGAGTTTCTCAGAGCTGGCCGTGACCGTCCTCAGCATTGAAATTAAACAAGCTTGCAGTCAGGACTTCAAGAGAGTGGTGTGAGATTTTTCTCTTGGCTGAGGCTATTCGCCTGGCAGCAGGCAACAAAAAACTGTTTGATTATTCGCCCAGCAGCCAAACTTCACGTATTTCATTTGTAAACAAACTTCTCATCGAAGTGTTTGTTGCTGTCAGCGATCTTCTTATTTGCGGTCTGTTTGGTTCTGCGATCGTTTCTCGTAGTCTCATTGATTAGTAACTTTAAATAAATTGCCGTAGTCGCCAAAAGCTTGTCCACTTCTAATTACCACCATTTAAATTATTTATCCATCAAAATGTCATGCGTGTGTAAAGTATGCCTCATCCTCTTGCGGCAGGCCCCCTTGTCTTCCCTGCTGGGCGAATATATATCTGGGGGTACCCGGCTGCTGAGCGAATAGCCACTTCCTTTTCTCATAGATGCGCAAAAAGATGTGCGTTTGCGTATACAAAGAATGTGCACGATGTGTGTCATGTTTATGAGTTTTGTTGCTCTGTATGAGGAAAAAAGTTAATAACTGTGCCTTAAGGAACTGCTTGTTATGTCTGTCCTTAGGTACAATTGTGAAACAATATGAGTTGAGTGGGCAGGTGAGCTTTATACAATAACTTTGACAATGAAATCTGGCACTGTGATAATGGGTAATATGAGGAGGAGTTGGGCTACGTTGGGCAACTCCTGCAATTATGGGGGTCGTAGGATCAGCACTTTGACAATATGACACTGTCTTTATCTTAAAAAGCCCCAACCATTCAAAATTTAAGTGACATAAAACAATCGACATTACAAGCTTCGCCCAGTGTTTTACAGTGGTCTTTCTGTGCATTTGAAGCATTAAAATTCGTTTACCCCGTGCTGCAGCAGGGGGGCCCGACTAAGGGTAAGCTGCAGGGGGGCCCCAAGTGTTTGCGTTACGGTACTGGTATCAGCCCTGTGCATGCTCTGCTAAATCACTGAGAGAACCAGCAGTCTTCAGCTCTATACCTAACATGGCAACAATCTTTCTGCTCACGTGAACTGCTCAGCATTTTGTAATTCAAGTGCGAGTGACCTCTGGTAACCTCTCCCTCCCAGTGTCAACCCTGATCGACTCTGGCGCCACAGGGAACTTCATGACTGTTGAGTTAGCACGGTACTTCTCTCCCCCTACAACAGCTCCTGACACCCATCACCATTGCAGTTCTGAATAACAAACCTGTAGGAAGAGGTTGTATCCTCTATCACAGGGGTATTCAACATTATCCTGCCCCCGGCGTGGATGCAGGCTTTCAATCCAGCCAAGCAGTTACACACCTGATCCTACAAATCAAGCTCTTTAGCAAAGACTCTTGGGGTTGATTAGTGGCGTCAGGTGTGTAAGTACTTAGTTGCAATGAAAGCCTGCACCCACACCGGCCCTCGCAAGATAATGTTGAACAGCCTTGCTCTATCAGATGGATCCTGTACCCCTCGCTGTTGGGAAAGGCCACATGGAACGAATTCACTTCCTCATTCTACCTGACTCCAGACAACCTCCCTTACGAAGCTTTAAAGAACAATTCAAGAGAATTCTTCATGAATTGTTCTTGAAAGCTTCGCAAGGACACTCATCCTTGATTTACCTTATCTCACACTGTACAGCCCCACCATCTCCTGGCAGCAGAGGAAGGTGAACTTCCAGTCTCAGTATTGTCAGCAGCACTGCAACCCTCTTGCCTGTGCTGCCACTACTGTCGAGAGCCTAGATACTGCCTCAACCCTCAACGTCCTGGAGGAGTAACAACATCTCCTGGCTGTCTTTAATGAGACCAAAGCCACTCACCTCCTCAGCGTCCGTGGGACTGTGCTATTGAGCTGCTGTTCAGTGCTTCACTTCCCTGTATGTATCCTCTGACTGTAGCAGCAACCGCGGCCATGGAACAATGCATCCAAGAGGTGCTCCAAAAAGGGTTCATCCAGCCACTTTCCAGCCTCAGCCAGCTTCTTTTTAGTGGAGAAGATGGATGGAGGTCTTTGCCTCTGCATGGGTCTAGTATGAAGTCACAGTTAAGTACCAGTATCCCCTCCCTCTGGTTCTCTGCACTGTAGAGTAGCCCCAAGGGGCTACATATTGTTCTAAGTTTGAACTGTGCAGCGTCTACAACTTGGTTCATATCTGAAATGGTGATGAGTGGAAGACCACCTTCAGCACCACCGCAGGCCGTTGTGAGTACTGCATGATGCTGTATGGACTGGTTAACGCCATATTCCAGTCCTTCATCAACAACGTGTTATGGGACATACTTGGAAGATATGTCATTGTCCACATCAACAACATACTGCTCTATTCTCCATCCTACGCTGAGCATGTTCACCACGTGAAGAAGGTGCTAGCCCATCTCCTGGCCCACCACCTCTTGGTAAAGGGAGAGAAATGTCTCTTCCTCCAGACCACTATCTCCCCTCCTGGAGTAAGTGATTGGACCAGTATCCATGTCGTCGCAGAAAACTGAGGCGGTAGCAGTCCTCATAAAGTCCAATCTTTATGCTCTCTAGCAGATTGAAGTTCTTTATTTCCTGATTAGCCTCACGAACAAATGGGTTTCCTGTGGCCACACAGCTGTTTAGTCCCAATCCTGCAAGTTCTTATGGCATTGAGCATGTGCAAATGCTCATACTTTTATATAATTAAACATAGCCATGAATTCTGCTGTCAGTTTTTTACGATGAGAGTTCACCAACCATTTTCTTGATCTCAAATCACACTCATTCATGATTTTTCTCCCACCCATTTCTTCTGCTAAATTGACAGTTCATTATAATGCTTCCAAGATTGAATAATATGCTGAATAGGTCTGACCCCTATTCCAATGATTTCAGCAATCTCCATAGTTGTTTTCTGTGCTTGAAGCAGGCCTCTCTTGAGTTGCAGTAACATCTTTTCCATGACCATGGGATACATCTTGCAAAATGGTTGGTAAAGAAATGAGAACCTACGCGCTGCATCAGTCACTGCAATAGTGATAAAATCATAGGCGTTTAAGTACGTATTTGCTTATTTAAATCCAGATTGGGGTTTTGTGTGTGTGTGTATATATATGTATATATACAGAGCTTTGACCAGTTGTCATAAAAAAATTAGAAAACACGAATATTTAAGAAATTTTTCAAAAACTTGTTTAAAACTAAGAATTATTTTGTTATTCCTTTGGGAAATAATAAACTGAAACCACTAAATAGTCCTTATTCACAAATAAAAACAAAAAAAAAACTATATTTTGCATGGCCTCCTTTGCCCTTGATAACAGCTTGCATTCTTGCATTCAACCACTAAAACTAATTTTTATGATCAGGATTGCAAGAAAATAACTGTTATTTGGCATCTTTATCAAAAAATAATAATGTGCTTAATTCTTACTTCTGGTGGCACATTGGTCTAAGCGCTCACCATACAGGCTGTGTCCTTCTCACGGCGACCTGGGTTCGATTCTGGCTCAGGTCATTTGCCGCATGTCTTCCCCATTCTTCTCCCTGACTTTCCTGACTCTCTTTATCCTGTAACTCTCAAAATAAAAAGATTTTTGAAAATGAAAAAAATAGATCATTTTAGTTGTAAGAGCTTGTGCATACAGGTGGATTAACCATTACAGAAGCATAACATTTTTTTTTTGGTAATTACAAACACTGGTAATTTAGGGCGGCTGTGGCACAAACCTTACGTTGGGTGGTGGTCTAATAAATTTCTTAAGCACTATATATAAATTCTGATATTCAGAAAGAAGGATCATATTATATGTGAGAACATGTGCCATGGTTGAACTAGGAGGTCTGAAAAAAGCCAGTCGCAGCTGGACGGCAAAAGTACTGTAGCTTTAAAAAGAATTCCTAAGATGAGGTACTGGGTAACTGAAATTTCTCCCCAGCTGTCTAATTGGCAATGAGTCACCATCGCATTGCCAATAAAGATCAGCAACTGCCGTTATCAGGGGAATTTCACATTATTCAGTCGGCACATCCCTAACCTCAAACCATAGCGTAAATAATAATAGGGTTTTCAATGTCTTCTGTTCTTCTCACTCATCCTCCACACTTTTTGTTTATTCATTTTATTGAGGCATCTCAGGGATTTCAAGCAATTCCAAGATTACGACACTGGCTGTCGATTTCGGTACAGTGCAGTCTTTTCTGGGTGAAGTACTCCCCCTGAGCAGAGTGTCGTATAGCACAATTACAGTACCTCAGTTTAATATCTTCTTCAGCGGTTCCACACCTAGCAAACGTCATTCTACAGATTAAAACACCACTTTCATTCTCACAGAGCCAAACCAAAATCCATAATGAGCCTCACAGTTATAAATGATTTGGATCAGAATGGGTAAGCATTGTAAACTTGCATAAGTGCTGCAGTGATGTCCTATATATGTGCTAGCAAAGGAATGTTCTTGGCCATTACTACTCAAAATAATCCAGTAAATGGATATCTATTTCTCCAATATTGTAAGGGCACATTCATCATTGTTTAAGTAATTGTGCTCTAAAGCAGTTCAGGTTTACATTTATAGTCAGTATTGATAAAAGTAAGTAAGTTAATATGAGTTGCCAGTTGCTCATAAAGTTACAACATTGACATGTTGAAAAAAATTTAAGCCAGCAAATCACGTGACACAGGTAAGATTAATTGAAGAGGTATTCGGATATATTAAAAGCCATATGCAAACCAACTTTCCAATGCTAAATATTGACGTGGTTGACAAAATAGATATCCAACCATCCTCCCTTTGTTTACACCTTTCTTCACATGAAATTGCTTACATTGATGGGCTATGACTAAGAGACAATTTAACCCCTTAACTGTCACTTAGCCTTAATTAGGGCTGGGCCAAATGTGAAAAAAAATGCAGGTTAAGGGGTTAATAAAGCTAAGCTCTTGTTTCCAAAGATATGAAATGAAATGCATATCAATCAAAACAAGGTCAGCGGCGTGTAATGTGAACATAGGCCACTGGATGGCAGTATTTACCTTTTTTTTTGTTAAGCCCAGACTGGAGCTAGGTATGGACATGTTCTGGGCATGTCAGAAACAAGTCCCAGAGAAAAGGGAAAAAAAGCCTAAAAGGTGGGAGGGGTTTGCAAAAGAGTATATAACGAGGGAGAATTGAGACAGTAAAGTAGTAGGAGAAATTGCAAGGAGAAGGATACATGTGACCAGACCTGTCATTCTGTTTAAGACCTGTGAAGCTTATAGTGGGTTTTTGCCTGTGTTAGAGCATTTTCCTTACCCAGGACATCATCAAGGAACCCAGCCAAAAGGGACTGTAAATTTCTGTTTTTCTTGTTAATCAATCTTGGTCATTAGATTAATCAGTAGATTAGTTAGTTGTTAGTTGTCTTTGTTAATTAAATGTGTTTAAGTTTTAAAATTGTGTCTGTCATCCCTTGCTGTTGTGGATGTTGTAAATGTAATAAAAAATTGGGGCCATGATGGTTAGAGATGTGCGCTTACAGTATAATGCCGTTGGGGATGTGTGGGAGTCTTTGGTGAGCGGCTTATGTTATAACCTTCAGTTTTGCTCTTGAATTATAAATTCTGCCAAATTAATGTTCAGCTGTATAAATACTTTTAATTCATACGGAGAAGAGAATTTGTTAAGCTAGGATCCGGCCATCTTTTTTATTTACTTTTGAACAGTGGCATGACTGCCGATTTTTAGCAAGAAACTAGGCTCGATAGATTTGCAATCAACCATATTTCACTGCTGTGTATAATATTACTGAGATTGCATGTGCTTTAGAACACCGTTAAGACCTCTCTATTTCTGTAGTAAAAGAGCTTTCCAGTCTGGCCATGCGATTGTCAATTTTGTTAATACATTTCTGTTCTACATTTTCTTATATCTTTGCTTGGTACAGTATACATAGATCAGTGGGACCACTGGCTCACTTTCCCCCATGACAGGATTAAGATGCTTTAATCCTTGTGTTAGATTATGAAGGTATGCGTCGTTTGGGCCAAAAAAGGACTTAATTTATTCCAGTCACTACGTGTTGCCCAGGGAAATGCTTCGGATAAAAGCGTATTCTTCAAAGTACCTTGTGCAATGTTATCAAAAAGGGACACTGTTGCTCAACATCTGTTCTAAATGAGCCATGGTACCAATTAAAACAGAGGGGTACCCATCAAAGATATGGCTTAATTAGTTTAATCTTATCCAGACAATCTGTCCAAGTTCCTTTTGCCCACGGAAAAGGCTGATTTATTTTAAGAATGATTCCACAGCTACATTCCATTACCCTAATATGAGCGCAGGGGCCCCCAGTCTGCAAGGTGATGCATTACTGGCTATGATATATATCTGCTACAGACCTGTCCTGGATGTAAAGGGAGAATATCGATTTCTATGGCCAATTACTAAAGTAAACAAAAACAGCTGGCACAATATCAACCTATTTTCCCATCCTTCATTGATTTTTTTTTTTTTTTTTTTTTTTGACGGCAGGGATTTTTCTGATTAAGCTCAGGCTCTTTTGACATTGTACCCCGTGCTGCAAAGCGAGCACCTTGAAATGTATCACGATTTATCAACTCCACTGCGGCCAAACAGACTACATACACAAATAGGACATTGCAACACTGCTCGTCACATCTGTATTCACATGTTCAAAGACTGCTGTCGTTGCTGATGAAACACCGTGCACAACTACAACATACACTATGGAGGCTACCTGATAAATTGTTCAGGAATATTCAATGTACTAAAAATAGCGGGAGTGCTTTTTTTATAGGAGAAAGAAAGCGTAAAGGGGACTGCAAAATAGATGAAGCCTGAAATGCAAATATGGAAAGTTTTGTAATAAAAAAATATGAAAGGTCATTGCAATCCATAAAGTTTTTTTTCTTTCTTCAGATTTTCCAAGCAATATACAGAATAAACCAAACCTCTGCTCTTCATAATATCATAGTCATGGTGACAGCAATAATGTTTGAATACAGCATATGTTTTTTTTTTTTTTTTTCCCCCTTCAAAGCTGCTGAACAAAGAGCAGTTGACAGATATGAGGACCTGTGCATAGGAAAAAAAAATCTACTCAATTAAAGCAACAAGAGCAATATGCTCCTGCTGTGACATTTTGGTCCATCAAAAGCCGTATGTTTTCTTTGGCCCTTTAGAGTTGCAAAAGCCATTTAAAAAGCTCAATTTCATCAATGTTCCCAAGTTTTCAACTCATTATTTCCAGTTTTTGATGGTTGTCATTTTGCACAACAGCCCTTTGAAACATCAAGCATGAAATTTAAAGTGTGTCAGATAGACAGATAGCGTGCGAAAGGAATAACCGTACGAAGCTCACATTCCTTCTCTTTTTGTCCGTTTTACTCGTGCACCTGAGTGAAGGTTGTCAGGAAGGAAAAAATTATGTCTCTGTTAGTTCATCTGGTCCAACCAAAATGAGTAAAAGAGATCATCAAACAAGCAGTATTCCACATGCCTTCAATGTACCGTCAATATTGTGTTTGTGCTTGCGTGTGTGCGTGCACACGTGCGCGTGTGTGTGTGTGTGTGTGAGAGAGAGACAGAGAGAGAGAGAGAGAGAGAGCGTGTATGCATCCATGCTTTTGCGTGTGTTCCAGTGCGCGCACGCGCGTGTGTGTGTGTGGGTGCGCGTGTGTATGTAGATACTTCAGTGTTGCTGGTAGGACTCCTCGATAAAATCTTCATAATGTACAGTATATTTATGTTGCTGGTGAGTTACATATGTGATTTGACTTTAAATGTAATAAAAGACTCTTATATAAACTTGTCTTCTTGTTTTGGGAGAACAGAGGCTTCTATCAGTCCAAATTCAAATGCTTTGATGGGTAAAACCATTGGTCAGTGGCCAGCATAAGTTAAGTGGCACAAAAACTCCAAAACTAATTCTGCGCTAAAAAGCCTAGATTAACTTTGGCTGACTTGAGTTTATCAAAGTCAGCAGCTGCTGCAGTGGCACCAAGAGACCGATTGAAGGGATCGGCCAACATTGGATTCAACATCTAAGCGTCTCCAGAAGATGGAGATAAATATATCCACCGCAATGGAAGAATACACTCTGTTCCACTGCGGCACGCGCACAGCCAGCTTGGCAGAACTGAAAACACTTTCATCTGAAATTAAACTTAACAGGAAGTAAGCATCTCCTGCTTTCAGCCCCATAATAGGAGAAAAGAAGCAATCAAAGAGAAGAGTGGGCCTTTCATCAGAGCAAATTTCACTTGCAGTAAAGCACAAAGTGGTGCGAGTGCATGAGCTATATTGTCTGATTCCTGGGGCTTCCAGTCTAGGCTGAAGCATAATTCATGCAGACGTCTGATACATGTGAGGCATGCTGTGTCATAGCAATGTGACGGATGCAAATAAATATTGACGAGATGTAATTTCAGCATTGTGTTTTCCTGCATAAACACACGGTTGGTGTAAAAACAGTGAAGAGGAAAAATGTCTCTCACTAAATAAAAATGTTTTTGCAGACTACAAGACCACACTTTTCACGTTTTGTTCTGAAAACCAGCATTTCCCCAGCAACTATAGTATACAGATAGTTTTCAGTATTTTATTGGGGATTTGAGGCAAGTTCATCATTTCAGCTGTTGATACAAAAAAAGTTGACATGATCCTCCGCCTTCGTTCTGAACTCGCAAGGAGTCAACCAATGAGTGTATGAGAAGCAGTGGCTCCCAAAATTATGCTGGAGAAAAACCGAAGTGCGTTATCAATGGCTTCATCTACAGAAAGTGGTGGTTACTTGGTGATTTTCCTGTTAGTGGAAAACAGGTGTGCAGCCGAAAGAGCATCATGTTTTCTGCTAACACTCAATATGGTGGCAGTGCTGGTTGTGAAATTCAGCAGTTATCAGTTGTCTCTTAATCATTACATTTTTCTTTTTTAATCAGACCTGGAATAAAACCTGTTAGTCACATGTGGACAGGGAAATCAATAATTTAAAAAAAACCTAACCTGCCACTTCTCCTAACATACTGTATGTTGTAATGCGCTGTGGTCACTCACCTAATATTGTGTTATGCTTGAGGGAGGGTAAAGAGCATCGACAGCAGCGAGAGGTGCTTTTTGACTGAAAGCTGTGTTTCACTGGAGATGTGACACAACTGAAAGAACTCCAAAAGCAGTGGCACAAAAGAGGCTGGCGAAATTTCCTCAGTTGCTAGGAAACAGCTGGTGGACGCTTAGGGAGTTCACAAGCCCCTGCCCTCTCCCTCTGCTGCCAAAAATTAAATAAATAAATGTAAATAAAAAGTACACACGCATTAGGATGAGCACAATCAATTTCTACCAAACCCCTCTCATGACGAGGCTTTCCAAGTCACGGTGGATTTTAAAATTATGCTACTGTTTGATTTCATTTCACAGTCAAAATCTCATCACCACTCAGGTCTTTCGAAATTCGGACTGTGATGCTTCACCAGCACACTTTTCTCAAATAACTGATTTAATTCATGTCTTGCATAAATGTATTTCAATCCATGCTATCAGCCATACCAACAAGAGCCAACAAGTGACACTTACAATCAAATCAATGCTGTTTCAGAGCATGATAGAACAACAAAGCAAGGGTCTCCTCATTAATTTGAATAAGAACATTAAATAAAGCATAGAGTGGTAATTCGCCATAATTTGTAACACACCTGGTAATTCAGCTTTCTCAACTGATTTATAATTGCAAGTATAAAGTCACTAATTGTGATTGGAATGTTTATGACTGATGTAAGACCTTGCCTCCAGCCATCCAGCTCACCGGTCTATTAAGACCCGGACTGCATTCCTCGCACCAGTAATCATTGTTTGCATCTGTTTGTCTTTTCCACCGGGTGGTAGCAGTGCGCTGTATACGACCGAGTCTCACACTCGGTCTTCGTGAAGTTTCGTAACTGCATACCTGTGTTGCGTTCATAGTCTTTGCATAGAGGCATTTCCCCATGTATCGCGCATATTATTCCTTACTCTTAAAACTTAGAGCTGTTATTGCTTATTTCAGCTCTTTTCCCAGGAATACCTGTTTTGTTTTCCTATCTGTAATACATTGTTACTGTAGCTAACGCTCAGAGTCTGTATTACCAATAGCATTTCTGAGTTACCTCGATTCCTGTTTCGTTTTGTGTTGCTTCATTCGTGCCTTCTGCTGTGCAGTATGCTTAATAAATACTGAGCAAAAAAAGGGTGCTCTCAACTTCAAAAATGTGAGAGACACATTTCTGGGTGCATGAAAAGGGAAAATTTAATGAATAACAGAAAACACACTCACAAGATGATCGTCTTCTGTGGTTTTTTGGAAGCAGTCACAAGACAAACGCATTTTGGCCAAAGCCATCTTCACTGTCTTACCGAGGATACCTGGGAATGTGTAACTTAAACCGTCAGGTAAAATGTGAAGTCAGCTAATTACTACACAAGTAAAGAAAATAAGAAAAAAGAAAAAAAAAATATATATATATCCAAATAAACTGATGTGACAAAAAGGAAACCCCAAAAGTGAAAGGAACAGTAATTACAGAATATAAAAATACCGAATAAAGCATGACTCATTGGAAACAACTCAAAACCAATTCCTCATTCAAGCCACTGAGAGTCTCCCTTATAGCCAGTTCTTGCAAGTTCGAAGAATATGCAATATTGATGACTTGTTTGAAAACTAAGCTAAAATTGTGTATGATTGTTTTCTCGCGAAAGGCTATGATCATGTGAATTTGGATTCTTGCTTACAGATGGCGCGCTATACTGTGTGCCACGCGCTTTTGGAGAGGAGTGTGGCGAACCAAGATAGTTTGCGGTTGGCCCTGGTCAATACCTTCTCTCCAATATCTAATAAGATCAAGTAAATTGTCAAAAAGCATTGTCACATTTTGTCGAGTGATCCTCAGGTGGGTCATTCCTTTTAGGATCCCCCATGTTTTGCCTATAAGAGTTTGAATAATTTAAGAGATACCCTGGTCAAGGCCGACACGTATTCTCCTCCCTCTAATTGGCGTATTAATCTCCCTTCCGGCATTTTCCCTCGTCGTAACTGTATAAACTGCAATGCAATGATTAGAGGTGCCACTTTTGTCCATCCACGCACAGGAAAATAATTTCCGGTGAAGGGAAGAATTACTTCTTCCTTTGTTGTTTATATGTTTAAGTGCCCCTGTGGCTTGTGCTATGTTGGCAAGACCAGTCGAGAACTCAGATTACGAATTACAGAGCTCAAAAGAAATATCTGTAGACATGATGAAAAGTCTCCTGTGGCACGACATACTAGTAGCACCGGTCATAATATTTGTACCTTAAAATTCGAAGGTATTGAGTTAATTCACCAACCTGGAGGGGCAGGGATAGGGAAGGGCTTTTGCTTCAGAGGGAGGCCTTTTGGATTCATTCCCTCCAAACTGTACATCCTAGTGGCTTGAATGAGCAATTGGCTTTGAGTTGTTTCCTATGAGTTATGTTATATTCAGCATTTTTTTATGCTGTAATTATTGTTCTTTTCACTTTTGGGATTTTTTTGTCACATCAGTTTATTTGGATTTTTTTTTTTTCTTATTTTCTTTACTTGTGAGGTAATTAGCTGACGTCACACTTAACCTGAGAGTTTAAGTTACACATCCCCAGGTATCCTCAGTAAGACGCTGAAGATGGCTTAGGCCGAAACACGTTTGTCTTGTGACTGCTTCCAATAAACCACATAAGACGATCATCTGGTGAGTGCGTTTTTTGTGATTCATTATTGCTTATTAAATACTACCCCTCCATTTGTTAGTACAACCCCAATTTCGAAATAGTTGAGACGAAGTGAAAATTGAGAATAAAATCAAAATGCAATGACTTTCAAATCATGAGCCAATATGTTATATACAATGGAACACAAAATGAACAAATTTCAAATTTTCTGGCTGCAACAGCTCTCCAAAAAGTTGGGACACAGGCAAAAAAGGGCTGAAAAAGCCATTAATATATAAGAGAGTCAGCTGAAAGAACATTGAGCAAGTAATTAAGTTAGCTGGCATCAGATATGTAACATGATTGGCTATAAAAGGGATGTCTTAGAGACGCTGAGTCTCCCAGAAGTAAAGGTCTGAGTCTCCCAGAAGTAAAGGTGGCCAGAGGACCTGTGAAGGCTTGCATAAAAAAATAGTGGAATATTTTAAAAACAATGTTCCTCAATGTCAAATTGCAAAGGCTTTGAATGTCTCATCATCGACAGTGCATAACATCATCAAAAGATCAGAGAAACAGGAAAAATCTCTGTGTGTAAAGGACAAGGCTGAAGACCTTTACTGGATGCCCGTGATCTTCAGGCCCTCAGACGCCACTGCATCACTCTCTGGTTTGATTCTGTCATTGACATTACTAAATGGGCCTAGCAATACTTCAAGAAGCCACTGTCTGTAAACACAGTCCGCCGTGCCATCCACAGGTGCCACCTAAAACTCTATCATGAAGAAAGGAAGCCACTGTTCAGCATGATCCAGAAGCGCCGCCGTGTTCTGTGGGCCAAGGCTCATTTAAAATGGACAGTAGCAAAGTGGCAAAGTGTCCTGCGGTCAGACAAGTCCAAATTTGACATTCTTGTTGGAAATCGTGGGCGTTGTGTTCTCCGTGCTAAAGTGGAGAAAGACCACCCCTCCTGTTATCAGCGCTCATTTCAAAAGCCAGCATCTCTGATCGTATGGGGATGCATGAGTGCATATGGTATGGGACACTTGCATGTTGTAAAAAGCACCATGAATGCTGAAAGGTATATAAAGGTTTTAGAGCTACATGTGCTCCCCTCCAGATGACGTCTATTCCAGGGAAGGCCTTGTGTATTTCAGCAGGACAATGCAAAACCACGTTCCGCAGGTATTACAACAGAATGGCTTCGTAGTAGAAGAGTCCGTGTGCTGAACTGGCCTGCCTGTAGTCCTGGGCCCGTATTCACAAAGCATCTTAGCGCTAAAAGTAGGTCCCAACTGCCAGATTTAGGAGAAACTACTAAAAAAAATAGGCGTGTCAATCGTAAATTTAGGTATCCTAATTATTTTTACTAAAAGTTATTCACAAAGGATTTTAAGCCTAAAAGTAGCTCCTGAGTCTGCAAGAGCTTAAAAGTAGTGAAGAGGACTCCCATCTTCAAATTCGCAAATAAGTCAATTGACAAACGAACGAATAGATTGCAATCTGTTCCCCTACCCTTCCTATTCGCTCATGCTCATCAATCGACTTATCGTGACTTTCAAGATGGAGGTGACTGGAAACTACATCAAGGTTAGGTTTGCATAAACATTCTTTTTTAATATACTACCTGTGCATTTTCAAAGTTCTCAGTGCCTCATTTTAAATGTCAGCGCCCTCGGAATTCTAGCGATCTAGTGTAGAGCTACTTTGAGTCTTGTTAATGATGAAAAAAATAGCGATTTTTTGCATGGCAATGCTATGCCCAATTCACTACCATTTTATGCCTGTTGGGAGCTTCGGATAAAAAGCCATGTATTTTGAAATGTTGCGTGCGAACGAAGGTGGGGTATTGTTTCAATACACCCCAAGTCAATTTCACACCGGAATTCTCCTTTAAACTGAAGGTGGTCCTCAATCAAAAAAAGACCAAATACATGTCCTTCACTCATTCTCGCTCTATGACTTTTGATTCTACATTATCAACATTGGAAGGCACACGTATAGAAAGAGTAACTTCTTACGAATATTTATGCATATGGCTTGATGATAAGATCACATTTAATATGCATATTCATAATCTACTGAGAAAACTATGGTCAAAACTAGGATTTCTTTTCCGCCTTAAAGAATGCTTCTCATTTGAGGCCAGAAAGAAAATTGTGCAAAGCTCTTTTTGGTATTAGACCATGGTGACATGATTTATATGCACACAGCTTCATCTCCTCTGACAAAACTGGATTCTGCATATCATGCTGCAATTCGCTTTGTTACAAATTCAGGTTCTCGTGCTCACCATTGCATTTTACATGAATCGCTTGGTTGGTCCTCTCTTAACCATAGGAGAAAGACACGCGTTGCTATTTAACGTAAAAACATTGTTAGGTAAAGTGCCAACTTATATCTCCAGACTTTTATCCTACCATACTGGCAACTATTGTACCAGATCAACAAATCGGATCCTTTTAAATATCCCCCGGGTGTACTCAGAGCTTGGTAAAACTGCTTTCGCCTTTTATGCACCCTGGGTGTGGAATGAGTTTCAAAATACGATTACCTTAGGAGCACTCCCCTCTTAAAATTCTTTTCAAAGACTTTTACAAGCTGCACTGAAGGAATCATGTTGCTGTTTTACATAATCTGTGATATTAAGATGGAATGTGTTACAGATATCTTGGTTATGGCCTGTATGTTTCTCCTTTCATTATTACCTCCGCCGAGGAGGTTATGTTTTAGGCTGCGTTTGTCTTTTTGTTTGTCTGTTTGTTTGGTAGCAAGATAACTCAAAAGGTAATGCACCGATTTTGATGAAATTTTCTGAGAAGGTGGGTATTAAGTCAATGAACAGGTGATTACATTTTGGCATATCTAGGCCAAAGTACAGCTGAGATATATGCCAAAGTTCAAGATTACAAGTCTTTCCAATGGGCCAGAGTTCCAATTGCTGTGCTTTTGGGTTTTGCTGAGAGCTTTTTTTGGTTACATCTGTGCTGCTTTTATGAATTGTTTAAACTGAAATGTGATTTTTTTTTTTCCCCCCTTCATTTTTATGTTTATATGTTTGCAACTATTTATGCTGCAATCTTGACTAGGACTCCCTGGAGGAAGAGATCTTGTATCTCAATGGGATCTTCCTGGCTAAATAAAGGATAAATAAATAAATTAAAAATTTCACAGGGGCTATATTCACTGATCTCAAAAAGGCTTTTGATTTAGTTGATTATTTTTTTCTGCTTGATAAACTTCATACTGTAGGTCTCTCTCAAAAAGCTCAGCAATGATTTAGCAGTTATTTGCACAATAGAAAGCAATGTGTTATTATTCAAGGTAATAAATCAGAATTTTTTATTCAACAAAGAGGGGTACCCCAAGGATCATCACTGGGTCCACTTCTTTTCTCTATTCTCGTCAGTGATCTTCTGTCGATTATTTGTCACTCTTCTATTCAACTTCATGCAGATGATACAGTAATCTATGCATCAAAACCTACATTATTCCATATCAGCCAGACTTTAATACTCTGCAATTATGGCTGTCATGTAATAAACTACTAAATAAATCCATATCTTATTTAATGATTTTTGATACAAAGCACAAAATTAAAACAAATCCAAACAATATATATTGATAATATAGATAACATGTAATGATGGCACTCATGTGCATAAAGTCGATAAATACTTAGGCGTATGGCTTGATTCAGAACTCGATGTTAAACCCCACATTGATCACCTTCCTCATAAAGTTAATTTTGGAATTAGTGTTTTATTTCGATCAAGAAACTGTTTTTCATTTAGTGTTTGAAAGAAACTTGCCTCACAACTTATTTTACCTTTTTTTGATTATGCTGATATTGTCCATCAAAATACCAGTGGAACTATTTTATCAGCCTTAAATACACCTTAAAATAATCTCTGCAGGTTTATTTTTGGAGGTTCCTTCAGCACTCATCATTGTCTCATGTAAAGTACACTTAACTTGCCTTCACTCGATATAAGAAGACAGATCCACTGGTTGCAATTTATTTTTAAATGTATTCATTTTAATTACAACTCATACCTGCAACAGTTGTTAGAACCATATTCTTCATTTTATCCATTATGACACGCTACACAATACTTCTTTACTACTCCCTCAGTCAAAAAAGCAATTGGTAAAAAAGCATGAAAGTTTGAAACACCCTCGGATTAGAACAACTTATCTACAAATATACGATCCTTGACCTCTTTACACGTGTTTAAAAATCAACCTGTCCTACAATCATACGCTCAAATAGGTCGATTATTCTCATTTACTCTAAATTTTATTATTTTATTACTAAATTTTGAGAATAATTGTGCCTCTTTCAGATAATACGATGATACTACCCACCTACAGTTACATTGGACTTTCATTCATCTGTACTTGTAATCTGTTTATCTGTTCATTATCTAACAACCATGAGTATAAAATAGATGTGAAGGTTGTGCTAATTGTTAAAGGTTCACTGTATTATGCTTAGTGTTATGTCTATTGTGTTAGTTGAGTTGTGAATTGTTGCTTTTGGCTTTGGTATTTAAGGACTTTATTGGATTCTTGTATATGGTATTGAAAGGAACGGGCTTAGACTCCAAGTGCAGTTCAGCATCGGCTGGGCGTTTGTTGGGATTAACAAAGCTCATGGTCAAAGACAGAAACAGATCAATAGCCAGGCAAACAGAGTCAGGCAGAATAGTCAGAATCAAAGTCAGGGGACAAGCAGAGAATATTTGGTAACCAGGAAATCAGTCCGCACAAAGACAGTAACAAAGGGGGTAGATCTAAGAGAATGGAAGGGGAAGGAAAAAGGGAGTTGGATGGGATAAGGGAGAACACATCTAAACAGATGGATACAAAATGGGAATAAGGGAGAACAAAGTGCTAATCAATCAACCAGCAATCAAACAACATAATACAAACAATCAATAACGAGACTTACGGGAGAATTCACAAGAAACGAGCAATCAACAATCGAAACCAGAAAAGCGCAGAAACGAGACTTGACCAAGACGAGCTGTGGGAAGAAACGAGTCGACAAGAAGCTGAGGAAAAAGTGGGTCTTTTAAACACTAACAAATTAGTGGAATCCCAGCTAAACACAGGACAGCTGTGGAGAGAGGTGGAACTTAGAAAAGCAAGGACAGTGATAGGAGAGAGAGGAGAAACAGGTGGAGTTCTAACTCTGATCTAACTAATCACCTGTGCCTTGCTAAACTACTCTCAGGTGTGGATAGTCAATGAGAACAGCCAGAGAGAAGGAAGTGGAATTACCTCACCAAAATGCAGGGAAGGGAGTGTGATGAAACTGACAAGACACCACGAGACAGAAACGAGAGGAAAACATTCAAGACCAAAGACAGCGCAATCTTACAGAAACATACATACTCTAAAAGAATAAATATGATAAATAAATAAATAGCAACTAAAACCAATAAAACATACTAAAAACAAACATGAATCACCGATTTCTAACAGGTGTATTTGGTGTGAATTGTAGGACCCCCTCGAAAACGAGATGATACATCCCAAGGGGTTTATCCTAATAAAATTTACATTCATCCTTGTGCAGTCCAGTCCTCAATTTTCTGTCTTCCTTGCACCTGAACCCTTACAACTCGTCACCCATACAGCAGAGTACTGAGAAGATGTTGGAAGAATGAAAATGAAAACCTGCAAAGTCCTAGAACATTGCCTTTGAATGTTGAAAAGCAAAAACAGAAGAAAAAAAACTACTCCCTTCAAAGGCAAAAACCCAAAACACACAAAAAAAAACAATAATTCAACTGGTTAGGTAGATAAATGAAGTATTCATCTAAATATCTGCACTATCCATTAAAGAAAGGTTTTGGCTTGATGGTGAACTTGTAATATAGTGTATGACTGTCTCTGAATGGCATGCATTCTGTATCCCACGGAAACTGTTGGAAAACCATTAGCTTTCTGGGGTTACAGAAGAATTATAATTAGATTATCAGCAGTCCTCTGATACAACTCAAAGCAGTGGCTGTTTCAGCAGAGATGGCTGATGAAATATAAAGCCTATTAACCAATGCCTCTCTTAAACGTGAGACGGGTAGTGAACTTTCTCCAAGCACTGCGACAGTAATGGGTCATGTGTCAATATATCCTTGTGATGTCATCATAATTACTGCAAGATGAAACCCCTGATTCTGGAATAACCCCCAAAACCAGTAAACCCGGGACAATATAAACAGAATTTTTGAAGAGTGATCTGGAATTGGGTTTGAGCTTCAGGATATAATGTTTAGATGATTATTTGGACAAAGAAGGCCAAACAAAACTCTTTCTGAAGAATCTCAAGCCAAAAAGGCCACCCAGTGTATTCACCATTTCACAAATGACCCAGAACTTGCTATCAACAAATAGCCTAAGATTCATTTTTGACTATCATCAAAACAGGAGGAAATTCTGGCATGGGAGTTTTGTGATAATTGGGAGTGATTTGCTCCACTGGCATTTTTGGTTTTGATATCTGTGATGTTTTCACAATAATTACTGGATTCCAGAGCTCAAAGAGAATTTAATCCCAGTCTACAGTAGCGCTTACAAATAAAATGAAGAAACAAGTTCATAAACTGCCTGATATGAATGTGTACCCTCATTTCCTTGAGTTAATTTCAATTTCACAAGAGAGACTGCCTGATTGAAAAGTATGTTTTGTGTGGTATTACACTGACTGGTCCCCGCTAAATGTAAAAGATAAAGAGTGAAACATTTCTATTTTTTCTCAAAAATGCAAAGCACGATTATATGCCATTGATTTTACTTAACGTGCTTAATCTCAGTCAGCATAAAGAACATTTAACCAACAGCTTCTGTAATTGAAGGTGACAAGAGAGGCAGCAGTCTTTTTCAATTATATTGTATGCATCTATATTCATTATTAGATGTTTTATGGGTGGAATAATTCTAAGTCGTGTCCATAAATGGGATAAAGAAATGTCAGTCAAAGTGCGAGGATCGATGCCAGTATTGCAAGTGCGTGCAAGTGTGTGTGTGTGTGTGTGTGTGTGTGTGTGTGTGTGCGCGTGTGTGTGTGATCGTAAAAATGCATGGTTAACGCAATTTAGATATGTACAAAGTGGTCTATTTCACCTCCATGTCCAAATACCATTGAATTTTCTGCCAAAGGGCAAGAATAATTACTTTGTTTAAGGGAGACATGCAATCAAGTGAAGGTCAGCGGGGGAGGGGGTAGGTCATATTGCTGCCCGTGCTTTTCATGGGGTATGTGCGTGTGTACGGTGGGGTGGGGGGTGGAACACGTGTGTGCCATTTCACAGCACTACAATATTAAAGCCTGGGAGGTGGTGATAAAGGTGTAATTACAGAGCTCCTCAGAGTAAGGCTGGAAAGGGCTCTGCAGTCAAAATCCTGTAGGACTACAGCACCAGGTCAAGCAGGTTATGGACTTATCAAACAGGGTCAGGGCAAGTTATGGGTTATGAAAATTATTCTTCGTTCCCCCACCCCCGTCATGTTAATGATAGCTGTAAAGTTATGATATCATTATTCCTGTTCAGTGGTTTTATCTGCCCTTTAAAAATGAAGTATTAATTATCAGGGCAATTGGTTTCCATATGGAGTATCAATGCTTACCAAGTGTTACAGAATAAAAAATGGCAATATTACGCACAATGACATTCATTAATATGCTTGTCAGGCAGCACTACAATGAAATTAACAGGATGCAGTATACCTACATTTAATTTTATTGCATATTTTGAATTAAAAAACAAGGTAGATGTGTTATGTTTTGTATTTTTCGCTGTAGGCCACTGAAGAAAATCTAAGTTTGGTTGTGACTTAAATGGAAAAATATAATATGCTGCTCATCCTAAGGGCCCAATTTACACGCAAAGACCAATGTGCTTTCTCATTTTCTTCTAGGACTAAATGCAACTGTGCAGAGAGATTAATATCTGTAAATAATTATATTTCAGGGGGCATTTTGCATATACATTAATTATATGGCACCCGTGGGAGTGTCATTTAAATTAAGTCGGGCATGGCAGTATTTTTTTTTTTTCATTTTATTTTCCTTTTTTATTTTTCACATAAAGCAGTCTGTGTATGACTAGTGAGTACTGTTTGTCTAATTTGAAGCCCAACACATTTCTAATTTCAATAGATAGTGCCAGCAAGCAGTGGTTAGCATTGCTGCCTCACAGCAAGAAGGTCGTGGGTTCGAATCTGGCCTGGGGCCTTTCTGTGTGGAGTTTGCATGTTCTCCCCATGTTCGCTTGGGTTTTCTCCGGGTTCTCTGATTTCCTCCCACAGTCCAAAGACATGCATATCAGGCTAATTGGAGACATCAAATTGCCCATAGGTATGAGTGTGAGAGTGAATGGTCTGTGAATGGTGTGTGCGCCCTGCGATGGATTGGCAAGCTGTTCAGGGTGGGTCCCTGCCTTTGCCCGTAGTCAGCTGGGATAGGCTCCAGCTCGCCCCGTGACGCTAGTGAGGAATAAGCGGGTATAGAAAATGGATGCATGGATGGGTGCCAGCAAGTAGAATAAAGTGTCCTTCCCTACCAGCCTGTGTGCCAATTCTCACAGCCAGCCTCACCCTGATACAGGCGTATATAATGGCATGGTTAAATAATTCTCAAAACATTTCGCTCTCTTAATTGATGTAATTTAGGACCAATAAAATTGCAGTAGAAGCGTAGTGCACTATAGGGAAATCTAGTGAACTATGCAGCGCTGCAGTTATAAGTTATAATGCTCATAATATACAATGTGATAAATATGGAGGTATAATCCTCTTGACAGAGTAGAATAAATATTACATTATTCAACAAGAACCACCAACCAAGTTTACAAAAATTTATTTAAGAAGTTAAGCTCCATATGTCTGGTCGCACATAGTGCAACTGTATTCATATACAGTCCAATTAAATATTCAAATTGAGGGGAGTACAGGATTGCTGAGGGGCGTTTTTTTCTTGATTCCTTTATCCTTTATCAGTAATACTGCTGAAGCTGGTCCAAGCTGGAATCATAATTTTGAAGTTATTGAGGGTTAAAAAAAAAAATCTAGCGTCAAAATGGAAGACTTGACCCATGTAAACTGTAAATTAGCTGCAGTATTTTTGAGAGACCAAACTTTAAAAAAAAATTTTTCAAGTTAAAATAACCCTTGTTTCCTCATTTTAAACCATCTGATAGTTTAAAGCTATTCTTACCTTTCTGGAATTTTTACACTTTTCTTTTGTAATCTTAAAATGTTCCTAATAAGCGTATGGCACACTAAAATATAAAAGAAATCCACCAGGTGTTCAAACTTATCGATATTCAATTCTCATATATTTCTGATAAAATATGACCGATCATTTTCTTCGGTCCGAATAGAATGATTTGCCGAGCTTCCTGTTTATCATCCGTTGCTGTGCCCCTTCCAGTTTCCTACCGCTGTCACTGCATGCGAGTTGCGCGCCTCTCTGGCAGAGCAGCAGAGCGGTAGAGACAAAGCAGGTAGCTACTCAATGAAGTAAGCCTGCAAACAAAGCAGCTGCAACTGCTCTTGATTTAGTGACTAATGTTACTGGGACAATTCTGCAGAGGTAAGACAGCAGTTTTGCTAGAAAATATGTATGAATTCTGCCAAAACACGAAGCATCTGACTGTAAACAAACAGGCGCTGAAATGCTATAATTACTAACGTTAATGGTCGTTTGTCAGATGTTACGAGGGCATTTTATTTTGTAGGTTACCACATATAGAATTGAATATTATGTAATTACTGTTTGTTAGTTTTCACTAACCAGTGCCTCCATTGCCCCGTTTCAAGATGCTTTCACACCGGACGCGAAACAAATTTTTCTTATGACAGATTACATTCAAAGTCAATGCAAAGATGCGAATACACGCGAGATTCGAGTCTTTGCATTGACATTGAATGTAATCTATTGTGCGAAAAGTTCGTTTTGCGTCCGGTGTGAAAGCAGCTTCATTCGCGCTGCTCACTTTCTCACCGCATGCGTCAGGGGAGGAGGGGAGTCTCAGAGGTCAGGCAGGTGGAGGTGGGTGGGACTTTGGAGGGAGGCGGAGTTGTTCATGTCCAAATTTCTACCGAGTGCTGTGCCGCGTGCCAGAAAGGTAAGAATAGCTTTAAGCAACATCTGAGATTGTGGGTGTCAAAGTTGTTTTTTCGGTGACTTGATACAAACTGAACTAATGAGGGATGCTGTAATTCACATCATTTTAATGGTAGAAATAACAGGATTTGCACTGAATTGTCTACATTTAATAATGAACAGACTACAGTCTTCAGGAGGTGTGTTCAAGTGTATTTAATAACTGCAACCAATCAAGTTCATTTTAAAGGACTGGTACTGTTTCACTCATTCATACAGTTGAGCTACCAGTTGTTCACATCCAGTGTTCAAAATGGACATGGTTGTCTTGTCACAAAAATTATTGCAACTACACTACCAATCTAATTCTGTGCATAATAATAATAATAATAATGATAATTATTATTCTTATGATTATTATTATTTACCAGTTGAACTCAATGACTTCCATAACACAGAATGCTTGAGGGCAAGCACCCTCTAATCAACTGCAAGCAATGCACTGCAAGCAAACAATTGTCTGTGTATTAATATCTGCTCATGTCTGGTCTGGTCCGCAGATAGCTGTGATTTTTATTTATTTCTGTTTTCTTTTTTCACTGCTCAGCTGGCTTTTTCAGACAGCAGACCGCTGTCTGTTTGTTAACCTGCAAACAAAATCAGTTCTTGTTTGCCTGTCATTGACACCAAAGGTTACTGAATGCAGCTTCAGATGAGACACATCAGAAAGTGAGACCCGCTGTCTGCTGATTTTTGTCAATAAGGCCATTATCCTTGAAAAGGCTGCCAGTGGTCTTGCAGGGACATTTTTAATGAGTGTTATTCTCTGATGGACTTTCAGGCACCCCTGCTTTTTTCAATTCTGACACTCATTTGAGAACGCTGAGCACATAATTGCTGTTGACAATTTGTGTGACTAATATCATAACTAAACTCATTCTGTCCATGCTAATGGTGTGATGGTCCTGCCCTGCAGTCCCTCCCCCCTCCTGCTGTCTGCACCTCCACTTCAACGACCCACACCTGCTGCTCGTTGGGGTGGAGGTGCAGTGTAGAGTATTTAAGCACTGCACTGCCAGTTTAGCAGTGCAGCTGCATTCTGTGTCTGGAGCCCTGATATTTTTGCGGCTGCGCCTCTCGTGGTTGTTTTTAAATCTTTAAAGTGAAGATTTTAATATTTTTACTCAGCCTCTGCGTGTAGGTCCCTTTATCTGCTTTTGGGTACATGGTCCCAGTGCCCGCCGACTTTGTGTCTTCAGCCGGTGGGGGCAAAACCATGACAAATGGAAAGCGTCAAGGAAGATCCAAACATGGCGCACTTTTCAGAGCCTTAAGACAACCATGGTTTGAACACGTATGTGAATGCTGGCTTCTTGCTTTCTTCCAGTAGGGGCAAAAACACACTGAATTTAGGGTTATTTGGTTACTTTAGTAGATGATATACAAGTGAGCGTACTTCTCACAGATTATCATGAGAGTCGTTTGTGATACACAAAAAATTGCAACAATGATTACAGAATGAGTGAAATGGCAGAACGAGTAAGAATGTTCTGGAATCTGGAAAGCTCCCTTGCGCCATTGCAATGTTCTACATCCAGCTAAGTGACAAGACAGGGCACCTTGCCATTAATTTGCACACACACACACACACACACACTAGACCAAGCCAACATCAAAACATCGACATAAGTCTGCCTTATGCTATCAGCAAGCCCTGCAACACTTTGTGATACTCCCCTTGTTGTGATTTACGAAATGAACCAAGAGCGACAACCAGTAGAATGCAAAAAGGAGGCTTTATTTCTGAAGGGGGAAACCCCCCAACAGAGCTGGCAACGGTACAAAGTCCACAATCCAAAAACAGTATCCAATGGGCGTAATCCAGAATCGTAACCAGGGCACCAATAACAAAGTTCGTGGTCAGACAAAAAGGGTTCGGTACACAGGCGTAGGTTTGGAGGAGAAACAAACTCATAAGCCAAAGACAGTCCGAATCCAAAACCAGGGCAGTAATCACAAAATCAAGGTCGGGCAGAAAAAGGTCAAAACTCACAGATGCAACAATATCCAAAAAGGGCAAACCAAAATCAATAGTCGAGCAATCCAATCAGAAAGATAAACACTGAGCAATCAAGGCGAGAAACGTGGCACGAGAAAACTAGGGAGAACGATCTGACAAGAAAGTGTACCAAACAGACATCTTATATACACACCCGGGGTAAACACATGACCAGGGAGAACAGGTGCAATCAGTGGGAACAATGATCAGGGAGAGACACATGAGGGATAAACTAATTACATGAATTTGGCTGTAGCCCAAACGCAGACAGGGATCACAAGACAAACCTAAGTACAAAACAACAGCTCCGGTTAAGGAGTACTAAAGTGCCAAGATAAAAGAAAAGGAAAGCACAAAGTATAAGTGGAAATCCACAGAAACTTGCAGCAGAGATAATTAGGGAAAGGCAAGGAGGCGGAGACTAGAATTGGGCGACAGCTGAGAGATCATTAGTCGATTAGTAAGTGCAGCTATACAATCCCAAGTGCTAGTTAGTAAGTTAGTCCAAATATACAAGGTTAGTGTGGATTAGTATTTAGCAAAAACAATAAACTGTTAGTATGTGTTAGTAAGACAGTAAAAGAGAGAGGAAGGAAGAACACGAGATAATGAAAGAAGATTGAAACCCAGAAACCAATAAATCACCCGAATGAGTGTCACACAAGACAAGGGACCGTGAGCAAAGATACACACCTGACAAGACAGGGGAGACAAAGTGCAAAGCATGAAAATGAAAACATGGCTTGGAAACTAAATTACAAAGACATGAAAAATAATAACACAATGAAATCCAAACTAACAAAACACAATACATAATCCTAAGAATGGTCAGAGGGCAGGCAGTGGTCACTAAACACAGAAATACTAAACATGGCTAGGCCAGGCACAGAACTTAACATGACAGCAGAATCCAGAATCCCAACAGAACCCCCCTCCCAACGAACGCCTCCTGGCGTTCAACCTGAAAGTCTCTGGTGACTAGCATGAAAGTCTTTGATGAGGTTTTTATCCAATATGTGCCTTGCTGGCACCCAACTGCGATGTTCAGGTCCGTAACCCTCCCAGTCGACGAGGTACTGCAGTCCTCTGCCTCGTCGACGAGAGTCCAGGAGGGCACGGACCGTGTAGGCTTCGCCTCCATTGATGATCCGGGCGGGTGGTGGGGGATCAGGTCCAGAGGACAGGGGGTGGGTTACTGCAGGTTTTAACTGGGACACATGGAAAGTGGGGTGTATGCGTCGCATGGACAGGGGGAGACGGAGGCGAACGGCAGTGGGACTTAGGACCCTTTCAATGGTGAAAGGGCCCAGGAATTTGGGGAAAAGCTTACCCCCGTTACCTCTGAGGGGAATGTCCCTTGAAGACAACCAGACCCGCTGCCCAGGTCGGTACATGGGCGCCGCGGTGCGTCTCTTGTCGGCCTGTTCTTTCATCCGAGCGACCGACCTGAGCAGGGCCTGGCGGGTGGCAGTCCAGGTGCGTCTGCACCTACGGACGAATTCGCGGACTGAGGGGACAGCTACCTCCTCCTCCTGGGACGGGAACAAAGGGGGCTGGTAGCCCAGGCAGGCTTTGAAGGGGGAGACGCCGGAGGCAGCAGAGGTGTGGCTGTTCAACGCGTATTCCACCCACGGTAACTGATAGCTCCAGGAGGAGGGGTTCCTAATACAGAGACATCGTAAAACACTTTCCACACACTGGTTAGCTCGCTCGGTCTGGCCATTAGTCTGGGGGTGGAAACCTGATGACAAACTGACTGAAGTGCCTAAAGCTTTAAAGAATGTTCTCCAAAAAAGTGCAGTGAACTGGGGGCCGCGATCGGAAGTGATATCAGTGGGTATGCCGTGGAGTCTAATGACATGTTGGATTACTAGGTTGGCAGTGTCTTGAGCAGAAGGGAGTTTAGTGAGGGGAACTAAGTGAACTGCTTTGGAGAATCTATCAACAATTGTGAGAATGGTGGTGTGGTGACTGGATGAGGGAAGGCCTGTGATAAAATCAAGAGCAATATGGGACCAGGGGCGGTGTGGTGTAGGAAGGGGCTGCAATAAACCTTGAGGTGGTTGGTGAGAAGTCTTAGCCTGGGCACAGACCGAGCAAGCAGCAACGAAGCCCTGGACATCTTGAGTGAGTTCTGGCCACCAAAACCTCTGAAGAATAAAGTTCTTAGTGCGGCGGATACCAGGGTGGCAGGACAGTCTGGATGCGTGTCCCCATTCCAGGACTTGGGAGCGTAAGGTAGCTGGCACATATAAACAATTGGTGGGACACGCACTGGGAGTAGCAGCATTGTTTTGGGCATTTCTGACTTCTCTCTCAATATCAAGACATAATGCATTAATGAACGCTTCTTTAGGGAGGATGGTATCTCTGTTAATTTCCTCTTCCTGGATTTCAAAACAACGGGAGAGGGCATCAGGCTTGACATTCTTACTTCCAGGTCGATAGGCAATATGAAAGTTAAATCGTGAAAAGAAAAGTGCCCACCTGGCTTGTCGCGGATTGAGTCTTTTGGCCGTTTGTAGATATTCCAGGTTCTTGTGGTCTGTCCAGACAATGAAGGGTACCTTGGAGCCCTCCAGCCATTGTCTCCACTCTTCTAAGGCCAACTTTACCGCCAACAGCTCCCGATTCCCAATGTCGTAGTTTCTTTCTGCAGAGCTGAGGCGGCGAGAAAAGAAGGCACAAGGATGGACCTTACCATCTTCTGTGGACCTCTGCGACAGGATGGCTCCAGCACCGATATTGGAGGCGTCCACTTCAACAATAAACTGGAGTTCTGGATTGGGAATGGTTAGGATAGGTGCAGAGGTGAAACGAGCTTTTAAGTCATTGAAGGCCTCTTCAGCCTTTTCGGACCACAGAAACTTGGATTTAGAAGAGGTGAGAGCAGTAAGAGGAGCGGCAACAGAACTATAATTCCGGATGAACCGGCGGTAAAAGTTAGCGAAGCCCAAAAATCGCTGGAGAGACTTACGGTCCTCTGGTCTGGGCCAATTAGTGACAGCTTCCACCTTTAGAGGGTCCATCCGGATGGTGTCTGGGGAGATGATGTAACCCAAAAACGTAGTGGTTTCCACATTAAATTCACATTTTTCAGCTTTAACAAAGAGGCGGTTCTCCAGGAGGCGACGGAGCACTTGGCGAACATGTTTGACATGGGCCTCCTGGGACTCTGAAAAAATCAGGATATCGTCAAGATACACAAACACAAACTTATTTATCATGTCTCTTAAAACATCGTTGACAAGGTTTTGAAACACTGCTGGAGCGTTAGTAAGCCCGAAAGGAAGAACTAAATACTCCCAGTGTCCCGTGGGAGTGTTAAAGGCAGTCTTCCATTCGTCCCCCTCTCTGATGCGTACCAGGTGATAGGCATTACGGAGGTCGAGCTTAGTAAAAATCTTAGCTCCTTGCAGGAGATCGAAAGCAGTGTTCATTAGAGGAAGTGGATAGCGATTCTTGACAGTTATTTCGTTAAGTCCACGGTAATCTATACAGGGTCTTAATGATCCGTCCTTCTTAGACACGAAGAAGAATCCGGCACCAGCAGGTGATGATGACGGGCGTATAATGCCAGCAGCAAGAGACTCTGAGAGATACTTCTCCATGGCTTGGGTTTCTGGTCTGGAGAGTGAATAGAGTCGGCCTCTAGGGGGCATAGTACCTGGCTTCAGGTCTATGGTGCAGTCATAAGGTCGGTGAGGTGGTAAGCTGGTGGCCCGGGACTTAGAGAACACTTCCTTGAGATCATGAAACTCTAGAGGGACCTTCTCAAGATCTGGTATTTCTTCTTGGGATGGGCTGTGTTGAGGTTCGCGGGCGTTGTGGAGGCATGCCAGGGAGCAGTTGGGGCTCCAACCCTTAACCTCATTCTTCCGCCAATCAATATTTGGGAGGTGTTTGGCCATCCATGGATGGCCCAAAACAATGGGAGCATGGGGAGAATGTAAGAGGAGGAGCTGAATGGTTTCGTGGTGGTTTCCTGAGGTTTTGAGTTTGATGGGGCTGGTAGCGTGAGTTATCTGGGCTATTTTCTGGCCACTGAGTGAATTGGCCACCCGGTCAGGAAAGATCCTCTCGGTAGGGATTCCCCATTCTTGAGCCAGCTCCACATCGATGAGGTTCTCCTCAGCGCCGGTATCAATGAGGGCTAGGGTGGACTTACTCCCTCCTCCCCACTCCAGGATAACTGGGAGGCACGTACGGTTCTTAGTCTCCTGCACTGGCGTCACTCCAATCACTACTCTTCTCTGTGCACCAGGGGAACTTCTCTTGTTGGGACACTGAGCAATGTGGTGTCCCCCCTTGCCACAGTAGAAGCAGGCCCCTTCTCTGCGACGGCGGTTCTTCTCCTCCACAGGGATGCGAGTACGGCCCAGTTGCATGGGTTCTGGCTCAGGAGGACTGTCGCCAGTAGGGGGTGGTAGAGGCAGAGTGCTCTGGAGGAGTGGGTTAGGTCGTCTGCGGGAGGCGAAGCGTCTGCGTTCTTCCAATCGGGAATCCACGCGAATAGCCAAGTCGACCAAGTCATCCAAATCCTCCGGTAACTCCCGGGAAACCAGCTCATCCTTTAACGCTTCAGAAAGCCCGTTAAAAAAGGCATCGAACAAAGCTCTATGTCCCCACCTGCTGTTGGTAGCCAGTGTCTGGAAATCAATGGCGTAGTCGGCCACGGAACGGCTCCCCTGTCGAATGCGCAGAATTTCTCGTCCCGCCTCGTGACCCAGCTTCGTGCGGTCAAAGATGCGCCTCATCTCCTCACCCAGCAGACCAGATGTCTGCACGCAGGGTAGATCTGCTTCCCATGCAGCCGTAGCCCACTGCTTGGCCCTTCCAGTCAGTTGCGTGATGATGAAAGCAACCCGAGCTCTTTCGGTGGGGAATGACGAGGGCTGTAGGCTGAAAATGAGCTTGCACTGGGTGAGAAAAGCCCGACATGCTCCCGGGTTCCCGTCGTACCTCTCAGGCGGTGGCAGGCGTGGCTCGCAGACTGGCAGTGGCGGAGCAGACGCAGGAGCAGGAGTGGCATGGACGGCAGGCTGGGGAGACTGTAGCCGCTGAGCGTCTTGCACAGAGCGAGTGAGATCCGCCATCTGAAGACTCATGGTTTGCATATGTTGCATAAGAGCCCGAAGCTGACGCTCTTGGAATTCTAACTGAGCGCCCTGTTGGTGCACTGCCTCCTGCAGAGACTGGTCTGACGCTGGCTCCGTCATGGTCAGATCGTAATGTTGTGATTTACGAAATGAACCAAGAGCGACAACCAGTAGAATGCAAAAAGGAGGCTTTATTTCTGAAGGGGGAAACCCCCCAACAGAGCTGGCAACGGTACAAAGTCCACAATCCAAAAACAGTATCCAATGGGCGTAATCCAGAATCGTAACCAGGGCACCAATAACAAAGTTCGTGGTCAGACAAAAAGGGTTCGGTACACAGGCGTAGGTTTGGAGGAGAAACAAACTCATAAGCCAAAGACAGTCCGAATCCAAAACCAGGGCAGTAATCACAAAATCAAGGTCGGGCAGAAAAAGGTCAAAACTCACAGATGCAACAATATCCAAAAAGGGCAAACCAAAATCAATAGTCGAGCAATCCAATCAGAAAGATAAACACTGAGCAATCAAGGCGAGAAACGTGGCACGAGAAAACTAGGGAGAACGATCTGACAAGAAAGTGTACCAAACAGACATCTTATATACACACCCGGGGTAAACACATGACCAGGGAGAACAGGTGCAATCAGTGGGAACAATGATCAGGGAGAGACACATGAGGGATAAACTAATTACATGAATTTGGCTGTAGCCCAAACGCAGACAGGGATCACAAGACAAACCTAAGTACAAAACAACAGCTCCGGTTAAGGAGTACTAAAGTGCCAAGATAAAAGAAAAGGAAAGCACAAAGTATAAGTGGAAATCCACAGAAACTTGCAGCAGAGATAATTAGGGAAAGGCAAGGAGGCGGAGACTAGAATTGGGCGACAGCTGAGAGATCATTAGTCGATTAGTAAGTGCAGCTATACAATCCCAAGTGCTAGTTAGTAAGTTAGTCCAAATATACAAGGTTAGTGTGGATTAGTATTTAGCAAAAACAATAAACTGTTAGTATGTGTTAGTAAGACAGTAAAAGAGAGAGGAAGGAAGAACACGAGATAATGAAAGAAGATTGAAACCCAGAAACCAATAAATCACCCGAATGAGTGTCACACAAGACAAGGGACCGTGAGCAAAGATACACACCTGACAAGACAGGGGAGACAAAGTGCAAAGCATGAAAATGAAAACATGGCTTGGAAACTAAATTACAAAGACATGAAAAATAATAACACAATGAAATCCAAACTAACAAAACACAATACATAATCCTAAGAATGGTCAGAGGGCAGGCAGTGGTCACTAAACACAGAAATACTAAACATGGCTAGGCCAGGCACAGAACTTAACATGACAGCAGAATCCAGAATCCCAACACCCCTACTCTTCTCCTGAGAGGTTCTGCGGCAAGATATTTGGTCACATCATGATTACTGTTTGTTATCTAATGAGTTCTCTCTGCAAACTGGACTAATTCATTTAGCTGCCATTGGAAAGTTGTCAGCAGTTGAATTCTCTAATGTTGAGTGAAATGGCATGATGCTGTGGCTAGGATATTATGGCAGGATGGTTTCCTGGGACTGTGATCTGAATCACATCGTGACTCTAGGAAATGCTGATTTCCGAGCAGTTTTCATGTTATGGTCAGATTTTTATACTGCACCAGAGCTTATAAAGATCCTTAATGTCACGGTGAAAATAATTTGAAAAAAAAAAAATATATATATATTGTGGCCCCTCGGGCTTTGCTCAAGGGTGTAGGGCTAGGCTGTAGCTGAAAACCAGACACTTGGAGTCAGTAATATACAGAACCACAGGTTTTATTAAGGCCCTTAGTTGACTGCGGTTGGGGTTGGGGGGAAAACGGGTTAAAGAAGAGGGCCGGGTCTGGCAGAATCAAACTAAAATTCCTCCCGGTTCGGGGTTAGGTTGGGGGTCTCCTTTTCCCTTCTCCTTTGTGTTGCCCCTGTGGGGGGAGCGGACAAGAACAGAAATTAGCTGGGTATTACTGGGGTGCAATGCTCTCATCTCTGGGTGGGCTCCAGGCACTCCTGGGTCCAGAGTCCGCTTAGAACAGGTGGCTGTCGTGATGGCCGCGGCCGCCTGTCCAGGCCAGTGTCCTTCCCTCTCAGTCCTGCCCAAGCCAAGTTTGTCTGCTCTACAGCCTTGCTCCAGTTGCTCCTTCTCAGCTCAGGGCACGCAGTCTGTCTGCTGGGCCAGTGAGCGCCTTATATCCTGGCCTAGCTCATCAGAGGAAAAAAGGTGCATTGGTCATATTCCACGTACGTGCCCTGTCCAAGGTACTGAACGCCAGGTAGAGTGGTCTAGGTTGACAGGGAGAGATGCTGCTCTCCAGGGTGCTGAACGGCCCGTCACTTCCCTGGGGAAATGTATGCCTTCCCACACTTCTCCCAAGGGGTAGCGCTTGTGTGGTTGTGTGGGGCAGGGGCAGCCCCCTGCGGGGTTCCCCACCCAAGTGGCCCAGGCTGTTGGCTCAGGGGCGCCACAATATATATATATATATATATATATATATATATATATATATATATATATATATATATATATATATATATATATATATATATACACATATACACAATAATTAAAAGAAAATTTCTAAAAGAATCCAGCATCTATTCTCGGGCATCATTTTGTAATAAACTAGAGATTTGCCTGCAAGGATCTGAGCGCCTCCTTTTTGTCTCATCTGTGAATCCCAAAAGCAAATGCGTAATGAGAAACCTAAAGGCCGAATCGCTCATAGCTTAAAGCAAAAATATGATTTTGAAAGTTGAGGGTTACGTCAGCGAGGGGTGTTGTAACAGTAGCCTGTAACGAGGTTGCAGTGGGTGTGGGCCGGGGGTTGGACACGACCTGACAGGCCTCCAGCGTATCACACATCACCAGTCTTCACTGGCAGACTAGCCATGCGATGGTTTCACTAAGAGTAAAAAAAAAAACAAAAGCAATTATGTTTTGAAGTTTCTATGTCTAATGAGCATCATGTTTCAGTTTAAATGTTTCTCTGAATGTGTGGGCAACCAATGTAAAGTCAAACATGGCACATTTTTTTTTGTTTTTCTTTTCTCAGATCTACCCTATACAGTGTAGGGGATTTCTGCCAGAGAATCATGATGAATATTACTTCTTGTCCCTAAGAATTAACAGACATGCTACATAAACCATTTATAGAAGATATTTCCAGATTTACAAATATTAAATAAGTAACTTAAATCCTATAATCGAAAATAAATATCATGCCATTTTTCTCAATTGCTGACACTTTACAGCCAGGCCTATTAACAAGGCCATCTACCGAGATATAGACCCATTTCACATAACTATTCACACTTTTCCCTCGTTTTCACACAATTCAGATTTAACTTTTTAAGTCTGAGGCCAAGACCAAGAAGACAAATAGGCTGAGTCCAAATAGTCTTAGTCGCCTATAAACTCCTAAAAATTGATCCGGAAATAATTACTTGGCAGCCATAATGAGTGAATTTTAATTCTTTAAATGTTAAGGTAAGGTGTCTCAGTGCTTCCTAATTTACCACTTTTAGCATGGGGCACACAGAACCTTCATTTTTGAAAATGAAGGAGATGACGCTATCCTAAAATTACGCGCTGCAGCAATACATGAAGCGACAGCCATTCATCCAGCCAATCGCGTAAAGAAACGTAAATGATGGGCAGGGGACACTTGATCACATTGCCTTGTGTAATTGTAATCGGATTCTCTAATTGGCGCAGTTGTCTCACTAAGCCGTTAGAAATTCCCTTCTGCACCTTAATGGCCCTCAACCACTGCCACATCTGTTTAAAACCTGTGTTCTCAAGAACAGAGTTTGGGCACATATCCTCCTCAATAAAAACACCTATGGCATTTGTTAGTGCTTTTGCCCAGTCTGAATTGTTGGCAGGAGGCTGCTTAAATGCCATAGGGAGCTAAGTTGGCAGTCCAGTTTATTTTATTTTTTTTTCATAGTTCCAGTAATGTTCATCTTTGGATGATGCTTTTCCAAATGAGAGGGCAAGTTCTTCTGTGTTTTTTTTTTTTTTTTGGTGTAAAGGTGGCTGACAAACTTGTTAGATTATTACAGCCAACTGCTGGATTTAAAATATTTGCAGAAACTGTTTCTCTATTGATATTTGAAAAAAAAATCCTCCATCTACCCTTTGTCACGAATAACAATAATTACACTGAGGCTCCTAAGAGATCCTTTCTCCAAAATTCTCTGAATTTCATCTCCCTTTGTGTCTTTCATCCATAAACTCTCCCCAGCTGCATATACTGCCATCTTTATTCTTTCTGTTTTCATTTCAATGTCAGCTGCACAAATTATCGCCATTGCTTTGAATGCTGAAAACCTTCTTTTGTCCATATACTTAAACATCCTTTGTCAGGCCTACTTTATTTCCTCTTCTAAAGTGTGCGTTGTTTGTTCCTCACTGCTCCTTTTTCTGTCTTAATGAATACATTTGACATAGAGCCAGCTACATACCTGATCACAGCTGAACAATACCAGGTGTAACTTCAGCCCTTATCAAACATTTCTAGGGGGGATTCAGAGTTTAAATTAAGCTCCTCACTCAAAAGTTCCACATGTACGTGGTTAAAACAATGCTTCATTTGTTTGGTAGACATGCATGCCGAATTGAAAGGGCCATGCTGAAAATTTGCACTCTGATTACTAAACCAATTCATCTCTCTGCCCTGTTGCATGTAGCTCTGCACTAGTAAACGCTAGTGAGTGCTTGTGGCTTGAGTGAAATAGGAATAGACAGCAATCGGTCTGCGCATGTATCGTCAGATGTAGCGCATGCAAAAGATCGGTCTGCGCATGTATCGTCAGATGTAGCGCATGCAAAAGAATCTGGCCCGTAATGGGATATTTGTTTAATCTCAAAATATTGGCGAAAATGCAGAGCTCTAGCAAAAATTTTAAAAAGACATTTATCTTTGAAACCTTATATTCCAAATTAAATATTTCATATCCCACTTATACCCGTTAAGACCCTCAAGCACCCCCATCACTAGAAGCGGCCATTTTACCTCCCCTTCCATTGGATACCAGTCATCCATGGATGGGGCTCATTTTTATAATTTTCAAGAATAATGTAATGTAAAATAATAGATTTGGACTGAACTAAATATTTAGTTTGTAAGTAGCAACTGAGTATAAATAAGTATTTAGTTTTTCACTTAAAATTTAAGATATGAATGAACAGGTATTAAGTAAGATATTAAATCTTTGTTTTAGCAGAAAGTTAAAAAAAGGAGATGAATAAATGTTTAACTTTAGCTAAATATTTAACTTTTAACACAGATTTGTAAACAAATTAAATCTTAAATGTTGCTTTTTGAAAAACAAAGGTTGAAGAATATATACATCAAAAATATGTATCTTTAGAACAAAGTTAAGATTTAAATTAAATGTGTATTTTATTTACTACATCTTCAATTATGAAACAGGGATATCAGATGTATTTTAATTGAGTATTTTTATGATATATTTATTTTCAAGTATTAAATTTACGTTATATATTTAGGCAGAAAATGTATATTTTTGTCATTCAAATTGGAAATATGGAAATAATATAAATAATGTAATCTGGAAATATAATATAAAGAAATATTTAGAGTAAAGGATTAGTAAAATGGCATATACAGTATAGGCTGAATCTAAGGGGAAAAAAAACCTATGAAAAATGTGTCCAACTTTAAAGTATTCAGTGCACAATTTGTAGGCACTATAAATTGTGCGTATTTTTCTGTAGGCTATTGCAGTTCATAATTTAAGAGCGTGGGCATGGATGTAAGGGTAGACACATTCTCAGGGGCATGATAAACACTTCTCCTGAGGTGTGTTCATTATGACAGAGCTGGACTTAGAAATTCTCTATGTGGACAGGATTCTAGGCTTCTAACAAGCCTGCTACCAATTGAGGAGCCATTAGGTTGCCTTCTTAAATAATATAGTGTGCAACACTATACATAACAGTGGCCTTGTGCACTGTGTACACTATTCGCTCCAGTTTACTATCATGACAACACTGTCCCTGCCACTCAACTCATGCACACATTCTGCTTTCTACTGAGAATGCTTTTTCACCCAGAGTAAGCAAAGTGAGCGGCGCTCATGTGCTTTGTTTCAATTTCTTCAGATTGATTGGCCCGGCACTTCACAGAAGCAGAATTTAGCAGGATAAAACAATGAACTACCCTGGCTTGCCAGTTCCATGACAGCCTGTGAGGCGGGATGACAGCTATTAGCTGCTCATAATGAAAGCTCGCCCCAACAGCGCATTGACGGTCTTCTATGTTTCGAAACGGAGATAATAAAGAACTGTCAATTGATTTTGAAGTCTTGCAATCATTGCCTTCCACATTAGCTTCCTTATATGGTTAGTTGTTACGATGATTGACAAATAAATATATTGAGGCACTCAGCAGCTGCTCTTACCCAAAGCAACTTGAGCAAGTGCATACCTGCCAGTTTTGTTGTTAAGTGAACAGGGTTACATCCAATAAGAATCAAGCAAGACAATGTGCAATAATCTCAATTTGATACCATTTGAAAAGTGGCAAAATAGCGGTCATAAAGTGGCGATCCATTTGTGTGAAAGCTCTTCTGGAATAATGTGCAACCGAGCAAAATCTCTTAGTGTTATACAATTGGTGAGCTTACTAGCTTTAAACAGTGGTAGAAGAGGCATATTCCTTTATGGTAATGGCTAAGTTTTGGGTGCACTGCACCTCTAAGGCCTCATAAACCACCTTTAAGGGCTGCAAGCCATACTTAGAAACACAATCATCAGCTCTTCATACATACGGCCATTGACTCTGTGACCCTTCAAAGATTGTGTGCCAGTAAAGATGATTGTAAACAGCCCACAATCTACTGCTGTGATGAAGTGACATTGATTCAACTTTGCCTCATGGCCAGCTTCTAGGGTATGAATGCCTCTTGTGTAAATAGCCATATAAATTAAGATACATTGCAGTGAATGGGTAGATGCCTTTGTCTAGAGGGAATATACAGCAGTGATGATCACCTTCATAGTTCATTATCTCTGGCCATTTTCTGTCACTTACTAATGGTTGTTGTAGAATATTTAAGATTCCTCCTAGATTTAAAATCAAGATGTTGCTATTTGGTTAACCCATTTAGGCCTGAGACCTATTCAAAAAACGCCTATGAAAACCTATGGGCGATCTTATAAAGAACCCCTAAAACCTGAGGTTTTCTGGAAAACAGCGCCCAGGTGTCAACGTCTAGTAAAAAGCTGATATCTCAGCCTCTGTAGCAGATAGAAACAAAATTCAAAAAGTATTTGAGGGCTTACACTTGAGACTGTTTTTTATTTGGGCAAATCTTCATCGCAATATTTAAAACACTGAACAAACTATAACAAACTATCCCTTTTAGTACTAGCTAGATCTCAATCATTTTCCTTTATTGATGTCTTTTCCAATTATCGTAATTGGCAACTGAAGACATGGTTTCTCTCCACCTGCGATCTAACAGCAATTAAATCGAGAGTGTGCACAAAACAGCTGTTTAAAACAATTATAAATCCTGACCTGTTCTCAGTCGTCTTCATGATTAACAAAAGGTTCATTCCGAGAGCGCTCCACATTTAACAGCTGCTGCTTGTTCTCCACAATAAGGTAAGATGACAGTCATTCCTCTGGACGTGTATTTGCTGTATTTAAATCTACGGGATTCAAAATCGCAAAGCCCACCGGTTGACTCTCACGCAAATGGCTTGAGCCGCACGCTTGTTATAACCTAAGCTATTTAACTGCCGAGTGCCACTGTTTTTTTTTTTTTTTTTTAAAAATCAACCCATGAAATACCGCAAGTTAAAGTCCGCATTTCATTGGAACATGGACCAGTTCAATTAATTAATAAATTATTTTTCTACACTGAATTGAGCCTATGATTTAATCACTGTTAGATCGCACACGGTGAGAAACCGTGTCTTCAGTTGCCAATTAGGATAATTGGAAGACGTGAGAGGAAAATGACTGAGATCTAGCCAGGACTAAAAGGGACGTGTCTTTACCCCCCCCTGTAGCTCCGCTACTGGGTGGCTGGCATGATAAAGTGTCCGTTCCAATAAAATAAAAATAAACATAAAAATATAAAAAATAAAGTGTCTTGAAGTGTTACTATGGCATCTGCCCTGGTATAAAGTGCCAGTAAAAGAACAGCCCGGAAATCGTCGGAAAAGTAGTGAAAACAAGAAAATGACGTATCCGCTTTCCGGCCTGAAGGGTAGAAATCCGTAACAGCGTCCCCGGTTTTAAAGGTTAAAATGCGCACATGCTGTCCCGATTTAAATGGGTTAAAATTAAACATTGAAATATATGCATAAAAATATGTTTTTAACCACTGGAGGTCCTGCTTAGCATTGAAATGAAAAACTTTTTACCTCCTTGGCGATTCTTGCCCACGGGATGTTGTCATCCCCTCTGGTCACTGCTCTAACTGGTGAACCACTGTCGGGACAGCCCTCAAATTTAAACATTTATGCATTTCGGGTGTCTCCAGAAGCCTATTTCATTTCAAGCTTATAGTTCTACTTATGTTCTAAATTTTTTTTTTTTTTTTTTAGGTCAAAGGTCAAGCATACCCACCTGTATGGTATGCCAAGGGAATATCTAGTTTTGTTGCATATCAATGCATTAAAGAAGCAAACCAATTAAATTTGATTACAGCCTCATGATCATAGTTTACCTCAGCAATTTTTGCGGTGTCCCACATTATATGGCAGGAATATAGTTAACATTTTGCAAAATGGCTGCATTAAAATAAAAAAAAAAAAGTATTTTCTCCAGTAAGCTGTTAGAGTGGACAGTGGAGAAAGGCAAAAGTTGCAGCATTCAGTCCTTCAGAGGAGGAAATGTCAGCCAGTTATAGCCCAAACCTTAACCCTGTTCTTTTGAAGTGGTGACAGGAGAAGTATTAACTTGGCTTGATTAAACTCTATAAACCCCTCCCAATCTCACACTGAGCCTTTACACTAAAAAACAAAAAAAATGTTGGGTTGAGACGATCTCAGGAACCTTTTTCATCCTGTGTGTGAGGGGGCACTTTTAACTCCAGGGTCTAAGATTGACTTTCAACCGAAAAAAGAGAAAAATCTCAAATGAATTAACTTTCCACATGAATCCACTAATATCAAATATACACAAAAAACTTGCATCCACTATGTAGTATTATGAATCCACACAGTATTATTATCAAACAAACAAAAATTAGACCAATTTACCTCAATGCTGTCTTTGTGAATAAATCTCTCAAATTCAATTCAGCAAATGAAATAACCAAATAGGTAAGAGCATAACATTACAGGGTCTTAGCAAACGCTTTTATCCAGAGCGACGTACAAAAAATGCTAAAGATTGACAGAAAAGTGCAGAGCTCCTTGGAGAAAAGTACAAATGCTAACAGTAAAAGTAACAGAGAACACATCAGATGTTACTAGTCCAGACTGATAGGCAAACACCAAATATACTGACAACAAAATCAAGTTAGAGCAACAAAATCAAAATCAAAGCAATTAAGCAAATTGTTAGAGTTATTTAGGGCAGTGTAGTAGGGGAAAGGTGGAACCTGAAGAGGTGTGGAGGAGGTCATAGCCATTCCATCAATGCGTCCACATGAAACTAGGCACCATACGTGGGTCTGGAGACTAAATACTCATCCTACCTGTGGGAGGTAACTAACCCCAAACATCTCCTTTGAGTGATTCAACAATTCTCAAACTGCATGATTTTAGATGTAGAAATTAAATGAAATAAGAAAAAAAAAAAAACATGTTTGACGAGATTCACTTTTTAAACCCTGGGTTCATCAGTGAAAACTTGGGATATCAATAACGATTATCCCATGAGCAGACAGCAGCCTGTTAAACCTGGAAGAAAAGACCTGAGAGACCTGCATCAGGCATATTGAGGAAAAAGTGGTAAAATGAAGAATGCACACACAATGTGTATGTTCCATATGGACCGACTGTTTCCTCAAATATAGACATTACTAGTCCACACACAGAGCTGTGCACACCACAACGACATGCTGAATTCCGGAGATACACACACGCCACAATTCTGCACAAACCTGCCAAAAATGCTCTCCAACATGTTCAAACATAAACAGCTTAAAATTGGGGAGAAAAAACATGGAAAAGTCAGTTTCAGTCAGTCCTTGGTAATGCCAATGTTGACTGCCCACATGCAGTTTTACATTAATTTGCCATCCAATTGCAAAGAGAAACAAGAGCAACGCAGAGCGTGGCATATGCCCCCGCCTGTATGTTGACCAAGGGCATATTGAGATGGCTGCTGTGGTGCCATATTAGATATCGCACGACGCTGGTTTTCGAAAGGAACTTTCCTCTAGCCACTCCCAATACGCCATTAAGAAATGGCATCAATCCGAGGAGGGATTCTATAGTTATCCCACGGAAACGAAAAGTTAACGGACGACGGACGGACGGACATGGTGTCAACATAATGCCCCCTTTCCTCTTTGGAGGGCGGGGGCATAATGATGTCAGACAGAAGTACAGACAAAGGGACAAAGTTCTTTCTCATTTTACAGTTGAATATATTTTTTACGGGATATGACACATTTGCTGGTGTGAGATTGATTTTTTCCCAGTGACCAATATCAATTACAAAATGGAGGAGAAAACAGAAAAATAGCAATACAATGATTTTCATACGCATGATAAAATCTAAAATAAAAAAATAATAATTTGACATTTACTGATGCTTTTTCATATGAGAGTACACAATCTTGGTTTTGTGAGATGTCATAAATCATTAACAGTCTTGGTCAGAGTCCATCCCTTCAGCCCATATATAAGATGCATTTCTCACTCACTGAGGTGTTGTTGCTCATACAAGGTCTCACAATCCCTGTTTTTCTTATTTGAAGTATATGCATTTCTGGTAAAACTGCACCTGACCCAGGAGTGAGAAAAGTAAACCTGCATGTGCTGCTAACCAGGAGTGGACAAAAAATCACTTACCTTTTTCTATATTTGACACTTTTGCATGTGAAACTAATGCAATAATTTTGAGTGGCTGGAACAAGTTGCGTATATGACCAGAGCGTAACTTCGGGGTTCAACCTGAGATACACCCAATCACACAATATAACAGAGGCTCCCTGTACAGTTCTTTAATGACAAGCCAGAGACGAGGTCCAGAGTTAATACAATCAATTTATTAAATTACTTCTGAAACTGGAAAGCAATAATAGAGTTAAGACAACCTCATATCCTTATAAAAATGTTTATTTTAAGCATCACATTAACCAAATATGAATTATATATATATATATATATATATATATATATATATGTATATATATATATATATATATATAAAAGATTAGCATATGCTTAGGAATAGTGGGTGATGATGCTGACTGGAAGGGGAATACTCACCTCAAGGGCTCCTGATGTGCAGTTACCACCCGTTGCTCTCTCACAGCAAACTTTACTGCAAACAAGGTGACACTATTTGTGATTCAGGTGTCATTAACACAAATACTCCTGCGCGTGAGGGCCTACCCCTATATACTAACCCCACCACCAATCAGCACCGGGCCCACTCTACACAAAATGCAATAATATGAGCCGAATGGATAACTTAACAATCTACCTATACCAGTTGCTTCAATAACAAAAAAGAAAAAGAAACAAAGGGTTTCAAATGCGCCTCTCTGAAGCCACACCAGCTAAACTTGAGCCCATACCAGGCAGCAGCAGGTACACACGCCCGGCAGGACGTCCGGCCCAACAAGTAACCCACCTCGATACAAAGCAGGACGCTAGCAAATGCCCCCAAAAGTAGGCGGATTCAGAACCTGCAAAAGAAAAGGCTCACACAACCAAACGAACAAAACGAAATAAAAGCGACACCGAGGCAGAACAGCAGTGACTGTTGCAGCTACAAAGTGAGGGAAGAATCACTGTTAATAGGATAATTTACCTGTGAGGTTTTACGAAATGAGCCAAGAGCGAGAACCAGATAAATGTAAAATGGAGGCTTTGTTTCTGAAGGGGGAAACCCCCCAACAGAGCTGGCAACAGTACAATGTCCACAATCCTCAAACAGAATCCAAAGGGCAAAGTCCAAAACTGTAACCAGGGCACCAATAACAAAACTCAAGGTCAGGCAAAAATGGTTCGGTACACAGGCGTGGGTTTGGTGGAGAGACAAACTCATAAGCCGTAAACAGTCCGAATCCAAATACCAGGGCAGCAAAAGACAATAGACGTGGTCGGGCAAAAATAGGTCAAAACTCACAGATGCAACAATATCCAAAGAGGGCAAACCAAAAACAAGAGTCGGGCAATCCAGTCAGAAAGAAAATATCACGATGAGCAAGGCGAGGAACGTAGCACAAGACAAAGGAGTAAAGACGATCTGACAAGGAACTAAAAGTGCAGACACCTTATATACACATCCGGGGTGAACACATGACTAGGGTAAACAGGTGTAATCAATGACATGGGAGTGACACATGAGGAAAACTAATTACATGAATTTGGCGAATGCCGAAACGCAGACAGGGATAACGAGACATTCCTATGAACGAATAACAGCTCCGGTTAAGGAGTACTAAAGTGTATAGTCTAAAGAAAAGAGAAAGCCTGAGATATAAATGGAAACTGCAGTAGAGATAATTAGTGATAGGCAAGGAGGGCGGAGATACAGATTGGGCGAATGCTGAGAGATCGTTAGTCTATTAGTATGTGCAGCTATACAATCCCGAGTGCAAGTTAGTCAGTTAGTATGAATATACAATGTTAATCGGGGTTAGTAATTATCGAAAACAATAAACTGTTAGTAGGGTTAGTAGATAGCATAAAGAGAGAGGAAGGAAGAAAACGAGATATGAAGAAAGATTGAAATCCCAGAAACCAGGAAATCACCCGAATGAGTGGCACGTCAGACAAGGGACCGTGGGCAAAGACCTACACCAGACAAGACAGGGGAAAACGAAGTGCAGGACAAGAACCAAAAACAAGACTATGAAACATGGCAAGGCTATGAAACATGGCAAAGACGTAAATAATAACAAAACAAGAAAAATAATAAAACATGAAATCAAACAACCAAAACACAATACATAATCCTAGGGATGGTCAGAGGCAGGCAGTGGTCACTAAAACACAAAAGGCATACATGGCAAGCCAGGCACAGAACTTAAACATGGAGCTAGACAAAAGACATGGCTGAAATGCAGAATCACAACAGAACCCCCCCCCCCAACGAACGCCTCCTGGCGTTCAATTCGAAGAACGTGATGCAGCATGATAGTCTCTTATTAAAGTCTTATCCAGAATGTATCGGGCAGGAACCCAACTGCGGTGTTCCGGTCCGTAACCCTCCCAGTCGACGAGGTACTGTAGACCTCTGCCTCGTCGACGAGAGTCCAGGAGGGCACGGACCGTGTAGACTTCGCCTCCGTCGATGATCCGGGCGGGTGGAGGGGGATCAGGTCCAGAGGACAGGTGGTGGGTTACAGCAGGTTTTAACTGGGACACATGGAAAGTGGGGTGTATGCGTCGCATGGACAGGGGGAGACGGAGGCGAACGGCAGTGGGACTTAGGACCCTTTCAATGGTGAAAGGGCCCAGGTATTTGGGGAAAAGCTTACCCCCGTTACCTCTGAGGGGGATGTCCCTTGAAGACAACCAGACCCGCTGCCCAGGTCGGTACATGGGCGCCGCGGTGCGTCTCTTGTCGGCCTGTTCTTTCATCCGAGCGACCGACCTGAGCAGGGCCTGGCGGGTGGCAGTCCAGGTGCGTCTGCACCTGCGGACGAATTCGCGGACTGAGGGGACAGCTACCTCCTCCTCCTGGGACGGGAACAAAGGGGGCTGGTAGCCCAGGCAGGCTTTGAAGGGGGAGACGCCGGAGGCAGCAGAGGTGTGGCTGTTCAACGCGTATTCCACCCACGGCAACTGATAGCTCCAGGAGGAGGGGTTCCTAATACAAAGACATCGTAACACACCTTCCACACACTGGTTAGCTCGCTCGGTCTGGCCATTAGTCTGGGGGTGGAAACCTGATGACAAACTGACTGAAGTGCCTAAAGCTTTAAAGAATGTTCTCCAAAAAAGTGCAGTGAACTGGGGGCCGCGATCAGAAGTGATATCAGTGGGTATGCCGTGGAGTCTAATGACATGTTGGATTACTAGGTTGGCAGTGTCTTGAGCAGAAGGGAGTTTAGTGAGGGGAACTAAGTGAACTGCTTTGGAGAATCTATCAACAATTGTGAGAATGGTGGTGTGGTGATTGGATGAGGGAAGGCCTGTGATAAAATCAAGAGCAATATGGGACCAGGGGCGGTGTGGTGTAGGAAGGGGCTGCAATAAACCTTGAGGTGGTTGGTGAGAGGTCTTAGCCTGGGCACAGACCGAGCAAGCAGCAACGAAGCCCTGGACATCTTGAGTGAGTTCTGGCCACCAAAACCTCTGAAGAATAAAGTTCTTAGTGCGGCGGATACCAGGGTGACAGGACAGTCTGGATGCGTGTCCCCATTCCAGGACTTTGGAGCGTAGGGTTGCTGGCACGTATAAACAATTGGTGGGACACGCACTGGGAGTAGCAGCATTGTTTTGGGCATTTCTGACTTCTCTCTCAATATCAAGACATAATGCGTTAATGAACGCTTCTTTAGGGAGGATGGTATCCTTGTTAATTTCCTCTTCCTGGATTTCAAAACAACGGGAGAGGGCATCTGGCTTGACATTCTTACTTCCAGGTCGATAGGCAATATGAAAGTTGAAACGTGAAAAGAAAAGTGCCCACCTGGCTTGTCGCGGATTGAGTCTTTTGGCCGTTTGTAGATATTCCAGGTTCTTATGGTCTGTCCAGACGATGAAGGGTACCTTGGAGCCCTCCAGCCATTGTCTCCACTCCTCTAAGGCCAACTTTACCGCCAACAGCTCCCGATTCCCAATGTCGTAGTTTCTTTCTGCAGAGCTGAGGCGGCGAGAAAAGAAGGCACAAGGATGGACCTTACCATCTTCTGTGGACCTCTGTGACAGGATGGCTCCAGCTCCGATATTGGAGGCGTCCACTTCAACAATAAACTGGAGTTCTGGATTGGGAATGGTTAGGATAGGTGCAGAGGTGAAACGAGCTTTTAAGTCATTGAAGGCCTCTTCGGCCTTTTCGGACCACAGAAACTTGGATTTGGAAGAGGTGAGAGCAGTAAGAGGAGCGGCAACAGAACTATAATTCCGGATGAACCGGCGGTAAAAGTTAGCGAAGCCCAAAAATCGCTGGAGAGACTTACGGTCCTCTGGTCTGGGCCAATTAGTGACAGCTTCCACCTTTAGGGGGTCCATCCGGATGGTGTCTGGGGAGATGATGTAACCCAAAAACGTAGTGGTTTCCACATTAAATTCACATTTTTCAGCTTTAACAAAGAGGCGGTTCTCCAGGAGGCGACGGAGCACTTGGCGAACATGTTTGACATGGGCCTCCTGGGACTCTGAAAAAATCAGGATATCATCAAGATACACAAACACAAACTTATTTATCATGTCTCTTAAAACATCGTTGACAAGGTTTTGAAACACTGCTGGAGCGTTAGTAAGCCCGAAAGGAAGAACTAAATACTCCCAGTGTCCCGTGGGAGTGTTAAAGGCAGTCTTCCATTCATCCCCCTCTCTGATGCGTACCAGGTGATAGGCATTACGGAGGTCGAGCTTAGTAAAAATCTTAGCTCCTTGCAGGAGATCGAAAGCAGTGTTCATTAGAGGAAGTGGATAGCGATTCTTGACAGTGATTTCGTTAAGTCCACGGTAATCTATACAGGGTCTTAATGATCCGTCCTTCTTAGACACGAAGAAGAATCCAGCACCAGCAGGTGATGATGACGGGCGTATAATGCCAGCAGCAAGAGACTCTGAGAGATACTTCTCCATAGCTTGGGTTTCTGGTCTGGAGAGTGAATAGAGTCGGCCTCTAGGGGGCATAGTACCTGGCTTCAGGTCTATGGTGCAGTCATAGGGTCGGTGAGGTGGTAAGCTAGTGGCCCGAGACTTAGAGAACACTTCCTTGAGATCATGAAACTCTAGGGGGACCTTCTCCAGATCTGGTATCTCTTCTCGAGATGAGCAGGGCTGAGGTTCAAGAGCGTTGTGGAGGCACGTCAGGGAACAGTTAGGGCTCCAACCCTTAACCTCGTTCTTACCCCAGTCGATGTCGGGGAGGTGCTTGACCACCCATGGATGGCCCAGAACAATGGGTGCATTAGGAGAGTGTAACAGGAAGAGCTGAATGGTTTCATGGTGGTTTCCTGATGCTTTGAGCTTGATGGGACTGGTAACGTGCGTAATTTGGGCTATCCTCTGGCCACTGAGTGAATTAGCCACTCGGTCTGGAAAGATCCTTTCCGTAGGGATGCCCCAATCCTGGGCCAGCTCCACATCAATAAGATTCTCCTCAGCTCCTGTATCAATGAGAGCCAGGGTGGACTTGCTCTCTCCTCCCCATTCCACGGTCACTGGGAGACAGGTTCGGCTCTTAGTCTCCCGCACAGGTGTCACCCCAATTACTGTTTCTTTCTGGGCCCCAGGAGGACGACTTCTCTTCCTTTTGTTGGGACACTGAGCGATGAGGTGTCCCCCCTTGCCACAGTAGAAACAGGCCCCTTCACGGCGGCGGCGCTCCTTCTCCTCCACTGGGACATGAGTACGGTCTAGTTGCATGGGTTCTGGCTCAGGGGAACTGCCGCCAGTAGGGGGTGATAGAGGCGGAGTACTCTGGGGAGCTGGATATGGTCGTCTGCGGGAAGCGAGGCGTCGACGATCCTCCAATCGCGAATCCACGCGAATAGCCAGGTCGACAAGGTCGTCCAAGTTCTCCGGTAATTCCCGCGACACTAGCTCATCTTTAAGTGCTTCCGATAATCCATCAAAGAAGGCATCATACAGAGCTCTCTGTCCCCATCTGCTGTTGGTGGCCAACGTCTGAAAATCAATGGCGTAGTCGGCTACGGGACGTCCACCTTGTCGCATGCGTAGGATCTCTCGTCCTGCCTCGTGACCCAACTTGGTGCGATCAAAGATCCGCCTCATCTCTTCACCCAGTAGACGAAAAGTCTGTACACATGGGAGATCAGCTTCCCAAGCCGCTGTAGCCCACTGCTTAGCTCTTCCCGTCAGTTGCGTGATGATAAAAGCAACTCGCGCTCTTTCGGTGGGGAAGGACGAAGGCTGCAGGCTGAAGATGAGCTCACACTGGGTGAGAAACGCCCGACATGCTCCCGGGTTCCCGTCGTACCTCTCCGGCGGTGGTAGACGTGGCTCGCAGCTGGGTAGGGGCGGGGCGGAAGCGGGAGCAGGAGGAGTATAGACGGTAGGCTGGGGTGACTGTAGTTGCTGCGCCTCCTGTACTGAGCGAGTAAGATCCGCCATCTGGAGACTCATGGTTTGCATGTGCTGCATCAAAGCACGGAGCTGACGTTCCTGAAACTCCAACTGAGTGCCCTGCTGGTGCACTGCCTCCTGCAGAGACTGGTCTGACGCTGGCTCCGTCATGGTCAGATCGTAATGTGAGGTTTTACGAAATGAGCCAAGAGCGAGAACCAGATAAATGTAAAATGGAGGCTTTGTTTCTGAAGGGGGAAACCCCCCAACAGAGCTGGCAACAGTACAATGTCCACAATCCTCAAACAGAATCCAAAGGGCAAAGTCCAAAACTGTAACCAGGGCACCAATAACAAAACTCAAGGTCAGGCAAAAATGGTTCGGTACACAGGCGTGGGTTTGGTGGAGAGACAAACTCATAAGCCGTAAACAGTCCGAATGCAAATACCAGGGCAGCAAAAGACAATAGACGTGGTCGGGCAAAAATAGGTCAAAACTCACAGATGCAACAATATCCAAAGAGGGCAAACCAAAAACAAGAGTCGGGCAATCCAGTCAGAAAGAAAATATCACGATGAGCAAGGCGAGGAACGTAGCACAAGACAAAGGAGTAAAGACGATCTGACAAGGAACTAAAAGTGCAGACACCTTATATACACATCCGGGGTGAACACATGACTAGGGTAAACAGGTGTAATCAATGACATGGGAGTGACACATGAGGAAAACTAATTACATGAATTTGGCGAATGCCGAAACGCAGACAGGGATAACGAGACATTCCTATGAACGAATAACAGCTCCGGTTAAGGAGTACTAAAGTGTATAGTCTAAAGAAAAGAGAAAGCCTGAGATATAAATGGAAACTGCAGTAGAGATAATTAGTGATAGGCAAGGAGGGCGGAGATACAGATTGGGCGAATGCTGAGAGATCGTTAGTCTATTAGTATGTGCAGCTATACAATCCCGAGTGCAAGTTAGTCAGTTAGTATGAATATACAATGTTAATCGGGGTTAGTAATTATCGAAAACAATAAACTGTTAGTAGGGTTAGTAGATAGCATAAAGAGAGAGGAAGGAAGAAAACGAGATATGAAGAAAGATTGAAATCCCAGAAACCAGGAAATCACCCGAATGAGTGGCACGTCAGACAAGGGACCGTGGGCAAAGACCTACACCAGACAAGACAGGGGAAAACGAAGTGCAGGACAAGAACCAAAAACAAGACTATGAAACATGGCAAGGCTATGAAACATGGCAAAGACGTAAATAATAACAAAACAAGAAAAATAATAAAACATGAAATCAAACAACCAAAACACAATACATAATCCTAGGGATGGTCAGAGGCAGGCAGTGGTCACTAAAACACAAAAGGCATACATGGCAAGCCAGGCACAGAACTTAAACATGGAGCTAGACAAAAGACATGGCTGAAATGCAGAATCACAACATTACCATTAAAATCCATTAGGAATGTACATATACTGTAGCGAACCATTGCATTACCGAACAATCCGAGGGATTCTAAACTACGCAAGTTGTCACTTCCGTGTTTCAAAGGATACTTCGTTGAACAGGAGCATCTAAAAGAATGAATTAAAATTAAAGGAAAATAACATTACTGACGATGCATTCCATATAATTAACACAATCAAAAAAAAAAATGTCAGCTGCCTACCGAGGTCAGTAGACACCACCAAGCATTCTACTAGTCTACCGTGTCCCTAACCAAAACAACATCTTAAGGGGGAACTACACGTTTCATGACATGAGACGAGGGACAGGAAGCAGGAAATCGATCACAGAGAAACATCCTACCGGAGCCACTCACCCACCCCCCTCGCCCCCCGCCACACCACTGAAGACAGCTGCAAGCCTAACTCTCATGGTCACACATACAAAGACTTTCCCTGATTGTTTTTCCCCGCAAACTGGAAGTCCTTGTATGTTTCAGTCTTGTATCTTTCATTCAATCTCTTTTCATTATTATAGCCTCATTTCATTGCCCTCTCTCCTTTCACTCCCTATTCTTGCAAAATAATTTTCCATGTCATTGATTGCCGTCTTGTGAATTTAAGTTCCTGTCGTTTGTTTTGCCTTTACAGGATTGTTGTCTTGTGTTCTCCATCTTCAGTGTATTACCTACCAAAAACATAGAATCTATTTATTAGGGAAATTCCTCCCAGAGTCTGCAATCCTGAGTGGCTTCCTCCAGTTCTGTCATCACTCCTGTTTGAAGGTGTGCACCTGCCCAGTGTGCCTTGCTCCATTCAGCCTGCCATCCTGGTTACTGACCTCGGACCAGTCCCTCTGACTTTGCTAAGCCTGAATTTATATGTTCATGATTACTTCTGCCTGACCACGGACCACCCCTTAAGTACTTATTCTGCTTTGATTATAAAAGCCAATTTTGGCGTAGGCCCATTCAGTGATCTGCGCTCGCTTCCCCTCTGAAGTCTGTAGGAAGGAAGGGCCAAAAGGAAGGAAATCCTTTAAGATCCAAAACAATGCAGCAACTCGGCAAGAAACTGGTATTTAAATGCTCATGTTGTCTGTACTTAAATGGCTTTCAGATGGATAGTCTTTGATATTTTTTCTACTCAGAAATACTGCCATGTCATTTTGCTAAGCAGGGATTCAGCCTGCAGAATAAAGTATATTATTGTTGTTGTCCGCTCTACCACCCAGTCCTGACTGATGATAAAATTTAAATGATTAAAATATGTTAGTACTATTACAACAACTACTGTTACTACTAATACTAGTAATAATAAAGATAATAATAACATATCCGTCCTCCATCCACGTGTCCTGGCAGAGCTTTTAACAGGGTTTTTTTTTTTTTTTTACTTTCATTTCCTTCTCAGGTTGTCCTCCCAAAGTGCCCATTCATTCCCAGTTATGGAAAAAAAATTCACATAGGGCTGAAACCACTCATCTCTCGTCTGCTCTCTGTGACATTGGGCTTTGACAATCTGAAACATATTGACTTGATACTGTAATATCAAAGAAGTATTTGAATGCTGATATGAAATGCAAAAGCTCAATTTGACTCCCATGTAAATCCCTGACTCTGAAACACGCGGAGAAGAAATCCATTTAAGTGCAATGCTGTAATTAAAATAACAATGACCAGGCAGGGCAATTACAGAAGAAAAATAAGATTGTTTTGTATATGGGACCCGTACTCTTTAACTTCTCTCTTGAATGCGTTATACATAAACTTTCCCCAAAGTCACCAAGAAATTTGCAGATTCTGAAAGTCATACGGCATTTTATCACCCCGAGTCAGGGTGAAGGACACTGGAGCATAAAAGCGGCAACATCTAAGTTAATTAACACACAATTCCTTTCTGACAGTTACTCACAGAAGTCGAATCCCTTCTCGCCATAACCGGGAATCATTCGTTTCGCGGTTGTGGCAAGAAGGGATTCAACTTCTGTCAAGTGTTATGTCACTTTCTCAGTATCCTTGCTATAGCAGAGCAGGAAACATTAAAAAACAGCAGAAAATAAAGATAATCGAAAGCACTGTGATGAGTTTGCGTGATTTAGCTGCCATTTATACACTCTTGTTATTTAGTTGTACAATGATGAATATTTATTTGCCACATGCGCGGTGGCGTGCCCTCAGGTGTTCTGAGGGCCTTCAGTAACCGCACCTTTCACCACTCGATTGCGGTAAAGCTGTTCTCGTTTAAGCTTGCATGATTAACAATCAAACTATTTATTGACTGAACAACCAAGACCAATACATGACCTATAAAAAGAAATGATAATGAAAAAGTGAATGCCTACTGCCTATATTTATATAATTGATATGGCATTGGAAGCATGGCAGCATAAATGCAAAAAAGCAAAAACTTTCACTGACCTTGCAGCATTATTTTCGCTATCCTTACAACTGTCGCTCGGCTCTGCATTATGCCTAACAACTCCCTTTAGCCATGACTACATTCAGAAAATAGAATGGATTCTCGTGGCATATTGCTTAATGAGCCTGCAAACCATACAAATCTGAGCCGTTTCATGAGCCACATGAACACAAAATTTATAAAGACATTGATATTTTAAAGTGCGGAAGAAAATGCCAAATAATTTTGTGGTGAAATGTATTTCAGTGCTATCAAAAATAAATTTGACTGTCATCGAAGCAATTAGTCAGAGCAACTGTTGCTAATTGGGAAAACTAAACTGTGAGAGGTTTAGGTTATTATGTATTGAAAGGTGAGGTTTCTGAAGGCCTTTGTTACCGCCGACAAACCGGCTCTGCTCTGACACACCCAGGACTTCACCGGTTTTTCCCAAGAAGTGAATGAGGGCTTATCGGGTCTTGGTGACAAAGACAATCATTTATGTAATAAGTCATTTAATAAATTAAGATTTGCACAATTTATCATTTTTGAAAATCTTTTTTGTTAAAATTTAATTATGTTACCTTTCACAGCACTTCAGGCAAAAAAAAAATGTCAAATAGATCAAATGGTCTGAATAGTTTTTTCATCTGAACTCTTAGCTCACACTCACACGCCCGCACGCAGGCTCGCACAAACACACTTCAATTCTATCATACTGCACCGGTCTACCGGTACAGGTTGCATGACAGTATACGAACAGTAAGTCAGTCTGGAAGAGAGATTGCTTAGCTATGTATGGCCATGGGTCTAAAAATATAATTGTAAATCACAGTTAATTTAATACTGTATGTATCATTTACTGACTGACAGACTGTAGATATCCTGTCCTATTTTATTAATTGTAATATCCTTCCCTCAAGAGTTAATTCTGAACCAGTTTGTCAATTAACATAATGCACTTTTCAACAGTTAATTGTAGCTGTACATAATTAGCTTGATTTGCAGCTGGAATTGTTCATTAAATGTGCAGCGACCAAAAATTGAACACGTCGACAAATATCAAGATAGGTGTCAGAATTCACTGTCCTGCGGTTTTCAGCACAAGCGTCATCACAGAAGACAAGCAGGTCTCCTGAGGACTTTGGCAGCTACACATCCTCGGGCTACTAATGAAAAATATTAGCACATTTTGAATTTGATGGCAGCAACACATCTCAAAAAAGTTGGGACAGGGCCATGTTTCCCAGTGTGTAGTATCCCTTCTTCTTTTAACAACAGCCTGTAAACATCTGGGAAATGAGGAGACCAATTGAAGCACCTATTACTAAAACCCCATAAGTCACACTTAACTTGACTTGTGGGGTTTTAGTAACCAGTGCTTCAATTGCTGAAGTTTTGGGAGAGAAATATTGACCCACTGTAGTCAGATGTAGGATTCTAGCTGTTCAGCAGTCCTTAACAGTTCAACAGTCCTGGGTCTTCCTTGCCGGATTTTTTTGTTTTATGATGTGCGACATGTTTTCTGTCGGTGAAAGGTCTGGACTGGCAGGCAGGTCGGTTCAGCACCCAGACTCTTCTACTGCAAATCCATGCTGTTGCAATGGATGCAGTACAGAATATGGGTAAGCAGTGTCCTTCTGAAATATGCAAGGCTTCCCATGAAAAAGACATTGTCTGGATGGGAGCATGTGTTGTTGTAAAACCTCTGCATACTTTTCAGCATTGATTTGCCTTTCCAGATGTGTCAGCTGCCCACGCCACTGGCACTAATGCAACCCTTTACCATCAGAGGTGCAAGCTTTTGAACTGAGCGCTGATAACAAGATGTATGGCCCCTCTCCTCTTTAGACCGCACAACATGGCACCCGTGGTTTCCAAAAAGAATGTCAAATTTTTATTCATCTAACCACAGGACAGTTTTCCATTTTGCCTCAGTCCATTTTAAGTGAGCTTTGGCCCAAAGAAGTCACTGGCGTTTCAGGATCATGTTCACGTATGGCGTCTTCTTTGCATGATACAGATTTAGTTTGCATTTGAACAATGCATGGTGAACTGTGTCCACAATGATTTCTGGGAGTGCTCCTGAGCCCATGCAGTGAATTCCAGTGCAGAATCATGCCTGTTTTTCATGCAGTCCCGCCTTAGGACCCGAAGATCACAAACGTCCAATATTGACCTTCGGCTTTGTCCCTTGCGCACAGAGATTTCTCCAGATTCTCAGAGTTTTTTGAGCCTTTTGTTGCTCTGTCCCAACTTTTTTGAAATGTGTTGCTGCCATCAAATTCAAAATGAGGTAATATTTTTCATGAAATGGTAAAATGTCCAACTTTCAACATCTAATATGTTGTCTATGCTCTATTGTGAATAAAATGAGGGTTCATGAGATTTGCAAATCATTGTATTCTGTTTTTATTCACGTTTTACGCAACGTCCCAACTTAATAGGAATTGGGGTTTGTAATTAGAGCTAATATCACTAATATGTCATAATAGCTCACATTTAGTGTGGAAATAAATGGGCTGTTGCAGGAATTAATCCATGGTGAACCCAAAGAGATAAGGAAACTGTGTCCCATAGCTGCTACTACAAATGCCTGGCTCTAGATAAACAAAAAAAGTGTCATTTCAAATGGAAGCATACACGAGTTACCTTTCAACTTAACTGATGGCCTGAAGATCATTCCTAGCTTCAGGGCTGGCACAAATCCATTATAAGACCCCTTTCACAGCGCTGTGGCTAAATAAAGTGGCTGTATGTGAACTTGCTCGCCATATCTACTGAGGGGAGGAAGTGGGGGTGGAGACTGGCCTGAAGTCTGTAGATAAAGATCAGGCCACCTGTCTGTGTAACAGGGGATGGGGGAGTGCAGGGTGCAGAGAATACCGCCGCTCTCCCCATGTCACACAGACAGCCCAGCAGGGTCCCAGAAGTCTTGAAAGCTTTTCACTATCACTAATGGTCAGTGGGAATGGGCCCAGAATTAACAGAGGCTTTAGTTGGCCTTTGCCAAGGGCTGTCTATTTTTGGAAAGACAGAGGAAGAAAGAAAAATTGGAGAGAAGAAAAACAGATCCTGGAGTCCTGATGTGCATCCTCTGCTCATTTAACAAATAGAAGAGGCTTTTGGGAGGGATCCATTAAGGCAGCTGATGGGCACGCATTGGGTATCAAGCCTCATCCTTTTCATCTTTTTCTTTTTCTGACAACCTCATTTCAGTTTCCAGGCTGAGTGCTGCACTGGTCTGTACTTCCATACTCAGTCCTACCAGCAGCATTTCACGCTATGCAATTCAAAGGAGTCCCCCTCAGGTGTCTATAGAAGACAGATCAAAGGAAGGAAAACAAATCAAGTGCACTAAGGCGTGTACACACCAGTGTGCCTCAACGAAGCGCCCCCAAATGGTAGCTGGGGGGAAATATGCAGTTCCCTTAACTCCCATTAATGACCTTTTACGCGAGAGAACAATTACAATTTGTTTTCACCATTCCAGGTGATTTATTTGTTTAATTAAAACCAAAAAATGTAATGGATGACCATTCTTCCAGCAGGAGTGAAGATATAAAGTAATCTAGCTTTTGCGCGCCATTCGGCTCTTATCTCTCACCGGGATGAAATCTCTTTTCTTCAATACAACTTTGCTGGTGCCGAACATGGCAGGAGCTCAGTGCACCGAACGTTATAATCGACAGCAATGCCTTTGAAATGCATGGAATTAAAATGGCCAGTAATCAGCTACTTGCTGCTGATACCCATACAATAGTTTCAGAATTTAACATTCAGATGTCAGTTAAACAATGTATATTTGTTTGGCTCGATTTGTCAACTGACGTATTTCAAGAAGGAATTTGGAAACATCAAAAATCCAAAGGTAACAAATTAAGTTTACAACGAAAAACTGAAGAAAAAAAAACGACTGCAAATCAAAATTATGAGCAGTGGTTGCATATGCACTTATTTTGTTGACATTGCGTGTAGGCCAGCGTAGTAAGATTACATGAAACCACCCAAGATATTTTTTCCAAGCAAATCCTGCAATGATTCATTTTAGGACAGACTGAATAAGCTCAAATATGCTTCAAGAAAACAGACTAATTGTAGTCTGCTGCCTTGGTCTACTGTTCTAAAAAGAGAGGCGTAAGTATCCATTAGAAATTATTTTACTCCTTGCATACTCAGCCAGAAGTTTGGCTGAAAAGAGTCTTTAGACAGCACTTAGAGGGGTCATTTTATATGGGTGTGCACCTCCCACACATTCAAGGTGATGCCGATTGCGGAATGCTGATATGTGCTAATCATCTAATTTTCCCCTCGACAGCACAAGCGAATCGCAGGGTTGTAAGAGTAAATGCAGCGGAAACCTGGTAATATGACATGCAGCTTAGTCTGACATCCTCTGAGGAAAACAAACAGGCTAAGAAAAGTTGGCTTAGGAATGTTTTAAACACCAAATACGGAGGTAAAGCACGTAGCGCGACTGACGCAAGGAAGGAATAATTGTGTTTTTCACTTCCAGTATTCATCTGTGTAACTTGAATTCGATCCAAATGCCAAGCTGGTAATAAGCCTCTCATGCCACATATAAACACTTTTATCAGCCCTGGCAGCTGCAGGGATGGGTGTTATGTAAACTGCTTTTGCACAGCTTTGTCAGAGCAGTGTTCGACAGATAGACACATCACTAGCATCTCACACAGTTTACCAGAACCGCCGGGACAGTCAAAACTGCAGTGGAGGAGTCATGGCTCACGTATTACCATGCAGTTAGGTAATTAGCCGTCCAGCGGCCTGGCTACATTGGGGAAATTGCTTATCCGTTTGCTAATGTGCGAAGTTACACCCAATGGCAAACTGAAGGATGTGTTTCATGTTTGGTGCTGCAGTATCACTCTCATTAGCTTCAACTGAAGCACTAGAGAACTTGAAACTCCCCAAAACAGTCTCCACTACAGCCTGCATTCTCTGCAAAAAGCAGCCAAATATACGCCCAAACAAAATAACATTGTTCAATTACTGATATGGCGATTCACACAGAACTACAATTACCACAGGAGCTTGGAATGGCCCGACAAATGGCAGATAATTCAGCCAGGAATTTTTGCCCAGTGCTAGAGTAATAATTACTAACCTGGCCAATTCTGAGAGGAGTAAAATCACTTGAGCAACAGGTAATAATTTCAATTACCTGCAGTCCTGAAGTAATACTACTTCTGTCAGAATTGGGCCTAATGCCCAATATTTGTATAATGCTTATTGAATTATGCCACAGATGCGTATTTAAAGAAGTAGCACAACGACAGGTAAATAGGCTCATAATTTGGTTGTTATTATTAGTTTCTCTCCCTTAAACTGCAACAAAAGGCAGGCTTCCTCATGACCATTTATTTTTACCTCAAATTAATAGTTTATAATATATCAGATAGTTAGCTTTAGTTGTCGGGTGTCTGGACTTCCAATCAGCAGCCCATGGATATAGCTCAGTCTTTTATTTGATCAATTAGAAGTAATTTGCCTCTGTATTGGAAATATACAGTATGTTTGTAATATTGACCAATAAGCACTTCAAGTCCACAGACTAGATACTGTACATACAAGACATGTAAACTGTAGATATATCAAACATTATGTGATCGTTTAAGTAATCCAGAGGTACTCTACAAATGAGTTTGCAAACCCTTGTTCAAAACTGGCTGGGGGAAACTAATCCTTTAGGTACTGCAGTTTATTCAGGTACAGTATACGCCTCTATAATAATCTTCAGATATTAGGCCTATTGCATACTGATCCCCAGGCAGTATCCAGTTTCCACAAGCTCTGTGTTGTTTTTCTATTTGCTTATCAATTTTGTTGGTTGCTCCATTGCTGGCTAGAAGATAAAAGCCCAGTCTAATTTGTAAACAGTGTTGAAAAAAATGTGGAGCTCTCTTACATCTCCCAAGCAGGCAAATCAAATTATGAAAGTCGTTGCTTCGTTACTGATTTCCTCTTAGCGTTGCTGATTAAAAGCTCCAGTTGAACTGTTTGAAAAACGTATACCGTCTTGATTGCAGATGAGGTTGAAAGGCTCAGCGGGTGGGTAAACAAGCACTGCTCTAAATGACATTAAATTTAAGGTGTCTGTGGGTTTGCGATCAGGCATCAACAATAGGCATTAGTCAACAACAAGTCACAAGTCATAGCCAGTTTTCCTGCCGAGATGAAGGATATACACTACCGCTCAACAGTTTGCGATCACTTGCAAATTTCTTTGTTTTTCAAAGAAAAATACATTTTTATGCATTTCACAAACGATTAAAATTAATCAGATGATTCTCAAAGAATGATCTACATTTTTGCTTAGAGGCCTATTATCAGCAACTGTCAGTCCTCTGCATCAATCTCCTGGTATGGCTGCCAATCAAGATAAGTGTTTTATAAAGCTAATTGATTTTTAGAAAACCCTTCTGCAAATGTGTTGCACAGCTGAAAACTGTTGAACTAATAAGGGAGCGCAAAAGGGAGCATGGCATTCTTGACGTTGGTTTAGTACCTGAGGCATCAGCAGTTGTTTTTTTGTTTACAGGCTCAAAATGGCCAGAAAGAAAGAACTTCCTTTAGAGACCCGTCAGTCTATTCTTGTGCTTAGAAAAGAAAGCTATTCAATCCGAGAAATTGAAAACTTAAAATCTCTTACCATGCTGTCAACCACTCCCTTCAGAGAGCAGCACAAACTGGCACTAACAAGGACAGAAAAAGGAGTGGGAGGCCCTGATGCACAACTGTGCAAGAAGACAAATACAGTGCCCTCCATAATTATTGGCACCCCTGGTTAAGATGTGTTAAAAGATGTGCCTTAAAATAAATTCAGTTTTTATTGCAGAAGCATACTCTCACACTGAAAATTGTAGAAAAATGTTACCTTCAACTCATGTGAATTATAAGGGAAAAAAAGAATCCCTGACTAAGAAATAATTATTTTTCATAAAATCACCTGTCCCCAGACCTCAACCTCATTGAAAACCTGTGGAGTGAGCTGAAGAGGAGAGTGCAGAGGAGAGGACCCAGGTCACTGGATGATTTAGAGAGATTGTGCAAAGAGGAATGGTCGAAGATCCCTCTTTCTGTATTCTCCCATCTTGTGAAACATTATAGGAGAAGATTAGGTGCTGTTTTGTTGGCAAAAGGGGGTTGTACAAAGTATTAACATCAGGGGTGCTAATAATTGTGTCACACATGATTTGATGTAAAAGAATAATTTCTTAATGTGGGATTTTTTTCCCACTGAAAAAATGCGCTTGAATTAAAGGTTGGATTTTCCTCTTTTTTTCCATTGTGGTCCTATATTATTTAGAAAAAAGCTGAATTCATTAGAAACAAAAGAACACATCTTAACCAGGTGTGTCCAATAATTATGGAGGGCGCTGTATCTAAGAGTGTGTAGTTTAAGACAAAGACACCTCACAGGTTGTCAACTAGCAGCTGCGCTAAATAGTTCCTGTCAAACACCAGTTTCAGTATCAACAGTGAAGGTGTTTTTTTTTTTTTTTTTTTTGATGAAGGCAAAATGTGAAGTACATATTCATCATTTTCCATTAATATCATTATTTTTAACTCAGACAATGTCAGCATGTTCTGTTCAATTGCTATATTTCCCATTCAGACTAATTTCTTGTGTGTTTCCACGGAAAACAAGAAAATTTCAATGTGATCCCAAACTTTTGAGTGGTAGTGTATTTCAGTCCTAGAGAATGGTCGGAGAGGGGTGAGGTTTAGTGTGCATGAGAGCTATTAGAAAGGTGCACCATTTCAAATTAGAAAAATCTTTGCTACATCTTTGTCCCACACAACGGGCTGGAGGCGTACTGTTTTCTCGTTGTCAGTCTGTTCGACCCACCCAGTGTCTGCTGAAAGATTTGATGGATTTAGGTCAAATCAGACATGATAACGCCTCACAGAGAGTAAGGGAACTAATTAGGTTTTGGAGTTTATTAGGTCAAAGGTCAAGGTCACATAATGTCAGCTGTATACGGGGACCAAAGTGAAACTTTTAAGGCATTTGAAGTCATAACAGGATTTCTACACTGTTTACAAATACCAACAGCTTGCAGTGTCGCCACACCACGACACTGCAGAGTCGTGTGGTGTGGCTGTGTATGAGATATAAGACTGTGTATTTTCTCAGGGTTTATTTTGCTACCTCAGCCATATTTCTGACAGCACCTTGAGGTGTTTTGCAGTAGCCATTTATGTGCAGTTTGTGCTCATTGTTAGTCAATGGACAGGGAGTGAAAAAGGCATCATGAAATCTCACTGTTGTGTAAGAATGAACCAATCTCTGCAGTACATCTGCGGTCAGCCCTCCGGACATTACATTCCTGTGGGGTTCTTTGCACACAAAATCTGTTTTTTTTTTTTTTTCCAGAACTCATTCTGGAGTTGCAACTCATGAATATATAGCTTAGTTCCAGGAATATATAAATAATACATGACTACGAACAGAGCCTAAAATTAATCCTGACAGACTCTATTGCTTTTTAATCTGTGAAAGACCACCTCATGCGGGAATCATAAAACAAAAACACTCCCCTCTGCCCCTGCTGGCTCCAGGGTAAATATTTCCCTGGGTTCAGATACAGATGCAGGATTATAAATTACCAAAGCCGAGTTATTGGGGACTGGCTAATGGCTCAGTATGGGCCAGAACGAGAGGACATCAACAGTGAACCTGTAGCTAATGTACAGTTACACTCATAACAGATGACACTGATTACTGAGGAAGGGCAATAACAATTAGTTGCGGAATTTTAGGTTATTTGATGAGATTTCCCAGGCGCCCGGCGCATCTAGTTCTCTTTATGTCTCTATCTCACGCGCCTTGTGAGATGCCTGTCGTCCGAGCGCTTTCTGTCGCTGCGGCTGTCGACGGGTCGTAAACCTGATGTATTCCAGGGGCCGCGACTCCGCCGAGCAGAAATCAGCACAGAAGGACACTGTCTCTGCCCTTGGTACTGAAATACGGCTGTTGGCAGTGAGTTAGCGCTGCGCTCCGCAGCCCCGCAGAACCTCGCGGGGATATTTACGACACGACTTTGCTGTGCTGTTTTGCGGAAGTCTCGCTTCCCGTTTTGTTTCACCTGTCGCGGGCCGCGGAGAGGGAGGGGGGCCGGATGGCCCAGGGGGGGGGTGCTGGGAGAGAGTGGAGCAGCTCACCAAGTAAGGAAATTGCCAGCGAAACGACTGCATCGCTCCTTCACCCTTTGCCTCCGCAGTTCATCAGCGCAGCGTCTCTTCACCAGCCTCATCTCTGCCTTCAGCGAGTGCACACACCACTTAGAATCAAATCCGCAACGGCACAGGTATTTTCTGCACAGCACCTGGGACCGAGTGCCGCTGAAGTTGTGGGAATGTAATAAAGACGAGGATGCGGAGCTCGCCGGGATGCCTACAGGACTTGGAGACATCAAGCACGGCTGCCCATTATATTGTGCTGCATTCAGAAAAGCACTTTTTCAAGAGATATGAAACCTCCATTTATTGTTTTTATCAGCAATGAACTTAAATGGGGAACACTTTACAATAAGGGTACAACAATTAACATTAATTAACATTAGTTCATTAACTATCATTTATTTAGCAGGTAACTAATGCGTTAGATAGCCGAATAAGCATTACACTACCATAATTGAACAATTATTAATTTTCAGTGTTTCCCTTATTGTGAGGTGGAAAACATCACTTAAGTATCCCCTATGTAGCACTTCAAACTATTAAACCATAATTTATAAATTAATGCCTTAATTGATGTAAACATCATTTATAAATTATTACCAGATGCATTAGTTAAATGTTAGTTACCTAGTAGTAAATGCTGATTACTGCATTAATTAATGGTAATTGTTGTATTCTTATGGTAAGGTGTTACCCTTAAATGTAACTGAAAGTCAAGGGTCATTTTTAAAACTGGGCTGTGACCCGTGACAGATTCTTGATGAAGCAAGCGTGTTTTCCAATCACTTGCCTAATGCTGAGATAGACTCCAGCCTTCTGTGATCCCGAATAGGAATAGGCAGGCTTGATAGATGGTTGATGGGCAGAAGTATGGAGATATACAACCCTGAGAGGATTATTTTCTTGTGTTTTGGTTCACTAATTGTTTGTTTTTGATATTTATACCAAGGACTGCTGCAGTCCAAATATTTTTGATATTTGGAATTACTGTCTGCTTTCAAATGCATAATCCTAACTGTGATGTATCTTCCCCGAGGTTTCATGGCCATTTTGTAAATAGTACGAGGCTGAACAGCAGTCTTATGAATTCTCACAAACACCTCTGTTGTCTGAACTTCAGAAGAGTCGGGCTGGTCCCGTAACAGTCACTCTTTTTATGTTTTACATGGGAGAAGAGGGAGAGCTGCTGATGCTGTTCTTTCTCATCACAGATAAGTGAAAAATGGCCTAATAAAGTGGAGCCTTGTGATGGCCTCTCCCTGAGCTCTCCGCTCTGCCATCATTTTCAGCTAATGCCGGGCCGCTTACAGATGAGATATTTCACGCATGAGGTCTGAGCGAAGTCGCGAGCGAAACACGGGTAGGATGACGGAGAGATTTTCCTGTACTTCAGGAACTACAGGATTGTTGGCAGGCATCTCGACATCACCAGGTTTCAGTGAGAACAGAACACTGCAGCACTGTTATTGCAAAGCGCACTCATTATGTCTTTAGCTTCTCAGATTTCTCAAGAATAGTAATAGATGATTTTTATTGGCTGACTTAATGAACAAGGGTCTTTCCACGGAGGTACATCAAAGCACAGACTGTCAGCTCTAATTTTAGAGCATTTACAACTGTTGGGAGTAAACTGTGAAAGAGTTATAGCCTTAAAACTGGTGTTACTATTCAAATGTGCTGGGAATACACATTAACTGAGGTTTGATATTAGAGGCTATTTTACAGACACAATGCTCATTTGCACAATGATTTCTACCATTTATGCAAACCACTACAATTTACAGTTGTTACCAATTAACCACAAGGCTGTGCAAAATTTTCTTACAGTATAAGGCAAGTCACCTCAAGTTTTCTTATCAAAACACATTTACTCCACTCAGTAAAACATTAAAGGTTTTTTTGCCAGTGAAAAACTTTTTAGGAATGCAAAACTAGTAAAATTGTCAATGATTGGCACAAAACAAATACCCTGGCCAATCACTAATTCTGTCACATGTTCTTGAGAGGCTTGGACTAGGGATGTCACCAGAACCGATACTTGCGACACCATTCAATTCTTAAATGAAAAAACACCAATGATGACTATTATTTTGAGGCACCGTTAAGTTCCGTGGCACGGCAAGTTTTGGTGCTGTGACGATTCTGGTACCAATGGGGGCAGTATACGCTTCAGAGTATTCCGGTTGATACCTGTATTCAGAAGGAGGTCACGAAAAAGTAGACCTTTTCTGCCATAGACATATATATGTTTTCTGCGACGTTCATGTTGGTCACTGCGAACTGTAGCAAGTAGTCACGTGATGATACGTGCTCACAGGCCAGAGCTGCGTCTGTTTTTTGCCAATGAATGTTCCCAACTCCTAAAAAATAATCCAGATAATATTACTTGGCAACCATGATAAGTGCCTTCGAATTCTTTAAATGTTGAGGAAAGGAGTCTTGGTGCTTCCTAATTTACGTCCTTGAACACAGGGTTCACAAAGCATCCTTTTCGAAAAGAAAGGAGATCACGCCATTCCATAATTCAGCGCAGCAGCGATATTAAGAGCAGGGACCATTCATCCGTCTAATTGCGTAAAGAAACGTATGTGATGGGCAGGGGACTCGATCACGTTGCTTGCTTTAAGTGCATTCAGATTTTCCAATTAGCGCAGTCGTCTTCCTAGGCGGCGGGAATTCTCTTATACACCTTTCGTTTATCTTCAGATATTTTCCACCAAGGTTAAAGAAAAGTGGTTTGGAATTAGTTAATAGGACGTAATTTTTTGACGGTTTGGACAGGATAGCTTGTGGGCATTACGTCAACAGACTCCACACAATTAAAGGAGAGGTAGTAATGTTCACGGGCACACACACGTTTATTTAGATTACATCACAAATCGTAGCCTTTTTTGCTGTTATGCAATTGCACAGTTTGAAATAGCGATTGCAATTTGGATTATATTAATCGTGCGGCACTCGTTCTAAGACTAAAGAAATGTTAGACATGAAGATGTTAAGAGCTTAATACTGCCTGAGTTTCCTGTGTTGTGCTTATTCACTGCACAGATAAGTCAGCCTACATGTATGTGATATGGTTGCAATTAGATACTGTATATTATCTTCTTGCATATGTCGACCAAAATGACATGTTTCTTGAAAAGAAAACTTGAACTGGTGAAGACAGGGTTAAAGCAGCCATTACACATGATACCTCTGGAGGGTATGAATCTGAAGTTCTCTTAAGTGATTTAACTATTCTGTTATGTTCTGTTTGCCTGTTAATAGAAATTACATTTTAATATTTTGCAAATTTTCATGTGAAAGTAAATGGGATCTTTGAAAATCCCTCCTTACTTTTTACCGTGGTATTGAATCGGCATCGAGAATCGTGTACTTTTACTGGTATTGGCACCGACTTCTGAATTTTTGGTATTGTGACATCCCTAGCTTGGACAAAAGGTTTTTGCATGTACAGAAGATCATGTGAAAGTGAATCCGGCTCTCAGAGTTAATTCAAGAACTACAGATTACTAGCAAAATAAATGCTATACAACAGCTGGTTTCACACGGAGCAATTTGTTTCACAATATTTAATACAAATCATTTCGAACCATTACATATGATTTTCCGGCCTGATTTAGGCCAGTCCATTGATCCGAATATTTATTAATATATTAATCCAAAATGTGTTATACATCAAGTCATTTAAAGCCTTTTTATTGAATGAGAAAGATGTATTTGATTTGACTTGACAGACCCCGCGAGATTTGATGATGCATGTGGTGACGAGACGAGTGACAAGCATCTTGGTGAATTTTACACAGCAAACACGGGAAATTTTCATAAATCTCACTGCATTTAAACAGAATTGTCTTTTCACAACCATGTCAACTGCTATCACAACCCAAAGCCATTAAACAAGTCACCATGAATATAAATGAGATAACGCCTTCGTAAATGGCCCTCCGCCGAGATATCAGGACATTTTCACTGCTGCATTTCAGAAACCTGCAAAATGTATAAATGACAGTCTATTGTGCCCTGTGTCTTTGTGCACAAAAAAAACCGTCCAAAATTTAAGAAGTAAATGTAAATGGTATTTTTGCCTCACTCTATGCTCGCAGGCCATTGATTCTTCCGCTTTTCATGTGAATTGTTCGCATAGGTTTCAGGTTTTTTGAACTGCAATGTACTTTGTGACATTTGGATGAAGATTTAATAATCTAATAAATGAGTAAGTGCAAAAGGTTGAGACTCAGAGGGTTCAAACCAAATCGGTCCGATGTGCAGCCCGGCTTTAGAGATGATATTACGTGGGAAAGCTACTGTTATTCTGTAATGGCCGCGGGGAACAAAGGTTTTGTTTTTCCAGAAACGCTGCAATGAACTGTGGCATTTATGTGTTTAGCATCCAAGACCCACAGACTTTTGTTCACATAATAACTGCAGTAAAGTCACGAGAACTGAAATAATGTGGCAACATCTGAGAAGGGTATTTATCACCCTGCAAGTTTAGAAATACTAGCTCCGTATATATGCTAAAAATAAAGCTGTATTCAGTTTTTTTTTTTTGAAAAACAAAGACCATGCCATGGTATGGATACACTCATTAGCATTAAAATATGCACGTCCTGCTTTTTATTTAATGGCTTGTAAATGAAAACAAACATTTTTTGTCTCTCTAGTATTTAATTCCATTGGAAAAGACCTCTATGTGACAGGAGATATTGTTTCCTCGCTGCAGAGCAGCCAGGTCTCTTGCATTCAGACTGCAGATACTCTCGGGCTATATTGTCTCCTTGTATGATAGATAATGATATTTTTTAAATGTTTGCCAGAAAAAGGAAGCCATGACTGCAATAGCTGTATTTTCTAAGAGCACTGCTGTATTCAGAGCCGTAAATCATTCAAAGGATCCAGCTGTCTCACTGACGTATTTCCATCCGTATATTTGACCAGGGTCTCTGTTTAACACAATGCTCTTTGGCTTCCAGTTTCAAATTTAATCATGCAGGACACCAGCTCCAGTACTGCGAATTGCATAGTTTTGTTAATGTGGTAGCGCTTTCTCCATTTGTTACTGGCCAAGGACAAACCATTATATGTTTATGTTTAGTGTTTAGAGAAAGCTAAATACACATTTCTAACTCAACTTCATTCATTTACTTTCCCAATTCAGCGTTCAGGGAGAAACACTTTACTTTCTGTAAATCATTGATTTTTGAATGTGAATGAGTGGATGGATAACATTTTGGCAAGGTGTTTGACTAAAATGCAAAATGTACCAGCCACTAGGAGAAGGCCATGATAAAATCTATTGCTTTTCACTGATGTTGTAAATTCGATCTGTGTTTTTATTCACAAATATGAATGTGGTTTGCAGCCATGAACCTCTATATGACCTGATGCATTTATTTTTGTGCCATTGTAATAATTTCCAAAGCAAACAGGTGAACAACAATAGATTAAGTCCTCACTCAGATTATAACACCTATGAATACACATTACGCTCAGTGCTCACATCACATGTGCAGATAATTTGTGTGCATCTTATATTTTTAACCAACAATAGGAGGTTGGAGATAGCCGAGATGATGGACGCGCCACTTCGATGCATAAAACCATTCATTATAAGGAGGAAAGTATTCTGCGTGAGAGTGTATGAGTCCAGAGGATTAAATCGTTAATTTTACCAAAGGCAGAGAAAGGCATTAAAACATTATAACTATAATATCTTCAAGAAAATACAATTTTTAGGTACAATTTTTACAATCTTCGTTCTCAATTATGATAAAAGAAATGAGAAAAGATTTTCCAGTTTGTCGTAATGTTATGTCTTTTTCAGAGGCGGAGACTTGTTTTGGATAACTATGTTGTTACATGCCTGCTCCCTTTAATCAACTCTTAGAGCCTGTAGTAAAGGCCTTGATTTGTATCATCAGGCATGTAGCTGCTTGGCTGGAGTGAAAGCCTGCACCCACTCTGACCCTTACTGGATAAGGTTGAGAACCCGTGAAATAGGCCATGGTGCAAACAAGAGTAGATAAAACAGCAAGCCTCCTGTCGTATTCTGGGGCTCCAGGGTGGTACCCAAGAATAGAGCCCGTCGCTTCAGGCCAGCGAGAAAAGGCACGGTGCAGGGAGGAAGAGTCACGTTTTCGCGCCAGACGAGCTCGACAAACTGATGACATTCAAAGTCTGTCACGAGCCATTAGAAATGGGAGAAGCAGGAGGAATCCATTAACGGCAGTTTCCGGAACACAGGGAGTGCTCTGTCGGCACAATTTTCAACAATGCTAAAGAAGTGTGCGGCTCGCAAAGGCGAGGCGCTGTTCAATCGCATCCATTTTTCACCCCGTCCTCAATGGATTTATGCGTCCCAGTTCGAGTTCGATAGTCAGCGATAGTCAGCCACAGATGGCTGGTTTGTTGTCTCCGACATTGCGAAGAAAACAAAATGAAAGAGAGAAATGAAGTCCTTAATGGAGTTTTTGTGCAAAGAATTATCCAAAAATCTTGTGTGCGTCTCCTCCCAATAGCGCTGTTGTTGGCAATGCACGCAATCCCAGAATGCATCTGTTCTTGCAATACTGCAGAGGAACGTAATGTTGGAGCATCTCAGGCTGGTGGCAGTGAGCACAATGGAGTCTGTAAATACAAATGAAAGATGGTGCTTCCATTCAGGGGTGTTGCCAGCAATTCTGGGCCAAAGATAAAGTGGAACAAAAGTGGGACAGACGAAGGAATATTTCGCAAGGCCGCCCAACCGACTGGAATTCGGAGTGACCTCTCCAACTGCAAGCCCCTTCCGAGAGTCATCGGCACCTTTTGAACCTTTAACGACAGCCTTGACTTCATGACCAAAAGATTGACCTCAGAAGAATGAGTAATTGTTATTGTAAATTATTGTAAAGTTAGTGCCGTTAGCTTAGTTGAGATTTCATGCACTCCGATACACCTTTTATCGCTGAAAATGGTGAGCCAGTGAGCATGCAGTGCCCACCAGTGGCACATAACTGTCACAGCTTTAGGTCTGTCGATGACTTATCAGTCGGCACAACAGCAGTCTGCCAGCACACAGTGGCAGCCAGGCTGTCAACAAGAGGATCAATTGTTAAAAGGATGTAAAATAATAGGTGAATGGTCCTGACTCTAGTAAACAGTGGTAGTGCGGATTATCAAAACACGAGTGGGATGACGGCTGTGCCACATCACCTCACAAGCATCTGTTCACTGGAAGTAATGTAACAAGACGCAAAGGAAAATGTTATTTTTTTTAACATGTATTTATGTATATTACCATCATCACTGCCTCAGTGTATATAGCATATCATCTAGGTAGCATGTGCCTGCAATACAAATTACTGTAAATAATAGATCTGCTCATACTCATTTCAGTCAGGCTGTTTTGTCTCTGCTAGTGATCATTCAGATCATTCATGATGAGGTATGAACACACCAATTTGCAACCGTTTATCAACAAACCGTGCCCAAGTCTTACCCTTAACAAAAGTCCTGTATACTTAATAATAGAACCACAAATGACCTTAGTAAGTACTCCATTTCTGAGAGGGCCTGAGTAGAGACAGCATTACACGGTGTAACTGCTGTGTAATTCACTGCGTAACACTACATACAGCAGACTGTACCTGAAACAAGGACAGATGTTACCGCAAGTCAGGTTATTTCGAGAATATTTTGTCTCTGATGTCAAAATTATTAATTGAGAGAGACTGACTTTAATAACAGTTTAGCAATGAACTTTTCAGCATATGGTCTGTGACTATGATTTTTGACCTATTCTGATATTCTACGATCGCATACAACGATAAGAAATTATATTTTGTTTGCGTGCAGTATAGAGGGGTTTATTTTTTTTAATTACGGCTTTATGGATGAGTTTTTCTTTCATTTAAAACAAGTATGGTGCAGATTAATAGATTTTCAAGAGTGAATTGGCATATTTTTGTAAAATATTGAAAGAACTGCAATTATGTCAATGCTACTAAATTATATTTGTGATATCCCAAACAAAAGATGTTAGATTAAAAACTCACAGATTAATTATTCTACTTTGTTTGCTTCGGGCACAGTCAACTACCCATGAAGGGTTCCATAAAAACAATTATTACAGTCGGCAAGCTGTCACCTAATTTCTAAAAGAAGAATTGAGATCTGCCTGTCAGTCATTTGTGGTTTGCAAATTATGCATGTCAATTCCTTCATATTGAGTTCCATTTGGTAAACGGCATGTAAATATTAAATTAGATAAGCTTGTATGCTTTATGCAAATGAAGTAGAAAAATAGCTGTGAAGTGTAAACTGCATCAAATCACATACCATCACATTATTCAGGAATTATCAAATTCTTTTCTCAACCTCACCATGGAGTTTATAGTGTTTGAAAGGTATGACTGATTTTTTTAACCCCTAGAGTGCTGAAATAAATGTAAAATAAATAAATTTAATTATCTTGTGCTGTCGAAAACCTGTCATGTGGTGACTTGTTTAAAAGAGCCCCCGCAACAGGTCGCCACATGATAGGTTTTTAACAGCTCTGAATTTGATATCTTACATCATTGAGTAATAATAGCTGCATTTAGGGCTCTAGGGGTTAAAAAGCAATGCGGTAGAAGTGTGGTTTATTCCCGTTTAAATCACAGTATTTGTAGAAAGGTGATGACAGGATTTTAATTTCTCCAGTTTTAGCTGAAGTCTATTGATGCACTCTAAATGCCCAAAACATTTAGCGGTTTTTGTGTCATCTCTCCTGTCCTGCGATTTGTGAATGAAATGCTCCAGCTTCAGCTATACTTAAGACACTGTTTGCCCTGGAAAGAGTCCAGTCAAAGAAGAACAAAAGCAGGTTATGAGTGCTCGTCTTCATCTTGAAGGCAAGGCTGGACAATTTGTCCCCAATCCACATTCTAGCTTTATAATTTATTGCTTGTGTAAGCTGAGGAGGCTTTACCTGACTACCAGCTCTTATTTTCTTGCCCAAAACCAATGAAATACACCAATCATTGCAAGTATTTTATTCCTGTCTGCAAACAAAATCTTCAGTCTTTTACTTTCCTGTTAATTGAGACATAAGATATTGCCAGTGAACAGAGAAAGTTTGACTCATTTCACGATTTGGTAATGGTGCAAGTTTCACAAGTCGAGAAAAACAAAACTTCAAATATTTTGCACCTTAGAGAAAAACTAAGATGGAACGCTTCAATGCAAGTGTAAAACATTCTTTAGGACAGATTCTTTTTGCCATAATGGTGCTTTTTCTTCGCTTATCTCTAAAACATGGATGGGCTCTTTTCGCGGAGTCGGCCCTTTCTTATCTCCTACCCCTCAAAGAACACATCAGAGCGCCACACTGCAGCCAATACATATTTCACAATTGACGTCGAGAGGAGAGAGAGCTTTGAGTCTGGGCTACTGCCATCGCCAGACTGCAGGACCGTACCTGGGCATATTGATCTGTCACAACAGTGTCATTTCTCACTGCAGCATTCCGAATGAACCCTGCCCAGAGTGCAAATAACAACTCCTGTATCGCTCATGGTCTGTAAACAAAAACTCAAGCTGTCAACAGCAAATGTGTTCCCCGAATCACATAAAGCACAAATACCCATCGATCCTTCATTTTTCACCCTTTCTTTTTCTTCATCTTCTTTTTTTCCTCTTCCTGCACCACAACAGTCATTTTACATAACGGAGGCGCATTATAGCTTTTTCTGAAAAATTTACGAGGAACTGCATCCAAGTGTGCAAACCTGGATTAAGCCCTTTAAAAAAACATTTAAAAAAAAAAACTGGGATTGCTGAGTCAGGGGTAGCTTATTTCATTTCGTAAGGAAGGTAATATCATAGGAAGGCATAATACGGCCCACATTGCTCAGATTGGCCTTTGTTTGTTGCAGCCTGATCTCCATTGCTGATAGCAGCCTCCAAAGGCCTGTCATTTTTACAGAGAGAAAAAAAAAATGCTCTACATGCGAAAAAAATGGGGGATCTGCAGGATTGGGGGTTTTGTCATCCAAGAAGCCCGGCCACCTTAACTCCAGGCCCACAGGCAGACAACATGGCTCCAGAACTCTCTGAATAAGATATGAGGCTCGCTGAGGCAACATTGTTGTTGGGCTGCATGTTCTCTGACGGTTCTGGAGGGAGTTAGATGGATTGGTGGCACAGAAAAGCAGCCCCCACACCTTCTCTGTGTATCCTCAGGCTAGCACAGAAGATCATATAAACACGAAGGTCATTTCTATCGTGTGCAGAGCCGCAGTCATCAGTCAAGACCAAAGAAGTCGACCGTTATACTAACATGTATGGCAGACAAGAACAGGCAGGTCAGCGCACATCTGCTTGTGAAAAACACTCTTCCGGTCGATGAAAATATGTAAACTGTTTCAAATAGAAAAAGTCTGGTGCAAAAGGGTTCAAAATAAGCCATTAAATCCTTCATCTGCCTGCAGAACCTTTCAGTACGGCACATTTTGGGTCACCATATGTGTTGAACTTCATTCAACCTGATTGAGCCATCTCTTACATTCGGTAATGGTACGTTATGCTGGAAAAAAAAATCCAATCAGTTGAGTTCAACACATCTTTCAGTTTGATTCAGTGGCACAAAATCTGCTCTTCCAAAGGGTCAAGTGAGCAGTAAAATGATTAATGGTGCAAAATTAATTCAATCAGGAGAGACTCGAGAGAAATCAAGAAAATATTTATTATGCTTTGAGCATAAAGGAGTAACATGCTGAGACTCAAACAAGTCTTTGGCGCTGGGACTCTTCGGGAAGACTCGTAGAGCAGGAGCGCTGCTCGGAGCAGCAGCAGGAAATCCCCCGAAGAGTCCAGACTCTGGTGGCGGTGGTGGCTGAAGGCTGGTGGAGCTGGAGCGGCAGTACAGGAGGTCCGAGGGAGAAGGGTGGTGTTGGGGAGGAGGAGGGTCAACGAACGGCAGTATGAGTGAACTAGGGAGGAGAAAATGACATTTTTTAAAAAGACAGCAGCAGAACAATTGGCTAGCAGCGCGACTGAGGTGTGCTCCAGTTGGACAGAAGAGATCAGCTGCTATGCCAGCTGATAGCTCAATTGACAGCCCTGGGCATTGACTGCAGAGATTTACGAGTGAACGTGCTTGAATAAAATAAACAGGGTTGACGAGCGCGAAAGAGAGAGTCTTCCTGACTGAACTTTCACTAAGCTTCATTTTATTAATTAAACCTATGGCTTGCAGTTTAGTCAAAGCATCCTTTTTTTCAAATTTGGCTTATCCGTCTTATTTAAAAGTTCATTCCAAATTCTCCAAATTTTATTTTCTGTTTGAAATGAAGCAAGATATACTTTTCAATCAATGCAATTCTTGAGAGAAATTTTTAAATTTATTATTTCACTGTTAACTGAAGTAGAAGACAGAATGGACCGTTGACACAGAGTTTAAGTGGAACACATCACAGAGCAGCAGGCAAGCTGTGCATTTTGGTATTTCAGCAGAGCTGGGAATGGTCTAGCGATCAATATGCTTTCAAAGACCAAACATTCCCGTGCTGTTTTACGCCTGTTTTAACTGTGAGTTATATCCTACGGTGTGACTAGCACGTTTATCTAAGGCATAAACCAGCGATAAAATTTGCATGATCAGCTGGGAAAATGGTTTGGAAGAGTTTTGACCTAGTTCAGCATGCGTGTTAAATCAAAGAGCATGCCCACCAGCAATTTAATAACAAAAGAAGAAGAAAACGAGGCCCAGTTCGTCCATCACTTCATGCCAGCACCAGTTCTTTTTTCTTTTTTTTTTTGTATGTTGTTGTTTTCAAGTCACTAGGAATGTTACCAGGGAGAAAGTAACTCTAGGTGAAGTTATTAAAAATTCTGACAAGATTAAATCAAGGTTGTCTCCACACGTGAATGACAAATGAAGAAACCATTACCTGCAGTAACTCTGTCTTTCTGACCCTGGCAGATCCACTGAAATCCAAAATTTATTTACCGCCAAAGGAATGCGATTATGTCCCAGATTAGACATCAAAAAATTACTTCACCTGATGCGGGTTGGACTTGCTAATATAGGAAAGAGGCAAAATGCACTGTCATGCGTGAACAGTATTTGAATGTGACTGAGCTTAACAAAAATAAATGCACCCCATGTGATGGTCCTGCTCTGCAGTCCCTCCCCCCTCCTGCTGTCTGCACCTCCACCTCAATGAGCCTCACCTGCTGCTCGTTGAGGTGGAGGTGCAGGTTGGATTATTTAAGCACTGCACTGCTAGTTTGGCAGTGCAGCTACATTCTGTGTGTTACGGAGCCCTGTTGGTTGCCGCTGCTCCTCTCTGGTTTTATTCTCTAAATTAAATATCTTTTTATACTTTTACTCAGCCTCCGCGTTTGAGTCCCTTACTTGCGTTTGGGTACATGGTCCCAGTGCTCGCCGGCTTCGTGTCCTCTGCCGGCGGGGGGCAAAACCATGACACCCCATCACTTACCTGGCAGTGCTTTCAAATGCTGCTTTACAGCGCTGTTCCAACAGATCTACCCTCTGGCAGGTTTTTACCACGACTCAAACAAAGTGCATTTTTATTTAACAGCTGGGATCACATCAACATATAAATTAGAAGAGTCAAGGAGACCCCGCGATCAACCTTTTTTTGGGGGTTAAAATGAAACCTCACAGGGTGGTAGATCTCAAACAGCAGGATTGGGCAGCCCTTAATATAAAAAGCATTTAGCAAACAAGACATAGTGGAAATTATGTAGGTTTTCAATTATACCTGAGAAGTATGAAACATTTCACATATATCACATCTGAACAGCAGCACACATGTAAATACAACGAAAAATCCCAGCTACTGAAAAATGCAGTTTACATGGAATTGCAGCTTCTTAATCCAAAATACATAAATGACACTCTGATTAGACATTAGACAAGTCTGTTCTTGTGAGGGAGAAGTATCATGTGACCCTGAACGCCAGTTCGCCCACCTAAAAATTTTGTTTCCCACCCCCCGTCTCTCCATCTCTTTCTCGCTTTTATTGATATTTGGCGGGTCTAGCATTTATATTTATGTAAACATATCTGGGCACCATCAGTCAGTCTTGCTGCCAAGCAACAAAGTGTGAACACTCCTGCTGACTGCATTCAACTCGCTTTATTAAATTATTCAAGCCTCAATCAGGGGCCGGGCCGATTTCCTTCAAAGACGCAACCAGATATGCCACAAATCATTTATTCATATATTTCTGTGACCTTCCCGTCGACGGTATGCATTATGGCAATGCGGAGGCGATTGACGGCGGAGTGGAAAGAGCTTGCTCTTGTCGTTTCTCATTTCCGGACTCTAATCACAATAACTTGCCAAATTCATCACCCAGGGACCCATATACAGAGAAGTGAGAAACCTAGGATCTCCGTCACTTACCTCAAGATAAAACCTGAAGGCTGTTCCCTTAGATGACGTACAGTTTTCTTGTTACTCGCCGGGGATGGCCAAGATCAAGACGGGCCCTAAATATTCATGAAAAAACATTACATTAGGCAGCTAGGCTACGTGATTGAGGAAGCTAAGTTTTCCTGTCGTAATTGTGATGACAGCCCCAACCTCAGGCGCGATGACTGTTGCTGGAACACACAGCTCAAAGCGTGACTTTTGGCTGTGACGCAGCCAGATTCAACATGGGTGTTGCTTTGCTTGGTTTCTCAGCCATTACACCAGTACTGCGTGTGAGGCGTCAATCAGTGTTTTTTAAGTGTTCTGAACAGAACAGAACCCACCCCCCCGCACCCCACACACGCACACACACACACTTGCATACACACTTACGCGCACACACACACCAAATGCACATACACACACGTTCGCACACACACCACTGAACACACATACACACACACACACACACACACGAATACACGCACATGCAAATGCAGGCACACGCACACCGGATTTAGAGGCTCATCTGAAAATTGACAAGCACTCAATGAACAGATTTGAAGAAAAAAATTTCCTAAAAAGAAAACAGATGAAACTTCAGTTTTTCAACAAAACAAGTTAGGAAAAAATTCTCATTTATGCAACTGAATCCCGTACTCCTAGATATTTCCGTGACATTCATCTCAGGGTGGGCAACAAGAAAGTAATGAGATTTGTCATGAAACAGAAAGTGGTCTTTTAGTCATGGACCCTTTGAAGAGGCTTATTATGCAACTGCTCTGCAACATTTTTTCTCCTACTGGCATAACCTGCGCGGTGTGAGGTATTTTTTATCAGAAAATACTTAATTCCAAACCCTTTTGATTTACTGTAGCAGCTGCCTGATGTGGCAGTAAGTCCATGAGTCGAACCTTGTCGAGACAAATAAAAATATCAAACATGAAAGCATTACGGAAATGCAGAAGCAATTTAATGTTATAATAACAACAAAACATACCAAAAACATTGAGAGTATGTTTCATTCTTGAATGGGCTACACCCTCAATTCTCTCAAATATAATCTTCAGTACAATTGGGTAAAACTTTTTTTTTCCGCCCAAACCTTTATGATATCAGTGTTTTGATATCTTGTGCATATTGTTATGGCCCCAATTTGTTATTACATTTATAACACAACAGCAACCGCAACAGCAAGGGATGACAGACACAGTTTTAAAAACTCAAACACATTTAATTATCAAAGACAATAACAATTAACTAACCTAAAGACCAAGATTGAACACAAAAAAAAAAGAAATATTTACAGTCCCTGTGGTTGGGGTGGCTTGGTGATGTCCTGGGTAAGGAAAAATGCTCTAACATAGGCAAAAATCCACAAAAGAAACTTCACAGGTCTTGAACAGAAATGACAGGTCTGGTCACACGTATCGTTCTTCTTGCAATTTCTCCTACTACTTTACTGTCTCAATTCTTTTCCTTATATACTCTTTTGCAGACCCCACCCACATTTAGACCTCTTTTTTTTAATTTTCTGAGAATTGCCCCAGACATGTCCAGGACATGTCTAAACATGACTCCAGTCTGAGCTTAACAAAAAAAAGGTAAATACTGTCATCTAGTGGCCTATATTCACATTACACCTCCATTCCAAAAGGGAAAAATTTTGACTCATAAAGGCAAAATTTTTCTTTTCAATACAAAATGGTTAAGTGAACACTTGTCTATATATACATATCATACAATTTTCAAACACATGACATATATATACGCATTCAAACACGGGATAAGCTATCAGCAATTACATTGTCTGTACCCTTCACATGCTTACTTTCCAAGTCAAACTCCTGTAAAATCAAACTCCAATTCAACAATCTCCGATTCTTGTTTTTCATCTTTCTCAAAAACATTAACGGATTGTGGTCAGTGTACACAATCATTGGCTTTTGTCCTGTACAAACATAAACCTCAAAGTGTTGTAAAGAAAGGACCAGAGCCAACAATTCCTTCTCTATTGTGGAATAGTTCCTTTGGTGGCGATTGAACTTCCTGGAGAAGTATGCCACGGGATGCTCAATGACATCAGAGTCACTTCTCTGTAGGAGAACAGATCCACAAGCTTGGTCGCTAGCATCGACCACGATGGAGAACGGTTTGTTGAAGTCAGGAGATTTGAGCACGGGGAAGTGACACAGCACAGACTTCAGGCGATCGAAGGCTCTTTGGCATGCATCATCCCAGGTGAACTTTATGCCTTTCTTCAGTTGGTTATTAGACTGAAAGCAATCTCAGCAAAGTTCTTGCAGAACTTGCGGTAGTACCCGATCATTCCAAGGAAGCGGCGCAAAGCTTTTTTGTTGTCAGGAACTGGAAAGTCCATGATGGCTTGGACTTTAGCATTTATGGGTGCCACCTTACCCTGGCCTATGACGTAGCCAAGATAGGTGACAGTAGCACAACCAAAGTCACTCTTGCTCAGGTTAACAGTCAGGTTAGCCTGGGTCAGGCGCTGGAACAACGTCTCCACATCTTTTAGATGTTCTTCCCAGGAGTCACTCCATGTGATCAGGTCGTCGATGTACGCACCCGTGTGTGGCAATCCGGCGATTGTAGACTGTATCATCCTTTGGAATGTGGCTGGGGCATTTTTCATGCCAAAGGGTAGGACTTCATACTGGTACAACCCAGATGGTGTGGCAAATGCAGAGATGCCCTTGGCCCTCTCAGTTAAAGGCACACACCAATAATCCTTCAATAAATCAATCTTGGTCAGAAACTTTGCTTGCCCTACTCTATCGATACAATCATCAATTCTAGGTATTGGAAACACATCAGTTCTAGTTACAGCATTGACTTTGCGATAATCTGTACAGAATCTAGAACTTCCATCAGGTTTTGGAACTAGCACACAGGGTGAACTCCAATCGGAGTTGGAAGGTCTGATAATATCATGTTCTAACATGTACTCAACCTCTTTCTCAGCAATCTTTTTCTTTTCAGGATTCATCCGGTACGGATGCTGTTTTATTGGTTTGGCATCACCAACATCTACATCATGAGAGGCTATAGAAACTCTCTTTGGAACATCAGGAAACAGATCCTCATATTTCTTGATCAACCTCTCAAACTGATCTCTCTGTGAGGGTTCTAAGTGCTGGAGTTTTACATCAAGATTTTGCAACACTTCAGTGTTTGACAATTTACATGAAAGAACTTCAGCTTTAATTCTTGGTTCATCATCTTGAAACTCCCCCTCATCTTCACACGTTTCGACCATTGGAGAATCTGAAGTGACAGCTGCAACCCTAGCATTTCTGTCATGATAAGGCTTTAGCATGTTAATATGACACAATTGTTTTGGTTTTCTCCTATCTGGAGTCTTCACAATGTAATTGAGATCATTGAGTTTTGTCAGAATTTCATAAGGACCATGAAATCTAGCCTGCAATGGATTGGACTGCAAGGGAAACAACACAAGGACCTTGTCTCTTGGTTTAAACACACGGCTTCTAGCCTTATGATCATACCAGGTTTTCATTTTTCCCTGACTTGATTTCAAGTTCTCTTTGGCTAGGTCACAAGCTGCACGCAATCTTTCCTTGAACTTGCTAACATAGTCTAACAGACTGATTTGCGGCTCTTCCTCTCACCATTGTTCACTCAATAATAGCAAAGGTCCTCTCACTTCATGACCAAACACTAGCTCAAATGGACTGAATCCAGTAGACTCCTGCACTGCTTCTCTAGCTGCAAACAACAGCAAATGAACCCCTTCATCCCAGTCTTTCTCATGGTCATCACAATAAGTCCTCATCATTGTCTTGAGAGTGGAATGAAACCGCTCTAAGGCACCCTGACTTTCTGGATGATAGGCACTAGAAAGAATCTGCTTTGCACCTAGTTCATACACAACCTGCTGAAACAATCCTGAAGTGAAACTGCTACCCTGGTCTGACTGAATTTCCCTGGGAAGGCCAAACAACGTGAAGAACTTTATCAAAGCCTTCGAGATTGCAGTTGCCTTGATGTTACGTAGAGGTATGGCTTCGGGGAATCTGGTAGATGCACACATGATTGTCAACAAGTACTGATTTCCAGATCTAGTCTTGGGTAATGGACCAACGCAATCAACAATGACCCTAGAGAATGGCTCCCCAAATGCTGGGATAGGCTGCAATGGAGCTACAGGTGGGTCTAACTGGTGTTTTCCAACTACCTGACAAGTGTGACAGGTTTTGCAAAAGCTGGAAACGTCTTTCCGAAGCCCAGGCCAAAAGAAGTGTTTCATGATCTTATCAACAGTCTTGTTAACACCAAGATGACCTCCTAAAGGTAAACTATGAGCCATTGTTAAGATCTCATTCCTATAGACCTTCGGAACAACAATTTGCCTGACCACTGCCCAATCTGCATTGGCAGGGATATCAGGAGGGCGCCATTTCCGCATCAACACACCATCCTTGAGATAATACCCAACTGGAACTGCGTCTATTTCTTTATCAGGAAGGGCTCTCCTCTTTAGTACACAAATTTCAGGATCATTAGTTTGCTCCTCAATCAACCGCTTTCTGGACAGAGACAAGTCTCCAGCCACATCAGAATCACCAGACCCATCCGGCTGGCTGAATAGAGAACTGATAAAAGTATCTGATAAGTCCTCAAACGGAGAAACCATAGTAGGCCAATCAGAGTCATGAGGCGAACCACCTGAGTCCTGACTATTCAATGTACTGGACGGCACCACATCATCTTCTTCTTTAGCCTTCTTAGCCATAGCACGAGTCACTGCGCAAGGAGGATACAGAGATGGGTCCTCATCCCCATCTTCAGTGCTCGGCTGTGAAGTAAGATGTACAGGGGGAACTACTTTGCCCCCAGCCAGGTCATTGCCTAGCAACAGAGAAACACCCTTTATAGGTAGACTTGACATAAGTCCCACCTTTACCTGTCCTGTAACTAAATCTGACTTCAAGAATATAGAGCGCAGGGGTACAGATACAGTCCTCCCTTCAATACCTTGTACAAGTATGAAATCCCCTGAAGCGGTCTCATCACGTAACTCCAAGGAGTCCATCAACAAAAGTGACTGAGAAGCTCCGGTATCCCTTAGGATATATATGGGGACAGGAGTAGTATGCTCATTCAGAGCCACAAATCCCTCTGACACAAATAGAGGAAATTCCTCCCTCACGAAGTCAGCTGTATCAGGCTTTTTAGCCCCACAAGAAGCAGGCAATTTAGCAGATTGGTTATCTACTACGGGGGTTTCTAACCTTGTTTTCACAAAGGCATTTGGTTTGGTATCCTTTTCTTTTTCTTTCTTAGCTTTAAGGAACCAACAGTTAGTAGTAACATGACCAGATTTCTTGCAATAACTGCAAACTAGACCACTTTTGTCACTGTCAGCTTTCACACTTTGATCAGACCTGTTACTGGATTTCTGAGCACCATCACCAGATTTGTCTTTGTCTTTGGGTGAGGAATCTTGGGTATCACCGTAACCCTTTTTCTGAAATTGGGACCATCTATTGTTACTGCTAGACTGAAATTTGGACTTATGTGTGAGAACATATTCATCTGCAAATTTGGCAGCTGATTGCAAATTCAGTGCTTGCTTCTCATTAAGGTAGGTCTTAACATCATCCTTATCACAGTTCTTGAATTCTTCAACTAAAACCATCTCTTTTAGTGAGTTGAAATCATCCTTGACCTCCATAGAAGTACACCAGCGCTCAAAGCAAACCTTCTTCTCATTAGCAAATTCCACATAAGTCTGATTTTAAGATTTCTTCAGACCTCTGAATTTCTATCGGTAAGCCTCTGGAACCAACTCATAAGCTCTCAAAATAACCTTTTTGACAACCTCATAATCAGAGGAATCATCTGCAGACAAAGCTGAATAGGCTTGTTGAGCTTTACCCTTGAGGACAGTTTGCAACATCAGAGGCCAGTGTTCCTTTGGCCACTGGCAACTCTTTGCTACCTTTTCAAAACACTGGAAATAGTTGTCAACATCCTTTTCCGAAAATGGAGGCACCAGTTTTACCTCCTGACTGGCACAAAATTTATTTTTAGTTTCAATTTTAATTTTTACTTGCTCCATTTGGAGTCTTTCTTCTCTATCGAATTTCTCTAATTCAAAATCTCTCTGTCTTGCAAATTTTTCTAACTCAAATTCTCTTTGTTTTTCTTTTTCCTCCCTTTCTATTTTCTCTTCTCTTGCTAATTCTTCTAACTCAAACTGCCTTTGTTTTTCTTTTTCTTCCCTTTCTTTCTCTCTTTCTTCCCTCTCAAATTCTCTTTGCTTTTCTTTTTCCTCCCTTTCTTTTTCTCTTTCCTCCCTTTCAATCTCTAGCATTTTTAATTTAAGTTCCATTTCTATATTTGGATTTTCCACTGGAAACTGTTCCAGATCTCCGGGTGCAAACACATTTTCATCAATGTAATATTCAACTATCTCTCTAGCCAGTCTTGCTTTTCGCATGGCTGGTTTTACCTCTGTCAGCTCCAACTGTCTGCAAATTTCTAGCAGTTCTGTCTTTTTAAAAGACTTCAAAACCCCTCCGGTTGGTGATGCCAAGAAATCATCCATTGCTGTTGTCAATATATATCTAGGAAAATTCACAAAAACAATTTCACAATTTGAAATGTTAGATTTTCAATAAATTACTCACACAATGGTCTATCCCGGACCTTGAGCCCCTAATTTGTTATGGCCCCAATTTGTTATTACATTTATAACACAACAGCAACCGCAACAGCAAGGGATGACAGACACAGTTTTAAAAACTCAAACACATTTAATTATCAAAGACAATAACAACTAACTAACCTAAAGACCAAGATTGAATACAAAAAAAAAAGAAATATTTACAGTCCCTGTGGTTGGGGTGGCTTGGTGATGTCCAAGGTAAGGAAAAATGCTCTAACATAGGCAAAAATCCACAAAAGAAACTTCACAGGTCTTGAACAGAAATGACAGGTCTGGTCACACGTATCCTTCTTCTTGCAATTTCTCCTACTACTTTACTGTCTCAATTCTTTTCCTTATATACTCTTTTGCAGACCCCACCCACATTTAGACCTCTTTTTTTTAATTTTCTGAGACTTGCCCCAGACATGTCCAGGACATGTCTGAACATGACTCCAGTCTGAGCTTAACAAAAAAAAGGTAAATACTGCCATCTAGTGGCCTATATTCACATTACAATATTATTTGGTTTGTATTTATTCCTTGTGTTCAGTTTGGGATACAAACACGTGCTTAACCTTAACCTTCTGTTGGTATCAGGAAACCATAATTTGCTCATAAGCCACGATTCAAGTGCTTTGTGCATATTTTATATTATCACCAGAAACAAATAAGGTGGCTCATTGTTGCTTAACCGTCACTTTCTTCCTTCCAATGTTTGTGTACAACCTGCTCTTTAAAGATGCACCACTGCACATCACTACTGCCTAAAACCCATCTCTGCATGAGGACCTCACACTAATCAGAACTACCTCAAACTGAGGCATCTGCCTGTTTCATTATTTGCTGCAATGGAACAACTACAAGTACACTACCAGTCAACAGTTTTTGAACACCCCAATATTTTCTGTAACTGTTCTTTTTATTTATTTATTTATTTTTACAATTAGAAACAATAGTGTGATAGTCTCTTATTGCTTGTATAACAGAATGATAGGAAACCTGAATCCCAGTGTATAAACGATGTATGTAACAAAACAAATTTTAAAAAAACCAGGATCAGTCACTGAGTCGGTAGTGAAGCAGATCAGTAACAATGGTCTAATCCAGTGCTTCTCAGACCTCTCCTGCAGTACCACCTGTCCGCATGTGTTAGATCTCTCCCTGCTCCAGCGCAGGTGATTCAAACCTTGGTTCCCTTTAGGTCTTAAAAAATCACCTATGAAAATGAATAAGCAATATAAAAGATATATTTTAAATCCTACTCCCCTAAACTTGAATGAATATAAAACAGTATGTTGTATGAGTATGAGTATGAGTATGAGTATGTGCATATTTAACGTACAGCTAAAGAATCAACAAATAATATTAGATCCACATGGAATATTATAAATGAACTGCTAAAAAAAAAAAAAACAAGAAACCCTCATTGGGCCCTGTTTCTCAATTTCTAAATGGTGATAAACTAATAAGCAATCCTTGTGAAATTTCCTGCGGCTTTAATAATTTTTTTGCAAATGTGGGAAATTCTCTTTCAAGCCCAATTGCTAATACTGCGGCAGCCCTTTAGATTATTTGGAAAAACATGATAGCAGCATGCTACATTTTGAGCCCCCACAACTAAAAGAAGTAAGTGATATTATTAGAAATTTAAAAAAACACCTCCGGTGGCCAAGATGACATTAGTAGTTCATTAATGAAACAAAATCTAATGACATCTTGAAGCCTCTCACTCATGTATTAAGTCGGTCTTTGGCAACTGGCAACTCTTGTCAAAACATTCACAGTTGATATCTAAAAGAGTCAGTCGATTTGAAGAAATTAAAAACAATAATCGACTGTCGTATACGGAGTTATATTGAAACCATCCGACTGTAGGACATGGAGGTCTATTAAAACCCTGTCAGACTTTCGGACACGTAGACACTGTTCAACGCAATCTGTTGTGCGAAAAATTTGTTTCACCTCCAGTGTGCAAGCAGCTTAATACTAGGCTACTATCATTGTCACTTTGTTACATTTGATTGGTGAAGATTTGACTCGGCTGTGTTTTACCCAAACTCGCCTTCTTTGCCACTTTGCCTCCCCCCAGGAGGGACTGAGGCGGGACAGAGGAGTACTTGCGCCAGGCTGCACCGGGCATGAAATTGAAACATACGCCTGGACACACCCCGTTGGCACGGCACACCCCCCATTCGCTGCGCCTGGTCTACGAATTTAGAGCCCATTGTCATAAGCTCATCACACTTAGAAAATTTTAAAAGGAAACTGTTCTCCCATCTAATTCATGAAGTTTAACTTCTTATATACGCATGTCTGTTTTTGTCTTCTGTTTACCGATTTTTGGATTTCTATTTATTTATTTTAGTTTAGATATTTTTCTATACATATATACAGCGCCCCCCGTAATTATTGGCACTCCTGGTTAAGATGAGTTAAAAGCCTTAAAATAAATTCAATTTTTATTGCAGAAGCATACTCTCACACTGAAAATTGTAGAAAAATGTAGCCTTCAACTCAAGTGAATTGTAAGGGAAGAAAAAAATCCTTGACTAAGAAATGATTATTTTTTAAAAACTCACTTGTTCCACAATTATTGGCACCCCTAAAAATTCCTAAGAATTAAATGTAATTGGAGTATTTCTTTCATCACTACAGTAGTTTACAAAGTTGATCAGAGTATCTAGAAACATTTAATTCGTAAATCATCACTTCCTGTTTCTCTAGGGTATAAATATACTCAGCAACAAAAGTTTCTGTGACACCATTTATGTGTATGTTATAAATGACACGCAAAGATCTCAATGCAATCAATATGTTTATTTAACAGGAGAAACACTGACTTTTCAGTGCCAACATCACTCAAAACGAAAAATGTCATTTTCATGCGTCATGAAGCACTTGTCTGACGTCTAACCAATTGTGACCTTCACACTTCAATACCGGGTGTGACTTCCTCGTGCCATGATGCAAGCAACGCATCTCCGGCGCATGGACCGAATCAGATGTGCCAGAAATTGCTGTGGGATGTCATTCCAAATCTGACGTAGACGTTGTCGCAATTCCTGGAGTGTAGCTGGCGGGTTATCCAACCGCCGCAAACGTCGATCCATCTCGTCCCAAAGATGCTCGATTGGGGACATGTCTGGGGATCTGGCTGGCCATGGCAGGACATTGACATGTTGTTGCATCAGATACTGCTGTACAATCCTTGCAACGTGTGGTCTGGCGTTATCATGTTGCAGCGTTATTCCGGGACCATGTTGCATCAAAAGCGGTACCACCAATGGCCGTAGCACTTCATTGCGATATCTTTGACCTGTCAGATTTCCATCAATAACAAGCAAATCTGTTCTGTTTCTAGCCGTGATCCCTCCCCAAATCATGACACTACCACCTCCAAAACGATCAAATTCCTGAACACAGTTGTTGGCATAACGTTCTCCACGTCGACGGTATACACGTAAACGACCATCACATCGGTTAAGCATGAATCTTGATTCATCAGTGAAGAGTACAAGATCCCACTGACGTTGGATCCACTGTCGATGTTGTTGTGCCCACTGTAGACGCAGTCGTCGGTGTTGTACTGTGAGTATTGGACGTCTTGCTGGCCGACGTGGGACAATGCCAAAATGACGGAGACGGCGACGGATTGTCTGTGCAGACAGTCGCCTCAAACCAGGTATCGTTCTTGCAGTTATGGTTGCAGGTTGGAATCGATTTCGGAGATGGGTTGTTCGAATCCAGTTGTCCTGTCTGGGAGTGGTTACTCGTGGGCGGCCGCTGCGAGGACGGTCTCTGACATGTCTTGTCTGCTGATGACGCTGCCATAAGTTCCAAATGGTGTTTCGGTGGACATTCAGGCGATGAGCAACTTCCCTCTGCGAGGTTCCGGATTCAATCATCCCAATGGCCCTCCGCCGATCATTTTCAGACAGTCTTGGCATTTAGAGGGTAGAGTTCCTGATCCGAAATGGCTGTGTTTTCGATAAGTGATGCTTCCGTCGTTCATCAGGCACAATGTGAACATTCCAAAAATTCTCCTCTTTTATTGCCATCCACAAGCATGATTTACGCACATTTTCACGTGCAAAGTCATTTTCTCGCATTTTCATGATTTCCATTTCAATGTTGTGTTTACCTGTACTGTTTCAGTCTCATATCACCATGTATGACAATTTCATAATTGCTTTATAAAAAATAATTAACAATATTGGTGTCACAGAAACTTTTGTTGCTGAGTATATGATGTGACTTAGAGGCCATTTCTCTTATTCACTCTTCAACATGGGAAAGACAAAGGAACACACTATTCAAGTAAGGCAGATGTGTGTCGACCTTCACAAGTCAGGCAGTGGCTACAAGAAAAAAGCCACTCGCCTGCCCCTGCCCATATCTACTGTCAGAGGAATCATTTAGCAGTTTAAAACAACTGGAACAGTGGTAAACAAGCCTGGACGAGGATGCAAGGTTATTTTGCCACCACGCACAGTGAGGAGGATGGTAAGAAAAATAAAAAGTTCTCCAAAGCTCACTGTTTAAGAAGTGCACCAAATGGTAGCATCTTGGGGTCACTAAGTCTCCAAAACAACCATCAGGCGCTATCTACATGCCAACAAGCTGTTTGGGAGGCATGCATGGAAAAAACCTTTTCTCACTCACAATCATTAACGCAAACATCTGGAGTTCGCTAAGTGGTACTGGGACTTCAACTGGGACCGTGTGCTTTAGTCAGATGAGACCGAGATAGAACTTTTTGGCAACAAATACTCTAAGTGGGTCTGGCGGAACACAAAAGATGAGTATGCATAAAAGCGGCCAATGCCCACTGTGAAGTATGGGGGAGGATCGGTGATGCTATGGGCCTGTTTCTCTTCCAGAGGCCCTGGGAACCTTGTCAGGGCGCATGGCATCATGAACGCCTTAAAATACCGAGACATTTTTAAATCAAAATCTGGTGGCCTCTGCCCGAAAGCTGGAGATGGGTCATCACTGGGTCTTTCAGAAAGATAATGACCCAAAACATATGGCCTAATCTACACAGAAATGGTTCGCCAGACATAGAATCAAGCTCCTCCCATGGCCATCTCAGTCCCCAGACCTCAACCTCATTGAAAATTTTGGAGTGAGCTGAAGAGGAGAGTGCAGAGGAGAGGACCCAGGTTGCTGGATAATTTATAGAGATTGTGCAAAGAGGAATGGTTGAAGATCCCCCTTTCTGTATTCTCCCATCTTGTGAAACATTATAGGAGAAGATTAGGAGCTGTTTTGTTGGCAAAAGGGGTTGTACAAAGTATTAACATCAGGGGTGCTAATAATTGTGGCACATATGATTTGATGTAAAAGAATTGAAGCACCTATTACTAAAACCCCATAAGTCACACTTGACTTGACTTGTGGGGTTTTAATAATCAGTGCTTCAATTATTTCTTAATGTGGGATTTTTTTTCCCACTGAATAGATGCACTTGAATTAATGGTTGGATTTTCCTCTTTTTTCCCATTGTGGTCCTATATTATTTGGAAAAAAACTGAATTTATTAGAAGCTAAATAACACATCTTAACCAGCGGTGCCAATAATTATAGAGGGTGCTGTATATATATATGTGTGTGTGTGTGTCTGTGTGTGTATTTAAATCATATCTTTTACTTTGATTAGTTGTACTGGTTTTTCATTTTTTGGATTTTCTTTGCCTGTTAAGAAAGGTGAGGTCCTTTGTATAAGCCAGTTGGCTTCTTGACCTCTCCTAGCACAATCTTTTCTGTATGTGTATTTTCAGAGTCAGATTTTGTGCATTTTTTATATGTGTGCAAATAAATATATAAATAAATAAATACATTCAAATGATCTACTCATTATCAGGCAGCTTCAGGGGGTTGATAGGGAGCTGATCGTTTCAATCACCTATGCTGGATTCCTTGTGATTTTTTCTTGTAAATTTATTATTTATTTATTATTATTATTTTTTTAATTATTATGAGTTCGGCATCTCTAATCCCACCCAAATCTGGAATGCCCAATTAAGGAACTATGTGCAAGGCTTGCTCGTATGCGACCCCTTGTTGCCAATTCAGGAGAGTGGGACAGTTGACGGCTCTCCTCCGAAGCACGCGCCTGTCAGCCACCGCTTCTTTACACTCATTGGTTGAATCCTCACAAGTTCAGAACGAGGGCGGAAGATACCTGAACTTGAACAAACTTAGAATCTTCCTGACAAGCGCCTGACTGACCAACAGGAGGTGCTTGAGCAACAACAAAGCAACCATCTTATATCTCCTTTCCAGGCAGCCCCTTCCCGATTTGCATCCCTGAACCCCATTAGCCAATTGTGCGTAACATCTGAAAAAGCTGCCGACCACTGCCGGTTAATACAACCGGGGCTCGAACCCGCGCTGTGATAGTTACCTCTGCTCTGCAATGCAGTGCTTTAACCGAGTGAGCTATCCAGCAGCCTCATCAATGTATTATTTGTAATAAACAAGTATTGTGTTCCAGTGATTTCTTCGTTGTAAACATACATATAAGAAAAAGACTTGCCAAGATCTTAGGGTGTGCGAAAACTTTTGACTGGTAGTGTATGTGATGAAATCATAGCATTTCTCTTACCATCCTTTCACCCTTTAGTTTATACCAAGCTGGCTAGCGATGGACGGGTCCCCACTCAGTGACTGGGGTCCTCCTGAGATTCCTTCCCTCTCCAGAGGTAGTTCTCCCTGCCCTTCGAGTGCTTTTCTCTCCCCTAGGGAGTTTGAACTCGTTTACTTCCCCTTCAAGGCCTGGTTCTGTACAGTTTCCCTTGCTATTCTCTGGAAAGTGTTTCTTTAGTAATGTATAAAAATGCTCAAGAGAAAATAAACTGAATTGAACTTTAAAAAAATAATAATAACTTCTTCACGGGCGCTAATAGATAAAAACAACTCGTGCATAAAAAAGCAATGATTTTGCCGTTAGCTGTGGCTTACTGTCGCTGGATTAGTACCAGAGGCATCAGAGAAGCTTTCAACATCAGCATTTTCTGACATAAGCCTCTCTATCTTACAATATTTCTCTCTGCTGTACTGATATGCTGAAGTCCACACCATCGCAAATGTTTACATTAAAAATTAAGCCCAGCTTTCTTTGCTCAGGACCAAATACAACAAACTTTGCAATTCCAATGATAGGGATGTGAAATTTAATTAACTGTATATTTCCATAGTTCTACCCATGAACTGTTTCTGCATGCTACCATTTTAGCATTTCTTGCAACACCATTTTTTAAAAGGCTGGCACTATATCAGCCATGACAGCCATGAAGTCTTCTTCCCAAACAGGACTTGTGCACATGATCACCATTCACGGATTTAGATGGAATTGGAAGTGTACCCGATGGCCGTCATGGTTTGCGAAAAAGATCGTGGACCAAAACACGGCAAGGCGCAAGATGTGCCTAATGGCCATGTACCCTTACTTAACCCTTACCCTAACCCTAACCTGGGTACGAAACCAAAAGAACTGATTTTGCCTGTACAATGATCAGATATAAACCAAAATAACAAACTTTGTGTACATGGTCACTGATCAATTTGTCAATCTATTTCTCAAAGTACATTTGGCTCCAAAATTATTGGCACCCCACTCTGGCAATGCACAAAGAATACTTTTAAACATTCTGGAAAATATATTCATAGAGAATTTCCAAATTATGACATGTGAGAAATACTATACGATGTTATTCATTTAATGTAACCAACAAAAATCATTCAATGATTTAATTAAAAATTCATTTCCTCCAAATCAAGGTTCACAATTAATGGCACCCTCAAAGATTATTGTAAATAACAATAAATAAAAAATAAATCTACAAAAATTAAACCAGGGATTAAATTCCTCTTAAATAAGTTTTATCTAAGTGGTAAGGAACTATATTGAGCCATTACAACACTTCCTGTTTCACTAGGGTGTAAAAATGAGATAAAACACGTGCGATATCCCTTTATCATTCAGCACCATGAAGAAAACTAAACAACTGTCAGTTCAAAAGAGGCAGATGGTCATAGACATTCATAAAACTGGCAATGGCTCCAAGAGGATTCGCATAACATGAATATAACATGGTGAACATAACATGAATGGCGAGAACAGGCCGTTTGAGCCCAACTCCGCTCGCCAGTTTCTTTATACTATTGTGAATATATCCCTTCAGATACTCAATGACTCAATGGTATCTAGCTTTAAGTCAAGCCTGCTCTTGAAAACCCCCAAGGTCTCTGCCACAACAATATGGTCGGGCAAGCTATTCCACGTTGAAATTACTCTTTGGATGAAGAAATATTTCCCAATATCAACGTGAATTTACCTTTGGTCAACTTCCATTTGTGACCCCGAGTTCTACTCACAACACTTGGTCAAAGGAGTCCTACATAATTCACTTTGTTAATCCCTTTAACATATTTAAAGACCTCAATCAAATAACCCCTTAGTCTCCTTTTCCTAAGACGAAAGAGATTAAGGATCTCCAGCCTTTTCTCATAGCTTTCATCTTTTATACTTGGAATTAGCTTAGTGGCTCTTCTCTGAACTTTCTCTAGAGCCTCTATATCTTTCTTAAAGTATGGTCCCCAGAACTATACACAATACTCCAGATGTGGTCTGATGAATGTGTTGTACAAAAGAAGCATCACCTCCTTAGATTTGTGCTCAATACGTTTCGCACTGTATCCCAGCATCCGATTGGCTTTTTTAACTGCTACGTCACAATGGCCAGAGCCTGTGAGGGCTTGGTCAACAATCACTCCCAGATCTTTCTCGTGTGGAGCACATTCCAGTTTTAAACCTCTCATGAAGTAATCCCATCTAATGTTTTTATTACCTACATGTACAACTTTACATTTCGCTACATTAAATTTCATTTGCCACATTTCTTCCCAATTCTGGATTCTATCCAAATCCTCCTGAATCACTTTAGTGGACTCTAAACTATTTGCCAAACTCCTGACTTTAGTATCATCTGCAAATTTTCACCTATGCTGCTCTCAATATTCCTAACAAGGTCATTAATGTAGATGAGGAACAGCAGGGGTCCCAACACCGATCCCTGGGGGATGCCACTCCCCACCATACCTAGCTCAGATGAGATACCACTGACCACCACTCTTTGTGTTCTGTCCTGTAACCAGTTTTGGATCCACTCCAGAATACTTCCTGTAACTCCAATGGAGCCCATTTTAAAAATTAGTCTCTTATGCAGTACTTCAAGTAAATTCAAGTATATGATGCCATAAGCCCTGCTCTGGTCATAAGTCTTGGTGGCCTCTTCAAAAAATTCCAGAGTGTTTGCCAGGCAAGACCTTCCCTTACGGAAACCATGTTGGCTATCCCTCAACATACTGTTACGTTCAAGAAATAAGTCCAGCTCATCTTTTATGATAGATTCCAATATTTTGAACGCAATGCAGATTAAACTGGCCTATAATTTCCTGGCTCGGTACGGTCCCCTTTCTCATATATTGGTATTATATTGCCCTGTTTCCAAACATTTGGTATTTCTCCAGTTTCTAAAGACCGTCTAAAGATGGTGGACAGCGGCTTAAAGATAATCTTGCCAACTTCCTTAGGCACTCTGGGATATAAGCCATCAGGACCCGCCGCTTTATCTGCCTTTAGTTTATGCAACTTGTCTAATACTTTGTCATCCCTAACCTCAATTTCTTCTAAATAATCTTGAGCATTTAACATGCCCTCTGGCCGAATAAAGACCCCCTCTGAGGTAAAATTATCAACAAAGTAACTGCTTAAGGCATCCACAATATCCTTATTATCATATAGCAGCGATCCGTTTTTATTCTTTATGCACTTTACCTGCTCTTTCACTTTCCTTTTTCTGCTACAGTACTGTAAGAAGCACTTAGGGTTAGTTTCTTCCCCCTCTGCAATTTGTCTTTCATACTGTCTACTAGCATTCCTCAGCTCTTTTTTGACCACAGCCCGCACTTTACAATATTCAGCCTTAGTGTTCTTATTGTAATCCTTTATGTACATCTTATAAAGATTCCTCTTTTCCCTCAAAATCCTACAAATACTTTTGGTCATCCACTGAGGATTCTGCTTTTTCAGCTTAGTTTTGGACACCTTTGGAATGAATTTGCATTGTGATTCAAGTAAAACCCCCTTAAATCTTTCCCACATCTCATTTACCGACTCACAGTCCAGGAGTGTCTCCCATTTTTATTTCACTTAAATATGAGGGCATCCTGTCAAGGTTTGCTTGCCTAAAGTAGAAAAAAAAATTTTGAATTCACCTTTTTAACTTCTCATGAAACATCAAAATTAACAGCACAGTGATCACTTGTCACAACTGGCTCCAGTACCTCAACATTACCTCATATATTGGAATATATGGAATAGTTGAAAACCTCTAGGGTAGAGTAGAGGACAAAACTGCATTTTGCCCCCCAGGATACTGAGGAGGATGGTGAGAGAAGCAAAAAAAATCCTCATGAATCACGTTGAAGGAATGGCAGGCCATAGTGGCATATTGGGTTATATTGGGTCACCAGGTTTCAAAAAGCAGCATCAGGTGCCACCTCCACTAGCACAGCCTCTTTAAAAGGATTGCCAGAAGGAAGCCTTTTCTGACTAGAAGACACAGAAGCAAGCACTTGGCGTTTGCCAAACGTCATTTAAATTATGGCCAAAACGAGGTGTTTTGGTCAGATGAGACCAAAACTGCATGTTTCGGTCAGATAAAGCATCAGCATGTTTGGCGTCGAGAACAGAGATGCATGCAAGGAGAAGCACCTTATATCCATGGTGAAATATGATGGTGGGCCAGTTTGGTTTTGAGGCTGTTTTAATTTGTGCCATGATGAATTCCACCAAGTATCAGGATATTCTGGCTGACAACCTGGTTGCCTCCACCAAAAGGCTGAGACTTCGCAGTAGGTGGACTTTCCAACAAGACAATCATCCAAAGCATCCCTCAAGATCCACACAGAAATGGTTCTGTGTCAACAAAATTGACGTTCTGCAATGGCCATCTCAGTCGCCAGACCTCAATCCGCTTGAAAACCTGTGGGTTGACTTGAAGAGGGCAGTTAGTAATATAATAACAAATAATAATAAATTTATTTATATAGCACAATTCAAGCAATATTGCACAAAGTGCTTCACAAACAGGTAAACAAACAGGTGTATTAAAGCATTAAAACAAAATGGGGCGGGGGGGGTGGGAGATTAGGGAATTAAATAGCAAACTTTAAAGCAGACTTACACAAAATCACACCATGATAAACAAGATCCCAAAATTGTTAAGGATCTTGGAAGGATCTGCTTAGAGGAATGATCCAAAAGTCCCCAAAATGTGTGCCTTAACCTTGTAAATAAATGACAAATAAAGACTCCAAGCTGATATCCTTGCCAGATGTGGTTGAACAAAGCACTAAATGATGGGAGGCAATAATTATAAAACATTGATTTCGTTAAAATTTGTTTTGTATTAAATGATTGTGATTATTTTGGTTGTTTCCATCAAAACATTAATAAGGTATTTCACACTTGTTGGTACATTCCATTTCTCTAGAATTATATTGTTTATTTTTACTAAATATTTATTTTTTATATTGTTTGTGCATTGCCAGTCATGGGTGGCAGTAATTTCGGAGCTCACTGTATATGCTATGTTTACATAGATTGGCACTTCAAGATAAGTAGTTGGTACATAGGAACATAAATCAGTGCAAGAGACCATAATTTTAGTCAAGAAACAATTTTAGCACTCACACAATCAAAAAACCTCCAGCAGTCATGGAATGATCTTTCAAATGTTTAAAAAAATACTTCTGATTTTCTTTTTTTATTTCAAGGCCATTGATGAGCGATGGCTTGCAGCAGCTTTTGTTGTCAGACTGGATGGTGGTTCTACATCCACTGACAAAGCTGGCAGAGTATTTGCAGCTTGAGACGAAAGCTAGTTTTTGCTAGTGATGAGCACTATAATCAACACTCTATAAAGGATAAGTGATTTCATATTGTGAAGTAAAATTGTTTGTTGCCGAGGTCAGTAACCATTAAGAGAGAACAGATTGAATGGCAGGGAAAAACAACAATGCAAAGATATTTCTTGATGTATGGGGGTTTTTTTTTTTTTGTTGTTTTGTTTTTTTTTTTTTTTGGCTTCAAATAATCACAAAGCTGAAACAAAACTTGCAAACATGCTGGTCTTTGGTAATGTTCAATCAGACACTAAGTGCTTTGTATTTAAGAAAACCTGAGATTGCAGAACGGTTGCATAAAGACTGAGAAGCACCTTTCATTGAAAACTTTCTGAGTAAAATTAAATGCAAACATGACAATTTTGCACTTGCGTACCATATTATGATGTACATGCCCACATTCTGTATCTTCCAGCTATGCCAGAGAAACAGCGAAAGCACTCGATAATTTACGCCCAAAATTACGGGCCTATCTCAGCTTCCATACAGCCTAGCCACCTTACACACTTAGGGCTCGGTCCAATCGGTCATTCCCACCTGATGCTCCTTGTTGATGCAAACCCCAGGAACCTCCTTGCCTCTTGGTCCTGCATTGAGCAAAGATCAAGTTTGAATGTCCAAGGATAATCTGAACGATGATACAGTTAAGGTCCGACAAGGACTGAGATGAGTGACGATTGATAGTATAATCAATTGAAAGACGCTCTTTATGTTTGTCTGAAGGCATCATCTACAATGTGGGCCACCCAAGTTCCTGACTTAAAAACGCTCGATCATACACTGAGACAGATTCTACAGAGCAGACAGGAAACCACCCCCCATTTGTGATGTTAGAACCAGCTGTATGCCATCAAATGAGCATATATATATATAACCTGTTTCCTGACATTACGATGTGTCATTGCACAACAGCTTTGAGTTGGTGTTCTCAGCTGTGGTCCCAAGGAACTGCTTTGTTTTGTTTTCAACCACAAAATGCACAAACAGTTCAGACTCCAGGGACAAGGGGAAGTGAGTTAACTGTGTAATTAACTCCTTTAATTGATCAGCTAAGTGCCAACCAGCAGACCCTGCGGTCCTCACAGCCCATAAAACGTCCATTCCTCTCCACCAATTAATCCCAAATCCTGTTCCAGGGTCCAGGGACAAGACGCTGCATAGCATACTCCAGCCCTCTGTTTTACAGCCCTTTCGCATACAGAAACTCTCCAGGCCTCTCATTCATTTGGACTGCTCATGTTCATCTGGTCCTTAACCTCAAATAAATGCTTCCTCTCTTGATCACCTTTCACTGGCCCTGCTTTTGACATTGTTAGCAGACCCTGTATCTGTAATATAACTTCTTTTTTTCTTTCTTTTTGCAGAGTGTATCTGGCATTTTTTTTACCTATATTTCATTTATTGCTTAATTTTATGTATTTGACACATCTTGTGCTATTGACATCACAGAACAATCAGGGTAAAATTCTTTTAAAGCCATTGCTTTGGAAAAAAAATAAAATAAAAAATAAGCGGTGCCAGGCACAACATACCCCGCCCCTCGCACATACTTTCACTTACTTATATGAAATTCAATAGGAATCTATTCTGGGTCAGTGGCAATCCCTATACCGAATTTGGGGTGAATCTGGCCATTAGTTTTGGCGCTAGAGTGTTAACAAACAAACAAACGCAGAAACACACAAACAAACTGAACCAAAAACAATACCCCTTTACTCACCCTTCGGATGGGGCAAGGTAATAAAATAAGGCATAATGAAATGATATGTACATTTTTACAAAACATAAGTTTTGAAATTTTCAGAATTGCATAGTTCAGTGATCAGTTGAGGTAGCATCTATTTATTTATTTTTAGGCGAAGCTACGCCCACTTCTGTATTACCCAAGCCGCATCGATATAAAATAACCGTGACAGTAGCTTGGGAAATAATGCAATTCCAAGTTGGCTGACAATCATATATTCTTGGTATCATTTTCAGTGGCTGCACAAGCTGTAATGCAGAAGCGCAGTTGACAGTGAACAAGCAGATATTTTCTTTTTCAGAATTTTCAAGGCTAGCAACATTGCATTCATCAACCATTGGTAGGAGTTGCTTTGTGCATGAAAAGAGTCATGTATAATAAATATTTTGTTTCTTGGGAACGGAAATTGCTGAAGATGACGGGCTATATTCCTGCGATGATCCAAGCACCAGTAACAGGTACCAAACACCAAGAATAGACCAAAATTCTAACCCTATTTCACATTCTGGGTTCAGCTTCTGTCTTTGAACATTTACGGTACAAAAGGCAGTATGTAATTACATCCGATGCTGATTTGCAAAAAAAAAAAAAAAAAAAAAAAAGAAAGAAAGAAATAAGAAAAAAAGGCTATTACAGGAAAAGAAATTCAGAAAAGGTTTAGATTTTCTTTCTAATTAATTATCAGATAATTAATGTCCAAATAATCTTGTATTTTTATTCAGGATGATGTGATTCTTCATTGGGAGCTGGTCAAAAGTCTTGCATGAAAAGGTGAAGTTGCGACCTTGTAGCAACCTTTGGTGGTGGCGGCGGGGGAGAGGGGATTGGGGGGACTACAATCCAGATTGCATGAAAGCACCTTCCTCAAACGGTCCAATCGGCCTGCATGAGGAAGATAAACCAAGTCACCGATCACACATATGTACACATATGCTCGCACAAGGCTCCAGAAGATGAAGGTATTAAGAACACTCCTCACTTAAGCCCTCCAGAAGCTAGCCAGAGTATATCGGGATCCCACTGAAACCCTACAGACACACCTGAGAAGGATCAAGCCCACTTTAGCCTGCGGCAAAATATTGACGAGTGTACTCTGTGTAGCAAAATCTACACATTAGAGAGGGAGGCACTGTGACTAAATGTGATGGTGACACATGCTGGAATCTCTCCTTCCTCAGAACTTTGTTCTACAGTCCCGTGTTTCTATTGTGACAGCGTGAGGCAGAAATTCAACATCACAACTTAATCCAAAGGAAGTCACAGAATGCAGGACATCGAAAATGTCGGGGGGGGGGGATTAACATCATGCCCCTTTGTTTGCTTCTGGCAACGAGTCATTGATTTGTTTTTCAAATATTTGAATTCTACTGTTGTTCACAGAATCTGACCAATCAATGACTGCGCCACATTCAAATGAACAACATGCGGTCCTGTAATTCAGGGTTTCCAATCACCACTTGCTGTGGGCAGAGCAATTTTGTCAGATAATAAGCCATCTCACTGGACCAGTTACCCAGTTACTTGTCAGATCAGAAATGACTGTTTTCATAAAGCAATATTGCAAGAAGAGTCCAGGGAGGAACACCTGCGGTGGCTTGAAAGAGTTTTCTGGCACCTTCTTTTTTTGGCTTGCTGTACTGTGCTATACAATTAATCTAAAAATGAATTAAATTTGCTGTTTTGGCCTTCGATTTGCATACAATAACGCATAATCTATAACAAAATTACTTACACAGAAGTGATAAGGACTGAGTACCTTCTGAACTGCAATACTTTCATGTACAGCAATTATTCTTCATGAATTACAAGCAACATGCAGATGGGTCCAAGATGTGACATGCAGATTTCTGTCTGAGCACACTAATTTGGTTTAAAATTATTTAAAATGATTCATAATAAGCATAATTTTATTCTATAAAACCTGTTTAATTTGAACATTTTTATCATAAAAATAATATGTTTTGCCAACTCAAACCCTCAAAATGTTAGGTGGCGCAACCGTTCGAGCAAGTGAAATGTATTAAATATGTAATTTAAAATATGAATTAATATAATATGAATATGGGGGCATCATTTTATATTGAAAATCTTTCAAATAAACAAAGTTTAATAGTTTAATTGTTCTTAAATTGTTTGGAAAACCAAAATACCCGCCCCCTACAATAAAAAATCCATAAGCTACTTTTAATACCCAGCTCAACTACAAAATAGTCATGTTTTAGGCACTCTTCCAACTTCAAATAAATGTATTCTGTACATTTTTAAAGATTTATTCAAAAAAGAAAATTTTTTTAAAAGGCTTATTTGTCATTGACCCAGATGCAAAAAGGGAGATAACAGGTTAAGATTTTCTGAGTCTTTTCGGGTGCTCAGGCTGTGCATTAAATTGACAAAAAAAAATGTATTTATTTGATATGCCCACTGGTAAATTTAATCAAACCCTAAAACACCTTTGATATTGTCTTATGTAGGGTTAGTGCAATGTCTTTTGAATAGGATTTTGCCTGCTCAACATCCAAAAGCAAGAAACTAGAATGAGCAATACACAATTACTAGAGCAGCATGCTCTACAACCGAAAAAAAAAAAGCCAAGCAATTATCATTTTCCCAGAGTGCCCCTCTGTGGATGGCACCTTTAGATTCAAGAACAAGGAAATATTCTGTATTATGCGCCTGTAAGGGCAGTGTTTTGGACACAGTTTAGGTGCACGGAGGACAGGAAGTCAAGGACTGGACTTTGGTAAAACACTGAGCATAGTTTGCAGTAACAATGTATTACAAATAGAAAACAAACAGGAAGCGAGGTTCCTTAATATAACATGCTGGTAAAAACAATAAACAGCTCTATGTTAGAGTTAGAGTAAAAAAACTCGCAAAACGCGGGGATTACTTAAAGAGAAGACTAGGAATGTAAGACAGGTATGCAGTTACGAGACTTCACAATGACTAAGTGTGAAGTTTGGTCTTAAATAACACACTGCTGCCACACAGTGGAAATGAGAAACAGGTGCAGGTAATAATTGAATGACGTGAGGAATGCCGTCCAGGTCTTAGTAGACCGATGAGCTGGATGGATGGCGACGTAGTCTTACAGTGCCACTAATTTTTGTTTCCAAAGCAGTGTTCTTATACCTTTTAGTGATGTTCAAGTATGAAAGCAAAGTTTGGGCCTGAAATGAAAATGGCTGCCATATTTTTGCTTGTACTTATCCCTTTCCTTCTCACAATCGGCAAACCTTGGCCGATTCGTTCCGCATCAAACCTGAGATGTGTGACTGCGGAAGCCATTAGCCGGAACTTTTTTTGCCTGGACAAACATGGCGGCGTCCAGTGGCAGCAGTGCTGGGTTTGATGTCAAATTGGTGAAAACATTGTGTTACCTCTTGTGTCAAGACACGAAGAAGCGTTGCCACGCATAGATTTTGCGAAGCTCAGTTTTGCCTCCATTTTTAGGTGACGATGTTGTGCGTGGATTTTGAAAACTGCGTAAATCGGTCAAAGAAATGTCAGGTGGAGCAGCACATCAACTTTCTGTCACAAATCCAAGGTTTGATTAAGAGTAGAGGAATCTGCCGAGAAGTTCCTTGTGCCCCTACTCACGCAGCTGAGCATTACCACAGTCTTCTTCCATCCTGATCCTCATATTTTTTTCATTCACTCCCCAACCTTCCTCCCTGCTGTTCGTCAGAGATGTAATGCCCTTGAGTGGCTCTCGCACTATTTCTCTCCGGATGGCACTCTAAATTAGCTTCATTAAATGGCTCACACCCACACGGCCCTGGCAGACAGGCTGCTGTGATACTTTGAGATCATAGAGGCACAATATCAGCTCCTCTGACAGGCACATGTTCCGTATTTAGGTTCCTTTGGTCCCTCTGAAAACCTTCCTCTGGCGTCCTACCCACATATAACTGTCATCTTGAATTACTGGGTCTCCTTCTCAACAACACCCTCCTTTTAGTGCATTGACAAAATTGTAATCGCAGCCTGTTTTGCCACTTTGTTGAAAACGACATGCTTCTCTGGTGTCTTGGTGGTACAGCCTGCAGAGCACTTGATGTCAGAAGTTGGAATCTGGCAAATGACTTTTGTTGCATGTTTCCCTCTCTCACCCCTCACTCTTCCTGTTTTTATATACTATCTTCTAACCGAAGCTGGAGAAGGCTCGAGAAAAATGTAAATAACATGTATCTCAATCGCGGAAGTGCACACTTCCAAGTTGGAAGTTAAACCATTAGTTGTCACCTGCCAACTTAAGGCCAATGGTGAGCAAGCTCAATGGAGAGGCCACACCCACGGGCACTTTCATTGGCTGGTCCGGAGATTAAACTGCATTGGTGGCAGGTGTTCCAGTAGCTTTCTTTTGAAGGACAAGCACTAGCAAAAAGCTGTCGAAGACAATGATGTGGGCGTGAAGTATTTACAAACCCCCCAACCCATCCACCCAACCCAAGCCTCTTGTTTCTCTGCGCCAAAGAGCTTTCACCGGGCCCTCGGAGACAACATCACCACCACCCACTTAACACTCAGCTGGAGAAAAGTGGTGAAATGTTGTCCAACAAGTGGGTGCTCTAAAGTCCCTGCCCATTAGGGCAAATAGGCGAACAAAAACACACTCGCTCAGGGTCACAAATAGAAGGCTGGCTATTAAGAGACCGACAAGAGGGGTGGGTGGGCTGTCAGGAGTAATGACTGTGCCGAAGCGCATTTTCCATCAGATCACACAAATAGTCAGAGTAATTTAGGGCTTGGTGTAGTGTCCCACTCGCATACCTAATACAAGTTGCTTAAAGCTCAGGGGCGCTACAACTCTTTGGAGACAGATTTGCTCGCTCAACTAGTTTCCTTAGATGCATTTTGTTTGCACTATTGATGTAAAATGGTGGATCCATGAAGGGTTTCCTGTATTCTTTCACATTAGTGATTGTTGCTAATATAATCACTGCAAAGTAGGTATGCTTAAAATCTTTTAAGACCCTCTGAAATCTTATTTGCTTTGTTTATTTGTTTATTTATTTTTGCACTGAACAACCTGATAGAAATAAGAATTGTAAGTATACAACTAAAATACTTGCTGATCTAATTAATTTATTTGTTTATTTATTCATCCATTCATCCATTCATTTTTTCTTGCACCGAAGACAAACCAAATATTAGCAAATTATAAGGATAAAGCACCTCTGCACATATGCATACAGGTTCGTTCTCAGTTTGTGTGTGTGTGAGTATGCGCGCGCGCGTGTCTGTGTATGTATCTGTGTGTGTGTGTGTGTGTGTGTAAATATTCAGGGAATTAGAACAAAGGCCTCAAACCTCAGACAAAAGAAAAAAAGGAAGACAGCAGCAGCCCTCAAAGAGATGTATTGTTTTGGTCATGGCATAAAGTGCTCTTTGCATTGCCTCCTACTTAATGAAAGGATGAGGACAGTTGTTTGTTTACCAGCGCACTTTGTACGCGAAGAAATTGAGCAATCAAGTCAAAGACGTGCCAACAGGAATGAAGGATTGCCTTTTTGCGGCGCTGTAAAAAACAATAATTGCCCTCTTTGAGTGCTGGCATCATGAGTGAGACAGAACTAGTCACCCCGCCTCGGCAATAAGATGACGGGGAGGGAGGGAGGAAAGAGAGAAATCTCAGCGGGGATGATGCTGGAGGAGCGATCGGCCGCCCAGCCGAGCCGCTGTGTATCAGACAGAAATGATGTTACCAAGCTGGCTGAGACCCAGTTGTGAGAATGTCAACTCACAGCCAATCACCGGCTTGCCTACCAAGTTTTCAAGCCACAGCAATAGCAGTCAGGTAAAGCTGTTCATATAACCACACATTAAACCTGGAGCATTGACAATTATTCAGGGAAAAGAGTTGTCTGGAAGTTTGGCATATCTAATTATTACAGACTACTAAAGCATAACGATAGCAAACAGTACAAAAAGGGCGGAGTTCACAGTGGAGAGGAAGCACCCTGCTCCTGTTTAGAGAGCACAGGGACTAAGTAAGGATTTACAGTGGAAACAGGAAGTGCACTGATGTTCACTGCAACAAATGCACACCTAGGCGTTGCACACATTATACTGGATGGACAATCTTTCAACTGTGACTCAACATCCAGATCACAGCCTAGGTTATTGGCTGGTGCAGAACAGAAGTGCTGCGGCAGCCTTCGAGTGGGAAAGCATTGTGCCTGCTCTGCTCTGCGTGATTGATACTAAAGGGAGCATTACAATAGAGGCTGATTGGAAAAGGAGAGCTATTGACCATTTTCTGCATCCTAGTACCAGATTCTCTCCTCTTCTCAGGGTGCTTTAGACGTTTATTTCAGCAGCATCCCGCTGAGCTTGACTCAATTACAGGACGTGAAGCGTTTGCAGTCTGAATCTCAGAGGATGGCTGGATAAAGCCTGTAAATGTATTTTTGCCGTGGAATTTCTGAAAATGTGCCTGATAAACCATACAATGGGAACACTTTACAATGTGGTCCCAAAAAAAGTGACTTGAATAGACTATTTCCACTGATAATCCGGCATTGAAGGGAAAGACGCGCATAAGAACTGCTGTTGGGGAACAGATAAAGCACATAGCCAATGCTGGCAACTGCTGACTGATTATGGATGTGGAATGCCAAGCCTGGAACATAACACCTGAACCATGTTCAACACGCACCACAGTTTGGCATTGAAGCTCTGGGGGACGTAAAATAGTGAGGGGTAGGCTGACTGGCAATAGTAAACCCAGGGGGGTCTGTCTGCTGCCATTGCATGGACCAGGGAAGGCGATTTGAAATGGATATTTGTGATTTCAAGCAGGCGAAGTTCACATTGACAAAGGTGTATCAGCTGCTGTTTTCAAAAAACAGATCAAAAGCTACTTTGCACACGACTGTAGCACATGACTTCCACGGCTTTTCCCCAACTGTAATAATTTCAATCGCTGTTGTCCATGTTTTTTGTATTTGACTGCATTTAGGAGATACATTTTATTCTGGATTTACACATTTGCAAATAAAAGAATGCAGCTTTCTGGTGATGATCAGAAATCCATGAATGAAGCACAGCAGAGTTTCTAAAGAAAGAAGGGTAAAGCTTGGATTTACTTACAGCTCAAAGCTAAAGATAAGTGTCAACTGAAATCCATTTAAGCCTTCAAGCCATCGCCTTCCATGTTGTTATGGACTGTTTTCTTCTCCTGCCTTGTGTTGAGTCCATGCATTACATCCTTGCTTTTGCAGGTAAATACCCAGATAGCAAACACCTCCGCTCAGGATCTGCCCCGGCTCTGAGCCAGATCAGCTGGAGTCGGCACAGAGCAGGGCCGATCCAAAGCGGAGGTGCTTGCTATCTGGGTATGAAATATAAAATACTTCAAATGCAGGAAATGTAAATGCAAAAGAATGGAACCAGAATAAGATGAGTAATATTGCAGATTGTTTTTTACATAATATGAGTTAGCCTGCATACAAGGTCTTTTCTCAAAGACAGCTGACCCTCAAACCTTTGACCCCTCAAGAATAGGGTTGCCAGTTCTGGCCCTGGAGGGCCCTAGGGTGTGGTAGTTTTAATTGCCACCCTCTTCAGGGCCAAAAAAACCAGTTGAGGTGAGTTATGTAATCAATTGCTTAAATTCAACGTAACACCAAAAACCAGCACATTCTGAGGTCCTTCAGGATCGGGATTGGTTACTCCTGCTCCAGATAAATTTCTCTCTCTCAAAAATAGTGAATTCTCGAGGAGCTGGTGCCCTTTCCAGTTTGAGAGGACGAAGAGAAAGACAGGAATACCTTGTCAAATGTAGCACTTTTTGAGACATGGTGGTTTCTGGTAGTTTTCCGCCGGAGACCACTATTCCCAGACACACAGAGTCTCAAGTGAGTATCAACAACGTCATGTGATTATCTTCAAGCCTGGATGAGTATTTCATCATATGAATTTCAACAGACGGGCGGGTGGAATTCTCCGCAGGAGATGAAACCACGGGAGTCACAGCGCCGAGGCCATTATCAGGGGAACAGATACGGCTCGCACCGCTGACAATCATCAGGTTTGGAGTGCAGGAGGGACCGAGTACCCTGTGCATGGTGTACTGGCTGAAGAAACTGCCAGGCCTGAGGTTTCAGATAAGAACACTGAATAAAACAGATAAACTTTTCCCTTTTAACCTACCTGGGTTATTTTTAAAAGAGGAAGTCCGTAGCGATACCTCAGTTGGACCCACTTACGCACAGAGATTTAAAGAATTTTATTTGCTTCGACCAGGAATTCTGACTATTTTGGTTTCAATATCTTAAGCATAATTTTAATTTGAAATACCACATCCTGTATATTTGAAGCACACTTTTTATTACAAATTATTCTTAACGGGGAGATCAGACCCTTCATCTAAATTCAGGCCAGACTCCTTTTACATTACAAATTGCATAGTTATTTTTCTCTTTTTTAAAGTGTTCATTCAATAACAGACAATAACCGGGGGAACTTTTTGGACCTGGAAATCAAAATAATGTTGACATGGATCTGCCATAATGTGATTTCAGTTACCTGGCTGGTATTAAATAACACCTACGCCAGGAACATCATCCAGAGTAGAGCCTGACAAAAATTACAGGTCAGGTTGTTTGCAGGAAACAGAAATGTTCTGTTGAAAAATCAATTCATTGCATGGTTGTCATTAAGATTGGCATTTCTAAGGAAATAACCTACTGACCGTCTCCTGAATCTTGCCACAAACAACTCTTAGTGTCAGCATGGTATAATCTCTGTAATGACAACACAACCCTGGAACCCTAACCACAGAGCACGTGTTTAATGCTCAGACTGCAGATTACTCAATGAGGATTACATACTTATAGCTTATATTATTTGTCCTGACTCCTTGACTATTTCTGTTTAGAGGAGGAAGAGGGGAATATACACCGATGAGCCAAAGCATTATAACAAACTAACATTGACTATCCTGCAAAGATGGCGTATGTCAAGTTCTTCTGACAGACCCCAGACAATAGTCTGTGCTCAGAGCTAATGCACTGAATGTGGGAGAAATTGAACCTGAATGACTATGACAAGAGCCTGTAAGGCAGACTGAATTCATTAATAGACTTTATTGCTGCAATCACTCAGTACCAGTGTGCTGGTGAGGGGCCAAGTAGTCTGGGACAATTCCTGTTAAAGCTGCAGTTGGTAAGTCTTATAAAAGTAACTTTGTGTCATATTTGCTAAAACTGTCATGGTGTGCAGACAGTATTACATAAAACTAGTACTCTGTAATTAAAAAAGGCTCCTTTAAACCCACCTACTGCTCCTGCTGCAAATTAGCAGAATCGTTCGGACCGACCAAAAAGAACCAATCAGAGGCAGGGTGGTGTCTGAGGCGGTGTCTGACGGCCGTCAAACACTGCACATGCACGCGCTGCGGACAGCCTCCTCCCCCTTCCTCCTCAGTTCACGCCAGTGCTCAGTCAAGCTCAAATCTAAGAGAGAGGGTTCAGGAGTTTAGCGAAAAGAGTGGCGCAACAACAGCCATCAGTGAGGAAAAAAATACCGATACCTCCGTTACCGACAACAACACACAGGGCTAAGACAAGTAAGAAGAGGAAGCCAGAAGAAAGAAAAAAAAGCACAAAAGAAAGAATTAGACGAAGCCTGGGATAAAACCAGAGTGAAAATCGGAGTGGCTTTTCAGAGCTGGAGGGAACTCCGTGATCTGGAAGGATTAAAAACCGACAGAGAGTTAGCGACTTTCCTGCTTGACAGGTAAACCCCAGCTTTGTTCGTTGGTTCATTTTTGCTCCGCAATGCTCTGCAAATAAGCGAGTTGGTGTCACTATCATGCACAGCTGGTACTAACCCCAGCCCTAACCGGCATCAATTCATTTTCGCTCTGCAAATAAGCAAGCGAATGTTGCTTACAAGCACACTTGCTGTTTTAATAGCCAGCGTCTTGTAATTGTTACACTACTCCGTTGTGCATGTGATGTTACTGTGATGTTGCAGTCAGGCTAACGTTAGCTTGTTTCCGAGGCTAGGGCTAACGTTACTGGCGTCGTATCATTAGAAAGTAGCGGAAAATATCTTTATGAAGAGACCTGGCAGTCTTATCGGTTGTGTTGTTGTCCTCATAAATATCTATAACCTTTCTGTGCTCTCATAGCTGGCTCATTCCGTGTCAATTGGACTAACCTTCCCGCAATCTCCCACTGGCACCATATTTTGGTACAAATATATAAGCTCCAATGTGCCTGGATCTGTGTCAACTCAACCAGAACCCCCAGATGACCACCTTGGATTTCCTTCCAACTCTGGAATAAGAATTACCAATGTATCTGAAGTATTCTCCCCAAATATCTCAACATATTTTTACATTCATCATAATGACAGCTAACAGGACTATTGGGATTAAAATAGATCGTGAAATTGAATAGCACTGAGACTACTCTAGTCAAAGTCTGTAAAGTCATACTGTACCTGAACTTCAGTTGACACTGTACTGCTCAAAAGTGTCACAAATTGTTTTGAACTCATTGTTCTGAATTTTGTAGTTCTTTCCTATGTTGGTAGTTGGTGGTGTAATTTCACATAGAATATCGCCCTTTGGGATCCACCATAGCTTATATTCGTACCAAAATATGGTGCCAGCCCAGAATGTTTTTTATTCAGATGTATTTAGTGGGCATCAACATGTCCCCTGGTATCTATTTTAGTACTTCTAAGACTGATTACAACTGTATCCTAAGGTGGTCCATGTGGGAAGTGGTAGGAACAAGCTTAAATGATAGACAAAATACCGCACTTTGATGAAATTATTTCACGGAAATTAAATTTCAAGGAAAAAATATTGCAAATCGATAAAAGTTGGGCCACGTGGTCTTAATGGCCGCCGAAATTAGGCTATTTCACTAAATTGGCTGTCTTTGGCCACCAGTGGCGCCACCTGTATGGTGTTTTAAGGAATAATTGTTATGCCCATGCAAGCTCTATATCTACCCTAATTAGTAGCCCAAAGATTTAATTGCTGGAGATAGAATTTGATTACTTAAAATTTGTTATGGCCCATTGATTCCCCCCCCATTTTCAGAGCCTCGGTGCATCAGCCCATGACACAAGGGGTATGAATTAATATTTTCTCCCTGGTCTCTATAAGTAGTACTACTTGTGTAATTAAACATAGACCCATACCACTTTTGGATTTCTCATAGTAGCCCCCTCAAAATGGCCCAGAAATGACGATTTGCACAGGAGCACAGACCCCCCTGCCACTTAAAGGCCTGAAACTCGAGGACTATGTGGAATTTTGATTAAATATTTGGGGAGAGTACTTCAGACACATTAATAAATGATACATCAAAGTAGGAAGAAATTCGGAGATGGTCATCCAGGAAGGTTAGTCCAACCTAACCCAATTACTTTTCATGTGGACATAATTTATTTCTGCTTGTTTCTTGGCCAGCAATGTTGACTGTTCACAACGGTAATGTCTACCCTCGGCAACTTGGCCGTTTTCATAATGTGAACTTGCAAAATCTCTCCACAGTCCCATGCATAACAGCTCGCGTGCACGGCATCTTCCTCTGTGGGAGGGTCTTAGGGTGCAGTGGAGAGGGAGGGGGAGGGATCTGAAAGCTGCATTTTTTCTAAATTTCATGCTAGGTCCTCGCTCTCCTCATAGTTTCCAACTGCAACTTTAGTATGGTAGTAAAGCATATTCTACTTTTATAATAGCCCACAACTTAATGTCCAATCTCTCACCTTTCCTTCTTGACATTCCCAATATACTCAAATGCAGGGCCAGATCAAGGTCCTGCGATGCCCCCAGGGCACAACCCTGTTTCTGAAGATCTACCATCCTGTAGGTTTCTACTTCAACCCTAATTCAACACACCTGGTTCAGCTCATCAGCAGCTCATCAAGATCTCGAACTGTGAAAGCAGGTGTGGTTTGCTATGGTTGGAGTGATAACCCTCAGGATGGTTGCCCTCCAGGAACAGGGTTGGAGACCCCTGTACCAGAAGATATGGGTCAGAAGTTTGGTGATGAGTGGACATTACCTTGAAGAGTTAGAGCTCATTCTAGCAAGAGAGGGTACACCCACAAAATTCCTCGCCTTTCTGTGGCCATATCTTTGAACGTAGCAATTTTGTGTCTATGGCATTACAAGATCATGGTCTGAAGATGTTGATAACCAACTTTCCTGCAAATTGATCGCACCACATTAGAGGAGATCAAGTTCAGAGGTTTCAAAATGGCTGACAATGTACACATGAGCAAAGTGGGAATGACTTTAAGCATAGATTTGTGTGGTCCTGCAGAATTTGGTTTTATTAATTATTATTTATAATAATGATAATAACAACAATAATAATCATCATCAGACCCCCATTTCCATAGTTGTGGGCCAAAATGTGAAGTTTTGGCCACCCAGCAGTCAATCAATATAAAAATTCCAAATTATCAAAAGGCATCACCGCAGTACCTGTCTTTGGCAATTAGAAAGTATCTTATAAAAACATTTAATAGAGTTCAAGTCACGGTGCCAAAACCAAAATAATTACAGACAGATGCAGGAACGGCCATGTAATAGCTATATCCCCCATTTAATACCGGGGACATAATAAAAGACAACAAGCAATAATCTGGTTAACTCCCCATGAACGGCACCATGAATCCCCTGCTGTGCGACGAATGTCCTTGGGATGGCTGTCCAATGATGATGACTAATTGTCGGATTTGCCCTTTCAAAACAAAGCCTGAAGTCATGGATAAGAATAGAAATTTCACAGAAATCCCTCGTAAAAGATCTACTTTCACTCATGAGATTACGCCGTAATGGTAAAAAAGGCCATTTTCCAACACATAATGGAAGGTTTAGAAGTCTACATGATCTTTTTTTTATCATCATTTCCTCAATGGTACATCAAAAAAGGTCATGTTGGTTTGACAGAAAATTCTCATCATTACAAAGGACTTCCAAGCATCTTAACATTATTATCCCCCCGCCGCGCGATTAGCGCAAAGCGGGGGATATATTATTGGGCTCCGTCCGTCCGTCCGTACGGACACATATAATTGAGGCGGCGGGGGATATTGCAGACACTTCTTATTTTTACTTCGGTACTCAGAGATTGTACCATGTGGTTTAATAGTATAACTGATTTTCTGTAGGCAAAGGAAGAAAAATATGAAGCTTCTATTGCTCAGAGGTACTCAATAGCAGCGTTTTAAAACTATGAAAGGTTGTGGAAAAACTGACAAACTGAGAAGCTTTTCCATTTACTGAACCATGCAGAGACTCGCTCTCAGCATCGTGCATAAGCATGGATCTCCATAAAACTACCATTTCTAAGAGGAATCCTGAAAGTTGGCTGAACTTGACTCCAAAATGCTTCATGAGCACAGTTTATGAATGCACTGGAAAGTCAATGACATCAGAGCTGGTCAGTCATTTTCAGTAATGATTGCAATTCTGCGTTTCACTATGATGTGCAATATAATACTTGTGGTCCAGTCATAGACTCATGGTCACAGGAAAAGCTCCATTACATTCCAATTTGAAAAATTCTGCCACGTAACACCAAGCGTCAATAGACACCTCCCAGGAGTTCAGCACTGAAAAATTACTTCACTATTCCATCTCAATAAACAATCAAACCTGTATTTCACACCGGATGAATTTTGACGGGGACTTAAGAAGGAATAAATACTCACCTGAACACAGAGTAATTTCAGAGAGGGCCAAAGGACTCTTAAAAGATGTGAAGGCTGGAACTGCACCAGAACAGGTTCATATAACAAAGCAGATTTCAGTTGCCATGTCAACGCCATGTTTTTCGTCTCATGAGCAGTCTAGTCTAGTTCAGTCAATACCGGTCAATTTTTCCTCTGTTCTGGACCATACATTCTGTTCTATTCAACAGAAAGCAATTTCTAGGCCAGAAAACAAAGTAACAGAATAAGCAAACGAAACAGGGCTACATGACCACCAGGGTTGCTTTTTTTTTCCACAGAACAAAATGGCAATGAAGAAAATATATCCATTTTGTGGTCTTTTGTAGTCAGTTTCACAAAAATTAAGCTCAATCGTAGACTAATATTTTTAACGGAAATTCTCCATTTAAAATTCTCATTTTCACCTAGACTAAACCCAAGACATGTCTGAGAGTCCAACACGTCATCCCCAAGATGCAATAAAGTCTCAAAACTACATGGTCAACCTCGGTTTTGTACTGTGCAGTTTATTTCTTACACACATACAAAAATTAAAACCATTAAAAAGCAAATTCAGCACAGAAATACTGCATACACTCTTCACTGAATATCAAAGACCAAAATGAGAGGATTTAAAGAACAGCATACAGGAGGGTTGATGAAAATTATTTTAAAAAAAAAACAAAGAAAGATACATAGAGGAGACAAACACTGAGGCTTCCAAGTTCATCTCCCGTCCGACAGCCAAGCTCAGACAGGCTCAAATGTGAAATGTGAAAACCTAACATGATTTCCATAAAAAGTAGCACAGGATACATAACAGAAACTGGATTGAAAGGATCACTCCGTGTGTCGGGAGCGTGTGGAATATTGTGGGAATATGGCAGGTGCAGAGAAAGAAAATCCACACCAGATCACATAGTGACCGACGAAGGAGTACATTTTATTAAAAAGATTTTTAAAAATCAAGTTAATATATGCCTGCGGTTTACATGAAAATGGGCCATACGCAAAAGCCTGTGCGAAGTCTTGACCTGTGCTCGTCTCCTGGGTGACTGGTAATGGCAGTTTCTCCGGAGGTTTCATCCTTGCGTCACGGGCGACGATGATCACATGATGCTAGCTGTAATGGACGGTGAGGATTCGAGGGGGTGAAAGTTAATGCGCAACCCCTACGCTGCCGATCTGCGGCGGATCACAAAGGCGCCTCGCTGCAGCTGTCCCAGATAAATCCTCATTTTTGTGCTGTCGCTTGTCTTTCTCACCCAGATCTGGAATGAAAAAAGAAGGGAAGGGGGTTACAAATGCTAACAGAAGCTTGCGGGACACTATGCATCATTCCCAGTGGAGTTGGGGAAATCCGTATGCTTATCTCCACACAGTCGTGCGCTCCCCGGTGTTAATGTGCAGTCAATGAGTCTCCTCAACACTAAAACATGACAGACATGAGCCAATCAGAGCTTTACACTGTACAATGGTCGGGGCTTAAGGATAAAAGCCCTATTTGAAAAACGGCAGAAGTGCCAAAGCCGGCCTCGGCTGGCAGGTTAATGCCCACCTCGTTCGTCCCGACCGAGCTGATGACGCAGCTGATCTTGGTGTTCTCCTTGGACTCCAGGTAAATGGCCTGGCTCTTGTGGTACCTGGGAGAACAAAAGAACCAATTACTGTAGCCCTCAAACCTGCCTCCATCCCTGCCGACAGGCTATGGAGCAAGGTAAGCTCCCGGAATGTTCCATATTCTATAGCAGAGATGGCTCAACTCATGTCCAACATAACATTCTTAAAGAGAGGGAAACACAGGATTCTAAACTATTACCACATTGAACCGTGCTTGTCACAAATTCATTTTTTATGCTCCATCTTCCAAAGATGTTATAGACTTTTCCTCTTAGAACTTTTGTTCAAGCTCTTTTCTGCCTGCAGAAACAAATTGCTTTCAAACCATTTTGGTGAAAATAACATTTCATAAATGGCTATCACATGGGCTTGGTAAACCAAGTGAGCACAACAGAGTGTATGTGAGACATGAGAAGGCCATCTTGAGGTAGGTTGCACCACAATAAAAAGTTAACAAAGCAAATCATGAAAAATAAACAAATAAATAAATCACTTGGCTGCCACACGGGCAGCAGCCATCAATGAAACGGTATCAACATTCGATTAGTCAAATTAGAAATGATGTGACAGGTTATAAGAAACACTGAAGCAGTAGCACTAGGCTACAGTGATCACTTAATGTTCCCAGAGCCCCCAAGTGGCCAAAAAGCTAAGCTAAGACCTGGGAAAATGCTTATTCAATCCCCAATGGAGCCATAATAAAGCCACTGAAGTAGCTGGGCCCGTAAGACAAAACCTTCAGCCACATACTGGTCCAGCGGGGCTGCTGGTTTGCGCCAATCATCAGCAGGTAGCATCGGATAAAAGTGTCAACCACATGAATGCAAGGTGGAAGTCACACAATGTCATGTGACGTCGTCTCCACACGTACACCAACAACATGGGACGAAGAGCCTACTCATTATCAGGAACTAGACTGGATACCACCCCCCCACACACCATGTCCTTAGAGGCCTGTGGAGACGATGCGAGTGACAGGAAGTGAGGCTCACAAAGCAGTTTCCTCATAGCAAATTCAAATGAGAACCAAATTCATTTCTGAGACACACTGAGAGGTGCCCTCCCTAAACCGAAGACCGCATCCAAAACACACTCCGAGGCACCGCCCGACTCTGACAAGACAACAGGCCTCGTGTATTATATCACAAACATTACCCAGCCTCTTTCACCTTCTACACAGCCATCAATCATCTCTGCCAGCTGGTTCAGGCGCTCATCCTGAACACTCCTCAATTTACTATGCGCCAGCATAACCTCTCCAGATGTCTACCCCCAGAAAACAACCCACGAGTCGTTACCTGTAGATATGCGCGTGCGTCACGCAGTCCATCCAAGCGCGCAATTCGACAAAGGCCCTCCCGCACACAATACGGAGACCGACATGTTAAACTATAGCTATATTGCATATAGCTCACGAAAGCGCCGAGCAGTTTGAATATATAAAGGCCCTTACCAGGCCAGCTAATTATGTCTAGTTGTTTACCTTGAATTGTCTCTTTGTTTGCAATCAAATAACAAATGCACATACATGTTGTTCTCAATGTCTCAGGTTTGTGACATTTTAAAAAAAAGTACAAATGCAACTAGGAAATTCAGATACTACGTGATGGCCCAGTATAAATGCTGCAATCTTGGCAGGTTGGCTTCATTAGGCTGATGGTAGTACTGACAATTATGTTAATCGTGCTTGCTTAATATCAGGCAGAAATTCTGCCTGCTTTAAATGTCCAAATAGCAATTATAACCACCTGCAACCCCAAATGAGTCTCGCACAGTCTTCTATCAGGTCCAAATCAACAGGACAGTTTTTTTCTGGGTGAAATTAATTTGGGTCAGCTGTATGTTTTTCTGTCTGTCTAATCCACAAGCCTTGACATGTCATTCCCACAGGAAACCGACACTAACAACTAACCCAGTCGAGCAACAACAAAATTAGGATTCTGAGCACCAGGTCGGGGATCTGCTTGTCTCCTCCATGCAATTTTGTTTGTTCATACTTTCTGAAAAGCTAGGGTACAGCTTGAAGCATGCAAAAAGATTGCAGCAATAAGGAAAGACTACAGTGCCATCATGTGGCTGTATGCTGAACCGCAGTATGAGGCAGGCAAGATGAAAAAGACAAACACTCCATTATTTTTTCCAAGAGAAGTTCCAAGGTCAGGGATACATTTCAGCAAACTCAACAAGTTCTTGTCAGTGGGCCCCCTCCTGGATATTCTGGCAATATTTCCGGAATCATAGGGCCCTTGATCAGGTTAATACCTTGTAGCTGGAGTTGAGAAATGTTTATAAGCACCATTGGAAAGCCAGCACTGAAGGTTCTAGATCAATCCATCTAAGTCCAGATGTGGAAAAGCACTGGATATTTGAGATACAGACAGTACATATAACACTGTAAACAAGGTACAACTAGCACACTGATGAGCCATGCAGGCGTAGCTTAATGCGGTGAATAACTCAATATCCAAAGTCTCATACAAAATTATGGCCACTGCTATGGAATTGGTCTACCCTTTGTTGTTTAAATAGCCTCCAGTCTTCAGGGATGGCTTTTCACTAGATGTTGGAGAAATGCTGCAGGAGCTGTCAACTATTTAATCCACGAGGGTATTAAACTGGCAGCACACTTTAAAGTAGAATTTTTGATGCCAAAAGACGTTCTGAAAGACACAACGTTTCCTATTCTTTTGGCGCTCTTTTAGCATGGCACCACAGCCGCACTTCATCTTCAGCCTTTTCCACTTCTGACGCCTCCCCTTGTCCGTGATTGGTTCTGAGGTCATCTGGCTGATCTCATCACCACTGAGGCCAAAGGGCAAAGTTCAAGTTCAAGCAGAGCTCATTCACTACATGACCTGCTGTAAATGCACGGTGCCAGTCATTGTGGGTAAACACTTCTAAAATAAAATTTCTCATTTACAATAGCCATGTAATGGTGTTGCTGTTTTGATTCTGTGCATTTGTTAGATCTGTGGTTTAATGGGTTAAGACTGGCGGGATCGGGATTCTGGTCTAAAGTTGGCTCTCAGCAAGGGATTGATGGTCAGTCAGCACCCCCTATTGGCAAGGAGTGGCATAAAAAGAGCTGTGGTTCTTGCAGGGTTAAGTGCACGCAGTGTCTCGGGACATGTGCACCAGAGTGTTCTTGCATCGTTTCGTCCTGCATCTTTTGAAGCATATTTTCACTTTAGTCAGGCAGAACAATAATGCTGGACAGTTAATGTCCAAATTGATTTTAAAGGTATTGCATAAGGTTGAGGTTAGTGCTCTAGACAGGACAGTCAAGTTCTACCATTTTTTTATCTACAGCACTGCTTTTATATTGACCCCGTAGCTCCCCCATGACAGGTTAATTCTGACATTTCTCGCCTTCCTGAAATAGTGTTAGAAGCACCGAATTGTCTAGAATGTCATTCTTTGCTGCAAAATTAAGAGCTCCTTTTACTAGAACTGAAGAAACAAGCCCTCGTCATGAACTACAGTCCTGGAAACAAAGGAGTACAGACATTGTTTTGGTCATATAATGCAACCATCAAATAAAGGTATGACAAAAAAAACACATACAGAGTCATTCATAATGTGCTGGACAGGCTAGGTTACCTCTATTTATAGCTACAGCACAGCGCCTTTGAAAGAGGGGTAAATTCTGGGGCATGTATGGCAGCTGCGTTGGTAACCAAGGCAACTCCACCTGCAAATGTTTAACAAGCTAAAGTGTCCAAGGTGACAAGAACATTGATCGTTGAGGGAATGACATCACAAGCACAGTGAAAGAATGCAGAGTAAGACAGCAATACATGACTGACGTCCTTCTACTGCCCAATTCTTACTGCTGCTGCACATCAGTCAACAACAAATTTCAACCTGGGCCAAGGGCGGCCACTTACTTTAAAAATGTTTTAGGCCGTTTTAAATGTTTTAAGCCATTGAAAAGCCGTGATTAAAAAAAAAAAAAAAAAAAAACCCCACTAGGCCAGAGATGGCCAGGGCTGACCCTCCCACCCGCCACCCCCACCGCCAAGAACTAATAATGAAAGTTCATGAAAGGGCTGGGTCAAGAAGGATTGATTTTTCGATTCAGATCGATTTTTTAATTTAAATTTTCGATATCGATTCATTTTATTCAAAGACCGATCTTTTATTCATGAATTTCCATCTTGCTTGTAAATATTTAATAACTGATCCGGGAGTGCCATCTAGTGATACAATATTGTTCTGCATGCATAAATCTGCAGCTCCATGTCTGCTGGCGGACACGTCAGCACATGGCGCTTAAGATGCCCTGTCGAGCACCGTTGTTCTTCTCGAACACGCCAAATCCAAATGATCCTTAAATGATGAATTACATTCATATTTTAATTTGTAACGAATAGCGAAGTGGCCAGTGTAAAAGTAACGAAGTAAAAGTATAATTTTTATCTTTCAAATGCAGTAGAGTAAAAGTAAAAGTCCCAGTACAAAAAAAAAAAAAAAAAACTACTTAAGTAATTAATTTCTCAACGTAATGGATAATAATGAATAAGTTAATTGCAGGCAGAGGTATTTTGACTATGTGTCATATAAATGTACATCGAGCAGGGTTTCACTAATAGAAAGCATGCGGCAAATGCGAAACTACCTGTTGACGTTGAAAATGCAGTGATCCGTACGTAACTGCAGTGAACACGACTGGTAACGCACGGAACGGTAAATTGAGGCCAGATTTTCAAGCTACAAGTAATGATGAGAGAACAAAAACAACATTGGATATACATTTCGGTATCAGATCTTTATTTCAAGCTCAACTAAATGTGTTGGGAGATATATTTTCAATAACAGCGTTGGGTGGAAGTTTAGTAATAAAACATGTCCCAATTTTCCTCCACCATTTCAACCAGTTTTTGAATAAAAAATCCAATATTATTTACTTTGTTGAATGTATCGTGATATTTATTTCTGAACAGTCGAGTATGTCCATGTGGGGTATTTTGGGCAAGGATATTGGTTTAAAGTCAATACACAGTGTCTAGAGACATGGCAGTTTTTACTGGTACAGCAGTCGATTTCAAGGGATTAGGATAACGATTTAGGATTTTGGTTAGGGGAAGGGTTGGAGTTAGGGTTAGGTTAGGGTTAGGTTAGGGCAGGGCTTGAAATGGGGACTGCCGTACCTCTCCACATTGAAATGCATTGAAAAACTGCCGTACCGGTAGCAACTGCCAATTCAATAACATTTACTCAAAAATGAACTTGCAAAGTGAAGCGTGTAATATTGACCCAGTTTCAGAGAATAATAGTCTACTGACTGTTAAATCTTTGTTGCACTTTATTATGTTGATTGATCAAATGTGCTGGTCAATAAAAAGTAGTTTCAGGTTACAAGTTTGGGGTCACTTTTTAGTATGAACTTCAATATTTTAAATATTGTGCCTAGTTAGAAGGTTTCTAATTAATAATTCAACTAAACATATAATTTCTGCCATTAGTTCTCCAAGACTCCCTTTCACATTCAAGCAAAACAGGTACTGTAGCTGAAATATCCTTCAATGAATCGATATTGAATCAAATTGAATCGGAAATTGAATCGAAACTTTGAGAATCGAAATCAAATCGATTCAGGAAATCAGTGGCAATACCCAGCCCTAATAAACACACACTGTAGGAATTTATGAGGTGCAGGCAATGGAGCAGGTAGCTTAAAATGAAACCGCGTGTGGCATTCCTTTTCATCGAAAGTTAATGAAAATAACATACCAACATATCCTTGTTCAAAGATCAGCCCCTAAATGATTTTCTGCTCATATGCTCCTGAGTTACCAATTTCTGCACAAGTTTAGGAGCACAGTCAGGAGGGAACGTTACAATACTAGAAACATAAGAGCCCGTTTACTGAAGCACTGCAGTGCCCTCCCTGATCCTGGCACCAGAGCAACAGAAGTGATTTTCCATACACGGGCAGTAAAAGACTGAGCAATGCCTACCATCTTTTATCGTAGAAGAGTCTCCCCTCCTCGATGCGCGCCTCATATCGCTGTGAAGGCACCTCCAGCGGGGCGGCAGGAAGGTGTTCTGGAGACGACGGAGAGGCTGAGGGAAAATGGAGGCGTTGGACACAGTGTCCTTAGCGGTTTCATAATGAACCAACAATAACTTCTAAAGCAAACAGAGGTGCTGAAACAAAATAGCCACAAGGCAGTGGAAATAATATTGAGATATGTTACAGCGATAGTAAACTCTGCCATGCTGTGAATATTTATTGAAAGAATTATCCAATCTGTGTAAATTTATCGCATTTAAAAAAAATAACAAAATTCTCAGAGAGTAAACGGCAATTTTATGTCGACGCTCCATCCCTCATGATCTGCACCATTTTGACTGGGCTCAAACTGAAACGTGACGCCAAATTGACCCAGCCGCTCTCCAATGTCTGAAAACATAAAACGATGCTGAACAGGCGCACTGCGTTCTAACTCCTCAAGCATGTCGAATAGAGATGATGATGACAGTGTTACAAGTTCAGACGAGGAAATTACATGTGATGGAGGTTTGCAGGGATACCACTTGGATCATAAACAAACAAATTTTGAGGATAGTGTCCGACTATCCAGCTGCAGCCCCGGAGCAGAAGCCCCTGATTTGACACAAGCCCCTGGCTTGATGGAGGTGCCCCTGGCATGGCGGAAGTGAAAGAATGGCTATTCACCGTTTTTATTCACTTAGCTATCTCGCTAGCTAGCTATTTTGATAGCCTAGCGAGAGATATTTATTGAATAGTCATGCTAGCTAGCTTGCTGAATAACAGTAAGTGACGGTAAACTAACCATTTACTGTTTCTATCGATGTAGCTATGTGCACAAGATGCAATTAGCTCACAAGCTGGCTAGCTAGGTGGTTCGCTAGCGTAAATATCACTAGCTAGGCTAGCAAAAAAGCTAGCTTGCTAGTATGCTAGCCTAGCTAGCGAGCTAGCTAAGTGAATAATGCAGCATTCGGTAACACTCGTATACACGAGTCGTGTTGGGAATTAAAGTCAAAGGTACGAAGAAGGGTAATTCGGACAGTGAGGTCAAAAGAAAGGAATTCTCAGTCATGTCTCGAAAACAAGGCTCGTGGGACGCGTTACCGAATGTAGCATTAAAACAGTGAATAGACATTATTTCACTTCTGTCAAGCCAGGGGCTTGTGTCACGTCAGGGGCTTCGGCTCCGGGACCGCAGCTGGATCCTATTCATAGTGACAGGGAGGCGGTATAAGAGGAAACACAAACAGTCCACCATTGTAAACTCGACTGGACTGGGTCACTCAAACGTCCCAAGGAAAAAACGTGACATGGGAAATGCTTTTGATTGGCGAACGCACTTCCAACCTTGGAAAATTGCAGCGCTGCCAGTTTGCAACAGAACCTATGCGTTCTCAATGTTTGACAGCTTTGCAATTATTAAAAAAAAAAAAAAAAACAAAAAAAAAAAACATTTAAATGATGTTTGGTTTTTCTGTTATTGGAGATTGAGTTTTTTGAGGATAAATATATACCATCGCAGAGTATTCTATCACTTTAATATCAGCTGAGGTGGAAGGGAAACCAGCATTTGTGCACTTAGAACTCTGAAGTTCTCCATGACTGATTGTAACTCTTCTTGCCAACAGTTCTTGCTATGCATTCGCATCTGGCTGTCATACCATAGTTTTGTTCTGTTTCACTATACATTTGGCTTCAATGAACGCACACACAGTGATGCTGGTTATACAGCAAACATAAAGTACAAAGAGGTCTTCAATTTAAATGGGCCGTTTTCAAAGCTTAAAACAGCTTGTTCAAATCACATTCTGTTTTTTAAAAAAAGCTGTGTCACGATTGATGCACATGCTTAGAACTTCAAAAACTGTTAGCCTAATAAAGTGAATCTGCTCAAATGCAAGTCAAAATCTACTTCCGTCCTTGCTAACCCGCCATCATTTTGGATTGTTTTTATACAGTTTTTTACAATTATATTTTAGTTACTCAGACATTATGCTTTTTATCTTAAGGAGTTTTCCATGGAAATTCGAGGATTCAAAGCTTTAGCCGAGGGATGTACTGGTTTGCCAACCACCAATAATCATAAAAGAAGGTGGTAAGTACATTTTATTTCTATACCGTTTTTCACGGATAAAAATCACAAAGTGCTTTATAACAGATGAACAACATAAAACACGGGATAAGACACAAGACATAAAACAGGATAAAATAGTAACTAAAATGAAATAAAAAAACATAAGGTCAAGCCCTTGTCTAATTAAAAAGCCTGTTTAAAAAGCAGGGTCTTTAGATCTTCTTAAAAGATTCAACTGAATTTACAATTGACAATGGCAATGAGTTCCAGAGTCTAGGAGCTACTGCCTGGAATGATCGGTCCTCAAGGGTCATAAAACGAGTCTGAGGAACCTTTAAAAGCCTCTGACCTGATGACCTCAAACAACGATAGGGAGTGTGGAGCATCAACAGGTCAAAGACATAAGAGCTCTAAAGGTTAGGACGAGGATTTTAAAATGAATTCTTAAGTGGACAGACCGCTAATGCAGAGATGCTAAAATAGGAGTGATGTGGTCCCTTCACCTAGTTAACCCTCGGCGCAGCGCAGCGAGGGTTACTGTAGTTGGGTCTGTGTGTCTGTTAAGTCACATATCACCTATGGAGCGTCTGTTTGTCCTGAAAATGCGGTCACGTACTCCGCAGGCAACGGAGGTCAAAAAATGTGTGGGGTTTTCTCTGAAACCGTTCCGTTGCAGAGATCCAGCACTCTCCGTTGTACGGCCATACGATTTTCCTGCCGAAAGCGCGCATTCGATTACAGTCCTATAGTGCGTGGTACTGTTCATTTCTTCCTGTGTGGTGTGCAGAGAAGAGCGAGTAGTTTCGTGTGTTGCAATTGGTCAGCTTACAAGTAAATGAAGATACCAATGGCTTCCGAACGACACGGAGCAGATTATTATTAGAACGGATTTTGCTATAAACGCTTCATTCAGAAGTTATAATTATGGCGTGAAACACAAGCGAAAGAGCCTATTATAATATGCTAATTAGGTTACTCTGGCCTACCCGCGATCAGTTTTCCTGTTCGATGTACTGCGAAGCATCAGAGGTTGCTGAGGGAGTACAAGCATGTGTACTGCTCCGGTCAAAGCTATAGTGCTTCCAGCAGTGAACAGAGCCACTTGCTAGTTGGGCCAGTAGTCTTCTTTATACTTTTCGTTATATAACGAGAGGCGGATGTAAACGTAATACACATGCGCATCATCTCCGTTCAGCACAATTGCCGCGCCGAGGGTTTTGCACTTCAGTGCTTTCATGTTCCTCAGAAGCCTCACGGCAGAGTTTTGGACTGCTTGGAGACAGTCCTGCTCCTTACAAAGGCTATTACAATAGTCAATAGTATGATGATCTCCAGCTCTCTTTCAGACACCACATGTCAAAGCTTAAAGAGGCTACTCAAATGAAAGTAAAAATTTTTAGTTAAATCCCTTGCGTGGCGATCAAGCCACATGGAAGAGTTGAATGTTCCTCCTAAATTTCTAAGCTTCAATTTTACAGTCAGGCCAAGTGCATTGAGCTGGTTCTTTATCCCAACTAGATGAGTGCAATAATTAAGGTTTCTGTTTTTTGTGAATTTAGTGGAAGGTAGTCATCATGCAGCCACTGCTTAATATTAGACAGGCAGTCAATTAAAGATGACAGCTTGTGGAGCTCAGTGGGCTTAAAAGAACGGTAAATCTGGATATCATCAGCATAGAAATGCTAGGAGATATTTCTATGCTGCTTAATTACAACCCCACAAAATGAATAGGATTGGTCCCAGGACTGAGCCCTAAAGTACCCCACAAGTCAAATCTACACACTCTGACATTATCTGGTTGGCAAAAACACTACGCCCTCTGACAGAAAGGTAAGACCAATCCGGGGCAAGGCCAGACATCCCAGCAACATCACAACATTAACCATAACATTGTGATCAACAGTATAATGATAATGGTATAATGTATTGTATTCTTCTTCTATGATCTTTGCCAGTTGCAAACCAGCTGAAATTCTTCATATCAAACTAAATTTCCATATAAACTCCTTAAGATAAAAAGCATAAGTCCAGAGTAACTAAAATTCATAAATACAATGCAAAACAAAGATGGATTGGCGATGACGGAATCAGATTTTGACTTGCAGTCGAGCAGATTCACTTCGTTAGGCTAACAGTTACGTAGTTCCGAGCATGCACAGTAATCATGACACAGTACTTTCACATGAGCACAGCAATTTTTTTTCTCTAACAGCCAATTGTTTATCAACAAAAGGACAGTAAGAAGAACATAGTGTGTATTCCTTCATGTGCTTATCACTGAACATATTTCACTTATATGATGCTGAACCCAACATCTACAGATGTCCGTGGATGAGTGAGTGACTGATAAAGTTACAGTGTCAAAAAGTGACTGATAAAGTTACAGTTGTTTGGCCAGCCAAGAGTGCAGTCCCAATTGGCTGCAACTCACAGCCCAAAATTTAGCACACAGACTGTAAACAGTCCAGCCATACACTAGGTTTTGACCTGGTCTTGTTTTCTTCATAAAAGTTTGCCTACCTGGACGTTTAGGGGACTTGAGCTGCAAATGCGGGGAGAAAAAAAAAATGTTAACATCGCCAGTTATACAGTTACATTCAGTTTTTATCCTGTATTATTTTTCCTCTATATTTCGCCAGTAATTTAAAACATATTTCACACTGAAGCCAAGCAACAAGTACAAAGACTTAAAATGTATAGAATTAAAATGCTAACCTTGTTCAGTGTACGTAGATCTTCATTTATCTGTTCATCTGTTAGCAAATAGTTTAACTGAGGTGCTAGTAATTAAGGTAAAACTGTGGGATGTAGATTCACAATTACACTTACGTTCTTTTAGCATTAGCAGCACTTAAAAACCCATTAGCATCAATCACAATTCTTTTCCAAGGTGATAAGCTGGGTACAGTCCGACAGCATAATCAATTTATAAGCAGCTTAAAAATGAACATACTCAAAGAACACACAAAATCACCATTTATCGTCCTTCCAAAATAAAAGATGTAAAATGGCTGCTGTGGATGATTACTTAGAGCAGTTAGCACAAAACTTTAAAAAGGATATCAGGGGCAGGTTTCCGTCGTTTGTCTGGGATGGGGACGGGATCGTTCGGTCGTCTTCTCAGCTTTCGTGTCATGATTGGTTTCACTTCCATGGAATCTAGACACAAAACCACATACTAATTTTACAGCTGAACACAGCTCATGGACGACAATATACGTGTGCGTAATTGAGACAATAAACTGTACGGAGCAGCAGGTAGCCTGGTTTATATACAGTGTGGTCAGTAAGCCAAGAGTAGTTTCCCAGCGGAGAATGATTAAGCGCACAATAAGAACCTCGTGTGATAATGACCCGAACGACACCCCACTAAAACTCAGACATTTTAATTGAGTCGCTCGTCACTGCCAAATGAGGCTCTTAGGAAAACTAAGTGGCCATTTTAGCCAAGTAAAGGCAACACCACTGACACACAGAGAACCGAAATAAACTGCGTTCTCTGCACCTGCCAAAATTTAATAACACATTTTATTTAGACTTCATCTCATGTTCTCTCGGTTAAGTGTGACTTCCCCATAAGATCACTCTTCCGCCTCTCACCCCCCGTCAGCTCCATAGTTAGTTTCTCATTCTCAATCATCTTCTTCTTCTCCTCCAACTCAGCAATTAAGTTCTCCTTCAGCTCAACCTTCTTATCGTCAAACTCCTTCACCGCTGCTTTCTTCTCTTTGATGTAGTTTCTCTCCACCTGCTCTGTCTGCAACAAAGAGACAGAGAGGGAGGGAGAGAGAGAGGCTGCCATTATTTCCCGCTCCCAAAAACACTCAGCAAAGAGGAAAAATGATGCCTTTTGAATTAGGCCCAGAGACTGGGATCAGACACTAGCATAGAGAATCTTGGATGAACAGTTGAGACTCAATGTCATTTGCAGAGTCGAGATACTAATAAAAATTGCACAACCCCTGCCAGTACAGTCACTGTGTAAAATTAAAAACTGGGTTCAAAGGTCAATCCCTGCAGAATAATAGCATATTGTCTCTTTCTACCCCCTCTCAACAATAACTGTAACGGTTAGGCAACACGTTAAAAAATATATACATAACAGATTGAATTAACTTACCTCAAGCTGCAGGAAAAGATCTGGGAAAACAAAGGTACAATAAAATTAATACATATTCATCTTGAACAGGCAGGTAAACACCAATTCAGCCAAGAACACGCACTCTTATCAACACGACCACAAATAATTTCAGCCAACACAGTTCTAACAACTCATTTTTAAAGTAGACATGTATGGAAAGATCAAAACACTTTCTGTACATTCACTCAAACAGGAAGAGAATTAGAGGGGCATTTTGAACACCCTCTCAACTCATGCACATCCCGAAAAAGACTTTACGAAAATAGCCCCTTTCTGATGAAGCAATTTGTGGGAAACGGGGAAAAATGGCAAGAAAATCGAGTGTATCAACCATCATCTGCCTGTCGTAAGTGGTTCATTTCTTGGTCTTCTTCCGTTTTACATTTCTGGTGGATTAGATTTACGCTTGTCAAAAAGTAGGTTATTGTTAGGCGATCAAGTTAACTCGTCCAGTTAAGGTGCCGCTTTGTGGAGCAGTAGTGAGCACCACAGCCCCAGGCCGAACCCAGTGCAGCATCCTATTGGCTTTACACTGCAGGGAAATAAATTGAGAGGGACTGCCGATTTGGGATTATCGCATTGTTTGTTGCTCAAGCACCTCCTGTTGGCCAGCCAGGCGCTAGTCCGTAAAATTCTGAGCTTGCACATGTGTAGGTATCCTCCGCCCTCATTCTGAACTTGCAAAGTTTGAAGCTACGAGTGTAAAAAGAAGCAGCGGCTAACAGACGTGTGCTTCGGAGGAGAGCCACGAACTGTCTTTGCCTCCCGCAATGGCAAAACTTTGGCAGTGCAACTGGTGGGCGGCTATTTTGCAACACTATTGTCCGAACTTGGGCTTGCTAACTGCTCAGAATATTGTTATGTACACTCAACAAAAATATAAACGCAACATTTTTGTTTTTGCTCCCATTTGTCATGAGATGGACTCAAAGATCTAAAATTCATTCCAGATACACAATATTACCATTTCTCTCAAACATTGTTCACAAATCTGTCTAAATGTGTGATAGTGAGCACTTTTGCTTTGCTGAGACAATCCATCCCACCTCACAGGTGTGCCACATCAAGATGCTCATCAGACACCATGATTAGTGCACAGGTGTACCTTAGACTGTCCACAATAAAAGGCCACCCTGAAATGTGCAGTTTTTGCTTTATTGGGGGTCTGGGGACGCAGAACGAGTCAGTATCTGGTGTGACCACCATTTGCCTCATGCAGTGCAACACATCTTCTTCGCATAGAGTTTATCAGATTGTCAATTGTGGCCTGCGGAATGTTGGTCCACTCCTCTTCAATGGCTGTGCGAAGTTGCTGGATATTAGTGGGAACCGGTACGCGCTGTCATATACGCCGGTCAAGCACATCCCAAACATGCTCAATGGGTGACATGTCCAGTGAGTATGCTGGCCATGCAAGAACTGGGACATTTTCAGCTTCCAAGAATTGTGTACAGATCCTTGCAACATGAGGCCGTGCATTATCTTGCTGAAACATGAGGTGATGTTCATGGATGTATGGCACAACAATGGGCCTCAGGATCTCATCACGGTATCTCTGTGCATTCAAAATGCCATCAATAAAATGCACTTGTGTTCGTCCATAACAGATGCCTGCCCATACCATAACCCCACCACCACCATGGGCCACTCGATACACAACATTGACATCAGCAAAGCGCTCACCCACACGACGCCACACACGCTGTCTGCCATCTGCCCTGAACAATGTAAACAGAGATTCATCCGTGAAGAGAACACCTCTCCAACGTGCCAGACGCCATCGAATGTGAGCATTTGCCCACTCAAGTCTGTTACGGCGACAATCTGGAATGAGGTTAAGACCCCGATGAGGACGGCGAGCATGCAGTTGAGCTTCCCTGAGACGGTTTCTGACAGTTTGTGCAGAAATTCTTTGGTTATGCAAACCAATTGTTTCAGCAGCGGTCTGAGTTGCTGGTCTCAGACAATCTTGGAGGTGAATCTGCTGGATGTGGAGGTCCTGGGCTGGTGTGGTTACACGTGGTCTGCGGTTGTGAGGCCGGTTGGATGTACTGCCATATTCTCTGAAACGCCTTTGGAGACGGCTTATGGTGGAGAAATGAACATTCAATGCCCGAGCAACAGATCTGGTTGACATTCCTGCTGTCAGCATGCCAATTGCACGCTCCCTCAATGCTTGCGCCATCTGTGGCATTTTGCTGTGAGACAAAACTGCACATTTCAGAGTGGACTTTTATTGTGGGCAGTATAAGGTTCACCTGTGCACTAATCATGGTGTCTGATGAGCATCTTGATGTGGCACACCTGTGAGGTGGGATGGATTGTCTCAGCAAAGCAAAAGTGCTCACTATCACACATTTAGACAGATTTGTGAACAATGTTTGAGAGAAATGGTAATATTGTGTATATGGAATGAATTTTAGATCTTTGAGTCCATCTCATGACAAATGGGAGCAAAAACAAAAGTGTTGCGTTTATATTTTTGTTGAGTGTATATTGTAATGTGAATAGTGGCCACTAGATGGCAGCATTTACCTTTCTTTCATTGAGCTCAGACTGGAGCTAGGTTTAGACAAGTCCTGGACATGTCTGGGGCAAGTCCCCGAAAATTAAAAAAAAAGAGGTCTAAATGTGGGTGGGGTCTTCAAAAGAGTATATAAGGAAAAGAATTGAGACAGTAAAGCAGTAGGAGAAATTGCAAGGAGAAGGATACATGTGACCAGACCTGTCATTTCTGTTCAAGACCGGTGAAGTTTCTTTTGTGGATTTTTTTGCCTGTGTTTGAGCATTTTCCTCACCCAGGACATCACCAAGCCACCCCACCAAAACAAGGGACTGTAAATATTTCTGTTTTTTTTAATTCAATCTTGGTCATTTAGTTGTAGGTTATTGTTAGTTATTGTCTTTGTTCATTAAATTTGTTTAAGTTTTAAATTGTGTCTGTCATCCCTTGCTGTTGCTGTTGTGGTTGTGTAGTAAATTGTAGTAACAAATTGGGGCCATACCAAATTGGGGGCTCAAGTCCGGGACAGAACATTGTGTGAGTCATTTATTGAAAATCTAACATTTCAAATTGTGAAATTGTTTTTGTGAATTTTCCTAGATATATATTGACAACAGCAATGGATGATTTCCTGGCATCTCCAACCGTTGAGGTTTTGAAGTCTTTTAAAAAGACAGAACTGCTAGAAATTTGCAGACATTTAGAGCTGACAGAGGTAAAACCAGCCATGCGAAAAGCAAGACTGGCTAGAGAGATAGTTGAATATTACATTGATGAAAATGTGTTTGCACCAGGAGATCTGGAACAGTTTCCAGTGGAAAATCCAAATTTAGAAATGGAACTTAAATTAAAAATGCTAGAGATTGAAAGGGAGGAAAGAGAAAAAGAAAGGGAGGAAAAAGAGAAACAAAGAGAATTTGAGAGGGAAGAAAAAGAAAAACAAAGAGAATTTGAGAGAGAGAGAAAGAGGAAAGAGCAGAAAGAGAGAGACAGAGACAGAGAGATTTTGAATTTGGGAAATTCGATAGAGAAGAAAGACTCCAAATGGAGCAACTAAAAATTAAAATTGAAACTAAAAATAAATTTTGTGCCAGTCAGGAGGTAAAACTGGTGCCTCCATTTTCTGAAAAGGACGTAGACAACTATTTCCAGTGTTTTGAAAAGGTAGCAACGAGTTGCCAGTGGCCAAAGGAACACTGGCCTCTGATGTTGCAAACTGTCCTCAAGGGTAAAGCTCAACAAGCCTATTCGGCTTTGTCTGCAGATGATTCCTCTGATTATGAGGTTGTCAAAAAGGTTATTTTGAGAGCTTATGAGTTGGTTCCAGAGGCTTACCGACAGAAATTCAGAGGTCTGAAGAAATCTGAAAATCAGACTTATGTGGAATTTGCTAATGAGAAGAAGGTTTGCTTTGAGCGCTGGTGTACTTCTATGGAGGTCAAGGATGATTTCAACTCACTAAAAGAGATGGTGTTAGTTGAAGAATTGAAGAACTGTGTTAAGGATGATATTAAGACCTACCTTAATGAGAAGCAAGCACTGAATTTGCAATCAGCTGCCAAATTTTCAGATGAATATATGTTCTCACACATAAGTCCAAATTTCAGTCTAGCAGTAACAATAGATGGTCCCAATTTCAGAAAAAGGGTTATGGTGATACCCAAGATTCCTCACCCAAAGACAAAGACAAATCTGGTGATGGTGCTCAGAAATCCAGTAACAGGTCTGATCAAAGTGTGAAAGCTGACAGTGACAAAAGTGGTCTAATTTGCAGTTATTGCATGAAATCTGGTCATGTTACAACTAACTGTTGGTTCCTTAAAGCTAAGAAAGAAAAAGAAAAGGATACCAAACCAAATGCCTTTGTGAAAACAAGGTTAGAAACCCCTGTAGTAGATAACCGATCTGCTAAATTACCTGCTTCTTGTGGGGCTAAAAAGCCTGATACAGCTGACTTCTTGAGGGAGGAATTTCTTCCATTTGTGTCAGAGGGATTTGTGGCTCTGAATGAGCATACTACTCCTGTCCCCATATACATCTTAAGGGATACCGGAGCTTCTCAGTCACTTTTGTTGATGGACTCCTTGGAGTTACGTGATGAGACCGCTTCAGGGGATTTCATACTTGTACAAGGTATTGAAGGGAGGACTGTATCTGTACCCCTGCGCTCTATATTCTTGAAGTCAGATTTAGTTACAGGACAGGTAAAGGAGGGACTTATGTCAAGTCTACCTATAAAGGGTGTTTCTCTGTTGCTAGGCAATGACCAGGCTGGGGGCAAAGTAGTTCCCCCTGTACATCTTACTTCACAGCCGAACACTGAAGATGGGGATGAGGACCCATCTCTGTATCCTTCTTGCGCAGTGACTCGTGCTATGGCCAAGAAGGCTAAAGAAGAAGATGTTGTGGTGCCGTCCAGCACATTGAATAGTCAGGACTCAGGTGGTTCGCCTCATGACTCTGATTGGCCTACTATGGTTTCTCCGTTTGAGGACTTATCAGATACTTTTATCAGTTCTCTATTCAGCCAGCCGGATGGGTCTGGTGATTCTGATGTGTCTGGAGACTTGTCTCTGTCCAGAAAGCGGTTGATTGAGGAGCAAACTAATGATCCTAAAATTTGTGCACTAAGGAGGAGAGCCCTTCCTGATAAAGAAATAGACGCAGTTCCAGTTGGGTATTATCTCAAGGATGGTGTGTTGATGCGGAAGTGGCGCCCCCCTGATATCCCTGCCAATGCAGATTGGGCAGTGGTCAGGCAAATTGTTGTTCCGAAGGTCTACAGGAATGAGATCTTAACAATGGCTCATAGTTTACCTTTAGGAGGTCATCTTGGTGTTAACAAGACTGTTGATAAGATCATGAAACACTTCTTTTGGCCTGGGCTTCGGAAAGACGTTTCCAACTTTTGCAAAACCTGTCACACTTGTCAGGTAGTTGGAAAACACCAGTTAGACCCACCTGTAGCTCCATTGCAGCCTATCCCAGCATTTGGGGAGCTGTTCTCCAAGGTCATTGTTGATTGTGTTGGTCCATTACCCAAGACTAGATCTGGAAATCAGTACTTGTTGACAATCATGTGTGCATCTACCAGATTCCCCGAAGCCATACCTCTACGTAACATCAAGGCAACTGCAATCTCAAAGGTTTTGATAAAGTTCTTCACGTTGTTTGGCCTTCCCAGGGAAATTCAGTCAGACCAAGGTAGCAATTTCACTTCAGGATTGTTTCCGCAGGTTGTGTATGAACTAGGTGCAAAGCAGATTCTTTCTAGTGCCCATCATCCAGAAAGTCAGGGTGCCTTAAAGCGGTTTCATTCCACTCTCAAGACAATGATAAGGACTTATTATTATGACCATGAGAAAAACTGGGATGAAGGTGTTCATTTGCTGTTGTTTGCAGCAAGAGAAGCAGTGCAGGAGTCTACTGGATTCAGTCCATTTGAGCTAGTGTTTGGTCATGAAGTGAGAGGACCTTTGCTATCATTGAGTGAACAATGGCAAGAGGAAGAGCCGAACATCAGTCTGTTAGACTATGTTAGCAAGTTCAAGGAAAGATTGCGTGCAGCTTGTGACTTAGCCAAGGAGAACTTGAAATCAAGTCAGGGAAAAATGAAAACTTGGTATGATCATAAGGCTAGAAGCCGTGAGTTTAAACCAGGAGACAAGGTCCTTGTGTTGTTTCCCTTGCAGTCCAATCCATTGCAGGCTAGATTTCATGGTCCTTATGAAATTCTGACAAAACTCAATGATCTCAATTACATTGTGAAGACTCCAGATAGGAGAAAACCAAAACAATTGTGTCATATTAACATGCTAAAGCCTTATCATGACAGAAATGCTAGGGTTGCAGCTGTCACTTCAGATTCTCCAATGGCCGAGATTTGTGAAGATGAGGGGGAGTTTCAAGATGATGATTCTAGAATTAAAGCTGAAGTTCTTTCATGTAAATTGTCAAATTCTGAAGTGTTGCAAAATCTTGATGTAAAACTCCAGCACTTAGAACCCTCACAGAGAGATCAGTTTGAAAGGTTGATCAAGAAATATGAGGATTTGTTTCCTGATGTTCCAAAGAGAGTTACTATAGCCTCTCATGATGTAGATGTTGGTGATGCCAAACCAATAAAACAGCATCCGTACTGGATGAATCCTGAAAAGAGAAAGATTGCTGAGAGAGGTTGAGTACATGTTAGAACATGATATTATCAGACCCTCCAACTCAGATTGGAGTTCACCCTGTTTGCTAGTTCCAAAACCTGATGGAAGTACAAGATTCTGTACAGATTATCGCAAAGTCAATGCTGTAACTAGAACTGATGTGTTTCCAATACCTAGGATTGATGATTGTATTGATAGAGTAGGGCAAGCAAAGTTCCTGATCAAGATTGATTTATTGAAGGGTTATTGGTGTGTGCCTTTAACTGAGAGGGCCAAGAGCATCTCTGCTTTTGCCACACCATCTGGGTTGTACCAGTATGACGTCCTACCCTTTGGCATGAAAAATGCCCCAGCCACATTCCAAAGGATGATACAGTCTACAATCGCCGGATTGCCACACACCGGTGCGTACATTGATGACCTGATCACATGGAGTGACTCCTCGGAAGAACATCTAAAAGATGTAGAAACGTTGTTCCAGCGCCTGACCCAGGCTAACCTGACTGTTAACCTGAGCAAGAGTGACTTTGGTTGTGCTACTGTCACCTATCTTGGCTACGTCATAGGCCAGGGTGAGGTGGCACCCATAAATGCTAAAGTCCAAGCCATCATGGACTTTCCAGTTCCTGACAACAAAAAAGCTTTGCGCCGCTTCCTTGGAATGATCGGGTACTACCGCAAGTTCTGCAAGAACTTTGCTGAGATTGCTCTCAGTCTAACTAACCAACTGAAGAAAGGCGTAAAGTTCACTTGGGATGATGCATGCCAGAGAGCCTTCGATTGCCTGAAGTCTCTGCTGTGTCACTTCCCCGTGCTCAAATCTCCTGACTTCAACAAACCGTTCTCCATCGCGGTCGATGCTAGCGACCAAGCTTGTGGATCTGTGCTCCAACAGAGAAGTGACTCTGATGACATTGAGCATCCCGTGGCATACTTCTCCAGGAAGTTCAATCGCCACCAAAGGAACTATTCCACAATAGAGAAGGAGCTGTTGGCTCTGGTCCTTTCTTTACAACACTTTGAGGTTTATGTTTGTACAGGACGAAAGCCAATGATTGTGTACACTGACCACAATCTGTTAATGTTTTTGAGTAAGATGAAAAACAAGAATTGGAGATTGTTGAATTGGGGTTTGATTTTACAGGAGTTTGACTTGGAAATTAAGCATGTGAAGGGTACAGACAATGTAATTGCTGATTGCTTATCCCGTGTTTGAATATGTATATATGTGTCACGTGTTTATTTGAACATTGTATGATGTGTATATATAGACAAGTATCCACTTAACCATTTTGTATTGAAAAGAAAAATTTTGCCTTTATGAGTCAAAATTTTTCCCTTTGGAATGGAGGTGTGATGTGAATAGAGGCCACTAGATGGCAGTATTTACCTTTCTTTTATTAGGCCCAGACTGGAGCTAGGTTTAGACATGTCCTGGGCATGTCTGGGGCAAGTCCCAGAAAATAAAAAAAAAAAGAGGTCTAAATGTGGGTGGGATCTGCAAAAGAGTATTTAAGGAGTAGAATTGAGAAAGTAAAGTGGTGGGAGAAATTGCAAGGAGAAGGATAAATGTGACCAGACCTGTCATTCTGTTCAAGACCTGTGAAGCTTTTAGTGGATTTTTGCCTGTGTTAGAGTTTTTCCCTCACCCAGGACATCACCAAGCAACCTACAAAAGGGACTGTAAATATTTTCTGTTTGTCTTGGAAATCAGTCTTGGTCATTAGTTGTAGATATTAGATTAGTCATTATTGTTAGTTGTTGTCTTTGTTAATTAAATGTGTATAAGTTTTAAAAACTGGTGTCTGTCATCCCTTGCTGTTGCTGTTGTGTTGTAAATGTAATAACAAATTGGGGCCATAACAATACCAAATACAACAATTTTTTTTAATAAAGGCTCAAATCAATACATGTCTACTTTAAAACCATTTCCTAAAATAGCTCAGTAAAATATTGCTTTCAGGAAATCTTGCGAGATTTCAAGAATGAGATTGCCGGGGGGAGAGATTCAGGCTGTGACACAAGGGCTCAAGAGGGGTAAGGGGTCAGTTAAAGGACTGAATGTGTGTGCGTCAGTGTGTGTGTGTGTGTGTGTGTGCGGATGTTGAAAGGAAAACTCATAGTTATTGAAGCACCTGCATTGCGCAGCCTTTCTCTGTATTGCTGGTCCAATTTCTTCATTCTCTTCTGATACTCCTGCAGTGTACCTGCGAAGACAAAACTCATGAGAATTAGACTTCATTTCCCATCTTTCTGAGGTGACGTCAACACTGATATGCTTGAATTTTAAAAATGTTTTTTCCCAAGCATTCACTCCACCTCTACATTTTCACATCCCAGAAATGTAGACTTTTGAAAACACTGTAGACACGGCTTCAGTTTGATAACTCCTGCTTTGCGTTTTAGTGTGGACAGAGATCGTTTTCATTTCAAAATGCCATTTTCAGATGAAAAAAGGCATTCACATGGAAGTAGCCACAGAGTGCCATGGCCATTAACGGAGATTAAAATGGGAAAGATATGGCATAACTGCATCCATTTACTTGCATGGCCCAATCTCCAGGGCCTCGGATCATAAAGGCATCAAAACAATATTTTTGAGCTGCTGCTCCAGTTTAATATTCGAATATTGTGCTGAGAAATATTCTGTTTTAAAGTACTTCCTCTGTCCTCTTATAAGTTGCTTATCGTCAGGTGCTCTGGGAACGTGGGCAACAGTGTACAGTGGACTGTGTGAACTGCATAAATAATGCATTGTTAATTTCCCACATAGTGAATGTATACTCACTCTGCAATCATTAGGAACACTATACAAATACTTGGTAAGGCCCCTTTGCTCTCAAAACAGCCTCCATTCGGGATTCCTCTGAGATTTTAGCCCACGTTCATATGACTGCACCACATTATTTCTGCAGATGCTGTCCCAGATAGCAAGCTCCTCCGCTCCGGATCTGCCCCGGCCCTGAGCCGGATCAGCTGGAGCCGGGGCAGATCCGGAGCGGAGGTGCTTGCTATCTGGGGTGAATTTCCCATAGTACCACACCTCAAATGAGCTCAATGGATACAGATGGTGACTGCAGAGACCAGTAAAGTACACGGAACTCCTCGTCATGTACATGTTTGTTTCAGACTACATTTACTTTGTGACATTGTGTATAATCAGGCTCAAAGCAGCCATTGGAATATACAGTTAGGTCCAGGAGCACTTGGACAGAGACAAAATCTTCCATTGGCCACGGTAACATGATGTTTTTTTAAATTAGGAATTAATTATTCAGAATTAAATAGTTCGGAATTAAAATATTCTTCCTTGAGTTTACATGAAAATAGTAATTCGGAATTGAGGTTTACATGGGAAACACGTTTAATCGCCTTTATTTAATTCCACTTAATGTCTGTGGGTCGAGAAGGGTTCTGATTGGACAGGGGGCGCACGTGTTTACATATACAGTTGTGCTCATAAGTTTACATACCCTGGCAGAATTTATGATTTTTTGGCCAATTTTCAGGGAATATGAATGATATGAGAAAAAATGTTTCTTTCACACATAGTTAGTGGTCCGGTGAAGCCATTTATTTTGAAACATCTTTGTTTGCTCTTTTTAAATCATAATGACAACAGAAGCTACTCGAATGACCCCGATCAAAAGTTTACATACCCTGGAGATTTAGGCCTGATAACACGCACACAATTTGACACAAACAGGTTTGAATAGCTGCTTAAGGTAACCATCCTCACCTGTGACCTGTTGGGTTGTAATCAGTGTGTGGGTTTAAAAGGCCAATGAGTTTCTAGGCTCTTGACAGACGTATACATCTTTCATCCATTGCTGCACTGACGCTTCTGAATTCTGAGTCATGGGGACAGCAAAAGAATTGACAAAGGATCTGTGGGAAAAGGTAATTGAACTGTATAAAACAGGAAAGGGATATAAAAAGATATCCAAGAAATTGAGAATGCCAATCAGCAGTGTTCAGACTCTAATTAAGAAGTGGAAAATGAGGGGTTCTGTTGAAACCAGACCACGATCAGGTAGCCCAACAAAAATTTCAGCCACAACTGCCAGGAAAATTGTTCGGGATGCAAAGAAAAACCCCCAAATAACTTCAGCTGAAATACAGGACTCTCTGAAAAAAAGTGGTGTGGCTGATTCAAGATGCACAATAAGGAGGCACTTAAAGAAAAATGGGTTGCATGGTCGAGTCGCCAGAAGAAAGCCATTCCTACGCAAATATCACAAAGCATCCCGCTTACAATATGCCAAACGGCACAGAGACAAACCTCAAAACTTCTGGAACAAAGTTATTTGGAGTGATGAGACCAAAATTGAACTTTTTGGCCATAACCATAAACGTTACATTTGGGGAGGAGTCAACAAGGCCCATGATGAACGGTACACCATTCCTACTGTGAAACATGGAGGTGGGTCGCTGATGTTTTGGGGATGTGTGAGCTACAAAGGCACAGGAAACTTGGTCAAAGTTGATGGCAGGATGAATGCAGCATGTTATCAAAAAATACTGGAGGAAAATTTGCACTCATCAGCCAGGAAGCTGCGCATGGGACGTGCTTGGATGTTCCAACATGACAACGATCCAAAACACAAGGCCAAGTTGACCTCCCATTGGCTTCAGCAGAATAAAGTGAAGGTTCTGGAGTGGCCATCTCAGTCTCCTGACCTCAGTATCATTGAGCCACTCTGGGGAGATCTCAAACGTGCAGTTCATGCAAGACAGCCTAAGAATCTAAAGGAAATGGAGGCTTTTTGCCAAGAAGAATGGGCAGCTTTACCATCTGAGAGAATACAGAGCCTCATCCATAACTACAACAAAAGACTTCAAGCTGTCATTGATGTTAAAGGGGGAAATACACGGTATTAACAAGTGGGGTATGTAAACTTTTGATCGGGGTCATTTGGGTAGTTTCTGTTGTCATTATGATTTAAAAAGAGCAAACAAAGTTGTTTCAAAATAAATGGCTTCACCGGACCACTAACTACGTGTGAAAGAAAAGTTTTTCTCTTATCATTCATATTCCCTGAAAATTGGCCAAAAAATCATAAATTCTGCCAGGGTATGTAAACTTATGAGCACAACTGTATGTCTACCGGAGGAAAACATACTCCACTCCCTACATCTTTTCATCTCGGCTTACACCATGGAAGAACACATAATAAAAACTGTTTTTGCAGTTTGTTTACCATGGACTGAGTGAATACTCCTTTCTAATTGGCTGGCAAGTGTTGATTAAAACCATTGAACCGCACAGGTAGTTCGGCCTACCGTAGTTTCACCATCTGCAAGTCAATCTATAACCATAGCAACGTTACAGCGCTGGCATTTGGCTGGGTATAACAGAAACAAAGCTACTCATTTATCTCCTGTCATTTTTGCGTTACGTCCTGCTGGGCAGTTAACAATAGATACAGTCGGCAACAAAGAGAACGCCCACAAAAGTAGAGCCGGGGGGGGGGACCGGTCTCTGCCATTAGCCATATTGCCGAAGAGTTGCTGTGTGCCCTTTGGCACCGCAAACGAAAAAAAAAATCACCAATTGAAGTTTTACAATTTACGAAATAGTAAAATGGAACCATAAAGGAGGACAAACTGGTTTCAAGCTGTCAGAAGAGAGGATGAGTTTGGCAGATTATGGCGGGACCACAACAGAACGCTTATGTCTGCAGGCCACTGAGGCGGATAATTCGCCCAGTCTTTTAAAATGTAAGAACAACAATCTAGCATGTTTAATTTTTTAAATCCTTGTCAGGCATTAGCGACTCAAAGTACGTCAAGACAACTTCTAAGTGTTAGCAAGACCAACACAAGTTTAAATTCCGCTTTTTTACAGTGTCTCGGACAGGGGGGTTGGAAAGGGGGGGGGGGGGTTGTTGGGGGCGTTTTCCCCCTTGGCTCTGACCAGACGTTTGTGGGCGTTCCCGTTGTTGCCGACTGTATCTATAAGTGCTCAAGCGATAATGACCGCAAATATTAAACGAGCGAGATAATCACGCCTTATTCATTAAAAGACAGTTAACCCGTCCACTTCATGTATCAGCAACTGCGGACAGTTCGCTAGTTAGGTGCTGTGACAACAGACTGATTTCAGCTCGCTGGCTCTACGGAAACAGTCATAAGTTTATTGTAATTGCGGGTAGCAAGTTAGCAACAGTCTGCATAATCGCAAATAATGTTATGTTCGGCATAATCTCCGAGTCAGATGGAATCAGTTACCAAAAAATTAGCTGGCAAAAGGATGATAGATTTATTTGCGCACGCTTTCTCCATGAAGGTAAGCTGAATTTAGTTAGCTGGTTCAGTTTAGCTTGGCATAGGCTATAGTATTGGCCATGAGAAGGCGCGGCGCCTATTTATTGATGACCAGCTCGTTTTTTAAGTTCAAAACTTTCACCAAAAATTTCTGATTGCTTTGATTTGATATTGCTGGCAAATCTCCATGGTATAGGCGGGATAATTAACTCGTAGGTGTGCATGCGCAGAACGACAGGAATTCATTTTAAAAGGAATGAACGTTTACATGATTGAGGAATTCATTCGGATTTAAGATTGGAATGAACCAGCTACTTGCTTCGGAATTAAGTTTAATTCCGAATAATATTTTTATTCGAAATTAGAATTAGGTGTTTACATTGTCTTTTTAAAGCGGAATTAATTTTTATTTGGAATTATATTATTTTTATTCAGAATTAAAGCTCTCATGTAGACGTGGCCGTTACCTTGCCTCTGGACACAGCCACTACAAATTTGAAACAAATAAATCAAGATGTGATTGAAGTGTAGATTTCAGCTTTATTTCAAGGGGTTTCACAAAATGTTACACAACCCATTTTGGACTGGACTCGCAAGAGCCCATAGCTTCACCAGCATAGCTGGATTTGAACTTTAGCCTTTATCTCAGCTGAGCATTGGCCTAGATATGTGAAAATTTAATCATGTGTTCCTCTAGTGCTACTCTAACATCCTGTAAGGTTTGGCCAAAATCTATGCAGCCATTTTTGAAATATCCTGCTAAATAAACAATTGGAAGCAAAGGCATAACCTCCTGACAGAGGTAATTACATTTTCCAAATGGTCCCCCATGTTCAGAGGATCAAAGGTAATTGAACAAACCAACATAATTAAATGAATTATATCAATAAATAAATGAAAATCCTTTGCAGTCAATGACTGCCTAAAGTTTAGAAACCACTGACATCACTAAATGTTGACTTCCCTCCCTAGAGGTGCTTTGCCAGGCCTTTACTGCAGCCACATTCAGCTGTTGCTTGTTTGTAGGTCTTTCTGCCTTCAGTTTTGTCTTCAGCGAGCAAAAAACAGCTCACTTGGGTTGAGGTCAGGTGACTGACTTGGCCTTTCAAGAATATTCCATTTCTTTGCCTTGGGTTGCTTTCACAGCAAGTTTTCAGTCTTTATCCCGTCATATGTACTGTGAATCACAATCGCTTCAGTGTCACAGCAGTTGGCTGAATCTGAGGAGATATTACAAGCCTTTACACAACAGAATTCATCCTGCTACCTCCATCAGCAGTTATATCATCAGTGAACCCCAGTGACCCAGTTCCACTGGCAGGCACACATGCCCATGCTATAACACTACCACTACCGTGTTTGACAGAGAATGTGGTATGCTTTGAATCGTGAGCCGTTCCTCTCCGTCTTCATACACAAGAATGATGGGAAGAGAAGAGCGAGTTGATCTTGGTTTCATCGGTCCAGTGAATCTTGTTCTTGAACTGGTCAGGCTTGTTTACATGGTTTCTGGTAAAGTCTAATTTGGCCTTCCTTCTTCTCAGTGCTACTAGTGGTTTGCACCTTGTGGTAAACCCTCTGTATTTACATTCATGAAGGAGTCTTTGATTGTAGACTAGGACCATGATAGGTCCAGAAAACCACTGTCAGTAACTACAGTTCGTCGCTACATCTGCAAGTACAAGTTAAAACTCTACAATGCAAAGCAAAAGCCATTTATCAACAGCACCCTGAAACGCCACCAGCTTCACTGGGCCCAAGCTCATCTGAGATGGACTGCTGCAAAGTGGAAAAGTGTTCTGTGGTCTGACGAGTCCACATTTCAAATTGTTTTTGGAAACTGTGGACGTCGTGTCCTCTGGACCAAAGAGGAAAAGAACCATCCGGACTGTTATAAGCGCAAAGTTCAAAAGCCAGCATCTGTGACGGTATGGGGGTGTATTAGTGCCCAAGGCATGGGCAACTTACACATATGTGAAGGCACCATTAATGCTGAAAGGTACATACAGGTTTTGGAGCAACATATGTTGCCATCCGAGCAACGTCTTTTTCATGGACGCCCCTGCTTGTTTCAGCAAGACAATGACAAGCCACATTCTGCACGCATTACAACAGCATGGCTCCGTATTAAAAGAGTGCAGGTACTAGACTGGCCTGCCTGTAGTCCAGACCTGTCTCCCATGGAAAATGTGTGGTGCATTATGAAGCGTGAAATACGACAACGGAGACCCCGGACTGTTGAACAACTTAGGCAGTACATCAAGCAAGAATGGGAAAGAGTTCCACGTGAAAAGCTTCAAAAATTGGTCTCCTCAGTTCCCAAACGTTTACTGAGTGTCGTTAAAAGGAAAGGCGATGTAACACAGTGGTAAAAAGGCCCCTGTGCCAACTTTTTTGCAATGTGTTGCTGCCTTTAAATTCTAAGTTAATGATTATTTGCAAAAAAAAAATATATAGTTTCTCAGTTTGAACATTAAACATCTCGTCTTTGCAGTGTATTCAATTGAATACAAGTTGAAAAGGATTTGCAAATCATTGTATTCTTCCTTTATCTATGATTTACATAACGTGCAAACTTCACTGGTTTTGGGTTTTGTAGTCAGTAAGCATGGCTTACAGGATACCCCCCGCAACAACAAGTAGTCGGGCAGTACCATGTAGGTCCGGACGCACAGACACAAACACACAGACACACGCACAGACACTCGCACGCACGCACGCACACACGGACGGACAAAGCAAATCCAGCATAGCCCCCTAAACTTCGTTGCGGGGGGTATAATTATGTGATCATCCACTTTAGCTGTCCTCCATGACGATCCACGCCCTCTGGTGTTGTTGAGCTTGCTCTTGCATTCCTTCTTTTTAAGAATGTACCAAACTGCTGATTTGACCACTGACCTCTCCAAAATGTTCTGTTATCTGTATGATAGGTTTGTTTTGTTTTTTCAGCGTAATGATCGTCACCTTCACGTGCACAAAGACCTCTTAGGACCACATATTTAGAGTTCCCACAAACAGCTACCAAATGCAAATTGGAATTAATTCCATACCCTTTATCTGCAAAAATTGACATTAAATGAGGAAACAGACCACTTCCAAGCAATGAAACAGATCAGTCAATAATCCAATTTCTAGTGAGCCACTGAAAATGGAGCACTATCAAATAAAAATGGCTGCATTACTAATAGCTAATGTGAGATAATTGTGAAACCCCTAGAATTAAAGCTGAAAGTAAACAGTTTAAATACATCTTGATTGACTCCTTTAAAATTCATTGCAGAAGTGGCAATGAACAGAGGCAGAGGCAACAGAGGCAAAATATGAAAATCGTGTCGCTGTACAAATACTTCTGGACCCCACTGCAAATAGTGGCCATAAGGGACAGATACTGTCAACAATGAGATTTAGGTCATGCAATTCAAACAATAACTGACTGCCTTAAGGCACAGGGTGTGTCATTAAAAAAAGAAAAACAGAAAGAGAAAAATAACTTTCCTCATACCACTGCGCCACCATCAGTCGGAACTGATGGCACAAGACAGGCTGGGTCCAACCGGCTTCATGCTGATAATGCCAAATTCTGACACTGACACTAGCATGTTACAGGAGAAATCAAGATTCATCAGACCAGACTACATTTTTCCAGAATTAAACCGTTCATTTTTTGGTGAACCTGTGCCAGTGTAGCACTTAGGACGTCTCTTGCTGGCTGACAGGAATGAGACCTGACATGGTGCTCTTCTGTCGTGGTCCGTCTGCCGCAAGACTCAAAGTGCTCCGCATTCTGAGATGCCTTTCTGCTCACCGCAGCTCAAAAGAGTGGTTATAAGAGTTACAGCAGCCTTTGAGTCAGCACAAACCAGTCAGGCCAATATCCGCTAGCTTCGCTCATAAACAAGGAGTTTCCATCCCGGGATTGATGCTGACTGGATATTAACGTTTTTTTTTTTTTTTGCTCCATTCTGGGTAAACTCTCTGGGTGAAATCCAACAAAATCGACAATTTCAGAAATTCTCAAACGAGCCCAATCGGCACCAACAACCATGCCACGGTCAAACCCAGGAAGATAGCATTTTCTCTCCATTCTGATGTTTAAGAAAATTGACTGAAGTTCCAGACCAATACAATCACCATCTTTTGCACAGTACCGCAGCTTTAAGATCAGCTGATTGGATAATTGAAGAATAGACAGGCGTACCAGTGTTCCTAATAAATTGTCCAATGACGGTATATGCATCTAAGCAAGTGATATCGGCTGTTAGCTGGATAATTTAGCTGAATTCAACATGCTGCCTTTCACCAATATTCACCAGAAGAGAAGGAATAGCCTCACCAAAAACTTTTGCCTCCAGTAGTTATCATCACTAATAAGCTACATTTGTAAGAACCTTGTTTTTAAATGATAATTTAAATCGGAGCACATCAACTGGGCGTGTACGGTTTCCAAAAAGGACTCATTTTAACCCCATAAAACCTACAAATCCATATATAGGTTTGTTAAATGCATCTGCTTTGTTATATGCAGAGGAACTTTCGGCCCATTTCAAATTCTAGTGGAGATCCCAAGGTTTCCACTCATCCCAAACATGTCCTGCTGAATTACAGGGACACGTGTATAAAGTGATGCACAAGATCTAGATAAGTTCAATTTGATACAATTCTGTGGTCATGAAAACATGGTGCCCTGAATTTGAATGTTTCACTCAATACAAGTGTGATGTGGCTTCAGTGTAGCACTGCCTCCAGTATACAGACAATTATAATTATTGTCCTACAATAAGGGAATGTTTTTTTTAAACTTCACATCTACTAAAGGGCGAATTCAGGCAAAAAAATAAAAAAAATAATCAGAGTTTAAAGGGTTAAAAACCCATGGATGTGATACTGGCTGGTTCCATGGCACAGTATTAGTTTCTTTCTTTGCAGGAATCTCAAAATCTTTAAAGTCAAAACGGTTTCCCACCACCTTCTTGGAGCTGTAGCAATTGCCGTTTGAGAGAGGCCAATTTGTCTTGGTACATCCTAGAACACAAAAATAGATAAAAGAAAGCAAAGTTAATGAGAAACTAGAAATGCAAAAACAGCAGTAATAAACACTCAGGCATCAATAATTCCACTGTAACACTCAACTAAAAGAACATTGATTATATAAGATATGCATTCACCAACCCTTTTATTAGGTTCAATGATCCAATACTGGATAGGAGCACCTTTTGCATCATGAACAGTCCAAATGTGGGCTGGGCGATAAGTCGATACACAACGGTGAGCCAATGCATTGAAACGACAAAGCAAACCACTTTGAATACCTCGTAACAACTGCACATGTCAAGGTCAGAAGATTGACCCTAGATGGTGACTGATCATCTGCTTCTCACAGCTGATGTGCTAGATGTGGGGAAAATAGGACCTGAGCAAATTTGACAAGGTCCAAATTGCTATGGGTGAACAAGTGGTTCAGGACATCTCTAAAGCGGCTAGGCTTCTGGGGGGCTACTAGTCAGCAATGGTGAGTACTGACTGAAAGTGGTCCAAGGAAGAACAAACCTCGAACCAGTGACAGGGTGTTGGGACCAGCTGGTGAATGAATTTAATGTCAGGACACTGAATGGTGTAAAACTGTTTATATCATGGTCTGGGTGAATACCCTTTTCTGATTGGCTCGCAGGTATTGATTAAAACCATGGAACCGCACAAGCAGTTTGGCCTACAGTAGTTTCACCGTTCGAAATTCATCCGCTAGCCAACCTCTAACCAAAGCAATGTTAGAGCGCTGGCATTTGGCTGAGTATAACAGAAACCTAGCTACTCATTTATCTCCAGTAAATTTGGTTGCATCAGGTAAGTTACGTCCTGCGTGGCGGTTAACAATAGGTGCTCCAGCGATAATGACTGTAAATATTAAAGCAGCAAAGTAATCTCACTTTATTCATTAAACAATAGTAACTGTGTACAGTCACAAAGGAAGCCGACATGTCCACTTCATGTTTCAGCAACTGCTGACAGTTCGTAGCTACGTGCTGTAACTGACTGATTTCAGCTCGCTGGCTCCACCGAAACCGTCTAAGTTCATTGTAATTGCGGGTAGCAAGTTAGCTACAGTCTGCATAATCACAAATAAAGTTGCGTTATGCATAATCTCAGTTTCAGCTGGAATCCTTTACCAAATCATTAGCTGATAAAAGGGTGTTAGCATGAGCAAAAAACCTTTTCTTCATGAAGGCAAGCTGAACTACGTTAGCTGGTTCAGTTTAGCTTGGCTCAAGCATTAACTATGAGAAGGCACAACGCCTATTTAATGATTACCAACTCATTTTTTTTAAGTGCAAAACTTTCACCAAACAATTCTCAATGCTTTGTTTTGATATTACTGGCAAATTACCATAGTATAAGCGGGATAATCAACTTGTAGGTGTGCATCATTTTGCAGAGGCTTCCCATCGGGTGGTTATTCACCTCCGCATCGTGCCTTGAAACAGTGTAATGCACACCCACGAGTTCATTATCCCTTACATAACCAGTTTAGACAGTGAGGCTTTGACAAGATACGAAGCAAAAATTGATGCTGCAGGAATGAAGAAATGCCCATACCAAATCGCTGCATAGTCGTTTTTTGAGAGGGAGAGTGATTTATAACCAGAATGAAAACTGACATGGCTATAATATACCTCGCTCTCCTGATTTTTAAAAAAATGATACACCATATTATGACATAAAATCTGGCCATATCGCCCAGTCGTAGTCTGAACTCTTCTGGAAATTGATTCAACAAGGGACCGGAGATTCCTATGGAATGTTGGTCTGTGCAGATATAACAGCATCATGCTGCGCCATTTCTAACATAAAACATTTTGCACATCTCAGACATTGAGTTGTAGTTACCCGATTTTGGCTTTTGGCAAAACAAGCCAGTAACATGCAGGTGTACATAAAGTGGCTGGTGAGAGCATGTTCTTGGACACAGGGTTATGTTGTGTCTAATCACTTAGGCCTGACACACATCATCTGAGATGTTGCTAAAACAGTACCAGATGGTGTATACTGATGAAACAAATATTCTCTTGACATTTTTTGCAAAAGTGTTAATTGTTTTCTTATAGATAATTTAAATATGCCAAGATGGCCATTTCATATATGGATGTTTTAAATTCTCCATAACTTCAAAATTATGACTCTGTTTTGAACCAGCTTGGACATTTTATTGATTGAGGAACAAGGAATCCAAAACAACAACCAAAAACACATTATTAAACCTCTGGACCCCATAATATGAACATATAACTGTTTAAAATACAGTTGCACTATGTTAAGACCAGACATATGAAGCAGAACTTCTCAAATGAATTTCACTTGATAAATTGTTCTCATTGAAAATTGTGACAATTGTATTTTTTTTTTTTTTTTTGGGCAGGGGAATTAAATCTCCAGATTTATTACATTCATAACCATAACCACTGCCAAAGTTGCATATTTCACTATAGTGACATCTGGTGGACAATGTCAGTGTTGCAATTACAATGTTCATCTATATCTATATCTATAATCTATATTTATAATCTATAATCTATAATATATTTGAGGTCAATGTCTGTGTGTGTGTGTGGGTGTATGTACATGTTTTTCTTCTATATTTCTCAACCGATAATCACGAAATTTGGTGTGAATATCCACTTGCACACCAGGAAGGACTTGACGTCGCCCGATTTTTGAAAAACGGTCATGCACGCAAAACAAATGGCAACTTCACTCCGGGTAGCGGGTAAACTTATACAACCTGATGTTGCACATACAACCCGGTTGCACAACAAGGAGCCGCAGTGTCCTTACGAGCATGCGTTGAGGTTACCTGCGAGCAGGCTATGTTTGCGATGGGGCCGAGGGAGTGATAAGACAGCCTGCACGGAAGCCAGGCTTTTGACAGGGCACCGCGTTAGTCCATGAATGCAACATTCTGATTAGTCGAACTTGACAGCTCCCAAATTCAAATTTGACAGTTGAACACTCGCAGGGCTGGCGTTACACCTGAAAGGGACCGAGGGAGTGATAACACAGCCTGCACGAAAGCCAGGCTTTTGAGAGGGCACCGCGTTCGTCCATGAATGCAGCATTCCTGATTACTCGAACTTCACAGCTCCCAAATTCAAATTTGACAGTTGAACACTCGCAGGGCTGGCGTTACACCTGAAAATTCGGCAGCCATTATACACAAAAATTAGTCCTGGCTGATTCTAGATGGTTTCCCTTGATTAACATGTTTTCCAATTCAAGAATAATCATGTGGCAATTGAAGACACGGCTTCTATCCCTCATGCGATCTAAAAGTGACAAAATAATGGGCTACAAAGCAGGTAGCAGCTGGTAATATATAATGTGATCATTTTGGAGATTTAATTCTCCAGACAGAAGAGTATAATTTCAATTTTCAATAAGAACAATCCATCAATTTAATAAGTTCAGCTCAACATGTCTTGTCCCACACTGCGTGAATGTGTTGTGTACAGTCCAATGAAATATTCATACTGTAGGGTTCAGATGCTTAATGAGGGGTGTTTGGTGGTTGTTTTGGATTAATTTTTCCTAAACCAGTAATACGGCCAGAGCTGGTCCAAATCGGAGTCATAAAACAGAAGTTAAAGTGGGGGTGGCAGGGTAGCCTAGTGGTAGTGGTAGGTTGCTTAACTAATAATTGAAAAGTAGCTGGTTCAAGCCCCCAGTGGGGTATGAAATTCTGAATTAATCTGGAGAGATGAAGCCGAGAAGAATCGGCCCTTGGGCTCTTGTGTTGGGCCCTTAACCCCAAAATTGCACCAATGACTTTACCCCCATTTCTCTCAGTCCCTCCTCACTTGTATCTGTTCAATCAACATTTTCTCATAAGGTATCCTTGATAAAGAGAATTGTGTTCTCAATGAAATTTCCCTGATACAATCAAGGTTAAAAAAGCAGCTAAAACATTGCCAGTCAAAATGGCCGACTTGACCCAAATAAATTAACTATTATTTATAAAACCAATAAACAATACTCCAAGTTTAAAGAATCATTATTTCAATAATGTATACACCACCTGAGAAGGTTTCAGCAACATCTGAGACTGAGGGGGTCAAAACCTGGGTTCTTGAGGTGACTTATGCAGATCCAAGTGGTTACAAGCAAATCCAAGTATTACAGCAGGTGCAGGACAGACCTACGTCAAAACTGGAAATGAAATATCCGGACGCTGTTAAATAAGCTCCCAATAATTTATTGCACAACCGTTTCGGCTGATGTGACCTTCGTCGGGTACAAAAGAGTCCCTGACGGCCACATCGGCAGAAACTGAAGTGCAATAAATTATTGGAAGCCGTTTTGACATCGTCTGGATATTTCATTTCCATTCTTGGGGTGACTTAACTCAGACTACCCCCAGCCCAAAGATAATACGGCACAAAACACGTGACTGGCACTTTCAAAGATCAAAGAGGAAATAACGAGATCTATTTCTGTAGTAAAATACGGTTTTGCTGTAAAAGTGAGTGCATGTACTGCCCAGAGGAGGGTGTTGCATCAATCTTTTCACAGGCAGCCCCCATTGTAAGTAGTCAACCAGCCTGTTTCCACCACCATTCTTTTAACATTTCAGATACAGAAGCACTCAATGGAAAGTCAATGCAACAGGACCGGAAGGTTGCCTTAGTAACAACACTCACTGTTCTTTGATTTCCACGTAATCGTCTTCATCGTGCTTTGCCAAATCCGTCTCACTGGCATCTTCAGTGTCTGAGGACGGGATATTTAGAAAAAGTACGGTGAGCTTCCACATTTGGGACAGCACGAGTCAAACTGTCATGCATAATGTACTAATAAAATCTTTTTTACGATTCCAATTTCAATCTAGGTCACCAAGTATTCAACATTACATTAAAAACTACTTCGATGCAGCGCTGCAGAAAAACAGACCGAATTTCTGGGAAGGTTAGATTTCAGCGCATCGCAGAGCTATCCTTTTGACACGACGCGTGTAAGTAAATGCAGGACAGAAACATGCTGAAATGCACTTGCAACTAAAACGTTCCAGTAACATTGTTATAAATTCAACCAATGTGACAGCAGAACATACAACAGCCGGCTTATACACTGCAAACTCTAGCGTTCACTCTGCGCATAAAGCGCGTCAAAAAATATTCATCCAGACAGACAGTACATATACACAAGTTACCTTCATTGGTAATATGCATGTGTGCGTTACCAGCCATTCAGCTGCGTTCGTCTCACAGCACTGAGACAGTTGGCATTCTGTACATCAAGGTGACGTCTAAGAGACTGCAGATATATGGTTTCTTGAAAGCGGCTTAACACAGCAGTCAGCGAGCCAGTCAGTCACATGAGGCGCAAAAAAAACTGCCAAGATTCCCTAGTAGTCACATCATTTAAAATTAAGCATAATAAAGAAGAGATTTCGCAAAGTGCAAAACATCGGATGCATGCACACCGTACTCTGGAACATCGGCACTAACTAGCGGATGGCCAAGTGCAGCAAAAATATCAATGTGAAAATGCAGTAATATAAGCTTACTCTCAGCCTCTCGGTCTACGTGAAGGCTAGTTCCTCTCATGATGCGGGCAGCTACAGTTCGCCCACACACCGTCAAGCATTAATAAAGGGGATAGACAAATCCAGATATAAGCACACCCAAATCTAACGGCGAACATGCAACGTAACTTACGCCGCAGGTATTTCAACTTCTTCTGAACGTGATGTTCTTTTTTTTCCGCGACTCGTCTCCGTTTAATTTCGACTATTACAGCTTGTTAGCATACAAAGCTAATGGTCCTACTTCATGAATGTTAGGATCTGCAATACAGCTAAGTCCGTATGTAGTAGGCACTTAGGCACAGCGAATATCGTAACGTTATTTACAACAGTAATGGTACAGGACCTCAGGAACAAAATGATCCACTGTGACACAACCTAAGCGTGTAACGTTCACCTTACCAGTGGCTTTCGGGTGCCTCGGGAAATAAAAATAGGTTCAACAGACAGCTGGATGGCTGGCCGCCGTGATATGCTAGTAAACTAGCTAGAGCACCTCCGAGGAGAATCGAGATAAAAATGAAAACATTAAGAACACTCTCTCCATCAGTTAATCATTGTATGGTCAGACAGCCTGTGCTGTCAACTAAGAACATTTCTCTGATAGCCCCTGCTACGAATATCATCCGCTACTGTCAAATAAGATAGACTAGTGTAGCGAGCTAAATGGAAAATAAATAAATAAAAACATAAAATGACAGTCTAAATTTCAACCACTTCGCTAGTGTTACGTTACCATGGCTTCAAGTATTTTTAAGCAAGTAACAATGATTTGGTCAAAAGTGTATTACATGTAACCATGTTTAATTCCAGCTTCTGGACGCACTGGGGTCATATTTTATGTGTGTGAATGTTATAACTGCCTTATTGCATGTATGAAAGTATATTTCTCATATGTGAAACGTGTTGGGAGATTTCTAATATGCATCGTTGAGATTCTTCTGTGGTTCTGGGTCACCGTTGTCGAGCTACTGTTTGCATGCACCTTTTTATTATTATTTTTATTTTACCTTTGATATTATCTGTGTCTGTATTTCTGTACTTGTTCTGATTATGGGCCCTGAGCCTGAAATAAACATATCTTATCTTAAGGACGAGAGCGAACTCAGTCCCGAATTCGGTCCCTGTACCGCCTCAAAATTTGCTCTTGTTCCTTAAATGACAGAGACGTAGCTTCGTCCAATACGCTGAAGGCTGGCTCCATCTTAAAATCAGTGAGCAAGCGCTTAAAGTTACACCTCGTCGGCAATCAAAGTCATTAAGAAGCAAATGTAACGGTATCTTAACGTCTAACTTTACAATTAAAGGGAAGTGGATCTAGTCGACAAATCGTTAGCTACATGTCAGACTAATGTAATGTATACTAAACGTTACTTGAATGTTCCTCCACTGTATTCGCCAGCCACCCATCATCGGCCAGTTTACATATTCATGGCAAACTACAAGCTTGCAACCCAAGTTCACGTTACTGTTTTAAGGCACAGTTGATTTAAGTCAGCCACTTAAGGCTCGCATAAATTTAGCTCAGGCCAGTTAAATAAACTAACTCGTCGCTTGGATGGTGCTTTTGGTGGTAAGAATCTATTATGCTCCACCGTTAACTAGCCTTCAAGCCGCCATTTCCGGGCAATGCGTGCTTGCGTCATCACGCTATCGTAACCGAAAACGAGCAATTTTAGTATTTTTTATCTCAAGCTTTATATTCCAGCAAGCCTACTACACTGTAAAGCCGCTTTCACACTGAACGCGAAACTAATTTCTCGCAAGACAGATTACATTCAAAGTCAATGCAAAGACGTTCGCGTCTTTGCATTGACTTTGAATGTAATCTATCTGTCGTGCGAAAAATTTGTTTCGCGTCTAGTGTGAAAGCGGCTTAAATGTTCACATACAACCGGTCATTTGCCCTCGGCATGATACGCGCAAAGTTGGTAAGGAATAGGAAGGAAAACAATATCAAACTTGAACGAGTAACGTTAGTGTTTTCTTGATGTTGTTACTTGGCTACCGTAAATGAGCTAATCGAATTTCCACAAACAGAGAACACTGGCAGAGCGTTTCCCAAGACAGGGAGTTATTTTATGAAGCAAACGGCTGACTTAATGTCTTGTTTGTCCAATAATATTGACAACGGTATTTGTTAGCGACTAAATCAGTGTGTGTTTATTCGTAAAAGCCCAGAATAGTTAGCAACAGCACCACACACTGTTAACAGACAACTTCTTCAGACCATCAGTCAGAGCTGCTTACCACACGACATCTAAAACACTTAAGCAATGGTTAGTATGGCAACGCAACTGCCTATTCGGCATTTAGACGGGGAACCGTGCTAGCTGGCAAAACTAAAATTGCATATGAGATGATTTTTTTAAAGAGAAAGACAAATGAGCGTGCGCTAGCTGACAAGTTAGCTAGCTAACGCTACTAGCTTTGTAAGCCACTGTATAAAAAAAGGCACCAAGCAAACCAACTAGCTACCTTCTTCCGAGTCTCTCCCCCTGTAGCTCCGGTCGTCGTCGTCATCCACACTATCAAGTTCTTCTTCGTCATTATAATAATCCACCATCGGTGACAATAATGTTGAAGCCATTCTCTAATTAAATGATGTAAACATTGGTCAATAGAATATTGATCCAGAAATAGAATCAGCTTGAAACAACAACAGCACCCGGGACAATTAAGACCCATACACATCGAAAAGGCTAGCAATATGCCTGACTAAAAAATAACTTTAATAAAATTCTTAAAATAAAACACGTCATATACATCACATTCTGTTACACTTTATACAACTACATGTTTTTATTCTTAGAAGAAGTTGATAAGATGCAGACATGATATTAAAATATCACACAATTTCATCCGGCATCTTTAATGGACCTTTAGTCCGCTAGTGGACTGTATGGAATCTTATTCTTTATCTCCGCGCTTTCTCATCTGCGAGTGTGTGGTCCATAAAGCATTGCCGTTCGATTTCTCGTTATGAATGAACCAGAAAATTGCATTAATTAAGAACTTCCACATCAACTGCCTTATACCAATACGGCGCCAGCTCGTGGTCTTCTGGGAAATGAAGTTCACTGTTGAGTTGCAGTTTGTAGGATGGACAGGCAAGAATATTTAATATCCTTTCAAAATAATTTATTTTGACGGTTAAATACTAGAATGACTGTTTATGTGTTTGTGTTCGTCAAATACGAATTTAGACGTTTCCGAAGAATATCCTCTAAGGCCCTTAGATTTCATTTTATCAGCTGTCAACCCCCCTCTCTTTGTGAGAATGTTCGGTTAGGGGGAAGAAGAGGAAGAAAAAAAAGAAAAAAAAACAGGGGACCGCCCAAGTCTGGATGACGACTTGTCTACCATATTTCTTAGAACAGTACTGCTTTCTGACAGAAGATGGCAGTGCCTTTTCAGGATAGAGACTGGACTTACCTGAGCTCTTCGTAAGAACTATGATCAATGATTATCCCTGTGATGACAGGATATTTTTAGGATGGTTACCTCATAGTTTTACTTAACAAATACTTTACCATTAAATTGCCATTTTAACTGAACGCCAATCAATAAGTACAAGCATTTCATTTTTAAATGTTCATACTGAACGTATTTATCATAAGACTATCTTTGAGGCAAAGAAATGTTTCGGTTACTTATCGACACTAAAGTTTGCTGTAGAAGTGTGAGCAGCAAATGTCTTTCCCTTTTAAGTTCATTGATGAGTACCCAAAACCTCAGCTTTGCATTATCTCACATGTGAACTGAACCATTGCCATTACTGGAATTCAACCTGCTGAAGTACAGACGAGTAGAGTGCGAGACCCATCATACTGTTGGTTAAATTTATAGTGCCGGAGTGTGCCAGCTATATTGACAATTATGCGCATTAATAAAGATTCTCTTTGGAAATTGGTTTTCTGTATTAAATATTTTCTTCATCTCTGTCAATGTAGGCTTTTCTAATAGACAAAAATATATACATCACGATTTTAACGTCGATAACAGATATTTCACCCGTTCAAGAGAACTTATTCAGATGAGTCTGTGCTCGATTAGTATGTCCTGTGCATAGAGCCGCACCTCTTGAGAGTAAACCGAAAATAGTGGGGGAAAAATGTACTACTAGATTGTGTCATGTTGCCTGTCATTTTAGATTGACAACTCAAAACGTAAGTTCTACTATTCATGAATTGCGGTGCCAATGCACTAGAATTAAAAGCAGTATTTTTTAAAATATCAGTTAGCTTGCACTGCCACTAGTTAGTTGACGATCTTACCAGCCTACTGTTTAGTTAGCCGTCAAACAAACGAACTTATTTCCGTCTGGGCTGGCAGCTAGCTTCCTTGGTAGGTTAGTGACAGTCACGACGTTGTGGGCTGGAGAACGAGTCTTCATTCAGGAAGTCAGAGTGTATGGTTTTGCAAGACAAATCGAAAGTCTGATGGCCCGCTGGCGGATTTATTTTTTTTAAACGGTAAGTTTCAAAAGAAGGAAACTGATCCGCAGTCAGCATGTCATTTTTGTAATGTTTTTTTTTCTTTCCCGAAACAAGTCTCTACGGCTAGTTTTATGAAGAATATGACGAACGCTGACGAGAGTTATCAAACTTTTTTTTAACATGGATAACTAAATGCAAGAACGGCAACACCTGCATGCGGCTCGGAAACTAATATCGGAAAACCAACGTCGTACTAATCGAGCTGTGTTTCTGCTATTGTTCGAATTATGTGCAGTTTACCAACTTGGCCAACGATCATATTATGAAGGAATTGAACTGCATAATAGATCGACGCTATTTAAGTCGAGAAATTTCAAAAACGTCGCCTGTCAGTGGATTTTTGCGAGACATCTACTGCGCTCACCAATGAACGAAGCGACTAAAGTTGGCTAGACTTGACCGTATTAGTCTATCAGTTTCACAGTTGCGTAGTAAGCCAAGCAGCTATTGCCGCTCAACTGCCTGGTAATTGTAGCCGACAATTCTGACGATTTCAGACAGGAGACATAAATTGTGTGTTTTGCTATCGATGAGAGGAAATTCTGTAAGAGGGACGGAGCGGACGTTGTGTTTATCGAGGCACTTGATCCCACGGGGTAAGTAGCGGTTGAACTGGCGAGCTGTAGCAAGCTGCTTAATCATAATTATTTATTCAGGTTCTGTTTGATCTTTTGCTACAGTTGTGCTCAACATCATTTTGGTGAAGAAAAATGGGTCAACGAATTGTTACCCAAACATAAGAGAGTACGTTAATCCATTTAATTTTGGTTAGTCGAATGTATAGGTAGCTAGCTAGCCAGGTTGTCTAATTTCCCAAAGGATATATAATGTTATATGTTTGACAATATTTGTTTAATTTTAACTTGAAAGAGTCGATTAAAGCTTCTCGCAAGAGTCGAAGCGGTGATCTTATTCATATGGCACTAATAGTTGAATATTTTACTGTTATTCGCGCTCAGCTAGCCTATTGTAATTTTCTATTGACATTTTTAATAAACTAGTGTCTGGTCAAGCTTAATCATGTGTTGTATTATGGGCTGAAGTTTATTACTACGAACGACAGCTAAATAAAGCCGCTTTCACACTGGACGCGTAATGAATTTTTCGCACGACAGATTACATTCAAAGTCGATCTAAAGACGCGTCTTTGCATCGACTTTGAATGTAATCTGTCGTGCGAAAAATTCATTACGCGTCCGATGTGAAAGCAGCTTAAGTGTCTAATTGCTAATGTCGTTAGCAAGGCAAAATTGACGTGCAAATAATGTTTTGAACGGTAAGGTGAACGAATGCGTCTTGCACGTCTAGAAAGCGCGCCTGTTGAGGCAGATGCTGGCCAATGTTACATTGTTTCAAATGATTTAAACAGCTACTCGCGTCGGTGTAGCTGTGAGCGATACCCAGCTTCCTACGATTCGCGTCTTCCAAGAATGATACAAACGAATCTCTTTAAATTTTCAAACAGAAAATCGTTCCAAGAGCTTGCCCACTCGATTAGATTACTTTTTTGTATTTCAATAAAGGCTTCCCAAGTATGCCGTACAGGGTTTCACGTCATTTATTAGAGCTAGGCTCACTACGTCGAGTACAACCTGTCATGACTTCGGACATCATCTAAAACACAGCATGTGATCTTGCATTGCTGCTACTACTAACATTGGGTTGATATGGTTCCTTATCGTCTGTTCGCCATCTCCTTCAAGTCTTGGGTGTTTTTCGAGGATATAAGCCATTGTTCACAAACATGCATGTCTGAACAAATCGTACGCCAAAAAGAATACGCGGCTGCGCTGTCTCCGTTCGTTGACTTGAATGAGTTTTCGTTCCATGCCCAGGAAATTACAATCGCTGACGAGACGTACACCGACCATAGCTTAATGTTGAATTGTTGACACTCCGCGCCGTGCGTACGCGTTTGGATGCATTACATCATTGCACTAAGTCCTATTCAGTAATTTCGCCTGGCGGGGGAGGGGGCGCATCCCTGTTGAATTTCGTAGTCTGGACTGTCTGTCACTTCGCGTGGTATTTGTATCATTCTTTTTTTTCATGCGTCTTTATTGTAGTTTCAAGATTTTACAAAACAACAATGTGTTTCATCAGCGATACTTCTTAAGGACGTTATGACTCGGCCATTGAGCTATCCTGGAAACTTAAGTTGACATTGTATTGAGGGGACATGAACAGGAAGTAAAAAGGGAACCTACAGTACTTCAGAGCTTGTCTGGCTGATACGGCTAGTATCTGGGACATTGCAATGTTTATTGTATCAAGATTAATGAATTATTCAGGGAAGAAAAGAGGCTAAAATAACACTTGCATTGGAGTGTGGAAAATGTAGGCCTTGCACACTTGAGATCCAAGTTGACAGTCCTCTGCCCTACTCGGGGCTCAGAGAAAACTGGTCTGTTGGACATGTTCAAAACTGACTGGGTCTGGGCTGCATGCATACAGAGGGACAATTTAAATCTTAGGAGGAAGTGAATTTGTGCTTTCACATAGATGTCATTTTGTGAGGTTCATTTGAGCTGAAATCCTGCCCCTTGGAAGTATAAGAATTGAGTCTGTAAAGCAGTGTTTCAACCCTGCTCCTGGAGGACCCCTGCCCTGCTCATTTTATAAGTCTCCCTGATGTGACACACCCAGTTCAGCTCAAGTGCTCTACTAATGAGCTAATCAGCTGACTCACGTGTGTTAAATTGGGAATACAGTTAAAGTATGTCGGCCAGGGATACTGCAGGAGCGGGGTAGGGAAACACTGCTGTGAAGGATCAAGGTTAATTGTGGTTGGTCTTATTCATCACCATAGGTGTGTATGGCTTTTAATGTGCAAGTGAGATGTGAGTTTATTAAATCATTTTGATTCCTTGGCTTGGGCGCTTCTTCACATTCAGTGTCTGCTCTTCTCTTTTAATATTAACTTTTACATGATCAGACCATTCCCCCGTTTGGAAAAATTTGGATTTAACGTCCAGCTAATATGTTTGTGCTCCCACCAACATAGAGGTAGGGCTCCATAGGGAATGTGCACAAATCAGTCATATTTGTGGCCCCCGGACGAAGTCAGAGCTGCTATGGATTTGGCCTCGCCACATGGCCACCGCTGTGGAGATTTCCTGGTGGACGCTCTACAGACCACAAATTTGAAGCCATTTCTTTTATATTTGGTATGCATATGGGCAGGGTTGAGGCTATCATGCCTATTGATTTTGGTTGCCACGGTAACATAATTTACTAAATAATAGGCAACTTTGTGTCAAAAATAAGCCAAAATGAAAAATGTGGGCGATCGGGGGCTACACGATCCAGGGCGACTGATCTGTCTAGTTTTAACTTTGATATGTATGTTCGGGAGATTTGTTGGCATGTCATTTGTGCCTCACTGCATCAGAGCTGAGCTCTCTGTGCTCACCGCAGTTTATCCCGTTGCTTATTGGTGAGATGTGGGCCTGGATAAAGGATACTGATACAGATAAAGCTACAGATCCACATCAACTGAAAGCATTTTAAGCTGCAGTTCAGTGACCCTGGATATGGAAAGAGCAGCGAGATGGTGCGGGGTCATGATTGTTTACGGTCGGCTCATCTGTGGAAATGCTGCGGCATCACTTTGTATGTCATCTGGCAGTGCTTGTGCGCAAATCGCAGAGACTGGACAGGAGACCTGCAGCTGGAGGGGTATTACAGCAGCCAAGAGCATGGCAAGACATTAATTTCGGCCTCTGTGATTGGCTTGACACCTTGATCCAAAAAATCTATGGGAACAGACTCTGCTTGGTGTCTTTTGACATCGACGGTTTAGGCTGTCCAAAATCAAAGCATTGAAGTTTTATGCATATTCTGAAGATTCAGAAATGATAATGGGTGCAACTGAGGACAAATCGTCAGCAATGAAAGTCCAGCGCTGTAACAGCAACAACACCTGTGAATATCATGGATCCTCCGATGCACAGACGGAGTTGAGGAACTGCATATCTGTGCTGCATACAGAGTCTGTGATTTAGCTGGTGCTGAAGCGACCGGATTCAGTCGTGCCTCGAGCTCCACGTCAGAGCAGAGAGAGGTTTAAACTCTGGCAAAGGCCTTAATCGCTGTACAGTAACTCTTCTGTAAAGGGCTTTGTATAATCTTGGTGTGAATAAAGTCTGGAATTTCAAGGAGAGGGGATTCTTAGCCGCAGCAACTTTTCTTTCCTTCTTCAGAAGGAAATGAAATGCTTTTGATCGTTTGGAGCAGAAATGGAGGTGATTTTCGGGGCTGTTCTGTCCCAAATGTTGATGGGTCTCTCCCTCAGTAGATCTAAATGAAACCACTTCTCTTTTTATTTATTTATTTATTTATTTTTTAATTCTTCGGATCATACAGTTGCTCAGTAGTAGCTGTGCATTGCAGCAGCTGATGCTGTTCTGTAGAGAGAGAATTCTGCTTTAGTTTGTGTTTTATGACCTGTAGCGCATTATTTATGACCAATACTGGCATTGAAACACTTGGCAATTCATGCATCAGTTTCCACCTGTAGTGCCAAGTGCTGCCAACCTTTGCTGATAATTAGAATGGCATCTGAGGTGGTGATGATTATTCATTGCATGGCAGTATTTCCATGATTCCAAATAGTCCCATATAAATACATTGGAAATGATTGTATCCTGAGGAGACGTAATGCTAACCGGTTCTAACTGGCAGCGGATGAGCTTTGAGTGCCGCCCCAGTGTGGTGGGTCCATATCGCCGTGGCTTTCTGTTCTAGCGAGCTGCTGCTCTGCTACTTCGCTACAGGAAATGCCATGTTAATCACAAGATCAGATAGCTGTGCCTTTTGTGATTTTTCTTAGTAAGTAGGTCTGTCTTGTGGTTGAAGGCTCGACTCCTTGAGGCTCGTGATGGTTGGGCTCTGAGGGAATGGCAGTGCCTGATACTAACATGTGGCATTTGAGGGCACTGAGGTGCAGAAATTCACTGTGTTGGAGTACTCGTCCAGTTGCATGAAAGAATACTTAAATAACTACTTTGAAGTTTGTTTGTTTTTTTTTTTTGGTTGTCTGGTCTACCAAAGCTGCACATTAGAATGAATGCAGGCAGCGTAAGGCTGTGTGTTTACTGTGCTATTTATGTCTTTTTTTTTTTTGAAAATGGGGTTGTATGGAATAGCTCAATGCTTCATTCATAGCGCTGACCATCAAATTCTAAATCAGCATTGGAATGCTGCAACCATTTTTTGTTGCATGTAATGCCATGTATTCATTCTATATAAATCCAGTATTTCTATTTAAACCTGGTAAGCTGTGCTAATGTCATCAGCATTATATTTTTTGTTGAATTATGGTGGCTGCGTAGGATTGTTTTTGGCTCTCGCAAGCCAATCATTTCCAATAAGAGTGTTGTAGCCTTTAATTTTTACTTTTGGAATTTTAACCTATCAGGAAAGGATGCATCTAATCATTTCCAACATCCACAACATATGTTTCTCACAAAATATTCAGGTCCAATTTGCATTTAATGGTGATTATATTTCAAAGCCGAACTTTTCGCTAAGATCAATAGCTGCTCTCCCACTCGCTTCTCGTATGCAAATGGGGTGGTCTGCCACTATCTAGCAGCACTACAACAACATTTTTATAACCACAGTGGTAGGACTTAAGTTATAATAGAAATTTAATCTATCAAAAAGGATTATATTAGGCCTATGTATCTGCTTTTGCTTGGCCGGCTGTGGTCCATCCCAATGTCACTCTCATACAGACAAATACTGAGGAACGATGTCAAAGATATTGTCGCTTTGGCAGTTCTGGAATGCTGATGAAAATCCCGTGGGGTGCAAGTATTAGGCTATCATTATTTTATGCCTGTGATTGGGGTAGCCTACTGCCGGCCTGTATTTATGTCAACGAAAGTTTATTCAAAATTCTTATCATAAACTCCTTGAACACAAGTGTACTTCATCTGAATGTGATACCCAAAATTATCTGCTGTTTATGCACTAAATAAAACGGCTGGTTCCTCATGCTCTCAGAGACCTCAAAATCGTCCTCTGTCAGATCATAAAATAATCATATTTTGGCACAAATCAACTTTTGACTCGCAAATTTTCTTATGAATTAACGATTTTCTTGTGGAATTTAGCATGAGTTTGTCTGGTGCAAATGGACGTCATTGGTCACCAGTAACCTCTCCGAACCAAAAACATGCCTTTTCCCCATGATAAAGTTTAGAATTCTGTCCAGTTTTCTTCAGAGCCCCATCAGCCAACACACGCACACAGTAGAGGTACTACTTATTTTAAGGTCAGAACATTCACCCTGCATAGGAAAGCTAGCAGCTCCCACCTCCCCAGCACCCATGCAAAGGGCAAGCTCATATGAATTCTTTCTGCACCCCATAGAGAGCAAGTATAACTTGCTAACACAGTAATACCTGAAATATACCTTATTTTTACAAAACAGACATTCCAATGTCAGGAAAAAGCATGCAATATGCCACCCTTGATTGAACAGAATAGGTGTAGGGAATATAGCTAGGGGTCTGCGGAAGTGATTGAGCAGTTTGCAATTTAAACGTACAAAAACTTAGGCATTCTATTTTGTTGGTTGCAGTGTAAATTCTGAAACAAATCACCACATTGAGCAAAATGCCACCGCATGCAGTATTATTCGCAAAGGCTAACGTTTAAGGTTATTAACCAATGTGGCAAACAAGCTTTGTGATCATCATGGCTATAGTAAACTGAAAATAAAGAAACAACAAGTCAGCTAGCTAACTAGCCGTAAGTAAAATGAACTTCATAGTTCACAGTAGTATATATTCCATCATTGAATTCCCCTTCCAGAGAAGGGAAGCTCTGCAACACAAGGAACCCTCCAGTCCTGTTCTATTTGGAATAGATCTCATTGTCCATATCCGTATTACATTTCCATCTCGTAAATGTTTCCTTAGCAATTCAGCTGCGCAAAGCTGATGGAATACAATCTACCTTGCATTTATGCAAGGGATTGAATACTTTTTTTGAGGGTCCAATCAATGTCTTTCAATTACTGTGGAAAGGTGATACTGTCTTGAATTGGATAAAAATGTGTCAATCAATGGATGATTACCAGGAAAGTTTCATGTGGATGTGAACTATAACTGTGCTCTTGGCGGAGTGATTGGATTTCAGTGAGAGATGGTATGAGAGTTTAGCCTGACTCCACTAGCCTTCGTAATTCCACTTAATTTCATTTCACTTCAGTACTTAGTCTGATCACTCGGAGCTCTGCCTTGTTTAGCATCCGCAGAAAATATGCCGGACCAACCAATGAACTGAAGGCGTGGCCGAGAGCCATGATGTAGCCGCTGCACCGAGTTTGAAATTCTTGTCTCCGAAATCAACAATGGCCACGGACGTGGATACACTGGAGGCCATTCGCTCGGTCTTGGAGAAAATCCCGGGTATCAGCAACTTATACACAACACAACAAGATGAATGTTTGGTTAGTTTTTTGAATGGAAATGATGTTGTAGCGCTACTTCCTACAGATTATCATATCTACTTAATAGCCATCATGAAATGGGCACCCTGTTCATCTCTGTGAGAGACAGCCAAACCACCTCAGCTAGCTTGTAGCTTCTAGTGTTATATTGCCCGCGAATTTCACGCTTTTTAAGTTAGCAGCAAACTTACTAGAAGCCGTGTTTTTGTTCATGTCACAAAACCTATTTGCTGTCTCAGTGTTATGTTGTCATTATCCATGAATGAAATGGCTGTCTGAGACAGCCAAACGCTTAGAGCTAAACTGTGTTGCTATAAAGTGAGATAGCAAGCTCTGTATGATGTTAGCGCAAGTATGGTTAATAGTTCAGTTTTTGTGTCAACGCAGATCGTCCTCATGTAAATAATGCATTATTCTTGCCAATTCTGCCATTGGTTTCAGGTCTCTTGTGTTTCTTTTAACAGCAGCAGTATCTGCAGGAAAAAACGATAGCTCAACAGTTTGTTTCTTGGAAGGAGAACAGAAACAGCACCGTTGGTTCTTTTAAGTGAATGAGTGAAGGCTAAAATTTGGTAGATGGGCATATGTATGGGTACAGTATTAACTTTAATGTACTGATCAGTTTGTTTTTGCTGCATTCATGGTATGAAGGACTGTAGTTTCCAGCGGAAGTACTAGGCGGTTGAGCCGGCGTATGACATACGTCATCGCCAAATGTTAGTGATTAGTTTACGGGTACACCAATGATTTTAAACTTCTGACAAGCGCCCACCTGCCAGGAAGTAAACACTTGTGAATGATGAGTGTCCAGACTCTGTGTACGAAGCAAAGTGAAGTAGCGGAGTCTGGTTTTGCCAGGCAAATGAGGGTATAAGTGACCACTAAATTCCTTGAGGGACGAATCTACCTGTAAATCAATAGTAGGAAATCACACATTTTTAATATCTGATGACTATAATTGATGATAAAATGACAGTATCTATACCAAGTTTGAATATATGCTTCAGAAAACTGATTTCTTCACGACTTAATTGGGGCACATTTGGCCTATTATAACTGAGGTGGTTGCAATGAAGAACAATGATGGATAGATACTATTGACAAGTATATTAGACAGTATGCACATCAGGCTCAGCTGAGGAGTTTAATTCATACAATTCCAGGGAAACGGGGATGGGACTTAACTTGTCCATATTCTATAACCCCAATTCCGAAATAGTCGGGATGAAGTGCAAATTGTGAATAGAATCTAAATGCGATGACTTTCAGATCACATGAGCCAATATTTTATTTACAATAGAACATGGATAACATTTCAAATGTTGAAACTGGGACATTTTACATTTTTATCCACAAAATGATCTTATTTCAAATTTTCTGGCTGCAACAGGTCTCAAACAGTTGGGACACAGGCAAAAAAGGGCTGAAAAGGCAATTTAATTTATAAGAGAATGAGCTGAAAGAACATTTAGCACGTAATTAAGTTAACTGGCATCAGGTGTATAACATGATTGGCAATAAAAGGGATAATAATAATAATAATAATAATAATAATAATAATGCATCAATTTTATATAGCGCTTTTCTGCTTTCTGGGCACTCAAAGACGCTTCACAATGGAAGATGCATTAGTGCATATGGTGTGGGACACTTGCATGCTTTAAAAAGCACCATGAATGCTGAAAGGTATATAGAGGTTTTAGAGCAACATATGCTCCCCTCCAATAGAATGACATCTATTCCAGGGAAGGCCCTGTGTATTTCAGCAGGACAATGCAAAACCACATACTGCAGCCATTACAACAGCATGGCTTCGTAATAGAAGAGTCTGTGTGCTGAACTGGCCTGCTTGCAGTCCTGATCTTTCACCGATTGAGAACATTTGGCGCATAATTAAATGAAAAGTCTGTCAAAGGAGACCCAAAACTCTCCAGCCGCTGGAAGCCTGTAATAAACAAGAATGGGATCAAATTCCAATGGCTAAACTCAAGAAACTTGTCTCCTCAATGCCCAAATGCCTCCACTCTGTGTTTAAAAGAAGAGGGGATGCTACACCATGGTAAACAGGCCCCCTTTCCAACTTTTTTGAGATCTATAGCAGCCATCAAATTTGAAATTGGCTCATTTTGTGGATAAAATTGTACAATTTCCCAGTTTCAACATTTGCTATATTATCTGTTCTATTGTGAATAAAATACTGGCCAGTGTGATTTGAAAGTCAGTGCACTTTGATTTTATTCACAATTTAGACTTTTCCAACTTTTTCGGAATTGGGGTTGTAAATCATTTACTGGCACTGTTTCCTCTGGAATATTCAACAGCCGTTTCAGGTTTACGACCTATTGATTGGATAGTGTAACTGTGTGCATAAATGGAGAAGCTCCATGTCCATGGGCATGTACATCTGGCCAAATGATTTAATTCCTTGTATAATGTCATCCATACAATATCGGGTGTATTGTACCTACGTATCCAGTGTAGCCAATTGGGGGCCTCTTGGTTATTTCCAAATTGCTAATTTACTTATCTACTGGTATTGTTAATAAATAAATTGTTTAATTGTTAATCAGGGGATCAGAAACTGGGCAGGTGGTGATCTATCCTGCATTAAAGGTGAGAGGCTTTGGCACTCAACAATTACCAAGAGTTGGGGTTGAACAGTTTGAAAAAATAAAGCGACAAGCATGATAGCTCTTGAAATGACTCATATTGGCATACATAACACGGGAACTTACAGTGATGAAATGTATGAAAAATACAGGACTACAAAATGATGATCAATTATCAGTTTTTTGTAACCGGTTATGATTTATACGTCGATTTCCCTGGAGTGTGCACATCTGAAGCCTCTGATCTGACCCTCTTCTGTGCTTGGTTTATTGCTTGTTTAGTTTCTGCTGGAATGCTTATTTTTCTCGCACTGCCTAAATTTTTGTAGCTTACCAGTCACCAGCAGTGCGACCTACCGAGGCTCCCCTGAAGAAAACATGTTTTTCTTTTCTTGGTTCCTCCTTTTTCATCTGAATAAAGGCCAAGTTAAAATATACAGTAGGAAGCAAAGGATTAAAATGCCAGCTAACTGGTGCAGTATTTCTCCTGCATGTGGTGCAGCTGAAAAAGACATGAAATATTAAACTGTCGCTGTCAGGCTTAATGTTGTGTAGTGATCTGGTTTAGAGAGCTGAGCATAAGAACGTTGTATTAAATGGCCGGGGGAATTGTACTTTACTTCGTCCCCGAGCATGCGTTTGTGCTCGCGACCTTTAGCGGTGACTCCAGAAGACTTGGGTCGGTCCACATTGCGGTGGGAGATTGGCAGCATTTCACTGTCAAAATAACCCAGCACTGATGTTAAGGCTACTGGATTAGCGCCTGTCGGCTTTGTTCCGTTCCAGGTTTCGACAGCCTCCCTACTGTCTCCTATCCTCATCAAACATCACGCTACGCCTGACTATTAAAGTATTTAGTTCACATAATTTCCTCTTTGTCAGTCTGGATTTTGTAAGAGTGTGTGAGGAATAAGCAAGATGTTTTCCCTCCACCCCTGCTGTGAATCTGGTTTCCCTGCTTTTTTGGCTTTTTTACCTCTTAGACCAGAAGTGTATGTAGGAATGTGTGTGAGAGACATTCACTGGTTGACGAACTGATGACTCGGTATGTGTGCATCATTCGGCCTCGCTGAGTATGACTCGCCAGTCCTGTAGGAATTTGGATGAGGTGTGTCAGGCCATCCCGTCCCTCCGTAAGTTGGCCTTAATGTGAACGCGGGGGATGCATCTTTGCAGTGGCGTGCACTTTCATTACATCACTGGCATTTGGCACTACTTTATACAGTGACTGTACGACTATACAGTCTTCTTCACTTTTGTACAGTACTGTGCCCAATTACTATGCTGATTTAAAGTTGAGCTCTGGGCTATAACAGTAGTGTCCGACCAGGAAAACAAATCGGTAACTTTAAGGTTGGCCAACTCCCAAACCATTCAAGGTGAACTATATTGCCGTCGATTAGGCCTCTAGAGAAGTATTGGTGGTCGGAGCAGGCCACAGCCTTTACTGTTTCTTTATTTTTAAATTTGGTCCTGGGATATATTTTCTAAGAAGCCTCTTTATTTTATCATCTAGATTTTGGCAGGATTATGGGGACTGTTCACTGTGAGAGGGAGAAAAGCACGATTAAATTCCTGTTACTCTGACGGTTTTTTGCCAGTCTGCCTGTTTGTGTTATTGACCCAAGTAAGATTTGTTTTCAAGTGAAATAAACACCACTGTTCTGTGGCCTCATCTGTGCTGTGCTTATTTAGCTTTCCAGAGACGCGCAACATGCCCCAGTCAGCTGAACCGGATTCATTCACACCTCTAAGGGCTACAGGCACCAGCCGCACTGGCTACTGTAGAGCCCAGCCTCCTCATTTCCTTTGGCTTGTTTGGTTTAGCACTGAACACATTTTATGGGTAGAATCTCACTTCACAACACGTCAGGAGAGGAGGTCGCTTTAGGGAAACTGGTGTGAAAGGTGTGAGGGTCACCTTCCCTGGGAGGGAAATGGCAGCCCTTTTGTCTACTATGTCTTCATTATTTTCTTCCTGAGCCTCTCTCCATTTCTGAGACGTGCGGCTCAAATTGCTCTGTCGCCGAGCCGCAGCCCTCTACCACTGCGGACTTTGCTTTTGTGAGCCGCATTCCTGCCGAGTCGACCTCGGTGGGTGTGGAACGCAATGCTAGGAGCCTAATTACAACTCTCCTCTCAGTCCACTTCAGCTTTTTTTTTTCCCTCTTGGTAAGATGGCAGCTGTGATTGTAGGATTCTATTCGTGTTTTGCGGTCCTCGGCTACTTCCGTTTCAGCGTGCTTTTCTTTAGTTCAACAAACATGGGACCCCTAGACAGTTGGAGCATGGCGTGGAGGTTCCACTGCCAGGGCAGAACCAATCACAAGCCTCCCCTCCCTTTAATTAAACACAGCGGCATCCCGGAAAGGAGGCGGTATTGAGCGCATGACTGTAAACGAAGCTGCACCTGCCTTGATATGTGCTCTCAGGTGAGCTCCCAGTAATGGGCGGGGAGGGTGAATAGAAGACCTTTGATCAAAGCTGTAAATTAAGGTCAACAAACTGTAGGCCCCACCCATAGTTTTGTTTTAACCACCAGGACTTGCTAATTGGCTGTTCTTCAACAGAAGGTGGGGTTAAGTGAAATTCTCTGGCTAAGTTCATTGGTGGAACAGAAGCACTGCAAGACTTCTGCTGTCTCGAGCTTGGACTTTACGCCTCTGCCTTTGACAGGATTAAAGTCGGGGGGGGGGGCCCTGTAACGCTCGGCAGAGAGCGAGGCTGCAAACTGGAATCTGCTCTGGTGTCTGTTCTCCCCATCTCCCATGGTCACCAGAGAGGTCCTCATTTCCTTTTGCCAGCCTCCCCCCGTTTTACACCCCGCATCTTGCGTAACGCGATTATGAGCCTCGCGCTCCTCGGCGGCCTGCCTAATGTTCTCCTGGGGAGCAGCTCGGCGCGTGGCTTCAGTATTAGCGGTTTAGGATTTTGCTGAAGGAAATTCTGACTAGTTGGCAGAGGCATATTTCTCAACCTTCATTCTCTGGTCTAATTCCACATTGGTGAACACAGAGAGACTATTGATGCTGTCCTGTACGCGTTTTCATTATTTTGACTTGAAAAGCAATCCATTTCACCTAAATATACACTCCTCGTCCTTAAAAAAAACTTTGCACACTCAGATATTTGGTTGACACCCATGTAGCCGTGATTACAGTGCAAATGTCCTGTCATTGTTTTGACAAGCATATGAAACGTTCGAACGTTTATTTTCAATCACAGATGCCCTCATTTTTGGCTCAATATCTTGTCTTCAAAAAGAGATCATTGAAGCCCTCTGTCAGCTTCTCAAGCACGTATAACAACTTTCAATATGGTTCAGGTCAGGACTTTGTGGCCTGTTTGCGAGTGAAAATGATTCCTCATGGTTGTTTTCCTCATTCACTGTCTTCTTTGCTAGATGCAGGCCAATATCCTGCCCCCTCTGAAATGCTGCAACGTCTCCTCCGCCATCAAGGGGTACATCTTCAGACATGATGTTTAACGTAATGAGCTACGCACTTCATCTGTTAGGATTAAAATAATTATTGTCAGCCGAAACATATTAATTGCTGCAAGAATGATGCAATCATAGTGTTCCTTCTCATATTCAAACGGCAACTTCTTTTTTGAACAAGCAGTGTGTATGAAACTGGGCTTCTGATGATACATTTGACTTCTGCTACTAGGTTAAGGGAGGATTAGCCCGCAGTGAATGTCAAATGGTCTTTCAGGGATCCAAACTGGACGACTGACGTGAATAAAAATGAAGCTCTTGTTTTCTGAAGACACACAAAGCTCCTTTCTGTGAATAACAAGTCTACCAGCCTTATTAATGCATTTCAGTGTCAAGGCCAACCGAAGAAGTGAGATGTCTCCCTCTCTGTGTGGAACATCTGGGTTACAGTGTCAATGCCTCATTTACTGATGGATTTGGCTTCCTTTCCAATCAGTGCATTCGCTCAGGAGCTAACATCCCATGTGTAAGCGTTTCTGTGTACGAGTTTGTGAATGTGTGAGCGAAGGCGAGATGTGACTTCCTTTTTTACGCTTTTTTCAGAAGCGAGACGAACGAGAAGTGTCAAGTTTTTTTTTTTTTTTTTGTTTTATATTCGCATGATGGCACGACCAAACCAGATATGCCTATCGGTCTGAACCTTGTCATTTGTTTCCTTTTGAAAACATCTGTCCTTTACAATGGTTCATAATTTGTCAAAAGGTGTCCCACGCTGCTGAGGAATCAGTATGAAAAAGTACAATGAGGAGGGAGAAATTGAACAAACTGAATCCAAAATCCTTTTTATTTCGTTCGTAAGTCCATGACATACTTAGTTCCACTGAAATTTGGAGAGCTCGGGGCTGGGCAGAACAGCGACCCACTTGCTTAGTGGCTGAGGGAAAATGGTGACATGCCCTTTTCAGCTGTATACAGTGCCCAGAGAAGTACTCTTCATTTGAACGGCCCTGTGATTCCTTGAAGAACGTCCGTCTGCAAAACGAACAAAGACTTGTGAAAGTAAATAAACACTTGGCTGCTCCTCCTGGCTGGCCTCACTCATTCTATTTAGAGAGAGTTAATGCCAGGACTCTTTGACCCCGGTCGGTTACAATGGCTTCCTGGCACGATGGCCCTTTGTGTGAAACGACTTCCTCTTGGCAAGAGTGGTGGTTTATTATGCTCCGGTCTGGGACAACGGAGGCAGGCTGAGTATGCGCGGCATAGGGAGAATTTGCTAAATGCACGTATACAATCTTATTGTGAATGAAGTTCTCACTTTTTTTTTATTCACTTCTCTCATTATTTTGTCCCTAATATGGAATGTTTGGGTATATTACGGATTCGTCCTGGATATCGCCTCATCCGCAGATCCTTCTTGCTGGCGCAATAACTGGAGCAGTACTTTTTGGTAATCGAATGAAATTTTTTATGTTTTTTTGTACACAAATGACTAACCCTAATGTTTTTCTTTTTTTCCTGTTGTACTATCATCTTCACATTTCTGAATCCAATAGCTCAAATAGATTTGAGGGAATCATTTGACGGAAATCATGTCACACTTCTTGTGAACATTTTTGCGTCATGGAGAAGGGAGTCCATTAATGTTCATCGTCCTGTGCCCTTCGCTGTGGCACCACCAGGCCAATTGTTTTTAAGTTCTAAAAGCCGCATAATTGAACAGCTTTAATGGGAATACTTTCAAATTTGCTGTCTCCATTCCTGGTCCATGGAGGAGGAAGTTATTGATTGTGGTGGCTCTCATGTTTCCTGTGGCACCACCACTCAGCCAAACTTTACATTTAGCCCATGGAGAGAGTGCCTTAGTTTTGTGGATATACCCTGCTGTCGTCCAAGGACCACATTTGTCTGATTTGAATGCTGGGCTTTTCGCTTTGTTTACTGTGGTCTGTGTACAATGGAGTCTCCACACGTAAATTATTTATTGACATTGTATGGATAAGGGAGGCAACTAGCATAGTTTATTAAGACCCCCTCCCCTCTATGTGGCCTGGATGGGGGGTTGGCAGGTTACTCTTGGGGGAGACAGTGTGACTTGCTGATCGGCAATGAATGCTTCGCTGTGTGGGTCCTGACTGGCGTCGTGTGCTGAGCTGTATTTTGCCCTGGGCTTATAGCGTGCGTAAGGGCTCAGATGGGGCTCAGTGACTTCACTGATGTCCCTGGAAGCTGGACACACTATAGTGACATGACAGCGTGCCCTGGCTCCAGCCTGACATTGCCGTCTTCATCACGGTCTCCACGACGATGGCTGACTGCGCACAAATCCCATTTGCCTCCAGTAACGCAACGCAACACAACACTGCATGCGCAAGGTGCCTGCTGTCTCCGATATTGAATAGGAGTGCAACAGCGGGTGTTTACTCAATTGCAGTGATCATACACACCCAATATGAAACATAGGCTTGGTGTGATTACAATGTAAACTGTATTTTTGCTTTTACCGCCTTGGATAGCATGGTCCCATTTGTGGCCATGAACATGCATTCAAGGCTAACGAAGTTTTGTAGTCACGTCGTTATCAGTCCTCTTGTCCAAGGAGAATGCACGCGGCACAGTGTGTCGAAACCTTGCCAACATGCCTTTAATATAGCCTGGACCAGTTCCTGTTTACAGACAGGGGCACTGATCTGCGCTGTGATTTGGCAAACACGTGCAATACATGTGTTATGCGCTGCAGAAATTTGACGGTAATGAAAAGGGCACGTCAATATTTTCGAATACTATGGTAATCCTATCATCCAGCGCATCCTTACCAATGTGATATTAAGAATCAGGAATGGCTTTCTGAAGCTCGGTAAAAGGGCCTCCACGCTGGGCAAGCATTAATTCTCAAATTAATTGCAGGCAGTCTTTCACTGGGATAAAAGCTGAAATCCCGACATTATACACTGGAGATTCCTCTTTGTAAATTGTAGCGATGTACATAATTTATACTGCGAGCGCACGCTGGGAAACAGGACGAGAGAAGAGCCAGATCTCATCACTGGGAGAATCACTCCGTAGCCTAGTGTTTTTTGTTTTTTTTTTCATTGTTCCTGTTTGGTTTTCTTGTGTTCGACCGGCCACCTCGATTTATTGATCATTTCAGTTTCTTCATGTGGGAGCCAGCGCCTATGAGGCGATGTCCTGCTTTGGTAACACGCCACGTGGTTGTGTTTACCTGATGTGACTTCTTTAAGGGAGAAATGTTTTTGCACGACGATATGTGCTGGCTCCTGCGTGCGTTTTCGGCTGGACGCGGTCCAGTTCGATAACAAACTGCGTTTACTCTGCCAGCTTCTGGCGGTCCGCGCTGCCTCTCCTTCGCCTCTATTTTTGTAACCGTGATGTTCCAGTCTAAAGTGAGGATTTTTTTTCTCGTATTCCATACGCTGATAAAACGTATCCTGCCTCTGGAGACCACTCCCATCGGGGATATTTAAAAAAAGATAAATGAATAAAAACGGCTGCGCGGTTTGTTGTGAGACGGGAGGACGGAAGGACTGAGAGGTTGTCGTATAGATTCAGGCGAACTAGCGAAGTCCCACGGGAGCTCTAAAGGCATTACATCACACACTATCAAAGCGAGGCTGCGCTGCCTTCCCCGTGTGTGAGCCTGACAAAAATCACCCACAAAAGCCATGAAGAAACTGTTTAAAATTCTGACATCATTCTCTTTGGTCCAAACAGCTGTATTTTGACTTTGTGAGTAAATCAGGCCTTTCACCCCCCCCCCCCAAAAAATATATATATATATATATAAAAAGAATAAAATTAGAAAGAGATTTAAAGATAATAATGACAATTCGACCATATCTTTTAACTTTTAAGGGGACACTCCATGGTAATAGCCTACCGTATGATTACAATGAATAGAACTCCATGGACCATGGCTAAAAAAGCCAATTAGCACCTTGTCCATTGACCTCCATTCATAGTCATGACAAGACAAGCACGTTGCGTGGAGTGTCCCTTTAAGGATGCAGTTTGAGAAAGCCTTGGAAATGCACGGCATGACTCCGTATAATTCAGTAGATTGTTTGTCTGCTTGTCCAAGCTAGCCTCAATTAATCCCCCTGCTCTCAAGGTCCTTAAATCCTGTTGGGTTTTTTTTTTTTGCATGCTCAGCCCTTCAATTTTCTGGGTCCTGCATGGAGGGGAGTGCATGTGATCTTGCTAACTTGAGGGAGTTGGGGACATATTTCTATGCATTTTCTTTTGGGAGTGGAACACTTGCTGGGGCTAATGCAGCTTAAGGAGGAGATGGTGCACACATTTTAGCTCCAAAGTCACTTATTGTTCCCCCGATTGCCACAGTGGCACTGTCTCAGGCTGCTGTAGAGAGAATTTGGACTTGCTACTTTTCTTTTTGGTGGAGATTTATTGTCTCAATGACTCAAAGACATACACGTGATGCCAGAATGAGAACCCTTTCATCAGCAGGCATGTGTTACTCTGGTCATTTACCTGCATGTCCAACTGTTGTCTGACTCCTATGACAAGGAGTGTCCAGTTATATCAAAAAAGGGTTTTGCGGGTGCCAGTTTGTTTCAATCAGGGCTCTGACCCTGACTCTACTTGCCAATAGGCCACAATACAATTGCTTAAGAAGTTTAATCAGATCTTTTAGTGCTAGGCTTAAACTGTATGTGCACCCATTTTGGATAAATTGGTCAGAAGTGGTGGTCTGAAAAATCTGCAAGGGTCTGCGTTTGAGGGAATATGATGGTCCAGGGAAAGCGGGACGGGGGCATCGATGAGAAGAATATGGGAGCAGTGGGATGGGAATCGTGACTTCACCACTGTTTGTAGTTAATGAAAAATCTCAATGGATGAATTGGGAATGTGCATGAGCCAGTCTGCCTGGTGCATCAAGCAGCAATTATTTTGCACTGAAGAATTTGGCTGCATCTGAACTCTCCAATGAGCACGGAACTGTCTTCGCAAATGGATAGGAAGCGGAAATAGTCTAGCAGGTAGTCAAGACGGGGAACGTCAAGCGGACTGTGTTATGAAGGAAAGGAGGCAATGGGCTCCTTAATTGCTTCCTTTCATCAAGGAAACGCATGACCAATCTTGGCAGAAAGGAAAGATCGCAACTTTCGTGATTGGAAATGTCAGTCCCAAATTTTTCAGATATATTGCGAAGGCCGTCTTTACCGTTGAACACATGACCTGTTTTAGAAAATGGACATCCTATTTTCTTAAAAATGCACAAAGCAACTTTAAACTCTCCTTGCAACTTCTTTTCACCTATGTGACGTTTTCTTTCAATGTCAAGGAAAAGAGTCCAGAGAGGAAAGGAAAGGTCGCCTACTTAAGAGATCGCGGACGGAGCCCATGTCTCACAATGCCCGAGAGTTGCTGTTCGGTTCTCGATGTCTGAAGCATTCTTCATGCTCACAGTTCGCAGGTGGGGTTCGTTTAATCGATGGCAGCAGTGTTTGGGAATTGATGGCGTCATAAACAAAATGCGGGGTTATCGCTTAGTCGATTGAAACAAAGGTCCGTATCCTCATAGGTGCAGACCGGCGGGGCAGGGATTTGGAATTTCAGCTCCGTTTAAAGCAGCTGAATTTGAGTGCCTGGGCGAGCACTGTCTGCACGAATGTCTGGCCGTTAACTTTGAGCACTCTGTGTTTTTCTAATTTTACTCAAATGATGTAAATTGTTTTTGGTGTACCAAGCTGGAACGCAAGATCTGGGTTAGTGTGAGCCCGCGGGTGGGAGGAAGGGGGGCTATTCATTTTTTTCTCTCGTTGGAATTTCCTTGGAGGGCAGGAAATGATGAAAGCATGTTGTCAGGTTTAGCGTTCAGCATAACATGGCTTGTTTTGTTTACAAGGCTGGTTTTTCACCGGAATTGTAGTTATAGCTACTACCAGAGTGGTGTGTGTGCGTGTGTGCGTGTGCGTGTGTGTGTGTGAGACTAAAATTTGCCTTTTGGGGACTTAAAAGACTTAATGACATCCTACAATCAGAAAAATTGCACTGCACTGTAGAGACCTTTTTTGGGTCCCCATGAGGAATAGGCTTAATTCTGGGCGAGCTGTAGCTTTAGGTCCAGGGTTACAAATGGACCAGGTCTAATTTTGGGGTTGGATATTATAATTATGCTGTAGGTTATAGTGTGGTGTTAAATTAAGATTAATTGGGCTATTTTGTGGGGTTTTGTTTCGGTTAAGGATAGTTAATATTCGGGTAATCTTAGGGGTTAGGATTGGAGCTGGTTATGGTTTGGGAGGTTTTGGTGCAATAATAATCTCTTCCACGATTCCACGATTAAAGAAAAACAAACGGTTGTGTATGTGTGTGTTTGTTCATTTGTTTGCCTGTGTGTGTGTGTGTGTGTGTGTGTGCGCGTGTGTGAGTGAGTTAATGAATAGTGTGGTGAGCCTGTTTTGTCCGTAGCGCTTCTGTTGAGGAAGTCTCCACAGCTGTAGTAACTCTGGACCCTGGGTGGGTGCATCGCTGATCAGTGTGGCTTCAGTCTTACATAATTTCCTCTCTTTAAAATGTTTGTTATGGGCCCCATGTGACTACATTTGGCCTATATTCTGCTATTTAAAGGAAAGCTGTGTTTTTTTCTTTTTCTCTTTAATTTTTCATTTAAAAATGTATTATTGCTGCTCGTTGTTTCCCACAGGGTTTGTGGGACCCTTTTTATATTCAGACAGAGCACATGCCCCCTCACCCCACCCCCCCCCCCTCCCCCACCGCAGACCTGTCCAGAAAAAACCAAAGCATATTAAAGAGCACTAATGATGTGCTTCTGTGAAAACTGGGGCAGGCAGCACATGTGCCCTTCTATTTTCATTCATCTGCCTTCGCCTTGTGCCGTAGATCCACAGCGCAGATGAGGAATGTATATTGTCCCCTGGTGTGATAAAGTACGATGTGGTTTCATGGAGTGATAAGCAGTGTGTGGCCTCATGGTGCGATTTAGGTATGTGCGGTTCTTCGGAGCAATGAGGAGAGTGGTCCTGTGGTTCCACAGACCGATTAATGAATGCTTGGTTTCCCAGAGCTAATTAAGTTTGCACCACTCTATAGAACAACCACGGAGCAAGCAAATCCACTGAGCAAGCGTGAACAAATGATTCCACTGAGCTATTCAGGAGTATGTGGATCCATAGATCGATTCAGTATAGTCTGGTTCCACAGATTTATTGAGTAACATCCGGTTTTGCAGATTGATTGAGTAATGTCTGGTTCTGTATTTTGATTGAGGAAGTCTGGTTCCAGCAATTGATTGCGGAACATCTGGTTCCACACATCAGTTGACGAAATGTCTGGTTCCACAGAGTTTCGAGGATGTCTGGTTACTTTGAGTGATTTAGGAACATCAGGTTTCATTCAGCAATTTGAAAATATCAGGTTCCACATAGCAATTGAGGAACATTCAGTTCCACGCTGCAGTTGAGGAATGTTTGGTTCCACACAGCAATGGAGGACGTACCTTTTCACACAGGGATTGAGGAACGTCCGGTTCTGCACAGTGATTGAGGAGCGATCTTTACACAATTGAGGGATGATCTTTTTTGCCGTGATTGAGGGATATCCAGTTCTGCACTGCATTTGAGGAACTTCCAGTTCCACACACAATGGTTGAGGAACATCTGGTTTCACACTACTATTCTAGAACATCTGATTCTCCACAGCAATCAAGGGATATGCGGTTCTGCACAGTGACTGAGGAATATACGGTTGCACACAGTGTCTGAGGAAAGTGTGATTTTGCATATTGTTTGAGGAATATCCAGTCCTGCACAGCAGATGAGGAACATTGAGCTGCACAGAGTGATCATTCTGTGGAACCAGACATTCTTCAAACAAAGAAATTCTGGTTCCACAGAGTGAGTGAGGAACTTGTGGTCGTCTTACTGTATGAATAAAGAATGTATGGTTCTACAGAGGGAATGGGGTTCCCCCCTCATGAGTAACTTGCGTCACTTATCCTTTTTCTCACCCCTTCTTGAACCCTCTAGCTGTTTATATTCTAATTTACTTTTTGCAAATTTGTTTTCTTCTTTTTTTTTTTTTTCTTTCTGGGTACTCCTGAACCAGCGAGGAAGGTTTGTCTGAGGACCAAAGCAAGGAGGAATCCTACTCTTTCTTCTTTCTGTTCTTTGAGACTGTTTAACTGTTGTTCCTCAAAATAATCTCGGACCGTTAATGGGTTGTAGAGTCACCGTCACAAGGCGAGAGTCATGCACAGGCACCAATTTAAATATTTACCGGCTTGGGTGTGGAGTGGTGCATTCGTTTCATTTCCGTTGGTGCGCAGCTGAGCCCAGCAAGCACAAAACAGACACCCCCACACACACACACAAACACGCTTGCGTCGAGCGGAGAACAACTCCCGCTCCCGAAAATCCGCTATCCAGCCTTTTTACGACTGCAATTGCAGCCGAGCCATAAATTGCGAAGGACGATGTGGAAAAAGCCAACTTCACACACTGTGGGACACCCGTGGGAAAGCGGTGTCGGTGATCAAAGTGATGTACGGCTTTGGTTTATTAACTGTTTAATGCCTGTGAAATGGTGCTGCAGCAGTGATGGTTATTACCCTAAATACTTCCAGGTCATTTCCATATTGCGCAATTAAAGTGCTTATTAGGCCTAAGCATGGCATTTCTTTGTGCATGGTGACAGATTGAGGTGGTTTCAAGCAATTGGTCCCAAACATTGCAATTTGCAGTCCATTTAATGAGTGGATTATAAATGGCAACAGCCGGGTACTCTTGCTAAAATGGCCACCTTTTGTAATTATTTGTGTGGTCATATATGGCCTTTACAGGAACCTTCCCTATGAAAATACAGTGTAATTTTTTAAAGATTTGTTTTAACTATGATGAATGAAATTCCTTGAGTGGTGATTCAGTTGCAGTGTTTAGTTGAACATTCTGGCTCTCTGTGTGAAACGTTAGAATGTAGGAAATGAACCTGCTGAGATGGTTTCCCAGCTAATCATTCTCATGCAGTTGCACTCTTTACCCATGATCAGTGCACGCTCGCTGCTTTAGCTGATTTAGCGGCTCTCATCCGCGTACGGCGATGTTTTTTGGGGAGATACAGCGGCAACCATAGAAACCACAAGTGGTTTCTTATTTGTACGGCACCCTGACACTCCTATGAGAACCTGCAGACTCGCATTCCTCATGCAGTTTACAAGCGGTAAAATGGTAGACGGTTTACGACTTTTCGTAGGCTTTTTGGAGTTTTTCTTTTTTTCCCTGGATGAACAAATTTGGACGTTTTATCCAAGTATACGAGCCCACCGAACTCCCTCAGGTGTTCGGGCACAGTGACAGACGGCTAGACCCCTCTTTTCATTTTATACCCAGTATCTACCCCCCCCTCCCCCCAGCTTTTTCAAAAACCTCTGATAGTTCTCACCACCTGGGACTGAGACCCACCACTTTCCTGCCTCTCCCTGCACTCTGTTCCATCTGCGCTCTGGAAAGTGTCAGCTCTTAGAAGACAAGCTGCTCTGAAAGCCCTGGTCTATATCTTTTAATGCTGGGTCTGATGCATTATTCACTTTCCCTCTCCCTCAACTGACTCTTCTGAAGAACTGACACTTTCAGCCATGTGCATGAACTCCAGGGCTTAGATGGCTCCAAAAGAGTGGTTTTTCTGGTCTCTGTCACCTGAGCTTGGTGAGTTTTGTTTTCATTTGGGGTTGAACTGTTATCACCTGCACTTGCATTTACATTTGTTTGCAACCTGGACCCAAGAGTTGCACCAGCTTCAGTTGTTTTTAGGCATTGCCGTCAACGGACTTGAAATTCAGGGTATTAACCCTTAGTGCAATAAATGCGACTATTGTTACTCACTGATGTAAGATGTCAGAATCAAAGCTGTTTAAAAGAACTCTCCTACGCAAGCTCTTTAAAAGAAGTTGCCATATGATAGGTTTTCAACAGCAGAAGATAATTAAATTTCTATATTTAAAAAGAAAAGTATATATTTTTAAATTTTTATTTTATATTTATATATTTATTTCAGCGCTCTAAGGGTTAATTAGTAAAATGGCGAGTGCGGTGGTAAAGTGGGAACACTGTTGCCTCACAGCAAGAGGGTTATGGATGAAAAATCTGACCTGAGCCTGCCTATGTGAAGTTTGTTCTCCCAATTTTTGTATTGGTTTCATGCAGGTATATAATTATCTTCCTGTGATGCAAAGATATACAGCACGTTAGGCTAAGTTGGGACATAGAGTGAGACAGAAATTTATTATGCGTTTCCCTTTTGGTTTTTGTCATAATTTGGTTGAATATTCCAAATCTTCTCAAAATGGAAAGGCTTCAAGGCCCTAAAAGATGAATGTTACTTCGGGCATGCTAAGGTTGAAGTTATAAGGAACTACATTATACGAAGCTTTTACTGATGATTTCGCCAACTTTTGACAGCCCCACTTTTACTAGCTCACTGGCTGTTAGATATGGCGTCTGGTGTCATCGTTGTCGTCGGTTAGCAATTTCTTCAAACATTCTCTTCCCCGAAACTACAGGCTAGATTCACTTTGAATTTGGTGTGGAAATTCCTTAAAACAATGTCTACCACAATTGTTTTCTGTTTTGAAAAAGTATGATTTTTGTATTTTTATTAATTTCCTGTCTGTTTTGATCTATGAACTTTATCAATCTTCTTTGACACTTATGGGCAGAATTGCTGCAAATTTGGTGTGGAACTTCCTGGGGACAATGTCTCCCAGTACAGATAGTGGCTGTTTTGATGAAAATTTGAGTTCTGTATTTTTTTTTTTTTTTGAGTATTTCTTGTTTTTTTTCTCCATCAGAAAGAGGAAATTTTAAAGTTATTTTTCTTACTTTATGTTGAATTTGTGGAAAGGTCAGTCTCATGGTGAGGATGGATGAAACTGCGTGTATCCAGCTGAATTCTGCATTAACAAAAGTTAGTCAAGAATGATAATTATATCCGCGCTTCTGAAAGAGCGAGGAGATCTTGCAATACAGTTTGGCGTCCATCTGTCCGTCCGTCTGTCCGAAACAGTAACTCCTCCTAGGCCATTACACCAATCAACCTGAAACTTTGGTGTGTGTAAGGTAGTGACCCTGAGGGGTGCACAAAGCATTTAGAATTTAAATTCATTTCCTCTACTGGCCACCAGGGGCCTTTTTGTGAAAATTGAAAAATGGCCATATGGTCCTTATGCATTGATAAATTTTTATGGGAGGTGCAGGGGATGACCCTTCATCACATATCAGACGGGGGTTTTTTTTTACCTCATTTTGACCATTTTCAGGGTCAAGTGGCGTCAGGTGTGGCAATCGTTGAAAAGGATGGCAAGTTTTGTTATTGCTCAACGTAGAAGGATGCAAATTGGTATGGATATGTATCTTGGTGATAGCAACCTGCGTGCCAAAAATTGCTGTCCTGTGATTCATATTTTGGCCATTAGGGGGGCTTTTTTGAAAAAGAAAAATGGCCATATCTACAGTAGCTTATGCTTTGAGCTAGGACGCTCAACTTTTTTATTATCTCTGCGCCTCCAAAAAAAGTGAGGAGATCTTGTAATACAGTTTGGTGTCTGTCTGTCCGTCTGTCTGTCTGTCTGTCCGAACAGTAACTCCTCTAAGGCCATTACACCAATCATCCTGAAACTTTGGTGTGTGTAAGGTAGTGACCCAGAGGGCTGCACAACACTTATAGGATTTAAATCCATCCATCCATCCATCATCTGCCGCTTATCCGGGGCCGGGTCGCGGGGGCAGCAGTCTAAGCAGGGATGCCCAGACTTCCCTCTCCCCGGACACTTCCTCCAGTTCTTCCGGGGGTATCCCGAGGCGTTCCCAGGCCAGCCGAGAGACATAGTCCCTCCAGCGTGTCCTGGGTCTTCCCCGAGGCCTCCTCCCGGTGGGGCATGCCCGGAACACCTTCCCAGGAAGGCGTCCAGGGGACATCCGATAAAAATGCCCGAGCCACCCCAGCTGGCCCCTCTCGACGTGGAGGAGCAGCGGCTCTACTCTGAGCTCCTCCCGGGTGACAGAGCCCCTCACCCTATCTCTAAGGGAGCGGCCCACCACCCTGCGGAGGAAACCCATTTCAGCCGCTTGTACCCGAGATCTCGTTCTTTCGGTCATGACCCAGAGTTCATGGCCATAGGTGAGGGTAGGAACGTAGATTGACTGGTAAATCGAGAGCTTTGCCTTTCGGCTCAGCTCCTTCTTCACCACGACAGATCGGTACAATGACCGCATTACTGCTGCCGCTGCACCGATCCGTCTGTCAATCTCACGCTCCATCCTTCCCTCACTCGTGAACAAGACCCCAAGATACTTAAACTCCTCCACTTGAGGCAAGAACTCTCCTCCAACCCAGAGGGGACATATCACCTTTTTCCGGTCGAGAACCATGGCCACGGACTTGGAGGTGCTGATTCTCATCCCAGCCGCTTCACACTCGGCTGCAAACCGCCCCAGTGCATGCTGAAGGTCCTGGTTCGAGGGAGCCAACAGGACAACATCATCCGCAAAAAGCAGAGATGAGATCCTGTGGTCCCCAAACCGAACTCCCTCCGCCCCCTGGCTGCGCCTAGAAATTCTGTCCATAAAAATAATGAACAGAACCGGTGACAAAGGGCAGCCCTGCCGGAGTCCAACATGCACCGGGAACAGGTCTGACTTACTGCCGGCAATGCGAACCAAGCTCCTGCTCCGGTCATACAGAGACCGCACGGCCCTTAGTAGAGGGCCCCGGACTCCATACTCCCGAAGCACCTCCCACAGAATGCCACGAGGGACACGGTCGAATGCCTTCTCCAAGTCCACAAAACACATGTGAACAGGTTGGGCAAACTCCCATGCACCCTCAAGCACCCTGCGAAGGGTATAGAGCTGGTCCAGTGTTCCACGACCAGGGCGAAAACCGCATTGTTCCTCCTGAATCCGAGGTTCGACTATCGGCCGGATTCTCCTCTCCAGCACCCTGGAATAGACTTTACCCGGGAGGCTGAGAAGTGTGATCCCCCTATAGTTGAAGCACACCCTCCGGTCCCCCTTCTTAAATAGAGGAACCACCACCCCAGTCTGCCAATCCAGAGGCACTGTCCCCGACTGCCACGCGATGCTGCAGAGGCGTGTCAACCAAGACAGCCCTACTACATCCAGAGACTTGAGGTACTCAGGGCGGATCTCATCCACCCCCGGTGCCTTGCCACCAAGGAGCTGCCAAACTACCTCAGTGACTTCAGCCCGAGTGATGGATGAGTCAGCCTCTGAGTCCCCAGCCTCTGCTTCCTCTATGGAAGGCGTAACAGTGGGATTAAGGAGGTCCTCGAAGTATTCCTTCCACCGGCCGACAATATCCCCAGTCGAAGTCAACAGCTCCCCACCTCCACTGTAAACAGTGTTGGCAGGGTACTGCTTTCCCCTCCTGAGGCGTCGGACGGTTTGCCAGAATTTCTTCGGGGCCGACCGATAGTCCTCCTCCATGGCCTCCCCGAACTTTTCCCATACCCAAGTTTTTGCTTCCGCAACCGCCCGGGCCGCAGCACGCTTAGCCTGCCGGTACCGGTCAGCTGCCTCAGGAGTCCCGCGAGCTAGCCAAGCTCGATAAGACTCCTTCTTTAGCTTGACGGCATCCCTTACTTCCGGTGTCCACCACCGGGTTTGGGGATTGCCGCCACGACAGGCACCGGAAACCTTACGGCCACAGCTCCGAACAGCCGCGTCAACAATGGAGGTGGAGAACATGGTCCATTCAGACTCAATGTCTCCAGCCTCCCTTGGGATCTGGTCAAAGCTCTCCCGGAGGTGAGAGTTGAAAACCCCTCTGACGGAGGGTTCCGCTAGACGTTCCCAACAAACCCTCACAACACGTTTGGGCCTGCCAAGTCTGTCCAGCTTCCTCCTCCGCCAGCGGATCCAACTCACCACCAGGTGGTGATCAGTGGACAGCTCAGCCCCTCTCTTCACCCGAGTGTCCAAGACATACGGCCGAAGGTCAGATGACACGACCACAAAGTCGATCATTGACCTCCGACCTCGGGTGTCCTCGTGCCACGTGCACTGATGGACACCCTTATGCTTGAACATGGTGTTCGTTATGGACAAACCATGACTAGCACAGAAGTCCAATAACAGAGCACCGTTCAGGTTCAGATCGGGGAGACCGTTCCTCCCAATCACGCCCCTCCAGGTAACACTGTCGCTACCCACGTGGGCGTTGAAGTCCCCCAGTAGAACGATGGAGTCCCCAGTCGGAGCACTTTCAAGTACCCTTCCTACGGACTCCAAGAAGGTCGGGTACTCTGCACTGCCATTCGGCCCATAAGCCGAAATGACTGTGAGGCACCTGTCCCCAACCCGAAGGCGCAGGGCAGCGACCCTCTCGTTCACCGGGGAAAACTCCAACACATGGAGGCTAAGCTGGGGGGCTATAAGCAAACCCACACCAGCCCGCCGCCTCTCACCGCGGGCAACTCCAGAGTAGAAGAGAGTCCAGCCTCTCTCAAGGAGTTGGGTTCCAGAGCCCAGACTGTGCGTGGAGGTGAGCCCGACTATCTCTAACCGGTATCGCTCGACCTCCCGCACAAGCTCAGGCTCCTTCCCCCCCAGTGAGGTGACATTCCATGTCCCCAGAACCAGATTCAGAGTCCGGGGATTGGGTCGCCGGGGCCCCCGCCCACGACTGCCACCCAAAACACAAGGCATCAGCCCCTTCTGAACCCTCCCGCGGGGGATGGGCCTACGGGAAAGCGGGCCCACGTCGCTCATTCGGGCTATGCCCGGGCGGGTCCCGTGAGCGGAGGCCCGCCCACCAGGCGCTCGCCTACCAACCCCAACCCCAGGCCTGGCTCCAGGGTGGGGTCCCGGTGACGCCAATCCGGGCGACGTACGCATCCTCGATTTTCTGGCATTCATAAGGGGTTTTCGAATCGCTCTTTGTCTGACCTGTCACCTAGGACCTGTTTGCCCTGGGAGACCCTACCAGGGGCAAATAAGCCCCAGACAACATAGCTCCTAGGATCATCCAGGTGCCCAAACCCCTCCACCACGATAAGGTGGCGATTCAAGGAGGGGTCATTTTTAAATTCTAAATTTTCTTCTGGCCACCAGGGGCCTTTTTGTGAAAATTGAAAAATGGCCATAAGTTCCTTATGCATTGAGCTGGGACGCTCAAATTTTTATGGGAGGTGCATGGGATGACCCTACATCACATATCAGAGGGGTTTTTGATTTGACCTCATTCTGACTGTTTTCTAGGTAAAATGGCGTCAGGAGTGCCAATCATTGAGAAGGATGGCACGTTTTGATATTACTCAACGTAGAAAGCTGCTAATTGGTATAGATATATATACTCAGCGCCATTTTAAAAACGCTCAGGTGAGGTATGTACTGTATTTGCAGCAAATGGAAGAATCAATTGATTTTTATTGCTTTTCCAGTGAGGTACTAGAGAAAATAAAGAATAGTGCGCGGAATCGTAATCCTGACGTGCACCACATGCACGCACCAAGCACTTCAGTAATAACAAACATTGAGCTGTTTGTGCTGTGTACAGTGACACTTGACTTGTTCTTTTTAGTGTGGTCAATAGCCTACTTAAAGCCAACAAAAAAAAAATGCGACTGCAACAAGAAAATGGAACGGCTTTGACACAGAAGACAGAAAAAGGGCCTTTGGCATGTTACGGGCAGATCTCAGCCGCCGAGCGTCATTTGCACTGTCACCGTTCAACAATCAGTTGGCTGTCTATCCAAGAATGGAACACAGACACTGTCACTGAGTGGCCCCGCTTAGGGCAGCCACGAGTGACGATGGTAGCTCAAGAGCGCCACATCTGGTTACAGCTTGTACATGACAGATTCCGGACAGCAACCATAACTGATCATGAGATGAGGGGTCCGAGACGATTGTCGGTGAGCGCAAGTACTGTTTGACGCCGTCTATGTGAGCAACACATGAGTGCACACGGCCCCTACAGAAAACCCAGCTTTTGCCCATTTACACATGGCTGCCCTTACCACGGTCGGTCAGTGACATTCCCCGTTTTCCATTCTCTGAGAGAAACAGGGAAATAAAGTGCCAAAAAATTACGCAGAGGCAGGTGCCCACAGTCAGAAGTGAAGAGTTCCTACTCCTGTTGATGGGCAAAAAATTGGTTTTCTGGAGGGACCATGTGCACTCATGTTTCGGTCACGTAGACGCGTAAAACGGTACTTGCGCTCATCCTCAATCATCTCGGACCCCTCATCTCATGATCAGTTTTGGTTGCTGTCCGGAATCTGTCTTTTGATTTATCCAGATTTCTGAAAACATTTGTTTTTTCGTTTCCATGGACACGAGTTGGGTTTGGAATCTGTACAGAGATGGGTTTGTTTCCGGAGCAGAACTCAAAAACCGTTCATTATATGTTTCTGAAACTATGTATGTGCATTACCCAAGTACTGAAGTGGTGCCTTTTAATATTTTCAAATTTCTGAATTTTTTTTTTTTTTTTCCCCTTTCCATGGAAGCGACATGGATTTGGACTCAGTTGCAGGGATGGTTTTGTTTCCGGAGCAGAACTAAAACACTGTTCATTAATGACTCTTGTTTCATTATTGCCATTGTCAACATGTGGTTCATAGTCTTTGGTAGATGTTGCAAGTACATACTTCCAGATAATTCCAGAGGAAAATCACCTCAACATTCTTGTTTGAATTTCTTTGAAGGTGTGGGATTGACATGACTTTTGCAAATAATCAGGGACCGGGGGGATATGTCATCTTCTGATGACTCTTGTTGCTGGTTTAGCCACAAGGCTCTTTGTCCTATTTTTCACATAGACACTGGAGTGTTGGAACGGGAAGTGAAAAAATCCTAACAAAGGCGCGTGCAAAATGAGGACAGGGCTGTGACTCTATTGTTAATGGGTAAGAGTGTCTAAGCGAATGCCGCACGATGCCCTACGATGGATTGATGATCTGTCTGGTGTGTATTACTGCCTCTAGCCCGCTAGGTCCTAGAACAGCGACCAGGAATATAACAGGGTTGGGTTATCAAGAGATGGATAATTAGTTGAAAATTCCCCATAAACCATTATGGAATATATGTCTGAATTAATGAATTTGATTGTGATTTTCTGAATTCAAACTTGCCCTCAGCCCTGTTGGACAGCAGAATAAAGCTGCTCATGATTATACCACCTTTCCATGCTGCCACAGAATGTGTAAAACGAAACTGCAGAGGGCTGTGAGACTTGCTGCACGCGATTGGAAACCGCCATTTTGTAATTCTTAAGTCTTCGCTACTTGAACCATTGCAAGCAGTGATTGAACTCCCTTAGTCTAGCATGAATCATGGTGATTTATGATGGGTCACTGTTGCTCTCTGACATTTATGCCACGCAGGCCTTCTGTTCCAATTAATGTCCCCACGCACAGCAACACCAGAGGTGAAGTCGGCTTAATATCTTCCTGGAAAAAAGGTGCATCAGATGTAATCAAACGGATCATTGCCACATAAACATTGGTCTCTGCCAGCCATCTTGGCTCATCCTTCAGCAGTGGTCTGACCTTGTTTTCTGACATAAATCATGTGGTCCTTCCTGTGAATAGTTGCTGTCTCTGGCTCTTGGCTCTTTGAGCTGTCATGGAGCTGACCGGTGAGTCATTCACTTTTTTTTTTATCCTGTTTGTATCCCAGAGGGGGTTGTTCTCCCCTGCTCGGTCTTTTCTCTGGCCTTGCACATGCTTTTTTTCAGGCTGTCCCTGCCCAAATGCCAACAGGAATCATAAGTTTTGCAGAAGGTGATCTTTTAACCATTGAGGGTCTTTCTTACTTGGACTTGACATATGATTCATATGGGTGCGCACAATATATAGTTTTTTCCATCTTTTAAAAGTAGGCTTATGCCGTCGGAGGCGACGGCTGGGGGTATATCCCCGAACGCCCCCAATCCTCCAATTCCCCAATCTTTGAATAGACCTTAAATAGACTTTTATTTGAACTTAATTTCAGGTCAATCGGTCAAATGGTTCTGAAGATATGGCCAAAATGGTAATTTTCCATCACAAAGCGCCACCTGGTGGCAAAATATTGAACCATACAGGTATGATGTCATCATGTGACACGTTGTGAGGTCATGACCTTGCAGTTGCACATAGTTTCATGTCAATTGGAGAAATGGTTCCAAAGATATAGAAAAAATTGTTAATTTTATGTGACAAAGCTCCACCTTGTGTCAAAATTTTGAACCAAGCAGGTATAATGTCCTGTTTATCGTGGGATACATCCTCAGGTCATGACCTTTCATTTGCACTTGATTTGAGGTCAATCCGACCAATATTTCCATAGATATGATGATAACAGTGATTTTTCCAGTTTTTGGCCCCTGGTGGCCAATTTAGAAATTGTAAGTTGTCCAAAATCGAATCAGTTCTTCCTCTTTATGGTACTTACTTACATGCAAAACTTGGAATTTCTAATTGAAATATTACTGCAGTTACTGCATTAACATGTAAATCAGTTTTTGGCCCCTGGCGGCCAATCTAGAGATCATAAATTGTCCAAAATCTAATCGGTTCTTCCTCTTTATGATACTTATGTGCAAAACTTGAAATTTGTAATTGAAATATTACTGAAGTTATCGCGGAACAGTGATTTTTTTTTTTTTTTTTTTTTTTTCAGTTTTTGGCCTCTGGTGGCCAATCTAGAAATTGTAAGTTGTCCAAAATCGAATCAGTTCTTCCTCTTTATGATACTTATGTGCAAAACTTGAAATTTGTAATTGAAATATTACTGAAGTTATCGCGGAACAGTGATTTTTTTTTTTTTTTTTTTTTTTCAGTTTTTGGCCTCTGGTGGCCAATCTAGAAATTGTAAGTTGTCCAAAATCGAATCAGTTCTTCCTCTTTATGATACTCACTTATATGCAAAACTTGGAATTTCTAATTGAAATATTACTACAGTCATCACGTTTACACTGAAATCAGTTTTTGGCCCCTGGTGGCCAATCTAGACATCGTAAATTGTCCAAAATCGAATCAGTTCTTCCTCTTTATGATACTTACTTATGTGCAAAATTTGGAATTTGTAATTGAAATATTACTGAAGTTATCGCGTTAACACGTAGTTCGGTGGCGGCAGGACCAAAAACATAATATCCCCCGGAACGCCATTCGGCGTTCGGGGATATAATGATAATGCCCTCCTAGCTCACCTGGACCATCAGTCCAGTAAGCTTATGTTATGGCCCGTTTGCTTGTCTTCGTTCCTCAGTCATCGTTGGCAGCATCTTCCTCTCCGAAACTGTCGGGTCAATCAACGCGGACACCAAAATACACGAGAAAATATACATTTTCTCTACCAAAATCATGAAAATAAACTGAAAAGTATTACAACCATGGCAGCCATCTTAAAAATGCTACTTTGACCCATTTTTCAGTGATGTGGATAAAATTTGGTATGTTTGTACTAAGTAGCATTACTCAGCATATTTCCGGTTTTACTGAACAGTGCATTGTTCAGAGGACATTGGTGCCATCAATTTTCAAATATGGCTGTTATGGCAGCCTTCTCAAAAATGCCATTTTGACCAATTTGTCAGTGATTTTTAAAGCAATTCAGCTGAAGTTTAGTTTTTAGGTGCTGAGTAGCATGACTGAACTTGTCTGGTTTGTCTGCATATTGCATTTTGACCTTGATCTCACCTCTGATATCAGACCACAACCTTAAATTGAATACACTCATAAATACCTAAAATCTTCATCTAAACTACGTTCTAAGGAAACTAAAACTACTTATAAACACATCATCTTACCAAAGAGGATACAATGAAAAATGTTTTCACAATTTAACAGACAATTTATCATTCTTTTCTGACCTAAAAAACAATATTCTTAAACACCATGTTTACAAATACTTCATTCACTGACCTGCAGCTAATGATATTCTAGTAATACACCATTGGGTACATGCATGCATTGTTAGTTATTTCCAGAATGTTGCACAGTTTTTGCGGAGTCGAACCGTTATCTACAGTTGCAATCAAAATTATTCAACCCCCATTGCAAATTGGGTTTTAAAAGCAAAATTTATAAACTTTCAGCTGTTTGTGATAAACATATTAATCAAGAACATTTTAAATAGCTCAGCACAACTAATATTACTTGTGGTTTCTCCAAATTAAACCAAAATGCCATTTTTAATGACTGTTACAGTCTCAAAATTATTCAACCCCCCAAAAAGAATCCCTTATAAGAGCATATTTGCAAATCAGGTGTTGTCTCAAGCACAGCTAATGCAGCTAATCAAGAGCTTAAGTAGTTGCATCAGGTTTGCTTGAGATAGAACACATCAAATACTTGCACTCTCTAGGGGTTTGTTGACAGTGACATTTGATTGCATTTTAGAAATATGGCTGTGAAAAGAATTGTCCAAAAAGCTAATAGAGGAGATGATTGCCTGGCACAAACAAGGAATAAGATACAAAAAGGCAGCACAGGCACTGAATGTTCATTGAGATACAGTTGGAAGCATAGTTCTCAAGTTCAGAGTTAAAGGGAGAGTGGCTACAGTACCAGGATGTTGCAGAAAGAGGAAGGTATCAAAGGCTGTCACCAGATTCCTGAGGAGACGGGTGGTCAAAAACCCTTGAGTGACTGGAGGAGACCTGCAGCAAGGCTTGGAGGCAGGAGGCACTGAGGATTCAGTTTGCACAGTAGGGCGCACACTAAACTTTGAAGGTCTCAAAGACACACACCACAACTGATCCAAAAGCACAAGCTCCAATATGCACAAAACCATTTCAATAAGCCACAGAAGTTTGGGGGTATTGTTCTGTGGAGTGATGAAACAAAACTGGAATATTTCAGGCTGATGAATCAGTGGTATATCTGCAGAAGGAATAAAGCATAGCATGCTGAAAAGTACAACCTGCCTACAGTGAAGAATTGTGGGGGCTTTTTGATGCTCTGTGACTGCCTTGCTTCCTCTGGCACTGGAAATCTGTAAAGTGTGGAGGGCGAGATGGATTCAGTCAAGTACCAGGATATCCTAGGAGAAAATGTCATGCCATCTGAAGGGAAGCTGACGCTTGGGCATCATTGAACTTCCCAAAAGGGCGATGATCCTAAGCATACTTCAACATCCACCAAGGCTTGGTTTCAGAAGAAGTCTGGGAAGATTCAAGAGTGCCCATCACTGTCGCCTCACTTGAACCCCGTAAAAAATCTCTGGTAGGATTTGAAGAAGACAGTTGCAGCACACAAACCCAAGAATATTAGTGAACTGGAGGCCATTGTCCATGAGGACTGGGCTAAGATTCCGTGGGGATGCTGCCAAAAGCTGACATCTGCCTATGCAACACATTTCCAGCAGGTGATATTGGCAAAAGAGTGCTCTACTGAGTATTAAAGATGCTTGTCATGAAGGGATTGAATAATTTTGAGCTTGCAGTAGTCATTAAAAGTGGCATTTTGTGTTGAATTTGGAGAAGCCACTGTATTTGTTGCGTTGAGCCATTTAAATAGTTATTGTTTAATTTGTTCATTGCAAGCAGCTGAAAGTTAGCAAATTTTGCCAGTAAACCTAATTTGTAATGGGGGTTGAATAATTTTGATTGCAACTGTACATTGGTCAATAGTTGAATGTCTTGGTGAGCTACAGTCCCTGTGGCACTGTGGTTTTTTTTTTCTTTTTCTTTTTTTATTGGTGCGTCCTTCATGTTGCACTGTGCACATATGGGTCTGCCTGGCTTCTCTGCTTCAGTAAGGGGGTCAAAGGCTGAGTTTTTAATAATTGACAGTTTGCGTGTCAGCAACAAGCTGAGGTATGTGACTGCTGCGGCCCCTGGGATGAACAGGGGCTCGCCGTCTCGAAGTGAGTGGTCTTGACTGGAAAATGCGGCAGTGATGGCGCTTTTCTCCCTTCCATTTGTTTGTACCGTTTGTCCATCTGTACGTCCAAGGATGCAATTTCATCCAGAGCTTTTCTCATAAATCACATGGATTTTTCTTCAAAATTGGCATGCGTTATAATTTCAGTGAGAATTCGTGCACCTGCAATTTTGAAATTGATTTTACTCATTTTCTTGGAGATTTTGTCTTTTTTTTTTTTTTTTTGAAAATTCAGTTTTGGGGGTATCATTTGAGTGCACAGTACGTGGTCAACCTACTTCAGTCAAATGTCACGCTGAATGCAGACGGTATTTCTGAGTCCTTGAGTCTGTAGTTTTTTGGGGGCTTTTTTTTACCCTTGGCCCGACTTCAGGCCGAAGGGTATTGTCATCAGTTCGTCGTCTGTCTGTCCGTCTGTCTGTCTGTCTGTCTGTCTGTCCGTGTGTGCACCTCTAAAGTCAGCATCAACAAACTAGTTACCCATGCCAAAACATTCACGGTAATGTAGGGAATTCAGGCCAGGAAAGAGTTTTTCAGATCGGACCATTTTTGGGGGGGAAAATGGTATTTTTTGCGTTTTTGAAAAAAACTTTGTCGTGGACTGATTTTGATGAAGCATTTGAGCATTTGGGGGTTTATACCTTTAATGTATGTTCTGTGGAATTTTACTTTGGTTATTGTGTAATTGTTCTGGGACACTTCATAAGTCAGGCCGAGGGTGTTCAAACGCGGGCGTCTTGTTTGGCCCTTAATAACCTCCTCAATCAATCCCACCTCCCCTTCCCCACCCCCCACTCCCCACCATCAGGAGCTCATACTGATATCTCTTCCCACAGGTATTTTCTCTCCAGTGTTGAAAGGAACATGCAGCCCAGGCAGTAGATGTGAGAGTGACCCAGCGCGCATCACTCCTCAGGCGTTTTTAAAGGTAATGATGCGCCTTTGTGAGAAATGACAAGTAAAACACATTCATTTTTTCAGAATCTACATTTGTCCACCTGCGATCAACCCCCCCCCACCTCCCACACCTCCAGTTTAATTACACTCCCGTGGAAGTATCCGGAATGGACGAACTGTCCGCGCTGTGCGGCGGTGCTCCAAATACGCCACGCTACGCCATGAGGCAGTCATTTGGAATTAAAGTGGGGAAAGCGAGACTCGTATATGCGCACGTGCTCATGCCGTCTCACTCAAAGACGCACACGCTCACGCGGGATTGGTCTTGCTCCAGCTTGTTCTGGTTCTGCTCGCTGCGCCTCGCTCAACATCGCCACGAGCGCTACGGGCTGCTGAGTCACACACGGACGGGCATGAATCCGCGGAAAGGCTTCCTCTGTTCGGGGAAACGAGGGGCGTTTTCGGCTGGGTGGGCATTGGAGGAAGGGGGTGCAGTGTTGTGTTTTTTTTTGTTTTTTTTTTTTTTAAATCTACTGTAAACCAAAATTTGACTTTTCTTGTTTGGAATCATCTTCTTAAAATGGTGCCCCACTTTTTTTGTTTACTTGCATGTTCATTAGCAAGGTGGATAATTTCAACGCAGAAAATATGCCTGCAGCATCAGCTTCGGTGGGCTGATTCACATTAGGTATCCTACTCTTTAGTTATTCCGCCTTCAAGATGTGTAGGTACAGGATTAGCCTTTATTTGTAATGGGACGAGCATTTTTATATTCGATCGTTTGTGAATTTGACAGCCTTTAAAATGTAGATCAGCCAGCAGGTCTTCTATCAGTGTGGTCTTGAATCCACCCCAGATACCTCTCCCATGGGCCCATTGAGCCTGGAGCGCTGTGTTTTTTAAAAAGCAGTAGGAGTATTTTATTTTATTTTTTATTTTTTTTTTTAAACAAGAAGAAGCCCACGCAGATTTGGGTCCCACAGCTGAAGTCGTGGAACGATGCGTCACGTGTGAACCCCCACACACTTACCCACTCGCCGCCGCTGCGCTGGACCCGCCTGGGCAGATGATGCGGGAGTGTGTGGCTGTGGAAAGTGTAGTGACCACAGTGTGTCGGGCCCGATGCATTATTCAGCGCTCCGAGAGGCATTTTTCTCACCAATACACTCTCATATAAATTAGTAATGTGAGTGAAGTTTCTTTGTGGGGGCGGAGAGATACTTTGTAGCGTGAGATATGAATATAATGGAGACAGATACCTTCCCTGGGCCTCCCCAATCATGCACTTCAGCCAATGAGCTCACCCTTACCCTATTCTTCACCCTACACCATCTCAAACGCCAAGCCCTCTTCACCCACCCTCTTCTTCTGCTCCACCCAAATCAATGACCTGCACCACCCCAAACCCCTCTCTCACACTCCATTCACTTTACTTCCCCCCCAGTCCCTCATCCTACCCCACCATCTGAGAGCCCTACCCCACTCCCATGACCACTTTACCCATGACCTCCGCCCCCTCACCCTGTGCCACTCTCACCCTAGTCCCTTACCCCTCCCATATCCCTGCCCACCCCACTCTCTTACTCCTCTCATATCCCCACCCACCCCATTCCCTTACTCCTCTCATATCCCCACCCACCCCATTCCCTTACTCCTCCCATATCCCCACCCACCCCATTCCTTTACTCCTCCCATATCCCCACCCACCCCATTCCTTTACTCCTCCCATATCCCCACCCACCCCATTCCTTTACTCCTCCCATATCCCCACCCACCCCATTCCTTTACTCCTCCCATATCCCTCCCCACCCACCCCATTCCCTTACTCCTCTCATATCCCCACCCACCCCATTCCTTTACTCCTCCCATATCCCCACCCACCCAACTCCCTTTCCCCATCCCATATTTACTGGCCCACCTTCTTTATCTCTTCTGTCTTGGCTCCCTCCTTCAGCCCTCGGTGTTCTGCAGACCCGGCGTTGTCAGTAAAAAGGCTGTGAGCGAACGGGCAGGATGCAGCGCGCACCGCCACTCACTCACAACCTGTTGTTGCCTCGTTGCATCATTTCATGGATTCAGACGGTGGGAGGAGTAGCAGGGGGTGATGGGAAGACGCCCCCAGAGACCGCACGTGACTCCACCAGCTCCCTTTTCTCCTACACCCCATTTTCTACCGCATATTTTTTTTACTTGTTTTGGTTTTTTTCTAACCATGAAATGTCAACTGTTCTCCTGAAATTAACCCCCCCCCCCCCCGACCCCCTTTCCCCCCTCTTCTGGGAGGAATGATGTCCCATTTTATCTCAGGCTTACGTCAGGCCGTATTTGAAATGGTCGCTTGACGTGGGAGCTTGACAGGAGACCGGTGGGAAGTGATGCAACGTGGAGACACACGAGCGTTTATTTCCCCGCTTGTTGTTGGTTCAGCAAAGAGGAGGACGTGTGAAGGGTTCCGTATCTCAGGGATACGTTTGCAATGAGCAGACAGGGGCTTAGACCGATAGTGATTGGAGGGAAATATCAAGCACCCTGTCAGGCCAATTCCGGCCACTGCACTCACGACTAAGGAGGCAGTAAATATTTGGAGGGAAGAATTAAGGAACCTTGTTTACAAGCAAAAGCGATTACTTTCTCCAGGCTATTTCAGCGGAGCATTCGTTCTTTCGATAACTGGATGAAATAAAATTAAATATGAGTGACATTTGATCGGTGGCTTTGTTGCATGAGATGTGAATATAATTCGAATTTGCGTGTAAACAGTGGCTAAATAATTAAGATGATGAACCAGGCTGCTTATGAATTATGGATCTGATTCGTGCCTTTCTTAACACCATGTCCAGTGGTGTGAAAGTCACTGTATCCCCTTAGTAAGAACCTGGCGAATCTCACGCGTTCTGGAGAAATATCACGCATGCCCTACCAAGCCCCTGTGGAATGAGTCGGACATGAGAACTGCACTTCCAGTATAAATTCCCCTCCCTTTTTACATAACATTCATTGAGCAGAGATGTGTTTTTGCTTATTAATTGAGAAGCAGGTCTTCCCACACAAAGTGCCTCAGTGGCCGTCACTACATGGCTTTTGTGATGAGTAATTCCTCTTCCTGTTATCCTTGTGCACGTGTCACTATCCCCAGTCCCAGTTTAGCCCTGTGAATCTTCTCTTTCTCTTCGCTATGAGAAGAGACTGGATGTGCAGGGTATCGAGAGGGCTCCGTCAAACTCGAGGGCATGCTTGCCTGGAACCGCCCACCGCGCGGTGAGTTTGCGTGACCTCTGCGGTTGTTTGCGTGTGACGGCGATCTAAAAGCCGGCTCGGCTCCCAGCATCCCCTCGGGTTGTGACTCATCGCCTGCACCGGCGGCTGCGCAGTCACGGCCTGGCCGTTTTGCCCAATGAGCAATTAGAACCAGTCCCAGCTCAGCTGCCTGGTCCTATGAGCAATTCTCGGCGTTCCGTGAGCAGACGTCCCATGATCCCTGCTGTCCGCCCACGCACTTGCGTCATCACCGCACACTCACACACACTGGCGCGCGCAGACACACATGCAGTGACAAATGTATACAGTATGCGTCCTGTGAGTAATCCACACAGATTTAATGGGAGTGTTAAGCCAGCCCTGGGAGAATCAGGTGCCTGTTTTAACAATTTCATGGAATGGTGACAGGTCGGGGTTTCTGTTGGGTGCTTGCATCTATATGTAGGTCGAGTAAGCAGGTTTGTTTAACAATCCCAATGCTGTAAATAGCTGTTACAGACAAGACTGAGTGAAACAGGAAGTCCCCCTTTGAACACAAAAGCTGACTCAACCACTTATGAGCAGCTGCGGGGCGTGTCAGCCGTGGAATTTGCCAGCGGTGTACTCACGGTTAGCATTTGCAGGGAACCGGAAATGACTCTCTCTTCACTCCCAATTGCAGGTACTCAAGGCCAATGCCGGGCTCGTCGATGAAGAGCAGTGAGTGGAACCGCACGGTACTGTCTATCCCATAATGCCATCCTCCACGCGAAAAGGAGCTCTCAAAGACCCAGAGCTCGCCGACCTCTTCTTCAAAGATGACCCCGAGGACGTCTTCTGTGACCTGCACGAAATCGGCCATGGGAGCTTTGGGGCGGTGTACTTCGTGAGTATTCGTCGGGGCTAGCGTGAGCATTCCTGTCTGTCCTGCGTTACAGTACATTGACCAGTTCCACAAACGGAACTTGCCTGAAGCATCTGGTATCGATACAACGTTCACGAATTTGCGGAAATTGCTCACGCACTTTGTGGATCACTTGGTTTTCTTCAGTCATTAGGAATAAAGACTTGCGCAGTTATTTTTTTTTGTGTCATGTCCTTTAACCGGTTCTGCAAATAATTTCAGGTTTTGCAAACGGCGCCTTCTGTCTGGCCAAACTTACGATAGTCTTTGTTTATTGGCATTATTGCGTGCCCCTGGCCACAAAGGAACAGACACATGTTTTTTCCACCAATTTTAGCCAGCATTACTCTGCAGGGTATATCATAATAATTGGTCAAATTTATGGCTAATTGTTCTGTGTGTCGACATTGTGTCAGCTGGAATCCACGTGCGCTGGCCTCAGTTCAAGACGGTTTGTACATCCATCGATATTCAACTGCTATCAGCGACTACGGATGATTCTTTCCACGCTTTCCAATTCAGAAAAATTAAAAAATGTCTCATGTCTCATAAATTACAAGTTTGGCTCCATCACATTTTTCTCATCACCAGGACCTGAGAAATGAGAATGAGAGATGTAACATTAATGTCTTCAAATAAAAATAATAAAATATCTAATAATAAAAATTCTTCTTTGCTATACTGATCCTGATACTGACCTCTGTCATAATATCACCCGAGAAATGCAATTACACACAGGTGACCATAATGACACAGAATGGTCATATGCCCTGTTTTTACTTTGTGACTTCCAAAATGACGTGCACATTTAACACCCAATGGAAAAGCGGACATGTACATGCATTGGATTGCATGTCAGATGCTGGAATTGTGTTTCATTACCGACTGCATATATCCATAAATGAATTAAGAGACCCCCTCTACTTTTCTTCAGTCATTGCCAAAGACATCTTGTTTGTGAACAACATGGCCAATGAAACTTATAAAGCCTAGGTTACATGAAGAATTTGACAACAGACAAAACAACTATCACGTTTTTCACTACTTGTAATTTTTTTGTCATTCTGTTAATGTAAATTTTCTTAATGCTCACCCACTGGGCTGAAAATCGTACGATCCCTTAATGAAGTATAATATTATCATCAATCAATAGCCCATTTAATTTAGAAGAAAACTGTAAACTGATCATCATAATATCCTCTTTGCCCCATTTGGGGTAGAGTGCCTGACCTGACTAACCTAAATTAGCCCAAACGTGGTTTGTGCCCAACCTGAAAACCTGCACATTGGCGTTTGCAGAACTAGTCATACGACAAGCAGTCGCTCTTATGGGTGTTGATATAAAAGTATGAAGAGTACAAAATTGGGATTTATATGGTGAAATATACGATAATTTCACTAATCACGTGATTGTTTCCGGGAATACGCGTATCTAACGGCCACACACTGCACAGCACGCCTTACCACACGCGTTGATTCGGTACTGCTGCAACTGCAAGCAACAGTTATCGGGCATTTATTTCTCTATCAAGCCGAATATCTGGAAATGGAAGTTAAGAGTTAAATCCACAATAATTTACCGTTCCAGCGGTGTCAAACTCAAAGCTGACTGTGACGTTGTTTTCCCGCAAATTTTTATCTCTCCAAATTGCGGAACCGGTCAACCAACTGTACAAGCGGATACAATTCAGACCAGCAGCCAACTAACCCCCAGGCCCATATGGAACGTAGGAAAATAAATAAATAAATGAATAAATAAACTGGGGCAGTGCCTGGCGATGACCGCAGCCCCTGTCAGTCCCGGTCAGCACGACACCAGGGCGTGGTCAGACCTTCTGAATCTCTGCTCTGCTCCATGCTGCTCTCGATGAGGGTACCCATATGGCTAACAGAGCAGTCCAGGCCAGAAATCGTCATCATCTTGAGCTGTGTGGTGTTTATTTGTGAGAGTGTCTCTCGTTTACTGAAGCAGGCCTCAGGGACAGCCCAGAGCCCACAGAGTGGGGTGTGGCCCACACACAGTCTCCTCATAAAAACAGGCAGGCCGCACCCTTCCTGCACACAACATCTAACCTCTCCTCTGTGTACTGAAGATCAGTTGTCAGTCCATTATTTTTGCTGTACTTTTTTGCTGTATCCCAACATGTTGAAGAAGTGATTCTGAGAAATCTTTTTTTTTTTTGATACACGTGGCCATTTATCTCCGTAATGAAGCCGGTGGACCACACTTCCCTGTTCATTAACCATATGGGTGAGATCTATTATATTTCAAAAAGGCTGCTAGCACAGCCGCCCCTGAGTTGTAAAAACGAGCCTGATAAAAATGTGAACTCCAGTTGTAAAAGCTCATCTTGTTGTTTTTATTTGTCTATATAATTCGCCAGCCCGAGGCAACAGGCCATTAGATGGTTTTCTGGAAACCAATTGCATAATTTATGTTTCAAACGACGGAAACTTATCCAACGAATAGCGGCACTAAAATTGCAAAATGGTTTCCCCAGCTGTGATAAATCAGTCAGCGGTCATTGGAAGCTATTGACTGCAAAATAATCACAAAGCCAGCAGCCTGTCCGTGAGCCTCGGGAGGTCTTAGACAGCACTGTGGGGTGTCCCGGGTCAGACCTCATCTACAACAACTCTGTAAATATTTGGGAAAATTTTTTAATAAAAGGCTGTTGTTCAGTGTAACGCTTTAATGATTAGTGCACCTGGATTATTACAGGTTTAAACCCCCTGCTTACTAGTGTCGATACAGGTTTATACTGCTTTAATCTTGAATTTATGCTTGGCAAATTTTAGGCATTTTGGACATTAATTTGACCAATGTATCATTCTATGTGGAAACCATCTCTGACTGCGATTGCTGTCTTTGGTATGTTTCTGAAGATGGGCAAACATCATGAACTTTGCATTTTTGGTGATCCCACAATAGCTCTGTGGGCTTTTCAAGGGGACCTAACATGCTGATCCCTCTTTTAATACATATTGGTAATGTTATAATGTTGGTTGTTGATGCTCAACCTCTGAAAAGTTTCTATACATAAGATACAGGGATTTTGCCGTAATCCAAGAACGTGATTTTGTGAGCGTGATTTCCTCTCTGCTCCTCCTGAGCTCTTCACGAGATCTGGGTAAAACCTGACGTCAGGTTTTGCAGTCCAATTAGTACAGACCTAGCCAGAGCCAACCACTGCGCTGGACCTGCACACACTGGAAACCATTCCAGCTGGCACAAACAACGGCAGATCATACTATGCCTTAGTAGCGTCTACACTTTTGGAAATACAAAAGAAGAACCGCAGATCATTTGAGGTGCAATTTTGTCAGTATCTCTCCCAAAGCTACTTGTCCTTTACATTTGGACGCAAAAAAACAAATATTTCTCTTCCAAAAGACGATGCCACCAGAAATCAGTGGGTAGCTGTTTTTGTTTGCTGGCAGCAAACAGCCACGGCCAATGGGAATGTTAGCTGTTTGTGCTCAGCATTTCACCAAAGACAGCTTTGTCAATAAAGGATAATTCAACAGAGAATAAGCGTTTCAGCTGCTTCTCAAACCTGAAGCAGTTGCATCGATCAAGCGCTTGGAGCCACATGCTGTAAGTAACCATGTAACAGCAAGTAATGTAAAGTGAAGCTAACGTGTTAAGAGTGGATAGCAGGACCGCTAGCAATAGTTAGCACTAACAACTGGCTTCAAACGCAGGCTTTGTGAAATATCTGAAGATAAAGAATGTATCTGTCGCGACTGTCCGTGACTCACAGACGCAGAAGCTGCAAGTTGCTTTTACTGCATAAGCCAACCTGACGTGATGGCCAGTTGATTGCGGCTGTTGCACAGCCGCTAACGTAGCCAAGTTACTGTTGCTAATGTTTTTGTCCTTATTATACAAGAGTGATATCAGGGGAAATTCTACAGAAGGTGTGTGAACATAAACCTCATTTGAAGCTGACTTTTAATACTTGTTTGTAATTTGGATGCTTGGTACAACTGTTCACAGTAACAGAACTTGCTTTCTGTAAAACCTGTATGGTTTGTATCTGTGGTTATGACCACTCGGTTACCAGCTACTGCATGTTAGTTTGCGTGTTGTGCTAATTAAAAATGCTCCTGGCTAACGTATCTGCAGTAATTCTGATCGGTATGCATATGTTACCTCGGTAAGCATCAATGTGGGAGTTTCATCATAGCATTGCCCAATTGTAGCCACTACAGTTAGTGATTGCTTCATTTATCCATGACTGGGATCAGCCGGATACTTCAGAAATGTCTGAGCAAGCTCTCTGGTGCTACTATGAAAGCAATGTGAAACGCAGAAGCTCTACCGGTTTACAAATGATTTCTCTGCACTACCTTGACATAATTTCATCCCCCTTTAGAAATTGTTGTAACTAATAAAAAGGCAGAGATTAAATGGGTAATTCTTTCCTGTAGAAGTGAGCTCCACATCAGCAACTTGTCCGCGCTAACGGAACGTACGGTCTTCAAAACCTGTATTATGTTCATCACATAACCGAGCTTTCTCTAGCTGTCGCGTACTGTCCATAAAGCTGCTTTCACATCAGATATGAAATACATTTTTCACCGGACAGATGGCAGCTTTCACACCGGACACGAAACAAATTTTCCGCGCGACGGATTACATTCAAAGTCATGACCGCTTGCTTATCAGCTACTGCATGTTAATTTGCATGCTCTGCAAACTAAAAATGCTCCTCGTTAACTTATATGCAGCAATTATGATCTGTATGCTTGTGTTACTTCAGTAAGCATCAATGTGGCAGTTTCATCATAATGTTGCCCGATTGTAGCCACTACAGTTGAAGCTAACCAGAGAGGTGCTGTATGTGTCTGCCGAGTTGGGCTGCATTTAGACCAGCTGTAGATTTTGCAGAGCTTGGGGTGCGTTTTGGGTGCTTATGAAACGTTTGCTTCACTTATCCATGACTGGGGTAAGCCTGATACATCTCCAATGGCTGGGCAAGCACTCTGATACTACCGGTGAAAGCAATAGGGAAGCGCACAGGCTAATATATTCGGTATAACAAACGCTGCATTGCCATCGATTTGAATATTGAATTTTTTTCAGTATAAGTGATCGATTCGCTAGCTCCACATAAGCAACGGGTCACGCAGACAGAACGTATGGTCTGTAAAACCTGTGTTATGTTCATGACATAATCAGAGCTCTGTCTAGCTCTTGAACACTATCCATAATGTGCCCATTTTCCGCGAGGAAAAGCTGGTCATTCCGAAGCAATAAGTAAACCATTACCACGGGCAATTTCCGAAAAGGCCGTTTAGCTTTGAGCTTTCGTCCCTCCGTCATATAACAGCGCGGAAGCTGTGTGTTTTTCCACGCTAACAACACACCACAGCTATGCTCACGAACCACCACGTCCTAATACACACTGAAGCAGTCCATAAGCAGCTGGTCCACTTTTAGTTGCCCCTCACTGTCCATGTTTCCCTCTAAGCTCAGACCCACCGGATTTCTACAGTCTCCGGTCTACACTTGGTTATGTCGACCCGTTCTACAAATGTGTCATTATGGGGTGGATTCTAGCTTTCCCTGCATCCTAGCTAGGAGTAGTAAAACCGCTGTTCTCACCAACTGTTGCCGTAGCAAACTGCAGCCGATGGTAAATTCATGCTTGAGCTGCCAGACTTTCGCACTGCGTCCTCCACTTTCGCTGTTGCATTTATTAGAACAAGTTAATTTCATTAGATCTATACACATGTACTTTGTTTTATAGCAGAATTTCCTCGCTGATTCCTTAGCTCAGATGGCAGACGCGTCTCACGTTTCACTGTGACACTGCATCGTCCCGCCTAGATCCGCCCTCCGCAGAGCTGGCCAGTCAGAAGAAAGTGGGCACACAGGGAGTGGGGGCAATAGCGGAAGAGCCACCCCAATGAGGCGTTTCAGTCAGAGACTACTATGGAATACAAATGGGGTTTTTTGAGGATGGCAATACGAGCGAAATAAGCACTTTTTTTTTTTTACTTTGCGTGATCAAGGGGAGTCAAAGACCAAAATATAAACTTGGAAAAATAGCATATTAGGTCCCCTTTAATCAGCTGACTGAGCTGGCCAATATATATTTTGACATTTCCTTTTAGGGGCTGGGTGATGTGATTTAATCAAATAACACAACATTTTTGACCAAATACTCAATATAGTAAGTAGATGAGTAAAAAGTCGATACCGGCAAAAGCTACAACCGTCCAATAAATTCAGAAAACTGCATCCTTCACTATAATGCAGACAAACCAGAAACGACAGTATATATCACAATATTACGACATTCAAAATCCCAGACGATGGCTGAACTTGCATCAGTATAATATCAATGAAATGCCCAGCCATAATTTCTGAATGTCAGTGGAGAGTTAGGTAAAATTTTTTTCAGTTGTCGTCTTACTGTTACACTAATTTCCTTCCATTTTATCTATGTTTTAAGTCACAAGCGATTCCAGACTTTTGAGCGGTAGTGTAAACCTCCTGAACTGACTGTTGAGATGGAGCTGGAAGACTTGAGAAGATTGGGGAAGTTGAAGTAGATTCCCTCCTGTGTCATGTGTAAGGGCAGCACTTAAGTCTATCAGGCCCAGCAGGTCATGATAAATGTACAGAAATGGCCACAGAGAGCTCCAGTGCTGGCCCAGACCGTTTGAACGAGAGCAGGCTCATAATCCGCTCTCTGCTTTTCACCAGGCCTCTGTCTGGAAGGCAGAACTCTTAAAAGAGAAAAATCTGTACCACGTAGAATGCCGGAGTTGGCATTCTGCTGGAAAATCGCATTAAAATAATTGCTTTCACAAAAATGATTAATAATGGTCCCTCTGCGCCTAACCCTCTGCCTGATTATCTGTATCCAACATGAATTATGTTTGGAGTGCGGAGATGGCATCGGCTCTCTGTATCCCACGGTACTGCTCCGCTTGTGGGTTTTCAGAAAAGCTTTGCTTGATGTTTACAAATCGTTTCTCACAAATGACTTGTAATAATGAGTGACCCTGTGGTGTAATGAGTTCATTGGAGCCCTCAGTGTGAACAAGGTCCAGGCCAGCCATGTTTTACATGAACTACGAGTTTCTGTAGGTCCCAACCAGCCATGTTTTACATGAACTACGAGTTTCTGTAGGTCCCAACCAGCCATGTTTTACATGAACTACGAGTTTCTGAAGGTCCCAACCAGCCATGTTTTTCATGAATTAGGAGTTTCTGTATGTCCAGGCCAGCGATGTTTTACAGGAACGAGGAGTCACTGTAAACCCAAATGACTTTGTCTAACTGTTGACCTGGTTGTTACTTAAGGTCTTGTTTTGTGAAGTAGTTTAATCTTTTGGCCTTGTGTGCCAGGGCCAGGCAATATATTGTTTCGATATCGTGATATACTGTACCAATCAAATGACATACCAACATATTTCTTACAATACATGTTAAATGAAGAAATACAGTGTAGGCACTCTTTATATTGTTAAATCCATCAAACTAACCAGCATTTATTGTCATATTTGCAGAGCATACTCACTTTTTTTATTGCCCCTCAGCCCTCAAGGCTGACGGGGTATTGCTATCCTTCGTGCGGTTGGGCGGGCGTCGGGCGAGCGTCTCCAAAAACTTTGACATCGGGCTGAGGGGTATTCCGTGTATTGCACGCCTATTTTTTTTTTTTTTTTTTCCTTTTCATCGACCTTTTTTGCGCAAAAAGTTCCAAAACAGCTTGTCTTTAATTCGTCTGCTTACTTTGCAAAATATGGCTTCTTTGAGAATTCTCAAATTTTGGACACGATTCAAACAAGAATATTATTCTCTTTTAACTTCTGGCTGTTTAACTCTTCCCAGATTCCATTTGAGATTATATAGAGAATTTAAGCCATTTACATTTCTCTAAACACAGAGTGCTGTGACATTAGCAAAGTGTGTCCAAACATTTGACTGGCACTGTACAATATCTAAGAGGAATATGAATATTGTAGTATCTAAACATGCCAAAGGCGCCATCTTTCCTGGTTTTAAGGGTGGAATTATAGTGAAGAAATGCAGTTTTCTGTGTATTTAGTCAACTTTTAATTGTTGCCAGTACCTGCTTGGTTATTATATCCACATTACTAATGGCTGGTTATTAAGAATTGCATTGCTTAAATATTTTGTAAAAGCACCAAAAGTTATCCCTACGGTACCCCCGCAGTATCGATATGGGGGTATTCAGTTTGGCCCTATTATGAACATAGGCGCTTTGCTCAGATGGGCAGTGAGTCTTGACTCTGTCATACACATCCCCCATCATCCCCTGCTGCCTTCACCATGTCTATCCTCCAGATGTTAGGCTTGGGGCTGGAAGTGGGTGATGGTGGTGGGGTGGGGGTAAATAAATAAGTATACATGCTCCTCTTAAGACAGCTGTTCCACGCGCTAACGTTAAATGGGAACGCCAGCTGGTGATGCCGGGATGTTATTGGTCAGCTCTGAAAGATGAGGAGATAGAGCTGGGAAAGGGGGTCACATGCCGTCTGTTTCCACCTTCCCTGCTACAAAACACTGAGGTCATCCCCAAATTTTGCTCATGTCATTAATGCCCGTTTCTGTATGCGTTATATTTGCAACAGGCCCGAAACTCCTACTCCAATGAGGTGGTGGCGATTAAGAAGATGTCCTACAATGGCAAGCAGACCACAGAGGTGAGTCACTGGGATCTTTAAGCTAACTGCCTCGCCAGTCCCTGTACAATTATCACCACCGATATCAGCCCCAAGTTATGCAAAAAAAGGGTCCCAGAGTCAAATTTATCAAGCTGCCATAATATATGCATTTATTCCTTCTGAACACAAGAGTATTAACAATCAAAACGTACGGGGTGTCACAAAATTCGCCATTAACTAACGGTGAGGCGGGCAGCTCCCCCATTCTCACATTCCACCTTTCAACCCCATCAAACCAATGTGTCCGTAAAATGAAGCTGGTCTTTTCAAACCTGTGGAACTCCAGGTCTGTTTTAAATTCTGGCGGAGATTCAGAGGTTTCCTGTGATCACAAATATTTCCTGTTAAATTACAGGCAAATGTGTATAAAATCATGTACAAGATATACATATATCTTCCATTTGGTATGACGCTGCTACCATAAAAACATGGTGTCCTGGGATTGCATATTTCTGTCAATATGTGTGATGTAGCTTCAGTGAAGCACCGTAGCTAGCAGTTACAGACTATGTATGTGACCTTGTCCTATCATATGAAAAAAAAGAAATGTCTTTTCTGACTTAAAACCCATTTAAGGGAAAACATAAGAGAAAAGTTGGAGTGTAAGGGCTTAAAGGGCTAGACTCAGGAATCAGGAAGGGCGATCGGTTTTCGCCAGGTGCAATCCTTAATCAGTCCCCGCCCCTGCCTGGCATACGCTGGCCCTGCCCAGCACTCCGCAGCCCTGCCTGGTACAGCCTGGCATTGCTCACGTCCTGCAGAGTTTAAGCATTCTCTGAAATTCTCAGGAGGCACCAACTGCAGCCATTTCTAGTGCTGACCGCAGCCTTGCTTGAGGGCACGTGTGCAGTGGCCCATTTTTTTTCCTGACTCGAACCCGAGGCTGTTTCGTCACGTGGCAGGTGTCCTGTCCATAGCCTCTCCCCACTACAGTCTGTTTCCAAGAGAATGTATCTACATTTCCTTTGAAAAGCAGGTGGCCCGGTTGGCCGTTTTGACCGCTGGCCGAGAGTGCGTTAGCGGCTAAGGCAGCTGTCTGTGTCTCCTCCTCTGCAGAAGTGGCAGGACATCATCAAGGAGGTCAAATTTTTGGAACAGCTGCGACACCCCAACACCATTGAATACAAGGGCTGCTACTTGAAAGACAACACTGCCTGGGTGCGTACGGCACAGTTAGCGCTCTCCCCGACCACGCGCTCCGTTTCTGTCTTCTCACGTCTCTGTCTTTCTCGCCTCTCTTTAACACACTCTCTCCATCAGTTTCTCTCTCTCTCGCTCCCCTCTCACCGTCTCCTCTCTCTCTCTCACTCTCTCTCTCTCTCTCTCTTTTCATCTCCCGATCTTTCTGCTCTCTCTCACATTTGTATTTTAATTTGCAAGCGGCAGATCAGGCCCTGCTGCACTATGTAAAGCAGGATCTAATGTCCTGTCAGGCTGCGCCTCAGACCCGGAGCAGAACCGTCTCTCAGATTACACTGTGAAAATCACATTTCCCCTCCAAGTGACCCACTCCTGCCTCCACACAGCCGACTCCAGCCATCATCCAGTTTATCCCGTCAGGACGTTGCTTTGGCTGCTGTGCGCTCAGTGTGAGGATTTTAGAAAGCTCACGTTGTAAGCCTGTGATTGTGATTTTTAAATACACTCAGAATGCTCTTGTAGCTTTTGACTTCTGCTCTGGGGAAGGGCATCGCTACTTCCCTGCCTGTTTTTATGTTGTTGTTTTTTCCCACTCTCTTTCAGTTGGTGATGGAGTATTGCCTGGGCTCTGCTTCAGATTTATTGGAGGGTAAGATGAGCATGTAGTTTGTCTTTAAGGGCAGCCTGTCAGTGGCACATTGAGGCCTCCCATGTGTGTCCTCCTGCAACAGTGCAGTAAACATTCAGCTCATTCTGCTGTGTGTGTAGATGACAGGAGTGTGTGCGGTGTGTATGTGCGCATTCTTCCATGTGCATTTGTGCGTATGTGTGCGCACGCGTTTTTGCGTGCAAGTGTGTGTGGACCAGGTCCCCTGTGAGCATCTGTGCATGTGTGTGTATGTGTGTGTGTGTGTGTGTGTGTGTGTGTGTGTGTGTGTGAGCGTGTACATGTGTTTTTGTGTGCAAGTGTGTGTGTACCATGTTTACCAACCATTATGGGGACCAAATGTCCCCTCAAGACATGGAATTCCAGATTTGTTTTTTTTACTTGTGGGGACATTCTCAGGTCCCCTGTGTGCATCTGTGAATGTGGGTGTGTGCACATGCACGTGTGCGTTTGCCTTTGTGAGACTGTGCGTGTGTCTGTGTGCATATTGTCGCAAGTTGACACCAACTGTTGGTTTGATTTTGTAAATCCTCCTCTTAAGTCGCCTTGGCCTCTTTAATTGGCTCCTTTACAAGCAGGACTTGCTACAGAGTCCATCTTGACCTCACTGTGACTTTGTCGTCTCTTACTGTGTTGACCTTGCATGATTGCATAATTCACCTTGTATACACAACACAGTCATTGCCTTAAATGAAATGAATACTTTTTCACCCCAACCAGTTCACAAGAAACCCCTCCAAGAGGTCGAAATTGCTGCCATTACCCATGGTGCCTTGCAAGGACTTGCTTACCTACATTCCCATAATATGATTCATCGGTGAGTTGCCTTTCTGTGCTAGTTAGCGTGTTGCTCAGAAGGCAGAGTCTTGTCTTAATGTGAGTTTCTGCCACAGCATGACGAAGAAAAGCCCCCTCTGTACTCCTTTGGTACTGCGCCATGTTCCATGTACAAAAAACCTGTTTTTCCCCTTTTGACTCTAAATGGCTAATAAAAGCCTTATCACTTGGCTATCTGCTCATTCACATCTAATCTTTGGGTCTGCTAGCTGCTAATAAATAGTTGGCCATCATAAATGAAAACATTTTAGCTCTGAAGTACAAAGGTTGGGCAAAGGTTTCCCAGAATGCTAATAAATAAGTGGTTTAACCCTTTAAGTCCCAAGGCCAACCTGAGGCCAACTCCACACAAAAGAGGTGTGTTTACAGCACTGCGGGGACTTGTTCAATGTTGCGCAGTACTGAATGTTCAAGATGGCTGACCTCTAATAATCTTTTTTTTCCTCAGAGATGTGAAAGCGGGAAACATCCTGCTGACTGAGCCGGGTCAGGTCAAACTGGCTGACTTTGGATCCGCCTCCATAGTGTCTCCTGCCAACTCCTTCGTGGGGACGCCATATTGGTAAGCGCAGCACGAGGTCGATGAAGACTTGAGGGCAACTGCTGTAGGGAGGAATTTGGCCCTCCTTGCCCTTACCCCGTCCCCTGCCCTGTACCCCTCCCTGTCCTGCTGGTGAAAGGACATTCTCAGATTTCACCCAGTTTCGGCGCTGTGGCTACGTTCCGTGTGAAAAAATACTTTGTAATATTTCTGTGAAATTGACCTGTAGCTGCCCTCCATGCAAGTTCTGTACTATTGTAAATAGAAATTGAGTCGTAACTTGGCGCTTCTTTGGACTTTTTCCAAAGCCAGTTTCTTGTATTGCAGTCCCCAAAACTGCACACAATACTCTGTAGTCTGACGAGTGTATTATTCAAGAAAAGTCTTCCCTAGTACTTTATCTAATGTTGTTCATTTGATTTATTTTGGGTGAAAATGGCAAAAAAACTGGTCGGTAACGGAGTTACAAATTTGTAATTCCGTTACCGAGAAGTTTTTTGCCATTTTCACGGAAAATCCAAATCAATCAATTTTACAGTTTATCAACTAAATATTTGTTTATTTATTTTTATCCCCCCGGCATATAATGGGGGGGGATATAGTGATCAGTGTGTCTGTCCGTCCGTCCGTCTGTAATAAAATCGTTTCCGGACCAGAACTCGAAAACTATACCCCTTACAAACACCAAATTTGGTATGGAGCTTCTCCTTATGGTCTAGTTGTGCCTTTTGGGGGTTTCGGTCCGTCCGTCTGTCCACACAATATGTAGGTTACACAACCTACAGCCGGGGGGATCCGCCATTGCCAGATGGCTCTTGTTTGAATTTGTCCAGGTTTGGCGATACTGGAAATGCATCAGCATGAAGTGAATTCCAAAGTCTGGATGTATGAGGAATGTAACAGGATTCATGTGGATTGACAGTATGTTATGGCTCATGGTTGTGAATCCTGTCCAGTTCATTTTCATCTGCGTCAGCACTAACGGTGGACGGCGTCATATAATTTGACCTGGGCGATCAGGAATATGAAGTGGGGTGGGAGGTGGTATGGGGTTGAGTCCATCTGTGTTGCCAAAAGTATCTTGAGAGCACCTGCTTTGGCTGCACGGACCAACAGTGCAGTTGCTACGCTGCACAGCTGCTCCGCAACATTGTGAATGGATGTGGCAGCCAACTGCAAATTTCAGTGGTCTGCATGCAACCTGTTTGAGAAGGTTTATCCCACGCAGTATAGAATAATGTCCTGGGTGATGGAAGTTCAAGTTTAAGATTAATGCTTCAACTCCAAGGTGAGGCATTGCGTTATGGCTCAGCGACACCAAAAGTGCTATGCTGCAATGCTGTGTCATGCTCACCTTCCCTCACACCCTGCACACTCACATTGGCTAGAGTCTAAACAGCCACTGCGCAAAGGTTGACACCCAGAAATGTCCTGAATTCAGCGAAGCGAGAAAACGCAAGAAGATGGCAGGGTTTCTGCAGATACAGATAATGCCACCCACTTCTAATGAGTCATTGATGATAATTGGTTGGTATTATTATTCCTTGCCATGACATCCCCTATGGAATAGGGGACATTACAATGGAGCTCTTTTGTCCGGCCTTCCCTCCGTCACTCTGTCCGGAAAAGTGGGGGACATGTTTTCTCAGAAACTACTTCACCAAGATGAATGGAATTTTGTGTGTACGTGCTACTTGTCATGACCTTTCATTGGGTTGGAAAATGGAATTCCACGGTGGCGGAAGAAATTGATAACAATGTCATCTTGTTTTTGGAAGAGTCTACAAATTGTTTTTAGGAAAATTCTTCTCATTATCCCCCGCCGCGTGATTAGCACGAAGCGCGGGATATAGCATTGGGCTCCGTCCGTACGTCCTTAGGGACACATAAAATTGAGGCGGCGGGGGATATTGCCATGTTAGTGTTCACTTGTTCTAACACTGAATTTATTTATTTATTTATTTTTGTTTTTTTTTTGGCAGGATGGCCCCGGAGGTGATTCTCGCCATGGACGAAGGCCAATATGAGGGAAAAGTAGATATCTGGTCGCTTGGGATCACCTGTATTGAGCTCGGTGAGTTTGGAAGACCCTTCTCTTCAGACATGTATAATCACACTCCGATAGACAGTCTCATTGTTCAGATTAGCAGGACACTGCTCTTATGACTGAGGCAGCAGTATGCTTGACCCGCATCGACAGTCACCAAATATGATTTTCTGTCAGATAAGGATCCCTTCCCATTGGTCGGTTGCCTCCTGAATCTGATGACGCTGCTCAAAGCAGTGCTTCTCAACTGCTGGTCCTGCTGGCCGCAGTGTCTGCAGGTGTTTGCTCCAACCAGTCACAGCCCCACCTGATTGCACTAATTTGTTGAGGAAGTCGGCGGATTAGTGAACGTTAGATTAGTCCACGTTTGGAGCCCGAGCTTACAGGCACCAATAAAGCCTTTACACTGTCTTAAAGGGGTAGGTGTGGATGTAGACGATTACTCGGACATTGAAATAGGATCATTGCCCTGTCTCTCTGTGTGGCTGGTATCCATATCTTCACCTTTTAATTCAGGCCTCTGAATTCACTACAGAGCATGTTCTTTACTGTGAGATTTTGCAACTGAAAGATTGGCCGCAGCAGCCTTAGTAATTGTAACTGCCCGGCCAAAAGGTATTTCACTCACTGCATGTCAAACACAGGTAGCGGTAATGGAAGGCTGTCCATGTGGATTACTGGGAGGATATCGGGTGGGTGGGTGTGGATGAGCGTTAGCTGGTGGTAATATGCGGTTGTGTTAGGGATGACGCGGGAGATTATAGCAGTCCGCTCCGACTGAGGCGCGCGTGTGTTTTCTGTGCCTCAGCCGAGCGCAAGCCCCCCCTCTTCAACATGAATGCCATGAGTGCCTTGTACCACATCGCCCAGAACGACTCCCCCACGCTGCAGTCCAATGAGTGGTAAGTTCCCTCGCTCACACCCCACCCAGAACTTTGAACATAATTAGCTCGGGATCAGTCGCCTCTCCGAGAGACATGAACGCCACTACAGTGGATGATGGCCTTATGAAGCTAAATTTAACCCTTAGAGCGCTGAAATAAATTTTTTGAAAAATATAAATTTAATTATCACGTGCTGTTGAAAACTCCCTTGCGTGAGCTCTTTTGAACAAGTCGCCTCATGGTAGGTTTTCGACAGATTTTATTTTGATATCTCGTATCATTGAGCGACAGTGGCTGCATTTAGCGCTCTAAGGGTTAAGCACATTGGGTGGCTAGCCTGACAGTACAGTGCAGAAGCTGGGAGGTATTATTGGAAGATACTGCAGCGTACGCCGCTACATTAGGATTACAGTGAGGGTTGTGTGAGGTGAGGTTATGTCTTCCCCCTCATGCCCCCTCCCCCCCAGTTTAAAAATCATCTCCCCCATTGTTGATTTAAAACACATGTAGCATATTAACTGTGTGGATACTTGCTTGCAATTAGTTCTTAATGAGCCGTGTTGGAGGCTAATGATTAGGTACGCAGACATAATACATAGTGTTTCAGATTGCTCTTTAGACAGATATAATGGCCCCCACTAACACTTTATTGCTGCCCCATGTTGAGAATGAAGCTAGACTAAGAGCCGGCTGCTGTTTTGCCAAACACTGACTTGGCTGACGATAAAAGTTATAACTCTCCTAAATCTGAGGCAGCAACTGAAGTAAACAGAGATGATTCTTCCGAGAGATAGCCAGATAACTCTATAATCCTGCTTTCTAAAGCAGGATCTTGGTTATTTGAATTTTAAATTGGACGTGTTGTGCAATTCCTGCATCCCGAGAGAAGCGTATCTCTTATCAGCTATTGTAAAAATATCATCTCGCTGCTGAGAGCGAATTCAGGTATGATTAACGTGTTCGGAGTCGCAGATGTTTTATCAGGATTTCCGCGTCGTTCTAACCTGAGGCTGTATCCCCGAGAGCCGCTCAGCTGCCCGGATCGGCGTTTATAGGTCAGCGCGCTTGCGTTTCCGTGGTGATCCTGAGAGGGTTCACATATGCTAATCCGGGGAGAAACAGGACATGAGAGGTGAAGCCAGGTCTTGGAGGCTCTGAAACACGCCGCACTGTGCAGCCTGGAGCCAGACTGTGCCCGTCACCATCTCTCTGGGGAAATGTATCCCTCAGAGCGATGTACTGTATATCAGATACACACTCGGTGTTTCAGTCAAGAGTGCACTATGAGCATTATTACATTCGGGCCATAGGCTGCTTTATTTTCGAATGTCATGCAGTCCGAAAGTATCTGGACTGTGCCAAATTTTTGATGTTTTAGTTCTGTACCCCATTGCATTGCATTTTATAATTGTGGGTATGAGGTTAAAGATAGGTCTGCATCTTTTATCTGCAGGTACTTATTTAAAAATCATGTGAACTTCTTATACAATGACACTGTCCGAATACTCGGACTGCTCCTTTTGTTTACGAATTCAAAATAACTCCACAAATGAAGACATAATATTTTTCCATTTTTGTAGTTTGTCCACAAACTAATGTACAAATTTTTGTCCATGAAATGACAAGTTCTATGTCTTTTGTGTAACTTTAGGTTCACCCCACCCCAACTCAATGCACGGTTTGAACAGGTGGCCCTGTGGCATTATCAGTGTGTGTGTGTGTGTGTGTGCGTGGACGAGCAAGCAGAGTGTGGGCTTTGAATGCGTGTTTTCCAGGTACACATTACGAGCTGTTGATCTAGTCCTGCTTTTCTGTACTGACGGTGTTTTTGTAATCGCAGGTCGGACGCGTTCCGCAGTTTCGTGGATTACTGCCTGCTGAAGATCCCCCAGGACAGGCCGTCGTCAGCCGAACTGTTGAGGGTGAGTGAGCCCCCCTTCTTCTCTCTCACCGATGGGAGCTCAGTATAAACTGGTGCATCTGGGCTGACTGGTGTTGGTCTCAGTACTGTGGCTCTCAGAAGCAGGCCTGCAGGTTTACACTCTTTGTGTACATTCAGCATGGGTGCGGCTTCCTATTCGCTGCGACATCAGGGCCTTGTGTGTGCTTTTAAGTGTTCATCTGCTGGTGTGCGTGTGCGTGTGCGTGAATGCACGCATGCATGTGTGTGTATGTTTGGTTATTAGTGTGCGTGTATTGTGTATATGGGTGTGTGTATGATTAGGTTTTAGTGTGCGTAGGAGTGCGTGATTAGGTGTTTGTGTGCATATATACACTGCCCGGCCAAAAAAAAAAGTCACCATTTGGAAATAAATGAACAAATTCTATAATTGGATCATTATTGTGGTTATTAATATGTTTCAGCTGGCAATAATCATTTTTACCCTGACTGATGAAGCGCGTCGCTACTCATTTCTTAAAAAATCATGTCAGAAGACACATCCCTTGATAGTGGAAAAGATGTTACAGTATTTCAGAACGGGCAAATTATTGGCCTGTATTTAGCAAAGAAAACCATGGATGACAAAAACAAGTATGAGGAATCATTTTCACAAACAAATTTGCCACCACAAAGTCCTGACCTTAAACACATTAAAAGTTATTGGGATGTGCTCAAGAAAGACCATCGAGTGGTTCAACCATTATGTCGAGAAGACAAGATCTCGGCCAAAAATTATGGCATGATCGAAAATAAATGTTCTGGCATTGCATATAGTTATAAAAACAATGACGAGACGAATATGCACTGTAATCAAAGCTACAGGGGTTCCAACTAAATATTTGAGTGTGCTACTATTTTTTTGGCCGGGCAGTGTATATTGGTGTGATTAGGTGTCAGTGGGCATATGGGTATGTTTGTGTGTCTGTGTTTGAGTGTTCATCCCTGTGTGTGTGTGTATGTATGTGTGTGTGTGTGTGTGTGTGCGTGTGCGTGCCTGTGTGTGTTGATATGTGGATGAACATGCCGCTGTGCATGTACTTGCCCGTGCCCCTGCATGTGAGTGGGTGTACTGTACGCATGAATGCGTCTGTGCATGTTTGCATACAGATCTCTGTCAGATGACTGTAGATTACAGGCAGGTGCGCAGGTGTGCACCCAGGGGCTATGAATGATGAATACACGCGGGAGTGGGCCGCACATCTCCCACACTGAGCTCTGTGTGAGTTCCAGCATTTATGCTACGTGTGTGTCTGTCTCTTGGTGTGTGTGTGTGTGTGTGTGTGTGTGCACGCGCGCATGTGTGTTTTTATATAGTGTTATATAGTGTTCATGTTTATGCTTTTATGGCGTATGCATATATATATATATATATATATATATATATATATATATATATATATATATATATATATATGTGTGTGTGTGTGTCTGCACAGTCTGCGCTAGTGATGACAAGTTATAGGTCTTATTGCTTGCTGGCTGACCAGTAATCCTAATCAGGGCTAAGAGTTTTATGTTCTTTTTGGTCATGTCTCTCTTGGGCGAGGGCGTAAATTTTCTCACCTGACCCTGAGAACAGAAGGAGAGGGGGGTTGGACTTGGTGGGGGGGGGTGTCTTGACCAACTGCTGCACGAAACACCCCCCACCCACCCCATCCCCACCCCACCCACTCGCTCATTTAATACCTTACCCTGCCTTCCCAAGCTCTTTAGGAGGAAATCAGGTCACTAATCTGGACTTTACATCCCAGGCTCTCTCTCTCTCTCTCTCTCTCGTTTCCACATCTACTCCAAATTAATTCCTCTTTCTGATTCATACAGAAAAAAATGTAGAACAGGTGATCTACAGGCCTATAACTGTGGCAGGGAGGAGGAGTTTGGCATAGCAGGATGACTGGGGGACTGAAGGAAGTTGGGGGGTGGGACTTAGGGGGACAGGCTGGCATTTGGTTGTAATTTTCTCTTTTTAGAGAGATTATCCAAAAGATTAGTTTTCTCCAGACTTGATGATTCACCACTCTGTCCCTTTAAAATAGCAGTTGCTCATTGGTGAACTGGCCGTGGACTTAACCTCCCTCTCCACAGACCACAGGGATGTACTGGTGTCACGATGAAAATGCTAATGTAATTTTTTTCCCCCACTCCGGTATGTTTCCAACAATATTCTTTCAGTCGGACACGCTCTGCATTCATTTCATCGGGATTTGGTGAATGGCCGGTTTTTCCCGCGCTCTTTAATTTCGTCCTCATTTTTCAAACTATCCCCAAAAGCTGCTTTCGCGCCAATATAAAGCACAGACGCCATCTAGTGGTAGACAGAAAAACGCAAGTTTAGAACAAAGAGGGTTCAATCGATGTCTGATTCCGTGGTGTGAAACTCATTGTTCTCAGACCTTCATTGATCGCTGGTTAAAAAATAAAAACTGTAAATACCATCAGGTACTGATTCCGTGTTGGAATGGAGGTTGATGACCCTGGTCTTATCGGCAAAGCATTGTGTGTATAGATCCATTAGCCATTATACACACAAATTACAGGTTTGACAATTTTACGGGGTGTCCAGCTGTCTCCTGAATGAAAAACAGATATCTCAGCCCATGAGGGCGTGATCAAATTTCCTCAATTAAGCTCATCGTTTAGACCGTTGAATCCTGCATTTCTTCTTTGTAATGGGCACCTGCTGCTCTGGCACCCAGCCGGACCGAGATGGACTGGATCCATCGACCCAACCCCCCTCTTTCCCCCCCCCCATCATCCCCTTCTCTCTTCTTGTTGGGGAAGGCAGTCATCTTTATATTTTAGGCATTCGATGAAAGTTGTTATCCAGAGTAATGCAGAATTTGTGCACAAAGATAGAGCTCAGTTTTATAACTTGCCCACATGCCCTGTAGTTAATATTGACGGCACAATGGTCAGGCTTCAAGACTCCAGGGGAGAAAGTAACGCTGTAAATTAACCCTGAGAGTGGTAAATGCAGCTATTGTTGCTCAATGATGTAAGATCAGAGCTGTCGAAAATCACGTGGCTACTTGTTTAAAAGAGTGATAGTTTTCAAAAGCACAAGATTCTGTAATGTATACTTTAAATTTCTTAATTCCAAGGGTTAATATAACCTTTGGAGTAGCAAAGTCATGTGGTATCGTCGTGGAAGAGAGTGTTGAAGATATTAATTCAGCATTATTGATTATATTTGCTAATATTGATTATATATATTTACTTCAACAAGAGGAACAGGGTTTGTGCTGATATTGATAGGGTTTGTGCTGGGGGGTTTGGTTTGACTACCTGTCCATCTCTCCCCCCACCCCCCATCAGCATGAGTTTGTTCGGCGAGAGCGACCCTCCAGGGTTTTGCTCGACCTCATCCAGAGGACCAAGGATGCCGTGCGGGAACTGGACAACCTGCAGTACCGCAAGATGAAGAAGATCCTGTACCAGGAGAAGCACAACGGACCAATGGGAGAGTCCCAAGAGGAGGAAGAGGTGAGCTAAATCCCGCCTACAGAGCCTGTTCAAACCCTCACTGGTTCCTGACGCATCGTGCAAGTAGCATTACCAGGGAGGCTGTCCAATACTTGCTCCTCCGTTTTTTCCTACGAGTTTCTCTTCAATTCTTTGCAGTTTCGGGATGCACCATGGATTGGCTCCTGTAATGAGGGGCTGGTGTCACATGGGCTAGAAACAAAGTTTTTATACTGGATTTCCAATGCAACTTTATTGTTTAACATGTTGTTTTGGGCAAGTGTAACCTATGTAGGGGTGGAACACAAAATTGCTTTCGCAGACCTGTATTCAGTCTCTGTGGGCTCCATGAAATTGTGCACCAAAGCAGAGCTTTCAGTCCAGGCCTTCTGAGCTTCCTGTCTCCTTGCCTCAGACAGCTGTGGTGTCATGAGAACGACCTAGATCTTTAAACTTGTGTAGCTATTCTTTGTCTTTTGGTTGAGTCACAAGGAAGACTCATCCTCTTGTTTAGAGGAACTTCATGAGAGAAGCTAAACCAAAACCACCTTATCCTACATCCTGTTTCAGATAGATCTTTTAACAATTGCTCATTCTCTGGATGTTTTTTGTGTGTAATTTAATACACTGCTCAAAAAATAAAGGGAACACTAAAATAACATCCTAGATCTGAATGAATGAAATATTCTTATTAAATACTTTGTTCTTTACATAGTTGAATGTGCTGACAACAAAATCACTCAAAAATTATCCATGTAAATCAAATTTATTAACCCATGGAGGTCTGGATTTGGAGTCACACTCAAAATTAAAGTGGAAAAACACAGTACAGGCTGATCCAACTTTGATGTAATGTCCTTAAAACAAGTCAAAATGAGGCTCAGTAATGTGTGTGGCCTCCACGTGCCTGTATGACCTCAAGCTACCTCTGGCGAGCACATGGAGGGCTGTGCGGCACCCCAAAGAAATGCCATCCCACACCATTACTGACCCACTGCCAAACCGGTCATGCTGGAGGATGTTGCAGGCAGCAGAACGTTCTCCACGCAGTTTCCAGACTGTGACATGTCTGTCACATGTGCTCAGTATGAACCTGCTCTCATCTGTGACGAGTACAGGGCGCCAGTGGCAAATTTGCCAATCTTTGTCTTCTCTGGTAAATGCCAAACGTCCTGCTCGGTGTTGGACTGTAAGCACCACCCCCACTTGTGGAAGTCGGACCCTCATACCATCCTCATGGAGTCGGTTTCTGACCGTTTGAGCAGACACATGCACATTTGTGGCCTGCAGGAGGTCATTTTGCGGGGCTCTGGCAGTGCTCCTCCTGTTCCTCCTTGTACAAAGGCAGAGGTAGCGGTCCTGCTGCTGGGTTATTGCCCTCCTACGGCCTCCTCCACGTCTCCTGATGTACTGGCCTGTCTCCTGGTAGCGCCTCCATGCTCTGGACAGTACGCTGACAGACACAGCAAACCTTCTTGCCACAGCTCGCATTGATGTGCCATCCTGGATGAGCTGCACTACCTGAGCCACTTGTGTGGGATGTAGAGTCCGTGTCATGCTACCACTACAGTGAAAACACCACCAGCATTCAAAAGTGACCAAAACATCAGCCAGAAAGCATAGGAACTGAGAAGTGGTCTGTGGTCACCACCTGCAGAACCACTCCTTTATTGGGGGTGTCTTGCTAATTGCCTATAATTTCCACCTGCTGTCTATTCCATTTGCACAACAGCATGTGAAATTGATTGTCAATCAGTGTTGCTTCCTAAGTGGACAGTTTGATTTCACAGAGGTGTGATTGACTTGGAGTTACATTGTGCTGCTTAAGTGTTCACTTTATTTTTTTTGAGCAGTGTATTTGACCCAAGGAGGTCCTTTATGGAGGTACTTCAATTTTTCAGTGATATGTTGGGAAAAATGCCGGATAGAACAGTTGTATGTAGGGAGAGCAGTTCAGAGAACATTAGTGTGAACTCTCTGGAGCAATTTTTGGGGTTAAGGGCCTCGCTCTAGAACTTAACAGCACAGCCATTTACATCTTCATTTCTCCAGATGCAAGTCAGAATAACCGAACGCCAGTGTGGTCCTCAACCAACAGCTGGTCAGTCACCAATCAAAGAGCCTACCTCTCGGCTACCCTGCCAACCCAATCTCGCATGCACAGCCGGGAGCTGGGCCCATTTTCACCTATCCTTTTTAGAACAATTTAATTTGGCCAAATTTTTCACATGTACCCAATGTCCTGTACAGTTCAGGCGTTATGAGTGTTTGTATGAAGCCGTCGTAGCTGTGGCCTGGTAACGTGTACACTGAAGCATTGATGTTGGCTGCGTCATCATAATGCCCCAATTTCATTGGCAGAAGTGAGAGCTAGCTTCTGTTCTTGCAGTCAGGAAGGAGAAATGCATGGCATCGGAAATGCCGGTATCGACCCTATGGCTTTCTGACTTTGTGTAACTGCAGTTTTGAAAAAAAGATGCAGTGCCTTGGGCCTCCCCTGTGGCTGTGCTAGAGTTTGTGTGTTAACTGTGTTATAGTGACACATTGACACATGTATTGGCCTCCAGCGCAGTACATGTGTGCAGGAAACCTGATGTGCACTCCAGAGAGACGTACTTGCATATTTTTAATCAATCACGGATGTTATGCATGAACAGTAGGACTCTGGTGTGTGTTTTTTCTTCAGTACTCTATTTTTATGACCTGTGCTCTATTGTGAAAACAAGGCTATCACCTGAACTAGCACATTCCGCTTGTTTTTTGGTTCTTATCCATAACGCATTCAGTTTGTTCCATTCAGTTTTTTATGTACCACACCAACTGGGAAAATAAACTGCTGTTACTTTATATGGCCTCGGCATATATGGCAGGGGCATACAGCATCACCATCACCTGTCTGTACGTATGGCGTTGTATGGGGGATTTTGTGTTTCCACTTCTCCTCAAAAACTACAGGATGGATTCAATAAGCTTTGCTACATGCTTTCTACATAGATCGAAGGTGTGCATCTCATATTTTGTTTGACAAAATCAAATAATTTCACAATTTTAAGGGCTTCACAAACCCACAGTAGCAGGGGCATCTGTGTCCAATCTGACACAAATTTTTGAGTAATTTTTTTTTTATTTTGGACTGAATAATTGATTTTGATGTGTCACATGCATACCTCACCTGAACCAAGAGCCCAGAGTACAGTGGTGACATCATCAGTGTGTGCCCTCCGCCTCCTCCCCTATCAGCCCTATGGCATCTCTGGGACAGCAGGCAGGCGGTATGCAGGCAGTAAGGTAACAGTAATGTGGCACCTCTCTGTCGCCCCCTGCAGGACATCGAGCATGCCAGCTGTAAGATGAACAGCCTTGGCAGTAACCACTCCATCCCGAGCACGTCTGTGAGCACGGGCAGTCAGAGCAGCAGTGTTAACAGCATGCAGGAGGTTCTGGACGAGAGCAGCTCGGACATGACCATGATGCACGACTACGACAGCACGCTGGAGTCCTCCGCCGTGCCCAAAAAGGTGTGTGTACCCCTTCCCCAGCCCCCTACCCCATCCGGAACTCGGCCTGCTAATCTCCCTACGCCGCCAAATGCCCAGCCCCTCCCAACCCTGTCCCACGACTATCGCATGCCATTTCTATTCATGCCGGCCCATCTTAATACGAAGGCAAAGTTCTCATCAACTCAGGTGAAAGTTTGTGGGAAGTGGTCTGAGCCGTCGAGCTTGTTAGTCCGCCCAAACAGTTTAAAGCTGGGTTGTGTAATTATTTGTCGTGGGAGGTTTGAGTCTGCAAGTCTTCATTCTAACCAAGTGCTGCCCCTGTTGATTTAATTAGTTCTTGCCTCTCTGGTTGGAAGCGTGCTAATTGGTGAAATCAACAGGAAAATGATTGGCTGGAATGACAGCCAGCGAATTTTTGATTACACATGATTGAGCTCCGCTGGGTTAACCCTTGTGTTCTGTTGGACTCAAATTTGAGGTCAACAAACAATTGCTGTGTGCCGTTTCTGGTGCTACTCTCCTGAAATGTGTTTCAAAATCTTAAACTGTATTTGTAGTCAGTTCTTGTTGAATTGGGAATTTTATGAGATATCGAGCTGATCAAACAATATGAGGTCTGTTTCTTTTATGGTCAGAACGGCAGTATAAAATAGAACATAAGGGTTAAAGTGTGGCCTACAGCAGTGAGTCCTTTTTTATGGTCGTTGTTCAATGTACACTAGCATTTAAAAGATTGTAATTACCTAGTTTTATTTTTAATTTTCTTTATTCCACAATGCAGTACTGAATTAATAAACAATCTCAGCAAATACATTGAAAATGTTTTAAATTCTGTTTTTTTTTTTTTGTAGTTCAGCCTTTGCATGTGGTTGTACACTGAGCTCCAATTACTTACAGCATATATAATGCCACCTCATCCCAGTGTAATTGTGCTAATGTGCCAGTTTTTACAGGGGAAACCATTCTCATTATATAGTATTGTACAAGCTAAAAAAATACTGATTTTGCTCAGATGGACTAGCAGTCTGGCATTTCTTAATGTAAATTTTGATTTGATAAAACCCAAATGTAACTGCTTTCTTCTTTTAAAAAAAAATATATATATATACATATATATATATATATATATATATATATATATATATATATATATATATCATATTATATAGCGGAAACACAAAAAATTGACATGGGATGAGGCCGCTGTGACCCATACGACTCATGCCAAAGTCATCTCCCCAGTTTATCAGATCCTAATGTAAGAAATAACAATCAACATGCATCAAAAAATCTATCACTTTTTCGCCGATCATTACACCAAAATTGAACTTGAGTTTATGAAAGTAAATGCCATTGTATCTCATGGCATTGGAACTGAAAGAAAGATATTTTTGGGTTAAGCAGCACTCCTTATGAATGATTTATCTAGTACCAAAATTCACATTAGCACAACTACGGGGTGGGGATGGGGTGGCAATGTATTGATCCAGACTTTAGAACTCGAGTGTATTGGGGAGAGCGAAAAGAAAGAATACGATAAAATCCTTTTTTAGACTAATCTACAGCATGGTATTGTTTTGCATATCTACTCACACAACCAAGTTGTCTGTGCGATGTGTACATGACACTAAGTGACCCTGTCATAGTAACATGTTTGCTGCAGCAGCACTGAACAGACTGCTGTGAAACAAACCTCTTCCTTGAGTCTCATCAGTGCAGTCTGGCTGGGAACCCAATGTCCTGGATTTGAAGAAAGAAAAGGCATCAGTGAATGTTCCAGAACAATTCTGTGCATTGTCAAGACAACTGAAGATCAACTCTGTGTTCTTACTGATTATGCCTTGAATAATCAGACGTTCTTTTGCATGATGACGGTTTGGACTTGAAAGCCTAAGGGCACATCTCGCTATGGTGGCCAAAAATGACCTTTAGCGAACTCCTTCTCGGAGAATATCACATGACTTGTGGTCTTTTATATTTGAAGTCCCATAACACAGCTGCCAGTCAACACTAACAAATTCTTCAAATTTCTACACTGTACAGACATGTTGAGGACCACGAGTTTGCGAAGACCCCCGCAGGAAGTGCTCAAGAGCTCTTGTGCAATTGCATTATTTTTTTTAAATCTTCCGGAGGTTTCTGAAGCTCAGCTGCTGTGGTTTGATAAGCTAAGGTGTCAATATGCTCAAAGGTTAGAGTGAGCACAAAGCATATCACATTGTGTCTTCTCAAATTGATTCCCCTCCTGTACTGTAAGCTGCTGAACCCTGTTTTGACTTGATTTACCTTACGTAAATACATTTAAAATCATTTAATTTTTCCCCAGTTACATTTTCATGAAGAACTTGCCAGGTGAATTGTGTGTTTGACTTGAACAAGTGAAAAACTGAAGGTTGTAATGGTTTGCAGTCCTGATACAGGAATCCAGATGTACGAGTATTTGGGAAGGAGAGAGAGGTATGCCAAATAATTCTGTACTTGACACAGCTCACAATTGCTTGAAGTTTATCATTTATCTCAATCTTGAATTATTGTATGTATATTTCGAGAACTGAACCTGGATCAGTACCTGCCTGATATGCAGAGTGGAAGAGAATGGGGTATCAAAAATACTGTAAGATTGCAAAAATAGAAATCCGTTTATTTTGTTGTTTTTATTCTATTATTGTATAATATTTTTATAATTTTCATATCTGTTAACTATTCTGGGCTTGTTATTCCTCACATTAATTGTGTCACCTTGGAGGAGGATCAGAAAATCATAAAAATTTGGCCAGGTAAAAGGAGATTTTTGGGTGAAATAAATTCAGGGTACTTGTTTTTTCCCCGACACATTTAAAATACTCCTATTGCTTGTGTTATCTATGAGGATAATTCTCACCGCCACTTGCCGTCTGGAATTTATGCTTTGTTTGTTTTTAGAACTGGTTCTGTATGCCTATTGAAAGACTATATTTTTTTATAGCAGTAAACTAATGTAGGAAGCACTCTCCCCGAATACTCACTTTTATATGAAAGTGTGTGTAGTGTTTGCCAAGCGCTCCCCGTGAATGCGTGAATGTTACTTGGAAAGAAGGCCACATTTTGCTGCGAGCTGTGTCTTTAAAGAAAAGGGGGAGTGTGTAAACGACTGGGGGGGGCAGGAGTAGAAGTTGCCAGAAACCAGAGCCTTTATGAGCCGTATACACTGCCCCTGTGTGATGGATAAATCATTACAGAGATTTAAAGGGGTGATCTCATTATTTCTGTGCCCTGGTCACTGAAAGGGGGTCCTACATTTATACAGACAATGCCACCCTGAGCTTGAGTGGGAAAAACTGTGTGTGGTGGTGGGGGGGGGGCTGCTTTTGTCCCCGTCTGTTTCCATAGTGAACCAGGGGGAGGGACTGAGAGCAATTGATGATACACCCTCCTCCCCAGTTTTTTTTTCTTTTTTTTTTTTTTTTTCCTGATAATTCGTACGGCATTACGTAACCCTCTCCCTTCCATACTACACACATGCGCACACACATACACACACTCGCACGCGCGTACTACACACACGCACACATATATGCACGCACATATAAACAAGCTCCCACATATTTACGCACGTTTAAGCAAACACATGCATGCCCGCACACGCGCAAACATGCGAACGCACGTATGGAGAGGCGCACACATTTCGCCGAGGAGACTCGCACTCTTATGCAAACACACACATGCACACGGGCACACACACACACAAGCGCGCACACACACACGCGATGCTTTCCTGCTTCCCGAGCGCTGTTGAAAAGGAATCGGCTGTAGGCTCGGGCAGCGTCCGTCTCTGGATCAGCTGACTGTCGTCTCTGTCATTCGTTCGTTCGCTCTTTCGTTCCCTCGCTCGCCCCGTTGGCTTCCGGCGGGGCGCGGCGGAAAGCGGCCCGGAGAGAGGATGCGTGTGCGCCAGTGCCCGAGCGGCGGGTCGAGCGCGGCGGCGCCGCTAGCGTTGGCGTTAGCGTTAGCGTTAGCCGAGGCAGGCGCTCCCCCGGCTCACCCGGACCCTCTCTCCTCCTCCCCCTCCCCCAGGATCACGCCTTCATAAGGGATGAGGCGGCTCACCGGGACCCCAGGCCTGAGCCGCGGCCTGCTCCCCCCGACAAGAGCCAGGCGCACAACTACAGGAACCGCGAGCGATTCGCCACCATCAAATCAGCGTCTTTGGTAAGCCCTCCTCCTCCCTCCTCCTCCTCTCCTCCGTTCATCCCGTTTTTCCTTTCTCTCCTCTTCCGTCCTCCTTTCTCTGTCCCTCCGCTCCCGTCTCCTCCCTTTCTTTGCCTTCTTCCTCTCCCTTTATTTTCTCCTCCCCTCCCTCTCTCCCTCCCTCTCTCCCTCCCCTTCAATCCCTCCTTTTACAGAAGCAGCTGGGGCTAGCTCTCTCTGCCCCATCCCCCCTCCCCCTCCCCCTCCCCTCTCTGTCTGTTGTCATAGTGACCACATCCCGTTGAAAAGCAGCTGGTTCTTTCCGCCTCTCCTCGCTTCTCCATCGCTGCTGGTTGCTGTAAATGGCTCTTTTCTGAGAGCTGGTGCAGTCTTACTGCTGTGTTTATTTGCATCTTGTGCATTTTGTCCTGCATTGCTTGCATATTATGAATCCCCTTGATATATAATGTACTCTGCACAGCTCTTAGCTCAAACACCCCGCCCCCCCATGTTTTTCAGTGGTTGTGATTGAGGTTTGTGAGAGGTGTGTTCCTGCATATGTCTCACTGTGAGAGGTGTAGATGGGGGTGCAGGTGGGGGGGGGACAATTTTATTCAGGGGAACGTTCGCAGCGGTTCCGAAGCACAGCCTACTCGTATGTTATGTTAATTTATACATAAAGCGCTGAAATATTTAACCGTCTCGCTGCCGGTTCGCTCGTACCCGCCCATGTCGCGCTGTCCTTTCGGTACCTTACGACCGGCGGAAAGTGTACGGCTTTACGCAATCCGGGAAGCGGCTCAGCATCGCTCCCACGTTACAGACATTCGCCGCCGGAGAAGATCCTCGCCGAGAGAGAGAGAGCGAGCGGCGCGGCGTTTTTATGCAGCGGGCGCGGAAGCGGCGGTGATGTCACCTCTCGGAGCGGAATGCCGATGATCCCGTACGGACAGCGTCTCTCTGGGCCACGTTCGAGCACCGAAAGCAAGAGCGGGAGGGGGCAACAGCGGGGGGGACAAGCGAGAGGGGGGAAAGGGGAGAAGGATCGAGCCGGAGCGCGAGCGGGAGAGAGAGAGCGCGAGAGAGAGGGAGAGGGAGAGCGAGGGAGAGATGTGCCGGATCTGGCTGCCGTGGATGAAGCGCTAGGCGCGAGGAGTCAGGGGGGAAAGAGAGGGGGCCTCAGCACGATCGCTCTGCATCTCACGACAGGAAGTGTCACGCGTACAGCGCGGTCCACGGCCAGTGCAGTTCACGCAAGGGCTGCTATCAGATAAAGAGGACAGGGCAACCATGACTGCCACTGAACAGCCTTTTCATTAGATAACCACGGGGGCAGTTATTTATTCTCTTCTGTCTCTGGCCTTACTGTGTTTAGCCTGTTCGTGCACAGCCATGGCAGGGGTAGCACTTGCGCGGTACGTACTCTGCGTCTCGTCTCCTGTGTCTTGCGAGCCATGCACTCGAGTAACGTCGTACTACCGGGCCCAGGCGAGTGCTGGTGCCGATCAGATTAGCTCTGATGCTTTCTGATATTACATCATAGAGAAAGAGGAGGAGGTTTCACAGAGGGGGGAAAAAGGAAGCGCCTGTGGTACGTCTGTGTCCGTGCGTGTGTGATTTTGTGTGTGTGTGCGCGTGTGTGTGTGTGTGTGTGTGTGTGTGTGTGTGAGGGGGGTGTAGAGGGAAGGCCGTACGTTACTTCCTGCCGAGAGAGGGGACGTGACGTTGTGAGGCAACGCGTGGAGGGGGGGGTCGGATTCAGACTGGGCCGCAGCAAAAAAGCAAATAGGACAGAGTGCTGGCCTCTCGACTGTCAGTATTGGCCCTCTGCCCTCTGATATTTGGTTCAAATGGACCCCCGTGTTCGAGAGACCCTTACACTGGGGCTGTCGTTCTTAGCAACGAGGGCTTAGCCACCTCCCCCGGGGCGGGTGGGCGAGGGGAGGGGGCGGGGCCTAGGAATTGGGCGGTGCGTGCACATGCCAGTGGGCGGAGCTTCTGCCTCCCACCCTGGACTGACGGGTGAGGTCCAGGGGGTCCATTTGGGTGGGGCTACAGTTTCAAGGATTGTCAAGAGAAGGCCTCTATTCTTGCAGAGGGATTTCTGACGACTAGAGTTTGGCCCCTGGGATACTCCAGGGGGAGATTACTGACCCTGTGTCCTGCCATGGGGGGGCTCTGCCATGCCCGTGGCCTCTTGCTTCGGCTCCCGGACTCAGGCGGGACCTAGATTCCTGCCACTGGCCGCCAGGCTTGATCCCCTGGTCTCTCCGAGTGGGTCAGGCCGAAGCTACATTTACCCAGTCCTAATTTCCTCCGAAACCACGGAGGGATAGACTCTCAGTCGACAAGCTCAGAATTATCATGGTGTCGCTCTCCACCGCTTGCAGAATGCTGAACCCGCTTCTCGTTCCACGATGCTTAATTATAGGCGACCGCAGTTGGTTTTTGAAGATGACAGCAGTGTATCATTAGCGTACGTGTCAGAACCACCCATTAAGAGTGGGGTTAACGATTGGTTGAAATTTAAGGTTCTTTTTTTCCTTGGATTTGAAATGTGCTGTGACTGGATTTGGTGGAATACATGCTCTGAGAATGGAAAGGGAGAGGCCTAAGAGCTCTGTGCGAATCTTTGCGCGGCTTTCTTCTTCTTCTCACGTTTTTTTGATTTACTCTCCATTTTGAGATTTATTCTCACAAGGATCACCTTTGACCCAGGAAGTGGTTTCCTCTCATGGTTATTCCTGTCCATGTTTGGCTTGAATTGAACCACATGATGTGATTTAGGCTCCAGTAGCCTTCCAAGCCGAACGCGAGTGACCGGGATTGGTGCAGTGATACAGTAGCTGCATTGATTCGGAGCAGCTTAGGAAGTCTCTTTTTCTCAATGAGCGACTCATGTGACCCACTCGCCAATGGTGCTTAGCCTAAAAGAAGTTTACAGTTTTTTCTATGGCTGTTGGATCTCATTGGGATTGGCTCCACGTTGCAGCAGTGTTACTGGCAGCTGCGGCATTACTGGTGCTCTAAGTCGGCTTCTTCCCCAAGCGGCTCGTGAAGCAAGGCGCCTGGATGCTCGCTCGTCTGTTTAACGTTGCCATCATGCTTGGCCGAGCCTCCGGCGGGAGTTACGAGAAACTGAACGACTGCGGCGACCCGGAAAATCCCTTCTTGCAGGTTGGTGGCTTTCGCCATTTCGGCGCATGTGGTGTTTTTTTTTTTTTTTTGTCGCGGCGGTTGTTGTTTTGAGAATGTTGTGTCCATTTTGAGTATGGAGTGGCAGGCCTTGCCTCTTTATAAAGTGTCTAGCCTTGCCCACTTAGTCAAAGTGGTGTAAAGGTGCTTTCTCACTTCTTTACTTCTTGCTCTTGGGAGAATGACTAAGTTTGAGAGTGGATGTCTATGCTTGTGCGGCTGTGTGCAAGCCCATGTGTGTCTACCCGAAGCAGTGGTCTCCAACCCTGTGAAAGCTAGAGTCTGGAGAGGAGGGGCAGGGATGGAGTCTACCAAGCCTAAGACACCCCTTACCCAAGCTCATGGAAGAGCTCCATCCCTACCCCTCCTCTCCAGCCCCTGGCTTTCCCCACCCTGACCTCTCCCCACCTCCTGGTCCCCAGGTTACCAGGCAGATCCAGGAGCATGAGCAGGAGAATGAGCTTCGGGAGCAGATGTCGGGCTACAAGCGCATGCGGCGGCAGCACCAGAAACAGCTGATCGCCCTGGAGAACAAGCTGAAGGCCGAGATGGACGAGCACCGACTGCGGCTGCAGAAGGAGGTGGAGACGCAGGCCAACAACGCCTTCATCGAGCTGGAGAAACTCGCGAAGAAGCACGCCATCCACACCGAGAAAGAGGTGAGGCCGAGGGGCATGCGGCGGGGTCCCACGGGCATGAGGGGCCACGCTTGCCAACGTCTCATGCATTTCAAATGAAACTGAATTCCTGAAACAAGACTGCCAGCCATTAAATTTTTGAAACCGAAATTTGGGCACCCAAATCATTTGATCTGGTCGAGTGACTTCTGGTTTAGCTGCTAATAACGGCAGCTCTGAACTTGCCTTAGGTAATGTGTGAGGTGTTGTCATAAGGAATATGGTGCAAGTCAGGGCAACTCCAATTGCTGGAGGTAGAAAATCCAGATTGAGAAAATAAAGGTCCTCCCCAGTGTTTTGTTCTGATCACCTGGATATGCAGTCAAGCTAAATTCTTGAGAAAGCAGGTAGACCTCAAGTCAAACAGACGAATACAAGCGTGGAGGAAGAATATGGCAGGACTTTTACTTTCTGACCACTGGATTTTCAACCTCTGCCTGTGGAACTGACCATCAGATACCCTCAAAAATGATTGGAACATTGGTATTTCTGTGATGATGGCATTAAACGTGAGATATTTCATGGGGCCTAAACCTCTAGCGGTTCTCCTCAACTCAAATTAGTGCACAGCTTAGGACCTTCCAGCTAGATGTTCTACTGGGATTAGTCCTATCGGCCTTTCAGCCTTAATGGACACTAGTCCAAACAGCTTTTAGATTAACTATGAATCAGTAGTATTGCAGTGCTAATCCTAATAAAGATCACGACTACTCTGATAATAGAATATTGACATGTGTGTAAAGACGCATGCATGGCGGCTCTGTTTGTTTTGGTTCATGACACTATTAAGTACAGCAGGTTTTTAATCCGCTCATTGGGAGGTGGGGGAGACAGCTGATTGAGGGGAGGCTGTTTCCATGGGGAAATGTGAGTCTAACAGTGTATTGACCCACACTTTCCACAGGTCATGTTGGCTCGCTAAGCTAACGGTGTCCTTAATGAAGAAGCAGTTCCAGACAGGAGAATAAATGCATGTAATGGACTACTCAATGTATTTTTTCCACTGTGAAATGTAAAGAGTAAAGCTTATTTCAGTGTACTTTTTGAAGCATTTGGATATAGGCACATTTACTTACTAGTTGGTATAAAGCGATATTGATTATTAGCGATATTAAAGTGTAGGGTAGAACTGTGAGCTCCAAGGATATTGCGTGACTGAGCCGTTTCTCGATGATGCCTGTAGAAAATTGGGTGTTGTGAGAGCAGAGAGTAATAAAATGAGATTGCATGATAACTTTTGGTTTATTCTGAAATTTAACACTACATGATGCTTATATTATCCTCTAGTGCTGTGTGTACTTAATTACCATTATACCTGCAAATGCATGTTCAGGTAGTTAAGCACATTGAATGTTCCTCAATGCCCGCTATACGAACTGGGGATGAGGTGAGACCCTTCTGAAAAAATTCTATCAGCCACTGGCTTTTCGCATTGCAGTTGCTCATCCAAAGAAACATAGTAAGACCAATCGACCTGCATTTAACATCATTCAAATGGCGTTAATTGCTGGCTTAGCTGGTCTGCTGATTGGACCTCTGATTATTGGGATGGCGTTTTGCTCTTCTTTCTTTCTGGATGTATAGGTGTTGTTACCAAAGCAAATGGAGATGGCAAACATGGTTCCTTTTTTTACCCCTGCCTCTCATCCCTGAGTTATTGATTCTTTCTTTTCTTGCGCTCATCTTCCTCAGATGAAGACTGCATCTGCAGATGAGAAGAAGTTCCAGCAGCAGATCATGGCACAGCAGAAGAAGGAGCTGACCACCTTCTTGGATAATCAGAAGAAGCAGTACAAACTCTGCAAGGAGAAGATAAAAGAGGCTAGTGCTCTTTGTGTCCTCCCTCGTCTCCATTGAGGGCTATTTCATAATCGCCCTGTAGTAGCGCGGTAGACGTCAAAAGGGATCCAGTAGCAGTACTTTCCCTAACCTTAGCCTTGGCTCTATCCCCTAACCCTAAACCTAAACCTAAATCTAACTTGTCCCTTACACTATATATCAGTTTGGCAGACTGAATTAAGGGACAACCGCTGAAAATTCAGCTTTTCATGAAGCGGAAGGTACCGTTACTGGATCCCTTCTGACGTCTACCTAATAGGACATTAACTTACTGTCAACAACATGCAGGAGAGAAATTGGAGTTAAACTCGAGGTATTTAGGAGATCCAGTTGGCTTCAGGTCCTTTTTGGACCAAGATTGTGCCATGTTGGACCAAACACTAGAACAAGAATTGATAGAGCCTTATTTGCAAAGAGCAGTGTTCGCAACATTTTTGTCATTCTAGTGAATTTTAACATTTTAACAGTAAGACTTCTTACTCCAGGTTACCCTTGACATGGTTTCATTTTCCTTTATTTAACCAGTTGAAGCCCTGTTGAGATTAAAATCTCTTTTTCAAGAGTGACCTGGCAAGAGCAGCAAAGACAAAATTACAAACGATATCAGCAAATAAAAACTGACATACATTGCAGACAAATGAACATAAAATTCAGTTGATTACAAACAGGTGAAGGGCAGAAGTCCAGTGGTGACACATAAATAGGGACTAATTTCTAAAAGATGACAGTAGAATTTAATTTAAAAGCAATCACATTTACTAAGAGAACTTTCTTCATGATCTTTTAAAATGGACTTAAATTCCCCAAAATTAACCAGCTTTGACAATCTCAGGTTTTTCTGTAGATTGTTCCAGGAAAATGGAGCAGCATACTTAAAAGCTTTCTTACCCAATTCATTCCTAACCCTTCGGACTAGCATCAGGCACGGTGCTGGATGAAATTTGAGTCTCTTCATGTATGAGACCCTCAGATAATTGTTATGCTTGAGATAAGACTACTCTCTTGGTCTTCAAATCCTGGTCTGAATTTAGAGGACCTTCACTCTGCATTTTGAGGGAAGGTCCACTCTTTTATGGGTTAACCTCGGTGGTGAGCACTCGGCTGAAAGTAGCGAAAGTACAAAAAATACATAAAAACCGACGATTAGCCTTGATCGATTTTCAGTCATTTTCCTTTATCATAAAGCTGTCCGATAACTAGAATAATCAGTTGGCAGGTTAACGCACACTTTCTAAATGCAATATTAGGGCGATTAAACAATTAAATGCAATTCACAAAAAATGTTTATTCATGAGATAGCTTACGCTTTAGGAATAAAGACAAACAACTTTTATTTTCTGCATTGGCTTGTGGAATAATACTAGCTACCTGCACCTTTTTGTTTGAATTAAAACATTTATTAGCTACATTTAGTGTGTTCACTATTTTGAATAACGCTGAGTATTTTGTACTGAATTTTGCATGCAATTAAAAAGTCAAATTTTTTTTAGCTCACCTGACGAAGTCAGATTGAGCTTGTGTCATGGCTTGTTTGTCCGTCGTTCGTCGTCCATAAACATCTTCTCCTCCGAAAGCACTGGGCCTATGAAACTGAAACGTGACAGGTACCCTCCTACCCATGAGGACACCAAAGTTTGTTCAAGGCGTTCCGATCTGATTTCAAACATGGCCGCCACGGTGGCCATATTGAAAATCACATAATTGGCCATCTGAAAGCTATTTATGCACATATTCAGCTGAAATTTGCTATGTAGGTTGTAAGTAGCAAGATACATCACAGATAATACGAGTTTTTCTGTATTTTCAATTTTGACCTTGGTTTGACCTTAAACTTTGTACCACCCCTCTAAGTTACACTGAAACCTTTAAAACTCTTCTTCTCCAAAACTACTTGACCAATGAAGCTGTAACTTGACAAGTATCTTCCCACCCATTAGGGCACTAAATTTATTTAGGGCGCTCTGATTCAATTTTAAATATGGCCGTCATACCGGCCATATTGAAAATCACATAACTGTCCATCCTGAAAGCTATTTATGCATATATTCAGCTGAAATTTGTCATGTAGGTAGTATGTAGCAAGATACATCACATGCCTATAAAAGGTTTTTCCGTATTTCGAATTTTGACCTTTGACCTCCAGCTTTAAACTTGCCCGAATAACGTAATTTTGTTGCAAGCACAGCTGATTCAGGTGAGCTGCAGGGCCTGTGGCCCTATTTTTCATCTTTGCGTAACGTGGAAAATTAGCTACACCTGGGAGCGGTGAAAGTATTTGGAGTTAACGGACTGTCGGTAAAAGAAAATGGTTGGAAAGGGGTGAAGATAAAGCCGTCCACTATTTTAAGCTCAGTAGCTGCCAATGGATTACATTCACGGTTAACACAGTTAATGAAGCAATTTTAGCATTTATTTCTTGAAAGTTGTTAAACTAAGGATGATTAATGCTGGCCTTTGAGGTAATTTAGGCAATTCCACCTAATTGCAACGCCATCACCTTGGACTAAACCAGCTAGATCTTTGGAGTGTTTTTGCCATTTTGTTGAATGACTGGTTTAAAAAAAAAAACTCAAGATGCTTCATGACATTTAGGGACTTTGCAGATGTGGAGAGTTATATGGTTGGATAGGATGTAGGTCAGGGGTTCCCAAACTCTGTTCTGGGGACCCACTGTGTCTGCTGGTTTTTGTTCCAGTCACAATTCCAAACCCAGAATTTAATGAGTTGCTAATATTTGTCAACTGCTCTACCAATGCACATTAGAAGGATTATTTACATTTTTAGGCCTTATTAATCTCAGAAATGGCTATTCGGGCAATTGCTGAGTTGGAGAGTTGCATACAAAAATTGCTCTATATTACCTACTACTTTATTGGAGTAGTGAAGAAAATGCGATTCTTGAAATTGCAAATCCTTTTGACTCTTCAGTCATCGAAACTGTGGACAAGAGGTCACTAAAACTAACCATGTATTTGATAACTAAGATTTCGAGAGACAAAGCAAACTAGGCTTATGCCATCGGAGGTGACGGCTTGGGGTATATCCCTGAACGCCCCCAATCCTCCAATTCCCCAATCCTTGAATAGACCTTAAATAGACTTTCATTTGAACTAAATTTCAGGTCAATCGGACAAATGGTTCTGAAGATATGGCCAAAGTGATAATTTTTCTTCACAAAGCGCCACCTGGTGGCAAAATTTTGAACTAAACAGGTATAAAGTCATCGCGGGACACATTCTCAGGTCATGACCTTTCATTTGCACTTGATTTGAGGTCAATCGGACAAATATTTTCAGAGATATGATAAAAACAGTGATTTTTCAGTTTTTGGCCCCTGGTGGCCAATCTAGACATTGTAAATTGTCCAAAATCGAATCAATTCTTCCTCTTTATGATACTTACTTATATGCAAAAGATGACATTTCTAATTGAAGTATTACTGAAGTTATCGCATTAACACGTAGGGCGGTGCGGCGGCGGCGGTCGGACTAAAAACATAATATCCCCTGGGATATAATTATGATGAGTCCAACCTGTCTGGTGTTATTTTTGTGATTTGGTTTTAGGAAAACCATTTGGAAAGAACTAGAACACCTGTGTTCAGAAGCTTAATTAACAGTTTCTTGATTCACCTATGTCTTGATTTTGATCATTTAAAACGATTGCCACCTTAGCTCTGTTTCCTTACAAGAAAGGCCACAAAATAAGCACAATATAAACTTTGGGCTTTTAAACATCATGGAATGCATAGCCATTTTGTCCAAGCGGTTTAAAATGGAGAAACATCTCTCTGGCCTGAAAAGCAATTACTTAAAAAATTAACAGCTTTTAATTCTGGGATTGTATATGTGGCCGGAATGAAAACCAGCATACATAGTGGGTCCCCAGGATCGAGTTTAGGTACCCCTGATGTGGGTGACTGCTGCACACTTGTAAGCACATCCGGTTCTTCACTGGATCTTTAGATAGACCTCTGAGCCACGGACGAAGCCGTTATTAGACATGGTTAAGCTCATCATCAGTTAAACTGTCTCGTTATTGAATATCTATACGGGAAGGAGATTGACATTACTGCACACAATTCAGTCAGCAGTGGCGATTGATACAGCTTGACCTCATGGGACTCCATGCGGTTTGTGCAGGTCATTATGCAGTCTTACTGTGAATTAGCCACGTAGGCTGGAGAGCATATTGAACTTTATTGAAGTGGATTGCTGAAGAGAAATGTTGTCTGTTTCGTGGTCTGTTAGGTTCAGGTAGTGCTTTCACACCTGATCTTTCATTTGAAACAGAATCACCTCCACTGGCTAAATAAATGATTGTTTTATTCTCCCCATGCATTTACAGTATGTTAGATTTTGTTCCTGAGCCCTGTCACAATTTTAAGAATTTTACTTAACTACTCTTAAGATTAGCCGGCCCTGGTAGAAAGACTAATGGCGGAATAATAAAATGATGCTTAAACGCTTTTGTTGATTGGCTCTGTGTAAAGGGTTCTTAAAGATGATTGGGTGTTGGTCTCAGCTGCTGAGGAGCTCTAGGAATCACCGTGTGCATCTTCAACTCAATGTTAAATGCAGTTTCTGCATGCGATTTTGCTCCTGTGACCCAATCAAATGACTTTGCATTCAGCAGGAGTGCTTTGATTGGTTAATCGGTTAGTTGCTTTGAGCCAGCAGTAGAAAGTCGAGGGTGTCAAAGGGCTTGTACCCGCTCTTGTGCCCCCGTGCCTGTACCCACGTAAGGGCGCAAGACTGTAGGGTACCTCACCTCTGATGATGTTCTTCAGGAGAGCTCATAAGCACCTCCAGTGCACCCCTAATGCACCGCTGCCACAAATGTGCATCAGATCACAGTTTGCTTAAGACCAGTGTTCCAAGGACAATTGGCATGTTTCCGGCTGACGGAGGAGTGACATAAGAATGGGCAGTGCTGTCAAAGTGAGAGTCGTGGTCATGATAAATGGAAGTCGATTCACTTCTGCTCTGGAAATTATGAATCACCCCCCAGAAGTACTGACCTGAGGTGTGCTCTCTCAGTCCACACTTCTTGCATGTCACTAAAGTGTGAGGTGGACTGCAGGGCTTAGGGTGGGTACTGGGATGACACTCGAGAAATGGCCCTGCTGTCTGTTTCATCCGTTCAGGAACTGATGCGACTAATTAATTCAGGATCTTGGATGAAGGTAGAAAATCCAGGAGTTTGGAACAAAACACGGGATAGTACTCTTACTTTCAGAACCTGGACCGAGTTTGCTCTGAGATTATTGATAATCAACCCTTTCCCACCGCAGAAACTGAGTTCATTTCAATTAGTATTTAGGCCTTTGAATGAATTTTTGTTAAATAACAAAATAATGACCAGTGAGATGTATATTTACTTCTACTTACTACTACATATTTATCTACTGAATTTTATGATCCGGAAAAAGAAACATGACTGAGTGGGCAGCACAGTGATGCAGTGGGTAGCGCTTTTGCCTCACAGCAAGTAGGTAGTGGGTTTGAATCCAGCCTGGGGCCTTTCAGTGTGGCATTTGCGTTTTCTCCCCGTGTTTGCCTGGGTTTTAAAAGTTTCCTCCCACAGCCCTAAAACATGCCTGCTAGTGTAACTGGAAGCCTTCTATGGTGTGAGTGAATGAATGATGTTTACCCTGTGATGGATTGGCCAGCTGTCCATTTTGTGTCCCGATCCATTGCCTATAGTTACTTGGGACAGGCTCCAGCTCCCCTGCAGCCCTAGCATAGACTGTATAAAAAGATGGACGAAGCAACCGTGATGTCACCCATTGGTGTCAGCATACCATTTAGGAAGCCTCGATTTTGGCATTTTGAACTGCGCCATTTGGTTGCTTTGAAACCGGATGAGATTCCTATTGGACAAGAGCGCAAATTGAATATCCAGGGAGGAGCGAGGGGTGGATCATGGGTGGATCTGATCGTATCTGATGAGGGCCAGAGGACAGCCACGCCCCTAAAGCATATCTGGCTTTATCTTTTATTCAAGTCTATTTGGAACCATAATTTACAAAAATGAACATCATGATATATCAAAGGAGACATGCGACTTGTGATAGATACTATAAAATAATGTGGAAAATCATTATTGAAATAATAAATCAAGTAGGAAAGTAGGGTCATTTTCTCATAGACTCCTATAGCGTGGAACTTCTTTCTGCAACCACCGATGTCGCCATCTGCTGGTCATTAAATAGAATGCAATTTTAAGAGAATTCCTCATTGGCTTCACTTTTCAGCCGCGGGTGGTGCGTCCATCTTCTTATGCAGTCTATTCGTCCTAGTGAGGAAGAAATGGTATGGATTGTAGATGGATGGATTACATGGCTTACTTTTTATGGAGTACTCTCCGTGGCTCCTCAGGTTTTGACCCTCTGCCTCCCCCTGTTACCCCAGGAGATGAACGAGGACCCCAGCACACCGAAGAAGGAGAAGCAGGAGCGTCTCTCCAAACACAAGGAGAACATGCAGCACTCCCAGGCCGAGGAGGAGGCGGAGCTCCTCGGCCAGCAGAGAGTCTACTACGACCGGAACTGCAGGGCCTTCAAACGCAAGATCATGGTCAAGAGGCACGATTTCGAGCAGGAGCAGCTACGAGAGGCAAGTTCTCTCTCTCTCTCTCTCTCTCTCTCCATTTCTCTCTTCCTCTTGGTCTCTGTCTCTTCATCTCTCCATCTGTTCACTTTGCTGTCTCCATCTCTAAATCCATCTTTCTCTCCCTGTTTCTATACCTGTCTTCCTCTGTCAACTGTTGCCCCTCTCATTCTTCATCTGTCTTTCCCTGTCTTCTTTCTCTCCCTCTCTTTATCTCTTGGTCTCAGTCGTTCTTTCTCCCACTTCTCAGTACATCTGTCTCTCTTCTTGTGTCCCACTCCCACTCTCTCCTTCGATGTTTCCCTCTCTCAACCCATCTTTTTTCCCCATCTCTTCCTTTCTGACTCCATCCACTGCAGTCCATCTCATTTTGTCTCTGTGTCCATCTTGCGGTCATGAAAATGAAGTGAATTGACAGCAATCGCATCAAGTCTCTTCCATAAGCTATATAATTTAAGGGTTACGTTCTTTTCCTAAGTTGTACTTAGACAAAATTGTCCAATAATTTTGTCAAATCAAAGATTTTTATTTGACACCTATTATCATAGATCCAATATTTTGGCTATTTTAAAGGATCATTGTGGGCTGTTCTTTTAATGTGTCTTAATTACATGCAAAATACTATCTATTTGCCACATGAAATGATTTTGTGGTTGATGAGTAAATTTAAAATGTACTGGGAATACCAAGTACACTTGTTGGGATGAGTTCATGCACCTGAGGTTCATGTTTTATCAATTCCTGTCCCCATCCCCGGAAATATGTTCACTTAAAAAGAATCCTTCAGGATGTTCAGGAATTAAGTTGGGTGGCAAAATGAATTGGGGTGTGGAGATGTGTATATTAACACCACTACCACCCTGAGCAAAAATTCTTCTGTGGGAAATGTGTTGTTGAGCAATGAAAGGCAACCTTTCTTTGTGTCTCCAGTCCTCTAATGGCAGAAAATTAAATAAGCAAAATGTGCAAGCTCTGATCCCTCAGACATCTCTGTCTGATGAACCTTCGTGCAGCGGTAATTGATATCAGGACCTGAGCTTGGAAATGCATTGTTAAACCTTTGCAGTCGACACCATTCACTGCTGCATCCACAGAAGCAAGTTAAAGCTTTACGGTGCAAAGCCAAAGCTATACGTCAACGCTTTCTAAAAGCCCCGCTGACTTCTCTGCGCTCATTATCGTCTTAGATGGACAGTGGCACACCAGTCAACATTACAAATGGTTTTGTTTAAAAAGAACAGCTGGTGCATTTTCTATGGACCAAAGACAACCTGTCATGGTAAGGGGGTCTGTCAATGCCCGTGACATGGACGATTTGAACATTTGCAAGGGTATCATGAATGCAGAAAGATATGTACAGAGTTTGGAGCCGTATATGCTGCCATCTAGATTTTATATAGTTTAGCGATGCCCTTGCACTATCCAGCAAGATGATGCCAAACCATATTCTGCTTGGATTAGTGCATAGCTGCATGAGCAGAGACTCCAGGTGCTAGATTGGCCTGTCTGCAGTCCTTATCAGTTTCTGATTGAAAATTAATTATGCATTACAAGTGCATTTATTGCTCATTAACTCTGATATACAGCTCTGGTATCTGGTCAAATGGGGCAGTGGGCAGCAAGGTTGCGTCATAATAACGATGTTCTGGGTTCAAGTACCAGCTGGCCAGGACCTCTGCATGGAGATTGCATGTTCTTCCTGTGTTTGAGTGGTTTAATTTGGGTACCCTCATTTCCCACACCCTGAAAAGCATACACTACAAGAACTCTCCTACTGGTTCCCCTGACTAAGGTCTCAGAACTGGAGTTAGACCCAGGGCGTTGCACTGTGGCTGCTCACTGCTCTTCAGTTATTAAGATGGGTCAAATGCAGGGAATAAATTATATAAAAAATTATCTCTTTTTTTTTCCTCCACTGCAAAATATATGGCAATGAAGGGCCTATGTATTTATGCTGTTGAAAGCCTGCATAATAAGTATATTAAAGACATGGGGGTGAATTCCTCTTGTTGAACTTGACAAACTGGTGTCTTCAGAGCTCTAATGCTTAATGAGCATGATTAGAAGATATGGTGATTATATACAGAGGTAAATAAGCTACTGTGCCAACTTTTAGACTCTGTTGCAATCACATTTCAATTTTTTGTACATAAAGAGATTAAGCTTACTATAGATAGAATGACAAATGATGTTTTGTCATGCTTTTAACCCTTAGAGCGCTGTAGGCAACTATTGTTGCCCAATGATGTAAGATATCAAAATCAGATGCTGTTGAAAACCTATCATGTGGTGAATTGTTTAGAAGAGCTCCAGCAGGGGACAAGTTGCCACATGATAGATTTTCAACAGCTCAGGATAATTACATTTGTAATTCCTTGAAAATTTCTTCTGCGCTCTAAAAGTTAATATAATAGAAGTGGACAAGCTTTTCAGAACAGTCCTTATTGATATTAATGTGCATTTTCCAACTTCTGTGCGGGCTTCTTTAGCATCAGAGTTGACGTTTCAATGACTGGGTGAAGGTTGTCCATAAATGCTTTAAGTCAACCTTGTGGAATGCATATAAGGATTTTTGGAATTTATTACGTCATTGCAAATCTTCAGAATTCATTGTTGCATTTGACTTTACCTAATGAAAAGGGGGTGGGAAATAAAATCTGCTTGGATTTGCAAAACAAAATGTGCAACACAGTATATCTTCTGTTGTCTATAAAATGAAAAACCCCTGAAAGAGGAGTAATGCTCATAGGAATAATGAGAATCATCATCTTAATCATCTCAACTACTACTGTATTTTGCTAACCTCCAGCCATGGGCATGGGAATAATCACTCATTGGCTGACTGCCAATGAACGTTTAAAATTGAGTGCTATCTGGTTAATTGAAGTTCCATCAATGTCACGTTTGTGTGACCCCGCTAACCTGTCACCCCACCGCTGTCCCTCGTAGGAGCTGAACAAGAAGAAGACGCAGAAGGAGATGGAGCACGCCATGCTGATTCGACACGATGAGTCCACGCAAGAGCTGGAGCAGCGGCAGCTGAAGACGCTTCAGAAGCTGCGCATGGACCTGATCCGCCTGCAGCACCAGACAGAGCTGGAAAACCAGATCGAGTATAACAACCGGCGGGAGCGTGAGCTACACAGGAAGCATGTCATGGAGCTCCGGCAGCAGCCCAAAAACCTCAAGGTGCCTCGCCCCGACCCTCCCACAAACCAGCCTTGCACCCTGGCGCTGTGTCATGCCCCTAATTATAGTCCCATTTCTCTCCTTAATATGCCTTAGGTTATTGGAGGAATATTTATGATATGACTGCTCTTTTTGCATTCCAGTTAATCTATTTTGCCTCTTGTGTGAAGCCAACAGGACCTTCATGGTGGCTAACTGCTGCGTATGCTTAGTAGTGATACAGTTGTAATTGACTGTGGCCTAATGCAGTTTTCCTAGCCAATTGTAACACGCTTCGCTATCTTGGTTAGTAAGCAGTCTTTTCTAACTTGCTGCCTTTAAGCAAAAAAATAAAAACCTATTTAATGTAACAGTATTGTGTGTTACCAGAAATGTCCTCCCCTTGTAGTTCCTCTTCCTAGTAATGAGCGTCAGAGGGGGAACTCTCTGTCCTGCATACTAATTTTGTTAATAGTTTACCAGGTCATGAATTGGAAATGGTGGCCCCTTGTGGAGTTCAGGATTAAATTTGACAAAATGCTAGACTCTCACTAGAATTGGAATCTCAAGCTCCAGTCCTGGAGAACCATATTATTTACTGTTTTAATTTCAATCAGCAGATAATTTGAGGCCTGGGAAGCTACGCTTGTGGTGACTCTGAGAACTCTAAAAAATGCTGGGTAAATACCACAGCCTTCTGGGACCTTGACACCCCCCCCAGGCAGAGGGCAAAATGAGCGTAGCATGGGACCGTAGATTAGCCGAATTGCCTTTTCTTGTCATTGCGAACACATGTCATTTGGATATTCTTACATCATTAGCAATGCTAGGCACATAGCTTTGGAAATGAATCTGGCAAATGAAATCATAATGTGACCGTTAATTAATTGACCGTGCCGGCCATTAAGGCCCAGTTTACACAAAGACGCTTGCGAGTTAAGACGACAAAATATGTTAACGGAAGTGCCTTTTGTTTATATGGTGACGGCGTTTTTGGGGCTTGAAGATGCAAAAATCTCAAACCACCCTCGAAAGTGGAAAACTTAAATATGCTCCGGCGTAGCGTTTCCGTCTAAACTGGCCAAGACGCAAAACTGGCTCAGACCTGCTATTCTGCTCACGTCGCGTAGGCGTTTACGTCACGCAGTAAACAAACATGTCGGATTACATCCATGCTTCGGACCTTCAGGCTACTCTGGCAACCATAATAAATGTACAGGAATCGTTACTATAAATGTACAGAATCTGTACACATGCTATTGGCGAACAGAGGAGGATCTACCTGACCAGACGAAGTTCTTCTTGTTACCGGTAGCCATATTTTGTGATTTCGCGGCACAGTGACGAGAAGAAGGAAGATTCTACGCATGCGCGTAGGCATGGAGGCTTTTGTGTTAGTGTATTACAGCAGCACCTAGCCGTCTGGCATGCATACCCAATCGATTTCTACACACTTTTTGCGTCACCGTATGCACACAGATTTCCTTCCGAGAACGCTCGTCTGAACGCGAAATGAAAAGTGAAGATGCGACGCCACTTTTGCGTCTTCTGTTCACACCGTCATCATGTAAACCTAGCCTAAAACACTCACCCTAAAATGACTAAAGGAAAACTGACTCCTCCCCCTCCCCCCAACGGAGTCTGGTTCCCTCCAAGGTTTTTTTTCCTATTTTCAGGGAATTTTACCCTGCCACTGTTGTGCCGGCTTACTCTTCTGGGGTTTTTGGACCGGCACTTTCCATATACCTTTCTTGCAGTAACTTCTCATGAAACAAATACAGATGTATACAAATAAGATGTGATTTGTTACGGTCAGGGTGCTGGCCTCTCTGGTCGTAAAACTGGCACTTACTGCGGCCTTGTATCTCCCCACCACACGCAAACATGCAGGCCATGGAGATGCAGATTAAGAAGCAGTTCCAGGACACTTGCAAGGTGCAGACGAAGCAGTACAAGGCCCTGAGGAACCACCAGCTGGAGGTGTCCCCCAAGAGTGAGCACAAGACCATCCTGAAGGCCCTGAAGGAGGAGCAGACCCGCAAGCTGGCCATCCTGGCTGAGCAGTACGAGCAAAGCATCAACGAGATGATGGCCTCGCAGGCGGTGAGAGAGGGATGGATGGTTGGAGGGAGGGAGGGAGGGAGAGATGAAGAGAGGGATCACAAGCTCTTCTGGTAGTCTACTGATAAAGTTTTTAGGTTCCATACTGTATAAAATTATTTTCCTAGCTCTTTCTCATATACTTTGTCCCTTCCGCAGCCTGACATCTGACTAAACATGAAATCAGATTTTCTTGTCGTTGTTGCCGTGGCGTCCTGGCTTAAGAAGTCGTGTGCTTGAATTGCCCATTTTGAATCTGTTCACCCATCAACACGTGGGGACTAATTTGCATAGTATAGCCTAGAACAGACAGGCTTCAATTTGCCACAGTTGTGTCACAGTGAGACCGCCAATCAGAACACGGCCTCATTTTCATCAACCGCTACCCAATCAAAATGGCGCATAATTAATGAGGGCAGAGACAAAGACGCTGAAGACTGGCTTGTTTTTTTTGTGCCACGAACATGACAGCCCTGTTTTCCGGACTCCAGGGAGTTGTCTAAAATGGTTAATAAGGGTGCACCTTTACAGTTAGTTGTTGTGGTGTGGAAAGCTTGTATTCAGTTAAGTGTTATTCACCGGAAAACAAACTGCACTGTAAGGAATTTTGTGTCAGTGTTTTTCTCATATATACTGTTGGTGCTCTTCTGAAAAATATTTCCTTCTGCAATTCATGGAATTGCTATTGACGAAATATCATAAATATAAAGTACCGAGAGTAGCTTGTATATATGTATTTTAGCTGCGCAGTGTTAATGTTCTTAGATTTATAATGTATCTTATTTCAAAATAACATCGCATTTTCAATGTCTGTGGAGGCAATCTGGTCCGTTAGTAGCTGAGGGACGAGAAGATTTTCTTTGTTACTTAAATGATCTGAAGCATTGCAGCACACCATTCTTTCACTTCAGCTGGTCACTGGTTTTGAGAGGAGCCTTGGCAAACTGTGGCCCTCTCTAGGATGTATAAACTGTTCTTAGTGTGCATTTACCTTCTCATCTGTGGAATGCCTTGTACTTTGAGAACCCTTGTTTGCATTTCTAGTATCCTGAAATTCTTTCTGTATTGGTCACGCCTGCGATTTGGAACATCTAGAGAGCCCTCGTGTCTGCTGTTTTTTGGTGCTGTTCAGCAGTTGTTTAGTTCGAGTCATTATTTGGATTAGAAATCCACAAATCTTTTTTCCCCGCAAACCAAAATTGGCCCTGGTTGAAGGGAAACCTCAAAATATCATGGCCCTCCTCTCGTCTAGGACCAGGAGATCCCAGGGCTGTCCATGACTTCTCCCCCTGCTCTTGATGTGAGACCATTAGTGCAGGTGGGAGCAGTGAGGTCTCCCTAACGCCCCCCCCCCTCCTCTCCACTCTGTAGCTGAGGCTGGACGAGGCCCAGGAAGCCGAGTGCCAAGCACTGAGGCACCAGCTCCAGCAGGAGATGGAGCTGCTGAACGCCTACCAGAGCAAGATCAAGATGCAGACGGAGGCGCAGCACGAGCGCGAGCTGCAGAAGCTGGAGCAGAAGGTGTCCCTCCGCAGGGCTCACCTCGAACAAAAGGTGGGCCAATGGGCATCTGGGGCGGAGGACCTCGCGTACGGCTCTCCGCCCACGGCTTTTTCAGAGGGAAAAGAAAATGCGATTCCAGATCAACGGTTGTTTCAGGGTGAAGTGTTAGGAAAATGGAGGGTTTTTTTTTTTTGTCTATCTCTTCCCCGAGAACACACCTGCCGTGTTATTGTAGCTACCCCTCCAGATTTTCTTAGACAAAGGCTGCCCAGACAGCTGTAGATGTGCAGCGCCCTCTGCTGTTCAGCAGTGTCTCACCACGTGAGAGGGCTCAAAATAACTGGATTATGTCATGGTTAACCCTGTGGGAACCAAATCACTAATACTAAGTGCGACATTGAATTATTGAAAAAGATTTTGGTAGCAATACACTTAAATCTTTCTATGACCTTGACTGAGTCGTTTAAATCCTTGGATTTTAAGATGCAGTAATCAGTTATACCTGTAATTACAAGATATCCCTCACCCGCATTTTACTCCTTTTGGTGGTGTGATTGTTTTGTGCTTTGGTTTTTATGCGGTCGCTGATTTGTGTGTGCAGATTGAAGAGGAGCTGGCTTCACTTCAAAAGGAACGCACTGAAAGGATCAAGCACCTGCTGGAGCGACAGGAGAGAGAGGTGGACACTTTCGACATGGAGAGCGTCCGGCTAGGCTTCGGGAACCTGGGAACTTTAGACTACCCCAAGGAGGACTATAGATGAAACCTGATTTTTTTTTTTTTTTTTTTGGGTTTTTTTTTTCTTTTTGCCATAACACCTTGTCCACTTCTCCTTAAAGACGAGCCCTTTGCTACTGACGTCACTTTTTGGACTAGTGCCTGTGCTGTCCTTCAACCGTCAAGGGTGCTCTCTGTCCCTTGTCACATTACAAGATAAAATGCTGGATGACTCTTCTTGGTGGTCTTTTAAAAACAAATGTCACAGTATTGATGTTTCTTGTGCAATGGTAACTTTTTGGTGAAAATGAAAACAAAACAAAAAAAAAAAACAAACAAAAAAAAACAAAAAAAATTTTACACAACCAGTGGATGTACGTTGCTTAAGGACCATGCATTTAGAGATGATTTGTCTGGCTGTGAAGAAAGGATAACTTCAAAAGACATTCTCCTGCAGCCTTATATTATACACTGCTTCACTCTTTTTGGTATTTATTCATCAGGAAAATTTTATTAAAATTGAGCAATTTGATACGTTTAAATATGAACTCATACGATGTACATATTGGTAGTTGTGTACGTTACTTCAGAGAAAATGTGACTATAGATTGCTGCCTGAGGGACTTGTATTCCCTGGGCACTAACTGTACCATACTCATTTTCTGCGGTAGCAGACAATGTGAATTACCATGTGTGATTTCCGTCACCCGGCGGAGCACACAGGGCTTGGGATGGTCATGTATTTTGTGTATAGAAGGATTTATGGAGAGCTTTTACTTATTTTCATATTGTATTTTAACTGGTCCTCGAATCAATTTTTTAAACGATGATTTTTTTTTTCCCCTCCCCTCCCCGTTGTTCAGTATTTGGAGTCTAATCGGTCAGTGGGATCTTCTATTTGAACTTCCATCTAGATCATCTTTATTATTGCTTTAACCACACTGAAAGCTGTGTATTTTCTTACGGTAAATCGAGGAAAGAAAAAAAAATCAGTCAAATGCTTTATTATTGCATGCACTTTAAAAGATTTTTCAGGTTAAGAGAAGCATGGATCTGTCAGAGCTTTTAATTATATTTGTAAATAAAAGTGCTCATCACATGTCCACGTTTTAATTTGCGTGCTGCACATTTTCCACCTCTGTCCTTCCCACGGTAGGGTCTGGCTTCAGTCGACATGGGGCCTTAATGTGCTTTTACAGCTGAACACAACTGCTTTTACTTTGTTTGCCATGTTAATTTGGTTATCGCTGAATGTGCCATACATACCATTCGAATTTACTCCAAGTCAAACTGAAGGTTCTATGGACTGAATCCCAGCCTCGAGTTCTTAATTTACCGTTAACGACAGTTAAGCTAATAAAGCAAAAAAATAAAAAATAAATTCTTTCTTGCTGTACTACCAACAGTAGTGTTTGATGTTGAATATTGGTTTTACCCAGTGATCAAAGCACCTGTTTTGAGTGATTAATTATTTTTCATTGTTCAAAAGTGAAAAGAAAAATGTGTATTTAATTGACTAGACAAACAACCCAGAATCACTGGTCAGTAATTGATTTATTATGGTCAACATGACGATGTTAAGTGTAGTCTCAAATCCAATCTTTTTTGGGGATCAATGACAACTTGTGCAATAAATCATGTTGTTGAAAAGCAAAGCTTGTACACACAAAGGACCTTTGTCAGTTACGCAGATCTGAAGCTTATTTCCACTCGTGTTCGCTTGTCTCCCTGCTACAGTTACGCCACTAACTGCTTTACTTTCCAGCCAGTTGCTCGTACAGCTTGGGGACATAGCTGTCCCACTCTGCCTGGTAGCAGTTCCCAGCCACTGCCGCTCCCAGGTTGTACTTCTTCCGGAAAGCCTGGATCTTGAAATTCCCTCTGCCATCACCCGATCGGTTGGTGAGAACAGTCTCCGTGCACGAGATTTGGCCCGGCTGTTCGTAGACCAGCCAAACATAGCGGTGGAGACCTTCAGAATTGGACACAAGAAGAGCAGTGCAAGTCAAGTGTAGGGGGGTAGATACACTGCATGTAATTTAACTACATTTTACAGCTATATTTTCCTGTACAGCTACAATTAAATTTGTATTTTGGTTGCAGCAGTTGATTACTTATGCCATTCCGTGTAATTAACCACTGGACCTTCAAACAACTTTTCCCCTAAATAAGCCACGACTAATATCAATTTTGGGGACCCCCATTGATTTTTAGCTGATTCTACACAATGTAGCAAACTTTTTTAATATAAATTACAGCTTTGTAAGATGCATTTCCATGTACGATTTGCTGAAGTGAAACTATTTTGTGTGTTGCAATTCGTGGTGGTTAGTCTAACTATGCCTTCAGAGTAGTTCCCCCAGGATTGTGCTAGTATTACAGGACTAACCCAGTCTACAGTGAGAGACTGGTATCTTATTCTGCAATTAGTCCCCTTTTGTCAAGACTTAATTACGTGCTTTTGTCACTTTGGGCATTAGTGCCAATATAAGCAAATGAGAAAAGCAGAACATTCATTGAAATGCTTTTAATGGCTTTCAGAGTTGTAATTTACAATTCAGTTATGTTGAGAGGAAATGATGCCTGGCCTAGTTGATATTCTACACTGAACAAAAATATAAACGCCCCATGTCAAATTTGAGTTATTATTAACAAAACACTGGAACCTGGATTCGTCTGTGAATAGCACTCTTCTCCATTGTGCCAAGGGCCATCGAACGTGTGCATTTGCCCATGCGAGTTGGTTCCAACGCCGGACAGAGGTGAGATCTAGACCACGGTGAGGACGCCAAGCGTGCAAGTTGGCTTCTTGCAGGCGGTTACAGACTGTCTGCGGTGCGATGCGTCTGTTGTGCTGACCAACGGTCTCATCCACCGTGCGTGTCGCTGATCTGAGCCGATCCTGCAGGTGGACGAGTCGGATGTAGCGATCTTGTGCTGGTGTGGTCGCACGTGGCCGACGCGGATGAGGTCGATTTGCAGTACTGCCCATCTGTCGGAAACAAACTCGTCCGATAGTTAACATTCAGCTGCACAGCCACCACTGGTGGACATCCCTGCATCCAGCATGCCAATGGCACGTTACTGCACGACCTAAGACATCTGAAGTTTGATGACTTGACAAAATTTGACATTTTGGGGTGGCCTTTTATTATCCCCAGTATAAGGAGTGTCTGGGTACTGCTCATTCTGTCTGATCACTGTCTGGAAATGCCACACCCATGTACTGAGTGAAATCACTGAGCAAATGCTCACTGACAGATGGATCAAAAAAAAAAAAAAGGTACACAAAGACAAATATTCCTATTGTACGAGTCAGCTAGCATATTCTCACCTAGAGTTGTTAACTCCATGTGGCATCAATATTTGATATGGGGCGTTTATATTTTTGTTCCGTGTACATTAAAATATGTGCCTTTTTATGTGCTGCACATACATTGTTTATGCTTCAGTAAGACACAAAATCTTGCTTCTTTCAGTTCCATGATGCTAATATGTTAATGTAAGTAAAGTGCAGGTCTCTGTGCCAGTACTGCATGTGCATACCAGCACGCTCAGATTAACGCACAGGCTGCAGCCTCAGGGCCCTACATCTGCAAGAGCTCTGGACTGGCCTTTTTTTTTTTTTTTTTTTTTTTTAATTAATCTAATTTATTTTGGAGAAAAAAAATGATGAAACTCATTGCTCCCTGAGAAACAAATGTGTTTGCTGGTGGGGTTAATACAGTCAATTCTTTTTCTTCAAATAATAGTCACAGCTAGCAACTGCAGCGAACAGCATAGCGGTAAAAATCAGAGAACATATGATCGCAGGGCGCAAATACAGAACGGCACAAAAGTAGCAGTTGATTGACTCAGCGCGGAACTGGATCAAAGGCACCACTGCTACCAAGATATTCAGCAGATCTGAATGTTTGAACAATATTCTTCAGAGAAGTGCAGTCAGGATTTCATCGCACGATTACTGTAACCAGCTGTTCCAGTATCCTTTGCCTGATTAACAATAAAACCCATAGAAATATATATATATTTTTTATTACAAATGATTGATGGATTTAATCGACATATTTAGAACACTCAACGTATTTTTGCTTGCGTGTCCTAATTAAGTTTATGTTCGGGAGAACTGTAACGTTAATAAGCCAGTGGGTCTATGTGGATGTAATTGCCTCTGAATCCAGCAGCTGCAGAGCCAAAAATAGAGGCATAAAGTATCAATTTAAAGTATTAATAACCAGGAGTCTTGACCCGTTTTCAAACATTTTTCTTCAGTTACATTACGCAAACTATGAAAATGCTCTGCGCCATCAGGTATGGCCAGTTATCCTTGTGATTGTATGAGAAAGATGCTTAATTAGGACTCAAAATTGTACGCATTTCAATAACCCAAATCAAAACTATGGATATATGCATGTTGCTAAGTTTTCTTTGTTTAAGAGAAAACGACCATGAACTGAAGGTTAGACAGCCTGCATTGTAGGATGCACTATAAACAAATGCAGAAGATAACAGAGTGTGTCAAATTTTTTGTTAAGAGTACTAATGAAACATTTTTCTTAATTTATTTTACCATTCAATCTCTGTAACACTGCAGAAAGGGAAATCTGTGTGTTTGACCACCAATGATTAATTCAATTAATTGGAAAACTATTCAAAGTAACAGTTTGAAGTTTTCATTTGGCGCCTGATGACATTTATCCCTCAGATAAGTACTCCGAGCCAATATTTGTTGGGAAAAATTTAGCCCGCCCACACTTATTTTGGTCCATGCGAAATAAAATTTCTGCCTTCGCCACTGGTGTAAACTCTGAGAACCTGGCATGAACTTGACGTGAGCTGCGCTCAGTTAAAACCAAACAATTTCAGCAATGGACTTCAAATAGTGAGGTCATGAAGGCATCAGTTATTATTAATACCTACAGACTTTAACTCTTGGTAGGCTGGTTTATACTAGCTACCAGTTGAATGATAATATTGCTAATGTTATGGGAGAGAAACTAACATTCACCAGTTAATGATACTATCCAGCTGTCTAGCAAAGGTCACATAAAATATGCACGTTTGCGGTAAATAGGATTATTGCTGGCAGTGAAAACTCCTTTGCGTCCTTGTCCTTTATTGGATTTAAAATCATGTACGAACTTTAATTAACTGGAGTTGGACAGAAGACACAGGTTTGTTTCTTGAATAAAGAGCAACACTGAGAAGTTATGACTCATCATACCCTCCTAGAATTTAAAACAAATGATTGATCATGCCCCTCCAAAATTTAACATGCATTTCCATCTGCTTCCCACTGCTCAGAATGTCCGAATGCCAGCGTCAGTGTTGAACAAAATATGATAGTAGAGATTGTCCTCTTGCTGCGTTATACAAATAGTCACCTCTGACCTAAGAGGATGGCGATTCACTTTTTATCCCCCCCGGCAGCATTAATACAGGGGGGATATTGTCATCAGTGTGTCCGTCTAGATTGGCGGGCGTCCACCTGATCATAGCTTGACCGGGCCATATCTCGGAAATTTTACATCCAATCTTCACAAAACTTCACAGACTTGTTGAGTATGATGTCTAGATGTGCCTTCAGGGGCCGGGGGGCTATGCCATGGCCAGATGGCTCTTGTTTTATTATGGCATTGAGGGCTAAACTCCAGAATCACGTTTCGCAGAGCACATTTTGCCTCAGAAATACAGGGTGTTCTGTACTGCTGCAGGCGTGCCTGTTGGTATAGATGGCTAAATGCCGTTACCAGTGCGCAGATGCACTGTAAATGCCTTTCTTCCTGCGGCACAGCAGTTTATAGAATAGGCTGTCTCGATGTGTGTCTATGCCTTTGAGCTCTGCGCTTGTGCGTTGTGGAATATCCTCAGCACGCTTTTGCATGTGCATGCGGCACGACGTTACTTTTTTCTGTTAAAAGACAACGAGTTGCGGGAGGAGACGCGTACCAGAGTAGTCATTACCACCATATTCTGCCACTGCTTACCGCTTCCTTTGGGGGGTCCGGAGCCTACATAATCCGACATGATGCATCCACTACTGACGTCATTTCCTTTCATGTTCACCACAAGAAAGTGATGCCATTCCCTTAACAAAAAACAACAAAACAGGAAATTACAGTGAGGTTACAAGACCACCATTTCATTGATGAACTGATGATATCCCTAGCTGTCATAGAGCCTTGAATCCCGTTTTGGATTGATCCTATATCCTCCAGAAATTGTATTTCATACAGGCACTTAGGAAACTAGCAAGTGTTACTGTAGTTTCCGAACAAAGAAAGCTGCAGAATTCGCCCAGACACAAAGCGCATATTTTCAATACGCAATTACATTTAATTTCGACTCCTACTTCTACACTTAATATGGCGAGTGCGATAGCGTTGCGGTCGTTTATTAATGAAGTCCGGATACACCCACCGAAATCTGGGGTTGCTCCTATTTGGAGCATCTGGATCAGTCATGGCCAACGTGTATAACTTGCTAGAGTCGCAACCATCCCACTCAATTGCAGTTGGGCGGTTCTGGACCTGCAAACAAGCGCATATAACACACAACCCCTGTAGTACGTAACATACGAATCTGTCACACAAATATCGGAAGCAAGGGAGGGCGTGAATAATTTAAGGCTCTGAGCAATGCGCGACAAACGGAATGCGAAAACGCTGTCATTGTAGAGCCATGCGGTCAGCCCTTCTGCAGACTTAAGCTCCTATCATCATGCACGGCTTGCAGTGCGAGAATGAATTTCTGCAAGATAGTGAAAAATAATAATTATAATAACCAGATGTAGGGTAGATTGCCATTTTATGGAAGTTAACGTAAGGGAGCCAAATACCGCAATTACTGCCTGTGCAGCCATTCACAAAGAATGAGGGGAAAAAAGGTCCGGAGAGGTTGGATAGAAATCTAGCAAGCAAATGCTACTTTGCACGCTGGGACGCATAACTGTCATGAAATTGAGATCTATTAAAAAAAACAATGAATTCAGTGCCCTATATTAGCCTTATTCAACAAGCGAACTTCGCCAGCACACAGCAACCACACTTGGCTAGAAAGCTAACCTGGGTGGGCGTGAAGACTTTTCCAAGTTCATCGATTTCAAGAGAGCCATACTTCACAACGAGAGGATGAGCGGGCTGCTCGTCCACTTCGTGAAGGGCTAATTCCCCGTTCCACAGGCTTATATCCACGGGCATGTTTTAATATCAAAACTGATTCACGAAAGGTTAACCTCCGCTCTTCTGTCAGGAACTCACACGGTCGCACACAGACGCTGACAGCGTATCAGTCCCTAAATTCCGTTCACTCGCAGAACGATGTGACAACCACGTGTGCGTTCATAGTAATTATGATTGGATAGTGAATAAATCAGTCAGCCCGTACAATCCTCCTCCATCAGGCGATTGGCTCGATGAATTACAATTTATAAGGCGTCAACCCATCAGACTTAAATGTGCGTGGTGTGGGTCAAAATTAGCTTATGCTGGGCTCCATTCAGATGAAACTATCTCTACCTGTATTTCAGCGAACTTACCATTTCGGAGATCAGGCGAGATTCCTGAATATATATTTTTCTTGGCTCAATAATGCGAACTTGTGGAGGGTCGGAGTGTGGTGTAGATTGTTGGCAGTCAAGCCAGTGCCACAGCAAACCAAACATCCAATGAACATTCTGGTGTTTGGCAGTCTTCAAATGCTGTCTAGAATGCAATGGCCCGATGCCTGCATTGTTTTCTACAACCCCCGGTAAAAATAAATAAATATAATAATAATCACTAAACATGGAGGATGTCCATCCTGCTTGTTTACTTAATAAACTTAATAAATGGGGTGGAACCCATTTTTTCCACTTGATTTTTGTGCATTTCATATTTTCAAGGCACATTGTTTTGAGTTTTGCGTCTTGGTCCTTAGACGTCCTCCATGGTCTACATGAATGTTTTCCTTTTATAACCCACCCATTTTGTTTAAAATTCCAGCAAATTTTAGAAGAAGATGACTGGAACAATGAACATTGTTTGGCACTTTCTGTGTTGAATTTCTTTCTTTGAGCAGTTTTATAATCCTTTCTGCTGTTTAAATTGTCAGCTTTCTTGTTTGTGCAATGCTTCACCTCAATTAGTCAAGTCCAACACCTTGTTAAGGTCAGCCAGCACTCTCTTTTAACTGCTGGCTAATTTGCATGTTCATATTCCATATGTTTTTTCTCAACATCGAGTGATCCCAAAATTTTTCTCTCTAATTGATTTTGAAAAAAAATGCCATTAATTTAAATAATCTAAATTAATTTAATCTTATTTGTTTGAGTTGTGTTTCATGAAGCCTGAACGTTAAGCTAATTTTAAATAATTGTTCCGTGTCATAGCTGCAATTTGGTTATTTTCTATGAAGGAAAAAAAAGCTGGATGAACATCATGTATGTGTGGTGATGAACATCATGTATGTGTGGTGATGAACATCATGTATGTGTGGTGATTAACATCATGTATGTGTGGTGATTCCGCCATTTTTGCCAGGGTTTGAGCTCGTTTTTTTCTGCTCATGGCCTCTGCTTTACACAAGACCACTAGGGAAAAACGAACAGAGTCCAAACTGGGTATTTTTGTAAATTTATATATTGCCTATTTTGTATAAGAATATCTATTATAATAATATAAAAAATAATTATAATATTTTAGATATTTTGTGCATATTTTTTCAGTGCTTTGTTTCAAAGATTGTTTTGAATTTTTGATTCCTCATTTCTCCACAGCATGAAAATGTGACTTGTGGTGTTCATTTATTAATCCTGTCTATCCTTTTGTTGGCTGATAAATGTTTGGTCAGTCGTATCAGCTTGTAGGTGACGTTCTTTTTTGCTATCATCAGAGGTTAGTAATAATCTCAGGCAGACTTGCCACCTGGAAAGGAAGTAACACCAGTTAAATGGGGGATCACTCTTGACGTGTAATTCTATGCTTTGCATAGGGCTGATAAAAAAAATTACAGAATAATCAAGACTTATAATTATAATTGTCAGCCCAAATGCAATACAAAATGATAATGACAGAGATATCACATTGTGTGCAAGGCAATAATCTGAATAATTAATTGGGCAATGATTTTAAAACATTTTTCATTAGGAATTAAAAAATGATCATATTTATTTGAATTCTGCATACCTTATAGTTTTCCGTGTAAAAAGCACACACGGCATAAAAAAAATCTGTGCAACGCATCAAACAAGCATTGAACACAACATATGGGGTGAACAAGGTGACTGCATGAAATGAGCCACCCCCTGTACGCAGGCAATCATATACAAGAGTAATCTTGTGATCACAGATTAAGGTAGAACATTTCATTTCACTGGTTCAGTAATGGAGGTGACCACATGGAGAGAGTGGTAAGAAAACTGGGGCAAAAATACATGAATTCTCAGTGGTTAAGATGTGTTATTGTCATGGTTTAGGCGTGTGTTTGTTTGTTTGTTTGGACCTTTCTTTGTTCTATCATACGGGACGATATCGGATTTCTTTTCCATCGAATTCCTGGCCCAGCCGGCTGATTGAGCTGGGACGGAGTTTCTGGACTATATGGCCAGGGGTTCGCCACGCCTATCGCTAGAGTTTCTGTTTGTTTCTAGAACTTTGGCCGGAGAAAATCTCTAGTCAGATTTCCTAGTGATTTGTTATATTCCATTTATTGTTAGGAATTGCTTCTTTTAGGTATTTTCTCTCTTCTCTCTTGTTGTTTATTGCTGCTCTCAGTTCTTTCTCTCGCTGGTCGCGGCACCTGGCATCCTATCACCACCCATTACGGTACACTCTAGCCGAACATGGAGTCGTCAGCCGCGGCTATGCTAGAGAAAGTTTTAGCTGATCCGCAAGCTCTACTCTCGGGCTACGACAAGGGCTTGTCTACCCTGAACAGTCAACAGGCTGAGTTGGCGGACCGAGTCCGCCATCAGGACGAGGCTTTACAAAAGTAGGAGAGCGTCCTGTTAAGTCTCACTGAGAGTATTCAAGCATTGTCCACTCAAATTACACAGAATGTTGCACAAACACTGCACTCCCCCCGTGAGCCTAACCTCCAGCTACCTCCACGATATGGAGGCGAGGCAGGGAAATGTAAAGACTTCATCGCCCAGTGTGAAATATTTTCCAAAGCTCAGCCTTTGTGTTTTGTGAATGTAGAGCCTCGGGTTTCATTTCTTTTTTCTCTGTTGACTGACACAGACCTTACTTGGGTCGGGCCGCTTAATTGATCTAATTCACCGGTCGTGGGTTCAATGGAGACTCTCGTAAGGGAGATGGTGTTGGTGTTTGATCAAGATGTGTGTGGGCAAGACGCGGCTACACGTCTAATGCATCTTAGGCAAGGTTTCGAGAGCGTTGCTGAGATTTCTATAGCCTTTTGCACTCCAGCTACAGAGACGGGCTGGCCAGAGGCGCCTCTAATGACTGTTTTTGTTCATGCCTTAGCGGAGATGGTGAAGGACGCTCTGGCTACATTAGAACCCTGTACTTCTCTGGATTCGTTGGTTCACACTGCTGTTCAAATTGATAATCAAATTTTTGAACGCAACAGAAAAAAACGTACTGCTTTAGCTCTCAGTGATAAGGGGCTAATCTTCCTCATAGTAGGCATATAGCTCCTGTTCCGTCCACCAAAATTTCCACTCCTGGGGAACCTTTGCAGGTCAACGGCTCATATGTGAGTTGGGCTCGTAAGCCTGTTCCTAAACTAATTATCTGCTATAACTGCCAAAAAGGGGGACATATGCGCCCACACTGCCCTGATCTTAAGGGAAACGGGAAGTCCCTGTAGCTGTATAGGGAGCGCTAGAGGGACAGACCCAAACTCCCACCCGAACATTGATTCCTGTAGAATTAACTGTGGATAGACAGATAATTCCTGTGAAGGTTTTTTTGGACTCGGGGGTCATGGATTGTTTTATGGATGCGTAGTGGGCTGAGAGGCATTCTATTCCTATATGCCCTCTGCTACACTTACGCACTGTTAAATCTTTGAACAGTCGCCCGCTGGGTTCTGGAATAATAACTGAGGTCTCTGAAGCACTAACCATGTTCATTCCCCTTCGGTTGACATTCTGAGGAGGTCCAATTTTTTATTATTCGTTCCCCTGTGTTTCCTGTTGTGTTACGGCACTCATAGTTACGGAAACATAAGCTTCACATCCGTTGGTGTAATCAGACTTGTCCTATTGTCCAGTGGGGCGCTAATTGTAGATCCCACTGTAGGGAGAGTTTGACGTTTAGTTCCAGGCATCAACCTAGGGGGGGAGGCGGATGCCGCGAGTGATTCTGCTGAGTTTGTCTCTTACAGCCCTCCTGGTCAGGAAGAGGAGGCAGAGGAGGGGTTGGAGTGGGATCTTCAATTTTACTGGCAGCAGCCAGAGGATGATTGCGATTTGGAGGATCTCTTTGACTGTAATTCGGTCATGGATATAGTGAGTCCTGAACAAGTGGAAAGTTTGGGGGCCACTTTGAAAGTGATCTTCCTCCTAACATTTCTATTGATTATGCTGATCTTGCCAAGATTTTCAGCAAACAATGAGCCTCGACTTTGCCTCCTCATCGCCCGTCCAATTGTGAGATCAATCTCCACCCTGGTATTACCCCTCCTAGGGGTTCGCTATACTTGCTGTCAGGGCCTCACATGCTGTCAGCTCACTCAGTTAAGGCACTGCATTGCAGTGCAGAAGTGACTATCACGTCTCGGGTTCGAGCCCCAGGCGTACCAACCAGCAGTGGTCGGCAGCTTTTTCAGAGTAGCGCACAATTAGCTATCGCACTACAGGGTTTCAAATTGGGAAGGGATTGCCGGAAAGGGAAATAAATAACACGCTTTTTTCGTTGCTCAAGCGCCTCCTGTTTGCCAGACAGGCGCTCGTCAGGAAATTCTAAGGCTGTTCATGTTCGAGTATCCTCCATCCTTATTTCTGAACTTGTGAAGATTCATCCAATGAGTGTATAAGAAGTAGTGGCTGAAAGACACGTGCTTCGGAGGAGAGCCATGAACTGCCTTTGCTCTCCTGAGTTGGCAGCAAGGGGTCGCATACGAGCAAGCTTTGTACATAATTCACCAATTGGGCATTCCATATTTGGGTGGGATTGGAGATGCAAAATTTATTAAAAAATCAATTAATTAAAAAAATTAAAAATAATGCTGCAGTTTTGAATGTGGATTTGTTTTTTCCCCATTTTTGCTTGATATAATACTGAAGCTGCTCAACAATCTGGGGCCTCCAATATTGCATCTTGCACTTCATGACCACATGTTTTCAATGGGCAACAGATCTGGTCTGCAGACAGATCAGTCTACCATCCCACTCCTTGGTAATGAGACCATGTTGCTGTTCTGCTTGCTGAATGTGGCTTGGCTTGGCAAGGTCTTGGTAAAATAAGCAGGGATGTCCCGAAAAAATGTTGTCTAGATGGTGATGTACATTATTCAAAATTAGTATACACACTTCAGCATTAAAGGAGATGAACACAAACGAATAGATTGCAGTCTGTTCCCCTATCCTTCCTATTCGTTCGTACTTGTCAATCGACATATTGTGAGTTTCATGATGGAGGCAACTGGAAAATACCTCAAGGTACTGTTTGCATAAACACTCCCTTTTAATAAACTACCTGTGCATTTTCAAAGTTCTCAGTGCCTCGTTTAAAATTTCAGGGCCGTTGGAATTCTACCAATGAAGTGTGGAGCTACTTTGTGCCTTGTTAATGATGAAAAAATAGCGATTTCTTTGCATGGCAATGCTATGCCCAGTTCACTGCCATTGTAAGCGTGTTGGGAGCTTCGGCTAAAAAGCCATGCACTTTGAAATGTTGCGTGCATTCGGAGGTGGGGTATTCAACAAAAGTTAGTATTCGTTATCATGTTTCAATACACCCCAAGGCAATTTCAGACCAGAATTCTCCTTCCGCAACCATCACAGTAGTGCACTGCTGTTTTCCCTTCTTTTTTGGATGGAATTTGAATATATTTATAAGGATTCAAAAAACCTGTTGATATGGTAAAAAAAAAAAAAAAACTTTTGGAATCATTCTAAGGTTTTCAGCTAAATATAAGAAAAATCTGGGAGAATATACATTATAATGCTTCAATCACTACTTTCTGTTTTTGTTTGTGTTTACTCACCCCCCTCCTCGGCAGGATAGAGGAGACTCCATGACCCCATAGAGGCTGTACTTGCCAGTCTCATCAAAAGACTGGCTGAGCAGTGTCACAGTCAGATGCGTTATTATCTCCTCAGGTGGGTTCAACTTTTAGTACAAGTGTGTTTTGCTGGGAAAGCATGAAATGTTGAAAGTGGCTCATTTTAGCAATTTCTCCCCTTTCACAAATTTGCACTAAGGTGCTGAGTAGCTTTTAGGTTGGTAAGCACAGGGAAGTAATTTGTAAGCATTTGTAGTTCAGAATCTTCAAAATGCATTGCTCATTTTGCGTCAAATGCTTCACAGCTTGGTGATGCGATGCTCAGTAATGTAACCTAGTTTGGACAGACACTCAACCAGTTGGTCTTATTGTTATTGAACAAATCGATTCAATGCAGTTGAGCTTTGTTGGCATGACACACAATTACAAATCGCCAAAGCAATAGCTTGATTCCTAATCAAGCAAAGTTACAGAGAGAGGGATGGGACAGTAATCATGGGAGAAAACATTATGGCTACCTTGTCCAACCTCTGATGTCAGGTGTGGACTTGTCACAAATTTGATGGAATTTGTTTGATTAAGTTTATTATTTCATTCACTCATGGTCGCATTGCGAATGATTAAGTTGCTTTTGCAGGCTGTGACCTGGTGACAAGAAGACTTACGTTCAACTTAAAAAAAAAAATAATAATAATAATAGGCCTAATCGAAAACAGAATAACATTTTCAGAAGGCTTTTGAAGGAGTTTATTGCATTGAAGTTTGCCGTCAATTAGCGCCTCCAGCACTATCGATATGGGGTTCTGTGTCTTTAAGGTTTTAAGGCGTGGTCGGATACTGGGAAGGTTTCCGGAACAACCTGTGCAACCGAAACAGGTATGGGAGAAGTAATCGTTCTCGATAAGTGCGTGGAGCCCAATACGCCCTGTAAATGCTTGTGCCATCATTCGTTTTCGTGATTTACCCCTTCCTTTTTCGTTGTTTTGATCAATAGCGTTTCGCGATCGTCTGTGCTCAGAAGTGAATGGCGTGTAAAATGTGTAGCCAACTGAAGTGGCCAAGCGTCTGGTGGCTCGGTAACTGGTTTCACTAGATGAGCCCTTTGTTCCACTCGTGTTTGTATTGATCCGGTGAGGTGAAACTGAAGGATCAGGCGTTGACAATGGAAAGACAAATGCACCTTTTTCTGTTGCTCTTCGCACATGTGATAAGTGAGTAATCTTTGTTTGTTGAAGTGCCGCGAAACATTTTTTTAAATATTTGTGACAATGTATTATTATTATTATTATTATTATTACTATTATTATTATTATTCATTTGACTCACCTATAAGACTAAGTTTTTTCACATTTTTCTGTATTCACAGGTGCTGCCATTGGACGGGATTTGGTAAAGGTAGTGGGAACACGTGGTGCAAGTGTTTCTCTGCAATGCCACGACATTCCAAGCAACGGAACTCTGTCAGTAGTGCAGTGGCTGAAGGATGGAAAAGTTGTTGCAAGACGGAATTTTTCCTCTAACTCTAGCCCTTCTTTGGATATGCGTTTTTCCATAACTGACAAAGGAAACCTGACTATCAAGGATCTTGTCTTATTAGACGAGGGAAACTACCTCTGCAATGACTTCTTGTTGCTGAATCAAACTATGCAAAGGCAAAAGCCCATCCAGCTACTCTTTGCCAGTAAGTTTCTTTGGCTGCTTACTCTAAGTTTGTTTGGCTTGTCAGGAAGTAATCTTATCATTGTTGAATGTGATATTTGCCCTCAAGATTTAATCATATACAGCCTCCTGGAAAAGAAAGCTACTCCATAAAATCCAAACAGGTTTGGTTAGATCTGTCTCCCTACATGTGAAATCAGTAAGCCATCTCACTGAAGGCTTCAGTTCGTAGTAGCTATTTTAGATAATTTCCTTTCTAAACAAAATGGGTGGAGTTCAGGAAGAACCCTGGATGTTTAAATATTTTTGGTGTGTTGGGGAATTACATGTGTCTTTATCACTGAAACCTGGACCTAACAGAAATGGAGATACAAGTTCTCATCCCTCTGCTAAAGGTACATTTGTCAGACAACGATTATTTAAAGCAGGGCTCACCAACTCTAATTCTGGAGTACTGCCTTCCTCCAGGTTTCACCCCAGCCCTTACAAACCCCACCTCATTCAACAGCTTGAGATTGCTGAGCTGTTTGCCAAATTATGATTCAAAATGAAATAGGATTTAAGCCTTAATATGAAGGGTGAACCTCATTTTTCGCTTTGATAAATTTCACATTTTTCTCAGACTCTTTAACGGGGTGGAATTCTCCCCTCTGGTCTAAATGCATTTGCCTTCTTTTTTCCCCCTTCTAGGTGGACCAAGCAGTGTGTGGACCGAAATAAAACCTGCTACTGTCCTTCCCGATGGCAAAATGTTTGTCCAAAAGGGCTCTACCGTTTCCTTCAACTGCTCAAGTGAATCATATCCATCCCAAACTCTATCCTGGATTTTTCAGGGATTGATGTCAAACAGCAGCTTCCTGTGTTTCGGAAACAGTTCCACCCTGGAATTCAGCAGGTTGAACATCCAGCCCATTGATGAAGGGACATACAGTTGCATGTCCCAGAATGCATTGTCGAATCAGAAGGCCAACAAGAGCACCACTCTGCTTGTATACTGTAGGTGTAACTGCATTGCTATATACTGAAATGATGGAAGAAATGGTGTTTGTGCTTCTAATTCTAGCAGCTGCATATCCTAAACATTTATGGCTGTTTATCCCAGAAAGCAATGTCAAATTGAATAACTGGCACAAGTACCTCTCTGCTTGTTTACTCTTGGTGTAATACTGCATTGCTGCTGATAAAGTAAAACCGATAGTGTTGTTTGTACAACTTGGCCCAGCTCATTGGATTAGCGTTGAAGCAATGACTATGATGTTCAAGTGCAGACCTGTCCCCTCTACTTTAAGGGCATTTGCATCCATGCGAGAGGATTTTTGTGGGAATGGCATGCAACCAGTTTCATTCGTTGCCCCCAATTTTAAGGGTGCAAATGTTATTGGACATATTGATCCACCATCAAATAGGTTGGTTGCAATTATGTGATAAGTCTGAGTTATGAAATACAAAGTCGCAATTGGGAAAACTTTGTGTTATTATAAGACCCTTTCTCATAATAATGAAATCTGCAGTAACACTCTGTAAATGAAACATTTCTACCAAAGGGAAGGAGATGGTGGATGGTGATGCGTGCTTCATTTTGGAGTGGCAGGACTGTGATAGTAACCAGTGAGGTGCTGTACTGCTCTGCTTCTCTATTCCTGTGTCTTCTCTCCAGATTCTCCTGACAGACACCCTGAGTGCTACTGCAATGCAGTGAATGACTCTTCACATCTCCAGCTGCACTGTGTATGGCCCGAATGCAGCCCTTTACCCGTGCTGCACTGGGAAGAACAGCTAGATTCCCACGCAACCAAACAGCCTGTGCTCAATGTCTCCATGACAACAGAAAGTTTGGAGGCAACATTAAATGGGTCCCAGCTGTATGATGGGCAAACCCTGACGTGCAGAGCACGTAATCCAGTGCTGCACTCCGAAGCAAAGTTCTGCTCCATCACTCTGCGTGAGTACTGCAGCTAGACTTTCTGGGGGGAAAAATATGCCTGAAATCTGTCATAACTTCTTTTTTTTTGGTCAAAATATTGACTGCGAGATCTGAAAGTATTTGGACAGCTTCTTGGATCTGTTTTCCTCCATATTGTTTCTAATATTGATGAATATTTGGTTGAAATGGAAATCATAGGCCTAGATTTGTGGGTAATTACATCCATGTTTTGTGAAACATGTAGGAATTCTCCTACAGTGCCACTATCCAATCACATATGGACCCTTTATGTGTTGGTTGCCCAAACACCCTACTCAGCGTTTCTCTCATATGGTCCCTTTCCACTGACAGGGTCTCCATTTCCTGTTGGGAACCCCCTGGTTACTGCACTGGAAGGGCAAAACGTCACGTTGATGTGCACAGAGTCCACTTCACTCCCTGTGGCCAAAACCACGTGGCGAAGAAAAATAAGTCAGGAGGAAATCATATCGGGCTCCAAGTACATAATCTCTGAGATGGGCCCCACCGTCAGCCTTACGGTTGTCAACCTCACCAAGGAGGATGAAGATGTTTATTTCTGCAGGAGTGAGAACCCCATCATGGTTCAGGAACTTGAGGTCTACCTAACTGTGAAGTGTAAGTGGCTCTAAACAGTTCAGCTGAAATGAAGCTTTTCCAACTTTGAGTTTACCAGATGCTGACAATAGATGATGGCTCTACACCAGGGATCCTCAAATCCAGCCCTGGTTTTATTTTCTCCCGTGCAATTAACTGAACTGCCTTTGATTTGTCAGACTGGTTTCTCACTTGACTCCCAGGTAAAGGGAGGGTGGAAAACAAGCAGCTCTCAGCCCTCAAGGATTGTGATTTGAGGCACAGGGTATTACACAATCTAGTTGGCATGAAATCTTTTCCATCCTGTAGTGCAGCACTGGGGTCTCAAACTGGTCCGTAAAAGGGCTGGGGGCACTGCAGATTTTCATTCCAACTGGGCAAAAACACTCCTAATACAACTACTCAACGGTGCAGGCGGAGATCGGGTGTTCTGCTCGGTTGGATTGAAAACCTACAACCCTTTGGGCCTTTAATGTACCATTTTGAGATCCCTAGCAGAGGTCTATAAGGCATTAAGTGCTGTATAATATGCTGCAAAAAAAGGGAAGGGGGGGGGGGGACTGTAATGTCATAGTCGCACAGACAGCTTGCTGAAGTCACATTTGGTTACTTTATTGATGTACTGTTACCCACATGTTACTAGTGGCAAAATCAGCTCGTAATCAGGAACTCTTTATCTGATATCCTGCAAAATGTGTGGGAAAAACATTCACAGGAATGTACACAAACCAGTCATGACTTCTTCCAGTGGCATTTGAGAAGGTGATCTTATCTGTTTTTGTATTTCACTGGTCCCCCTTAATGTGTACTCTGAAGCATATCGCTGTAACTGAGAAATTGGAAACATTTCTTTCTGGGCAAAATGTGACACAGTTTTGTATTTCTACAGCTTCTCAAACATATGCTGGAGGAGCTGTTGGAGCTTTCATTGCTATTGTAATTATGGGGATTGGGATTATTGTTGGCACATCAGCGTACCGTAACCGTGACAGAATTTGTCTGGGTAAGAATCTCTTTGGGTACATGTACTGTAAGTACCTGTCACTTTACCTATCCAAGCTTTTCTACAGAATGAGCCACACATTGATATCAAAAAGGTCCAGATTTACCAGAAATACAATGAATAGATAGAAAAGATACTAATTTCATTGCATTGAAGTGGCATGATATGGCAATGATGTGATAGAGCTGAAAAGAACGATTTCAATTTACTATCCCAAGTATAACTGTTTGACTTTAAAAAAATGGCAACATGCTGCATTTCACTCATGATTAATTCTTATGTATTTGCCTTGCAGGGGGTGGCCTAGGGTGAGTATGTCATTTTCAAACATTCTCCAAGAACACTCCTGTATTGTCCAAGTCAAAGGCAGTGATCCCATTCAAGAAGTTTGTGGAATGTAATCAGCTTCCTGCTATACAGAGCCCAAATACTCTCATATCCTATTCAATATCATATCACATTGATGTTTCAGGTTGTGTATAAAATCGAATGAGTACGATGGGACAATAAATATTTTTTGTATTAAATGCTGTAGCGTGAAACTTGTATTGGTCAGTATCAAAGGAGTTGAGTGGTTATCATTCTCAAAGCAGAAGAGCCATTGTATTAAAACCAAGTTTTAATGACTCCTTACAGAATTACTAATGAAGAGCGGAATGATGTGTTCCATCTGGTGGACTCTGATGAGGAAGAGATCTTTGACGAATCTGAGACCAGAATAACCACTACAGCTAACGGACACGCCACGTCTATTGTACAGATTCACCGCATTCCGTCCAGTAAGTTAATATTCAAATCCCTTATGTCCATCTAGTGAGCTATGTACCTCATTTACTGTCTTAAGGCAACTGACAGGGTCCTGGGTTCAAATCCCATTCCGTGGAATTGCAAGGTCTGCACTTGTCTGCATAGGCTTCCTCCCACAGTCAAAATGCACATTTCACCTGTTGAAGACTCTAAATTGCCCAGAAGTATAAGTGGGAGTAAATGATGTTTGCCCTGTGATGGATTGGCACACTGCATTTTTGTCTCTCGGTGCAATGAATGCTCCTGGCCCTCTAAAACTCTAGCCAGATACATGTTCAGATAATAAATGGAAATGTTCAGAACCTGCTGACACAGCAACTGGCCAATTAAGTAGATCTTGAACATTTAAAATCCATCCAATGCTTGGGCCTATGGAACTCCTCAGTTAGTCCAATTCTGTGTTCTTTTCTGCTCAGGGGCCACATCACTCCACCATGAGTCCCAAGTGATGTCTGTGCTAAGAATTTGGTACAGCTTTCAAGAGCCATAGAATCAAATAAAAAAACAATATTACCTTACGGAACTTAATAACAACCAATGTCCAGAGACTGTTTATTCTTGCTGTGCTCATTTATACAAGTATTTCCAATTCATGAGAGAAATTGCATTGTGATTACTTCTGCTCTCTGGCATTGTCCAGGTGATCATGAAGATCTTGCCAGCCCTGAACCGGAAGCAAAGGATGAAGCTGAGCCACCCGAAGAGGACCTTTTCACACTTTAGATTTTGGGCCATGTTTTAAAATTATTTGATATTTTAAAAATATGAAAATAATGAATGTTTGCTCCCCATATCAATGTGAGCTGAGTTTAAGTGCTTGGCCTCTGAATGTGTTTATTCTGTAATATAAAGTGTATAAAGCTCTTTTTTTTTTTTTTTTTTTTTTTTAACTGAAGTGCACTACTATCATGGTTTTCAGGGATATTCGTTTTTAGTCATCATTCCATGAAATGTGGCCATTTTCACAGTTAACGGAAATGTGCCGGGTTTTTTTTTTTTTTTTTGTGTGTGTGTGTGGTGTTTTAAACGATATGTTGAACGAATGTATGTTGACATTCTCTTTGAAAATATTCTAAATAAATATTTTTGTTATAACCATTCATTATTGTTGCTTGAAGATGTAGTTGCGTCTACATTCATTTTACGCAATATTTTACGTCTCTTGCTGGGTTATAAAGGTAGGCCTACTATGCTGGTTTTGGAGGCGGGCCCTGCAGTGTGAATGGCTGGTGCTCTGGTGTAGTGTTGCTTTGACAACTAACCGTCGACTAAGTAACGAATGACTTGGCTATAAAACATTTTTCAGACACGACAGGTGTCTGGAGAAATAATCTGCAGCCGCCAACGTTTACCCGCATGAGCTGAGACCGTAATAATTCTCCTTTTTACAAACGGGGTTCGTTGGAGTTGTGCCATTTTCGTATTATTAATATTCTGAAAAAATCGTGGTGTCATTGGTGTCACAGGACAGAACATATTTGCGGATGACGCATTAAGCAACTATGCGCATTTCCGAATGGAGTTTTGAACGGCTGCTCAAAGTTGCATTTTTACGAAGTTTTTTTTTTTTTTTTTCGTCCCTCGCTGAAGGCTGAGCTGCCGATGATACATTTTTGCCACGTTATTTCATGAAACCAAAGAAGTGTCTCTAGGATGGCTCGTGAACCGGGAAGTGACTGCGGACAGCCTGCCTTTAAGTGGGAGAGACGGGCATAGTTCTTGTGTGCGTCAACGTTAGCTCTGCCTTGCTGGTATTAAACGTAAAGTTACATGTTATATAATGATTTGTTTCAAATCCTCTTGATCATAGGTGTGAACACAGGACGTCAAAGGTTCGCGTTCCATTCCACACCCATTTGTTTATGTACAGACTGTGTATAAGAAGCTCATTGGCTGCACATTGCGTTCTTATTAGTCACGTGTGATCACATTGTGCTGGAAAGAAATATTGAGATGACAGAATCTTAACATGTAGCCAGGCTATGGAAACCAGGGTCGCTAATCACACTGTGCGATGGGTTCGCTTGACCGCATTGCTCCCTGAGCTGTTCGTTAGCTAAATGCTGGGCAGATAGTCAGTTAGTATATCTATGATAGGTTTCGAAAATTGTTGTGGGTGGACTTCGCTGCGCGTTTGGCACCGTCATGGACTCGGATAACAAGTGTTCTTCGAATACACACACAGAAATGCAACTTACAGGTAGGATTTTACACTCAACCTATATTTGCCTCACGTGTATGGTTCCTAAGTTCAGTAACTATCGCCTGATTGTTCTGTTGGGAAAAAGGGGTGGTAGCTGGAGCGGAACATTGCAAACTGGGCTGCGTATAAATCGCTAACAGTGAACGAATTATTTCATGTGCGTGTATACAGAAGAGACTACCCCACTTATTGGGCAGTTGAGGCCCATTCACCCCCCATCAGTGGATGGTCGAGCCGGCTGCGAGACCTGGAGCGTCGAGTTTTCTCCGGATGGCTCGTATTTCGCCTGGTCCAAGGGATATGGCATTGTGCAATTGCTTCGTTGGCCACTTCAGGGCCTTGGGTAAGCGTCTTCTAAGTCCGTGAGAGGGACGACTGAAATTATGTTCTGCGTGTCTTCTCCTTTAAAGCTGACAGGAGGTTCGTTCCTTACCAACATAGAGTTGAATTTATTGCGCAGTTTTCTCTTTACTGGAAGCGCTTCAAAATCAGGGGACCATTTAACTGCCGATTGAAAAATCCGGGTTGGAATTTTGGTAGGAACCTTGAAATGCCCTTAAATTATCTGTATAACCCGAAATGAACTGGTTTCCCGTGTAGTTCTGGTCAGTATGCTGTCAATTACTTCCCAGTTTGCCACAATCTGAAACACATTCTCGTCAGATCATGAATGACCACAGTGTTAGGATCTCAGTTCTAAAGACTGTCTCCTACTTCAGTGTGCCCCATCGGTCTTCCTGAATGAAGTGGTTTACTTGACCAGAGGGAGTTTTACTCCTACTGGTGGTCCAACACATTTTTAATGACTTTGTTTGTGTTTTTTGTTTTTTTAATAACTTATTTTTGTAGATTGCATGAAGCCTCTCAGTCCACTGGTCCAGTGAAAGAGAGGGTCTTGGACTGTGGGCAGACCGTATGGGGTTTAGCTTTTGGACCACGAACATCAAAGTTTCTCCGTCGGACAGATCATCATAAGCTCAAAGAAATACAACCCTTGCTTCTTGCGACTGGCCTCAACAATGGAGTGATCAAAGTATGGGCGGTGGAGACGGGTAAGTGATCTTAAACTATGTTCATGAGGAGAGGTTGGTTAATTGAGCTTTCGGGAGGGCTGAGAACCATCTCTTTATCTTGGTCTCAGGTGAAAGTAGTCTGTCCGATCAGTGGCACCATTTCTTCAGTTAATAACATGCAAAAAAATTAAATCGGGGCCAATTTTGAGTATCCAGGGAAGAGCTATGCTCTTACTGGGCCTAGTTGTTATGGCTTGGGGGGGTTTGACTTGTACTGTTACACTTACTGTAAATCCCTGTACCACCAGCAATTATAGCAGAATATCGAGATTCATTTGTGGTTTTTCAGGTGTGTATTGTGCTATCTTGCAGTATCTTTTTAATGGTTGGGATGCAAGGTCTGACTGACAAGGATACTTAAAATATGTCCAAGCTCATAATTTTTTTGGGGGGGCAGGCAGTGATGAGGGGGCCAATGTAATACCTTTTCCTGGGCCCAAACCCCATGATGTCAAACATGATGCATAATGGCAATACAGACAGTGTGCCAAGTGGCATCATGTTATTGCTCTGTGGTATCAGTCGGATATCCATGGAAATTTGCTTCAGTCACCATTACTTTTGAATTTATTCCAGGCCGCCTGTGTTTCAATCTGAGCGGACACGGGTCTGTTGTTAGGGACTTGGTCTTTGCACCCAATGGAAGTCTCACCCTGGTGTCTGGGTCTCGTGACACAACGCTGCGGGTCTGGAACTTAAACAAGTCAGGTATTTCAACGTTTGAAATTTGCCTCGTCTGAATTTTTTCTTTGCTGTTCTCCTGGTTCATGTCTGAAGACAAACCCTTGTGTGGCATTGTGCTTGCTGTCAAAGTGAAGCCACAATCTAGTGTCATTCCCAGCACGCAGTGGTGGAAATGCAGGTTCACACCGTATGGACAAGATCTTACCAAGCATTTGAATCTTGTGTTAGACTTGAACACTTATTTATAATACCCTTTTTTAGAAAAGTATTTTTAGCCCCTGTGTTGATGCAATTTTGACTCATTTCTGGATTTGTCCATGGGGTAAGATAATTTGACTGATCCCATGGACAAATATAGAAATGAGTCAAATTTGCTTCAAATCAGTGACAGAATTTCTAATTCTAAGTAAAAATGTAATAAAAATAAGTGCTTAAGGTTAAATACAAGATTAAAATGGTTGGTAAGATTTTGTTTTTGAAGTGTATAGAAAGCTTACGCTCTCATGTATTTTTGTTTCGATCACTTGGATTTTTTGATTGGGTAAGTTTTTTTTTTTTTTTTAGAGCTAGAGGTAAATTAATTCAGCTGGTTAATGTGTGTGAGAAACGCACCGCCAAGCTTTCCTCCTCTGCCAACATTTTATTATCTTGTCCCAGTCTTTATCCAGCAAGGTTGAAGTCAACACAAAGCCATTGCTTCATACGCCCACTTGATCTTACATCCCAGAAACCAGCTGACCTTATGCAACTGTGACCTTTGACCAAATGACCCCAAAATCCAGTCAGTTTATCTTCTGTCTGTGGGGAGCCACCAAATTTGATTTGATCAAAATCCTTCCACTCCTTAAGTAGATCTTGTGCATACAAGATGAGTGTGACGGACGGACGGTTATGCAAATGGGAAACAGTGTGTCTCCCCCCACAGTGTGGGGCAGGGACAGTGATTCCTTATTTAACTCTTCGTAAGCAATGATCAAAACCCCTAAAAGCTGACCTAAAATTTGTCCTGATTTACCTTACTGGATAAGCCTTGTCACCCTATAGGCTTATGCTGTGTGTATTTATATGGCGGTAAATACCATGTACTGTCTGCCTGAAATATTAAGATGTCATTCCCTTTGTTCGGCAGGCAAAATGTCCCAGGTCCTGAGAGGGCACACGAATTGGGTGTACAGTGTCAGCGTGTCTCCAGACTGCAGTATGATTGCGTCTGTCTGCAGAGGGAATCCAGTGAGTCCCCCCCCCATTTCAGCTATTTTATTCTAAACGCCCGAAGTCTGGGCTCACGTGATAAATAGTTTGTTTGAAGGAAATCCTGGTATTTTGTCCTCTGTTTTCCTATAATCAATAATGTGCTGCAGAAGTGAAGATCAATGCAGTAGAACAGGGATCATTAACACGCGGGACTCCAGGTTTGAGAATCGCTGTGGGGTGCATCTGAATTCCCTAAACGGGCCCTCCTGTCCTCTCCACCTCTTGAACACTAAACAAACCATCACGTGGGTCAAAGGGATATTTGCAGGGGGGTTTTGACATTTTAGGAAAAATTGGATGCCCCATCCTTCAACACATCAATTTGATGGCAATTCACAATGACATGACTGATTTGACAGAAAAAATTGTATGAATAATGTATCTCATCACTACAGCAGCAAAGGATAGCGGTCCATAATCTATGATTCCGTTCTTTGAAGGTTGGTCATGTGTCTCCTAGTGAGAAGGAAGCAACAAAGGGGCTAATTGCCTCCTTTCCCTCGAGAAATTGATCGTTCTGAGGTTCCTTGTTATGGTTGTCAACCAGATGATTTCCAGGTCATGTCCACTCTCGAGAAAAGATCCTTGCTCTTAAGAGAAGTTGGATGCACCCTTTTTACCTAGGAGTCTGGTGTAAGCATAATCTGGACAATCAAAAATACAAATTGTATGATTCATTGGGCAATTACCGGGGAGAAAAGAGAACCAGAGCTGGATTTGGGTTGAAGTCCCATAATTAGCTGGATAACTGGTCCTAGTAAAACTTGGAACCTTCCAAAATTTTTAACTTCAACTGAAGTAAGAAGAGCTGGTCCGTATTTCACTTGGTGCAGCTATCCAGCTGAATAATCCTGCTTTATGAAACAGGGCATTGATTTCTCAAACTCAAATCCACAGTATCTGTACTCACACACAAACCTGGTTTCTCGAAACAGAAAGTGTTCTTGTGGAGCCTGCGGTCCTACACGTTCATAAGGAACTTGGAGAGAGCCAACATCTGCCAGGTGTCATGTGACTTCTCCCCAGACGGCGCTCTGCTGGCCACTGCAGCATACCTGCACAACTGGGAGGCCTCGCTGTGGGACCCGTACACCGGGGAGCTCCTCTTCCGGCTCCAGTAGGTCTTTAGCTATTCTCTGACATTACTGCACTACCTGTAACTCACTTGTGGATCTACAAGTCTGCTGAACCCTGTCCCTGGAGGTGTGACATCCTGAAGGGTTTAATTTCAATGCCAATTTGCAAGCCTCCAGAACAGCACATCTCCTGACAGAGGGTCTGGTATCCATTATGGGGTTGCCAGATCTCAGTCTAGCAAAAGTCATGTTTGTCCAAATACAGCACATTACTTGGAGGTTCAAATGCAACCCCAATTTTATTTCTTTTTAACCAGGGAGTGTTTCCAGTGTCACATTCCAATAATGGATAACCCAATAAGGGCTGTCCGTTTCTCCTCTGAAGGCCTACGCTTGGCTTTTATCACCGAAGACAGGTAAGGAATTTTTTTTTAACTGCAGGGCAACAACCAAATCTTTTTATAAATTAACTTAAGATGTTTGTAGTCTCAATCAGCGACTGCCGTTGAAATTTTCATGACAAGATTTGGATGGGTTTTATAAACGGGATGCACATGAAAGTAATCAAACTCCTCTTTGTCTTGTATGTAATGCGTCTGAATACTGAGTGCAACCAACGGGAACAGATTTTCCTTTGCCACAGGTTGTCTGAAATTTAAATCTGAATGTGTTTAGTTCTGGTTCTGATGTTTGGCTGCTTTGCAGAGAGTTGAGGGTCTGGGAGCTTGGACAGGATGAGGCTTTGGTAGAATCAGAGCCCCGTCAATTCTCATGTGGCCTGTGCTGTGCATTCCATCCACAAGGGGGAGTTGTAGCAACAGGGTAAGTTCCACACCACAGTCCTTGTCAATAGAATACCTCAAAGCCCTGGTATAAAACTGCCTTTATTTGCATTGAGCAGCTGAAATGTAGAGTGAGGTGTGCCAAAGTAAGGTTGAAATGAAAACCTGCTGGATGGTACATTTCCAGGATGACAGGCCACAACAAAAGAAAAACCCATGTAGCATTACTGCTGTTGCTATATTACATGGCTCACCATTCCGTCTGCCATTGCAGGACACGAGACGGACATGTGAAGTTCTGGAGCGTTCCGCAGATAGTGCCCAGCTTGGCTCACTTCTGCCGGATGGCTTTGCGCTTCTCCATCTCCACCCATCAGGTGATGGCGTTGCCCATCCCCAACAAAATAAAGGACATGCTCACCTACAGGAACTTTGAGGAACACTACGACTTGCTGTGTACCCATCATAGATGGGGGTATGAAAAACATGGGAACGTTTAATTTAACAAGGACAGCAGGACACTGGCTGCTTCTCAGCCAATGATGAGCACAAGATTCCAGCTGCCACGACTTGATGGAATTTTTTTGGGTCTGAAATGTACCCTTTATAACACACTAATACCAATTTCGTACAATGGAAGTGCGAAGCCCAACTACATACCAAGTGTGTACTCGTGTCCCTCTGGGGATAAACCCATTTTCTCAAAGTGGCAATCCAGGACAGTTGTAAAAGACTGAATTGAAGGCGGCAGAAATTAAAGACTGCTTTATGTGCCACTCACTATGAAGTCTTCCTGGTTAAGAATTTCAGGTGACATTATGAAGCTGGGATTTAAATGCAAAAAATTTGAATCGTTCAAATTGACTGCATTAACGCACAGGCATGGGGTAAATTGAAGGGCTTATTATAGCTGATCTTGGGACAAGCTTTTAGCCTGCTTACAAAATTTCTGCTCGACATCAGCTTACAACAAACCAATTACTCTCATTCTGATCGACTGAAAGACATTGACACAAAATCAAAACGAGCCTGTCAGAGACTACAAAAGTGCCCGCACCAAAGATTGGACGGAGGCACTGACGGATGGACCAGCCTAAATCGACTCCCCCCCAACTTACCCTTTGGGTGGCGGGAGACCGTTTCACATGTAACCAAGTGCTAACCTACTGAATTAATGAATGTATACTTAAAGCCTAACTCTATTTGATAGTCGCTTAAGACACTGGATTATATACAAGTGGTTCCAAAATTTCTCATTATTTACTATCCATTATATAAATGTGGATGAAGTCACAATCATTCATCAGTTGAATATGCTTGTTCAGTTTCCGAATCATATTACTTTGATTACAGTATGAAGTCAATGCTAACTTTTTTTTGTTTTTCATGGGAAACATTAATATAAAATACGGGCATTCCTGTTTTCGAAACGGACCAATCTCAATGTAATGTGCAAATAAATTCATAAAGGTTTTAAGAAATGAAAGATGATGGTTTGTTGTTCTCTACACTGAATGGAATAAATTTGACAGATTCTGCCAAGATCTGTCTCTGACTTGTGTTTAGGAGCAGGGTTGAGTGGCCCTGGTGTTGTCATTTTCTCAGCTGATGTGTACAGGCCAACTCTATAAAATATGGTGGCAACTGGCACGCACAGTGCCGACATGACTCAACTTTGTGTCAGTCCTTCAGTTAAATCTCAATTTGAATCAAATCTGTGCGCATGATGGGTAAAGTTGCTGAGCCACTAGAGGATAATATCGTCTCGCTTCATATGGACATCTTGGTTCAGCATCTTCTGGACATGTAAACGATGGACAACCTCACTTCCAATTAATCCACATGTAGCTTCCAGATTTTATTTATTTTTTTGCCAAATACATTTTCCCCATTTACCCAACCAGAAACAAAATTCATGATCCAGGATAGTAAATAACTTCAGCTTTCCAGAGATGGCCAGAAACCAATTTTTCTATATCAAAGCATTTATTTACATTGACAGTGCATGAATTTTCAAACATCTTAGCTACAAATTCATCTATTATTCTGTTTATAGAAAAATGAACCTCTGTGGAATTTAATTGTATTTTTTGTAGAGATTATTCTGGTTGCAGAGAGTGTGCACTGACTCAGGGGTCTAGCCGTCTCTGACTACAATATCCCGTACGGCCTGGAAGGCAGCGACCATGGAGCTCAGCTGGATCTTCTCACTGGTCCCAGATGCTAACCTGTACCTGAACCAGACAGAAAAACAAACCATAACTGCCCCCGAAGTTTCGATTCACAGAAAATTGCGCAACAGTCTGACTTCAAACCAACGGAAACTTTTCACTGATGCACTCCCACTCAAACTGCAGAACCGGATTTTCAGAGGCACTCAAATGCGAGTTTCAGATGGAAAATACTGCACGGCATTTCCGTGCAGCGGCTACCATTTTGTTTCATAATCCCATATGATCGAAAACAAATCCAGAGCATGAGACTCGACACTGTGACCACTAAACTGCAATCAGTTGTGAAACTCAAATATTGCGTGCAGGAGATACCAGGAGGGCTGGACAGGGCTGCAGAGGCCATCAACACTGCAGCAGGACCGGAATCTGCTCCTTTGTGCAAGAAGGAATAGAAGAGCCCTACAAGATGACCTCCAGCATACTGGTGTGCATGTTTTTGACCAAACTGTCAGAAACAGACTCCATGAGGGCAGTATGAGGGCCTGACGCTCTCTGGTGGAACCTGTTCTCACATCCCAGCACCATGCAGCTTGATTGGCCTTTGAAAGAGAACGCTGGAATTGGCAGGCCTGCCATTGGTGCTGCATTCTTTTCATTAGATGAGAGCAGATTCACACTGAGCACGACAGGCGTGAATAAGTCTGGAGACGGCGTGGCGAACGTTTTGCTGCCAGTAACATCATCCAGCATGACTGATTTGGCGGTGGGTCAGTGAGGGCCTGAGGAGGCATTTCCTTGGAGGGTTGCATAGACTTCCATGTCGTAGCCATCCGTTTCCTGACTGCTTTTAGGTACTGGGATGAAAGCCTGAGGGCGAATGTCAGATCTGATGCTGGTACAGCGGGTCCTGGGTTCCTCCTGCTACAGGACGATGCCCAGCCTCATGTGGCCGGAGTATGTAGGCAGCTCCCGGACATTGATCCCACTGACTGACCCTCTCATTTCCCTGCCCTAAATCCAATTGAGCACCTTTGTGAAGTCAAGTATCGGTGCATCTGACGCCGCCAAGTATCACCACAAACTGTGCAGGAGCTCACTGATGCGCTGATCCAGGTCTGGGAGGAGATCCTCCAGGACACCATCCGCTGACTCATCAGGAGCTGCTCAGACGGTGTCAGGAGTGCTTACATGCACTCAGGGGCCATACCTGTGGCAGCTGGTGAAGTGGCGATAGGGGAAGCTCAAACAATCCCTTAAAATTAATGATTGGTCGCGACCAGTTTTCAATCATTCATTTAAATTACTACTACAGAAACTCCGAAAAACTCTCAACATTATCAGGTGCGGCCAGTTTTCATTCATAACACGTACCTGTCAACTCTCACGCATTCGGTGTGAGTGTAAGCGGCATATTTACCTTCCTCGGCTATAATCAGCAATTATTCAATCAATGCATATGTAAGAGATTCTCAGGTGGAATTTAAGTCCTTGTGCTTGGAGGTTTATCAGTTTCACCTGTGTTATGACTCCAGACTTCTCACACTTATCTTTACTCAGGTTGGAAGAAATGCGTGTTTCATGCGTGGCTGCTAGGGCGTGACAAATTTTAGTGACTTGACAAAAAAATTTCACAATGCTCTCACACCCAAATACTTGATAGTAGTAGCTTCAAACTTGCGGAACATGATGACTGCTCCGCCCTGAACATCCTGATATATTAACTTCCCACTTTGCTAATAGCGCCCCCCTGTGGTAACAGGAAGTGACCACTCGTTACACTTGTACAGATGACACATTGTTGAACCCATCAACTTTACTCTACTTCTAAAACATGCAGAACAAGTTGCTGAAGCTACATTATGAACGCTGTGTAGCTACGAGTAATGGCGTCCGTGTGGCGATGCGGTGACTTTGGATCCCTCGCCATGAAAATACGGTTGGGATTCGCCCACATACTTGACTGTAGCAGCTTCAAACTTCCTGGTCATGATCACTGCTCTGCCCTAAACGACCAGAAATATTAACTTCCCACTTTGATACTAGCGCCCCCCTCTGGTAACAGGAAGTGACCACTTATTACTTTCAATTGTACTGATGACACATAGTTGAACACATCAACCTCATTCCACTTCTGTTACATGCAGAACAAATTGGTGAAGCTACCTTATGAATGCTGTGCAGCTACGCATAATGGCGTCCGTGAAGTGACGCGGCTACTATCCATCCCTCGCCATGAAAATACATTTGGGTTTTTGATGTCTTTAATAAACTTGTATCATCATAAAAATTAATAGACAGGTCAAGGCTGGCATGCTCTCACATCTGATTGGGGTTTTGCCCATGAGGGCAGCAAAATGCCTCGATAGCGCCCCCTTGAAATTTTCAAAAACCCCTCCCCATAGGGGTTTTTTTGGAAAAGGAAGATAAAAATTGGTACACGTGTATGTTGCCAATATGAACAAAAAAGTCTCTGGCACCATTGGTCAACTCCAAACAGGAAGTCAGCTATTTTGATTTCTAACGTGTCATTTTGGCCCGATTTCATCCAATCCACCTAATATTTATATCAGATCATCAAGAGAACATGCTGATCAAAAGTTGTGCTCTGCATATCTGTCGCAAAATGGGCATGGCCGCCATGGTGTCCCCATTTCAAATGCCTCGCCAAACACATTCGAGCAGCTCTCTCTCCCTCATACTTCATCCAAATGGATTCAAAATTCCTGTACATGGTAAAAGCTACACCCTGAACGCCTCGATGTGCTGCTAAGCAATCTAACTCATGGCACCCCCTTGAGGAAACAGGAAATGCCACATTTTATGTTGAAATTGGCTGATTTGCTCAAAACTTCATATTTGTGCTTAGGGTCTGCCCCTGAATGTGCCTGCCCACATTTGGTTACACTCTGAGGGCCCCCCGGTGGATGAAGCAGCAACTTGTCATGACTCCTTCAGCTTTGTCCGATTCGCTCGACACTTTCTCTCAGGTTGGGGCCAGCACTTGACCTGTCCAATGCTCATGAGTGCAGAGCTGCACCAGCCAGGATCTCACCACAGCCCCAATGTGGGCAAGGGGGCGAGGGCCCGTCCAACGCTGCTTGCAGCTTTAATTGTTTAAACTGTTTCAATAGAATAAGATCATTGGAAGCAATGGAATTGCATAAAGATGTTTAAATTGATCTTATGACTTAAATTCCTTGTGAGAATCTCTTACATACACGTTGATTGAGTAATTGCTGACAACAGTAGGGGAACGTAAATATGCTACTAAAACATGTGAGAGTTGACAGGTGTGCATTATTAATGAAAACTGACCACACCTGGTAATGTTGAGAGTTTTCAGAGCTTTTGTAATGGTAATTTAAATGAATGATTGAAAACAGGTCATGACCATCATAATTTTCAAGGGATGGGTTTGAGCCTCCACTATCACTAGTTCACCAGCCACCACTGGGCCATACGCACTACCATGTCACACGAGATGCTGTGATAAAATTTACGCAAGTGGTATAAGCTAGAGGTGCACGATATATATCGGTCTGATAGAAAACAAGCCCAAATCGGCCCGATATTCTATCTGCCCGATGGTCATGTTTTTCCGATAAAACATCCGATAATTTAATGAAAACGCAGGAACTGCGTTCAAGCCGAGTGGCGACTTTTATTTTTTTCATCCAGGCAGAGTTGGCAAAAGAAGCCATGACGCGGAGTGTCACATCACATCCGATGCCTCACTGACAAGCCTGGGCTGCAAAGTCACTTCCTCCAACACAGCCTATCAGCCAGTGAGTAAAGAAACATGTCTTCACCAGCATGGTTGTTCTTTGCGGTGGCAGAAGATGACAATGCTGTGTCGCTATATGCAAAGCCTGTTCAGCGCGGATTGCGAGAGGAGGAAAGATGTCGTCAAGCTTTAACACGACTAATTTTATTGCTCACCTGAAAAGTCGGCATCGCGGCGAAGAGGTATTTTAGGAGTATGAGGCAGCGACTGCAGCCGCTAGCACTAGCATTGTTAAAACTAAGCAACGGCAGCACGAAAGTTCGATGTCCCCATTCTGCAGTCTTTTCGCCACGCCACACCAGCCCGCCGTAGCGGGTGCTTACCATAAGCCACGATGACCCGCTCTAGCGGGCTGACTGGCTCACCGCGGTAACCTGCTGCAGCGGGTATATGGTAACGTGCTTTCGTTTGGGTGTTTTCGGTACTGTAGCGCAGATAAAACGAGGAGACTCAAGAAAAAAAAATATTGTTCGGGCGCCGACCAAAAAAAGTATGCATTTAAACTGTGTGTATTTTTTTTCTTTAAATCAGCGGAATGCACATACCGATAACAAGTAGCACAAAATCCAATTAATACAAATCGCAAATTCAAGGTACCTTCATTTTTCGTTCACAAGTTCAAACATAAAGAAAGACGCGACAATGTCGGCCAGACACTTATGCCACTGAGATTAAACAAAAGAAATCAATTAACCCCGATGCTTACACATCCATATTCAAGAATGCAATGACGAGAAAATAAAACAATGAAACGAAATATAACGAGGCGGGGGGAAAGCATTTAACAATATTTAACTTCATATTCAACCTTGGTGCTGACGCAGATACTTCGGGAATTTATTGAGCAGGGAAAGCAAGTGCGAAAGGCTTGATTGAAATGGAATCTTGGGCTTGTACAGACCTTATCGCAGTCCGCATTCATTCAGTCCGCAGGAAAAATATATATTAATTTCTCCAAATCGTGAAGGGTGTAGCCGACCGGTCCGCATTCACAAAGGGTGTATACAATATAAGTTAATGTCAATAGAACATGTTTAAATGTAAAGTGCAGTCTCTAAGCTTTCTTTTGATAATATGTCTTTATTACTCAAATATTCACTGAACTAAGGCCAATACAAGATGACATGCACGTTTCTAAGAAATTTGCCTGGGAGCCCAGTGTACAGGGCCTCATTTCTATGGATTCGCGGCGTAAACGCGCAAGTTCCGCGCGGGATTATAGTGGTGAAAAGGTTAAGTATAATTTTGTTTTTGTTCTTTGTTATTCTTCTGTTACTTTAGATTCAAGCCTATCTCTCAGAGCCCACAATTCCTCGATCTGAGAGCCCCTTGGGCTACCGGAGAAGCAACAAAATCCGGTTCCCACAACTTGCCTCACTCGTACGGAAGTACCTGTCCTCTCCTTGCACAAGTGTAGACCGTGAACGTTTATTTTCTGCTGCTGCAAATGTTATTGATGAAAAACGAAACCGACTTGGATGTGAGAAAGCAGAGCTGCTTCTGTTTGTTAAGAAGAATCTCCCACTGATGCCTTTCCCCAGAATACAGAAAAGATAATGTAGACAATGTCAAGTTTGGGGGGAGGTTAGGATAGGAAATGTTGAGAAGAGGAAATCATTTAAGCTTTAAGTTTTAAGCATTTCCGTTTTTTGTTGTTAATCTAAATTTGTTTTGTTTTGCACTTTATTTTATAACATTTTTTTAAACAGACTTGAATACTTACCTCCATAAGGGATGCACTTTTTTTGTTAAAATTAAGATGCACTTTTGATGCGTATTTTTGTGAGAGTTGTCTTGCTACATGTTTATATACAGCAAATGACCACATTTTGTGATGAAAGGAAAAGAAATAAACATTTGAAGAGTCAGAAAGTTGTTGTTTCTTGTTATAGATATGTCAGAACTGCTAACATATCAGTTTTCTATCCTGCACAAACAAGATTATATCAATATATTATATGAAATATAAAAATGTGAACATATTGGGTATCGGTATCGGCCCTGAGAAGCAGGAAATTATCGATTATCGGTATCGGTTGAAATTTTTAATATCGTGCATCACTAGTATAAGCCTGTGATTTCATCTTTATACTTTTTATTTTCAATCCAACCCAGAATGGGTTGATGATTTTGGTTTCCATTGACCACTGATAAGTCATTTAGCTCTCAACAAATTACACAATGTACATCAATGAAGATTTCAACTTGAAAAATGAATTCATCAAGCTCTGATAATTGATTTAATTGTTCCCTTAATTTTTTTCAGCAGTTTATACTTTATACAGATTCAGATCACCAAGGAAATCTGTGACCTTTGCAGGAGAAGCTAGGTGTGATCAACTGCGGACACGCAATTTGTAAACGACCAAGACGTCCACATCTCTGGCGATTTTAAGATGATCCCTTACCTCAAAGATCTAACTTACACCATGTTTGTTAAACAAAACTCACCTGACACTTTCGGCAAACCTTTTCACCACAAAATAACAATGGGTCTTTCTTTGCAAGGATTCAGAGAAAATTCACAAGTGTATGAACGCTTATCACAATGCAAAACAATAACCAGTGAAACATCATTTACAAAAGGCACTTCTATCAATGTCTTTAGAACCTTTCGGTCATTGAGATGGGGGACTCGTGCGGACAAACAGGCTAAGAAACTATATCAACATAACAGAGAAGACCACCCCCCACTCAGCTGGACCATAAACATGGTCTATATGAAAATGGGGGAAAAAAATAAAATAAAAATGCAAGGAATGAGACACTTACTCGATGTCAGCCAACTTCACAAGCAGGCCCATTCGAATCGATGGCGGAAAGTCCACTGTTTGAAAGGGGCGAAACAAGCAACCATTGGTGACTAATTTACTCGGGGGATGGGGGTGGGGGGGACTTGTTTTAAACTGTGTTTATGTACTCTGCGCCCTGGACTGTGAATTCAATCTAGAGCAGTTCTGCAACACTGGCAAAGAGGACCCCAGAAAGCAGTGTCGCAGCTCTCACTGCTGCCCTAGATAAGTCCTCACACAGAATGCCAGGCTGCTACCCACTGCCTGCAACAGCTCACGGGTCACTTCAAAACTCCCTTCATAAAGCACCCACGACCTTCAAAAATGGGCGTCTGTCACAGTGTTCAGCCACCCTCTGCGTGTACAGAGGGCAGTCATTTTCCCACCGCGCGTCTCCTCTTTTGTAAACAGACAGTGGGACCGGTTAGACAAAATTGGAGGAGACCAATACCTGACAAAATAGCAGCTCCACCACAGCAGGTGTAGCCATCCTGGGAAGCATCATTCATAAACAATCACACATCTGCCGAGCCCACCTCTCAAGGCTAGACAACACCCCCTCCCCCCCTCGACCAAGCAGGATCTGTAGTCTGAAGTTGTGCAGTTTAGGAGCAAACAAATGCATCCCAATTAATGAACCACTTTCCCTAGCACACAAACATTTTCAAGGGCAAATACTCCTAAATTGACAGCACCACCAAACCCACTTCTGTCTTTTCCTACAAGCCCTTTAGTGAGAACACCGTATGCACCCGTGCAGACTGATTGACCCATTTCACCAGGCCCTGCACTTCAATACGACAACCAATGTTTCAACAAAGATGACAGGCAGGGTTATGTGCAGCGAGACGCTACTGAATGAATATGAAAACGAAGGAATGACCAAATGCAGTTCTCGCAGGAAAGAACAGAACCGTAAACAGCCCAGAGAGCGGGTCAGTCAGTGAGTTTGAGCACGTCGCTGGTTTAGCCCCCACAGTTACCATGGGAGAAACGGCTGATATCTACTCGGCAAGCAATGTGCATCGCTAACCGTCCATCCATCATCGATCTAAGAGCAGGGATTGTGCCCAGATTATGGTTGTAAACCATCAGACATCCAATTCGGCAGCCGTCTCTGTCTGCCGTAATATTAGAGATATTTCATGCATCTCTTTGACAGGGTATCCAGCCTGCTAGTGTTGGCTGGATTTCGCTGTAGCCTGGCACAAACACCCCAGATTCTCCGCAGGACGGTTTTGATTAAAGAACAATAATCAGTCCGTTGAGGACAAGGGTTTGTGATGCCAGATTAAACCAACCCCGCACTTAAACCAGCCCTTCTGGGCAAGACCAGCCATCTCGGACATAAAGGCATAATAACATGTAATTCAGTTTAAACTTCCCCAATGCTGCAAACAACCTTCTGATGCACTAAAATTATTACCATTTGATCAGATGCATTTGAACGCTCCAGGGCAGAGCTCAAAACTGTGCATATCAATCTTGACAGTAAGAACTAAATAAATAAGACAGAAACAGAAAACACACAACTTCTTCACTGAATTAAAAAAAAAAAAAATTTTTTTTTTTTTTTTTTTTAAAAGGCAGAGTTTTAACAAAATCATTCCATTATTAATTGAATTTAATAGTATATCTGCAAGTGATACTTGCATCAGCCTTTCAATCAAAAGCTTTTACCACAAATAATAGTTTTCTCTATTAGTGTAAGTACTCCCAGCAATGATTTCAAACTAAAAATTAAATACAAGGATTATTTTAAACATGATGACAGAAAAACTCTGATACAACCCCCTCCCCATACCCCTCCAAACCAGCAACTTAACAGCAGCAAAGCAGGCTGTTAAATGGCTCCTCCTACAACAAGAACATCTCGTAGCTATGGAAACCACTAAGGGTCTCCAGGGAAACCGGAGTAAGAAAACATCCAGCGTCACTATGCAGATGGTGTCAAATTGAGGCCTAGCTCCGGACTCAGAGCTACACTGCAGCAGGCCGTCTTAAACGTCGCTACCGCATCGTGCTTATCGTACAGCTACGGCCTAGATGTACATGCGCGTTTGCTTCTGCAAGGTCTGAATAACATGGAGGTGTTTGAATTATGCACGAGTGAAGCAAAGGCACTACGGAAAGATGTTGCAGCGTTTTGGCCATGCGCTGAGAACCTAAGTCCCAAAATTATCAAACAATGCACTCTTACCAGCGGACCGTTTATAATGTTTCTGGGCAAGACTTTAACCACATAGGATCCTCAGCTTTTTTAAAAAAAATATTACTGTACCGTCACAATTAGCAGTTACACACACTGAACAGGAGTCTCTAGCAATGCAGTGTTGAACCTTCACATCGAGTGGCAATCTTACCTCTGTGAATGAGCAGGTGTACTTCTGTCAAAATGTCATGTAGAGCCAAACCTTTCTGTGTTTTCAGCTGTAGGATTTCTGTCACATAAGGGTGAAGGAAGATGCCTCGCCATGTTTAAATAGGACCAACAGCTAAAGCAGGAATCCACAAATCTAGCCCTTCAAATTCACATATGGCCTTTTATTATCCCCAAGTTTAATAGCACCAACAGCTAAAGCAGGGGTCCAAAAATCTGGCCCCCTAATTCACATACGTTCCTGGTTTTTCTCATTTCCAGGTAATAAACAGAACAGTTAGTGGCACCTGACTACCAGCCAATGGGAGGGTGGAGGCCTGCAGTTCTGTACTTAAGCACCAGGATTACTGACACAGGTTTAAAGAATTATGAGGATTATTCAAATCAAAGAAAATACAGTGTCAACTTTAAGAGAATTTACTCACAAACAGACATGGAATAAATAATGATAACAATAATAAATGTTTTACAGGAGAATTTGGAAAAGATACGATTGTACGCGGTGGTGAAGTCCTTATTCAAGGACCAGTCGAGGATGTTTGCGATGTCAGACCTGAGCGGATGGCCGGTGCAGGTGTACACCGTGTCCTCTGTGACTTTTCCGTAAGCCATGCTGGTGCTCTGGAGGGGGGCGCAAGAGGCTGATCAGAGCCGGGAACACACCGCCAGGGAGAGAAGCGGGGCCACACTCCTGTTCCCTCCCCTTACCTGTAAGATGTTCAGGGATCTTCTCATATCTCCAGTGGACAGAGTCACTATGGCCTTCATACCGTCTGGAGTGATGTCGATACTACAAAGACAGAAGATGGGCCTCAGTGTACCTGCATTACAGAGTCGTTCCTGCTTGGCCTGCTCTTTAAATCCTCCTTATAGAGAACATCTTAATATTTTCTACAGACACACAGGAAATAATTGAAGAAAGAACAGGTGCCCTGCTGCAGAAGGTGCCCCTCTTAACAAGTCTTCTCTACTTATGAAAATTTAATTCCTAGTTTTTCTCCATAAAGTTGAAAATATTAGCTTATTTTAAGTTCCAATGTGCTTGAAAAGTGATATTTTCTCATTCCATGGGCAAATCCAGAAAAGAGTAAAAATAGTCTCACCCCAGTAGCAAAAATTGTCTTGCTGAGAAGAAAGGTAATAGAAGTAGGAGTTTGAAGTTTACAAGATTAAAACGTTCAGTAAGATGGAATTATTTTTGATTTTTTGCGGTGCAGTGGTAAGAACAAACCAAGTCTCTTCAAATGGAGGTCCACATCCCACTACGCCCACCAGAGGTCAGTACCAGCAACTCCTGGGTAACCGGTTATCGCAACCTTTACCACCAAGATATACTCCTTATTGAACCGTAAAGGATAATTTGCTCTCTGCATCTGACCCATCGTAGCTCTGTAGGAGCAGTGGGTAGCTGCAGTATAGCAACAGGGAAACAACTCCAGTGCTGGGGCCAGATCCCTGGCGAGGTGCAATGGCAGCCCTGTTTCTGTGATCAAACCAAGGCTGTTATACTTCAGATGTTTCCAAACCCGTGGGAGCAGCAGAACTGTTCTCAAACACTCACCTCTCCTGCTGGATTACATGCTCCAGCCGGGGCACCATCTGCTCCTGGGACAGCGGTCCGAAACGGAATCGGGTACACCGGGACTGCAGGGCGGGGATGATTTTGGACAGGTAGTTGCAGATCAAGCAGAACCTGGTGTTTTCGGTGAACTTCTCAATGACTGCCAAATGACAACATAAAGAAAGCCAATCATCAGGTGTTTACAGCGCACACTTCGACACAGCGCCATAACCAACTACATGTATCTACACAGCCAATATGCATGAAAACGGCAGCTACTCCTCTTACATGGTCACCCGAAATGGATGCAAATGCCTCCACATCAACACAGACCGTTTTAACTTGTTCAGAATACTCATCCTCCCAATTCAATCTGTTTGGAGCATAGGACCTAAACGATCAATACACTGTCCAGATTCTTACAGACTGGACTGTAGGAACAAATGCATGAGTAGCCATGAATACTTCAGGTGCGACCCCATTACCAGCGATAGCCAGTTATGTAGTACAATGAATATGGAAACAACTTGTAATGCATTGGTCCTCGTGGGTACGTTTTGCAGATGGGGTAATGCTCATACCTGTAAGCAACCCAGCTAATATGAAATGTCCTTGCAATGATACTGAAATGATGAGAATGTCAAGTAGAACACTGTAACCACAATGCAGCAACATCCATCCACTATCCCACCCAATCCAATACAGGGTGGCAGGTGCACTACAATCAATCCCAGAATGCACCATGCGCAGTCCACCAGTCCATCACAGGGTACAAAAACCACTGACTCACATCAAATCAGCATCTACAGCTGGGATCATCGAATCATGCTCCTCAAAGGCAGAGAACTGCCAGTCCTCCACCCTTCTGTTACCAAGCAGTCCGGTGTAAAGACAGTCAGGCCAAATAAAAGCACTAGTAGCTCAATTAATCAACTACCAAGGAGAAAAGAAAAGTAGGACTGGATTTGGATTAGAGGTCCATATTTGGTGATGCCTCCTCTACGGTCAGCCAAAAACAGTGGCGTCCAACCCTGTTCTAAGAGAGCAACCACCATGTAGATTTTCCCTCCAATCCAAGTAAAGCACTTCTCATTTCCCATTTAGAGATCTCTATGTGCTGCTAGTCAGCCAAATAATGTGTGCAGAATTTGTGTTCAAGTAAAAACCCACAGGATGGTGGTTCTCCAGGAACAGGGTTGGGTAACACTGGCCTTAACATGCATGTCTTTAAACAATTGGAGGAAATCCACATGAACACAGAGATAGCAAGCCAACTCCAGCTTCGAACCTGCAACCTTCTTTCAGAGAGGCAGCAGTGCTATGCACTATACCGCTGTGCCATCATTTTTCCATGATTGTCACAGGTAGGAATCGCTAGTTTAACGATGTACCGCAGTACATCTTAGCTGTTATGCATAGCTTTCCCTTCTGAAACGGAATTATTTGCTTACAGGGCAGGACGCATGGTTCAGTGCAGGTTTTTTAATAAACATCAATTTTATTTGCACTCAGTTTAACATATTTGTTTGCATGCTGCCATGTCAGGGCATTTGATACAGGCACCTGAAGAATGTCCACAATAACCCATCCACTAAGCATGCTCGGCCACGACTGTGCCCCTCTGAGGGGCAAGTATTAAAAGTGGAAATGTCACATCATGATACACTTTTGGTGTGTGGTGCATAGTGTGAGGATGAACAGAAGCAGGCGCTTACCTCTCCTCAATGCATTCTGGGCATCTTGCGTCATGGCGTCTGCTTCATCGAGTATAACCAACTTAAAGCCTTTCCTGGGAGCAGGAGTGAGAACAGCAGTTTCATCAGTCAGTGGTAGTTTTATAGCATAAGTAAGGAGCAGAAATGAGAAAATCCTAAACAAACAGAGATCTCACTTGAAGATGGTCCTGGTGCTGGCGAAACTCAGGATGGGCCCGCGTACAACATCGATACCTCGGTCATCCGATGCATTCAGCTTTTAAAATGAGAAAGCATGCATGTGTTTATACTCAAAACTCCATCTCACTGCCCATCAGTCATCACAGCTCCAGAGTCCACAGAATAATCCTCCTTGTCATAAGAAGGATTTTTCAGGTACTGTTACCATCCAGCCAACTGAGCCATTTATAACATCATTTTGCGCTACAGTATCCCGCCCTTCATATATTACATGCTTAACTTTCTCCCCACCTCAAAGGCATGTTATGGATGTAGTTTTTAAACCTGTTTAAAAAACAGTCTTGTTCTCACACAATATCAACTTTTCTTTAATTTTTTATTGTTGTATTCAAATGCTTCCCATGGTACCACCAGATGGATATATCCAGTAAGTATAAATATGCATGCTTAAAGTTATAAATTATTAATATGAAGCACAAGGGAAAGCAATGCAAGAAATAATTCAGCTACTGAAAGCATTGCAGAATATTTAAACTGTGATAAAGAACTCTTAAAATCACAATAAAAGCACAGTCAGGCAAAATGCCAACAGACTGGAGTAATTACAACATGGTAGGCTGAATGCAGAGCCCAAGCCATAAATACAACAACACATTACAGAATGAGTCACTATGTTTATGTGATTAATAAAGCATATATCCACCCATGGTAGCTCTACCTAAGGAACTCAAGGCAGGTATGTGGAGACTTGTATATCAAACAAAGGCTGGTGTGGGCACAGGCTTGCATCTCCAAGACAGGAGTCTAATAAAGAACAAATCAATCAAGACCTTTAGAAGTAAAGTCAGAAAATAAAAACCTGCATCCACACCTTGCCATCTTCAGGAATGAATCCCCCAGTTTTATTGGCAATAGAAATTCAGAGCTAAAAACACAGTGATGTGCTTCAAGTTGCACCTCACCTCGAGAACCATGGAGTTAAATTCTTTATCCTTGTACAGCTGCTTGGCACACGCCAGAATGGTGGAGGTCTTCCCTGTGCCAGGAGGTCCATAGAACAGAAGATGAGGCAACCGGTCTTCACTAATAAATTTCTGAACTGAAAAAGAACCCAGAACAAAGAAAAGATAATTCATCTCAAGTGACCACTTTACTTTGTTTTATTTATGGTGACCACAGGGCGCAAAAAAAAAACCCCACAAAATGTATCCAAAATATCCAAACAGATGGCGAAACAAGAGCAAACATACTTGTACTCAAAATGTCTTGGTGTGAGATGAGGTCATCCAAAGTTTGTGGCCGGTACTTCTCCACCCTGCAGTGATGAGGGCACAATTTAAATGGCAGCAGGCATAAATCAGGCTCAGTTAGTAGTCAGTGAAGGTGGGAATGGATGCTTGTGTTCAGACTCAGAGGGATATTTCCCTATGAACACAATACAGCAATACACCTGCCAAGTGTGAAGTTGACCAGATGAATGGTTGTCCAGCAAAAAAAAAATTTAAAAAAAATCGAAGGATGGATATGAAAAGACAGACAGAGAATCCTTCAGTGTCAGTTAGTCGTGCAGAAAGAAAACTTGAGTATTTAAAGTGTTACCCTTCTGGCTGCATTCAAGGTTTTTGATATTTTTATGTTGAAGGAATGCTACAATTCAGGACGAATTTTGAAGAGTAATATTTTAGGTATCCTTTTGCATGGTAGATGGGCAAAGGAAACACTTAATGATAATTTAAAGCATTTCCCTTCCAAGTAAATTCTCATGCTTTAGGATTCAGTCACTGCTTAAGCAAAGCTATAATCGTGGAACATGCCAAGTCTCTAGTTGTCATTTTATGTGCGTTTTTGCTCATTAGAGGGCATCTAAAGTCAATTCTCAAACGGGACGTTGAACGTCCAATGTTTACAAACAAATCACTTGCTATTGTTGACATCTTGCATTTTCACATGATCAATTTCATTCATAAACCAATGTTTTGAGTACACGCGTAGATAATCCTTCTATTTCGGTTTGCCCGCGCAGGTGCAGCTCGCTGATTGGCCGATAAACAAAAACAATGGGAATCAACTTTAGATGCTAGTCCGTGGGCTAGATAGGCCCACCTTGCAGCACCCCCACCAGCTGACGAAATTGCTTTTTTACGATAGCCTTTTATGTATATTTTGATATTTTTGATGTCAACAGTGAATAAACTGGGATGAACTATGGGTTCTCGGACCAAGTTTGGATGGACTCGGTAGAATTTTTGGTCTCCCGATTTTTGGGTAGGGGAAACTAAAATCGCCATAGCTCTGCTGTTTTTGAAGCCATGAACTACACACCAAAATGTTCGTCTAAGGCCCCCTGTATACGAACATTGCAGTTTATGAAAATTAGTCCAATATACAGGTCGCTAGAGGTCAAAAGGTCACGAAAATCGGGTGTCTCTTAAAATCTGACACATGCATACAAAATTGTCTATAAAGGCATGGAAACAGTCAGAATTGTCTTAAACACCCACAAATATCATTCAATAGACATGTTTACATACATTCAAGGGACTAATGTTCAATTATGTTGCACTTGCGGGTTCTGGCAACAATTGAAATAAGTCATAACTAAAAAACAAGGAAAATGATGCTTCCGCAGTGCAGAAAATTTCCTTAACATTAAAATTGGCATAACTCAGCTGTTTTTTATGCTATGAACAAAAACCACACACCAAAATGTTTGTCCGAGTCTCCTCCATAAGAATGTGTAGTTTATGCAAATTAAACCCATTAGGTCACCAGAGGTCAAAAGGTCATGAACTTCTGGCGTTTCTTAAAATCTTGACTCCTGCCAACAAAATTGCCCATAAGCACATGGAAACCACAGATATCCACCACGACCAAGCTCCCTTATCTTGGTTCATGTTTTAAAGACACAGTTTGACTAGATTGTAGTGTTATAGAGAGATAGTGGAGGCACTGATACATTACGATCTAGTCACTATCACTATTGCTGTCCGATTCCCTGTCTGAATCTGAATCACTTTCGCTTTCTGATGATTCATCATATTCATCCTCGTTCTGTTCCATCTTCTCCAGAATATCGGCAGTTTGGATGGAAGAATCTCACCATTGCACCACTTCGGCTCAATGTTTTGTCCCATCATTACCCAGCCATTGTCATCTATAGGTGACGGAATCTCTGGATTCTGAACGTGAGCGTGCTTACAAATACCAGCTTGAAAGTTCACACGCTTGATGTGTTCCCTGAGACACGATTTATGTGCCCCCGAGCAAGCCAAGTGGATCTAAACACGAACACGGTCATGTATTTGCTTAACATACATAACTCTACCTTAAATAGCAGTAATGCTTTTCCCTAGAAATCAAATTCTAGTTTCCTGTTCGGCTAGTGTGCAACTTTTGGTCAAGAGCAGAATTCGTTCAAACGTAGCTCGCCCGTCGACCCATCAGATCCCGTGAATGAAACTGCAGAACTTCCTGACAGTTAGCCAGCTAATTATAATTAAAAACCAGGCACCTGTCCCAAAGCACCACGCTGATCTTACATGCATTTCCATCGGAATAACTAGCTCTTATAGGTTTGGAACTTGCCTTAAATAAACTACCTATGACCCTACCTACATGGACATACATTACATTTCGCAATAGAGCTACATTACAGCTAGCAGTAAATGTATGGATAACCTAGACACAGACGCAACTAACGTTAGCTTATTTACATGGCCAATCTAGCAGAAGATGAGCGTCAATAATAGATATGTAACGTAGCTAATGTTTGCTCAGTAAGATGGCTTGTTCGTGGATTCCCTCAGGCTTGAGTTGGTTGGGTGAAAGCCTGAAGTTGCATGCAGCATAACTGTTATTAATGAGGAACCCCTCCTGTCCATAGCGGGCTAGCTGATTCTATTCTGGATACCTTGCACAGTAGTAACCGCCTGCCCACGAATACATTGACGATCTCAGAACTTACCATGGCAAATTCCTTGACTGTGTCTTCTCTGTGGATGCCATGTCCGAATAAAAGAGCGCTTGAAAATGTGTGCTTAACGAACTTCCCAGCTCGTCTACTGAGACAGTAGAAGCAATCGGCGAGCTAGCAAGCAGTGTCTGTATTGTTGGCGCGCTTTCGGCAAGAACTTCAGCAAACTGCTTTACGGCAGATTGACATCCAATCCAAGCTTGATTTAGCTTGTTAAGAGGCGGGGTTACTACCTTCAGACTCCGACTCGGATTGTACGCGAAGCGCCTTGTAAAAATAATAATGATAAAAAATAAGCTGTGTGACTGACACTGGCGATAATGTGTCCTAACCGTTTCAGGATCTTTCGCAAGATTCCCCGTAAATGAACACCAGACGACTACATCTTTACCATTTCGCTGTCGTGGAATGAAACAGTCAATGAAACAGTCAATCCGTTAAACCCATGGTTAAACCCATATAGATAAATGAATGAAAACATACACACGGTGCTCTCCATAATTACTGGCACCCCTGGTTAAGATGTGTTGAGAGCCTTAAAATAAATTCAATTTTTTTACAAACTGAAAATTGTAGAAAGATGTAACCTTTCAGTCAATTGAATTTTAATGAAAAAAAAACATCCCCATCTAAGAAATAATAATTTTTCATAAAATCACCTGCACCACAATTATTGGCACCCCTAACAATTCCTAGGAAATAAATGTAATTGTAAAAAAAAGGTATTTCTGTCATTTCTACAGTAGTTTACAAAGTTGATCAGTGTATCTAGGAACATTTAATTAATAATTCATCACTTCCTGTTTCCCTGAGGTATAAATATGACGTGACACAGAGGCCGTTTCTCTTATCCACTCTTCAACATGGGAAAGACAAAGGAACACACCATTCAAGTAAGGCAGATGTGTGTCGACCTTCAAAAGTCAGGCGATGGCTACAAGAAAATAGCCACTCACCTGCACCTGCCCATATCTACTGTCACAGGAATCATTAAGAAGTTTAAAAAAACTGGAACAGTGGTAAACAAGCCTGGATGATAATTCATAGGAATTGTTACGGGTGCCAATAATTGTGTAACAGGCGATTTTATGAAAAATAATTATTTCTTAGTCAGGGATTCTTTTTTTCTCTTAAAATTCACTTGAGTTGAAGGTTACATTTTTCTACAGTTTTCATTGTGAGAGTATGTTTCTGCAATAAAAATTGAATTCATTTTAAGGCATTTAACACATCCTAACCGGAGGTGCCAATAATTATGGAGGCCGCTGTGTGTGTGTGTGTGTGTGTGTGTGTGAGTATATATATATATATATATATTCAGAGCATATATAGATCTAAGGTTAAACCCCATTTAAAAAAAAAGGTTTATCATTCCCGCCTGCATCGGAATTCATGGCCACATTGTTTTTTTAGTATCGAAAAGGGGAAACAGGGAGGCGTGTCAGCGAGCTGCGCGAATGTACCCATAGGTTCTTAACACTTTCATATATGAAAGTTTCATTTGCAGAAACAGAAAAACAGACACCTGCATTTTGATTTATTTATTTATTTTCGATATCATATTTTTTAATTGTGCACTCCAGGGAATTTCAATGAAATTAGTGATGGGTTATTTCGGCAAGATATCTCAAAATTTGCTACTTTTCCTAAATTGTGTTTTTTGGTTGTAAGAAATATTCATCAATTGCTGTTTGTCTATTCATTTTAAGAATGGCCTTTATATGTTTGTGCAAATTAACTCTTATGTTACATATAGATATATGGAACATATATCTGTGGTTCTCACAGACACACGGGCACCTCGCGAAACCCAGTTAATTCTGAGAATGGTTGCCCCAAGCAACCTTGCTGTGCTGCGCTATCATTGGACACGCTGTTTTTACCTCCACCTTGGAGGTTATGCTTTCACCTGTTTGTTTGTTGTTTTTGTGGTTCCGTCTGTCTGTCTGTTGGAAGGATAACTCAAAAAGTTATTAATGGTTTGGCACAAAATTTTGGAGGATGATAGGTGGTAGTCCTAGGATTAGTTGATTAAATTTTGGAAGTGATCCAGAACATATTCTGGATCCGGAAGAATTAAAATATATTTAATGTGAGTCTGTGTGATATTTCTGACTGAATAACTCAACAAGTTATGGACAGTTTGGCACAAAAATTGGTAGTATGAGAGGTGGTAGTCCACGGAAGAGTTCATTTAATTTTGGAAGTGATCTGGAAAATATTCTACAACCAAAAGAATAGATATATGCCGTGGCAGATGTATGTGCTCCTCAGTGTGCCCACAAGTCTATTGCTATTTCCGTGTTACAAAATGCCAAAAAGTAGTTTAGTTGTTGGCTCAAGTGATCATGACTGGAAACAAGGAAAGAAAATATTGTGTTTTGAGCTGCCCAAATGGTATAGAAGTCCAGAAAGAAGGGGCAGAGGCTGGCAACTATTCACAGGCAGGATGAGGACAGGTTTCACTGAAGGCCACCAAACTCACACCAGTGTAAGTCAGTGACACCTGAAATGATACAATAATCATCCACCCCAACAAAAACACAGGCATAAATCAGTCCATCATATCTGAAAGAGACCCATTAGGAACACACTTTGTCCACGAATTCAAACTCAAAAGTTGACATGCAACACATCATACCTTATATCAGAATTGTAGTTTCAATAGCATAAACACAATCATATGTGAAAGTATGAAAAGAGTATTGACTCGTAAAATGAATGAGTATTATTGAGAGTGATCATTTGGAGTAAATTTACTGCTAAGTTATATCTACTTCTACTTTGTATTATGAGACCATCTACCCTCTTTTGATCCAGTGGGCCAAACCATTTGAGAGCAAGCTCTTTTTTAAATCCTTGGTTGAGCGATCCCACCAGGCATGCATTTCAAGAAGACATGTCTTTCCATGATGCCTCAGCAGGTGATAAGGCGGAAATGTCCGGACAATCTGCAGCAGGCCTAGTCCTTCCTCCTCATTCCAGATGACATAGGTCTACTGATTTAAATCCTCTAAAATTGTCCCAGTCCTCCCACTAAAAAATATAAACTGTCACAGGGATTTCACAAAGGCTTATAATCTGAACCTATCATGCAAGTAATTCTGAGGCTTTGGCGAACCATCTCCTTACAAAAATGCTATGAAATCAAGACTGCAATAATTGTATTATTGAGTAAATTCTGAGGTATTTTAAGAGCTGGACAGCACAATGGTGCATGATATAGCACAAGAAGGTTGTGAGTTTAAATCTAGCATGTGTGGGCTTTGCATGGTCTGAATGTGTCTGTATAGGTTACCTCTACAAGTTCCAGTTCCCTCCCACAATTTTACAACATGCATTTTAGGCTATAAGAATGTAAATCTGGGGTCAGCCTTATCCAGAAAGGGCTGGCATGGGTGCAGGCTTTCATTCCAAGCGAGCTGATGCACACCTACTGCCAATCAAGATCTTCAGCAAGGGCTTGGGGATCAGGAGAATCAGTTCTGTAACTATTTGAGAATCTCTGCTTTAAATTGTCCAGTGGTAAAAGTGTGTGAGTGAGTGGGGCCTGTGCTTTGTGATGGACTGTTGAGCTGTTCAGGGTGTTTTGTCGCTTCTTGTCCATTGATTGCTGGTATAAGCTCCAGTAGTCCCGATCCAAGTGATTCAGACGAGGAATAAATGGGTTAGACCGCTGATTCCCAAATAGCGTGCCACAACATCCTGGTGCACCATGAGGCAAATCCGGGTTTGCCTTGAGATTGGCCCTTTGGTGTGCCTTGAGCACAAAAAGTTTGAAAACCACTGGGTGAGATGATGGATGCGTGGATTTCATGAGCAACTAAAAAGGATTGTGTGACAATGATAGCTGCAGAGGGGTCAGAAAGTAAAAGTTCCTGAAAGTAAAGGTTTTTCTCCCTCCCACAGAATGAGCTGATCACTCATATTGGCATTATCTCCTATCCGAGGTAAATCCAGGTGGTTGGAGTAAAGTTCTGGGAGGATTTTTACTTTCTGATCCTGGACTTTACACCTCTGTCATTAGAAGATTCAAAAATTTCATTTTTATTTTGAAAATTATGTACATAAATAAGTTCTACATGCTGCCCCCAGCAAATAAATCTCCCCCTGAGAAACATGTCACTGTTCTGATGTACTGCCATATTCAGGAGCAATGCTGGAATTCGCATTCCTGGTCAAGTATGGCTGACTGAATATAACTCTTCAATAGTCAATCATTATGAACATATTATCAGCTGATGTTCAATCAGCCATATTTCTAATGATTATTACATATTGTATACATGTAAAGTATGTTGTTTTGTGAAGTATGGCTGATATAGGCCTTGTAGACCAGGATCAAGGACCAGAAAAGTGCTCTAAAAAATGGACATACCCCCACAGAAGGTATAACAAGTTGAAATATATATCTTACTGAAGCTTAGGATGTTTAGTTTCAGAAAATGATGTTGTACTTTGGAACTTGTGAGCACAACAAGGTCTTTTAAGACCTTGACTGAAAAATGAGCATAGTGAATATCAAAACTGGGCAGATTGTGGCATAAGCTGTTGAGAAATCCCTGACATTGACTCCAGAAAGAGGAAGGGACGAGCAGAACGACTTCATCGCTAAACGGTCGATGGATGGGATAGTGGCACCGAGGGCTTTTGGGACACAATTCCCAAATTAATAGAGGTGATGTTTACAAGCATGAAGATGGCCATGACATTTGACAAACAGAGGAAACTACTCCCTGACCCAGATTTAGTGTTCCGTTGTCTGCTATCTGTTGCAAGGCATCATGACATTGACAGGAGGATGGTTTAGTCATTTGAGTTGACCCCAGTACCATCCGCATTGTTCCATGATAATGGGACCATGAGGAAAGTCACCAAGTCAGATCTAGCAGATAATTTAGGAAGACTTGTGACCAAGAAACTGACTTGAAGTCTGATGCGTATATTCCATCAGCGTACATCATTGATGGGATGAGCTTTGTCCAGTCTGTGAATAAGTGGCTACTCAAGACATTTGTTGACCATGGGGAGATAATAGTCAAGAAGTTGACAAGACTGTACAGGAACCTAGACCTTGATATCGAGACGGTGACTGTGATGTTTATCCACTATGATGTGACTTTGAGTATCAAAGGCAATGAGGGCTAGCAGGTGGTGACATCGGTGCTGATGGACCATCTCACAAGATAATTGGAAACTGACAAGTCCTGAATTACAGGCAGTTTATTAAGTTAGACGAGGACAAAGGAGCTCTAATATACGTCTCGTATGAGTACACTGAGGAACACGCACCAAAGAGAATTCCGGAAGATTTGAAACTAGTGGAGGCCATCCCAACCGAGAAGTTGTGAGAAAGATAACAGATTGCGGAGTACGAGATTTATAGGAGCTTTATTCAACCCATGAAGCAGATACCAGAATGGTACTGCATGCTATAAATTTGTCAACATTTCCACGCACTATTGTGAGATACAACGATACACATGTACTCATCTTATTACTTCACTACCAAAGTACTTTGTAAATTGAGCAATCAGGTGTACATGCACGCTGGGTATTCAGGACAGTATGTAACCAGGGAAGAGTTCATTCCTGTTTCAAAAATTGCAGAGGCTATTGGTGTCGAACAGCGTTCCATCCTGCCTGTTGTGCATGCTCTTTCAGGCTGTGATTCCACGAGTGGTTTTTTCAGACTTGGGAAGAAAACTGCCTTCACAGTTCTCCAAAAGCACACTGGGGCTCTGAATTGACAGACAGAATTTTATCATCCAGATGCTAAGGACTCGAGGCAGCCAAGGAATTTTTCCTCCTGAGGTACAGGAAGAGTCGCGAGAAGGTCATGTGATACCCTGGATGAATTGCGCTTCTTGTTAGCATCCATGATCGACAAACCATGATCATGCATTCAGTCAACATGCTTCGGGTCAAGTTCCAGACAATGATCTGGTGCAATAGTCACATAGCAACACCCTCACTGCCAGAACCGACAGAGTACGGCTGGGTTAACTGTGATGACACCTTGATGTGGGTGCCAAGTCTGAAGGAATCAACCCGTGGGGAACTACGGGACTTGACACACCTGTACTGTAAAGATGGAGACTGTAGTGATGGCAGGAAATATCCTTTTGTCATTGCTTGCCTGAAATGCATTGAAATATGCAGCAGCAACAACTGCCTAGACAGTGTTGCTTTTCTGTCAATAGATGATGCTGACGATGATGGGAATGATGATGAATGCTAACTTTTTATTTACAGCAGGATGCACAGACCAAAAATGAAAGGTTGTCCAGGTAGAACTTGATATTTGGAAATGGTCTGCCTGAATATACCGTCTGCAGTGGCATGGGAACAATTATCACCCCAATTACTGGGCTTGCATGTACTGTATAGGTCAAAGTACCACAAGCTGAGAGTGTGCAATTTAGGCCCAAACTAAATTTTATTAGATAATAAAACAGTTCATCAGAAAAGTAAGTCACAAAATGTTGTAAGTGTGAAATCACTGCATTTTGGTGTCCCACTAATAAATTATGTTGGGTTAAATCAATATTTTATTTGTCATTGACCGTATTGAAATTGATACTTTTGTCAGAAAGTGTTCACCAGTAAAATGAATTTTATCCCACAATTCAGTTGTTGTATCTTTTTTACAGATGACTACCAGTAGAATGAGAGCATAGAGAAAAATAATACAAAATAGGGTCCAAATGTCGTTTTGGAGGGGGCGAAGACCCCTGGTGACGCATGAAAACCCTAAACCAGCTTTACATTAGTCCTAAATACAGCTCTCAACAAGAAAACATCAGTATATGGTGCTTAGTTGATATTTTTTCCCACAAGAATTGCAGAATTTTTTGTCTCATGGATGCTCATTCTATAAGTGCGTCATGGCAGACAAAGGGTTAAAAGACCAGATTGTTTCCACATTTTCCAAAGCAAAACATCATTTCCTGAAACTAGACATCTTAAGCTTCATTTTGATACCTATTTCATGTATGCTAATTTTTTCGGCCTCAATCTGCTGCTATCTTGTTTATCTGAGCTTATCATTCTTAATTTTTACGTTTTTTTTTTTCAGTAAAAATGGCATATTGTATGTCAGATAGCATAATTATTCTGACTATGGAAAATACTGCAAGAAAAATTCAGTGCTTTGTCTATTTATCACAGACAACTTTGTGTCGAAGCTCAGGCGAGACATTCATTTTGAAAACTTTTCATTTTTTTTTCAGAAGGATGGCAGGAAATTTGACATGTCAACAATGGCCAGTTTTGTGGCTTTATTAGGGCAAGCAATCAGTCAAAAACTATTGACACATCAACACCTTACCTTATTATTGGACAGGTTTATGCTTTTGTGCTGTGGGAAGAGATTAAGTCACCAAACCTGATTCTGATTCTGCCTGCCGCAGACTGATTGTAGATCAGTTACTGGAATGCTTAGACATTTGTTCGGTTTGGCTCTTTCCAGTTGGCTTTGATCACATGTCTCCCATACAAGTTGATCATTTCAGGAATAGGTACTTGCAGGGTAAAGTGCTATTGGTAGGATGTTCAATTAGACAAATATTGTGTCAGGAAAAGATTCCCATGAAAAAAAGATTCCACTGGTGACATGCACTGTGGCTGCCAGAGACACCCAAGAAGGGGTGGGAACGGGGGCTGGCCGGTGATTTGGTGAGGACCACCTGTGTGGACAGCGACATGCCGTTTTGTCAAGTGACGAAAACTAAAAATTTCAGACAAAACTTGTAAATTCGTCAAATTTGACCAGCACGTACTAGGAGGGTTAAGCCGTGGAATGATTCTACTGCAGTTTGAGAAACAGTCGTTGGAAATTTAATGAGGGCAGTAGGAAATATCTCACTCCTTGTAAAGGCTATCATGGGAACTAAATCACTGCACTGGGACATTGGGACAATTTTTTCACCATAGAGAAGACCGCCCCCCTCTGGCCCACACACATCACCTCGGGCAGCAACTCCCGTTATATTTGCCGGTCTCTTTCCAAGTACAGTACAATTAATGAGTGATTAGCTCCAACCCATTTGGCTGGATAATAATAATAATAATAATAATATCTGCAATCAATTACTATGATCTTGGAATAGCAATATGAATTTGCTTTCCTCAAAACACCTATCCAGTCTCCGATGCCAAAAATTCAGTCTATAATGAAACTAAATCAGTCGAAAGGTACTAGCATATCTGAGATATCTGCGAGCCTGTTAAAATGCATCAGTTTTATCATTTATCACCGAAAGTAGCACAGTAATAATAAAAAAAAAGTGTCAGCAGCATTAAATTTTTCTTAAAAAGGTTGGAGAGTTGAAACAGTGAGCTCACTGCATTGATGCCTATCTCGCGAGAACTCCTTCCGCCCCGTTCTGAGCTTCTGCTGCTTCAGTCGCCGTTGCTGCTGTTGCTGTGTATTTGATTGACAGGAAACATGTCGGTGTGGAGCGAGAGCGCCGGGATGCAGCTGCTGGCACAGGAGACGGGGAGTACCTGCACCCAGTGTATACATCACCTTTGAAATAACATTACAGCGCTGTTTCGGGGTTATGCATTGTGCAATGAAGCGTTAACTATCTATTTGTATCTATCTTAAAATCTGCACGCGCGCAATGGATCCAGCAGGCGCAAACGCTATATTCTAAATTTTTATTTCCCTTTGATTTCTGTATGTTGTATTTGACTCAGCCCTCAGCATCAGTACCACTACCTGAAGTACCCTGATGAAAACACTCCGTCAAGAGATACATACAGGACGATTACAATGGAGTCGCCGTCCGAATAGACTGGTCTTTTTAAAACACGTTTAAATAATTGATACACCTAGGCATCTGTATCTTTCTTGTTATGCCATTTCATTTTATTACTGTTTTAACAGTTCACTGATTTATTCAGAGAGTATTTTGTAATAAAACCAAGAAAAGGAAAATAAAAACGACCACTGCTCACAAACTATGGACGAGGAGAATATGACAAAAAGCGAAGAGCAACATCTGAGTTTGCAAAAAGCCTTGCAGCAGTGCGAGCTGGTGCAAAATATGATAGACATTAGCATCTCCAGTTTGGAAGGTTTAAGGACCAAATGTGCCACATCCAACGACTTGACGCAAAAAGAAATTCGAACCCTGGAGGTAAGCGTATATTTTCCCGTATCAAGACCATTTTAACTGAAGCCGTTACGGCTTCGGCAGCTGAGACGTATTGCTATTTTTCTGTGGTCTGCATTTATTCGCATTCGGCTGTGTATTCAATGTTGACATCGGTACGCACAATTAGTCTGTTAATGTAATAATTTATCCACATTTGTTTATTGAGGTATCTGGATTTGTGTGCAGTGTAATAAATTAAGAAGCTGCAGTGGGCTGTTGTGAGCTTGCGCATTCTGCAGGTGGTGGAAGAAAGGTGGCTGGCATACAATTTCCATCAGATTTTCAAAGGCCTAAACTAGGCTGTGTAAGGGGTTTGTGATGGCCAAAAATCTGCGTGCGCATTTCGCAGTTATGTCGCCGTAGTTGCCATGCGTATTGCCTTGCTCGATATATTGGAAAATCTGTGAACATTTGTAAAATATGGACCAAATTCCCGTTGCGGGAACCATACAACCATCATATATGTTATGTAACATTTGTGCCTTACATATTTTTGGCGTTAAACCTCGTTCGCGTTATATTGACTTCGTAAATAACCCATAAGTTGTGCTCATATCATATACTCTGACGGTGGTTTAAACCAGCGACCTCCAAAAGGGACGTGTCTGTAGGCGGGGAATTTTGAAAGTAACGACCTACTCGGGGATTCCAAGTCGAAGTAAAAACGTCCACACAATTAAATGCACCCAAGCGTAGATGAAAGACATCCTGTGGACTCTTGGCTCGAACTTCGTAACTTTTCGCAGTAGTATCAGTTGTCTTTGTGCTACTTCGAGCATGGGTCACCAATATGGACAACGGAACCACCCTTTAAGCATGTTCTGTTCGTTTTAAATGATTTCTAAGACTAACTATTGAGTTATGTCACCGTGTTTTAAGAGGGGACAAAGCTGAGGTACTTGATTAATAAAATAAAAGTGGTGCATACAGTGCTTTGGGAAAACAGAGCAAGTCTGGACTCTTCAATTATATGTTGCCTGCACCTTTGCAGTTGTTCTCTATGAATTGCCGGGCAAACAGAAATTAGCTGCTTGGAGTCAGAGGGAAGGAAATGTTTTTGTTGTGTCTTGGGGGAAGCCGAAAAGGTCATGAAAAGTTGTCTTGCTGAACTCTGACATTGGGTGGAGCATTTGGTGGAATGTGTCAAATTTTCCTGCTCGATAGTATCAAGGATCATGCATCACGAGACATATCTTAAATGTCTCAACATGACACTGAATGTAGCATTGTGGGACAATCTGATAAAGTCTGCTAGGAACTGTTCAAGACAACACCCTTTTGTGCACGTCATATCTGACATTTTGTCTCGTTTTTTTATTCTTTTTACTTACAGCAAATATATCATCACTTGGTGCTTCCTTGTCAATCCAATAAATTCATGGGCATCTTAAACTTCGAAAAGTTAGGTTTTTTTTTTGGCCTGTGGTAAAGTATAATCAGTGAAAAACTTAACTGATGCCAAAACTTCAGAATAAGCCTATTTCAGACAGTTTTTTTTATATACACATTTGAGGAATATTTTTTAACAAGCCATTACTGTACTGTGTGTTGCATTGTCCGAAGTAGCATTTGAATGTTTTGATATTCTATTTTTGATCAAAGCTCTCATGGTTTTGATAAGGTTGATGCATCTGACAATGCTTCTTTGCTTCATACGCGTTTTGCTTACCTAGTCATATGGCTCTTACAAAGATGGGATATTTTATAAAGCTCCTGCTAAACATACCTACCGTTACTTTTTTCTGTCCAGTGTGTGAAAACCAAGGTAGCATTTATTCTGATTTTGATACCATGAGAAGCCAAAACTATAAACTATCATGTATCTGGCCTTTTATTTTCATTTTTTGCTCTCCGGGGTAGATAAAAGAAAGAATGGTTTCTGCATTGCTGAATTTCGTTACGATTTAAGCTAAATCTACTTGGGCTGCTTGTTTGCCTACATTAAGACTCATTGGCAGTGCATGTATACTCAGCCAAAATAAAAACTTCACACTCGCTTGGAGGCCGATAAGGTGAACATACAAGAAATGAGGTTTTAAATAATGATTTTATTTAATTCTGTACACATTAAAGATGGTGTATCATAAAAATAATGTCCATAATGTAACCAGTTCTACTGGAAATGCTATGGAAATGTCCAAGAGTAAAAATGGTAAGTTACAACTTGAATAAGAGCAGTGCGCAGGTGATTACATATGGTTTGGGCAGTGACACGACCTTTAAACTATTCATTCCTAGTGGACGTTGCAGTGACAAATCGATAATGCGAATGACGTAAGAAAATTTGTCGGTCTTCTGCTTTTGACGTCACACGTGGGCTACCAGAACTGGGTCCGTCAGTGTGGTGCCAGTTTGTTGGAGACGTGTCCGAAGATCATGGATAGTCTGTCGACTGCATTCCATATCCCTTGCAATGTCAGTGACGGACGTTTCCGTATTCAGCATGCCAATGGCACGTTCACGCTGAATGTTTGACAGCCATGGCATTGAAAATCAACTAATAATTAACTGTAAAAACTTGTTTTTCCGAGATGTCACTCTAACTTGCTGACGTGAGCTCAGCTGCACATCTCTCATATGGTCATGTGACTAGGAACACGAGAAAACATGGTTTTAGCTTAAAGTACGCTTGCACGTGCTACGTACCTGTGCCCGTCGGAGTTGATGTGTGTCATGATGTCTTTGACAATGCATTTGCCCCTAGTGACAATAAAAACTTAAAAGTTTCAAGAAAATATTTACAAATTTATGAGTGTGAAGTTTCTTTTTTGACTCAGTATTAATTTTGTTGCTTTCAGTGATCAGGACTTGGACTTAGAGATGCAGCCTATGCATTTTTCTGGGGTCAATTAATTCTATCCTGCCTTTCTGAAAACTCGGGGGGGAACTTATCAGTGTGCTCGGAACTATTAATTTGCTGCATTCATTTCCTGCTGAAGCCAAGCCATTATGGCCTGTTCTTCTACCAATCAAAATGCACACTGATGGAACCACTTCCTGGTGACTTGAACTGAGTGCAGGGGCTCTCTCCTATGTCTGGACTGTGGCAGCTGACAGAGCAAGGACAATATTGTGATTGAACTGTGTATGAGCTACAGTTGGGTGGCTCAATAAAGCAGCTGACTAATTCTGTGCGGGAAAAACAAGGTGGTCTGTGGACAACAGGAAAGGACTCCCTTGGGTTACTGACATTCGCACTGAAAAACAGCTGAAAAGCTGCACAGTGTTTTTAAAAGCCCTGCCCTACTATGCATTCAACAGAATGCAAACAAACAGGGAGGGCATGATAATACTACTGTATACATGGTCTTTGCAATGTGAATTTTATTCTGGGCCATTCACTGTTCATCTCATCGCTGCCTTTATGATTTTTCGTCCTCTCCAGTAAGAAAAGTTTTGGAAGAATGGGTTCCAATAGGTGTATCCCTATTGAACCTGTACCTAGTTTGAGCGTTCATTGACTTGAGTTTTGAGACCTTTAGCACTCACCATAAAGTGGTTAACAGGGTTCCCTGACGATTGCATGCCAAAAAGCCGTAAGGTTTAGATATGCCATGTGCTGTAGTCATTAGCCTTGTGCTGACCAACTTTTGTGATTACTCTTGCTTACATAAGAAATGAATTCTCTGGATGAGAAAGTTATTTACCATGCATATGCTTTAATCCCATAAAACCAATGGACTCATATATAGGCCAGTCAAATGCAGCAAATGTATTCAGTCCACTGGAACCAAAGACCTATTTTAAATTCTAATGGAGATTTCAAGGTTTCCAACAATCCCAAACACGTCCTGCTGAGTTAACAGAGAAATGAGTATAAAATGACGTACAAGATCTAGATATTTTCCTTTTGATGTACTGCTGTTTCCAGAGAAACATTACCTCCTGGGTTTGAATATTTCTCAATATAAGTGCGATGTAGCTTTAGTGAAGTGGTGCAACCAGCAGATACAGAATATGTATGACATTGCCTTCAATATGTTTTTTTTTTTCCTGAATTTGAACCTACTTAAGGGAAAACCTAAGCGAAAAATCTAGGTTAATGGGGTTGAATTATTTCACGTGAGCAGTCGGCAGTCGGAAGTGCATTTACGAAACAGCACATATTGCTTGGGCGCAACACTTAGGAAGCAATTTCGGACAAGGCCATTGTTTGGTGTGGCAGTCATCTGGCCATCACAGTCCATGGTAAAGGGTGCCTGTGTCAGATGATTCACACAGGATCCCAGGATAAAGTGATCATTGTTTCTGTCACTGTTGAAAGTGAAAAAAAAAATAAGTGCAGAATAACTGCTTGCTTATTTTAAGGCTCCATGGTATTTTAGCTGTGGGAAAAATGTTGCCCCATGACTGCATGCAACTAAGGAGCCGAGCAAATACTGGCTGTTGATATTCACTGCTAAATGTGTTAAAACAAGCTGACAGATATAGTAAATGCTGAGGTAAAAGACTGAAAATGCTGTAGTGTTTGTGTTTTTTAATGTTACTAAAAGTGACGTTGGCACTGACATTATAACATTTGCTCTCATTGCCTCTCATGAACTGAGCGACCTATTCGCAAATTCCCTGAAGAACTGTTATAATTCATGCATCTGAAGTTATAATTTGCATATTTGAATGGCATAATTGATACATTTTTCATGTTATAATGTAAAATTATTGAACATCAGAGCAACTTTAATATGTTGTATATTGTATTTTTTATTTATTTTTTTGTCAATCCAAGCATTTCGTTGTAAATCATAAGAGTCTAAGGAGAAGTTTGCTAGATGGCTCACTTATGTGGCTTTATTTTAGAATTTAAAATTAGTGAATAACTTTACTTATTGCAAAATATAAAGGAAATGTTGTTTTCTTTACGATTATAGTTTCAAATAGTTTATGGTCCTGTTTTCAAATTAGGTTTGAGCAAAATGCCTCTCATTGCACACCCATTGAATGCCAGCCTTCAATCTATTGGCAAAGTGCAGTGACTACAGCATTATTTTGGAATACTTGCTGAAATCCTCAGAAACTCACAACAAAACATTGGTTGGAAAATGTTAACATAGCAGTGCCTACTAAATCTTTGAAGCCACACAAATATGTTTTTTTTTTTAAACAAGATACTTGTTGAGACTTTCCATTGAACTTTGGCGGCTTCCTCATTTGGGAGGCAGTTGCTGTGCGTTGCAGTGTTGTGGGTTATGAGTGGGTTGGTGAAAACTTTGTCGCCATAGATGCACATATGAACCAGGCACTATAGAAGTCTGCCTTGCCGTGTCATTTTTAATGCTGTCTTGTCTTCCGTCTTTTAGGATGCAGCCTACTGTACAAGTTGCCATGTTGGCTCCTCCAATGTCTAGAAACCAAAAAGCAGATTCTTCCGTAAAGCCACTAATTAGCACGGTGAAGTCTTGTTTCCTTTCTCAGTGAAGACCCAAAGGTCCTTGTGAAGGAAACTGTGTAGATATACAGTATTTTACCTACTGTGCTCATCATATTAATAATTTTGGCGATTCAAAATCATCTAAACATGCGATACAGAATCATAAAATGGAAAAAAATATATATATTTAGCTTAAATGAGGACTATTTAAACCCCCCAAATGTGAGTTCAAAATCTGTGTCATGGAAGAGTGTTTTATGCATTTGAAACATGAAATACCTAATTTTAAGCAGATTATTATCTCAGTGATCTAATTAACATACTCGCTTTGATTTTAGGATCTAGCAAGATTTTTTCCATGGTATTTTATATCATTTTGGACTTAAGATAGGATGGTACTTAGAGTATTGTAAATCCTCTGTCCCAGTATTGGAATTTAAAAAAGGAAGTTGATTGATATGCAGCAATGCAGTGGATATGATTTATGGAAGAAGGGAAAACAAAAAGAAATTGCTCAGATAGGCGAGAATAACAAAACTGCCTTGAAATTAGAAGGAGAAAATATAATGAAGCAAAGAAAAGTATCAAGTGAGATGAGTTGATAAGTGGGGCCAATAGGAGGCAACACTTGCTGTGGGAGACTTTCTGCGGTTCGAATGAACTGGGGATGAGGTGTCAGAGGAGTGAGAGCCAGTCTGACGGCTAACGGACTACACCTGCACCCCAGATGTGAGGAGTGTGTAACAAAGCTCAGGGGTGTCTTTAAGGGCCGATACGGCCGGCTAGCTACCAATCTCCAGCAGTCTGCTTTTGTCTCATTTGATCACTACTGTTTTTACAAAAAGCTCTCACCAATAAAAACACGTGATGCGTCTTTCATAGTTTTGAGTTGAAGTTGGTGCGTATTTAAAACTTTTCTGCGTGGAGTTGATCCCGTATTCGAGTTTTGAGGGTGTCTGGGACATTTTCACAGCATGGTTTCCAGGCCTGCGCTTAGAGGTATTACTGCTGGATTACTATGCTGAGTGAAACCTGGAACCCTCTGAATCTGGGCAATTGACTAAAGTAAAAGCAGCATTTTCGGATTTCCCCCCGCAGTTATCCAAAAATCTCAGTAGTTTTACTTTGTGAACCTCATTACTAGAGAGCCAGGCATCTCAAAATCCAGTCCTGGAGGGCACTGTCTCTGCTGGCTTGAGTGATTTCCTGTCAATCACCAACCAATTCAGTAACCATGTTACACTGGCTTTAGCTAACTAGTGGAATAAATTAAATACTCCAGTGTTTGAATGTGTAATTAATAGCGAGCAGACTGAGTTGCACTCCAGGATTTGTGTGCCGGATCGGATCGCTGTATACTTGGATCTGTGCTAAGATTTCAGTAGACTAGATCAGCGGTTCTCAAACTCAGCACTGGGGCACCCTTATGTACCATTAGGAGATGTTGGCTTTTGAACTGAATGCTGATAAAAGGAGGGGTGGTCTTTCTCCTCTTTAGTCTGGAGGACACAACACCCATGATTTCCAACAAGAATTTCAAATTTAGACTCATCTGACAACACAAGATGCTTTGCCACTTCGCTACAGTCCATTTTAAATGAGCCTTAGCCCGCAGAACACAGCAGTGCTTCTGGATCGTGTTCAACAATGGCTTCCTTTTTGCATGATTTTAGGTGGCATCTGTGGATGGCACGGTGGACTGTGTTTACAGACAGTGGTTTCTTGAAGTATTCCTGGGCCCATTTTGTAATGTCAATGATAGAATCATGCAGGTGATTGATGCAGTGGCGTGTGAGGGCCCGAAGATCACAGGTATCCAAGTAAAGGTCTTCGGCCATGTCCCTTTACGCACGAGTTTTGTCCTGTTTCTCTGATTCTTTTGATGATGTTACGCACTGTCCATGATGAGACCTTCAGGGTTGGACCTTTGTTTGTGTGGGTGGAGTGTGGGGTAGAGTGTTGGTAATAGTGACTGTCTTGAAGCCGCAGACAGCTTGTTATGATCCTCAAGAGACTCTTCTCTTTCTCGTGTTTACTAATGTGGTCAAATACTGCTGGTTTTGTTGACATCTGTGGGGATACCACGGCAACAAAACTGACACAAAAAGTCCCCTTTTCCTTATCTGCACTGACGCCCACGGCATCTGCCCAATGTAAAACGCTGCAAAATTGCGGCGACTAATTGTCGGGATTTCAGAATGTGGACAAAGACTATGTCCACAACCGTCTGCTTTCAAAAAAAATCAGGCATGGGTTTTTCCTTATTCAAGACAGAATCGCCGGCGTGACAAAACGAGATCAGGTTAAAGCTAGCTGAGTAACGTCAATGCTTTCTAAATACCGAGACAAGTGAAGACATGCCTCTGTTGGCTACGGTTCATGAGGTGGTAATTTTTTTTTTACCTTTTAACAAGATGTAGTACCGCTTACCTACTTGCAGCAGTGAAGCTGAGTTTGTTTCATTGTTTTTGTTATTTGAAGCTTTTGGAAAGTATAGGTGGCTATTTAGTTATGTCATGATAGCCAGCTGGGAACATATTCCAACTTTAGCTAATTTTTTGCGAATGTTGGTAAATTTATGTCGTAAAAGGTTCGTGATGCTCCCACTGAAGTCCATGACGATGATCTTGCTAGCGTTAATAAGCTATTTCGCCAGTTTAGTTACGGAATTTCGCAGAAAATTAAGTGATTTGTTTCCATTGTTTCAGATCAATAATCAATGACATTGAACGTTAGATTTGTTACCAACAGAGACTTATGAGCAATCTGCTTTTGAAATTATGTCGTTAGTCGACAATCGTGCGTGACAGGCCTGCTTTCCCCTGACATTGCACTACCATTAGCTTAGGGAAGGCCATGGAGAACTTTGACCTCCCAAAATGGCAAATTTCACTTTTTCCCTGACTGAAGCACCACCCATACTCTAGCGCTCGTAACATCCCACGCTTAATTTATGTTGATTACGTAAAGGACTTCCCATGGTCTCATATTATAAATAACCATCTTGAGCTGTTGAGGGCACAGTCTGGAAATGCTCCTGATATTACTGCTCAAAGGGCCTAAAGTAGAATCTTGCGGCACCCCTCATAGGATGCGCCCTCAACAGCCCACAAAAATTTTCTGATAACTGTGACCCCTACACACAGTAGATTGACATACATGAAAATGAATCTGGGTTGTTGTCGACGCAATGATATAATCGCATTTCAAAACTGTATTTTTATCAGTGCTTATTTCTCATCTTGGAATCTTTGGACCTTCTGGTACCCCTTAAAAAGAAACCTAAGGGTATTGGCACCTAAAAATGTGTCGTTTTTTCTATTGAACCAACCCTCTTTCAGCAACGAAAATTTTAGGCAAATCTGAGATCATCATAAATCACCCCCAAAAGGTTTAAAACTGGGTCTAAAGTATTTGTTTGAAACGGAGGCCTTTTTTTTTTTGGTTGAGACTTTGACAAAAACACCCGCCGCCTGCTGGCCATTATGGAGACCCTGCTGAAAGAAGTGCACTGTCGTCAGATATGGTTTTTTGATGTGCTTGCTGCTGCTGACCAAGAATACCTTCGCCACCCAAACTCCTCCCTCATGCATGTAGTTAGCCTGATTTATACTTCTGTGTGAATCTACACTGTAGGTATGCCATATGTGTGGCGTAGCCGTGTTCCCTTGGACGTAGCCTGTGCAGTAACCTGTCATGCCCCTCGCCAGAAATGTTACAAGAAGCTGCAGAGATGCTGACCACAACAATTAAGATTGGTCCGCTTGGTAACATTGCATTTCCAACTGGCTCTTTAGAAATTGCAGAATTAATTCACTGACACCACTGCTCTGGTAGAGATGCCCACACTGGTGTTCTTCACTTGTGTTGGCTCCAGAGTTGGCTCCGCAGAGATTCAAGGCAATAATATAAATCACGCTTTGTGGTGTAGTGGACAGCACCATCACTGTTCAGAAATGGGGTCTTGGGCTCAAATCAACCAGAGCATATCTTTGTGGAGTTTCTGTGTTCTTTCTGTGTCTGCGAAGGTTTCCTCCCGGTATCCTAATTTAGTACCAAAGTGAGGAGATGTCATCATTTGATCTTGTATAATTTTGAAATTAAAAATTTTCATTGCTGCTGGATCTGTTCTCTTTATCCGCTGTGGGAGTTTGGCAGCTGGCCTCCTTACCTTATTGAAGCATTCTTGCATGGATGTTGGGAAGGTTTGCTGGGCAATGCCAAGCCATCAGAGACAACTGTATTGTGGTTAGATAATAAAATCTAAGCTGGTCCTCACAGAAAAGAGATTCAGAATCTGATCTTTACAGAGACCAGCTTTTAGAAACAAAGATCTTCCAAAGAAGCTTCAAAATCCGCTCTGCAGACCTGTAGAAATAAGCTTCAGACTCCAGTTTGACTTGAATGAAAACTGTTTAGAATTCTCAGTCTTGTAGACCTTAATTTGAACTCTTGGCCAGGAGAGTCACATTTTTGTAATCCATCATGCAGACCTGTAAAAACAAGCTTCAGAACCCAGACTGCAGACCTTTAGAGAAATACTTCAGAAACTAATCTGTTGACCCTCAAGCTGTTGTGTCATGATTACTGCGCATGCTCAGAATTTACATCCAAAGAAAGTGAATCTGCTTGACTGCAAATCTGATTCTGTCCTTGCCAAATCTGTCTTTCTTTTACATTGTATTTATATATTGTAGTTACTCGGGCATTGGGCTTTCCACAACGTATATTAAGGAGTTTTATATGGACATTCCAGGAGACAAAGGGCTATTTTTGCTCTATAGCAGAGGGATGTGAAAAATGTCACCTTGTTAGCCAAACTCTTGTAAACATCATAGATTTTCCTCCTCATGGGTATCTTTAGATATCTTCTTATCTAGCTCCATAGCATGGCTACGATAGGTAACATTGTCTTGCAATTTGGCTAGTCGTCTGATGAAGTACCAAATAAAGTACCTAGCTAAGTAAATACTTAGCCAGCAAAATTTGCATGTGAAATAAAAAGTTGTCACAGATATCTGTGTAGCTAGCAATGTAGTGTAGCCATGATAGCTGTGTAGCTAATGTTAGCTTGCTATTTGACCAGTTGCCTGATGATTTTCTTCAAAAGAAAACATTTAGCTAGCTGGTTAGCTAACTTCGCTTGCAAAGTTGCATGTGAAATAAAAGGTTTTTGTGGATATCTGTGTAGCTAATGATATAGTATAGCCACAATAGCCAGGTAGGGATTAGCGAGTAATTCAGCTAATTTCCTGATAATGCTATTTAAATAAAGCTAGTCAAGTAGCTAGCTACTTAGCTAACAAAATTTGTGTGTGAAATGAAGGGTTATTGTGGAGATCTGAGTTGGTATGCTACTTTAACTTTGGTAGCAGCTTCTATTCATTCACCATGTATTCTGCATGCTTCCGGTTCAGTAGACCTGCCAGTCATTTTAACGCGAAACACCCATAAGCGCCAGGCAGTAATGAACGTCAAGTTTTCGAAGTTCTGAGCATGCACAGTAATGACACAGCTTTTTTGAGAAACTAGCTTCAGAATCAGATATTTTGGCCTGCATCAGCTTCAGAATATGATATTGCCTCATAAACTCTGTGTCATGCCACCTCATTCCTAAAAATATTGGAAAGTGCAAATAATGTGAATCTGTGGTGGCTAACCCTGGTCCTGGTGGGCCCTAGGGTTTGCTGGTTTTTGTTTTGACTCTCTTTTGACCCAAAAACAAAGTGACTAACTATCGTGAACTGCTTTAAATTGGTCAATTCATTTCAGAGTTACACCGAAAACCTGCACACCTTTGGGCCCTGCAGGAACAGGGTTAGCTTCCCCTATTATAAAGCAGTCATTGTAAATCCTCTTTTATCTGTATTAATTTCAAAAGTGTTCTAGACAAAATTTTTGGCATTTTACCTTGTCAACTTCTTTTTTGGAAATACGAGTTCATTCTAAATTTGATTCCTCCATCGTCTTACTAAAAAGTTAGAATGGGGTAGTGTAAGTATTGGGAAGTGGTGGATGTAAAAATCCAACTGTTTACAAACAACATTTCTCAACATGATGTTTAGGGATTTCCCCATCTATGGTGCTGGATATTTGTAAAAGATTGTGAGAAACTGAAAAATGCTCTGTGTGTAAGCATCAAAAACAATACTGAGTGCCCGTGCACTTTGATCAGTCTGTTGGCACAGTACTGAAAACCAAAACGCTTTGTGATGTGATCGCCATTCATTGCTGCACCCGCAGGTACAAGTGAGGACTGTACTGTGCCCTGAGGAAGCCATATATCAACAGTGTCCAGGAATTCTGCCATCTTTTCTGGGCTTGATCCCCTCTGAGATGGACTGATGGTCAGTGGAACCATGTACTGTTGTCAGACCAATCAACTTTTCAAATTGTTTGTGGTAAAAATAGGTATTACGTTCACCAGGCTGAATAAGAGAAAGAATATCCGGGTTGTGCCCAATGTAAGGTCAGAAAGCCAGTGTCTGTCATGTTGTGGCTGCGTGGTGGTGCCCAAAGCAGGGATTTCGGGCAAAGCTGTGTAGGTGCCATCAACAGTAACTCATGTACCATTAACAGCATAATTCACTGCACACAGTGACAGATTTTTATTACCTCCGCCAAAACGAAGTTGGCAGGAGGTTATATGATTGGTGCTCTTTGTTTGTTTGTGAACAAGATAACTCAAAAAGTAATGAATGGATATCTCTGAAATTTTGTGGTTGGGTCACTATTACGTCAGGGATGGACCCTGTTGACTTTGACGACTGCTTACAATTGTGCAACATCACATTCATTAAGTATTTGGGCACTGAAGAAAACAGTGGGTGAAGTCTTGTGAGCAGAATTTTCCCACATTTCTTCATTGTGCATCCTAGATGACACGGATCCCTGAGACACTGGCGGCAGTTTTAGACGGTGTTGATGTCTGGCTTTGGCTTTGCATAGTAAAGCTTCAACTTGCTTCTGGAGATGGAGTTGAAATGATGTTGCTAGCAAAGGTTTATCAAAGTTTTTCTGGGCTCCGGTTGTGATATCCAGTACTCCATGATTCCTCTTTAGACAGTGACGTCTGAGGGATAAGAAGTACTTTGCCGTTTACACACAGATTTTTGACCGGATTCCTTCCATTGTTTAACTACATTACTCAATGGAGGGTGAAATGCCAAAATCTTATGGCTTTGTTTTTGAAGACAGTCGTTTCTAAAGCGATGGATTACCAATCAACCATAACATTATGACCACTGACAGGTGAATTCAATAAAATTGATTATTTTGTAACAGTTGCACCTGTCAGTGGGAGGGATATGTTCGGCGGGAAATGAACTTTTTGTCCTTGAAGTTGATGTGTTGGAAGCAGTAAAAAGGGGTACATGTAAGGATGTGAGTGACTTTAGCAAGAGCCAAATTGACTGGGTCAGAACATCTCCAAAACTGTCGATCATGTGGGGGTATTCTCGGTGTGAAGTGGTCAGAAACTACTACTCCAATTCCAAAATAGATGGGATAAAGTGTAACTTGTCAATAGAATCAAAACGCAATGACTTTCAAATCACACCAGCCAGTATTTTATTCACGACAGAACGGAGATAAGATAGCAAATGTTGAAACTGAGTGAAAATGAGCTCATTTCAATTTTGAAGGCTGCTACAGGTCTCAAAAAAGTTGGGACAGGGGCCTGTTTACCATGGTGTAGCATCCCCTATTCTTATTAACACAGAGTGGAGGCGTCTTGGCATTGAGGAGACAAGTTACTTGAGTTTAGCCATTGGAATTTGATCCCACACTTATTTAATACAAGCTTCTAGCTGCTGGAGAATTTTGGTTCTCCTTTGACGGATATTTAGTTTAATTATAAGCCAAATGTTTTCAATCGGTGAAAGATCAGGACTGCAGCCAGGCCAGTTCAGCACTGAAAACATTCTGTTGTAATAGCTGCAGTGTGTGGTTTAGCATTGCCCTGATGAAATACACAAGGCCTTCCCTGGAATAGATGTCGTCTGGAGGGGAGCATATGTTGCTCTAAAACCTTTATATACCTTTCAGCATTCATGGTGCTTTTTAAAACATGGAAATGTCCCACACCATATGCTAATGTGTCCCCATATATGCTAATGTATCACCTATAGCAGTCTGATGTTAGAGGAGGACCGAGCCACGGGTAGGACCTTTCTACTGTGAAAGTTTTATGTAAATCGTGCCAAGAGTTTTTAAAATGCGTACAGACAGACAGACAGACAGAAATAAGCTCATTTTGTGGATAAAAATGTAAAATGTTTCAGTTTCAACATTTGAAATGTTATCTATGTTCCATTGTAAATAACATATTGGCTCGTGATCAGAAAATCATTGCATTTAGATTTTAGTCACAATTTACACTTCGTCCCAACTATTTCGGAATTGGGGTTGTACAAATGTGTGTAATTACTGTATTGTAAAAATCTTGATTATTATCAGCACTTGCAAACTTTTCCTTGTTTTTCAGCCACTCCGACTGGGTGATCATGGAAATACAATAAATAACTTACAAACTTGCATTTCCTTTGTTGCTTAGTGTATTGCAGTACATATTTTTGATTGAACTAAAATTCTTGCAGTTTTAGGCGTGATATGCCATGTCTTTAATGATCCTCTGACTGCTACCCCTCTTTATATACCCCTCTTTCATGATCGTTTAAATTGTTTAAAGGGGACCTAACATGCTGACGCTTCATTTAATACATATTAGTAATGTTACAATGTTGGTTGTCCATGCTCAACCTCTGAAAAGTTTCTAAACATAAGATACAGGGATTTTGTCGGAATCCAAGAACGTGATTTTGTGAGCGTGATTTCCTCTCTGAACAGGCTCCTCCCAAGATCTTCACGAGATCTGGGCAAAACCTGACGTCAGGTTGTGCCATCTAATTAGTACAGACCTAGCCAGCGCCAACCACTGCGCTGGACCTGCCCACCCCGAAAACTATTCTAGCAGGCACTAACAATGGCAGATCATACTATGCTTTAGTAGCGTCTACACTTTTGGAAATACAAGAACCGCAGATCATTTGAGGTGCAATTTATTCTCCCAGAGCTACTTGTCCATTTAGTTTTGGACGCAAAGAAAAACAAATATTTCTCTTCCAAAAGACGATGCCACCAAAAATTAGTGGGTAGCTTTTTTTTGGGAACGTTAGCTGTTTGTGCTCAGCATTTCACCAAAGACAGCTTTGTCAATAAAGGATAATTCGACACAGGATAAGCATTTCAGCTTCTTCTTAAACCTGAAGCAGTTGCATCAATCAAGTGCTCGGAGCCACAAGCTGGAAGAAACCATATAACAGCAAATAATGTAAGTGAAGCTAATGTATTACGGGTGGCGAGCAGGACCGCTCGCGATAGTTAGCACTAACAACTGGCCTCAAACGCAGGCTTTGTGAAATATCTGAAGATGAAGCCTGTATCGGTTGCGACTCTCCGTGACTCGCAGACAGAGAAGATGTAAGTCGCTTTTACAGCATAAGCCAGCCTGATGTGATAGCCAGTTGATTGTGGCTGTAGCACAGCAGCTAACGTAGCCAAGTTACTGTTGCTAATGTTTGTGTCCTAAATATGCAAGAGTTATATTAGGGGAAATTCTACAGGAGGTGTGTGAACATAAACCTCATTTGAAGCTAACTTTTTATACTTGTTTGTAATTTGGATACTTTGTGCAACTGTTCACAGTAACAGGACTTGCTGTCTGTAAAACTGAATTGCAAGGGTTTTTCTCTGTGGTTATGACCGCTCAGTTACCAGCTACTGCATGTTAGTTTGTGTGCCGTGCTAATTAAAAATGCTCCTGGTTAACGTATATGCAATAATTCTGATCGGTATGCTTGTGTTACTTTGGTAAGCATCAATGTGGCAGTTTCATCATAACGTTGCCCGATTGCTGCCACTACAGTTAGTGATCGCTTCACTTATCCATGACCAGGATCAGCTGGATGCTTCACAAATGTCTGAGCAAGATCTCTGTCGCTACCATGAAAGCAATGCGAAACGCAGAAGCCCTAACGGTTTACAAATGATTTCTCTGCACTACCTTGACATAATTTCATCCCCCTTTAGAAATTGTTGTGGCTAATAAAAACCTGAAAAAGGCGGAGATTTAATAGGTAATTCTTTCCTGTAGAAGTGATCAATTCACTAGCTCCCCATAAGCAACTTGTCCGCGCTTACTTACTGAACTAACGGAACTTACGGTCTGCAAAACCTGAATTATGTTCATAAAACCGAGCTCTCTCTAGCTGTTGCATACTATCCATAAAGCTGCTTTGACATCAGACACGAAACCAAATTTTCACTGGACAGATTAGCCTACATTCAAAGTCAATGCAAAGACGTGAATACACATTATGGACACGTCAAGCCGCTTTCACACCAGACGCGAAACAAATTTTTCGCCACAAACAATTTCTCTGCATTGCCATCAATTGAATATTAAATTCTTTCCTGTAAAAGTGATCGATTCGCTAGCTCCACATAAGCAACCGTTCACGCAGACGGAACTCACGGTCTGTAAAACCTGTATTATGTTCATGACATAACCGGAGCTCTGTCTAGCTCTTCCACGCTATCCATAATGCGCCCATTTTCCAAGAGGAAAAGCTGGTCAATCCGAAGCAATCAGTGAACCATTACCACGGGCAATTTCCGAAAAGGCCGCTTAGCTTGGAGCTTTTGCCCCTCCATCATATACCAGCGCGGAAGCAGTTTGTTTCTCCACGCTAACAACACAGCTATGCACATGAACCAGCAGGTCCTAATACACACCGAAGCAGTCCATAAGCTGTTGGTCCACTTTTAGCTGTTCCTCACTGTCCATGTTTCCCTCTAAACTCAGACCCACCGGATTTCTACGGTCTCCGGTCTACACTTGGGCATGTCGGCACATTCTACAAATGTATCTAAATGGGGTGGATTCTAGCTTCCCCTGCATCCTAGCTACGAAATAGAAAAACCGCTGTACTTATCAACTGTTGCCGTAGCAAACTGTAGCTGATAGCAATTCATGCTTGAGCTGCCAGACTTTCGCACTGCGTTAGATTGCAGAATATGCCCGTGGATTCCTTCAGGAGGCGCGTCATTTTCTCTCTGGAGCCGGACCGGGAAAACTGACTTCTGCTGCCTCGTCCCGCCTAGATCCGCCCTCCACAGAGCTCGCCAGTCAGAAGAAAGTGGGCACACAGGGAGTGGGCCATAGCGGAAGAGCCAGCCCAATGAGGCGTTTCAGGTAGAGATTACTATGGACTCTAAATGAGGTTTTTTGAGGATGGCAGTATGAGCGAAATAAGTACCCTTTTTTTTACTTTGCACAATCAGGAGTACTCTAGGCTAGTCAAAGACCAAAATATAAACTTGGAAAAATAGCATACTAGGTCACCTTTATATGAGATAAGATCATTTGAAATGTCTTTATGCAGTTCCATTGCTTCCAATGATCTTATTGCATTTTAACTATTTAAACGATCGTGAGAGACATGCATTGCTTCCAACCCCTGAGAAAAGAAAAGCGTGAGAAGTCCGAGTCATAATTGCGTGTGAAACTGATAAACCTCCATGCACAAGGACTTCAATTCCATGTGATAATCCCTTACATATGTGTTGTTGAATAATAACTGACTACTGCAGTGGAATGTAAATATGCCACTAAAGCTCACGCCAAATGCGTGAAAGTTGACAGGTATGCATTATAAATGAAAACTGGCCACACCTGATAATGTTTAGAGTTTTCAGAGTTTCTGTAATGGTAATTTAAATCAATGATTGAAAACAGGTCAAGACTAATCATTATTTTTAAGTGATGGTTTGAGCTTCCCCTATCGCCCGTTCACTAGCCGCCACTAGTATGGACATGTGTTATTCTTCACTTATGACGCCTTATGACACCTGCTGCTGCTCGGCTCTTGACTGGGTGATGAAAGAGGGACCATATCACACCTGTGTTGGCAGCCCTACACTGGCTACCAGTCAAATTTCAAGTTGATTTTAAAGTTTTATTTTTTGTTTTTAAAGCTCTCCATAATTTGGCTCCAGAGTACATATCAGACCTCATCTCACCCAATACCACAGCACAGTCCCTAAGATCTTCCAATAAATTGCGTGTGTCAGTTCCTCAGTCAAATCTAAAAACCAAAGGTGACCGTGCCTTTTCAGTTGCAGCTCCTAAACTGTAGAATACACTAACTCTGGAAATCAGGTGGTCTTCTTCTATTGCCATTTTTAAATCACTTTGAAAACTTATTTGCACTCTCTTGCTTTTTAACTCCCTAAAGCCCAATCTCCCCCTGGTGGTAACGCCGGTGTTACGGGATTTTCAAATAACCTGCTTTGAGTCTCTGACCCTTAAACTCATCATTGGTTTTAAGCTTAACCTGTTTAAGATCGCTTGATAGATAATCACACAATTTATTGACTGAATAATCAAGACCAGCATGTAAGCCTGTGATTATTAAGAAGGTATAAAGAAATGACAGATAACTGAAAGGCAACATTGACAACAGACTTAATAATGATATTGAATGGATGGAAAAAACAAAATAATAATAATATAAAAAACAATTAATTAACACAGTGCTTTCCCTGAATTCCTGTTCCAGGATTTTTTTAACAGTGCAACCTAATGTATTTTAAGATTGCATTTAATGATTGTGTTTTCAGCATTCAAAAGAATAGGTTGCATTTGGAGGGAAGCGTAGTTGTGCACTGATTGCAGCTCAAAATGATAATAATCAATTTATTAAATTACCAATGCTTCATACCCTGAAGCCTTGTTGATTGAGTAATTTCGAAAATTCGATATTAGTGCATTCTGAAAATTCAATGCGTGGCATGCATTTAAAATCATTTACAAACCTCAACTCCAATGAAGTTGGGAAATTGAGTAAAACGTGAATAATAACAGAATTCAATAATTAGCAAATCTCCTAAACCCACATTTTATTCACAATAGAACACAGTCAACATATATGTTTCATTTTAATTTCCTGTAGTAACGTTATACTGATTAACCCCATAAAATCCCATGGACTCATATATGGGTTTAAACCTCTGGATCTTAAGGCCTATTTTAAGTTCTAGTGGAGATCTCTATGTTGCCAGTGATACCAAAATTGTTCTGCTGAATTACGGGGGAATGCGTATAAAATAATTCACAAGATCTAATATTTTCTACTTGATGTAATGCAACAGCCATGAAAAACATGGCATCCTGGGTTTTAGCATTTCACTTAATGTAAGCGTGATGTATCTTCAGTGACATGCTGCAACCAGCAGATACAGAATATGTATGTTACATTGTTCTACAATGTGAAAAAGGATGCTTTTTTAATCTTTGAAAAGACAGCGGAAGTTCAAGCAAATATGAGAGTTGAAGGGATTAATTTCCTCTCAAACCTAGTTTGGAACCACTGACATTACACGTTGATGCACATAAAAAATTAGTGGAAGTATTACTTAGGTCCTAAAGCAATGACCAGAAAAAGATAAGAAAATGGACCTCATTTGAACATCTCTGCAGCAGCTAAACTTTTCAAAAGATAGTTCTTGTTAGATAAGAAAATGTGAGCCCAGCTGATATTAATCACAAAAATGACCCATCTTATTTCAGGACTGTTGATGATGGCCTGCACATCTATTGTTAGTGGTCACTGTTTATGCTGGGTTTACACATAACGATGACAAGTCACGAATGCCACAAATCTAAATTCATGACCGAGGATCACAAATTTGAAATGAATTTGATGATTCGGGACAGGGGCGTCACGCGTCATTCACCTCAGTTCTTGACAGCTTTCGTGTCAATTCGTAACGGGGCGTCACAGTATGGGATCCAAGAGTGGCAAGAATACACTAGAAATGCTGTCACACTCCATTTCGAATCACCGCTAATCACCACGACACACTCAGTTGCGAAATCCACAAATCGAGGGTGATTTGTGACGTTCGTGGAAAATTTTTTGGCAGCCAAAAACATGCTCCATGAATATCACGAATGTCACAAACCGACACATGCTGTTAAGAACCCTATTCAGATGTGTTGTCACGTTGCGAATGTCAAGAATGTGCCACGAATTACTGGAAAGTGATATTCGTAACGTATCGTGCCTATGTGTAAACCAAGTTGTATTTGTAAGTTCCGATGGGAATCTATGGGATCTTTTGGGATCAGGATCCTTCAAGAAACCTTCAAGGATCTAGAAAAACAAGGATCTTTGCTGAGTCTTTTGCAATACACCGGGATTCTGGCAAAAAATCCTGCAAAAAATTCTTGAAGGATCCTTGAAAACAAACATCCTTGCTGTCTCCCTGGTGCGATTTCTTGCGAGGAGCCTAAGGAGCCTAACAGGATCCTTGAAAAGATCATTATGGATCTTTAAGGATCCCTAGCAAAATTGTTGGTGATCATCAAGGATTCTGGCAATATCCTCAGGGATCCTTACAGATCCTGAGGAAATCCTTGGGGATTTTTAAAGTCTCTGGCTAGATCCTTGGGGATCCTTAAGAATCCTAGCAAATTCCTGAAGGGTCTTGAGAAATCCTTAGAGGTCCTGGATTAAGGCTGGATGTTGCCAGACTAAATACAGTACATCACTAATTGATGTCTGCTTCGGATTATTGCTTTAATGTTTGGACTGTGAACTCATCATCAATGCTGCAGTTTTAGTCAGCTCTTTCAACTTTTCCACGGTCACCATGTCAGCAACTATACCATACTTGCTTCAGCTGCGTGGCTGATGCTGCAGGGGTGGGCTTGGTTAGTACTTGGATGGATGACCATCTGGGAAAACTATAGGAGGTATTGGTGAGCCAGAAAGTGGCGATCTTCCCTCTGGTGGGATATGCCCCAGTGATGAGGACAGTACTGAAGGGGACGTTACCTTTTGGATGAGATGATAAATTGAGGTGGTCACTGAGCCGCTGAGGTGGTGACTCGCTTTGGTCATTAAAGAACCTATGACGCGCTTTGACAAGAGCAGGGGTGTCATGGCTAAATTCCCAGCCTGCCACTGAATCATCCCCTGATCTAATGAGCTATGCAATTTGTCCTCTCACTCTCCACCTCAAGCCCCAGGGCTCCCTTGAAAAAGAGATTTTGGGTGGGGATCTGAGATTTAGTATTTAGTTAGTAGGGCAGCAGTCATTGAGTCGTCCAATCGGTTAGGTTGGAATTTAAACGGTAAGTTTTACCGGAGTGCTCCGCCTCCTCCAGTTTCTCCTGGGCGTTGTATCCAGTCTGTGGTGTCTGGTTTCTCAGCTTAGCCCTGTGATATTTTTAGGTGAGTATATTAATAGCACTGGGACTCAATAAACTCAAGTCGGCTTATTTGGAGTGCATATTCCATATAGAGTTTGGCTCAATTTGGTATATCATTTCTGTTAACTGAAACTAAGCCCCTGTTAATAGAGGCTTATAATCCATTTACATAGTTTCCCCATGGTTTCTACTATGACTGCTGCTTTGGGCTTCTTAGGTTGATAAATTAATAAATTGTGATTCCTCAGCCTGTGTCTCGACATTAGTCATTTTCTTTTATCTAGGGTGAGTGAGGTAGGAAGGGGGTTCAAAATGTGGCCAAAACTTTGAGACAGTTGCAGGATGATCGCACTTTTGGAAAGAGATTTCCAGGGTGCGTTTCTCTGCCACCGATGCCAGCTAATTGAGCATCTGGAGAGCAAGATCCTTGATCTTCAGGGCCAGTTGGCGGCACAACATAGTACGCAATCAGTAGAGTTCCTAGAGGAACTAAGTAGTATGTCATTTAGAGAAATGATGTGTATGCCGAAAGAGGGTGGTACTGGGATCCCAGAGCAGGCAGGGAGAGAAAGCTGGGTGACTGTAGGTCGACAGCGCAGGAAAGGGCGTGCATGCCGTACAGCGACAGCTCCTCCAGTGGTTGAGGTGTCCAACCAATTTCGGCCCTTGCAGGAACTCGAATTGGCCCCTGACCTTGTGAGTGAGGGGACTGATGAGCAGTAGGGCACCCTGTTGGCCTCTACCCCTCAGAAAAGAGAGTTAGTGATAGTGGACTCAATACTTAGAGGAATAGATGGCTTAGTCTGTTCGCACGACAAGGAGTCTTGTACTATGTTTTGCCTGCCTGGTGGCCAGGTAGGAGACCTCCTTGAGCGTGCGGACAAGCTCCAGGCCAGAGCGGGGAGGTATCCAGTTGTCATGGTCCATGTTGGGACAAATGACATAGGTAAGGGTAGGTTTGAGGTCCTGCAAGGCAAATTTGTGGAATTAGCTGAGAAGCTTAGGAGCAGATCCTCCATGGTAGTGTTCTCCGGGATTCTACCGATACCACGTGCAAGCAGAGGAAAGCAGAATTTTATCTGGAGGTTTAACACGTGGCTACAAATTTGGTGTAGGAAAGAGGGGGTAGAGGTTTATGGGGCACTGAAACGTTTTCTGGCACAGGGGTGACCAGTTCAAGCCTGACGGACTGCACCTGAACCGAAGGGGTACCTTTGCACTGGGCCAGCGCATGTTGAGGGTAGCGCTGGATTATTTAAACCAAGGACTTGGGGGACAGGGAGGTTAGTGAGTGTTACACATAGGGAAATGCAGACTGCCCCGATGGAAGCTGACGGCGTCACATGCACTATTGATGAAATACTTTTAAAGCAACAAAGTGTAGTGGGGGGCTTGAGGCAGCGGCTGCATGGGAAATCAAGGGGGAAGATCATTAGTAATAACCTGAAATGTTTTATTTGAATTCAAAAAGCATAAAACATAAATTTCCAGAGCTTGAGGCCGCTATGATTAGTGAGGGCTATGACATAGTTGGGATTACAGAGACATGGCTTAGTGAAGAGGATGGAGATGAATATAATACAGAAGCTAAAAAGCTCTTTAGGAAGGATAGATGTAATAGGTGAGGAGGGGGCGTAGCACTTAATGTGAACGAAAACATAAATGTACAGGAAATTCCCGAAATTGAACATTCCTTGCCCTGTGAAGATATCGGGGTCAGGCTCATTGGCAAACATGAGACAGTTTTAAACATAGCAGTATGCTATCAACCACCAGCCTTGGACAGTACAGTCAATGAAATGCTTTTTAAGAGGATTACGCAAGCTTGTAGAGGTGGAGGGACTATTGTTATGTTATGTTATTGTTATAAATTATCCTGGTATCGATTGGGAAATGATGAAAGGACAGGGTAGAGGGGAGGAAGAATTTTCAGATGTTATAAATGATCATTTTTGGTGCAGTATGTTAATAAACCTACAAGAGAGAAGGCAATTTTAGACTTAATGCTCTGCAATAACCCAGATAGAATTAGCAATGTTGAGGTACTGGAGCCACTTGGAACAACTGATCACTCTGCTGTTAATTTTGATGTTTCATGGGAAGTTAAAAAGGTGTTTTCAAATTTCAATTTTAGGCGAGCAAACTTTGACAGGATGCGCTCATATCTAAGTGAAGTAAAATGGGAGAGGCTCCTGGACTGTGAGTCTGTAAATGAGATGTGAGAAAGATTTAAGGGGGTTTTACTTGAATCTCAATGCGAATTAATTCCAAAGATGTCCAAAAGTAAGCTGAAAAAGCAGAATCCTCAGTGGATGACCAAAAGTTTTTGTCGGATTTTGAGGGAAAAGAGGAATCTTTATAAGATGTACATGAAGGATAACAATGAGAACACTAAGGCTGAATACTGTAAAATGCGGGCTGTGGTCAAAAAAGAGCTGAGGAATGCTAGAAGACTGTATGAAAGACAATTGCAGAGGGGGCAAAAACTAGCCCTAAACGCTTCTTTCAGTACTGTAGCAGAAAAAGGAAAGTCAAAGAGCAGGTTAGGTGCATAAAGAATAAATATGGATTGCTGCTATATGATAGCAAGGATATTGCGGATGACTTAAACTGTTACTCTGTTGAGAATTTTACCTCAGAGGGGGTCTTTATTCGGCCAGAGGGCATGTCCAATGCTCAAGATTATTTAGCGGAAATTGAGGTTAGGGATAACGAAGTATTAGACAAGTTGCATAAACTAAAGGCAGATAAGGCGGTGGGTCCTGATTGCTTATATCCAAGGGTGCTCAGGGAAGTTAGTGAGATCATCTCTAAGCCGCTATCCACCATCTTCTGACGGTCTTTAGAAACTGGAGAAATACCAAATGATTTGAACCAGGGCAATATAATACCAATATATAAGAAAGGGCACCGTACAGAGCCAAGAAATTATAGGCCAGTCAGTTTAACTTGCATTGTGTGCAAAATATTGTAATCTATCATAGAAGATGAGTTGGACTTATTTCTTGAACGTAACAGTATCTTGAGGGATTGCCAACATGGTGTCTGTAAGGGAAGGCCATGCCTGACAAACCCTCTGGAATTTTTTGAAGAGGCCACCAAGACTTATGACCAGTGCAGGGCTTATAACATCATATACTTGGATTTTCAGAAAGCATTTGAAACAGTACCACATAAGAGACCAATTTTTAAAATGAGCTCCATTGGAGTTACAGGAGGTATTCTGGAGTGGATTCAAAGCTGGTTACAGGACTGAACACTGCTGTTCCTACATTAATGACCTTGATAGGAATATTGAGAGCAGATTAGTTAAATTTGCAGATGATACTAAATTGGGGGGTTTGGCAAATAGTTTTGAGTCTACTAAAGTGATTCAGGATGATTTGGATGGAATCCAGAAGTGGGCGGAAATGTGGTAAATGAAATTTAATGTAGCAAAATGTAAAGTTGTACATGTAGGTAATAAAAGCATTAGATGGGATTACTTCATGGGAGGTTTAAAACTGGAATGTGCTCCACACAAGAAAGATCTGGGAGTGATTGTCGACGAAACCCTTACAGGTTCTAGCCATTGTGCCGTAGCAGTCAAAAAAGCTATTCGGATGCTGGGATACATTGCAAAAACTAGTGAGTACAAATCTAAGGAGGTGATGCTTATTTTGTACAACACATTCATCAGACCACATCTGGAGTATTGTGTATAGTTCTGGGGACCATACTTTAAGAAAGATATAGAGGCTCAAGAGAAAGTTCAGAGAAGAGCCACTAAGCTAATTCCGGGTATAAAAGATGAAAGCTATGAGAAGAGGCTGAAGATCCTTAATCCCTGTAGTCTTAGGAAAAGGAGACTAAGGGGTGATTTGATTCAGGTCTTTAAATATGTTCAAGGGATTAAAAAAGTGAATTAGTTAGGATTCCTTCGACTAAGTGTTGTGAGTAGAACTCGGGGTCACAAATCGAAGTTGACCATGGGTAAATTCACAACTGATATTCAGAAATATTTCTTCACCCAAAGAGTAAAAAGTAATTTCAATATGGAAAAGCTTGCCTGACCATATTGTTGAGGCAGTGACCTTGGGGGTTTTCAAGAGCAGGCTTGACTTAAAGCTAGATACCATTGAGTCATTGAGTATCTTAAGGGATATATTCACAATAGTATAAAGAAATTCGCGAGCGTAGTTGGGCTGAACGGCCTGTTCTCACCATTCATGTTATGTTATGTTATGATTGTTGGTACCCACTGAAGGAACCACAAAATATTTTACACTGCAGTTTTCACTTTGTTTTCACAAGTCACACGTGGCGGGTACCACTGGCACCATCTAAATTATGGGGGAACCCCGCTAAAATGGAACCGTGCCCTTGGGAACCAACTGTCCATTCTGTTGTGGATTTTGCTGGCACAAAACAACCAATTTTGACTCTGTGACCTGGGGAAAATAGTGGTAGAGGTCAAGATTAGTCTATTCAGAAATATCTTTCTCAGGGCATTTACACTGAAATTAGCTATTATATTCCAGCCAAAAATTCAAGGTCTGACTGACTGGGGTCCCGTGCTGGTTTGCGATGGTTCAAGCTGGAACAATGCGAGGTGATAAAAATTGGTGTCTTGCTGAGCTAAAGCTACGTAAGCAAATTTTTCTGGTAGAGTAATTTGGTCGTCTGACTGGTGGACCCACTTGTTTATACAGGCTGGCCAGCTGGTGGACCACGTCGTAAATGCTCTGTGTGGACAAGCTTGACTGGCTCACACTGATTCCAGCTGGAATTTTCAGCAGGGCTTTGTTTTCAAAAAGAACTAAATAGCATGATTCTGACGTCTTGGGGAATCCAGTACTAAGAAAGGCTAGAGAGTCAATACAGACATATTTTGCCATTTTTTGGCAATTGTTAGGGCTTTCTGCAATATTTGACTACATTGGACTTTGGAATTATATGTGCCTGTGTCTCGGGGTTTAGGGCCTTACTCATAAGTTGAACCCTAGATTTCTTCCCAACTCCATTTCTTTATATGCAGTTCAGAATTCCAGGCCCCATCGTGGCTCAAACCAGAGCTGGCGTCTGTAGATCTAGTTGTGAATAACTGGCCCAATGCAAACTTTGTTAAGGGTGCTGAAAAGTCCATGCCCCTTGAAAGGGCTGTTTATGATTTAAACTAGTATGGTTTGGTTGCTTAAAGGAGGAGACCTCATCTCACCAAAGGATATTTCAGCAGAAAGTAGAATTCTTGAAGCGTCTAAAATGCATAGTTTTATAAATTTTAATTTGGCAATAATCCAGTGCGGCGCATTTTAAAACCAGGAAATCTTCAAATTGGCATCAATATCACGTGGCAAACATTTTTACTTGGGGAATTCTATCCAATCCAACGCCAGTTCACTAGACTGTGTTGCGGTGCGTGTGACGTCAGTTAAACCCATTCCTTTCATGGTTTCCATGGAGTTGTTCAGAGGGCCTTCAGTAAGCTCACCCTTTTACGGTTTGACTGCCCGCAAGCTGTTCTTGTTTAAGCTGGCCTGATTAACAATCAAACAATTTTATCCACTGAGCAACCAAGATCAATACATGAACTATACTAAGAAATGATAATGAAAAAGTGAATGCCTATCACCTGCATTCATATTATTGATATGGAATTGTAAGGATGGCAAAATAAATGTAAAAATCCAAAACTTTCACTGACTTCGCGGAATTTATTTTCGCCTAACAATGCCCTTTAGCCGTGACTACATTCAGAATTTAGCGCGGATTCTCGTGACTGTTTGCTTAATAAGCCTTGCAAACTAATTTATGCAAATCTATGTTGCTTCACAAGCTACATCAGAACATAAATTGTAAAGACATTTTGATAGTTTACGTCATCATTTATGCGCGGGGGAAAATGCCTCATAATTTTGTGGTGCAATGCATAACAATGCTATCGAAAATAAATTAGACTGTTGTCAGTTTTACCAATTAATCTTAGCAACTGTGTCTAATTGGGAGAAGTAAACTGCGAGAGGTTTATGTTATTAAGCATTTAAAGGTGAGGTTTCCGAAGATCACTTTCAAAATCAGAAGATTGCCCAGGTAAAAATGTCTGTCTCCTGATATTGACGCCAATTTGAAGACTTGCTGGTTTTAAAATACGTAGCACTGTATTATTATCAAATTGAAATATGCCTTTTAGACACTTCAAGGATTCTACTTCCCGCTGAAATATACTTTGCCAAAGTGAGGTCTCCTCCTATAAGTCCAGCTGGCCATTTGTGGATGCTTAAGAATGCCTGTATTTAGAGTCTGTTGGGAGATTTGTGCTGAAAAGACTGGCTTGGTTTTTCCTGGAATTAGTTGCACATTTCACCGAATTTTGGAGAAAACTGCCTCTTCTGTCGCCTTCTCTGTCATGACTCTCAGTGCCCAGACATGACTCATGTCATGATTAATCAGTTTTTCTTTACAAAAAATTCCAAATAGGATTTGTTTTCTACTATCTTTATTGTCGACTGATGGATCACTGCAGTGATTTTGAGATTATGAATCTGAGTTGCTTTTTTCCCCTTGCAAATTCCCAGAATCTTTCATTAATGAATGAATCCAAAAAACTCGTGTAGTGTGAAAACAGGTCTGTTGTGTTGTTCCCCTTTGAAAAACTGCTGTTCCACTTTTGCATTTATTCACAAACCGCGACTGAGTTAGGGCCCTGTTTTATTGACCATGTGTCACAGCAGTTAACTTAAGCATTTAGTGAATGGGAGCTTTGCAGTCTTTTAAGGCTTGTCAAACATGCACATTATTTTATTTATTCACATTATGCCTATTTTATACTGCTAACCTGCTTGGCTCTAGTTAAGGCCATGTCACATGATTTGTTGCTAAATCATTTCTGTTGAACCACATCATGAACATATTCAGTGTGATATTCAGCTATAAGACAAAATTGGTTTGTTCATTCACTGTTTTTTGGTTTGTTTTACTGATTATGAATTACTCTATATTTATTAAGAATTTGAAGGGGGGTAAAAGCATTATTTTTAGACACTGATAATGCAAGTTTAGTCCAAAGGCCTTGTGTAATGGAGTAAGATTTTAAACGATGTTGTGGACTATTGAGTGTGTCTCTCAGTGTTCTTTGCCTGTTACCTCTAAAAAAGCAGTCATTTGAAAAAGTGCTGGATATTTAGTTATCTGATAATTTGGACAGCATTATTTGCCATGCAACAGCTAGCTTGGGTCGGTCAGGGAGGAGCTGGGGGTGGGGTCTGGTTATTTAACCTTTGGCAAAATGTATATTTGGAGTGTACGATAGGTTTTACTGAACATCTTAGTGGCCAGAGCTTAAGTTTTACTCACTGAATATTAGCTCTTTGAAGACGTGTTATAAATGTGTCTACATAGTTGGAGGATGGTTTGATTATCGTAAATAGATTGGGTCTCCGAGACTGGAACTATGAACTGGAACTTAATGTGTGCATTATGCTTTGACAGATGTAACAGATTTTAAGTTTGTTTTGTCTATGAAACATCATGAGTTTGACAACCGGTGCAGTAAACCCCCTGAACTCTAACTTTTCATTTTGTTTTTCCCATAAGACAGTACAAGTCTGAAATTATTATTATTTTTTTCACATTGTAGGACAATGTCACGTACATATTGTGTATCTTTTGGTTGCAGTGTTTCACTTCATCTCACTTAAATTGGGAGAAATATTCATACCCAATTATGGCATGTTTTTATGGCCACAGCTTTACATCAAATGGAAAATATCTAGATCTTGTACATCATTTTATACACATTTCTCTGCAATTTAAGAGGACGTATTTGGGGTCGATGTAAACCACGGGATCTGCATTAGAATTTAAAATAGGCCTGAAGTTCCACAGGTTATAATACAACGGCTGCATTTGACGGACCCATACATGGGTCCATAGATTTTGAGGGGTAAAAGGTAAGTTTATCCTGGACGCTATTCGTTCAGATGCAATACCAACAAAATTCCCTAACAATAAACATTCTTTAACCAAGGAGGAATGTATTAGTGGAAAGCACATTCTCATGGCACTGAGACAGAAGGAGAACGCCCAGTGTAACCTTTCTTTTGAAGGCCTCAGTGGAAGGTTCTTGTGTTTATTTATTGATTTGTTTGTTTCGGTCTTATCTTGTTTGCTCATTTATCATGCATGTGCTTGTGTGCTTGTATATGTTGTTTTATTCATCATGTATGAATTATTTTTATGCATCTGGCCTGACACCTGAGCTGAGGAACTAACAGATCTTGCTATCTAGCCTACCTTCATTTTTTACTTAACATGTGGCTGCTATATTAAGCACTGTCTGTGCTTTCTTTACAGCGGGACCTGATTTTTTGTGGAAAAAATAGTGAGGAGAAGTGTGCATACACACTGAAACGGGGCTAGCCCACTCAAGGGCACAAGAGCCGGATCAGGGTATTTTTGTGTTCTATCTTTAGGTGGAATGCAGCAACTGTCATGCAGTCACTTGGGAATGATGCCATGGCTCCTTAATTTATTTTTTTTGTTTTGATTTGTCGCAAAAATCGCAGAGACCAAAGATCTTTATCTCTCTCTTGGTCTCAATTATTGTGTGTCTTTTGGGCAAAGTGGATCAGCATAGGTGTGTGTAAATATTACCATTACAAACATGGCTTAAAGCATGTGGAAATGCCTTGGTCTGGGGCAGTTCCATTGACTATATGTAAAAATGGGCGAGTAAACAACTCCCCAAAAGCGAGGCTGAGACGTCTTGATCGTCATCTAGTGGCAGGCTGCAGTACAGCTTATAAACCTGCCCAACATGTTACTGGATGGGACTTGGGTGACACTAAAAAATGAAAGGGGATCTCTATTAGCCGCTAGGCCTTGAAGTTATAGCCAACAGATAATGTGTAAATGAGACCCTTGCCAAAGACAGTACAGGAACAAGACACCGCTCCCTCATAGGCCTCAATTGTAAGAAATAGAATAGGTCTACACGTCCTGTCTCCAAAGTCAGCGCGGTCGCCTGGTTATTCTGCGAATAACAAAAAAACCTCTTTCGGTGATTGTGAGCATTGTGTCCGGGGAATGAAAGCTGACTGAAAAATCCATCTCACCACGCTGCATGAAGGGGTAAGTGGGCTTACGAGTACGTGTTGGGATTTACTCGAATCCTTCTTATATCTGCGTGAAGCATTTGTATGCTCTACTAAATTAGATAATTAACTACACAGCTAACTGACATATTTAGCATGATGAAGACGAGTTAGCTTGCAAGCTTGGGTGTTTGCGAAAGCTATTTGAAGTTAGTTTTATGAAGAATTGACGTTTTGGTAACTGAGTAACTCTGGTTAAGGTCATTTTACCAAAACATCAGTTCTTAATAAAGCTGGAGGGTTTTTGTAAAGTTTGCAGTGTTGCGCTATTTTCTTTTCAGTTTAAGTTTACCCTCCTTTAGATTGCAGAACCTTCAAAGAACTAGATAAGGAGTGCAAATGCTTCTCTCTATTTCATATTAGCTTAAAAATTTGAGTTTGGTTAGTAGGTTTTGAAGAGTATAATGTACAACCCCAATTCTGAAATAGTTGGGACAAAGTGTAAATTGTGAATAAAATCAAAACTCAATGACTTTCAAATCACACCGGCCAGTATTTTATTCACAATGGAACAGAGATAACATAGCAAATGTTGAAACTAAGAAATTTTACAATTTCATCCACAAAATGAGCTAATTTCAAATTTGATGGCTGCTACCGGTCTCAAAAAAGTTGGGACAGGGGGCCTGTTTACCATGGTGTAGCATCCCCTATTCTTTTTAACACAGAGTGGAGGCGTCTGGGCATTGAGGAGACAAGTTTCTTGAGTTTAGCCATTGGAATTTGATCCCACTCTTGTTTAATACAGTCTTCCAGCTGGTGGAGAGTTTTGTGTCTCCTTTGACGGACTTTTCATTTAATTATCCACCAAATGTTCTCAATCAGTGAAAGATCAAGACTGCAGGCAGGCCAGTTCAACAAACAGAAGCCTACTACGAAGCCATGCTGTTATAATGGCTGCAGTATGTGGCTTTGCATTCTCCTGCTGAAATACACAAGGCCTTCCCTGGAATAGATGTTGTTTGGAAGGGAGCATATGTTGCTCTAGAACCTTTATATACCTTTCAGCATTCACGCTTTTTAAAATGTGCAAGTGTCCCACACCATATGCACTAATGCATTCCCATACCATCAGAGATGCTGGCTTTTGAACCGAATGCTGATTACAGGAGGGGTGGTCTTTCTCCTCTTTAGCCCAGAGGACACAACGCCCATGATTTCCAACGAAAATGTCAAATTTGGACTCGTCTGACCACAGGACACTTAGCAACTTTGCTACAGTCTATTTCAAATGAGCCTTGGCCCACAGAACACGGCGGCGCTTCTGGATCATGCTCAATTATGGCTTCCTTTTTGCATGATAGAGTTTTAGGTGGCCTCTGTGGATGGCACAGCGGACTGTGCTTACAGACAGTGGTCTCTTTAAGTATTCCTGGGCCCATTTAGTAATGTCAATGACAGAATCATACCGGTGAGTGATGCAGTGGCGTCTGAGGGCCCGAAGATCATGGGTATCCAGTAAAGGTTTTTGGCCTTGTCCCTTATGCCAGTTAGCTTTATTACTGCTAAATGTTCCTTCAGCTGATTCTCTATTAATTGCTTTTTCAGCCCTTTTTTGCCTGTGTCCCAACTTTTTTGAGACCTGTTGCAACCATAAAACTTGAAAGAAGCTCATTTTGTGGATAAAAATGTAAAATGTCTCTGTTTCAGTATTTGAAATGTTATCTATGTTCATTCTATATAACATATTCGCTCATGTGATCTGAAAGTCATTGCGTTTTGAATTTATTCACAATTTACACTTTGGGCGGAATTGGGGTTGTACTTAAGACATGAATAATGTTTATCTGAAGTATGTTTGGACAAATTGGAAGCACATAATCATTACAGTTTTCTCACTATTGTTATACTACATGAAATGTCGGCAAATGTCATCAACGTTTGTTTGCTATACATCCAGGAGTTAGAGATCGTTGGAAGTTGTTGCTGATACAGAGTACAGAGCAATCACCTGCAGCATAGCTGCAAGTGATAGGTTTATATCTGTGGCACATTTGTAAAATGGCATGGTCAAAATTCATTTGAATTTCTGTTCGTGATTTGTTACAGGTGTTGTTAATTTTGGTCTGACTGCTGCAACTGTCTGGTCCCTAATAGATGAAGATAGTGCCTGGACTCTAACTGATCTGCTGATGTTTTAGCTAAAGGGCTCTACAATCCATTTGTATCATGAGAAGTGCAAAACTTCTTTCTCTAGATAAGCGAAGCTTAGGAAGGAGTGTTGTGATGAGACTCGAGTGTCCCTCACTAATCAATCAATCAATCAATCACTAATCAATCAATCAATCAATCAATCAATCAATCAATCAATCAAACAGTTTGCCGTTAGCATGACCACAGGCGATAAGATTCACTGCTTATCCAGGAATTAACGCTTTGATTAGTGTCACTTTGATTAAAGGATAAGGCTGGTGTTATTCTCTTGTTTTTTATTATCAGCGTAGTCTATGAAAAGACCAAAATGTAAAATGTTTTTCTCCTGTTTACAAGCAGGTCCATCTCACTGACCAGTTTATAGCTCATGTCTAGAAGTCATAAAACTTTGTTGTTGTCCAAACTGGATTAAAACAAGTCTCAGAGATGTACGGTCGCATTCCATTTCTGTTCCAAGTTGCAGTTATCATTCCATTTAATGAATCAGGACTTGAAAGGATCACAGTTGGTATGCAAATGTCTAACCATCTTCTGCTTTTAGTCCAATTCAACTACAAGGACGGGTGATGCCTACCAGCCTTTTCGATTCTATGTAGCACGTCTCCCACCAGTTTATGGAGGTGCCCTAGAGCAGTTGATAATGATTATAACGTTGGCCATCAGATGTTTTCTGTCTTGCTGCAAAATACATTCTCTTTAGGCCCTCATCTTTTTGTCGTCTTGACGATTCTTCATGGCGCCGTTCCCTTCCCCTCAAAGATGATTGGAGAGGATGAATTGTGGAATTCATAGAAAATTTGTACATTAAAATATTATGTATGTCTATACCATTTGGACAATCATACTATGTTCAAAGTGGGCATCAGAAACTCCATAACCCCCTTTTCTGAGGACATCTTGAAATAGGAGAATGGACAGGTCCACTCTTCTTAAGTTCATAAGCCATCGCTCACTCCTGCTGAGTTTGATTAGATGGTCAGTAGAGTAAGGAGAGATGTTTGTCTTCTCTAATGTCTCTGGTCTAACGTTACTCATTACCCGAATGCAAGTGTACTTTTTTCATGTAAGAAAAGAAATGCTTCACATGCTTAAAACTGAAATAAGTGCGCTTTTATTGGAAAAAGTCTTGACACCAAATAAGCTGCCCCCCTACTTGATCATTCCAAATATCCATCCATGCCTACTGCCAAAATCGCATTCCTGCTCGGTTCTTGCTCCCAGAATCATAGCTGTTTCATAGCATTTCACTACTTTTTACCCCAGTCTGGCAACAGTCTCAGTCAAAGCACCAGTTTGACTAGTTTATCCCTAAAAATTTGTTTGGTTATAATTCAGTCTTTTGCAAGAAGTATGCTCACGTTTCTTATCCAGATTAAGGCTTTCAACCTTTCTAATTGTAAGCAATATACACTGCCTGGGCCAATAAAAAGCAAGTAGGAAAGAAAAGAACCTTCCTTTGGATTTTTTCATTTTGTATCCAAATGCATTTGATTTGATTTTCGGATACTAGTTTACAATTGTTATTTACATTTTGAACATTTATTATGAAGCTTAACAGGACCAATGAAATCAATGAAACTTTTCACAATTTGTGAGTAAATTAATTCAATGATTGTATGTAGCATTATAAGTGAATGTTACAATCTTTGTACGGTTATTTATTAGCTAGCCAATGATAGCTATGGTCTGATGCCAGCAATGCAAGTAATGGCTATACAAATCAGACTTGGAAATGCCTAGCTCACTTTCTGTGTAGCCCGATGTCCCATATAGTTCCTACGTAAGTTAGATAACGTTTTAAATACTAAGAATATTTTGAAGAAGAATCAATATCAGGCATTTCACACCAATCCCTATTTAATCCCAAGGCAAAACTAGAATTTTTCATCATTTAACGCATTCTTGTTAATGTAAAATCTCCAATTCAGTGTTCTCTGTAACTTTGAACAAAAACTTGCTCAACTGAAATGAAAATTGAGTGAAGCCAAGTCGTTAGCCTAGTCATCGCACAATTGTCCTAGCTGCCTGTTCTTTCATATTGGTGAAAAAATGCAGTTTTCCTATTTTCCCTCAATTAAAAAAAAATCTATGGTCTTAACTAATAAATTAAATAATTAAAAAAAAAAACCTAATAAATGAGAGAGGCAATTATGTTATGCGGAATCATGTTATGCGACTAACAAAGTTAGCCTCCTATTCAATGAAATAATGGCATAGCTTGGTACTCACATCCAGTTGCCTACTGTCTTGCACGGGCAAAATGGACAGGCTATAAACAATACACCAGCCTCATGCAAAAAAGTTTGGGGCTGGACAGGAGTTGGTCTCAGTAGCTGCACGTCACACAAGGAGACAAAACTAAGAATTTACGTACCCTCTACTCATCTTCCTCTCAACTTTCTTTTTTTAATCAATCAATCAATCAATCAATCAATCAATCAATCAATCAGTCAATCAATCAAAAAAAAAACCTACTTGAACATTTGATTGGTCTTCATATTTCCCATAAATCACCACAAAAAAGAAAACAAGAGAAATGATTGGTCATCATATTTCCCATAAATCTCCACAAAAAGAAAGCAAGTAATGATATTTTCGACAATACTAACAGAAAATACACAGCCAAGGCACCATCAGTTTCAATAAGAAAGGAAATGATTTTTATAGCGTAGCTCTAACGAAGGCCCATTACATATTTACATGATGATTAATGAATTCTGGACCACTCCCAGAGTAGAAGAGAGTATTGGGTGGGATTGCGGATAGGAGATCGGGCGGACAGGAGATCAAGGCGGGTGTGGTGTTGAACTTGGTCTGTGATTGCGTGGACATTGGGCGCCCCCCGGAGGATGAGACTCAGCGTGGGGCTTGCATCTCTTGTTGGACTCCGAATGGCTCCCAAGTCCCCCGGGGTCTTAGCTGGTGGCTGTTTCTTGTTTCCTTCTTGGAGAGGGAAGGGTGGGATGGATGTAGAAATGAGACGAGTGGGGATTGAGAGAATGTAGGAGGTATAAATACTCGTAAGGATGAATAGGAAGGCATACTGGGAGTGGCCCTGTTCATTAACCTACGTTATCGGGAACACTCTTTAAAAATTGATGGATTGAAATTTTAAATATGTTACTCCCCATGACTAGAATTTGTTTGGCACAGGAGTGGTTTGATTTTTCAAAAATGTGTCCACTTACTGAATTAGGTGGAGCAGTTACCCACAGTCTATTACTTCTGATGATCTATTTTTAAGGAGGTTTTCATTGTGTGAGTTACATCCCAAGGATGAACCTAGTCAAAATTCTCATCACAAGTGGGCCCAAGTTAACTTGAAACCCCGGTGTTTTGTTAATTACGTGGCTATAGCTTAGAAATTGAAGCACTGATTACTAAAACCCCACAAGTCAAGTCAAGTATGACTTATGGGGTCTTAGTAATAGGTGTTTCAATTCACTTCAGATTGCTACGGATTGAATGATGCTGCACACCACGGCGGTACCTACAGTACATTGGATAGCAACATGTTAAATTTACAGTAACGTATTATTTCATTTTCCTCATTGATCCGGAGTTGGTCAGGATATTTTTGCCAGATCTCGACCATTCCTACACAAATCTAAGCCTATGGCAACAAGTCATCTAGCTAGTTTGCTAGGTAGCTAGTAAGGTAGTCAGAACTAACATTAAAATGCATGATGGCAGGGGGTCCATTTACCTACAGACTCTAGCTGTTTAACCTATTTTGAAGGATTGGCATGGATTTTTAAAGTTGGCCTGTATGAAGTACTAAAACCTGGTCTATTTATTAGCCATCTGGCTAGTAGATAGCTAGCAGCTGGCACACGTTGGTTGAACCTGGCAGGAGCAGTGGACATTGGCATGGGAGTCGAGCAGTCTACCTACTGCTATGGATGAGGAAAACAGCAAATGCATTTCGCCTCACATAATTATACTTGGAAAATTAGCTAACCCTTTAACAAGATTTGAGTCATGGTAGAATGGTGCTTTCAAAAGGCCTAACGTTTGGTTACATTTCCTAACAATACACTAAAAAGCATATTACCCCCAGTCTTTTGTCTAACACTGACGCAGCCTGCTAGGCTGCATAAAAAGTTCAGGGATGTGTTTGCAACTGAATAGGATGGGTGTTTGGCTGGGACCTCGAGTCCGCGGCTCAACCCCTCCATCACTATGGCGCAGACGGCAGCTTTAAATGTTCAAGATGGCAGCATCCGTGAGAAGGATATTTTGGCTTCATTTTTGGGCAGCGTTAGGAAGTGGTGATGCTTTGTCCGTGTTTATATACTGTCCATGGGCTTTTCCTGGTTTGGCCTGGGAGTCAGTGTACCCTTGGAGGAAAATTCTGAAACTGTAGGTTTCATTCCCATGATTCTTGTACGGTATCATTCCCGTGATTCTGTGCTTCTGACAGAAAAATTCCCTTCCCCATTTAAGCGAGATGGTGCCCTTGTGAACAAAGCACGGTCCATATCTGTTTCGTCAAGATGATCTAATAACTAACTTGGCCTGCAGGGATCCCTGATCGAATCATTTGGATCTACTAAAAATCCACCTTAGAGCCAGGCCTAACCTCACCCAACATCACTGCCTGACCCCATTCATACTATTGAGTGAAAACAAGGCCCTGTTTCAGTGTTCTGACATTCAGCGGAAAGCTTTCCCAGAGATGCAGAGGCTTCTATTGCAGCAAAGAAGAACAAAAAATTTATATTCCTGTCCACGATTTTGCAACGAGACTTTGGAGGTCCACATACTTTTGGCCATGAGGTGTACAGTTTAGAACCTTCTATGAACAGATCATCACTGCGACTGAGTGTAGCGTAGTTATTCCTCGGAGACTTCACTCCTCCATACGTGATGAGCCAATGTGAGGTGGCATGATATCAAGAATGAATCGTTCCAGGAAGGCTGTTAGAGCAAGAGCCAAAAAAGCTGTGAGAAACAGCTGCTGTTGACACGTTTTTAAACGATCAGCACCATTTCGGTAATCCTTACCTTAGCATGACTCAGCTGCATTATGCTCCCAGAGAGGGGTCTTTGGTCGTCAGCAGTGACAATGCTACAGTTTTGCTTGTTTATTGTATTGCTCCATGCTAATCAACAGAGCCATACACTGGTGACTTTAAATGCTATGTGTATTAAAACACTGATGCTACTGTAGGCGATACTTGCAAAGCTAATTGTAATTCTTGTTGTGCATTTTACAAAGTTATTGTAGAGTTACTTTTCTGAGTAATAGTTTCTTTTTTTCTTCCTCATCGTTCCTTCCATGAGGTTTCAGAGGGAGACGTTCTTTTATGGAGAGTGGAGATCGATGCTCATCTGTGACTGTCAATGTGGTGGTGTCAGAGATGTTATGCTAACTAAGATGCTACGCAGTAGCTTCCCCAATTCCTCATTACTTTGCTTGGACTGTCAGTGCCCACTGAAGATCAGTACACACGATGTTGTACCGTGTCCAGTGGCTAGACAGTGTTTAAGGGCTTGGCCGTCGTGTTCTGTACTTAATATACATAATAGCATTTGAAACTCAAAACTGGGACAGATATACTCAGTACTCAGGGCATTATTGGGATGTTACAAAAATGGATAAGTACCACACATTATTGTTTCAAAAATAAGTTTATAAAATTACATAAGAAAATTCAAACAGTGCTTTCAGTTGTGAATTTTAATAGTCCATCCACATACTCGCAAAAAGGTCCGATCTTTTCTTGCAAATGCGGTTTCTGTTATCATTATTATTATTATTATTATTTTAAAGCCATGCAGAGAAGAATGTTCATTGGGTTAATTATTGATAGAAATTGATTGCGATTATTTGGATGGCCATTTTCTATTAAATTCATCTTATTATATTAGAAGAAAATATGCAGGGAAACAGACCTAATGTGTCCATCACACTACTGGTCAAACGTTTTGGACACCCCAATTTTTCCAGTTTTTTATTGAAAATTATGCAGTTCCAGTCCAATGAGTAGCTTGAAATGGTACAAGGGTAAGTCGTGAACTGTCAGAAGTTTTAAACAAAAGGTAAGGTTATCCAGGTTTTTAGTATGCCGTCGAGTAGGAGAAAGGATGGTTCCTCAATGTGTGACATCAACTGTCAAACATGGAGGAGGAAGCATGATGGTCTGGGGCTGATTTGCTGGATCCAGGGTCGGTGACGTATAGAGTGAAAGGCACCCTGAACCAAAATGGCTACCACAGCATTCTGCAGCACCATGCAGTCCCTCTGGTATGTGCCTAGTTGTTCAGGGGTTCATCCTACAGCGAGATAATGACCCAAAACATAAGTCCAAGCTCTGCCACATCTACCTTTGGAAAAAAGAACAAGATGGTAAACTTGAACACATGGAGCAGCAGCACAGTCTCCAGACTTAAGCCCCATCAAGATGGTTTGGGATGAACTGGACAGAAGAGTGAAAGCAAAGTTACCTCCAAGTGCCACACATTTATGGGAACTTCTGCAACAGAGTTGGGAATAACTTTCGAAAGAATTTTAGATTTTTTTGTTGTAGAAAGAATGCCACGAGTGTGTTCAGCTGTTATATCTGCCTACGGTGGCTACTTTAAGTCAAAAGCTTAGAATACATTTTGATTTATAAATTGATTCCATGATATCTTTTTTAACTTCGATTGTTAATTTGTTCTATCATGTCCATGCTTTTATTCCAGAGTACAATGAGACATTAAGCTGCATAATTTTCTATGAAAAATCTGGGAAAATTGGAGTGTTCTAAAACTTTAGACCGGTAGTGTATATGCAATCAGGAAGTCAAAACCCAATATCAGAAATAACTGTGCAATCATTGGTTTTGCAATTAGTAAAAACTGTTATTGATTTATTAAGGTTTTAATTGCAGTCTCTCTCTACTGAACAAGACGGATAAGGGCTGGGCAGCCAATACCCCCCAAACTCCAAAGAAAGATAAAGATATATTGTAAAAATGCAGCAGAACACATTCCCCCAGTTTTATGTCTGCTGGAATATGGAATATTTTAATTTGTCTAATACCTAAATTTATGTATGTCAGACAAGGGACGGAGTGTGAAAAGCTTTTGTGTGATATTCCTTTTAGAGTAATTTACCTTTGCATGCAGCTTTTATTTTTTTTCGTTACAGTAAAAATGGTTGACGCCGTAGTGTGGTGTTTTTCCCTTGTCCCTCTTGTGGCCATAATTGAGAATTGCGCCTGAAGACTGAGCTGGAGAATCTCAGTTTGAGAGAAGAGCAAGTTATGTGCTCTAAATGAAATAAACCATAACTGACGGCTGAACAGGATAGCAAGTACTAACATAATGCCCTTGCAGCTGACACGCATTGTTAGCATTGCAAATTAACGTGTCTGCCTATGAAATTGAGTACAATCTTGCCTGGGAACAAATGAAGAGCATGAATAAGATTTTGATGATGATGTTGATGATGACTAACAAACTTATTAAACTTCTGAAACAAATAACCGAGCTATCTTTTACTGCTCAACAGAACGGAACATGTCTTACACTGAAGGGAAACTTCGGTACAGTATGCGACACGCTGCTATAGGATACAGATTAAGTTCTTAAACAGAGATGTGGAATTCAGCAGTTTCCCTGGTCTCTAAAAAGCCTGGGGTCTGTGTTTCAGGGTAAGCTGGTGAAATACTTCAGCAGACAGCTGTCGTGTAAACGTAAGGTGGCCTTACCTGAGAGAAGCGCCGAGCTGGAGGAGTTTCCTCACCTGGGGCACTGGTTTCGCATCGTCAACATGAGGAAGGAGGTGACGGAGGTACTCTCTCATCTTACCTCACAGCTGTGTTTTGTTGACGCCCCACCCTGCCCTCATCCTTTTCTATCTAACCTTTTTCTGCTCTTCTTTATTTTTGTCTTTTTCCTCTGTTTTGTCTTTTGCTTCCAACCTGATGTTCACAATATTATTATTATTATTATTATTATTAATAATAATAATCATCATCAGAATTTTATTTGTATAGACACTATTAACCTCAGGTAAGTGCATCACAAAAACAATATAAAACAGACGAACAGATAATATTAAAACAGAATAATTGAAATAGAAAAAAAAAAATAAACACCATTCTAAAGCTTTTTTTTTAATTAAAAAAAAAAAAGTTTTAAGAAGTGAAATAAAATGACTCAGCAGATCTGAGCTCCTTTGGCAGGTTGTTCCAAAGTGTCTCCTTTGATTCTCGACATAGAGGTTGGAATGTCCTGCGGTGCCCTACCAGTGCATCTCTCAGTTTGTCCTGCCACATAGGGGGATAAAAAGCTGCCAGTGTGAAGTGCTAATAGAATTACTTTGGAAAAATCTTCATGTGGGACTCAAGCCACGCCTCTCTGGTTCTGAAACTTTTGGCTCAGGACTGGTTGATCACTAGAATACTATATTTTACAAAAGAAAAGTGATAAGACAGTAATGAGAGACCATAAATTGCTTGATGCCTGGATGAATATTCTCCCGATGAGACCACTGCACAAAGTAACTATGATTATAGAACAATCATGTATTTTTGAATGAAGCCGAGGCTGCATTTCCCTGCTTATGTGAGTGTTTATTCAACGATTGCGTTATCTGAGCCGAAAAACCCTATGTAATAAGTTGTCCAGAGTAGCCACGCTTTCAGATTTCTGAAATAGATTTTACCAAAAGTCATGTCTGAATCAGCACACCAAACCGAGTGTACAAATTGTGTAGAGCTTCTTCACAACTTGATTATTCAGTAGCAGACAAGAGCACTGTTTCAGGCACAGATCTAATCACCGGCCTGTCTGTGATTGCAGGAAATTGGCCCGGGTCAGTTAACCCTGGAGGGACTCCTGGAGATGGAAGACGAGCAGGTGTGTGAGACGGTGCAGAAGTTTGGTGCCAGCAGTGAAGAGTGTGCTCGACTCAATGCCGCCCTCTCCTGTCTGCGCAGCGTCCACCAATCAGGTGAGACCCTGTCAGTCATCTCAGCACAGTGGGGGAGAGTGAATGCCTGATAACGTAGGGATTCTTTTCTGTGGGGTTTTTATTTAATTGTGAAAGAGCATTTGAGAACTCCAGTGCTGCTTGTCACTAGAATATTAGAATGTTCACAGAGGAACATTTGAATCATTTATTTGTGATTTTTCATCTTAAAGGGATAACCCAGGGAATTAAAGGGATAACCCTGGGAAGGGAAAGGTGGGCCGAATCTTTTTCTGGATTTCCTGCCAACTTCTGGTCTTATCATTGATTTAGGACTAGCTTTAATCCCATCTGAAATTTTATCTGCAACTACATTTTTGGGAATACCATAATTTACAGCCAAACGCTGTTGTCATGTCCCTATATGAAACTTTTTGCTGTGACCTAAGTCACAAATTGAGCATTGCTGCTATATACAGGCAATTAGCAGATTCGGCATGGGTAACTGATGGAAACACACTGCTGCATATTAACAGGGTCTCCTGAATGAGCTTTCTAACTGCTCTGTCCTTGAAAATTGGACTATCAAACGCACTAAGAAGAGGACTCTCAGAGAGCATATACCTCAACTAGCACGTTTTGATCTACAAGCACTTATAATCAGCAGCAGAGTCTGGATCTGTGTCTGTATTGATCTGGAAATGTAATCACCGTTTCCCATTCATATAGTCCAACTTCCCATAAAATTTTGTGGCAATCAGTTGTATAAGTTTTGAGTAATCCTTCCGACAAACAAACACATATACGCATACATACACGCACGGAATCACGATACCTGCTTGTGGAGGTAATTGCCTACAACCCAACCAAATACAGACTATTTTTTTATGCAAGCAAGTTGCATACCCTGAATCGAAAGGGTTGTACATGTGCAAACTTTCTTGTAAATATCGTTTGCTTCAAATCTACTGTACATACATTCAGCATTTCAGTGGTTTGGCTAGGGTATTTAGGGAAAAAACAATACAAAGTGAACATACTTCATGCCTCTATCTTACACCCAGAGCAGAGGGGCATTAAACGTAACACAAGTGTCTTTGCTACTTTACCACCAATGCTAATGCCATCCACACTGCGTAAATAGCCAGTTCATTTGCGCCAAATTGAGCGCCCATGGGCATGTTGGTCTTGAAGTGTGGTGCAGTCAGGCGCAATGCTGGCCTGTTGCTATCTGGAGGTAGCACTGAGCTTTTGTGCGAATGGCCAACAAAAACCTTGTCTAAAGTCAACAGTTTTTCACTGCTATTTTCACAGGCATTAGAGATATTTAATGTAAAAACTGCTAAATGTAATTGTTTTTAGGAAATATTCACTCATTTTGAATTTGATGCCTGCACAAAAAAAAAAAAAAAAAAGAAAATTCACACCTGTCCCATGGTTAGACAGTAGTTAGGAGGAAAAATCAGATGGTCTGCCCGGTATGATCAGTAGATTGCACATATTGAGGACCTGGTAGCTATGAGTATTGCCATTCCTAGCAAAACTATGGAAATATGTGTGTCATTTGGCTGTTTTCCTGCATGGATTGAACAACTTTCCCCTTTCTCTCCGCACTCAATCTTTATTGGTAATTGTAAGCGAATGCGTTGTTTCAAAGCAGTGCTTTTTGTGGTCCTTTTCATTCACTTTAATCCAGGATGAGGTAATGTTGAGTCTGATTTTTGCGTTGGCTTGGCAGTGCTGCACCCAATTCAAATCATGAAAGGGACACTTTGCCAATTTTCAAACTTATCTCTATTGATCTGAGTTAGGGTTGTCGAGTGAAAGTGCATGCAGTTTTTGCCAATTTTCTGAATATTACAGGTAATCAGCTGCAAAATCTGGTGTACTTCCCCCGACAGTGGATATTACAGGTCACATGCCTTCCATTATATGACCTTTCGATATGCAAGCAATGTTTTTTATTAGCTTGCAGTTGTAGTGGATGGGAACAAAATGGCAGGCAGAAAATCTCACCTGCCATTTTGGAAATATAACCTCTCTGTTTAGCACAGTCAGATTCATTTCTGCAGACTATTGTTAACTTTAGCTTACAATTGTAGTATAACATGAGTTGGATAGAGCTAGCTAACGAGCAGAAAATTTTGCTAGATATGAAATTTTCACTAAATCACTGGATTGAGAAAAGATAACAGCTACCGGGCTAGCTTACTCACCTGCGACTCTGTCAGCCTTTCTCTCTTCTCCAGCAGGGTTTGCTTAATTGACATTAATTGCTTGGGTCAGATAATGGATTGTACGGCCGCATTGTTTAGAATTTATTTTGGAGGACAACACCAATTGGAGATCTCAAAGTACTTAATAAGAAAATGCAGACTCATTCATTTCATACTTACTTGCAAGCATGTTTACTTAACAATTCATGTTTGCAACGGTCAATTGCTATTCTGCCGCCTGTACTGAACTTTGTGGTAAAGGGTGAAAAAATGCATGTTTAGCTTTTGCTTTATTGCAGCCTGTGCATCTTAGCACAGAACCAGGTCCGTTGCTAGAACTGGGAATTGGGGGGGCACAGACATGTCCCTTTATGACAAGAATTAGTCCTGGCAAGTTCTCAATCAGTTTCCTTTATTGATGCATTTTCCAATTATCATAATTGGCAACTGAAGGCTCGGTTTCTCTCCATATGCGATCTAACAGCGGACTTGAACTTGCTAGTGTTTATGCAAGGCTGACACTTGCACGATTCTGTGGCACGCATTGGCATGACTTGTCGTGCCAGTGTGCAAACTAGTCGTAAACTGGCGTGAAGTATGCGTAAACCCGTCGTGACTGCGTGCCATTTCGGGATGAGAATTTTGAAATGTTCAAAATTTTGGCCACGACAAAATTTTGCGACCGGGTCGTGAACTATGCGCAAACTGTTCGTGAACTCGTCGGGACGATGCGGGAGGACGCGTGCCAGTGCGTGGCAGTGCGCTCCATGCCACGACTGTCACGAACTGCCACGGATAGTTCACGAACAGCTGACGTAGAGTTCACGAGTAGTTCATGACATGTTCACGAATTGGTGCGCGTCGCTGCGTGGCCGTGCCTTCCCACTGACACGGTCACGTGTACTTCACGCATTGATGGCACGAGCAGTTCACGACTAGTTTACGCACTTCACGAACAGTTTGCGCATGGCACGAGCAGTTCACGAACAGTTCACGACTACTGCGCGACAGTGGCGCTCGCGTTGGTGCGGGGGTATATATGGGGCTTCCTGGACACTGCTCGCCATTCCATCGCCAGAAGATCGCCAGCGAAGAGACAACTTATATCACAGAGACAGCATGCCAGGTATAGGCATCTTCTCTTCCCTGCAATGATTGTGTCTCTGGAATTCAGCATGTTGTCTCTTCCACAGCCAATCCAAAAATGACCAGGGGTTGGGGAGGCCCCCTTTTTATACCGCGTGCCCAAGTCGGCACGACACCGTTTGAATTGCGCAAACTCGTCATGCCAATGCGGGAAGTGCGTAAACTATGCGCAACCTATGCGTGAACTCATCACGCCAGTTCGTGTCAATGTGGACACCGATGGGCACGCATTCGTAAATTATTTGTGAACTCGTTGTGAACTATGCGTGAACTACTCGTGACCAGTGCGGGAGCCTCCCAGTTCGTGCCTGAAAATGGCACGACTTGCCACGACAAAATCGTGGCCAAAAGTCGTGCAAGTGTCAGGCTTGCATAATTCTTGTCATGAAGGGATACGTCTTTGCCCCTCCAATTCCCAGTTCTAGTGACGGGCCTGCACAGAACTGTCAGCATTATTATCACAACTTTTCCTCTTTGGAGTAAATTGAACAGTTCTCCAATGTAGTGCTATCTGTGAAAGCTGTTTGTCACAGTTCTGCATGGCACTGAGGGCATGTCCAGTAGTGAACAAGTGCAATGGATTGTGGTTGAACAAATGCATAGGGGAGCCACATGGGTTATAAATATGTGAATATCTCAAGCTACTGTTAGAAAATCTGTATGGTTTGTGTGTAATTTCAACAAAACCAACACTGAAACTGTATTTTTTAATTATTGGCATTTTGCCCCAATGCAATCATAGCACAGTTGTGATTTTTGAGTATTCAGTGGAACTATGTTTGATTGCATCAAACGAATCAAAGCCTGAACCCTTTCAAAGTCCAAACCATTTAATAAAAAATATTACCACTGTCAGGAGACTGGACTATGTAATTACATTTCTGTACGGCCCAGGGGAAACAGAAGGGGCATTTACGGCGCTATCCCAATGTGACGTCTTGTGTTAGTACGGCATTGCAGGAATCACAGGAGCCTGAGGGGAGCTGTATTATCAAGAGTTGCTGAAACCAGACACAGCCCAGTTTTTCTCTTTCTTATTTATTTACTCTGGGAACTCTCCAAGCATCTTGGCATTTTTAACTTCTCTTGACTTCCCAACATGTGTCCCTGCCGCAAAACATGGACGTCCTGTCCTGTTTTTTCGCAGTCCTGCTGGGGTTGGGTGAAAAGCAATCCTTATTTTGGTTTTCTTGAGATTTTTGTTGATAAGTCTTATTTTTGAAGGCATAGTGCATTTAAAGCAGCCATTATAATTCTCCACTCTAATAGAAGGGAGCATGTGGGCTCTTTTGAAGATTTCAAACATTCTTGGACAGAGGTTCTGCTTGTCGTCCCTGGTGATCACAGAGTAATGACTCAAGATAGGTCTCCAGTATAGCTGTCACATATTGACACAGTGACTTGCACCCCGTGCGTACATCAAGACGGCTAACTCCAGGCCTATTCCAAACAACAAAAAATTCAAGCAAGCGTATTGTTATTCTGATGAGTGAAATAGCAACCAAGAAAGCAATAAAACTTTTGGAACCCACAGATGGGACATCTACAAAGTACCGACTGGAGGTTATGGCATCAAGGTGCACTCTGAAAAGGACCCCAATTTGCACATATCCTTGCAGGAGAATTCTCTCGTGTTAATTCACCACACAATTGGCCTCTTTGGTTCCCAATAACTGACTCTTACTCCAACTGCATAACTGACCACCTTGATGAAAGGGACGGTCAGGAAATAACCCCCCATATTATCAAAAATTTCCTCTTCAGTAAGATATACTTGTAGCCATGCTAAGTTACTCAGCTGCTTGCTTGCTTCGGCCCTCTTCTTCTTTGGATTTTATTGTGGAATCAAATTCAATTTTAGGTTTATCAACCGCCACCTGCTGCATGAATTTTTAACTATTCAACCGCTAAATTTCTAAGTATATGTAAACAAATTCTCCTTCTTTGCCTATTCGCTCTTTAACCTATTCTTATTTATTCTTTATTACCTATTATGTATTTACCACTCTCCTTCCCTCCCCCACTACCCCACTTTCTTTACCATTCATCTGTTTTCCTGGCACACGACTCCCTCAAATCCCTTTTGCCATGATTCCCTGATTCATCCCCCATATGCCACATTACCAAAATTGTGGCCTTTGAGAGATATCAGTCCTAATTCTGGTTTGAGGCTGATTACTGGTTTACAGTTATACTGCTGCTCCTATATAGTCATGGCTCCATATGAGGTTTGCTAAAATGAAAAGCTCTTAATTATCCATCCATGCCATTTACCGCACAACTGTTCAAAAAAGCAATTAACCCTTCCTTTTATTCTGAAATTGTGAAGCCGAGTAGTGAAAAGCTCAATTAATTTTGGGTCATTGTGTCTGCAATTGTACCTGGGTCTCTCTTAGTCAGCTGGTAGTCATGAACTTGGTCACACAGTATGTGTGTGTGTGTGTGTTTTTTTTTTTTTAAATAATCAGTGACTGAAATGGATCACTAGTGCTGAAACACAGAAAACAGCCTGCACGGTGAGCCTCCGTGGCAAGATTGTGAAATAACTGACGCAGCTTATATTTATCATAAAAAATGTATTAATGTGATGAAACATATATTTTGGAAAGTGCGGTGTAAATGTATTTGCCTCTTCCAGATTTATTCTATGTTTTATTCTATATTTGTCACACACTAGTTTCAAATCATCAGGCTAAATTTACATAGAAGAGCAGAGTGCAAACCTCCACCAAGGCCAATACTCCACTCCTCTGTGTCATGCAATTCTGCAAGTGCAACCACTGTGGAGTGATTGCATTACTACAATTCCCTATGTTTTCTCACAATTGAACTTTAACACCATCAACTGGATTTGAAGATGTGTTGCATTTATTTGGCCAAGACTATGGGCCCTATCTTACTCAGAGTCCCTAAACTCGTTATTTGGGGATTTAGCATTGCGAAAGAGAGGTTCCTCCGCAAAAGTTGCAATCTTGCACACCTTCCTTTATCCCTAAAACACCTACGCTACCGGTTATATAATGCATAGGCGTGGTTTGGGCGTTACGCCAGTTAAACCAATCAGTGTGCCAGGTGCCATTGCCATTAAGAGCAGGCTGCGCTATCCCAAATCCTCAAACCGAAACACGTGATGGAGACAGGAAGGTCGCCACCTTTCTCTGAAGACGAAGTTAAATTGCTTGTGCATGAGGTCAAATCCAGACAGGGGAGGATCTCTTTTTATTAAATTGATCATGAATTGTATTATTATTATTATTATTATTATTATTATTTGACTTTGACATATTGGTTAATGTTTGGTATGTAATTAAAAAAAACAAGCCTACTCCTTTTGTGATGGAAACTTCAAAAAATAAACAAAAGAAAAAGAAAAAAATGCATTTCGCCATGCACTTCCAACTCCCTCTCCCGTCTGAATGAAGCATAGAATAAAATCCCACTTTAGAAAATACCCAGAGCCAAATAAATGCCTACATTGACGGCAACCATTTACACTTTTTTTTTTATAAAGCAACTTTGAGTATTTAATAAAACGCTATATGAATTACATGTATTACATTATTTGTAGCCTACTGATTGCACAAATTACTTACCAGACAGGCTGCAGATGACATGACTATCGGTGTCGCAGCTCCGCTGCCAGCTGCTCCCTCATCGCCCCTGCTACTGCTGGCCCTATGTCAGCATTTGGAGTCAGTCATTTTGCCGCCTTCTATAGTCCAGTAATAATCTATCCTCAAACTCCAGCATCATTCCATGGCGTAGGGCAGTGTTGTGCAGCACACAACATGCCACAAAGAAAGATGCTACTTTCTGAGGACCATACTGTAAGATCCCACCTGACCTGTCCAAGCAGCGGAACTGCATTTTGAGCACGCCAAACGTTCGCTCAAGGACAACTCGTGCGCATGAGTGTTTTCTATTGAAAGAGAACTCAGGCGCACTTGTTTGCGTAATCTATGGCACTATGCACCACGTCTTTAATGGATATCCATTGTCACCCAACAGCCACCCATCCAAAGGGGGGTCCCTCTGGAAGACTGCAGGAATGACCCACTGTTCCAATATAAAAGCGTGGGGCTACCTCCAGGATGATTTGCGAATACATTCAAGATGTAACCCCATGCATCGCAAATCACCTGGATGTTGATGGAATGGGTTCCCTTACGATTCACATAGTCTCCACTGTTCAGAGCCGGAGCCCGAATCAGAACTTGTGTGCAGTCGACGGCACCCAGAACCCTAGGGAATCCATATCTTGCCAAAAAAATCCTGCTTTACCCTGCGTTGTCTCTCGGGTGTCACCGGGATGCCAGTGACGTACCTACAGGCATGTCGGACTATGCTGGCAGTGACTGCAGTTATAGCCGAGCTTACGGCAGATTGGGTCATGCCTCCAGTTGAGCTGAGTGGGTGTTGGAATGACCCCCTAGCATAGCAAAATAGTGCCACAGTAACCCTAAAAGCTACGGGCAAGGCATACGGCCAGCTGGCAGCGGTGTCTACATCATCTACAACTAGGTTAACTAATTCCGTCACTGCCTGCGGCGAGGTGCAGTTTTGTCAGGCATTCTCTTTCTGTGGGAAATAATACTTGTATTGTATTATTGTAATTTTAGAATATTATATATAATATACATATAATGATTATATACTATTATAAATGCAGAAAAATGATTGATACAAAATACAAACAGTATAGCCTTACGTGAAAGGCCCAGGTAGCTGGTGTGCTGGCGGTGTACTCGTTCTGGGCGTATTCTATTATTTAACTGCCGATCAAGGTGATTAAGTACTATCTCTGCCATTTTCTCAGGGGTTCAACTGAGACTAAAGCAAGATGGCTTTTTGTAGGCAAGTTAATTTGAGAGGTGGAGCTGCATGTGTCCAAGTGGACGCCCATTGAAGCCGCCTGGGCGCGCTCTTGTAAAAGCCCAAATGGTAGCGGGTAGTTTGAGGACCCGCTATACACTTTCCCTAACGTGTTTGGTCAAGATAGCAATTGTAGGGAAAGCGCATAAACACACCCACGGGCACACCTCCAGGCGCAAATAAAGGAGTCGGCATAATTTATAGCGGATAGTGTTGCCGCAATATACCGTTTAGGGATAGTGGAAGCTGCTAAATGCGTAATTCACGGGTAGCGGGTAGTGGCAACGGGTAGGTCAATGTGAAAGATAGATTTCTAAATGCCCTATCTATTTTAACAAAAGTAAAAAATTATTTGCATTTCCAGTCAGTGATTCATTCTCCTTCAAACAATTAAAGGAGGACTATCATGGCTGAGAAAGTTGGGTGTAATCATTTCAATATATCATGAAAAAAGCTCCTATGACTTTGTTTTCTTTAATTTTTATGTGCGATTTTACAAAACTTATGGATAGCGCCATTTTCACCACAGCAGATGAAAATTCACCCTCGATCCGCTTGGGGCGCCCCTAATCATGACGTCAGTGCAGCTGTCAGCACAATGAATTTCCATTGTCCTGCGGTCCGGCATTGAAATTGTTGAATGACCGAGATATTCCCGCTTCCTCTATGGGGCAGACAGACGAGCTTGATGATTACCCTTTTCTATCCGACACAACTTTAATTTAGAGGTGAACTAACATCAGAGGCCATTTGAAATGCTTCTGGAAAGAAGAGTGCGATCTGAAGTCTGCTAATTACCAGCGAGGCTGGACAGTTGCCATCACCTTGGCATAATTAGCCCACCTTAAATCAATTCCCGTGTTCTTTGCTTAACTTGTAATCAGGACATTTATACAGCCAACAAACCAATCAAAACTAGAATCAAGGCATTAATGATTTAGAAGAGATAAGAAGCAGACAAAACGAACCAGGTTACCGTGTTAGATTGAAATAATGTCTAATCTGAATAAATAGCAGACCTCTGAATTTCGCCTCTTGTCAGAAACCTTTCACGTATTATTAAAAAAGATTTCTTAATAATAAAATCATGTTAAGATGGCCCTGGTTTTCAAGCGTCTAAAAGAATATGCAAAGTTGAAAACATTGTGCGCATCAAACGTGAATGCGAGAGAGAAATTATTTTTGCATTGCAAGCAATGGACAAATGCACCGAAGACTGGGCAAGCACATTCAGGCAAATTCGTGCTGCAAATTTTAAACATTTTTTATTTAATAATAGAACAAGATTCGCACACAATGGCCAAATGTAATAATCAAGCAAACACATTCAGGCAAACTGCGTGCTGAATTACGCCAAGTTAGTCTTCAAAATCATCCTCCTCTATTAGACAATTGCTTTCACCTTCTTCCCATTTACTTGGCTCAATTTGCAATCAAATAGTTGATTCGCTCAATGAACAATTTTAAATTGCTTGGTAGTGTAATTTATTTAGATATCCATGTACTCAGACATTTTGACATCGCATGCAGCAGGCACATGAATGCATGTGGCAGCCGCAGTGACGTTATGATCTCGCAACTTCTCATGCCACTTATGGCGTTAATGGCGGCCTCCTTGAAACAGCAATTCTGGTTAATTAATGGTTATTTAAAAGAACAGGGGGCATTTAGTGACAAAAAATCGACCGTGGATATTATGTTGGAGTTAATTACTATAAGATTAAGTCAAAACGTGTAGGTCAGTGTAGTCCTCCTTTAATGGGTTTCTCCTAGGCCCACGCCTGGGGCAACTCGGGGAGTTGTTTTTACATAATCCTGCTGACATACAGGCAAACAAATGAGAAAGCTTAGTCAGAGACCGATAACTTGCTGAAGTTTTACCTTGCCGGCTCATTCCAAGTAAAGAAGAGTATAGACAGGTAGTCGCATGTAACGAATGGGTGAGTTTACCCTCCTACCACCAAGGAGGCTGTGACTCCCCTGATACGGAGTTGCACGTGAGGCAATTCAGTATAAAGTTATCTATCATTTGAGTTAAGTCTTAAGACGATCGGTCAATTCTGAGGAATTGATTTCTTGAACTTCATTTCTCTCTTGAAGTCTGACCTAGATTCTCCAAAAACACTAGTTGTCGATTGGGTATGATGTCCAACCTGTTTTGTGAAGTTTTACAATGTTTGTGAGTGCTAGGCTGTCCTCAGACAAACAAACAAACAAACAAACACTGCTTGTGATGGGAAAATGTAGTAGTCATGGAAACTGGCAACGAATGCACAGATTTCTGCCATATTTCTGAGGACATTATGCTATGCCAATAAAATGCTGTGTATCAAATTTAAAGACCTTATGCTGATGATTTTACGGACATTTTAAACCTTTTTCCTTGCCCTTATTACACCACTACCTGAAAAAGGGTGTGACCCCCCCCCCCCAGATATTAAACTTCTCATCATATGATACAGTGTAAAAAGCACAATTGAAGCAGCTTTGTTTCAAGTCAGTCAGTATCTTGAGGGGACTTCTTTAAAAAAAAAAATTTTGAACCTGAATCTTTGTTGAACTTGGCCCCCTTTTTTTTAAAATCAGTATGTTTCTCCCCTGGACCCAGGCTTACCTGTGTGTGAAGTTTTGTGAGGATTGAACTGAAAGTTATGGAGCGGATACAAATAAGCGAGCAAGCAAACAAACAAACAAGCAAACAAACTCAACTAAGCAACATGCTTGCCGAAATTTGCCTGTAAGGTCGTAATCTCCAGCAATCCGTGTTGCAGATTCTTTTTCATCGCAGTTATCGACTTGCAGTCCAACAGCTAATCTGCCCTGCTGCTTTGCCACAAGAGTGCATGAATTCTTACACGATCAGTCGTGTAGACGGGCTACACCTGAACTGGAGGGGGTACTTTTGCACTGGGTCAGCGTATGTTGAGGGTAGCACAGGTATAAACTAGGGACTTGGGGGGCAGGGAGGTTAGTGAGTGTTACACATAGGGAAATGCAGACTGCCCCGATGGAAGCTGACAGCGTTACCTGCACTATTGATGATATACTTGTAAAGCAACAAAGCGTAGTGGGGGGCTTGAAGCAGCAGCCGCACGGGAAATCAAGGGGGAACAGCATTAGTAATAAACTGAAATGTTTTTATTTAAATGCAAGAAGCATAAAAAATAAATTTCCTGAACTTGAGGCCGTGATTAGTGAGGGCTATGACATAGTTGGGATTACAGACACATGGCTTAGTGAAGAGGATGGAGATGAATATAATACAGAAGCTAAAAAGCTCTTTAGGAAGGATAGATGTAATAGGTGAGGAGGGGGCGTAGCACTTAATGTGAACGAAAACATAAATGTACAGGAAATTCCCGAAATTGAACATTCCTTGCCCTGTGAGGATATCTGGGTCAGACTCATCGGCAAATATGAGACAGGTTTAAACATATGCTATTGACCGCCAGCTTTGTCACTGAATTCCTCTTTAAGAGGATTAGGCAAGCTTGTAGAGGAGGAGGGACTATTATTATGGGAGACTTAAATTATCCTGGTATCAATTGGAAAATGGTGAAAGGGCAAGGTAAAAAGGAGGAAGAATTTCTCGATATTATAAATGACAATTTTTTGGTGCAGTATATTAATTAACCTACAAGAGAGAAGGCAATTTTAGATTTGGTGCTTTGTAATGACTCTGATAGACTGAGCATTGTCGAGGTACTGGAGCCTCTTGGGATTAGTGATCACTCTACTGTTCATTTTGATGTGTCATGGGAAGTTAAAAAGGTGTCTTTGAAAACCAACATTTTTAATTTTAGGCGAGCAAACTTTAACGGGATGCGCTCATATCTAAGCAAAATAAAATGGGAGACACTTCTGGACTGTAGAGTCTGTAAATGAGATGTGGGAAAGTTTTAAGGGGGTTTTATTTGATTCACAATGTAAATTCATTCCAAAGGTGTCCAATTCCCAAAAGTAAGCTGAAAAAGCAGAATCCTCAGTGGATGACCACAGCCATTCGCACTAGTCTGAGGAACAGAGGGATCTTTAGAAGACATACATAAAGGATAACAATGAGAATACTAAGGCTGAATACTGAAATGCGAGCTGTGGTTAAAAAAGAGCTGAGGAATGCTAGAAGACTGTATGAAAGGCAAATTGCAGAGGGGGCTAAAACTAATCCTGAGCGCTTCTTTCAGTACTGTAGCAGAAAAAGGAAAGTTAAAGAGGAGGTTAAGTGCATAAAGAATAAATATGGATTGCTGCTGTATGATAACAAGGATATTGCGGATACCTTAAACAATTTTTTTGTTGAGAATTTTTCCTCGGAGCCGGTTTTTATTTGGCCAGAGGGCATGTCCAGCACTCAAGATTATTTTGCGGAAATTTAGGTTAGGGATAATGAAGTATTGGACAAGTTGCTTAAACTAAAGGCAGATAAGGCGGCGCGTCCTGATGGCTTATATCCAAGAGTGTAAGATCAAAAATAGAACACACACATCCCCAAGGCCCTCTGGGTAGGGTGCTGGATCACAAAATAACAAAGTCATAAGAGAAAAGGAAGCGATCCGCACACCAAAAGAAGCTCCCGTTTGCACTTTTATTTGCGTGGTGTTTCGAGCTTGATGCTCTTCCTCAGACTACAGTTTAATGGGTCAGGAATGGGATGTGTAACCTATCGGTTACTGGTCCCGTTTCCATTTACAAGCTTTTGCTTTTGTACCGGTGAGCAAGATCAGACCTGACATGCAGCATGTGTCCAATATAATAATTTATATTATATGTTGTGTAAAAGTTGATTCAGAGCAAAATGCAGACATTGTTTAGTAACGGAGTGATATTTTATCTCAAGAGTTATTCGGGAGGTGTGATTGAAATTTTACTGTATTTTGGAGAATCTTGGCCTTGGCATAGTCTTCGCTGGCGTTGAGGCCAGGATTGTGTGCAAAATGCTTGTGAAGTAGGTTTTTCAAAAGGTGTGAGTTATCATTCAAAATCTCAGTTTTAATTTTGGTCATTTGGACATTTTGTAAGTTTCACTGAAGTCCTTTGTGAATATACACTTTAAAATGCCAGCAGATATTACTGCTTCAGTGTGTCCTTTTGCCTTTGTGCTGCAGCTGTCTAGAGAGGGATTCACTTCTGGGCAGGGGTTATGTACAGCTGTGAGAGCGATTCACTTATAGTTTGGAGTAATACCCGATTGTGCGAGTGATTCATTTATGGGAATGTCTTATGTTCAATTATATGAGTGACTTGCTTCTTGGAATGTCGCTCAAGGTTATGTATTGAAAGAACGTTCCCCTAATGTTTGGCGAACTAAAAATTCCAACATTCTCTTAAGAGATTCATTGCGCGCTTTACGCAGCATTCCCAATTGGTTGTATTTTGGTATTTCTGAAAACAACAGAAAGAGAACATTGCTATAACTTTAAGCAGTGGTTGACAGGTTTAAGCAGGGGACCACTACAATTTTATGTCTTTTTTTTTAAATTAATTTTTTTTTTGGGAATTTTTCCTTTATTTAACAGTTGTCCAGTGTAGAGGGACGGGGGGGTTGGGGAGAGGAATGGGGGAAGGCATACAGCAAATGACCTGAGCTGGGGTCGAACCCAGGTCGCTGCGGGAAGGACAAAGCCTTTATGGTGCGCGCTTAGAACGATGAGCCACTGGGGCACCCCAACAAACTGACTGATGGAAAATTAGTAAAGCTTCAGAGATATAACAGTACAAACACATGAACACACGAACAATAATAATAATAATAATAATAAACTGGAGTACATAATCTGATTAAAGATAAAAATGAATACACCCAAATTAATCTTACATTTTTTATATACAGTATGAAGAAAAACGATGTCTTCAATTGTTCGTCCGAAATCTAACAGATTCAAAAGTTATCTCGTCTCGGGCTACACGGGGAAAATGAGTACACCGGGGTGACTGCAGAATTCGCGGGCTGATGTCTGTGGAGAGACCGCAGCTTTTCAACTGTTTATTTACATAATTTTGATATTCAATTTAGGTGATTAGAGGATAGTTTATTCTTAGGTGTCATTGAATTAGTTTCAGTGTGATTCGTTTCGAATGAGTGACATTGGTAAAGGTGTAGCTAGGTGGTTTCTCTTTTAGTTTACTTCGACTATACCTATAATTGTATCTCCCCTACGTCGATAGTTGGGAGCTACTATGGTTTAGTTCTGGGGCCGCTGCCGTGCCTGCAGATTTTCTGTTCCGGGCTCTGGACACAACAATTATGACAGAAATTTTTTCAAATTTTGCACAGGCGAAGGTATTTATTTGACAATGCTCAAGACCTTTTTTCGGCAATTTTGGACGTCCAATATGGCTACCGGCGGCCATTGGGGATTGGGGGAGAAACATGACTCGGTCCCTGAGGCGACCGAGTTATCTAATTATTTCATTGTGTTGGGAATAGGATATTTAAGTATAGAATAGAATAGCATAGAAAGTTTGTTATTTGATTACTATTAAGATTAGTGTTGATGCCATCGTAACACTCAGTTAAAGTTAGTAAAATTGTCAAACGTTAATGTAGCAGTCTTTAATACGGTCAACGACAAGTTTCGTTGTACCATTGAACTGTTAGCTCTGTTTACCATTTATCCGACAAGCTAGAGTCAGAATAATACTTGTTGCACGCTGCTGTGACAATGGCCATAACGAATTACAAGTTACTGTTATGCGGTGGATTTTAGTCAACGATTTTCAATGGAGCACTTAATCAGCCAAAATGAAAATGAAAATGCTGCGTTATGAACTGCTTAGTCACAGCGACCTTGCGCTTTCAAGTCTTTATAAGCCTCGTTGAGCACAAAAACGGATGTTAAGGAACATTTTCTTTCAGTAACATTTCAAAATCAGTGAGATTATGTCTGGCCTGATTTCCAATGACTATTTAATTTTTGTGTCTCATTCTCATGGATTCACTTTAACTAAAGGCCCACTGGCATGGAATTAAAATAAAAATTTGAATTACGATTGATTGCATCAATCAACTTGAGTTCATCAGTATAATTTTTTACAAGCTAAACAGAACTAGACCAGCAGGAGAAGAGGAGTGGTAGTAAAGAGGGATACGTAGCAATAACACAATAAGTGCTATTAACCCCCCCCCCCGCCCCCCCACCAAAAAAAAAAAGATATTCCTATGCCCAGCAAAATATTTGATACTTTTAATGCATAAATTCAATCTCATTATCATTAGAAATGAATCCCTATTGTCTCATGAAGTGGGATTGTACAAGCTTTGAACATTGTTCTACTGAGCCTAACTATTTACATTGGTTATGGATTTCTTAACAGCACCAAATCTTAGTGTACTATATCGAACTTTATTAATCCATCCACCTCTGAGTTTGTCAGTTCATTCATAAATGACTGAAAAATGAGGGGACTGCAAATTTCTAACATTTAGAGAACCTAATTGAAACATTTGCATAAGGTTTTCTAGGGGTTATTCATAATGTAAAGGTTAGAAGAATGCTACTACTACAACCAAAATACAACGGTCTGCAAAGGTTGCCCAAAGGTTCCCACATTATGAAAGTTAGGAGAATATTTGGAGAACGCTAGGGGAACTAAAACATGCAAACAAAAACAAAGGTTATATTTCCATCAGAAAAAACTTTCTTGGGGAACCACAGGACAACCAAACAAACCTGTTCCCATAACCAAAAAAAAATAACCCTGCGAAAATATTCTGAGAACCAGAATTTGTTAGCTGGGTTATAATGAATTTATTACTTTCTTCTGTGTTGAGACATTGGTTTTGACATTGACTCCATTTTTCGGAAGATAAAACGTAATTGTTGAATGAATAAGTGCATCAGAGAGTACAGACCGGCCGGCTAGATGACAATCACCACACGCCTTAATCAATTTCTTCATCTTGGCAACATGCCAAATTTCCAGTATGTGTGGCTGGTTTACCAGTGTTAATATGTTGAGACGATGGCTGGACAGGTTTATTTTGGACATGTAATGCCGTTATGAATGGTAAATGGGTGGACCTACCGTACGAACGCACGCTAATTACGTCTCTCCCCGAAGGGAAGGGAGGCATAGTGTTTTTGTCCGGTTTCCTGTATGCGTGCCTCTCCAGGTCAGCGTTCCCATCATTTTCAGACTACAACTCAGAAACCGTTTGATATATTTCCATGAAAATTTGCACACCTTTGCAACAGTTTGCCCAGATGTGCCTTTTTGCTATTACGAGGTTATTAACTTTTCTAGTTTATTCCTAAATGTCTGTGAACGACAATGAGGAGCAGCTGTGTTGAGGGTGTGGGGAGACATTTGTTTTTTTTTTTGCTTTAAAAACAATGCCTATTTTTATTATGGCTTATTATCAGCAGCAGAATTTTGTGCGAACGGCAACTGTTTGCGTGAAATTGAGTTTGCGTAACTGTCACGTGACCAGAAAAATTATTCACACCAAAAATGAAGGCCTGCATTTACTTGCCCTAATGCTTATTAACAGTTTGTAAAAAAATCAATGAATGCTGATTTGTTTGCAAGTGGTAGTGTATAAAATGAAGAGGCACTGTAACAAAAGGTCAATGTCGCTCCCCCTGCTCGGGTCCTCAGCCATTGTCAGAGTTGGACCAGCAGCTTCGTAACCTTGTTTTGTAGTTCACAAGCTAAAAAAATAAAAAATGAAAATACAAGTCCCACTGGGCATTTTGCCTTTCCCTCTTATATTTTAGCGAATCACATTGCCCTTCATATGCCGCATTTCTTAAAAATGAAGGCATCATCTGAAATACCCTCACGTTGCATCAGGTCTTATAGGTAGAAGCTTGCAAACATTGTATCCAGTCTTAAAGGGTAAAACAGGCCCGTGGGCTAAATTATTAAAGACTGTAGTGTTGGACAGTCATGTATTTTTGATATTCACAATCCAGAAGAGAGATCTTGTTTCTCTCTCAGCCTGTTGTCTGTGTGAGGGGCCGGGACAGCTCTCTCTGCCTGTCTTCACACACACAGACATCCTGCTCTGGATGACACTGAGCTCAAAGTTTGGGAGCACTTCACTCGAGTCGATGCTGACAGTGCTTGTTGCTACAAGTTCAGCAAGTATTTTGTATGTAAGGGAGGAAACACAAGCAATACTTCCAAACACCTAGCAAGAGTGCATCACAAATAGCCTGACATAAGGGTGGAGAAATGCATACTTCTGGATAGAGAATCTTCGAACAGAGGTGAAAAATACTGCCATAGAGGGTACACGCTATCCTCAGAAATTGCAAATGGCACCCCTAATATATTTTAATATATATTAATCAGGTGTAAAGGCAGTCTGTGGTTTGCGAACAGGGTGTTAGCTCCTTGGAAGTATTAAAAACAAACCTGTAGTTTTGTTGTTCAACAGGAGATGGCATACGAAGCAAGCATCACTGCGCACATCGTGTATATTTTTGTCTGAGCTTTGTAATCCAATCAGCATTAGCTATTCTGCATGTACTTACTGTCGGTAATGCTGCTCAGAATATTACGAAAACAATGTAAGGCCATTGTCTAAACCAGCTGGAATTATCAATCCACACTCGCAAATGGGATTAAACTGCATTGTCCGCCAGATCCTTTCGAAATCATCTGTAGTTCCCAAAATGAACACCAAGCCAATTCTAATTTGTGGTTAATCTGGAATGGATGTACATTTTTCTGATCGCTCCTCATTTTGATATTTTTTTTTCCCGTTGGGAAAGTGCCCGAGCTAATTTCCGACTAGGTTCTCTTTTTTTTTGCCCAAAAGAGGGCAACAGAGACACATGCACCAATGGAATCACAGTCACCTCTCACGCCCAAATTTTGAATTGCAGTGCCCATAAAGGGTGATAGAGGGCAGCACAGCCCTTTGGAAATACTGCGCTTGTCGCTCCACGTTCCCCTCAAATTAAAGAGGGAGAGGGGAGGACTTCACTTAAAATCGACAAAGAGGCTCAAATCTGCGTCACTGTTTGATTTTTTTTTTAATGAGGACAGTCCCTTGTGAATTAATCTCCCTTTCGCAGAGTACTTCTTCTGTGTTCAATTTTACTCTTGTGCGCATGACTGTATTTCATTAGTCTGAAGAGACCTAATGTTCTATTAATTTGTAATTTTTTTCAGTACTTATTATTTATTGCCATTTATTAGACATTCTGTTCCTGAATGATATGCGCTGAAATCATTGTTGAGGGAAGCGATTTGAGTTGTAAAATGATTTGGCGCACGACAGCAGAGCTGCAGCATTAGATGCAATCAAGCAGAAATTAATATATCCCTAATGGGGGAGCCTCATTGAAATATGCATGCTTGTTAATCAGTTAATCATGCAAAGCAGAAAAAAAAACTAGTTTGGGGTGATTATCTTAACTTTGAAAATTCTCTGTCTTCCCGTGAGCACCTCACCCACATTCACTGCTCATATAGCGTACACACAGTGTTTTTTACTGACTGTTTAACTGAAGCACACTGAATGAGGCAATGATGCAGGATCTGAAACACCTCAAGTGACTTGTTTCTCATTTCCAGTGAGGGGTCAACACATTTGACCAACACAATAACCCTTTCACACCCACATACAAAAATTTCTGTATTATGCTAATTGACTCCTCTGCCCGAATACGTATTTTTCTGTTTTTAGTTTGCCTTGGGGTCCTGAATCTTATCCAGAAAGGGCCAGTGTGGGAGCAGACTTTCATTCCGACTGCGCAGTTACACACCTGAATCTACTAATCAAGGTCTTCAGCAAAAAATCAAGTTCAAACTGATCATGTATTTCTGAATATTTGCTCCCAGTATGTAAAATCTGCTACATTTTGTTGTAAAAAGGTGCTCCAACCTGTGGTTAAATATATAAACAACATTTAATTTTGACCTTTCATACCATGAAATGCTATGATTAACTCCAAATTTATTCAAAACTTTGAGCATATCTAATTTGGATAAAAGTGGGCTTAATTAACTCGGGCAGAACATTCATGTTTGGTTTGTAAAAGCTGGAAGCTAAAGGGTTTAAGTACAGGAAGGCTTTAAGACGGCCATTTGATAGTATTTGAGGCCTGACCGAAAGCAGCCAGACCTGTGGAGTGGGATTCACTGTTTGTCTATGAATCTCTGCTGCATAATGTGTGGATTTATCATTGATCAAACGTGATCTCATCCTCTGTGCTCCAGCAGAGGGCCTTTAGGTGTTGTTTGGTCAGGCTGATATGTGAACATGGAGGCGGGCAGGTTATATTTGTTATAAAAGCACATCGGAGTGGGAGCTGTAGCTGCCTTAGCGGGAAGGGCTGTGGGCTGAGAGGGGGCTCTGGCTCAATGATCCGAGAGGCTGTTCTCAGGCTGGCCAGCGGGGGGCCCTACAATCCCCTACTGAGGCTGAACGGTATTAAGTGCAGAACAAGCCCCACCAATCACACCCCGACCTCCTCGTGGCTGACAAGGGCTCCGGAGTGAGAGGACCTAATGGGCTTTCTCCCTGGAAGAGGACAGAATAAGCGAATAACAGGGAGAAGGGGTTAGCCTCGCCTCCGGAGGAAGCATAGCTGCACATTTCATCGACCAAGACCAGGAGTGTAGCTTTTTCAAGTTCATGGTACCATTGCCTCCCGTAGCTTCTTGCTTTAAAAAACAAAATCTGCTCCGTGCTCTGTTCTCAGAGCAGTGTTGCCTTATGGGAAAACACTGCTCTCCTCCATTCCTAGTGCTCCCCACTGTGTGCGAATGGAGAGAATCCCATTGTAGAAGCTTTATAAAACTGTAATAGGCTTACATCGCATCTCCTCAGCCCCGACTGAGTTGTCGTTTGCTCGGCCTCTTGTGTCGATCCTTTTGGAACACAGAGTAATTAATTTCTGGGACTGCAATTATTTGAGGAAGTCATTTTCTTCCATTATGCCGTGGTCCTTCCTTAATTAAGAGTCATTTGATGTTGTTTCTTTAACAGAAGATTAGCTTTCAAGGGGAATTGTCAGCAGAATGACGTCTAAACATCGTGCTACTGGAAATCCGTGCCCATGGGAGATGCTTTTTATGGAGTATTGTCTGAGAATTTCAAGCATTTCATATTTCAAATGTTATGTTTGCACCATTGTTTATTGTAAGTGAATTGAGATTCTTCATTTATTTGGATTACAGCAACTGATGTCTATAACTTACCTCGACGTGACGGTTTTGTTCAAGCTAAAATTGATGGCATGCGTTGTGCGTGCACTGTGACTCGTTTTCTGTGGGTAAACGAGAGAAGGAGCCGCCGTCCTCCTCTAATGATTTGCTTGACTGTATGGAGAAAAGGAAAAAGTTTAATGCGAATATTAGCAGCAGATTTGTTTTGAGCTTCTCTGCAGGACATCCAGCAGAGGGGGGTGTCTTTTTTAGGGAGGGGTCATCTGTTGCTACCTACCTCTCATCTGCCCCGGCCCCCACAACACCCATCCTCCCCGGCCCCCACAACACCCATTCTCCTCCTGCTCTGGCTGCCTTTCCTGCCGATGACACAGCGGTGCGTCTTTCTCTCTCTCTCTCTCTCTCTCTCTCTCTCTCTCTCTCTGTTTAGTTCACTTCAGTTCAGTTGGCTTTATTAGCATGATGTTTGGATCAAATGTGCTTCCGAAGCAGAAAGTCTCTAGCAAACAATTCAATACAACTTTCAATGGATCCAATATAAATAGGTATGTAATAAATATTTCACAGTTAAATGGACTTTCTCTAACCACACAAACGAAAGTGATAAATATGGCAAATCTATGAAATAATTAAATGAATTAAAAGCTGATGAAATTCTATTTACTGATGCTCAGTGTAAACATATCTCAAACTGAATTGTGTCTTGTTTGGTGACAAGTAGTCACGTATCCCATCGCCAGCTTGAGCGTTGAGCTATCTTCTCCAAGGAGGGTTGGAAGTAATCTCTATCTCTCTCTCTCTCTCTCTCTCTCTCTGTCTCTCTATACACACTGTAGTGCTCTCAGGCATCTTTTAAAACACACGATTCCCTGCCCGTAAATCACGGGCCCCACTGCCACCGAACGCCATTCATTAACATGGCAACTGCCACCTACCACCGGTCTCAAGAGCAAATGTTGTTTCGCGCTAATTGGCCTCAAAATACCATCTGCGGGTAATGTCAGGGGCCTTCTGAGCGGGGGTAGCTGATCGGTGGGCAGCGCAAGATGACCACCTTCGCAAGTGTCCTGGAACTCCCCCCCACCACCATCCACTCACCTCACCTCGTGTGGGCTAACTGATCTCAGGGGACCAGCCATGACGTCACTCTCACACTGTCATCTCTGTGTGCTGCTGGAGAGATGCTATGAACTAGGGCTGGGTAATGTATCGATAGCATATCGATATCGCAATACAGAGGATTTCTCACGAGTGGTCATCCCATGTGAAAGTTATGAAACAAGTTGAATTAATGTTGGGTTAGTTGTGAGCTTAGCTCACAAAGTTTGTGTCAGAATGGTTTTGGGAAGGTACTGCGTGCACGCTGACTAGCGAGCAAAGTTATGTTAACTTTGTTCAGCGTTAATTCTAGGATTTCCCGAGGGCATGGTGCCTGGGTATCGCGCCGAGCGAGTGGTTGTCCTGAAAAAGGGCACAGAGGTCGTAGCGAACAGGCAGCAGCCAGCCAAGAAAGGGCAGTTTGTATTATTATTATGATTTTTTTTATTTTGTATTTTTTTATTCCATCATTTTTCTTTCCTAATTACAAATTACAATTACAAGAGAAATACAACTCCACTCTGAAAGCAAAACTAATTTTTTCCAAAAGGCATCAGTTTTACCCCGAACAATCATCATTCAATACAGAACACGTCCGTTTCCCTGTGAAATTTCCGTTAACTACTTGTAACCTGCAGTACAGCTGTCTAATCTATACTTTACTGTAGCGTATGATGTTAACACCTGATCAGAGATGTGAAAGGATCCATTCATATTAAAATCCAGTCACACAAGGCACTCTCCAACTCAGTCACATTTTGATGTTTGATGTTTCACAACATCAAGTATCTGAACGATCGGGAGGCCGGTGACGAACTTGCAATTCCCTGAACTACATAACAACGGGAGAAGTTAACATTTTGCAATGCGAATCTGCCTAATCTGATCACAGCTGATGAACCCATCACGTGCAGGTTATCGCTGGCCCTAACGAGAAAATTGCCCTAAAATTTCCCCTGTGAGCCTAACAAGCCTATGAAGCATGATACAAGGGCAAAGTAACCACGAAATGGGACTAAATCTTTGTATTTCGATTGCATACAGTTTCGGCAACACGACATGAACCAATATACAGGCTACTCATAGTGAATGACTGGGCCGTGCCCATCTCGTTCATGTATCATAATTACAGTTCAGACTTCTCGCCAGACAATCGCTATTTGCGTAATAAAAATCTTATCTTTCAAGTTTATCAACACTTTTGGTTATTTATTGTTCCTACCGGAAAAATTCTCTGATGGAACAATGTTCCTTTTTTTTTTGCCGATTTGCTCCCTGCTCAAGTCTACTTTTACCAGTTGGTTTGATGATTTGAAGATTGTTTCGCTAATAACATGAACAAAACGGTCGAATTCTGGGAAACGACAGAAGCGCCACCTCTATGTGCGGCGGCAAATCAAACTGAAATCAGTCTGAATACCTGGGAATACACAACCCATCGGCAGCACCAGGTTTCTGTACTTTATCATTTTCTGTGCCTGAGGCTGAATGAGGGATCAGCTACTGCTATCGTCAAGCACGGCAAGTGACGAAATGACGAATTCAGACGTGGCGTAGTTACTCGGAGTCGGGGAAGAGGCATTGTAATGGCGCTTGCTATCTTAGGATTCGCAAAACAGCGTGGCACACCGTCCTAGGCAAGAAAAGACCCGCTGTGGCGGACTTTGCTCTGAAATTAGGCAGCTATGGCGCAGCGCCATGGCCAAACACTCTAGATTTAACACTGTTTGTCATGAGAGTCAACGTTGCCAACTCCTCAGTAAAGAAAGTCGCTAAATACCCTGAGGGCGTGTACTTTGTTGGGGGGCCGCGCGTCGCAGCCTGGTCGATTGAGTAATTACACCATGACAAACGCGGCTTATTTTGTTGACGGGGGGGAGAAGCAGTTCATTTCATTCATATTGCACACTCAATCGCGCATCTTCCACACTTTTTGTTCTTTCGGACAGGGGAGGGGCTCGTTGAGGACAGTAACTGCAGGATGAAACTTGCTTTCACGTCAGTCGCCAAAACACCATACGAGTCTCCAAAAACCTCTGAAAAAGTCGTTAGATTCGTTGCTAGGCGCTTTTGACAAGAAAAGTCGCAAAGATGGTTTGGAAAGTCGCCAGATTCAGCAAGAAAGTCGCCAAGTTGGCAACACTGATGAGAGTGGCACTTGGCTAGCTCGCTAAAGCACTCAGCCGTACCGATTTAACTTATGCTACACTTGGTATTCAGTTTGGGAAAATATTAACATTAACAGCCTGACATAACGTGGAGTGACTTTTTTTTTGTGCTCACAGTCACTGAAATTTCCATAAGTGATATGCACCTATGGTATTTTTAAAATTATGAAGTGAGCTGGGACGAATTGAAACTACTTCAGTTATGTGACTATTGAGGATTTTGGTCACTGTAATACCGTGATATGACATAAGTGAAGTCTTTTTTGTTTTAAAGGCTGCATTATTGTTTAAGTATGCAGTTTTCTGCTCTTATTAGAGGGTTCTAGCTGTTGCTTGTACTTGCAGAGTCATCATATCCACAGTACCATTGTTTATCAAAATCACATTGTGTGAATATTTAATGAAGGCACATGTTCAATACCTTAGAATAACAGGGTTCTAACTAACATTTACAAAGTTTTGAAGAATTTGCTTGCAAAGTTTGGCCACTTATTGTACACTTAGGGAACTGGAACTCCGATCGGAACCCAATTTAACAAATGAATTGAATACCCATACTAAATCATTGGATAGGCCTATTTAATACCAATTATGTGCAAATGGTTAATTCAATTTTGACCACAATATCAGTTAGAACTCTGTAATTCTAAGGTTGTATTGTAGTTAAACCTACTATATGGCCACAATATCGATATTGGAATATCCAGTCAAAAGTATTGTGATGTTTGATTTTGTTCATATTGCTCAGACCTATTACGAGCCCGGTCCCTTCTATACTGCAAAATGACCTATTCTCTATTGGCTTGGAACCATCAGTTGAATCAAGTCCAGTCATCAGTTAGCCTCCGCGGTGGCTATTTCTGAGCAGCAGGGTTGCGTGACAGAAAACCCTGCAGACACGGAGGGCAGCGATTTTGCGGGAGATTTCGGGCTGTTGCCTCAGCCTTTGCCCAGTAATACAGAATTGTTTTATCACTGTGCACAGTGCTATTTCAGCTCAGCACAAGCTGAGTTGATATATCGATTCAGCCGGTTCTTAACCTGTAGAGCACAGAGGTGATTCTTATGGAAGTATTCCTGGCTGTAGTTGCCTCAGCAAGGCGTCTGTAAGTCCTCTGAAAATGTTTGGTTGAGATTCAGAAATAAATGAGGACTTGATTGGAGTAGCCCTGGAGAGGAGAGCTCTTAACTTCAGGTCTTAAGAGGGAGGAGGCTTGTATCAGAATCGGCTGGCATCCAGTAGTCTCGCTGTGTGTCTTCATGCAGAGATTTGAAAAAACATTGTCAGTTTTCCCCAGCCTTGAGCTTCACTGACCTCACAAATTTTAACTGTCAAAAGTACTGTGAAAAGCAATGTTATTCATGGTTCAAACAGTATTCACTGGGTCTGCTTAAAATCCCTTCATTAATGGATTGCAGAGAGGAGATGCATGTCTTGAACATTAATTTAGTTTTTAGAGATATTCCATTGCAGCACCAATATAAAAGTTTTGCGTGAAGTACAATGACTCTCAATCGGTTTTACCCCAGTAGTTGGCAGAGTTCCTGACATTTCCCTGCCTCCTTGTAAACAAAACAACCAGCTCAGCTGTTTTCGGTGTACATTTTCACTTATTAAGGCCGGGTCTCTGTGGACAACCCCCCCCCCCACACACACACACACACACACACACACACCCTTGCATGCAGGGTCTTCATTTCAAAATTAACAGTCAGACTACCTGGCGGCCATTACTCTGAATTGCTGTGAAAATTAGAGGTCATAAATCTTTTTCTACCTCCTGGAATGTCACTATTGCGGTTGCGAGTGAGGGAGGCTCTGTAATTGGGATAAGGTGGAGTTTTGCCAGAACGCAGCACTCCTTGAGACGGCCAGGAGGAGGCACTCACACCTCCAGAGCTGCGGTCTGCCTGGGTGCTTCGTAGCAGGGGTCAGCCAGTGGGAAATTCATTTCGGAGGAGGGATGGACGAGCTCCCCTGGGGGGCCTTACGGAGACGAGCGGAGACGGCCCTTCACTCGCTATCCGCCGTTTTACCCGCTGAGGGCGGTATGTGTTAAATGCCCCGCCGTCTCTCTACGCGGCACCGCAAATTGAGTTTGAGCAAGGGAAGGTGCTCGCGGCGTATCGCAGGTACTCCATTTCGAGGGGCACAGCTGGAGAAAAATATTATCTCCATTTATGTGCCTTTCTTTTATTAAACTATGACTCACTTGTTTATGCGTTGGCTTATTTTTCTTCGACAATCATTTGATTTCAGGCTCAAATTATTATTCTGCTATTTTCAAACGATTTGGAACCGTAGCTGATAAAGATGATAGCAAGACACCGATGGTAAGATAGAGAGTTCTGACATGTATAATTTGAAAGCGGTTCTCTGTGTCCTAAAGTCGCGGTGCTTCTAAAATGTGTATTTTCTTGTACATGTCTGACTTAAAAACATTTCAGTTTTATTGTAATTTTCTCAGTTGCTTGAGCAAGATTTGGAAGGGTCATTCCAGGGATTATCACGAGAGATTAGAGAGAGCAAGAGGTGTGTCGGAAAATCAATGCAAGCGATTAGTAGCTCAGCTTTCACCGCGGTTTGTGAAAGCAGTTGTCGAAAGGCTAGTCATATTAGCACATTCTTTCTCCAAACCTGTACCTAAATATGCACGGCTTAATAAGTATCGTAATTAACTGGACGAATCGATGGTAATCAGCGAGAGCGAGGAGGCGAGGGAGTGGAGCGCGACACCCCTTTATTGCATGTAATTGTAATGTGTCATTGCTAAGTTTACTCCTGATCAGCCTGGCTTTTGCTTGAATATACATATAGAGCTTCATTCTGCTGGGTCCCATAGTGGGCTTGTAGAGGGATCGTTTTGAAGGAAAGCAGTAGGCTTGCTGTGGGAGGGGAACGGAAAGAGAGGGACACCCATGTGCTTGGAAAGTGAGGACGCATCAAGACTGCATTTCCCCTTCGCTGGTTCAGGCCCGGACATAGACGAGCTCTCCCTCATCTGTACAACAGTCCTCAGCGTTTCAGAGGGGCATCGCAAGCCTCCTCGCCTACCTCTTCGCTCGTGTTGACCTGAAGTTTACTCGAGTGTGTGGAATTTGTGACTGTGTTGGGAGGAGTGCATTTGGGGGGGGGGCTGTCCATATCTAAGTGAGGCTTTGGGGACCCTCAGTCTCTCCAGAAGGGAAGAATGTTCTGGAGAATGCATCAGCCCCAGCCTAATTATACAGCCCTCTCCAGCCCCCTCGTCCCTGGGGTGCAGCTCACCTCCGCGGACAGATGGCGGAGGCAGGAGTCCAGGTGGGCCTCGCTCATCCCCCACAGGGACGACTTCCGGAAGGATCTGCTGTGGCAGGAGTGTCATTATTCTGAGGGGCAGAGAGTGAGATTTGAGACCCACTTTAAATGGACATTGTTCAAAAACAGGAATCACAGAACTCCAAGACAGTCAATAATAAGAAAAACCAATTCAACCCTGACTGATTGGGAAGAATAGTAAGGCTGAGAATTGGCTGATGGAGGGCAAGAGAGACATTGAAACGGAGTGGGAGGCTGAGAGATAGAGAGAGACCCTGAGGTGGAGACTTGAGAGCGGGAGAGAAAGACAGATAGTCAGATGGAGAAAGAGATTGAGAGAGAAAGAGATCGTGCTCCTCTCTCGCGCGGGGGCAAATGAGTCATCACCTTTGCGTCGACATCAAAGTCAGGGTTCCGCCCCTCCGGTACGGAGGTGCATAGCAATCATCCTGCATGTCTGATGAGAAGCCTCTCGATAACCCGTGAATGAACTGGCAGGAAGATAATGTGTTCCTGGCCTGAGCTTAGTGTAGCCCAGCAATGTTAATTCATCTTTGATCTGTATTGAGACAAACATCGCTAATTGCTAATGAAATTCAGTTTACATGTAATTACTGAAAATTGAAAATTTACAGACAGTATTGTGGACTGTGTTAATGTGCAACTGTCAATTTTCATTTTGAATCGCTAAAATGCTATTATTATTTCTAAATTACTTTGGTGCTCAACAAAAGGACGCAACTTGCGCTCTAGTTTGAAGTAGCCAATCATCTGCTGCCTCACCTGCAGCAGGGAAAGTAAGAATTGAACGCGTCAACATTTTTCTCTCTTTCTAATGGGGCTTTTGACATGAAATTTTCACCTGATGTTCCATCACCTTTTTTCGCAGCACAGACTGCGGATAAGTTCTCGCAGATCAGAGTTGGAGGACGACCATTTGTTTGAGCCTTTGTTTTGCATCGTGCAGGAACCCGATGGACCATAAATCAGCAGGGGTCACTATATCCTGTCAAGATGCTGAGTGCAATGCAACTGATCCCTTTGATACCCTGAGCAAAAGAGATGCCTTCAGTTGGATTTTTTTCTTTAACGGAACTTGCGCATATTGTTATTACAACCTCTCCTCCTTCACCGTTCCCAAACTTACAGCTTTCCTGTTATGCTGCCGGTCACATGGGTCTCTCTGCAGAAGTAAAACTTTCCATTAAATTTTTGCCCACAGGGAGACCTTCATGAGCGCACAAAATAATTAACTGCCGTGGGTGCTCTTTGATATCGGGGGAATGTGAAAATTGAAAAAGAAATGTTGGGCATTACGTTGGTTTGTAGGTACAAAGACTTTATTCAAAGGACAAGAGCCTTACATTTTTATGTCGTCTAGCTCAGTTCAGTTCACGACCCTGCAGTCTTCCTCAGGCAAACCTTATTACCTTCGCCAGCGACTTCGCTGTTTGATCCCCGTGTATTTATTTGTTTGTGTGTCTGTCTGTCTGTCTGTGTGTATGTATGTGTATCGAATAACTCAAAAAGTACCAAACGGAATTTCATAAAATTTGGTGGGTTCATTTGGCATGACCTGAGGATCAATCGATTAGATTTTGGGAGTGATCGGGTCAAAGGTCAAGGTCAAGGCCACGAAAAGGTCAAAACCGACTTTCGGCCATATCTCGGTCAATTTTTATCCGATCGGCATGAAACCAACGCCAGTGGCGAGGGATTCAGTGGCGTCGGCGAAGGTATGCGCTCTACCGAGTGCCCGTTCTAGTTTCACAAAGGAATGAGTAGTAAAAATATGGAGTAACTTGGGTAAAGTCATTCAAAACACATTGTAAATTTCTTTTTTTTTTGTTTTTTGTTTTTGTTTATTCTGTATTTTACCAAAGAAGTCCTCATAGACATTTCATTTGTAATATTATTAAATTAATATTGAGAACAACAGGACCATTGGAGATGTAAAATTAAAATGATTTGATACAAAGTGATGCATTGTTGGCCATTTTATTGGAAGGAGATTAAAATGTGTGAGTACTTTGGTAATGATACTGAAAACCCCCAGTGTTTGTGACTGAGTGCGTGGATATTACAGCGCTATAGTTGCTTTGGTGTAGTTACGATGGTTGTATTCACAAAGATGAGAGAGAGCTACCATTCGGTAGCACATCAAAAACTGTGACATAAATAACTGCGTTGTGGCTTTCATGATGTGCGTTTTTTATTGAGACTTGTTGAGAATATGGATTGATTCAGTTTTGCTGTAACTCTTAGCTGTAGATCTGTGGTTATTGGCTAAAATCTAACAAAATGTGTTTGTCCCAGTTGGAGAGCTTTGCTTGTGGTCAGTGTTGTTTTTTGCGGTCATTGTTTTTTGGTGTTTGGCCAAAATTGTGATAATTATCTACACCGTTCCCCTTGCCTCCTCCTAAATAACTGCTGATATTTTTTCCACCCTCTGTATAAAAATGCTACAAGAAGTGATTTTCAAGAAAGGGAAATTTACGGACTTAAAACACTTATTACTATCACTATTTTCTTAGTAAGACAAGAAATTTGTCCTTGATTTTAGGTTATTTTGACTACCTTGCCAATGGGGTAAGTAAATTTCACTGTCAAGTAAAGTGTTTTAAGTGTTAAAATAAGTAAATTTCCCTTTCTTGAAAATCACTTTTTGCAGTACTTCTTACAAGACAGTGTTGCAGAGTGTATGTTTAACTGCTGTCACTAAGTTCGGCCTGATATCAAATGAAGCGCAACATTCTATTTCCCGTTTTGTGTCAATGTTCATAAATTCTGCCAGGCGACAGTTCTGTTACCCAGTCAAATATTCCTGGCTAGTATCCAAACATGAACACTGGTAATGGGAGGGGAAAGTCCTCCAGTCCCTCAGCGTATATCCACATGACATAAATGCTGGGCGAGACCCCTGACTGAATTAATTAACTCTGAGGTTCTCAACCACATCCAGAAAGAGCAGGTGTTCATACGGGCTTTCATTCTAACTGTGCAGGTACACTCCTGATTCAACAATGTACTAATCAACCCCCAATGTCTTTGCTAAAGACCCAGTGAGACGTTCAGTGCTGAAGGCTTCATCGTTTGAGACTGGGGCTGTGACTGAAAACGGTTGCTTTCGAGCAGTTCGTCTCGTGTCATATCTTTTCGGAAACCCAATCTTTGTCAGGTCCTCAACCCTTAGCGTGCTGAAATAAATTTTCAAACGCTTGAAAATTTAAACATCTTGAGCTTTTGAAAACCTCTCATGTGGCAACTTGTTGAACAAGTCACACGATAGGTTTTCAAAAGCTTTGATTTTATTCAATTATATAAGTGAGCAGCAAAAGCTGCGTTGGGAGCTTTAAGAGTTAAACCCGACTTAAGTGTTACTTAAATGGATTTCAGCCCTGACTAACACCGTCTGTCAGGATTCGTTTTCCTGTCAAGCTTTCAGCCATTAATTAATACGGCAAGCTTCATTTTACCCTGATAATGTCTGATCCTTTTTGGAGCGGCAGGGTCACTCTGAGATAAATTACGAATTAATATTTTGTTGAGAATTTCCTCCTTTAAACTGGCTAACTGAGGGGGGGAAAAATCAATTAATTTACAGCTCCCTGGTTTTTTTTTTGATAAATCATCCCTGTAAAAGCGCAAAAATCACTGCTGTAGAGAAGGGTTATGAAGTGTCATCTTTCCAGACTCATTCATTAATTACAGATCGATTCAGAGATTCATCGTCAAGGCAAGGTCATGGAGTGCATCGTATTCCAGTTTCATTTTTCTCACCCACCATTTAGTGACAAGCATTCAAATTTAGCTGCATTGCCAGGAGTATCTCAGAATTTAATCTGATGTGATTCAAGGACCAAATGACTACCTTAGATAATTTGGTCAGTGTAAGAATATGCAAATTGGCACGTGATTCAGACTATGTGGCACTCATCCTGAGATTGAGTTCACTTTGTTTATACACGCCCTCGAAGTCATTCATGTTCACTTGACTCTGATTTGTTTGTATGATTTTTTGGCTCGATTCACTCAATATTTTTGTCTTAATTCTAATGGTTAAATGCGACTCGGTTTCTTCAGCCTTAAAGGTGGTGCATGGTGCCAATTATTAACTGAATTTAGGAGCAAACATGGACTGAATCCATGCCTGTGTAACTTCATATTTGTGTTTCTGCCTGGAATGTTATTGAAATGGTATATTGTGTATTATTTATTGTCCCACTTTATTGCCTGAAGTTCAAGGTCAAGGATACTTTGATGTTTTTCTCGAAGTCATTTTATTGTGTTTTTTGTGTGTGTTTTTTTTTCTCAAGAACAACTTGAGGATGACAAATTGCACGATAATGGAGGTGATGTATTTTTCTGTGCATTTATTCTGAAACGTTTCTCTATTGTTCTCTCTGGTCTATGCTGATGCCGGAACATTCCACTGTTTTTTTTTTCTCTTCAGCAGCAGTCACATGACCACCCCTCATTCACGCACGGTTCCATCCTGCTTATCTCTTACAACTGGGTTCTTGCAGTCGCACTGCAAAAAAAAGAAAAAAAAGAAAAGAAAAGTAAAATGACAGTCTTTAGTGTTTAGTCTTACATGATGATATTTTTCCTTTGCCAATATAAGAAGTCTTTTTTGTGACAGACAGTTTGACTCATTTCTTTATTTGTGAATGGCTGGAAAAAAGATAAAATCCTATTATAAAATGAAAAAGAAAAACCTGTCTGTCCTTCTGTTTGACTTCATTTTACTCTTCAATGGATTGGCAAGTCCATTTAATGCTGCATGTAGGCATTGAGTACTGGCAAAGGCAGGGATTTTTGAAGGTAATTTTTCAATTTTCTCAAGTTTAAGCTGCTAACAAGCATAATTTATGTGTTTACTAGCCATTTGTGGCTAGTCTGGGCGGAGTTGTGGAGTGGGCATCCCCATAAGTCTGCACGTCATTGTGCTGCACATCTTTCTGAGTGCGGACTGGTCAAACTAATAGTTCTTCTTCTTGATAAATTAAAGAATATGAACAAGAATCCTGTAGCTGAAACATCAGTGAAGACAGGTTTTTTTTTTGCAGTGCGGTGGCTGTGTTGTCCACTCATGCTACTTTGCTCCACGCGTCATAACCTGCAGCGGTATCACACTCATGGCACCAATTCTAGTCACGCTGCTTACTGTTTATGGCACCAAAGCTTTGCTGTTGATCCACAGGTGCTCAGTCTAGCCTGCTTATTGTGTTATTCATTCTCCTTTTGCTTAGATTATTGGTTTGGAACAAGTACAAATAAAACAGATGAGAACAGTGAACACCCGAACCTCCCTCCACCTACCCTCCTACCCATCCACCCACTCGCACTGACACAGTCGCAAACATACTCTCGGGGAAAATGAGTAATGCGAGACAAAAAAGACATTTCTATAGTAACTAAATCACAGTAAGTAAGTCAGGGGTATTCAGATATCTAGAAATCGCCAGTGAAGGTGTTGATTTTCATTCCAACCAGCCAGTTACACATCTGATTCAACCTATCAAGCTCCTGCACAGAGGACTCTAGGGTTTGATTACTGGAATCACGCGTGTAACTGCTTGGATGAAATGAAAGCCTGCACCCTCACCAGCTCTTTCTAGATTGCATTGAATGCCTCTTCCCTTGGTAAATACCATTATATTGATTACTGTTATCTGGTGATGTGCAAACTATTACATATTCTTTCTGTTTACCTGACTGCTCATTTCTCAACCGTCCCCCACCCCCTTCAGGAATCAGCCAAGCCAAGCAGGACTGGGCCATCCAGTGGCCGAGTTCGGGGAAGGAGAACACCCCCGTGTGCCAGCCAGAACCCAGCCAGTGGATCCGATTTCAGCTCTCCCAGAGCCCCAAGGTCCAGTCCAAGTACAGCCAGCACTTCTGCAACAGCCCCCAGACCCTGGCCCCCTCCTACACGCACGTGGACCGCCTCACTGTGGAGGGTCACCTGGGCCTGCTGCCCCCTCTGGACACGGGGCATCGCTCCCTGCCCCCCTCCCCCCGTCAGAGACACTTCCCCCACACCCCACCCCGGACCCCGCTGGTGGTAAACACTATGACCCCGCCAGGGACCCCGCCCATGAGGCGGAGGAACAAGGTGAAAGCCCCAGGTACTCCCCCACCCTCCTCCCGGAAGCTGATTCACCTCCTGCCCGGTTTTACCGCTCTGCACCGAAGCAAGTCCCACGAGTTCCAGCTGGGGAACAGGGTGGATGACACACAGCTTCCCAAGTGAGTTCCCTTGCTCTTTGTGTGAGACGTTACTAACCTATTAGCATTCTGCTTTCAAAATCACCACAGACAGTATGCTTTAAAGGTCCCACGTAATTACATGTTTGTCTTTGCCCTAACGCAGATACTTTCACCCTCCGCCAACTGAATATGTGACAAAACTTGAAACCAGATCGCCACAGCGTTCTTGCTGTGGCGCCCATAATGAGAAATAATGTGCTTGAACGGCAGGTTTAGAGTCTTTGCCATTATTGATGTTACATAAGGATTCTATTTGATGAGGTAGCCAATCAGAGCAGAGCCAATTCGCATAGACTCACTCTGACTCAAAAGTGAGCCTAGTTAATCAGGGGAAACACTTAGAGACAGGAGACTGGCTGCAAACAGTGAACGTACATGCTTTAAGCTTCAAAATCTTATTTTATAGACAAAAGGAACTTGTCACTAATTGTTAGAAATGGGTAAAATATGGGACCTTTTTTCTAATATTTTTAAAATTACATTTATCTCTACACCTCTACACCAAACAGAGTGACACCTATGGTATTTGTTAGTATTTTTTTCTCCAAATACAACCCCATTTCCAAAAAAGTTGGGATGCTGCGTAAAATGAAAATAAAAACGGAATTCAACTCGAGAGCATGGCATCATGGGAAAAAAGGGTCTGGGGGCTACTCTGGCCTGCCTGCAGTCTAGATCAGTCATTTGTTCAAAATACTTGGTGTGATAAGAAAAATTAGGAAAGGGAGGCAACAAACTGTTGAACGGCTGACATCCTACTACAAGCAATAATGTGAAAACATTTTGCTTTTATATCTACAGTAGTTGGTGTCCTCATATTCCAAACATGTTCTGAGTGCCGTGTCAAGAAGAGGTGAAACAACACTGGGGTAAACATGCCCCCATCCCAACTTTTTTGGGAATTATTGATGGTATCTAGTTCGAAATGAGCGGATATTGCTCATAAAACAGTAAAATTTCTCAATTTCAACATCAGATATGTTGTCTTTTTGCTATTTTCAATTAAATCTAGAGTTTTAATTATTTGCTTTTTATTGCATTCTGTTTTCATATGCATTTTACACGGCATCAAATTTTTTTTGGGCGCACTATTTTAAAACTTGTATCAAATACGGTTCAATGTCAAGGAGGCCCCTAATATGCCTGTATTTTTATTTTTTTTATCAACCCTTTAATGTCAGATGACATTTGTTTTTGCTGGCTGATATGAAACTAGCCTGAAATACTATGTGAATATATACATCAGTATCTGTGTGGGCAGTTTTATACTGTATCACTGTTCGTGCAGAGTGATGATAAAGTTATGATGAAGTTATGATGATGAAGTTATGAATGTAAGACAAACTGTTCTTGTGAGACTATCTACATGAAATATCATTAAAATTAAATTGGCTTTAAATCAGATTATGGCAAAACATTCTGCCCAGCCTGGCTCAAATGTGTCTGGTTTAAAGATTTCCTATTCCTATTGCCGGAACGCTTTGAAGATGCAGATGTTCTGTGTCTGGTGTTTAAACTCTGCGAGCTCTCGTGTTATAATCATGGCGGTGTAATCGGTGGACTGGTTGTGTGTGTGGGGGGGTGGGGGATGGGGGCAGAGGAGGTGTTGGTGAGCCCCATGCTGGTCACCTCATCCTCCCAAACGCGCTGGCTTTGATCAGCTCTTTTTGATCCCGCTGGTGGAGGTATGATAGCTTAGGGCCACCCGTACGCTAGAACACCATGGCGACAAGGCAAGATGACAGCACTGCGGCGACATTCCTGACAGGCCGTGGCCGTGTCTGACGGTGCAGTGATCCGATCGCGCCTGTCTCTTGTGACGATAACCAGAGGATGCCCGTGGACCTTGGGTAACAGGGGAAGGCTACAGGGGGTGGGGGAATTAGTGTCCTCGTTCTAATGCCATTAGGGGTTTCTCGCGCTGGCCTAGCCTGCACCGTAAACGAATCCCTCGCCACGGCCATCTGCGTTGTGTTTTCCGCGAAGGGATGAGAGAGCCGCGCTGGGACTGATCAGAAACCATTAGTGAATTGATTACCGGTCCCTGAGCACTGGGTTTGACGTCCTGCAGATGCGAGTCAAGAGCTTGCTCTCTAATCACTGACGATCGGGGAGAGGGCCTGCTGAGCTGGTCATTCGCATGGATCGGATCTCTCTCCCCCAAGAGAGTGGTTTTGGTGCTCCCGAGGGGTTCCAGAAGGTCTTACAGGGCACAAATAGGAAGGATCTGCATGCTGACATGCACCGTCAAAGGCTATGTTTTGGTGACTAGCTTTCACTTTATGTTTTTTTTTTAAATGTAAAATGCTGTTCAAGGATGTATGGCCATATCAGGAAATGGATGGGCGTTTGGTGCACAAATGTTTTTCTGTGCCCTGGGCCAAATGCTGTTTCTAGGCCCGCACAAAGAGGCTTCTCTCTGTTAGCAGTAACATCTTGAATGGTTTGATTTGGTAACCATGGTGTTAAAGGGACCTTGGTAATCAAGAGAGATTTTGAGGACCGCTTTTGATAAAATCAAATCAAATAAAAAAAACAGCATTTTCAGAGTTTTCTCTAAACATCTCTTAGTTAAAAAGCAGCATCTCCTGAGTTGTCTGTAAATATCTCAGGGTTATGCAAAGTTTTGTTGCCTATCTGTTGATTGACAGTGGACTGCATTTGCATTTATGTACAGCTCAATAAAATGCGAGCTCAGGGCCTGGCTTTGTTGCCCCTCTGGAGTCATTAGCATTTTATGAATATGAAAATAACATACTGATTAATTTTTACTCTGAAGCTGAAACAACTCTGCCTTTTGTACTACTGCTGTATTCTGCATAGAGTAAATAGTTAAGTACTTTTGCCTTGTTGCGTTTATTGCAGTTTTGCAATTGTGTCATGTTATATTGGAGCTGTATGCATGACTTAGTGTTCAACTGACATGCATACATCTTAAAAAGTATGAGATTTTTGGGCAGTTGAGGTTGTTAATTCACTGATGGTATTTTGTATTGTAGCAATGTTGATTTGACATTTAATTGTGTCATAAATAGCTCCTATTTGGGTGCAATATGTTTAAATCTGGGAAATGTACAGAACTTTGCATGTCAAAAATAATGTTTAGGTTACTATGAATTGCTCAAACTGAATTTGCCAGACTGTTAGTTCGTGGGCTGTGGATTAACTGGGCTTGTCTACACTTTACATCAAAAATTATATTCTACCATAGAAATAATCACAGTATTAGCAGGTACTATATCGTAATGTAATTTTTTCAATGATAGATGGCAGCTGGGAGAAACATCCAGAAAGTGCAGAGTACTTTGTATGAATTTTCAGTCCACTTCAGTTTAAAAAGTGCTATGTCCACATTGTCCAATCAGGGAGCTGGATATAGGGTCACCCGATCAGGATGACAAGATCGCTGAGCAAAGGTTCTATCCACTCTACCGTTTCAAAGCAAAATCCCTCTAATATGCCAAATAGAAGGTTGTAAGATGGTGAAATCTTGGATATTTTAGATAGGTTGGTACTACAGCACTTGAATGAAGCATCTATGTCTTAAAACCCTTAATTTCATTTATGAAAATTTACGATAGTTAACTATAGTTTACTACAGTAAAATTGACATACAACCCCCATACTGAAATAGTTGGGACAAAGTGTAAATTGCAAATAAAATCAAAGCACAATGACTTTCAAATTACACCAGCCAGTATTTAATTCACAGTAGAACAGAGATAACATAGCAAATGTTGAAATTTTCATTTTTTCCACAAAATGAGCTCATTTCACATTTGATGGCTGCTACAGGTCTCAAAAAATTGGGACAGGGGCCTGTTTACCATGTTGCAGTATCACAGAGTGACACAGAGTGGAGGCGTCTGGGCATTGAGGAGACAAGTTTCTTGTGTTTAGCCATCGGAAATTGATCCCACTCTTCTTTAATACAGGCTTCCAGCTGCTGGAGAGTTTTGGGTCTCCTTTGAAGGACTCTTCGTTTAATTATGTGCCAAATGTTCTCAATCAGTGAAAGATCAGGACTGCAGGCAGGTCAGTTCAGCACACAGACTCTTCTACTACAAAGCCATGCTGTTAGTAATAGCTGCAGTATGTGGATTTGCATTGTCCTGCTGAAATACACAAGGCCTTCCCTGGAATAGATGTCATCTGGAGGGGAGCATATGTTGCTCTAAAACCTTTATATACCTTTCAGCATTCATGGTGCTTTTTAAAACATCATTACATGCACTCATCACATGCACTAATGCATCCCCATACCATCAGAGATGCTGACTTTTGAACTGAACGCTGATAACAGGATGGGTGGTCATTCTCTTCTTTAGCTTGGAAGACACAGCACCCATGATTTCCAACAAGAATGTCAAATTTGGACTCGTCTGACCACGGGACACTTTGCCTCTTTGCTACAGTCCATTTTAAATGAGCCTTGGCCCACAGAACACAGCGGTGCTGCTGGTTCATGCTCAACAATGGCTTCTTTATTGCATGATGGAGTTTTAGGTTGCATCTGTGGATGGCACGGCAGACTGTGTTTACAGACAGTGGTTTCTTGAAGTGTTCCTGGGCCAATTTAGTAATGTCAATGACAGAATCATGCCGGTGAGTGATGCAGTAGCATCTGAAGGCCTGAAGATCACGGGAATCCAGTAAAGGTCTTCAGCCTTGTCCCTTAGGCACAGAGATTTTTCCTGTTTCTCTGAATCTTTTGATGATATTATGCACTGTCGATGATGAGACCTTCAAAGTCTGTGCAATTTTACGTTGAGGAACATTTTTAAAGTCTTCCACAATTTTTTTATGCAAGCCTTCACAGGTTGGAGAACCTCTGGCCATCTTGACTTCTGAGAGACTCAGCCTCTCTAAGACATCCCTTTTACTGCCAATCATGTTACACACCTGATGCCAGTTAACTTAATTACTTGCTAACTATTCTTTCAACTGTTATATATTAATTGCTTAATCAACCCTTTTTTGCCTGTGTCCCAACTTTTTTGAGACCTGTTGCAGCCAGAAATTTTGAAATAAGCTCATTTTGTGGATAAAAATGTAGTATGTCTCAATTTCAACATTTGAAATGTTATCTATGTTCTATTGTGAATAACATTGGCTTGTGTGATCTGAAAGTCATTGCATTTTGATTTTATCCACAATTTATACTTCGTCCCAACTATTTTGGAATTGGGGTTGTAAACTATAGTGAACTACACTTTACTACAGTAAACTATAGTTTGTTGCAAATATACTACGGTAATTGAATATCATTGCCGTAGTGTACTATAGTCGAGTTTGACTTTTGTCATTTACTTTAGCATCACTATCATAAGCTACAGAGTATATCAATAGTAATTCCGCAAAAATACCATAGTAACTATCGAAAACTGTTTTGTTTTTACCATAGTATTTTGTGGTAATTTTCCTATGGGTTGTCTTATTCCAGGAGGCCATTTACGACAGTACTACTTGATTTTCAATCTGATATTTTATGCATTGCATGATGCATGTGTATGCACATGAACAAGTACAAGATGGACATGGTACTCGTTGAAACCAAGCCCAAGGCCAGAGTTTGTTTACTATGTAGCGTGCATCATGTTTGCATCAAATGTACTCAGATGAACTTGTACTGGCTATAGAGATAGGAGCAATTGACACTGAACACCCATGAGACTCCATAGCTCATTTCAGTCCTACAAGATTTGTTTCCAATTTATTTCCAGACAGGACGCGGCTGCCCGTTTTCTGTGATTATTATTACCAGATACTCTATTTTCTTTCAAATTCTGTATTACCTTTTACCATGAACATGTTATTTTCAGATTTTGGTGGAGTCACATTGCTGTGTTCTTTTTTTAAAAAACGGGTAAGACAGAACTTTGTGGCTAAACATTTCTGGAAATACAAGAAGCTATCTAGGAGATAGAACCACATACCCACAAAATGTATGACACTTTGAAAATGACAAAGTTCTATCTCCATTTACATTTTCCTAGATCCTCTATCTAAAATCATTCTACTAAAGGTATAACAGCATGATATTATACCTTTCAGTCCAAATAACTCCCCTGAATATGAATATCTAAAAAGTGTACTTGGAGTGAGAAATTATGATGCAGCAAAATTTCACATCCCATTTTCTTCATTTAGTAAAAAGTGGAGGTAGGTCCAGTTAATTCTCAGCCCACGAGTTGTCTCTGGGTGGACATTTTTCAGCAAAATACACCTGATTGTTTTTTAGTAAGAATGAAGTTTGGCATCATGAAATATAATAAATGAAATAAGGATGTGTCTGTCAGATTTAAATGTAAAATTTCATATTTGTAGTGTGAACACAAACTTTTTTTGTTATAGATATGTAAATGTTACAATGAGTGTGTCCTTAAATTTAAAATTTACTTGCATAATGTAACTTTTGAAGGAAAATTTAGAGGTGAAGCATTACAAGTATGACCGGAATTGTTATTAAAAGCGAAATATACTCACAGACCTTACTGTATATGTACAGGTGCCTGACCAAGACTACCTATGGTGTGCCTGGTATTGGTTGAATGTGTGAATTATGACATTCTTTAATAAGGGCCTGCGATCGGTACATTCCCTCATAATGAGGCGCTCAACATCCCCCTGACACCCAGGTACCAGTTAAACTACTCTTTTACATTTTTGTCGCTGATCCAAGATACCAGCAGAAAATACAGTGTGGCCGGATAGAGTATTCCCTCGTGCTTTGCCTTTCTTCCTCGTATAAATTAGGGTTCAGATTCTTCACATATTTTTCATTTGATTTGCGGCATTCACACGTCAGAGAGTTTGGAAATATTTTTGCTGTTTGAAGTAGCGGCTCACTTCTGACGACCCATTTGTGTCTCGTTAAGATCGGTGGCTGCTTCATGCTTTCGGACCCTGTTATTAGGCGAGCCGGTAATATCGGGACCTGCTACTGGGTGAGATTTTTTGGGAGGGTTGCCTCGGTGATGTTTTGCGGGATGAATGTGTGAAAACGAACATTTGTAAAATGGATATGGGAAGCAGTGGGACTCTCAGCCTTGGTCTGCTGGCCCAGTATATGTGTGGTGCTTAACCATTCGCTACATCATTAATGTCATTATTCCATCTGGCTCATTCTTCTCGCGTGCAAGCAAATAAGGCACATAATCAGGTGTGCGGCATTGTTGGCACTCAAAGCAGACATTTTTTTTTTTTGTGGTGTTTTGACTCAGTGCATCGGATAGAGACAGATGTTCGAGTGAATCAGTGTTTTCCCCTTTTCATACTATTCAAAGCTTTGGTCTGACTGAAGGCTGATCCAACAATGGATACCTGTGGTGGCTTTAATGGATCCACGCCTTGTCCAATTTACCTGCCCAGAAATCACCCCCTTAACACAGAACACAGTGTACTGATATCAGGATTCTTTATTGTTGCATGTGTAAATCTCCAACTTCCTCTTCCTTATCCTGAGGGGCTGATCTGTTTTGAAATTCCTGGATGCATAATTGACTTTCTGCTCATGTTGGATGTGATTCACATTGCAGACTGTTAGGATGTTGTTTAGCACTTGCGTAGAGCTTACAGTGGCATTACAAGTGAATTTGTTTTTATGTTTACGGTGTATTACATCAGGTTAAAGTAATTATTTTTTACCCGTAAGGTGGGTGACTGTATCTCGCAGAAGAGAGACAAACTGCGTGACTCAATGAGACAGTGGTATTAATTTTCCTTCAGGTGACTGACCTCTGCCAGCATATTCTGCAAATAATTGGAAGGGGCAAAACATTACAGGTATCCTAAGTGGTAGTAAAGTTATTGTGAAAGTAGTGTGTAATGTAATGTTTGGGAATTAGATATCTGACAGAGAGGTTTCAGGTTAGATTCAAATGTGTTACTCTTTACTGGCCTACCCCTGGGTTACAACGATGTGAGTAAGTTTTAGATATAGAAAAGCGACGAGCAGCTGTGCTCCTGAGAGTAAGTTCCCCTCTTGTCTCTCTCCATATTTTTACCTTTATAGATTACAATGATCAATGAAGACTAGTGTTGTAGCTGCCTACTGTTTCACCATTCAGACACTGAATCTGGTTCTTTTAGTTCCATCAAACTGACGGAATCCAGCTTGGTTGGAACAAAAAACAGAAATGGTGTTTGCGCTTCAGGGCCAGGATTGCCTACCCTTAGCCTGCATGGTACAATAAAGAGTTTTCAAGCAGAGCTGTTTTGATTTGATTGGGCTTGACCCCACAGGCAGGACTGAACAATATTATCTTTGTAAAACAACCAAAGTAATGCATTGTTTCATGTTTGTATCATTTCCTGGGAGGTTTTTTAAAGTACGTGTTAAAGTTTGCTTCTGTTTCCAGTGGAAGGAAGTGGGCCTGTTTCTGGTTCAAAGACAAAATTCTCATGCCGGGATTGTGATTGCTTACCATCAGGGCTGTATTTTCATGAACCCTGTTCTGGGCCTGCAGTTCCAACCTGGCCAAAAGCACTATGTCATTTAATTTTCTCTGAATGGGCCCTGGTGAAGCATCCACTTATTACTGCAATCACGATCTGAGGCCCAGCATTGGATAAACACTACTGGAATAGGCAGTCTCTTTCCAGGCCCGGAGGGCCATAATTCATTTTGTGGTCGCCATCAGCCACAAAGTAATTACAACCCCAAATCAGAAAAGGCTGGGATGGTATATTAAGTTAAATTTGCAGCTGAAAGCAGTGATTTCTTAATTGTCTTTGTATTACATTGAAAACATTGCATCACACGATTCGATGTGCCATCACATGACTTTTATTGATTTTTCAAAATAAACGACTATCTCAATTTTCTTTCTTGCAACATATTTCTAAAAAAGTTGGGACAGTAAAGGTATTATTACTTTGCAGCTGTCATGGTGTTGGCCTGCAGGCCCTTCCCCCTGTTGCATTCTTCACCTCCACCTTAACGGGCAACGGGTGTGGCTCGTTAAGGTGGAGGTGAAGGTTCCCTATTTAAGGGCTGGCTGCACTCTTATTCATTGCAGCAGTATTCTGAAGCCGTTCCTGGAGTCCTATGTTTGTGGTTATTTGTGCTGCTCTCCGCCGCTGGAGTTTTAATGCAATTTAAATTAAAAGATTTTTATATTTCTACTCAGCCTGTGCATTTGGGGTCCCTAATCCTGCTTGGGGTACATGGTCCCTGTGCCCGCCGGCTTCATTCCTTCTGCCGGCGGGGGCTAAACCAATATCACGCCATTCCTTTTCACTGCAGGAATGAAACATTTAGGGACTTCAGGCACTAGGGTATGAAGTGCTTCAGGTGTGATTTAATCCCATTCCATGAATTAAAGACTTCTTGCTAAGGGTGATGAGGACACAGAGCTCTCCCCTATTGCGATTTTGAGATTCTTCTTGGGTGGAAGAGAACACCACTTTCGTTTTTCCAGGGTTTAGCCCAAGATGGAGGTTAACCATCCAGCTCTGGATATCCTTCTTGCAACCATAGATGCGGGCTTAGACCTGCGTATCAGGTAGTGAGAAAGAAACTAAGAGTTGAGTATCATCGGCATAACGGTAGAATGATAAACCATTGGCAGAGATTATGGGGCCGAGAGAGCTTGTGTAGGTTGAGAAGCGGGCGCTGTGGTACTCCCACTGTAAGGAGACAAGGTGCTGGCAGGAGGATGGGGTAGTCGATGGTATGCAAGAGGCTGCTCGTGTGGGCATTGCAGTGACTCCCTGAGAGAAGTACAGTCTCTGTTGAGTGGCCTGGCCGGAATGTCTTGAGAAGTGTGGGGAATATTAAATGAATATGTATCATGCTGATACACACCAAAAACCATTTGGCACTCTGGGCCTCCTGGAATAGGGTCTGACACTGAGCTAGAACTTTCTTGAAATTTGGCAGACCTCTGATGCATCAGATTCACTATGTCAGAGCATGGTGATACATTGATCCCTTGCCTCTCCAAAAAAAAAATAGCTGTCACTGCCACTTAAACTTTTGCAGTGAAGCTGAGTTGAGTGGTCGCCATTAATCTAACTTATTTTGTTGCGTGCGTTTTCAGACAAGAGGGTTTCTCAGCTTGAACGGTAATTAATGATGCTCATTTGGTATGCTAAGGAGGATCAACATGTTAGTGAAGTTCGGGGAGTCTTTTTGCATGCTCGCTGGCATTCTCTCTGTCACTCTGATGAGTTTTTTACAGCTACAAAGTTTGGAGCAGTCGGAGGGGAAAAAAATGAGAAATGGTGCCTCCCTATTATCACCTTCATGAAAGTAAAATTTTTGCTTTAATGGCATTACGAGTGTTATTTGGACTTTTAACGACTCCGTTATTGAGTTTTGCTTCTGCCGATAAATCACAGAGCTCTAGTTGGGAGATGGGGAGAGTTCAGAGAGGAACGGTATGACTCATGCACCTCTGCGCTCTTTGGGGGGCATTTCCACCGTGCGGCACCTGGAGGGAGAAATTCTCACCCACTCTGATGTACTCTGATTTGAATATTTAGTTAGATTAAGAAGTTTTCCCTTGCTCTTCCACTGGAAGAATGCATGAAGACAGTTTTGGGGTTTGTTACTTCTCTCGTTGTGTCAATCATTAATATAGTGATGCTAGTAATGTTCTCATTCTCTTATGGCAAGTCTTGATTGAACCACCTGATTGTGCAGCCTCTGTTCCAAAAAAGATGGGACATTGCATAAAATGTAACAAAATGCAGAATGCAATAATTTGTCTGAAAATCAAATAAATACTGTACACAAAAATCATATTTCATTTTCAAATCAATACATTTTATTATTTTTGAACATATACTGTACTTTCATTCATGTCAGCAACATGCTCCAAAAAAGTTGGGGAAGGAGCATATTTACCGCAGTTTTAAATCACCCTTTCTTTTGGGAACACTCAGGAAGCATTTAGGAACTGGGGACACTAATTGCTGAAGTTTTACAGTGGAATTCTTTCCAATTTGTCCTTTATATACGACTAGCCTGCGGTCTCGATTTTTTTATTATGCATCATAATGTGCCACACATTTTCAATGGGGGACATGTCTGGACTGCAGGCAGGCCAGTCTAGGACCCACAGCCTTTAACAACAAAGGTACACTGTTGTATCACATGCAGAATTTGGCTTTGTCTTCATTATCTTGCTGGAAAAGGCAGAAATGTCCCAGAAAAGATGTATTCTGGATGGCAGTATAAGTTGTTCCAAAACTTGTATGTAACTTTCAGCATTAATAGTGCCTTCTCATACACTGCCCGGCCAAAAAAAAAGTCATCGTTTGGAAATTAATGAACAAATTCTATGATTGGATCATTATTGCGGTTATTAATATGTTTCTTACCCTGACTGATGAAGCTCGTAGCTACTCATTTCTTTAAAAATCATGTAGGAAGACACATCCCTTGATGGTGGAAAAGATGTTACAGTATTTTAGAACGGGCAAGTTATTGGCCTGTATTAAGCAAAGAAAACCATGAATGACAAAAACAAGTATGAGGAATCATTTTCACAAACAAATTTGCCAGCACAAAGTCCTGGCCTTAAACACATTAAAAGTTATTTGGATGTACTCAAGAAAGACCACCGAGTGGTTCAACCATTATGTCAAGAAGACAAGATCTTGGGAAAAAAATTATGGCATTTCTGATCGAAAATAAATGTTCTGGCATTGCATATAGTTGTCAAAACAATGACAAGACGAATATGCACTGTGATCAAAGCTACAGGGGTTCAAACTAAATATTTGAGTGCGTGACTTTTTTTTTGGCGGGGCAGTGTATGTGCAACTTACCCAAGTCAGGGGCACTTACACTCCCCCATATCATCACAGATGCTGGCCTTTGAACTTTAAGCTGGTAACAATCTGGGTGCTCCTTTCCCTCTGTAGGTCGGATATTAGGATAGCCATGATTTCCAAAAACAATCAGAAATGTGGCATAGTCAGACCATAGCACTCTGTTCTACTTGTGTCAGTCCATCTCAGATGAGCTTGGGCCCAGAGAAGTGTGTGGCATTTCTGACCATTGTTGATATATGTATGGCTTGTACATTGCATGGTAGCTTATTGATTTGCATTTGTGGATGCAGTGACTGACTGTGTTTACTGACAACAGCTTTCCGAAGTGTAACCTAGCCCATGTAGCAATATACTTTAAACCAGGGGTTCTCACTCTTTTCCGGAAGGAGCTGGTGTGGGTGCAGGTGTCATGGTTTGGGAGCTTTGAGAGCTCTGTTTGTTGCTCTCGTCCGGGACGACATCGTTTTGCTCCCTATCGGATTCCAGGGTCAGCTGGCAGTAATTGGGCGCGTTGCCCGGACTCTATTTAAGCTCCAGTTTCGCCTCGTTTACCTTGCTAGAGTGTCAGTGCTTCGTTGGCGCTTTAGTCGGTAAGGTCTCTAGAGAGAGTATTGTCAGGGACTTTGCTGCTTACAGGAATAGTGTTAGTGAGAAAGGGAATCTTTGATTTATTTCCCTTTTGTTTTCCTCCAGCTCACCTGTTTTCTACCACGAACGGCGTCTGGTCCGTTGGTAGCGCGAGTCTCGTTATTTCTAGCTGTTTTTAGTCTCTCTACACGCTGTGAGATTTGCCTTTTATATTTGGCCGCTGCGCTTGGCGTCCTCTTTCAGCAGCTATCACAGCAGGCTTTCATTCTTACCATCAGGGTTGGGTTCAATTACTTTTTTCAAATACAATTGATTGTAATTGCAATTACAATTACTTTTGGACAGAACGTTCAATTACAATTACAATTAATTTTCAATAAAAAATTCAATTAAAATGACATTACAATTGTAATTGTAAGTGAAAAAAGTCATTGAACCCAACCCTGCTAACCATGCAGTTTCACCGCTGATTCTACTGATCAAGGGTATATGGCAAAAGGTTTAAGGGTTGTTTTGTCGAATCAGGCTGGTTAGAATGAAAGCCTGTAACGCAGCTTTTCACAACGTGGTGAACCTTTCCTCATCCTTGACTTTAAACAACTGTGCCCCTTTGATTCGAAACCACAACAATATTACCTGTTATCAATGAACCTCTGTGCCGGTGCAGCGTGTGGTTTTTTTTTTTTTTAGCATTGTACAATTTTCAGTCTTTCTTTGCCCCTGTCCCAACTTCGTTGAAAGATGCTGCAAGCATAATGTTTGCAAAAAAAAAAGCGATAAAGTCTATCGATGTAGAGATCAGTAAATTATCACATATTGTATTATTAACCTTTGCGTAGCATTCCAAGTTTTTTGGAATTGGGTCGTATAATTAGTTGAATCAGGTGCCGTAGCACTGGGCTAAAAAAAAAAAAAAAAAACTGCACTCACACCGGCTCTTAACAGATAGGAGTGGACGTTCCTGTCCTATAGCTAATATTTACTGAGGAGTCAGCAGCTGGTTAGAATGAGAACTGGGGTGCGCAAAACGGTGGCGTCTGAATGCTTTCCTGATTTCTCCAAAGACTGTTAATTGGATTATTGATGAGGTTTTGTGAACACAGGTGAACTGGCCCCTTTTTGTCTGCCTTTAATGAAGAAAAAAAAAATCAAATCCACTGGAAGGCCATAGGTTTGGATTAGTGGTTCATTTGGAGCCACAAAGTTGTTCAGGAAACATGAAAATACCTGCTATAAAGAAGCTAGTGAGATTGAGTAAATTGCTAAGTTTGATGTCCAACTTGCTTTCCTATTCAAAGAATGAGGGGGAGGTCTTCTGTTCTCCCTCTGGCTTATTTAAAATGTTCAGGCCGCATACTTTTTGTGTCAAGAACTCTCAAAGCATGGCTCAGAATTGCAGTTCTCTGTTGCTCACAGGACTACAGAGCTGCATTGTATTGTGAGTGAGGTTAGCTTTGATATCACCTGTGGCAATACTAATTTTCATATTCCTTTTTCTGCAAAGAAATGTATGATCTGGAGAGTTAATCTAGTAATGGAAGATAGAGATACTTGGAAAGTGGTAAATTTCATAAGAGCTTAACAGCCGAGGAAAGATCGTGGGCTTCTGGGGAAGCCAATATTAAGTTGGACGTCTTCAGTTTAAAGAAACAACTCGAAAGAAACAGTTTATTGAGCCCCTCTTCTATTCATTCTGTGCAGTGAGGGCTCTCCAGGTGGGTTGAGGCTACTTGTCTGTGCGTCTGCATTGCTCTCGAAGAATCACATCCCGTGTTCATTACAAATTTGGCACTCCGCCATTAATGACAAGTCAGGTTAAAGGGGTGTTGACACGCACGTTTTGAGAGCCTAATTTCTCAAACAGTCCATCCTGCCTAATGAGAGCTTGCGCGTCTCCAAGGGTTCGCGAAATTGAAGGCATGATTATGCATTTATATGAGTATTTAGGAGTTTGCCAGCTGGATTGCTATTGTTGTCGCATTATTGATATACTGAGCCTCCGTGTGACTTCTGGAGGAATTAAAAGGACTGGTGGGCGTATAGCCCAAGCCCATTCACCCCCCTCAGAGGACCTGGAAAAAGCACATGAGGGGAATTCTGGGACGAGGGAGTCTAGAGTATGAGAGAAGTACAATCTGTGGGGTCTCAGACCCAGGGTGACGCTCCTGGAGTCCCGGTGCAGTTAGACACAAAAATTTCTAGACTACGCAGTCCCAAAAATGAACCCCTTAGCCGATAACTGGGAGTTTTCATCCGTTCTTGGTGGTAAAACCAGTGTCATAACACCTGTGAATGTGTGATGAAGTCATATTCAGATTCCCTATGAAATCGATATTGCTGAGGTTAAGTTGCTTCCCTCATGACAGCTCTTTTGACGCAGGTATTGCCATTTCATGTGTGTTTGTGTGAGAAGTAAGATGGAAGCCGTAATTGCACGTCGATGACATAAAAATGAAGGTTCATTGGCTCTGTGCTGATTATCTGGTTTTGCGCCGTCTCCAGCTGTTCTGGTGACGGCATAGAGATGGAGGGAGCAATAACCAGCATTTTTGACTGACAAGCTTGCAGCAGAAAAAAAAGACTTGCCTGCACATGGCTTGAGCCCCTAAATGGTCATTTTGCTTTGTGACATGCCTGAGGGCCCCTACATGAACCAGCGTCACATCTGAGCTAAGATCGCAACCAATTTTGTCAATCCCCAGGCCACCACTGCTTCTTATCAGCTGATGAAAGGTGTCTGGTGGTGGCATTTAGACTGGGTGCTGCCATCAATACATCCGCTAAAAACAGCAATTAGGTCCCAAGGCAGTGATGCTAGTTCTGTAGTGAGGGGTCCCAAAGAATGAGCGGATTGAGAAATCTGACAATGGTGTGGGAAATGCCACTTTGATGTGTTAACATTATTGTGTCTTTGTCGCATAAATCAATGGTAATTTTGCCAGTAAAAATTGGAGGCCTGTTGAAAAATGTCCTTGTATACGTCTCTGAATGCTGTGTTAAGGGCGTTTTGCGTGTGTATAGTCTTCCTTTGCCAACAGAAACAGACAGGAATAGTAATAATTGCAAAAATAATTATTTGGCCTTTATATTGTGCCTATCAAGATTTCAGACCACTTTATAAAAAAGGAATAAGACCACTAATATGTGGAACTTGCATGGGGATTCATGGTGCTAAGTTTGAGCCTGAGCTTGCATCACACAGTCAAATAAATTATTGTAATAATTAAAAGAGAAGCCATTTGATGTCAAGTTTGAGCAAACAAATAATAACAGAGAACATTATTTTACACTGTTCCTCACCTTTGGGTTGTGCATTCTGTGCCCTGACCCCAGGAGGTCCCAATGAATCTCGGAATAAGGATCTTCAGTCGGCATCTTTGGGACGCGCGTCAGCCTGCGTGCAATCCCTGGCTTCCTGCTGCTTTCCCCCTCCGGGGCCGGAAAGCCGAAGCCACCCTGTCACCTCTCGGAGACGTTTTCGTTTTTAAATTCGGCTCCCCGGCAGCGGAGAGACTGCGATGACATGGAGAGATCCCACAAGCACTGGGCTCTTTGTTTTTTATTTATGTATTTCTTTGCGCTGAAATTAAATCGGTGACAGTGGCTTTAGAGAAGAGTTGACGGGTTGAGGAAAAGCAGATGGGTAATTTGGTATTCCCAGAAGCCCTACCATTTAAGTCACGCTCTTTCTGATAGGAGCTGTCTGCTGGGAAGACGAGGAATAGATTTGCAGGCATCCTAATCCTCTGGTATCTGAGGATGCATGATTATCGTTCGGACTCGTCTAGTGTAAAAATGTAGAATAGTGCAGAAGCACTATTCCCTTTGGTTTTGGATGTCAATCTTGTGTCGAACTCCCTCTGGTAATGGTTGAGGACTGGCAAACGCAGAACACCACACTCTGATCTTGCACCAATATCTAGTGTAGAACAACAGCATCCAATGTTTGTCAGGATTTTCAAGTATACTCCAATACCCTCTTGTGTTCTAATTATAACGTTATTCACTAAACAGGACGCCACCTGCTAGCAATGCTAACCTGTCAGTATTATTAGATATTTCTCTCTGGTATTATAATAATTTAACTATGTAAATGATTCTATCATCCACTGTTTGGGGTTAAGTAATGTATAGTACTGGCTCATAGTCATCTTTAATGGCTGAAATAAATGGTAAAGAGGTGCGTATAGAAGGTACATGCCCACGGGAAATCACAGTATGCAAAGCAAACTTTAGAAAAGTCGAAGCTGTAAGATGTGGGTCCGGGAGCAGAACGTGAATGCTCTACCTCTGACGTCCAATTCTGCCACGAGACGTTGAAGACTCATTGAAGTATAAAAATTACAATGGAACTAATTGCAATTGTATGACCACAGTCATGTTGCAGTCATGAGAGATGGACAAAGCCAAAGTCTCTCAATAGTGAACTATTTTTTGGCAGGCTGTGTTGGTTTCAGTGATGTTTTCTTCATGGGTCAGTCCATATCTTAGCATCCAGATACTCCCAGATGACCCCCTCAGAAATTTATCAAAAAATTTATATGGGTACCCTGGTGGACTTATGAAATAATACCAACTATTAGACCAATATCCCTAATAGTTTTGAAGTGATGGCCTGTCACAATTTTTTTTTATTTTGACAAAGTTGTGTTTCGTCCAACTTTGGGCTTCCACTGCCCCCTATTATTTAACCTACAGATCAGATTTTTGGTTTCTCAGGCCAACTTTTCCCCTAGAATTTGAATTTCAGATCAGATTAGGTGTATCTACCGTGGTTGCTCCACAATAAAGCTCCAAATTTGGCCGAAAAGCCAAAAATCGCAAAAATTGCTGTACTTTCTAAATGCTTCAGATCTGAAAGTTTAGGGAATTCAAGCTTAAAATTTTTTTTGTGACCATTCCTGATACCTCTCATGTGTAATCCACTTTAATCTTGTTTGTATTTTGGCAGGAATGAGAAGGAAAAAAATGTTTTATTTTGCTCGTTTTTTACGGAAAAAATAGCCATTTTGAAGTCCATGGTTCTACATGTGCGCTACATCCTTCAAATCTTTACAATAGATCGCTATAGTTGTCAACTTCATCTGACAAAAAAATTGGGATGGCTTTCAGCCTAGTTTATTTTATGTGAATTTTTCAATAGACGCACCATATTGGCCATTTAAACGCACCATCGTACATCATAAAATGCTATAGATTTGTTGAAAGTATGAATATTAAGTATTGTTCAGTTCATCATGTTACTACTGGAACAAATAATGCAATCTTGAGACAAGTACAAACTTGTTTCATCTTACATCATCATTAAATCTGCAATCTGAGGTAAGTGAAGTGTGATGACTTAATCTATAATTCGTCTGAACTCGTTTTGGTATTGCGTAATGATGACCAGTATAAAAGAGCTCCAATGATCAGATTATCATAATCACTCAAACCATGGTGCGTAAGAAGGATTTACCACAGTGTGACTTAGGCACCGGATTGGGTGATGAATTTCACAATACACATATGGCAAGAAAAATTGGCTTCTACAGAGTGGAGACCTTAAGCAATGAGGATCAAGAATTGCTGGCCTGCAGATCTGGAGTTATGCTTGAGGAAATTGAGCAATTTATTTTCATTATGAGAAGATTTTTTTATCTCTGTTCATGAATGAACAGCGTACTTGTGCAGATCCAGGAAATATTCATACCAGACAGATTTCACGTAAGTGTAATTTCCATGTTTTGGTGTAGCAATTGTATTAGTTTATCCTGATTCCATTACAGATTTGCATAATGTGAATTTTTAGTTCTCTAAGTTCCTAGCAGTGAATGTAAATTTGATAGTTAGCAATGTTAGCAAAAATTACATAATGAGATTAAAAGCAGCATTCTTATGGTCTCTAACAAAAACCACATGAACCATTCCAATGTAGTCGTCGTACATGTAATCCATTGTTAAGCTTCAAATAAAACAATGGCTTGAAAAATTGTATTGAAGTTATTTTTTGCATGTACTTAGCTGTTTCAAAGAGCCTAGATCTGGCAAATGTGCTGAATTTGGCAATTGATGGTACACGATGCTGGATTTTCATCAATATCTACTTGAAATAGGTAACATCATTCAAAAAAATTGCAGTAAAAAATCTAGGCTGAACACCATCCCAATTTTTTGTCAGATGAAGGTGACAACTATAGCAATCTATGGTAAAGATTTGAACGATGCGGTCAATTGAGCACATGTTGAACTATGGACTTCAAAATTTCTATTTTTTCTGTAAAATGAAAACCGAGCAAAATAAAAAAAAATGTTCTTCACATTCCTGCCAAGATACAAACAAGCTTAAAGTGGATTACCTATGAGAGGTATCAGGACTGGTCACAAAAAAAATTTCAAGCTTGAATTCCCTAAACTTTCTGATCTGTACCATTTAAAAATTACCGCAATTTTTGCAATTTTTGGCTTTTCGGCCAACTTAGGAGCCCTATTGTGGAGCAACCAAGGTAGATACACCTAATCTGACCTGAAATTCTGATTCTAGGGGAAAAGTTGGCCAGGGAGACCAAAAATCTGATCTGTAGATCTCAAATAATACAGGAGCAGTGGAAGCCCAAAGTTGGACGAAACACAATTTCGTCAAAATTTAAAAAAAAAAAAATGCTGTGCAAAACCAATAACATTGCCCATGATTGGCCAGGGTACTTGCCTTGCACCAATCAGTGGCAATGTTATTGGTTTTGCACGGGCAAAAATTTTTTGCATGTGCTAAAGGTCTGAGTAAATCAGGCCCAAAGTGTTAATTTGTTCAGCTATGAGGATCAATCCGTATCCATTCCCCCTCAGCTTGCTTTATAGTTCAATGCTACCTTACACTTTCCTATCCACATTTATGGTTACATAAATTGTCAATGTCTTACAAAGCTTCTGAATTCCTGCGGCTCTCAAAATGGAGCGTCTGCATCCGATTGGCTTGATACGCCTAAGAAAATGTTTCTAACCAAAGTGACACTATCGTTAACTAATGGATAAGCTATTTGTGAATCTTACTCCCCATGGTCATGGTAATGGTAAAGTGATATTAATTAGTGAGTGACACTTGAGTCTCATCACAACACTCCTTTCTAAGCTTTGGTTATTGAGGTATAAATATGCGGTTTTGGGACATGCGTTTTGGGACAAGATGTATATGGATATGCGCTTGAAGGCGAGGTGAGAGCAGTGCCAATGTCCCTCCACTGACAACTGTGGAATGGAAGAGGTTTAAAGTATATCAAGTAACCACAATTCTGAATTATGAACCTTGCTGTTTTATACAGTGGCCATGGTTTGAATGTGCTGAATGTGGCGCAAATGCTCAGAAAAAAGTTGTGCAATGGGCATATGCGCAACACCGCGCGGCACATATCCTCTGATCTTGACATCAGCAGTCAACAAAAACCATTCATTCAAGAGGATTGAAGATTTCTGTTGCAGCTTCTGCTGGTGACCAAAGATGTTAGTACATTCATTCATGCAGCACTCTGATTCTGCCAGGGAAAACACACTCATGCACAGCATTTCAGTGCAATGAAGCAATGTTTCTCTTCAAAGGAAAATATTTGTTTGTTTACATTCACTCTGAAAACACTCCACTCTGTCAGATGTTGCTGGTTTTCCTCATTATGGTAAATGACAGTCATTTATTTGGTCTCGCAATTAGGTGTATTTCAATCAGCCTTATTCAAGATTTTGTAAAGGTGTTTCAAATCTTTGTCTTTGATTCAATTTAAACAATTTAAATGATCATGAAGTACAGGTTAGATCACCTGATATGCTATATAAGTAGCGCAGGCATTCTAGAGCAGTTTATCTTTTGTGAAGCATGGGCCTGCTTATGAATAAAATGTTTTTCTGAACTGAATTTACCCTATAATTTTGTTCTATTTAGATTGCATTAAGAAAGAAGGTGTGTCTTTAATTGTAAATGGATTATTGTTATAATTGGAAAAGGTGCTAATAAACAAGTCAGGACTGATAATTGCTGTGCTGGGATGTTTTATGGCTTCTCAGTTTTCAGTTCTGATGACGCCACTTCTGTACATACTGTACCATTTTATAAAATTTAATTTACATCCCAAGGGGCCATTTTTTCAGACTGTCAATCATTCATATGGTGTAAGGTGAAAAGCTCACCTGATGTTGGAATGGAGGAAGAGGCCAGGGCATGATCAGAGCAGAGGCGCCTGGATTCTTGAGATCAAAAGGCCGCCAACAATCATGCGGGAATGATCGGTATTTCTTACTCTTTTTCAACCTTGTTCTGCTTATTTTCTCCATTCCACTGGGTTTATGACTTGCAACATTAAGGAGCTTTGAGTAAACTCATCCAATGGAAATTAAATGTTGAAAATGTGTCAAGATAAGATGCTAGTTGGATTCAACAGTATGATTAGTTCTCTTAGACGTCTTAGGTTGTAGTGCCTGTACAGTTGGAAGTTCAGAATTTTGTCTTGGCAAAGGAGGCAAACAGTGATTTACTGCCATTTTTGATCAAGTATATATTCATTAAGAATATTCCGTTGCAGTGAGGAGGAGCTGAGTGTATAATTTGAGACTCTCGCATTGAGTTCCTTGCATTTCATATGTGTGATTTGTCTATGGTGTCTTTTGAAGTTGCTTTTACTGCCTGTCTGATTGTGATCAAATGGCTGTCTTGTTCCGAACTTTCCTTTGCTTTTCATTGCTACATTCATACTTAAACACTGTGTGTCGGTACGACGTCATGCTGAGCAAGCTCACGAAATCCCATTTCAGATGTAATGGAATACTAAGTGTATCTTGGCACGGTGCTGGGATTGTTGCTGTAGCACCATGTCATGCCATTTTGCCTTGCATTTAAATAGCTATACTTGGATTGGGAGACTGTACTCTTCAGAGCATAGAGTACAGCCATGTTTAAAACAGCCTCGTAACTACTGTCTATGCAAAATAAGTTCCGTTTGCTAAATATATTCTTTCCCGTTTAAGTGCTTATTAAGAGCAGAACTTTACAATGGCAGGATGGAGAAGCTTAGTGGTCCCAATCCTGATGACTGTTGAAGGCTTTGGAGCTTGTTCCTAATGAACTGGACAGAAGAGCGGACTGAGAGAGGATTTACAGGAATGGGGCCCCAATCCTGGAGACCGTGAGAAAGGCTTGAGAGTTTTTTCTTATTAACTAAATAAGGAAGAGTACTTCCGTATATAACTATCATTAAAGATTACATTTTGCTTTCAAAAGATGAAGAGATTTCCTTGCAAATACTGACTGGTGCTAACTTGCATGTAGCACATGACAATTCTGCAACTTGCTAACTCAAAGGGGGGTATTAATCTGTCACTCGCGCATGGCGTAGGGTAACAATGAGATAAGACACAGCTGGGATCAGGGAAACAAGCAAGATGCAAACCAATCAAAGGAGACGATACTTCAAACAGACACGCCAGTCGCTGAACGGGAGGTAACAGGCAAGATATTCACACAAGGGTGGTGACAGTTGCATTGATTTTTGGGTGTATTTTCTCAAAATTCTTAAATTTCAATTACCAATAATGATTGGTGCCTGTCAGAATTATAATATTCATTTATGAGCATTCTAATCACAGTTGAGAGTTCATAAAACAGAAGAAGCAGAATCTGACTTGAGGTGTTGTTTCCCATTTTGTAATTTTTATTTGTTTATTTTTTCGCTGCGCACTCTCCTGCAAATAGCCTGCTCATCATGGTAGGAAATGTGAAAATATAAATGGGTTTAATTTGATATAATTCGATTGTGAGCAAATGGTTTTGTGGGAAAGGGAGAGCTGGATGCCTGCTTTGCTAATTGCCTAAAACAAATTGAAGGGTCCCAGGCTTTCTTTCAAGAACTTGTGCAATTGTATAACTGCGTTAGGGAGAGGTCCTGGAGGGTTTAGTTCAGTGGAATCTAAATGAACTGTTTCACAGTGCGGGGTTTCTCGCTGATCTGAGGTGTGGGATGATTATGAACGGTGTGAAGGGGGAACAGTGTGTGGATGTGGGTGTTTTTGGGGATGGTTACGAAAGCCCATCCACTGGGATGCTTGACATTGGCTTGAGGAGGACGTGTCATTTGGGGCTGCCGTGAATTCATTGTTTGTGTGGCCAAGTGAAGGCCACTATTGTCAGTGACATGCCCTGGACAACCAGGCTTACAATGGCCTGGTTGGGTACCGTAATATCGTAATTGAAATACTAATTAGAAGAAGAAGAAGAAGATGATGCGACAGAAGAGGTAGACTAAAGGAATAAGAAGCGCTCTTTCTTCATGGCCTGGAGGTTTCATTACTTATTGAGTTAATTATGCTAGTTACAGTATGTGTGACCTGAGGCAACATGACCTCTTGACTTCTCTGGCCTCTTGGAGGGGTGACAGACTTTTGCACCAATTAAATGCCACGTTAAGCACAACCTATGTGGCCTGGCTCAATTCAGGTGTTACTGCCCCCCTCTGCACTTGACATCTTTTACTGAGAACCTCTGAAATGGGCCATCATTTTCTACAAAGCCGTAATGGTCATAAAAAAAAGAAGCCTGACCTCAGGCCTAGACTTGCTCGCTCTCTTCCGTTTTCAGTGTTCAATCAAATTCCGTCTCCTGTCACACTTTGTTTTGTTGCGGTTGGTAATTGTTTTGCGGCCAAAATGAAATGAATTGGTCATCTTGGAAGAAACTTTTGGCTGATTGATTCATTGGTCGGTTGTTTGATTGTATCTATAATGAATTGTATAATGTCTGACTGATGAACTGATTGACTCTGCAATGACATTAGCAAATATGACCTGTAGAGTTTGTTTTGTTTGTTGATTGATTTGATTGATCAAGTATGTCAATGAATAAATTATTAGATTTTGCTTGATTTAAATCATTGAACTTTTGATTGTTTGACTTTGTGATTAATTTATCGATTGAGCAATTGGTCTGGTTATTTGTGCCTTTCAATGCAAGAGTGGTTTACTACAACTACAGTTCTTGCTCTAAAGTCAAACCTACATGGAAAAAATCAGCTTGCAATATTATTTTTGGATGCATATCATTGCTTTAACTCTGTTTTATCTCTGCAAAAAAAAAGTCGTTATTAGAGTTTCTTCATTTATTTGTGAAAGTAATGGAATATTGTAGTGATACTTTTTGTTTGGATGATATAGAGCACTGAAAATAGCCTGGTTGATGTTGAATCTTCTAATTGGTTATTGCAAGACAGGAAAATCTTAAGGCAAACCTTTAAAACGTTAATCACTGGAGCACTTCTTATTTATGAGGAAAAACCTGGATTGAAACTTTACTGTACATTCTTTCAAGGCAGCAAGAATGAAAGTCAGATACCACAAGTGTATTGGTCGATGTTAAGGCAGAACATTAAGGTAGAATACGAAAATTAATTGTATTTATGTTTTTCAAAAACAGGAAATCAAATGCATTTCACAGTTAATACACAATTAACAATCTACACAACTATCAACTACACAGCTATCGATGCCAAATGAATGATAAAACAGCGTAATCCTCATTACCAATCAAATTATGTTGTCATGTCAAACGGCAACAACAACAGGCCGCAGTACGTCCACTAGCAGAGTGCAACAGAAAAGCCCTTCGAAAAAAAGTCATAAAATGACACTAATAAGATGCCACAGAACTAGGTATCAATAATACTTGATGAATTTTCACTCATCCTAACAACTTCGAAATCTGGAGTGGTTTTCTTACTGCAACATAGTTAGACTACTCTGGGACTGCCTTGCTCTGGCTTTCTGGAAGTGTTGGTTCAGAACTGTACTCAACAAATCTGAATCAGAATTCCCTGAATCAGAGTCAAACTTAACAAGATGACAGTGTCATCACTGTCCCCTTTTAACATTTAAGTTCCATAACTCAGTAAAGAAATATGCTTTGACATCCATTTTCAAACTCAACGTAGATCACAAGTACCATATTAAGCATACAAAATTTCATGCATGTAGGTACTATACTTTCAGAGAAATCTTGTCCCCATTTTGGCCTGGATGGACGGACCCCAATCCAATATCCTCCGTTGCACTTCGTGGTGAGGGATAATGAACATGAAAAGTACTCAGACCATGAAAACCTGAAATTAATGAATGTTTCATTTGCTGGTTGGTGTATTAGTTTGCTTGATTGTCTGATAGAGAGAATGTTATTTTTATTGATTGACTGACTTGACAGTTTTTGTCAAATGGAAAAAATTTATTTATTTGTCATTTGACTCATCCATTTGATTTAAGAACTGGTCAAAGGCATTGCTCCTTTACCGATTCATTGATTACCAGATTTACTACGATGTTATTATGATGTTATTGATGTGAACCGCTGGTTGGTTGACGGTTCTTGTGTTCTAGGGCGAAGAAGAGAAGCAAGCCGCTGAACCTTAAGATCCACAGCAGCGTCGGCAGCTGTGAAAACCTGCCCACCCAGCGCTCGCCTCTCCACTGCGAGCGGTCGCTCCGATCCTTCTTCTTCCCTACCTTCCTGCCCTCCACACCGCCCGTCCACACCGACGCCTCTGCAAGTGAGACACTGCGCTTCCTCAATAAGCCATGATCAGAGTGTGTCGTGTTCAGTATGTGTCACGTTCAGTGTGTGTCATGTTCAGTGACTGTCATGTGCAGTGTGTGTCATGTTCAGGATCTGTCGTGTTCAGTGTGTGTCGTGTTCAGTGTTTGTCGTGTTCAGTGACTATTGTTTGCAGTGTGTGTCATGTTCAGGATCTGTCGTGTTCAGTGTGCGTCATGTCCAGGATCTGTCGTGTTCAGTGTGTGTCATGTTCAGTGTGTGTCATGTTCAGGATCTGTCGTGTTCAGTGTGCGTCATGTCCAGGATCTGTCGTGTTCAGTGACTGTCATGTGCAGTGTGTGTCATGTTCAGGATCTGTCGTGTTCAGTGTGCGTCATGTCCAGGATCTGTCGTGTTCAGTGTGTGTCATGTTCAGTGTGTGTCGTGTTCAGTGTGCGTCATGTCCAGGATCTGTCGTGTTCAGTGTGTGTCGTGTTCAGTGTTTGTCGTGTTCAGTGACTGTCATGTGCAGTGTGTGTCATGTTCAGGATCTGTCGTGTTCAGTGTGCGTCGTGTTCAGTGTTTGTCGTGTTCAGTGACTGTCATTTGCAGTGTGTGTCATGTTCAGGATCTGTCGTGTTCAGTGTGCGTCATGTCCAGGATCTGTCGTGTTCAGTGTGTGTCATGTTCAGTGTGTGTCATGTTCAGTGTGTGTCGTGTTCAGTGTGCGTCATGTCCAGGATCTGTCGTGTTCAGTGTGTGTCATGTTCAGTGACTGTCATGTGCAGTGTGTGTCATGTTCAGGATCTGTCGTGTTCAGTGTGTGTCATGTCCAGGATCTGTCGTGTTCAGTGTGTGTCGTGTTCCGTGTTTGTCGTGTTCAGTGTGTGTCGTGTTCAGTGTGTGTCATGTTCAGTGACGGTCACGTGCAGTGTGTGTCATGTTCAGGATCTGTCGTGTTCAATGTGTGTCATGTCCAGGTTCTGTCGTGTTCAGTGTGTGTCGTGTTCAGTGTTTGTCATGTTCAGTGACTGTCATGTGCAGTGTGTGTCATGTTCAGGATCTGTCGTGTTCAGTGTGCGTCATGTCCAGGATCTGTCGTGTTCAGTGTGTGTCGAGTTCAGTGTGTGTCATGTTCAGTGACTGTCATGTGCAGTGTGTGTCGTGTTCAGTGTGTGTCCTGTCCAGGATCTGTCGTGTTCAGTGTGTGTCGTGTTCCGTGTTTGTCGTGTTCAGTGTGTGTCGTGTTCAGTGTGTGTCATGTTCAGTGACGGTCACGTGCAGTGTGTGTCATGTTCAGGATCTGTCGTGTTCAGTGTGTGTCGTGATCAGGATCTGTCGTGTTCAGTGTGTGTCATGTCCGGTATCTGTCGTGTTCAGTGTGTGTCATGTTCTGTGTCGATTATGGGGAATGGGGACCTTAAAGGGCCAGAGTACATGTGTGCCTTCATGTTTTTGTCCCCACCACTTTTCATGGCTAAATCAGCAAATTTTCTGTGTAGAGCCGGAATGGCGTTCCTGCAGAACAGGGATTTTTGTTTCACTGTCACTGTCTGAGTTGATTAAACAATATAATCAATGGCTTTGATTGATCAATCAAGCACAGCAAAAGCAGTATAAACCAGCAGATCGGCCACAGAGGTAGGCCACTCCTGGTGAAAACCAGTACTGCTTCACTATGTGTACATTATATAAGTGTATAACACAAAAGAAGAGACTTCAGCCGTCATTGATGCTCTCGCTCAGAAGTTAAAGATGTACGTATGTTTAAAGAAGGACAGAAGCTGGCATGAATCAGGAAGCAGATCGGGTCTTCATTTTTCACCCAAGTTTCATTGTTAGGAGTTAATAACAAAAAAAAATACACAGATTCTATCCATTACCTCATTTCATGACGTTTCTTCATATCTTCCTTAACCCCCAGGTGTTCAAACTGTAAAAACGGTGCGTAAGACGAGCTGACTGCTTAATCAAGCTTAATGGAATCCCTGGTGATATTTCATTAAACTTGATTAAGCAGTCAGCTTGCCTTTGTTTTGGAAATATTCTCAATCCTTAATCCTGTGAAATAATTAATAGGTAGCGTGAGAGTCGCAGTAAACAAAACAATTATTGAAGGGTGATTTACAGTGAGCACTAAGATCCATTGGACAGTAGCTTCTGCTGGACAAGTCAGTCACTGGATCTAAATCCAGGTAATAAAGTTGACATTTTACACTTTCACCTTAGAAAGTGCTGGAGTACAAAACCAAAAATAAAAATGCACAAGTGTCCAATGAATTACTGTGCTCACTGTAAATAATATTTATAATAACATGGAGGCTTGATTGGTAACCAAAGAGTTGCTGGTCCAAGCCCCGAGTCGAGCTGGGGATTCTCACTTAATCTAGAGAGATGAAGTTTGGAAGAACTCAGCCGATGGGTCCTTGAGCGAGGCCCTTAACCCTCCAGGGGCTTTACCCTCATTTCTCTCTGACCCTCATAACTGTCAGTGCTTCTATCTAATATTTCTCTCAAAGTGTCCTTGAATAGAGAAAAAAGTATGCGGTGAAACTTTCCCTGGTTAAATAAACATAAAATGACCATTTGTAAATAAATGATTATGCACTGTGGCAGAGAGAATTTGCTATGGTTTGTTACCCAACATTACTATGGCTTGAAAACCAGTGTCATGGTTTGATGAACTAAGAGGAAATGGGTTGTTGAAAAAAATAAATATGATGGTATGATGTGAAAAGTTTTTTTGATTGGCTGAAGCCAGTGTGTGCTATTGTTTCTACAAAACTTTCCCTGAGCCTGAATGACGTGAACTACATAAACAGAAGTAAAACCATTCCGCTGTTTTAGATAGAAACCCCCAGGGGCTCTCAAGGTGTTTAATTGACAGATTTTGAATTCAGAAAGAAAAGCGTGCAAGTGTGCAAATGCGGGGCTGGTTGAGTCGCATAATGTTTGTATCCATTGGTCCGCGCTCGGAAATGCTGTCCACGGTCGCGTTGTGCGGGCTGTCAGGCGCAGAATGAGTAAAGTGGCGGTATTTGCATTTGCGACGATCGAGAGCGGTAGCGTGCCGCCGCATACGCGCTGCTGCCCTGGCTGGGTGGCGCGTCACCGCATCACTGGAGACGATAAACGGTTCGCCCAGTGCCGATCGAGAGGCAGGCTGTGTGAGCTGACTCTGAATGCCAAGGCGGCGGCCTGAATTGGGGATAAAATATGACCGTAGGTGGAAGCGGTGAATGGCTTAGCAGCCCTGCGAAATCGACTCTAATTCACTCTCTGGCTTTTTATCTGCCAATCTAGATTCATGTGGCCACATTAGGTGTCAGATGCATGGCCCTCCAGTACACATCCAGCATCCTGTCACAATTTATCTGCCTGTGTGTGTGTGTGCGTGTGTGTGTGTGTGTGTCTGTGAGTGAGTGAGAAAGAGTTTGTGCCTGAATATACGTGTGTGCGTCTGATTGTGTTTTTTTGAGTTTGTGTGGGTGTGTGTGAGCAGAAGAGAACTTGTGTGTGTGCGTGTGCACACATGGACTTGCGAGGGAGAAAGCATTTGTGTGTGCGTGTGTGTTTGTGCGTGTGTGCGCGCGCATGTGTGTGAGTCTGTGTGTGTGTGTGAGTGAGCAAATTAGTGTATGGCAGAGAAACAGAATGCCCGAGTGCGTTGTAAATGTATGCTTTTGTGCACTTATGTTTACATAGCTGTGAGGTAACTGGTTATGTTTGTGTGTGATTTTGTTAATGTGTTTGTATGTGTTTATACATTTGCATACATTAGTCACTGCATGAATAGCATAGTATGTGTTGATAACTGTGTGTGTGTATGTCCCTGTGTTTTCTGTAGTCTGTTTGTGTGTAATTATTGTGCTTATGTGTTTATGTCACTGTGAATATTGTAGTGTTTGTGTGTTATTGTGCATATGTATGTGTATGTCACCGCGTGATTACTGTAGTCTGTGTTTGTGTGTAATTGTGGATAATTTTGTGTATGTCACTGTGAATATTGTAGCATTTTTGTTTAATTGTGCATATGTACGTAGGTATGTGCCACTTTATGACTGGTGTTATTTGTATTCTTGTGCGATTTTGCACATGTTTGCCAACATGTGTGTTTCTGTGCTATGTGTGAATGTTTTGATTGTTATACATTTTCATGATGATGGGAATATGCCGAATCACATTAGATACAGTGTGAGATGAGCAGTTTAGATCACCGGTAATGCGCCATTCAGCCTCTTTCTCTGAGTTGCCTGGCGACAGAGCCGGACTGTCGGAAACGGGAAAAGCGCACTTCTCGGTTTCTCTTCAGATGTTTTCAGGTTTTGAGGAGCGGAACGTCATTATTGAGTTTACGGCATCTGGGCAGCAGAATTCCACCAGAGCTGTATCGCAGATCAATGCGCCGGTTTTCCCGGATCAGGAAAAGACAGTGATTAAGACAGATTCCCGCTGAGGCGGGCGTGCAGAGCCAGCCGAATGATTTCATTCGATTGTGGCAGCGTCCGTAATGGCATTAGCTGGGCTGCAGTACTCCTCTCCTGGGTCAGAGCGAGAGACACGGCCCCATTTACCATCCCCTGTTTGTCTCATCAGATCAAGTCATTTGTCTGCATTCAGTCTGTTCATGGAAGACATCAACACCCTTAATCCACTAAGCCATTTGGCACAATGAACTGCTCGTAATGTCTTCATCAAAAAGACAAATCCAAACCTCCGCTACGGCAGTCAGAAAGAGAGAGCCTATTCAAACGGTGAAGGATTCATTTTTTTGTAAATGAACGGGAGTAAAGAAAAAAATTACTTGTTGCTTAACTCTGATCTCTCCATATCTATTTCATTGTCATGTCCCTTGGGCTGTGGCTCCGTTGGTTATTAGTGAATCTGGGAAAACAGAGCAGAATGACTTCATATAATAATTGCTAGCTTATAATAATTAACAGCTGGAGTCAAGAGGGCCAAAATATTTGGGGGCACCAGCTGAAATTCAACATGTTAGTTTGTTGGTTAGATCCATCTGTGGAGATGCAGCCACTGTTCAAAGCCCTGTTGCCTGGTGAACACTGCAGTTAAGCTGCCGAGAACTGCAGATTCCACCCCCTTTCTCTTCCGGAACTTCTCTTGAAAACTTTGAACTTAAAACGCAGAACATCTCTGGTCCTGCTCTCTCTCTCTGGCTTTGCGCCTGCAAAGAAGCTGTATTTGTTTTATTTTCCTGTTTTTGTGGGTCTGGAAGGGGCCTGGGTTTTCAGTGTAACATCCCCAGACTATTGCTTACCTGAGAGTGACATCACAGAAGCAGCATCTGGTGTCATCAGGGGAGTAAAGTCCAGGTTCAGAAAGTAAACATCCTCCCCAGAACTTTATTCCAGCCACCTGGATTTACTTCGGACAGGAGATAGAGCCAATATGAGTGATCAGCTCATTCTGTAAGACAAAGAAAAATTTGGCAGGACTTTTACTTCCTGACCCCTGGATTTTACACCTCTGGGTGTCATTTATGGCTCAAACTGTGTTGCAGTCCAAAAAGTCCACTGCCGTGCATATCCTGGTTTGTTTATTGACAGTAAGTAGCAAAGTGAAGTAGAGGAGAAAAGTTTCTATTAATTCCTACTTCGATATTCATGAAGTGAGTAACTGAAAAATTGTAATTACCTAAAATAAACAGCATATGAGTAGAGTTTTCACCCTGTATTACGGGAAGGACAATCTGCTGTTCCATCAATTAGTTTGCACTAATCAGAGGCTTAGAGTTGTGCTAAAGAATCAAGAATCAAGTTATTGATTGGATCACGGCAAAAATTGGTGGGAATTTCTTTAAAAAAAGAGAGAATATGGAAGGAAAGATTTTCTTTCAATAACTATGAGTCAATTTGCCTTCGAAATGAATTGTAATGAGTCGAAGGCCTCCATTAATTGTGTAAATAGGTGAACATTAATAATTCTTCACTTATAAAATCAGATGGTGCTATGTCCTGTTGTTTGTCTTTTTGCACTTTCAAGAATATGTGTAGAGAATTTTGAGCTCTTTATAGTATCAAGTTCATAGAGCTGGTTATGCTAATTCTTAGCTGCAGGTGCATGAAGGTATAAAATTAAAAAATGAAAAAAACTGTTGATGGCAGTACAAATGGTTATTAGTCAGTTGTTTAGTTCTTTTTCATGATTATTGATTACCTTTTTTCCAGTTGAAATTCATCAGTCATTTGCATGAAATATCTCTGGTTGTCAGTCAAAATGATAATTCTACTGAAAAAAATTCCGGCACTCTACAGGTCTATTTTTATGGCGTTTTTCTCTCTTCTCTTGTGATTGAAATCATATTTATACCATTAAATCTTTACCTTAAAAAATGTATCGAAATAGTACTGTATGTATGATTTGCAAGACAAAACTGTATTAATAACCGAAGCTTACTTGCATAGACTCCTGTGATAAGAGTACACATTAAAGTTGATCATGCTGTTTTACAAAGGTTTATAAAGAAGGTAGTTGTCATAGAAACTGTGCATGCAGCAGAGTTCCATCTAAAATCCTCAAGTTGTCTCACGATCACTGCACTGAGACTGAAGTTAACCTCTCAGGTATTATTCAATCCTCAAGTGCTCTTTTTGGCGTGGTTCCCTGAGGGCCTGACACATACTAAAGGTCAGTGCCGGTAGTTGAACTGTGATTCCATAATGATCTATGTGCCCTTTAATCCTTGATTGGACCTTCTTAAAGCCAACCTGCAATCATGTCATTCTCTTGCCTTGGACCCCCTGCATAATGCATATCCTCGATACCAAGGAAACAGGGACTTGTTTGCCGAAGATGTGGCAGAATTCTCGTTTTCTCATAATTGGAGATGCTCTACTCCTGCCCCCTAACCCCCCCCCCCCCCCCCCCCCCAGTCTTCTCTGGAGATCGTCTGGCCACTCTGCTCAAATCCAGACCTGTTTTTTATGCCTGCAGGTAATTAACTGAGCAGATATAGCGATTGATGAAGCTCACTGTGTTCCCATCTCAGCCCTTTGAGCGACTGTAATTTGATGATCCCTGGTCTGAACTGCCCAGTTTTCCATCTTTAATCAGGATTGTGCTTTGCGAAATAACAGCTTTGATTTTGTTGGTATTTGCAAGGATAGAAGTCATTCATTCTTTTTGGGAGAAAGTATTGGGACTCTCTTTAAATGAAGAGGAAGCGAGGAGAGTCAGAGAAGAGGGCCAGAATTCCTGGCGCCTGGAGGTTGTCACATGCATTTAGCTTTGTTTGAGTCTGCGTTGCACTGGGAGCTCGAAAGGTCATCCATACTGGCTCTGTGATGTCACAGAGGCTGCTGAACCCCTGTAGTTTCCAGTTTTGCTGTGTCCACCATATTTGGGAGTCAAGAGTCATGCAGGCAGTTTAACTCCCTGATACTCAGTCTAGAAATGGCCTCTATTCCAAGCATTCAACAGAGGGTGAGCCCCGACCTGCATGCAGTTCCACTGTGGTTTACAGCACTTACTACTGCTCAGATGAATTCTGTCTTATTTGTATAGTGACTTCTCCAGAGATCTGTAACTAAGGTGCTTCATGAGGGAAGGAAATGCAACTTGGCAAAGTTTATGAAACGGTCTTAATCCCCGGATGGCAAGCAGTAAGGCAAAATTAACTTGTGTTGTGGTGTGAGGAGTGGAAAAATCGCCAATAATGTTATATCTTGAGACGAGCTGGGGTATCCGGACAATCCTCTGCTGGTCACACTATACATTTGAGGTAGAATGAACGTGACAGGAATGTAATATGGGACCGCGGGCTAGATAGGACCTGGTACAGTCCCCCCTGATTGTTAAGGGACGTCCTACGCTTTGAGAGTTCTGCACTTGTGATCAGTTACACTTTATTGTGCTTTTAAGTAATGGCAACACGCGGCTTGGGTGCCTCTGTGCGGTGATGTATGTGTTTGAGTTTTGAATAATAAGGACGCCCGTGCGCGTGTGTATGAGCGTGTGTGTGCGCGTGTCTGTATGTGGGTGTATGTATGTGCGTATCCACATTTGACTGTCTGTGTGTGTGCGCGTGTGTGTGTGTCTGTGTGTGTGTGTGTAGGCATCTCCATAGTAACAGTTCTCATACGCTGGGGAAGGTGGGTACAATTCACCCGGCGGCTGTTCAGCTGGGCTGCAGCAGCCACGGTGCCAGCCACTGCGAAAGCAACACAAAGCCTCTCATCTCCGATCTGCTAAGGAGGCCTCGTAAAGGGAGATGGAATGAGGGGGCTTTAATCTGAGAACACTCAATCTGCTCTCACGTTAGCGCCCCTGCGCAATCGGAGTGCCCCAACGCGATTGGTGCCCCCGCGATTTCTCGGATCACCTTACGAAATTCTCACGGATCTCCCGTGCAGCGCTGGGAGCATGAAGAGAATTTGCGGTGCGTCATACGGTTAAAATTTCAGGGCAACGGAGGAAGAAAGAGAGGAAATTACCATCTGCCTGACTGTGTCTCCAGCGTAAATCAGTCCCTTTGATGAAGAGCCTTGACGGATGCATCTTCATTGGCTTGTGTGGGTGTCAGAGATATAGGGGAATGCGCAAGGCCTTGCGCTCTCGCACAAACTTGACGAGTCAGGTCCCCAGGGCATTATTTCAAATGAACATGCATCTGAAAAATGTGATTGCCTACTGGTTTGGTGAGAACATTGCTTGCCCTGAGTTTGGAACTGAACGCAAATAAAGGGAAGAGTTTTTCCAGACCCCCTTCATTCAGAGTTTGATATTTAAGCACATAAATACAACACAGTTTTTAAAGGGGCCATTCTATGCTTTATTGCTTTTTCTCTCGCCTATGGTGTGTTAGTTTTTTGGTGCATAGAAAAGGTCTGCAAAATTTCAAAGGCCAAAGTCCATGCCAACGGGAGCTAATATCTCTACAGGAAACATGGCTTCGGAGGTTCCAAACACACCTCTTTTGCAGACCAGCCTTTTCCTCCATAACACATCTACGTCACATGATGTAACAAATTGGCATAATTCCCGTCTAGCGGCTAGTTTAGCATGCCTTCAATCAAAGCCAGGTAGCGTGGAGACCAGATTGGTACGTATCTCCAAGTCGAAAAAGACACTTTATTCCCCAGAGTGAAGTCAAATTCCTTTTGTATAGACTGCTAAAGGGAAACAAAGAGAAGAATCAGTGGTTGAATTTATTTTTTGCCACTGTTCCATTCCAGTGCAGCCCCAAACTCTTAGTGTGTTTCGTTCATTTTAACAAGCTGTGCCTTCTAAACTGCGATTGCAATTAACAATGGAAAGAGCTTTTGGAAAGGGGTCCTTAAAGAGACAGGAGCCAAACAGCCCGTTTCAGACTGAGTGAGCCTGAGGTGCTGCACACACAGCCAGAACAGCTGTAACTTGGTACATTTTGAAAATGAAAACATGCAAATATTTGTAAATTGACAGCAAACCTGAAAATATTAAACTGAGGATTGTGTCCCCTTAAAGATTTTGGGTATTGAAACAAAAGTTCCCTTTTTGGCACTTTGTATTTGAATGCGGTGAGGTTATAGCACAGAGCGCCAGCTTTGATTTGTTGACATCTGCATCATAGTCTGGACCATGTAGGAATGGTGGCCTTTTTATCTAAATAATCACGGATTGTGCTTCTGGCAGAGTCTCTTGTTGACCACCTGAGGGTCCATGTTCTTCGAACTCGCGCCAGCGCTCGTAAATTTTGTTCAACAGACATGGTGCACCCTCTGCACAGGGTTCCGGTTCTTTCTACAACGGCAGAAAGGCTTTATTTACTTTGCGCTCGCCTGAGGAACAGCGAGAAAGCCGCTTGCTTTCACACCACCTGTACGCATCAGCTTTCCCCACTGATGGAGGTGATCTATTCTACAGCCACCTATGTATTTTCACCGCCCTGTCCTGCCCGTCTTCAGGTTGCGGAGATATCACATAGAAATCAGTGGGAAAACAGCATACTGTACGTAATTTCGCCCTCAGTGTGTATGTTAATGGGTTCTCTGGAGGGTCTGTTCAAAGAGAGTGTTGAATTGCAATGAGGGAACTTATGCAACTTACTGACACAGAGCATTCAAGTGTTTTGTGAGTCTTGTTCCACCCACAGGGGGGCGGAGGGTGGGTGGAGTGTCACAGAGGTCAGTGCCCCCGCATATTTCACGACACACAAGGAAGTAAATCCTAATTAAAGTATCAAGTTTTTCATGAGATGAATGCCCTTTCCATCTTAACAAGGCACCAGATCCTAAATCTGATTAATGCCTGACGGGATCCATTCCAGATTTTATTGGGTTACATGCAATTTGAGCAATGACTCCGGAATTACGATTGCATTAATTGCCGATAATTGGCTCATGCTAAAATAGCAGAAAAGACGAATTGCATTTGCGATGGGAGCTGGAGTGGGATTATGGGTCTGTGGGCCTGTCTGTGATCTGCGACTCCCCCCTGCCAGTGTGGCCGCATGCTCGCTTTCTGTTTCCACTCCACTGCCAGGCTCCTTCATACTCCGATGAGTGCTGTGATATTCTTGGAAAATTGCGTAAAATTGTGCCAGGATAGCACGCACGATGTTTGGTCCATTTCAGTTTCATTGGACCCAGGCTATTTCAGCTCGTGTGAGTGGTTGCATCTGTGTACTTGCTGGGAATAAATGGGATTCGGGGCGCTTCTGCCAAAAGACTCGATTTTAGTTTTCATTTAGATGGTTGGTCTTCTGAAAATTCATAGGAAATGCACCCAGATTTATTCACAAATTAAATTTATGATTGCTGGGTGTAACAGTATTATCATTGATCCGAGAAAGGCCATTGCAGCATTTGAGGTGACTTGTAGTCATTATGAAAGGTATTTACCAGCTGAAATGTCAGTCGATGCAAAAGCGGCCTTTATATTGGGGCAATCAACATTTTCTTGTGGCGCGTTGTCATTTCAGCGGGAGACGCTCGATGTCTTTTCTCCCGTTTTGGCTCGGAGAGAAAGCTCGTGCCCGGCGTTCCGTCTTATCTCATTTCTGTTCTTCCCTCTCTCTCTCATTCCTGTTGTTCTATGCAGACACCCTCTCAGTGCCTCGATGGTCCCCGCAGATTCCCCGTCGAGACTTGGGAAATTCAATAAAACACAGGTAACTTGCTGAATATAATTGCGGGGATGGGAGGGGGCTCCTCTTCTTTGACAGAATGTCAGGCCAATTAAACAGCCTGTGTGTGCACATCATTCCCACTCTCGTATTCAAATTTCTGCAACTCCCTCAATGCTTCTAAATGCCAGTGATCTCAATGTGGTGACAACATATAAAAAATGGCAGGGGAGTGATGAAAATTCCTGTTGAGAAGCATTACATATGGATCCTACGACAGTCTATGTCATATTCGGGTTTTGTCTATCCAGTGTAATGTTGGCGGATAGTTTTCACATCTATTTTTGAAAGCTGGACAATGCTTCCCTGATTTAATTTGGGTTAAGTAGCCTTACGGCTTCAGTGACTGTGTCGCCTGCAGGAAATTAACCTCTCAACCTGTAAGGTTTCTGCCTCGCTTCCTCTCTATGGTACTACTCTGCTACCCTGTTGAGCGGGAATAATACTACCTCTGTTCCACAAGAATTTGGACAGAATGTTAATGTTAAAATTAAAATGGAATTCAGTGATTTGTAAATGTTATTTTACCAGCATTTAGTGGAAAGCATCACAAATAATATAATTGCTAATATAACATAGATATAATTCTACTTTTCAACTGTATTTATTTTTGAAAAGGTTTGCAAATTCTGAATTCGATGCATCCAACACCTTTCAAAAAATATTGGGATAGGGAAAGACTGGACAAGTTGTGTAATCTTCAGGAAAACAATGGTTTAGAACATTCCACTGGTAAACAGGTGAGTAGGCGACAGGTCATTCAGTTATGATTTGAGCCCTTGGACAGAGTTGCATTAAGAAACAACATGGTTCTGCAATGGACATTACCACATGTGCTCCTAAATACCTTGTAAGACTTTTGTCAGTGAACACAGTTCATCATGGCATCATCAAATGCAAGTTAAGACTCAGTTACTCAAAGAGGAAGCCATATATTAGAACCATCCAGGAGCTCTGCCGACTACTGTCGGCTCAAGCTCATCTGGCATGCAGTGGTGGGGAAGTCAAGAAGAGTGCTGTGGTTTGAGGAGTTCATCTTTCCAATTGTTTCAGGAAATATGGACATCGTGTCTTCAGAGAAAAGAGGGGAAGTACCATCCCGACTGGTATCAGCGATGTGTTCACAGGCGAGAGTCAGTTATGGTCTAGGGCTGCAGTAGTGCGCTTGGCATGAGCAATTTCACATTTGTGAAGGCAAATTGATGCCACAGGGTACACATTCATTTTGGTAAGACATGCCTTTCAGACGCCTTCTTTTTCAGGGAAGTCCTGTTTATTCCAGCAGGGTAATGACAAACCAGTCTCTGCACATATGACCTCAGAATGGTTTTGTTGTCTGCTTACTGCTTGACCTATCTACGACTGAAAACATTTTACAGATAATAAAGCTCGACGTACAATAATGGAGACCCCAGAATGTTGATTAACTGGAATCTTTTTTTCAGGCCAGAATGGGAACAAATATCAGTTTTGAAACTCCAAACATTACTGACCTTAGTTCCAAAACTACCAATGAGTGTTATCAAAAGGAGAGGTGATGTTCCATAATGTTGAACCTGAACCTGTCCCAACTTTATTTGAATCACATTTCAAAAATAGCTATTTTTTTTTTAAAAAGCAGCACGTGGTGGCAGGCACAACATACCCCCACCGATGGAGATGTTTAAGTGTTTTGGGTGTTGGACCCCACTGATATTTGACCCCAACTGTCCTCAGGACTTGGTGTTGCGTTTAATTGGAAGGGAAGTTGAAGAATGAAAGATTTCCATCCAGTTAAAAACTTATTAGAGCAGATTTATAGAAGCATTATATATGTAAATAAAAATCTGTTTATTGTTGTCCTTGACCTTGACCCAGTTCGGTCTGAAGTTAAATCAGGTGGTCCTTGGACCATTGCACGCCTTCGCTGGAAATGTGTAATTTTAGCCAACCATTTCTGCACAACGCTGCTGACAGATGAACATGCAAACAAACACACAGACAAACAAATGCCACTGGAAAACAATGCCCTTTTGTTGGATTAATAAAGCTGATGAGTCAAAACATTGCTTGTTTTCTCTTTGTACTTCATTCAGTTGAAGAGAAGATAAAAATGATATGCTAATTACTTTTGACTGTTTTTTATCTACATTTTACACTTTATCCCAATTCTTCTGGAATTTAGATCATATTATATATACTTACGCCAGACCTTATCCTAAGTGTTGCCACCAAATTTATATAGTTGCTTTTTACTGTAGGATCTGACTTAATGCTACCTTTTAATTTTTTAAAAATTGATACAGGCTACTTGCAGTTCAGTCGCTAGAGAGAAGTAACTCCTTTTTAGATCATCAGTATGTACCCAGGCGGTACAAAAGGCTCGTAGAATAATACTGGATTGTTTTTGTAAGTATTATAAAATTGCCACTTACTTGCAGCAGCACCGACAACATTTTGTTTTCACTGAGTATCTCTGGAGACCAAGACTAAATAATTGGGATGTATTGTAACTCAGCACCTTTTTCAGAAAAGCCGAGGTAATGTTATACAGATTTGCTGTTTCTAGAAACCTCTTATACATATTATGAATTCTCACTCTGCTCTGTTTTTGCGTTTAGTTAGAGAGCACTGCGAATTTTTTTACATTAGCCATCCAAACAGCCAAGCTCATCGTGACCCAAGCTCATCGTATTTGTTTCTGAACGCCGTTGTGCGAGAGGTACCAAATGGCGAAAAACGAAGAGAATAAAAAAGCAGCCTTTCTCTTTGGATTTTGTTCTGTTTACTGCTCAAAACGCCATAACATCCCACGTAATGGGAGACTGCATTAACTTGAATTATTTGACTGGAATGAGGTGAGATGGTGGGTTTAATGAAGACTTTTCAATACTGTCGAGCAACATTAGTCATATTCCATTACCTGTGAGCATGTGGCCGTACCTCAGCGAGAGATCGCTAGCAAATCTGTGTTCTTCTTTCGGATTTCAGCTAGCCTAGAGTCAGAGACCACAGACATGTTCATCACTGCAGACTACGCACTACCCAGATTTGGCTTCAAGGGAGCGGCGCTGGAGAACAGGGCATATTTTGCATTTTCCCAGCGCTGATAACAATAATTATGGCCCATATTGCACTGATGTACCTCAGTAACGTGTGTCCCGCGTCTTTGCAAAACGCAGCGCTAGAAACCGTGCATTTGGGGACAATTGAAAAGCAGGAGGGTCAAAATTGAATTACTGGATTTGAGTGATTACTGATGAAACTGGCTCGCCGACGTGAAAGAATAAAAGGTGTCTATCTTTTATGAAATGCAAGGTTATTTCTTGCTTGCAAGACCATGATCATAGCGATGACAATCAAGCAATGTTTTTGTAGCAAATAGAAATTACTGTTTGAGGTCATTCTCTGTATGAAAAAGGCCAGTTGTATTTTTTTTAACCTTGAAATAAATGCTGTGGATTTGAATATAGCCACAGCGTGCAGGACCTATGGTGCTTGTCACTAAATGTCTGCCTTGTTTATGTCTCTGCAGATTTTCCACCAAGTATTGGATGTCCCAGACTTGTGTAGTTTGTGGAAAAGGAATGCTGTTCGGACTGAAATGTAAAAACTGCAAGTATGTCTAAATTCTGGGAGAATAAAATGAAGTAATGTCTCTTATTCCCATTAAAGCCTTATTATCTTGTGTTTTCTCTGGGTGACATTTTCCATTCTCCCCTGTGAGGAATCAGTTGGGAGAAGCTCACGGCTCCATGACTGATTCTGAACCTTTGGAAGTGTTGCAAGCTGTGTAAAACTGTACAGGATGTGCTGAATTAAGGAGTCCATGCCTTTTTTTTTAAGATTATTTACTCTCAGTCAGGAAAACTCACATATCTATTTGATACTTCAGGGAAGATATGAGTAAAATATTTTTCCTTAACCCTCGTCTTGTCTTCCCATTTACTCTGCACCTGTTGTCCTCCTGGGTCAAATTGACCCGGTATCTTTTGGCTGCTTATAAAGCATAAAGTGTAAAATGATCCCAAGTTTTTTTGATTTCACATTTTTAGTGGTCTTGTTTCCAACACATTAACATATATTTTACACTTATTTTTGTAGTTTATGGTATGATTAACCTAATTTACATAAAACGACAGATACATTTTTGGGGGAAAAAAAGCAGAAATTCTTCATTGTTTTCATAATGGTTATGATCATTGGCATATATGTTGATGTATTATCATGGGCAGGTATAGGTCAAAGTTTAGTCAAAATATTGTTTTGAAATTATTTACATTTTTTGAATAGCAGCAAATAGTCACACCTGTTGTCCTCCTGGGTCAAATTGACCCGGTCTCTTTTGACTGCTTATAAAGCATAAGGTGTAAAATGATTACAACATTCTTTTACATATTTTTAGCCAACTTCATTCCAACTCATTATCACAACATTTAAACTTGTTTAACATCTCTTTTATGGACAATAAACCTAATTTATATAATGTTATAATATGTTTTTGAATAACATTCCTAGGTCAAAATTCACTGATGTAATTGTACTCAAAAATAAGAGAGCAAACAAATATGATTTGCAAAGCACAGCATTTATTTCAGAACATCTTATTTCAAAAACAGAAAAACATCATTTGAGTCTAGGAACAGAAATTACAATTCACAACTTCTATTATACAAGGTGATGCACTGATAATAGGTGGAAGTTGCTTCATAGGGTGTGTGTATGTGTGCGTGTGTGTACGTGTGTGTGCGCGCGTGTGTGCGTGTGTGAGTGGATGAGTGAGTGATTGAATGTTTGTGGGGGGGACTCGTGCAGAAGAGTGAGAGTGTGTGTGTGTGAGAGTGTGTGTGAGAGTGTGTGTGCGTGTGTGTGTGCGTGTGTGTGTGTGTGTGTGCGTGAGTGAGTGGATGAGTGAGTGATTGAATGTTTGTGGGGGGGGACACGTGCAGAAGAGTGAGTGTGTGTGTGTGTGTGTGTGTGTCGGAATTGCCATCAGTGACATGGCAGGTGAAGACTAACAATACTGTGAGTGTGAAAGCCATGTTTGGCTAAGGTCTTGAAGACTGCAGTGTTTCTAAAAGTTGCCTCAACGTTGAGATGCACTTGTTGATTCTACCAGTGGGCGTAATGGGGGAAAGAAGGAGGCGCAATAATTAGTGACGTCCAGTTGTGTCGTGAGTGGTTGGCAAAAATGGCTGCAGAGGTAGCGCCAGGCTGCTATGTTCTTCTTCTCATCCCTTCATTTGGAAAAAGTTGCGAAACTTATTTTGATACCTTTGCCCTTAAATGGACCTTTCACAAAAAGAAAAAAAATTACACTAATTACTGGTTTTAGAATGTCAAAAGAGCACTTGTCATAATAAAAGATTCTTGAAATGAGTAAATTAGTAGTAATTATCTATGTAATTTAGAATGGATAATTTGAGTAAAGCGCTAATTGCCGCCAATTAAATCAAATTCATTGTGCCATTTTGACACGAAGAGAATAAATATAAAGCACCACACACTACCTGTTTAGGCATATCAGTTCAGATTCTTTACTGCTGGTTCTGTTCGGTTCAGTTCTTTTATAAATTGAGTTGCTGCGCGGTATTAAAATAAGGCCTTAGTTTTTGGCTGAATTGCGCATTTTTATAAAAGATTGTCAATATCGTATTATTATTTTGAATATCGTATTATTAATGACTTTTCTGTTCTCGACTCAGCTGCGTTGAGACTTTTACGGTCCATAATTGAACCACCTATTACTAAAACCCCATAAGTCACACTTTTGGTGAAATTGAGTTAAGACCGTTAACTTATCACATTTGACAAGGGCCATCTTTGGGGTACTAAAAAACCACAAGTCATGTTCCAAGTTCTGCGTTATTGGAAGTTAAAGGTATTGCATATCAAACACTAGACCCACTTATGTACTAATTAAAGTGTAAATAATAAACAAGTTTTTGTTTCAGTGCAGGGTTTTTATTTATTTTATTGTAAATGGTAACATTTTGTTTCAGGGTTGTCACGTAATGTACGGCCAATAACCCCAAATACGGGGTTAAAACCCCACAAGTCCAACCATATGTACTTAGAACCCCAGAAGTCCAAATTTTTTTTGTCCATTATTCATTTTAAGGAATAGAATATATAATCAAGTAGGGTTCTCTGAATCCAGTGGTAGATCACCTTAACACTGCATATCATACTGAAACACTGTCTACACTTTTTCATGAATTAAACTGTTTTCCTTGATTTTCTCAAAACTATCAAATCGTGACTTGTGGGGTTTTAGAAATCAGTGCTTCAATTTTTATTAGTTATGCAATGAGTTATTAACACACCCTGTCCACATGTGTTATCTAGGGCAGTGTTTTAATTATTTTCTGTGATGAAATTGTAGAATTCTCTGAATTGTGTTTTAGGTATGCGTTCAAATTGACGCCGTTTGGGAAAGATCACATCGGTAACATATGTTGAATCTCCTCCATTCCTGCCACATTTGGGCTGATATAAAATCTTTGCTTAGAGCAACAATAATGAACATTTCAGTAGTTATAAAGGAGTTTGGTTCCTGCTGCTGCACCTTCCCTTCAGCATAGATTTCTTTCTTGACGATCGTTTAGTCCTCAGATGCTCCCGAGGTTTTCTGCAGATTTTCGCAGATATGTGTGCCATCGGTTCATTAAGCTTGAAGTAAAAACTGATTTTAAGACTCGGGGCACCACTTTAAAGTGACCGTTCTCGGGTGGATGGTGAACAGCGCGGAGAGAGAACACCCACACACTGTTCCTGCTGACCACACAGAGTGTATGTGAGAACAGCAGTAAGCATTTAGTAGCTCCAAATTGGATGTTCCCTCTGGAATTTGGTATTATGGGCAGTGTTTACATTCTTGGTCTTTCAGTGTTTACATTCTTGGTCTTTGGCTTGCAGCAACACAATTGATAGTGGACTTATTTTCCCTGGGACAATTCTATATTGCTATATCTCTATTCATTTTCATGTTTTAAAAATGTACATGCATACAGATAATTGTAATTTTTAATACCTTATACACAAACGGTTTGTGCCGTAAATATTACTTAAAATGACATAATTATAATATAACCATTATTATATAACCTGTGATTTGCCATTAATTGTATATAAACTGCATTACAGAGCAGTGTTTGGGTGTGACGGGAAATTTCTTGCTTCTGCAGGCTGAAGTGCCACAACAAATGCACCAAAGAAGCCCCGCCTTGTCATCTACTGATCATCCACCGTGGAGGTAACTAGTCAAAGCAATTGCCAGATTTCCATCAGCATTGGTCTTAATGTTTGACTTGCATGTAAACACAAGCCAGCATTACACATTTTCATTGCAGTCTCAGTTTGGAGTGCTGGTTTTCCCCTTTAAATCTCAGGATGAATTCAGCTGCTGGGGAAATGGCATGTAGTGCTGATGACTTTTCTGCTCTGACCAAAGAAAAAAGCATGTTATATAGCTACTGACAGAATTTTGACGGATTGTTTCACACAACTTATAGAAGTGAAGTCTCTTTTACACCGGATGCGAAACAAATTTTTCGCACGACAGATTACATCCAAAGTCAATTCCGCTCGTATTTGCGTCTTTGCATTGACTTAGAATGTAATCTGTCGTGCGAAAAACGCATTTTGCTTTTGGTGTAAAAGCAGCCTTAGTCTTGGAAACTTCTGCACCACTTGTTTTTGGGAATCTAGACAGCATACCTGTGAAGACTTTGCATACCGGTCAATAATTACTTTTGACATTAAAGCGCACTATCAATTTATCAATTTCAAACAGATATTGAAAATTAGTTGTAGTCCATGAACCTTATCTCTGTCAATGTTGATTGTTTGTGTACACGTTATAGTTGGGCTGGACAAATGCTAAAAACTGAGTTGCTAAAAAAGATGGTTTTATTTCTGAACTTTTGCAAATCATTCAATTTAGTGGCATTGCACAGTTTGTTCTATGCCATCTTGACCTCCTAACTTGCAGTCCATCTTAATTAAAATTCTTAATTGTGCCATATTCCTGAATTAATTGTCACTAGAAGATTTGGTGGGTGAACCCAAATATTGCTTGTGTCAGTACCTGAGAAGTTTCTCTGGACGTCTGGCACCGATTTTGTGGCTGCAATTCATTTCAGAACTGAGCGACCAGTAGTCTAACAAGCAGTGAGTATGGTGTCATGTTTTCGGCACTGGTAGCTTTTTGGCAGAGGCTATGGTGGAACATAATGACAGCCTGTCAGCAGTTGACAACTGCAAGTAAGGAGATTCTACCTGTCCTGAACTCTCAAAATCCTAAAGTCTTTGGGCATGTGGTGCTAACTTTTCCCTGTCCGTTGGTTTACATTTCTGTCATAGTTCAAACAAATGTCTTCTCCGTAAGAATTACATCTCAAAATTTTCAAATTAAAGAATTATATACGCTGTCATTGATTAAATATTTTCTTTCAGTTGCTTAGCTAGCATCATTTCTAGAGTATTAAATCGTTTCCTCACTCGTGCCATGTCCTGTCTTTACAGAAATGGCGCACTCTCAGTGATTTTATTACCACAGGAATAGATTGCATTGGTTGTGTTATGATCCAGACCAGGAATAATACAGTGCAGAGACTAAGGACAATCCAGTAGGAAGGTTCATTGATAGTAATATGGTAAGAGTGGCACAGTGCCCAAAAGAAGGGACAGTTCAGATGTTCAGAAGAAGAGCAATGCCAATCTCCGGCCAGTGGGTTACAGGTATGACTGCCAAATGTAGTGCACTCTTCGCCTGAGCTGGTGTGTTCGAAGGGAGGATGGAGTAGCTCGAGAGGAGGAACTTGGTTCCAGTCCTGATGACGATAGAAGGATTGAGAGCTTGTTCCTAACAAACTACAGTAGACAGAGGACAGAGACAGACTTGCGCAAGGTTTATAAGAACATGTTCCCATTGTGGACCCTGAATTAGGGTTGGGACCTCACTCCTATTAAACTGGACAGCGGAACAGACTTCAACTGGGTTAACTGGAATGCAGCCCCAATCTTGCACCCTGCGTTAGGCTTGGGAGCTGGTTCAAATTAACTAGGCAGGGAAGAAGATTTACTTAAATCATTATCATTAAATGTTGCATTTAGCATTCTAAAGACGAAGAGTTTCTACTAGGAGGTACTGACTGGTTCTAAGCATCAATAACAAAATAATATCCAGCTACATGCAACTCAAAGTGGGAGGTTTAAATACACGTCACAAGTACATCAGGATGTAACAATGCAATAAGACACAGTCGGGAAGCGGAATACTCACGAGACGTAAACCAATCAAAGGAGACGTACCACTACGAACAGACACGCAAGCTGGTGAATGGGAGGAAACACCGAAGGCATTCACACAAGGCTTGTGACAGGTTGCATATGTGGTGCTGAGATGCTTGCCAAATTATGCGGTGCCATTGGACCTCTGCTGGTCGTCTCTGCATCTTGGAAGCTGTCACTCTCACAAATGGAGTGAAGGACAGATCCAAGTGCAAGACCAGGAGTGAGAGAACATTGAGCTTCATTTGGTTGAGAGGTTGAGTAATGGCGAACAAGCAATGGATGGCAGAAAAGACATTGTTGGTGGTCAGGCTTAGGTCTGACAGCGGCGGATAGTGTTCAGGCACTTGGGTGGGGCTAGGTCAAAAATCCAGCCCAGAGTCAAATTTAAATGTCAGACCAAGGGGAGTTGGAGACACAGGGAAGAGGAATAGGGGAGACCAGGGCTGGTTGGAACATTTTGGTGAAAATTCTTGTGAGATCTCAGGCATTTGTTACAATTTGTTTTTCAATATGTGCGTATTATAGTGCCAGTATAGGGCTGTATGCAGCAACTAACCAATTACTGAGATAACCAAAGCCAAAATGAGTGGTTTTTTGTTCCATCCAACCCCAGGTATGGAGTTGGTTGGAACACCCCCTGGGGTTGGTTGAAACAGGCCTGTTATATAAAAAATTGAAAATATGAAGTAGTTTTGGAGGATTTGGAGGATAAAGTTTAAGCAAGGTACACTATCTGCTCGGCTATCACACACCCACAAAAATCATAGATAGCTGAGCGGTTTACTTCTCAACGAACTTTGAACTCTTGTAGTTTGGTTTGAGACAGCAGACATTTTCTGAACAGATGAGAATTTACATGTCATTTATTATCCCCCGCCACGGAGTGTGGGGGATATAGGTTTGACCTCCGTCCGTCCTTCCGTCCGTCCATCCGTCCATCCGAAATGGGGACACATTTACACAAAAACTACTGTAGCTAGGATTACCAAATTTTGTGTGTAGCTTTGTGACATGATTTACCCAGGTCAAATTCAAAAACCAGATCTGTACCGCTATTTTCTACCGAGTTATTGCCCTTGTCTCGTTTATCTAACTTACTGCATGGTATGTTCAAAGAGGACAGGTTTTCTCAGAAACTACTGTACATAGGATTACCAAATTTTGTGTGAAGCTTTGTGACATGATTACCCAGGTCAAGTTCGAAAACCAGATCCGTACCGCCATTTTCTACCGAGTTATTGCCCTTGTCTTGTTTCTCTAACTTACTGCATGGTATGTTCAAATGGGACAGGTTTTCTCAGAAACTACTGTAGCTAGGATTACCAAATTTTGTGTGTAGCTTTGTGATATGATTACCCAGGTCAAGTTCGAAAACCTGATCCGTACCGGCATTTTCTACCGAGTTATTGCCCTTGTCTCGTTTTTCTAACTTACTGCATGGTACGTTCAAAGGGGACAGGTTTTCTCAGAAACTATTGTAGATAGGAGTACCAAATTTGGTGTATAGCTTTGTGACACGATTAACCCGGTCAGGTTCGAAAACTGGTATCTTGCCGCCATTTTCTACGGAGTGATTGCCCTTGTCCCGTTTCTTCAACTTAGTACATGATCTTTTCAAAGGGGCCACATTTACACAGGAATTATTATCCGCTGCCACAAAGTGGACCAGGGTATAGATTTAATCTCAGTTTGTCCGTCCATCCATCCGTCCGTCCAAAACTGGCGAAAAAAGGACCCATGTTCTCAAAAACTGTTTCAGGTGACCAAACCAATGTTGGTGTGTAGTTCTGGAACATGAATACCTTGATCAACTTCGAAAGTTCAGAACCATACCGCTAAAGCCTGCCATGTAGTTTTTTATCTCGCCAACACAAAGTGGGAGGGGGATATAGTTTGACCTCTGTCTGTCCGTCCGTCCTTCCGTCCGTCCGTCCGAGCTAAAGGGGACAGCTTTCCTCAGAAACTACTACAGATACAGTAACCAGATTTGGTGTGTAGCTTCAGACCATAAAGGCCTTGATCGAGTTCAAAAATAAGAAGCGCACGATTGACGGGGGATGTTGTAGACCATGTCGACTTGTTTCAGCAGTAGAAGCACTGCAATCTCAAGTAAGTTTAGCCCCAAATAATAACTAATAATATCTGTTATTGCCTCACTCCCTAAATTAAGTTTATGGTATGTCAGGGATATGCCAAAATCTTTTGCAATTGCTCTGCAAGGTTTATTGTTTTCTAGAATGTCATTTGCGGCCTGCATTATAACATGCTGGAGTTTCCTTGTTTGTCTTTCGTTTGTAGTTTCCAAAATCTAAAATTGTACAGAATGCAATAAAGATGTTATATACATCACTACATATAATAATTTCATATTCAGAACGTGAACAAATATTTTTTGGGAGTTAGAACTGACTGGGTTTGGTTTAAACATGTTTCAACCTGCCCCGACCATAGTGTTCCAACCAACCCAACAGGCATAACCAGTAGTTGTACCACAAAAATGGATACTAAAGATATTTATCAAACAACATAATGTTGTGTATCGCAAGGTAAACTTGTATTAATATTTATACAAAATTGTGTTCCAGGATATCTTTCCACAGTGTGGTAATAGAAGGAAAAGTTTTGGCTCCATGAAAATTACTCAAGAGCCATAATTTTAGCAAAATCTTCCCTCTGTTAACCACTACTTCCAGATCCTTCTGAAAACAATATGGCTACAAATGGTGTCTTGCCTTGGTTTTTCTTTAAAATGTGTGACATCATCAATTAACAATATCATTGAATATTTTCAATGTTTCAACCTACCCCATGTTACAACCCACCCCGGTCTCCCCTATCGTGTCTGAAGGGGAGGACAAGCGACGAAGGAAAAACAAACGGGAATACAGGGCAGGAGAAGGAATTGGAAGTGGAAGGAGATATGAAAGCAGAAAAGGCAGGTCTAACAATCTGGCTGAGGAGAAGACTGAGACAGGAACTTAAATGTGCAGAAACAGTCATTAACAACATGGAACTGGAGAGGGTGAAGGCCTGTGGAATGCACAGTTAGAGGGATGAAGCCTCAAGACAGTCATTTCACAATGAGAATCAATTAAGAGAACAAAACTGAAGCTGATACAGATGGGCAGGAGCAGGAAGAAACAAACACACAGGCATGAGATTTGACTGTGACGTCTTAAAGTGGTAATCCATAAGATTTCCGTCTTGTTACTCTCTGTTAAGTCAGTGTCTATCAGAGAGGGGGAATAAAACAACAGTGATTGGGCCTATGACCCACTGATGAAAGCACTTGTATTTCATTCTTTGCCAGGTAAAGCGTTTCGTGTGTCTGTGGCGACATTCCCGCCCTATATTCAACTACAGGTGCACATCTAGTGACGCTTTCTACGTCAGTAAGCAGTGTTTAGTCTGTCCAGAAGGTAGGAGGAGCCGCAAGCCAGCTTGAGGGAAGTAAGGAACCCCGGGAGAAGCAATGGCAAAGTAGACATCAGAAGGGATCCAGTAGCAGTACTTTCCCTAACCTGAACCTTGGCTTTATCCCCAAACCATAAATCTAACTCGTCCGTTACACAATATGTCAGTATAGTGTATACTATATTCTATATTCTTAGTATTTCTGACTATTTGAGAGCAATATGTGGAGTATCGCTTTTCTAAAGAGACCATGATCATTCGGCTTCAACAACCCAGATGGACAAGTCCCAGTCAGAAACGCCCAGATAGACGCATCCCAGTTATGCTGGGCTCCAGACTGCCCGTAAATGGTGGCATTTTGCCCCTAAAATTTGAGACAGTGCGAGTAAATTTTTCATCTGCTCACGCATGTGCGACCAGTAAATTTGCCGATTTTTTTATTGTTATTAAACATTTTTTGTTGCTGACAAACGTCTGCTCCTCATTTCAGCCCAGTTGTTGGCGATAATGCACAAATGAGTTGGTTAATAGCCGACGAACACCAAAGAAAAAGAATGTGGGCCAATGTGTGTGAGAGCGGGAGGTGTGTGAGTCAGGGGCGAATCACCACTGTTATTGGCTAATATGTGAAAAGAGGCGGGTCTTGGGGTACGGGTATAAAGCACGCTTGGTTTCACATAACTCCTATGAACAATAGCAAAGAGGACTATCAGTGCTTACTCTCTCCCCAGTTAACCTAGTGTGCCTTTTCGAAGACAGCCTTTTTCGCACATTACACACAGGGCTTAAAGCTCGAAAAATTGCCATGCCGGAAAAATGAAATTATCGAATGAATGAAATCCAAATAAATAAATTAGTTGCGTCCTAACGCACTTTGTGATGGCCAGAGGTGTATAGTAACGAATAGTAGCCTACTTAGGTTGTTTTTTTTGAGGACCTGCACTATACTTGAGTTTTGAGTTTTACTTTTACTCTACTGCATTTAAAAGATAAAAAGTATACTTTCACTTCGTTACGTTGACATTGGCCACTTCGTTACTCTTTACAAATTAAAATATGAGTAACTCCTAAGGATTGTCTGGATTTGGCGCGTTCAAGAACAGGGTCGGCCTATCTTTGAACTGATGTTGATGCCAGAGGACATGAAGCTGCAAATTTATGCACGCAGTTACAAAATTCTATCACTAGATAGCACACCAGGACCAGTTATTGAACATTCCAGGCAAGCCAAGCTGAAACACGGTTTTAAGGATGAGTTCACTCCTTATTTAAATACAGGATCTCTACTTTTAAAGCATTTACATTGTCGTATTGACACTTTTAGTTAAGTTAATCCTTAAAACATAGTAGTTTCTGCATTTAATGCCAAAATATTTATCAGTAATACTGTGAAAATGAGAGGAAATGTGAATATTTGTTTTTCAAGTCAATTTACTCTGTGCGCCCCTAAATTTTCTGCTTGTGCCCCTAAACTTTAAAGTCAGGGGCCACTGTGCTCCTAGCAAAAAAATGTAGTCTGGAGCCCTGTTATGCATGATCCACAGGTCCCGTAGCCTCAATTGTACCCCTTTTGCTGTTCATATCAAGAAAATATGCATTAATTTGTCTGAAATGGCAACCAATTAACCAAGGAACATTCATCAGTGCCAAAAATCAAACGTTTGCGCCAACCGCAGATTCAGTAACGTCACAGGCATTTTTATCATTCATTTTTGGACATTCCTTAGCGTCATTCGGCACACAATACAGAAAAAATACTTTCATTTGCATTAATATGAAAGGCATTAACACCGTATTTAAAGTCATTTGCGACAATCAACGATTAAAGTGCATTTAATATTTTGATCACTCCGTTTGACTTTCAATAGCATTTCTGGACCTCATTAGTGCAGATAACACACGCGATTGTACAAACAATTGAAAGTTCTTAACATTCAATTCACAAAAATCTTTTTTCAATTAAACAATAGCCTAATTTTGCTCATTATTGCATGTGCAGTGTGATGTACGAATAGGTATGTGGGTGTGTACATCACACTGATTGAGTGTATTTAATCCCCAATATATATTGCTGAATTAAACAGAAATGTGTATGAATATGATTCACATGATCCACATTTTTTTTTCTATTGGATGTAATGCTGCAGGAATAGCAACATGGTATTTGAATATTTCACCAAGTAGAAGTGTGGTGTTACTTCAGTGAAGTGCCGCAGCCGGCAGATACAGTATATGTGTCACTGTCTTACAGAATGAAAGAAAAAAAAATGCTTTTTCCAACTTTGAACCTCCTTAGGAGGAATTTCAAGTAAAAAAAAAAAATCAGAATTGAAAGGGTTAAGATTTTCAGTTATGGGAGATTTCAAATTAATGGGAGAGAAGGATCCGTGCCATCTACCAAAACCATCGACTTGGCGAAACAAAGCCTTTTGCATACATTTTTTTTTCATAAAATATTTGCATATAATTTTTCGCTGTCAGGGGATTTGGGCACTGCATACTGGAGCTGTACAATGTATGACTCCAGCATGGGCCAGATTCAGTGCCAGTCCATTGCTCCACGACTTTTCTAAAGGATATTGAAGAACAATACAGTTTTAAGTTTATTGGAGGATGAGCCTCCGGGGATCTTACAAACTAGGAGTGAAGGCAAGGAAAGGATAACGAGTGAGCGAACAGGGGCGCGTTTCCCGAAGTCACACATGCTAACTTGCATAGTTGGAACAATTGACTGTGAATGGAGGAACAATATAAGTCGGTAACTTAGTTAGCAACTACGCTGTTGAGAAATGCACCATGATAGATAGATAGATAGATAGATAGATAGATAGATAGATAGATGAGTAAAAAGGTATTTACCACCTTTCCAATGCCTTATTTGTCATTTAGTCGTGTGCAGTTATTATCATAGGCTTAACAACATGAAAATAAATCATAAACCAAATACTATTCAAGTATTTATTTTGTGTAATATTGGATCGTATAGATGAAAATAAGTAAAGAAAATAACAATATATGATAAAAACAAAAATAGTAATGTCATTTTGAGAGAAAAAGTCAATATCTATTGTGGCCACCCTATCCTTTGATGACAGCATTTACCCATTCGGGCATATTTTTCACATATATAACAGGCCAAGTCATAGCTTTTATACCACCTTTTATACCACTACTAGATAATTATTTTATAATTTTTTTAAAATTTATTTCAGTGCTCTAAGGGTTAATATGCACAAATGATCAGAAATGACATCCCACCAAAGCATCATGGAATGGTTCTTTTCTGGTGCTTTAAAGGGAATGAATGAAAAACAAGTAATGTCCACATCCAGGAAACAGTTCACCTGTTGTCTGGTTTCTATGTAAGCCAAATAGTATCTAAAGTGTATAAAGGAAATCGTGGTTAAAGTGATATAAGATGAACGTGTGCTCTTCTAAAATACTGAATTCTGTGCAGGTGTCACATTGCTCAGCACACCCACTGCATGCATCTCCTTTGAAAAATGGTCAAGGGGAAAAATGTTGAAGTCTGTGAAGAATGTTTTAAAAGCATGGACCTGTTGGTTCATTTCAGCTAGTCATTACAGGTTTTCATTTTGTATCCCTTGGTCATTGTATACTCACATTTGTGCAGTATGAAGGTGCTTCCATGTGTCTGTTTTTGGACATTCTGTTTTTAGAAATTCTCTCGCACTCCGCCCCTGTTTTCTCTTTATCTCAGTTTGCATTGGTATTTCAAAATCCGTGTGCTCTATTGTCCAGATCCACTGGAAACACTTTTTAGACCTGCTTTAATCTCACATATTTAAACATTGTAGAGTAAACTGAAATGGATACAGTTGTGGTCTTCATAAATGAGATGTGTACTAATCTTGAAATAGTGGTAAAATCACAGATTTTTTTTTGTTTTTGTTAAACAAGAAACAGAAAATAAACAGAAAACAATACCAGTGATATTTTAAAAAGGAAACCTTCACTTGAAAATCTTAGCACAGTTAGGAAAGGCAAGTGAGAAAGCAAAAACTAATTAATTGCCTGTGGGCGTGGTGAGGGTTGGGTTCCATTACAGCCAATCAAAAAAAAAAAAATCATATGGATGATATGTATTTGTTTGGAAATGGATCTGCTGGCTGGTGTTTATTCCAATGGAACTACCAAAGAGTAGCAGTGTTTACATTAAAAGGTGGCCAGGGAGGATTAAAAACGAAAACCAGGTCTTTGACACAAAATTTTCATGGTGCCAACCATATTCACTGAGGCTCCTTTAAATGCACAGTTCACCCCCTTCGATGCTAACACATTTATTGCAGAGCACCAAACTACCAAATTGAGGTGAGGAAATAAATTTACCTTTTGCGATGGATGAAATTGTGAATAATGTTACCACCATGTGCCTTTCCGTTTGCAAAGGCACGAAAATAGAGTATGTGGTCATCGATTACAAAACTATAAAAATCGGTAGTGTCAAACATTGAACACTGCAGATGAGTGACTTTAAATACTGTGAATAGTTAAAGGAGACATATTATGCTGATCCATGCTTTTTGTCATTCTGAGAATGCTATAAGCTTCCACCTCCATGCCGAACGTTGAAAAAGTTGTCAAAAATGACACATAGCGGTTCTGCCGTAATTCTCAAACGAGAATTCACGAATGCCTCGTAACGAGAAGTTTGCGAGATCTGTCGAAATTATTCCATCACGATTTCAAGCCAATCAGGAGCATGTATAAAACCTGTGATAAATCAGGAAGAATCCGCTCGACGCCCCGCCCCAAACCGCCGAGAAGCACACGAGAAGCAGACCGAGTCGCTCTACCCACACAGCTGTGATGAGGACTTCCATAGGCACACAATTTATACCGTCAGGATGCACCAGCAGATCCATAGCGACCCAGCTGGCTTATGGAACGTTGAAAGAACGTGTTTGAAGTAAAGGTATATCTAGAAAATTGTAACTTACTCACAAGTGTCTATTTGTTAAATCCAAAATTGCTATTGGCTACTACACTTGATCAGAGGTATATAGTAACAAGGTACATGTACTTTGTGACAGTAATTAAATAGTTCTTTTTTTTTTTTTGGAGGATTTGTACTCTGAGTTTTTTTTTTTTTGAACCGGCACTTTTACTCTACTGCATTTTAAAAAAAAAAAGTACTTTCACTTTGTTACTTTGACACAGGCCACTTAGTTACTCATTGCAAATTAAAATACGAATGTAATCCATCATTTAAGGATTATTTGGATTTGGCATCTGAGAAGAACAACGGCGCTCGGCAGGGTATCTCTGTGCAGATGTGTCCGCCAGCGGTCATGGAGCTGTAAATGTATGCACGCAGTTACAATATTCTATCACTAGATGACAGACCAGGATCAGTTATTGAATGTTCAAAAGCAGGCCGAGCTGGAACACGGTGGAGATTAGAATATGGACGAATTCACTGAATAAAACTCCTCACAGGGGTTGCACGATACTTCCGTTTTCCACTGTGGGTGAATGAATAATGCAGCTATCAGAACGTCACTGTAGCAGGATCACATAAATAATTCCAGGATAACTGTGTTTTTTTCATTGGTTGTTGCCCTAAATCTTACCCAGATATGATAGTGCTATTATCCGATTGGCTATTGTGTAGCCCCTTTCCTTTTTTTGATTGGCTGGCAGGTGGCAAGCTGCCACCGAGAACTCGAAACAAAGGAAACAAAGTCGTTTGTTTCCTGCCGGTTTCCCCAGTTATACCGGTGTTGTTTCGTATATAGGCTTAATGTTGGAAATTGTTTTTGTTTTAATCATTTTTTGCGTGAGAAATACTGTGTGTGGCTTAAGTGCATGGCATATGACTGAAATGAGTGGCAATCACATTCATTGCGTGAGACTTGAGAGCCCTAGTATAGAGCATACTAGTGATGGGCGGATCGGCCCGGAATCCGTGGGTCCCGCGGGTCGGGTCAATATTTTAATAACATTTATTGGGTGCGGGCGGGTTGGGCCATACAGTGGCGACATCTAATTCCCACGAAATTGCGAATAAAAAGTATAATAGGCTATCGGCCACTTGAGGGCTCTAGACATACAGCCTAGATAATATGCTCTTGTCAAACGATGGAACGCTACCTTAAGCAGAATAGAATGCCAATTGTACCTCTCCCTCTTCCTACTCTCGATGTACACGCACTCACTGGTGCGCGGCTTAATCCTGCACGGTTATACTGAGGATCTAAAGGTTGAATGATAGCTCATCTTATAAATCGTTCTGCAGTGAGCACCAAAATATTATATAGTAGTAGTAATGTTATTGACCCGTGGGTCCAAACAACACATTGACAAAACATTTTTCGCCACTTCACAGTGAAAGGCATATGACGATACGTATTCGAAAATAAAATCAACTTGTTGAGGCGCTTCCGTTTATCAGCTACGTTTTCTCTAACAGCGGAGCGTGTGCTGCCATTGGCAGTAAAGACACTTCTTGGATACACACATCACCCAAACGAATTGGTAACTTATTACTGAAGCTTGTATGGTCATAAACTTAGCCTTGCTCTCATTAATTACCATACCATGAGACAAAGAATAATCGTGTAAACTCCATGGTGGCCAAAGCAGTTCTCTGCGTCCTAACAACTAGCGCAACAAGCGAGCGAACCTTCAGTTCGGCTGGCCGCGTCTTGGAAGCGCGCCGTAATCGCTTAAACCCTGGCACTGTTGACCCGATTTTGTTTTTGCCTACACTCTCAAAAGAGATGTGTTGAAAATAACACAACACGTGTTAATTTTTAACACACCTGTGTGTCTAGTTAAGGACAACACAATCAGTGTTGATTTATTTATTTTTTTAACTTTTTTAAAAACTTATTTCAACACAAAATGTGTCAAACGTGATAACACATTTTTTTTTTTGTGTTATTTTTCAACACATTCATTCTAAGAGTGTAGTTTGGGAAAAAATACGCCTAGGCCGACATTATAAGCTGTGTTGAAAAAATCACCTAAAGCGCCAAAACACTGTATGGGAGAGTAGGCGATAGCACCAGTGCGTCACTGTCATGTTAATATTGTTCCAATAAAACAGCCTGTTTGCAATATTTTGCCTGATGGCATTTCGTTTGGTTGCAAAGATTAGAAATCACGGTAAGGTTCAATTAACAGACAGCGCCTAAACTTTGTATCAAGAATTACAGCCAAAAGCCAATGGTATGTTATGCTCCATTCAAATCCATAGCGTAACAGAGGAATCGTTTTTTTCCATTGCAAATCATGTCACACAGACCCACTGTATTCTTTTTCTCTTGCCTCCTTTTTGCGTCGGGTCGGGTCGGGTTGGGTTCGGGATGAAAATCAGTGCGAGTTGTAGCGGGGCGGGCGGGTCGGGTTTGCTGTCACGTTGGGTTGGGTTGGTGCGGGTGTTAAAAAACCTCGACCCGCGCATCACTGGAGCATACAGTGTATACCAAAGGTGGGGGGCGGGCCTTTGAAATCTAGGTCTGCCCCTACTGCCTCTGGTTTCGCCCCTGGAAGGCTCCGCTAAACCGACCAATCATGGCAGAGTGTAGTCCAAAAGCGACCGTTTTCAGGAAGTGGCTGCAAGGCTGTTAAAATGGGTATTTTTCTGGGTGCAGCTCTGAGTAAGGTAGGGAGTTTTTCAAACTGAAAGTCGTGCTTAACTACTCAGTAGGTGTTCAGAACTGACACAATGGGAACATTAGCATAGTGAAAATGGCCAAACATGTCTCCTTTAAGGTTCTGTAAACAGTAAAATGGCCACTTTTAGACATGAAATGGTTTCAGTTCATCTGCATAGATCTCAGTGCTCCACTGAGTCAGCACTGCTCAGAATAAAAAAAAAACAAAAACTGTTTGCGTTTCGAGCGACTGCAGATGAAAATGAGTGGGCCACCGAAGCGTTTGCTCAGAGGTAGCATGAGCACCGTCCCGATGATGACACACAGGTCTGAAATGAATTCAGGCTCCCATTGGCATTGAGCGAAGGGTGGAATTGTGGGAGGAGAGAAGCTGAAGCAGGTACTTGGGCAGAAAAAAAACGATGGGATATTATGATAGGCAACATCTTTTGTAGTTAAGGCTGCAAGAGCAGCAAGCGGGTATTGGAGGAAATGAATTTGTAAAAAATCATTGAGCTGGATGAATTTTTAGTTGGAGGGCTGCACAGCACAGTTTTTGAAAGAGGTGATATGGTTGTCAAAGCTTTGTAAGTCTTCCGGACCCTTGCAATAACCTTAAAATAGGTTCCACCATGACAGCCATAGATTCAAATGCATTGAAGACTGGAAAATCTTGCATGTTTTTATTGACTAGTTTTAATGTACCCCATCAGTGGAGCTTCGCTATTTCTATTAAGCCCACGGCCTTATCACTTCCTCAATGTCCCTAATGGACTGTGTGCCATTATGCTACCTCAGACTTTGCTGTTATTGACTATACTTATCATGGTGGAAGTACTTGTTAGCACGGTTCTAATGTTCAAATAAGAGAGGGCTTGTCTCTGCCTAATGAGTGAGCTCATTAATTCTCTCTTTTTTCGTTCGGCGCAAAAAGATCACCAAGGAGCTGCCCAAGGTAACGCAATCGATTCATGTGAATGACTGCTTGAGCCTGCTCTAATGTTGTTTTCATCCTCGTGCCATTTAAAGCCAGCATGCCCGAAAGAGGGAAAATTTGTTGTGGATCTTCAACTTTGTTTATCAAAGTGTGCGTTCAGACCCTCGAAGTACAGATGTGCTCAGTACGCAGTGTTCTGTTTTTCTCGCCTCACTTCATTTTTGTTTGGCCACACGAAGACAATTTCCCATTTTTTACATTCAAATTTTCTCTGTATCTCAATTTCTTGAGGAAACTTGATACTTATCCAGCCAATTTTAGGCTGTCAGATCATTACCAATTCGTACTTGAGTTTGAGTATAAGTGTGTCCAGATTTTGTCAATTTTCTGGATACTTCTTGAAAGTCATCTTTAAGGTCCTAAGCACGATTAGTAGATGGACTTCTTGGAAAATCATGTTGGAAAAATATTTGAAATATGGAGGGTCATTCATGTTCACTTAGTCAGTCTATTGAAAAACATGAAACTATTTCAGCTAATGCTATGCTCAAGTTGCAAAAATTGTCAAAATGTGTATCTAAGATGTCCCTGATGATATTTTGTCTCTCTGATTAATAAATACCATGATGGGACGTTGTCAATAAGTTTGTTCTCCACTTGTCAGGAATATGTGATATTTTTGAGTTGTCTGACAGATCCTCCTGAGAAACTCTTGGAGAACATTCTGAACTGAATGTGATCTCACAATACCAATTGAAACATTGGCTGCGCAGAAACTCTGCTGATGCATGGGCTACCTACTGTGTATGTGTATGTGACTATGCATGTAGTTGCATATTGCATAATTGCAAATCCAGACTTATTACATGCTCCCACAATCATTACATCCTATTGACTTCAGAAAAAAAATGCTTCTCACCGTCGACAAGACCTTTTTGTTCTTCATGAAACCCTGTATCATTGGTAATAAGTGCGAAAGCTCCCAGACAAACAACCATTTTTCCTGACCACCTGTCGAATCATGGGGTTCATTTAGAATAATTTGAATAATTTTTTCCTGTATATAACACAACACTTTTCTCTTTGGGCATGGGCGCCATTAACTGCTGATGTTCTTACATCAGGGGTGTCCAATCCTATCCAGAAAGGGCCGGTGTGGGTGCTGGTTTTTGTTAGAGCCCAACACTACCACACCTGATTCTACCCACCAAGGTCCTGATTGAAACCCCCCATTAGTTAATTAGTGGAATCAGGTGCAGTAGCATTGCTGGCTAGGACAAAAACCTGCACCCTAACTGGCCCTTTACGGATAAGATTGGACACCCCTGTCTTACATGAACTTCAGGTGGAATTAGTTTGTAGTGAGATATTGTCTCTGATATTTACTTGCATGGCCGGTTTGGAAGGTCCAATCCACGTTCTTTTTTCACCTGTTCTAGCTCGCCTGGTCCGGACGGAGTCAGTACCGTGTGATATCAACAACCCCCTCAGGTACACTGATTTGCACATCAGCCAAACGCTCCCCAAAACCAACAAAATTAACAAGGTACGTCCCTCCTGAGCTCTCTACCTTTGGTACGAAGTGAACTCATACATTGATTAAAAAAAATATTAAATACCGTGCAAATGTGCTAATCATGTTGACTCCATGGAGTTTTTATTTTTTCATGTTGGGTATATGGCTTTTCGGAATAAGAATTAAGAGTTTGTAACGGTGATTTGCTAAAATGATTCCATGATGTCAACGCTTCCAAAAGGTGTACGTAAATAATTTATAAATGGAGACATTTTGATTGCTTAATTACACGGCCACTTTGGTACGGCATACCAAAATTATTTCAGGTGCAAAAATTTATTGTGGAAATTCGCACAATCAGTTGAGTGGGATTCTGCTGTTTGCAGTAATAGTTCACAAGGCTGCCGAACAGAATACGGCTGTCAAAGTCTGAGCAGAGGAAAATCAGCTATAAACCCGCAGGAGCTTTTTAACATCACATGGATAAAACAAAACATTCAAAGTGTCTTTGTACCCATGTGAACAATCAGTCAGTCATTTAGTGGAAGGTGCATTATTCCTCACAGATACTGCTTTTATCAATCTGACACTCAACAATAAGCAGCCAGACAGAAAGTAAAGTGTTTTTGCAGGGAAGATGCAATACGTTCTTTTCCAACTGTGTAAGAAGTTCAACATTTGGAAGCCAAGCAGGCATAAAATGTGAGAGTCTTCAATATTCAATTCATCCCTCAAAGCTGACCTGTATTTTGGCGTGCTATTCATTTGTATGTCATCGCTTTTATATTGTAAAAAACCTGGAGTACTGTGCACACATGGATCAAGGTGAAGGTTGATGGCAAATTCAATCACTTGTGTGGACGAAAGCATAATGATAGAGTTCGAATGAGGAGGACTGCTGTTGAAAGCAATGGCACAACACACAAGCCGTTGAATTTAGAAATGTCAAAACTTTGTATTGTTCGGCTTAATGGCATTCCTTACTGGATGTCAGTCTGCAGTGTACAAGCACACAACACAGACATTGAAACCATGTAATACATTTTGTTGTTCTTTTCCCGACTGAGATACAAAGCTACGCCTTAGCACAATCCTCATTTTTCTATTCATGATGGAAATGGATACACTGGTCTGCCAAATTGCTGGTCTACCATCTACCACTCATGAATGAAGTGAAGACAGTGAAAAAGCTATTTTTAAGCCCTTAGTAATATACAAGATCATAATTATTCCATTTGAATTAACTGAAAATTGAAATGCCGATTCAATAATCAGTGCTAGATATTGAAAGCAATTAAGGTTATGGACCAATCATGCTTAATTCTGAAAAACAAAATCCAAATAAGGACTGCTTTAGCAGCAGCTATTAGCTGTAACCATGGTGACTTATCATGGAAGACATGTAGGCCTTTATTGCCTAAAATTTTTCTTATGCGGTCACTTTGTGTATAATTCACTGCGGAATGTGTGACTGTAAGAAGCATTTGAGGAAACTGCTGTACAGACGCATCATGTGAAGTTAAATTAACCCTTTAACTTCCTCAAGAAAAATGCATGGAAAAGCATTGGTTTGCTCTGCCTTTAAAAAAAGTATTACCTCTTACCTAGCTGTTCTGCAAGTCTTTTTTGTTTACTTGTTTTTGCATCTTTTTCTGTACATTTATTTGCAAGTAGCCTTCACTTGTATTAGAGTGAAAATGAATGCCATGAGCCAAGACTGAATAAATCCATTGCATTGCGCTGTCATTAGGTAGCAGTTCTCTCCTCTTTTGTTCGAGATTTCCATGAATAGGGTTTTCATTTGTCATATGTGAAACCTTGTCTCTTTCTGGTCGGTAGATGTAGTGGTCTTTAATATCACATCAATACCTGAATCGTACCCATGAATCTGAGTGGTGCTCCACGCATAATGCATCAAATCTGTCAACACATGCTGGTCTCACTTCCTCTTAATATTCCTGCTCTGAATTCACAAAATCACTTGTCATTCAGGTACTGCACTTTCAGTCTCCACATCGGAGAATGCCAAGAGATAATGTGCAGTATTGTGTCAAAACTCCTATTTTTTTTTTTTTTTTGTAATTGAATCTCTTTTTTTCCCAATGATATTGCCTCCCCATTTTATGTTGTGATCAGTCAGTGGGCTGGCTATAACAGGAGCATATAATGAACTTAATTAAGAAAATTTATCAGAATATTTTTTTGCAACTAGAGGTCCTCTCAATTATTTAATCCAGGTCAAACAGCTGTTGTTAATATATCCATGTGGAGCTCAACCATCTTTATTTTTTACTATTTTGATGCTCACCTACACCTGTAGTCAATTTCTTTTATGTGTTATTGTAATTGGACAACTCCAGAGTTTTGTACCAAATGTAAGTACTATATATTTACTGGTGTACATCTGGTAAATATTTTTGTTTTCGCAGGATCACATTCCTGTTCCCTACCAACCAGATTCCAGCAGTAATCCCTCATCCACAACTTCCTCAACACCCTCATCCCCAGCCCCGCCTCTTCCTGCCAATGCCACACCCCCTTCTCCACTTCACCCCTCCCCCCAGTGCACCCGGCAACAGAAACAGTTCAATCTAACAGGTGGGTCATATCTCCTCAAAACGAACCGTAGGCCTCAGTAAAATTATTGCTTTGTTTTGTTCATAAATTTTTCCTTTCCTTTGAAGTTATTTATGTCTGGGTGCGTGCAGTATGTCGTTTTTGCAGTTATTTGCGCAGAAGACAGTGGGTATCACTGATGCAGATCTTTAACAGCTGCTCTGGTCAGTTGTCTTTGTGCAATATCTTTGACCCTAATTAAATTGTTTTCTACTGTTTCATTAAGTGCTGCCTTTAGTCATAATTGTGTCAATAGTAATAATAATTCTGCCATTAAACAGAATTATCCAAATTTATCCACAGCGACTTGCAGTTGATAATATACTCAGCAACAAAAGTTTCTGTGACACCATTTATGTGTATGTTATAAATGACACGCAAAGATCTCAATGCAATCAATATGTTTTTTTAACAGGAGAAACACTGACTTTTCAGTGCCAACGTCACTCAAAACGAAAAAATGTCATTTTCATGCGTCATGAAGCACTTGTCTGACGTCTAACCAATTGTGACCGTCACACTTCAATACCAGGTGTGACTTCCTCGTGCCATGATGCAAGCAACGCATCTCCGGCGCATGGACCGAATCAGATGTGCCAGAAATTGCTGTGGGATGTCATTCCAAATCTGACGTAGACGTTGTCGCAATTCCTGGAGTGTAGCTGGCGGGTTATCCAACCGCCGCAAACGTCGATCCATCTCGTCCCAAAGATGCACGATTGGGGACATGTCTGGGGATCTGGCTGGCCATGGCAGGACATTGACATGTTGTTGCATCAGATACTGCTGTACAATCCTTGCAACGTGTGGTCTGGCGTTATCATGTTGCAGCGTTATTCCGGGACCATGTTGCTTCAAAAACGGTACCACCAATGGCCGTAGCACTTCATCGCGATATCTTTGACCTGTCAGATTTCCATCAATAACAAGCAAATCTGTTCTGTTTCTAGCCGTGATCCCTCCCCAAATCATGACACTACCACCTCCAAAACGATCAAGTTCCTGAACACAGTTGTTGGCATAACGTTCTCCACGTCGACGGTATACACGTAAACGACCATCACATCGGTTAAGCATGAATCTTGATTCATCAGTGAAGAGTACAAGATCCCACTGACGTTGGATCCACCGTCGATGTTGTTGTGCCCACTGTAGACGCAGTCGTCGGTGTTGTACTGTGAGTATTGGACGTCTTGCTGGCCGACGTGGGACAATGCCAAAATGACGGAGACGGCGACGAATTGTCTGTGCAGACAGTCGCCTCAAACCAGGTATCGTTCTTGCAGTTATGGTTGCAGGTTGGAATCGATTTCGGAGATGGGTTGTTCGAATCCAGTTGTCCTGTCTGGGAGTGGTTACTCGTGGACGGCCGCTGCGAGGACGGTCTCTGACATGTCTTGTCTGCTGATGACGCTGCCATAAGTTCCAAATGGTGTTTCGGTGGACATTCAGGCGATGAGCAACTTCCCTCTGCGAGGTTCCGGATTCAATCATCCCAATGGCCCTCCACCGATCATTTTCAGACAGTCTTGGCATTTAGAGGGTAGAGTTCCTGATCCGAAATGGCTGTGTTTTCGATAAGTGATGCTTCTGTCGTTCATCAGGCACAATGTGAACATTCCAAAAATTCTCCTCTTTTATTGCCATCCACAAGCATGATTTACGTACATTTTCACGTGCAAAGTCATTTTCTCGCATTTTCATGATTTCCATTTCAATGTTGTGTTGACGTGTACTGTTTCAGTCTGATATCACCATGTATGACAATTTCATAATTGCGTTATGAAAAATAATTAACAATATTGGTGTCACAGAAACTTTTGTTGCTGAGTATACTTTGAAGGGGCCAGTCCCCCGTGGTGCTGTGTCAAGGGCCTGTCTCAAGCGCCCGGCCAGGGAGTCTGTAATTCGCTCCACTGGTTCCTCTGTTTGACTGAAAAAATGTTGTCATCTCTTTTGCACATGAATCGGTGATTCTGCTCCCTTGAAATGGAGAAAGAAGCCAACATTAAAACTTATTCTGAGTGGTTATTAGCCGGCCAGCTCTCGCCCCCTGCTAGGGCTCTGCTTACCGTTCGTCTCCCCTCTTCTTTCAGCCTCTCATTACTTCAAACACAAGCAACAGTTCATTTTTCCAGGTACGTATACAGTAATTGGCCATTACGTCTTCCCACCATTCAGTGCAGCAAGGCAGGGAGGATTCCACTGATGTACCATTGCCCCTTTAGCCACAGTTAAACTCCCGTCTGTTCCAGACGAGAAGGAATGTTTCATTTTATTTTGTTGCCTAATTATGTGAATTTTGGTCTATTTTTGTCTTTGATAAATATTTGATGGGGTGCGCACAAGGGTGCAACGCAGGTCGTTCCTGGTTTAGTGTCATGTTGGGATTTGGGGGGCAGAGGGAACTCAGTCATTTCTGTGGACAGACTCCTTCAGACATGTCAAATCAAATATGGCCGCTTTGCTGTTGTGATCCATCTCCCCAACCTCCTCCACCCCCCCCCTTGTATTTTAGATGTGGCTCCTGAGGCCCCGCCCAGGGCTCCCCAGGTCATTTTGCACCCCGTTCTGTCCGAACCAGGGTAAGTGCAATGCAAATGCACCGCTCTTCAAAAATCTGCGCAAACTTATCGTGCACCTATGCTATCATATTAACACATGCATGAAGGATTACATCATTTCCAGCTGTTTCTTTTGAGTGTGTGAGTGGAACGATGGCACGGTAGAGATTAATCCTAAGCACAGAAATCATCAAATCGACATTAACTACTTAAAATTATTGGGATCCTCATTGTCTGATTGCATGATTAAGAGGATTCTTGATTTAATTTGACATCTGTTGTATAAAGATTGAATTTAGTGTCTGCTATTACATAATATTATACATATAGTGTATACAGAAACTTTCATGAAGAAAAAAATGCATAAAAGGGCTCCTTGCATTGTGAAAATGTATTGCCATGAAGGGAAGCTGTAATACAGTGACAACTGCAAAGTAGTTTGAAATCATATGGGGACATCTCACTGCAATGGACACTGCCACCTTGTCAAACAGATTGCATGAGATACTGCTGACTTTTTACATTAAAATGTGTTGTTCGTGGTGAAAATATGACTGCAAAACAAAAAAAGTTGGCACATTATGAAAGATGCAAATAAATTAAAAAAGGAGATTGACGAGATTTAAAAAGTATATTCACCCTCTGCTGCATGGAACACACTTTATTAACTCATGATTAGAATCTATAACTTGGGAATTAAATTTCTTGCTAAAAATTTCTGAAGCGTTTGTTTCCAAAATGCAATAGGTGCCAAAATTACAAAAAAATGAGATAATACCATAGACCGCTTGCCCCGTGCTTCTCTCACATGGTGCAAAAATCTGGTTTTAGAAATTCATACTCTACGGTGTACTTTTCCATGGTTAAAGTTTGTGTTCCTCCATTAAATACAATAGGCGCCACCATAGAAAAAGCTGATTTACTCGAAATGAGTAAAATGGATATATTGCGTTTTGGAAACAAACTGTTCATTTACTTACCGCAAATTTGATGGCTGCAGTAGAGTTCAAAAAAGTTGCTGTAGGGCCGGTTTTGGACTTATAATAATGTGAGAGGTTGCAGTAATTAGGTCAGTGAGAACAGGTGAGAATAATCAGGTGAGCGAATCTGGTCGTGGTATGAAGGAAGCCTCAAAAAAAAAGTCTCGTCCCTCGTGAGCGACAATGGCTCGAAGCAATTTGCCAATAGGTGCATGCACAAGCTCATAATTAATCACTTAGAATTAAGAATTAGGCAGGATTTTGGGCATTTTGCCCTCTACATAGTGCAATACAGCTGAAAGATTGAAGGACTCTGATCAAATCACAGTATGTGAAGAGCAAGGCAGAGAATAAACTCTGTATGCTCATGATAGAAGATCTTTTAGAAATCTTCTTAGAATTCAAACACATATTTACAAATTTTGGAGCATCATGTGCTGTCATCTAGACATCATCCAGGGATCTTCCAGGGATGCTCCTGCATTTTCCCGCAGGACGATGCCAAAGCACATTCTATACGGAGTGTGTGGATGCATGCTGTGGAGAGTGCGGGTGCTAGATTGGCCTGCTTGCAGTCCTGATCTCTCTTTCATTGAGATTGTATGGTGCTTTATGAATTTAATTGTATGGCAACAAAGGCACTGTATAATTTTACTGCTGCAAAATGATGGAACAGAAATTTCCGGTTGCTAGACTTGACTAACTGGTGTCTTCAGAGCCCAAGTGCTTATTGAGTTTGATTAAATTAAAGACAGCGTGTTGTTAGGCTGTGGTAACCAGTTGACTGAGTGAATTTTCATTAGACTCTGTTGTAGTAATCACACTGCGTTTTTTCAGTAAGGTATGAAATTCTCATTAGTACATTAAATAATGTTGTTGTTTTCAATATAATTGAGGACAAATGGAGTTTTTAGACCAGTCTGTCTTGATTTTATTTTTTTACTCCATAATGTGCCAACCTTATCAGAATTGCAATGGTAAAACAGAAAAAAGCACAGCATTTCTTCAGCATCAGCATCAAACTTTAGGAGGTGAGAGAGCATTCAGTGTTGTGAAAAAGTTTTTGCCCCCTTCCCGACTACTCCTAGTTTAGGACAAACACAACATGAATAACAAAAATGCATCATTCAAACGATAAATTCATTTATTGAAGGTGAAGACGTATTCAAAACCTATATCACCCAGGCGAAAAAATAAGTGCCCCCTAAACCTAATAACGGCTTATTCCACCCTCGCTGGAGACAGCTGCAATCATGCATTTGTACTAAGTGGCGATGAGTTTTTTACGTTTCCGTGAGGGAATTTGGCCCACTCTTCTTGTCTTGTCTTCTTCTTGCATTGTCCTCCACGACATTGGAAAATGTTTGAGCACCAACCGCCTGTTGGGCCTGATGATTTCGATGATGTTGAAAACATGGACGGGATCAAGGACTTCAGTTGTCAAAAATGGTTTAATTGGTTGATTTAGTAAGTAAGGGTTGATTACTTTTTACATAGGGCCAAGTAGGATTGGATAGCTTTTTCATTTGAAAGTGAAATGGTCATTTAAAAACTGCATTTTGCAATTAATAGGGTCATCTTTACTATTAAGATCAGTTTGATGATCAGAAACGTTTAAGCGTGACAAATATGCAAAAATAGAAGATTTTTGGAAGGAGGCTAATTCTTTTATCGTCGCACAGTATAAATTGGCCCAGCACCGAATTTATTTTTGTGAGTGCTGAGGATGAATCTGTTGTTGTACTCATTTTATTGGAGGGGTTATTGATGGAAGACCTTGTTGCCGAAATATTGTGGGCTTCTTGGCAAGTCTGTGCTTGCAAGAAGCTCGTGTTGAACAGTGAGCACTGTAGGCTACCTGACCTTGTGTTCATGGTGCAGAAATGATAAAGATTCAGAATCAGAGTTTGCTGCAGAAAAACAGACCTATGGAAAAATCCAGGCAAGAAAAAAAAAACTGTCATAGAATAAAAACCATCCAACTGTCGGAGTTTTCTATTTGTGTGTTTATTTTGTTGCTTGTTGTTTTTTTTTTTTTTTTTGCAATGAACTTGCTATTTATTTTCTGTCATTTTCACTGTCAGGGGCTATTATGCCTGACAGAAATTGTATTCTATCTCTATCAGATATTAGTGAAATGCTTTTTTTTTTTTTTTGCCCTTCTGTTCTCAATAATGAAATCCTTGGTAAAGAACCTGCGAGGTGTCCCTGCCTGGACTGTAATCATAGCCAGATGTCACTGAGTTCTTGACGGCTTTCATGATTAATCAAGCAAGCCATTATGTAACGGGAAAGGCTCCATATTATAATTCAAATCCAGCCGACAGTGACTGCCTTTACAGTGGCAGCCCACCCGAAGCCGCCCCTGCTACCATTATCATATCATGTGGATTCATTTCCCGGGCTCCTTTTGTGGCAGGTGCAGGTCATTAGAGCATTCTTGGGTCTAATCGTGGCTAAGCTACAGCATCCGTTTTGTGACATTAAAGACGGCACGCATGTGTCGTGTGTAACCACGAGGCTCGCCAAACTCCCAGAGAACTGCTAATGAGTGCATCGGGGGTCACGCACTGTCAACCCCAAGGCTGTTCATTAATGTTGCTAAGGTGTAGAGGTCTGGACACTCAACATCAGTATGTGTGTGCTTTGGGAAATGAAACTGTTTAAATTGCTGCATGTGAGGGAATTTCTCCCTCTGAAGGTATGCTCTGTTCTGTTTTCCCCCAGTCACGAAGGGAACCCCCTGCTACAGATTGAGGTTGAACCAACATCAGAGGTGAGTCATCGGTTTGCTTTTTCTCTTTAAACAGGGGGAAATCCATCCAGGATTATTATTTTTGTCTCCCCAAGTGCAAAGCAGAAAATCAGTATTTATTCAAGTCCTGCTGGAGTCACGGACAGAGATCAAGGTTAATGTTGACCTAAAGTTGTACTGATAGCTTCCATTTTAAATGGAATTTCATCTGGTACATGGCTTAAGCTGTTGAAAAGTAGTCCCTATTAACATGGATTCTTCCTTTTGTATTAGAGTGGCGTTTTGTGATGATTAATAATGACTGCTTTATATCTATTTCACGACAGTAGCAGCAGTGGCCTTTTGGTGCGTCATTGGGGTCACTCTGCATATCAATACAAGGACTATCAGCAATTAAAATCCATGGAGCATATTGCCTATGCTTGGATTGATATCAAGCCAATTTGAAAAATACTAATCTCCATTTTAATGTAAAAACAGAACATTGAAAGTTCCCTCCCAACTCTGTGCACTATTTTTGCATCGTTATCTAAAACAGTTGGTTCGAAACACCAAATGAGACAACCACTGTGTGTAATGGTGCGATCAGGAACCAGTCGCGAGAACCAGGAAATGCAGTAGAGCTTGTTTTATTAATAAAGGGGGAGGACCCCCGCAGGGCAGAAGGCAAAAGTACAGAGTCCACAATCCAAAAGTCAAAATCCAGTTGGGCAAAAATAGTAGCAAAAACCAGGGCAGCAATCACAGTAATCGTAGTCGGACAGAAATGGGTCTGGTACACAGGAACAGTTCTATCAGAGAAGCAAGCCAGAATCCACAGGACGTAATCCGAATTGTTACCAGGGCAGCAAACAGATCTCGTAGTCGGGCAGAAAAATGGTCAAAACACACAGATGCAACAATAATCCAATATCACAAAGGCAAAAATCAAAAGTCGGGCAATCCAGTCAGAAAGATAAACACTGAGAAATCAAGGCGAGAAACGTGGCACGAGAAAACTAGGGAGAACGATCTGACAAGAAAGTGTACCAAACAGACATCTTATATACACACCCGGGGTAAACACATGACCAGGGAGAACAGGTGCAATCAATGGGAACAATGATCAGGGAGAGACACATGAGGAATAAACTAATTACATGAATTTGGCTGTAGCTAAAACAGACAGGGATCACAGGACAAACCTAAGTACAAAACAACAGCTACGGTTAAGGAGTACTAAAGTGCCAAGATAAAAGAAAAGGAAAGCACAAAGTATAAGTGGAAATCCACAGAAACTTGCAGCAGAGATAATTAGGGATAGGCAAGGAGGCGGAGACTAGAATTGGGCGACAGCTGAGAGATCGTTAGTCAATTAGTAAGTGCAGCTATACAATCCCAAGTGCTTGTTTGTAAGTTAGTCCAAATATACAAGGTTAGTGTGGGTTAGTATCTAGCAAAAACAATAAACTGTTAGTTTGGTTAGTAGATAGTAAAAGAGAGAGGAAGGAAGAACACGGGATAATGAAAGAAGATTGAAACCCAGAAACCAATAAATCACCCGAATGAGTGGCACACAAGACAAGGGACCGTGAGCAAAGATACACACATGACAAGACAGGGGAGACAAAGTGCAAAGCATGGAAATGAAAACATGGCATGGAAACCAAATGATCTAAACATGAAAAATAAACAAGAAATCTAAATTACCAAAACACAAAACACAATCCTAAGAATAGTCATAGGGCAGGCAGCGGTCACTAAACACAGAAATCCTAAACATGGCAGAGCCAGGCACAGAACTTAAACATGATGCAGAAAGCAGAATCACAACACTATGGTCACTGGTAAATAGAAATTTGAAGCAATTTCTTCATGCTCCAGTTTCAAATGTTATGCATTAGACTACCAACATAATAATATGCCAAAATATACATCATGGATCTCGAATTTAATTGAAGAAGGCATTGGTGTGAATAGTTCATTTTAGTATGCAAACCAATATAAACGAGCCAAGGAACTGTGATTTGCCAATCTTGAAATTTTCCTAAATTTCTTGGTTTTCAATTTCACACTGAATGGTGCGTCATGCGCTTCTTCACTGCAGAAACATTCCGCTCTAACCGAAGTTTGCCAAAACATAGCTCTGGGCTTGGCATTTAAGAACAGGCTTATTTTGGTCTCTTCTCCCTCATAATGCATGGCTATTTTTATTGTTCTGACAGTACTGGAGCCTAGCTATAGATGCGGGGAACTTGTGGTTATGTAAACAAATAAACCGCCTCACATTAGTCATTGAGTTATTTTAATGACGAAGCTTTTTATGGTTTTGCTTTTGATGAGTTTTGATATGGCGTTCGATCCACCATGTCATTCATTTTGCATAGGCTACCTCTTGCGATTTCCCTTAGCTCATCTCTAATCAAGAAAGGCCTCATTTTCTGGAGATGTGTTCACCTTGCTGATTTTGGGGGGGTTGGCAAATGCTTAGATCACTTTCACATAAATATTTTTGCCTGTTATTTGGCTGATGCAGAAGTAGCCATGATTAGCTGAAAGTTTTGCGCGTGGGCAGGGCATCGGAGTAAAAGCATTCATACGTTGGCCAGATGCTCATTCCATCACTGTGGAGAGATTGTACAGAGTAGAAATATCAGGATCTTAAAATGAGAGCGTAAAACATGAGGCTGTTGATGCTTACAAAAGTAGACAATTTTGCGAAATGGATAGAAATTCTTGTGGTTGGTCAACCGAATGCAATCAGCAGAATACGCTTTGCGGCATAACAACTTCTGACATTTCCTGTTTTAGATCTATGAGCGGTTCAATTTGAATTTAGCAGTCATTTCTCAAAATTCTGAGGCGCTCCTTTTAAAGTCCCTCATACTGTTGCTGTGCCCCAGTCAGCCCACTTTCCTGTTTTTGAAGTCATACACCTCTTGTATGCAACTTGAATGCTCTGCAGTAGGCACACATGCATTGCTGCTAGCATTGCCTTGTCTGGTATTCTCCGATTGCAAGAATCTTTACTGTGCAAGTATGGCCTTTGTGATTCATGGAAAGATGGAAAATCGTATGCACATCCCAGTTTATTTGCAGCTATTGGTGTTAGGGAGGGCCTCAAAAAAGGAGCAGATTGCATGCTCCTATTTATTTAAGTACTGTATTGGCATTCCTAAAACAGTATTTTGAGAGTATGCTTGATGAAGCGTGGAGGGTAGAGACATCATGGTAATGCAATTAGACCTAGGTTTTTGCACAGTCACACAATCCGGGCTGTTATCCCTTCTCACATCACACCATGTAAGTGTCTACAGATTTTTGCATTTGTTGGAATTTCCTTCCATGTATAGTGAGCTTAGCTGGAAGTGCTTCCCTCCAAAGTTGTGTCGTTATCCTAGTGCTTGGTCCATTAAATAGGAACATTAAATATTGGTATGTGGGGTTTTCCTTCTTACACCTTGTCGGGCGTAAATGGTTCCCCAAATTCTACAGACTGAAGAGGGGAACGATGAGGCGGAGGACTCGGGGGACGAGTTTGAGGAGATGAACCTGTCCCTGCTTTCGGCACGAAATTTCCCGCGCAAGGCGAGCCAGACCAGCATCTTCCTGCAGGAGTGGGACATCCCGTTTGAGCAGCTTGAGATCGGGGAGCTCATCGGGAAGGGCCGCTTCGGTCAGGTGTTCCACGGGCGCTGGCACGGCGAGGTGGCCATCCGCCTCATCGACATCGAACGTGACAACGAGGACCAGCTCAAGGCTTTCAAGCGGGAAGTGATGGCGTACCGGAACACGCGGCACGAGAACGTAGTGCTCTTTATGGGTGCCTGCATGAGCCCCCCGCACCTCGCCATCATCACCAGGTGAGCACAGCGCCCCCTGTCTTCAGCTTTTTAAACACGGCTCCATTCCTATTGGGACCACCAGAGTGTCAGTTATTGTATCTCCGTGACGACGATAGTCGGGAGATATTATGGTTTAGTTTTGGGACCGCTGCCGCCGCGCCCGCAGAAATTTTCAGTTCCGGGCTCTGGAAGTGACAATGCAGGATTTTTTTCTAATTTTGCACAGGCAAAGGTCTTTATTTGACAATGCTCAAGACTGATTTTCAGCAATTTTGGACATCCAATATGGCTGCCGGTGGCCATTTTGTCCAAAACTTGCAGATCGGGGAGATACATGACTCGGTCCCTGTGGCAATCAAATTATCTAGTTGATCAAACAATTTATTCCAATGTGTAGAAGAATTTGTTTCATGCTCTCATTATAAGATCAACTGTGTGATTTTAATAACAGATCAATTTCCATACTATGTGATACTCAAGCAAATATTGAAGCTCTTTCCTCTGAAAAGGGCAGGAAAACATAAATAGCTCTTAATCTGTCAAAGTGAACAAGGACATGGCTGTCTGTTATCATTCTCTTCTCTGCTGTGGCATGCTTTCCCAGTTACATTATTTGTGGCAAATACAGTAGGCCTTGGCAATAAAAGAATAAAGATAATGACACAGTATCTTCTTCTGTAATATTTAAAAAGTGTCCTGTATAAAATTCAGTGCATTTGTACAGCTTCCAGGCTTAGAATAGTTTTTTTTTAAGCAGGCTGAGGGGTTTTTTTTTTCCATTCACCAGACACATGGTCTTGTTTAACTAAAATTTAGTTTTGAACCCTGTAGTAGCGCAAACAACCCTGGGTTCAAGTGGCTCCTGGGCGCCATTCATTCTCATTACATCATCCCTGGGCTGAATGATTCCACAAAATCTGCAGTTCAAGTAAATTAACCTTATTTTCCATCATTTTTATAATTAGAAGGACCAAGTGGTACCTTGAAATGCTTTAAAAAAAAAAAAATCAATAATTGTTGTGATCGATCAATATGAAATTTTATTGAGACAAGTATTTTGTTCATATTTCCCAGCTAAAATACAGTGTGTGAGGAGCCTCGGAAGAGGTGAAATGTATCTGGTTGAGTCTGCGATTGAATTTTTGCATAAACACTGTGGGAAGATAAACAAGAACATAAAATGGACATTTTTGGCTGGGACTGGCCTTTATCCAAAGCGCACATTCACATAATCCTGCGTCTTGCATTATTTCTCTCAATGAAATATTCGGTCTTGAAATCGCTCCATGTGTGGCTCACGCGGTCAAAGTTCTTGGCTGTTTGTAATCACAACCTAATTTGTTTAGTCACGAGTCTGTGTGTTGCTACATAATTTATATAAACAGCCAAACATCAACTGATGACTCTATTTGAAGGAGAGCCAATTACTGAAGTCTCCTGGCTGATTTAATATTTAGAAGTTTGATTTCAACTTTTTTGGGGGGGAAGATATGATTCTCAGAGCACTGTTTATTTTCATATTTAAAAGTGGCCTTGTGATATTGTAAAGCAATATTATATCATAGTGGTTCCTAGCTAGAAAAGGAATTATTTCTGCTCACCAAAGGAGTGAGACCTACTAGGTGACCCATTTCAACGTAGCATAACTGAAAGCAAAGAAAAGCTGCTGTTACGTGCTAACCACACTTATTGTCCATCATTGAGACAAAGCTTGATTTTAGCCTGAGAAGAGCGACCAATTTTAAACTAATTCATCTGCAGATGTAAATATAAATTATTAATTTAACTGCAATTATGTGCCTGTCATACTCTTGCAACTATACAGAATACTTGAGAAAAAGAATGTTATCCTCCACCTATGCTTCTCAGTTTATACTTGTATATTAACCTTGGAGTGCTGAAATAAATGATTTAAAGTATATAAATTTGATTATCATGTGCTCCCCTGCAAGAGCACTTTTAAATAAGTCCCCATATGATAGGTTTTCAACAGCTTTGATTTTGAAATCTTAGCTCATTGAGCAACAATGGCTGCGCTCTCAGGGTTAAAAAGAAAATGCTGTAGCCGTCATTATAATGAATTAGTCACGTTTTTAATCATGAGAATACGAGCTGCCGAAGTCACTCGCCATTCATCTCTTGACCTTATTCCTGAAGAATGTTGCGGGGCACATGGCCCCACTTCCTCTGCAGTGTCACCAGGCTTCAGCTTGTATCTGACTGGCTCATGTGAAGTGCAAATTGGCATTATTAGGGGCAAGGAGTTTCTTGAGGACATTGTCTAAGTTGTGGCCACAGGCATGCTCAGATGAAAGTCCTCCCCTCCCTCCCTCCCCACACACACACACACACACACACACATACACACACACACAAACACACACTTGCCGCTGGTGATTTAGAATATCTGTTATCAGCCTGCTGGCTTCCTGTAGGTCTCTCCCCACCCGGAAAACTGACGCCACTTTAGCCCAGGTCTGTCGGCAGGACTGGTGCCAGAGGCTTTTCAGAGCAGACCGTGCCCCCTCACCCCCATCGGTCGAGGAGCCGAGTCTCCGACCCCAGTGTAAGGGTGGAGACCGCCCGCCTCGGTGTGAGGTCACTCCAGTTACTCTACCCTTTGTCTGAAGCGTGAACAGCGTGGGTTTATGAGCCAGAGCAACGATCTGTGATAAGGCTGCCTGGAGTTTGTCCGCCTGACTGGCTGTTTGTTACTGTCCGCAACACCATTCTCACGATGCGCATATTCGGAGAGTAAGTGAAGAGGTTATGAGTTGTTGAGAGCCTCAAAAATGATGTCATCATTAAAGGATATTAAGTTTAATATTTAATGATTTCTCCACATTTTTGTGAAATGGAGGAGAGTGTTTGTGAAGATGAACTGAAACTCTCACAGCTTTAATGTGATTTAAATGCATTACATTTTTATAATATTATTTTTGGTACTTAGAAGGCAAAACCGTCACTCCTCCTTCTGGTTTCTCTGTTTTCAATGAAAACGCAAATGTGAGACAATGTTCTTGCTTCGACAAAGTATAAAATCTCGTGGAGCTGGGTACATTGGCTTAACCACCTAATTTACCGGTTGCATTGAATGTTTTTTTTTATGTGCTGTTCTTGGCCCCTTTTTTCCAAAGTAATTTGTCAGGATAAATGGATTCTCTCTTTTGAAACAGCTTCTGAAACAAATTCAGGGCTGACGGTGACGGTGAATGAAAGCGCATTAACATTTTGGAGAAGAAAAGGCTGAAAGCCAAGCGTAAGAAGGGTTGAAATTTCTGATCATGAAAAGTATCTGACAGTTAAATGACCTGTAACGTTTTTTAAAATAAAGGTCTGTTGACCTGAACTGGGAGTGTAAACCTAACAATATTTGAGATGAGCTTTTTGGTGTTAAAAATACTTCAATAATTAGTTGTGATATAGACTATAAAATGTGCCTCTGAAATAAGGATGGATAGAGGCACCATGATTAATTTGCAACTGACTGATTTTAACCCTAGATTTGCTTTTAGTGATCTAGAATCCTGTTGATTGGTTACAGAAAATGCATTTTAACTGAGCACTTACTGTTATGCCTCACATTACAGCAGGGCTGCTTAACTTTGTGCCTGGAGATCTGCTGTTCTGTCAGTTTCATTACAAACATAATTTTGCAAGTCGGTTTCAACCAATTAACTAGTGATGGCAATTTTGACACTGAAGTTAGTGCCGTTTTGAACATATACACCGCCTCTGATGTTGACAGGGGTTCGCAATACCATTACAAAGCTTCAGTCATGTGACCGAGTAGTGTTCTTGCCAACAAAAATGAAAAAGTTACTGCTTGCAAATTTGAACAGTGGATGAGAATTTGTGGCATTATTGCTTGGCAGCAAGAGTTTGTTATGTTTTACCTTCCGTTTAGTAATGATTTCACTTTGAGAGTGATCAGGATCAGGATCCAGGAATTTTTAATTTATTTGTGTGGTGGTCCATAATAATGCTACTCATGTTGCCCTGACTGCTGAGGGCCTGTTGGGCCCTGTTGAGGTATACACTGTCTAGTTGCTTTTATTGGTGATTAAATTTGAGAGACATATTTTTACACTAGTTAAATAGATATTTTGATCTAAATTTATTGCCACCTCCCTCCAAGCTGAGCAGCAATTTCCAAACTTGAGTTGTTGACCAATTCCGCCCATCAAATAACAGTGATTAAACAAAAGCAACGTGAATTGTTCAGTTAAGAAGAGTGTTTGGTTTCTGAACTGATGGACAAGTGGTTTGAAAACAAAATTAGCCACTTCATTGGGACTTAAAGATGCACAATGTGTAATATCAGTAAATCTCAATTAAATTCAAAATAAATTAAACAAATTACATTGCATATCTTTGTAATTGCACTTGTTATAAATGAGGGAAGTAAAACTATCAGGAATAGTGATCTGTTGATTTGGCTCGTCTAGAATCATCAGCGCCTCGTATCAGATCAAAACAATTGTAATGGCTGCAGTTAAGGTTTCTACCAGTATGATTATGATGAATTTTGATGGAGATATTGTTTCAGAACATGAAAAATTTTGGCGTGCCCCCTCTCTCTGTCTATTTGGTGTTTTCATTATTTTACTGCTAGTCAAAATGTTTACGCAGTTATTTAGCTGTAACTCTGCTCTATGGAGTTGGTAATGCAGTTGTGTAAGTCAACATACCGCTGTGACACTTGCAATGAAAATAGGGGCTGAGAAAACTGAGGGAAGGCGGCTGGTGATATGAGGAGTTCTTCTCCGCAAGAAATTGACTGATTGTCATTGTCTATTTTCTGTTTTTCTTTGCAACCACCAGTCCAATGACAACCAATATACTGCTGCTAGATTTTCCTTGGTTAAACCATTGGATATCGCTTGAGCAGACTTGGGTCCATCTAGCTGCATTTTTCCACAATAAAACAACAGAAAGTGTACGCAATGCCAAGACTTCACATTAGCTCTGAGCATTTAACTGCAAACAGGGTTAGTAGATATTATGGGGCAGGGTTGATCATTACTGCATAACAGTCTAGATGAAGACTCATTCCCCCGTCAGTGCCATGATGAATGGGGAGAATATCGTGGGTGACATTGTGGATGAGTGAGCAGCGGGGCTCCGCTTGATCCTTTCCCACTGCTGCCCCTGTCACTGAGCTGGTGATACCGCCTCAGAAGCGGGGCCCTGACCCCTCCAGGGGCTTGACGAGTGACAAACGGGCCCCCATTGGTCTCCAGATTTCGCATTCCTAATGGAGGGGGAGAGACAGAGAATAGTGTCAGAGTTTTAGCAGATAATTTCATTGTTCTTAAATAATTCAAAATGATTACATTATCTCTGCCATCTGGATGCACCAAGTCACCTTTCTTCACAAGTCAGTCTTGTGCATTACTGAACCCCTTCGAAGTGTAATGTCTCAAGAACGTGATTACAATATCCTATTAACTGAACGCTCTAATTCTGATATTTATACTACTGTAAAATAGTAGCGATGTTTTAGAACATTGGCCTCGTAAAGATCCAGACTAGTAATCAAGTGCAGAGGTTGAGCATAATCCAACAGTAAGATTTATTGATGGTAATTTGACGACAGTGAGACGGAGCCCAGAAGAGAATAGCACAGTTTATTTAAGATGTTATGGGTGAAGCAGTATAGGTGTTGCCAATCTCTGGCCATTGGCTTTACAGGTTGACTGCCAGGTGGTGCACACTTCATCGGAGTGGAACTGTCCGGTAGCAGGACAAAGTAGTTTAGGAGGAACGCAGTTCCAAACCTGATAACCATCCAAGGATTTGGAGCTTGTTGCTAATAAACTGGACAGAGGAGTGGACTGTGAAAGAATTTACAGGAACGCGGTCCAAATCCTGGAGGCCATGAGAAAGGCTTGGGAGCTTGTTCCTCTAAACTCAACCACGGAGGAAACGTCATCATTAAAGATTGTGTTTTACTTTCAAAAGACAATGACCTTTACCTGTCAATACTGACTGGTTCTAAGCACACTTAGCAAATTATAATCATGCAACTTGCAACTCAAAAGAGGGTGTATAGATATGTCATAACATGCCAGTCGTTGAATGGGAGGAGACAGAAGACGTTAACCGTTAACCTGAGGGTTCTGACAGTCTTGGAGTTTGTAAAAAAAAAAAAAATCAACATTGCGTTTAACTCATTTTACATACAAATTTTTGGGAGGTTTGGGAGTATTCTCACTGCGTGGAAGTAATGAAAGTCATGAATATATGTTGTGTTTGACTTATGACCTGCATTGTGTGACACCATGACACCGTTCTGTGTCATGCATGCACAATTTGAAGATACTCTTCAGATAAAAACAGCAACTTACACAGACAGTGATATAAGCCTCTTGTCCCCTGTTCTATTTGGTATGGAGGCTGGTGACTCAGGAGCTGTTGCCTTTTTATCGGCCTCCTCCAATGAGAGAGAGGCTTGGGAAATGGGAATAAAAGCAGCATTGGTGTAGGGTTTGTAGAGTTATTAGGCTCTCCCTGACTATGTCTACGTTCCGCTAAATTGATTAGCAAGGAAATAAAATGATATTGCGGACTGCGACACAGAAACACCAGGAAAGTGGATGCCCCTGGGGTTTCTGGGAAGTACTCGGGCGCTGAGAGTGCTGGACGTGTAAATTAATATAAATGTGACTACATTGGTCGTCCACTGCTCAAATATAGAAACTATCATTGTTGTTGATCTGAAGGACAAAAGTCGTAATCATCCATCTCAAGTTATTTTCCTTGAAGAGTGATTGCATAAATGTGGCAAATTCGACTGGAATACAGACCAATCAGCTTGTGCAAGAAGAGAGAGTGTGAGAGTCATGAAAATGTAAATATTTGTTTGCTGCATCAGGTTTTTTTAGTGGGTGTATATTGAGTACACTTGATTGATTACACTTTCACAATGCAAATATTTGCTGGCGTTTATGGCAGAATAGTTTTTTCAAGCATATGAGTGATGAAATTTCCAACTTTTTGAGTAGTATTTGCGTGAATTTGATGGCAGTGAGTGAATTGTAATGAATGTTTTGTCCAAATATCAACATTTGCGGTGAATCTTGTCTTTTGCCCAAGAATAGAATGGATCCACAGTTGATGTCAACAGCTTGATGTTTACAAGGAATAATCCCTCTTTCCTGCAAAGGGCGTCTATCAATCTACTATTCTGTCTATTTGTTGGCCATCAGCTTTTACCTCGGCAGAACAGATTTTTAGAACCATTTTTATCCAGGACTTGTCACCGCGTAGTTTCAGTCTTAAATGCAGTTCTTCAAACAAGTAACACCTTTAAGCAAGATATCCTCCTTGTAATTATTTATATTTCTGGATAACATTTTATTGCCTCTCAGGACGCCCTTTCTGCAGTTATATAAATTTGCATTCTTACATCATCCTTATTATTTTGTTTACTACTAGTGTTTTTGGGTTCGACATTCCCATCATGTAGTCAGATTTAATTGGGGACGTACTTGTGCGCAAATACAAGAGAGCATGCTGTTGAACTGCTGAGAAAATCTTTACTCTCCTCGCTCTATTGCTGGATTAATTGAGAGAAATTGGAACTTTCTGTGCACCTAGTAATAATTTTCTTTAAGAACTCTGATATTTTGGGGGAGTAGATGAACTTAAGCGACCGCCAGTCACCTCAGAAGTTGCCAATTCGCCTATAATAGAATTGATAAGAGCATTATCAGAGGGTTAATCTGTGAGCTGCATGCGCGTGATGCTAAGGGACAAAAATGGTCTAATCCAATTTTATCCTTAATGTCCATGAATATGCAATAGATCAGCGTCACTCACTGTACCCTCAGGCCTACGGCATGCCTGTTGCGTCACGGACTCCCGCCTGAGACCAGTGCAGGCTGTCTGCTTTGCTCCCCAGCTGGGCGGGGATGTCCCTTAAGACACCCACCACCACCACCACCTTCCCCTATCCACCATTACCCCTGAAAGAAGTGTGGGAGGAAGTATTGAGCTTGAAAGAGCCACTTTGAACCCGCACTGCAATTAAGGGGATAAAGAACAGAGTGTGTTTTTCTTTTCTTTTTCTGACTCTGTTTCTCATGTGCTGTGTTTTTTTTTGCATCATTTCCCCTGGGTGAAGACGCTCCTCAGTTGTGCAGGTGGGAGTTTAGACTCAAAAGTTTGCGTTTTTTGGGGCCTACCACCAAAGGCACTTGAATGTAATTGTTAGTTTTCTTATTTGTCATTATTATTCTGCAGTAGGTGTTCATGGCAGCGCATGGAATGAATATACTGTGTTTTTTTAGACTTTGCACAGTGAGATAAGGCTTTATCTTCTATCTAGATATTAATTTGGTGAAACCATTACATTCCTGTGGCACTACCATCTGGCCAGAATTGCACCTACGTGTCTGGTCGTAACTTCTGAACCGCATGTTGGGAAATCAAAAGCTTTATAATCGCTGAAATTCTCTGGTAAATCTGAGCACAGTGCACTTTGTGTTGTCATTTTCCTTCAAATTAAATTGGCCACCATTTAGAATTCTGTCAAGAACTGTTTTGGAACACCCTCTACATTTTTTGGTGAATCACAACTTGATGTTTCTATTAGTCATGTGAGGCCTTCCCCAATATTGGCAAATACTTTTGTTTGGATAAGTGAAACCTTGTGCATATGGCAGCCTGTTAAATTATTTTGGGTGTGGCCTCTGTTGACATTATCAAGCACGTGACTGGAATGTCCTATTGTGATACAATCTCTCAGAAAGAGTCGGCACATTGTACTGGCACATTTTGTTATGTATAGAACAATTCCGACCCTAGGAGGCACTGCAATTAACAATAATGGGAAATTAGCGATATCTAACTAGCCATTTGGCCTATTGAGATTAATCTTTTTATTTGTCTTCAGTCATCCTACTTCAAGTAATTATGACAGTTCATTGAGCTCTTTTGCTCATTATGGGCACCATTTTAAATGTAATTTTTTTTGTGTCTCCCTCTACAACATTTGCCCAGTCACTGACACATGTGGCTCAAATTATGTCGGGCGCTCCCAAAAAATAGGCTATTCCTGTTCTTGTGGATGTCAAAGTTTATGCATTTCATGGGCCTTTTAAACTTTTAGGGCGTGGCCTTAGTCGACATTCTTAAGCAGAGCTTGTGAGTGGAACGTCCGATCATGATAAAGTCTCTGATCATGATGGTTACATGATGGTTACATTTGTCCAGGCCATATCTCTGAAAGTGTTAGCCACAGGAGCTTCAAATTTGGTATGCACAGTGTTATATCTAGAGCATTTGGCCATGGCGCTGCGCCATGCCCGGTTCTCTCCCGCCATAGCTGCCCCTTTTCTCATTAAATCCCGCCAAAGCTGCCTTATTGAAGAGTAAAGTCCGCCACAGCGGGTCTTTTCTTCCCAAGGAAGGTGCACCACGCTAATTTGTGAATCCTAAGACAGCAAAGGAAGGTGCCGCCTCCACCAGGCCTCCTCCCCTACTAGTAAGTAAGGCGCACCTGAATTTGTCACTTGCTTGACGATAGCTGCAGCTGATCTCTCTATTCAACCTGAATCTCAGAAAATGATAATGTACAGAAACTAGCGGCGGCTCCTGAACTGGCAATAGGGGAACCTCAAACAATCCCTTATAATTCATGACTGGTCATGACCTGATTTCAATCATTCATTTAAATTGCAATTACAGGAACTCCGAAAACTCTCAACGTTATCAGATTTGGCCAGTTTTCATTTATAAAGTATACCGATTACGACTCCAGACGTCTCATGCTTTTCTTTACTCAGGGGTTGGAAGCAATGTGTTTCATGATCGTTTAAATGAAATAAGATCATTTGAAACGTCTTTATGCAATTCCAGTGCTTCCATTGCTTAAATTCTGCGCAAGAATCTCTGGCATACGCATTCTTTGAATAATTGTTGACTACAGCAGAGGAACGTAAATTGTATTTATTCTCCCACTGTGGAGGTTTTCAGTACAAACATACATAAATAAATATGCCACTTAAAATCACACCGAATGCGTGTGAGCTGACAGGTATGCGTTATTAATGAAAACTGGCCACATCTGATAATGTTGAGAGTTTTCGGAGTTTCTGTAATGGTAATATAAATGAATGACTGAAAACGGGTCATGACCAATCATTAATTTTAGGGGATTGTTTGAGCTTCCCCTGTTGCCAGTTCACGAGCCGTCACCGAGAGAAACCTGGTGCTGCCGATGGGTTGTGTATTCCCAGGTATTCAGACTGATTTCAGTTTGATTTCCTGCCGCACATAGAGGTGGCGCTTCTGTCGTTTCCCAGAATTCGACCGTTTTGTTCATGTTATTAGCATAACAATCTTCAAATCATCAAACCAACTCGTAAAAGTAGACTTGAGCAGGGTGCAAATCGGCAAAAAAAAAAAAAAGGAACATTGTTCCATCAGAGAATTTTTCCGGTAGGAACAATGAATGACCAAAAGTGTTGATAAACTTGAATGATTTTTTTTACGCAAATAGCGATTGTCTGGTGAGAAGTCTGTTGTGTAATTATGATACATGAACGAGATGGGCACAGCCCAGTCATTCACTATGAGTAGCCTGTATATTGGTTCATGTCGTGTTGCCGAAACTGTATGCAATCGAAATACAAAGATTTGGTCCCATCTCGTGGTTACTTTGCCCTTGTATCATGCTTCATAGGCTTGTTAGGCTCACAGGGGAAATTTTGGGGCAATTTTCTTGTTTGGGCCAGCGATAACCTGCACGTGATGGGTTCATCAGCTGTGATCAGATTGAGCGGATTCGCATCGCTAAATTTGAACTTCTCCCATTGTTATGTGGTTCAGGGAATTGCAAGTTCGTCACCGGCCTCCCGATCGTTCAGATACTTGATGTTGTGACGTCAAAATGTGACTGAGTTGGAGAGTGCCTTGTGTGACTGGATTTCAGTGGGATTGGATCCTTTCACATCTCTGATCAGGTGTTAACATCATACGCTACAGTAAAGTATAGATTAGACAGCTGTACTGCAGGTTACAAGTAGTTTATGGAAATTTCACAGAGAAACGGACGTGTTCTGTATAGGATTGTATATAAGATTGTTTAGGGTAAGATTGATGCTTTTTGGAAATAATATGTTTTGCTTTCAGAGAGGAGTTTTATTTCTTTCGAAATTGTAATTTGTCATCAGGAAGGAATAAAAAGCCTTTTTAGCATTTAAAATCTGCAGAAGGCAGGTATGGTTACATCCATAAAGCCACGAAGCAAGTGACAGGTGTTAAGAGTTTTCAGGAGAACCACTCGCTCGCCGCAACTGCTGTGCCCTTTTTTTTATACCCAAGCACCATGCCCTAGGGAAATCCTAGAATTAACACTGATGCAGGGTCCTTTTGAGGGATAGGTATGCAACGTAAGAGTCAGGAGTGGATTTGACCTTTTGACCTTGAACTTCAAAATTTTGTCCGGGCCATACTGTATATCCAAAAGTATTAACCACAGCAGCTTCAAATTTGATATGCAGATTCCTTGTGAGAGTTAAGAGTTCAGGGTAAAGGCCATTAGTGGATTTCTCTTTTTACCTTGGCACAGTGCCTGTGCCTTGCCATAGGTGTATGCTGCTATTTATTAATAATTACGTACGTGCTGTGGGGTTCTCTCAGCGCTAAGCATGGGCTTTTACTTACTATCATCCTATTTCACCCATGCATCGTGCAAATATAGGATAATGGCATTCTCTTACTGCTATTTGGCCTATTGGCATCAATCTTTTTTAAATGACCCCAGACATAATACTTAAAGTAATTTTGCTGATTCAATTGAACCCTTTTGTTGATTGAAAAATCCTAAAAACTGGAATATTCCACACCACCTACTCCATTCAACCAGCTGGCTCAAAAATTAGTGTGTGTTATCTGGACGGCATTATAAATTGAAATAAATTATGGCATTTTCAGGGAAAAGTTTATGTGTATGTGTAATTACATAGAAATTGATGGGTAACAAAACAATACAGGAAGTCAGATGTAAATGCTGGACCTTTTCTTATAGAAATGGTGAATTCCTCCAGAATGTTCTGAAAAAACCTTCTAATCAAGTCTGGAGAACAGGAGAATCTTGTTGTTGCTCGGGCAACAGGCAGCCGCCTCATGTTCTACAATGTAGCAGTACTGCAAGTGCAATATAAATGCCTCAAAATTTTTATATTAATTTTGAAAATTCATCAACTCCTCTGTTCTCACAGGGGCTGCAGAGAGTGGCCTTTGTTTGGCCCCTCAGGTGCTGCTTGCAGCTTTAATTATTAGTATTTTTATTTACTAATGGAACAGACTCATGGATGCTCTGTAACACGATTACTGTAATTGCATCATGTCATACAGGGACATACAGTTTTTAGAGCTGGTGTTCAGTTTATAGCTGCTCAAAATGTCACAGCAAAAGCAATTCTTCTATATGTTTCTGTATTAGACAGAAATAACAATTGTGTCTGTTTGTGTGTAGATTTTCCTTCAATTTCAGCATCAATTTAATTTGCATTGCTAACTGATCATTTTGCCTCTTCCAGCTTATGTAAAGGGAGAACACTGTTTGCAGTTGTGAGGGATGCCAAAGTTGTCCTTGATGTCAATAAAACCAGACACATTGCACAAGAGATGGTTAAGGTAAGGGCGAGGCTGCGTTTCTCACTGCATGCACCAGGCCTTTGGTAGGACAGGGCAGGATCTGACTGGATTTCCCTTTCGCCCTTTCAGGGGATGGGATACCTTCACGCAAAGGGAATCCTCCACAAAGACATGAAGTCAAAGAACGTCTTTTACGACAACGGCAAAGTTGTCATTACCGATTTTGGCCTCTTCACCATATCGGGAGTTCTGCAGGCTGGCAGGTAAGCTTTTATTTACTTTAGATGCCAAAAAGCCCATACAAACTCAAAAGAAATTCATATTTGAGATCACTGAATAAAATCATGAAACATGTTCCTTTTGTCATCCAGTCGTTTGTGGTGATAGCGTTTCTGCTGGCTTCTGATCTCTGGTGTGCAAAGTGGTGCACTTTTTTGGACATTTATGAAAACATTGTGCAAAAATACTCCTAGAATAGAAATATGCACCGATGAGCCAAATAATTAAAAGCATTCATAGATGCAGCGAATGATGTTGATTATTTCATGACAACAGCACATGTCAAGGTCTGCAGACAAATCTTAGATGATAAGCAAACAGTCAGTTCTTGTATTCAATGTGTTGGATATTAGAAAAAAGGTAAACTAAAAAAATTTGACAAGGGTGAAATCATTATGGCCTGATGAGTGGACTGGAGCATCTTTGAAGTGGAAGGACGTCTGGGGTGATCCCTGTTCGCTGATGTGAGAACCTAATGACCGTAGTCCAAGGAGAGATAAACTTTGTACCAGCAGCAGGGTTTTGGTGCTCAAGGTTCATCGATGACAAGGGCTGTGAGCGCTATCCTGTCTGTTCTAAATCGACAGAAGTGCGACTTGCACAAGTCACTGAGAATTTCAATGATATTTACATAAGGAATGTGTCACAAAACACTGTGCATCATACCCTGCAGTGTATTGCGCTATTTAGCTAGTAAACCAGTCTAAGTACCCATTTTAACCGCAGTCCATCTCTAAAAGCGCCCCCAATGAGCACCTGAACTTCACAACTGGACCTTGGGGCAGTTGAATAAGGTCGCCCGGTCCCATTTTCTTTCATGTCATCTGCTTCGGATGGGTGGATTTGCACCACTTACCTGGGAAGACATGGCATCAGGATGCGCTGTGGGTTAGCGAGAAGCTGCTGGAGGGAGGGTGATACTCTGGGAAATGTTCTGCTGGGAAAACCTGAGTTTGGGAATTCAAGTGCACATCAGTTTGATGGAGCTGTTTCGGCTGCACAAAGGAGACCTTGACCATGTTAGGCAGGTGGGTTTAATCTCATGGCTGATTGTTGTTTATCAATATGTCTTGGATAAACATTTGATGTGCATCATTTCTTCACGTTAATTGAATTGACAGTGACATTAAATATTCAGACTGACGGTATTGCTGGGTGTTGTGAATTAATTATTCATTTATCTCATTTCAGTGCAAAGCCGAAGGTCACATATTTGTGCTTCTAGTGAGAGTTAGAATGTGTGCAGCTTACAGAGAGCCAACCCATTTAGTCTCCTTTTGAAAACATACAGATCGAATGCAAGCTCGTATCGCTCAGTGTTATAAAGCGGCAGGGATCAGTGAGCTCACATCCAAGCAGAGCTCACAGCATTTGTGGTGCCAAAGACAAGGTCAGGTAACAGGCTGTGATAGTGGTAGGAAGTTATGACCAATTTTGGGGGCGGGGTCTTTTTTATTGTTAATTCAATGCATTCTATTTCCCTTTTTTAATTGAGGGATGGAGCCACCCTTCAATGATAGCACAGCATTTTAGCAAATCTGGCATGCTGACCCTCATTCGAAAAGCAGTGCAATGTCAAATATTAAGCATACACGCAGACATACTATTAAAATGCAATTTTTCAGCTTAGGAAAGTTGCTATCCATTCTTAGTGTAAATTTTGAGTTAAGTGGACATTAGAAGACAAGCCAATCTTTTGGATTCATGTAAATACCTGTTCTTTACAGTTTCACTGAGTTTAAAATATCAGGTTTCCCAGTCTTAGGGCTCTAATTTCTTGGCGTGGTGCAGCATTGTGTTGCGTGGTGCAGCCCGCGCAGTGGTAATATCATCCGGTGCAGCCTGCGCAGTGGTAATTTCGTCTGGTGCAGCCTGCGCAGTGGTAATTTCGTCCGGTGCAGCCTGCGCAGTGGTAATTTCGTCTGGTGCAGCCCGCGCAGTGGTAATATCATCCGGTGCAGCCCGCGCAGTGGTAATTTCGTCCGGTGCAGCCTGCGCAGTGGTAATTTCGTCTGGTGCAGCCTGCGCAGTGGTAATTTCGTCTGGTGCAGCCTGCGCAGTGGTAATTTCGTCTGGTGCTGCCTGCGCAGTGGTAATTTCGTCCGGTGCAGCCTGCGCAGTGGTAATTTCGTCCGGTGCAGCCTGCGCAGTGGTAATTTCGTCCGGTGCAGCCCGCGCAGTGGTAATATCATCCGGTGCAGCCCGCGCAGTGGTAATTTCGTCCGGTGCAGCCTGCGCAGTGGTAATTTCGTCTGGTGCAGCCTGCGCAGTGGTAATTACGTCCGGTGCAGCCTGCGCAGTGGTAATTTCGTCTGGTGCAGCCTGCGCAGTGGTAATTTCGTCCGGTGCAGCCTGCGCAGTGGTAATTTCGTCCGGTGCAGCCTGCGCAGTGGTAATTTCGTCCGGTGCAGCCTGCGCAGTGGTAATATCATCCGGTGCAGCCCGCGCAGTGGTAATTTCGTCCGGTGCAGCCCGCGCAGTGGTAATATCATCCGGTGCAGCCCGCGCAGTGGTAATTTCGTCTGGTGCAGCCCGCGCAGTGGTAATATCATCCGGTGCTGCCTGCGCAGTGGTAATTTCGTCTGGTGCAGCCCGCGCAGTGGTAATTTCGTCTGGTGCAGCCCGCGCAGTGGTAATTTCGTCTGGTGCAGCCCGCGCAGTGGTAATATCATCCGGTGCAGCCTGCGCAGTGGTAATTTCGTCTGGTGCAGCCTGCGCAGTGGTAATTTCGTCTGGTGCAGCCTGCGCAGTGGTAATTTCGTCTGGTGCAGCCTGCGCAGTGGTAATATCATCCGGTGCAGCCTGCGCAGTGGTAATTTCGTCTGGTGCAGCCCGCGCAGTGGTAATATCATCCGGTGCAGCCTGCGCAGTGGTAATTTCGTCTGGTGCAGCCCGCGCAGTGGTAATATCATCCGGTGCAGCCTGCGCAGTGGTAATATCATCCGGTGCAGCCTGCGCAGTGGTAATTTCGTCTGGTGCTGCCTGCGCAGTGGTAATTTCGTCTGGTGCAGCCTGCGCAGTGGTAATTTCGTCTGGTGCAGCCCGCGCAGTGGTAATTTTGTCTGGTGCAGCCCGCGCAGTGGTAATTTCGTCTGGTGCAGCCTGCGCAGTGGTAATTTCGTCTGGTGCAGCCTGCGCAGTGGTAATATCATCCGGTGCAGCCTGCGCAGTGGTAATTTCGTCTGGTGCAGCCTGCGCAGTGGTAATTTCGTCTGGTGCAGCCTGCGCAGTGGTAATTTCGTCTGGTGCAGCCTGCGCAGTGGTAATTTCGTCTGGTGCAGCCCGCGCAGTGGTAATATCATCCGGTGCAGCCTGCGCAGTGGTAATTTCGTCTGGTGCAGCCTGCGCAGTGGTAATTTCGTCTGGTGCAGCCTGCGCAGTGGTAATTTCGTCTGGTGCAGCCCACGCAGTGGTAATTTCGTCTGGTGCAGCCTGCGCAGTGGTAATTTCGTCTGGTGCAGCCTGCGCAGTGGTAATTTCGTCTGGTGCTGCCTGCGCAGTGGTAATTTCATCTGGTGCAGCCCACGCAGTGGTAATTTCGTCTGGTGCAGCCTGCGCAGTGGTAATTTCGTCTGGTGCTGCCTGCGCGGTGGTAATTTCGTCTGGTGCAGCCCACGCAGTGGTAATTTCGTCTGGTGCAGCCTGCGCAGTGGTAATTTCGTCTGGTGCAGCCCACGCAGTGGTAATTTCATCTGGTGCAGCCTGCGCAGTGGTAATTTCGTCTGGTGCAGCCCACGCAGTGGTAATTTCATCTGGTGCAGCCCGCGCAGTGGTAATTTCGTCTGGTGCTGCCTGCGCAGTGGTAATTTCGTCCGGTGCAGCCCACGCAGTGGTAATTTCATCTGGTGCAGCCCGCGCAGTGGTAATTTCGTCTGGTGCTGCCTGCGCAGTGGTAATTTCGTCCGGTGCAGCCTGCGCAGTGGTAATTTCGTCAGGTGCAGCCCGCGCAGTGGTAATTTCGTCCAGTGCAGCCCGCCCAGTGGTAATTTTGTGCGGTGCAACACCGTGCGCAGCCACTTTGGCAATTTGGTAGATGGATGTGCGCCAAGATGGGTGTGGCGGCGTAGTAGGGGGAGGTGTCACATATTCATCAAGACGCAGCAACAATTTTGTCGCGAAAGTCTCCGCTGAAGTTGCGCAGAAAGCTCGCCAGCTCCAACCTGGTTTAATTTCCGTGCAGTGGTAATTTGGCTGACCGGCGCACAGTGCGCACACGTCACTGAAACCTCACAGGCAGGTTTCCAGAATGTCAGGCACATTTCTATGCAATAAATAATTACAGGAAGCACTATTTAATGTATCTATCTGAATAAGGACGTAAATTATAGTATCTACATCAATTGTCCTGATGTCAGATTAAAAGCGGTTGGTACGCGTAATGGAAACTCGACCTGGCTTAATCAACGCAGCTGAATCTGTGATGCAAACTAATGACTTCACATCTTTCTCAGCCAACCATAAACTGCCTCGGCATCAGGCAGTGCGTATATATATATATATATATATATATATATATATATATATATATATATATATATATATATATATAAAATGCTCGCGTTCTATGCTCAGTAAAGCCGCTTGCACACTGGACGCGAAACAAATTTTTCGCGCGACTGATTACTTTCAAAGGCCACGTTTCCCAAATTCATTTTAGAAGATCTTAGCGCTAAGAGCTTCTTTAGATCCTTCTTAAGGCTCCAGTAACAAGCAAACACGTTTCCCAGATTCCTTCTTAGACCGAGACGATCTTTTATTAAGAGAGATTTGAAAGAAGGGTCTGGAGCACTCTTAACACCCTTCTTAGCGACGAAACACTGCAGATACAACCGCGTCAGGCAAATCAATGTGACACTAAGCAGGGAGATATTAATGCAGTGCGTACAGTTCGTCCTTATTTTATCCCCCCCCTGCGCTTTCTTTCATGCACCCCTACTACCCATTAAGCATTTAAAATGAGGGAAAACTTACATCTCTCCTCTATGGTTCCATGTGTTGAAATATTTTACCGCATTTCCCTAATTTTTCCCTAATATTTCCGGTCTTCTACTTGACCACTTGCTGTACACTCTATATATAAAGCAACTTGAGCTGCATGTCTCAAATCAAGTTGAATAAGGTTTAACTGCATGATTTCACACATGTAATGTAATTATTTTATTTTATGTTTTCATTCTTATTTTTCAAAGTTCTTCTCTGTGTTATTGGTCTTAATTTTCGTCCGTCTTCAGACAGGCATGACGCACGAAATTGCAACATATGCCTGGACACACCCCGTTGGCGCGGCGCTCCCTCCCTTCGCCGCGCCTGGTCTAAGAATTTAGAGCCTGAAGGGTTTTTTTTTTTGGCAGAAAGTGGCCTAACTTCAGTTAGTGCTATGAGAAAGAGAGAGGCACAGAGGTTGATCGAGGCTTTGGAAAGGGCCAGGGTTCATGGCTGCACAAGGTTTCATCCCAGATAGACATGACCAGCAGGTCAGATTGCCTAGATTATAACATCTTCCACAGGTCTGACTCAATGTTGTACCAATTTTCAGGTATGTAACTTCCAGTGAAAGAATTCCCAAAAAATGTAATGGCTTGTACACTAAAATACCCACTCGTCTATTCGGGACGCATCTATCTGGGATGACATGGGTAAACAGGTAGACCAGTTTGGCATGAACTATGCAAAAAATCAACCTGGGATGTGAGACACCGTGGAGATCCCTGGACTGGGAGCTCATAAAAAGTATTTTCCAAAAAATGGACGCTTTAAATGGTTCTGGCTCATAGGATTGCCTATGATATATAATTTAATTTACTGAAATGGAGTGAAATGATAAAAGCCTTTGTAAAAAGAAGCTTACATAAGAGAAAGAAACATTAAGCACTCTACTTTCATTGTACGGAGGTGGTAGATCACTCAGTTGCAGATGAATGTATAAAGTGTGAATTTCATTTTTCAATTGTGGAGTGATTGTGGAAAATAGTGCCCTCATATTATGTAATGTCAGCCTTCTGTGGTGATTAAATGCATTCAACATACAGCTGGGTGCTCCAGCTGTCTTTGTTTTTCAGGTATGTAATTGTTCAAGTTCCCTAGGTGAGAATCCCTTTTGTAACTATGTTTCGTGATTCTGCTCGTCTATGTCTTCATACAATGGCTGGCTGGAGCTCATCAGCTCTTGGTCTCTTCGATTATTTGTTGTATGTTTGCGCCACTTAAATGGAATGCAAAACTGCACTGGATAAAATGCCGATATATATACTATTTATATATATATATATATAGCACCCTCTATAATTATTGGCACCCCTGGTTAAGATGTGTTCTTTAGCTTCTAATAAATTCAGTTTTTTTCGAAATAATATAGGACCATAATGGAAAAAAAGAGAAAATCCAACATTTAATTCAAGTGCATTTATTCAGTGGGAAAAAAATCCCACATTAAGAAATAATTATTTTACATCAAATCATGTGTGCCACAATTTTTAGCATCCCTGATGTTAATACATTGTACAACCCCCTTTTGCCAACAAAACAGCACCTAATCTTCTCCTATAATGTTTCACAAGATGGGAGAATACAGAAAGAGGGACCTTCAACCATTCCTCTTTGCACAATCTCTCTAAATCATCCAGCGACCTGTGTCCTCTCCTCTGCACTCTCCTCTTCAGCTCACTCAACAGATTTTCAATGGGGTTGAGGTCTGGGGACTGAGATGGCCATGAGAGGAGCTTGATTCTGTGTCTGGTGAACCATTTCTGTGTAGATTTGGCCACATGTTTAGAGTCTTTGTCTTGCTGCAAGACCCAGTGCCGACCCATCTTCAGCTTTCGGGCAGAGGCCACCAGATTTTGATTTAAAATGTCCAGATATTTCAAAGCGTTCACGATGCCATGCACCCTAACAAGGTTCCCAGGGCCTCTAGAAGAGAAACAGGCCCACAGCATCACCGATCCTCCCCCATACTTCACAGTGGGCTTGAGGTGCTTTTCTGCATACTCATCTTTTGTGTTCCGCCATACCCACTTAGAGTGTTTGTTGCTAAAAAGCTCTATCTTGGTCTCATCTGACCAAAGCACACGGTCCCAGTTGAAGTCCCATTACTGCTTAGTGAACTCCAGATGTTTGCGTTTATGATTGTGAGTGAGAAAAGGTTTTTTCCGTGCATGTCTCCCAAACAGCTTGTTGGCATGTAGATAATGCCTGATGGTTGTATTGGAGACTTTGTGACCCCAAGATGCTACCATTTGTTGCAATTCTTTAACAGTGAGCTTTGGAGAACTTTTTTTCTCTTACCATCCTCCTCACTGTGCATGTGGCAAAATAACCTTGGGTCCTCGTCCAGGCTTGTTTACCACTGTTCCAGTTGTTTTAAACTTCTTAATAATACCTCTGACAGTAGATAAGGGCAGGTGCAGGCGAGTGGCTATTTTCTTGTAGCCACTGCATGTCTTGTGAAGATCGACACACATCTGCCTTACTTGAATGGTGTGTTCCTTTTTCTTTCCTATGTTGAAGAGTGGATAAGAGAAATGGCCTCTGTGTCACGTCATATTTATACCCCTGGGAAACAGGAAGTGATATATTAATAATTAAATGTTCCTAGATACTCTGATCAACTTTGTAAACTACTGTAGAAATGGCAGACATACTTCAATTACATTTATTTCCTAAGAATGCCAATTATTGTGGAACAGGTGATTTTATGGAAAATAATTATTTCTTAGTCAGGGATTTTTTTCCCCTTAAAATTCACTTGAGTTGAAGTTTACATTTTTCTACAATTCTCTGTGAGAGAGTATGCTTCTGAAATTAAAATTGAATTTATTTTAAGGCTTTTAACACATCTTAACCAGGGGTGCCAATACCTATGGAGGGCGCTGCATAGGCATATATACATTAAGGATCCCTTGAGGAAGGACATAATTGATCTTGGTTTGATATGATTTTTATCTCCACCACCCTCCCCCTCCCCCACAAGGTGGAGGGGGGATATAGCAATGAGCGTTGTCCTTCTGCATGTTTGTTCATCTTTCTGTCCGCATATCTGTCCCTGAAGCTTCTTTTCGGGGCCAGAACATCTGAGCCGTTTAATATTTTTCCGCAAAATCTAATATATAGATACATCTCATAGTGAAGATGTGCCTTTTCATATTTCTGTTTGTTTGTTGCGTTTCATTTGCAGGCCAGAACGGCAAGATCATGGCAGAGGATCAGAGTATTTCATGCGTGCTATTACCATAATGTATTAGCTTATGAAATATTCCTGAATTACATGTGCCCGAAAGTCTCCTTTTCTAGATCCCTTTTTGCAATGAAATTTGGTCCTTTTGCATTGAAATTTAAATATATGCTCTTCAGACAATGAGACTGATTTTTAATGTTTTGACTCCTTTTGAGTAACAATAAGAAAATTATTCCTGAGTTGACATTATTTTTATTTATTTTTTTATTCTATTGTTGCTCAGGCATAAAGCCCATATTACTGGGAATATCAACCTCGCAGAGACACTTCTTTTCGTTTTGAAGTGAATAGGTCCTCTAAGTAATTTTCCCTAAATCTTTTCTTTGCGTTTATAAAACACTCTGTTCTTGATCTCTAGACTGACACCCACTAGCATAGATGAAAAACGCCATCATTGCGCCTCTCCGCTGCCGTCACCAGCCCTGGGGGGCACATTGCTCTCATTTCATTATGCCCCAGGCATAAAATGCGGGGGGGATATAGGCATTGCCTCGTCCCTCCATCCGTACGTAATCATTTTGTTTCCGGAGCAGAACTCAGAAACTATGCAAGATATCAGCACCAAACTTGGAACATGTATTCTATGTATAGTCTAGATGTGCCTTTTGCTTCTTTGGAAATATCGGGATTCCTATATTTGTCGTTATCATAGAAACGTATCTGAACTTAGTGCAAATTAGACTGTGTTCATTTGCTGAGCAGAACTGAAAAACTATGTAAGATATCAGCACCAAACTTTGTACATGTATTCTCTGTATAGTCTAGATGTGCCTTTTGCTACTTTGGAAACTCAAGGATTACTATTTTTAACATTTCGATGAAATTGAATCTGGACTTAGTACAAATCAGGCCTAGTTTGTTTCTGGAGCAGAACTCAAAAACCATTCAATATATCTTACTTAAACTTTGCATGTGTATTACCCACATTCTGAAGTGTTGCCTTTTGATATTTTCAGTTTTCTGAAAATCTTATTTTTTTTTTCGTTTCCATGGAAACCAGTTGCATTTAGACTTTGTACAGAGATAGGTTCGTTTCCGGAGCAGAACTCAAAAACCGTTCATTATATCTTTCTGAAACTTTGTATGTGCATTACCCGAGTACTGAAGTGGTGCCTTGTCATATTTTCACATTTCTTAAATTATTTTTTTTTTCCTTTCCATGGAAGCATGTCAACATGTGGTTCATAGTCTTTGGTAGATGTTGCAAGTACATACTTCCAGATAATTCCAGCGGAAAATCACCTCAACATTCTTGTTTGAATTTCTTTGAAGGTGTAGGATTGACATGACTTTTGCAAATAATCAGGGTATGGGGGGATATGTCACCTTCTGATGACTCTTGTTTCAATAAGTCGCCGTCATTTAATCACTATTTTTATTGTCACCAAAGTGATGTTAGAATCAGAAGTTGTTGTCTTCTAATCGTTTGTACAGCAGCTTCTTTTTAAACAGCTGGTATGGATGCTGTTGTCATTTTACAAACCATTTTCTCTTTGTTTACTGGATAATATTGGTAAGCATTTATTAATAATGTTATCATTATTCATAGCTCATATTATGCCTCATGGCTTTTTTGTTCAGAATCTTTATTTGTCTGACAATCAGTGACTGGCAATTTGTGGCAATGGGCACATCAAGACGCGAAACAAAAATAAAAACAAAAAAAGTTTTCGCACGGCAGATTAGCTACATTCAAAGTCAATGCAAAGATGCGAAAACAGGCGTTATGGGCGTGTTCAGCAGCTTTCACACCTGACGCGAAACAAATTTTTCACGCAACAGGTTACATTCAAAGTCAATGCAAAGATGTGAATACACGCGTTATGGGCGCATTAAGCAGCTTTCACACCGGACACGAAACAAATTTTTCGCATGACAGATTACATTCAAAGTCTTACTTACTCACTTATCAACTACTGCATGTTAGTTTGCATGCTCTGCTAATTAAAAATGCTCCTGGTTAACTTATATCCAGCAATTATGATCGGTATGCTTGTGTCACTTCGGTAAGCATCAATGTGACAGTTTCATCATTATGTTGCCTGATTGTAGCCACTACAGTTGAAGCTAACCGGAGAGGTGCTATATGTGTCTGCCAAATTGGGCTGCAGTTAGACCAGACGTAGGATTTGCAGAGATTGGGGTGCGTTTTTGGGTGCTTGTGAAACGATCGCTTTACTTATCCATGACCGGGGTCAGCCTGATACTTCTCCAATGTCTGGGCCAGCTCTCTGATGCTACCAGTGAAAGCAATAGGGAAGCGTGCAGGCTATGACGCGTCCGGTATAACAAACAATTTCTCTGAATTGCCATCAATTGAATATTAAATATTAGCCATAGGGAAAGAGCCACCCCAAATAGGCATTTCAGGCAGAGACTGCAATGGAATGAAAATGGGTTTTTTGAGGATGGCAGTATGAGCTAAATAAGGACCCTGTTTTGGACTTTGAAAGATCAGGAGTACTCAAGGGAAGTCCAAGATCAAAATATAGATTTGGAAATATGGAAAAATAGGTCTCCTTTAAAAGATAAACCCTAGATTTAGGTGAGCATGCTGAGATAATTAGGGTTCAGTTTTTCTGATCATATGCAATACATGGAAGGACCGCTGCAACCTCAACCATGATCCGTTAATGGAAGCGGTTCTTTTGCTTGTATTTAATTAAACATGTTAGCACATTGCACTAGCCCTAAGTGATGTGCAGAGAGGCAATCTGTCAACGAAGTCTGGCTCAGCCTCCACACTAATACTACCACCCTTTATCTGGGCTCTGGTGTACACAATAGAGGAAGGCGCACACGTAGGCTAGATCATTTTGCTTTTTTTGTCCCCCACCGCGCGGAACGCGCGAAGCGGCGGGACATAGTATTCACGACCGTCCCAAATCCTTGTCAGCGAGATATCTCAAGAAGGAATCGACAGATTTCCTTCAAATTTCTTGTCAACATGTATTAGGGTGATACCCCGGCGCCAGTTGATTTTGGTGACCTTCGCGTCACTCTCAAGGTCACACCGAGACACTGCTCATTTCACATCTTGTGGCGAGGGACAAAGACACGTTAGTGGCAAATACTTGTTTGTTGAGGTGCTCCCCTTTGTTTAATGGGCATTAATAAATCAGTACATTAATTGCATTATGTAATATATAAGCTTCTTTGGTGCTTTTTTGTGGTTTAATAGAATGGAGTGGAGGCTTTTTCGCTATCAAAGGCGACAACAACCGTCGTATTTGACTTATTTAGTACATAATGCACTCGTTAATATTGGATATCTAATGATACTCTGCAAGGTAGAAGCTGTACAGTATATTGGCAAGCTTATGACTATAAATGTGACCTGAACTACACAGTCACATGTCCACCAATTTATCATGATCACCTGGGTGTTTGTGGTATGTAACTATCGATTGCGTTAATTTCTGCAATTCCGCAGGCTACATTGAGAAGCTGAGGCTGCATTCTGTGAAATTTGGCCATTGTTGTATAAAATTTGAGCATCTTTAATGTATGGTACATTTTTACTGCTTTGTTGCCTTCTAGTTACCTATTCTAATGGTAAATACCTTGGGCAAATTAGAGGCCAGTTAATGTCTTTGACTATGAGAAGAAAGCAGGAACCGAAATTGTTTTGGTGTCTAAAAATTAATTCCATTAAAAAGTAAACTTTTCTTAATCTAAACTTTTGTTGCTTAGTGTATGTGACTTATGCCATAAAAATGTCATTAAGGATACATGGAATAGAATACATTTTTATAGATTATTGGAAAAATAAAAGGGTAAGTGTCTTAATGAGTAAACATACCTGATATAAAGGCACATTCTGAAATGAAAAGTATGTACAATCTTTAATTCATGACTAATTTCCAATGGAAAAAAAACAGCCATCTCAAAAGTGTTATTTCCCATTATTACAGTTTTATATTGTCTGTAATTCATGCATTATTAATGCATGACTAATCACTTTTTTGTTGGTTATATTGTTTCAAAACTGTAATCTGTATAATTTGTATGATGCAGAAGTGCCAATTTGCATCTGTGGAGTTTCCACACACAAAAAAAGCAACATGTTGTTGATTGGGAGGTGAGTGGGAGTGTGGATTTAGGAGATCCTGAGCGATGCTGTATTCTCTAAGATATTCACTGCCTCATCATGAAAACACTGTGGCTTTGAGAGATAGTAATGGCTTTAGGAGTTCCGGATCCTTCTGTGGGAACACAAAGGTCTGTGTTTTAGTCACGCTACTCATTGCAGAACCGTGCAAAGACAGTGCTTGTTTTTTTTTTTTGTTGTTGTCTAATCTGTCAACTGGAATGAAAAACACTACTATCTTATTTCAATTGTGTATGGCATCATAAAAAGGTCAAAACAGGAATTTATATGCACAAAAATATTCAGTGCATTTTAGTGCCAGACCAATTTATCCGTTGATCGATATATGAGGCTGATATCTGTATTGCCGATCAGAGATGGCTTTGTTTTAGAACCACAAATGTTAGATGTGAAACAGATAGAGCGGATTTGTCTTAAATGTTCTGGACCTGCCATAAGCTGGCAAATTTCTGGTCAACAATTTTTGAGGTTCTGTCTAATATTCTTGGGGTGACTATACAACCTTGTGCTGAGATTGCTATATTTGGCGTACCAGATCCAGAAATGAACCTGACAAAAAAAGTACTCAATGTTATAGCTTTTGTATCTCTACTAGCACGCAGACAAATTTTGCTAATGTGGAAATCAAGCATTCCGCCCTCTGTGGCACAATGGTTACAGGATGTAATGCTTTTTCTACTTTTGGAAAAAATTTAATTTACTTTAAGAGGCTCTACCAAATTTTTCTCAGTTTGGGAGCCGTTATTGTCATATTTTGGTGGCCTCCAAGAACTGCCTAGTTAACAGGATCATTCATGATTCAAGGAGAGGTTCACCCCCCCAAGGTAGCCCAGACACAATATAGAAAACCCTTAAGTCCATTAAACCATGTTATGCTTGACACTTTGAGGGGCATATTGTCCACATTTCCCTTTTTATGTATAAGGTTTATTTTAATTCATAATGTAATTTGAATTTGTTTAGTTGAGAAATTGAATGTGCTACATTTTGGTTTACTCTTTCTCAGTCAGTCCAGTCAGGGAGGGAGGGTGAAGGGGTGTTTATATGTTAAGAAAATACTACTGTAACTGTACTTCTATGTCCTTTTTTAAGTCTATTTTTCAATAAAAAGAAGTTTAAAAAAAAAGAACTACAAATAGTTTCTTGACAAGAAATTAATAACGAGAATCTTTTTTTTGGGGGGGGGGGGGGGCACTTTGTTCTGGACACCCTAAAGACCAGTGTGATCTCTCAAAACTGCTATTTGATATAGAAACTGTTTACATCAGCCGTGGGTTAATGTGCACTCGATTGCATACAGGTATAGTTGCAGTTGCAAGCATTTTTATCATCTCCCGTTGAACTCATCAACCCCCTTATCACTGATATTCTTCATCCATTGAGTCTATATATACTCAATGGCTTGATTAACACGTTGAATTCATGGTGGGTAAATTCATTTCAGTGCATTGTGGCGTATAAAAATGGCTTTATTTAGGGATATTTAATGTGATTAGTTTTATTGGACATCAATTTTGTTTACTGTAGTCCTATCACAATAATTTCTGATGCATTTCTGATGTTCACAGAGTAGTAGCTATAATATTTAACTTCATATTTGGAGACCTGCAAAGGCAGCCTACTTCTTCAAAATTACAATCTAATTTGCTGTTTTACATTAACTATGGACATTCACATTATTGACTTACTTAGCTAGTCAGGCGTACCTCAAATGACCAAAGTTGTATGCTACAGCTCTGGGGTGCATTTCCCAAAAGTGTAGTTGCTAACTAAGTTAGCAACTTACATAGTTTGTCCATATGCAGTCAATGGTTCCAACTATGTAAGTTGGCATCTGTGATTTCAGGAAATGCACCCCTGTGTGCATTACAGTCACCTTCACTGTTCTCTTGTAAATTTTATGCCCTTTGTCAAAATTGGCTTATCAGACAAGTGGGGCCTGATTCAGAGCTATTGAAATCAGATATGCTCAGCCCAGGCACACCCTGTTCTCTGGTCAATAAAAGGCCACCCCAAAATTCCCAGTTCAGCCATTTTTCAAAATACCATAGACAATTGGAAACCTCAGGGAGAGTGCCATTGGCATGCTCAATGCAGTCATATCACTCAGGGCTGTCGCAGGGGCTCTAAATGTCCATGTTTCAACAATAACTTGCCTACAACACCGTTTTGAAGAATTAGGCCCAACACCAAACCGCCCACATGCATGACAACCATGTATGACGACCCTGGTCCAGGTCCAAAACTGCCATATTCAGACTCTCCATCTCTGTGACTGTCTGAGACCAGCAACTGCCTCCACAGATGAAACAGTGAGTCTCCACAATTGCCGCATTTCTGCCCAAAACCACGAAAAGTCGTCTTTGGGAAGTCCATCTCCGTGTAGGTTGCCAGCTTCATGAATTGGACGCCCCTGCTCGACAAAGAATGCGGCTCGTCTGGGAAATTTTATTTGATATTTCAGTCAAGAATACACAATAAACATATAAGTGTCTAGTACATGGTGCAGCAGTAATATTGGTGTAGTCTAGTTTGTTGAATATCTAAGATTAAAATCATGAAAACCATGTGACCTCGATTGCTTTTGTATTGTTAATATGTGCTTATACATATTGTTATGTGGAAAATAAGAGGCACTAGATGTCAGTATTGACACTTTTTTTTTTGTTAAGCCCAGTCTGGAGCTAGGTTTTTGGGCATGTCCTGGGCATGCCTCAGAGGGGAAAGTCCCAGAGAATTGAAAAAAAGTCTGAAAGGTGAGAGGGGGCTGGAAAAGAGTATTTAAGGAGGAAAATTGAGAGAGTAAAGTAGTAGGAGAAATTGCATGTAGAAATTGCGGAAGGATACATTTGACCAGACTCGTCACTCTTTACAAGACCTGTGATGCTCGTTTTGTGGATTTTTGCCTGTGTTGGAGCATTTTCCTGTCCCAAGACATCACAACAAAGCAACCCCATCTCCATTACCAAGGGACAGTAACTATCTCATTTTTTTTATATTTCAATCTTGGTCAGGCTTTGTTTTATTAAATCTGTTAAAGTTTTACAATTTTGTCTGTCATCTCTTGCTGTCCGAGATGTCATAACAAATTGGGGTCATAACAAATTGGAGCCATAAGAACATATACTGTAAACATCATAATTAATTCAACAGTGACACATTTTTTGTTATTTTGGTTCTGCTGGCTGAGTCAGTCACTGGATCTGAATAAAATTGACATGTGTTTTACATGCCGAAGAGGAGACTGAAGGCAAATATTCCCAGAAACAAGCAGGAACTGAAGATGGCTGCAGCATACAGATGTTACTCAATTAAATATTAACAAAATCTTTTAGTCTACTTTAGTATTTAAATGGAGTGATCCAACACAAAAATGCTCTTTGAATATTTACTATGTTTAATTTTTTCTTGTTGCTGTTAGTGTACTTAGTGGCTGCAAAATGTGCGCCACATTATTACACACTCGGAAAATAAATGACCAAGAATTACCACAATCCCACTCATCTTTTGGGGATTTTTTGAAAAAGCTCCTCAAAGATTTAGTTCTTGTGAAAGTTGATGTGTTAAAATAGGGGGTAATTAAAATTCAATTCACCAGCAAAGAAATTTGATTACAGCCTGTCAGTTGGGGGGTGAAAACAGCCTTTTTTGTCTTTGAAAACACATTCAGGGCTGCATTCTCTTGATCGTTGTTCCCTGGGTTTTGTGACATGATGGCGAAGACACCAACTTAATGTTCCTGGTTTTAATTCTTTGGCATCTATCTATCTGCGGTGGAATACAAGAGCACAGCACTGTACTTGAATCAACAAAAGCACGGAAAGAAAGCCTTTTATAAATCTAGATTGCACTAGATTACACTGTTTTTCCTGGGAGAGAATACCCTTGTGAGAAGTTACAGTCAGAGGCAACTCATTTCTTCTTACAGTGCATCTTTTTTGTGCATATTGGCTTGTCTATCCATAACAGATAAGACGATGGCTAAATTTTAGCAGGCTGCAGTATGGGGTTGAGGATACTTTTTCTCTTTTCTGGTTTATCCCATTTTTTCCCCACCCTGAACACAGCCAAACTGTTTAGCCCACCGCAAAGTCACCTGCTCCCATCAACTCCCATCAATTCATCTGCCTCATGACAACAAGTCCTCTTTACACGATGTCGCACCACCAATTACAAACTGCCTATCCCATCAGAGGATGACATAGTAAGCATACAGTTTAGCCCGTACAGCTACATGCACCTGGCCGACTCGAAGTGGTCGCTGCAGTCCAATTAACTTCCAAATTTTAACCGGTGTAACCCCTTTTATCTCCAGATGCTGTGGAGGAGAGTCTTTATTGTCTTCTCCAACTCCAGTAAGGATTCTTGTTGTTTATTCTGGGTCTTTTGTGAGAATTTATCAATGCAAGGATGTGTAACACTTGCCCAGCTTCATTGACAGTATTTTTTTCCTGTTTTGACACTGGAGTTAAGGTTGCATGTTGGTGATTGTTTGCCCAGGAATACTCTGACTCGTCAAAAAATGGAGAATCATCCAAAAATCATCCAAAAATATTCAATCGTTTATTTCAAGTGTTTCAATTTTGTTTCTAAAACATTTATAGATTTTATGCTGTGCTCATAGGATGAATGAGTGCCTTTTCAGCAGAAATAATGGAAAGAACAAAGGCTGCAAAATAATGCAGCCTCGTGACAGAGATTCAGATCTTCCAAATGACTGGATGTTTAATGATGTATTTGTAAAGGAGCAATTCACCAGAAAATTTCCTTGATGTACGTTTCCACTTTGAGTACTGTCTTTTTACACAGGGGTGGGCTTCCTGGTAACATTGGATCTTCAGATTAAAAACCATTCTTAACAAAGTACTTAAAGTAACATTGTCACAAAACTGAGGCCTATGCAGTAGCACTGCATAAACAAGAGAAAAATTGCCATTTTTTCCCAGTTTGTCGCTCTTGGACATTGCTAGATTGTACTGCAGTTTATCATTGCAATCCCCATGCTGTTCATCTTGAAGATGAATTATCTGCTCAAGACTGGACTGAGAACATACTTCTTATGTCAGCTGTGGTAAACATCCGTTTTGCCTGCACTAACCTTTAGATGTTTGTGTGCTGCGCATGTCTGTCCATGGCAGCTATCATCCTGGAATTGGTCGAAAGCAAATATATGCCTTGAAGGTTGCAATCAGGAAATCTTCCATATTCTGTACTCTTTGTGGGTTCCTGCTAAGATTCAACCTGTCTGCCTATTTTTATTAAGAGAATCTCTCTGAATCTATGAGCATCCACTACGTATTCTCAGTTGGGACAGTATTCTTTCCAAAGGCAGCTTTCCTTTAAACCGTCATGACCTGGGATAAAGGGGTTTGAATGCCTAGTTTTTTGCCAATCAACTCCAAAAAAGGAAGTTAGACCACATGTGTAGCTATTTAACTGCAATCATTTTTGTCAAGTGTCATTTTGTTGCATAGGACAATGCAACACATGCAGTTTAGAATACAAGATGCCATGAATAATGAGCAAAATGACTGGAAATTTAATTTTAATATTCTCCCTGCAAATGATCATCAATGTGACAAGTTATTGATGTGACATTTTCACATCCAATGTAATCGACAGTTCAACATAATTCAAGTACGACTTTTATTTTATGGAGCGTCCATTTTATATTTAAAGATGTTTAATCTATTGAGTAAGTGAAAAATAATAGATGATGATGCTGCCATCTTAAAGGTGTAACTGAATGTTGTCACCTTGAAGGTTGAGAAAGTGTGTTATTGTCTAAATTGAATAAATAAAAAAAAAACGGCTTTACGCAATGGACAATTTTTATTTATAATTTTCCATCCCTAACCACGCTCATTCTATTAGAACGAAAATCTTTGGAGACCTTCGTAAATCTTTGGCGGTGACGTCATCTCAGGAACCCCGAGCGATCTCAGGTACACAATGAATGGAAAATACAATAGATTTACATGTGAATACACATCTTTATATTGTGCCGAATATCGTCGGAAATGGTGAATAGATGCTTTGTGCCTGGCTGTAGTGCCACTGCGAACGCAGCCAGTGGTGTGTTAACTCATTTGTTCCCCAAGATCAGTGGCATAAGGCGACAGCGGGTGAATTTTTTCCAGACAGCGAGCATACACAGGGGTGCCCCCCAGGACCGAGATTGAGAACCACTGGTATAAACATGAGTTGCTGGTGTACTCACATTACAGTTCAATGGGGAATTGAGTCTCGGCTTACTACGTTTCTTTGCGTTTCAACCTGAATTGCCATGGCTTATATTTGTGCAGTGAAGTGATGTAGTAATTCTGTACTGAAAACAAAGGGGTATTTTTATGTTCCATTGAATTCCAGGGGTAATAACAAACAGAGGAGAGAGGGTTCGCTGGCTGAATATTGGTGAATATCGTCAAAGACGGTGATAGACCAAAACATACTGAATGGGGCCAGACTGCTGAAAGACTGAGTGCACCCATGTCTAGAGTAAACATTTTATAACGCTTATGAAGATACTATTCAGGGCTACGCAGACGGCCACAACAGTTCCTATTACAGCACACAAAGAGGTAGTAAATCAGGAGCAGCCGATCACTTGGTCTTTAACAGTATTTTCGTTTTCATGAATACGTTGTTAAAACTGTAACTTTTGGGCTTAAATTAATGGGCTGTTTACCGCGAACAAGCAAATATCAAACCTTTAAAATGATAGTTTAGCGTTCGATTAGAAAGTGATTTGATGGCTAGGCTACTCGAGAAGATGCAGCACAAGTAATTTGCAATTCTAACAGATGACCGCTCCACTTAAAGATAATCAGTCGATCGATCGTCCCTGCTAACACACCTTGAATAAATTTTTGTCAAGTTCCTACTTCAGACAAATAATTGCAAGAACTAGCACAATTTAAATTTGAAACATAATATTGTTAAGCCAGCTCTGGAGGTATTTTTACATGCAAGGAAATCAGCTGACACGATGAATCCTGACTGGGCACTAACTTCACTCCTCAGTCATGGAAATATAAAGAATCAGTCTCAATTGAATGAAATTCTCTTTCTGAAGACAGAAACTGAAAAAGACAAAATCAACGAAACAGCCTTGACCAGCCTTGACGCAGAGAGCTATTGACGAGGCCATATACAACAAAATGAGGAGGTCGTTCAACTGTTCAGTGTTAGGTCTTTCAGCAAAATCTGGCACTTGTACGTCAGTAATTGACATCACTAACATCAGATGCCTCATCTTTACCTGAATCAATCAGCAGATTGAAATCCACGTCCAACAACGAAGAACTACTAGAATCGCTAGTTGAACTTGAAGAATCGTAGGAGTCGTCCACTGATGCAATGCAATACAACCATGGTTCCAGAGATGTCGTCACTTCCTGTGAAGCAGGCATGTCATTTTCGTTTTCGCCAACTCTCGGGAAAATCAACTTTCTCAAAGCGATTATGCTCAATCCCCTGTTTGAATCAAGTTGATATTTAGGGTTAACCTTTTTCAATAATTAAACTATAATTGGAAGCAAAATAGTTGACTCAAATTAAATTCAGTTATACCTTTTAATTAAAAAGGCAACAATTTTTATTATTTCTTATTATATTTTTATTGTTAGATGTAATTTTGAGCATGCATCGATGGTGCACCTGTACTATGTGCTGCCACAATTAGCTGCTGTTATCAAGATTTTGAAGATTTGTTTTTTTGTGCTGGGAACGAGCGATCCAGTGGGTTTGTAGCTTATGAGTCAGCTAAAGAAAAGTTTGAGCCATTTAAAGTGGTTCTTAGCATTAACAGGGTTGCCGGAAACACACCATGAAATAGTTTTCACTGACATTTCATGACTTGTGTAGATTTGACTAGTGGTCCTATTTTTGTGGCTCACAATATGCCAAACTGAACATTTTAAAAACTTCGGCATCTCTCGCATAATGAAAATGCAACGATTGCCCTTGAACTTCCCCTTTTTTCTTTTAGTGTCTTCTTTGAGGATGCATTGCATTCACTGTAGGTAAATCAGTTCACATTACCTCTTTTTCTCACCTTATTCGTTACGGTTGGGGGGGATCGCAAAATGGCTGCTGTGTGCAACACTTGTGTTTCAGCTGAGGTGGGCCTCTCTCTTTCACTGAAAACCTTATTCAATACTGGAGATGAAAGGGGCATCAAAAGTTGCATCCACGTAAGTGCAGGCCCTGTGTTGAATCTTTTTCTCTGCGAAGAAGCAAGATAATGAAGCAATTATGAAGGTTTCAAGCCAGAGGCTCTTCTTGATCATGCTGGCACTTCTGAAAGAATGCCTCCAAGTGTAGCTTGCTCAACTCTGGGGCACTTTAACTTGAGCCAGGAAGAGGAGGAGGCTAGAAAATGTCATTTACTGCTCTTGATGCAAATGTGGGCTTTTTGCAAGAAATTCTCTGAGGGCATTGTGTGGCATGTCCCGAGTGAAGTAGGAGTTCTGCCTGTATGGGGGAAGGATGGGACAGATACTGCTGGCCTCTCATGCGATAAGATTTAAACCATTTCGCCCACACTCGTTTCTGAACCGTATCCTCCCAACCAAAGAGATTTCTGTCGAAATACCCTTCATTCTCGGTACCATACTGCATACCAACCAGTAACAGAATGACTGACTCCTGGGGGTTTTCAAGAGCCGGCTCAATATGGTGCTGGATATGATCTGGTTTTTAGCTGAGGTTGGAACTTGGTGCACTTTAGTGGTAGGAAAATTAAGAGGATTGTGGAGTTGAATGGCCTGTTCTTGCTGTTGTCTTGTGCATGCTTGTTATGTGATTAATACAGTAGATGTACCAGGTGTATTGCACAACACAACTCCGAAGAGCTTCAGAAGAATTGCGGCTTTAAGAAACGGCACCACATTTCGGTAATCCACTCATCCATCCATTATTTAAACTGCATCATGCTCTTGATGGTCGCAGGAGAGCTGGAGCTTATCTCCGCAAACTATGGGCGAAAACCAGGATCACATTCTAGGCCGCTCTTCAATCCAGCCATCACACAGTATTCAGTTGTATACATATACCTATGGGCAGTTTAGGGTCTCCAGTGAACCCGACATTTATGTTTCTGGGCTGTGTCAGGAAACTGGAAAACCTCAAGAACTAACCCATGTGAACTTGGGGAGACCATGCTGACTCCACATAGAAAGGCTGCATGCTGGATTCAAACCCATGACCTTTTTGGTATGAATAAACAGTGATAACTCTACCCAATTAGCCATTGTGCTGCCAAAAATGCAGCAGAATATGCAGAATATAAAAAAATGCAGAATATAAGATAATGTGAAATCAAACACCCAGTGTGACACACAGTGATAAGTACAGGTATTATTTTCTTGGTCAAGTAAATGTAAACAGGTACCATAATAATCTGTAACCTGATGCGTGAATGTTTGCATGTGTTGCACATAGACCTGTGTGTTATCAGTTATAATGGTTGGTTAGCTCGATAAATCCTATGCCCAGCGCTTTCAAGTTGTTCTGTAGAATAAATGTTTTTAGTTCCTTGCCTGCAAGAGCATGGGAGTTTGTAATGAGCGGCATTATCATAGTGTAAAGAAAAGTTATATTGCTGCCAGTTTTGTTGTTGTTTTGAAAGTAGGGTTTTGCTTTTAGTTACTCGCCGACCTGTTTCTCTTGCTTTGCTTTAGACCAGATACATTCTTATTAGTGGCAAGAACAGCAGCCATGTAGATTTGATCAGCCAAATTGACTTCTTTGAAAGGTTCATAGCTGATGGCAGGCTGGCTGTGTCGGCACCATTGCCCGGTCAGTAACATACCTTTTATATAATTTATTATGGCAGAAGTGTTTTCATTGGACCCTGAGGCATTACTTTAGGAGAATGAAAATGAAAGGCAAATGCAGTCGCAGAGTATTGGTCACTCAAAAGTGTGTGTACAGTAGACAATAGCGCTCTGTAATTTTCACCATTGGTCTTTTTTTAAGAAAGTTATCATTATTCTTCTCTACAGAACTAACGAAGTCAGAGATCTGCCAGGACCTCAGCCAACTGATTTGCCTAACTAGTTTCAACTCAGGGTTGAAACATGTTTGCCAAATTTAAAAAAAAAATAAATGGATAATGTACAGTAACTGGAAGAAAATACTTGGGAGGAGTTTTACTAGAACAGTTTTTCCACCTCCTTTCACAGCTAGGTACATTCTGGAAATAATTATGTAATAGTGTCCTACCACAGGATTTGAAACTAGTCGTAATGGATGGGTTAGGGATGGTTATCAGAGAGTATCTTGTGATCTCACTATATCTGTGAAATTATGGATATGTGTAAAGTGCTCCGCAGTCAAAGCGTAACCCAGATAAATTTGCGACAGCCCCCAGATATGGAGTATGCCCACATCACTTATCTACCGAGGTTGAGAGGGACTCCATGAAGGTTATTTAGCCTACATGAGCTCTCAGGAATTTGGCATACTCTTGCTGAATGTGCATTCCCCAAAAATTGGTCCGTGTATGCAGAGTGAAATCCAAAAGTTGGTCCTTTCATGGAAAACTGGCCGATGCTAACCTGTCAGACAACGTTGCGGTCTGTCCAAATGCTCGCTATGACAAAATGGTGCTGCGCATGCCCACTGACCCTTCTACATGAAAGGTAAGTTATATCATTGCTCTTTGTCGACATATAATGGGTGTATCCTTATAATTACTACACATATTATACCAGCTATATAACCAGGTTGAGTACGTTTGCCATCTGTAATTTTGACAATAGTAAAAAAAATGTTAAGTAGATTGTTTGTTCCTGTTTATAGCTTGTATAAGCTTCCAAATGTGTTCATTTTAATCAGATTATTATTATCACTTTCATTACTATTACTATTATTAGTAGTAGTAGTAGTAGTAGTAGTAGTAACAGTAGTAGAAGTGATGGTAGTAGTAGTGGCAGTGGTAGTAGTGTTTATGTTTCACTGCAATTGTGTATCGGTAGGACTTCGGTGTTCAAACTGTTCGGATGGGGAAGTGGCCTCATGTAAGATCAATTTCAGTGGATAGATAATTTGAGCTGCTGTTGCCAAATTGTGGGTGTGAGCAGGTTGATTAAATAGAGAGATAACCTAGTGGCTGGATAGGTATGGTCAAGACTTGGGATGAAGATGTTTTCCTGGGCACCGGGGAAATCTGCATTTTGGCAATATGGCAATATGGCAATATTTTATTGCAACTGTGTGTCATGCACGTTTTACTGCCTCCAGCCATTTTGCAGTGAATCTGGGTACTGGCAAATACAGGTTATTGTAGTATATTAGTTAATTTACTTCTTATCTTTTGAAGATTGAGAGGTGCGGTCTCGATGTTAAGTATATAGAAAGTAACAGTTTTTTGTCTCTCTAATAGAGGTAGACAGATTGATCAGCAGGCCGATTAATTGGGGCAGATTTTTGCTATTTTTAAATAATTTGCATCAGTTGACGCATGAGCATGTTAAGCTGATTAACGTGCAGGTGCATCAGCGGGCAGCCCAGTGTTGTGAGATCAGATGATGTGTGGAATGCACCTGTCAACAACATCACAACTTCCAAGAAGAAAACTGTAAGGCTTAAATTCTTATCTTTCAAAGCCCTATTTAATTTAATTCATTACTTTTAGATGTTACTTTTGGAGAGAAAATGTGAATAACCTCAGGAGGGTAGCAATATTGTGAGAACTTGGAATACCAAACGGAATTGCGAAATAGGCATTCATGAAGGAAATCTGAGATTATCTGCGGAAATTCCTCCTCTGGAGAAATTTAGTTTGTTAATCCAAGTTCCAAGTATTTTTTCTCTGAAGAAGATGCCAAACCCACCTATAAACTAACGGAAATCAGTCAGAGACAGGATTCCAAACTCCCTTTTGAAGTTAACGGCCCTAATTTAAGATTAAAGACTGCCGCCCTGTATACACAACTAGCCAGCAGGCAAACTTGCGATTCCTGAGAGACATTTTGAGAACTCTGATTGATGAATTTCAACGCGATCATGCACACCCCCATCAGCCGTGATAAAATCAGCACCCTATATCGACCATCGGCTGCCCTGATTTCTAAAGATCGGCAATGGCTATAGAGAAGCCCATGTCGGTCGACCTCTACTCTCTAATCCAGCATATTGGATTTGAAAACACAAATATGTGGACAATTAAGGTATCGTTCGTTCTTTGATTATTCTGTTTCAAAACCAAATAAAAAAAAAAAAAATGGCGTTGTTATTTTGTTTTTCTGTTTCAAACCTAATCAGAAATACAGAAAAACAAAAAGCAAAATAACCGGCGTTTTTCTAATTCAAAATTAGAATTGGGAAAAAAAACCCCAGAAAATCATGTTTGTTTTTTTTTTTCTTTGTCTGAAATTTTGATATTGCGGTTAAATTTCCGCCAGGGAATTTTGGGTAATTTCAGTGTAAATTTGAGGCAGCAGGCACCGTAGAGATACCAAAAAAAAAAAAAGTGGACGACGTCATTGGCTAGACGAAAGCGGATTTTTTTTATCTCTATGGGTATGACATTAGAGTGAATTATCGCAGTCGCAAGCTAAATACAGGCTATTAAAGTCCAACAAAGGATCTGCTTTGTCACATATCTGTTAAGCGAGCAAGCCACAGCCATACAAACGTCTGCTCTGACATACATGCCCAAGATGGCGGCTGGGCACGTAGTCAAGTAGTCCTCTGAACCGTAGTGGAGTGAGAGTAGGAGTAACATCACATGGAAATAACAATGTAGACTACGGGTACGTCAATTCCATGACTGGTCATGTAACATATACATGAAATGATATAAATAATTCTTAAAGTAATTTTTAATGCAAATATGTTTGTTACTTTCATGTCGTGGCAAATTGTGGTAATGCTGGTGAAGCTCTCTTAAAACTCGCCCAACTCTGCATTATCCGGCACACACGCCGATTGAAGACAGGTATCCTGTCATTAATTTTCGGCCATAAGATGGACCCGTCTGATAAAACACACAGTGAATGATATTCTCTGACAGATTAGAAAAAGATGCGTTAATTAAACATTTTAGCCTGCATACATACCCTGAAAATTGATGAAAATACTGCCATTTCCAAACTAGATTTAGTCAGTAAGCATGGCTTACAGGATACCCCCCGCAACAACAAGTAGTCGGGCAGTACCACAGTCAATATACCTTCCAGCAAGAGAAAAAATTTTCAAAATCGGATGAGTAGGTTATGAGATGTAGGTCCGGACGCACAGACGCACGCACACACACACAGACACACGCACGCACGCACGCACGCACACACGGACGGACAAAGCAAATCCAGTATACCCCCCTAAACTTTGTTGGGGGGGGTATAATTAGTGTCAGAAACATGACTTTTTCTTCGAAGGTTGTGCTCCTTGCAGAAACTCCTCACAATCATAACAGAGCAATGCGGAGCTCCAGCACTCTGAAGAGCGGTACTGTTTCTGAATGTGTTTTTCCAGTCTCAAAAGGTTCACATATTAAAGCTCCATAAGGATCAAGTTCGGCCATTTTTTTCCCCGTTTTTCTTCTTCCTTTTCTTGGCGGGAGGAAAAAAATTCTTCACTGTGTTTATGTTTGCTGGTGTCTAGATGCAAGGTCTCCAACAGCGGAAGTTGACTGAAATCTCGTAAAATCTCATTTCTGCGATCGTCACGTGGTTCATGGAGACTGCGAATAGTTCCAGGAAGTTGCTGGCGGGCAATTTAAATGCATATGTCAAATCGGCTAGAGAGACATGCCTGCGATTCTCGGTAATTACTAGTCAATAAATTGCATCATGGTTTTAGTGCCTTGGAGTTATTAAAATAATTAAAATGACTAAAACTCCTGTTGTCGATTGCTTTGAATTCTTGGTTTGTTTTTGCTTTTGACTACAATGCTTATTTAATCCCATCCTAATGTTTATTATGCAGAGGGAGGGGAAGGAACGTGTCATAATTCTGTTTAATTTTCTACCATTTCTTCAGTTGTCTGGGGTTTTAATAATCCCATGAAAACGGAGGATTGGTTTTTAATGGTGATTTTATTCAAACCCCTATAATTAATACAGGGTCTCAAACCGCCATCCTTTTTTCCCACAAAAAAACCCACTCCGGCAGGAAATGTGTATGACTGAATAAAACTATTAGCAAGAGCTCCCTGATTATATTCTCGCATGGCCTTACGCTCAGGCCCTCACAGCGAGTATAGCGAACCCCTAGGAGAAGTAGTACCAGGGTAGAGATTGATCTCGCTATTGTACGGCTTGGCGAGATCAGCATAATAATTAGGAACATTAGAAGGAAAACCAAAGTTCAGGGTGGCCCCCAATTCCTCACCCTGTTCAGAACCTGACTTCCCAGTGACTGATTCAGAATCGAAAAAATCCTCTTAAAGGTAATCGTCCTCTGGCTGTTGCCAATCAAATTGAGGATCCCACTCCAACCCCTCCTCTGTCTCACTTTCTAGTTCAGGAGGGTACGGTGAGACAACCTCCTCACACTCGCTCCAGGCATCAGCCTGCCCCATAGCTTGATGTCTGGGAAATTAAGTCACATTCTCTCTACAATGAGACCTACAATTGGTGCCCCAGTGGATGATAGGAGTATTCTGTTCCTCCCAAGTGATGCAAGGTTCATGTTCCCGTAACCATGAATGCCCTAAAACAATAGGAAAAGCAGGGGAACTGATAATAAAGAACCGAACCTCCTCCGAATGGCCACCAAAGGAAATGAACAAATTTAGCGGTTCAGAAACCTCGGTTATGACTCCTGTTCCAAGCGGCCGACCATCCAAAGTTCTCACAGAGCATGGCTGTGAGAGAGAAGAGGTGGGAACGGAGTGCCTCCTAGCTCACTCAACATCCTTAAAACAATTTACGGCGCCCGAATCCACGAATGCTTCAATAATAACTCTCTTGCTCCCCACAGTCAGTTCAACAGGGACTAGAGTTTGGAAGGTAAATTGGGTCTGCCCCTCTAGCGCCCCCAAACCGCTTGAGGGATTTCCCGTCTCCCTGAAGCGTCGGGCAACGTGGGCAAATATGACCCTGTTTATTACAATTAAAGCAGATTAGTCCTCTGCGAGCAGGTTTATGAGTCCGGCTCTCAAACGAGCTATCAACCTGCATGGCTTCAACCAGAGTGGAATTTTCAGTGGATGGAATAGGAACCGCACACTCGCTACTAGCAGCCTTGTCCCCATTATCAGCAAGCGGCAGTCTGTTTAGTTTCTCCCTGTTACATTCACGGATGATTGTCCATTCGCACCACAGTGCGAACCAAAGAATCGAAAGTTGAACAGGGCTCCACTGTAGCCCACTGATCTTTTATCTCCTCAGAGAGAGCATGACTGCACACAGTCATAAGAGGAGCCTCCGGCCAGCCTGTCTCTGTTGCCAGGGAACAAAATAAAATAGAAAACTCTGCGGTACTTTCTTTGCACTGTTTCAGATGCATCAAACGTGTAGCCGCGTCAGGACATAAATCTAGTCCGAGTGAAATAAGGAAGCAGCGCGAGCTAGACAGTACGAAATAAAGGAAAAGTCTTGGAAACCGAGATAAAAAGACAAAGCACCAGATGGTGCACAGAAAGAGGAAAGAGAAAGATTCCCTTTACAAACTAACACTTATCTTTTTTGCAACTAATTCCTCAACACTTCTCTAGCTAATGATCTTGCGGGCTACAGTGCAATGGTAACACTGACACTCTAGCAAAGGCGGCGAGGCGGAACTTGGGTTTAAATAGAGTCCAGGCACTGCCCACAATTGATGCCAGCTGGCCAAAGAATCTGATTGTGGGCAAAACGAAATTCTCCCGGACGAGAGTAACAAAGAAAGCTCGCCAGCCTCTAAAAACCATGACAATGACGTCTAACTTTTTATTCTGTAATGTTAACTTTATTATACCAGCGAAAATTAGCTACAAGAAAATCTCACTTCACCACATCCACTACTATAAGGAGTCTGATGTTATATTTACGTTACTTCTCCAACATTTTACTCCTCCCACTCAAGAAAAAAATCACGTTTAAGAAGCATCTTTCCCCTCTAATTTTACATCTTTGGATGAAATGGCACTGACATGACGGAGTTTACAAGTATGCTGCTGCTCATGGTTAGCAGTAGTAACTGTCGCTAACTGTTCCTAGCTAGGATCCTTTGTTGTCAGTAAACGTGAAATATCTCTAGAATCGTGCAGGGAATAATCCAGTAAAACGCTTTACTTTACGTGTTATGTAATTCAGATGTGCTGACAATATTCAGTCTAATTCTTTAAATGTCTTATCTGTTGAAAGATCATCACGAATGATCCGCTTCAGCTCAGCTGCTGGACTAGTTTTGTCGCACTTCAAGTGAGATTTCAGTCAACATCCTCTGTTGGAGACCTTGCATCTAGACACCACCTTTATGTTTACTTGCATTTCCGGTACAGAGTAAACATAGCATAGTTGAAAAATCCATGACACGGATTATAAAACAATCACTCATTGCTTTTCTGTTTTTCTGCTTTGGATAAAAAATAAATTAAAATCTCCCGATTTGGTTTTAAAACAGAAAAACAAAATAACCACGCCGTTTTTTTGTTGTTGTTGTTGTTGTTTGTTTGTTTTGTTTTTTTCAATTTGGTTTTGAAATGGAATAATCAAAGACCGAACGATACACGGATTGTGGTCATACAGATGACTTTAATTTGCTGGTTTTCAATTCCTAATCATGTGAACAATTTGGAAATGGCAGTCATTTTTATACAGTATCACTGTCCAGATGCTCAAAGACTGTTTGGAATGTACAAGTAAATGAATTGATTTTAAAGGCTGGTGCAGGTGGTATGATGTCTGTTGATAGGTTTTCAACGTGTTAAAGGGATGACTGTCCCCTAGCAAATCTGCAGCAATGGTCACATTCCCTTTAAATGAGCATTTTTTTACCATACTACGACAGCCCACTATTTCCCTTCACTTTCAGGAGGTGGATTTGTTCCTGTATTCAATCTGTCAATGTTAAATATTAATCCATCGGTAAATGTATGCATGTGTGACAAGTGCATATTGTGTGGGACCAATAATCCATAAAGAATTTTAAAGGTGTAAACTCTGTGCCTGGCTGGCTTGCATGATATTTTGCATGCTAAGTTAGTGCTTATTGCAGTTATGGGACAGATTTACCTCATTAAGTTCACCTTATTTGAAATGGTTGGTTTGATTTTATTGACTTGAATTGCCATTTAATTTCCACACATGTCGGTCAATCAGAAAAACAAGGAGGTGTGATTAGCAACCATTGTGAATGTGGTCTAAAACAGTAATGTAAGATTAATCTTTATGCACTATCCTTACTTTTATGGTCATCGGACATAAATTGGAGGTGCTTGCATCAAATCAATACGGAAATATAATAAGTTCATTGATCAGACAGAAGTGAGTGGAAAAATACTGTTTTGAACTTTTCCTTAACAATGCTGCCATGAGTTTATTTTGAATACAAAATAATGAAGCGATAATTCATAAAGATCCTGGGACATTATTAACCCTTAGAGAGCTGGAGTAATTTTTTTCAAAATGTAATCTAATTATGTTATGCTGTTTAAAACTGTTTTAAAATCATGTGGTGACTTGTTTAGAGCTAGAGCTACGTTTTTGAACAGCTTTGATTTTTATATTTTGATATCTGACATTATTGAACAACAAAAGCTGCATTTAGCGCTCCAAGGGTTAATTTCTAGCCGCAAAGTGGAGATGGGGATATTGCAATGGAGCTCCTATGTCTATCAGTCCTTCTGTCTGTCTGTCCATCAGTCTGGAGAAGAGGGGACAAGTTTTTTCAGAAACTAGTATGCCTAGATAAATGCAATTTTGTGTATGTTATGTTGATTATCATGATCTTGATTGGGTTTGAAAATGGATTCCTGGTTGGCAGGGGGTTTTAAATTAAAATGTCTTACAGCTAAAAATTGCCTTTTTAATGTCAAATTATGGGCACTTTTTAAACAAACACACCTGTATAGTGCCTCTTCTACAGCTTTGCAGGTGGCTGCAGGTTGAATTATAGGGACTGCACAAGACTCTTCTGTAAAATTTAGGATTAAATCAAACCACACAGGGTACATATGATGCCTCTTGAAGTCCTATGTACTCTGGTAGTGTTCATTTAACACTGGATGTTTAACTGGATTGGGAACTAAATTTTCAATTTTTGTCAGGGAATGAAAATACAAATATTTTGTGGATTTATCCTGATATAACTCACTTGCAATTCAGCAGCAATTTACGCTGATTGTGGGAAGCTGCAGCTCATTAGAAAATTGTCTATCTTCCAATTCATGAAATGTACATAAAGTCAATGAAATTTGGAGACAAAAATGTGAAAGTGTTGGACTGGGAAAAAAATGAATAATTCAATAATGTGCCACCATTGCTGATGTGAATAAGTTCTGCTTTTGCTAAGTAAATGATGTGCTAACAGTAGCATTGACTGCTGCACTCTGCTCACAATGGGTGTAGATTATTAATGCACTCGCAGGAATAATATGTGCTAGTTTATTTAACTCCTGACATTATTCTCTGCTTCTCCCCAAAGTTGTAATACCAATCTGCCCACAAATGTAATTGCTGTGAGTCAGTCTATTCCAAATACCTACCCACAGCTGTAGTAATTATTCAACCAGGAACACAACTCTCCTCTGCCCACAGATGTTGTGCATCACAGCCGTAAAATGTAGTGCTTTGATGTAAATGCCCGCAAAACAATAAATCAAATTACTTCATTTGCTTTATGCGGCAGAGTTCTCCAACTGAGACAATGCAAGTCATTGACTGTAAATTGGATACCAAAGAAAAGCACGGTTGTGCATAGTTACGCATATTAATCAGTGCATAAAAAATGCAGATATCTGGACAGAGCTGTGTGTACTGGTTGGGCAGTGTGAGTCATTCCTCCAAGCTAGCATCCCTCATCTGTGAGTTGGGACCCAAAGTGGTTAACAGGAGTGTATGAAGCAGGTTTGGAAACCAGTCTGTAGCTCACTGGGCTGTGTTAACTGTGTATATTTTATGTGGTTCCTCTGCATTTCTCATTTCAGTCCTGATGCTAGAAAGTTTATCTAGTTGGGTCTCAACATTAAACCTTTAAGAACCAGTGCCCTAGTCTGATCCCACCCTCTTGGCTTCTTTTGACAGATTCATTGACAGACGAACCTGACGTGATTATGATCTTGATGAGCCCCCACTTTGGTTTATTTGACCCACAAAACTTCATGGCCATGGATGGTTCCGCATGATACCGGTTATATAAATAGTGACAGTGGCGTATATTGCGAGCCTGTAATACATTGTCTTTTGTTCATCTGCTCTTCTCCAACACGGGATATTGAACTTAGTTCATGACAAATGCTTCCATTCTTCTGCTTTTAGATTCTGAAAATGAGATGTATAATGACAAATTTGGGAATTAATTTACTTCATCTGTTATGCCATCTTGGGTCAGCTCCTAGGTCATTCACAGTATCTGTTAGTATTCAATACAATTCAATATTCCTTTCATTTCTCCTTAGGGAGATTAGTCTTGGAGTCAAGCTCATTCTGTGATTTGAGAGTACCATAAGATATTGTTCTGTTCAAAAATACAAGAGGGCAACAAAAGCATTATCACAATAAACTTATGGAAGATCCTGGCTTTGTATAGCACAACAACTACTCAGCATCATATTGAGCAGTCTGTATATCCTCCAATAAAGCATAATCCATTTCAATTGTGTGCACTGAAGGCACCAGTTTTCACTGTCAGTACTGCCTTGTCCCATATTTCATTAATCTGCTGTACTCAATATCATGTCAGCTTAATAATGAAGGGTAAAACAGGAATCGTCATAACAGTCCTCGAGGTCTGAGAATTGCATGTTTCTAGCTCTCGGTTTACCTTTGAGCCAAGTGTGATGACAGTCTGGCCAATCAGAAGCACTTATTCAGTTAATTATGGGGGGGAACCTGGCTGGAGTTCAATTGAAGGTCCAGATTAGGTGAACTCAGATTCAAAGCCTTACCTCATGTTTTGCCCTCTATATATGGAAGAAATAAACCTCTTGAGAGGTTAAAAATGTCATCGCAGTTGTATCATATCGGGGACAAGCATCTGAGCCGTGTGAGAGGCAGTGAGTCATGTGGAATCCAGATTCCTGACAGGCCACGATTTCCCTCAGGGGCTGAAATCCCTTGTGGCTGAAAACAACCAATCCAGTTTAAGCACAGAGTGCACAGTTCAGCTGCTGAGGCAGGCAGCCAAAGCTGTTCCTGGACTAGAGGGGGGAGAATCTCAGGTGATGTAAGGACCGCTTGTATTTTTCAGGTATACCGAAAACCACCAACATGGGCTGCCGTTCTTGTCAAAAGAGATTTCTACTCAACCATTGCCAATGAAATTAAATTTCTCTTTTCTTATTGAGTTGATTTGTTGTTTAATCAAGATTTCCTGCTTTGAGAATATAGCACAGTTAGGTGTAACAAATTCATGCCGCGTTTTTACATTGATCCAAAGCTAATTTTTTCAGTGTGAGCAGTCCTTATTTATTATTTCTGCAGAGATATCAAAGTGAAATTCTTGTATTGCATCGATCGGTCCAACTGGAAGTACTATTTATTAAAAAAAATCTCTCCAGAAATCAAGTGGCTTGGTTGTCTAAACATTGTACATACGGCATCCACCCAGGGCCGGCGTTTGCCTTGAAAATTCGGAGGCAAAGATACATCCCTTCATTGACAACAATTAGTCCTGGCTAGTTCTCAGTGGTTTTCCTTTATTTACAAATTTTCCACTTTAAGAATAATCAAGTGACAATTGAAGACACGGCCTCTCTCCCCCATGCAAACTAACAGCAACAAAATAATGGGCTGCATTCAGTGCTGAAGAATAATTTAATTACAAATAGGTCTACGCACTGGCACTCAGCAACATTCATTTTTACCAGCGAGCGCGGCAATTCAGAACTCTTTTGCAAATGAAGGTAAATTCGGCAACAAGTATGTACACCTGTTTTTGCAGCACGGTGACGCAACTTGCTGTAAAAAATAGACAGCTGTCCAATTGGAAAATGTCATCGGAAAAAATCACATACTAGTAACCAAAATTACCTTCATTCAGAGCAGAGTTCTGAAATGCCGCTCTCACTGGAAAAACGTTACCATCACTGAGTGCCGGTGCATAGACCTAATTATAATTAAATTATTTTTCTGCACTGAATGTAGCCCATTATTTTGTCGCTGTTAGATTGCATGGGGAAGAGAAGCCTTGTCTTCAATTGCCACTTGATTATTCTTAAAGTGGAAAATGTGTTAATAAAGGAGAACCATCTAGAACTTACCAGGACTAATTGTTGTCAATAAAGGGATGGATATTTGCCCCCGATTTTTCAGGTCTAGGACCGCCCTGCATCCACCATCCAAAATGCGCCTTTAAGTCTGCGTTTGTTGTCAACTTGTATGCTGGGGTGACTTTTTTAATCATTATCCCCCAGATTTTGTTGGGATGTTGTTTTATTAATTTTTTGTCGCCGTTGTTGTTTTTTTGTTCTTTTCTGCGGACAGTGTGGAGCCAAGTTCAGCTATTGCCAAAATTAAACTGAGAAAATAAAGCAGTTTACAGAGAGAAGCAGAAAAGTAGAGAGTGCTGTCAGAGTTGAGGACAGCTCCAGTCCTGCGTTAAATCTGGCTGAGAGTGGAGGTAGTTGTGGAGAGTTAGCTTTTGCGGTTTTGTAGCAGCATGTTGCTCTTTCTCTGTTCAGTCGGAGGGAAGACAAGCTTCGGATCCCCAGCGGCTGGCTGTGTCACCTCGCCCCCGAGATCATCCGCCAGCTCTCCCCCGACACCGAGGAGGACAAGCTGCCCTTCTCCAAGCAGTCCGACGTCTTTGCCTTCGGGTGAGTGTGGGGCTCTTGGTGTTCTCCTATACTTTCATTCTGTTCCCTCTCTCCCTCCCTCCCCCTCTTCTTCATTCTGCCTTCCTCTTTCCCTCCCTGCCTCATTTCCTTCCTCTCCCCACTCCTCCTCCCCTCCATTATCTCTTCAGCCTGATCTCCTTTCCTCTCTCCTTTCTCCATCCATCCTCTCTCCCTCCAATCCTTTATCACACCTGTCCCTCCCCCCCCCCCCCTCTCTCCATTTCTGTTGCCTTCCCTCCCTCTCTCCCCTCTCCCTCCATCACTAGCCCTTCACAGATCACTGCTAGCCTGTGAACACCCTGTCTGTCCCCGGCTCACATTAGCGTCAGTGCGCCGCTGTCCGCCAGCCGCCTGACAGGAAGTGCTGGCAGCGAGGGGGCGGTTGCTGGTCCGTTGACTCGTAGCACGACTGCGGCCTCAGATGTCCTCGCGTACAGACGATCTCCCGGGAGTTATGGCGTCATTTTGAGCAGCTAAATTTTAGAGGGCCCACTCTGCTCACCTGATTAGTTAGCCTGTGTGCTATGCCCACGTTGTGTTCATCCTCTGCCCTCTGAATTAACCTCAAACGGGGAGATATGCAGAGGGACGTTAAAAAACACGCTTCAAAGCAATGGTGTGTAATGCTTTCAAATATCACTACTCTTTCTAGTGTACTCTACCTGCATTGTAATATCATAAATATTTGTTCAGAATTCTGTCAACAAAGCCTTTACATATGCAATGCCGTGTCATGCTGATATCATGTTCTAATGCTTAACATCAGTTTACTGGTAATTGAAAGCAATGGGGCTTCTGACCATTGAATTGAGAAAAATCACTCATATTCTTTCCTTTGTTTAAAAGTTGTGGTTCCGCTGTTAGTCTGGTGCTGAAATGCTCAGCACTTCGAAATTGCACTTAGCAGAAAAAGTGAAACTTTTTCTTACAAGATTAATGGAACAAGAACATTTATTTTCCCTTGTGATTTTCCAGCACTATATGGTATGAGTTACATGCACGCGAGTGGCCTTTTAAGAACCAACCAGCAGAGGCAATTATATGGCAAGTTGGGAGCGGAATGAAGCCTAATCTAACGCAGATCGGCATGGGCAAGGAGATATCAGTAAGTAACTATGGCACGATTCAGCTTTGGTCTTTACATCATCGATCTTTCGGTCTTTTAGAGGATGTGAAGTTACACTAGCTTAATCATGTTGAAATGGGTAAAGATTGATGCACTTTTTGAGGATCAACAACTCTGCTGTTACTGTTTATTATTTGAATGTATATTTGATCATGTCTCTCACTCCAGCCATGGTTATTTGTAGCACCTGTGTTCCTTTTGATCAGTTTTTGTTGTGATCTTTGGAAAGGTGAATGTACCCTTTTGCTAATCTGTTATTTATGCATGTAAACAAATGCAATTAGAAACTGCCAGACACTAAAGCTCTCCAGAATTACAGTCGTGGACTGCTGCAGTAGAGAAACAAAGAGAAAATTAAAGTGTACAACAGGGTCACACAATTGGTAGAACATTTGAGTAAATATTTGAGGATGTTTTTGCGATAATATCGGGAAGACCACGGCTATTTTAGCCGTGCTGCTGTCCTTGCTCGGGCGAGCTGTGTCACACCAGGGTTGGGTTCAATTACTTTTTTTCAATTTCAATTGACTTCAATTTTGATTACAATTACAAGTACAACAAGAAGCACTTGTAGAGTGCAAACCTCCGCCAAGGCAGCGCAATCCAAATCTTCATGTGTGGGAGCAAAGTTGTGTCATCGCGTCTCATACGATTTCAAGATGGCCACCAAGGCGGCCATATTGTTTCACTGATCGCAGTGAAAATCAATAGGGTCTATCCGTGATGTAATAGCATCCACCCTCAAAATTTCAGACAAATCCGTGCATTACTTTTTGAGTTATGTTGTTCACAAATAGACAAACACAAACAAACAGGGCGAAAACATAACCTCCGCCCCAACTTCCCTGGCGTGGTAATTAATTGCTGGACAGAATGTTCAATTACAATTACTTTTTTATTAAAAATTCCATTAAAATTAAATTACAATTATGAAAGTAATTGATTACAATTACTGTAATTGTAACTGAAAAAAGTAACTGAACCCAACCCTGTGTCTCACTGTGATTTCCTGCGGTCCATCCCACAGGACATCTTGCTTTTCTGCTGGGCGTACGAGCAGGAAGAGAGGCCGAGCTTCTCGAAGCTGGTGGAGCTGCTGGAAAAATTGCCAAAACGGAATCGCCGCCTGTCCCACCCTGGGCATTTCTGGAAGTCAGCTGAGTATGTCAAATAAATTAGGAACAACAGTCCCCACCCCCCTCTGAGTGCACTGAATCAGCAGAAACTATTCCAGCCAGTCACTAAGACTGCCTATACTGCACTCCTATGGATTTCATGTCTGTTTGCATGTGTCAAAAAATATTTTAGAAAATCAGTGATACGAGTTCAACCAGACAACTGGGCAGCTTCTGAGCCTGCTTTTTATTTTTCATGTTGGACATGGGTTTTATTTCAAAATATAATCACAGTATTGTTTTGTTTTATTTATTTTCCATTGACCTTTTGGTTATCAGTTTATTTATGAATGTTATTTATCACAACAACTAGTTTTTATTTTGGTGTCATGAACCACTTCAAACTGAACTGCATTTTTCTGAATGAAATGCAAATCTGAGTGTGTTTTTTTGTGACAAAACTTTGCTTTGGACTGAGTGTAATTCTTTATACCAGATGTGGAATGTATTTTTCTTTTGTGTTATTTCTCCATCTCTTCTTTCATATCAGCCGTCTCCTCCTCTGTTTCATTCATACTCTGTCTCGTATGGATGTTTGTGCGTGGCGCGTACAGTCATTCACATTGTCTGCGGACACTGACGCTGTCTGCGAGGAGTGATGATGTCAGCTGGCAGTTCTGACCTCATCACATGTACAAAGTCAGTATCGCTTATTTGGACGCCTGAAAACTGGAAATAAAGGCGATAGCCTGCTGACTGCTCTGCCAATTGCAATGTGTTGCCAGAGGTCTCTTGCATTGTAAATTTGACAGTTGAAATGTAACTTGTTAACTGTGACAAACTCATGAATCCTTTCAATATTTTGCTGATATTGAGCCTATAGAAAAAAAGCATGCCTTGTTGGCACCTGTTTAATTTGCATTTTTTCATTGATGGGTTTAACGGGCACTTTTGTAATAGCAGTGTTATGTGTATTGACATAATATTTATGTAAGACAATATTTACAATCACATTTGAGAAAGGGACACAAGTACAACAATGAGAAAAAAAAATGTTGTACCAATTGCGAGCCTTGCACACAATCTTGACATCACCTATTCTGAGGAGCTACAGTTAACTCATATTCTCTCTGTCGCATGCTTAAACTGTGGTGTAAAAAAGATACATTTGTGCATTTAATACTTAGACTGCACAATATTCTCAGTTTTTAAGTGAGGGATAGCATAAAACTCGATCATACACTTTACTCAAAAACAGTGCTCTTAATACTGTTACAAAGAATAGGTTTCAGAAAACTGTAAAATAAATCCCATGGGAGGTCTAAACTCCAATGCCGCATACAACTATAATGGACAATCCTCCTGTGTACAGCCCCAATTCATTTGCCGTGCAGTATTTTCATTTTATTAGCCAGTGTCAAAACCAAATTCCATAAAAAAAAAACATTTTGCTGCTGTTTTGGAGAATATAAATCTATTTTTGGGATAACTAGATTTGTACGAATTGAATATGGTTCATCCATATTAATCCGTTTGTTCCACTGTTTACAACTTTAAGTGCATGAAGTACAATGAAAGTCCAGGTCAGCATTGCTCTTATAGAGAAGAACCATTTTCTTAATGTAATTTGTGGTTTTAAGGACACAAGTTTCTTGTTTCTGCACTGGAGTATTTTCTGGAAAAAAAAAGAAAAAAGTGAACCTAATTCACGCTGTTGCTGTAGCACCATCAATAAATTAGGTTGCTGAGCTACAGCGTTATTAAAAAAAAAAATAAATAAAAAATCTTAGTTGTGTTAAGAAAATGATTGTAATGTTATACTTGTACAGTATTATATTAAAAAGCAACATGTTTTTCTTTTTTTTGTTTCTGGAGCAAGGAAGATATTTATTTCACAAATGCCTGGCCAGCTTTTGGCCAGCGCCTATATGAGTGCCAACTGCCAAGTGTATTTAACAATAATAGACATTATTAACTATTTAGTACACTTTGTTCTCTATTCCATATACTGTGTGAATTCATGTCATGTTCTGGTGTACAGAATTTTTGCCTAATTTTTGGATGTTTCAATTGTGTTGTGGTTTTCCGTCGTAGTTTTGTCCACACATTCTCTTTTTGTTGTCCTTTTCCTATTTGCTAGTTTCTCAATATTTCATCTGCATTGTTGTTGTTTTTTTAAATTTATTTATTTATTCTTTTGTATTCTTTGGTCCTGTATTGTAGACTGTAGTGGAAAAAGCTTGTATTTTTGCTGCCTTATGGTCCATGGCTAAGTGACTGATGGATTTATCTCAAAGTCTTTATTTGCACTCATCCTTTATGATAATAAAATGGGTTTGTTTTGGACTTTTTGTTTATTTTTTTCAGTTATCCAATATCCTTCCTTCTTCCTTTCCATGTCTTATGTTTTCAGTTACGAGCAAATGATTACCCCATACTGAAACCAAACACTTTAATTAAGTAGGAGTTAGTTCAGTTGTCATTAAGGTAAAATGAAAACTTGAGTATATGTTAGTGACAAAATTGAGTATTATGTATATCCATCTTTTTCCCAAGGTTTCCCATACTTTCAATACACTTTCAATATATCAACTAAGATAAAAAACACAGTCAGGATGTTTTGTATGCAAAACAAAAATGGTTTATCCTGCTCACATGAGTTCAGATTTTTGGATATATATTGGGTTTATGGAACCCAAGTCTCAGTAAATGTATTTTGTATTCCCACCATCTCATCGATCAGTTTAAAATGAAAAGGTTCCTCGATAAATTAGAGTTGAAGAGATTGATGCAATAATTCAGGAAATTACTCCGGGGAATTTTCTCTGAGTTACATTAACCCTATTCACACTTTGACTGTCACTACCACCGTGCATTACAATGTTTATCACTAGGGATCTGGTAGATGGAAGAGGTAAGTGTATGACGCTGATTTCTTTCACTCCAAAAAATAATAATTGAGCATCACTATAATTTTAAATAAAATGTTATTGTCTAGCTTTTTTCAAACTACAATAATTTTACCAGCAATTATATTCTAGGCAACATAAAATATCTGCATACTCAATGGTACAATTACAAGTTGAGTGCAAGTTGAATGAGGTACAAGTGATTAGAGGGTTAAAGCAGATTAGAAGCACAACTGGTCTTTAAAAATGGACACTTTTCTCATTCTTGAAAATTTTGTTGGAAATGAGTATTATGAGTATAAATGGTATTATGATGCAAAATACTAGGACTGAGTGGGTGTTAACCATGAACTATGACCAACTTGAACTGTTGACCATTAATGACACGTGGATTCTGATGTGGATGCTGAAAGGTGGAATATATGCTTCATGCGCTGGCCCTGATTGCATGATAACCAAAGATCTGCTGAGAACACATGCTCGGTTCAGTATTTGTAGTCCTCAGCAGAAATTTTGAAACTAATCCAATGCAGAGGTATGCCGCAATCATTGGCATTTACTTGGAGCAAACTATTGTTCGAGGTTTGTCAAGCCTGGAGTTACTCCAGCTTACAGGAAGCCAGAAAGAACAGTTGTGTTGGAGCTTTTCATATCACAGAGCGTGGCAGACTTTGCTAATTGGTGCTTCGTCTTATGTATTGCGTTCCTGAATATCCATCGGGGGATAAACGGCCACAATCTGCTACAAAAGAATTCTCAAAGAATGCAGTGATTTGTACTGAAAAGCAAGGCCACCGGAGACTTCTGTCACTTTGGGCTTCTTGCTTCTTTCCAGATTTTATTTTATAGTTGTGAAGCCTTTGAAAATTGCTCCTACTTAGAGGAGAGGGCCATTGCGGAGAGACGATCCTCAGTGGCGGAACAAAGGCAGGCCGTGACGCTACATTTCAATGCTATTCCTCCTGAAGATAAAAACACTTTGCCAGCAAGGGGGAGAACATCCAGAATGAGCTTCTATGAGTTTTCACAAAGGTCATGCGGAGGTTCAGGTCATCTTATTGTGGCAAGGCGGTCACAGATTTCCGAAGTCTAATGGTTGCCGTGGTCATCAAAGATGCTTGATGGGAAAGAGTGCGAAATAGCGAGTGGTTTTTATGTCCACACAACGTAAACTGAGCAAGCATGCACTGCGGTATTTTGTTGCAGTCAGTGGCTGCATTTCAAAAGCAAGGGTTATTCACTTCAAAGTGAACATTAAGAGGGCCACGCCCACCAAACCATATTGAAGGGCATTCCAATCCAAAGTGTATAAAACTCATCCCGTCAACGGGCCTTACATAACAGTTGTTTCCGAAGTGAGCAGGCGGTGGATGCTTTGCTCCCACAATGCCGTGCGACGACCCGAGCCTTGAGACATTGGCGCGATTGATAGTCTATGGTCAGCGCACAGAAAGCTAACAAACCTAGCTAGATTGCTTACTAACATGGGCTGACTAACACCAGTTATGTAGAGATGTTTTTTTTTTTTTTTTACCTGAGGCAATTTGTTATCTCATGAAAGCAATCCAGCGTGAAACCTATAATAACCAATGGAAGCAGTTCTCCTGCGTACAGGCTGCCTTTATTCACGCTTGCTGTAACAGAATGTGGCAGCCCCAAACGAAGGGTATTCTGAACGAAAAGTACTTGGGAACTCTACTTCCTGCTGCCCTTCAGAGTTTTCACTACGAAGGGATGTGACTTCACAGGATGTTGGGCATAGGGATTAACACAATGAAATGAAATGCAGCCAGTGACAATAGTGACAAACCAAGAAGTTTAAAACCTAACTGATTAACAATTGTTACTGATGGCGTTCATATAGTATGTTTGAATGTCAGTTATAGGACCTGCTGGGTATTAACGTCCAGTGTTAACTTTGCGGCTAAAATTGCATTATGTTCAGTGGCACATTTTTTTAACACTATTTGTCAGTTTGAAAGTTGATTTTTGCCAGATAATCCCAAAATCAATTGGCATTATATCCGACTGTACTTGGTCCTGACCATTTAAGCACATGAAATTTTGGAAAAAGAAGGCAGTTTTTTCTTTTCTCTTGTTAGAAATACCCCGGTTAGGGAATTTTAATGTTAAAACTTAGTTGACTTCATTTCGTAAGCGCCTATTGTGTGACTGTTGACTATCTCTCAGCCTCTAAGTACTGCTTCATCTTTTGACCCTCACTGCTGGCCCTTCATTCGAAGTACTGGCCTCGCAACAAGCAGGAACAGAGGCAGTTTACAGAGGCTAGATTTCGCCCTCACTCGGAGAGGTCTCAGTAATTAATGGAATCATCTGCATCATTATTGCGCTCTGACAGAGATACAGAAATAGAGATCATGTATTGCTCCTTTGTGTAGGCGATGGAAGATAAAGGCAAATGCTAAAACCAGAGCCCAAGGGATGCTAGCAGTCTAATCTGCATTATTATTCAGTTTAAATTTCTTTATAAAATGGATTCCACTTAACAGTTGACATTCTTTTTGTAGACAGAACAGTTTCTTTCCATGTTACATTATTAAAGTTGCCTGTCCACAGAAGGAAGCCGATCATGCTTCAGCCACAACATATTGTCTCGGCAAATATAAACTCCATCCAATGCTCTGGAAGCACGTGGCTTGTCAGTTACTGATGCTGGTGATTATTTCTGATAATTTACTGAACATTTGTGGCTTGCTAAATATATGATGGTAATGAAGGAACATCTTAGCTCACAAATAACTGAGTAAAAATGTCAGGCTTTTAATTGTGATGACAAATATGAACAAAAAAATAAAGAATGACTTGCATAATTTTAATATACGTAAACTGACGCAGGTTGATTTTTCACTGCCTGTTCTACCCCTCATAACTAAATTATTTCACAGCAACTACACATGAATGCTGTGAATATACGGCAAACAATGCACAAACTAAATATAACTATTTTTATTCTTGAATAAGCCGAAACCCAACTGTAGTTCTTGTTTAACCAACACTGAAACCCACTGTACAAATTACTCATGTAATGCCATAATTCAGAAACTTTTTGAAGAGTATGGGGTAATGCAGTGTCACTACTATAGTGGTGTGGAGTTTTACAGTTTTCTTCTGTTTTTATTCTAAGTGTTTTTCTGATTTTCCAAATTTTCTTTTGTTGAAATCGTTTGATCCCTCCATGAATCGTCTGCTTCCATCTACCGCCTCTCCAATCTCATTTACTTCATTCTGAGCTTCATAAACCTGAGTGAGCAGTGCAGAGAAAAACTAAATCTCCAGGTAAACAGATCTTAATTTCTCCTCTCCAAGTCTTTGAGTCGCATCATTATAATGTCAGACTGAAATCGAGGTATGTAAACACCAGCAGCAGGAAAACACTGTGTTCTTCAGTCCAATCAAATGAGCTTGTTTACGGCCGTTTTCTCTGGCTGCATTCTGTCTTTTCTATGGAAGTAAAAGGCCTCATCGTGGGAGTACTTTGGCTAATTTAGCGGCACATATAATTGGCCTGAAAATTCAGCTTAGAATCTACAAACTGAGTAGGTTTCTCTCATTCAGGGACAGACGCCCACATTTTTCAGAGGCGAGGGGACTCATTATCCAAGAAATGAAAAAACGAGAGAGCAAGGGGGGAAAAAATCGTAAATGAGAAATTTCTTTAAATCGCACAAAACCCAGGTGGGTTCAGGGCCAAATTCTTGACTGTGCATAGAATTGAGAAGTCCGGGTCATATTAAAAAACGCGACATTCATTATCCATGATAACCAGCTGGCTCCTTCCAAGAGTGCAAATCACAAATTTTGTAGCATTGATGTCGGGATTACAAAAGTTCCTTCACATTTTTCTGCGAAGTCTAGTCCCTCTGAGGATATATTTTCAGTCGAATGGACACAGCGTTTTCCTTTTTTCTCTGTGTTTGAGGGACGCTCGGTCCCATTGACGTTGGTATAGCAGAAATAGATTTCCAGATGCTCCTACAACTTTGATGAGAATAGGGCAAGATAAATAGTATGAATTATTCTGCCCTGAAACTGTTATTATGCTCAGAAACCGAACTTGAAATTCGAAAAATCTGACCTGAAGCACCAGTCTTCAGGGTCCGCCCAAGTCAGTGGCGCATATGGTGAGAAATGTACGCCAGCCCTTGTAGAGCCCACGCACTAATCTCAGAGCTCAGTGGTTGGGATTTAGGAAGTGGTGCTGCTGGAGCAGGCAGGTTTCATACACATGCAGTAAGTGGTACATAATTGATTAAACTTGTCTTGTTTAATTAAAGTTCTTCCGTGGTCAGCTTTGGGACTGGGAGTGGCTTTGTCCTGATGTGATGTGATTTTCCTTGTGTATGCGCTCCAGACTTTATCTGGACAGAGTGCCCTGATGACGTAAGGACAGCAGAGGGAGACGCGCTCATTTGCCAGTGACTTATCTCTCTCTCTTTCCCTCCTCTTTACAGGCTGTGACAGAGGCCGTGATGGGATTGTGCCTTTTATGAGTTTTTTTTTTTTTTTTTGCGCACATAATCACCAACCCGATCCTAAATCCCCCATCCCCAACTTCCCCCACCCACTTTGAATCTTTCTCCTCCCAAACTCCTCTGCTCGCTCCCAGTCAATCCCTATCCAACTCTGCTCTGCCATAACTCTTCAAACACCCACGCCACCGCCCCCCCATACCTTTATCAGGAGAAAATCTCTTTCACTGCGGCCCATCCTGGCATCGCAGTCCGGGCAAGGGGGCCACGGACCAGCATCCTTTGCAGACAAGCCTTTCTCACCCTCGATGCCTCACAACGTCTCGCACAGAGCCTGCTCTCTTCTGACAACTCGACTCTGCCTCTCGTCCGATGAGCTCGCCGCTGATATTCAATAGTGTTTCAGGCCAGGTTTCCTCCGCATGACCTTTCACCCTCACCCTCCCTCAAGTATCTGAGAGGAAGTGATGATTTGTGTTTTCCTTTACCGGTCTGTCTATGTCATGCACGCCCTCACTGTGAACTTTCGTAGACATTGAGGTTGCTCTGCCAGTTTCTAACGCACTCAGCAATCATCTGTGTTCGGTTTCCACGTACACGTTCGCTCATCTTCGCCTCCCTTCTTGGAGACACCTCTCGTCATTCTCATGAAGGGTCTGAGCATGTCCGCTCGTCCCCTCTACCATCTGCACCAGCAATCACTTTGTGCCATTTCATCTTTGACATTTTGTCATCCATTTCATTTTTGAACTGGGTTCACCCGGTCATCAAAATCACATCTGCATCAATGCGAGGAGGTTTTAGTTAAATACGTGAAAATAATTTATTAAACTAAATGAGGTTATATTGAGGATATTGAATACAAGGGGCCAATCATATTTATATTCCATTTATTTTTGCATCCTAAAAAAGTCTGCAATTTTCATATTGATGACTTAAAAACAATTCGCTGAAGCTTCTCATTTTTAAGATGCTACCCTGCAGTTATTCACTGAATGACCGTGGCTTTCACATTTTCTTAACTATTAACAGTTGCAAAAGTAAAATGACTGAGGTTGGATGGCAGGATAGTGAATGTAGAAGAATCACATAGATTTAGACTGGGAAGAACCTCATACAGCATGATTATTTAATCATGAAGTACATAACATAGGGAAAGAAGTATTGTTGTTGATATCCGATGGCTTTTGGCAATGTGGACAGAGGTATTTGGTTTTTGGGGAATGATTTGAGGGGTTTATTTTTTCTGATTTTTTTTAAAATAAATTTTTTAATTTGTCAGACTTCAGGTTTGGTGGGAGAAGTTATTTTATATGATGCTCTTGGTTGAGCGACAACAACAAATTCCGCATATTTGTAAGTGCGCCATTACGGCTCCATCATGCATGCTGAGTGTCTGATTAAACACCCATTACACAGAGTGTGAAAATGCTGGAAAAGCAGAATAGATTTCAAACACACACTTTTACCTTGTGCAACATCAGTTGCATGAAACCAAAATGCAAAGCCAACGACAGTCATACTGAATTCTCATAGTTAAATGTACAAAAGAGCAACATTTATTTCTTAATGGATGAATTTCCCCAATGTTCCCTGAAAGGTAAAATAATGTTCTTTGGGAACAAAGCATCGTTCACAGGACAAAAAAAAAAAAAAAAATTAATTTTACGATGTTATATTTAGATACGATTCTAGTGTACCTTTGTATTTCTAAGGACTTTTCATACCTTTTACCCATGCAATCCAGAAAATTACATACACATCTATATGTAATTGCATTCATTCATATGCACAGTGAAACTGCGTTTGTAACTGTTGGCTATCTCTCGTTGGTGCCCCTCCAGCTGGGATCTTGATGTAAACAGGATTTTGTATGCAGTTCAGGAAGTGTAGGGATGAATCACCCCTCTTGTGATTAGCTATTAATTCACATTAGTCCAGACAGTTTTGCATAAAAGAACAGTGCAAGCTATGGAGAATTCAGGCCTGTTTGTGTGGTGCATTTCAAACACACTAATTAAACTGTGTTTCAGAAAGTCATCTAGTATTCCAGTGAATGCTAGTAAGCAAAATAAATTACAAAAATACTTGCAATTAATTATTTCCACGTTATCCACTTTTTAATTGAATAATCACTTCTCATTTTGTAACTGAGATATTATTTCTCGTAAGAGTCAGTTGCTAGATTTTTTAAATTTAATATTCAGTTTTCCTCCCTAGACAGCTAATTTCCATATGCCCTCAGGTCCATCTCCTTACATGGTCAACAGCTGATGTATTTTTTTGCGGTAATTTCAACGCCAATAAACGCCACTCATCAAAGCACCTTTAACCTCTTAACTGTCACCTGCATTTTCTCACATTTGGCCCGGATTGTTATACCACATTTCCAATGCTTACTGCTCCCATATACAGTGGTTCTGTTACACAAAATACTGTGTGTCTCTTGTTGCTGTTGTGAGTATTTACATAAAATATATGGCTTAATCTTAAATTTGGGACAAACAACGTGGATATCTTGACTGCACAGGTTCTCAGCTTTCGAACAAGACCAAATGGAACAGATAATACATGGTTTGACCGTCGCAACACAACTTTGATGATGACGACTGACAAGTTTCATTGCCCTCAAGTATGTGGTGTCTAAGTTGAGATATTGATTTATTGCATTTGTTATGACTGGCATAGAGCAAAGAAGTGGGTAGAAATGAAGTCTTGAGCATCTAAGCTTTCCAATGGTATATCGTTTGCCTGGATTGGTTGAGGATTTAAGTCATAGTTTACAAATGAAGGATTCAAAATTTGTTTGAAAAATTCTGTAGGGCCCTAATTAGGGCCCAGTGACAGTTAACAGTTTAATAAATTAACAGGATATCAATGCCTCACCATCACGGCTTATGAAGCTGAAATCATTTTGCAACTGGATATCTGCAATATGAGCGTTCAAAATTACGAAACGACTCACAAAATTAATGCTAAATATTCTGAGAGTGTAACTTTAAAGCAGTCAGTAATCCGCAGGAATAAGGCTGCACAGTTTCATAGTACATTATTCTGTTCAATGCATCACTATTTTCATTGGATACTGGCGATGTTGTCCTTCTTGGATGTACACTTTCAGCTCTCCGAGGCCATCATTGTGTTGAGCTATCACCGGCGCTAGCAATGCTTATGCTTCTGTGCTCACATTTCACAATGTGTGGAGTGCACTTAAACTGTTGCCCTTATTACCATTAGATGTACCAGGCACTAGTGAGAGCTGGAGTGAGTGTGGGTTGCTGTGCTATGCTTTTAAAAAAAGCTGTGGCCTCGCTTAGAAAATGCTTTCCTGATCAAATTCTACCTTACATTACGGCCTTTGCAGAAAACCGCGACTAAGGAAATTGTGATGAAATCCCACTTTGGGTGTTATAATATTTCTACTGAACGTTTACACCAGACTCAAGTTTTAACTTGTCGGTTATGTGGAGGTACCTCAAATTTGAAGGCTGTCTTTCAGTCTTTCAGATTCAGGCTATGTTTACATAGCAAATGATTTTGCTGATGAATTCCATGCATGTGTTAGCATGTTTACAGATAATCTTATTTCATTTCTTTGTATATTTAGTTCCAGAACCTGCCCGAAGTGGGTGGCATAACAAGACTGGTCAGCATTAAGATCTCTTGAAAGAGGCACAAGCTTAGCCGCTAACGCAATCATTCTCTTCGGCGTGTAAATTGAGTCATGTTAATTGTGTCAACTTTTCACAAATTATGGGGTCCCAAACGACTCCCATTCTTAGGAATCAAGTTAGTGCTGAGAGAATGCATACACCATGGCGAGCTAGCCAGCATGTAGCTAAAGTGTTACTTTTTTCCGTTCAAATGGAATGATCTTCACGTTGAAACCAACTTGTCTTCTACTGATTTACAATGGCTTTGATGGATGTAAGAATAAAAAAGGATTATTTTTCATGCATGAAGTACTTTACACACCTTGAAAGAGGGGTAAAAGGCTTTTAAGATTTTTGCTTCATTTATCTCTTAATACAGATACAAGCTTACAGTCATGTGTAGGCCTGCACATCCTTGATAAAATGCTTGCTTGCCTCCATTTAACAGTGTTGTGACACTTTTGTTTCTAGGTGAAGAAGGTTAAGCACTCATGATATATGGCAGGTGTCAATCATTGCCTAATGATGGATAAAATGTCATCCCCCTCCCTGAGGCTATGTCAAGAGTGTCAGTTCCACAGCCGCTGAGATACCTTGTCTGTGAATGGAATATATTTGCTATCGTCAGAGGGTCTGCATTTCGTCACCACAGTGCCATCTTTTCCTATCTCCATTTCTTACATTTTCAATATTTATTCAATTGGAAAGGGGGGAAATTAGTCTTTATTTTGAAATCATGTCTCCCAGGATTACAACCCCTGTTTCGGCACATCTCGTTCTATATCTGAATATTTTAAAAAAAATATTTTCAAGAAGGTGTGAGTTGCGGTCTAACTCCACTCGATCCAATCAAGTTGTCGCAAGTGAAGTTCTCGCTAAAGTTCTCATATTGTGGGTTTTCTGGGTTTTCCTCTCATGCTAATTCTGGAAACCATCTTATGAGTGAGAAATTCTTCAGTTTAGCTTAAAAACCATGCAAATAAATGAACACTTTGTTGCTGAGGGTCCGAGTCCATCTTTAAGACTGCTGAAGTGTTGCTGGTCACAACGACAAACATCAATTGGTGATTCAATCAAGCAGTCATTCATTCATTCATTTCTTGGCCTTGTCAAGCCAAATATCTTACACAGTATTTATGGACATTACTGACTCCCTTGCTTGACTAACACATCCCCTCTTCCGAAGAATGAGGTAACGGGCTCAAACTCTTCTGTTGCAGCATGGATTTGTTCTCAGGCTTTAAATAAGCTGCATCACGATTACTGTGCATGCTCAAAACTTACATCCCAAGAAAGGGAATCTGACTGCGAGTCAGAATCTAATTCCATCTTTGCCAGCCCATCTTTGTTTTCCATTGTATTTATATATTTTACTGACTTGGGCATTATGCCTTTCATATTCCTTTCAAGGAACTTTGTATGGACATTCGAGTATTGAAGGCAGTATTTTCGTGCTTTAGCAGATGGATACAACAAATGTAAGCTGGTTTTCAATCACAAGTAATCATGGAAGATAAAGAAAAAACCTTCTTTTTCTACGACTATTGGTTGTGGAAAATCAGTTTACATAATTTGTGTCCTTCGGCTGAAGCACATTAACAGCACATTGAATTCCTGCATTTCCATCGAAAACTCCTTAATATAAAGAGCAAGATGCCCGAGAAATGAAAATATCTAAATATAATGCGAAATGAAGACAGATTAGCAACAATGGAATCAGATTTTGACTTTTTGGAGTGGATTCACTTTGTTTGAGTTGACTTGTTAGGCTTTTAGTTTTGAGCATGTGCAGTAATTGTGGCAGCTGCTTTAAATGAGAAGTCCGGCAAGCCCGCAGGGAAAGGTAATAATAGGTTTTACCTGACTCCCCATGTCTGGCTCACACAATAAATGCGATGCACAATCCAATTATAAATGTTCTTGTGTGAGCACCATGCTGAATACAAGGCAAGGAAAGAAGAAGACTATAAAAGAAAACCTGCAATATCTAACCCCTAAAAAGAACCAGGATTTGAGGTTTAACTGGATGTAATACAAAGCCATGTACTTATTGCCCTTGAAAATCCAATCTTTCACAGAAGTGCATTCTTCAAGACAAGAATCAAAAAGAAGGTGCAGAAATTGTGCACTCCGTGGACATTGGATGAAATGGCACTAATTCACAGGTCCCAAAAGTTTCAGAAAGCGCTATATCCAAGTGATAATTTTTCATTTCCTTAAAAATTCTCAATCATTTTCAGCTACATTGAACATTTATAGTGAAGTATAAACACATTTATGGTAAACTGCCAAATATCAGATGCGGTCGAGGAAGGAGAGACAAATCCCATCATGTTGAATATTGGAAGCTTTATTTACCAAAACCAGAAATATGGAGATACAACAAGATAGCACTGAGGTTGTCCGATGTAGAGTTTCACTCAATAACAGTTACTTAAACCCTGATCCTCATTCATGCGGCATTCAGCAGAAATAACTGCAAATCATTTCTACAAGCCAAAGTTGAGTCACAAGACACAAAACCATAACACTTCTGTGGCCACCTTAGTGACAGGCTATCAGGTAATTTTTTTTAGTCATCTGAGATGATTATGCTGTTTTCAGTTTGCATTGCAATGTATCTACCACACTATAGAAAAACAGATGAACACACTGCATGTTTAGCTTTGCTGGGGTTAAATTGAACATTCAGACTTTCATTGTGAGAAACAGCAAAACTGGGTATCAATGATAATAATAATAATTTCTCATTCGAAAATTATTTTGACTAAATCTGTCTTTGTTAAGCCTTTGTAACATATTAATAGACACAAATTTACATTAAACAACAGCTATAAGCATGCACTTTTTAATGATTTAGTACTGCGAGTGATTAAAATGTTTTTTCCCCTATTAATAAGCAATGAAGTTGTTTACATGAGCTTCGAAATTAGTAAAAGTCAGAAATAGTTAAAGATGCTTCATCAATATATCAGTGAAGGCTTTGCCCACTTTGTGACGTATGCTCAGGCTGTGTATCAGCTCCTGGAATGGGTTGTTATTAAAAACATCTTCATTTTTCATGCTATAAATTCTATGTCATTTTGAATAAATAATTTATGTCTCAGTTCTTCTTTTAAAGGATGAGCGGGCTTTTTACGCTATAATGAAAGCTGATCTTGACATGAAATGAATCTTGTCATTGAATTCTATTTGGTTATTCTCCCTAATCCATCCTGCTTCCTGTAAACCTATTGTTCAATGTCCCTTCAGTAGACAGTCAATGGGTGGGCAGACAGCAAGCATATGCAGCGCAAATCAGACATGGAACAGAGGCGCGCAATTTTATGAATTAAGTAGTCAGTTGCAGGAGAATCAGCCGCAGTGAAGCCTGAATGTACTTATCCTTCCTACACCAAATATCCAGTCCTCAGGCCATTTGCTCAGTATACACATCAGTAGAGCTGCAAAACTACAGCCATTTACATAAAAATACAGTAAAGAGACATTTCCAGTGCATCTGGTTTCAAGTCACATTTTGGCACATGCAAAAGAACAACAACGCATATCCCCGCACATTAAGACTCAAAATTGAGCCACCTAAAATTGAGTGATATTTAAAAAAGACAGAAAATAAATTTTCTTCTTTTATTTTGAATTTTTCATTGTTATTTTTTTTTATTAGCACTGTGGACAGAGTGTTCAACTCTGTGTTTGCTCCATCTTGGCTCCAATGCTGTCGCTTGTCATTTATGTTAATATTTATGTGTTGGTATCTTGCATGCATTTTTTAAACCAATAATTTGAATGATTTTTATGTGAATATTTTCCTTGAAAGCTTTGTCAAAGGCAGAAATCAACTTCTGTAAATGATTATGTTACTTTTTCTACTGTCTGCTTGTATAAAACAAAGAGCTTGATGGATATTTTTTATATTGTCTGTGTAACTTTTCTTGACTGTTGCAGAAGAAAGGGGGGGGCGGGGGGGGGGAGTGATATCGCCATGGTAACGTCAGGCATCACCACTGTCGACATCATCATTTCATCACCCCTGCCTTCATCGGCCATTTCATCTGATCTTCATCGTCCCTGTCACCATTATCATTATCATCCTCACTGTCGTTATTATTACCGTGATTTTTTTTTTTTGCAATTTCATTTCAAGCATTTCTTGTGGAAACAAAATGATGGGTATACTCTTGTACATTTGTACAGCTACATTTATAAAAGTTTTTCTACTCTTGAAGAAAGTATTTATAATTAGCTGTTCTACTGAATGTCAGCTCTTAAAAACTGCAGGCCTTGTGTTTTTTTTTTCTTCTTCTTTTATTTTGTGCAGCCCTTGTTGGGGTACAGATGTCCAGAGAGGTAATATAAGTCAATAAAGAGTAAAGATACCCATTGCATTAAATGCTCCTTGTCTTTGTTTCTTTGTGAGCGAGTTTGTGAGAGAGCGTTTTGCGTGTCTGTGTTTGGGTGAAACCATGTGTTTGTGCATGTATGAGCGAGCGTTTGTGTGTATCAGTGTAAATGAATGTGCTGCTAAAGAAGACTAGAGCAGATTTCGCCATGAGAGGATCTGGTTAAGGCTGCTAATTGGCATGATTGGGTGCAAAATGAAAAAAGCTGAATCAATAGAGTGATTCAGCCTGCAATCATTAACACATGCTGACAGCGTGCCTGTCACCACCAGTACTGCTGATATATTGGACAGCTACATCCTACAGCTATTGCTGTGTTTATTTATTACCAATACTATTTTTATGGACAAATATTCCCAAGTGATGGTCATTACTGGATGCTAGCGTTCGTAAACGTCTTTTACAACACATTTTTAAGATTCTAAAAAATTCATCAATCACTTCTTTGCGAACAGATTATGACATGAAATGTTTATCATGAAAATAATAGTAATTAGTGAGAGGTGCTACACTATCATTAAAGACTGTACTCCATGGGAATCATCCAGGTAATAATGCAATGAAAATATTGAAAAGCAAACAATATCTGCATACATGCAATCCTCGAATCGTTTCAAATATTGCCTCACGACAAGAAAGGTAGTTGGATTAGGATCCCGGACGAAGCTTTTGTATGTGGAGTTGGTGGGTTCTCTCCATGTTTATGAAACTGGGTTCTCCGGTTTCCAAATGAAGTCCAAAGACATGCAGAATCAAAACTGCCTTCTCATATGAAAGTGTAAGGAGAGGGTGTATCCCAGGATACTGACCTGTTAAGAGTGCATTCATGACTCTAAACCAATGCACGCAAGGATGAAATCACACCCCGACTATAATAAATAAATATGACATAATCTGTGTAGAGGCATTTTAAAACAGAATGTATGGCTTCACATAGTGCCATAATGTGTCAGAAAAATAGTATCTCAATGTCATTGAAAAGTTATGCATAATATATTAGGAAACTCTATGAAATAACAAATCAATGAGACCTATTTAATGACATAAGCGTTACCCACACAGTCAATTTAACAGCAGTGTCTCCATCAGGAAAGCTGAGGATGTTTTGCTCCCACAATCCTATGTGTCATTATAATGTTTTCTAATATTGCTTGTTGACAATATTTCCAGTGGATCATGGCCATTCATGATTCATTCTAGTAGCATTCTATGATATTTTATTTTGTATTCCAAGTACTTGGGAGCAAAAAGGTTTTTTTTACAAGATGATATATAACAGTTACCTTTTTTAATTTTTCATTTTATCTCTGCATGAGAAATTTTAGGCTTTCAGGATATAAATTTTATTAAAGGGGCAGTTTTTTATAAAAAGCGATAGACTGGCAACGGGCAATTCCAAACTCAACCTATATCATAAAATGCTAGCAAATAAGTGTACAACTGTAAGATTTTGTTGTAAGCATTTTTGTTTCCAGGACAACGAGAGGGATCTTCAATTGAAATGACTGGGCTGTTCTCCGAAACAAATTCTGAAGGACGCGACCATACAGGTCAGAAATTAATATTAATCAAGACTCATTTTTGCCCAGGGTGCTGCATCACGAAGCAGTTGTGACCACCGCAACCTGGGTTCAATCCCTGGTCGTATCAGCCGGCAGTGGTCAGTAGTCTTTTCAGCGCAGCACACAACTGGCTTTGCGCTGCAGAGAAATAAATTGGGAGGGACTACCGAATTGGGATTGTTGAATTTCAGCATTGTTCATTGCTCAAGCGTGTCCTGATGGCCAGCCGGGCGCTCGTCTGTAAAATTCTGAGCTTGTTCATGTTTGGATATCCTCCGTCCTTGTTCTGGGGTGCATTTCCCAAGGTTCGTCCATTCACAGTCAATGGGTTCAACTATGTAAGTTAACATATGTGATTTCAGGAAAAGCACCCCTGAACTTGCAAAGTTCCAGCGATGAGTGTCAATAGAAGCAGCGGTTGACGGATGCGTGCTTCGGAGGAGAGTCGCAAACTGTCTTCGCACTCCCAAGATGGCAATATGAGGTCGCATACGAGTAAGCTTGCGTATATAGTTCGCTGAATGGGCATTCCAAATTCGGCTTGGATTGGAGATACCAAATTTATTTCAAAAATAAAAAAGATTAAATTTAACCAGAAAGTCCACCCTTCAAGGACTTCCACATCCTCTGTGATGGTATACAGAGCCAAAATGATTGCTATTGTGTCACTGTCCAAATATACTGCCAGGACCGCAAGTATGCACTTCTTAATATTACCTGCAACCATTTTCATGAGAGCTAGAAAATAAATCCTTTTTTCTGACAAACCGGTTGGTGCAAACGGTGACTACGTTTACATGCAGTCAATATTCGGGTTAAGGTCAATATTCCTGTTACGTACTCGGGGGGGAAAACACAGGGAACTCGGTAAACTAGGAACACGGACTCGGAACAATGAAACACTGGAGAAACAAGGGGGAGAGACGCCATAAGCAGGGAACCAAAATTATTTATTAATAAACTAAAAATCTAGAAAGGGAGAAAAACGAGGCACACAGGCCAACACAACCACCGTGCGACAGCACTAAAAAGAAGGGGAAAATCAGGAATCAAAACTGTCTGGAGGAAACACTAGGGGGCAGACTAGGGGCAGGCTTGGGAACAGACAGGGGCAACTCCGAACAGGACTGGGGCAACTCGGAACAAGACTGGGGCAACTCGGAACAGGACTGGGGCAACTCGGAACAGGACTGGGGCAACTCAGAACAGGGGCAACTCGGAACAGACAGAGGCTGGGAGACATCAGGTGGAGGGCAGGCACAGGACGAGATGATGGGCACAGCTGGCAGGTGGGTGACTCGAGAGGCACAGCTGGCCAGGAGAAGGCTCAGGGAGACATCAGGTGGGGGCAGACTAGGACGACTGGAACAACTTGGAGGACGACTGGAACCACTTGGAGGACAACTGGAGCCAACTTGGAGGACGACAGGAACATTGGGGGAGGGCTCGAAAGACATCTACGGGGCACCAGGAGGCTCGGAAACATCTGGCAGGGTGGACAGGACTGGGCGATGGCACAGCTGGCAGACTCAGGCACAGCTGGCGGGAAGAAGGCTCGGGATACAGCAGGCAGGGGGCAGACCCGGACGGGACTGGAGCAGGAAACGGCAGGCAGGGGCCGGCTGGGCTGGGGCATGAGACAGATGGAGAACACAGAGAAAGTAACGGGGACAAGAGGGAATGTGCGCAGGGGCAAGGAATGAAGTGGAGCGCGGCGAAGTCAGATCTGACACTGATCTGCTTGCTGGGCACAGATATAGGGCAGGAGCACGGACAAACACAGGTGCTGAAACTTAATATAATTAACAAGGTGTGGAATACGAGGGAAACCTAATTACATGAAACAGAAAAAACATTAACACACAGACGAGGATCACAAGACACTTCCCAAAGAAGGGATAAATAAACTAAATAAATATTTCACAGTGCATAGAGTGAGAAGCAGGACAGGTAAGATAAATGCAGAGGGTCTGCAGAAAGCACAGCAAAGCAAGTTAAACAAAAGCAAGAGGCGGAGACTAGAATAGGGCGACTGCTGAGAGATCGTTAGTCAATTAGTAAGTGCAGCTATACAATCCCGGGTGCTCGTTAGTACGTTAGTCTTATATACACAGTGTTAGTTTGGTTAGTAAATTCTAGAAAACAACAAACTGTTAGTACGGGTTAGTAAGAACGCAAAAGCAAGGGGAAGCAAGCAAACGAGAACAGAAGGAAGGCTGAAACCCAGTATCCATTAAATCACCCAAAATAGTGTCACAATCAATTAAGACAAAAACTGCAACGAACTGATCACGCGACAGGGGAGAAAGCAAAGACAGTACATGGGTAAGACGTGGACTGGAATAACAAGGGAGAGGTATGAAATGTGAAACACTAAGACATCAGACTCAAAACGGACATCACAAAAATAATAAAAACCTAAAATTGATTAACCAAACGCACGGAGACCCACAGAACACAACAATTCCGGTTTCTGAAACATTCGGAATAACCCGTTTACATCCGTGAACAAACAGGGTTATTCCTGTATACATGGTAATTGTAATCAATTGAGATATACCGATCAAAACAGCGGTGCACGGACGTCTCGTAGATCTCGCCATCCTGGTACTGTCTACCGTCTACAAAAGACATGATGTTCATGTCTTTCACCACACCTGAGGTGATTTGTTTCCTCCTCGCTCCAAAAGTGTGGCGTCACCTTGCGTTTCACCATTTTTACAAGTAGTTTCTGTAATCAGAAGACCAAAATTCCTGAAGAATAGAACATGCGCAGAACACAAAAGAATGTTCCTTTCGATGGGGATATCCCGATAGGCATATACATGACCAAATATTCAGGTTAGAAAAGGAGTAACCCAGGGGTCATTTTCGGGTTTTTAAAAGGGTTATTGGTGTTTATATGGCCGTGAGCAATCGGGTTATTGCTAATATTCCGGTAATGAAAGGTTATTGACTGCATGTAAACATACGTTTTTAAAAACCCGAAAATGACCACTGGGTTATTCCTTTTCTAACCCGAATATTTGGTCATGTATACGCCTATCTGGATATACCCATCGAAAGGAACATTCATTTGTCTTCTGGCCCTGATCTATTCGCAAGGAATCTTGGTCTTTTGTGTTTTAGGATACAGGAAGAAGCGGAAATGACGCGTATTACATCATGACGTTCTCCGTGCGTCGAGACGTTGTCCAGGCGTCGCTGTTTTGATCAGGATGTCCCAATTAATTACAATTGCCATGTATACAGGAGTAACACACTGAACGGTATGAGTGCAAACCGCCGCTGGCATTTACTGCGAGCCAATACTCTTCTAATGGGCAATATTTTACATTTGGACAGAAATTATCAATTTAAATGGTTTTCAATAAAAACAGGTTGCACTGTCATATGCTTATGAAAGCACCATTGATGAGTCTGAAAGCTTAAGTTTTAGCTGGCTTCGACACATGCAGCAGGTTGCAAATCTTTCCAACTTCATTAAAATTGGGATAAAGAATGTTATATGTGCTTTTATGTACAAGGAAATCTGCGCACAATGATGCAAGATAAGATTGAAGCGAGGTGTGGTAACATTAGAGTGATTTATGCACACACTGCCTTTCAATCCTGGAAAACAGGTTCTGCAACTCCAACCCCCACCGGAATGCTCCCGTAAATAAAGTGAAATCATCTCCTCACAGGGCGAGTGAAGAATCAGAGGTACAAGCCAGAGTCCTTTCACTGCGAATTAAACACAGCCTGTGTGCCCAGACAATGAATGAAACCCAGCGTAATGCGCTGAGACAGGGTGTTTTTGACAGCTGCAATGAAATTACACGAGTTTCCCCGAGTTTGATTTGAGTTGCCTCGCTGATATCAGTATGAGTACCTTTTCAGACCGTTCAGCTGAGCTGCCAGCAGGCCCAGTTAGATGATAGATAGCTATGGGCCCGAGGTGATCTGATGTGCGGCCTCGCTACAGCAGGTGCATCGCTTTGCGCTGGCTCTCCATTGTATTCCAAACCCCAGACCTCTACCCCCGCTCATGCTGCTTCTGTCAAGACAGTCATCAGGCACAATGATGCCAAGAGGGCTAAGATGCTTACTGAGAATCTGAGCTGTCATGTAATGTGTTTGAAGGGCTATTAAATGTGTTGTAAATTAGTTTCATGCATCCATCTTCCTTTATCCACATAATTATACTATCCCATTAAGGCGTGGTTTAGTCAGGCTTATTCTCTCACTACTCATTTACAGTGAAACATAATATACCGGTTTCGAAGAGCTAGTTTGTCTTCAAACAAACAAGTATTGCTGTAGGTATTCATGTTTGTGTGTACTAAAATGGATCTCTTTTTCTTTAAGTTTGATTAAGAGCAAGGAGCATGTTGTAATTTAAAATAACCTCGAAATAAGATGTAAAATCAATGCTGGATATTTTACCTTGCAAATGTAACATTAATGACCTGGTGACCATCCATTTTAGATGTTCTGTGATTATCAACCCCTTAAACTCTATTTTTCTCATATGGTTGGACAATGTCACATACAAATTCTGTGTGTGCTAGCTGCATCTCTTCACTGAAGCTACATTGCTCTTACATGGAAACATTTGAACCCCGGATGCCATGTTTTTATGGCCACAGCATTACATCAAATCGAAAATATCTAGATCTGGGTCCATCAGTTTATACACATTATCCTGTAATTCAGCAGGACATATTTGGTATCATTGGAAACATAGACTTTAAAATAGGCCTTAAGTTCCACACATTTGAATATATCAGTTTCATTTGACAGACCCATATATGGGTCTGTGGGTTTATGGGATGAATCCTCTGAATAGATTCAAGTGCTTTTAGTTTAAAAGCTCCGAACAGCCGGCTGGGAAAAAACATAAATATGGCCTAATAGAATAGAAAGATATCATTTTCATGAATGTCATATTAAACCAATCATTTGGAAGAAAAAAAGCATCATTCTTTTATTATTTCATCAGAGGGCCATCAGTAAAATTAAGATTTTGTACCCAAGTGGGATTCACAGCTTTAATATAAGGGCCCCTGGAGAGGTTTTGATGTTATTGAAGTCTCTTTAATACCATTGTATCTATATTTCATTCTCTGCGCAGCAACTCTGCATGCATTGCTATGCAGACAGACTTTATGAGTACTCATCCTGTAAGAAAGCATTCATTTTCATTGAGTTCCATGTGTGCTTGTTATTTGCCTAAAATTAACTATAATAGAGCTTTTCATTATTAATGTCCATATTTCTGGCTGGCAACTGAGCACCATACAAGTTTCATAACAATGCACAAGAGGAATGGGAATCAAAGAGTCAGGGTAACTTTTTTTTTCAAACCGCCATTGAAGATGACTTTTTTTTTCACTAAAAGGCCATCTCATGCAGAAGGCATTTGGCCTTAACTGGTCTTTTTTGTCCTTCTGGTATCATCAGACTTTCCCAGCAAGCGACATAACTGACCTTTATAAGTACAGAATAACAAACGCCAGTGTTGGCAGCTAGCAAGTTTTTAAGTTAAATCAAAGCTGCTGTTTGAGCACATACTAAGTAACAATGGGTACTAGATCGAAGACATGATACTTCGAAATACAAAGGCAACACATTCCAATAGGCATAAATTAGTTATTGATACTTCAAAATATAAAGGCAACACCCAATAAGCATAAATTAGTTATTGCAGTAATATATATTAACTATCCGTTAATTCACTGTTAACTCATGCATCAGAGTGTTGAATTAGCATTATGTTAAGCCTTACGAACTTATGCCACTCTGGTGAAGTCAAAAACATCCATTAAGCAAAGCTCAAGTAACACTTCAAACCATTAAACTATTCAATTACGTATGAAATAATACTCTAACAGGAAGACCATTAGTAAATAATAATAATAATAAATAACCATACACATTAGTTAACTGTTAGTTAATGCTTATTATTACATTAACCAAGGTTAATAAATGTACCTTATTGAAAAGTGTAACCAATGTGAAAATTAGAAGGAAAGCTCTTAAGTGAAGACAGCTTCATTTTTGGAAGCTTATGCTGCTTATTTAAAAAAAAAAAAAAAAAAGACAAGTTTTTAGTTTTAGAATTTAGAATGTCCAACCATACCTTGTATGCTTAGCATTAATTAAAGTCTAAAATTAAAAAATTTAAAAAACATTTAAAAACCTGGACTTTTCTGCGGATGGATGATTGTGACCCTGAACGACCGCATTATGCCTGTAGGTAGCTCTGACTCATGGGTGATTCTAGCATTTATAAGTTAATTTGAGCCATTTCAGCCTGCAGAGCTCATTTCATGTCAAAAGTATATTATATAGGGCCGTTCCCATATCAAGTGTCAGTGTATAGACATTTATTTGTGTCAGAACCCACGTGTGTCGTTAATTGGTTTCTACCCCGTTCAAGTAGCCTGGATGTGCTGTTTTATGTTGCTTTGTCTCCTTCAGTTGATTTACTGTCTCAATTCCTTCTTTGCTCCCAAATATTATCATTTGTATGCCAGCCCTGTTTTATGAGTGTCTTGCCTTTATAAGTTCATTATGATTTTAATATGATTGCTGGATTGTTATGCTTCATACCCTAAAAACGCCACCAGTCAATTTGTGTCTTCTAGTCTGGAGCTAAGCTATTGTTTCGTGCGTTCAGTTATAATTAACTGATTATTATTATTATCAATTATTAAGAAAAACATGATTGGTCAATGATTGGTCAATTACAAGCATACATACAAATAGCCAGTTCAGAAATATGGTATAATATGGTAATTCTAAGGTAGAATGCAAGAATGTCGCAATCTAGAACGTCAAATGTCGTTGAGCTGTAAGTACAAGCTGTGAAACCACCTCATAATTTGTGAAAAGCAACACTTCAGAAATATATTTAAAAAGAGTGACTTAGACAATGGTACCAACCGAAACAGGCTGGACACTGTATCATTGGCAATACAGTGGATTGACTTTTGTAGTTGCCTGGGCCTGGCCATTTCAAATTGAATCAAAAGATACATCCATTCATTGAAATGCATCTGATAAAAACTTAAAAACTGCTAAAACATGATATGAGCTCAGTGTTCACTTTAACTAATAAAACTTGTTTTTAATATCAAGAAGGTCTGACCTTTGAGATTGCTGTCATTTTCCCTCTATTCTCTGTTTACTTTCCAAATAGGCTGCTTCTTTGTAGATCCGCACGGCTGATTTGATTTTCATTCCTGGTTTTATTTTTGCGCACTGTTTGTGTAGCAGGACTAATGAGGGGAAAACATGGCTCACCACTACACCGATCATCACTATTGAGCTTGAAAGGCCTCCGGGCTTAGTGCTGACCAGGCAGAGATCATGTTTTTCCCTGGATGCAAATGAAGGCAATTGAACCCACACGTATCCCGCTGCGTGATGTGCATCATCCTCGCTGGCCTTTACCGCCACCGAGAGCGCAGAAAATCCTCGCCGCCTGCTGAGAAAGTTTTCCGTTTCAGTTTCATTGAGAATTCGCGTGGAGAATACGGTGAGCGAGGTGGCAAGAGAAACAATGTGCATACAGTTGATGTGGTGCCATCGCAGGGCGTGTTAAACCTGCAGGACTTCATTAAATCCATAATTCAAACAGTCGGCCAAAATTCTAGGGCGAGTCCTAAATACCTTAGCAATCACAAATGTAAAATGTCCCATCAAGCAATATGGCAAATGGCATTGAAAATAGAGAGCTTTGCCTGGTTTACTGCGCTGGATAACCTCTGTTACATCAAATTCACAAAGAGCTTGTGCTTTTACAATTGTGGGTTGAGAATTTTCGATGTTACTGATCCTACTTTTAAGTTTGTCTTGGTAAGGGAGCTGTTACGCTGTGATATTACCATGTAAAACAATAAAACAAACCACAAAAACAAGAAACAAACAAAAAATAAACTCATTAATAAATAATTTGAAGTTTCTGGTATGACAGTTGAAATGACCATGCATGAGGCAAAGTAATACAGGCTATGATTTTTCAGTGAAGCGCCACTGTAATCTACTTATTATGTCTCAGCTTTCAGTCACCGATGTCGACGTAGGGTCCAATGAACTAATTGTGAATCAGTGATTTCAAGGAATTAAAGACTGCGACATTAACAAGGGTTTCTAATCGAAAGTGGAATAGAGGGGGGAATGACTGGCATTCCACTGCCCAAGGTAACTATCCACCTTCCAGCAAGCAGGCAGCACTTATTCTGTTCTCTCTCTCACTCGGCCCAACAGTGGGGAGCAGCGCACAGTGTGTATGATTGACAGGTTTGGGCTAGTCAAATAAGAGTTACAATTATGGCCACAGGCTTCAAAAGCGTTGCTCCTGATGTGGAGAGCACTGACAAGAGGGCAGCTTAAGGCACTTGGGGTTACTCACCTGGCAACCATGATTCCTGCGGTTGTTTAGAATAGTTAGGCCTGCATATTCATCCTGTGTGATCTGTTTTAACCTTGCAGGAAGTCATGCAGTCGGGACATCAGAGATATTACATGGAGGAACTTGAGATGGCTTCCGCTTTCTGATTCAATAGAATCCTTTGGGAGCTGCTTAATGTCACCTAAAACCATTTAATGGAGGCAGCCATGTTGGAACATGGAGCTTTAGTGGCATATGAGAATAAGCAACAAAATATGCGGGAATTTAAAAAGTCTTCTTCAGTCCGCATTAGATAAATGAGTCCCAGAACAGCATTTCCTTCAGTGCAAAGAAATCTGAGTATAACAGGTGGAACCGCATTCAGAATTAGCAACACCATTAGTGCTTTATGGAAAACAAATACCATGACTAATAACTGGCAAAGTAATTGGTTCAATTGTGTGCTTAAAGCCTTTGCAACTGCGGCTGTCCTGGTAAACAAGGTTCTTAGCTCATAGCCAAAGAAAATGCAAAATGAGGTTTGTGTTATTGTCAGGGGAGACTCAAAGAGAAGAACGGGGAGCAGGAAGTTCGTGGACAGAGCAGTAGATTTAATAACACAATTGTAGACAGAATACATAAAACCCAGGAGATCACTACAATATTGGGTAGTAATCCAAATATTGAAACAATATGGGACAGTAACAACTCAGGAATTAAGTACTAAACAGAGATATATATAAACCACTAGGAATGAACATAAAAGGCCAAAATAACAATAAAAACCAAAGGAAGAGAAACTAAGAACAAAGTTGCAACTGGACATTTAAAAACACACGGGGCACAAAGCCAAAATACAAAAACCACACAAAGTATCAAAGGAATACAAGCATTTACAAACTAGAAAAGCACTCAGAGAGCGCAGACCTCCGCCAGGTGGCAGCAAAACCCTGAAGCACAGCGATTGGAACTCCGGTCCATTCGCTAGGTGCACAATTGAAATAGCTTCAGACAACTCTGAAATTCTATGTTTTCATTCTCTTGTCAATCATACTATCTGAAGTTCACCAAAAATATTCATGCGAAATAAGCAGGTGAAAATGTGTTTCCATCTAATTTCATTAGAGCAAATAAAAAGTTGTGCGTAATGACGTCACATGCTGTTATGCGGTAAAATTGGTGTATGGAATGGATTTCTGACATTTTATGCTGTTTCCATTCATTTTCGCACTGAATCGCAGAACCTGCAAGTGAACAAAAGTAGTGTGTCAGTCGACTAATTTAGCTAGTAAGCCAAATGAATTGCGTCTACCATTGAAATGATGATAATTTGCACAAATTGTACGTGCTTATGTGCCAGCTATTAGCAACATAGCAAACCATTATCAGAGGCCAACGACGACATCAAAACACCGTCACGATGCAGTAGCAGATTTATTCGGTAAATAACGTTTTCATCAGCATTTATTGCATAAGCCTTTTACCGATCAAAAGAAAATCCGATCAGATCAACCGTATAAACTTTGTGTCGATATTTGTGTCTATTCAAATCAAGTCGAATAAGGAATTTCCATAAGGAATTTTTAATTCGATATGACCTCATTCGCATGAGAACAGGTGGATGGAAACAGGGCTACGTCCGGTGAATTCTATCCGATGTGCTATTCTAATTGGCTATGTGCACAAAATGGGGCTAAGTGAATTCTTAAATACACTGGCTTGCTTTACTATTTTAAGTTTGCTTCTGTCATTTATCAGTCTACATCAGATGCTGAGCAGGTGACAGGAATATAATCCCGAAAATGTGATTTTAACTATTGCCGCTGTTCCTAAGATTTGGCTTAACTAATCGTGAATGATGTTTGCATGATTTGTCTCGATTTGCTGCAACTGTTTGTTCAGTGGCACAGTTAATGAGACATTAACTGCCCCACTGATAAAGAGGGTTCCCGACGCTTCTACCAAGCATCATTTCCAGCCGTTTTCTCTGGTCACTGTGATGAACTGGCTTTAAACGACAAACATCCAGTGTTGCACGACCCAAATTTCCTCAGCAGATTAATATCCGAAGCTAGCTTTCATTTTTTCATCGAGCAGTAGCGAAGTTGAGTTGCTAGCAAGGCTTGCTAGAGAGCTAGCAAGATTTTCTGTTTAGGTTTTATATTGAATTTACTTTTACATCATCTGATGCAACTGGCTTGCTAGTATTGCTACATTGTTATGGTTTTCTTAGATGTGCTCAGCTAACCATAGCTCCAGATGTGGTAGTCTTGAGAGTGCAACTGACACCGAGTGGCAAGGGAAACGAAGTATCGACAATATTAAAATATGCGAGAATCTAATGTTAGATTTATGAAACAGCGTTTCGAAATTAAGAATTATTTACACATTAATTATCAGATATTTTCAAGTATTTTATCTTAAAAAATTATGAAAATTAAAATCGCTTAAAGCCAGTTCATCACTCATGAGTGAGAACGGCTGGAAATGTATTGCTAGTTAGAAATCCTCTCGTTTCTCATTGGAGCAGCAAATGCCTCATTAAGAATGCCAATGAACAAACATCAGTATCAGGTAATCGAGACAAATCATGCGAACATCATTCGTGGTTAATTAAGCCAAATCCTGGGAATATGGCTATAGCTAAAATCACATTTTCGGGATAATATACCTGTCATCTGCTCATCATCTGATGGAGATTTATCAGTAGCAGAAGCAAACCGGTAATAGTTAAGCTTACCAACGTATTTCAGAATGCACACAGCGCCATCTTGTGCAACTAGCCAATCGGAAAGACTTGCCAAAATATGCCAAAATTGAATCACCTGTTCCCACCTTCTCTGAAAATTTCATCAAAATTGGTGCATTACTTTTTGAGTTATCTTGCTAAAAAAACAAACAGACAAACAAACACTGCCGAAAACAGAACGTCCTGGCGGAGGTAAAGATAGGAACTAGGAATTTATATGTTATAGAGAATAGGACCTGGGAAATGTAGGCGCAAGGCGTACATGGAGAGCAGTAGATGACGCCCAGTGACCAACTGAATAGAGCAGGGAGCTTAACCCTCTACTGCACAATGGTGCCATATGGCAACATACCCTTTCTTTGACAAATTCCTGAAATTTTAAAATAATCTTGTGCACTGATTAGTCTAAAATGCAAAGTAGAACACTGGGCTTACCAAATATTTGCTTTGTTGACCTCACATGACACCAAATTCCCTGTTTTTTCCAATTTTTCCCCCACACCATTGATTACTCTGAGGGTGTTTTCACACATAGGTTGTTTAAGTCGTCTTAACTGTCTAGGCCGGCCTAATTGGTGCGGTGCGGGTAATGTGAACACAACTAGCTGCACCTGAGGTCGACCTAAACAGCCGTACCAAAGGCGGCTAGAAGGGGTGGTCTCAGAGCAGCGCATCAAGCCCTTTAGTTCGGTGCGGCGCACCAAACCAGTGGTGTGAACGCGCAGCGAACCCAGGGTCGGCCCAAGCCCAGAATTTCCTCTTCACCGCCATAGGGTTATAATGTAAAATATCAGCTAGCTGAAATGGGATACAAGCTAGGTTTGAATGAGCCCATATGCTTACTCGGTATGCCTAATGTAAGGTTTAGTATTATCACGTGTTTGCTCGCAAACGTAACTGCATTTAATATCAATTCGTTCATGTCTAACATTACAACTTACCTAGCTGTTCGCCGATATCTGCGAATGGTGAGGGGGGCCTGGTTTAACAGAATCAATCTGCGCCTTATTCTGGTTTGTCTGGCAATTCGCTTTTGCCGTCTCCAGTGCAAGAACACGCAGCCATGCCTCGTTTTCAAATTCGAACGTTATAACTTCCTGACTCTGAACGAGACACACTATATACAAAAGTAGATTGCCAAAGGCAGTAACGTTAGGCATGTCAGACGGTGTTGCTGTTGAGTCTCCATCATTCATGTGAGTTCTGTTTACATCTCGAGGCTTCATTTCAAGCTTCTATTCCAGATGGAATGGTGCTACACTCGTCATTTTCGTCTGGTTGCCATGGATACATGACGCTCCATTCAGTAGAACAGTGGACTTGGGACGGCAATAAAAAGCATATGTGAAACCAAGCCGCTCCAGTTGAAAATTGATACATTGTATATTGGGTCGACCCAAATGTGTGACTGGGTCGACCCAAATATGTGTGAAAACACCCTGAGTCCCTGAAGAAGCGCACCTGAATCTGCTCAGATTTCTCTCGATTTTTCAAATGTCTGCACCATTTAAAAAATATTGCAAGCATTTGTGATTAGTTCCAATCTTTTAAATTCATTTGAATATTGTTTTTATGTCATTACTGCCTTTTAATCCAACAAAATAGGTATGTTGCCATATGGCAACAATGTGTGTCTAATGGAACAATACTGCATGTGGTTTGAGTCAATACTTAGGCAGTAATACAGAATAGTTTTGTGTGATTTTGACAAGTAGAAATAATTTATGAATGCACAAATAAAAAGTGTATGGATGGATAGAACTACTATAGACTTTAATTTAAGAAATGTATGGTTCACATATACATTATTTTCTTTAGAGAATGAACCCATCAGTGTTCTATGGCAAGGCTCAGAGGAGGGCTGAAATGAGCCCTCAATTTGACTGTTTTACATTTGAAATGGAATTGTGACAGTTTGCAAAGCTATATTGTAATTGAATTTTTAAACCAGTAATGTGAATGCCTTTGCCATGTTATGAGAGAAAAAAATTGTTGTCACCTATACACTTTGACGAGGAATGATGAGATTCCAGCAAATATTTAGTAAATATTGATGCCGAGTATCTTATAATTGCAGTTGTATTTGTAAAACAACCCCGTGAAATCAATGGTGGTCATATTTCAAGTCTTTCTAGACAATAAAATTTTATTTTTGTAAAAAGGTCTGTAATCTTTTATGAACTTCATGTCATTTTGGGGGAAAAAAATACATTTCATTGCTGCATAATGTTGCCATATGGCAACGAACCCCAAAGTATCCCCCCAAAAAAATCAGATCTAAAAAATAATGTTAAATTTGTTTATTTGAGACCATTTTAAATAATATGCAACACTGAAACATTTTCCCCATGGTTACATAAGAATGCGTGCAGTAGATGGTTAACTACGCTTAGAAATGGGTGAATGCAATTAACACGCCGCTGAGTTGGAACGAGGAAGTGGAGACTTGAAGATGTGGGCGTGGTCACCGGGCTGCCAGGCACAGATGTGACAGTTATATCACATTTACATATCCTTGACAGAAATGAGGACTAGTCAAGTCCGAAGCAAGATTTTGGGTATTTTCTTATTCATCTCATATTTATATAAATGGTTCAGTCTCACAGTAATCACAAAGAATATTATCTAAATTTACTAACAAGTGTGTCAGTTTCACATCTGTCCAGTCTTGTGTATTATGTATTCTTTATGTTTTGTTATTTTCTGTTTCATTGTTTATTTTAGCAGTTCTATAAATTTGTCAACCATTTCTAGTCATCGGTCCCCAGTTTTTACTCCCACTCATGCACTGCGCCTCATTCTTTGTTAATTGTTTGATTGTTCCCTTATTTGTAATCACACCTTCCCTGCATGTTTTTCGGGTCAGCATACCTGTGACCTATCTAATAAGCCACTTAGTTTCCCTTTACTGTGTATTCCTCCATTTCTGTGCAGATCCTCGTGAGTTTGTCAGCCAGTACTTTCTGTGTTACCCAAGAGCTTCTCCTGATTCCCTGTATGCCTGCTCATCGCTTGGTTTGTCTTCGGTTTACAGTTCAGTCCTGTCCCTAGTGTTTGTTTGATCACCCAAGCATTACTTCTGTTTGTTTTTTGGATTACGACCTCTCTTTGTGATTTGGCTTTGGTGTACCATTTTCCTGGTTACTGATTCTTGCTCTGTCTGACCCAACCTGGTCCTACCATTGTATTCAAGTCTGCACCTGGGTCAATTCCTCCACCTTTTAGGGGGTATAATTTTTAGAGTCTAAGCAAAAGAGCAGTGATTGTGCCTCAGTTTATTACAAATCTCCGAGGGAATATTCCATACAGGGGCCAGTCTCACAGTGACCACTATAGCTATTATCTCAATGAGCGGCGAATGCTTACGAATGTAGCGAATTTTGGATTCTTCAACTTTTCTGATGAAAGTTGAAGAAAATCAGAATAGACCTAAGTGCCATTTGCAGCATTCAGCAACTTTTTGTCGCGGTTTTTGGAAGCTGGCAAGCTTTCTTAGTTACTTTCGTTCGGGTGAAGGTTGTTTTGCCCCCAGTCGGATTCTTTGCCTACCTTTGCCTTGTACATGGCCATCTGGCATCAATTGTGGGCGGCGCCCGGACTCTATTTCAACCCAAGTTCCGCCTCGTCGCCTTTGCTAGAGTGTCAGTGTTACCATTGCACTGTAGCCCGCAAGATCTCGAGCTAGAGAAGTGTTGAGGAATTACTTGCAAATAAGGAGAGTGTTATTTTGTAAAGCGAATCTTTCTCTTCCCTTTCCTCTTTCTGTGCACCATCTGGTGCTTTGTCTTTTTTTTTCCCTCTCCTCTTGTATTAGGTTAGGTGACTGTGCTGCTTCAAAAGGTCTTCCAAATTGATTTAAATTTCATAATTGGCAATAATGTGAATGATTTGCATTAGGAATTACCGCAAACTGCAGCAAATCAGGAAAAATGCACAAACCTTTCCTTTCTTTTTAATTCTTATCCTTTAGTTATGGCACAACACTTATTTTCTCGACGTCCTCTTTCCTGTGAGGTTCCTCAGTTGTAAGAGGACCTCTGTCGAAATCTCAAAGACCCGTTCGACTGGCTGACTTGCTAACATTAACAATCTGTCATCGCGCCGGTAGGTGGAAAACATTTTTTACTTCTCGGCAACTACCAGTCGAATACGGCCATTGTTTTGTCAGGGAAATTTCTTCTCGTTTTCTGAAGTCTCAGCAAGTAGTTTGTTATGATCCAAACAATAAACCAAACACAGACACAGGATACCATATGAGGATAAGTTTTTGTTGGTAGAAATACAGTAATGGGAGTGGTAACGCACACTTTTAGCCCTATAACAGATCATTTCAGTTCATTCCTGGTTCTAGCCTCACTAGGCTAACTGTTTACATAGCTGTATGGCATTAAGTGAAGTAAGCATGCACGTGCCCATTACCTACAGCTTGCAAGGGAAAAGACCATATCTTTTGGATCAGATGATTATTTCCAAACATAATATATTGATAATAAATTGATTTAGTGTTGTGTTCCGTGATCTGAGTGTCTGGTTAGTCAATTTTAGGTTTCTATTATTTTGGTATGTTTGTTTTTTAGTCCATGTCTTAGTGTTCACATTTTATTCCTCTCCCGTTTAGTCCAGTCCACGTTTTACCCATGTTCTGTCTTTGCTTTCTCCCCGGTCGCGTCATTGTTTGTAGCAGTTTCTGTCTTAATTGATTGTGACACTATTTCGGGTGATTTAATGGATTCTGGGTTTCATCCTTCCTTCTGTTCTCGTTTACTAGTTTCCCCTTGCTTTTCTATACATACTAACATTACTAACAGTTTGTTGTTTTCTAAAATTACTAACCAAACTAACCTTGTATATAATACTAATCTACTAACGAGCACCCGGGATTGTATAGCTGCACTTACTAATTGACTAATTATCTCTCAGCAGTCGCTCTGTTCTAGTCTCCGCCCCTCGCTTTACTGTTCATTGACTTTGCTAAAGTTTCCTGCAGAATCTCTGCATTCTTTTAATCTATTCTGGCTCTTTCTGTACACTTAGGAGTCTTTTATCCAGTTTATTTATCCCATCTTTGGGATTGTCTTGTGATCCTTGTCTGTGTGTTAATGTTTATCTGTTTTCATGTAATTGGTTTCCCTCATGTTCCACCCTTTGTTAATTAGATTAAGTTTCAACACCTGTGTCTGTGTGTGCCCCTGCCCTATAAATCCGAGCAGTTTCTGCACGCGTGCAGATCTGACTTCGCGCTCTTCACTCACGCACACCCACATCTCCTCTTCCTACCTCACCCCCACTCCCTGTCCTGAGCACCAGCTGCCCTGCCTGTCCTGAGCACCAGCTGCCCTGCCTGTCCTGAGCACCAGCTGCCCTGCCTGTCCTGAACACCAGCTGCCCTGCCATTGTCCCGAGCACCAGCCGCCCTGCCATTGTCCCGAGCACCAGCCGTCCTGCCATTGTCCCGAGCACCAGCCGTCCTGCCATGATCCCGAGCCCCAGCGTTCCTGCCATGATCCCGAGCCCCAGCGTTCCTGCCATGATCCCGAGCCCCAGCGTTCCTGCCATTGTCCCGAGCCCCAGCGTTCCTGCCTGCCCTTAGCCCTGTGTCCTGTCTGTCCCCCTCCTGATGTTCTCCCTTACCCTTTTCCTGGCCAGCTGCGCTACCCGAGTTAGCCATCAGCCAGCTGTGCCGAATGTCTTGTCCCGTGAGTATTCCCGAGCTTCCCTAGTCCCGGTTCCGCGTCTGTTCCTGTTCCCGAGTCTGCCCCCTGGTGTTTGTTCTGAGTCTGCCCTTTGGTTTTTGTTTATGTTTGGATTCTGAGTTCTCTTTTTTCAGTGCGAGGCACGGTGTTTTTGTTGGCCGGAGTGCCCCCTTTTTCCCCCAGGTTTATTTCTGTTTATTTTAATAAATATCTTTTTGGATCCCCGCATCTGGTGTCTCACTCCCCTTTTGTGTCTCCCTCCTGTTTCCAGTAAGGTATCCCGAGATATTCCGAGTTTTCCAAGTTTCCCTGTGTTTTTCCCTCGTGTATCCGTAACAGAAGTCAGATCTACCCCCGAGACGCCAGCGGGATCCCCTCTTTAGTTGCCCCTTTTTCTTTGGTCCCTCCCTTCCCCCCCTGAGTTTTCCGAGTTCTCCTTGTGTTCCCCTGTGATTTCGCGTTCCTTGTGTTTCCGAGTTCCCCTTGTGTTCCGTGTTTTCCAGAGTTCCATGTTTTCCCGAGTGCTGTTTCCCAGAGTGTTGTGTTCCCTCCGAGCTCCCCCGCTCCCTTGTGTTCCCTCCGAGCTCCCCGTTCCCCTTGTGTTTCTTCCGAGCTCCCCGTTCCCCCTGTGTTTCTTCCGAGCTCCCCTTGTGTTCCCTTCCGAGCTCCCCTGTTTCCCTTGATGTTTCGTGTAAGCGCCAGGTGGCGCTTTTTTAAGGGGGGGGTACTGTTGTGTTCTGTGGTCTGAGTGTCTGGTTAGTCAATTTTAGGTTTCTATTATTTTGGTATGTTTGTTTTTTAGTCCATGTCTTAGTGTTCACATTTTATTCCTCTCCCGTTTAGTCCAGTCCACGTTTTACCCATGTTCTGTCTTTGCTTTCTCCCCGGTCGCGTCATTGTTTGTAGCAGTTTCTGTCTTAATTGATTGTGACACTATTTCGGGTGATTTAATGGATTCTGGGTTTCATCCTTCCTTCTGTTCTCGTTTACTAGTTTCCCCTTGCTTTTCTATACATACTAACATTACTAACAGTTTGTTGTTTTCTAAAATTACTAACCAAACTAACCTTGTATATAATACTAATCTACTAACGAGCACCCGGGATTGTATAGCTGCACTTACTAATTGACTAATTATCTCTCAGCAGTCGCTCTGTTCTAGTCTCCGCCCCTCGCTTTACTGTTCATTGACTTTGCTAAAGTTTCCTGCAGAATCTCTGCATTCTTTTAATCTATTCTGACTCTTTCTGTACACTTAGGAGTCTTTTATCCAGTTTATTTATCCCATCTTTGGGATTGTCTTGTGATCCTTGTCTGTGTGTTAATGTTTATCTGTTTTCATGTAATTGGTTTCCCTCATGTTCCACCCTTTGTTAATTAGATTAAGTTTCAACACCTGTGTCTGTGTGTGCCCCTGCCCTATAAATCCGAGCAGTTTCTGCACGCGTGCAGATCTGACTTCGCGCTCTTAACTCACGCACACCCACATCTCCTCTTCCTACCTCACCCCCACTCCCTGTCCTGAGCACCAGCTGCCCTGCCTGTCCTGAGCATCAGCTGCCCTGCCTGTCCTGAGCACCAGCTGCCCTGCCTGTCCTGAGCACCAGCTGCCCTGCCTGTCCTGAGCACCAGCTGCCCTGCCTGTCCTGAGCACCAGCTGCCCTGCCTGTCCTGAGCACCAGCCGCCCTGCCTGTCCGGAGCACCAGCCGCCCTGCCTGTCCGGAGCACCAGCCGCCCTGCCATTGTCCCGAGCACCAGCCGCCCTGCCATTGTCCCGAGCACCAGCCGCCCTGCCATTGTCCCGAGCACCAGCCGTCCTGCCATGATCCCGAGCCCCAGCGTTCCTGCCATGATCCCGAGCCCCAGCGTTCCTGCCATGATCCCGAGCCCCAGCGTTCCTGCCTGCCCTTAGCCCTGTGTCCTGTCTGTCCCCCTCCTGATGTTCTCCCTTACCCTTTTCCTGGCCAGCTGCGCTACCCGAGTTAGCCATCAGCCAGCTGTGCCGAATGTCTTGTCCTGTGAGTATTCCCGAGCTTCCCGAGTCCCGGTTCCGCGTCTGTTCCTGTTCCCGAGTCTGCCCCCTGGTGTTTGTTCTGAGTCTGCCCTTTGGTTTTTGTTTATGTTTGGATTCTGAGTTCTCTTTTTTCAGTGCGAGGCACGGTGTTTTTGTTAGCCGGAGTGCCCCCTTTTTCCCCCAGGTTTATTTCTGTGTTTATTTTAATAAATATCTTTTTGGATCCCCGCATCTGGCGTCTCACTCCCCTTTTGTGTCTCCCTCCTGTTTCCATTAAGGTATTCCGAGATTCCGAGTTTCCGAGTTCCCCTGTGTTTTTCCCTCGTGTATCCGTAACATTTAGATACTGTATATTGCTCGCTAGATGGCATTACATTCTTAAGGATAACCTTATAGGCGACAAAACTGCATTGTCTATGTATTGCTATGTCACTCAGTCCAGCCACCAACAACTCCTGATTGAGTCTGTGAACTGATGCTTCCTTAATTCATTATCGAATCTGTAAAGTCCATTATACCGGGTGTTCTGGTTATAAGAAATTGGCCCCCTTCTCCACAAGGACGTGGATTACAGTTTTTGTCTCACTTGGCTTCTTCACAATTTTTTCCCACATCACGCCACTGCTCATACATAGCTTTAGTTGGACTTTTAAGATATAAAAACTCTTGCTGGGATTATTCTTCTCAGATTTGTGTCCTGAAAGTTTCAGACTCATTTCATGTCCTTCACTTAACTACAACCAAATAAACCGAACAGACCATCAAATGCAGCTGCTGTATTCAAGCCTGTGGGACTTCAGGCCTACTTTAAAATAGAATGTGTTTTTACTTTTGAAAACGGATGTCTCCCTCCAGCCCTCTTCCCTGCCTAACCCCCTGGATGGATGGATGGATGGATGGATGGACATACAGACAAGCACAGACCAAAAGGCATCACTGTAGGACCTGAGTAGTAAGTATGTAAAGTTTTGTTTAGATCATGCAAACTGTTTTGGAGTTAGGCACAGGAAACGAAGTGGGAATGCCGATGCAAAAGCGAACGGGAACCGAGCCTAAAACAACATGGGGGGGGGGGGCATAAATAATTCTAGTAGAGATCTCAAGTTTTCCAACAATGCCAAATACAGTATGTCCTGCTGAATTACAGAAATGATGTGTGTAAAATGATCGAGAAGATCCAGATATTTTTCATTTGACGTAGTGCTGTGGACATAAACACATGCCATTCTTAGTTTAAATATTTTGATCAATATAATTGTGATTCACTGAAGTGTTGCAACCAACAGACACAGAATATGTAAGTGACAGTGCTATGATATTGAACCTACTTAATAGAAGATTTTTGTGGAAATTAGAGTTTAAGGGGATAACCAAGACATGAATGAGATTACAGGTATACCATAAGGAAATGCCTTGAGCGGCTTGGCATGACTCATATCAAGTCATGTCTCCCAACCAATCTGGACCCACTGCAGTTCACTAAACAGACCAAACCGGTCCACGTATTTGCACCTTGCTTCACCTCACTCTGACTCACCTGCAAAACAACTCACCTCAGGACTCTTCTAATTGACCTCAGGTTGTCATTTAATACAATGTTATCACAACAACTCATTGAACAAGTAGATCAGAGGGATCTAATAGCTGCGACCTGGCCTAGCATCCGTCACGTGGCCTAGTGTCCATGACTGGTGGTTTCTTGTACAAGTGTGACCTCGAAATTGACAAATGACCTTGAAAATCAATAGGGAAGCCTTCCTCTGTCCCAAGAAGCTCGTTGTAAGATTGAATAGCCATCCATCAAGTTAAACTTGAGTTACTGTGCGAAAACTGTGAAATTTGGGCAAAATCGACACTTTTTTTACCTGTGTGACCTTGGGATTTGACGGATGACCTTGAAGAACAATACGGAGCACCTCCTCTATGCCTAGAAGCTATTTCCAAAATTTCATAGCGATCCATGAATTCTAACTGGAGTTACAACGTGAAAACCCTCAAACAAGGTCTTGACCTCTGTGAACTTGACCTTTGACCTCCACCTTGTGCATGGACATCACTTTGGTGAAGGTCAATAACTCCTGAAAATTTCATGATGATACGACGACAGGAAAAAGGTGTCACAGACAGACAGACGATAGACGGACGGACAGACAGGAGCGTTTATAGAGCTGCTTGGTCGCAGCTAAAAATGGTAGTTGCTGGGAGTGAGTACAGGCTTATGCAGTTGGATCAGGGACTTTTTGACAGAGAGGTGGCAGACTGTCAGAGCTGGTAGCATATTATCTAAAATAACTAAAGTGAGCACAGGACCACCACAAGGGTATGTACTGAGCCCTTTACTGTTTACGCTGCTGACGCATGACTGCTCTGCTAGTTTCAACACCAATCACATCATTAAAGGTTGCCAATGACACCACAGTTATCAGGCTTATGATCAACAGTGATGTGTCGGCCTACGGAAATGAGGTAGAGCCTCATTTGTGACAGTCTCTGTGAAAAGCGCTAACACCGGCACCATCCCCCACTGACCACCAGTGGCTCCAAGGTGAAGAGGGTTCACACCATCAAGTTCCTGGGGGTCTACCTGACGGACGAGTTGACCCCCCAGTGACACCACCACAGTTGTAATCAAGAGGTCCCAACAGCGCCTTCACTCCCTCTGCAGGCTGAAGAAGGTGGACCTCCCTATCCCAGCCATGACCATGTTCTACAGAGGCACCATTAAGAGCTTTCTCACTTACTGCAACTCTTCCTGGTTGGGAAACAGCACACCAGGGGAGAGGCACAAACTGGAACCGGATAGTGAGAGCTGCTGAAAAAATCATCAGTGCCTCGCTGGTACGTCTGTAGGACATCTACACTGAGCTCTGTGTGCAGAGCAAATAGCATCATTAAGGACTCCACACATCCCTCTCATGGCATGTTCTCATTAATACAGTCCAGGAAAAGATACTGGAGTATCAAATCAAGGACTACTTGGCTGTTACACAGCTTCTTTCCCACAGCAAGCGGACTGCTTAGTCTGAGAAAGTAAACTGCAGATAAGAGACTGTTCCTCTAAATATATTTTTCATTTCTCAATTAAAATTATTAATTTTTATTCTGTTTTAGCGGAATTTCAATTTATTAATTACTGTTCTTATTTATCGTGTTAGTGTTATTAACACCTTTCCACAAAACTTGACAATTTTTCACTTTCTGTGTCCCATGGGAATATGGCCTTAAAGGGCAACTAAAGTCGATTCTCAGACAGGATGTTGAATGTCCAATGTTTACATTCAAATCACTTGCTTCTGTTGACATTGTCACATGGCCAATTTCATTCATACAAACCAATGTTTTGAGTACATGGGTAGATAATCATTCTATTTCGGTTCGTTTGCAGGGGTGCGGCTTGCTGATTGGCCGATAAACAAAAACAATGGGAATCGACTTTAGATGCCCTTTAACGGTTATTCTTTTCTTTTTTTTTAAATAATGTAACATGGGCAAGGAGTTACAAGTACCCACTGCATACTCTAGGTAAAGTGAGATGTACACATAACTACTGATAAAAAGCCATAATGCACCATTACAGACAATAAGTAAAGTGGTATGGTTTGGCAGCTTGTATACCAGATTACATACATTTGCAAAAAATAAAAAAAAGAAACACGCAATTGAAATAAGTTTCAATTAGGAATTTATTTCTACAAAACCCCAAACCAGTGAAGTTGGCACGTTATGTAAATTGTAGATAAAAACAGAATACAATGATTTGCAAATCCTTTTCAACTTATATTCAATTGATGTTTAATGTTCAAACTGAGAAACCCTTTTTTTTTTTTTGCAAATAATCATTAACTTAGAATTTAAAGGCAGCAACGCATTGCAAAAAAGCTGGCACAGGGGCCTTTTTACCACTGTGTTACATCGCCTTCCCTTTTAACGACACTCAGTAAACGTTTGGGAACTGAGGAGACCAATTTTTTAAGCTTTTCAGGTGGAACTCTTTCCCATTCTTGCTTGATGTACAGCTTAAGTTGTTCAACAGTCCAGGGTCTCTGTTGTCATATTTTACGCTTCATAATGCGCCACACATTTTCAATGGGAGACAGGTCTGGACTACAGGCAGGCCAGTCTAGTACCCGCACTCTTTTACTACGGAGCCATGCTGTTGTAACACGTGCAGAATGTGTCTAGGCAGTGTCTTGCTGAAATAAGCAGGGGCGTCCATGAAAAAGACATTGCTTGGATGGCAACATATGTTGCTCCAAAACCTGTATGTACCTTTCAGCATTAATGGTGCCTTCACATATGTGTAAGTTGCCCATGCCTTGGGCACTAATACACCCCCATACCATCACAGATGCTGGCTTTTGAACTTTGCACCTATAACAGTCCGGATGGTTCTTTTCCTCTTTGGTTCGGAGGACACAACGTCCACAGTTTCCAAAAACAATTTGAAATGTGGACTCTTCAGACCACAGAACACTTCTCCACTTTGCATCAGTCCATCTTAGATGAGCTTGGGCCCAGCGAAGCCGGTGGCGTTTCTGGGTGCTGTTGATAAATGGCTTTCGCTTTGCGTTGTAGAGTTTTAACTTGCACTTGCAGATGTAGCGACGAACTGTAGTTACTGACAGTGGTTTTCTGAAGTGTTCCTGAGCCCATGTGGTGATGTCCTTTACACACTGATGTCGGTTTTTGATGCAGTATCGCCTGAGGGATCGAACGTAAAGGGCTTTCAATGTTGGTTTTCGGCCTTGTCGCTTACGTGCAGTGATTTCTCCAGATTCTCTGAACCTTTTGACGATATTACGGACCATAGATGATGAAATCCCTAAATTTCTTGCAAAAGCTCATTGAGGAATGTTGTTTTTAAACTGTTCGACAATCAGCTTACGCATTTGTTCACTAAGTGGAGACCCTCACCCCATCCTTGTTTGTGAATGACTGAGCATTTCAGGAAAGCTGGTTTTATGCCCAATCATGGCACCCACCTGTTCCCAATTAGCCTGTTCACCTATGGGATGTTCCAAATAAGTGTTTGATGAGCATTCCTCAACTCTCTCAGTCTTTTTTGCCACTTGTGCCAGCTTTTTTGAAACATGTTGCAGGCATCAAATTCCAAATGAGCTAATATTTGCAAAAAATTACAAAATTTACCTGTTCGAACATCAAGTAACTTGTCTTTGCAGTGTATTTAATTGAATATAGGTTGAAAAGCATTTCAAATCATTGTATTCTGTTTTTATTTACAATTTACACAACGTGCCAACATCACTGGTTTTGGGTTTTGTATTTCTAATTCCAAGTAACCAAGCTGAGACAGCCCTCTGTATGCAGGCCATTCATCTGTAATTACACCTGTTATTGTGATCCTGTATTTCTGCCCTAGCCCTTGTTTAAGTTCTGTGCCTGGCCTTAGGCCATGATCTGACTGACCCATGCATATTCTTTGACCTTTTACTCATGTCTGACCACTCTTTGATTATGTATTGTGTTTTTGGTAATTTTAGATATTCTTGTTTTATTATTTTTCTTGTCCAGTTTTATTCTTAGATCCCTAGCCATGTTCCTAGTTCCTTGCCATATTTCTGAGCCTTGCCATGTTTTCTAGTCTTGCCATGTTTATTATTGCCATGCCATGTATCAGTCCCATGCTTTGCACTTCGTCTACCCAGTCTTGTCTCATGTAGGTCTTTGCTCACGGTCCCTTGTCTTGCGTGCCACTCATTCGGGTGATTTATTGGTTTCTGGGTTTCAACCTTCTTTCATTATCTCGTGTTCTTCCTTCCTCTCTCTCTTTTGCTATTTTACTAACACATACTAACAGTTTGTTATTTTCGCTAATTACTAACCACACTAACCTTGTATATTTTTACGAACTTACTAACATGCACTCGGGATTGTATAGCTGCACATACTAATTGATTAACGATCTCTCAGCAGTCGCCCAATTCTAGTCTCCGCCTCCTTGCCTATCCCTAATTATCTCCGCTGCGATTTTCTGTGGATTTCCACATTTACTTTGCACTTTCCTTTCTTTTTACTATGCACTTTAGTACTCCCTGGCCGGAGCTGTTTGTCTGTTCACAGATGGTCTTTGTAAACCCTGTCTGCGTTTTGGCGATTGCCAAATTCATGTCATTAGTTATTCCTCATGTGTCACTCCTTGATTGTGACTCCATTGCTTGCACCTGCCCTCCTTGATCATGTGTTACCCGGAAATGTATTTAAGAGGTCTGTTTGTTGCACTTCCTTTGTCAGATCGTTCTTCCTTGTTTCCTGTGCCACGTTTGTTTTCGCCTTGATTCATTGTGATTTATCTTTCTGACTGGACCGCCTTGACTTTGAGTTTGCCGATTCCCTGTACTGTACCGCATTCTTGTTTTTCGACCTCTTTTTGCCCGACTACGATTTTGTGATTGTTGCCCTGGTTTTGACTCTGGATTACGCCCATTGGAATTTGATTTTGGATTGTGGACATTGTACTGTTGCCTGCTCTGTTGGGGGGTTTCCCCCTTCAGAAATAAAGCCTCCTTTTTGCATTCTACTGGTTTTCGCGATTGGTTCATTTCGTAAAACCCAACACCTGTACCATTTTGAACATAGTGTTTAATGACTGGGAATAGTTTCTCTTGATCGGCCTCAGACAGCCTTCAGCACTGGTTTCCCTGTGGTAAGACTTACTTCAAGAATTCCAAGCACCCATTTCTTGCTTTGCTGCCACGCAGGACCTACCCGACCACGATTGCACTGCAGACTCAATGAAGGAAGAAAATCAACATTTAAATTGGTAGTCCCTAATGACCATTGAAAGGTATGTAAGGCTAAAAATTGTATCACAAAACATGATACAGGTATAACATACAATTTACATAACAAACCTTTCTTTTGTGTGAGAATTTACTCTCATCCACCATTATGAGAATGTGGGCCCCAAATACGCATTTTTACCCTCTGGCACAGTTCTATTTCAATTCTCTTCTTTCCTGTGGGCAATAAATATGTTTCAGAATGATAACTATACTGTGTCAGTAGCGCTCAGATTACACAAAGTCACTTTCTGTTTTACCTTTCAGTTTTTGAAAATCAGCTGAAGGTCCAGGGATGGTTGAAAGAGACCCCGATGGGCTTGAAGTGGAGCCTAAAATGAGAGCATATCCAGCTGAACAGTATAAGACAGTCTTCTATTCATATTCTAGACTACGTTGTATAAACAAAAATTAATATGTGAATGAAGTCTTTCGTGGATATAGTTTTGATCCACTTGTCATGCGAGAAAGTTGCTCTTGAGGGAACTCTTTGTCTGAAAGGAGATATTTTATGCTCTCTTGCATATGTGAAACTTCTCTCTCTGCCTCAAGCAGCATTCTGGTTTTCTGCAAGTCCTGCAGAACAGTGGGTGTCTATGGAGTAAAGAGAGAACATTATTTAGAAGGTTGCTCATTTAACAGAAGATTTACCGGTCCAAAACCAGATAGCAGCTTATTGTTATCCATTTCAATTTAATATGAAATTCCTTTTAGTAGCCCTTTAATGCACATAATGAAGATTTTAATTATAACTTTGTCCTCAATTTTATCACACTTCAAGTATTTGCAAATTAAATTGGCAGCGCACTCTGAGAAAAATTTGAAGGCTAATATTACCTGCATTATGGCTCACTTCAGGGGTGACATCTCCTGTGTCCTCAGCACCTCCTGCCTTGCCCCTCCTAGCTCTGGCTTTCTGACCTCGAGCAGCCATCTGTAATAATCAATTGTCTGGTTTACTATCTAGTAATGTAAATCACTGTGGACTATAAAAGAGCCTATCCACAAATTTCAAAGGCTAATAAGTACAATGGCATACAGAAAAAAGGTTACGATTTAAGAAAACGTATCCCGCAAAATTTACAGCTTTGCTAGCTAACTAGCAAACAAACGTATTGCAATAGCTACCATCTGATGGATGGCGGTACATTTGCTGAGGTCAACTTTATGCTATATTTCAGTAAAGCAAGTTAATCTGGCTTACGTATGGCAAGCAGGCCAAAATACATTAATAGATAAGTTACCAACCATAAAAGTTGGTTGGTCAAGAAATTCTTGGCAAATATAAGCTTTACAATCAGTGCTATCACTAACGTTAGCTTATCAAGTGAACGAACACTACCAAATTCATGTATCATGGATGGTTGCAAGCAGAATTTAAATTCCCTGTAAAGGAAAACTAAATAAGTTTTATGAGTTCATCATACCACATAAAAACATGTTATTAATCACTTTGTCAAAAATGAAGAACTAAAAAAATATCGCTCAGTATATCAAATTAGGCCTCAAATTTGTTAAGAAATAAGCAGCATTCTCTGCCCCAGGACAGAGGGGGCATGTCCCCTAGAGGCACAAAAATTACGGCCCATTGCGGGAGAGGTCCCGCCTCTCTCTAGTCCAGGCATCAGTACCTCCCAGGCATGTGCAGTTGCCACATCACGCTCTCATATTGGAAAGCGCCCCAACCCACCAGATATAGCTACTGTATGACTGTACAACAATTTCCGAATGTAATGCTTCTTAGATAAATACTTTTTAGATAAAGAGTAAACTCTATGCGTGAGGCAAACCGTTAACGTTGCTAGTCATTCTTGTGACATTACATGAAAGTACGTTTTCTGACTCTCCATGATTTACCAAATTTACCTTGCTCTTTTCTGGTAGTAAAAAAGGGGAAATGCATAGCCATAGTTATGAATAACAACAATGCCACAATCAGTGATGAGTAGGCAGGCTAATTATACCTCAATCACCATAATCGAGCATTGCCTATCATGTTGATTAGAAAAGACGTAAATCAAGGCAGTGTGGATATTCATAGCTTGGGCGATGGTGGGTAAGCCCCGGAACTGGTGAGCTAGCACAAAGTTGTAAGGGTTTGTCTTTGCAGTCCCTCTCTCTACTGCATTCTTCGCCTCCACCTTAACGGGCAACAGGTGTGGCTCGTTAAGGTGGAGGTGAAGGTTTGTTAAGGGTTGGCTGCGCCTTGGATTAGTGCAGCAGTATTTTGTTTCCTGGAGCCCTGCTATCTGTATGTACGTGTGCTGCTGCTCCCCTCCTGGTTTTGATTTTTTGTGATTTAAATTAAAGAGTTTTATATTTTACACTCAGCCTGTGCCTTTGGGGCCCTTGTCCTGCTTTTGGGTACATGGTCCCAGTGCCTGCCGGCTTCTCGCCTTCTGCCGGCGGGACTAAACCATGACAGAAGTGGGAGCTGCAATCTAGCTTTGGAGGGAGTATACTGATCTCATTCCAAAACTGTGCGTTGCCGGTGTCACAACGCAGGGTAATACTTTCAGCTCGCTGGGAAGAGTATGTGGAGCAAGCAGGACATAGACTACCTCGACTTTCAACAATTTCGCCATGGACCAAAAAATCTATTACAATCAATTTAAACCACATTCATTTCATCTTGCATGTTTGTGCTTACATAGCACAGGAGAAATCTGTTCGGTCCTTTCCATGGCCAATAATATGCTGACAGGGTGGATATGCAAGGATCTCTGACATGAATATGCATAGGTTTATTATAGAAACTTTCGTCATCAATATAAACACGAGGACATACTTTGACAAGACGTTCTCATTTTGTCTCTGGAAATATCTCAATGCAAGGTAATAAAAGCACAGTTCTGGTCGAGTGTCTGCGTTAAAAGTCCCTGTAAAGAAAAAAAAATGCGTTATGAGTTTATCATAACACAGAAAAACATTTTATTAACCGAGCTGGTCTCCAAACTCACACTACTGGGGAAAATACACTTCCGAGATGAGGGCACGGCGAGCAAGCTAGAGAAAAGACAATATCGACGGTATTCTGACTTTAACGAGCGGGATAACCACCAATTCTAGCATGGCTGAAGTATTTATACTGTTACGACGGGTGGGAGGAGTTATGCAACTAGGGGCAGCAGTGCGTAGTGCCGTCCCCTCTTTAACCCCACCCAAAAAAAACCGCTAACGACTAAAGTGAAGTGAAACAGTTAAATCAAGATAAACTCTTACCATAAAATTGAGCAACACACAGAAATGACTCTTTTTGCATGTTTTTAATAATTCATTTCCAACATTTATATATTTTGAAACAAATCTCAAATTTGTCTTATCAGGGTCTTTAAGGTTAGCCGCGACAAGGCTGTGCTTCAGTTTGCCGTGACAACATGGCACAAAATGTATGCATTCTAATAAAATTAATGGGAAACGGCCAGTTGCCTTTTTCGCCAGCAGTCACTGTCCGTGATTATTATCCTGGAACGATTCTCCCTCTGTGAAAAACACGCAAAAAAAGTAGTATTTCCGGGCTGAAAAAAGGAGTAGGTGAAGGCGATGGTTATCTTTTAAACAATGCCGACAGACTCCGCCAATATGCAGAGGAAGATTCTTAAAACTAGTTAAATCAGAAACTAACCTTCGAGACAGAAAATAGTGCGGTGGGTGCAAAGCAGAGAACTTTTGCACAGAATCATGAGATGCACTGTGTGCCAAAAAAACAACGAGACTTCAGCAACGTTCAACAGGAGATGCATACATATGGTGTAGCACCCCACATACAGCTGCAGGACGACAGGAGACCAGAAACAACAGGTAGGGGGTCCAGCACCATGGCCAGCAGTCAATCCAGTTACCAGAACAGGACTCCAGGGCCCAAGACAATACTCCAGGACCCAGGACAGGACTCCAGGACCCAGGACAGCGCTGCATTCTTATGCTGACAAGAGTACAGTTGAAGCACTGATTACTAAAACCATCCATCCATCCATCCATTTTCAACCGCTTATCCGGGGCCGGGTCGCGGGGGCAGCAGTCTAAGAAGGGATGCCCAGACTTCCCTCTCCCCGGACACTTCCTCCAGTTCTTCCAGGGGTATCCCAAGGCGTTCCCAGGCCAGCCGAGAGACATAGTCCCTCCAGCGTGTCCTGGGTCTTCCCCGAGGCCTCCTCCCGGTGGGGCATGCCCGGAACACCTTCCCAGGAAGGCGTCCAGGGGGCATCCGATAAAGATGCCCGAGCCACCTCAGCTGGCCCCTCTCGACGTGGAGGAGCAGCGGCTCTACTCTGAGCTCCTCCCGGGTGACAGAGCTCCTCACCCTATCTCTAAGGGAGCGGCTCGCCACCCTGCGGAGGAAACCCATTTCAGCCGCTTGTACCCGAGATCTCATTCTTTCGGTCATGACCCAGAGTTCATGGCCATAGGTGAGGGTAGGAACGTAGATTGACTGGTAAATCGAGAGCTTTGCCTTTCGGCTCAGCTCCTTCTTCACCACGACAGATCGGTACAACGACCGCATTACAGCTGCCGCTGCACCGATCCGTCTGTCAATCTCACGCTCCATCCTTCCCTCACTCGTGAACAAGACCCCAAGATACTTGAACTCCTCCACTTGAGGCAAGAACTCTCCTCCAACCCAGAGGGAACATATCACCTTTTTCCGGTCGAGAACCATGGCCTCGGACTTGGAGGTGCTGATTCTCATCCCAGCCGCTTCACACTCGGCTGCTAACCGCCCCAGTGCATGCTGAAGGTCCTGATTCGAAGGAGCCAACAGGACAACATCATCCGCAAAAAGCAGAGATGAGATCCTGTGGTCCCCAAACTGGACTCCCTCCGCCAGCTGGCTGCGCCTAGAAATTCTAGATTACTAAAACCCCACAAGTCAAGTGAAGTGTGACTTATGGGGTTTTACTTATAGGTGCTTTAGTTATTCACCTGTGGGGCATTGGCAATCAGGGGCAGAGTATTTAAGGTGCGGCTCAGAGCACAAAGGGAGGGCTCTGAAGCAAACGTGGGAACTGCATTGTCTTGGTGGCATGAATTTCATGTGATTTTTCTTATGCACAGAACCTTGCTGGCAGGAACCGGGGCTCGAGCTGGGAAGGAGAGACTGGGTGGAGCTGCTGAAAGCCTGGACTGGAGGAAGGAGGGACCTGGAAAGAAACCCTTTCAAAGGAGAGCTTCTCTTTGTTTTCCCACTTAAGTTAAAGGTGACCGCCATAATTTACATCACCCCATTTTCCCCCCCTTCCCCTCTCTGGCCGGTGGAGGGCTACCAGAAGAAACACCAAGTGAAAAATAAAGTTAAAAGTTTTTTTTGTTGAAACATCCTGTTCCGTGTTCCTTGCCTAATCAGCCTACACCACGCCCACCCACCGGGTCCAGACCTCACATATGGTGGAGAATGCGGGCATGAAGAGGCCCTAGCTACCTGGCTATGCGTGCATGGAAAGAAGAGCGGACAGGCCCGTAAGGAGAACATTGAAAGCGCCCCCTCTCAGCAAGATGTATGATCCCTCTGCTGTTCCAGAGATGATGGTCACAGGCGAGCCAGCAGCGAGAGCCGAGCCCCAAATGCAACGCTTGGAAGACGCACTCTCCCCCAGATGTCCTGACTAAACTTGGCCCCGCAGATGACATCGAGACGTTCTTAGAAATCTTTGAACAGACGGTCAGACATGAGAAATAGTCGAATGCAAACTGGGCCGGTAAACTGGGCCCAGCAGGCCTACCATCATCTGGCTCTGGCGGAGAGCAGCTCCTACGCTAGCCCGAAGATGGCCATCCTGGTGCACTATGGGTACAGCCTGTCGGCTAGAGCCCATCGCTATCAGCAATGGGAATATAATGCAGCCTTGCCCGCACAAGCTCAGTTGATGGCACTAGTACGGCTCGCTAGGAGCTGGCTGGAGGAAGGGGAGGGGCTGAGCATCCTCGACCGGATGGTGTTGGACCAGTCTGGCCATAGCCTACGAGCAGCAGCCAAAAGATATGTTGTACAGCATGGGCCCCAAGATCTGAACACCCTCGTTGGCCTGCTGGAGAACCACCAGGTGATGACGGAGATGATGGGAGTGGGACGGGAGGAGGGCCAGGAGAAACTCCGGTCTGATGGGCGTAGAACCCTCAGGGGAACCTCTCGACCACAGGGGTCGACACCACAAAAAGAGAGGGAAATTGGAGCAAAGTGGGAACCCTTTTGGTGCTATGGCTGCGAGAGCCAGGAGAATCTGCTCCGGGATTGTCCAGAAGAAGATATCCCCATGCCGACCGCAACCTCTGGAGGGGAACGGCCCAAACCTTGCCATTACCTTACCATCTGCTGGGCACATGAGAGCACTTAAGCCCCGCAAATCCCAGTGCATGTGGAAGGCAAGGATGCTGCTGCCACTCCGGACTCCGGCATTGCCATCACCCTAATTAAGCCAGAAATAGCTAAGGGAACAAGGATGGGAGAAGATTGACGTTGCGTGTGTGCATAGAGATACGAGAAGGCACCTCACAGTTGAGGTCAAGATGATAACCCCCAGGGGCCACTGTAGAATCTGGGTCAGAGTAGTGCCTAACCTACCAGTCCCTGTACTAATGGGATACTGCCCCCTATTCTGCACATATTGGAGCCAGGAGCCGGGGACGTCTCGGTGTACCGGAGATGGGTGCCGACAGAGCCGCCAGATGGAGGGAGGACCCCCGGGTTGGCCAGTGCCGCAGATGGAAGCAGAGCGGCGGAAAGGGAGAGTACGCCCCCAACCAGTTCCTCATCCAGCAGGAGGTGGCCCCCTTTGACACCCCGAGAATGGCTGAGAGAGAACAGAGCCCCTTTTCGGATGTAGGGAAGGGGGAAAGACCGCCCCAGTTTGGGCTGGCCCCGCTGGAGGACCCCACCTTCACCCACGCCTGGAAGGGAGCCCATATGGGAGAAGAGACACGCCAAGGGGAGGTGAGACCAACTCCCACATTTTATTTAAGTCATCAATGGGTATGTTGTGTGTGTGTTCTACAGGGATGTGAGGTCACGCAGCTGTTGGTACCACGGCCCTATGTGTCCCGGGTTTTATATCTCCGCCACTCTCACCTACTCGGGGCCCACCTGGCGGCCGAGAAAACTTATGACCGCATTCGGCGCTGCTTTTACTGGCCAGGCATTAAGAGGGACGTGGAAACCTACTGTCAACTCTGTGCAGAATGTCAGCTGCACAGTCCTCGTCGCACGGAACACAACCTGTTAATACCCCTCCCCATGATTGATGTACCCTTCCCGCGCATAGAACTGGACATCGTAGGCCCTCTGCCAAAGTCCAGCCGGGGCCACCAATACATATTGGTCATCATGGACTATGCAATGAGAAACCCCAAAGCAGTGCCCTTCGAGCTGCCACGGGGAAGGCCGTTGCCCGAGAACTCTTCCTTCTCTTCAGTCAGGTAGGAATCGCCCAGGAAATACTCACTGATCAGGGTTCATGTTTAATGTCGCAGGTCCTCAGAGATGTGCCACCTGCTGAAGGTGAAACAGCTCCGGACCTCAGTCTATCACCCTCAGACTGACGGGTTGGTGGAACGTTTTAAACCCTTTGCGCAGAAGCCAAATCTGGCTTTTTAGGTGTTACCTGATTTAAGGCTTTATAATTCAAGATTGCAGCTTCACAGACAGAAAAACGGCTCAATTGGGTCTAGACACTTGAAGCATTTAGACTTTCATCGTATTTCAGTTTATTTTTATGATTTTGGTGGAGAAAAAGGGCTGCAAACATAAAAAATCTTCATGAGAATTAACCATTTAAATAGCAAAAAAAATAATACTGACAAATGAAAAACTGCTGGGGCTTAAATCTATACATTTCTGGGATCATAAACTTCTTGACCCTTAATACAATTCATCTTGAACATTACATTCTAGATTCCCCGCTTGCTATGAGCCAAATTAGATAGCTATCCAGGTGTCTCCCCAAAGTCTGAGATCCATCAAAATGGTTCACTGTCAAATCATACAGTAAATATATATATATATCACAAATTAACTTTTGGGGCATGAAATTCAGCATGAACTAATGATTTTCTGGTTGAGTTTAGCATGAATTTATCAATATCAGTGCAGTTGAACATCATTGGTCACCAGTGACCTCTCCAAACACAAAACATGCCTTTTCTCCATGATAAAGTTAACAATATTGTCCATTTTCCTTCAAAGTCCCCCAAGCATTAAATGAAGTACTGATTTCACAGCTATAACATTCACACTGCAATGAAAAGCTAACCGCTCTCACATCCAAGCTCATAACCTTACACCTTATAAGAGTAAAAACTCACGAACTCAGTAATATCTGAATTCTGAAATACACCTTAATTTAACAGAACAGAAATGTCACTTTCAGGAAAAATCAACGACATATGCCTCCATATTCAACAGAATGGTTAAATGAACGTATCGAGGGATCTACCGACGTGCGTGAGCTGCATGCATTTGGAGAAACGAAAACCTCGGCATTCAATGTCTTTAAACACGGTATAAATTCTACAGCAAAAATGTATCAGGTAGAAGGAACCCTCCAGTACTGTCTCATTCGGAATAACTCCCATTGACCGCGTCCATACAACATTTATCTCGTAAATGAAACTGAACACTTCAGGCCGGTTTCGAGTGTCTTTGTTTCTTTGATATCGCATCATTTTCAGCTGCGCAACCGTGGCCAACATTCGAAGAACACAACTGACCTTACTTTTACGCTTAGCTTTGTCTCCTATTCTTATTGTCCGATCAATGTATTTCAGTTATTGAGGAAAGTTTAAACACTTGGAAATTGGATAAGAAACGAGTCTATCGGGGAATCTTCACGAGGGCGAGAACTATAACTGTAGAGTTACGCAGATGAATCTGAGTATATAATTGAGTGACTGGCTATCGACACCAGTACTCGGGTGGATAGAAGGGAACGCTGAATTTGTCAATGGAGGAATATACGCGTTAATACATGGGAGGGAACGAGGCATATTTGGTGTGTGATGACTGTAATTGACAGTAGAATGTGAGAGAATCAGTACTATGTCGGATTTTTTGCTTCACAAAACGTATTTTTTTAACCACTAATTGGAATACTGTTGGCTCACTGTAGTTAAAATGGTTATTTAAGTTTTTTTCTGTTGCATGTGATCATTTTTAAAAACTACTGGATCGATACTATGGGCAAGGATATTGACCAGTTTGCACATCAGGCTTAGCTGAGGAGTTTAATTCATCCCACTCCTGAAAAACAGGGATTAAAGGGAACTTCTTAATACTCTAAATCGCGTTTCAGCTCTGCCTGCTTGTGAATATTCAATAGCTGATCCGGGGGTGCCATCTCGTGGTAGAGTACTATAACTAAGTGCTTAAATTTGCATCTCTATAGACGCAAGCATCTACATCTGCAGAAAGGGGTTAATAAAGCATTAAAATCCATGCTGCAGAAGGTGATACAGAAGCGGGAGAGACTGGGATCAGCTGCTGCCATATCTGCTGATTGCGGTGAGGGTAGTGCCACAGGGCTCGACCAGGTTTGCCCTGTTTGAGCTAATCTACGGCAGACGGCCCAGAGGCCTCCTTGACCTGGCGTGGGATGCGTGGGAGCAACAGCCCTCCCGTCAACAGTCTTTGATCGAGCACGTCGAACAGATAGAACAGCGGATGTGGCGCATCTGGCCCTTAGTCCGGGAACAGATGGAGCAGGTTCAACGCAAGCAGAGTCGCCAGTATAACCACAATGCTCTGGTCAGAGTTCCAACCCGGCAAAAAGGCAATGGTCCTGGTCCCCTCCACGGAGTGCAAGTTTCTGGCCTGATGGCATGAACCGCAGAGAGGTGGTCGAACGAGTCGACGAAGTCAACTACTGGGTGAATCAACCTGGGAGCCGTCATACTACGAAAGTGTACCATGTGAATCTGCTGAAAAGGTGGCACGAACCCGTTCCTGCGCCAGCCCAAGCCCTCGCAGCCACCCGGAGCCCACCCGTGCCACTGGAATGCCTATGGGGGAACAGCTGACAGTGAAGCAGAGGCAGGAACTAGTTGTGCTGGTGGGCCAGAGTCAGGACGTGTTTTCTGAAGTACCGGGTCGAACCCACGTCCTGTTGCACAACATCATTACCGAGCCTGGTGAAGGGGTCCGATTACGGCCGTACAGCATTCCCAAAGCCCGAAGGCAGGCAGGCCATACAGGATGAAGTGATGCTGGAGCTGGGAGTGATCGAGCAATCGAATACCACATGGTCTAGCCCGATTGTCCTAGTCCCGAAACCCAATGGTACATAGAGGTTCTGCGACGACTTTCGCAAACTCAACGAGGTGTCGAAATTTGATGCATACCCCATGCCCCAGGTAGAGGAACTAATCGAGTGGCTAGGCCCTGCCCGCTTCATTTCCACCCTGGACCTCACAAAAGGGTATTGGCAGGTGCCCCTGACCCCTCGAGCCCGTGAGAAGACAGCCTTCACTACCCCGGAGGAGTTGTTCCAGTACCGGGTCCTTCCCTTTGGGGTTCATGGAGCTCCAGCAACCTTTCAGCAATTAATGGACTAAGTACTTAGGCCCCACCGTTAGTATGCCGCCGCCGACATTGATGATATTGTTGTTCACAAAACAGACTTTCAAAACCACCTGGAGCGGTTGGAGGTGGTCCTAGGGGCTCTGCGGAAGGCTGGACTCATCGCTAACCCTGCAAATTGCAGGCTGGGGCTTGAGGAGGCAGACTATCTGGAATACAACATTGGGAGGGGATGTGTGAGGGCCCAGGTGAAGAAGGTAGAGTGTCCGGAGGTGTCCCAAACCGGAGGCCAAAAAACAGGTGAGGACCTCCCTCGAACTGTTGGGGTACTACCAGCAATTCATTCCCCAGTTTGCCACCTTAGCTGCCCCCCTTCATGAAGCCACGAGGAAGACCTAAACTAACCGGATCCGGTGGACGGAGGAGATGGAAGGGGCCTTTGCCACCTTGAAGGTTGCCATGTGCACCAGTCCTGTACTAGCCACCCCTGACTTCACAAAGAAATTCGTCGTCCAAACTGATGCATCAGAGGTAGGCTTGGGCGCTGTCCTGTCCCAAATCCAGGACTATACCGAACACCGCATCCTATTCATTAGCCGGAAGCTTTTGAAACATGAAAAGAACTATGCTACCATAGAGAAGGAGGCTCTGGCGGTGAAATGGGGTCTAGGGAAATTACAATATTACCTGCTCGAATGGGAGTTCTTCCTGGTAACCGACTATGCTCCTTTGAAGTGGATGGCCAGCAACAAGACCCAAAACGCTCGTATAACTCATTGGTTCTTGGAGTTACAGAATTTTAAGTTCAAAGGTGGAGCATCAAGCTGGGAAGGACAACGCCAACGCTGATGCACTCTCCCGAAGAAACGAGGCCATGTAGCCAGTCACCCTGAACCGAGGTTCGGAGCTGAGGGGAGGGATATGTGGCGCCCCACATACAGCTGCAGCACGACAGATGGCCAGAAACAACAGGTAAAGGGGTTCAGCACCATGGCCAGCGGTCACACCAGTTACCACGACAGGACTCCAGGGCCCAGGACAGGCCTCCAGGACCTAGGACAGCGCTGCATTCTTGTGCTGACAAGAGTGCAGTTATTCACCTGTGGGGAATTGGCAATCAGGGGCAGAGTATTTAAGGCGCGGCTCAGAGCACAAAGGGAGAGCTGGGAAGCAAACGTGGGAACTGCATTATCTTAGTGGTATGAATTTCATGTGGTTTTTCTCATGCACAGAAGCTTGCTGGCACTCTTGACTGGGTGGAGCTGCTGAAAGCCTGGACTGGAGGAAGGAGGGACCTGGAAAGAAACCCTTTCAAAGGAGAGCTTCTGTTTGTTTTCCCACTTAAGTGAAAGGCAACCGCCATAATTCACGTCACCCCGTTTTCCCCCCTCCCCCATTCTGGCCGGTGGAGGGCCACCAGAAGAAACACCGAGTGAAAAATAAAGTCGAAAGTTTTTTTGTTGAAACATCCTGTTCCGTGTTCCTTGCCTAACCAGCCTACACCTGCCCACCCACCGGGTCCAGACCTCACATAGGTAATCTGTTAGCTATAGTTACCTGACCTAATAACAAAAACGTAAACATGAAAAACGCAAATCCTTTATCGCAAGTGGAATATTTTAACCATGAAAACTGGTTATGTTTTCAGACTTCTCAAAAGCAGTTAAGCTGTCAACGTAAATTAATTTTATAGGTGTTGTCCAAGGAATGTGTGGCATTGCAAAGACCTGTCAACTTCTGTCAATGTTTCTTGCTCCTATTTATCTCTCCAACAGCACCTGGAATTTATCTGCAGGTACGGCATTGTGAAGCATAGGTGGCCTATTTAAGGGTGTCATAAGTCTGACTTGATGCTTGATCATTTTTCCCCACTGCTACTACTCCTAATAGGTCTAGCCACCCTCTGCCATTAGCCCCTAGGTCTATGACAACATTAGCCAAATAGCTTACTATATGAATAAGCCCACGAGTTCTTTGCAGTTAAATTCTACATTTATTTCCTATTTCTGCCCTGAAACTTCCCACGTGTTATAGGCTAGGAATAGACAGTCATCTACCAAATTGTGAAATCTAGGTTCGCTCAGGGTTTACGGCTGCGGCATATGGACCTCATTGAAGATGGAATTGCTGGCAGTAGCAGAACTTTTGTCGTGGTTTTCATTCAGACATATTTTCACATTATAAGGTTCCCCCATCCTCATGCAATTGGAGAGTGACAGATTCTTTAAAAAATTAGGCTTTATTGAAGCATATTAATGAATATAAAGCAGAGTTCTTTTTGTGCGAGTAGAACTGCCAGTCTGCTTTTCACACCCAGGTTTTATACCTTCATCATAGGAAATATCTTCCAAATATGTTTTTTCCGCCCTCTCACGCTGCGATGGTTCAATAACGTAATGTCTGCTTCTTACTTGTTTCCAATGGTACAATCATGTGGTGTCTGCATGTAACTTGTTTTTCTCGTTTTATCATTAGTTGGCATCCTTTGCAAAATAACAACTTCAAGGCTACTTGTTTCAGAGGACTTTTAGTTGAGTCACTGGTTTTCCCAGAGACAGGCAAACCATAACACTGCCAACTTGCCTTGAAAACTGCAACCAAAAGATAACAACCCTCTTCCACTGTAATACTGGAGCATGAATAACAAGGAGTTCGGATGAATGATGGTGAATAATGCTGATGACTGAACAGATATTGCCTGAATCAACTGAAGAGATGTCAATCAAAGCTACAGGAGCCAACTGCTTATGTGTGTGTGCGAGCATGTGTCTGTGTGCGTGTGCCTGTGTGTTACTGCTGCTTACATAATATGGTAATCATAATGATTATTGATTATGGTTATTCATTATGGTTATTGATTTACTGATGAATATGATGAGAAATATTGAAATATGATCCTCAGCACTTTGTCTCAGATGACATTAAATCTGAGACAAGTAAGATTTTATATTACTGTCTTGATAGCTCTTTTTTTTTGCGCATTCGTAAAGGAGGTATGTTTTGTTGTTGTTTTTAAATTTTAAAAAAAGTTAGAATGCAAAACCAGGAAATGCCAAGCTGTCTCTCTTGTAATATTACTTCACATATCTGGTAGTACTTCATTAGATGCAATACAAATGAATGGAAGGGTGCTGTCCTGGTTATTAGGGTGTGTTCAAGACAACTTTAACTTTATAAAATTCTAAACATTAAACAGGGGTTAAATAGCCCCTTTAACCCCTGTGGTAGAAGCCGCCTTACCCATCATTCTGTCTGTACCTGGCTGTTCAACCAACCCTCTCCCATCGTTACCTTTTGAATGTCGTCCCCCCCCTCTGTTGATCATTCATTGGTTTTCTCTGCCATTTGTCCTTTTGTAACCAATCAGTTCAATCCTTACTGTAAAGAACAGTCCACCCTGTTTCAGCATAAACCTCTGGGCCTCAAACTTTAGCTCTCTTGCCTCCTGGTATCAGAGAGAGCCACAGACTTCAGCAGTTGGTTTTCATTGGTAGGATTCACCATTTGTTCACAATTATAGCAGAACAATAAATTGTTAAAATAATATTTGTCATAATCTCTCAGTTCTACGACACCCCTAAGTGTGTCAAACATCAGAATACAAAATAGCTTGACTTACAGTGCCACCTTGCAACTCCATTTATCAAGGTCTGTGTGGCTGTCGTCACAAAACTGCACCAGAGTGGAAAAATGGGCATTTGGAGCCCACATCACTTCGTAATGGTGGATGAGAGCAAATTGCAGCACTGATTACTAAAACCCCACAAGTCAAGTCAAGTGTGACTTATGTGGTTTTAGAAATAGGTGCATCAATTCTCACACCAAAGATAGGTTTGTTATGTAAATTCTATGTTATAAATGTGTAAAGTTTTGCGATACAATTTCTAGCATTATATACAGTACCTTTCAATGGTCATTGGGGACTATCAATTTAAATGTTGATTTTCTTTCTTCATTGCATCTGCAGTACAACCGTGGTCGGGTATGTTCTGCGTGGCGGCGAAGCAAGAAATGGGTGCTTGGAATTCTTGAAGTTAATCTTACCATCCGGAAACCAGTGACGAAGGTTGTCACAGGCAGATCAGGAGAGAAACTATTACCAGTCATTGAAAGTTATGTTTGGAATGGTACAAATGTAATGACAGATGAATGGCCTGCATCCAGAGGGCTGTCTCAGCTCGGTTACTTCCACCATAAAGTTTCTTTTGTGCCAAACTATATCAATCCTGTCACAAGGGCCCACACCCAGAATCTGGAGAGGGCAAGGCAAACATTCAAGTGTGATGTGTGGCGACACCAAGCGAACCAAAACACAAAACACCTGAGGCAATATCTTAAAATTATTGAATGAGAACACTGGCTTGCTAAAAGGCACAGTGGTTAGATACTGGGGCGATTGCTGCATGACATTAGAAAACTCTGCCGAAAAGTAATCATCCATAGAAAGTCTGAAATTACTGTGTAATGAAATAAAATTCTGAAATTTAGCTCTTCATTTGTTGGACCAATGGTCGTGCAAGTAGAAATACAACACCAATTCCAAAATAGTTGAGACGAAGTGTGAATTGTGAATAAAATCAAAATGCATTGACTTTCAGTACACGAGCCAATACGTTATTTACAATAGAACATAACATTTCCAATGTTGAAACGGAGACATTTCACATTTTAATCCACAAAGTTAGCTTATTTCACATTTTCTGGCTGCAACAGGTCTCAAAAAAAGTTGGGACTCAGGCAAAAAAAGGGCTGAAAAAGCAATTCATATAAGAGAATCAGCTGAAAGAATATTTAGCAAGTAATTAAGTTAACTGGCATCAGGTGTGAGACATGATTGGCTATAAAAGGGATGTCTTGAGTCTCTCAGAAGTAAAGATGGTCAGAGGCTCTCTCTCCAGCCTGTGAAGGCTTGCATAAAAAAAATTGTGGAATACTTTAAAAACAATGTTCCTCAATGTAAAATCGCAAAAGTTTTGACGGTCTCATCATTGACAGTGCACCACATCATCAAAAGGTTCAGAGAAACTGGAAAAATCTCTGTGCGTAAGGGACAAGGACAAAGACCTTTACTGGATGCCCGTGATCTTTAGGCCCTCAGACCCTACTGCATCACTCACCGGCATGATTCTGAATACTTCAAGAAACCACTGTCTGTAAACACAGTCCACCGTACCATCCACAGATGCCACCTAAAATCTATCATGCAAAAAGGAAGCCATTGTTGAGCATGATCCAGAAGCGCTGCCGTGTTCTGTGGGCCAAGGCTCATTTAAAATTGACTGTAGCAAAGTGAAAAAGTGTCCTGTGGTTAGATGAGTCCAAATTTGACATTCTTGTTGGAAATCATGGGCGTTTTGTCCTCCGGGGTAAGGAGGAGAAAGACCACCCCTCCTGTTATCAGCGTTTAGTTCAAAAGCCAGCATCTCTGATGGTATGGAAATGCACTAGTGTATATGGTGTTGGACACTTGCATGTTTTAAAAAACAATTTTAAAATTGTTGACACTTTCCTGTGTGTTTATTTTATGGGCTATGTGTAGGGTAACCACATCCATTGTAGTAAATGCTAGCTAATAGACAAGCTGGCTAGTCTATAAAATAAACACACAAGAAAGTGTCAACTATTTATCGCTAATAGGCTATTGAAATAGCGAGCTAGCAATGCAGAAGCGATATTGAACTCTGTAATGCAATAGCTAGCTAGGTAGATAGCCAACTGGTTAGCGGGTTAAAAGGTTAAACTTCGCTGACACTGAAATAGCAAGCTAAAAGTCTTGAAACTTTAAACTTAACAAGTCGCAGAGTAGTTTGCAGTGCACAGGGATATTTTGTGCTGTGGCCTGCCCCAGTGGGTTACAGTAATTTTATACCGGCATGGAACACGATTCAGCCAAATCACATTTAAGGATGGGAAGCACCCGCTTTATAATATCACTTTTGCGTTGCAAACTATGTTGCTAACTTGCTCGCTATTTCAGTAGCCTATTAGCGATACATTGTTGACTTTTTCTAGTGTGTTTATTTTATGGGCTACGTGCAGGGTAACCACATCCATTGTAGTGAACGCTAGCTAATTGACAAGCTGGCTAGCAAACTAATGCAAAATTCAACATATTTTCCTGGACACCGGCAAGTGTGGAGGACAAAAGTCAATCATTCCCTACTCTCGCTGCTAAACTTCTCCGACACTGAAATAGCGAGTTTAAAGTCTCGAAACAAACGTAACCTAACGAGTCAGTTGAGCGCAGAGAAGTTCGCTGCGCGCAGGGATACTTTGTGCTGCGGCCTGCCACAGTGGGTTACAGTAATTTTATACCAGCATAGAACGCGGCTCAGCCAATCACATTTAAGGATGGGAAGCACCCGTTTTATAATAGAGAAATGACTTGCAATCAAAATTTAAGATACAGCTATACTCTAGGAAACCCAAGGAACTGTTTTTAAAAAAAGAGTTGATTTTGTCTGGGGCTCAACAGTAGGCTACTTGGCTATCGGTAGGCCTTATGGTGCCGTAGTACACTACTCAAAATTTGATAGGGATCATGGGAATTTTTTTGTGAAATGATATGCAAATTTGGTAACTGCCACTGATGAGCAATATATTGGATAAATGACATGCAGTCAGACACAAAACACATTTGCTTTTCATGACATTAAATGAGCGTGCAGTCTCACATTTTGGCTTTGACTAACACTTCACCATTTCAACTCAGGTGTGTGTGTTGCTAGTTGGTGAAAATTTGGGAGGTCCCAATTTTTTTGCGTTACATTTAGCAATAACAATGTCTCCTCAAAGTCTTAGATGTCAATTGACTTCAAAGCAATTTGGAAGATGCATCAGAATACTTGACTCTGGCTCCTCACAACGTCACGTTGCTAATGCACTTAACATTAGCCAAAGCGTTGTGAACAGAGTGTGGAACCGGCATCAAACGTTTGGTACAGCAGCACACAGTCATGGGGGTGGTCGTCAGACATCGACTACACAACGACAAGACCACTTTCTCACACTTCAGGCTACACTCCATCTGATTGGATGGTTGTGATCATGTGACCTAGTGGCCATTATTATGAAATAGTACGAAAGCCTGCAGTGGGTAGAAGGACTTAACCTACCCACTGCACGCTTGCGTACTATTTCTTAATAATGGCCACTAGGTCACATGATCACAACCATCCAATCAGCGCACTCATCTTGCCTTAAAATTCAGAATCTATTACATCTTTTTTCATTGGCTCCGGGCGACCCACGTGATCAAACATTATGGCTTCCTCCACGACAAGCGACATCATGGACGTTTTGATGAAAAATCTCGAGGAAAAACTGTGCGGTATATGGCATATCGACAGTTTAAGAACCTACCAGATGGAAGCTATAAAGTCTGTGCTGCTGGGGAAAGATGTTCTCGTCTGTATGCCGACTGGTGTGTTTCGACTTGTGTTTCGAAGGCCTGACTTCGGCGATTTCAACCGCTCGTGAGTCAGGCCTGTCACTTTGGTCACCCTCGAGCCAGGCTGCAGATCCAGCCATGTTAGTTGTGTCTCCGTTGGTGACATTAATTAGCACCCAGGTTGCTCATTTGAGGAGCATCCGCATCACGGCGATCGATCTACATGCTGACAGTGACAACTTGGACCGGGTGTTGGAGACTGAGTCTGGGAACTGGTTTGTAAATCTGTTATAATAATTGTCTAGATCTATAAGTATCATCTTAAAATTCAGTTCAGGCTGTGAAGTGACAGTCAAATTATCCTGATTTAAACAGGGCTCAATTTGGGTCATGATTATGCCGGCGAAATAAGGCTACGGTTTGAGCCTTACTCGCTAGCAAGCTAGTTGGCTACCTAGCTAATAATAGGATAGCTAGCAAGCCAAAGTGATGCCAAGCTGTGTGTCATAATTAGCGCGCCATTGTATTTAGCTACATGGCCAACTAGCTAGCGAGCTTAAAGGCTACAGTTTGCTCACAATTGAATACTCGCGAGCGAGCTGTTTTGCTAGAGACATCGATAACTATAATATTTTAGCTAGCTTGCCAATGTTACGTTATTTAACATCCTAGAGTCGCTTTCACACCGGACGCGAAACGAATTTTTCGCACGACAGATTACATTCCAAGTCAATGCAAAGACGCGAATACTCGCGAAAACGCGTGTATTTGTGTATTTTGCGTTGAATTTGAATGTAATCGCTCGCGTTTTAGTGGCAACACAAACTGCCAGAACTCGTCCAAGTCTGTGTCCACCCATGTCAAAACTTGTCGCAATTGACCGTTTGCCGGCGATGTCACACATCGTCTTCCACGTGCAAACGTATTTCCTAATCTTATATCGCACTGACATACCACACAGAAGCATGAAAGCCCTTCAGCACAACGGTATATCCTTTTTTAGGGAGCATTTTCTGCCATGATCATTGCGGATTGTTTACCGTTTACATGTTGCTTCCGCTATTCCGTCTGCTGCTGGCGACGCATTTGTAAGCTCGGCACTGATTGGTCCTCAGTCGTCGTCGACTTGCGGTTGACACCTGGTGGCCATTATTATAAAAGAGTACGAAAGTGTGCAGTGGGTAGAAGGACTTATTAACCTACCCACTGCAGATGGAGTGTAACTTCAGGCACGACGTCATCCTTTCTGGACAGCCATTACCCTACAAAATGACCTTCATAACGCCTCGGGAGTCAGGGTATCCACTCAACTCAAGAAGGCCATGTGTTTGAATCCCACTGACGGTGCGTCATAGGCGTGACCGTTTGGATTGGGCTCACGATCATGTCACATAGACACACAACGTTTGGGCTCCAGTTCTCTTTACTGATGAGTGCCGATATTGCTTGGACTTTACTGACAGGAGGCAATGGGTGTGGCGAAGAAAAAGTGAGCGATTTAATGATGCCTACATCAACGAATACAACTGTTATAGTGGCGGATCAATTATGGTCTGGGGAAGAATAAGCAGGAACGGCAGAACGGACCTGCATGTCATGGGGAGAGGGACGATGACAGGGGTACGGTACAGGGATGAGATCCTCAATGTGTAAGTAAGACCATACGCTGGTGCTGTTGGCCCTGAATTCATCTTGATGGATGATAACACCCGTCCCCATCATGCTAGGGTGGTAAATCAATTCCTAGAGCAGGAGACAATTGTCCGCATGGACTGGCCCGCGCGTTCGCCGGACCTAAACCCTATCGAGTATGAGTGGAACAGGCTGCAGGTCACCAATTCCAGTCATAGGGCACAACCCACAACTCTAGAAGAGCTCAGAAATGCCCTTGTTGAAGAATGGAAGAACATTCCAATTGCAAGCATCCGGGTTCTGATTGACAGTATAACCCGACGTTGTCAAGCCATCATTCAAGCTAGGGGAGGCCATACCCATAATTGACATTAACTGTGGTAATGAAACATCAAACGAACACTGTCCGTTTTCACTTTACAAGTCAGAGGTGAAGCCATGAAATGTTCGTGAAAGTCAAAAGTGTGAGGCTGCACGTTCATTTAATGTCATTAAGTGCACTTGCAAATGTGTTTTGTGTGTGACTGCATGTCATTTATCCAATATATTGTACATCAGTGGCAGATACCAAATTTGCATGTCATTTCACAAAAAGAATCCCTATGATTCCTATCAAATTTTGAGTAGTATATTTGAACAGTGACTGCTGCCAAGAGCAATTTTGTTTTTTGTTACTAAAAGTTCATAACAGCAGATCCCAGTTATTTTCTTGTTTTGTTTTAACTTTTAGATCTATGCCTTTCAAATGCTTTAACTTGTTTATGAATTCACCCTCAAAGTTTTGAGAAATCGGGTCCTGAGTCGGCCTTTTTTTGAGTCGGGTCCCTTTTTGGACCCCTTCTTCTCCCAAGTTTGAGGGTGTCCCACTGAAATAACAGTGCGAACCTATCAGACACCTCCCAAATGAACAATACCTGCAATAAAATTTGTGGGATACTCTCAAAGTTTCAAAATAATGGGAGCGTGTTGAGCGCCCCCTATTGGCCAACTTTGAAGGTGTCCCAGTAAAATAACAGTATTATTATATTGTACCCTTCATGTAGTCTCCATATCAAGAAACTTAGAACTGGGACACGCTCAAAGTTATGAATTAGAGGGTTGGGAACATGTAACTTTTTTGTTACAGTCCTAGGGGGTCCAGAATAGGGGGCACTGTAACTTTGGTTATAAAAGGTCAACCATGGAACGGTTTGGGTTTTGAAGTTTGGGTACCATAACCATCTCACAAAAAAAAATTCAGCCGTTTTAATTCTTGAACTAATTCAGGATGTATCATGAATTCCTGTTGCTTTACCATTAACAAATGAACAAGTTATCATGACTTCATGTGATTAGTCTACACTTAAGGTGAGAGGTACAGGTTTTAACCACAATGAAATTTTGATGCAGTGTGGGGCAAACTGAATATTAAGCATGAAATTTCACTCTATGTTCTGATAAAGAAGCAATTTTGGATATTTTGCGTATTTTCCATAGCTCCAAAAGTTCAACCTTTTTTCCCAGACCCTATCCCTGCCTGACGTCACACGTAAAACTGAGACTTGACAGACTGAACGGAGCTTCTTACTCCCAGTCCTGTCACACTTTGACAACACAAAAAAAGCAATGGTTTTTATCTGAATCTTAATTAAAAAAAAAAACAAAAAAAACCACACCTAAATTTCTCTGAAGTCCATCCCCCAATTTTGTGAGGTACAGTTGAGGAACCACTCGCGAGAGACAGGAATCCAAAAAATGTATGCCTTTAATGGAGTCCAAGTCAAAGCCAAAATACACAGGAATTGCCGAGCCACAATACGAAATCCAAAAATAGTATCGACTAGACAGACAGGGGTTAGAACCAGTAAGACAGATGGGCAGAGGTACAAAAACGATAGGCGAAAAGTCGTAGTCGATGGGCAAAGCCAATGGTCATACACAGGGCATCCAAACCCAGAACTCTTGGTCCTACAAAAATAGGTCAAAATCCAGAAAGACAAAAACAGTACAAAAAGGGCTATGGCAAGAATCAAGGTCAGACTATCCAGTAGTATATCCAGTATCCTAGTATACACACAGGGAAGGTCAAATGCTATACAGAGATCAGCTGTGGGGAATGAGGCTAATTACATCGGGAGAATCACATGAGGGAAACCCTAACCTTGAAAACTGGCGAGAGACAAAATACGAATGGGAATCACACAGACAGCCTATAACATTTAAACAGCTCCGGTCCAGGAGTTCTACGTGCACAGATAACAAGCGCAGGAGAGTGATTAAGCACATGCGAGAGATTCTTGCTGAAGCTCAAGAGAGGACAGCGACAGACAAGGGGCAGAGAATAGAACAGGGCGATTGCGGAGAGGTAATTAGTCTATTAGTAGGGGTGCAACTTAACAAATTAAACTAGAGTGCTCATTAGTAAGTCTGTAACCACATGGATTAGTTGTGTTAGTAGACTATAATACAAAATACAAATGTTAGTCTTGTTAGTAATCAGAACATAAGGGCGAAGAATGAAACCGAGACTTGAAAGAATATTTTAAACACAAGAATACTTCTAAATCACCCAAAGTCAGTGAGCAGGCAGACAGGGAAGACGGACTGAACCAACTAGATCACAAGACGGGGGAGACAAGTGCAATGAAACTGAACATAGAATGAACCAAAAAACCTGAATGTTACATAAACCAAAAAGAATAAATAAAGGACCATAATCATGAACACAAAACCAGAACATAAACATTACCAAAAACCAAAACCATGACAATCTTCACTTTTTTATTCCTCCAAATTTCTGTTGAACATGATGCAGACTATAGGCTGCCGCTTTTAGAAGAGCCAAGCTTGTAAAAACAAATCTGTGGTGTTTTATGAGAATTTCATCAATGCGGTTATACAAACTCAATATAAATTGTCCAATCGTCTTTTTGATAACTCATTGGGTGAACTTTCAGTGCATAGACTTTCTGTAGCCAGAACTGAAAATCCCCAGTGTCCAGAACATCCCTTTATAACAATTATTAAGTTTAGGCTTGTTCTCAATCATCCTTTAATAACATGTTTTCCAATTATAAGAATAATGTATTGGCAATCAAAGTCACGAATTCTCTCTCCATGCGATCTATCACTGACTAAAAAAATGGCCTGCTGGCCTGAAGGCAGAAGTGACCAGAAACATGTGGCTGAAAATAATGTGGTGCACTGTACCACTAATAATGTGAAGTACAATGACACTGTAGCTCATTGGTCATTGGTTGAACAGAGAGATGGATGAAGGATGGATCATTGTGATATGAGCTAAATATAACCATGGGTTATGAGAGAGATTACAATTTTCATGACTTGTGGATGATGGACGCATCGCCAAGGCATAGTTTTGTGCCCATGGCTGAGATCAACCTAACAAGCCAATAAGAATGGCATATGAATTAGGTGAGCCTCCATCAAAGCTGTCAAAAGTTATTGCGAGTACAGTGTTCTTCACATGTTTTTGCTCAGCGACCTTGAAAACTAGGGCAAGGTCAATCATCACTGAACTTGAGCAAGGCCTTCATGAGAGGCATATGTGGTGTGAATTTGGTGATCCTCCATCAAAGCTGTCAAAAGTTATTGCGAGTACACTGTTCCCGGACGGACAAACAGCATGTCTATGTCCCCCATTCCGCGGGGCGAAGGGGGACAATAATTGGCCAAATTCATAAGAGAAAAATACACTGCCCGGCCAAAAAAAAAGTCACCGTTTGGAAATTATTGAAAAAAATCTATAATTGGATAATTATTGCGGTTATTAATATCTTTCAGCCGGCAATAATCATTTTAACCCTGAATGATGAAGCACGTCGCAAGTTATTTCTTAAAAAATCATGTCGGAAGACACATCCTTTGATGGTGGAAAAGATCTTACATAATTTCAGAACGGGCAAGTTATTGGCCTGTATTTAGCAAAGAAAACCATGAAAGACAAAAATAAGTATGAGGAATCATTTTCACAAACAAATTTGCCACCACAAATTCCTGACCTTAAACGCATTAAAAGTTACTGTGATGCGCACAAGAAAGACTACCGCGTGGTTCAACCACTATGTCGAGAAGACAAGATCTCAGCCAAAAATTATGGCATTTCTGATCGAAAATAAATGTTCTGGCATTGCATATAGTTGTCAAAACAATGGCAAGACGAATATTCACTGTAATCAAAGCTACAGGGGTTCCAACTAAATATTTGAGTCTGCGACTTTTTTTTTGGCCAAGCAGCGTAATCTACTCAAAAATAAGCCTGTGCCTTACAGAAGACAAACTGCTCTGGAACTTCCATGCTACCTTTTCCACACATCGGGCTATTTAACTTTAATTTGTTTAAATGAAATAAAAGACCATTTGAAATGATCATGTCTCCGGTAATTTGTAATCATTTTGCTCACCGTTCATCAGCAGCAAATCGGTCTCATTTCAGCAAAACAAGAAATCTTCACTTGGGCCAGCGTGGACTGTCGAGTAGCGATACGTACAGTTACACACTGCATTTTACTGAGGATCGTGGCTTGTTCACATGAACTAAACATGAGTTTCGCTCACTATTTCCTTGGATGGTTGGATGGTTTTACAACTTCAAGAGTTCACGTTTCCGATTGACATGACTTGAACACAGTGCAATGCTTGCACAGGTGGTTTGGCGCGGTGTCTTTAATTTATGACAGCAATTAGTTCTGGTTGATTCTCAAAAATGTTCCTTTTTTGACGCGTTTTCCAATTATTGTAATAATCCAATAGCAATTGAAGATACGGCTTTTCTTCATTTGCGATCTAACAGCGATGAAATGGGCTAAATTCAGCACAGAAAAATAATTTGCTTGTTAATAGGCCAATGATTTACGAAAAATAAACTGCTCTGAAACTTCCGTGCTACAGTTTCCGCACATCACGCGATTTAACTTGCTCTTCCTGATCGTTTAAATTCATCGTTTTAAAAACTAAAAGACTTCTATGCATAGAGACTTAAATTCTACACGAGAATCTCTTAAAATTTATGATTGTTACACGGGCCAATTCTGATGACACCTGTCCGCAATTCCACAGCAGGCTGTCAGCCAACAAATCGATTTAGGAGCAAATTCACTCCTCCTCACTCCTCCCTCTTCTCTTCCTCTGCTCTTCCTTTGCAGTATTAAATACGCAAACGCGGCACCTTTAGTTCCTCCAGCCTTAAACGTATTCAGTGCAGTTAAATCAAAGCACGGAGGAACAAATCAGGCAATTCTCTTTCCGACTATTCAATCCTTTACCCCTTCCCTTCTCCCTCCCCACCCCTTCCCTCTTGCTAAAATCCCAGTGCATTTCTTGCCATATTTTTCAGATGCTCCACCAGCAAGAACAAGCAGTAACTTTCAATAACAAAATCACATGACCTCTTGTTCCTTTCCATTGTTTTGTCTGGCCTCCGGAACATTCCTCATGAAATATAGCGGTTTCGGGTCCTCTTCTCAACATTCGCCCGCATTAACCCCTTTCTACGGATGTAGACGCTCGCATCTATAGATATGCAAATTTAAGCACTTAGTTACAGTACTCGACCACGAGATGGCACCCCCGAATCAGCTATTGAATATTCACAAGCAGGCAGAGCTGAAACCCGATTTAGAGTACGGAGAGGTTCTCTCTAATCCCTGTTTTTCAGGAGTAGCATGAATTAAACTCCTCAGCTAAGCCTGATGTGCAAACTGGTCAATATCCTTGCCCATAGTATCGATCCAGTAGTTTTAAAAAATTATCACTTGCGACAGAAAAAAACCATTTTAGCTACAGTGAGCCAACAGTATTCAAATTAGTGGTTAAAAAAATACGTTTAGTGAAGCAAAAAATCCGACTTAGTATTGACTCTCTCACATTCTACTGTCAATTAAAGTCATCACACATAAAATATGTGTAGTTCCCTCCCATGGATTAACGCGTATATTCCTCCTTTGACGAATTCAGCACTACCTCTACAGTAATAGTTCACGCCCTCGTGAAGCTTCCCTGGTAACGATATATTGATAGACTCGTTTCTTATCCAATTCCGGAGTGTTTAAACTTTCCTCAATAACTGAAATACATTGATCGGACAATAAGAATAGGATACAAAGCTAAGCGTAAAAGTAAGGTCGGTTGTGTTCTTCGAATGTTGGCCAAGGTTGCGCAGCTGAAAATGACGCAATATCAAAGAAACAAAGACACTCGAAACCGGCCTGAAGTGTTCAGTTTCATTTACGAGATAAATGGTGTATGGACGCGGTCAATGGGAATTATTCCGAATGAAACAGTACTGGAGGGTTCCTTCTACCCGATACATCTGTCTCTGGAGGAGGGCATCAATGAAGAAAACAGGTTATACTTCTACTCTGTTTGCATTTTGCTCAGTATGGCTTTTCGTTTCTCCAAATGCATGCACCACACGCACGTCAGTAGATCCCTCGGTACGTTCATTACACCATTCTGTTGAATATGGATGCATATGCCGTTTGATTTTTTCCTGAACGTGAAATTTCTGTTCTGTTAAAATAAGGTGTATTTCAGAATTCAGATATTACTGAGTTAGTGTTTTTTTATCCTTATAAGGTGTAAGGTTATGAGCTCGGATGTGAGAGCGGTTAGCTTTTCATTGCAGCGTGAATGTTACAGCTGTTTAATCAGCACTTTATTTACTTTAAATAAAGTAAACTTTGGGGACTTTGAAGAAAAATGGACAATATTGTTAACTTTATCATGGAGAAAAGGCATGTTTTGTGTTTTGAGAGGTCACTGGTGACCAATGATGTTCAACTGTACTGATATTGATAAATTCATGCTAAACTCAACCAGAAAATCCTAAGTTCATGCTGAATTTCATGCCCCAAAAGTTAATTTGTGTTAAATATATATATATATATATATATATAAATAATGTATAATTTGACAGTGAACCATTTTGATGGATCTCAGACTTTGGGAAGACACCTGGATAGCTGTCTAATTTGGCTCATAGCAAGCAGGTAATGTAGAATGTAATGTTCAACATGAATTGTACGTGTGGTCAAGAAGTTTATGATCCCAGAAATGTATAGATTTAAGCCCCTGCAATTTTTCATTTGTCAGTATTATTTTTTTTGCTATTTCAATGGTGAATTCTCATGAAGATTTTTTATGTTTGCAGCCCCTTTTCTCCACCAAAATCATAAAAATAAACTGAAATACGATGGGAGACTAAATGCTTCAAGTGTCTAGACTCAACTGAGCCAAAGTTTTTCTGTCTGTGAAGCTGCAATCTTGAATGATAAAGCCTTAAATCAAGTAACATCTAAAAAGCCAGATTTGGCTTCTGCGCAAAGGGGTTAACCACGACATCATCACCCATCGGCCAACGTCACTGATCATGCAACAGCTACCCACAGTCAGTGAGTCAAGTCGCATTTCCTGTGCCCGCTCCCTCCGTTTTCAATCTTTTTGACCTCTTGGCATCCCCATTTCGTCCCCATTTCTGCAGGCTGCACTAAATCCCTGAGCACATGCGCCCTGTCGTCCTTTCATCCCTTTCCTCTCCTCTCTCTTGACCATTTCAAAAATCAAACATGGCTACTTTCGCTCCTTCAGCCTCTAACGTATTCATTGCAGGCAATCTAAATCACATAAGAACAAATCTGGCAATTCTCTTTCCGACTACTCCTTCCTTTACCCATCCCTATTTATCTCCCAATCACTCACCCCCATGTACATCACTCACATTGCCCCTTCGTCCTCTTCCCTGGTTTCCCCTTCCTCCCTCATCCCTACACGACTTTGCAGTTTCTTACAGATTTGCAATATCCAGATAATTAAATAAGACACCCCTGTATTCCCTTAATCCCTCGTTCCTCATCCTTCACACAAATCATTTAATTGCACATTAATTTGCAGAAGCTTTACAACAACGCACAACGAATTCCATTGAATTTTCACGTCTCAATGTCTCTCCCATTCTCACTCCCTCGTCCCTCATTCCCATCGTTTCTTTGTCCCTCTCCCTTGTTTCCCTTCTCTCCCTTCATCCCTCCATGAATATGATGCATGTTTTCTGAGATTCACAAAAATAATATAATGCAATGTCATGACCCTCATCTGCCGATCTCTCGTTCCTCACCCCTCAAAATTGTTTTATTGCATCTCAGTTTTCAGAAGCTTTATCTCAAAACACACAACAAATCCCATAGAACTTCCAGACCCTTATTTCTCCCCCATTTACCCCATCTCCATGCAAATAATTTTATCAAAATTTTGCTTCATAGGTAAAGTACCATAATGATAATCTAGTAAACAAGACAATAACGTCACTTCCCATGTTCCTTAACACACTTTCTGAACATGTCATCTGCCAGATAGGAACGTTCGGTAATTACTATTAACGTAACGTCTGCTTCAAGAAATACCTCGACTGAAAGCACTCGTCTTTCCAAGAGAAAATGGGCAAAGTCAATACAGTATACAGAAGTCCACTTCCCGAAAGTCTCCCATCGGAAAATCATGCTTAAACGTGGTGAAATTTAATATTAAGAAATTAATCAGCTGCCCACGAAGGATGGGCTCCCCACTATAGCAGAGTTTCTCCTGAGAATTTTTTCCCCACTGGAGAGTTTTTACTCACGACTGTTTGAGGTTTTTTCTCTTTATTGGGAGATTTTGCCTAATTTGCTATCCTGGGGATTAGGCTGGGCACTGCCCATTTTACATTCCGTTAATCATGTCCTCAACAGTCCTTCCGTGAGAAGCTTTTAAAAATAAAATAGAGTCAAATTGAAATTTCACTCTTGCCAATCGGAGGGCCATTTTCCCATAAATCCCTGATCAAGCAGAAGACTTGCTATGCGTACTCGGTGCACCTTTGCTCCTAAAACCTCTGCAATTATTGCAGTCCACTACTTTCCATTCTGGCCACTCATCCTAGTGATGGCAACGAGAGGCTCTCAGAAACACTGATATCTTCCTGCCAATCTGCATCCTCCATTTTTTTCTCGTGGCAGGTTAAACACTATGTACAGTTGCGACACCTGCTAGTCAAATAATTTATGGCCAATTCACGCCACTACAAGAACGCCCATGCTTCTTTTATAATGACATCCGCCAACGCACAATTTCGTGTGATGTCTCCACTCTTTTGGGAATTTGAAGAGCCTTTGAGAAGAGACGCGATGCCCGCCCTGAGTCTTGTCACTTGGGGCTTCCTATTAACCCGCACTGGTCTGCTACTCGACTCCATTCCGTCCTTCATCAGTACATCTTCCATGCACATTTAATTCAATAAATTCACTACTATTTTAGGTGTGGTCTGGAATTCATTAATATATAGAAATTCAGGATTCATCCTGCATTATTTAATGAGTCATGGATCAATTTAGCACTACTTTAGCATATGATTTGTGTCCTTATTGTACAGTGTCACCCAAAACCACCATTCAAGACACATGCAAAATGGAAGTTTTATTTTATTTTCGAAACACTCATCACAAATTGTCATTCTTCATATTGGTGGCAGCACAAGAATCATTATTGTTCCTAAACTCATTTAGTTCTTCAAACTGTTCTCCTGCGAAGTTCTCTCACCTCCAAGTTATTCATTGTATCTGTCATTGTGCATGAAATGCCCTTGGATTTATGGGTGGTAGAACTGTGCCATTCAAAGTCACTTTCTCCGACTGTACATTTAAGGTTTGTAAGCACTACTGTATATCGTACACATCAAGAAATAATTGAATGTAATTATTCACTGAAATGTGGCCACAGAAAGCAAAAGCTATATAGCGTATTCTTTTCTCTTGACCCTGACAGATGTTACTCCGGTACAGTTGTGTTAGACAATAAATTCAAACAGTGAGAAATTTTTCATAAATGACTTATGCAAACATTCAGATTCTGTGGACTTTGTGTGCTCTTTAGAACCACTCAGGTCCTTAACTTTTCAGTTTGACTAAAAACAAACATAGTAACCCCATTTAAACAGTAAAGACAGCAGCCAGAACAGTCATGAGCAAGAAGATTTCTATCTTGCGTTTAACATGCAAATTACTCTGCTTGCCATCCTGCATTATGTCTACAGTATTCAGTTCACATTTGAATTGACAGCTGCATAATATGGACGCGCTGTACTGTTTCCATACAGTACATCCGTAATAAAGTTGAATCACTGCATTATGTAAAAAAGTGATACAGTAAATATGACTGACTTTAGGGTACGAGAGTGGTGGGATGTCAGACCAGAAACATGGTTGAAGAGCCCAATCTCATCCCGACAGGGCATATAGTGAGGCTACCTGACCAGGCATTGATATACGACACAAAAGGAGGCTTTTGGCATCCTTATTTGAAGCCAGTTTAAAATGAACCCTAACCCCTAACCCCTAACCTTTAACCCAAACCCTAACCCTAAGCATCAAATAAGTACAGCGAAAGCCTCCTTTTTTATTGTACTTGTATATCAATGCTTGGTCATGTAGCATCATCATATGACAAGAATGATAATGTGTTGGGTTGAACAGAGTTCAGCCACAGCAGCCGAAACTGCCATGAGCTACCTGAATCTGAATAAATTGTATAGTGAAACTAAAACTTAGATGAACATTAGGTGAAAATTGCATTTGGAAAAAACAATGGATGTCAGAAAGATTAAGTAGGTACAGTGCCTCATACTAGCAATATAATTCTTTGGTCAACAATGTCTGACAAAAGAAAAAAAAAATATTTCCACAACCTCATATGAAGATACCAGCAGGAAGACTCTCAACTAAACTCACATAATTAAACGTTGCCATGGAAACCTGAAGTAAACGCAAAATGTGAACGAGAGCTCATAAGCTGCCCCTGACTAATTAAGAGAGAGATATATATAGTCTCATCTTGAGCCAAGCAGTACAGAAGATGAAATGAAGAAGAAGAAGAAGCATCGTGACCTAAAGAAACATGTCCAGCACCCGATGACTGTTCATCTGTCATGAGAACAACACACCTGCCTCTCTTATTTCTTCATTTCCTTAGTGATTTCAAACAAAGGTTATATTCACTACTAATAATTGAATGTAATGAAGTTCAATGATGCTAGGGACTGTGATTTTTTAAAAACATTATATATATATATATATATATATATATATATATATATATATATATATATATATATATATATATATATATATTTCTCCAAGGAATGCACTTGTCAAATGATTATTGGTGCACTGTCCAGGATACATTGCAACAGTTACTGAATATGAATAACAAAAGCCCCTCAAAAAAGCAGGCATACATGGTATCTGAGTATGAATGTAGATACAAATGTTTGCACTAGGATATACGGCACTGGTCAATACTCTGTTGAATAGCCCTATGCTGTAGGTGTCTGCTTGAACAAAGGAGGTGGCATATTCATGAACAACCACATTCTCCAGCTGATGGACATCATAACTGTGCCTCTCACTGGATTCAGGGTTGTTATTGGAAGTGAATTTTCTGCAGTCGAATTAAAAATTAAAACCAAAAATTACTCTTAAATTGCAATGTGACCATAGTACCTATGAGCTCGTCTCAATGAAAGCTGTGACTGCTTCTCTCTTATTTCAGTACGTTCCACATAAGAAATGCATGTAGAATGTAATCAGTTGAAAGCAAGAAGGAACCTCATTCCTTTGTGAACAAGAAAAATTTTATCATGCGCCCAAATGCTTGTTCACACACCCACAGACATGCAGGAATGTACACACAAACACACACACTCACTCATAAAAATTATTTTTCACCCATACTCTTATGACTGGAAAAGACGTATAAAAAGTAACAGATGTAATTTTAGCTCTGAACATGAACAGTAGACAGTGTGCTTCAGAGCAAAGCTGAGGAGGGGCTTTATAAAGCCATTTTGCAGTGCGTAGCTTTATTAGGGGGCAGATGGTCCCACTCAAGTAGGAAATGATTGACATAATGGCTTGGCCCTGGCGGCGTGTGATGTTGCTTTACGTCACAGGGATAGACTTTCTCAGAAAAATAGGTTCAGCGCATCATATCTGTTCCCCCTCTGACCCCCTAAGAAGATGTGTAATTGATAATGGGCATAGACAGCCCCACTCTCATCTTTACTCCTTTCAAACACAGGTGCTAAAGTGTCAAGGGCCAATCACCAGGCAACAAGTTGAATTAGGTCCAATTTGACAGACAAGAGACTCAGGATTCAGGCACAGACAGGAAATCAATTTCACAAGACTCAGGCCAAGTCGTACAGTCCGGTTTGTTACCAATCCGCGGGAACGATGCTGAGAGATGAATATCACAATCAGGGGCAGTTAGCAGGGTTTAAACTGGGAACCAGCAGAAGTCATAAGCAGAAAAAAAAACTTTAATACATGAAGGGCTCGGCTAACTCAAAAAAAAAAAAACTGTGGATGAAAGGAAATCAGAACCAGGAAATCACACAGGAAACAGAAGACTTGTAATTGGCTATGAATTCACAGAGAGACTTGTGAAGTGAATGGGAAAACAGGGAACTTACAAAGCAAACAAATCAAAGGAGATAAACTTAAATCAGGTGTAGGGAGACCAAGGAAATGTGATCGGGGGCGTGGTTGCAAATGGGCAAATGAACTAGGTAATTAACAAACAGAATTGGGGGGGGCTAGTGCAGAGAGTGAATAAAAAACAAATACAAGTGGAAACTAAACATGGGAACATGGATGATAATAAAGAAAAAATATAGAAATAATAGCAACAATGATAGATTAATAAAAAGGATTTGAAATATTAGGAAAGATAAAATTAAACAGATCATGGATTACTGACACCATTTATATTATGGCAATCCCTGACCTGTGAGCTGCACCATTGATAAGTTTGCTGGAGCATACGGTAAAAAGCTAATTGTTCTCTTGACTTTTACAGAGTACATGTGGTCCTTGCTGGCCTTATATCAACTCTAATTGAGTTGAAGTGATGCTGGACGTTTCGCTGCGTGCCCCTTTCATAGTTGGAACCTTTGATTCACGGCTTGCTGGATTTGCGTGGGCCACATCAAAGACTCGTGGGTTGCCAGATCTGCCCAAGGTCGTCAGTATGCTAATTATGAGACAGCCGCTGCTCTTTTGACATGATTCAGTATTAGTCACCCTCGTCTTCGCCTGAGACATGTTTCTCCTGCCTCTCTCTGTAAGAAGGATTGAGAGCAGAAGCCGTGATTGAACCGCGTAGAGCGGTCTGCATCAAAAGCTTGTGGCTCACCCCTCTTTCACAGTATTGATGGACTTTGCTCTTTTTTGAGTGCATCCTCAAATTGGTGCGACAAGGACAAATTTCACAAGGGGTGAAATGACAGTCTCCAAGATGCCGGGGAGAATGACTGTAGTTTCTGGTGTATCATGCGCTGTGGATGTGAACCTTACGACGGACAGCCGTCAGGCACAGAGGACATGAGACTAAAGCAACGTGTCTGAGGATACCAATTTCTCTGCAAGGTAATCATTGAGGACAAGACATTATCCTCTGCCACAAAAAGAATCTCTACCCTCAACCCCTCCTCCTCCATATCCACTTCTTGTCGTCCAGGTCTGACAATGATCATGCATCCGGAAATTGATTCTATTAAAAAACAACTGGCTCCATCCCCTGTCTCATTATTACAATTAAGTCTGGTATCATTATTTACAATGCTTATGTTTGTGGCAGATGCTCCTCTCACAGAAGGAATCAAATACTTCTTCCCAACATTTACGCAAGAAAGAAGGTCCCACTGATGTGCAAAGGGCTGGGTTAAAGTTTAAAACTTATATTTTATACGCATGCACGCACACACACAGTAGACATGCTGACAGACGGACAGATGGGGTCCAGTCTTATCTGACTAGAGCTGGTGTGGGCACACATTTTTTCTTTTTATTTTTATTCATTGACACTAAATTTACTAACTGTGGTCAGAACATGACCAGTGGACTCAGGCGTTTCCACGCTGAGCTGCCATGCAGAGTATATTCAGACAGATTCTTACAACTGCCTGCCTTTCTTCTTCAGTTTTTGCTCACTGGTTTACAGAGATAAATCTGAGTAATTGCACAAATTATAGGTCATTCTGGCCTGGTAATGAACTTGCTGGGCAAATATGAATGATAGCAAAAACAGCAATTCACTCCTTGTGTATTATGACACAATTAAAATGCATATACAGTAGACTCATAAAAAAACAGTTCAAGCATACGTTGTGGCCCAAGCATAGTTATGTCCGTAAGCAACTGTAAGAGGTTAATTATTTAGCCGGTTTCACAAAATACATGAAAGATCCTCACCTTATGCCCTCAAAACCAAGCCATTTCAGGCCTTTCATCATCCAGAGCAACTCATATGTATTTTAAAGTGGTTTAATCTCTAAAGGGTGCACTTCCCTTTCCTCATTACATGGCTGTAGGCCTAGATCCACTAAAATTAAATTGTGAGCCGAGGTTTTTTTTTAACCCAGAGGGAGTGAACTGCATCACTGCCCAAATCCTTGCAGACTGTTCTATATACAGTGCTGTGAAAACATATTTCCCCCCTTCCTTATTTTTTTGCATATTTGTCACACTTAAATGTTTCAGATCAAACAAATTTTTATATTAGTCAAAGATAACCTGAGTACATACAAAATGCAGTTCTTCAATTGATGATTTCATTTATGAAGGGAAAAAAGCTATACAAACCTACCTGGCCGTATGTGAAAAAGTAATAGCCCCCCTCCCTTGTAAAATCATGAAATAACTGTGATTAACCACAAGCCACACCCAGGCCTGATTACTGCCAGACCTGTTGAATCAAGAAATCACTTTAAGTGCCCCTTCCAGACATATCCCAACATTTTTTGTTAATCCTCAAAGCCCTGCCATTGTATTCATACCATTATTTGTGGGAAAAGTACCTTGGATCCCTTATTTGATGACCTTCTCACCATCACTGAAAGGCAGTCTGAGAAGACAGGCGAGTTCCCTCATGAATATCCAGCGTTTCAATGAGCTTCACGCTGATTGGATAGTTTAGCTACATTTGTGAATATTCAATATGTACACAGCCCCAATGGCCGACTGGCTCAGAGCCTAGCTAGCTACAGCCATAGACGGTGAAAGACAATAGAATTTATACTCTGCTGAAAATTCCAGCTTTGACCAGCCATGGCTGGTCAGACTGGTTTGAGCTGTGTTTTGGACAGTTTTAGCTGGTCGAACAGCCCTTCACCAGCTGAAAATACCAGCTTGACCAGCTTTGACCACCTTCATCAAGCTATAGAGACAAGCTATACCAGCTATGACTAGCGAAGAACAGAGCTCAGACCATTTTAAACCAGTTTAGAATTCTAACAGCTAGAATTCTAAGCTGGTTTAAGATGGTCTGAGTTGTGATATTAGCTGGTCAAAGCTGGTGTAGCTGGTCTCTATAGCTTGATGAAGGCAGTCAAAGCTGGTTAATGACCCATCTCATATTTTTGTCACTTTTCGTCACAGGGACTACTTGACGGTCTGCATCTCAAAAATTAGATCAGGCGAGTTTTGCCATGTTTTCACGGGCGGTGTCACAAATATTAAATACTTTTTTCAGTGTCACAGGATCACCCCGATCTCCAAAATAAGCGATATTTTGTTTGAAGTAAAACAATACATTTAAATAACCATTATTATCTTTTTTTTTCAAAGCTGCAGGGAGCCACTGTAGAAGGGCCGAAGAGCCGCATGCTGTTCCACAGGTTGCCGACCCCTGCCGTAGACAGTGGATGACAGTTGGCACGTTGCTCGAATCTGTGTGTAAGCGGTTACACTCCAGAGTGGGCGAGAACCAGCAATAATATGAATATTCAATTTGTGGCGCTTCCTAACACTGCAACACGCTTTTACTGGCGTAAATTCTCCCCTCATTTCCTTTTTTGCGCAAAAACCAATACTTCAAGTGGTGTTGGAGTTCAAGAACCAGGACAAACTGATTATGGACCTACCCTGGGTTTCCGTTATCCGGTAATTACCGGACTTTGACTGGTAAAATCTGCCCAAGTCTGGTAATTTTTAACCCCTCCGGTCAAAATGTCCGGTGAAAATATTCCCTCTAAGCATAATTTGAATTTTATTAAAGCAGTCAATTTCCACATGCCATTTCATTAAAAAAAAACCCCAAATCTTATTTTTTTATGAATGTGAAGGCCAGGCCTATATGTGGAATGAAACTTTTTTCATGGAACTAAACTTGTCACATTTGTTTCATTTCCTCTGACAAAGCATGCACCGCCCATTACAACAACAATAACGGGAGAGGTTGGATATGTCGAAACAATCTAATATGAAAAACTGTTTTCTGAAACCAAACAGGTCTAAGGAGAAGGATTATGTAAAGATTGAGATGCAATCTGAAGTGGGCTACCCTGAGTGGCCTAAACTGGCCAAAATAGCCTGCGTGATCCCTGTCTCCAGTGTGCTGCAGAACTGGTGTTCTGTCAAATTTTTCTACCAATCAAAATATGCTACTTTGCGGTTCTGCTCATACGCAAACCTAAAATCTCGGGCTGTCTCTTCGCTCATATTTTAAGTATCTTCAAAAATCATAAGAATACATTTTTTTTCAGTGCGCCTTTCGACCTGTAAGCGTAAATATATTTGCATGAACACGCTGGGTTTTCCTGAGAATGCAGAAATTAGATGATAATGACGTATATGGGCATATGGGCATCTTCAAACAAGCTTATCCAACTCATTATAACATCTGCTTATGTTATGATAAGCCAACAAATAAAGTTGCTCCTGTACACTGATTCATATTGCAATATTTAGGTGAAAACAAAGACTTTACGATCGCTTTGCATTACGGTAGCATTTTTTGACAAAGCTGCACAAATTGTCAGAACACCGGACCAAAACAGTGCAGCGAAATCGGCTGGGGGAGAACAAGGTCACGACTGATGCGCATTGCAAGTTGCGGAGAGACGCTTGAGACTTTTGATTTTTATTCAGCTGCTGGCTCACTGCAGCGAAAATGCGTAAAAAATAGGCAAAAATGTCCCGAGCCAGAAACGTGTTGCGGGTTTTTTTTAGTTTTTTGCATCCGTTTGATTACAAGTTGGCAGCACGGCACGTTATTAAAATGGTATGAGCCAGTCCAGGTGTGTGTGTGGTTTTTTTTTTTTTGGTTTGTTTGCAAATTGTTGTTGCAATTGTTTTATGTTCATGTTAAAACAGCGCGGGCTTGTGCAAGTTTTTATTTTAAAAGTTACACAAGTGAGTCAATTGACAGCACTCATTTGATATATCGTACTTTACAGTAAAAAGATTACATTATAAATAAATCAATAAATTCCGCTAAATCAATAAAGCTCAATAAATTCAGATGATATTTGACCGGAATTTCAAACATTTGTCCGATAAATTGAAAACCTGCTGGTCATGTTGTCCGGTGCCAATATCTTCTAGTGGAAACCCTGGACCTACCATCTTCAATTACTAACAGATAAGTACATTTTCTCGCGGAAGGGGCACTTTAAATAGAACCTGTCTGACAAAGTGAAGTAGGCTACAAGATCTCAAAAGGCAAGATATTATGCTGCGATCTAAAAAAAATTAAAGAATGGATGTGAAACAAAGTCATTGGCATCTAGCAGTCTGTAAACGTCTACCAAGTCATTTCTAAAGCTTTGAGACTCTGGCGAATCGCAGTGAGAGCCATCATTCACAAATGGAGAAAACTTGGAACAGTGATAAACCTTCCCAGGAGTGGCTGTCCGACCAAAATTACTTCGAGAGTGCACCGACGACTCTTCTAGGAGGTCACAAAAGAACCCAGACCAACATCTAAAAGAACTGCAGGTCTCACTTCCCTCAGTTAAGGTCATTGTTCATGATTCAACAATAAGAAAGAGACTGGGCAAAAATGGCATCCATGGGCCAGTTCCGAGGCAAAAACCTCTGCTAACCAAAAAGAACACAAACGCTTTCCTCACTTTTGCCAAAAACATCTTGCTGATCCCCAAGACTTTTGGGAAAATACTCTTTGGACTAACGAGATAAAAATTGAACTTTCTGGAAGGTGTGTGTCCCATTACATCTGGCCCAAAATTAATACAGCATATCATAAAAAATATTCAAATACCAATATTCAAACATGGTGGCAGTAATTTGATGCTCTGGGCTTGCTTTGCTGCTTCAGGGCCTGGACGTCTTGCTGTAATTAATAGAACCATGAATTCTGCTCTCTTCCAGAAAGTCCTGAAGGAGAATGTCCAACCATCAGTTTGTGACCTCAAGCTCAAGCGCACTAGTATTATGCAACAGGCTGATGATCTGTAGCACACCAGCAAGTCCTCCTCTGAATGGCTTAAAAAATAAAAATAAATAAAAAAATAAAGGTTTTGGAGTGGCCTAGTCAAAGTCCTGACTGAAATTCGATTTAGATGCTGTGGCATGACCATAATCAGCCCTTTCATGCTCTAAAACCCTCCAATGTGGCTGAATTAAAACAATTCTGCAAAGAAAAGAGGGCCACAATTCCCCCACAGCGATGTGAAAGACTCATTGCCAATTATCTCAAATGTTTGATTGCAGTTGTTGTCATCAAAGATGGCACAACCAGATTTTAGGTTTAGGGGGCAATTACTTTTCTCATAGGGCCAGGTAGGTTTGGAAAGCTTTTCCCCCTCAATAAATGAAATCATCATGTAAAAACTGCATTTTGTATTTATATGCGTTATCTTTGACTAATATTAAAATATGTTTGATGATATGAAACATTTAAGTGTGACAAATATGCAAAAAACAATTAGGAAAGAAATCAGGAAGGGGGCAAATACTTTTTCACAGCACTGCATGCAAAAGGACAAACGTGCAAGCGTTCTTCAGTGATTTGCTAGCCACCCCAGTGTAATAACTGGCTGCTTATCTGAATGCAAAATCACATACACCTAGGGGTGTAACGATTCTGAACCGTGGTATTTTTTAAGGCATGGTAACACCACCTGCAAACATCCAAGCTTTCCCTTTTCCTTTATTAACCCCCGTGTGGTCCTGAACGAAAGTGCCAAACATCAAAGGGCATGGGAAATGCTTCCGGAAAAACTTGACTAGCATCAGTATTTTTCGGCTACGTTCTGAAAGGAGCCAAGCAAATGAAAACAGAATCGTCTCCAGTTAACCAATCAGGCAACTCTAAGAAAAGTATTTCTGTTCCCATTTACTTTGCTAAATTGGCAAACAAATAGTGGATTCATTTACTCCAAGTTGAATTAGTAGAGCTGTTTATTAAGACAACACAAATGGCACGGATTTGCATGAACACAATTGCCATTGCCACGCCATTTTGTGCGACTGTAATGATTCATATCTCACATTCACGTTTCATCCGCTTTTCAGAATGGTTTCCACCTGGTGTATTTTTCTTAAAATCCAGGGCGATCCTATAACAAATCTGTTTTAAATTAAACTTGAATAATGTCCTAAAATGCTACAATGAGAGATGTAATTCAGAGGAGGATTTTTTTCCTAATTATTCAAATTATTGGCATTCTTTCAATCTGACACCGTAGCCCAGTTAGGTTTGTCTGCTCACATCTTAATTGCTATAGGCTACTGAAATTTCTTTACTGTTATTTAGGCCAAGTACACGGGAGCAGATTTAGGGAAGGGCGTAGCACCTGCAATTAGCAAAATCTAAACTCAGGCTTCTTCCCTACAGCATTTTAGCCGCTTCAGGTGTGTATTTTTCAACAAATTATGCGCGACTGCCTACACACCTCATGACTAAGTGGTCTCATCACACTTTAAAACAAAATCCTTGTTCAACATCAAACATCCCTACTCAGCATTTCATCTCTCATTGTAGTATTTTTAGGATACTACATAATCTATAATTCATAATTATAATTCATTTTATTGTGTGAGTAAAATGTAGTTGTACAATAAAAACACACATCAAGAGTTAAGAACCATCTAAAAGTTCCACACTTCAATATTGATGATACTAATACAACTTACAATGACACATTGAGTCACTAAGTATTCGCACCATAGTAATAATTGTCATAGTAGACTTTAAACTCTTTTACACTGAGTGAGGACACCACATGTTCCGGTAAGCTATTCCAGAGACATATTACTCCGTTTGAAAAATATATTTCCTAAGATTATACCTGCATCTATGGACTTCAAGCATTGTAGAATGAAACCTAAGACCCAAATAACGTCCAATTTGGAAAAAACAGATTATAATTGACATTTTCAAAACCATTAATAATCTTATACACTTCTATCAAATCACCAAGAACTCTCCTGTCTTCCAGGGATGTCAAATTGAGTTCCTTTAACCGTTCTTCATAAGGTAAATTGGCCAATTCTGGTACCAGCTTGGTGGCCCTTCTCTGTACCTTTTCAAGTGCATTTTTGTCCCTCTGGAGGTAGGGAGACCACGCCTGAACACAATATTCTCAATGTGGTCTAATGTATATCTTATACAATACTAACAACGATTCTTTTGTAATACATGAAAAAGTTTTCTTAATCAAACCTAAAACTCTATTAGCTTTGGCAGCAGCTTTACAGATATGTTGAGAGAAAGACAATTCCCTGTTTACAGTAACACCCAAATTTCCTCGTCTGCTGAATCGAGTACATTGCCACCCATTTCATAGTTTTAACATGGATTTTTTTTTTTTACCAACATGAATTACTTTACATTTCTGACTATTAAAGCCTAGCAACCATTCTTTGGACCACTCAGTTAACTTGCCTAAATCCTGCTGTACACAGCTGCAATCAACTAGAGACAATATTGGGTGAAAGATCTTTGTGTCGTCAGCAAAAATTTTACATTTTGTAGTAATGGCCGCTGGTAAATCATTTATAAAAATCAAGAACAACATGGGGCCTTGTACCGACCCTTGTGGGACTCCACTGGTTACCTTTAAGGATGGCGACCTGATACCATTCATAGAAACAGATTGTTTTCTACCTCTTAAAAAATCCTCAATCCAAACATTCAATTTACCTACAATACCATATCGACACAATTTGTACACTAATCTGGCATGGCGAACAGAATCAAAAGCCTTGCGAAAGTCTAAGTATTATTATTATTTATTATAATGACATAATAAAAATAAAGAGATTTATTTTCAGATCGCCCTAGATTTCAAGTGTCTAATAAATACACAAGGTGGAAAACATTCTGTAAAGGGGTTGAAACACGAGTGAGATATAAATTATCACAATCGTACGAAATGGCCAAATACGCGTTCTGTGCTGTTCGATGGCCATTAAAAGGAGAATTCCAGTGTGAAATTAACTTGGGGTGTATTGAAACATGAAAATGAATACTAACTTTTGTCGAATACCCCACCTCCGTACACATGCAACTTTTCAAAATAAATGGATTTTTAGCTGAAGTTCCCAACAGGCTTACAAAGGTTGAGAATTGGGTATCGCGTTGCCATGCAAAGAAATCGCTATTTTCTCATCATTAACAAGGCTGAAAGTAGCTCCACACTTCATCAGTAGAATTCCGACAGCCCTGACACTTAAAACGAGGCACTGAGAACTTTGAAAATGCAGCGGTAGTTTATAAAAGAAAAATATTATTTATGCTATTTTTATAATACTATTTACTATTTAGTTTCCAGTCACCTCCATCTTGAAACTGACAATAAGTCGGTTGAGGAGCAAAAACGAATAGGAAGGATAGGGGGACAGATTGCAATCTATTTGTTCGTGCTCGTCAATCGACATTGTGAGTTTCAAGATGGAGGCGACTGGAAAGTACATTGAGGTACTGTTTGCATAAATAGTATCGTTTAATAAACTACCGGTGCATTTTCAAAGTTCTCAGTGCCTTGTTTTAAATGTCAGGACCCTCGGAATTCTACCAAAAGTGTGGAGCTACTTTGAGCCTTGTTAATGATGAAAAAAATTGCAATTTCTTTGCATAGCAATGCTATGCCCGATTCACAACCATTGTAAGCCTGTTGGGAGCTTCAGCTAAAAATCCATTTATTTCAAAAAGTTGCGTGCCTATGGAGGTGGGGTATTCGACAAAGGTTAGTACTCATTATCATGTTTCAATACACCCCAAGTCAATTTCACACCGGAATTCTCCTTTAACTTTCAGAATTCGGCAATCAAACATACCGTCTTAATAAACAGTTCTACTCATCCAGCAAAGTAAATAAGCGAATAGCCTGTTTGATTGCTAATTAAGCAAAGTAAACAGGGGCATAGAGTAACCTAATTGGTTAAAGGGCGATGATTCTGTCGTCCTTTACTTTGCTCCGAGCAGCATGTCGCTGAAAATTACTAATGTCAGTCAAGTTTTTTTTTTTCCCCGGAAGCATTTCTCATGCCCTTTGATGTTTAGTACTTTCGTTCAAGACTTCAAAAGAGAAAGCTCAGATGTTCGTCCCAACAGGTGGTGGTACTATGTCTTAAAAAAACCGCGGTTTAGAATCGTTACACCCCTACACCCACCAAGCACTCTGGACACTGCATTTTCAAAATTTCATGACAGGATTCCTGGGGGTCTCCGAAGCCCCCAAACACCCTTCCAACATGTAGCAATATGGTTAATTGTGTTTTATTGGTTTTGCACTTCATGCAATGGCAAAGTGTGGAGTGTGTCTATGCCTTTTCCCCATATTCTGGGAAAGGCTCCAGTTTGCCTGCAATCCTTGTGAAAAAGAAATGCAGTCATTTGTGGTCCAGAAGAATTAGGAATAGCCTCTTCTCCATCTCTCTCTCTCTCTCTCTCACACACACACACACACACACGTATACACATGCACCAACAGGTGCTGTCCCCTCACCATCAAGGCATACTTTATTGGGAGAAAAGTAGAAAGTGCCTTTTGCCTAAATCAACTTTCTCATTTTCTTGCATAAAAATCTTGTTCAGAGAAAAGCAGGAGGACCAAGCATATGAAAATAGAAATTATTTCCATTCAATTGATAGAGAGATGATGTTGGCAAACATCTGGTCAGGAAGACACCACAATGACCGTCACATCCTGGATCTTTTTGTTATTGTTTTTCCTGTTGTCCAGCTGTCTGTGTTGATTCCCAGTGCCATTTCCTTTAATTGATTAATTATTGTCTCATTTCTCTCCCCTTCCTCTATATATCCGTCCCTGCTTGCACATTCCCCATTCCTTGATTGTTAATTGCTGTGGTGTGTATTTAAGCTCTGATATTCTCATCTTCCCTTAGCTAGATCATCTCAATTTCTTCATTGTGCATGAAAAAAGTTCATAGTCAAGTTCACTGACACCTTCTGTCTTTAGAGATTGATTTTAAAAAAATGAAATGACCAGTATCAATTTATTAACGGCTATCTCCCTTGTCCAGCTGCTCTCTGGGTGGCAATCTCACCTGGCCCTCTAGACCTTTGAGTTTGAGAGTGGACCAGCTACTGACTATGGCTTGACTGCTCTTCCAGAATCCTGCCCGCCAAATGCTACTGTTCCGTCTGCCAGACCTGGCCACCAAAAACCCTCTTCGGAAACCCATGCTGTTCACACTCCCCCAGGCTTTATCACTTCAGCCCAAGGGGAGTGTCAACAGCATGTGAATTCTAGCCTGTGCCTTTATTACGGTAGCAGTCTTACTGTTAAGGTTGTGGTCTGTGGTTGTGGTCAAAGTTGGTTCAGTCGGTCTTCCCGGTCTGTGTGCTCACCTGCTTCGGGAGATTAATGGTTTCTGGTGTTTAATATATTCCTTCAATTTTTGTTTACTTCCTTTGCCTTACTGTTCTGATTACTAACAAAAATAACATTTGTATTTTGTATCAGTCTAATAACACAACTAATCCATGTACATAGATTACCAACTTACTAACAAGCACTCTAGTTAAATCTGTAAAGTTGCACCACTACTAATTAGTACTAATTCCCTTTCAGCAATCACCCTGTTCTAGTCTCCGCCTCTTGCTCAGCTTTACCTGTCTTACCCCGAGTTTCTGCAAGATCTCTCACACGTGCTTAATTACTTTCCTGCACTCATTATCTGTGCACTTAGAACTCCTTGACCGGAGTTGTTTAAATGTCATAGGCTGTTTATGTGATTCCCGTCCGTGCCTTTGCTTCGCCAGTTTTGGTGGTTAGGGTTTCCCTAATGTGATTCTCTCATTGTAATTAGTCTGATCCAGCTCACCTGCTTCCTGCATAGCATGTGACTTCCCTTCCATCTATTTATGAGTCCTCACTGCTGTTCTGACTTTGTCAGAATACTGATCAATATTTCTTTGTGCAGAGCGCCTTGTGTGCCATTGAGTATTGTTTTCCTTCGACTGTTTTATCCGACTTCGATTCTTGCCATAGCCCTTCTTGTATTGTTTTGCCTTTTTGGATTCCGACCCATTTTTGTATGACCACGATTTCTGTGTTCGGATGCCCTGTGCATGTCCCTTGGCTTTGTTCATCGACTATGACTTTTTGCCTTCCGTCTATGTACCTTTGCTCATCTATTTTTCTGGTTCTGACCCCTGCCTGTCAAGTCGACTGTTATGGATTTCGTATTGTGGCCTGGCAATTCCTGTTTTTTGGCTTTGACCCGGACTACATTAAAGGCATACGTTTTTTGGATTTCCATCTCTTGCTTGTGGTTCCTGAACGCTACAGCACACTTACTACTGAATGCCCTGTCCTGCAACCCCATCCTGTCCAGAGAGGAGATTTTTCCCTGATGTGGTACAGCAACTATGGATAAAAGTAAACTTTTTTGGGGATCCAGTATATGCTGAATACTTGTGTAAATACACCCCATTTCTGAAATAGTTGGGATGAAAAGTAAATTGTGAATAAAACCAAAATGCAATGACTTTCAGATCACAATCCAATTTATTTACAGTAGAACATAGATAACAATTCATATATTGAAGCAGAGACATTTTACATTTTTATTCACAAAATTAACTTTTCAAATTTTCTGGCTGCAATAGGTCTCAAAAAAGTTGGGAGACAGACAAAAAAAGGGCAGAAAAAGCTCAAAATCAGCTGAAAGAACATTAAGCAAGTAATTACTTTAACTGGCATCAGGAGTGTAACATGACTTCCTCCAAAAGGGATATCCTAGAAATGCTGTCTCTCTCAGAAGTAAAGATGGCCAGAGGCTTTCCAACCTGTGAAGGCTTGCATAAAAAAAAAAAAAAAAATTGTCTCATCATCGACAGTGCATAACATCATCAAAAGATTCATAGAAACCAGAAAAATCTCTATGCGTATGGGACAAGGCTGAAGACCTTTACTGGATGCTTGTGATCTTCGGGCTCTCAGACGCCACTGCATCTCTCACCGGCATGATTTTTTTATTGAAATAACTAAATGGGCCCATGAATACTTCAAGAAACCACCGTCTGTAAACAGTTTGGTGTGCCATCCACAGATGCCACGTAAAATTCTATCGTGCAAAAAAAAGCCATTGTTGAGCATGATCCAGAAGCGCCACTGTGGGCCAGGGCTCATTCAAAATGGACTGTGGCAAAGTGTCCTGTGGTCAGACGAGTCCTAATTTGGCATTCTTGTTGGAAATCATGGGCGTCAACATACTGCAGCTATTACAACAGCATGGCTTCGTAGTAGAAGAGTCCGTGTGCTAACTGGCCTGCCTGCAGTCCTGATCTTTCACCAATTTGGATCATTTGGCGCATATTTCAACGAAAAGTCCCTCAAAGTTGACCCAAAACTCTCCAGCGGCTGGAAGCCGGTATTAAACAAGAGTGGGATCAAATTCCAATGGCTAAACTCAAGAAACTTGTCTCCTCAATGCCTCCACTCTGTGTTAAAAAGAAGAGGGGATGCTACACCATGGTAAACATGCCCCTGTCCCAACTTTGAGACCTGTAGCAGCCATCAAATTTGAAATGAGCTCGTTTTGTGGTTAAAATTTTACAATTTCTCAGTTTCAATATTTGCCATGTTATCACTTCTCTATTGTGAATAAAATACTGGCTGGTGTGATTTGAAAGTCATTGTGTTTTGATTTTATTCACAATTTACACTTTGTCCCAACTATTTCGGAACTAGGGTGTTGAATCAGTCTCAGTAACCTAATAGATTGGGTATTTTACTTTTCACACAAGCCCATTTTGGTTTGGTTACCGGAGTTTCTTTCCAATGAATGATAATTATTACTTTGAAAACATGCTTTATCTCTATGCTCTAGAAAAGTGCAAGTATGGCTAATTATACATTCACTGATGGCTCAGTAAGAAATATTTAATATTTACAGTAAAAGCCTCTCGAGGCCATTTTAAAAGTCCTAATTAAAACTAGCTCTGCACTGGATTCCACACGACACCTCAAGCTCATGAGCAATAAATTAGGTAAAAATATTAGCGTATTACTTCTAGTATTATTATTAGCGTATTATTATTATTGTAAACCAAAACTAAGAAGTCCAAATAGAAAGTCGATGCGTAATCTTCATTGCAGTTTGCCTCGCATCCACCAATTACCTCCAGAAAATTGTATATAAATGAATGGCAAATTAATAAGAAATACTAATTGTTTTTCTTGGAGCCCCTTTGCTAACAGAACTTTTTTAACAAAGTTTTGTGGATTATTATGATCCTGGAGTGCTTATCAGAGCATGTGGTAGCGAGAGGCTGTGGCCTGCAATAATGAAGGGCGAGTGAACACCCAGGTTGAAATGTTTTAATTTTTGGCTATGACTTGATATCTTGAGCAGACTTGATTATCAAGACTGGATGCTCTGAAAGAATTCTTCTTGATAATTTTGATGTACGTTTGTTATGCATTAGTAAAGTGTTACATTTATGTGCGAATATAAATCACATTATGCCCAGGTTAGCATTAGGGGAAGTTGAGCTGGAAGAGGTTTGTAAAGACTTTAATTAAAGAGGAATTCAGGATGTCTTGGGAGAACACCGTACAGCAGTCCTCAGGCCCATACTCCTTCCAGTTGACGATGCCCTGGAGGCCCCTGCCGTAAAGGTTTCGGCGCCATTGATGAAGCAGGCTGGAGGGAGTGCCTCAGGGGCGGGGGCCAGAGGACTGTGAAAAACAGGCTTGATTGTAGAGACCTGAAAACTGGAGTGAATGAGAGTTCTTGGGAGTTAACAGCCGGACGACCACTGGTTTTATGATCTTTGAGATGGGGAAGAGTTCAGTGAGGTGGGGTGTGAACTTGGGAGACTGTCTTGATGGGTAGATCTATAGTGCATAGCCAACCTTACAGCCCTGGATACAGCTAGGCGTGGGAGCACAGTGAGAGTCGACTGCTCTCTTGTTGCAGAAGTTTGCTCTTCAGTAAATTATGAACTGAGTGACAGACGGAACCCCTTAACTCTTCTTCCTGGGCCAGAAACAGAGGAGGTTGGTAGCCCAGGCAAGAAAGTCAATTGGGCACTGATGGCAGGGAGTTAGAGTAATAGTCTGGGTAAAGTTGCTTGCTCCAGGTGTGGGGTTGTCAGTGGTGAGGCAACATTAGTACAATCTCCATCTTTTGATTAACCCTCCCTGTCTGGCCATTTATTGAGGGCGGCAGCCAGAAGAGAGACTTACTTCAGCCCCCAGTATTTTACAGAATACCTGCCAGAAGTGAAAGGTGAACTCAGTCTGACACAATATCCATTAGGAGACTCTGCGGGCAATACACATGCTGAATCATCACCTCGGCTGTATCATGGCCATGTTAGCCTTTGAGGGAGAGAGGCCAGTGACAAAATCCAGAGCAACGTGGGGCCAGTGCAGTTAAGGAACAGGTAAGGGGTGAAAGTAATCTTGCAGACAGAGAGTGAGAACATTTATTCCAGGCACAGACTGGTTCATTGAGCAGGCACTGGGAGCAGGACCTACTGACTGCGCTGAGCAAACATCCATCTCAAAGTTCTACAGTGCTGCTGTGGCTCATCAGTGGGATAGAAGGATTGTGTCCTTGTTATCCTCCCTCTAAGTCGACACATGGACTCCGTACAGACCACCAGGTTTGCCATTCTTTCTCTGTATGAGGGTGTGAAATTAAAGTAGTAAAGGGACAGTGAAGTTTGTATCAGGGTAGTTTCTGTAAGCTGTAAGTTTCTGACTTTGAGGTGCACCTTGACATGAGTGAGTACTTCTGGATTCCACTTACCAGAAGTCCCCTTGATACTGGTGGGCATGGTCTTTCACTGGGCTGGAGTCAATGGACTGGCCTGGGTTACCACAGTAAAGGCAGGAGCGGTTTATCATACAGTGCTGGCGTTCAGCTGGAGACAGACATGTGCAGTTAATCTACTTCAGCAGAGATGGCTCAGCAGTTTTTGGAGAACTCGCAAGAGAAACAACGGGTGTAGCAGGACCACAGGGTGAAGAATGTCTCTGCAGAGGGCAACTGCATTCACATCATCTGGAAGCCAGGCAGTGGTCTACACGGATGACCAGCTCAATGACAGTGTCAAAGTCCTCAAGAAGATCTTAGGTAAGTAGTTCAGCTCTGATCTCACTGGAAAGACCATTGAGGCATGCGACATGCTGTGCTAAAGCATTCCAACTAGAGGTGGCTGCCAGGGTGCAGAACACAATAGCATAGTCAGATGCAAAGCGGGAGCATTGACATAACCATTGGAGTTCTCTTACTGCTTCATGAGTACGCCTCCATCAGTTAAAAATCCTACTCATCTCATCCACAAAAGCACTCTGGGAATTGCTGACTGGAGAACCTGTATCCCAAACGGCTGTCTCCAACTCATGTACCCAGCTCATCAAGAGAGTTGTGATGTAGATGATTCTTATTTAGTCCGTAAGTGAATGCCGATGGTTGGATCTCGAACATGGGGGAGCAGAGAGGAAGGATCGGCAAGGGACCATCATAGGAAACAGGAGGAGGCAGGCAGGGACCAGAGAGAGAAGCGCAGCTGGGGTTGATGACAGGCATAGCGTTGGCAGTGGCTGTCCAGGGGAAAAGCTGGAATTATGGATGCTGCCCAGGGAGGTTGTTCATGCGGAAGTGCGAACGAATCCAGGGTCATGGAGATGGCCTGGAGTTTTGCTTGAGGTTTCCCCATCATAGCTCCTTGATAATTCAACAGGGAGCAAAATTGATTATCGTCTGCTGAGTCTGTTATTGCAAGTCTGTAAGGTTAGTGCAGGCTACTAGAAGTGGCGCAATCATGTTCAGATTTTTAATTTTTTTTGGCACAAAGGTAACAATAGCCACCACACTGTATATTATTTGATTGGCAGAGCATCCACAAGCAGTGTTGCAGACTATGAGCACTATTCATAAGATCACATCATAACCTTTGTTGAATAGTAGGTCCAATAGGATACAGTCTATAAGGCAGTTGGATAAATGAACATTACAAGAACTCACAATATAAAAGTTTAGTTGGACCAGAATATTTGCAGCATAAATGTACAAAACCCAAAACCAGTGAAGTTGGCACGTTATGTAAATCGTAGATAAAAACAGAGTACAATGACTTGCAAATCCTTTTCAACTTATATTCAATTGAATACACTGCAAAGACAAGATGTTTAATGTTCAAACTGAGGAACTTATTTTTTTTTTGCAAATAATCATTAACTTGGAATTTAAAGGCAGCAACACATTGCAAAAAAGTTGGCACAGGGCCTTTTTACCACTGTGTTACATCGCCTTTCCTTTTAACGACACTCAGTAAACGTTTGGGAACTGAGGAGACCAATTTTTGAAGCTTTTCAGGTGGAACTCTTTCCTATTCTTGCTTGATGTACAGCTTAAGTTGTGCAACAGTCCGGGGTCTCCATTGTCGTATTTTACGCTTCATAATGCGCCACACATTTGGGAGACAGGTCTGGACTACAGGCGGGCCAGTCTAGTACCCACACTCTTTTACTATGGAGCCATGCTGTTGTAACACGTGCAGAATGTGGCTTGGCATTGTCTTGCTGAAATAAGCAGGGGCGTCCATGAAAAAGACATTGCTTGGATGGCAACATATGTTGCTCCAAAACCTGTATGTACCTTTCAGCATTAATGGTGCCTTCACATATGTGTACGTTGCCCATGCCTTGGGCACTAATACACTTTGCGCCTATAACAGTCCGGATGGTTCTTTTCCTCTTTGGTCCGGAGGACACGACGTCCACAGTTTCCAAAAACAATTTGAAATGTGGACTCGTCAGACCACAGAACACTTTTCCACTTTGCATCAGTCCATCTTAGATGAGCATGGGCCCAGCGAAGCCGGCAGCGTTTCTGGGTGCTGTTGATAAATGGCTTTCGCTTTGCATTGTAGAGTTTTAACTTGCACTTGCAGATGTAGCGACGAACTGTAGTTACTGACAGTGGTTTTCTGAAGTGTTCCTGAGCCCATGTAGTGATGTCCTTTACACACTGATGTCGGTTTTTGATGCAGTACCGCCTGAGGGATCGAAGGTCACGGGCATTCAATGTTGGTTTTCGGCCTTGTCGCTTACGTCGCTTTCTCCAGATTCTCTGAACCTTTTGACGATATTATGGACCGTAGATGATGAAATCCCTAAATTTCTTGCAACAGCTCGTTGAGGAATGTTGTTTTTTAAACTGTTCGACAATCAGCTCACACATTTGTTCACTAAGTGGTGACCCTCGCCCCATCCTTGTTTGTGAATGACTGAGCATTTCAGGGAAGCTGCTTTTATACCCAATCATGGCACCCACCTGTTCCCAATTAGCCCGTTCACCGGTGGGATGTTCCAAATATGTGTTTGATGAGCATTCCTCAACTCTCTCAGTCTTTTTTGCCACTTGTGCCAGCTTTTTTGAAACATGTTGCAGGCATCAAATTCAAAAGAGCTAATATTTCCAAAAAATTACAAAGTTTACCTGTTCAAACATTAAGTAACTTGTCTTTGCAGTGTATTCAATTGAATATAGGTTGAAAAGAATTTGCAAATCATTGTATTCTGTTTTTATTTACGATTTACACAACGTGCCAACTTCACTGGTTTTGGGTTTTGTATCACTGAAAATTGCATGATGCTATCGAGTCAGTTTAAATCAAAATCCTCAATGTTTTCAGCACCCTTTTTAATCTATGCTGCAAAGTATTCTGACTGCTCTGGCGGTAAAATGGGTCCTTCGCACTGCTAGACCACATAATACCTGATAAAGTGGCCACTGAGCGAGGTGCCATGTGGCATTATACTCAGGATTTATGATAAACCTAGCATTTCCAAGGGGTAAATTGACATTACAGGATTTACAAGTCAGTCAACTTAAATATTTTACTAGTCGGCATCTATAATGATCGTTCATTATCCTTTCAAGACATCCCTTCTTGATAACCACTCAGCAAACACTACATGCGTCTTCCACTTGTAAGTCAGAGAAACAGGTGTTTTTGGTCATGTCATAAGGTAAGAGCAATTAATGTGTAAAGGGCGTTAAATGAAGCTCATTCCAAACACCACATGTAAAACCGGTAGATTACATGTAGCAGTTCTACTTATATGCACACGACTCTTTGATGATCAACAGGCTTTCCCGCACTTCAACCCCTTTGGGTCCCCATTTGTGTTACCTTCAGTAATTAACCATAAAATCCTTTAAAAATATGTTTTTAGAAGTATTTTTGCAATTAGCAAATTTTAAATGAGGTAGAAGCATGTAGATCACAGACCTCACAGCCAGGACAGAGAAAATTTCCATGCTCATGACACAGGCAGTCAAAGATCCTCGATTTTGCTCCACTTAGCACCAATCTCTTATAGTCTTATCATTCCATGCGTCCATCGAGGGAGAAGAGCAATATCCAGTAGGAGCCAATGTTGTGCAGCCTCAGAAACCAAGCTCTTGTCGATTTGTGTTGTGTTTAAACGTTTGCAACCCGTTGGCCTTGCACCATAATTGCTAACAATTTTGCCAAATTGAGATATCAGCTGGCTTCCTGTTGGCCGAAAAAAAAAAAAAAATTGTTTTCGCATATTTTAGCAATTACAAAAGAACAGGCAGCCGATATGTCAAATCGGCAAAAATATGACCTAGGTCACTATGCAGTAAGACTAACAAACTGATACTACTGCCAATTGTGCTGTCTGTACAATATTTTATACAGTGCATCGCTTAAAAAAATAAATAAATAAATAAATTACATATATATATATATATATATATATATATATATATATATATATATACATATACATATATATATATATATATATATAGTCTACAAAAAATTAGAGGGACATGAAAGGTTTTACCATATCTTGATTTTCGGAACAGCTTCAGATTTTCCACACAAAAACATTTTAAAATACTTTTGTGACAAGATGTGACAATATTTTTGCGTCCTCTTAAATTTACTTCTTATTGTGTTGTTAAAGTTTCAACGGGTTCATATTGTACATGTAGTCAAATGTAAATCATGTACTCAAACAGTTTATTTCATTTTTCTCAAAAGTTTGTTTCGAGCACGTATGAGGTTTTTCCATATAATTGTAGATCGTCCATATGCATAAATTGAAGCTCCGAATAATGGTCATCCACTATGGCCAACGGCAAATTTTATTGTGCTATGAAAAGAAGCATCCAGCTGTTGTTTGTCGTGGTGTGTTCATGTGCACTTTCATCACTGCGAAAATGAATAGTTTCTGATAATTTATATTTTGTACAAAGTTTCTATAAAATAAAGAATTTGTATAACTTTATTTCTACATCCATCAGCTGTGTTACAAAAAAAAAAAAACTGTCTTGTTGACAAGTTGACAAGTTGCTTTTCCCCGGCTTCAACATTTTACAATTAAGCGCGGCGAGATAGCCAGGTTAGTGCAGTACACTGGCACAGATTGAACTGGGAACTGGGGGGGGACAGAGACACGTTCTTTATGACAACAATTAGTCCTGGCTAGTTCTCAGTCATTTCCCTTCATTGACGCGTTTTCCAATTATCGTAATTAGCAACTGAAGACATGGTTTCTCTCCATATGTGATCTAACAACGATGAAATCATGGGCTAAATTCAGTACAGAAAAATAATTTACTTTTTAATAGACCAATGCTTTGCCTTGATTGAACTGGTCCGCGTTCTAATGAAATATCACCTGTCACTCTCGGTATTGCGCGGGTTGATAAAGTGGCACTCGGCAGTTAAATAGGCTATTAAAAGCGTGCGGCTCAAGCTACTTGCGTGAGAGTCGACAGGTGTGTAATTTTGAACAACATTGATATAAATACAGCAAATACGCATCCAGATGAATGATTGCCATCTACTTAATGGAAGAGAACAAGCAGCACCTCTTCAGTGTAGGATGCTCTCGAAGTGAACCTTTTGTTAATTATGAAAATGACTGAACATGTCAGGAGTCAGCACTAGAGGTGTCAACATCTACACGTGTAAATGGTTACACGGATAAAAAATCATAACCGTTTCGAAAAATCAATAACCGTGTACACGTAAGTTTTTCCTCCTCAATCATTTCTCACCAATACATATAGTCGCGATAATGTTGCCTGAAAGCCTCAGATAATGACATTAACTAACAATACACTTAAATATTCCCATTAGCGCAGTTATCCGCATACAGATGCATGGGGCGCAATGTTACCTTGATATTACAAAAAAAAAAAAAAAAACCCGCAGCCACAGCCAGTGTCACGCCACATCAAGAATAGGCTGCAGAGGACTTGAGAAGAGCGCTGCGCTCATCTTCTCCATGTGCAAATGTCGTGCAGCTGAAAACAAAAACTGTTAATGGCTTGTTATTTTAGCCTATATTGTTGCGTGTTTTTGTACATTATATTGTTGGTTGGTGTTCTGTCGGCTTTTCACGACCTGATCACACATCCTCGCGTATAAAGAGGAGGAAGAAAACAAATTTTTTTCGCCAAATTAGTGAATAATTGTGAGAGTCCCCTTCAACGTTTTTAACTTTGTGGATACAAAGGTGAAGTTTTTTCCTCTCACTTCAGCTTATTTTGGCTGCTTTTTGAGTTGCTTTCTCTCGCAAATTCCAGATTACTTTTACTATGAGATGCATATTAAAATTCAGACACAGCTCCCGTTGCGAGAGAGGGATGCAGTTTGCACTTTAAGTTAAAAAAAAAATGTACAAAAGTGGGCAATAGTTAAAACAGTGATTAAAAAAGAAGGTTAAACCTTTTTCAGCTTTCACTTGTACGTTTTCTTGTCTGTCAAAATGATAGGATTTTATTTTCAACTCATTTTATTTTCTGTGGTTATACAGTGCAACTACAATAGAAAAAGCTCATAAATCTCTGAACATGTAACCGGGTACACATCGGTTAGTAGTCCCGTGTACACGTGTAGAAAAAACTGTAAACATTGACACCCCTAGTCAGGACTAATAATTGTTCTGGACTGAATTTATACCACGATTTCATTGCTGGTAGATCGCATATGAAGAGAAACCGTGTCTTCAGTTGCCAATTATGATAATTGAAATAAGCATCAATGAAGGAAAATGATTGAGAACTAGCCAGGACTAATTGTCAGAAAGGACGCGTCTGGCTGTTTTATGTATGACTTGTTCAGGGTATCTGACAGATCTGTGGAAGATCTGTGCGTCAGGTTTCTGTGATGTAAAACCCACTTTAAACTAAGCCTACAGCTTCATTCTTTAACTCTTTTTCACTCAGAGACTCTTTACATAACTGGTGAATTTTGTGGAAAAACATTGCTTATTTGCAGTGTTTCCTTGGCCAATAAATGACACAGGCCAATCCGAAGTCTTGGAACTGCCTTCCTATTCGACTTTATGGGCTTTATCCTTTGATGGAACATGTTTCATTTATTGTTTTGATTAATAGGCAAAGTTGTGTTTCCAAAAATTTATCTTATATCAAATTCAGGTAGAGTTTGCTTACATTTTGTGGGGTCAGGATTTTGTGGAATGTTTTTTATACGAGCGGAAACAGAAAGACTGCACTGCTGATACCGACCAGTATTTACTTCTTCTGCATGTAGTTATTTCTTTCAAAAGGTGCCGACACCTGGTCTGCAAATTTTAGGAACTATGTTATGATATTTGTGTGGTTTCAAAGTCATTAGATAAGAGTTGTGCGTGCTTGCGCGTGCGCATGCATATGGGTGAGTGAAAGAGACAAATCAAGACAAATCTGCAGTACAGTATTTCCATACAATTAATGTATTTTTGTCTATGTTTTTGTTTATGTGTAGAGGCTGTATTCTGTGGACTTGGCTTAGAACCGAATGTTTGCAATGCACACTTTCTCCATGTTTGATGTGACTATAGATGCTGTGTACAAAACAAAACATTTGCGAGACTAATTTAAGTAGCATAATTTGGCAGTTTGGAAACCAAACTAATATGGGTTTGGCTGGAAGGAGAAAAAAAAATCTGTGTGATTAGAGATTTGATTCTATTTATAAATTTTTATTATTTTTTTTCTTTATTTTTTTACAGGTTATCAGCTTGTACAGGAACCCCAAAAAAAGTGTTATTTCCATCGCAGGTCTACATATTAGGGTAAAAATTCTACAACCTGAATGCACCTGGTTTTATTTATTTTTTTCCCTTCTTGCATTTTATGTAAATACCACAGCCCTATACATTGACGATGCAGTTAATATTAAAAGTTTAACATGTTTTAATGTTACTAATCAAAACAAAGCACCAGCATTGAAAAAAAGCTAAATTTAAAAAATACCATTTTTAAAATCACATGCATGGATCTTCGTCCACTCCTGTGCTCTACAAGCCTGCGTCTTTATCACTTAAAAAGTCAACATGCCAGTGTAACGGCCAGCAGCAGGAGTTGGGGCGTTCTTCAGGCTACCACCGATGATTGAACTAAATATACTCACTGTCTGAAAATGTGAGAAGGCTAGTGTGCCTGTCCAACTGGTTTTGCGAGAGGAAATGACTCAATACTAGCCCAGTATTGTGCTGTTTGAACATTAAGACCCTGTTTTTCAAAAAATCCAGCAGTTAACCATTAGGGGGTGATATATGATGGTCTCAAATTTGCCAATTTTATTTTTTTGTGAAAGATGGTTGATTCAAAAGAAAAACTGCATGTTTTTAGGCGACAATACCCTTTGGTTTCTTTTTTAGGGCTACCAGAAGGGCCAAACGGTCTGAGATGAGAAATGAGCGCTGAAAAAATAAATAAATAAATAAATAATAAAATCAGAATTGAAATGCAGTTATGTCATTGCACCGACAACAGCCCACATTCATTTTCACATATCTACTGTGTGTAGTGCTCATAGTAATCTGAAAACATTTGTGGGCCGTCAAGAGCTCATCCTATTGGCCATTTGAGCAGTAATATCTGGGGCATTTCCAGACTGTGCCCTCAACAGCCCAAGATGGTTTATTAATAAGATACCATGGCTCTTCCTTTACATAATCAACACACATTAACTCTTTACTCCCTAGTAGCTATCTTAGACTGCTGCCCTAGCAGCCACTGCCCCTGGTGCCCTAAGACAATATGGCTGGTGTAGTAGTCCAAAAAAGTTAACACTGTCTATAGGTAACTAATTTACGTTGACGTTCTTATTTTACAAACAGAAAAGGTTTTATCCAACCTTGACATGTTTCGACGGGATACTCCCGTCTTCTTCTGAAGAGTCACCGATGTTGCAAGTGACGTGTCTTATCAGCTGATGTTAGCGAGGCGTGGCCGCCCTGTCAGATTTGACAGGGCGGCCACGCCTCGTGCTGTCCGACCGCTCCTCCAAGATGGTACTCCAGGTGTGGGAAAGCGTGTATGCCCCTTCGTCCCGGTTCATGGTCCTGTGGGCCCGCTTCCTGATTTCAATTGCCTCCATGATCCAGCGTTCATGTCGATTGTTCTGAGTGCGGATGACTTTGGCCTTGTCCCAGTCCATAATATGATTTTCCCTCTTGCAATGGTCTGTGATTGCTGATTTAAGGTTCGTCTGTAGTGCTTGTTCCTTAACTGAGCGTGTCTGTCTTACTGTTGTCTCTTTCTCGCATTCTTTTTGGTGTTCTTTTTTACGTGTAAGAAAAGGTCTACCTGTTTCCTCAATGTATGTTTTATGGCAAGACCGGCATGGGATCTCGCATATGACGTCACATTTGTTACAGTTGTCAATTTGGTCTTTCGGGAGTACCAGTAGTTGTCGTAATTTTATGTATGGTTTTATCGGGGTGTTGATGTGGAATTTTCTCATGGCCCGTTGAATCCGCTCTGTGTATGGTAACGTAACGACTCCTTTGGTTTCGGTTTCATTTTTTCATTTCTTTCTTACAACCCCTTCTGGGACAAACTAACAAGCATTGCAAAAACTCAAAACAGTTAGCCAAAGAACTCAAAGACACCAAAGTAGAGGCAAACGAAATCTTCATATCGCATGACGTGGTTTCTTTATTCACTCGCACGCCTGAAGACGCCACTTTAAACATAGTGGAAAACAGATTGGAGACGGACAGATCACTAAAAAAGCGCACAAATCTCTCGGTACACGACATATCAGAACTGCTTTGGTTCGTCGCCACATCCACCTATTTCAAATTCCGCAACACAATATTTAGATAAAAAGAAGGATTCCCCATGGGTGACCCGCTGTCTGCCATCATGTGTGGTTTTTTCATGGAGGACCTAGAAACGAGGGCCATCGCATCAGCAAATCATTGTATTCTGTTTTTATTTCCGATTTACACAACATGCCAACTTCACTGGTTTTGGGTTTTGTATCACTGAAAATTGCATGATGCTATCGAGTCAGTTTAAATCAAAATCCTCAATGTTTTCAGCACCCTTTTGAATCTATGCTGCAAAGTATTCTGACTGCTCTGGCGGTAAAATGGGTCCTTCGCACTGCTAGACCACATAATACCTGATAAAGTGGCCACTGAGCGAGGTGCCATGTGGCATTATACTCAGGATTTATGATAAACCTAGCATTTCCAAGGGGTAAATTGACATTACAGGATTTACAAGTCAGTCAACTTAAATATTTTACTAGTCGGCATCTATAATGATCGTTCATTATCCTTTCAAGACATCCCTTCTTGATAACCACTCAGCAAACACTACATGCGTCTTCCACTTGTAAGTCAGAGAAACAGGTGTTTTTGGTCATGTCATAAGGTAAGAGCGATTAATGTGTATAAGGCGTTAAATGAAGCTCATTCCAAACACCACATGTAAAACCGGTAGATTACATGTAGCAGTTCTACTTATATGCACACGACTCTTTGATGATCAACAGGCTTTCCCGCACTTCAACCCCTTTTGGTCCCCATTTGTGCTACCTTCAGTAATTAACCATAAAATCCTTTAAAAATATGTTTTTCAAAGTATTTTTGCAATTAGCAAATTTTAAATGAGGTAGAAGCATGTAGATCACAGACCTCACAGCCAGGACAGAGAACATTTCCATGCTCATGACACAGGCAGTCAAAGATCCTCGATTTTGCTCCACTTAGCACCAATCTCTTATAGTCTTATCATTCCATGCGTCCATCGAGGGCGAAGAGCAATATCCAGTAGGAGCCAATGTTGTGCAGCCTCAGAAACCAAGCTCTTGTCGATTTGTGTTGTGTTTAAACGTTTGCAACCCGTTGGCCTTGCACCATAATTGCTAACAATTTTGCCAAATTGAGATATCAGCTGGCTTCCTGTTGGCCAAAAAAAAAAAAAAAAAATTGTTTTCGCATATTTTAGCCATTACAAAAGAACAGGCAGCCGATATGTCAAATCGGCAAAAATATGGCCTAGGTCACTATGCAGTAAGACTAACAAACTGATACTACTGCCAATTGTGCTGACTGTACAATATTTTATACAGTGCATCGCTTAGAAAAAAAAATAAATAAATAAATTATATTTATATATATATATATATATATATATATAGTCTACAAAAAATTAGAGGGACATGAAAGGTTTTACCATATCTTGATTTTCGGAACAGCTTCAGATTTTCCACACAAAAACATTTTAAAATACTTTTGTGACAAGATGTGATAATATTTTTATATTGTTTATATTTTATATTATTTATATATTATATTTATACTTAAATTTACTTCTTATTGTGTTGTTAAAGTTTCAACAGGTTCATATTGTACATGTAGTCAAATGTAAATCATGTACTCAAACAGTTTATTTCATTTTTCTCAAAAGTTTGTTTCGAGCACTTATGAGGTTTTTCCATATAATTGTAGATCGTCCATATGCATAAATTGAAGCTCCGAATAATGGTCATCCACTATGGCCAACGGCAAATTTTATTGTGCTATGAAAAGAAGCATCCAGCTGTTGTTTGTCATGGTGTGTTCATGTGCACTTTCATCACTGCGAAAATGAATAGTTTCTGATAATTTATATTTTGTACAAAGTTTCTATAAAATAAAGAATTTGTATAACTTTATTTCTACATCCATCAGCTGTGTTACAAAAAAAAAAAAACTGTCTTGTTGACAAGTTGCTTTTCCCCGGCTTCAACATTTTACAATTAAGCGCGGCGAGATAGCCAGGTTAGTGCAGTACACTGGCACAGATTGAACTGGGAACTCGGGGGGGACAGAGACACGTTCTTTATGACAACAATTAGTCCTGGCTAGTTCTCAATCATTTCCCTTCATTGACGCGTTTTCCAATTATCGTAATTAGCAACTGAAGACATGGTTTCTCTCCATATGTGATCTAACAACGATGAAATCATGGGCTAAATTCAGTACAGAAAAATAATTTACTTTTTAATAGACCAATGCTTTGCCTTGATTGAACTGGTCCGCGTTCTAATGAAATATCACCTGTCACTCTCGGTATTGCGCGGGTTGATAAAGTGGCACTCGGCAGTTAAATAGGCTATTAAAAGCGTGCGGCTCAAGCTACTTGCGTGAGAGTCGACAGGTGTGTAATTTTGAACAACATTGATATAAATACAGCAAATACGCATCCAGATGAATGATTGCCATCTACTTAATGGAAGAGAACAAGCAGCACCTCTTCAGTGTAGGATGCTCTCGAAGTGAACCTTTTGTTAATTATGAAAATGACTGAACATGTCAGGAGTCAGCACTAGAGGTGTCAACATCTACACGTGTAAATGGTTACACGGATAAAAAATCATAACCGTTTCGAAAAATCAATAACCGTGTACACGTAATTTTTTCCTCCTCGATCATTTCTCACCAATACATATAGTCGCGATAATGTTGCCTGAAAGCCTCAGATAATGACATTAACTAACAATACACTTAAATGTTCCCATTAGCACAGTTATCCGCATACAGATGCATGGGGCGCAATGTTACCTTGATATTACAAAAAAAAAAAAAAACCCGCAGCCACAGCCAGTGTCACGCCACATCAAGAATAGGCTGCAGAGGACTTGAGAAGAGCGCTGCGCTCATCTTCTCCATGTGCAAATGTCGTGCAGCTGAAAACAAAAACTGTTAATGGCTTGTTATTTTAGCCTATATTGTTGCGTGTTTTTGTACATTATATTGTTGGTTGGTGTTCTGTCGGCTTTTCACGACCTGATCACACATCCTCGCGTATGAAGAGGAGGAAGAAAACACATTTTTTTCGCCAATTTAAGTGAATAATTGTGAGAGTCCCCCTCAACGTTTTTAACTTTGTGGATACAAAGGTGAAGTTTTTTCCTCTCACTTCAGCTTATTTTGGCTGCTTTTTGAGTTGCTTTCTCTCGCAAATTCCAGATTACTTTTACTATGAGACGCATATTAAAATTCAGACACAGCTCCCGTTGCGAGAGAGGGATGCAGTTTGCACTTTAAGTTAAAAAAAAAATGTACAAAAGTGGGCAATAGTTAAAACAGTGATTAAAAAAGAAGGTTAAACCTTTTTCAGCTTTCACTTGTACGTTTTCTTGTCTGTCAAAATGATAGGATTTTATTTTCAACTCATTTTATTTTCTGTGGTTATACAGTGCAACTACAATAGAAAAAGCTCATAAATCTCTGAACATGTAACCGGGTACACATCGGTTAGTAGTCCCGTGTACACGTGTAGAAAAAACTGTAAACATTGACACCCCTAGTCAGGACTAATAATTGTTCTGGACTGAATTTATACCACGATTTCATTGCTGGTAGATCGCATATGAAGAGAAACCGTGTCTTCAGTTGCCAATTATGATAATTGAAAAAAGCATCAATGAAGGAAAATGATTGAGAACTAGCCAGGACTAATTGTCATGAAGGACGCGTCTGGCTGTTTTATGTATTACCTGTTCAGGGTATCTGACAGATCTGTGGAAGATCTGTGCGTCAGGTTTCTGTGATGTAAAACCCACTTTAAGCTAAGCCTACAGCTTCATTCTTTAACTCTTTTTCACTCAGAGACTCTTTACATAACTGGTGAATTTAGTGGAAAAACATTGCTTATTTGCAGTGTTTCCTTGGCCAATAAATGACACAGGCCAATCCGAAGTCTTGGAACTGCCTTCCTATTCGACTTTATGGGCTTTATCCTTTGATGGAACATGTTTCATTTATTGTTTTGATTAAAAGGCAAAGTTGTGTTTCCAAAAATTTATCTTATATCAAATTCAGGTAGAGTTTGCTTACATTTTGTGGGGTCAGGATTGTGTGGAATGTTTTTTATACGAGCGGAAACTGAAAGACTGCACTGCTGATACCGACCAGTATTTACTTCTTCTGCATGTAGTTATTTCTTTCAAAAGGTGCCGACACTTGGTCTGCAAATTTTAGGAACTATGTTATGATATTTGTGTAGTTTCAAAGTCATTAGATGAGAGTTGTGCGTGCTTGCGTGTGCGCATGCATATGGGTGAGTGAAAGAGACGAATCAAGACAAATCTGCAGTACAGTATTTCCATACAATTAATGTATTTTTGTCTATATTCTTGTTTATGTGTAGTTTATTGTTTTGCTTAATAGGCAAAGTTGTGTTTCCAAAAATTTATCTTATATCAAATTCAGGTAGAGTTTGCTTACATTTTGTGGGGTCAGGATTGTGTGGAATGTTTTTTATACGAGCGGAAACTGAAAGACTGCACTGCTGATACCGACCAGTATTTACTTCTTCTGCATGTAGTTATTTCTTTCAAAAGGTGCCGACACTTGGTCTGCAAATTTTAGGAACTATGTTATGATATTTGTGTGGTTTCAAAGTCATTAGATGAGAGTTGTGCGTGCTTGCGTGTGCGCATGCATATGGGTGAGTGAAAGAGACGAATCAAGACAAATCTGCAGTACAGTATTTCCATACAATTAATGTATTTTTGTCTATGTTTTTGTTTATGTGTAGAGGCTGTATTCTGTGGACTTGGCTTAGAACCGAATGTTTGCAATGCACACTTTCTCCATGTTTGATGTGACTATAGATGCTGTGTACAAAACAAAACATTTGCGAGACCAATTTAAGTAGCATAATTTGGCAGTTTGGAAGCCAAACTAATATGGGTTTGGCTGGAAGGAGGAAAAAAAAATCTGTGTGATTAGAGATTTGATTCTATTTATAAATTTTTATTATTTTTTTTCTTTATTTTTTTTTTACAGGTTATCAGCTTGTACAGGAACCCCAAAAAAAGTGTCATTTCCATCGCAGGTCTACATATTAGGGAAAAAATTCTACAACCTGAATGCACCTGGTTTTATTTATTTTTTTCCCTTCTTGCATTTTATGTAAATACCACAGCCCTATACATTGACGATGCAGTTAATATTAAAAGTTTAACATGTTTTAATGTTACTAATCAAAACAAAGCACCAGCATTGAAAAAAAGCTAAATTTAAAAAATACCATTTTTAAAATCACATGCATGGATCTTCGTCCACTCCTGTGCTCTACAAGCCTGCGTCTTTATCACTTAAAAAGTCAACATGCCAGTGTAACGGCCAGCAGCAGGAGTTGGGGCGTTCTTCAGGCTACCACCGATGATTGAACTAAATATACTCACTGTCTGAAAATGTGAGAAGGCTAGTGTGCCTGTCCAACTGGTTTTGCGAGAGGAAATGACTCTTTAGCCCAGTATTGTGCTGTTTGAACTGTAATGTGAATATAGGCCACTAGATGGCAGTATTTACCTTTTTTTTGTTAAGCTCAGACTGGAGTCATGTTTGGACATGTTTCCAGACATGTCTGGGGCAAGTCTCAGAAAATAAAAAAAAGAGGTCTAAATGTGGGTGGGGTCTGCAAAAGAGTATATAAGGAAAAGAATTGAGACAGTAAAGTAGTAGGAGAAATTGCAAGAAGATGACCAGACCTGCCATTCTGTTCAAGACCTGTGACGTTTCTTTTGTGGATTTCTTTGCCTGTGTTTGAGCATTTTCTTCATCCAGGACATCACCAAGCCACCCCAACAAAAAGGGACTGTAATTATTTCTGTTTTTTCTTATTTATCAATCTTGGTCAGTAGTTTAGTCTTTGTCTTTGTTAAAAATTAAATGTGTTTTAGTTGTTAAAACTGTGTTTGTCATCCCTTGCTGTTGCTGTTGTGTTATAAATGTAATAACAAATTGGGGCCATAACAAATTGGGGGCTCAAGGTCCGGGATAGACCATTGTGTGAGTAATTTATTGAAAATCTAACATTCCAAATTGTGAAATTGTTTTTGTGTATTTTCCTAGATATATATTGACAACAGCAATGGATGATTTCTTGGCATCACCAACCGTAGGGGTTTTGAAGTCTTTTAAAAAGACAGAACTGCTAGAAATTTGCAGACAGTTGGAGCTGACAGAGGTAAAACCAGCCATGCGAAAAGCAAGACTGGCTAGAGAGATAGTTGAATATTACATTGATGAAAATGTGTTTGCACCCGGAGATCTGGAACAGTTTCCAGTGGAAAATCCAAATATAGAAATGGAACTTAAATTAAAAATGCTAGAGATTGAAAGGGAGGAAAGAGAAAAAGAAAGGGAGGAAAAAGAGAAAGAAAGGGAAGAAAGAGAAAAAGAAAGGGAGGAAAAAGAGAAACAAAGAGAATTTGAGAGGGAAGAAAAAGAAAAACAAAGGCAGTTTGAGTTAGAAAAATTAGCAAGAGAAGAAAAACAAAGAGAATTTGAGTTAGAAAAATTTGCAAGACAGAGAGATTTTGAATTAGAGAAATTCGATAGAGAAGAAAGACTCCAAATGGAGCAACTAAAAATAAAAATTCAAACTGAAAATAAATTTCGGGCTAGCCAGGAGGTAAAACTGGTGCCTCCATTTTCGGAAAAGGATGTTGACAACTATTTCCAGTGTTTTGAAAAGGTAGCAAAGAGTTGCCAGTGGCCAAAGGAACACTGGCCTCTGATGTTGCAAACTGTCCTCAAGGGTAAAGCTCAACAAGCCTATTCGGCTTTGTCTGCAGATGATTCCTCTGATTATGAGGTTGTCAAAAAGGTTATTATGAGAGCTTATGAGTTGGTTCCAGAGGCTTACCGACAGAAATTCAGAGGTCTGAAGAAATCTGAAAATCAGACTTATGTTGAATTTGCTAATGAGAAGCAGGTTTGCTTTGAGCGCTGGTGTACTTCTATGGAGGTCAAGGATGATTTCAACTCACTAAAAGAGATGGTGTTAGTTGAAGAATTCAAGAACTGTGTTAAGGATGATCTTAAGACCTACCTTAATGAGAAGCAAGCACTGAACTTGCAATCAGCTGCCAAATTTGCAGATGAATATGTTCTCACTCATAAGTCCAAATTTCAGTCTAGCAGTAACAATAAATGGTCCCAATTTCAGAAAAAGGGTTACGGTGATACCCAAGATTCCTCACCCAAAGACAAAGACAAATCTGGTGATGGTGCTCAGAAATCCAGTAACAGGTCTGATCAAAGTGTGAAAGCTGACAGTGACAAAAGTGGTCTAGTTTGCAGTTATTGCAAGAAATCTGGTCATGTTACAACTAACTGTTGGTTCCTTAAAGCTAAGAAAGAAAAAGAAAAGGATACCAAACCAAATGCCTTTGTGAAAACAAGGTTAGAAACCCCTGTAGTAGATAACCAATCTGCTAAATTGCCTGCTTCTTGTGGGGCTAAAAAGCCTAATACAGCTGACTTTGTGAGGGAGGAATTTCTTCCATTTGTGTCAGAGGGATTTGTGGCTCTGAATGAGCATACTACTCCTGTCCCCATATATATCCTAAGGGATACCGGAGCTTCTCAGTCACTTTTGTTGATGGACTCCTTTGAGTTACGTGATGAGACCGCTTCAGGGGATTTCATACTTGTACAAGGTATTGAAGGGAGGACTGTATCTGTACCCCTGCGCTCTATATTCTTGAAGTCAGATTTAGTTACAGGACAGGTAAAGGTGGGACTTATGTCAAGTCTACCTATAAAGGGTGTTTCTCTGTTGCTAGGCAATGACCTGGCTGGGGGCAAAGTAGTTCCCCCTGTACATCTTACTTCACAGCCGAGCACTGAAAATGGGGATGAGGACCCATCTCTGTATCCTTCTTGCGCAGTGACTCGTGCTATGGCCAAGAAGGCTAAAGAAGATGATGTTGTGGTGCCGTCCAGTACATTGAATAGTCAGGACTCAGGTGATTCGCCTCATGACTCTGATTGGCCTACTATGGTTTCTCCGTTTGAGGACTTATCAGATACTTTTATCAGTTCTCTATTCAGCCCGCCGGAAGGGTCTGGTGATTCTGATGTGTCTGGAGACTTGTCTCTGTCCAGAAAGCGGTTGATTGAGGAGCAAACTAATGATCCTGAAATTGGTGTACTAAAGAGGAGAGCCCTTCCTGATAAAGAAATAGATGCAGTTCCAGTTGGGTATTATCTCAAGGATGGTGTGTTGATGCGGAAGTGGCGCCCTCCTGATATCCCTGCCAATGCAGATTGGGCAGTGGTCAGGCAAATTGTTGTTCCGAAGGTCTATCGGAATGAGATCTTAACAATGGCTCATAGTTTACCTTTAGGAGGTCATCTTGGTGTTAACAAGACTGTTGATAAGATCATGAAACACTTCTTTTGGCCTGGGCTTCGGAAAGACGTTTCCAACTTTTGCAAAACCTGTCACACTTGTCAGGTAGTTGGAAAACACCAGTTAGACCCACCTGTAGCTCCATTGCAGCCTATCCCAGCATTTGGGGAGCCATTCTCTAGGGTCATTGTTGATTGCGTTGGTCCATTACCCAAGACTAGATCTGGAAATCAGTACTTGTTGACAATCATGTGTGCATCTACCAGATTCCCCGAAGCCATACCTCTACGTAACATCAAGGCAACTGCAATCTCGAAGGCTTTGATAAAGTTCTTCACGTTGTTTGGTCTTCCCAGGGAAATTCAGTCAGACCAAGGTAGCAATTTCACTTCAGGATTGTTTCAGCAGGTTGTGTATGAACTAGGTGCAAAACAGATTCTTTCTAGTGCCTATCATCCAGAAAGTCAGGGTGCCTTAGAGCAGTTTCATTCCACTCTCAAGACAATGATGAGGACTTATTGTTATGACCATGAGAAAGACTGGGATGAAGGGGTTCATTTGCTGTTGTTTGCAGCTAGAGAAGCAGTGCAGGAGTCTACTGGATTCAGTCCATTTGAGCTAGTGTTTGGTCATGAAGTGAGAGGACCTTTGCTATTAATGAGTGAACAATGGCAAGAGGAGGAGCCGCAAATCAGTCTGTTAGACTATGTTAGCAAGTTCAAGGAAAGATTGCGTGCAGCTTGTGACCTTGCCAAAGAGAACTTGAAATCAAGTCAGGGAAAAATGAAAACTTGGTATGATCATAAGGCTAGAAGCCGTGAGTTTAAACCAGGAGAAATGGTCCTTGTGTTGTTTCCCTTGCAGTCCAATCCATTGCAGGCTAGATTTCATGGTCCTTATGAAATTCTGACAAAACTCAATGATCTCAATTACATTGTGAAGACTCCAGATAGGAGAAAACCAAAACAATTGTGTCATATTAACATGCTAAAGCCTTATCATGACAGAAATGCTAGGGTTGCAGCTGTCACTTCAGATTCTCCAATGGTCGAAACGTGTGAAGATGAGGGGGAGTTTCAAGATGATGAACCAAGAATTAAAGCTGAAGTTCTTTCATGTAAATTGTCAAACACTGAAGTGTTGCAAAATCTTGATGTAAAACTCCAGCACTTAGAACCCTCACAGAGAGATCAGTTTGAAAGGTTGATCAAGAAATATGAGGATTTGTTTCCTGATGTTCCAAAGAGAGTTACTATAGCCTCTCATGATGTAGATGTTGGTGATGCCAAATCAATAAAACAGCATCCATACCGGATGAATCCTGAAAAGAGAAAGATTGCTGAGAAAGAGGTTGAGTACATGTTAAAACATGATATTATCAGACCCTCCAACTCCGATTGGAGTTCACCCTGTGTGCTAGTTCCAAAACCTGATGGAAGTACTAGATTCTGTACAGATTATCGCAAAGTCAATGCTGTAACTAGAACTGATGTGTTTCCAATACCTAGGATTGATGATTGTATTGATAGTGTAGGGCAAGCAAAGTTTCTGACCAAGATTGATTTATTGAAGGGTTATTGGTGTGTGCCTTTAACTGAGAGGGCCAAGAGCATCTCTGCTTTTGCCACACCATCTGGATTGTACCAGTATGAAGTCCTACCCTTTGGCATGAAAAATGCCCCAGCCACGTTCCAAAGGATGATACAGTCTACAATCGCCGGATTGCCACACACGGGTGCGTACATCGATGACCTGATCACATGGAGTGACTCCTGGGAAGAACATCTAAAAGATGTAGAGACGTTGTTCCAGCGCCTGACCCAGGCTAACCTGACTGTTAACCTGAGCAAGAGTGACTTTGGTTGTGCTACTGTCACCTATCTTGGCTACGTCATAGGCCAGGGTAAGGTGGCACCCATAAATGCTAAAGTCCAAGCCATCATGGACTTTCCAGTTCCTGACAACAAAAAAGCTTTGCGCCGCTTCCTTGGAATGATCGGGTACTACCGCAAGTTCTGCAAGAACTTTGCTGAGATTGCTCTCAGTCTAACTAACCAACTGAAGAAAGGCGTAAAGTTCACCTGGGATGATGCATGCCAGAGAGCCTTCAATCACCTGAAGTCTCTGCTGTGTCACTTCCCCGTGCTCAAATCTCCTGACTTCAACAAACCGTTCTCCATCGCGGTCGATGCTAGCGACCAAGCTTGTGGATCTGTGCTCCTACAGAGAAGTGACTCTGATGACATTGAGCATCCCGTGGCATACTTCTCCAGGAAGTTCAATCGCCACCAAAGGAACTATTCCACAATAGAGAAGGAACTGTTGGCTCTGGTCCTTTCTTTACAACACTTTGAGGTTTATGTTTGTACAGGACAAAAGCCAATGATTGTGTTCACTGACCACAATCCGTTAATGTTTTTGAGTAAGATGAAAAACAAGAATCGGAGATTGTTGAATTGGAGTTTGATTTTACAGGAGTTTGACTTGGAAATTAAGCATGTGAAGGGTACAGACAATGTAATTGCTGATTGCTTATCCCGTGTTTGAATGTGTATGATATGTATATATAGACAAGTGTTCACTTTACCATTTTTGTATTGAAAAGAAAAATTTTGCCTTTATGAGTCAAAATTTTTCCCTTTTGGAATGGAGGTGTAATGTGAATATAGGCCACTAGATGGCAGTATTTACCTTTTTTTTGTTAAGCTCAGACTGGAGTCATGTTTGGACATGTTTCCAGACATGTCTGGGGCAAGTCTCAGAAAATAAAAAAAAGAGGTCTAAATGTGGGTGGGGTCTGCAAAAGAGTATATAAGGAAAAGAATTGAGACAGTAAAGTAGTAGGAGAAATTGCAAGAAGATGACCAGACCTGCCATTCTGTTCAAGACCTGTGACGTTTCTTTTGTGGATTTCTTTGCCTGTGTTTGAGCATTTTCTTCATCCAGGACATCACCAAGCCACCCCAACAAAAAGGGACTGTAATTATTTCTGTTTTTTCTTATTTATCAATCTTGGTCAGTAGTTTAGTCTTTGTCTTTGTTAAAAATTAAATGTGTTTTAGTTGTTAAAACTGTGTTTGTCATCCCTTGCTGTTGCTGTTGTGTTATAAATGTAATAACAAATTGGGGCCATAACAGAACATTAAGACCCTGTTTTTCAAAAAATCCAGCAGTTAACCATTAGGGGGTGATATATGATGGTCTCAAATTTGCCAATTTTTTTTTGTGAAAGATGGTTGATTCAAAAGAAAAACTGCATGTTTTTAGGCGACAATACCCTTTGGATTCTTTTTTAGGGCTACCAGAAGGGCCAAACGGTCTGAGATGAGAAATGAGCGCTAAAAAAATAAATAAATAAATAAATAATAAAATCAGAATTGAAATGCAGTTATGTCATTGCACCGACAACAGCCCACATTCATTTTCACATATCTACTGTGTGTAGTGCTCATAGTAATCTGAAAACATTTGTGGGCCGTCAAGAGCTCATCCTATTGGCCATTTGAGCAGTAATATCTGGGGCATTTCCAGACTGTGCCCTCAACAGCCCAAGATGGTTTATTAATAAGATACCATGGCTCTTCCTTTACATAATCAACACGCATTAACTCTTTACTCCCTAGTAGCTATCTTAGACAGCTGCCCTAGCAGCCACTGCCCCTGGTGCCCTAAGACAATATGGCTGGTGTAGTAGTCCAAAAAAGTTCATACTGTCTTTAGGTAACTAATTTACGTTGACGTTCTTATTTTACAAACAGAAAAGGTTTTATCCAACCTTGACATGTTTCGACGGGATACTCCCGTCTTCTTCTGAAGAGTCACCGATGTTGCGAGTGACGTGTCTTATCAGCTGATCTTAGCGAGGCGTGGCCGCCCTGTCAGATTTGACATGGCGGCCACGCCTCGTGCTGTCCGGCCGCTCCTCCAAGATGGTACTCCAGGTGTGGGAAAGCGTGTATGCCCCCTCGTCCCGGTTCATGGTCCTGTGGGCCCGCTTCCTGATTTCAATTGCCTCCATGATCCAGCGTTCATGTCGATTGTTCTGAGTGCGGATGACTTTGGCCTTGTCCCAGTCCATAATATGATTTTCCCTCTTGCAATGGTCTGTGATTGCTGATTTAAGGTTTGTCTTTTTGGTGTTCTTTTTTACGTGTAAGAAAAGGTCTACCTGTTTCCTCAATGTATGTTTTATGGCAAGACCGGCATGGGATTTCGTATATGACGTCACATTTGTTACAGTTGTCAATTTGGTCTTTCGGGTGTACCAGTAGTTGTCGTAATTTTATGTATGGTTTTATCGGGGTGTTGATGAGGAATTTTCTCATGGCCCGTTGAATCCGCTCTGTGACGCCTCTTATGTATGGTCACGTAACGACTCCTTTGGTATCGGTTTCATTTTTTCGTTTCTTTCTTACAACCCCTTCTGGAACAAACTAACAAGCATTGCAAAAACTCAAAACAGTTAGCCAAAGAACTCAAAGACACCAAAGTAGAGGCAAACGAAATCTTCATATCGCATTACGTGGTTTCTTTATTCACTCGCACGCCTGTAGACGCCACTTTAAACATAGTGGAAAACAGATTGGAGACGGACAGATCACTAAAAAAGCGCACAAATCTCTCGGTACACGACACATCAGAACTGCTTAGGTTCGTCGCCACATCCACCTATTTCAAATTCCGCAGCACAATATTTAGACAAAAAGAAGGATTCCCCATGGGTGACCCGCTGTCTGCCATCATGTGTGGTTTTTTCATGGAGGACCTAGAAACGAGGGCCATCGCATCGGCACCCGAAAGTAATCGTCCCACGCTCTGGAAAGGATACGTGGACGACATCTTAGAAAAAATAAAATCAGGACATGCGCAACAACTCACAGATCATTTAAACAGTATGGACCGCACTGGGAAAATACAATTCACACACGAAGAAGAGACCGACAAAACCATAGCGTTTCTGCACATAAATATACATCACACTAATGAAGGAGACATTAAAATTAAAATATACAGGAAGCCCACCCACACTGATCAATACCTGCTTTGGTCATCTGAACACCCCATAAATCACAAACTTTCCGTGGTAAGAACACTGTTTGATCGCGCATCCATCACCACAGAAGACACAGACAAGAAAAAGGAAGAGGAACATATAACTAACGCACTGAAGAAATGCCAGTACCCACAATGGGCCATAAACACAGGCAAACTACAGGTCCAGCAGAAACAAAACCCCGGGGCATTCAGAAAGAAACGAAAAAATGAAACCGAAACCAAAGAGCGGATTCAACGGGCCATGAGAAAATTCCACATCAACACCCCGGTAAAACCATACATAAAATTACGACAACTACTGGTACACCCGAAAGACCAAATTGACAACTGTAACAAATGTGACGTCATATACGAAATCCCATGCCGGTCTTGCCATAAATCATACATTGGGGAAACAGGTAGACCTTTTCATACACATAAAAAAGAACACCAAAAAGAATGCGAGAAAGAGACAACAGTAAGACAGACACGCTCAGTTAAAAAACAAGCACTATAGGTAAACCTTAAATCAATCAGCAATCACAGACCATTGCAAGAGGGAAAATCATATTATGGACTGGGACAAGGCCAAAGTCATCCGCACTCAGAACAATCGACATGAACGCTGGATCATGGAGGCAATTGAAATCAGGAAGCGGGCCCACAGGACTATGAACCGGGACGAGGGGGCATACACGCTTTCCCACACCTGGAGTACCATCTTGGAGGAGCGGCCGGACAGCACGAGGCGTGGCCGCCCTGTCAAATCTGACAGGGCGGCCACGCCTCGCTAACATCAGCTAATAAGACACGTCACTCGCAACATCGGTGACTCTTCTGAAGAAGACGGGAGTATCCCGTCGAAACATGTCAAGGTAGAATAAAACCTTTTCTGTTCGTAAAATAAGAACGTCAACGGAAAAATGGCTGGTGTAGCTTTCTTAATACGTAATAAATATTTATCAAATTTTCAGAACTTGTTCCAAATATTTTTATCCTCATTCACGCCAAAAATTAATTAAAATAAAATTAAATTAAATTGTCTTTTGTCCAGTTCATCACATCAACTATTTTCAAGTTTGTTTCTATTCAGTGTTTTACAAAACATTGTACTATCTGTTCGTTTCATCGGCAAATGTTTGGTATAATGAATCGTCAGCGATCAAATGGAAAAAGTCCATTTCCGTCTTAGTTTCCTCAAGAATTGTTACTGGTCCGGGATTCCGAAAAAAATCGTCAATATCTTTAGCAGTGAGCTGATGTGTCCACATATCTGCGTCTGGTTCCTGAGCTACATCAACGCCGCCTTTATCGGCATTGTTTTGTCGAACTCTGAACAGTCTCGCTAGGGGTACATCATCGTCACTGTCATCTAGATCGTCTTCGAAATCGCTCAGATCGATGTCTGAAGCTTCCTCTAATAACCCATCTAGTCTATCCTGAGCTAACTCTAAATCGTTTGCAGTAAAACCATCAAATTCTGACCCACTACCATCGCTAGAATCCATCTTTATGTCTCATTCATAAATTGCGTGAGACTTTGACCCTTATATTGTAAAATGACCAATGAAAGAACGGCATATCGTTTTCGGAAGTTGTATAAAGCTTTATTAGACCCTTTCTCATTGGCTGGTATTCGAGGTTTTCCTCTGGAATGTCACATCTCGGTTAATCACAACAGGTAAATAACACGACTGTAGTCGGGATTCGCCGGCAGAAGCGATGTGTTTATCAGGCCTGTAGGCGGGACTCGCCTGCACAGTGACCTAAATTATCACGACTGTTGGCAGTATCAGGGAGTAAAGGGTTAAGCGTGGAATGTCAAGGGCGTAAGAGTATAAGGTGGCGCATTAGTCCGGGAAAAAGTGAAATTTGGCATTTTGGGAGGTCAAAGTTCTCCATTCGCCCTCATCAGATTTTGATGAAACCGTTTCTGTTGGGTAGTACAATGTGTCTGGTAACTGTGCTGTGACGATCTGGGTTTCTGCTGCATTTAGGTTTACAAAATCATCCACTGAATCGCAGGGTTTTATTATCTCAGTACTTAATGCTGCACATAACGTGCGTATTTAACTGCATGTGATACCAGCAGCCAGTAATTAAATGATTTTAAACTAAATTGGGTGTTTAATGTGAAATACAGGGAGGGCCAAAAAAAAAAAAAAACCAACCGACGCAAAAATTCACTTTAGTGAGATTGAGTAGTCCTGCCAAATTTATTCCTTATCAACTACATGAAATCAACTATTCGGTTGGGTTTTTTTTTTTTTTTAAAGCATTTTTGAGTGGGCCACAAAGGGTCAATTGTTCTGTGTTATGTTTTTTATTATGATTGAGCAAGATAATGTAGTTTCATATTGGAAAAAATTTCGTAATCACAAGGTGGATAGTTGGCGAGCAAAGGAGCATGTTATTTCTCGGGGTACAGTTTTATTGTAGAGTAGCACCTCCTATAGGAACCAACATTATAAGCTTATCACTTTTCCTGAAGTAAGTGCCCCTTCAACTGATAATAGTGCATTTTCAAGACACTTTCATTGTATTGTATAAGTTGAATTAATTGTTGGTCACAGAGTTAAAAAATGTGCCGATTTTTACTGTGCTTTCTCTCGGGTTTTGTCTTGTTTCTCTGGTGGTAATATAACCCACCAACATGGTCTGGTCGTCAGTTCTGCATGCTGTCGTACCTGATTTTCCTGAATAGAAAAGTGATGATTAAGATAATTGGAGATATTTACCTTGTAATTAGCAACACAGTGAAGTATATAATCTGATATTCCAAAGGACCGCTGCTGCCACCCACCTCAGGTTTCTGTTCAATGACATCTGAGTGAATAATTGAAGAGGAGTATTAAACATCGAAGACAAATTTGTGGAAGACAAGTTACATTTTCCAAAGTGCAGTGCATTCACTGCAACGTGAATTACTTGTTGCAGCCTTTTCCGTTTTTGCAAAAGGTGCTTTAGTACTAGTGGTGAGAATAGGTTAATGCAGCAGAGACCCAGAGTAATCATCACATCAGACTTAGTAGACATATAGGGCAAGCCTTCAGAAAAGGCTTCATCAAAATCAGATGAGGGCGCATGGGGAACTTTGATCTCCCAAAATGATAAATTTAATTTTTTTCCTGAGTGAAGCGCCACCTATACTCTTGCGTCCTCAACATTCCACACTTTATTTGTGTTGATTCTGTAAAGGACGTCCCATGGTATCATATGAATAAAATATCTTGGGCTGTTGAGGGCACAGTCTGGAATTGCCCCTGATATTACCGCTCAAATGGCAAAAAGTAGCCTACTTCAGCACCTGCTGTAGGATGCGCCCTCGACAGTCCAGAAAAATTTTCAGATTATTGCGAGCCCAGCACACAGTAGATTGACATATGTGAAAATGAATGTGGGCAGTTGTCAGTGCAATGATATCATTTCAAAACAGAATTTTTTTCAGTGCTCATTTCTCATCTTGGAATATAGGCCCTTCTGGTGCCCCTGAAAAAAGAAACCAAAGAGTACTGGTACCTATAAATTGGCAGATTTTCTATTGAACCAACCATCTTTGACCACCAAAAATTTTAGGCAAATCCGAGACCCTCATATAATCACCCTCTGCCTGACTCTTCGAAAAACTGCCTCTTAAACAATTTTAGAGTTAATTCACTTTTTATTGAACTGTGTGAACAACATGCTTTATTTGCAGCTATTTTAAGAAAATACAATTTGTTCAACTATTTGCCTCCCTCTCTAAGTAAGAAGATATGAATCTTTTGCCTAAGGTCTTAGGTTGGTAGAGACATGTATGTAGTGCAGGCACACTTAGCACATGATCTGGAAAATTTTTGCAATAATCTGAGGGAACATACTGCCTTTTCCATAAACAGAGATTATCCAAATGAGCATTTCAAAGGTTTTTATGATGCTGGGTGAGATGCCAGTATAATTTTTATTGACAGATACCATATTTATAATCTTTTTAATATTTTGTATCCAGATACTTCTGATACAAATTTTGAATTCAAGTTTACAAGTGAATTTTTGTTAATCACACTTATGAAGCTTAACAATATCAAAAAATTGGAATACTCTTCATAACTCATAAGCTACTTATAACCTCCCATTGTTTGTGTTTTTTCTTTGATAATTGCCATTTCAGGGAAGTCGATTTGATTGGTCATCATATTTCCCATAAATCTCCACAAAAAAAGCTAATTACAAGGACATTTTCCATATTTTAAATGGAATATATTTAATATAATATATTTAGCCAATCCACCATCAACCTCAATTTAAAAAAAATCAATTATCTAATGTATGCCCTTTAATATTTACATGATTATTGAACATTGAAGGATTGAAATCTTAAAAATGTCACTTCTCTCTAATAAATGGACTGCATTTATATAGCGCTTTCTAGTCACATGATATGACCCCAAAGCGCTTTACAACTTTTTGCCTCACATTCACCCTGATGTGGGAGGCTGCCAAGCAAGGCACCACCCTGCACATCAGGAGCAGTGCGGGGTTCAGTGTCTTGCTCAAAGACACTTCGACACATTCTCTGGAGGACCCGAGGATCGAACCGGGAACCTTCTGATTCCTAGGCCGCCCGCTCTACCTCCTGAGCCATGCCATGAATGTTTTCTCTAAGAACACTTGCAATCCCCCGAATATTAAATGTGAAAATAGTTTTAGCGACCTGCAAGAACTTCCCGCGCCATTTGAAATACCTTACTAGTATTCACAAGTATGCAAAAATAATGTCACATGAAAGCGGAAGCAGAAATGAACACAAGTTGGCCAACAGCAAAATGCAGCGGCTAAAGAAATATCTGACTGATTTGGCCAGTAAAAGTGCTAGAAAATGCCAGGAAGAAGACTGATTGAAGACCAGGATAAATATAAAAGGCCACAGTGATTGCTGGCAAACTTTTTAAGCCAGGTTTGGAGACATTTCCAATGAAAATTTGGCCAAAATTTTGCTGGGTACGCAAGTATACTTGATGTCTGGTGCAAAATGCCTGATTTCCCTGTTTCCTACCACTTTCAGATGTTTAATGTGCTTGAAATCATCCCATATTTGTAACTAGACATGTTTATAGTTATTAATTTCTAATTCATAAATGTAATTTATTTACTAGCAGTCAAATCTGTGTGAGGTACAGTTCAGGAACCACTCGCGAGAGACAGAAATCCAAAAAACGTATGCCTTTAACGGGGTCCGAGTCAAAGCCAAAAAACACAGGAATTGCCAAGCCACAATACGAAATCCAAAAACAGTGTTGACTGGACAGGCAGGGGTCAGAACCCGTAAGACAGATGAGCAGAGGTACAAAAACGGTAGGCAAAAAGTCGTAGTCGATGAACAAAGCCAAGGGTCATGCACAGGGCATCCAAACACAGAAATCGTGGTCATACAAAAATGGGTCGAAATCCAGAAAGACAAAAACGATACAAAAAGGGTAATGACAAAAATCTAAGTCAGACAACACAGTAGAAGAGAAATGACTGCTTAAATGCACATAGGGGAAGTCACATGCTACAAAGGGAAAGCAGGTGAATTGGATCAGTCTAATTACAAAGGAATGAACATGAGGAAGTTTCTGATTACAAAAAATTGGCAAAAGCCAAAACACAGACAGGGATCACAGAGACAGCCTACTGACAAACATACAGCTCTGGTTAGTGAGTGCTACTGTGCACAGAGTGAGAGGCAGAACAGTGATTAGCCAGGTGCCAAAAATCTGCTGGAAGCACAGCAAAGTAAATTGAGTGAAGGCAAGGGGCGGAGACTAGAACAGAGCGAGTGCTGAGAGGTTGTAAGTCAATTAGTAATGTGCAGCAATACAATCCCTAGTGCTTGTTAGTAAGTTAGTACTATAAGCAATGTTAGTTTTGGTAAGTAAGTTTAACTAAAACAAACTGTTAGTATTGTTAGTAAAATGGAAAAGCAAGGTGAAGGAAGTAAATGAGATTGGAAGGAATGGTTGAAATCACAGAAACCATGGAATCACCCGAAAGTGTGGCACACAATACTGGGGAAGTGAGCGATCACATGACAAAAGGCCAGACAGGGGGAGATAAAGTGCAATGCATGGTACGAGACAAAACATGGGCCGGAAAATAACTGAGGGAATGGACTATGGGAGAATATGCAGGAATAAACAGGAACAAAACATGGCATGGATCAAGACATGGCAAAACATGAACAGATTTCATGCAAATCGCTCATGCATATTAAGTAGTAGGCACGTCGAAATGGCCGCAGTTCAGCAGCCACAATGGCTGATCGTAACGGTCGAGTGACTGCTTCCCTTCAGAATTTATCCTTGTAAATGATCGAGGAAGACATTAAAATTTATACACAAATCTTTTTATCGGAACAGCCTGGCAAATTATGTGAAAATACAGGGCACTGGCGGCCCCAGAAGCTCCAGCTGTTAAGCAAAACAAAATGTCAAAGTTTTTGTTGACAGACAAACGCACGCACGGATGGAGCCCGAAACCATAACTCCTGTGTCACACGGGCGGCGGGAGCTAAATAGCAGCCTGCAACTGAAATAGTTGATGAGATAAAGCAAATTGTCAAAGTTTTTGGTGATATTTTGAGGCCACAAACCTTAAAAAAATAGGCCAAGGTCATCTTTAGGCACGTCACTTGTAGGCCTTCATGAGATGCATGTCCAGTAAAAATTAGGAGCCTGTATCTGAAATAGTTGATGATATATAGCAAAATGTCGAAATTTTTGGTGATATTTTTTGGCCAATGACCTTGAAAAAAATAGGCCAAGGTCAATTTTAGGCATGTCATTTGAAGGCCTTCATGAGATGCATGTCCAGCAAAAATGAGGAGCCTGTAACTTACCTCATCAGTAATTTCAAGCAAAATGTGTTGACGGACACACACACACACACACACACACACACACAGAGCCCAATACCATGGCTCCCGCACTGCGAGCGGCGGGAGCTAAAAAACACCAACCCAAAGATCCCTAAACAGGCAGATAAAATGCCAAAAAGAGCCATCAGCTCCTGCCAAAATTTAAAATTCTGAAGTGATCCAACTATTCCATACTACATTGGGACACAGCTTTCCTACTTCAAAAGCCTTGCATTTTTTTATCTGCCATCTTTTTGAAGTTCATGACTTGTATCGTAGAGATAGTTCTGACTGACTGTTATAATATTGATGGCTTCTCTCTTCAAGTTGCACAAAGGAATACAGCAGGGAAAATACAGTGCCGAAAAAGTATTATCCCCCTTCCTGATTTCTTACTTTTTTGCGTATTTGTCACACCAAAATGTTTAAGATCAAACAATGTCATTTGACAAAGATAACCCAAGTAAATACAAAATTCAGTTTTTAATGATGATTTGATTGATTGAGGGAAAAAAAGCTATCAAAACCTATCTGGCCCTATGTGAAAAAAGTAATTGCCCTCCTTCATTGTAAAATCATGACTTAACTGTGATTAGCCGCATTTTTTTATTACAATTTCACTAGCCATATTCAGGCCTGGTTACTGCCAGGCCCATTGAATCAAGAACATAAATAGAACCTGTCTGATAAAGTGAAGTAGGCTAAAAGATCTCAAACAGCAACACATCATGCCGCAATCTAAAGATATTCAAGAACAGATGAGAAACAAATTAATTGACATTTATCAGTTTGGAAAGGTATACAAAGCCATTACTAAGGTTTGTGGACTCCAGCGAACCATGGTGAGAGCCATTATCCACAAATGGAGAAAACTTGGAGCAGTGGTGAACAGCACATGTATTATACCACGGCCTCGCAGCAATTGCCGTGGTTGCACCCCTGTGTGGCCGTAATGCTGGACTACTCAAACAGCCAGTTTGGCTTGCCCTTTTAAGTGGCCGTGGTGCAAATTACCCAAAGTGGGGATTTTCGACTCAGCAACTGAGCTGTGCGGCTCCCGTCGTCACGCTGCCCAACTTCTGAGTAGTTTGTGCGACCAACAACACGCCCACTCAATCATAAATACGGCAAATTTGTGTGAGCTTGGTATCCTACAACCATACGTCCTTCCGGCTTGAGAAAAATGAGCTCACATCGGCCCTCATTTTTCAAACTTGAGTAGGATCTGGTGTAGATTCTGGTGTAAATATCAGCGTTCGCCAGGTGTCACGTCTGATTTACTAAAGGTGTGTACGTCGCCCATTTCGGTGTAAAACTGGCGTGGCGTTGATAAATCTGGCAGCTGAAACCATCGTAATTTACATGACACGCCCCTATAAATTCATGCTCCGGGAGGCATAGTCCTGCCCACTTTCAACATGGACTCTCGAAAGATGGCAAAGAAGAAAGAACTTCACTGAGGAGGATATAAAAATTATCACGTCCGAGGTGGAGGAAAATAAAATGATTAAAAAAATATTTATAAATACTTTTTTTTATTTTACGCACATTTGATAAATAAGGGCCATTATGTTTTCAGTGCAAACAATTAAAAACTGTTGGTGTCAAGTACAGATGTGATTTGGGCAGTGTGCAAATGGTGGTTGTATAAATTTCCTCGACAGAAACTAAAAGGGAAAAAGAGCGAGCTGGAGAGAGCATTCGCTATCAACGTTAGCCTGTGCAGAGCGTCCAGTGCGGTGCCACATTGCCCAGCAGTAGCGGGCCGTCGGCAGTAACAAAGGCCTTCGAAAACCTCACCTTTCAATGCAGAGGTCGCGTTACACTCTCTGGGCTCTAATTTCTTGCGCAGCGCAGCGTGGTGTAACCCATGCAGTGGTAATTTCGTCTGGTGCAGCCCGCGCAGTGGTAATATTGTGTGGTGCAACACCGTGCAACACTTCGGCAATTTGGTAGACGGATGTGTGTCAGAAGGGTGTGGCGGAGTAGTAGGGGGAGGTGTCACATATTCATCAAGACGCAGTGACAATTTCGTAGAAAAAGTCTCCAATGAAGTTGCCTAGAAAGCTTGCCAGCTCCAACCTGGTTTACTTTCTGTGCAGTGGTAATTTGGCTGACCGGCGCACAGTGCGCACACGTCACTGAAACCTCACAGGCAGGTTTCCAGGATGTCAGGCACATTTCAATGCAATAAGTAATTACAGCAAGCACAATTTTACGTAACTATCTGAATGAGGACATAAATTATTGTATCTATATCAATTGTCCTGATGTCAGATTAAAGGCGGTTGGCACGTGTAATGGAAACTCGACCTGGCTTAATCAACGCAGCTGAATATGTGATGCAAACTAACAACTTCACATCTTTCTCAGCCAACCAAAAACTGCATAATGTTTGCATTCTATGCTCAGTAAAGCGCTGGCACACTGAACGAGAAACAAATTTTTAGCACGACTGATTACAGTCAAAGTCAAAGACGCTAATACACGTGTCTGTTTTTTCGTCTGTTTTCTTCCGTTGAAGATAGTTTATTCGGTCTCCCTTTTAAAAATTAGTCAGATGGATCGAAAAAATTCACGCTTTATTTCCACACCAGAGATAAAATAGTGCTTGTAGTCAGAGAGCAAATCAATTCCATGACCATTGACAGTGTGAATAAATTATCGCATACACAATCAAGACTGTCCGAGGCGAAATGCAAAATACTCCATGTTCGGCAGCCAGCAAAAAGTATTGATATGAGAACAGATTAATAACGAAATAAAGAATAAAAATATATCATCAACCGACAGAACATCCAAAAAAGATGACCCTCAAATAAATAAATCACAGCGTTCCTTGGATGTTCCGTTTGTTGTTAAAATGATTCTTTTTATTCTTTATTCTGTTATCAATCTGTTCTAATCGTCCTCTTTTATTTTTTTTGGCTGTCAGACACGGAATATTTTGCATTTAATGTTCGACAGGCATTGCGCATTGTCCCGCGCCAATGTCGACTCACTTTATTGAGCAGAGCTTAAACGGAAACATTGGGCTCTAATTTCCTGGCGCAGCGCAGGTGGCGTAGCGAAGCGCAGCCCGCGCAGTGGTAATTTCGTAGGGCGCAGCCCGCGTAGTGGTAATTTCGTGAGGCGCGCAGCCTTCGGTAGACCAAGGTGCGCCGAGATGGGTGTGGCGGCGTAGTAGGGGGAGGTGTCACATATTCATCAAGACGCAGTGACAATTTCGTAGAAAAAGTCTCCACTGGAGTTGCGCAGAAAACTCGCCAACTCCAACCTGGTTTAATTTCCGTGCAGTGGTAATTTGGCTGACCGGCGCAGAGAGCGCACACGTCACCGAAATCTCACAGGCAGTTTTACAGAATGTCAGGCACATTTCAATGCAAGAAATAATTACAGGAAGCACGATTTAATGTAACTATCTGAATAAGGACATAAATTATTGTATCTATATCGATTGTCCTGATGTCAGATTAAAGGCGGTTGCCACGCGTAATGGAAACTTGACCGGGCTTAATCAACGCAGCTGAATCTGTGATGCAAACTAACGACTTCACATCTTTCTCAGCCAACCACAAACTGTATATATATATATATATATATATATATATATATATATATATATATATATATATATATATCGAATGCTTGCGTTCTATGCTCATTAAAGCCGCTTGCACACTGGACGCGAAACGAATTTTTCGCCCGACTGATTACAGACAAAGTCAATGCAAAGACGCGATAGTTGGACAGGGTTTTAATATAGCTCCGTGTCCGAAAGTCATAAAAGTTCTAATTTTTCCGAGTATTCCAGGAATTATTAGACGTGGAAACCTGGCCATTTTTGTGTTCGACCTTCACAGAATGCAAATTGATAGCTATCGACTTTTCTTGGTCTTTTTAGCCTATTCTTCTGTTTTCTTCCGTTGAAGATAGCCAGCAGTCTTTATTCGGTCTTTCTTTTGAAAATTAGTCAGATGGACCGAACAGATTCACGCTTTATTTCCACAGCTGAGATAAAACAGTGCGTGAGCAAATCAATTCCATGACCATTGACAGTGTGAAGAAATTATCGCATGCACGATTAAGACTGTCCGACACGAAATGCAAAATACTCCATGTCCACCAGCCAGCAAAAAGTAAAAGTAGGCTATTGAAATGAGAACAGATTTATAACGGGATATCCAACAAAGATGACCCGCTAAAAATAAATCCCAGTGTTCATTGGATGTTCTGTTGTTAAAATGTTTCTTTTTATTCTTTATTTCGGTATCAATCTGTTCTAATCGTCCTCTTTTTTTTTTTTTTAGCTGTCAGACACGGAGGCATTGTACATTGTCCCATGCCAGTGTCGACTCGCTGAGCAGAGCTTAAACAGAAACATTGATTGAAATTCTCGGTACTCATCTTAAAGAACTGAGCCCTCTTATCAAAACATTCACGTTTAATATCGACAAGAGTCAGCAGATTTGAAGAAATTGAAAACAATAATAGACTGTCGGACACGGAGATTTATTAAAACCCTGTCAGACTTTCGGGCACAAGACGCAATCTGTCGAGCGAAAAATTCGTTTCGCGTCCAGTGTGCAAGCGGCTTAATACAAGGCTACTATTATTGTCACTTCGGTTTTATCGTCTTCAGTGGGGAAAAGGAATACAGCCTGATTGCTATGATCTCGTACTGAGTTAAGATCGCATATTGAAAATAAATGTGTCACGTATCTTGCATTGTTGTCCATGCATGTTAATCCCAAAATTTAAAGCGGCAACAGTTTGTAATTCATGGGAACACGCTATCCATCGTTTCTCTTGCCAGTGAGCAAGAATTGACTCGGCTGTGTCGCCTTCTATATTCTAACACATTAAAGGTGAGGTGAGGAGCTCATTTGACTGGTGAATATTTGACTCGGCTGTGTTATACCCAAACACGCCTTCTTTGCCAACTTGCGCTGGAAGGAGGGGCAGAGGCGGGACAGAGGAGTTCTTGCGCCAGGCTACGCCGGGCACGAAATTGCCACATACGCCTGGACACACCCCGTTGGCGCGGCGCACCCCTCATGCGCCGCGCCTGCGCCGCGCCTACGCCTGGTCTACGAAATTAGAGCCCATTGACTTAAATTCTCGGTACTCATCTTGAAGAACCAAGCCCTCTTATCAAAACATTCACATTTAATTCACGTTTCAAAGATTGAGTAGATTTGAAAAAATGAAAAACAATCGACTATCGGACACGGAGTTATATTGAAACCATCCGACTGTCGGACATGAAGATATATTAAAACCCTGTCCGACTTTCAGACACATAGACACTGTATTCAACACAGCAACGCAATCTGTCGTGCGAAAAATTTGTTTCCCGTCCAGTGTGCAAGTGGCTTAATACTACTATTATTGTCAGGTTTTATCGTTTATAGTTGGGGAAAGGAATACAGCCTGATTGCTATGATCTCGTACTGAGCTAAGATCACATATTGAGAACAAATGTGTAACGTATCTTGCATTGTTGTCCATGCATGTTCATCCCAAAATTTTAAGCAGCAACAGGGTGTAATAATAGGAACACGCTATCCATCGTTTCTCTTCCCAATGATGCAGGCAGAAGAAATAAATGAGCAACCGTCGTATTTCTTTCCAACTTCATAAGTTTGAATGATCTGATGATGTTTCGTTTTGAAATTCCATTCAAGTTTGCTAATGGTAATAATTTGAGAGTGCCTCATTTGTAATGCGGAGCAGAAAACATGCCTGAAGCAGCAAAGTAGAATGCAACATTAACGCATCATGCAGACATAGGACACGGGCTTCTATATTTCAACACTTAAAAGGTTAATTTTATTGGTGAAGAGTTGACTCGGCTGTGTTACACCCACTTAAGCCTTTTCTCCTCCCTCTTTGCGCTGGCTGGGGGGACAGAGGCGGGACAGAGGAGTACTTGCGCCAGGCTACACGAAATTGCAAATTGCAACATACGCCTGGACACACCCCGTTGGCGCGGCGCTCCCCCTATTCGCCGCGCCTGCGCCTGGTCTACGAATTTAGAACCCTCTGATTGTCCGTCACAATGACGGACAGGGGCATAAAAATTGTGTCATAATCAATTATTATCCGTCATTGTAATTTAATTTTTTTAAATGATAATCGTTTATTTTTTTAAATAAAGTAAAAAGAATAATTTAGAGATTAGCTGATGCCAACAGTGATTCATGTAGACACACATTGCGCACTGTGTTAAATACAGCACTGCGTGGATTTTCGAACTTACTGCTGTATGAACTTCATAAAACATCACAAATGATTTCTCCCCCCACACCATAACAGTGTGCAAATGAACAATGCTTTCAATTATTGCCGGGCTTCACCAAGTCTTAACAACCGCAGTCTCACTAAGCTACTTATCAACTTGTTATGTCAACCGGGGCTTTCCTAACTTTGATATCTGCGTGTTCACATAACAGAGATGGCATTTCTAGCATATGACCAATTCTCTACAGGCAGCAGAGCAGCATATTTTACAAATGAAGAGCAAATGATCATATTACAAAAATATGATACATACAGGATCATCCAGATCAAAGAAAATGCTCGAGACAATATGACACCTGCCACGAGTTCCACAGGGGTGTTAACTACATTCTGTCAAAATGACAGATGGCCTTCAAAATGTTCCGTCATTGTAAAAAAAAAATCCGTCAGTGATGGAAAATATTCGGTTAACGCGACCTCTGTTTCAATGCTTGATGACCAAAATCTCTTGCAGTTTGCTCAGACTAATTTGTAGAACGACAGCATTTTAATTTATTTTCAATAGAACTGTAATACATTGCACCATAAAATTGAAGTGCTTTCTTCCACACTTAAATGACAACGGAAAAAAATCTATGTCTTTATCATTTATGTGCTCGTGTAGCTCGTGAAACAGCACAGATTTGCATAAGTTAGTTTGCAAGGCTCATTAAGGAATAAGACCCAAAAATCCATCCTATATTCTGAATGTAGTCATGGCTAAAAGGCATTGTCTGGCATGATGGATAGCTGAGTGACAACTGAAAGGATGGCAAAAATAAATACCGTGAAAGCATCAAAAGGTTTGTATTTTTGCATTTATATTATCATCCTTACAATGCAAAGTATATAAATGTTGCCAATAGGCATTTACTTTTTCATTATCATTTCTAATTATTGGTCTTGATTGTTCTGTCGATAAATTGCTGCAAATTGACTGAAAAAATGTAAGAATTTAAAAATTGTATAAAATATTGGTTTTCAATGCACTCCTAGTTATTGATTTATACTGTTTTATCTACATACAATGGCCGACCAACCAAAATTACTCCAAGAGGGCATCGACAACTCATCCAAGAGGTCACAGATGAACTGCAGGCCTCTCTTGCCTCAGTTGAAGTCAGTGTTCGTGATTCAAAAATAAAGAGAGAGAGATAGGGCAAAAATGGTATCCATGGGAGAGTTCAACGGCGAAAACCACTGGTGACCAAAAAGAACACAAAGGCTCGTCTCACGTTTGCCAAAAAACAAATCTAGATGGTCCCAAATACTTTTGGGAAAATATTCTGTGGACTTAACGAGATAAAAGTTTAACTTTTTGGAAGGTGTGCATCCAGTTACATCTGTTGTAAAGCAAACACAGTATTTCATAAAAATAACATCATACTGACAGTGATTGCCTGGCGCTGCTTTGCTGCTTCAGGACCTGGATGACTTGCCGTAATTGATGGAACCATGAATTCTGCTCTCCCAGAAAATCCTGAAGGAGAATGTCTGACGATCAGTTTGTGACCTCAAGCTCAAGTGCTCCTTGGTTATGCAGCAGGTTAATGATCCGAAACACATCAGCAAGTCCACCTCAGAATGGCTTAGAAAAAAAAAAACTAAATAAAAGGTTTTGGAGTGGCCTAGTCAAAGTCCGGACTTAAATCTGATGGAGAAGCTGTGGAGAACCTTACACTGGCCGTTCATGCTTGAAAACTCTAATACGGCTGAATTAAAACAATTCTGCAAAGAGTGGGCCAAAATTTCTCCACAGCGATATGAAAGACTCATTGCCAGTTATCGCAAATGCTTGATTGAGGTTGTCGCCGCCAAGAGTGCCACAACCAGTTATTAGGTTTAGGGGGCAATTACTTGTTCACATGGGGCCAGATAGGTTTGGATTGCCCTTTCCCCTCAATAAATGAAATCATCTTTTAATAACTGCATTTTGTATTCACTTGCTTTATCTTTGTCTTATATTAAAATTTGTTTGATGATCTGAAACATTTCAGTGTGACAAATATGCAAAAAAGTAGGAAATCAGGAAGGGGGCAAATACTTTCTCACAGTACTGCAAGTAATGTACCCTGACTGATGAAGCGCATCGCTACGCATAAAAAAAGATTGTGTCAGAAGACGCAATCTTTTTTGACTGAAAATCAAGTAAATACTGTACAAACAAGTCATATTTAATTTTCAAATCAATACATTTTATTATTTTTTGTAAGTATACTGTACATTCATTCAGATTTATATGTCTGCAACATGCTCCAAAAAAGTTGGGAACACTCAGGAAGCATTTAGGAACTGGCGAGACTGCTGAAGTTTAACATTGGAATTCTTTCCAATTTGTCCTTGATATACAACTAGCCTGTGGTCTCGATTTTTGTATTATGCATCATAATGTGCCTTCAATGGGGGACACGTCTGGACTGCAGGCAGGCCAGTCTAGGACCCACACTCTTTTACAACAAAGCTACGCTGTTGTATCACAAGTAGAATTTGGCTTTGTGCTGCATCGTCTTGCTGGAATAAGCAGGAATGTCGCTAAAAAGATGTATTCTGGATGGAAGTATAAGTTTTTCCAAAACTTGTATGTGACTTTCAGCATTAATAGTGCCTTCTCATACACTGCCCTCTCATACACTGCCCGGCGAAAATAAAGTCACCGTTTGGAAATTAATGAACAAATTCTATAATTGGATCATTATTGCGGTTATTAATATGTCTCAGCTGGCAATAATCATTTTTACCCTGACTGATGAAGCGCGTTGCTACTTATTTATTTAAAAAATCATGTCAGAAGACACATCCCTTGATGGTGGAAAAGATCTTACAGTATTTCAGAACAGGCAAGTTATTGGCCTGCATTTAGCAAAGAAAACCGTGAATGACAAAAACAAGTACAAGGAATCATTTTCACAAACAAATTTACCACCACAGAGTCCTGACCTTAAACACATTAAAAGTTATTGGGATGTGCTCAAGAAAGACCACCAAGTGGTTCAACCATTATGTCAGGAAGACAAAATCTCGGCCAAAAATCATGGCATTTCCGATCGAAAATAAATGTTCTGGAATTGCGTATAGTTGTCAAAACAATGACAAGACGAATATGCACAGTAGGGGTTCCGGTTCGAGCCCCGGTCATACCAACCGGCAGTGGTTGGCAGCTTTTTCAGAGTAGCGCACAATTGGCCATTGCGTTACAGGGTTTCAAATTGGGAAGGGACTGCCGGGAAAGAGAATAAATAAACAGCTTTGTTCGTTGCTCAAGCGTCTCCTGTTGGCCAGACGGGCACTCGTCAGGAAGATTCCAAGTCTGTTCATGTCTGGATATCCTCCGCCCCCCTAAGATTCAACCAATGAGTGTATAAGAAGCAGTGGCTGACGGGCTCGTGCTTGGAGGAGAGATGTAAACTGTCTTCACTATCCTGAGTTGGCAGAAAGGGTCACAAACGAGCAAGCCTCGTACATATTTTACCAATTGGGCATTCCAGATTCAGGTGGGATTGGAGATGCCAAATTTATATATATATATATATATATATATATATATATATATATATATATATATATATTTAAAAAAAGCTATAGGGGTTCCAACTAAATATTTGAGTGTGCGACTTTTTTTGGCCGGGCAGAATATATTTCTCATAGGGCTACTGACATAACATTTTCACCAGATGTCAGTAAGAACCTAAGTAATTCACACATGCAAAGAAATCAAAACAAATAAATGCATTAATTAAGTTATGTGCAACAAAGTGGAATGAAACGGGGAATAAGTATTGAACACATTTTAGAGAGTAATCCTGCCCTCAAGTATCTCATGATGGGTGAAAGCAAAGAACTCGCTCAAGACCTTTACAACCTTACTGTTGCAAAACATACAGATGGCATTGATGACATATGTATTTTTTTGCTTCTGAATGTTCCAGTGAGCATCGTTGGGGCCAATATCCGGAAGTGTACGGAACATCATTTCACCATAATCTGGAAAGACCAGGTGCTCCTTGCAGGATTTCTGACAGAGGGGTCAAAAGAGTAGTCAGAAGAGTTGTCCAATAGCCAAGGACCACTCACAGAGAGCTTAAGAAAGACCTGGAATTAACAGATTTAGGGTCCACAGAACTACATTTCCCCTGCAGTCAACAGGAAACAGAAACGTCTGTAGCACCACCCTCTGCCTGACCTGCATTTTGCGTCTCCCAATAGAATGAGCCCAAAAGCAATAAAACGGGAAACAGAACCTAAAACTAGGGACCCCACCTAGTTCATTCACTCTTACCACGGCTCCACCCGAGTTGGAGACTCACGCTCTCTTGGCACACTTCCCACTCGTATCCTCAGAACTCTAGAACGTGGTTATTTTTCGCTAAAAATAATAAAATACTACAGTTATGCCTCAAGTAAGCTCACGCATTCAACGGATGTCCCGCCTCCTGGCTCATTCATTGCCCAGAGACTCTGCTGCCACTCAAATGAATACTCACGAGCCGGGAGGTGGGACTTCCATTGAATGCTGGGGCCTATTCCACAAAAGCAGGATAAAGGATTAGCCTAGGACTAGACCAGGCTAAGTCTGTGATTTAGCTCTGAATCGGTTCCACAAAACCTGTGGGCTAAGCCATGGTGTTAGTTACCATGGTGACAAAGTCTGTGGAGCTAGCCAGCTCCAAAGCTGGTTTACGAACTAGCTAAGCTCCAACCTCCAGCCAATTTCACCTCACCTCATCCAGCAGTCACCCAAATTGAAAATCAATGTCCTTAAGTCATTTTGAATTGTCCATTACATATCGCGATTTCAATTATAGTAGGCCCAGTGTAAATATCTTAGAAACTTGTGACCACTGATGTCAGTTAAATAACCAATAATCGATAATTATATTCAAGTATCCAAGTGACAGTGACATCACAATTCAGTTAGTCCCCTTTTATGTCACATTTTAACCATATTTAGAATCCGTCATTATCAGACTTATCGTAATTCCACAAGTTCAGACTTCCATCAGAGTGGAAAATGAGCAGTATTGTATGAAAAGGGTTATCGTGCTTCAGCGCAGTCTTAAATCGCCGCGGCAACCCCCTTCAATACAGCACTGCTGCGAAGTGAAGTAGAGTCGTTGCCTTGCTGGATACGTGTGCAATGTCGCTCGCATCGCAATACTAGAATCAAACATTTGCAGGAGGCTCCTTGACATAATTTTCTGACATTAACATTTTACTTTATAATTGCCTCAATCAGAGGTTGAGTTCTTTCTGCTTCTAATCACTTGTCTGAAAACGTCTTCTTGATCTGACTATCATTTCAGTTTGTATCGGACAAAAAAGGGCTTGCAGCAAAATTGTAGTATATATACAGGAAAAAAAAATGCATGTGAAAATACTGACGCACAAGGCAACCCGCGGCAGCTCACTTGCTCACATTGGCCCTCATTTATCAAACTTGCGTACACCAAAAAAATGGGTGTATACCAAATCTCCCGCAAGAATCGGCATTTATCAATCTGAACGTGAGCGAACGGTCCGCAAAAATCTCCCGCCAGCTCTGACCAGGTGTACGCAAATCTGAAAACAGCAAACAACATGCAGGAACGAGTACAGCTGTCAAAATGGGAAATAAACCATATGCAGCGATGCGGACATCATGCTGTTGTTGTTCTAATTGTTAAAAATAAATAGACTAAATAAATGAATGAATAAATAAGTGAATAAAAGAAGGTTGTTTCCAAATATAAGTGTAATTAATTTCTCTACACAGATGTGACGAGTGGCTGCTCGTTTTGTGTGGCACCCAATAAAATGTTATGGAGTAACACGGATAAAAGTACAATGAAGAGTGATCTCTGCAGACTGTATTTTACCAATTACCCTCATGGTGCTCGATCGTACTCCGATCGAGGCGGGGGGGACTCATCCATGTCCCCAACGGCTCGTATTCCAACGATTGAGAGGGAGCCCATCAGTGCTGTGACAGTTGGAAGTTCGAGTCTAGTTGGCCTCCAACGGTTCGTGCGCTGTTGCCCGTTTTTTGGAGGTGGACCCCTTTTTTAACCTACATGTAAAGTATTTGGATCGTCAATTAAGCAGGTAATATAACATGAAATATTGTGGATCTATAAATTGAATTTATTAAGGCCGACGTTATTCGCACTTTTTCCGTGTGGCCGATGCAAATTTTTTTTTCTTGACCACACTTGTAAGTGCGCAAGTTGATGACCATTCCAGTGCCGCTTAGACAGTACCGTTTAAAATAAGTTTGGCCAAGAAAAAAATTTTGCTTTGGACACGCTTAAACTAAGTGTGGGCAATGGAGAAATGCGAGTCATGGCCACAATAATAAGTGCGTCTAACAAGAATTTTGGTCATTTAAGTGCATCAAAGCACAAATACACTTCGATTTTTTAATGAATTAAATAAAACATCTGCTGCACTCCGGTTTTCCACCCCAACAGTGTTTACTACTGCAGCAGCAATAGTTCTCCAAACTGCAGCCTACTGGGCTCCCTTTATGCCACTCTTAAGACTTCCAAATAAAATAATTTTGTTTTTCTCCATCTATCGTCGGCCTGCTGATAAAACCTCGTATCTTCAAAATGATAAACTTTACAGGAGAGCAAAAAAAAAAAAGTTTAATTTTGCATGTAAGACTGCAGTTGAGCTGTGTTCGGGTAGGATGACTATTTTTCCTCCAGGAATGTATCCAATCAATGAAATTTTGCATTTTGCAATGTATATGCTATTATCGTGGACATACGAGTTTTTGTTTCTCATAAAATTGTAGATACGAGGTTTATCAGCAGGCCGACGATATTTCCTCCTCAGTTAAGTTCTTTCTTCTTTGCCGTCTTTCGAGAGTCCATGTCGTAAAGTGGGCAGGACTATGCCACTCAGAGCATGCATTTATCGGGGCGTGTCATGTAAATTACGATGGTTTCTGCCGCCGGATTTATCAATGCCACGGCTGTTCTACACCGATATCTGCGACGTACGCATTTTTACTAAATCAGACGTGACACCTGGTGAACGATGATATTTACACCAGAATCTACACCAGATCCTACGCAAGTTTGATATTATTGGCCCTCATTTATCAAACTTGCGTACACCAAAAAAATGGCTGTACGCCAAATCTCCCGCAAGAATCGGCATTTATCAATCTGAACATGAGCAAACGGTCCGCAAAAATCTCATGCCAGCCCTGACCAGGTGTACACAAATCTGAAAACAGCGAACAACATGCAGGAACGAGTGCAGCTGTCAAAATGAGTAATAAACCATATGCAGCGATGCGGATGTTGTGCTGTTGTTGTTCTCATTATTAAAATAAATAAATGGACTAAATAAATGAATAAAAGCAGGATGTTTCCAAATATAAGTGTAATTAATTTCTCTACACAGATGTGACGAGTGGCTGCTCGTTTTGTGTGGCACCCAAAATGTCATGGAGTAACACGGATAAAGTACAATGAAGAGTGATCTCTGCAGACTGTATTTTACCAATTACCCTCATGGTGCTCGATCGTGCTCCGATCGAGGCGGGGGGGACTCATCCATGTCCCCAACGGCTCGTATTCCAGCGATGAAGGGGGAGCCTATCAGTGCTGTGACAGCTGGAGACTAGTTGGCCTCCATCGGTCCGTGCGCTGTTGCAACCCGCTGTTTAGAGGCGATCTTAAAATCGGACCATTTTATTAACCTACATTTAAGCATTTGGATTGTCAATTATGTAGGCAAAATAACTTGAAACATCGTGGATTTATAAATTGAATTTAGTAAGGCCGATGTTATTCGCACTTTTACGTGTGGCCATGCTAATTTTTTTTCTTGACCTCACTTGTAAGTGTGCAAGTTGATGACCATTCCAGTGCCGCTTAGAAAGTACCGTTTAAAATAAGTTTGGCCAAGAAAAAATTTTTGCTTTGGACACACTTAAAATAAGTGTGGGCAATTGAGAAATGTGCGTCTTGGCCACAATAATAAGTGCGCCGTCTACCAAGAATTTTGGTCATTTAAGTGCGTCAAAGCACAAAAATTAAGTGCGAATAGTCACTTTGATTTATTAATGAATTAAATGAAACCTCTGCTGCACTGCGGTTTTCCACCCCAACGGTGTTTACTACTGCAGCAGCAATAGTTCTACAAACTGCAGCCTACTGGGCTCCCTTTATGCCACTCTGAAGACTTCCAAATAAAACCATTTTGTTTTGCTCCATCTATCGTCGGCCTGCTGATAAAACCTCACATCTTCAAAATGATACATTTTACAGTAGAGCAAAAAAAAAAAAAGGTTTAATTTTGCATGTGAGAATGCAGTTGAGCTGTGTTCGGGTAGGATAACTATTTTTCCTTCAAGATTGCATCCAATCAATGAAATTTTGTATTTTGCAATGTTTATGCAATTACCGTGGACATACGAGTTTTTGTTTCTCATCAAATTGTAGATACCAGATTTATCAGCAGGCCGACGATAGATCCTCCTCAGTTAAAGGGGAACTCCGGTCAATTTCAACACGTATCTTTGTTGTTTGTGGTGAAGGAGTACTGTCAATAGCGAGACAAACGAAGAAATTTGGTTTTGCCTACACCGAGTTATGCTCCTGCTAAAGTTCGCACCTCAGTGGCTCCAATGGGGCAGGCTTTTAACGTGCTTTTAGCGTCTTAACACGATCGTGATGTCATTTCAAGTCCATAGCCATGTTCACCTAACCCTTCCAAGTGACCACAATGAATTTGACTACAGTAGCTGAACTAGAAATGTATAAAAATTGTGCTAATTTACTCAGTGCACGTACCTCTGTTTACTTCCTGTTTTCCGATGAAGTCCACACTAGTCGATTGTCGAACTCGAAAAATCCAATATTCCAAAATGTAATTTTTCCACCAAAAAACATGCTTACGAATCGCTGTGGTTATGTCAATTGCGATGACTGTGTAGCAACATAGCTACACTGCAGCCTAACATCACAACTACATTTTAATACTCGCGCGCAGTCTCATTGGGAATTAGCACTACAGGTGTGCAGTGGTGTAGTGGGGATTTTATCACTAGGGGAACTCTCCACAAAAAAGAAAATTATTAAAAAAAAAAAAAAAAAACATGTTAGTCACCCGGATAGACCCAAGTTCCAAATGCTTGTGCCATATATGATAAGTATACTTTCACTTTGTTACTTTGACACTGGGAACTTAGTCACTCGTTTCAAATTAAAATATTAATTTCATCATTTATGGATTATCTGGATTTGGCGTGTTCGAAAAGAACAACGGTGTATCTTTGAGCAGATGCGTTCGCCAGTGGGCGTGGAGGTGAAAATTTATGCACGCAGTTACAATATTTTATCACTAGATGACACACCAGGATTGAACATTCACAACTGCCTGTAAGCTCCTGTCTCCTACGTGGGCGCGATCGCGGAAGATTGTGCGCGTTGAAAGCTATTTGCAGAATGAAACCTGACCGGGTTATCAGTCGCATCTTGTCAGAAGTGGTAGCTCAAGTAGGCGGGCACCGGATCGGATTTTGTTTTCAGGCAAAATACACTACATGGAGGGCAGAGAGCCCCCACTCTCCCCGTAATATGTTATAAGTCAATTCATTTAACCATAACCGTCCAAAGCAGTTAAATTGAGGTGAAAAATGATCCATGAAGCAAATATCCAGCATAGTTCCTCGACTTTAATGTGCAGCTTTTGTAAAAAAAAAAAATCACACAAATGATAACAGAGGCAATGTTTTTTTTTTAAATATTTATTAGACAAATAAGAAAAAATCTCGCCAAAAAAAAATAAATTCTCGAAAATCTCGCCAAAAAGATTGGGGGAACGCCGTTCCCCCGCGTCCCCCGACCACAACACCCCTGCAGGTGAGTGTCGGCAACATCAGCGGAGACCTCAGACGAAGACGGAGCGTTGGAACGACAACGACATTTGTTCAGTATCTTGAAAATATTTGCTCTGATGGATAGTTCATCCGAATCCGATGTGGAACACCAGGAGTTTTTTGAGTTTGATGGCCGGATACCTCTTCGAACGTGAATATACGGACGAAGAGTTATTGGCACAAGATGTCGAAAGAGCGGCAGAAGCAGAGGAGCAGGCTGAGGCTGCTTCACGGCCACGAAGTGCGGAGATGTGGTGGTGCTCCTGTGGGTACTGCATCGCAATGACCACAGAGGAAGAAAGTCAGCTGTCAGATCTCCCATCAGTGCAAATATTTTCAAGATACTGAACAAATGTCGTTGTCGTTCCAAGGCTCCGTCTTCGTCTGAGGTCACCGCTGATGTTGCCGACACTCACCTGCAGGGGTGTTGTGGTCGGGGGACGCGGGGGAACGGCGTTCCCCCAATCTTTTTGGCGAGATTTTCGAGAATTTATTTTTTTTTGGCGAGATTTTTTCTTATTTGTCTAATAAATATTTTTAAAAAAAAAAACATTGCCTCTGTTATCATTTGTGTGATTTTTTTTTTTTACAAAAGCTGCACATTAAAGTCGAGGAACTATGCTGGATATTCGCTTTATGGATCATTTTTCACCTCACTTTAACTGCTTTGGACGGTTATGGTTAAATGAATTGACTTATAACTTATTACGGGGAGAGTGGGGGCTCTCTGCCCTCCATGTAGTGTATTTTGCCTGAAAACAAAATCCGATCCGGTGCCCGCCTACTTGAGCTACCACTTCTGACAATAAGATGCGACTGATAACCCGGTCAGGTTTCATTCTGCAAATAGCTTTCAACGCGCACAATCTTCCGCGATCGCGCCCACGTAGGAGACAGGAGCTTACTGGCAGTTGTGAATGTTCAATCCTGGTGTGTCATCTAGTGATAAAATATTGTAACTGCGTGCATAAATTTTCAGCTCCACGCCCACTGGCGAACGCATCTGCTCAAAGATACACCGTTGTTCTTTTCGAACACGCCAAATCCAGATAATCCATAAATGATGAAATTAATATTTTAATTTGAAACGAGTAACTAAGTTCCCAGTGTCAAAGTAACAAAGTGAAAGTATACTTATCATATATGGCTCAAGCATTTGGAACTTGGGTCTATCCGGGTGACTAACGTGTTTTTTTTATTTTATTTTTTTTTAATAATTTTCTTTTTTGTGGAGAGTTCCCCTAGTGATAAAATCCCCACTACACCACTGCTCACCTGTAGTGCTAATTCCCAATGAGACTGCGCGCGAGTATTAAAATGTAGTTATGATGTTAGGCTGCAGTGTAGCTATGTTGCTACACAGTCATCGCAATTGACATAACCACAGCGGTTCGTAAGCATGTTTTTTGGTGGAAAAATTACATTTTGGAATATTGGATTTTTCAAGTTTGACAATCGACTAGTGTGGACTTCATCGGAAAACAGGAAGTAAACAGAGGTACGTGCAGTGAGTAAATTAGCACAATTTTTATACATTTCTAGTTCAGCTACTGTAGTCAAATTCATTGCGGTCACTTGGAAGGGTTAGGTGAACATGGCTACGGACTTGAAATGACATCACGATCGTGTTAAGACGCTAAAAGCACCTTAAAAGCCTGCCCCATTGGAGCCGCTTAGGTACGAACTTTAGCAGGAGCATAACTCGGTGTAGGCAAAACCAAATTTCTTCGTTTGTCTCGCTATTGACAGTACTCCTTCACCACAAACAACAAAGATACGTGTTGAAATTGAACGGAGTTCCCCTTTAAGTTCTTTCTTCTTTGCCGTCTTTCGAGAGTCCATGTCGTAAAGTGGGCAGGGCTATGCCTCCCGGAGCATGAATTTATTGGGGCGCGTCATGTAAATTACGATGGTTTCTGCCACCAGATTTATCAACGCCTCAGCAGTTCTACACCGAAATCTGCGACGTACACACTTTTAGTAAATCAGACGTGACACTTGTCGAACGATGATATTTACCCCAGAATCTACACCAGATCCCACGCAAGTTTAATGAATGAGGGCCATTAAGCGCAATCCTGTCAATATAAAGAAGGCCGAGAGGTTATATAAATATGACTTTCAGCGGCAGTCTCTCTCCTTTACGGTACCGGAAAGTGCATCAGCTACTCCATTGCGAAGGCGCTGAAACACCTCCCGCGTTTACTTTCACTTTAGTTTAGCTCACTTTAACATGTCTCTCAAACATCGGTCATACTGCGAAAAATATTGTACGAATACTACTGTTAGCAGTTAATGCCACAGGTAATATTTCATAGAGGCACAAGCGAACGTAAAAATTTCTGGGGGGAATAAAAGAGCGAAATTGGTCATCAGTTGGAAAGGAATTCCATATTCAACCAATATCAAATGAAATCAGTACTTTTTCGGCTCACCTTGATATCTGGGTACCCAGAGAAGCATTCAGGTGTGTTGACTACATCCAGTCAAGAAAATGTATGGTTTACTTTCTAGTGCTGCTGTACGCGGTAAAAGCATTTAATAGCAACAGCCATGTTACAGATGACATTTGCTAGAGCATTGCAACCCTCCCCTCTACCGCGATACTTGGGTCACTTAAAACATCCGAAAACTTGCATTGTTGTGCAGCTACCTCACCAGACCATTATTTCACATAAAGGCAGGATATGATAGTGACTTGAAAAAGCACACAACAAAAGCAGCAATAACAACATTTAAATATATTTGAAACAGTGCCACCATCTCCCCCAAATGGCCCAGCTGAACACCGTTGGCAAAACCCCATAAAATGATAAATTTACTGCACAGACAGCCTTATTTCTGCCATATATCCTATATAAATAAACGACTCTGGACTAAAACAAAAGTAACTTACAGGCCTACTTACCCATTTAAACGCCATTAGGCAAGCTTTGCGTAGAGCAAATTCCTCGACTTGTCTTGAAATTTATGCAATAGCCATGAAAGATATCATTGTTTAGGCCAACCGTTATCGTAGCTTGATCTGTTACCAGCTGGCTGCATTGTTGCTTGAGGGAGAGTCGTCCGCGGTGCGGCAACTGCTTGTAAGAAAACCGAATAAACTTAGTTTTCGCAGCTTTGCAACCGTCTCCTCCTGTTCTTTCATTTCTTTTCTTTCCTTTTCTTTATTTACAACTGCTTTGTGTTAGAATGGAAGTTAGAAAATTTGCTTGTAAGTTTGATCTTCACAGTTCGCGCTCGAACTATCGGCTGTCACCCTGGTCACATGATCAAATCAAATACAGACTTGACATTGGACAACACATTACCCAGCAGTCAGCTTGATGCATTTGCAAATCACTGTGAAAGAAAAATAAAAAATAAAATCAAAGAAAATAAGATAATTATTATCTATTTATTTTTTTATCACGCCTAGATTAAGCATTTCAATTTGTCATGACTTGCAATACATTATTGTTAGTAGGAAACCCATGATATAGATAGGCTCCATTTAATAAGGGTTTATAATACACCGTTCATATTGTACTTAAGGCTTAAAGAACTTTTGGTCGCCTAATAGATTGCATATGGACGCAAAATTAGTTCGAGTAACGACGATGAGTGTCAGTGTGATGGGTCAACATTCATCTCAATGCCAGAGTATTATTAGTGTAGAGGTATCACCGTTCTCATGTGGACGGGACACAGATAGGCTAACGTTAACTGGCTGATTGGCGAGTTTCAGACTTGCAGACAATTTCGGGAACTAGATCAAGATTTTGGGGGAAATATTCCCGATGAAATAGCGCGCTATTCGTGTCTTCAAACAGCAAGAATAGCTGTCTAATTTGACATCGGGCTAATTTCACAACCGCAAAATAGCGCACTAGTTTTAAACTTCGGTCTGATGAAAACATGCATATGCTAACTTAGAGCTAACTTGTCCTCATCCTGGCAGTTATGTAGTTTGTTGCTGAAATTCTGAGTCTGTTCGGGTCTGTGCAACTGTGTTTCTCCGGCTGAAGTAGTTACGATGTTGCAATATGCACGAAGCCAGTCCCTTTCTATGCAGGCACATTTAGAGGCTGTTCGCAGTCTCTCCTATGAAATTATATGTCTGACAATTTATTTTCATTGAATTAAAAAGAAAACACTGCGAGATAAAGTGGGGGGGACAAAATGATTTCTGACGGGGGGGGGCTAAACTGACGCCTATGTATACAGTGGTCACGCAGAACCGAGTTTGAGGACCACTGAGATATTTCTGACAAAATGCGGTTCAAGAGGATGTGTAAACCTTATAAAGGTTAATAGGACAATTGTTGGAGGGGGACCTTTGTTCACATTCTATGATTGCAATGGAGGTTGGCACAAACACCAAGATACACTGGGGGGGGGGGTCCATAGAACCGATGTGAGAACCACTGCTTTGATGGCATAAATTCTTATTCAAGAGTAGCCTACCCAAAACGACCTAAGTGGCTTATTTGCATGATCAGGAAAAAATGTGAACGTCCCGCAATAATTTTTGGAATTCGATCAAACTGACTTTACAATGGGCGTAAACAATGCTCAAAACCACCGCAGCTGACTTACTTTGAATGACTGAATTAATGGGGAACGAGCGTCAACAATTGCTCGTGTCCGCGATGACAGAAGTGAAGGCAGCACTGAAGGAAAAAAAATGCCCGTGCACGAACCAGGCTGAGCTCATCAGAGTCTCCCATGTTCTATATTTATACAGCACCCAGCTCTTCAGAATCGCATAAACTCATCGCTTCTCCAATGTGACAGTCTGAGGAAGTGGGACACTGCCATACCTCTCAACAGACGGACCGAACGCGTAGCGAAGAGGGTACGACTGGAGGGAAAGAATTGTACTTTTTTCTTTATTTTTTTCAGTAATTACTGGTGTCGGTAAGGATTATTTATACTCTTTTAGGAAAACATCTGGATATCAAAATTAAAATGAACTTGTTTGAAATAGCTCTTCTTTGGATGTGAGGGGTTACTTCGTGCTTTTGACTTTGAAATAGTTGCGCAGTGATTACCGGCCAGGTGAAGTCGACTGATGTGTAAGTTACTGGTTCACTGTCGAGCAATGGGCATTCCTCCCGTTGAATTCGTCGTGCAGTAATTGCATTCGTCAGAATTTGTTAACAACAAATCCTGTACGGAAATGCAATGGACTTAGAAGCAGTGTTCCCCTTAAACTTTCACGTTCTCATTCCTAGCAGCAAAATTCCAATTTCGCCCAATTATGCATTATTTTTCTTCTTGTTGTTGAGCTTGCTTGCAAGGTATTGGAGAATACACTTGTTGCCTCAATATAAATTATCGAATATCAAGCATCTGACAAAACATTTTACAATAAGCATTGCAATTTATCAGTCAGTTGGACACCGTCATTCGTCGCATTCAATTTGCTTCATCAACGGTTCATTTTTTGAAGGAATAAATTGGCGATTTAGTTCAGGTTCGTCCTCAGATGCATAACTTTACGTTCCAGTTTCTTGTGATGAGAGAATTTTTGTTGTTATTAAAATGAATTATAACACCATTTTAGACACGCGATCTGTGTAAATCACTGTGCATGAATAAATCATTACCGAATTATTCATAGATTTTTGATAGACTTTAAAAATATGTAGGCCTAATGCAACTATACAGAAATTTCTCTTTTATGTCGTGCAAATTTTATTTATTTACCAAACCACTGCAATAATTCATGCGAAAAAAGAGTATCGATTTTGGATACGTCAGCTTTGTGGGAATGTAGAAACGTCGGGGGTTTTTTTTTGCCTTTTCAGGTATAGGCTAATCATTCGGTAACGTCATTCTCATATACTGAACCGTTTCATATTTAGATTTGTTCTGACAGACGATTTTCGGGCTTAGAGCGTTGATGGAAGTGGTCTGTTTAAGCGATCGATGTGATTCACAGGTGTTCATTAAACTTGGAGCTTTACCAGTGTTCCTATGGCAATGAACCATGCCTGATGCTTTGGAGCACACATACGCTAGGGGTAGATCATCTTCTGCATTAGCTGATTATTTACGAGGGACAACATATGTATTGTTCCAGAAAATTTGAATGTGCGTTGATCTTTTATTCTTATATACCTATTTCATAGAACTACTTGTCCTCTGCGATAAGAGAGCGCCCACTGACGATAATGAAGTAGAAAGTGTAGTTCTAAAAACTTAGCCAAAATTAGAATGCGTAGGGATTCACTATATTTTTATATGGAGGGAGCACCGATAGAAATTACTCAATTTGCAATAGCGTTGTGTAATTCTGGATGAATCGATGGAATTTCATTCCACGCTGACATAAATTTTGAGTTGAATTTCTGACTGTTGCGCACAGTCCCGGATGCCTCAACATCAAATAACTTACCCACATAGCCGTTTCGAATTAGTTTGTATCCTCCCGTTGAAAGCATGGAATTTGTTGTGATGTTCCCTCGTACGACGTCGGCTAACGTACGAACATGAATCTGGAAAATTGTCCGTGTGGCCAAATATCGCAATTGCTCAAGATAATTAAAATCACATAATTTTAAGCTGTTTATAAGTAGTAATATTTACTGTTGCACTTATATTATTTTCCCTTCTGCGGCCAGATATGTTAACCATTACCATTGATGGGATTTGGCCAAATATGATCACTGCAAGGCAGCGGGACAGAAGAGGAAGCCGTTATTAGAATCTATTAAATTAAGTCATTATGAAAAATCATGTTTCCTGCTTGAAAACTGTACATTGCTTTCGTCTACGGATGGTGAATTCAAGTTCGAACTCTGCGTACTGTTGTAGCACACTGCTGTTTTTCCCTTTTAACTTATGTTTCGTCAAGATTATACAACCCTTGTTAAACGCGCTCCTGTGTCTCTGGCGGCACTGAGAGACAGAAATCCACAGGAGACCTTGTGACAACGACTTGAGTTTAGACATTGTTATTGACTTGCAGATTAAAGCATGCATCTTATCTGCACGCCGAGTCGTAGAAAATGACTTCATGCTCTTGAATGCCAGACATCACCTTATAGGCCCTATGCGAAGAATAAGCAAAGCAATGCAAAACTACTTTGGCTCGTGGGCATAAGCGTATATAAGCCTTTGAGCGGAGAGGCTACCGTCTGCAGGAAGTTAAACTCGAGATTAGAAATGAAAATGTCTCGCCTAATGTTAATTGAAGTAACACACACACTTTATTTCTTTCTTTGTAGCGCATCGAATGGGATTTAAATACAACCAATGACGATATAGTGCAGACTGTGTGCTTTAATTTAAGGCAATTAGCACTCATCCAGTGATTCTTGTATGGATTGCAGCCCTTCATATGAATAGTTCCCCAATTTTGTGAGGCAGATTTTGTAGCTGTTGGCTGTTTGCTATATTAGTAATGCCTACACAAGCCAGCTTAAACTTTACGTCTTATTTTCCATCCTGGGACGACATATACAGCTGCCTCTCGCCGCTTATCTGAAGCTAAATGACTATGATGTCCTAGGAGTATTGCTCAAATTTGACTGAGTGCAATATCTCTTTTTTATACCGTGGATTTGAATGTTTTGGTGAAGAATCAGAATTATGTGCATGAAAAAAACACACTCCGCGCACCATGTGTAATTATTTTTCTCTGTAATTATAGGATATGCCAGTCTGAATAGACCTGAGAAAGGACAGTATGTGGCTGAAGAGGCCTCTCATATAACTGCAAGTTGAGGGAATTAACAACTCACGAGCACGCTCCCAAATTGCCTTGACCCCGTCCCCCACCCTCGCCATGCAAGAATCTGAGGCCAATGTATACCAGCTGCAGCCCAACATCATTTCGGTGCGGCTGTACAAGCGGAAGATTGGGGGGTTGGGGTTCCTGGTGAAGCAGAGGATGAGCAAGCCGCCCGTCATCGTGTCGGACTTGATCCGGGGCGGGGCGGCGGAGGAGTGCGGCCTGGTTCAGGTGGGGGACATCGTCCTGGCTGTCAACAGCAAGCCTCTGGTGGACTTGAGCTATGAGCGGGCCCTGGAGACCCTGAAGAACGTGGCCCCTGAGAGCCACGCTGTGCTCATCCTCAGGGGCCCCGAGGGCTTCACCACCCACCTGGAGACCACGTTCTCAGGCGATGGCCGGCAGAAAACGGTGCGGGTGACCAGGCCCCTCTACCCAGGCTCCAAGTCGTTTGACTGCTCACCCGTCAGCCTGCAAGCGGGCAAGGAGCAACTGAGGGCCATTGAGAACCTCTCCCCAGCCAGGGAGCAGAGGCCCCTCCTCCAGATTAACAGCGTGGTCTCCTCCCTCATCGCCCAGGAGCCGCTCAACGCCGACTGCCACGCCCTGCTCAACGGCGTGGAGGAGAACAATGAGCTCCTTCGGGAGATCGAACCCGTCCTCAAACTCCTCAAGAACAGCAAACGGGAGGTCCACGGAGAAGCCCTGAGACCGGTGGAGAAGAGAGATGCTGAGATCCAGGTCGACTGGTGAGGACTATTATCTTTCTCATATGCAAACACATCTCAGAATACTGCCAGGCTAATCATCCAGTGTCCCGTAGGTGCATGACTATCCCTTTAAGAAGAGAGGAAGCGCATTAATGAGATGAGGCTAAATCTGCCTTTGTATATCTCCACACTCTTCCAACTGTTGACAAAAACAATATCCATATGATACAGTATTAGCCACAATATTATGTACATTTGAGAAGGCAGCTGCTTTGATTTTGCAGGGTGTAAGTATTTAGTCTGTCATGGTGAATAGATAGGGCTGGAATTACGGAATGGCCTTTAATTAAATTCATTGTTTTCAAGTCTAATTAAAATGTTCTGGTGTTTAGCTTCAGAAAAGTCCAAAAAGCAGTTTTATACTGCACTGTACATCTTGTTCATTCATTGTTTTATGGTTAAGCAGTCTGGGTAAAATGTTTGCCAAATATTGCATCATATTTAAAAATGAATATGGCCCCCAGGAAAAAATAGTCAAACAGTAATGTCCAGGTTGTTTATTCTGAAATATTCCCCAAGGCCTGATTAGTGTTTCCCTATGTGTTTGACTGTATTGGAGTGGAAGAATTTGATACAGTGACAGTACTGCTGTCTATCACCGGAGACGTCTGAATTCTCACTCAAATTTTATAAGAGTTGCCAGATAGCTCAATTGGTAAAGCATTGCGTTGCGAAACAGAAGTGACTATCATGGCGTGGGTTCAATCCCGCGAGTGGTCAGCAGCTCCTTTCAGAGTAGCGCGCACTTGGCCAATGCGCTACAGGGATGCAAATTGGGAAGGGTCTGCCGGATACGGTATTGACGGGCGCTCATTAGGAAGATTCTAAGCTAGTTCATGTTCAGGTATCTTCCGCCCTCGTTCTGGGCTTGCGAGGTTTCGGCCAATGTGTGTATAAAAAGCGGCGGCGATGGGCGCGTGCTTCGGAGGAGAGCCGTGAGCTGTCTCAATCTCCTGAGTTGCCAACAGAGGGTCGCATATGTGAAAAGCCTTATACATAGTTCCCCAATTTGACGTTCCAGATTCGAGATACCAAATGAAAAAAATTAACATAAATGTATATATCTCAAAGACATAATTTTTATTTTTCTGCACTCAGGAGGGGTGAACATTTAAAGAGTGTCATGACAAGCAAACGCATACCTTTCAACGGGCCCTTGGACTAAGATGGATCATTGAACACACTCCTCTTTATCTTTTGGAAAACACCCTCCCACCCCCAAAGTCCTTGTTTGTATGTTGTTAAACTTGGTTATAGTTTAAATAGTAAAAAATCCTATTTTTGACTACACTGCTATGCACTGCTTAAATGATTGGCAACTGGTCCCTATTGTTTGAAATCAATTTCGTTGAATTGCGTCAGGGGAAGTTGAGAAACAAATTGTGTTTTGTAAACTTGGGTCAAAACCTCTATTCAATCGATATTGCAGGGCACACAATAGAAGCAGCCCGGCATTTGATTACTGCACAAACGTGAGCTGGGGAACGGAAATCAAATTGTTTTCTTGCCCATTAGCTATGAGATTAGCTGAGCCTAACTGCACCACCCCAGTATTATAGGGATCCGCGCATCACAATCGCCATGGTGACTCATTACTTCCTGTAAAAAGATATATCCCATCTGCTTTATCGATAGCCGTACTCATAACATTCCCTAGATAAACTACTCTTTTGATAAATGTGGCACATGCAAGAAATTGGCTTTTAAAAAAAGAATCAATATTTCAAGCTGGTGGATGAATACGTTTTTACATTGGGAAACAGGAATGAAATGGCTAACTTAATTTATCGCTTTGCTGTGTTGTGTTTTCGGGGAAAGATTTTGTATGCATCATTTTTCCCCCGATGAGTGATCAGAACTGAAGGACAATAATAAAATAGATCTGGATGATGAATTAGAAATTTTGAGTCAGGGATGAAAACTGCAGTATGCCTGGAGTTAAAAAAGATGCAACTGCCCTCCAATCCACATCACTGATCTCCAGGTTTGCTGGACTGCTCCAGGTGATAACGTGGACAGGTGGGACTGCTTTTGGCCAATGAGTGCCCAAGATTCTGCTGAGCGAAGCACTGTATAAGTAGACATCACATTTTATCTTAGGCCAATGTGTCATTCGGTGAAAATGGCATTCGATTTTATTAGAAATGCTGTAGTATTAACAACTGGTTAAAACGTGCAGTACCTAAAAGACTGTGTGATGTATTTGCAGAGGGTCTGCAGCTGGTGTGGATATGCCACATATGTACTGGGCATTGTTTAAGATTTTTTTGGGAGGGCGCCTAGAGTGCTGAAACGCTGCTCGGATGTGCAGATGCACTCGGGAGAGAAAAACGTGTGGGAGTTGCCTGTGGAAGATGACAAACATCTCTTTCAGTGATGAATTTGTTGTATTTATTCACAGTTCATGATGTGATGTTTGAGGGAATGGCGATACAGATCTCTCTCTCTCCCCCTCCACTTTTCTTTCCGAATGTGATCTGTGAACAAATGTTTAGTTAATTAGTTTCCAGCAGCATTATAATCAATTAGCCATTTATTCCGGAAATCTCACCTGGTTTTCTTTGCAAAAAGCTTCAACAAGATCCCAGAGTAGAACATGCAATGCACAGCCCAGTGTCATGTAGTTTTTCAGTTACTTAAGTTGCATTGATCATTTTTCTTCCGCTATTCCATACTTAATCAGCAGGTCACAGTCAATTTTATGTATCCTTGACTGCTCAAATGCAAATGGGGCATTGCTACATCAAACAACTAACTTTGCTCTCAGATGAGAGGGATGATTGTTTTGCAGGTGGTATGTTCTGTGCCAGAACAAGTTGCTCACTGGGCTGAAGAGAAGAATTAACCAGAGATGAAAAATCCAGTGGTTTTGAGTGAAATTGTTCCATTTTTCAATTCCACTCATGAGCCAAGCCATCCGATTCCACTAGTTTCCGTGGTTGATTAGTGAACCAAGGTGTCAGGAACAGACTGCTAAGACGGATTCTACTTTCTTGAGCTGAATTTTCTACCTCTAAGAGTGCATGAAGGTGGTTTTTTTTTTTTTTTTTTTTTTTTGCTGACCGATGCCTTGTTCTACTTTCAGCAGTCTGGATGTTGGAAATGACAGAGTGTTTGACGACCTGTGGAGGAGGGATGGGATGCCGACGGTGCTCAACAACCCTTACTCTGAGGTACTCTTGCAACTATATGACTGGGGTCCAATTGATCAGTGATGTGCCTTCAGAAGACTCAATGCCCTTCTGTCACCTCACCTTTTAAAGCATGATTGCCCTCAAACTGCTCCCATTTATGTTTGCCTGATTAACAATCAAACAATTCATTCACTGAATAATCAAGACCAATACGTGGCCTGTCATGATTCAAAAAAATTATTCCGAACAAGTAATTGCCTATTGGCTGCATTAATATAATGGGTATGACATTGTAAGGGTGGCAAAAATCCAACTACATCCTCAAAATCAAAAACTTTCTCTGACTTCCACCTCTCTATTTTAGCATTTTACGGCAGCACAATGAATCATTAGATTGCGCTTGGTTTTTTTTTCTTCGAAATTTTAGAAGAGCTCAAAGGAATGCATCTGTTTTGGAAGAAATTTTAGGCGTTTGGAATGACATCAAATTTTTCGGTGAAAGGCTTTAATTACCATAAGCTTCGTAAATGTATGCAAATCTGTGCCATTTCATGAGCTAAATGAGTTCCGAATGTCCAAAAGACTGACATTTTACCTCATCATTTATGTGCTGTCATTCTACCAATTAGTGCTAACAATTGTTGCTAATCAGGCAAACTGCAGCAGGTTAGGTAATTAAGCATTGAAAGATGAGCTGACAAAGGGCCTTTGATATGCACTTGATGCTCTCTGGCTCTACTCATCTTTGCATGGATCTCGTGAGCCGCCTTCCTGTGCTGGTGCCTTTAAACGTTTGAGTTGGTTGGGACGGTGGGTGCAGTACAGGGGTTACGAGAGCCTGGGAGAAAATCTGGGTGCCCGGCCAATACAGATTTTTTTATGGCCGAGTACTGATCCGAAATCAGTTTCGCATTTGAACTCCAAATGAGAAAGAGGCAGGCTATGAGCATCTGAAAACTCGCTGCAGATCATCTCTATGGAGAGTTTGTAGGAGTATGGCTCCGCGTAGCTCAGCAGGCGCTGGCACATGCTTCCGGGAGCCAGGAAAGGATCCGGATGCGGCGAATGGTGGGGGGGGTGGGGGGTGGGGGGGGGGATGATGAGGAAGGGGGTGGGGGGGCCTGTGGATGAATGGGGTTTGCAGCTGTGGTCATGGTGGGGCTCATTGTTTCTTTGCAATGCCTCTTCATATTACGTCCCACATAACGGCTGGGAGAATATGGAGATTGACGCAGTGTGACTGGGGAAGGGAGAGGAGAGCTCTGCTAGGTAAAGGGTTTTTTCTGTGGCTATGGGCTCAGTAAAGGCCCTGATGGTTAGGGTATGGATGTCTGTATGCCCCCGAAATGTCTCTCACTAAACATGGTCCATAACGAAAGAATGGGCAACTATGAGGTCAAAGGCTGACCAACTACTGCATGAATGCATTTGAAATCTTGTCATTGAAGATGGTCATTTAAGCCCACCATTATATTTAAAGGGTTCGACAAATAAGATGCAAATTAATGCTCTTGCTACTTACTGAGCATCACATATATGACACTGATAGTTACACAAAAACAAAAGTTCGTTAGCATCGTTTTGTCTTCTCTTGTAAAGACAAAACTCCAGTAAATGATTAACACGATACCTGGTTAGAAAGGTAAGACATTAGAGTTGACTTTAGTACCATCGAATTGACTGAAGACAGTACGCAATCACTTGCATTTTAATTTTAAGGGAAATTTCAATCAAACGTCAGCAAAAAAGTGTCCTACTCACCAAACGGTTCTGTTATTTGCGGCCTGGCGTTCAAATATCCCCAATATGCCTTTATTTTGGGATGAAAAGCATATTGTACTTGGGAGAAATGGTGAGAGAACAATATGCTGTGAGATGAAGGGGAGAAATGTTCCCGTTGAGATTAGTGAATTCAGGCTTTTCTTCTTTCTGAGAAGTTCTCTCTTTTCCAATTGGAAAGGCATGGAAATATAATTGTCTTTGGCTGTGTTGGAATTGCAGCCAATGGTGGCGCAGTACGGCATATTCTCAGAGTAGGTTGTCGATGATTTGTCGGTGACTATAATGGCTTATTCAAATTTCTCACGCACAACACTGGGAGTTTGCTCGTGTGACGTGACTGATGGCAAATGCTGGGAAAATATGGGAAAATACAGATTTTGATTAAATCAATGTGATGTCTTCAATGCATTATTTTACCCAAATTTAGATTTCTTAAATCTAATTTCCCCCAAAATGTGTATATCTGTAGTTATTTGTCAAATCCTTGAAACATGAAAATGAAGGAACAACTTTTTCCATGAACTTTTGCATGAATTTATCAAATTTAGCTGACCATACCATTTAACTGCGGGTAATCTCTGTATTTGGCCATGATGCTTCGTTGGTTTTTATTTGTTCATTTGAAGACCTTGTTTTCGAGCTGACATACCCAGTGAGTAGCGCATCTGGTCAATTTGTCACTTTACTCAACCAAGTAGACATCACCAAGCAGAGGAAAGCTGCTGCAAAGCTATATGGGCAGTGACTGGAACGGCTTCCTTACTGTCCTCAAACTATGAAAATACTGATGTCCACTAATTGCCGACCTGAAAACAGACCATTATTTTGGCAGCAGGTTGTTTGCAGGAGAGGGTTATTAAACAGGCAGAATTACCTCTTTCCGAGGTTTTGCCTGCACATTTGGGGAGATATCTTTCAGAAGTAACCCACGGTTCTCAGATGGTCCTACAGAGAGATGCAGTGCTATGAAAAAGTATTTGCTCCCTGACTGATTTCTTCTATTTTTGCTTACTTACTAAGCAATTAATTACTAAAAATTTTCAGATCAGCCAATTAATTTTTAATATAGGACAAATACAGCATGAGGTAACAGAAACTACCAGCTTTTTAATTTTATTTATTGAAGGTGAAGAGTTCATCAAAACTTAGGTCACCTATGTGGAAGAAGAAAAAAAAATTCCCCACCCCACTGAACCTAATAACAGGTTGTGGATGGTTGGCAGCAACTACTGCATTCAATTATTTGCAATAACAGGCAGTGAGTCTCTTTCACTTTCCCTTCTTTTATTATTTTACTCAATCAATCTTTTACTGTTCCTCTTGTAGAGGAATTTTGGCCCACTCTTCTGTGCACAATTGTTTCAATTCAGCTGTATTGGACAGTTTTTGAGCATTAACTGCTTGTTTGCGGTTATACCATACATATCAATTGGACTCAACTGAATTGCCACTCCGAAACGTCTTTTTTGAGTCACTCAAAGCGGGCTTGTTTTTACGCTTTATTTTGATTAATGTCTTGCTGCTTATCCCAGCTACACTTGAGCTTTAGGCCACAAACTGATGGCAGGACATTCTCCGCCAGGATTTTCAGGTAGAGAGCAGAATTCATGGTTTCATTAATTATGACAAGTTGCCTAGGTCCTGAAGCAGCAAAACAGCCCCAGACCATCACAGTACCACCATTGTGTTGGACTGTTGGTCTGATATACTTTTTGTGGAATGCTGTGTGAGCTTTACGCCAGATGTAACGGTACACATTTTCCAAAAAGTACCACTTTAGACTCATCAGTCCACAGAAGATTATCCCAAAGGGCTTGGGGGTCATTGAGACCTTTTTGGTAAACATGAGCGGAGCCTTCATGTTTGAACAGCCGTGGTTTTTGCCTTGCAGCTGTCCCATAGATACCATTTTTTGCCCAGTCTCTGTTGTACTGTGGAATTGCGAACACTGACCTCAAAAGGTGACTGAGGTATGCAGCTCTTTTACTTGTAGGTCTGGGTTCTTTTGTGACCCACCGGATGAGTCATTGATCTGCTCTTGGAGGAATTTTGGTCGAAGGTTCTCCTCAGTTTCACATTTTCTTCATTCTGAAATAATGGCTCTCACTGGTTTGCTAAAGTCCCGTAGCTGCTGAGATGGCTTTGTAACCCTTTCCATACTGATGGATGACAATAACTCGATTTCTCATCAGTTCTTGAAATTCTTTAGATTTTAGCATCATGTACTGCTTTTTTCTTAATTCACATCGCCTGACAGATTGTATCAGAGTGATGTTTAGATTTAACAGGCCTGGCAGCAATCATGCCTGGGTCTGTCTAGTGAACTGAACCCCATTATGAATTACTTTTCAGAAAGGGGAGTACTGGGGCCCACGGATCATCTTGGACATTTTTATTAGGTACAAAAAGACTGACATTTTGACATGAAAGTGGTTGATGAGAATATGGAATGTCAGTCTGTTTGGACCTAATGAAGGTGTCCAAGATGATCTGTGCACTCCAGTACTCTTATCTGGTGTTGCAGCAGTCCTGCTCTGTGAAAATAGGGTACTCTTCTCTTTCTCGAAAGTGTGTATTAATTATATTTGTTTAATTGGTTGATTTGTAAGGGTTTTCTTTCCTTCAAAAAAATGAAATTTTTTTAAATTCAGCACTTTGTTCACTCAGTATTCTTTGTCTAACATTAAACAAGTTTGATCTGAAACTTCTAGCTGAAAAAATAGAAGAAATTTGGTTGGGGCCAAATGCCTTTTCACTGCTCTGTAGAGGGGTCCTCTTTGGGTTGAATTGCAGTCAGGGGTCATTCCATGGCATTTTGGACAAAATGTGTCCTCTGCTCAGAACTACTCTGAAGTCTTTCAAAATTTTATAGAGGGAACAAATCGTTTTCTTACTGACATCCATATTAATTAAATAGATACACTAGGTCACTGCAAGAGTATCTGTGAAGGCCAGATTGCCTGGCAATTTGCAGAGTATTCAAAACATTTGTGTTTGAAAAATTATGAAATTCTCTCGTTGTCACTACAACGGTATTGTTTTTGAAATCTTTCACATCTGTTTTAAATGTGAAATGTTCAAGGTTGCTCTAGCAAACATACGTTGGATGGCGATGTCATATTCTTGGCTGAAGATGCTTCTGGGTGAACGCCAAAAGTGGCTATGAGACAGACAGCTTGATAATCACAATGTTTTCTCATCCAATAATGGTCCAGCCAGACCTTCCCTTGCACATTAGGAATCATTGACCATATCAGCAACGCAGGGGATACTGTGGGTTGATGTGTACTTAGTCGACTCATTATTTTCTGTTTATAGAGTGTATGAAGCTGCAATACACAATGGGTCTCATTCATGAAACGTTTGTAAATTTGTGCATAGATTTGCGCATAAAAGCTTACGCTACTAAAAACCTACTCCGTATTCATGAACACTGCGGGAAACTCAGATCTGATCGTAAACGCGTGTGTATGATCATGAATGCCAATCCACCGTAAAAGTGACAGCGCGATCCCGGTAATCAGCTATCGGCATAAAGCCCCGTCCATGAATTGCCAATGACCACCATAAAAGGTTGGTGTAGATGCTTCTAGTCAACCTGTCTGTCATGGTGCAAACAAAGAAAGAGAGAGAAAGAAAAAAAGAATTATTCCGAAGAGGAGAAAGAAATAATTTTGGGTGGTTTAAGAAAAAACATTTTATTTTCATCTGTTAGCAGAGGGGGACAGACAAAGAGAAGGCCTGGAGGGAGGTGACAGATGCTGTTAATGTAGTCTCTGTAGCACTGGCGTAGCCCAAATTGAACATTTTTTGTGCCAGGAACATCCCTTTACAACTTCTATTAGTCTTGACTTGTTTGCAATCATCTTTCCTAATGAATTTTGCATTCACTCCGAAAACACTCCTCTCTATCAAGTGTTGCTAGTTCTCATGAAAGACGAAAATCATACGTTTGGACCCGCTATTTTTTTGCAGGTTTGTTCGCCTGCCACGCCGAAAAAATGTGGCGCGGAAAATCCAGAGCAGTTTCGTGAAGCGTGCGGCTACAAGTAAATTATTTTTCTTAACTGAGTTTAGCCTATTATTTTGTCACACTTGGATCACATTAAGAAAAACGCCGTGTCTATAATTGTCAATTGTGTATTGTCATAATTGTAAAACGTTTTAAGGAAAATGATTGCGAACAAGTCAGGAGCAATAATTGTTCAACGCGTCCAAAGGAATGATTTTCATCTTACCTTCACGAGGAGAACTTGCAACACCTGATGGTGTGGCTTGTTTTTGGAGTGAATGTATTGTTCCTTCAGAAAGATGACTGCGAACAAGTCAGGACTAATAGAAGTTGTAAAGGAATGTTCCTGGCACACCCGATTTTCAGATCTGGCTACGCCACTGCACTGTAGACTGAAGAACTATGCCCGAGGTGATCCATAAATGGATGAAACTGGAGGCAAAGAATGTATAGGCACACACACACAAAAAAAAAAAAAAAACACACCAGCTACACGAGGAGGAGACTCTCAGTCACAACTCGTCCATGAATAACAAAAGGTCGCAAGAGACATTCCTGATGAAACCTGTTTTTCTGCACCATGAAGTGGGCCTACTACAGCGGCTGTAGTAGCTACTTTGTGGTGCAGAAAAACAGGTTTCATCAGGAATGTCACTTGCGACCGTTTGTTATTCATGGGACAAACTATCAACTGCAGAGGACTGCATTCCTGGCATAATTGGGGAGACCTCTCTGTCAGGAATTATAATATTCCTGATTTTTTATTAGTGATGATCATTTTTGGACGTTACTAGGACTCAATGAATACAAGGCGAGAAATAAAGCAGCACAGGAAACGATCTGACAGAGGATGGCTGTGTGAAGACACCTAATATACACTTCAGGAAAGATCACATGGGGAGAATCACATGTGCAGGAATTCAGACTGATTACAAGGGGAAGGCACATGAGGGAGAGCCTAATCACATGAAATTTGGCCAAAGCCAAAACGCAGACAGGGAACACGAGACATTCCTATAGACAAACATACGGCTCCAGTCACAGAGTTCTAAAGTGCATAGATAATAAGAAACACGACAGCGCGATCAGGTGTGGAGCTGTCACAGAAACTGCCGCACAGGAGATTAGGGAGAGAAAAGAGGCGGAGGCTAGAACAGGGCGAGTGCGGAGAGCTCGTTAATCAATTAGTAAGTGCAACTATACAAATCCTTGGTGCTCGTTAGTAAGTTAGTATTCTATTCAAGGTTAGTTGCTGTTAGTAATCTCTAGAGAAAATAATAAACTGTTAGTACTGTTAGTCGATAGAAAAGTAGAGTGAAGCCAGCAAACGAGATCGGAAGGAAGTTCGAAGACCAAAATCCAATAAATCACCCGAAGAGTGAAACACAAGACTGGGGCTGTAAGTGCAGGCGAGACGACAGACCAGACGGGGGAGACAAAGTGCAAAGCAAACTGGAAAACATGAACCGGAATCTGAATATGGCAAAATGCAAAACATGGAAAAGTAAACTAAGACAATATATTAACAAATCAAAGCTACCAAATCACAATACATAATCCAAAGAATGGTCAGGCACGGCAGAGAGTCAAATAAACAATAAAACAAATATACAAACGTGGCAAGGACATGGCAGAATCATAACATGATGACCAGGTAAAGTCTCGGACAGCAGCTCAACCTTAATTCCGGAGCTATTTTTGAATCGTCATGGGACGTCTTTGGTCTTTATTGGACATGCAAACAATAGTCATTTAACATTTCAGTGCTTGCAGGGTAGGAACCATCCTTTGAATTGACTTTAATCTGCTGTAAACCTTTGTAGGTGTTCTCAAAACTTACAATTCATGCCCCCATAAGTTTATGAATTTTATCTCCGCAACATGAAAAATATTGTGGAATGACCCTCAGGTGGAACATAGAGGATGAAGTGGATGCAAATGATTACAGGGGTAATACATTTTTGGAGGGTCCCTTGGACTGTGGGCACAGTACGTTTAGTAGATGACATGTTGAAGGCAGCATGGCCACAGTCGGGAAAATTATGGAAACACTCCTATCATTTGGCTGTTTGAAGTAAGTTGATTTAATAACATTCTCATCTAGTGCACTCAGCTTACATAAGCAAGTGTTGGAAAGTGAGCTTTAGAGTTTGCCTTGCAAACAAAAAAGGAAAAACTACAAGCCATGGTGAGTAAGTATCTTTGAACCCTTTGAGCGCTGATTACATTTTCAAGGAATTAAAAATGTAGTGATCCTGAGCTGTTGAAAACAGCCCCCGCGGGAGCTCTTTTAAACTATTTCCCACATGACAGGTTTTCAACAGCGTCTGATTTTGATATCTTTTATCATCAAGCAACTATAGTTGCCCACGGCGCTGAAAGGGTTAAGGATTTTGGGCGCTGTAACATTGACAAAACCATCATCGCTCATCCATTCTGAAATCCAGCCTACACTTTTCTGTTGAGGCATTCCAGAATTTACTCATGAGTCACCATCTGTATTTTCTACAGTGATATAACTACCAGATATAACTAACATAAATATTGATCAATGGATTTTTAAAAATGCACCATAAACCAGTAACATGAGGCCATGCATTTTTTTCAGTGACCTTAAAAACCTGATCTAAGTGTAAGTATTGCTCATGCATGCTATTGGTGTCATGTGACCCACACAAGACAGGTTGGGTATCTCTCTTATTTTTTAAGCAAGAGATAAGAATCACTGAGGGGAAGATACTCTGTTTCTCTTCTCTTCTCATAAAGACAATTTTTCTACTCCATGTGCTCTGGTGCTTTTCTCAAATGAAAGGGAAAAAAAGCAATGTTTTCCCCCCCAAATATGTTTGTTATTTTTCAAAATGAAAAAACGACACAGAACAAACAGAAAAAGAAAAAAGGACCCTGCCCCCGCCCAAAAATTAACAAATAAAAAATGGCCATTCTGAGTGTTCAGGGGAGCAAATATATGGATTATCATTGAAAAAAACATTCAAAATCAATACTTTATTGAACCCCATGGGTTATTTGTCCTCTGCATTTCTCGCTGTTTGTCCCCGTTTCGGTAATCAGCCTTTGTTCTTACCGAGGAGCTACCTTTTTTTTTTTTTTGCGAGTTGGCCACCTGCTGCTTTGGAAGGGATGCTGACTTGTGCAGCACACTTTGGTGAATTACCATGCAGGAATAGCGTGTGACGGTAAGTCAATTCACAGAAATGCTTCCTCCTTTCTTCAGAGACATGTGACCATCAATAATCCATCCTCCTTTGTCCCCACATTCAGTTGTCCCGCGCAGGCTACGTTTAGGAAGTTGTTAAGGGAGTCCTGTGGTGAAAGCATTGGCCCCTCATGCTTTGCGCGGACGCAGGGTGGGCCGGTGGGTGGTGTGTTGATTTTTCCTTTTGACAAGTGGGACAGAACAGTCCAAATTTCTTGGGAGTAGCATCGACAACCATTTTTGAAGACGATTAACTGTGGAGATAAGTAACTCTCATTCATCAATAAACAGAAGCGTGTACCCAAAGTGTGCCTTGTACCAACAATGAAGGTCAATGACTATTACTGTTTCATGAGGCTGATGACGTTCTTTTGAGAGAAAAAAAAAATGCTTTGGTCCTGATTCGGAAGTAAACATTTGGGGTGGAAAATGACTCAAAATTAGGCTGCTCCTCTCAGGTCTGGCTGACATTAGCCTGTGCCAAAGCGCAAGCCTGCTTGTCCAGGCTTCAACAGAGCATGTCTTCCTGCAAGTGCTGGCAAGCGCTCCTCAGGCTAGCCTGATGACACTATCAAGCTGTTGCTTTGCGCCGTTTCCCTCTGTAGCCGCAGCCCCACGGAAGGACGTCCCCCACAAAGGCCACGCAGAACGGCAGCCCGTCCAAATGCCCACGCTTCTTGAAGATAAAGAACTGGGAAACGGGGACCACTTACACTGACACTCTACATCATAACTCCAGCAAGGTATGCCCAGCAAGGGAGGGCTGAGAAAGGGGTGGGTGTTTGAAGGTTCACAGCAAAATACACCTTGCAAGATTGTGTGTGTTTGTCTGTGTCTGTGGTTGGGTGGGTCTCAAATGGGGATACAACCAAAAAGTTTGGGATTCACTGAGCTAACTGCTTCCTTTTTCATATTGCCAAGGTTGAATATGGACACATGGGCTTTAAAGTTAGAAATTTGGTGCCTTTTGTACCTTTTTGCAGCCTGATGTCTTTTCAGCTGGGATAATCATGAGGGCAGCACTGGACTGTAAGTTGAGCCAGAGCGTGATTTCCAGTTGAAAAAACAGATCTTTGTCATGAGTGCCCAATGCCTTATGGCTAGCCAATCAGATGAAGTGGAAGAAATTCTTTTTGTTTTATTTTTAACTACATCTCTCCCTTGAATCCATGCTAAAGGATGAAATTGTAATTTATTTTGAGAAACAGTGTGACTAAGTTGAGGCAGGAGAGGGCTGGGGGGGGGGCGGTGTATGCAAAGGAGACGGGATGGGGATATGAATTATGAGCGATTCATTAATTTGCGTGGGTGATGTTGCATGACGAGGTGCCCCACTTCAGCACGGTCACGTTACCACTGAATTTCCGCTTTTGGCTCGTGACCATTTGTTTCTAAACTAGTGAGTGCATTAATGGCTACCCAAAGTGACAGTGCACTTTGAATGTAATTGTATTACACTGACTGTATGAAGTTGCTTACGGCGACGGTTGCAGATTTCCCCTCTGCTCTTGTGAACTCCGTTCAAGGCCGCTACTTTCTGACTGAATAGGAAGGAAAACTTCCTCATAACCACTTACACCGTGACATAATTTTAATGTTAACACAAAAGGATGATAAATGATTGGGTTTGTGACTGCATTTAGGTCGGCTGTTCTTATGCAGAAATAATTGCCGATTTTCACCAAAAGAACTGTGTTATCTAATGATGTGTCATTCTGGCTCAGGAAGCGAGACGCAATTTGAGGCTTTCTTGTGCTAACAGTGTGGAAATGTGTTTTGCGGCTGATTGGTAATTTGATGGATGCCGTACAGAACATCGGGCGCTGTGGTGCAATGAGTCTCACATCCTCATTCCCAATGATTCTGAAGGTTCCGATCTGTGCAGACCACGTCTGCCTCGGGTCCATCATGACTCCAAACCGGAACAGCCGGAAACCGGATGAAGTCCAAACCAAAGAGGAGCTCCTTCCTTTGGCAACCGATTTCATTGACCAGTACTACACCTCCATAAAAAGGCAAGTGGGCTACCGTGGAGAATGGCTGAAGGTCTATCTTAATATGCAACCATGTTGCTTTCCAGGACTGGTACAGTGCACAGTCAAAAGCGTGTGGGGGGACATAGAGAGGGCACGAATGTCCAAATTATGGGGCAGAATTGTAAGAAAGTTCCCTCAAAAATTCCCTCAAAGTCTGTCCATTGAGGCCCATATCACCCATCCATCCATCCATATTGCTTTGTCACTAGGGTAATGGGAGGGCTGGAGCCTATCCCAGATGACTGCCGACAAAAGGCAGGGGTACATCCTGGTCAGCCTGGCAATTTATTGCAGGCCGCGCACACTATTAACTCACACACTCGCACCCATAGGAAATTTAGAGTCTCCGATCAGCCTGACATGCATGTCTTTTGACTGTGGAAGGAAACCGGAGTACCCAGAGGAATTGGCAAGCACTGGGGGGAACATGCTCACTCAACACAGAAAGGCCCCAGGCCGGATTCAAACCTATTACCCTCCAGCTGCGAGGCGGCAGTGCGACCCACTGTGCCCCACTATGCCTCTTCCAGATATTTTGAATTTTAAAATGTGTGTTTTCTGTGTACTGTATGTCAATGAGGTTTCGGTAAACTTTTCACACGCTTTTTGACTACATAGTGTATTTTGTAGTTTTGATTATGTCGAGCAAAGCAGGCATTTGTGGTCTAAGGCCAGTAGTACATTCACAACAGGGGTGAAGCATCATCCAAAGCATGGAAAACACAAAAACAGGCTGCCAACTTGTGAGATGCTCTGGAAAACATTAATAAATAAAGTTAAAGGGGGGAAAAAATGAAACTCAAGTGACATGGATGGAGAGTTTTATTAACTTTATTCCTCAAAGTTTGGCAGGGGTGAGGATTTGATGAGGGTTCCGATTTGAATTTATCTTGATCAGCGGTCTCAACACCTGTTCCCAGAGATCAACCGTCCTGTAGGTTTTTCAGTCCAACCCCATCAAAGCTTATCTCATTTGACAGCAAGAGATCTGCACTGGGCTTCTCAGGAGTTGTGTGAGGTGTCACAAATTAGGGTTGGAGTGAATGCCTACAGGATGGTAGATCTCCAAAAACAGTGGTTGGTGAGCATTGATTTTGAAGCTTTTCTCCCATCTATCTCCTTGGCTGTGGGCAGGACTGGCTCCAAGGCCCACACTGACAGACTGGAGGAGGTGACAAAGGAGATTGAAAGCACCGGGACCTACCAGCTGAAGGATATGGAGCTGAGCTATGGAGCGAAGCACGCCTGGAGGAACGCCGCTCGCTGTGTGGGCCGGATCCAGTGGTCCAAGCTCCAGGTGAGGGACCTCCAGGTTCTCTCGAAGTGGAGAAGGACCGTATCTTAGATCAGTTTTACTGGTGTGTGAATGGATGAGTATATGAGTGAGTGAACAAGTGAATGGATTATACCATTCATAGTGGCCTGATATACCTCCACGTTTTACGTGTTCCGCGGACAAAGTGGATCTCGGAGTTCCCTTCTTCAATTCAAATCTGGTCTGATCTGGTGTCCCCTTCAGAGCTCCATAATACTGTGTTATGGCCCCAATTCTTATGGCCCCAATTTTTACGGCCTCAATTGTTACGGCCCCAATTTTTGACATATCGGCCCGCAAGGGATGACAGACAAAATTTTAAAACTTGATTTAATAAAACAAAGACTGACCAAGATTGGAATAAAAAAAAAAGAAAGAGATAGTTACAGTCCCTTGGTAATGGAGATGGGGTTGCTTTCTTGCGATGTCCTGGGACAGGAAAATGCTCCACCACAGGCAAAAATCGACAGTCTTGTAAAGCATGACAGGTCTGGTCAAATGTATCCTTCCACAATTTCTCCTACTACTTTACTCTCTCAGTTTCTCCTTTTCCAGCCCTTCCCCTCTGAGGCATGCCCAGGACATGGCCAAAACCCAGCTCCAGACTGGGCTTAACAAAAGAAGTCAATACTGCCATCTAGTGGCTTCTTCTTTTTCCACATTACAAGTGGAACACTTGTTATGGAAAGAACTCTATTGGTCAATTTACAGTTTAAATGCATCTTTTTGTGCTAGCTTTGTATGCTGTTGTTTTTGTCTCTGTTCTGACTTGGCAGCATTGTAATGATGGGCCTCTCAATGTATCTCCAAAATTCAAATTAATTGAACAAAGGAATGAAAAATGATAAAATGAGTGAATAAGTTTAGTCTGCTTATTATGGGGTCCTTCCTCTACATGAATGAAACTAATGAAGTACATTAGTACAAACGTACAGGGAATTGGTACCAGTATCTGAATTTGTAATTCATGAATGTTTCCATACTTTAATGCATTGAAATATTATGCATTGAAATATTCTTTTTCTTGAAGTTTGAATTCAGTGTATTGATAGCATATGGTAATTAGTGACTGGTGTGACTAATGTATTTGTCTGTTTTGTACTTTTTATACTGAAAATATAATTGGTATAATACTTATTATGGTTACCATACTGCAAAAAAATATTGAAAATAAAGGTCATGTAGTCTGAGATGAGTATGTTCTGGCAGCAAAATTACTTAGTACCTGTATATCCCCTGGAGATCCACCCGTGTGATAATGGTTTTCTTGGCTCTGTGTTTTGTGCAGGTGTTTGATGCCAGAGACTGCACCACAGCTCATGGGATGTTTAATTATATCTGTAATCATATCAAATACGCCACCAACAAGGGCAACCTCAGGTGAGCTCCATTGTACTTCCTCTCTTGAAAGGTCCTCACATTCAGCAATCCTTTGTGCTCATTTCAGACAGCAATTTGTTGCTGCTGCACCCATACAGCTTAATTATACTTGACAGCTATCCTGTAGTGCCATATAATTAGCACCACAGAAGTCTAATTCTCCTATTATCTATTCTAAGGCATTATTCTAATTGTCTTAGCAACCATAAGAAGCCTCAAAGAGCCTAAAAATGCTGTGGTAATGATGGATTATTTTGCTCTTTTCACCACAGTTTCAATGTCCTTTAAACTGAAAAGGGATGCAACAGAAGTGCTGCACCCACTTCAGTCACTTATGGCAGCCATTTTGTTTTAGAACACTCAGCATTGATTGACCGAGGTGGAGAGAAAGTGAATTATTGAGACTGAACTGGGTCGTGCTTGGTCGGCCAAGCTTGGAGATTTGGGCTGGTATTTTGCCATCAAACTGAAAATGACATCTTTTGAAGTGATTTAACAGGAGAGTTTCTAGCACTAAGAGACAAGACCTGGGCTGAAATTGTGTTTTTTCTCCCCCCCCCTCACAGCACAATGTCCTCCTGCACTGTGTTGTTGCAGGTGATTGACACATCATGGAAAGATCGCCCCTTTTTGGCTCATCTCATCCATATCCCCATGTCTACTGACTTGCCTCCTATTCTGCTTTTCATAGCAGGCAGGAGGATACTGTGGAATGTTTAGGAAATATTTAGTGTACGAAGCAGTTATGAGCAGGACCACACTCAGGCAAATGCTGGAAATGCACTGCCAGTCCAAGGTTTTCAAACTACAAAATTTTTTCAAGCGATTGGGGATGCCAAATTGAAATGTCACTGCAGTTTTTTGTTTTTTTTTGTTAATGCAAAATTTTGATTTTTTTTTTTTTAAAGGCTACCTTTTTCTGCCACACGTGCCAAGCAGAGGGATGAAATTTATATAGATTTACACCCAACACTACTCTGGAAGTTTGCAGTTCCCCATGCACTTGCACTTTTGATTTGCTTGTTTTCTGTACAGTTTGCAGCAATTTAGGCTGATTATTATTTTTATATTTTTCTTTTCCAATCTTTGCTGGACAATAAAAACAATTAGTTTGCCTGTTTATTTTTCCAAATGCAGTTTGTGATTAACTCCAGGTCTTTGCTCACTATCAAGTGAAAAAACTATTCTCTTCCATTACTCACTTCTTTATTTATATGATTTAAAACCACTTATAAACCATTAACACAGGGATAAAAACAAGAGTAAAGTGTCATAAAACTTCTCAGACTGTGTATGTGCGTATATCACTCATAGATTTGAAATGCTCCACATTAAAAGAAAAGTGTGTATTAAATTTGCAGTGCATATACAATAGTGGAGAGGTAAGCTGTTCCGGACTCAACCGTAGCCAGGCATTACAAATGTATGGCAGCAAATGAATCTTATGGATCCGCTGTGCCGATAAAATTATATTGTCACTCTGTCACTGTGTTTGAATGGTCCATACTGCAAAAAAGAAAAATAAGCCTATCTGACCAAACATTAAAATCTTGTACTTAGACTTAAATCAGTTATTTCTTTTTTCTAAGTAAGACAAACACTTTGCCAATGATGTGAGATCATTTTGATTCATTTCCAGAGTTGCCAATGGGATCGGAAAATTCCTGTTGGCAAGCAAATGGTAACTTAAAATAAGTTTTTATTTCTCTAAAGTGGAAAATCTTAATTTAAGACTTATTAGATTAAAAGAGTTATGACAGACAATTTTTGCTGTGTAGCACCCTGCATATGCAGTTTGTAAGAGCTCATGCATCAACGCTAAGCTTAGTGCCCGATTTGTAATATCCACACATTCCAAACATACATGTCTTATTTTACAGTGACATTAATTACTGATTTGTAGATTTGACTGCCACCTTCACTTATACAAAGCCATGTAAATTCTTTTCAGATGTTCTGTACTACAAAGGCCCTGGCTTACGCTTTAACCTCTCTCTCTAGACTGTTCTTGCATGTAGATCTACAAGCTTCATTGGCTCAACTCATGACCATAAGCACTGATTAAGAGTATAAATGCAAGATTGTCACCACTCTTGTGGCTTTGCAGATAAATCGCTATACTGCTCGAAGAGGGTCTGTGTTTCAAGTACACGTATCAGAAATAGATTTTTCCAAACCTGTATTTTAGACAAAACGTGCTTACTTGGCTCATTTTATGTGTTATTTTATCACTACCTCCAAACATTTGGGAAGCATTTGAGCTTTTTTATTTAATTTTACCAAACCGGTTTTTCCGAAAAGATTAAAACCATAACAATTTGAGTCCTGAGATCTCAAGGAATTGTGGGCCCTTTATGATGCTGGTATATGAATGAGCAAGACTAGATGGAAAAGTAAAAGTTGATTTGGCTTTGAATGACTGTTGTGTGCTTGAGAGAGCCACTGTCGGGGTGACACTGATGAGTTTTTTTAATTGAAGTTGTTTTTGCATTTCCTAGCTCTCAGCCCTTCACGGTACTGCACCAAAATTACACCGATTAGGAAGTGAATATACTCATAACCAGCCATGTATTAATTTGTCTGTGGTATTTCTAGGTCTGCCATCACCATATTTCCACAGAGGACAGACGGCAAGCATGACTACCGGGTGTGGAACAGCCAGCTGATCCGATATGCGGGCTATAAGCAACCGGACGGCACGATTCTGGGAGACCCTGCAAACGTTGAGCTCACGGAGGTGAATTTGGAGGCTGTTATATGATCAGCTGCTCTGAGCGTTACCTCATCGCGCTTTTGGCATCATCTTTGCCGTTTATGATCTGGCAGATCTGCATACAGCAAGGCTGGAAGGCGCCAAGAGGGCGTTTCGATGTCTTACCCCTTCTCCTCCAGGCCAACGGAAACGACCCCGAGCTCTTCGAGATCCCCGATGACCTGATTCTGGAGGTGCTGATCACGCATCCCAAGTGAGTGTTTATATGGGTCCCCATAGCGTTTTCGTGTCTATGGAATTGGCTGAGGGGAAGGGAGGAAGCTAAGTGCTGGACCTGGTCTCTCTTACTGGAACAGCTGTAACAGTATGAATGAGCTCCCAGATCCAGCCTACAGAAGACTGACTGCTGGTCTGTGGGTGTTCTTTCATTAAGTACAGAGTGTAGTCCTTTAGAGGTGTTAAATCACAAGTATGTGTTCTTAACAGAACGCAATGATGCTAATGAAATGATCAAACTGGTGATTGAGGGAAACGATTCTAGTATAATAACTTTTTTTTTTTTGTTTGGGAATCCTGGATGAACATACTGAAAAAAAGCTTCCCTTTTCAGAGGCTTAATCAGTGAGTAATGTAAGGGTTGAGATCTCAGCATTCAGGTTCAAAGATTTTATGCCTTACTGCTACTCAAAATCTGCGAAAGTTAAATCGGTATGTTGAATTAAAATTAAAACGGAAATCAGTGATTTGTAAAATGTCTTAAGCCATTATGTTGAAAACTATGCAGCAGCACATTATTTGATGTTTCACCACATAAATTGTTGCGATTTTTCATAACGAACACTCAATAGCAATTTTAATTTTTTTGTGGCATATTTAAAAAAATGCTGGGACAGTAAAGTATTCATCTCTTTTTGATATTTCCATTCATTTTCACAATGCTTAATTTAAGTTTAAGGACTAAAGGCACAAACTGATTGCGTTTCGGAAGTAATTTTCTTTCTCTCCATTCTGCCTCCAAACAAGTCATAAAGTAGACAATAGTAAGAGGTCTACCTTGTTGTATTTTTCATTTCTAGATGTGCCAGACCCCTGTTAGGGACAAGTTTGAACTGCAGGCAGGCCAGTCTAGCACCTGCACCTTCATCTTACGCAGTAATGAATTTGCAATGTATTCAGAATACGGTTATCTATTGTCCTGTTGAAATATACCTGGGTGTCTCTGGAAAAGATTGCAATGCAGCATTGTAATTTCATCATTAATGTTACCTTCACAGAAGTGCAATTTCCAAGAGCACAGACACAACCCCATACCACAACAAAGCATCGCTTGTGAACTTTTTTTTCCTTTTCCTCTTTGGTCCAGAGCACACGCTATCCATTTCTACCAAAAGGGATCTGAAATATTGTCTGACCACAATGCAAGTTTCCGTTGTGTGATGGTTCTTTGCTGATGCCTCCTAGTCTCGGGAAGCCAATGGCACCTCTGGATGCAGTTAACAGAAGGCTTCCTGTTTGCACAGTAATGTTTTAACTGCCATTTATGGATGTAACTATGTGTTGTAGTATTTGACAAAGGTTTGGAAAAGCAATCCTGTGCCCAATTGATCATATCACTTATAGATAAATGCCAGTCTTTGATGCAGAACAGTCTGACTGTCAGGCATCATGGGTTTTCACTGTTAGCTTGTGCCTTTGCCCTTCATGTAGAGGACCTCCTAGATTTCTTTTAAAACTTTCTATTTTGTTACGCACTGCTGAGGGTGAAATATCCAAATCCTTTTTTGCCCTCGGGATCAGGACCAAAAACTCCCCCAGTTTATTTTCTTCCAGATGTTCTTCTTTCTCTTCTTCTTGGTGTGGTCACCCACTTTGAAGCGCTACTCCTCTGTTATATCGGCTGGAATCTTGAATATCGTGTTCTACATGTCTGTGCGGAGGCATCACCTGAGCCAGATTTTGCAAAAAGGGCAGACCCCTGGAGGAGCCACTTCACTCAAGCACTCACTAATTACACGCCATCTTCTGAAGACATGATTAATTTGAACTTGGTTTTTTCTTTGATTGTTTGATTTCTTTGATCATTGAATTTAACCGTCTCCAATAATCTTCAGCCCATTTTTGCTCCTGAGGGACTAGGCCTTTCTTGGATGCTGTTTCTCTACCAAATGATGATTACAAATCACCTGCTGATATTGGCTGTTTCTAATCACACAATGATTATTTATTTATTTATTTATTTTAACCCAATTACGAGTCCTTAATTTTCCCGCTCCAACTGTTTTGGGAGTGCATTGCAGGCCTGAATGGCTGTACATCGACAAATAAAATGAAGTTGACCAAAGAGAACATTAAATATCTCATCTACATACCGTTTCTTATGAGTCAATATAAATTTAGAAATCGCTGCTTTCCGTTTTTATTTTCCCGAGTAGGGGTTGTATATGTGAACTGGCTCCGCTTTGTACCTCTGGGTGGGAGATTCTGGTCGTAGTTTCTGATGGAATATTGAGTTTTGTTGTTGACGAAACACGCCGAAGGTTGGGTCACCCACTGAACCAGGCTTGAAAGCAGAGTGACCTAATTTCTCGTCTTCTGGGCAACACCCTCCGGGTCAGTCAGACGGACAGCAAAGTAGTGCCAAGTTCTTCTCAATTTTTTTTAACATGGCTGTGCTGCAAAATTCCAAGATAGTTGCCTCCCCCCGAAATGGCATCCACCGCACCAGTTTAGCTCGCACCATCAAGACTGCTAATGAGTCTGCATTGCACTGAACCTGGTGCTTACTTCTGAGTAGCAGCTGAGATATGTGGATCAGTTCAATGGGCGCTCACGATCTCCTTAGTCTCAGCCAGATGAGGCCATTAATATTAGCATCTCAAACGTTTGCAGATGTCTTGAGGCGGGGGGTGGGGGGTGGGGGGGGGGTGAGAAGGATTTGTTTGTGTTCTTGCACAAAATGAGGGAATGTTATGCACTCTGCAGAAAATTCGAATCAGTCTTGGCCTCATAATTACCGATCAATTCAAATTCACTACGCTGCCTAAGTATAGTGCAGTAGGTTCTCAGCAATCTGAGGGACTTCCAAAAACCTTCACATTCATGACAGCTGCTTTTCTATTTAAAGTTCCTTCTTTCCAGTGCATACTAGAAATAGGCAGTAAATCATTTGATGAAGGTTTGCTGAAAGAAATTTTTACGCCTGTTTTCTGGCCACAATACAATATTTTTTGGATTTTTTTCTCTGCTCGCCCACCCTGGACACAGCTGAACTGTTTAGCCAAAAGCGACCAGCTCCCATCGACTCCTGCGCAAGATGTCGAGGCTCGTGATGCCTCTGACCTCCATGACGACAAGCCCTTGCTTTCCTAATGCTGTGCAGTCGCACCGCCAATTATACACTGCCTATGGTGTCAGAGGATCACGCAGTTGCCATTCAATTTCATTTGTACAATTACGTGTGCCTGCCTGACCAGAGGTGGTCACTACAGAGCGATGAACCAAGAAATATAACCCCCTTAACCCCAATCATCTCTGGCAAAGTTGTGGCAATTGTTGTCTCCCTCATGCAGGCCTCTGGTCACACCGGACCTCCGGCAATGGTGTGACTGGGATTCGAACGTAACCAAAGGGCTCACAAACGAACGTCTTAGCTGTGAACCACCTGGAAGCCTTAGAGTCACAAGATTATGCGTGTGGGCATGTGCATAAACACACTCACTCTCTCTCTATCACACGCACACTCACCTTCTGTCTCTCACACACAAACCAAAACTTACTAAAAAAGCATTGGGGTGCCACTCTGTAAATGTTAAAGCATTTACTGACATGTTGGGCAGCTGAATCCCTATTGACTAGAAAAACAAATATTTTATTGAAGTTAAATCATGTTTTGGTCTAAATTTACGGCCATAAAACTAAATTCCTTGGAGAGTGCTGGACTGGCTTTCCAGTTAGGGGTTAAAAAACAAATTGTATGAATTCTGTAGCCAATCAGTGAATTTAATGAAGCACATTTGAAGAGTCACCTGCAGATGCTAGAGGCCCCCAGGACTTTTGGTTTGGACCTGCAGTTTATTCTCAGATTGGTCTATTACTTTCGTCTGTTATGATATCCATTCCAAAAAATGCAACATCAATATTTCCCAGCAGTCTATTACAGCCCCAATTCCAAAAAAGTTGGGATGCTGTGTAAATTGTAAATAATAACAGAATGCAATGATTTGCAAATCTCATAAACCCACATTTCATTCACAATAGCACATATATATCAGATGTTGAAAGTGTGACATTCTACCATTCAATGAAAAATATTTGCTCATTTTGAATTTGATGGCAGCAACGCATCTCAAAAGAGTTGGTTGAAGGGCAAGAAAAGGCTGGAAAAGTACGAAAAACAGCTGGAGGAGCATTTTGCAACTAATTAGGTTGAATGGCAACAGGTCAGTAACATGACTGGCTATAAAAAGAGCATTTTCAAGAGGAAGATTTCTCAGCAGTAAAGATAGATGGAGATTCATCTGCAAAAAACTTCGTCTAAAAATTGTGGGAAAATTTCAAAAAAATGTTCCTCACTGTAAAATTGCTGAGACTTTGAATTTATTATACATAGTATCATCAAAAGATTCACAGAATCTGGAGAAATCTTTGTGCACTAGTCCGGAGGTCAGTACTGGATGCTCGTGATCTTCAGGCCTTCAGGCAGCACTGCATTAAAAGCAGGCATTATTCTGCACTAGAATTCACTGCATGGGCTCAGGAACACTTCCAGAAATCACTGTCTGTGAACACAGTTTGTCATGCAATCTCCAAATGCAAGCTAAAGCTATATCATGCAAAGAAGAAGCCATATGTGATCATGATCCAGAAACACTGCCGTCTTCTCTGAGCCAAAGTTCATTTAAAATGGGCTGAGGCGAAATGGAAAACTTCTGAAAAGGACCGTATGAAAAGGCACATAATGTATGCAAAAAGATGCATCTACATATTATGTTGGAAAATACTGAACAGTTTTGGCTTTCTGGCCTGGAAATGAAATGAGATGGAGGGATGGACAGGTCGGCAGACAGAAGTATGAAAAGCTAGATTTACTTAATGTTTTTGTATATTAGATTTTGTGGAAAAATTCTGAATGGTTCAAAAGTTTTGGTCTGTAAAAGGAGCATGATGACTGACAGATGGACACGCGGGAGGACAACACTCATTCCTGTTCATAGACAGACGGACCCGCAGGAGGACAACACTCATTCCTGTATACAGACAGACGGACACAGGGATGGACAACACTCATTCCTGTATCCCCCTCCACTTTTTGTAGGGGCACTACAGAAAAACTTGTATTGCATCATGTGGGGCCGTTTTATTTGGTAAACCTTTCTAATTCCATGTTTAAATACCCCCTCCCGAAAAAAAAAAAAAATTTAATTCATGAATTATTTGTGTCAAGGATTCAACCAAGGGTCCGGAACATTCCTTGGAGATTCTGATCAAGGTGGACAAGATGGCATCACACATATGGTGCAGCACACTGATGTGGCAAATCTCCCACTCCTCAACATCACATCACATCACAAAGAGGCTCTATTGGTTTGAGATCTCGTGACTGTGGAGACCACTGGAGTCTAATGAGCTTGTTTCCATGGTCAAAACTTGCTTGAGATGCGTGCTTTGTGGCACAGCACATTATACTGCTCAAAGTAGCTGCTGGAAACGGGTTGGACTTTGGCCATAAAGGGATGCATTTAGTCAACAAAAATACTCTAGTAGTATGTGGCATTTGCACTGATGCGCAATTTGTAACAATCGGCTAACACGTACCCAGAAAATATTTCCCACGCAATTACGGCACCTCCGTCGGCTTGGATTATTGACAAAGGGCAGGATTCTGCCAAAATTCTGACCCTACCATTTGTGCATCGCAGCAGAAATTGATTCGTCAGTCCGAGCAACATTCTTTCAATTCTCTACTGTCCACTGTTGATTAGCAGTCGTAAGCTGTCTTTGATGACAGGATTGTGATACTGTACCCCCTTCACTACAGTGTTTGATGTGTTATGCATTCAGAGATGCTGTTCTGCATAGCATCATCGTAACACACAGTTATTTGAGTTACTGTCACCTTCCTGTCACCTTGGACCTGTTTAGCCATTTCCCTCCCTCATTAAACATTAAATCTTTGCCCACAGAGCTGCTGCTTACTGGCTGTTTTTACTTCTGGATATGCAATGCTCAGGAAGGAGTGTTGTGTTGAGACTCGAGTGTCACTCACTAATCAATCAATCAATCAATCAATTTGCCGTTAGCACGACCATGGGCGGTAAGATGAATATGATCATGGCATGGATGACCACTCCCGAATACCCAAGCAGCTTATCCAGGATTTAACAATAGTGTCTCTTTGATTTGTTTTTCCACACTATTCTCCATAAACTGCTGAGACTGTTACACATGGAAATCCTTGGTCATCGGCAGTCTCTCAGAGGCTCTAACCACTCTGACAATCATTCCTTCAAAGACACTTTATATTCTCCCCATTCAGATTTGTTGCTGGGACAACTGAATCTCATGTTTTGCTGCCTCATGATTGAATTAATAAGCAGGTGTATCTGAAAAACAGCCTACTGAGTGTATATCACTATATCTTAACATTGCAGTGCGTACGTAAACTATTTACCCATTTACGATTAAGATTTGCAGCAACTGGTTTTATTTTTTCATTTGAATTTTCTGAATTTTTCATTCTTCTGGAAAACTAAACAGAATTCTTTTGGCTGTGTTTTCACATCTGACCACAGGTTTGAATGGTTTAAAGACCTGAATCTGCAGTGGTACGCCCTGCCTGCTGTGTCCAACATGCTGCTCGAGATTGGCGGGTTAGAGTTCACTGGCTGCCCCTTCAGTGGCTGGTATATGGGCACAGAGATCGGTGTGCGGGACTTCTGCGACACGTCTCGCTACAACGTCCTTGAGGTACTGAATGCCCGCAGTTTCTGATAGAACAGCCCTGAGGCACAGCATTCCCACACATCTTATGCTACAACACCCTCAAAGTAGTGCACGCTGGCACAGTACCAGTCACAACATTTTCTAGGTACAGCATCTTCACATTATCTGTACTCATGAGGTACTGCCTGCCCACAGAGCTCCCGCTACAACATCCTTGAAAGCCTGTGGTAAACAGGCTCATCTACGACCTGGCTACCATTGTGTAGTCCGAAATGTACTTTGATATATCGCATTGTACCATGTTCCCTGGAATGTCAGTCAAAAATCATCCCCTTTCCATTCAAATGAGGACATTTATATGTACCAAAGTGGACCCTGGGAACCCAGGTCGAAGATGACCCTTTAAGCAATACTGCATGCCCGCACAGTTCCGCCTGAAATGTATTTTAGCCACTGCATGCCCGCATTTAATGATACAAAATCTCTGTGGAAATGCATGCCAACACAGCTCCCTGTACAACATCTGTGAGGAAACATATCCTCTTAGTTCCCACTACATCACCATCATCATGCTTTCCCGGCTTCTGTAAAAAACATTCAAGAGATACTGCATGCTCAACTAGCTTCTGCTACAGTATTCCTGAGTTTGTGTTATATTATAGCAATTCTTTATTAACTTTTTAGAGCACTACATGCAGCTATAATGAATGATGATGTAAGATATCAAAATCAACGCTGTTGAAAACCTATCATGTGGTAACTAGTTTAAAAGAGCACTTTTAAAGAAGTTGCCATATGATAGGTTTTCAACCGCACAAGATCATTAAATTTATATATTTTTTAAATCATATCAGCGCTCAAAGGGCGAAGAAAAACCCTTGAGATGATAACCATCTTGTTTTCAAGGGGGTCAAAATTTCCTCCGGCAGCTTCTGCTGCGACATCCTCTCAGTACTGCATGTCTTGTGCAGTCAATGCTCTTCAAAAAAGTCCATCTTGACAAGATTTTAGTTTTCCTTATGTGTCTAAAGCACATAATTTAATTTTCAAATAGAAAATATCTTTCACAAATGACCATTTGCTTAAATCTTCTTCACCAGTTTCTTGCCCCAGGTGAATTTTTACTTATTTATTTTTTTTACCGCCATTGGTAAATCTCGTTGCGAGTCAAAATATCTCCCCTCATTGGCCATATTGGCCGATGTAGCCAAAAAGTGTGGGAAATGAGATTAGTCATTATAGATGTATTTTTGGTTTTTGCATCGTGGGGGATAAATGTGGTAGTTCTACCTGGGTGGAAAACCAATACATTAGCAATATTGGCTATTTTATAGTCAACGCTTGAGAGAGCATGTTCATTACACCCCCTGGTGAGGGGAATGTTTTGAAGCCTGCGCAGGTAATTACCTTAGAGATTGTTCTGTAGCGTCCTTGTGACGCGGCTTAACATGCCTGGAGCTATAAGTAAATATTCTTTACCAGCACTGGGTGCTTCAATGGGAGAACTTAATCATTCTGAAAGGGAACATAGCATGTATGGTACTCTCTGGAAAGGTGTGCACTCATTTCACTGAGTGTCATTTAATTTCCTCTCAGTCTCGCTGGCTCATTAAGGCAGAGCTGCTCCCATAATTGCTGGACTCCCCTGCGTCTGAGTATGCCACAACCCTTCGCGTGGCGTAAACTGCTTGACAGCCGTGTACCAGGCCGTTCTCATCCATTATGCGGAGGAGCAGGCGTCATTTTAATTTATCCCCTTCGCCACTTTTTTTTGAGAATGTTTTTCTTTTTAATGCTGGTGTGACAGATGGCGGAGAAGAAATTGAGTAATGAAAAATGTAACTATTGCCTGACACTGGCTCCTGGAAGCTCGCGCGCTGGTCTGGTAGGAATGGTAATGTGACAGTTAATCACCTCTGTTTGTAGCAAACAGCCCCCCTGGCGTGATTTTCAATTGGAATACTTTCACTTAGAGAAGCCACGAGGCACCGTAGAAAGCAGAGTTAACATTATTCTCTCTTCCTCTGTTTCTCCATCACTCTTTATTTCTCATTCTCTTGCTCTCTCACTCGTCCTTGCTTATTTTTTGCTCTTGATATCCATTTCAGCCCCTTTCTTCACTTAGTCTCTGTCACTGTGATATTCCACTACACTTCTTTTGTAAGGTTTTACGAAATGAGCCAATGGCAACAACCAGTAAAATACAAAAAGGGGGTTTTATTTCTGAGGGGGAAACCCCCCAACAGAGTGGGCGACAGTATAAAGTCCACAATCGAAAGTCAGAATCCAAAGGGCGTAATCCAAGTTTGTAAACAGGGCACCAATCACAAAAATGGAAGTCAGACAGAAATAGGTCAATAAACAAGAAGGCGGCAAAGTACAGGGAGAAGGCAAGGCTCGTGGTCTAGGACAGTCGAGCCAGAAAGATAATCACATTGATATAAGGCGAGAGAAGCGTGGCACAGGTAAGCAATGGAAGAACGATCTGACAAGGAAGTGCTACAAACAGACATCTAATATACGTTTCCGGGAGGTCATTGGACAGTGGAACACAGGTGCAAGCAATGGGACTGATAACAAGGGAGAAACATATTGGGAGGAAACTAATCACATGAAATTAGCCGTAGCCAAAACGCAGACAAGGATCACAAAACAAACCTATAGACAGATAGACAGCTCCAGTCAAGGAGTTCTAAAGTGCATAGATGATGAGAGAGAAAAGACAGCACAGAGCAGTTATGGAGACCCACAGAAACGCAGCAGAGATAATTAGGGAAAGACAAGAGGCGGAGACTAGAATAGGGCGAATGCTGAGAGATCGTTAGTCAATTTGTAAGTGCAGCTGTACAATCCCGAGTGCTCGTTAGTAAGTTAGTCAAATATACAATGTTAGTGTTGGTTAGTAATTATCAAATATAACAAACGGTTAGTATGTGTCAGTAATATAGCAAAAGCAAGAGGAAGGAGGAACACAAGATAATGAAGGAAGATTGAAACCCAGAAACCAATAAATCACCCGAAGGAGTGGCACGCTAAACAAGGGACTGTGAGCAAAGACAACACTCATGACAAGACGGGGGAGACGAAGTGCAAAGCATGGAACTGAAACATGGCATGAAGAAACTGAAACTAAAACATGAAAAATAATAAAACATGAAATCTAATTACCAAAACACAATACATGATCCAAGAATAGTCAGACATAAGCAGAATATCAAAAACACAGAGGTCAGTCAGAACATGGTACATGGCCAGACAGACAGAAACTTGACACGATACACGGCAGCAGGAACATGATACACGGCAGCAGGAACATGATACACGGCAGCAGGAACATGATACACGGCAGCAGGAACATGATACCTGGCAACAGGAACATGATACACGGCAGCAGGACCATGATACACGGCAGCAGGAACATGATACACGGCAGCAGGAACATGATACACGGCAGCAGGAACATGATACATGGCAGCAGGAACATGATACACGGCTGCAGGAACATGATACGCGGCAGCAGGAACATGATACACGGCAGCAGGAACATGATACATGGCAGCAGGAACATGATACATGGCAGCAGGAACATGATACACGGCAGCAGGAACATGATACACGGCTGCAGGAACATGATACACGGCTGCAGGAACATGATACACGGCAGCAGGAACATGATACACGGCAGCAGGAACATGATACACGGCTGCAGGAACATGATACACGGCAGCAGGAACATGATACACGGCAGCAGGAACATGATACACGGCTGCAGGAACATGATACACGGCAGCAGGAACATGATACACGGCAGCAGGAACATGATACACGGCAGCAGGAACATGATACACGGCAGCAGGAACATGATACATGGCAGCATGAACATGATACATGGCATGGCAAATCAGAATCACAACATCTTTCTCTGTTCTGTCCTTTTAGGATGTGGCTAAGATGATGGGTCTGGACACCAGGAAGACATCATCGCTGTGGAAGGATCAGGCACTAGTTGAGGTCAACATTGCAGTCCTCTACAGCTTCCAGGTGGGTACCTCCTCAGAGTATACAAAGGCCAGAGTTAATCAGTAGCTGTTTATTTATATAGCACGTCATACACATTAATTCTACACTAAATGTCAGGATGTGTTAAAGATGCAGATTATCTATCTGAATCTACTATCTTATAGTGATCTTGGGATCCATAAATGCACACGGAATACATATTGTGGCTAATTTACTACTTTAGTCTGTGCTCTCTAAAAAGAATGAAGTTCTCTGTCTTTTGCTGCGTTCAAGACAACTCGCAATTCGGAAAAAATGAGCTTTTAGTTGTTCAATTAATTGAAAGGCGTCAAAATCGTAAATTACAGGTCGGTAACTCGGGTATCATTTCAGAGCTCCGATTAATCCGACATGAGGTCAGTGACCACAGGGAAAGATGCCGGCCTCCATCATTAATGGTGCCTGTGGCCACACTTTCTTCGGGCAGCCATGTTTTTTTCTTTTCTGAGTTAAACTGAGGCTTTCCGCAATGATGCTGGAAGTCCAGAATTTCCTAATTGGAATTCTGACTTCTCAGTTACTTCCGAGTTGTCTTGAATGCAGCATTTATCTGGGCCCAGTGAATATCTCCTTCTCGATTCACTGATACGACACCATTTCCAATAAAGTTAGGACACTCGGTAGAATGTAAATAAAAACAGAATGCAATAATTTGCGAATCATTTAAACCTAATTGAAAATAGTGCAAAAGATAACTCATCAAATGTTTAAACTGAGAAATTTTATTTTTCTTTTAACATCCGCTCATTTAGGATGTGATGTCAGCAACACATTTCAAAAAAGTCGGGACTAGGACAATAAGAGACTGGAGAAGTTGTATGATGCTAAATAAAAGACTTGGTGGAACATTTCACAGATAATTAGGTTAATTGTCAACCGGTCAGTGACATGATGGGGTATAAATTGAATGTCCTAGAGAGGCTGAGTCTCTCAGAAGTAAAGATTGTGAAAGCCTCACCACTCTGAGAACCTACAAGGGCAAACAGTTCAACAATTTAAGAATATTATTTCTCAATGTAAAATTGCAAAAAAAAAACAACTGGAGATTCAATCATCTTTGGTAGATAATTTCATTAAAAGATTTAGAGAATCCAGATAAATCTTTGTGTGCGATGACAAGGCCAAAAACCAATATTGAATGGCCGCGATCCTCAGCCCTCAGGTTTCAATGCATTAAAAACAGACAGGATTCTGTTGTGGAAATCAATGCATGGACACAGGAACACTGCTGAGAACCATGAATGCAGTTTTTAAAACTGCACCACGCAAAGATAAAACCTTATATAAACGAGATCCAGAAACGCTTCCACCTTCTGGGGGCCTGAGCTCATTTAAGATGGATGGAGGGAAAATGGAAAATTGTCCAGTGATCTGACCAATCAGAATGTGAAATTCTTTTTGGAAATCACTATTAGTTTTTTCATGTGCGCACAGTTCAACAGCCAGAATCTCTGATGGTTTGGGGGTGCTTTAATGCACATGGCATGGGTAACTGATCTGTAAAGAGGCCATTAATACTGAACAGTATGTGCAGGTTTTGGAGTAACATATGCTGCCATCCAGACGTCTTTTTCAGGGAAGGCCTTGCTTATTTCAGCAAGAAAATGTCGAACCACAAACTGTAATTACTGAAACATAGTTCCATTGTTTGTAAAAAAATAAATAAATAAAAAAGTCCAGGTGCTAAACTGGCTGGCATGCAGTCCAGAAATGTAATTCATTGAAGACATTTGGCGCATTATGAAATGAGAAAAATCATGAAAAATATCATAAACACAAAGTTTTATGCTGCGGAGATCCAATATAAAGCAAGTGGGGAAAATATTTAGTGCACAAAACTACAGTACTTGGTCTCCTCTGTTCCCGAAAGCTTATTGAGTGTTGTTAAATGAAAACGTGGTGCAATACAGTGGTGAAAATGCCCCCTCCTGTTTTTTTTTTTTTTTTTAATGTTCGCTGGCATCAAAATGAGCATATTTTTAAAAGACAATAAAATTTCTGTTTTGACATTTGATATGTTGTCTTTATACTATTTTCAATTAATTACAGGGTTTAAATGATTTGTAAATAATTGCATTGTGTTTTTATATACATTTTACATAGCGACCCAACTTTTCTGGGAATGAGGTGCTGTCTCACATATTTGCGAACAAAACATTTGACCCAAACACTCCCTCTGCTGCCCCACACTCTTCTCTCAGAATGCGAAGGTGACGATAGTTGACCATCACTCTGCCACCGAGTCCTTTATGAAGCACATGGAGAATGAGCTGCGCGTTCGGGGGGGCTGTCCCGGAGACTGGGTCTGGATTGTACCCCCCATGTCTGGGAGCATCACCCCTGTGTTCCACCAGGAGATGCTCAACTACCGCCTCACCCCGTCTTTTGAGTACCAGGTTAGGGCTTCACCTGGGTGTGGTCCCCCCCGCCCTATTAAGAATTTCACAAAGCTCAATCACTGAGTTAGCTGCATAACTTTGCCAAGTAAAACCTGAAACTGCTGCTACTTCAGTCCACTTTGTTTTAGATTTGGCAGGCACCCAAGTTTTTCTCAGTGCAGGTATCCAAGGTAACCGAGTAAGCCTGCTTTGTGAGACAGGGCCTATATCCATTAACACTTCCCTTTTTCCAACTGACAGGACTGAAAGCGAGTGAAAAGCCTTGCATATCTGGTGTTTCAAGTTTTATACAGTTCAGTTATCCAGCTAACGCTGTGGTAACACAATGGCTTGCAGGTCCATTTATTTCAGCCAAAGGCATATATAGGTCGACCCACACGTAGTATTTCCACTGTATGCATAAGGTTTTGTTTCGTGTTGAGCATTAAAAGGTCAAATATGGTGAACATTGCCCTGGGAATATGCAAACCATACATATGTTGGTTCAACAGAGAGCCTGGATATGCGTTGTGTTGCAAATGACCTCTACCACTGGGCATTCTGTGGGTGCCCCGTATGTCACTGCCTGGTGTAATGTAATGTTTTATGCTTAAAAACTACAAAATGCAAAGCACCAGAGAAGCAGTGCCAATTCATGCGTTGGAAAGGCAGGCATAGATGGTACGATATCCAACTGTATAGCGATAACTATGCTTAGGGTTGTAGCCATTTAACTAATGCAATCTAGCTGTTTGCTAACCAGCTCATTTTTTGCACTGACACTGAGATTTCAGATTGTTTTTGTGTAATGTGACTCGGGGATAACTCTGTAATCAGACTTTGTGACAGAGGACCCATGGGGTGTTTTACAAAGCAGGATTTCTGGATTACAGCAACTGAACTCATAGGCTGAGTAAAACCCAGAACAGCTTTTTCTTACTCCATGTTCTGGATTTGAGGGGATTCTGTGTCTCACTCTGTGCTGATATTCATGTAACTCAGCAATCCTGCAGTGTGAAAAACAACCTACAGACACTGGAATCTACAAGACGCTCTTCTTGAAAGTGTATTTCTAAAGTTTTGTTGGATCACAATGAACATTATTTAAGTAGATTGAAAAATAATTTAGTTCTTCAAGAAACTATATCTAGTTTTCGATACCTTTAGCATAAATGGATATTTTTTTTAATAGAACACTAAGGTTATGTTTGTGCAAGCATTGTTTGTTTACAATTTACGTGCTGCGCTCTCCAAGGATTGCAGCCTTCAAGCCATTGATTCATTGATCTCAAAGTTCTGTATGATAAACTGATGTGGACCTGTTTCCGTGGCGATTTGGACAGTGCCATTGATCTAACACCGATCCATTTGACTCACCGTAGCCGGATCCATGGAATACTCACGTGTGGAAAGGTGTGAATGGAACTCCAACTAAGAAGAGAGCCATTGGCTTCAAGAAACTGGCAAAGTGAGTGGAAAGAAGCCTGCTGATTTTTATTGATTTTTATTTATTTTTTGAGTCAAGTGTGCTGCTTGTAGTGCCTTTTCATTTCTCATTTTTATGAACAAGATGAGTGATATTGCACATAACACAATGTTGATGGCAGACCCCGCTACTTTTCATTTTTTTTATTAATAAGGTGAGCAATACAATACGAGGATTTGTTGCTCATAGATTTACCAATATTGAAAAAATATCACATACTTACGTGGCTACAGTTGGGGTCTGGACAAAGATATTATGTGATGTTATTTATGGACTTACCTGTCCTTTCCCCCTTTTTATGAAGTGGATGAAGGGTATACAGGAAACTGGGATCTGTTGTTCAGGGACTTTTTGAGTCTCTGTCTATTTTTAAATTCCTTATACAGCAGCAGTGGTTCTCAAACTTGGTCCTGTGTGTGTTGGTTTTTGTTCCAAGCACAATAGCAATCCTATAATTTTTACAACCATTTTCCCTAATTGCACTGTTAATCCTTACTTGGATTATAAAATCTTTTACAGTATATTATGTCTTTGATGGCTTTGTAAGCTCAGAATGCCGATATGTAACCCATTTGTAACTCCATATCGCAAATGAAATTTTATTGCATGAAAAGAGGGTCTATTTGAAATGAACAAGGATAGTAATTGACTTCTGGTTGGTGACACAGTTGAAACAGACTCATTGTCACTAAATCAAACCATTTATTAGATTGTGACGTATTTAAAAACAAATAGAATTACGACTCTGCCCCATTTTGTGTTTTTATTATAACGTGAAGGGAAACAATTGGAAAGTATTACCCCACAAATTAGGCTTCTTAACCCTCTATTAACCAAACCCATTTCCAATTGTGTTAAAATTATTTCCCTATGCAAAAATGTTTATTTTGGGCCATTATTTGAAAAACAGTAGACAAAAATTTTTTTCGCCACATTGGGCCCACCTTTCCAAATTGTAGCAGATCTGCTACATTGGGTAATAATGCTAATGAAAAAATTAAAGTGACGGACCATTCAAGTTATTCTCAAATGTTTATTTGGCAATAAGAAACAAAACCAACAGGGTGTCCAGGCTGTTAACCCTTTTACTTCATGTAGCAGATATGCTACGCTGGTTAATAGAGGGTTAACTCAGGCATTTAAGTTCCTGAAGTCTTGAATTTGATCAGTTAAGTGTTCCCTTTGTGGTCCCTGACACACTGAATAGATGATCACAAAACAGCGAAAGAGACACACACATGAGGATTGGGTATTAATTTTTCATGGAATTCTTTGCCATTTTTCTTTAGTTTGTTTTTTAGTTTTCTTTAGTTTAGTACTTTACCATTTAGTTTAAGAGGGTTAATAATCCTCTTTAACATAGGAACTACCTTTTGTACTAAAAAGTGAACCACTAGCTATTACTCTGCAATTTTAATTATTGACGGCGCAAGACCAGTCTCAGGTCCCAGGATATTGTGTGGCAGGATAAAGCCGTTTTCACACTGGACGCGAAAAGAATTTTTCACACAACAGATTACATTCAAAGTCAATGCAAAGACGCGAATACACGCGAAATGCGTGTGAGGGACAGTGAGAAGATGAGGACAAGTCTGATAGGGTATCGCTGCAGTGCTGCTCAAAATCATTCTTGCATCACCTAAATAGAGATGATTGCAAAGCCAACTCTCCTTCACTTCGCCTGATTCCGAGGTGACAAATGCTCTGCAAACTTAGTCAACTGCACCAAACCTTTCAGTCTTAAATTCAGACATGAATAAATAAGTAAAATGAAGTCAAAGAAAATATTCCCATGGATGCAAGACTGTTGCACACGTTTTCCAAATTTGATAAGGATATATATTTTGTCAAATTTGCCTTGTGAAGCCTTATTGCAAAGCTAAGTCGCTTGTGGAGACAGACTTTTTGCAGTATGGAGGTTGGCACTGGAAGCAGGTGCCATGTTGAGCTGTGTAACCCCCCATGGGACTAATCAGGCCTCCGTCAGAAGCGCTTTCTACTGCTATTATCTTAATTGCCGCAGGATGAGGAAAGCAAGGTAACTGTGATTGCCTTTCGCTTTTCAATGCAATGTGAGCGGCCCGCTGAAGCACAGAAAAATTACACACATGCCAGCACCCCACGGCGCCTCTTCAGAGAGAGGCGTGCTCCCTTTCTTTTTTTTTTCTTAAAACAAAAAAACCTTTTGCTGAATTTTCATACAATAGAGAGAGATGAAACAAATGCTAGCTGTGGGCTATAGTATGAAAGGCACTGCCATGAAGCAGCATGCTGAGGACTCAGTTCTGTTAGGAGAATATTGGCTCTTATCCAAGCTGACAATTTAAGCTTTTTTTTTGTCTTTGTTTCAGTCAAAATTTGGTTTACTGCCAAATCAGTGCTGAAAGTTGACTGTGACATACGCAAACATTGTACCACTCCTGTAATTTCATTGCTTTCAATATCTTTTCAGCCTCAAAATAACAAGCCCCAATTCCAATGCAGTTGGGATGTTGTGGCAAACGTGAATAAAACCTGAATACAATGATTTGCAAATCCTTTTCGACCTATATTCAATTGAGCACACTTCAAAGACAAGATATTTAATTAAAACCTGTTGCAGCTATCAAATTCAAAATGAGTGAATATTTTCAAAAAAAAAAAACAAAGTTCATCAGTTTGAACATTAAATATCTTGTCTTTGTAGTGTGCTTAATTGAATATAGGTCAAAAAGGATTTCCAAATCATTGTTTTCAGTTTTTATTCACATAATACACAACGTCCCAACTTCATTGGAATAGGGGTTTTTAGCTCTCCTTGTCATGTTCAGAGAATCTGCAGTTTTGTCGTACATCCTCTCAGGTTTTATAGTGTATTCCCCATTGGATTCGACTGTACATGCAAAATATATTCCTTGACATTCTATTCCCTCTAAGTGATAAATACGGCAAAATGGTAGAGCAATGAAATTTAGCACCTCTGTGTTGTGCCATGCTGGTGCTCATTTGGAATATGGGGACTTCCTTGTAGGCAGCAGCATCTTAGTAGTTTTATGGGTTTTTAGTTCAATTCAGTTTAAAAACGCATGAAATGAAAGCACTTGAATTTTGAAATGACACTTTAATTTTAGTCTCAGTCCTAAAAATGCAGACTTAATTAGAACAGGAGAAAGAAATAACCAGTCGACACAGTTGACCCAGTACTTTCACATTTAGCAATAGTTAGTAAAATGACATGGAGAGTCAAATCAGGGATGAGAATTTAACAGTACTTTTAGGCAACAAGAATTTCTCCCACTTTCTCACCCGTAATTTTATCCTTATTCTTGCAGGGCTGTGAAATTCTCAGCGAAGCTCATGGGACAAGCTATGGCAAAGAGAGTGAAGGCCACCATCCTGTATGCCACTGAAACTGGAAAATCGCATGCTTACGCTAAAACCCTGTGTGAGATTTTCAAGCATGCCTTCGCAGCAAAGGTAACGGAGACCAGCGGGAAGATGTCGCTTTTCCGCACTGAGCGGAGATGTAACATGTTTATAGTCCACCCAGATGCGTGTTTCTTTTTTTTTTTTTCTTTTTTCTTTCTTCAGCAATGTGTTCACATGTATGTAAGTGCTGGAGGACAAAACAGAATGAACTCAACGGAGCGTGCCGAAGTGCTGTTTAACATGAGATTGGAAACTGCCGCAAGCGAGGAGGATGGATTTTTAATAAGGGGAAAAAAAAAACCTAAACAAGCATTCTCAATCATCAAGTTTCCCCCTTGGGAGTCGTGCGTTATTTTTTTTTTTAAATTGGTTAACTTTTTTTTTCCAAAGAATGCAATCAATCTCCCAGCACTGATGCTATTGTGATGGAGCAGAAGAGAATGGTGATCGCCGGTTTGTGTGTTTGCAGCCAAGCCGCAGCTTAGCTCCGTCCTCCCGATCTCTCACGAGGCCCTCAGCCCTGGTGTCGATTACATCACAACAAATTAACATCTCGTTAGCAGAGGAAAGAAGCCAAATGTTTGCAGTGTTTTCCATGTGAATAATCACTGTCTTGCATTGGGATGTTTTTCCATTAGCATGTCGACTTTCCTTTCGTCAAGAACCTACATTCTGATCTGGAGATATTGGTTAGAAAATTTGCGTTGTTTCCATAATGTTGCGGGCCCAGTTCTGTGTTTTTTAATGTTGCCATTGTACCCTTGAGTGAAGCACTTAATCTGAATTGCTATAATATTCCCTCGTGGAAATTCTGGCGACCAGCATACGATGGGACCAGTCATTGCTCCAGCTGGAGACCATCTGGATGACTGCACCAAACGGGCCCCATGGTCTTGCCAGCATGGTTGCAATTTCAGCCATTTTATGACCTGCTACAATAAAATGGATACTGTGCAAAAATGCTGATGCTATGATTGTCGTTGCGGATAGGAACATTTGCTTATTATCAGTAATAACGTCTTGTTTGGGTAGAGATCCACTTCCAGTTAAAGGACAGATTGCTGTTGTGAATGAATGAAGACTGATTTGGCCATCTGATTGCACAGCACTCTCTCCTTATAACACGCAGGTGATGTCAATGGAGGAGTATGACGTGGTGCATCTTGAGCACGAAACGCTGGTGTTGGTGGTGACCAGCACGTTCGGTAATGGAGACCCACCTGAAAATGGAGAGGTATTCATCAGTGTGCCTTGCGTGTCTTTGACTGAAATCTATTGACAAAAATTTATCAAAAATATAGAATAAGATTATGCAAAATACAGTGCCCTCAATAATTATTGGCACTCCTGGTTAAGATGTGTTAAAAGCCTTAAAATAATTTCAATTTTTATTGCAGAAGGATACTCTCACACTGAAAATTGTAGAAAAATGTAACCTTCAACTCAAGTGAATTTTAAGGGAGAAAAAAAATCCCTGACTTAGAAATTATTATTTTTCATAAAATCACCTGTTACACAATTATTGGCACCCCTAACAATTCCTAGGAAATAAATGTAATTGAAGTATTTCTGTCATTTCTACAGTATTTTACAAAGTTGATCAGAGTATCTAGGAACGTTTAATAAGTAATTCATCACTTCCTGTTTCCCTGGGGTATAAATTTGACGTGACACAGAGGACATTCCTCTTATCCACTCTTCAGCATGGGAAAGACAAAGGAACACACTATTCAAGTAAGGCAGATGTGTGTTAAACTTCACAAGTCAGGCAATGGCTACATGAAAATAGCCACTCGCCTGCACCTGCCCATATCTACTGTCAGAGGAATCATTAAGCAGTTTAAAACAACTGGAACAGTGGTAAACAAGCCTGGACGAGGACGCAAGGTTATTTTGCCTCCACGCACAGTGAGGAAGATAGTTAGAGAAATAAAAAGTTCTCCAAAGCTCACTGTTAAAGAATTGCAACACATGGTAGCATCTTGGGGTCACAAAGTCTCCAAAACAACCAACAGGCTCTATCGACATGCCAACAAGCTGTTTGGGAGGCACGCATGGAAAAAACCTGTTCTCACTCACAATCATAAACGCAAACGTCTGGAGTTCGCTAAGCGGTACTGGGACTTTTTGGTAACAAACACTCTAAGTGGGTCTGGCAGAACACAAAAGATGAGTATGCAGAAAAGCACCTCATGCCCACTGTGAAGTATGGGGGAGGATCGGTGATGCTGTGGGCCTGTTTCTCTTCCAGAGGCCCTGGGAACCTTGTTAGGGCGCATGGCATCATGAACGCTTTGAAATATCTGGACATTTTAAATCAAAATCTGGTGGCCTCTGCCCGAAAGCTGAAGATGGGTTGTCACTAGGTCTTTCAGCAAGATAATGACCCAAAACATTTGGCCAAATCAACACAGAAATGATTCAACAGACACAGAATCAAGCTCCTCCCATGGCCATCTCAGTCCCCAGACCTCAACCCCATTGAAAACCTGTGGAGTGAGCTGAAGAGGAGAGAGCAGAGGAGAGAGGACCCAGGTTGCTGGATGATTTAGAGAGATTGTGCAAAGAGGAATGGTCAAAGATCCCTCTTTCTGTATTCTCCCATCATAGGAGAAGATTAGTAGCTGTTTTGTTGGCAAGTGGTGGTTGTATTAAGTAGTATTAACTACTATTAATTAAGTATTAACATCAGGGGTGCTAATAATTGTGGCACACATGATTTTATGTAAAAGAATTATTTCTGAATGTGGGATTTTTTTCCCCACTAAATAAATGCACTTGAATTAAAGGTTCAATTAAAGGATTTTCCTCTTTTTTCCATTGTGGTCCTATATTATTTAGAAAAAAACTGAATGTATTAGAAGCTAAAGAACACATCTTAACCAAATGCCAATCATTATTGAGCGCAGTGTATGGAAAATACATTTGGAAAAAAACTGGTGTCATTATAGCCTGGTAAAACCAGACTCTGCTACTTCGTTTTGCTTCGTACACAGAGCCTGGACAGTCGTCATTGACAATTGTTTACTTCCTGGTGGGTGGGCGCTTGTCAGAAGTTTAATATCATTGGTGTACCCGTAAACTTATCACTAACGTTTGGCAATGACGTATGTTATGGGCCGGCTCAGCCGCCTAGTACTTCTGCTGTAAACACTGTCCTTCATGCCAGGAATGCAGCGAAAACAATCCGATCAGTACATTAAACTTAACACTGTACTCATACATATGTCCATCTACATCATTTTAGCCTTCACTCATTCACTTAAAAGAACCAAAGGTACTCTTTCTGTTCTCCTTACAAGAAACAAACTGTTGAGCTATCATTTCTCTTGCGTACTCATACATATGTCCATCTACGTCATTTTAGGCTTCACTCATTCACTTAAATGAACCAAAGGTACTCTTTCTGTTCTCCTTACAAGAAACAAACTGTTGAGCTATCATTTCTCTTGCCGATACTGCTGCTGTTAAAAAACCTAAGAGACCCAAAAGAAACGGCAGAATCAGCAAGAATTTCGCATTATTTACATCAGGACGAAATCTGCGCTGGCGCACAAACTGAACCGTTAACCATACTTGCGCCAACATACCGAGCTCGCTATCTAACTTCATAGAAACATAGTTTGGCTCTATGCATTTGGCTATCTCAGACAGCCATTTCATTCATGGATAATGACAACATAACACTGAGACAGCGAATAGGTCTTAGGTTGTGACATGAACAAAAACACGGCTTTTACAAAGTTCGCTGCTAGCTTAAATAGTGTGAAATTCGCAGGCAATGTAACACTAGAAGCTACAAGCTAGCTGAGGTGGTTAGACTGTCTCTCACAAAGATGAACTGGGTGCCTATTTCATATGTTTCATGATGGATATTAAGTAGATGTGACAACTTTTCTCAAAACGTGTAGGGAGTAGTGCTACATCATTTCCATTCAAAAAAAACTAACCAAACATTCATCTTGTTGTGACTAAGTCGCTGATCCTGGGGATTTTCTCCACAAAGGAGCGAATCTATGTCCTCCCGTGTATCCATGTCCGTGGCAATTGTTGATTTCGGACTACAATTTCAAACTCGGCGCAGCTGCTACATCATGGCTCTCGTCCACGCCTTCTGTTTCTTGGTTGGTCCAGCTTATTTTCTGCCAAGGTAAACAAAGCAGAGCTCTGAGTGACCAGACTGAGTACTGAAGCAAAATGAAATTAAGCGGAAGTACGAAGGTTGGCGGAGTTAGGCTACTGACATTAACCCTTAAAAAATTTAAATATCTTGAGTTTTTCAAACCTATCGTGATCGGTTTTCAAAAGCTTTGAATTTATTTGTGTCAGTGAGTAGCAAATGCTGCGTTTAGTGCTTTAAGGGCTAACATTTGCCCTGAGACTACTGTACGCAAGAATAATGTTATCTCATTTTGTTATCTCAAAATGAATTGAAAAATTGCATGGAGAAGATGATCAGTGTCCTATCTTGTTCTTGTCTAGAAATTCGGAGGAGCATTGATGGAGATGAGACATCCCCATTCCAATACGGAGGACAGAAAGTGAGTAAAAAGCCTCTTTCGCCAATGCAGTTTTTTTGCGATCTGCTGAATTACTGATGCTTGAGAAGGTCATGGCATTCTTTTGTCCTCGGAAGTGGGGGCGTGAAAATGTGGTTAAAGCAATTCCTCCTCTCTCCATGTTGTTCAACCTTGGCTTCTTAAACGGAACAGCCACATAACTCATTTGGAATTCAACCATAAGTTTTTGTCTCAGGACCGCATACGTTTCACAGGAGCTACAAAGTTCGATTCAACAGCGTCTCCTCCTATTCGGACACCCGCAAATCTTCGAGTGACGAGCCAGAGCCGAAGGTGGACTTTGAGAGCACAGGACCTCTCGCCAATGTCAGGTAATGGAAAACACCTCAGGGGGATCCCCCATGGCACAGAGTAGTTGAAATTCAGGAGGCCTGTAACAGCTGTGCTGGTATTGCTGTAAAATAGCGCAAGAGTGTGCGGAGGTGGAATACATTTTTTAAATCTATTATGCAAGGAAGGAGGCATTGTGAGATGCACACACAGGCGCAAAGAAAAAGTGTTTTATTGAAGGCTCAGCTGAGCAAGTCCCAGAAATGTACGGTCAGGACCATACATATTTGAATACTGATAAAATTGTTTTAGTTGCTTACCATAACAATATGTGCAGTGCCGAGAAAAAGTATTTTCCCCCTTCCTGATTTTCTTTTTTTTTTTTGCATATTTGTCACACTTAAATGTTTTAGATTATCAAACAAATTTTAACCTGAGACAAAGATAACCTGAGTAAATAAAAAATGCAGTTTTTAAATGATTTCATTTATTGAGGGGGGGGGAGCTATCCAAACCTACCGGGCTCTATGTGAAAGTAATTGCCCCCTAAACCCATTAACTTGGTTGTGGCATCCTCGGCGACAACAACTGCAATCAAGCATTTGTGATAACTGGCAATGAGTCTTTCATATCGCTGTGGAGGAATTTTGGCCCACTCTTCTTTGCAGAATTGTTTTAATTCAGCCGCATTAGAGAGTTTTCAAGCATGAATGGCCAGTTTAAGGTCATGCCAGTATCTCAATCGGATTTTATTCTGGACTTTGACTAGGCCACTCCAAAATCGCCATTTTGCTTTTTTTAAGCCATTTAGAGGTGGACTTGCTGGTGTATTTCCGATCATTGTCCTGCTGCATAACCCAAGTGCGCTTGAGCTTTAGGTCACAAACTTACGGTCGGACTTCGCCTTCTGGATTTTCTGGAAGAGAGCAGAATTCATGGTTCCATCAATTACGGCAAGTCATCCAGGTCCTGAAGCAGCAAAGCAGCCCTAGACCATCACACTACCACCACCATGTCTGACTGTTGGTATGGTGTTCTTTTTATGAAATGCTGTATTAGTTTAATGTTAGATGTAACGGGACACACGCCTTCCTAAAAGTAGAACTTTTTTCTCATCAGTCCATGGAATGTTTTCCCAAAAGTCTTGGGGATCATCAAGATGTCTTTGTGTTCTTTTTGTTCAGCAGGTGTTTTCGCCTTAGAACTCGCCCATGGATGCCATTTTTGCCTGGTCTCTTTCTTATTGTTGAATCATGTTTATAGACTAACTGAGGCAAGTGAGGCCTGCAGTTCTTTAGATGTTGTTCTGGGTTTTTTTGTGACCTCCTGAATGAGTCGTCAATGTGTGTAATTGGTGTTATTTTGGTAGGCCAGCCACTCTAGGAAGGTGCATCACTACTCCAAGTTTACTCTATTTGTGGATAATGGCTCTTACCGTGGTTTGGTGGAGTCCCAAAACCTTAAAGGGTTGTAACCCTTTCCAGACTGATGGATGTCTATGACTTTGTTTCTCATCTGTTCTTGAATTTCTTTAGATCGCGGCATGTTGTGTTGCTTTTTGAGATCTTTTAGTCAACTTACTTTGTCAGACAGATTCTGTTTAAGTGATTTCTTGATTCAACAAGTCTGGCAGTAATCAGGTCTGGGTGCGGCTAGTGAAACTGAACTCAAAAAACGTGGTTAGTCACAGTTAATTCATGATTTAACAAGCAATTATTTTTTTCCCATGGGGCCGGGTAGGTTTGGATAGGTTTTTTTCCCTTAATAAATGGAATCATCATTTAAAAACTGCATTTTGTATTTACTTGGGTTGTCTTTGTCTAATATTAATTTGTTTGATCTGAAACATTTAAGTGTGACATATGCAAAAAGCATATGCATAAAGCATAGACGCTGAAGCAGCCAGCCTTCAACAAGCTAAACTAACGCTTGCTTAAAACTATTTAACTACTGATGCCATTCTAAGGCTAATGTTAATTAACGAGCCAGGGCCAGGGTTTACAATCCCGACGAGCCAGGGTTGTAAAAAAAATTAAAAAGATACTTCATTTGGGATGGTTGTGAAACGGCAGTGTAAGTTAGCTTTGAAGCCTTTTGTGATGGTGAGCCGGTCTCAGTCAGTCATTTCACAGCCTAACATTATATCCTTCATAAGATCATGCCAGTGCAATGTTCGCTAGCTGTTGGCTGTAGAGTAAAATTAACATTAACAGCCAGCCAACGTTAGCAACTGGCTGTACAGAATGCATATCTAAGTGAGCAAAGGAAGACACTGCATTTTTTTTTTTTTTTTTACATTTTCAAGTTTTACTGTGTTCAAATAAATGATACACTGATGTCAACCAAGCCATTACTTCCACTTTTTTTTCTATTTTTCGTCAGACTGGTCTTTCTGTGTAATAATGCATATAATCTCAAACCAATCAAGCACAATCAAGTAATAAACGTGTTTTTAGCTCGCCGGGACGAATGTCCGGAGAGCTATTGTCGTACCCCCGGCGTCCGCGTCCGTCCGCGTGCAGAAAAACTTTAACCTTGCCCCCCGGCGAGCTTTGTTGTCTTTCTGACAACTCTTGTTTGGTTTGTTTTTTGACAACCTAGGCTCTCACAAATATGTATGCAGAAATGATGTCACATGAATGTTATAATATTCATATGACTATGAAGACAAAAGAAAAACAAAACAGAAATTGAATTTCATAGAATTTGATTTAAAAAACACAGATCAACAATGAACAAACTTGTTAATTTTTGAATATGGGTCTCACGGGCCTTGGCTATGAGGAGGGAAAAAAGCAACACTAACAGCTGGACAGAAAATCTTTTGGAAAGGATATCATTGCTTGGAGCCCACCGTCGATCGCCGAAAGAGTAGGCTTCTGGTCACAGTTTTCCCATGAAGTTCTACTGTGTGGTTCCAGACAGAGATAAGAGACAAAATATTAACACTACTGCCGGGATCACCAGCACCCTAGTGGAGTTCTGGGGGTTAATAGGACCACCCTGCAATTTATCATTGAAAAAAATAAATAAAATCGGCATTATATATCACCGATTGGCTGCCCTGCTGTCTAAATATCGGCATCAGCCACTGAAAAACCCATATCAGTCGATCTCTAATAAATACCCCCTCGCTCTCCTCTTCCCATTAGACCCCACCACCATTTTGTTTAGTAGGGTACATAATGGGATGAAAATTAAAATTGTAAGGAAATGATAAAGCCCCTCTGGCAGCGATTCAGTCTCATGAAAGTTTTGAAGAGTGACCGCATTAAAAGGTGGTTTAGGTGAGGAGCCCAAATGCAAAGGACGTCTTAGACAAAAAAGAAATTGCGCAATGGCAGTGCTATGCATTGATGCACATTTTGTGCCATCCAACCCCTTGAGATGCAAACATTTTATTTTAGATCAGGAAACTACCAAATTCCACAAAGGCCATAAACATTCCCATTTGCAATGAATGGAATTGTGCAAAATGTAACCACAGAATGTGGTTTCATTTGTGAAGGCATGAAATATACCCCGAGGTGCAAAAAACAAATTGCAGAAATGTGCTATGAAAAATTGTCAAGATGAATTTGACCTCCCTTTTATGCGAGGGTATACCGTATACAGCAAGTTATTTTCCTAACTTGTGAAGTACCAATTTACAGTAATGATGATCAACAACAATGGCTTGGTGCTTACAGCTTTTTTTACAGTGCTGTTCTATTCTGCTACAAAATTAGAACTGCTATATTTGTCAGTACCGAAAAAAAAAGGTAAAAACAAAACTGAAGGTGGGCAGCTGCTGGCTAGCCTATTGTAATCAAAACAAATGAACCAAATTCACACTAGAAGAATGAAAGACTGCATTTAACAAAGTTAATTAGACAGCTCTGATAATGATTATTCATGTACACGTTCATAGCTGCCAAGTTTTGAAAGTGAAAAACCATAATCCTAATAATCCTAGCTACGCGTTTTGTGGGGAGGGTACAGGAGGGTGTACTCTCCCGTAGGTGGGGGTACGGGGCCTCCCTCGGGATAAAATTTAAAAAAAAAAAGAAAAAGCTGCTAAATACTGCATTTCCAGTTCTTTGAGGCAGAAATTTGACTAAACAATTCAGCGTCAATTTGACACTTTTGTACAGAGAAATCCTAGAAAGTAGAACTTTTCATAGCCCAGGTAACATGCCCGAGATTACTGTGATGAATATTGTTATTTATGTCCAAACCCCTTTAGTACAGTAAGTGAAAGGACCAAGAAAAACAGTCACAAAAATTAGACAGATGGGTCATATTTAATGGAAACTGGGGAACTAAATCTGAGAATGTGTCTTCAGTATGCAACAAGTTTGCAACTTAATCCACTGACCAAACAAAAGATATTTGAAGCATCTGTTAATTAAATACATCATCATAATACATCACATTCAACTAAAGTAACCAACCAGAATCAAAATATATTTGCCACAGTGTTACTGGTAAGTAACTTCAATTATGATCGAGACGTATCCACATAAATTTGCCACACAGTTACTTGTAAGTAACTTCAATTATGATCAACTGGTATCAACATAAATTTGTCAGTGTCACTGGCAAGTAACTTCCACAATGATCAACTGGTATAAAAATAAATTGTCAAAGTGTTACTGATAAGTAACGTCAATAATGATGCCGTTATTGTCCCTTATTTTCCATTGTGCACCGGTTTTACCGAATTCAAATTGAAACGCCCGTGATTCCTTAAAATCTTCATAACCAGCGAGGTGTGCCGATTGTTTATGCAAATGAACCAACAGATTCCCTGCGATTGTAACAAAATGGCCGTCTTTGGCAAATATAACCTAGCGCCTAAGAAACGGGAATAAACGAACATGTTTCACGTTTTATTTTATCATTAAAATAATGATATTATTTGCTGCTGTGCACTGCTTGCAGACCAAAACAAAGTGTCATGAGCTACACCTCCCTCTTCCTCTGCTATTCGGCAGAATGACGGGCCAGTTCAAGTTTCCGCCGCGTTATTACTCAGTACATCGAACCTAAAATACTCATGAAACTGCGGATTTGCGCTAATTGTTTGCTGACTGCCGGGCTACTCTCCTAACAACGGTAACGCCTGGCTCATTGCTGGGACTGAGCTGCTAACAACTCAAGCTCCGGACATTAACCCATGCTACGATTGAATTTAATTTATTCAACATAGCGACATGTCCCCAACTTTACTGTAACAGTAATTAAAGCAGACATTTGACTTTATGTTGCAACTTACTGGTCCAGAAGAAGAGCTAGCTCCGAGTCGAAATGTAGCCCCTTTAGCTCCCCACCTTGGAAATGCAAGGCCAATATTAATCCAGGTTCTGTCCCTTTCTTTATCCGACAACTTCTTCGCCAACGACCTTTGTTTCTTCAGGAGTAATTTTGGATCCTGCTCGTCTTCAGGTGAATGTTTCGTTCCGCTCTCCGCCATTTCATTTTAAAAAATACGCGCTTCCACTTCTCACTGGCTGTATGAATGCATTCGCGGGAAGGAGGAGGCGACGATTTACATGAATGTATATGAACGCGCAGCCGGACCGGGCTTGTAAACAAGGGGCTGGAGATCAACACAGAGAGTGGGAGTGAGACGTCCTGCTATACTCCAGATGAAATTACACCTCTCGTTCTTCACATAGCAATTTTTAATTCCTTCAACCTAGAAATGATGCTTTTCCGCTTATTGCCCCTTTTAATATTATTTGTTATATTCCGAAAATCCAGAATTTGTTTTTGTTCAGCTGTAAACCGGACTGTGCTTTTGAAAGCTGTAACCATTACGGGCAAACCGTACTTGTTGGCAGGTATGGACATTTTATTGTAAATATCCTTTATTTTACAGATGCAATTCCAAAGAAACAATGGGGAAAAAGGTTCCATGGAGGTATGGAGGGAAAAAAAATGGAAAAGCTCCAATTTTCTGTGGTAGAATCCAAACTTTGGATGATTTGCCTTCTTCCACTGCAAAGGCAAACAGGGATCAGATTCCAAGGTTCTTCACTAATACCTTACCTGGGAGAAACACTGCATTCTTTTCTTGTTTGTTATTTTGGAAATCTGGCTTTATCAGCCAGTCCTTGGCTAGAGGTTTCTTCAAATGGGGTGATAAAGGCTTTGACATTCTTTCTGCGTTTTGCATCCACAAACAACTGCAGACTTGTATTGGTCGCGTTGATGCACACGCAGTTCCATTCATCCAGCAATTGAGGGTCTGACGTTCCACACGTGCATTTCACGTTCCAAATTCCATTGCACGTTGCACAACCTCTTTTTTAAAAAAAAAAGTGTCCATTTTATTAACTGGACCATGCCCAGTTGGTGCACTAGTCATGCTTACAGTCTGGGTACTAAAAATTTTGGACTGCTCATGGAGGTGTCCATTGCGGATATGGGTGGATGATGATATTTGCATTATTCAAGCCAAAGCAGACCCACACAAACTTGGAAAGTGTGATCTTTGGCTTAAGGATGCCAGGTGTGTGCCCTGCATTTCCAGTCGGACGCAGACCTTCACTTGCTCAGAATGTATGGGGACAGACTGGGGAGAAAAAACATTTTGAATAGCTCACAGTGTCACATCATTCAGCGAAGAGCTCAAATTCATTTCGGTCCAATTTGCTGAGGAAATTGACTCAAATTCATTAAATTAATTGGAAGAACTCTGAAAATTCAAAAGGGCATTTTCATTCTGATCGTGCAGTGAATTTCACTTCATCTGTGAAATTAAGGTCATCGAATGGAACTGACGTCGCTGGTGGCACGCGGACCCTGTGAAGATCACGGATCTCACACCTGCCTGTTGTGGTTCTCAGGTTCTCTGTGTTCGGCCTGGGATCACGAGCCTACCCGCACTTCTGCGCATTCGCTCACGCTGTGGACACCCTCTTTGAGGAGCTGGGCGGGGAGAGAATCCTCCGGATGGGGGAGGGAGACGAGCTCTGCGGCCAAGAGGAGTCCTTCAGAACCTGGGCAAAGAAAGTCTTCAAGGTGGCCTGAAGTTCCACAAGAACAAAGAACGCAGGCCTTTTTTTTCAGTATACAAGCGTGAATGTATATTTAATGCCATTATTGACACATTTTCAGTTTTGTAGCTGGATTTATACTTGCAGTTACTTTATACAGTGACATGAACGTCATTACATAAGGCTTTGAATCTGCACATTTAAGATTTTACTTCAGCTGTTCGAACTGCAACTGCCAGCCTTGCTGAAGAAGACATTATGGTGACATTATAATGACAAGGCCAACTTATTTTTCATCAGGTTGACAGGAGAGCAGGTGTTTTGCCTTGAATAAGAACCTGCTTGAACACTTTCTCTGGCTTTATGGTGACAGTATTCAGGATGTTCATCTCTCCCAGAGATTGAACTCACTGTGGGAGAATCCATATTCATATTACATAAATAGCACATATAAAGTCCAAAAATTACAATCATGATGGTAGCTGTGTTGATGCGCATATAGCACAAACATGTGAAGCATGCCCAAAAGGGCCAAGCTTTTTTTTTGTTTTGATCTATTTTGTGAAACGTTAATTGTTGGGGCACTGCAATTACCACAGGGCCATTGGAATATTTGGGAAGGAACAGTGCCCTTCAAAGGCATGTTAATGGTACTGTGAAAATGGGAAGGCCCCTCAAAACTTCCCCCATGACTTATAGAAACTAGAACGGGCACTCGGTAGAGCGCATACCTTCGCCGACGCCACTGAATCCCTCGCCACTGGCATTGGTTTCATGCCGATCGGATAAAAATTGACCGAGATATGGCCGAAAGTCGGTTTTGACCTTTTCGTGGCCTTGACCTTGACCTTTGACCCGATCACTCCCAAAATCTAATCGATTGATCCTCAGGTCATGCCAAATCAACCCACCAAATTTTATGAAATTCCGTTTGGTACTTTTTGAGTTATTCGATACACATACATACACACAGACAGACAGACAGACACACAAACAAATAAATACACGGGGATCAAAACATTACCTTCGTCAGCGAAGTCGCTGGCGAAGGTAATTATAAATAGGGAAATGCATTAATATCATAAAACAAAAGCTGAAGCTACTTTTACTCAGCGGTTATCTTCTGATCGCAAATCTGAATGCCTTTAGTCTACGGTAACATTTTCACAGTTGTATTACCTTTGGAGGTAATTGCTTGTTTTACTCATAGGCTGGTGGACCCCAAAATCAAATACTGTACATTATTTTTTAAAAGATGTTCAATAGCTTTTTCTTTCTATGTGTCTAGGCTGCATGTGATGTCTTCTGCGTCGGCGATGACGTGAACATTGAGAAGGCAAACGATTCCTTGATCAGCAACGACCGCAGCTGGAAGAAGAACAAATTCCGTTTGACTTATACAGCAGAGGCACCTGAACTTACCCGAGGTAATACTCATTATAGTACTAATCACAAAACTATTCAAGAGAAGGGTTTGTATTTGCTCAAAGCCTGCAAAATTAAATTTATTGGCCCCAACATGAACCTTCTCTCTAACAAGGCATGTTATTCAATGATGTCAATATATGAATTATTGCGGTGGGCACTGCCTGGCCAAAAAAAGTTGCCAATGCAATTTAAATTACCCAAATACTTAAAAACCTAATCATTATTGAAGTGATTAATATGTTTCCTTTGACAACAATTTATCTAACCTTGATTGATGCAGTGTCTTGGTTCTCATTTGTTTTGGGTCAGATGCAAGCATTCTCCTATCATTTTTCCCATTAATGGTTAGGAATGTTGGACTTGGTTTCAATGAAAATTAAGCAAAGTTATTTTTTTCCATATTAGGGGACTGACACTTTCCCTAATATGGAATTTAGCCTAAATAAACCACCTGTAGATGACTTTTTTCACTGGGAAATATTGGGAAATTGCTTGAAAGTCTTCGGAAATGACATCAGTCGTGTTATTGCAGGCAGGTCGATCATTAACACCAAGTCATTGAATTTCGCTGAAACCAACCAATTGCCCTTGATCAATCACCTTGCTATCTGCACGATACGATGTGTTGTGTGGCCCCAAAATGTTCTCGCAGTTCTGCACAGCTAAAGGCATTGGATGGTTTACATTTTTTACATTCATCATACGAGCACTTTTTGCATATTAATTCACTAATTGTGGTCATCCTTGGAACTAACCCTGGTGACAGGTGGCATGGGGGTCACAGTGTGCAAATTTTTACATTTATTTTTTATTATGTTTTCGGTTGCCAATTTTTTTTTTTATCTTGGGGGATGGGACTGGATTGCTTGCATACCTTTGTTGCAGGAGCCTTGGGGAAAGACCTGAGGTAGTTATTAGGCTGCTGGCAGACAAATCTGCGATTTGCAATTATTCTGTGTTATTCTGAGTTAGCTTGGTAAGGATAATGCCAATCCACGGAAGGGGAAAACTAATTTTGCTGATGACAACAGTAGAAAAATTATAGGTGCTTGCAGCGAATAGCAACATTCTCACAGTTAAATTAAACAACTCCAACACAAAGAAAAACTATTACCATGAAGAATGAAAATGATAACCAGTGGTTTCTTTCCAGTGTATCCAATAACTGAGCAGATGGCATATCGGTTACTTCAAAGTGAGCTTTCCACCAAAGCAAAACTCTTAATCAGTTCACTGTCTGAATACTTTTCTGGTTTTGTCAATATGATCTTAAATTATTTTTAACATGTTCACTTGCATGGCATTTGTAGAGTTTGTCATTGTTATTCAAACTCGCAATAAAATCAATTACTTTTTACAAAAGTAACACTGGAAGTACTGATCCAGTTACAGTGGTGAACGTCTGCTACATTTCATTTTATGAATTGCTGCATTTTGTAAAAGGGGTCCTCTTCCCCGATAGGTTTGTTAGAGGGTCTGTCTCAAAAACTGGGCTCATCAGTGGGTACCCCTCTAGAAATACTTGTAGTTAATAAAATATTTCATTTTGAATGGCGGCGTTGGTTTTTATTTGAAACATGATAATCAAATAAATAGTATACACAAAAGTGGGTAGTTTAAGTGAATATTACATTCCGTGATTGGAAAAAAAAATAAATAAAATTTGTTGCAAAATGGCCACTTGTACCGTGACATGGAAGAGGATGAATTACATTTCTGCTGCCTGAAATATTTGTGGTCCACTATAACATTCACAATTTTCATCAAAGTTATCTTATTGAATTACTTTACACAATGAAATATTGACATTTCCACATAATCATGTGAGTAATGTTAAAACCTTCCACGTAAAATTTGATCACTTCCGTAATGCCTTTTTTTCCAAACAGTCTTACCTCACGAATGAGAGTTTATTTATTCAAACGAGAAGCCTCGATGTTATATATATATACGTGATCCAAATTGTAATTGAAAATCACTACACTTCATGGAATTTAAGTTTTATCACGCAATTTTGTCTGTCGTAGCAGGTGCTGAAAGTACAGGTGCTGGTCAACGAATTAGAATAATTTGAAATAGTGCAATCGTAAAATTTTTAAATGCATTTTTTGTGCAGAAAGCAAATCAGGTGTTCACCGCGCCTGTCCTACTTGTTAGAGTAATCACAGAACTCGCTACCAGCTTGTCGCAAGTTTCTGCACTCACTGCTTCCCAGGCTGTGGCGATGTTCTGCTTCAGTTGGTCCAGCGTAGTCAGCCCTCTGTCGCGAATTTTCCGCTTGACGATGGCCCAAAGGTTTTCAATGACATTGAGGTCAGGCTAGTTGGCCAGCCATGCGAAAAGTTCAAGCTGTTTTTCGGCGAACCAATCTTTAGTAGACTTTGGCGCATGAGCCGGTGCAAGATCCTGTTGAAATATGAGGTCTTCTTCGCCGAACTGTTCCTCAACAATCGGAATCAGGAACGTTTCCTGAACATGTTGGAATACGGCAGCATTGACAGTCTTCTTGAGGAAGCAGAGTTTCCCTACACCCCGAGCGGACATGCATCCCCAGACCATAACGCTCTGGGGAAACTTGACGGATCTTTTCACGGCCTCGAGGTTGTAGGTTTCGCCACCACGACGCCAGACACGAGGACCTTGGTCACCGAAGGAGATGCAAAAGCGTAATTCGTCACTGAAGACCACTTTCTGTCAGTCTTCAGCAGTCCACTCGCCGTGTTGGCCCACTTCAGCCGTTTCTCCATTTGTTTCTTGTTCAGCATTGGTTTTACTGCTGGAACGCGAGATTTGAAGCCGAGTTCGCGCAGACGACGGTAAGTGGTTGATCTCGAGACGTTAGTGCTGGTCTGCTCGTTCCACAAGTCGCTGAGCTCGGAAATGGACTTGAACCAGTTGCTGACTGCGATCTTTCTCAGCTGCTTGTTGTCGCAAGCTGAAGTTTTTCGGACACCGGAACATTTGGTGTGCTTGCTCCAGTCTTTCTTCAGGGCTTTGCAGACGGAAGACTGGCTGATGCCGAGCTGCTCAGCAATTTTAGTTTGGGTCAAGCCTTATTGGCGAAGGGTTGAATTTGAGCCACAATTCCGGTTCCGCGCTGCTGACCCATCATTGATTTTACAACTTATAAATTCTACTCATCCCTGACTTTATACTGCACAGTGAACACTCTTCACAGAAAACAAAAATTCAAGCACTTATTCTAACTCAATGAAATGACTTAGGAATTATTCTAATTCAATGAAACAACAGTGTCACAGTTAAATGGTCTAAATGGGCCTTTTGGAAAGCTCAGCTGAGCAAATTTTTTACAGGTACCTAGTTCTGTGATTACTCTAACAAGTAGGACAGGTGCGGTGAACACCTGATTTGCTTTCTGCACAAAAAATGCATTTAAAAATTTTACAATTGCACTATTTCAAATTATTCTAATTCGTTGACCAGCACCTGTATGTGTTCCGTGTATGTTTCCTAGATATTATGTTACGAGAACAGACCATCTTTCCCGTATTAAAAAGGATATATAATTATTAGGTGATAATTTCTCACTTTAAGGTGTCCCTTTTTTTTGCGCGGAAGGATATCAATTAACATTCTGTGTGTCTAGACTGAAATTTCCCCTTGCGAGAGGTCATGTTTGTATACATTTTCCGCACGTGAGGTGGCTGTTACGCGAGTGATATCGGCAGTTATCAAGTTGGTCTGTGACAATATTCACACGTTAAAGGTGAATTTTTCACAGTGCTTATTTTTTCATTTTGCTTCCATGTTTGTATTGTTTACTTATTTATATCCGCAATAAAAAATATTCAACTTGACTGTCAACTGTCTAGCTGTTCATTTTATGTCGGTGTCGGATTGATTTTGAGATCACTGGCTATTATATTGAATACACGTCGAATAATATAAGCCGTAATAAGTAACGTTTAACCTAACCTATGAGTAATATGTTGACGTTTCTTTGTTACGTTAGTGATGACAAAGTGTATGACTCAATAATTGACATTGGCTTTGCATAATGATTTCAAATATACATGTTTATAAATCAATATCGTTATGACTTATATTCTAGTGCAAAAAAAGCTTTTACCTCTTGGACCATCTGCACACACAAAAAAATAAACCTGAGAAAACTGATGAATATTGATGGATCTCTGAACTTATGATGAAATTTAAAGAGATTAATGATAACAATGTTAAGTATATATAAAGTATATTTACTTTAATGTCTGCTACCAGTGAAACTAAAATATGTACAATAAAAATTTTATAATTATATATATATATAATAAAAATTGTAATTAGAGACTTTTTCATTACATTTTCCTTACCATGTTACATGAGTGATCTGCTAACACGTCATTAATGTTTTCCACATTGTTGGTCATATAAAACAAGATGCTATGTTTTTCTTATTAAACATGAAATTAGACCCCAGGTATATATAAATACCTAAAAACATTGTTTTTTTTTAAATTTTTTTTAAATAATGTCACAATTGAGATTCCAAATTCTCAGACGGACCCTAGTATTCATGCACGCAAATGAAACACCTCCACAAGAAGAATCAGTTACAATATCTGAAATCTTTGCCTGTGACCTCAGAACACGCATCCCATGTTCTTGGAAAAGAGGTTGCTGTTTCAAGAGGGGAAAATATCTGGCTTTCATCAAGCAAAGAAAATAACTCAGGAGATTGATAAAACCTCTGAAACTGGGTTGAGACGCATTATTAATGAAAACCTGGAAGGATAGTCGTGACCTGTCAACTTTGCAGAATGAATGGGTGGGAAAAAAAATCATGAATGATTGCGATTGGAGATCACTATTACACTTCGATGTCTCATCATAAAAAAATTAAAAAAAACGCAGTAGATCTCTTGGCTCTATTTAATTGTGAAAATGAGAGCATTTCCATTTGCACAGTGCAATAAGAACATGCAGGAAAGGGACTGAACATCTGCCTGAGCACAAAGCCGCTTGTTAATCAGACTTAAACTGAAGGGGGAGGTGGGGAACATTTAACCGTGCAGCAATGTAAAAAGGAAATGGGGTCTGATGAATCCAGATTTATCCTATTCTAGAGTGATGGGTGCGTCAGGGTAAGGAAGGAAGCCCATAAAGCGACTCACCCATTGTGCACTCTGTACAAACCTCTGGAGGCAGTTTTATGACCTGGGGGTCACATCAATTGATCAGGTCTAGGCTCTGCTACATTATGCAGCAGTGAAATGAAGTTGGCAGACTACCTGAATGTACAGTAGGGCCAGATTATCCTATAGATAGATTTTTTTATTTTTTATTTTTAATTCCCTGAATACACAGGCATATTCCAGGATGCCTATGCCAAGATTCACTGAGCTCAGATTTTGAAAGAGCAGTTCACTGAGCATGAGGAGTCATTTTCACGCATGAATTGGGTATCTCAGATTCCTGAACTTGACCAATTGAAAGTTGGTGGGATGTGCTGAAGAAGTAACCAGACAAAACAGACTATAACATCAAAATGTATAGTCTGGCCACGACTGAGGGACCGGGCTCAATCCTAGGGGCAGAATCAGTGGTTGTCTTTCAAACTGCCTCTGCACGCAATAGGATAGCGCTACGACCAATCAGAGCAATGAACAAGGGGACGTATTCAGAGCGATGGAAGCAAGTCAACGGGGGAGTAAACGGGGGATATGGCTAGTTTTGGAGAAGATTTTGATGAAGATAGCGCAGTGGTCATGGAGACCGACGACTGTTTTCGTAACAAAAAAAATGAAGATAGCTGGTGTACTGGCACACAGTTCAAGCATTTTTGATAAATTGAAGAAACCGCAGAGTATATCCGAGAGACGTCTAAACGTTGGAGTGGCAGCTGCAGAAAGATAACCACTGTGACAACATTAATGACTACAACAATATCGCGACACATTCATGGCAATACATGTGGCACAGTGATTAGCACTGCTGCCTGAAAGTAAGAAGGTCGTGGGTTCGAATCCGGCCTTTCTGTGTGGAGTTTGCATGTTCTCCCTGGGTTTGCGTGGGTTTTCTCCAGGTACTCCGGTTCCCCCACCCACAAAAACATGCATCCTAGGAACACGCCAACTAGTACCCCTTTGGAACTGGAGTTGGTCCCCAGGCGCTGCTCTGTGGTTTCCCACTGCTCCTAACTATAGGATGGGTCAAATGCAGGGGACAAATTACCCCACGGGGTTCAATAAAGTATATCTTATCTTATTCTACATCGCAAAGCAATTAGGTCTGACCATATATCCATCTAGACTAGCGTCCATCCCCATGGTCCTAATATATAGGCTACTTAAAGTTTAACACCGACAGCAGACGAAGATAAAAGAGGAGCATTCCGACTTTCAGTCTGCTGTGATTGTAATATCACAATGGGGCCGTGTGTAACACAACTGGCTGTACATTCAGTTCAAATTACTTGTAAATTTTGAATGTAGACTTTATTGCTATTATGTAGTTTACTTGATGCCTCTTACCGTTTGTTAATGAGATGTATCTCATCCACCATGATTCCTAGGAAGTTATCTCGGAAAACCTTGGTAGCCAACATGTCGCGCCACTTCCTCTGAATGAGCCAGGCTTCAGGACTACCGAAGACCAACTGACAATGGCCATTTCAAATTACCTTCAATTTATGTACAGCAAGTTGCATGGTCGTGAGTCCAAATTTGGTTGCCTCTCTGGTCCTCCATAAGGGCGATCAACGGCGAGACTACAACCACCAGTGGGTTTTCACTGACTACCATTTGTTTTGCTACCAGTGGAGCCAGCTAGTATATTAAACTTTTGCCATATGCCGTCGGCAAAACAGCAAATGCATCAGTCTTTGAAACGAATGACTTGAGTGCCTTTTTCTGCACATCTTTTAAAGAAATGCCAAAGTCTAATGCTGCATTCGAATGGTCAGCGAAACAAGGTGATTTCAGCGTTCGAATGTTTTCACAAGTGGTGAACTTCCGAAGTTCAAAAGTCGTGAACTGGAGATTTTTTTTTGTTTTTTTTTTTTAGCGAATCTTTCTTCATCGGTTGTTGATAAAACATGGCGGCGGGAGCTTCAATGGATAACTGTGTTCATGGTAAAATTACGAAATTAGTGAATGTGCACATATTTATAGGAGTAAGTTTTTTGTATTTTGATACCTTGCAACTATTTAATTATTTTGATTACATTTTCAGTCAGGCTATTGCATGTCCGGGCACTCGAGCTGCTTGTAGCATTGTATATTGTGTATCATTATGGTTATCATAACACATAATTCGACGCGTTACAAAAATTTCCTCAAATACGAAATGTTTAAATGATAACAGATTACAGTAATACAAGGCCAGAGTGCATGAATTATTTGAAACTAGTGAAAACCATTCAAATGTCCATCTGATTTTCCCGCGTTGTTCATGGGTACCATTTCACCACTTACACCGGTACCATTCAGACATAGCATAACTCTTCCCAAATCAAACGACTGGTGATCCTTTGCCACAGCCATCTCAGTTGTTTTGCACTGTTGCAGCATTATCGTCATCGTGCTAAGCCCACCCAGCGACTCTCAACAAACATAGAGTGTTGTGATTAGTGCGACCAAACCTTGGTCGGACCAATCACATGGCAGTACTGGGGCCTTTTGGCTCGTGGCTAGATGTACCGGCTGAGCACAACTATTTGCTACCACTAGGGTACATATAGATTTCTAGGCTACTGAAGAAGCCCCGAACGGTGTGGTTTGACTCTCCCATCATTAATGCAAGATTTCGGCCAGAAATTAATGCAACTCTGTTCAGACATGAACGTTGTAACGTTGCTCAAGATTTCAGAAACAACGCCAGGACGAATGTTTACTATGATCAAAGCTAAAGGCAGTCCAACAAAAAATCAAGTGTGTGACTTTGTTTTGGCCAGGCAGTGTAATCAGGTCTAAGAGTAATTCAGCATCAAAATTTCTAATTTGAGGTCTCGTTAAATCGAATTTATGTATACTGTAGCAAAAGTGAAAAATGCTGGTAACTCTCAAAATGACCAGTAGAATGAATAAAGTGTCCAGATCTGTTGGATTTAGCTCATTATTTTTGCTCAAAAGGATAGCCATAACATAGCAATGGCATTCAGACTGGATCAAATACAGAGGAGAAAAAGTAAAAAAATCCTGTTCTGTGTGGGTTAGCTGACCAATGCAACTTGCATTGGCTGTACTGTGCTCCATTTAATTAACCAGTTTGACCATCTGTCAATGCTTCATAATAAGTGCCCATTTAGTTGCAGACTGATTCCTGAAGTTGCATGGTAGTGCTTCATATGTGACGGTGTTTTTTGATTTGTTGATTGTGCCTTGCCAACAGCACTGAACAGTATTCACAAGAAGATTGTTTATGGTGCAAAACTCCTGAAAACACAAAAACTGCAGAGCCACAAATCTAAGTAAGTAATTAACTACATTCTAAGTAGGTTATACCTCCAGACCTGGGTAAGGTCAGTGCACATGAACCTCTCGAGATCTGTATGCAAATTTTCAAAAAGGCACCTGACCAACCAAAATGGGTATTCATTGGAGAGGACAACATACTGCAGTTCTGTCTATTTGAAATTGTTTTTCGACTCCTTCGATATCTATTGCAAGAATATTGTTAAATAGCTTTGTTATAAAGCTTATGATGTTGGCCAGTATATAGCTTTCTGGGATGGTAAAAATGTAAAACAACAAAAGCATACACATGAGCCTTTTCACACTGTAATTTCCCCCGTGCAGTCGTTCCACAATCTTCCTCCGGCTTCATGCAAATAACCATGAAGGGCTGAGGTACCAGCCTGGAGACCACCTGGGCATTTTCCCTGGCAACCACGAGGAATTGGTGAATTCACTCATCGATAAACTAGAAGACGCGCCCCCTGTCAATCAGATCGTCAAGGTGGAGGTCTTAGAAGAGAGAAACACTGCACTGGGTATATTTTTTTTTCTTTTGTTTTGAGATCTTCTAGTTTGCATCAGTACATGAGTCATGACAAATGCTAGCAGTGAGCCTGTCTATGTAGTTCATTGGTGGGGAGCCCACTTCAGAAGTCTCTGTCTGGTTTTGTTTCCATTGTTTAATGTTACATTAATGTGTTTTAATTCTTCTGTTCATGGTTATATGCTTTATATACAAACGAGCAGCATTCAGCTGTTATCCATGAGCTTATCAATAAATGCACCAGTTACACAAGAGTACTAAGCTAGGTATCTGATGGGGTTAATTAATTAACCTTAAATCTGCTTAAATCTGTTTCAAAGAATCGGGTTCCCCACCTGTAATGTACTGTGATCAGTGACGTGCCGTCAGTTAGGGTTGGCAGAACCCTCACTGCTAAACAAACAATAACTCTATTACTTTGCTTGATTAGCAATCTGAGGATTGATTAACTCATTTACAAGACTAAACGGCAGAATGGCGTGCCAGTTCCATCCATGACATTATTGCTCAGTGCATCGAACTTAAAATGCTCACGAGACAGCAAGTTTGTTCATATTTGGTGAGAGGAAGCTAACGCAATGCCATTAACAACTATTAAAACCTTTCTTATGCGGCGTTCAATGTGTGGTTAATATGTTTACGATAATATTTCCCCCCTTAAACACATACTTTTTTACACCATTTTTAAAAAATGGGGAGTTTATTCTCATTCTTCTTTCATAATCAGATAAACAAAAGATCAAAACAATATACGGATTTACCGAGAGACTTTTTCCTAATTAATTAAGATTTACTTCCTTGCAGTCCTGAATCAAAGCATAAAGGTAAATGAATATTTTTGTCACTATCACCTCTTAATCATTACAGGCTTAATTTACCAGAAAAAAAGGTCAGATGGATTGACAATCAGGCATAGTACGTGGAAACAAGTTGACAAAATCTTGTGATAAAAAAGGATAAGTCACTACCTATCCTGACCTCACGTCCCAGACCCTGATTCAATGTGTCATTATTGTAGAGTGGTAGGGTGTGTCTGTCGACCGAGCCTGTTTTCAGTGGTGCTTTCGACCTTCACAGAATTGGAACTCCATTTTTTAGCACCATTTTTTGCATTTTTTTTTGCAAGTGAAAACAGGCAAACTGCATAACACATTTTAAATGAAGTTAATGGCATAAATAATACTAAAAAAGTTGAATTGTTGAATGTTGAAGTTTAATGTTCTTGAGGAGTCGACTTTAATGGGGTCTTCGAAGATGTCCCGCATACGCATACTTTTTATTTTTGTGCAGCACAAGCATGTTATGAAATTAAAGGGGACCCATGTTGCAATATTTACAAGGTTATATTTTGATCTTGGACTTAGATGTTGACACCCCTAGTCGCGACCGATACAGGCTTTATCTTCAGATATTTTACAAAGCCTGCGTTGAGGCTAGTTGTTAGAGCTAACTATCGTTAACGGTCCTGCTAGCCTCCCTTAACTTGTTAGCTTCACAGACATTATTTGCTGTTATATTGTTACTTACAGCATGTGGCTCCAAGCGCTTGATCGATGCAACTGCTTCAGGTTTGAGAAGCAGCTGAAACGCTTATTCTCTGTCGAATTATCCTTTATTGACAAAGCTGTCTTTGGTGAAATGCTGAGCACAAACAGCTAACATTCCCTTTGGCCGTGGCTGATCGCTGCCAGCAAACAAAAAAGCTACCCACTGATTTCTGGAGGCATCGTCTTTTGGGAGAGAAATAGGTGCTTTTCTTTGCATCCAAAAGTAAACAGACAAGCAGCTTTGGGAGAGATACTGACAAACTGCACTTCAAATGATCTGCAATTCTTCTTTTGTATTTCTGGAAGTGTAGATGCTACTAAGGCATAGTATGATCCGCGGTTGTTCATGTCTGCTAGAATAGTTTCTGGTGTGGGCAGGTCCAGTGCCGTGATTGGCTTTGGCTAGGTCTGTACTAATTGGACAGCACAACCTGATGTCAGGTTTTGCTCTGATCTCGTGAAGATCTCGCAAGGATTTGTTCAGAGAGGAAATCACATTCTTGGATTACAGCAAAACCCCTGTATCTTATGTTTAGAAACTTTTCAGAGGTTGAGTATGGACATCCAACATTATAACATTACCTATATGTATTAAAAGAAGATCAGCATAATAGGTCTCCTTTAAAAACTATGTTCATAAGTAGCTTGCAGTAAATTGGGAGCAGTCATGGAACATCAAGATGATAAAATAATTTAATTTTTCCCTCTTTGGAGCATGTAATGGGAGCATGTAAAGGGTCGGTTGGACTGTGAGACCTCCAACAAAACATGAGGGTTCATTGGGCCCACCTAAGGTTTGTAACTGGCTTGCTACATTTGATAATTGTTAGCTCTGTCCCCTGTTTTTTTCTCCAGGAGTGATCAGCAACTGGACGGATGAGGGTCGAATTCCCCCATGCACGATTTACCAGGCCTTCAAACACTTCCTGGACATCACCACGCCCCCCAGCCCTCTCCTGCTGCAGCAATTTGCCGCGCTGGCTAGCAATGACAAGCAGAAGAAGAAACTGGAAACTCTTAGCAAGGCAGGAGACGCGAGCCACAAAAATGAATCGAGATCTGTAATTCCTGGGACAAAGGCTTACGACAACACTGGGTTCTGGCTCTGAGCGCTTCATCATCAGATTTGTAATCGCGCACGTGGATAAAGCACAGATTCACGCTTTTCATTAAAGTGAGAACTGTTTGACCTTTTTGGCCAAAAAAATATAAATAAATAAACCTGCAGTTATTAATATTACCTGGTGAAACCAGCATGTATGAAATATTGCACTTCAATAAGGGCTAATAATTTGCCCCGGCATGAATGACACCATGTGCTTCATTACAAATCTAGAGGTACAAAGTGCAAAAACAAATCATGAAAAGAACCGCATTTGTCCCTAATATTACGGCTCGCTGTAGATTCATTGCATCTGCTTCCTCAAATATCATGAAATATTGAACCCTCATAAATCCTGTATCCTCCTTTGGCTCTAAAAGGGCAGGTTAGATGATTCAAATGAATCATCGCGCAGAACAAAGCCTGTTATTCAGATAGGATCTTTTTTTTCCGCGCTCTTTTCTCATGCTTATGAGATTTTTAGTCGCTTTTACCTTAAGAGCATATGTGCCTTGAAGCTGAAATTGTGTTTTTTAAATAACCCACAGACATGCTGCCACTCAATACCACCCACCACTAAAACCTCCGTTTTTCTCAATGTCCCGAACGTTTGCCAAGTCATGAATCACTCGGCATGGTGCGGCTTACTCACAAAGCCAGGTCTGCATTTTCGTTCATGTTTGTTCGCCATGTTGCTATTTTTTATTTTTATTTATTTCTTGGGGGGGGGGGGCTGGAGTGTATGAGGTCCATAAGGTCTTTTCCAACAACAGTGGATGCTTTTGAATTAATTTATCTTATTTACCCATTCTCTCTCTCTCTCACTCACTCACTCTCTCACACACACACACAGAAACACATTTGTTTTCATGTTTTGTGGGGACAAAACAGACTTTCATTCGTTCCCTAACCCCGTTCCCTGACCTTAACCCTTAACAGTACATACCTAACCCTAACCTCATCCCAACCCACACTTTAACCCCTAACCCAAAAATAGCTCACCTTTTTGTGGGGACTGGAAAATGTTCCCACAAGTACAAAGAAATTTGGATTTCCATGTTTTGTGGGTACATTTGGTCCCCACAAGGGTTGCTAAACATGGTACACACATACATACTCATCCTAAGTGGCATAAAATAATTCACCCCTTCTTCACTTCTAATCACCCTCCCGTACCCCTCCATCACGTCACACCATGCAATACCCACAGGTGTCCTCTAGTTTAAATGTGACGCTCTCACTTTGAGGCATCTGAAGTATATGAATCGCTACATTTTAACAAGCATATTTAAAATGATGCGGAAAACAGGTTATGGCATCCTGGATGGCAACATTATGCTGCTCATTGCTTTTTGATCCAGTTAATGCCGCTTTCTACCACCTGCTTAGGTTGTAACAACTGTTACAACATTTTAATTGTATCCTGGACTGATGAGCCGGGGGTATGAGGGATCAGCGATCGTCATGCTGCATCCGCTGCCACATCTGCCATTTCCATAGAGATTTGCTTGTGAGCGCTCTACAGGCCACAAATTTAAACTGATTAAATTTTGGCGAGGGCCTTGTGAGTGGTAAGGTGACAAAGCCTACTGGTTTTGGGCGCAATTGCCTTAGGGGTCTGGGGATATACGCATTGACCAATGGGCGACCAACGGCGTAGTTATCACTGATGGATAATATAATAGTATTAATTATGATTATGACATAAATGTGTTTGCATGCTCTGATGATTATCTCACCAACCACACTTAAGCTGCGTTTACATAGCACGCGCTCGGCGCAGATCTCGGCTGCCGCAGCCATTTGAAAGTGATCGCGGGGCACGAGGGCGCACCGTTCTGCGCCGAGGAGGGCGCAGCGAGAGGCTGGCGCCGGCGCTGGACAGCGCACTGCCGCTGGATAGGGCGGCGTGCCCAAGTTGAAAATATTTAACTTGGGCGCAGCGCCCTCCTCGGCGCGTCCAATAGGAGAGAATATTGGAATCAGAAAAAAATTGGCGGATTTTGTCAGAAAGGCAGAGCAAAAATGGAGGAGAGCATCATTGTGGCGGTCTCTCTGCATGCAGAACTGTGGGACATGAGACTCAACATCTACCAAGATCTTGTAAAAAAAAAAAAGGCCCAGGCATGGAGAGAAATATCCCACAATTTGGGAATACCAGGTGTGTTTTAAAAACTGGCAGAGATATCGTTAGCTTCATAGCATAATTGCCTCCTAGGGCCGTCCACACCGAGAAAGATAACTCGCACGACTCACCTCACTTCTTATGTAAATGCTAATTTAACTACTTTGATTAGTTCACATTGGCTGAACTTTCTCTTCAGCGAACCCATTTTCGCTTCGTTGGAAAATTGACGTTGGCCAAGCTTCATGGCTACTATTCAGCGAATACATCTGAAGAGTTAACTTAACTCGGTATGCTTTTAGACTTAGATGAACGTTATGTAATGAGTTTCTCTGCGATGTCATCTGCCGTGTTGAATGAACATGACATGTTGAAGTGAAGCCCCGTAAATTCCAACGGATTTGATGGGCGGTCAATTTTTCCATCGTTCATAAAATTGCTCTGAAAGTGATCACAGCGATATCGTTTGCCATTGCCGTTGTCGTTATGGTTGTGGTGTGGACTTCGCCATCTAACTTACGTGAGTTGGAACGATTTTTAAAACTATCATTTTTATTGTTATCGTTGTAGTTTTCTTTCTTGATGTGGACGGCCCTTTAGGCAGATATCGCAATTTGGCCAAAATATGACTATGAGGCTAACGATATATTTTTCTTCTCCACAATAGGCGAATTTGTTTTCTTTTTTCCTGCAATTAAAGACCACTACAGTTGTAAACCGCTCCCTGCTCAGCCTGAAATAGACCTGGTAGCGGTTGTCGTGGAACTGCAGCTCCTAAATGAGATTAAGCTCCCCCAACTGCTGTCGTACCATGAGAATTTCATGTACCCACACTCTTCCTGCTGCTGCTGGTGTTCTCCTCCTCCGAACTACTGTCACTGTACATAGTGCATCCGAAGCTGCTGTACTGTCCGCCAGAGAAAGAGTGCGCCAGAACGAACTACTTCCTAGCGTCTGTATCGGTCGCATAGCAACCAGTGCCACATATGTGCACAACGCGCATGCGTGCACCCTACTCGGCGCCCTCTCTGACAGCCGGTCAACACAGTCTGCGCCGTGGCCAAACCGCGTGCTATGTGAAAGCCGCTTTAACAATATTCATTTATGTGGCAAACTGCATGAAGTGTTGTTAGTTTTAATAGTGATTATTTCTACTACCACTATTAACATAATCAACAATAATTGAAATAATGCTGCAGTTTTTGCTGAATCTAAAAGCAACATGTTACATCACGTTGCGATCGGGAATGCTAGAACAAATTCCAGTTCATTTCATGGTGTTTTTTAACCAGCTCCCAAGGCCCCCCCCATCCCCAAGAGCCTGAGAGCAGAAACGTGGTCCACAAAAGTACGCGAACGCAAATGACAACACCTGGCCTAGCTGGCACAAATGCCCGACCTTGGGGAACATGCTCACTGAGCATTCTTATTCACCGGTGGTGTTAACAAACATCAGTCCTCAGGGTGGCGATATAACGATTGTCACAAAGTTTCCATGGCTACTGGAGTAAACAGTGAACCTGAGCGAGAGGGAACAGCTTTCTCTTGTTGTTTCATATGATGGCGCCAGCCAGCTGCAATGCTCAGACCACAGCTCGTGCCCGCATTGCGTTACGATTTTCAGGTGGAACACTTCAGAATGAAGTTCAGCTTGCATAGTTTACAGAGTCTGCGATTGCGTACCTGTGTGGACCACATTTCTGCCCTATGAGTGTCATATTTAAACTTGAGTACTTCCGTGGGCATTACAGGCATGATGCCAGGTTTGGAGAGGACTCTGTTGGCACTTTGCTCAAGTTTAAGTGTCAAACCTAATCCTGCCCACTCCACGGTCTTCCCACAGGGTTTGCAAGAGTATGAGGAGTGGAAGTGGTTCAATAACCCCACCATAGTGGAAGTGATGGAGGAGTTTCCCTCCCTGCAAATCCCCTCCACACTGCTGCTTACCCAGCTGCCTCTGCTGCAGCCCCGCTACTACTCCATCAGCTCCGCCCCCGACGCCTTCCCTGGCGAGATCCATCTGACCGTGGCCGTCGTCTCCTACCGCACCAGAGGTAAGGGGGTCAGTCCATAAGGCCCTGCCTCTGAGAGTCCCTTTACTGAGCCAAGTTTGTCAGGCAATTATGCGCCCTACCAAAATGCAACTGGTAAAGTTTTAGTTTTAATGTGAACTGTCAGACTAGCTGCAAATTGTCAATGCCAAATTTGCCACTTTTATTTTGCACATTTCTGAGTCTGCGGAGCTCGACCGGTGTTCCTGGCGATATATTTGGTATTGAGAGAGAGAGAGTATGTGTGTGTGTGTGTGTGCGTGCGTGCACACAAATACCATTAGAGTAGGGGGAAAGGACAAACCAGGACAGTCATGAAATGTTGTCTTCAGTAATTGTTCAGATAATAAGATTATGTTTGCCAAACACTCAGATGAGCTTGCCGTCTGTTTCCTGCAAAGAGCATTTTATGCTCCTCAGAGACTGGATGTTCGAAGTTTCTGCGCAGCAGAGAGCTCTGTTTTCTGCACAAATCCATGTAACTCGCATGTAATGAGCCCATTCAATTATGGATTGAAAGAGCTGGCACAGGAAGAGGGCTCATATTCCAGATTTAGATGCATTGAGGGGCAGCTGACTGCTGCATGAGTCAAAAGACTCAGCGTGCTACCAAAGTGGGGATGTCATGTCTCCCAAATTGTGTATTTCAGAAATTTGCCCAGAGCACAAAAAATAATTTGTTAGTAATTACCAGTTAAACGGCAGCGTGTCCTGGATCAAGTCTTGCTTCTTTGATGCTTCTTGCTGGGAGCTGTGTTGATAAGCTCATGGCATTTGGTGGCTATGATTCCTCTTGTAGATGGAGATGGTCCACTCCACCGTGGCGTGTGTTCCTCTTGGCTGAACAGCATCGAGGCAGAGGAGATGGTTCCGTGTTTCGTTCGAGGGTAACACTGCGTTCTGCGCACCACGGGGAGCTGCCATATGTTGTATAATGTCTCAATTTATTAGCATTGCTTCGCTGTCGGCGTACAACAGAGATGTCGCGGTTCATCAGCGGATAATTAATGTGCCGTGCACTCGTTACCTTGATAAAACCTTGTCGCCGTTTGAATTTCAGGCCAACAACTTTTGATGGGAAGCACTCCACATTTTACAGTAGCTGTAATTTAACCCAAATAAGGCCATTCAAAACACTTTTCATCACATGAATGAGCATTTTGCAAATGCTGTGAAATGTGCCGAACCCATTCCAAACATCTGTGTTCTAGTGCTCCGTCGTTCCGACTGCCCAAAGACCCCAAACTTCCTTGCATCCTGGTGGGTCCAGGAACTGGCATTGCCCCCTTCAGAAGCTTTTGGCAACAGAGGCTATACGAATATGAACAGAAGGGTTAGTTTTATTACATTACATATATTTGAGTCAGGGCTATAAAACCCTGATCTTGTTTTGCATGCCACTCTTTGTTTTTGTCCCATCTGTGTAGTCGTAGGAGTTGTACGGATGTCCTGCGTGTGATGCGCCGGGAGTTGCAATAGCACCTGTTCCTCTCTCAGTTTTTGAACATTACATTTTATCGAGACCGTGGCATAAAAATCAAATCCTCTTGTTAGGAGTGTGACAGCATCTGATTTATGTTTCTTGCTGTACAATAGGAATTGAATCCTGCCCAATGGTCCTGGTTTTCGGATGTCGGCAGTCCCAGATTGACCACATTTACAAGGAGGAAACCATTAAGGCCAAAAACCAAGGGGTGTTTGAGGAACTGTACACAGCGTACTCACGAGAGCCTGGAAAACCAAAGGTCTTCTATTCATACTGTCATTGTGAATGTCCTGCAGGGTCCTAGGCCTTGTCCTAGATAAAAATGTAACTCATTGTCTAGCCCCTTAGACCTTATCCTGGCAGGATTTTAGGCCTTTGGACTTTGTTTAGGGCAGAATTTAGCTCTGTAGACCTTGTCTGGGATGAACTACAGGCTACTAGACCTTGTCTAGGACCGATTTTATCCCCTGACATCTTGTATAGGACAGATTTTTTTTTATAGGACAGGTTTTTTTTTTAACCTCTTAGATCGAGTTTAGGAAAGATTTTAGCCCCTTGGACCTTCATAAGGAGGAAGCTTAGCTCTTAAGCTCTTATTTAGATCAGACTTTAGCCTCCTAGCCCTTGTCTAAGAATGATTTTTCTTGTTATTGGTTGCATCAGGTGCATTTAAGGTTGAACACAACAAATTACTGCATCTGGTTGCTGTGTCTGGAGGACAGAGTTCAGAAACATTGTCAGCACCCAATTTTTATGGCTAGCCCCTGGAATTTTTTTTTAATTTGATTTTATTTAACCTTTATTTTACACGGAATAAATCCCATTGAGATAAAAAATCTCTTTTCAAATGGAGCCATGGCCAAGACCGCAGCATAAAAGTTTCACGCAGAAACAAACGCACAATGACAATGACAAGCAGTGACAATGACAGTACATGCACTGATTAAGTACGCCTTAATTCTGGTTTTAAAAACATGTAAACTTCTGTGATGATCTAGTTTAAGATAATTCTGTAGCCCGGACCAAGACGAGGGAGCAAAAACAGAGAAAGCTTGATTTCCAAAAACAGAGCGAGTTCGAGGGATGGCAAACATGATGTGTCCCAGAGAATATCTCCAAACACAGAGCCAAAATAGTGAATGGGAATGCATTGCACATTGTTTAACATTGTGTGAATGCAGTTTAAGCTAGTCTGGGTTATCCGAAGCCTTGAGCTAATGTTAGACTAGGATTTGGAGATCCATCTGAAGAGCAGGCGTGATTGTAATGGCTCTTTCTTTCTCTCTCTCTTGCTCGCAGAAATATGTCCAGGATGTGCTCCGTGAGCAGCTGTCTGAAACTGTTTACACCAGCCTGAAGGAGCGGGGCGGACACATCTACGTGTGTGGGGACGTGACCATGGCCGGGGACGTTCTGAAGACTGTCCAGCAGATCATTAAGCTGCACGGCAACATGTCGCTGGAGGACGCCGGCTTTTACATCAGCAAATTGCGAGTGCGTCATGTTGAACGTGTTCACTTCTTGATTCATTGCCATTAACAGGGTTTTGAAAAAACTAGTGTTGCCAACATGCAGTTCTTTGAGTGTTTGCCAAGCTTTGTCCCTTTCACAGCAGACTCTCGGTTTGTGCCATTGCTGTTCTCAAATGTGAATGGCACAGTGACATTAATGTGATGTCTCAAAAGTGGGCCGAGATTTTCAGGCTTCTAATTGCGCATTATTTATTTTTTATTGACATGACATAGACTTTAGTGAACTTTAAGTGAACTTATCTTGCATTTTTATTTGTAAATGAGCCTCACTTGGTACATGCCTACAGCCCCTGCCTGGTAGCAAGGGTGCTACAGCTACAGTTAGGGAATGCTGCTGCAGACTGTGGAGTGATTCTCCTCGTGAGGGCTGTTGCACACTGACTCGAGAGCATCGCTGCAGGATTTTCATCGTGCTCTTGTCCACTAAGCAAACTGGAAATTACCTACCGCGCAACTGAATATACAACCAGCAACACTGAGTAAATACAAGTGCTGTTGTTCCTAAAATCTTTCTCAAATAATTAAAACAACCAAATTATGTGGATATATCAGTGGCTTGACGAGTGCAGTTTGACTTTTCAAGAAATAAGCCAAAATTAGCAAGGTATAGGCATCTTGGTGTCTGATTACTGTTGAAAAAAATCATTTATGAAGGGGTGGTTCCGTTTTATTTAACGGGTGGGCACTATACGACTCATCAGTGTTACCAGGCCTTCGATTGGTGCTTGGAACGTGCTGTTAATTATGGCATGGTCACACTCAATGCGACCATAGAAATACATATAGAAATCGGATGTGTATGTATGCACATAGTTAAAAACATTCTTATCCAGTGCAGTCGCTCCACAGCAGGAAGAATAAATAAGCTGTTTTGGATAAGGCCATTGTGGCTAATCCATCTCATTTGCTCACCAGTGCCACTGTGTGGTCAATCAGATTCCTGTACTTACTGCACTTAAAGGTGGACTATGCAAGTTTGTTTACTTTCTGCGCGATTATATTTTTGTCTCAGTTCGCCGACATCTCTCGACGATCTGCCAGCTGCCTGCCCCTAAATTCGCAGTTAAAAAAAAAAAAAACTCGGGCTCTGGAGACCGCACAGTCGTCACAAACTGCTAATACACACAAGGGGCACATGCTGTGCCCCATAACATAACATAAACCTTCCTGGCCAATCACCGACAAGAGTTGACAGTTATTGGAGCATGGGAAGGAGGGAACCATGGGATGGAGGGGCGGGCTACCTCTGTTTGGTTTGAGTTCAAATGTCAACAGAAGTGAAAGTAAACAAACTTGCATTGTGCACCTTTTAATGGTTCATTTTGTATGTGGCAGCAGAATCTGAAGAATTCAGACAGAATGGAGACCTTCTAGAGGATGAGTTGCATGTCTTTGTTCTCCTAGTTCACTGGGGTTGCTCGAGAACGTATCAGAAAAAATATATTCAAAAATGGAAGTCAAATTTTGAAATGAAAATATTCTTAAATTTTCACTGGAGGATCTTGCATTTCTTCTTGCAGGATGAAAATCGGTATCATGAGGACATCTTTGGAGTCACACTACGAACTTACGAGGTGACCAACCGGCTGCGGTCTGAATCCATTGCTTTCATTGAGGAGATTAAAAAGGACTCTGACGAGTAAGTCTTTGCCAGCGGGCTAAAATCTTCACTGGTGAACATAATCCGTGTTCCTTAAATGACTTTTGTTGGAGGGGTCTGCTTGTTATAGGTTATCCGGAGATCCAGCCTCTGGAATAAAATGACAAAATCAGAGTGGTAACCATAGAGACCACTGTTTAAAGTGCTCATATCTTACAAGTATTGCAGCCTGAATAAGGTTCCCTTTTTTGCATCACTCACTTCAGAATAAGGCCCAGTAAATGACCTGATATGCAGAGCAGAAGAGAATATCAAATATGCTGCCTAAGTGCCATCTCAACACTGTCAGACTTTCAACACTAGTAGCTGAGTATTTCCCTCAACAAGAATCCTAGTGATGAAAAGAACAGTCTGCAACTATTTGGGCTCTACCACCATATTTGGCTCCACATCCCAGGGCATTGGATTAAAAGTTGCTACATGTAAGTGCATAGTAACCAGTGTTTTGGGTAGTGTAGTACTTAAGCAACTTATTAGAGTAATGTCATTACATTTATGAATAATTGTAACCCCTGGACAAAGTCAGGCGGCTATTCATGCTCATTGTCTCCGCCTCGGCATCCGTAGATGCATCATTGTGGACGCAGTACAGGCTGCAATTTTTGACAGACTACTTTCATATTTGGTATGGACATGTTATACTTCACTTATGACACCTATAGATTTTGGTTGCTATGGCGGCACTATTGGCTGAATAATACGCAAATTTCTGCTGAAACACAGAGATTTCCTTGTGGATTCAGTACAGGCTGGAGAAGCTAGCTTTCGGGGGCTTCACCCATGCGTTGCGGGCCACCGGACTGTCTAGTTAATAATGTAATTTGCAGTTGCTGTTAAAATTTGGGTAATATTATTCCAGTTACTGCATGAAGTAATTTATCTCATAAATGATGAAAAATCAGTGTAAATACATACAATTTTCTTGCATTGTGATTGGTCAGATTCCGCTCACTGGCGAACTCAGTAGCGTTACCAATCCTCCTGCTGGTAACCGGTAACCACCCCAAACATTAATTTCTAGCTTGCAATATGAATGAATAATGAATGATGGATGAATAATTCCCTCGCTAGCATGCTGCCACTTTTTTCCATCAGTTGTAAGTTAAGAGTTACTGCTATGGTATAAACTTTAATTTATTTAATGACGATTGTAAAGTTTTAGCATGCTAGCTAGCCAATTATTCAACCCATTGATTTGAATATACTGCCATCCAGGGCCAGAAGTTAACTTTTTCAACCAGCAGCCTCTGTGACAGGTGGACTTTAAAATCCACTAGCCATGCAGGCTTTTTGCCCGCCAATTTTTTATTTTTTTTTGCCAGAAGATAAAGGTAAAAGACACAGGAAATGCACAAGCATGGTTCTTGAACTTGTTTAGAATACACATTAAAGCGCTGTCAAGTTATTAACCAAATTAATGTCATTAATGACTTTCAAAATTCTTCATCTATTTCTCTACTGATTTCCAAACAAATAATGCAGTGTGACTACATCACTGTATTGAAGAGTGAACAAGGTCCTTGAAGGGCCTTCGGGGGGTCCTCAGCTATATAAGGACTGCTAAAGAATTTCATTTTCTATTTAAATCAAGAGAAATGGTTATGTTACAAAAAGTGTAGAGTGATTTATTTTAACGTGTTGTCAGTGTTCAAATATATCGAACAAGTGAAGTACACTTCCCTATTCATAAATTACTTAATTACATAATAGTATGTTGTATTGTTGGCAAATGTTAAAATCATTATATGGTCATTTATTACCTAGCTATAGCTCGCAAGCTAGCTAGCTAGTGATCTAATGTTAATTAGGTTCTGAGACCTGCCATACAATGAGGTTGCAGAAGTACCCTCGCCTCATCTTCCTTCCTCTGTACTTTCTCTTTTACTCCCATTTCTGTGTTCTTTCTTCAATGACTGCATTTTCAGCGAAGTCTGTTTCATGAAAGGATATTTGACATAATATAAACTAGGGATGTCCAATAATATCGGCGGACCGATATTATCGGCCGATATTTGCAAAAAAAATGTAATATCTGAAAAGATTGTTATCAGATTTTTTTGCCGATTGTGGAGACCAATAAAACAAGTACTTAGAGAGCGCCTCTCCGCCTCGCCAAGGCCACTAGTTATTTTTGTTGGCTGATGCAGGGTATTTTTTGCATGCTACCACCAGGTGGCAGCAAAACCTAAAAGCACGCCAATTGAAAATCTGGCCCATTGGGAAGAAAACCTAAAAGCACGCCAATTGGAAATCTGGCCCATTGGGAAGACTAAATCTCTGCCAGCACAGCTGGATTTGAACTTTGGGTTTTATCTCAGCTGTACTTTCGCCTAGATATGCCAAAATTTTATCACTCGCGTTTAGTTAGCCATACTTGTTGCACACAGTTGTACTGGTCCAATATTTTAAAGTTTGTGAAGTAATCAAATTGCCTAGGTGTAGGGAGCATTGTTAGGATTATCTCAGGGAGAGAGTGATCCAAGCAGTTGAGACAAAATTTTTTAAAAATATGGCACTTTTTCCATAACTTAAGTTGAAGTAGTTTTCTCTTTTTTTTTTCTTATTTATTGTTTACATTTGGAAAGCCTTGTTGCATTTGTGAATGCATCCAGTGGGGCAATACGAGAAAAGTCGCCATGTGTTAATTCCACAGCAGGAGATATGCCATGTTGCCTACAATTAGTTTGGGGGGAAATATAGCCCGTATATATCGGTATCGGTGGATATTGGAATCGGAAATTAAGAGTAGGCCAATATCGGCAAAATGGATATCGGCAAAAAAGCCAATATCAGACATCCCTAATATAAATAGAAAATTTGCAGCCAACTCACTATCAATTTCAATGAAAAAAAATTTATCTAACGTAGGTCCCTTAATGTTTACATTATTAAACTTAACGTATTGACATCTTGAGAATGTTACTTCCCACGAGTGAGATTCATTTTTCTTTGCTTACGTTTATTATTCTAAAACATGAAAAGGGGTGATCTACGAGCAGCACGCTAAATTGCTTGAAGTTGCGTGTATCCTCCTTGTTGCAGGTTTACATGCGTATTGTCCTTGATGATTGCCTCAGCAATTATATCACCCCGGAGTTTAAACGGAGCCCCATCACTCGTGGGCTTGAGTGCTATTGTACATTCCAGTATTTCCGCCCCGATCATAATGTACTTGAATATTAACTGTGATTTTAATTTCTCCCACTAGCCACAGCCTTCACTAACCATTATAGTTAAGTTAGCATGCCAGTTTGCAATCCTGTCTATTAAGCGTCTTAAATGTGCCTTAACACGACTGCAGCTGAGACAAACACTTCAAAATGGACCACTGACTATCTATGAATTGGATAAAGCAGTGAACGGAGTACTTTATCGGATGGGAAATATTAGATTTAGGACTATACATTTCTTTCATTTTCCCCACTAAGCCAAAGTTGGTTGGGACATTTTTGCTTTCTGAGTTGGTCGGGAGTCACAAACAATTACTAATAAATTGCTCAATGCTCATTGGCTATCCATCAACGTGGCTGATAGATTTTCCGTTTCATCCGCCATTTGCAAAATTAACCCACATTGGCGAGTGGTCGGGTGATAATTTCAGGCCCTGCTGCCAACTATAATCTAGGCCTTTTCTTTTATTTTCGAAATATGACACTGACATTTAAAAACTAGGATCTCTTTTCATTTATTCGTAACCAAACTAAACTTACTACTCTTGGTTCATAAATTTGATATCTCAGGCTGATTTACTAGAGATCCTCAATGAATCACTCTGCCTTCATTGACTTTCCATTTTTTTCAAACTTAGCTAATCATTTCTGGCACAAGCAGATGTTCACCTAGAAAAGTAAATCAGCGAAGAACAATCATTTCCAGTTATCAAAGCAGCAACGCAGCTGATAATTACACCAGTTTATCCGCTATAAGCCGCATCTTATCAGGTATGCATACATTGGTGATTCATTGAAAAGAACATAGACGTAATGCAAGAGTCATGAGTAAGCAGACTGCAATAAAAAGAGGTATTTTAGAATAGTTATTACTTTTGATGAAAGGTATAACATAATACATTACCTTTTGAATGTAACTGGTCCGACATTGTTAGTAGCGACTGCTGGCTTTTAACTGTTGCTATTTTACCGTACATCAACCTCATACAAATTGCTGCCCTTTCACAGTGTCACTGTCCAAAGGCAAATGAAGATACAAATGCTAACCAATTGCGACCATTATATTTTGCAGGGTGTTCTGCGGGTAAGACTGTGCTGTGCTTCCACTCTCTCAATGGAAGGGACAACTTGGACCAACTCTTGGGAACCAAGTATTGTTGGAGCCAGGCGTGGATACTGTGCCAAGTTTTATATTGAAAATGATTAACCTACAATTATTTTCTACCTGTTATGCTTTGCAAAGGTCAGGCTGTGCACATAGTGTGTGGTAACCCTTTAATTTTCATTTTGAGAAATTTCCCTAAATGTATATATATTTTTTTTAATGGATTCCACTCTTATTTACAAAGTGATGCGTGCTCAGCACTTGACTTAACCCGAGAATTAATGCATGAGCAAAACAATAATAATCTAGATATCTTCAGTGTTCACTATTTAATGTGTGAGTTGATGCCTTTCCTCATGTGCAGTATGTCGGGTGGCTAATGATGTGGAAGTGATGCATGATGGGAAATCTTACTGTCAGTGGGACTCAAAGGTGCATCAGTCTTAATCCAGGAGGCATTTAATCCCATGTTTTGATTTCTCGGAAAGAAGGGAACTGGTTAGCCGAGTGCCACTTCACTGCTGATGCGTCTTGACCTTGGATGCTGGTTCAGCTTCGAATACCATCACCTGCTCAGCAAAAGAAAAAGGTTATTATCAATATTAACTAACAATACACCATCTATATACTCAGTATATTGCGCATGGGAAGCCTAAAATATATGAAGGAGACTAACGTGTACATTTGGCCACATTCTGTTATTCTGGATGGTATCAATATCCGATTGCATGCTGACAGCCCATTGAAATCTGTCTGTTCTTTTGTGAGGGTTTTTTTTTTCTCTGCGCTGCCGCCAGACTATAAAGTTACTTTTCAGAATTCAGTTTTGCATCACGACCAAGGTCACGGTTTGCTTGGCAGAAGACTTTGCCTTTCTATCAAAAGAAATGGTTTAATTGCCATACAGTACTTTTTTTCATCAACATTGCTGTAAACCCCTGGAATTGTTCCTCACACATGTCACAATTTATTCAGAGCATTTATAAAATAGGTACATCTGTCTGATAACTTCCCTACTGATTTGTCAAAAGCATTGATTTTGGATTTATATGATTTTGCTAAACAACCAATAGTTGAGATATTTTCTGATCTCAAATGAAGCCAGTTTTTGGGACTGTTTGTCAGTGATGATAGTGATGTCCTTGAAAGAAAGGAGGGGCATTTTAATTGCTTTCCTCGTCTGTTCTGCTTGAATCTGTGAGTGACCGACAGCCTGGTGAAGGGCTTTCCAATGACAACTTATGGTATCTCTGCTTCCACCTTTATTTATGTGGGGGAGGGGTCAGCGCTGTTTTATTGGTAGCATAGCGGTGTCCTTCTTGACAACGGAAGCAGAGGGGAAAGATTGAGGATTTGTGAAGTGTAGGAAGTGAACAGTGCTCTTCAGGCTCGTGGACCCAGAACTCTTGTTCCTCTCCGTAGGGGTCCTCAACATTTGTTGTGTCCATCTGGTCCTCTATGCAGACTGCCTTGCATGTTTGGTTCTCGAAAGAGGATAAAATTCTTTGTGTCTGGAATGTGCTGAGGACTGACTGTTGCCTTACATCAGTGTAGTCGATGTTGTTTCCTCCAAGCTCTCTCTATGCTAGGAACTGTGGTACTTATTCTGAGCCAATCAGGCTCTTTTTCGGTATGGAACCTCGTGCATGTGGTTGCCATGGTACTTCTGTGGCCTTCTCGCCTGTCTAATAGATAGAGCCCGTGTAACCCTCCCCCCCCCCAACCTCTATACCTGCCTTACATATATGAACATAAATTTACGCTGTGCATATACTCTAAATATTCCTTCAATTACCTCTCTTTGAAGTTGTAGAGAAGCACATGCGCAGTGCAGGATTGTCAAGTGTCCCTTGTGTGAAGCTGTCCCTTAACATGTGAAACGTTGCTGTTGCTATGGGCAGCGGTGTATGTTGCTGGCGCTGTTTCTGGTTTGCAATATATGCACCAACTTGGAATGCTACACTTCTTTCAAACATAACAGCTTAGCCGCCAAATACTCATCCCTAAAAATATATATTCTGATAGAAACAATATCTACTCCTTCCTGGCTTTTTCAGCTCTTGTCTTTAAGAGTAGCCAATATTATGAAGACTTTGTTCATCTATTTTTCTTAAAATTGCGAACATCAATGCATGCAGAGTGTCTTTTTTTGGTGACAGTGTCTTTTTAAATCTCGGCCATTTGTAGGGCTTTGAGTCAACCCAATGCAACATTTGTGTGGTTTACCCTGTGGTTCAAAGGTTTATTGTAATTACCAGCCACAGTTTGTTGTTCAATTATTTGCCTTTTCTGTGTCCTTTACCTGCCTTTAATTTCTGGGGAAAAAAACTTGCCTCTGGCACGACTGACGCTCGATGAATTTTAAGAAGATTTATGCATACTTGTGCTAATGGAGTAAATAAATTAGATTTTTAATTGAAAACTTTTTTTTCCGGTGGGGGAACAGCTAACTTTATTAACTGTATGCATCTCTCACTGAAAATATATCTATGTTTGTTAATTTCCAATGGGACATGAACCGTTTAAACTCTGTGATGTAAAGTGTGCGGAAAACATTTACAAAGACTAAGAAACTCAGTAAAATTATACAAGATCTTTTTTAAGAATGTATTTTGGTTATAAATGTTTATTCTTTGTCTTTTCTGTGAGGGGGAAAAAATGGGGAAAACTGCAATGTATTTCATATCCTTTAAATATTTGAGAGTGCAACAGAAATCCGACTGCATGATGTATGCCGTGATGTTTTAAAAGAATATTTTCCAGCACTATATCTACATGACTGCTCTGTATCAGTCTACTTTATCATAACTGCATTTGCCCTTTCAGATTGGACAGTAATGTGCTTAAAGGATATTAGTGTTTATTTGACTGCTGCTAAAATCAGATCAGCCTCCGCAGTGCTCCTTTATTGTGAAATTTATCAACCTTGAACGTTTACCATATATTGCATTCTGCAAAGACTGCATTTACTTAATAAAAAAAAAAATTCTATGTGAAGAAACTATGTGGGTGATTTTTGTAAGCCTGAAATGTTGTCCATGGAATATATGAATTCTCAAAATGATTGCGCAGAACATCTAGAGGATGGATTTGCCGAGTTCATTGCCTCGACATGCATTTTAAATGCCAATCTAAACTTCTCTGCAGGCATGCTAGTCCCTGTTTGCCTGTTTTTTTTTTTTTTTTTTTAAACTTGCAGATGAATTTCAGGGTGCATAATTTAAAATTTGAGTTACTCCACCACAGAAACACCGGACAGGAGTTCTTTGCTGTGTTGAGACTCTAGAGATAACATTTCAGCACATAAATTGGAGACCTGCATGCAAAAAAGTACTTAAGTCACATTTTGCAAAAAATGACACCAGTACTAAAAGGCGCAATGGCCAGAGCACCATCTGATACCAAAGATTTCTCAGAAGAAGTACTCAAGTCCTATATGTTGGTGTGTTGCCTTTTTCAAATTTGCTATACATGAGTGCAAGAAGTGCCCAAATCCGAGCAAGTTCATGGCTGTCTAATCAAACTCCTACAGTGTTATATGAACACTGTGGAAATGGAAACCATGTGGTAGCCTCCCTTGCAGATACCATATGTGGTTTGCTTCCTTCCCTGCAAACTCCACCGAGTTTTGTGTTCAACCAATTAGAGAGAAACGCTGAAATTTCTGCAGGAGCGGGATCATACCTTTAGACTTACCATCATGTTTAACACTGTGACACTGCTCACGTCACCTTATATACTGTAACAACTGACCATCACAGGCATAAGCAGAACAATGTTGCCCCAAACCAGATTAAATACATTTTTTTAGCATCAATAATCATGCTATGAATGAGCTTTCAAACATCCTTTCTGATGTGAGTGACTATTTTTGTTATCTAAATTATGTCCATATACTTTCTACAAAATTGTCTATAGGCTTGGTTGGCCTCTCAAGCTCAAATATTTCCATTGTAATTCCTTTACCTGCAAGTGCTGCTGCATTTTATTACTGCCATTCTAGCTGAGCAGGACTTGCAGTTGCAATCAAAATTATTGAACCCTCATTGCAAATTAGGTTTACTGGCAAAATTTACAAACTTTCAGCTGTTTGTAATGAACAAATCAAACAAGCACAATTTAAATTACTCAACACAACAAATATTACAAGTGGCCTCTCCAAATTCAACACAAAATGCCACTTTTAATGACTACTTCAGGCTCAAAATTATTCAACCCCTTCATGACAAGCATCTTTAATAGTAGAGTACCCTTTTGCTACTTTGACCAGCTGGAGATGTGATGCATAGGCAGATGTCAGCTTGTGGCAGCATTCCCAAGGAATCTTAGCCCAGTCCTCATGGACAATGGCCTCCAGTTCACTAATATTCAAGGGTTGCATGCTGCAACTGCCTTCTTCAAATCCTCCCAGAGATTTTTTTATGGGGTTCAAGTGAGGCGACTGTGATGGGCACTCTAGAATCTTCCCAGACTTCTTCTGAAACCAAGCCTTGGTGGATGTTTAGGTATGCTTAGGATCATTGCCTTTTTGGAAGGTCCAATGATGCCAAAGCGTCAGCTTCCCTACGGACGGCATGACATTTTCTCCTTGGATATCCAGGTACTTGACTGAATCCATCTCGCCCTCACACACTTTGCTTCCTCTAGCGCTGGAAATCTGCAAGGCAGTCGCAGAGCATCAAAAAGCCCCCACACTTCATTGTAGGCAGGGTGGACTTTTCAGCATATGCTTCTTTCTTCCTCTGCAGACATACCACCGATTCATAAGCCCGAAATATTCCAGTTTTGTTTCATCACTCCACAGAACAATACCCCCAAAATTCTGTGGCTTATTTATTTGGTTTTGAGCATATTGGAGCTTGTGATTTTGGACCAGTTGTAGGGTATATCTTGGAGACGTTCAACGTTTAGTATGCGCCCTACTGTGCAAACTGAATCCTCAGTGCCTCCTGCCTCCAAGCCTTGCTGCAAGTCTCCTGCAGTCACTTGAGGGTTTTTGAGCACCCATCTCCTCAGGAGTCTGGTGACAGCCATTGATAGCTTCCTCTATCTGCCACATCCTGGTACTATAGCCACTCTTCTCTTAACTCTGATCTTGCAAACTATGCTTCTAACTGTATTTCTACGAAAAATAAGTCCATGTGCTATCTTTTTATATCCATTTCCTTGTTTGTACCAGGGAATGATCACCTCTATTAGTTTTTTGGACAATTCTTTTGACAGCCATATTTCAAATATGCAAGTGTCTTTGTCAACAAACCCCTAGCAAGTGCAAGTATTTGATGTGCTCTATCTCAAGCAAACCTGATGCAACTACTTAAGCTCTTGATTAGCTGCATTAGGTGTGCTTTAGACAACACCTGATTTGCAAATGCTCTTAAGACAGATTCTATTCGGGGGGGTTGAAAATTTGAATTTTGTGTTAAATTTGGAGAAACCATTTGTAATATTAGTTGTGGTGAGCTATTTAAAATGCTCTTGTTTAATCTGTTTATCACAAACAGGTGAAAGTTTGTAAATTTTGATATTAAACCCAATTTGCAATGGTGGTTGAATAATTTCGATTGCAACTGTATATGGAAACCAGTAACATGATGCATTTACACAAGCTTATGCTTTCACATTGCCTGATTTTTCATGTAGTCATCTAATGTACAATCTCACTGGATTGTACAGGACCCAGCAAAGCGGTGTCTTTTTGCAAATTAATTGTAGCCCCCGGACGAAGTCGAACGGCTTCTTTGAATTCAAGCATTGTTTCCGCTGCGGCCTCATCCATGTCCGTAGAGACTTGTGGATGCTCTACAGGCTGTAATTTTTCACCGATTTACTTTTATATTTGGTATGCCCATATATTATACTACACTGATGACACCTAACGATTTTGGTTGCCATGGCGACTGTATTGGCCGAATAATATGCAAATTAATCGCAAAACATAGAGATTTCCTCGAACGCAGTACAGGCTGCAATTTTTGACTGATTTCTTTCATAATTTGGTATGGACATACATTACTCTTCACAAATGACACCTATCGATGTTGGTTGCCATGGGGACCCGTTAATGCGCATATTTGTGCTGAATTATATGCACTTCCTTGTGGACACTGTACAGGCTGTAATTTTTGACTAATTACTTTCATATTTGGTATGAATATCATGTGTTATACTTATAACGCCTATTAATTTTGGTTGCCATGGCGATAACATTGGCCAAATAATATGCAAATTAGCGGGAAAACACTGAGATTTTCTTGTGGACGCAGTACAGGCTGCAATTTTTGACTGATTACTTTCATATTTGGTATGGACATGTGCTACACCTCACTTAAGACACCTATAGATTTTCTTTGCCACAGCGACAGTATTGGCTGAATAATGCAAAAAAAAAGGGAGGGGGGGGAAAAGCAGGCTTTCAGGGGCTACACCCATGCGTGTCCAGTTAAGTATGATGCAACGAGGCATAAGTGCCACTTGTAAACTCAGGATCTGTTCAGAGAATATAGCTAGCTAATAAAGATAATTCCCAAATTATTCCTACACCGCCAGCATAATTTGACATCTACAGTAGCCTGCTAGCTAGCCACAGAGTTACAAAAAAAATGGCCTGCTCAACGCCACGATTTTCACATAGCTCTGAAGCTCGCTGGCTACTGTAGACATGAAAGGAAGGTATGCGCAAGAAATGTTAGCACAGCACACATCAGTTGAGCCAGAAACACAAAACAAACACCACTAGCATAACTGTGAGTGAAATTGATCCTTTATCAGGCTCGGACTGCATCGCTGATGACTCTATTAATGTGCCAGTTAGCTTGATTTGCAAGGCAACCGATTGAAGCAACGTGAGTTCTACTGGATCATACAGGATCACGCAATGTGATGCATTTTTGTATATTAATTTAGTGTGATGCTACTTCACAGATTTAATCAATTGTTAATCAGCTCATCAGCTTCACTTTATCTATTAATGTGCAAAGCTGTAAGGTTATGGCTGTACCCTTCTTCAGATACTGAATATGAAAGGATCATGACTCACTCACTCACTCACTTCCATACTGGTCATTTGAGCCTGCTGTCATAGGGAACAAGTTGATGACTCTCAACAGCTCAACCAATAGGTGTGCAAAGCCAAAGCCAAGAAACGAACTGCTTCATTGGACGCTGCTTGAGTATAGAGCACTAATGAGACACTAATTGCACGTTGCACATTGAGCTTCGGCCCTTATGCATAAAAACAGGCGATATGCCAATATTACACAAAAATTCTAATTTTGACTCATTACATTTGTGCAATTAGTGGATGCTCCCATCTAAAGCAACATGTACCACTAAAAAGATTGGAATAGCTTATCATTGCTGTAGTTCTTTCTATTTAATTCAATAAAAGATTTTGGTGTATTCGAAATGCATGCTATTTAATATTTCAGGTATTTGGGGACAAAAAAGTTCTCAAATGACCATTATTTTACCTACTTCTCATTGGAGTGTTCACAGAGAAATTCAATCGCTGTTTGCAAATTTTAGACATTCTGGAAATTAATTTTACAAAGGCATCATTCTCTGTGGATTTTCACTTGGACTAAAACATTTTCATTTGGCATTTTTTTGAAAATGGGGACACTATATGATCAAGGTGATGCCTTCACAGCTCTGAGGGATTCACATCAGGTGGCTGAGCTGGCCTCTCCATATTTTGTCATTTCCTTTCCAGATAGTCTCTGCAGAGTTTGGATATCTTGGGTCCCCATCTTGCTGTAACACAACTTCCTTGCAATATTCACTGGTGATTCCAAACTTTGAGTGGTATAGCCTTTTTGTGTATCATAATCTCTTGCTGTTCCTCATGATTACCTTGCTCCGGGCTGCAATGGAAGTTCTCAGTGGGGTATCAAAACGTATAGCCTCGCAGTTGCCCAACCAGGTGGACCTACTATCAAGAAGTGCTTGGCTGATATATATGCAATGTTCTAGAGAAACTCAGACACTGCCTTATGAATGAAGGGGAAAGGTCAAGCAAGAATATCTTACGGCAGTTCACATTTCTTGAGTGTTATGGAAAAACCTAGTAAGTAACAAAAAGCTGATTCTGAGAAAAAGACAGAAAACTGTATCCCTCTGGGGTTAACCTCTTGTCAGACAATGAAACTGGTGTGGTAGTTATTTATTTATCAAATAATGAGAGATTTATGGAGGATTTTTTTTACTAGTATCCCTGGCAATATGACTTAAGAAATTTTTCCATCTGAAAATATGAAATATCAAATCTCAAAATGATAGACAAAAACCTAACGATTTTACAGCTGCAGTGGCATTTGACAGTTTTTCAGTGTTAACTCAACCATGGGCTTCCCTCTTCATGCAATTTTTCAGTCGTTATTAGCAAGTGAATTACGAATTCTGACCGTGAATGTCCTGCACATCCAATGCTCTGCATGGGGACTTACCTCACATGATCAGATAATATAGCTCTGCTGCTTCATAACTGGCAAATTCACTGACCTGGTTTTATCATTAAAGAATAGAAAATTTTAAGTGGAAGAACCAAGGAAAATCAACTTGCTTGATTTTTACTTCACAACTGATTAAATATTGACGACTTGCTTGGTTTTGCCACAGGAAAACATAGGAGATCAACGATTATTTTTCATGTATCTTACTGTATATAATGAGGCAAAGCCTAATAAGTATTAGGAACACTCCTGTATGGCTGTGTGTGAATGTTTGGTGGTGGTCGGAGGGGCCGTAGGCGCATACTGGCAGCCACACTTCCGTCAGCCTGCCCCAGGGCAGCTGTGGTTACAAAAATGTAGTTTACCACCACCAGAGCATGAATGTGTGAGTGAATGAATAATGTTTCCATTGTGAAGCGTCTTTGGGTGCCCAGGAAGCACTATATAAAATTGATGCATTATTATTATTATTATTATTAAGTACAAAAATGGTCCTAGTTTAATTTCAACCAAAATTAGACTTGTTAGGTTTTTCTATAACACTCAAGATTTGTTACTGCAAATTTAGCTGGGATTTTCTTGATGTTTTAAGCCCTTTATCTTTTGCAGAGTTCTAATCAGACAGCATTGTCTTGTGCAGAGTCCCTTACAGGCTTGGCAGGGGTGCACATAAAACTTGTTTCTTATTTTCAGAGTATTTCAACACTGATCACAGGTGACACACCTCTATTTCCTTGAAAATTACACCGAACAATTCCTCATCCCCAGAATACCTTAAGGGAGAGCAAACTTCAAACCTTGTTCCCTTTGTTGAAATTATGATCCCTGATTAGACTTTTTACACCTGAAGAAAATTTTATGTAAATCAGCAGTGGCTGCTAAGCATTATAGCACTAACCTTAACAGACAGAGATCCAAATCATTTTACTGATGAATAAAAACTGTTCAACTGCAGTCAACAAAGGGTCTACATTTAACAATCATATTCAATGTAATTCCTTGGGTTCAATATTTTAAATTCTCAAAGCCATAACTGCAGAGAATACAACCAGATTAGCCAGTAAACTCGGCTTACATTAACAAATGTAGATATGACGCAACCATTTCAATTTAACAACAGTATACAAATTTAGCTGAATCAGAAGGCAAAAGCCCTCCAGTAAGAAGGCCATGGTTTTTAATCAGTCTGAGATTTTTTTTGCGTTTTCCATTCGCGCCCGTACTTGTGTGTTAACCACCAGTGCATCTTTCTGCTTCTCATTCAAGATGACATATAAGCTCCGATACAATTCTCAAAGTCGCGGTGTCGTCACTTTCGGCTGGCCCAATAGGCACTTGGTGAAAACAATTAACCTTATATGTTCGTCTCCGTGTTATTTCATCAACAAATGTCACTTTCTAATCCACCTTATTAGAATTTGTATCGGCGATTTTTCTTTTTTGCGAGTAAATACAGCGTTTGGGAGTTGTTATAAGGTACTAGAGATGTCATTTGACGATTTTGATCAGCATTGTGTCACAGAATATTGCAGGTACTTAGAGTTGTAAATTAAAAGCATGACAGCAAATGGCAAAAGTAATTCCCAGTTAATTCCCAGCTAATAAAATATTTAGCCATTTACTAGGGGTGTCAACGTTTACAATTTTTTCTACACGTGTACACGGGACTGCTAACCGACGTGTACCCGGTTACACGTTCAGAGATTTATGAGCTTTTTCTATCGCAGTTGCGCTGTATAACCACAGAACGTAAAATGAGTTGAAAATAAAATCCTCTCCCTGCTGAAAATTCCAGCTTTGACCAGCCTAGGATGGTCAGGCTGGTTTAAGCTGTGTTTTGGACAGTTTTCACTGGTCAACCAGCCCTTCACCAGCTAACTCCAGCTGAAAATACCAGCTTAACCAGCTTTGACCACCTTCATCAAGCCATACAGACCAGCTAGACCAGCTTTGACCAGATAATAACACAACTCAGACCATCTTAAACCAGCTTAGAATTCTAGCTGCTAAAATTCTAAGCTGGTTTAAGATGGTCTGAGCTGTGTTCTTAGCTGGTCATAGCTTTTGTAGCTGGTCTCTAGGCCTATAGCTAGATGAAGGTGGTCATAGCTGTTTAAACTGGTATTTTCAGCTGGTGAAGGGCTGGTTGACCAGCTAAAATTGTCCAAAACACAGCTTAAACCAGCCTGACCATCCTAGGCTGGTCAAAGCTGGAATTTTCAGCAGGGTTTTGACAGATAAGAAAACGTACAAGTGAAAGCTGAAAAAGGTTTAACCCTCTATTTTAATCATTGTTTTAACTATTACTCACTTTTGTGCATTTTGTTTTTACTTAAAGTGCAATGCATCCCTCTCTCGCAATGGGTGCTGGGTCTGAATTTTAATATGCGTCTCATATGCAAGGCTGACACTTGCACGATTCTGTGGCACGGGTGCCAGTGCGCAAACTAGTCGTAAACTGGCTTGAAGTGTGTGTAAACCCGTTGTGACTGCGTGCCATGTCGGGACGAGAATTTTGAAATGTTCAAAATTTTGGTCACAATAAAATTTCGCGACCGGGCCTTGAACTATGCGCAAACTGTTCGTGAACTTGTTGTGAACTCGTCGAGACGATGCGGGAGGATGCATGCCAGTGTTTGGCAGTGCGCGCCATGCCACGACTGTCACGAACACCTCACGTCGAGTTCACGAGTAGTTCACGACATGTTCACGAATTGGTGCGCTGTGCCTTCCCACTGACACGGTAATGTGTACTTCACGCATTGATGGCACAAGCACGAATAATTTACGCACTTCACGAACAGTTTGCGCATGGCACGCATGGATGAGCCGAATGCTTGAATCAGCAACCTATCAGCCAATCAGAAAATAGTGTGGCGATCCTGCCCCAGTTTGTGTTTGCATGTCAGTTAAACTTAGAAAATAGGGGGGGGGATTGAGCCAATCAGGACCGGGGCGGGGGGTATAAGAGGGCTGAGTTGCCAGCATGACCTAGTTAATGTTGTGTGACTAAGAGAAATGAGTCTGACCGTAAGAGATGAAAAAACGGCCCTCTTAAGGGCCAACCTGCAAATAAAATGAAGCTCGCCCCGGGCGATGCGAGAACCACTATTCCTGCCCAAGTCTCAGTCCATCAGTAGCGAGACCGCTACAACAGTATTTCTTGTTGCCAGGTGAAATACTTTGTAGCAGCGCCATAATCACGTCTTCCACACGCGCGCGGATGCTATTGTCTGCACACATCAAAGAAGAGCTAGAAGTGGAAGCCCGAAATCAGGTAATCACTTCATCACTTATTTTCCCCAGTAACTGCTTATTAAAGTCGAGGAACTATGTAGGATATTTGCTTTACTTTACGGACCATTTTTTAATATTTCACAGCTTTGGACGGTTATGGTTAGATGAATTGACTTTTAACTTATTATGGGGAGAGTGGGGACTCTCTGCCCTCCATGTAGTGTTTTTTGGGTGAAAACAACCCTTAGCAAAAAGTAGTATACTTGAAGTTCATTTTATTAAGTATACTTCAGTATTAGTATAAGTCTATCAAGTATACTACGGACCCTTGTACTTGTAGTGTACCAGAAAGTATACTAATTTAATACTTCTTCGGACTAAATTGGAACATTTTAAGTTTATAAAAGTATACTTTTAAGTATACTTCAAGTTTAAGCAAAGTAAACTGAAAGTATCCGTCTAGTTTACATCTAAGTTTTATTCTATACTGCAAGTACACAACAAGTGAACTTTTTTGTATACTGTGAGTGAACTAGTTGTATACTTCCAGTATACTGTTCAGTTTATGAAAGTATACATTTAAGTATACTGCAAGTCAACGTATAGATATACTGCTAGTTTATTAGTTGTATACTTCTAGTAAACTTTTCAGTTCATGAAAGTATACTGTGAGGAAACTTAAAGAGCATCATTGGATGTTTATTGACTACAATGAGACAGGTTCACATCTCATCTGATAGACAACATCATCGTCACTACACTATTGCACCAGTGGGAAGATCCCAACCTACTGGCCCACCAACACCAACTTACATTCCTCAGGCAGTCTCCCATCCAAACACAAACCAAGCCTACAGCTGCTTAGCTTCAACCACACAGCTGGTGCAGATCAAGTTGTGGTATTGTTGCTTGTTGTAGAACTAGTACAGACATTTCATTGTCACTTTGTCAGATAGCACTGAAGTTCCAGCCTTCTTAATCTCATGTTTGAAAATACTGTGTACATTTATCTGTGAATCTGCAGATAATGGCCAGCTAGATTGAACTGATATCTCTACTTAAACACAGCAATGTTTGGTACTGGTACAATATGCAGGGCTTTGTTGTCCACACTCTTGTTTAAAAATGATTAAATCATTGATAAAAAGAATGTACCATCTTTCAAGTATTACAGCACTGCTGCATCTTTTCTTTAGTCGGTCATATTTTTGACTGTGATACAGAACTCCATTAACTGAAAAACATCATCGGTGTACTCATTTGGAATATTTCATCAGCCTTTGCTTGAGTCCTTCAGCCTACTGGTCAGGCTGAAGGCATTGATAATTAATATTTTATGTGTATTTCTGGTTCCATATGAGAGAAAGAGGTACTTTTGTTTTGAATCGGGATTTCAATGAGAGTTGCCATCGCTTTGTTCTTATACTTCGGCATTTAATACTATATTGTGTTTGAAAATTAAATTTATAAAGGAATCAATTTTGTTCTCTCCTGAGTATGTGCTCCATTGTAAATCCTTATAAGTACCTTCATAAAAATGTTTACTAGAAGTATACAACTAATAAACTAGCAGTCTATCTGTAGGTTTACTTGCAGTATACTACAAATTATACTTTTATAAACTAGAAATTGTGCTAGAAGTACGTAACTAGTAAACTAATACTTCATCTTTAAGTTTACTAGCAGTATACTTCACAGTATACTTTCATGAACTGAAAAGTTTACTAGAAATATACAACTAATAAACTAGCTGTATATCTGTAAGTTTACTTGCAGTATACTTAAATGTATACTTTCATAAATTGAAAAGTATTTTAGAAGTATACAACTAATTAAGTCACAGTATACTTAACAGTTCACTTGTAGTGTACTTGCAGTACAAAATATAACTTAAACTTAAAGTACCCAGCTAGTTTATATCTATGTTGCTTAAACTTGAAGTATACTTTTGTTTGCAAGAGTATGTATCAAGTCTGTCAATACTGCAATAATTGTCAAATTTGTTCTCAAATAAAATCAGACAAATGTTTACCTATTTCTGTGTGGGTTCGTAACACTGCATAAAAATCAAGTTCAGCTCCACCCATGTGCTATTTACTCTGCTATGCTACCCCAAAGCTGACTTGTTACTGTGAACTTACATGTGGAATATGTAAGTCCATGAGATAGTAAAAACTGAGAAAAAATATAGTACAGTATACTTCAAAGAAGCCAATATGTATGGTAAAAATATTTTAATGTGCTTATGCTTTTGATAGTAGCCTAACTGCAAGCCATTATACTTGAACATTAGGCATGAATATTTTATTTATTAGATATACTCAAGAAAAGTATGATAATCAAAAGTTTAGGTACCAGTATTAGCGAAATATACTTAGACTTTTCGGTATACTTTTCAGTATAAGCTAAGTATATGTAAGTACTTTTGTATTACTTAGCTAAGTATATCTCTGATAAGTTCATCAAAAGTAAACTGAACGTATACTCCCTTATTTTTAGTTTTGAAGAAGTACTAATAGCACACTTAAATAAACTTTTTTTTTTTTGTAAGGGTAAGTATATCTCTAATAAGTACATCAAAAGTAAACTGAAAGTATACTCTCTTATTTTTTAGTTTAGAAGAAGTATACTAATAGCACACTTGAATAAACTACTTTTTTGTAAGGGAAACCCTGATCCGATCCGGTGTCAGAGGTGGTACCGCAACATCTCTTGTTTGTGACTGACAAAACGATATAAATACACAAAAGAATTATTTAATTTAGAATTTATTATATTGGGGAGTCCCAATGAAATAAAAAAGCACAGATATTGGGGTGATTGAAGGGTCACTTCTTATTTCAGTTTACTGGCAGTTGTGAATATTCAATTACTGATCCTGGTGCGCGAATATTCAATAACTGATCCTGGCGTGCTATCTCGTGATAAAATTTTGTAACTGCGTGCATAAATTTGCAGCTCCACGTCCACTGGCGGACACGTGCACAAAGATACACCGCTGTTCTTTTCGAATACGCCAAATTCAGATAATCCGTAAATGATGAATTAATATTTGATATTGATATTTTAATTTGAAACGAGTAACTAAGTTGCCAGTGTCAAAGTAACGAAGTGAAAGTATACTACTTAAATACTGTAACGAAGTACATGTACATCGATACTACGCACCTTTGAAAATGTGAGTATCATGCAAACCCCCCCTCCTCCCCCCCGAAGAAAATCTCTCTCTAACTTGCATTAAAAACTTGAGAGCCCTGTGCGCGGCAGTGGCGCTCGCGTCGGTGCGGGGGTATATATGGGGCTTCCTGGACACTGCTCGCCACTCCAGAGATCGCCAGCGAAGAGACAACTTATTTCACAGAGACAACATGCCAGGTATAGGCATCTTCTCTTCTCTGCAATGATTGTGTCTCTGGAATTCAGCTTCCGGTCTCTTTCACAGCCAATCCACAAATGACTAGGGGTGGAGGAGGCCCCCTTTTTATATGGCGTGCCCTAGTCGGCACGACACCATCCGAATTGCGCAAACTCGTCGTGCCAATGCGGGAAGTGCGTAAACTATGCGCAAACTATGCGTGAACACGTCGTGCCAGTTCGTGTCAACGTGGACACTGATGGGCACACATTCGTGAACTCGTCGTGAACTATGCGTGAACTACTCGTGACCAGTGCGGGAGCCTCCCAGTTCGCGCCCCAAAATGGCACGACTTGCCACGACAAAGTCGTGGCCAAAAGTCGTGCAAGTGTCAGCCTTGTAATAGTAAAAGTAATCTGGAATTGGCGAGAGAAAGCAACTCAAACAGAAGCCAAAGTAAGCTGAAGTGAGAGGAAAAAACTTCACCTTTATACCCACAAAGTTAAAAAAGTAGAGAGGGACTCACAATTATTCTCTAAAATTGGCGAAAACAATGTGTTTTCTTCCACCTCTTTCGACGCGAGGATGCGTGATCAGGTCGGTAAAGCCGACAGAACACCAACCAACAATATAATGTACAACAACACGCAACAATATAGGCTAAAACAACAAGCTATTAACAGTTTTGTTTTCAGCTGCACGACATTTGCACATGGGGAAGATGATGAGCGCAGCGCTCTTAAGTCCTCCGCTGCCTATTCTTGATGTGGCGCGACACGGGCTGTGGCTCCGGGTTTTTTTTTATTTTTATATCACGGTAACATTGCGCCCTATGCATCTGTATGCGCATAACTACACTAGTGGGAACTTTTAAGCGTATTGTTAGTTAATGTTATTATCTGAAGCTTTCAGGCAACATTATCACCCCAAAAAATAGGCGACTATATATGAATGGGTGAGAAATGAATGAGGAGGGAAAAATGACGTGTACACGGTTAGCCTATTGATTTTTCTTAACGGTTATTATTTGTTATCCGTGTAACCGTTTACACCCCTGTTGGTTCGGGTGATGTTGACACCCCAACTATTTACTATTTCACCTCCGATAAAATACTTCCCACACAGCACTGCATGAGCTGACGATTCCCACCTGCTGCCGCATACATGCCAACTCTAACGCTTTTGGGGCGTTTTTCTCAGAATGAAACGCCCCGAACGTGGTAGTCTGCTACCAAAAGCGGTAGGGTTGGCAAGCATGTAGCCTATGCATCAGGGTTTTGTCTTTTGACAGCTTTTATTCGTGTTTCACGCCGCTTACTTTCCTTTGGAAATACGTGAAATGAAATTTTCTCTCCCCGTTTCATGTTGTGATTCAAACAACCAAACACTACACCCGACTTGGGTATGTTTTTTGAGGAATTATTACTTCGTTCGCCTCACTTTCAATTCGGTTTCACGGGCCATGTGGGTTTTGTTTTCACCGAGTCACCCTGCACCGGAAGTGGGGCCGACTTTGTGAATACCCAACGCACGCCCATGCACACACACACACACACACACTGGACTCTGACCAACAACGAATGGGACAGGACTTGGCTGAATGGATATTAGCGGTTATACTCGGCGCACTACCAGATTGCCTGTCATCCGCCTTTATAAAACAGGCCCCAGTAATGTATTTGGAAAACATCACTGTGTATTTATTATTGGAAAATGTTACCGTCTCTTGAAATGCAACATTCACATCCACGTAAAACACAGTAAGCCAGGACTATTTTTATCTCTTTGAGGAACTCTATTTGCAAAAGCATGGTTTCACTGAGGAAGTTACCATTTTTATCTTTTTAATGCTACAGGCCATTAGCCGCACTTATCGTTGTTTCTAAAGCAGCTTATTCCTTAGTGCAATAGGCCTACAGAACGTGCTTTCCGTGGTTCAAAATCACGCCAGTCCTTATATCAAGTAGGCCTACTATTGCATTGGTTTACACAAAACCCTGTACAATGCAACCACGTGAACGGTGACAGAGCTCACTGAGCAGCAGAGAACACGAAGAAGGTGAGTCAAGTTAAGGTTGAGACGAAAAATTACCACAGTGTCTAGGGACACGGCAGTTTTTTGTTATGGGTACAGCAGTCGAATTCCAGGTAATAGAAGGAGTCGGGATTGTGGTTAGGGGAAGGGTTAGTGGTTGGGGTTTGTGTTAGGGTTAGGGCAGGGCTTGAAATGGGGCTGCCGTACCTCTCCAATCCGGAACTCCACATTGAAATGCATGGAAAAACTGCCGTACCCGTAGCAACTGCCAAAAACTTCAGGGGCGTTCGGCCTACAGAAACACGATTATGCAGCCCTTCTCTGTGTACCAGGGAGGGAGCTCGTGTTAAGCGGTCCGTTTGATATCAAAGAAACAAATTTAGCCGAATATGACGAAGACCCAATCGCAAAACGCCTTTAATCTTGCATCTTGCAAAGGATTTTTATTTATCTATTAATTTACTTAACATAATCTCATGTTGCGCTTTTAAATAAACCCATTCCCTCTAAGAACAACAGCGAAACAGTAACTGAGCAAACACAGCTCAATGAGAATGCATTCGTTCCAAAAATTCGGACTGAAATTCACTAAAACAGTCCGAACAAGCCAAGCGAAGATGACCATTTATCTTCTTATATATATTTTTGAGACGAAGAGGCTAATCGCCCGGCAGTGCTTCGGCGCTGAAGTTAAGAGAGCGGGGCGGATTATAAAATGAAATCTGTCATTGACCTAGCTGCGGGTCAGATAGCGGAAGTGCTTCTCTTATCCGGCCCGCCGCGGTGCGAATATCAGAACTGCTTCTCTTCTCTTCCTTTTTGAAAACTGAAAATCGTGCGCTCAACTTAGAATCTCTTTGCAAATGCGAAGCGACTTCAGCTTCACTCGTGCGTGAGTGATATTAATTATCTGTCATTAACAAGCATGCGTTCATATTTTTTATTTTCTGTGTGCCAAAGGCATCCCCTTGGCTCTGACTCAGTCATTCTGTGCAATAACATTACCGGATTGTAAGTTCTGCAGCACCATGGTAACATGACAACAAAGAAATCAATTCCCGCAGACGCCCGAATGTCATATGCCTCGTGCGGATTGGTGGATGCGGCTTTCAGTGAACCTCGCAGCTTCACAATTAGTTTAAATGCGCGTCAGTCATGTACTTTCAGCGGATTTAACCTATGGAAACCCTTCTATCCGGGCAGGAAAGTAAGACAATGCACTGATTTACTCGCCAGAATACGGTTGTTACCCTGCTCTCAGTCCTTACTCAGGAGCAGTCAAAGTATATAACATATCGGCAGTTAAATAAAAAACAAACAAACAAACAAAACAATAATAGCTGGCCTGCGTGAGGGTTTTTTTTTTTTTAACACTTTTGTTTTCTTTTTATTGAGTTGGTAGTTCGAATGAAACTATGGTTGTGGTCAAGAAGCGGGCGATGGAGTCTCAGTTACCCTCTGTTTTGGAAGATGATGCAGCCGAAACTGAGGATGAGGTGCTGGAGGAGGCTGAGGAGTTGGGAGGAATTGGAAGCCGACCGGCGAGCAGGCCCAGAAAGCCTTACAGCAGGGGGAGTGTTGACAGCCAGGTGGGTGGGCATGCTCTCCTCCCATCAATTCATCCGTCAGATGATAACACAACTACATAATGACTTCTTTTTTGCCGTCAACTGAGGTGTTATTAATCTCAAAATAGCCGGACCAATGTCATTCTCTCAGACCACACCTATAAGACCTGGCGAATCACTTTCGCAGATGGCTGATTACAGACGGCTGGCTTTGAAAACTGTCCAGATGTGTTTTTTTTTGGTTTTTTTTTCCTATCTTCCCACCTGATTCCAGCCTAAACATTTTCTACGGTGAGGGATAATGCTGCTTTGTGAATTGTTATCGGACCTCGATTAAAGAGACAAGCAGCTTTCATTCAGCTGGAGTCTAAGAAGGAAGGAAGGATCTTCCCCTCTTGTTCAGCATTTTGTGATCTGCTGTATGATCGCGAACATTTGTGCCACAGAGATGACCAACAACAAAAAGAAAAGATACTGAATTTTAATTGAAGCAATGGCACTGACAATAAAGCTTGTCAGCATGGTGGAACATGAATTTACAACGATCAGAATTTTTTTCTTAAATAGTCGTACCCCACTATTCTGCAACTGTCATATTTGGATGTGCACCAGTTTGTGCATATAGCATCAGAATGAGGCAAACAATTTTTTAACCCTTTGAGTGCTGAATACATTTTCAAGGAATAAAAAATGTAATTATCCTGAGCTGTTGAAAATCTATTAGTTGACACATGATAGGTTTTAGCATCTGATTTTGATATCTTACATCATTGGGCAACGTGCTCTCAGGGTTAATGATAATTCAGACTGTCAATCATTCAGTCAATCCATCAACTAATCACCCAGACCAGCTCTGTTCCTCCTGTAGACGGTGACACGATTGGACACGGAGGCGCGCTCTCCACAGGGCGGACCCCTGGAGGACGAGATGACAGACGGAGGCGATGAGGCGGGAGAGGGTGAGGAGCGCGAGGATCCCGAGGAGCACGTCGAGGCGGGGGCTGAAGACCAGGACTACGAGACGGACCTGGAGATGGAAGGTGGCGATCGCATGATTAAAACGCAACGAATGAATCACACGTGGCAGAAAGGTGTTAGGAATCAAGGGGGGGGGGGTGTCGTGTGAGGATACTAGCTCTTAGCAGAATAGAATTATGGACAGATATGAGTCATTATTCTGACTTTGACGGTCTCGGTTCCTAGAGGCTTTCTTCTTCCTCTTGTAACCCCCTCCGATCCATCCCTTCATTTGTTATCAGTGCAGAAACTCCTACACAGACACCAACACACAAATCCCACTTGCACCCTGGACTGATGGTTGTCTTCTCTACCAGTAATTGCCATCTGTTAGTGGTACTCAGCAGCCTATGGGGTAGGTGGGTAAGTGAGTAGGTGGGTTGGGGATGGTGTGGTTGAGGTTGGGGTGAGGTAGCAGGGGCTAGACGTGTATTTTGTTTCAGACTTGTCCGTTTCTTGAGATGTTTGAGGGCAGGAGTCTTGCCAGTGCCAGGTACATAGAGTGGGGGCATGGAAGTCATGTAAGAATCTTTTGTGGTTTTGTGGCTCTGTTGAAGATGAGAAGGTTCCTTATGACCCCACTGGAGAGACATGCTACAGAGCAGCTTGCAAGGTCTTCGGAGTGGTTCCTGCGTCCTGCTTCCTGAGAAAAATGAACTTGAGCGAGCTGAATATGATGCATTATGGACTGGGGCCTCAGGTATGCCCCTTCCGGTGTCATTTCATGCATTGAGTAAGCCATTACTAAAGCAGAGTCATGCTAACAACTATTGTGTAATACTGAATGTGAGCACAGCTGTGATTTGGCTGTAGGCACAAGTTCACAGGCTGATAGCTGAAGGTAATAACAGCTGTGCTGGAAAACCGTATAACAGCACAGACTTGAGTGCAATACCGCTTTTATACGGCAGTTTTTCTGGCTGATAAACTATCAGACATTGACTCAGACTATGATTTTATTTGGGAAGAAGCAAGAAAATACAATTCATCTACAAAACCCAAAACCAGTGAAGTTGGCACGTTGTGTAAATCGTAAATAAAAACTGAATACAATGATTTGCAAATCCTTTTCAACCTATATTTGATTGAATACACTGCAAAGACAAGTTACTTAATGTTCGAACAGGTAAACTTTGTAATTTTTTGCAAATACTAGCTCATTTGGAATTTGATGCCCGCAACATATTTCAAAAAAGCTGGCATAAGTGACAAAAAAGACAGAGAGTTGAGGAATGCTCATCAAGCACTTATTTGGAACATCCCACTGGTGAACGGGCTAATTGGGAACCGGTGGGTGCCATGATTGGGTATAAAAGCATCTTCCCTGAAATGCTCATTCACAAACAAGGATGGGGCGAGGGTCACCACTTAGTGAACAAATGCGTGAGCTGATTGTCGAACAGTTTAAAAACAACATTCCTCAACGAGCTATTGCAAGAAATTTAGGGATTTCATCATCTACGGTCCATAATATTGTCAAAAGGTTCAGAGAATCTGGAGAAATCACTGCACGTAAGCAACAAGGCTGAAAACCAACATTGAATGCCCGTGACCTTCGATCCCTCAGGCGGTACAGCATCAAAAACCGACATCAGTGTGTAAAGGACATCACCACATGGGCTCAGGAACACTTCAGAAAACCACTGTCAGTAACTACAGTTCGTCGCTACATCTGCAAGTGCAAGTTAAAACTCTACAATGCAAAGCGAAAGCCATTTATCAACAGCACCCAGAAACGCCGCCGGCTTCTCTGGGCCCAAGCTCATCTGAAATGGACTGATGCAAAGTGGAAAAGTGTTCTGCGGTCTGACATACAGGTACATATAGGTTTTGGAGCAACATATGTTGCCATCCAAGCAACGTCTTTTTTATGGACGCCCCTGCTTATTTCAGCAAGACAATGCCAAGCCACACTCTGCACGTGTTACAACAGCATGGCTCCGTAGTAAAAGAGTGTGGGTACTAGACTGGCCTGCCTGTAGTCCAGACCCGTCTCCCATTGAAAATGTGTGGCGCATTATGAAGCATAAAGTACGACAATGGAGACCCCGGACTGTTGAACAACTTAAGCTGAACATCAAGCAAGAATGGGAAAGAGTTCCACCTGAAAAGCTTCAAAAATTGGTCTCCTCAGTTCCCAAACGTTTACTGAGTGTCGTTAAAAGGAAAAGCGATGTAACACAGTGGTAAAATGGCCCCTGTGCCAACTTTTTTGCAGTGTGTTGCTGCCTTTAAATTCTAAGTTAATGATTATTTGCAAAAAAAAAAAAAAAAGTTTCTTAGTTTGAACATTAAACATCTTGTCTTTGCAGTGTATTCAATTGAATATAAGTTGAAAAGGATTTGCAAGTCATTGTATTCTGTTTTTATCTACGATTTACATAACGTGCCAACTTCACTGGTTTTGGGTTTTGTACTTTTCACGTAAAAGATGTTTTCAATGATCGCTAATGATCTCAACAATGTAGCGTGACACAGAGCTGTCCAGTTGAATTGCTTTATCAGAACAAAGTGTTGTGTAACTTGTTTTTTCCCTGTAAAATTGTTGCCAGAAGTCTTGCGCGGGCAAGGCGTAACTTGCTGCAGTTTAGTCTTGGGAGGGAGAGGGAAATTTTGGCTGTATACTCCTCTCTTCGTTGTGTAATACTTGCTTCTCCCATGGTGATCAGCCTTCACTGAACTCTCAGTGGTGTAACAGACTTTGTACAGGGGTCAGAGCAGCAGAGCACTCATTCTTCCTGCCTCTTCACTCTGCAGCTTGTCTTGCTTTCTATTCGCTCGCCCACTTCTTTTCTCGTTTAATTATGTTTGTTTTGTGATAGTATGCTTCATAGTTTGACATAGATGTTTGATTTCAGTTATATTTCTGGGTTGGCGAAAGTAAACTTTTTTTTTTGTATGCTTTCTGTTGATGATGCTCTTTCCTGAGAATGTCATCTGCCAGGCCCTGGTTCTGTTGGTCATATAGTTCATATGCTTTTTCCCTCTACCTGCTTTGGATAAGAGTGTCAGCTTAACAAAGGTCAGGTGAAGTAACCGAAAAGTAATGATACGGTCTGAAGTTCTTCGGAAAGCTGTTACTTCGGTGCGATTGGGGGCGCAGCTTCTCCGACGATAAGGCCGTAGCATGTGGCGCTACCATTTTTCATACTGCGGACCCGGAGGCATTTGAGTGGAAACCCATTTCCTTCCTATCTGAGAATGAAATGAGAGAAAGTGCAGTATCTCTCTCTCTCTGGACATTCCTCCGCAGGGTACCAAGGCCCTGGCTGTTCCCTTGGTAACCAACACCTGCATCCTGAAGTTGGGCCTCAGGGACAATCGGATGGAGGGTTCGGGCGCGGCCGCCGTGGCGGAGATGCTGACGGAGAACTGTTACATCACAGGTGCTTATATGTGCTTATTAACCCTTACCACCCCGGCCACCGCCACTGTCTTCCATCCTCTCCCAGTGTTACTGTGTGTGATGGTTTGGTTAGTGCAGAGGTGGGCAGCGAGGGCCGTATCTGTCCCTGTTTTTCACACCAACTTCTGGTCTTTAATTAGTTGATTGTCTCAATTAGCCAAACCATTTATGAAATCCTGACGTTTCATGCGCATTTCTTTAAATTATCATGAAACTACAAAGACTAGTCACTTCATGAAACATTTTCCTTTAATCGAATCATTGCGAAAATCTATATTTGCGCATGCAGTCAATTAACTCAATTAGTCAGGGTAATTGATAGGAATAAAAACCTGCATACACACCGGCCCTCCAGGACCGTGATTGCCCACCCCTGGGTTAGTGTCAGACAATGCTGGTGATTTCTGATCCATTATGGGTCGGGTGTTTGTGTTTATACTGCATTTCCATGGGGCTTCCATTTCAGCCTGTAAGAGGGATCGAGCTGGAAAGGGGAAATGATTGATTGATTGATTGATTTCTTCTTTCTGGTGCTTAGAGTTCATGGTGTTCATATATTTGGAAAGGGGCTTTTTGCAATTTCTAAGGGATTTTCTCATCAGTCACTGCCATTTACGCTTAATTTTTGCCTCGCAGTTAAATTAAGGGAGTACAGCACTTGGCATTCAAGTATGTCATTTAGTCACAATATTTACTCCTTCATTTCGAATCATTCGCATTGAAGGGATCCTCTAGTGATGGCAGCGAGGCGGCAGTTAGCGTGGAAGGCTTCAAGGAGTGACGCACATTTTCCACAAAAAAAATGAAAAAAGAAAAATGCTCTTCTGTTCTTGGGCTTGGCAGCAGAGAGTAACCTGTCATGGTTCTTTATTGAATGCTCTTCCATAGGCTTGAAAAGTGAGATTGAACTCCCAGATCGAACTATATTTCCCAGCGCATGATTCCTGGACTAGATAAGGTTCCCAGAAGACTGTGATGAGCAACTTAGGTCTTAGAGGGCCAGTGTGTATACAAGTTTTTCTTTTCCACAAATTACCCAGACTAAATGTGCTAATTGGCTGTTTAGGCAAACATGGGTTTAGTCATAGATTAGATCACAGTAAAGTGTTTAATTTAGACTCACAAACACAGTCTTTGGTGGTCATTCAAAAGCAAATCAAGCAATAACAGCTTAAATGTCAGATTTCATCAATGGTTTAGATAATCATTTAACTAATGGCACGATTTAGGTGTTGAGGGCAGGGACAGATTAGACCCTCGTTGTCCACCGTAGCTATAAGGATTCAGAGGGATTCTTTTTGAACCAGGCTTTCTGAGAGCATGAGATGCTTCAGTCGGTGCGCTGTTTTACCAGAAATCGACCTATCAGAAAACAAGCTGGGGCTGGAAGGAGCCCAGGCCATTTCCAGCATGCTCATGGAAAACAACACCCTGGTTAGCATTAACATCTCTGGCAACGACTTCGACGATCACGCCGCCAAGTGCCTGGCCAACGCCCTTGCGGCCAATCAGAAGGTGGAGGCTCTAGACCTGAGCTATAACAAGATGGGAGATGCGGCAGGTATGGCCCCACCCACCGCTAATATAGCCGCTAGTTGGAAAGAATGTTGATCCTTGGGATAATTTCTTTACTTCCTATTACCCACATTACCCCATAATAGCATTTCGATATGGTGGCCTGCTAACTATTGAAGTTCCATAAATTTTGTCAATAAGGTAAAGAAATACTATTATTTCAGAATACTGTGTAAATATGGAGGTTATTTTTGGGCCAATTATTATTTTGTAAAGGGCCTCTTTTAGGCTCGTAAAGCCATCAGTTCTTGATCTCGCACCTGGATGCAGCTTCCCTGTCAGCAGACGCAGGGGAAAACAGCCCTGCTTTGCTTTCATTGCATTATGTTTTTTTAATTTGAAAGACAAGCAAACAAACAAAAAAACCACAAACGCGATGTTGAGCCATATGACTGAGCGTCACTGCCCGCGAGTCTGCCATTCGCCCCCGCCTCTCCCGAGGCAATCACATAAAATAATCACAGGTTTATTTGTACAATGAAAACGCGTTTGCCTATGAATATGAAACTAATATTTCCCTAGAAAAGAAGGCATAAAGTTTTAATGTGCAAACAAACCAGAGGCTACTATGAACAGCTTTGTTATTAATATTCCAGTATGAGATACAAAATCTGGGGGCACTGAAGAGCAAAGTGAGTAACTTGCTCAGAATGAAGTGCATTTCAAGGCAATTTCATCAGGCAATTTGTCTTTTTGAAGTTTCTTCTATGGGTCTAAAGCAACCAAACTTCTTCAAAGTAGTCCTCAGAAAGATCGAAAGAAAATGCCATTTTTCTTTATACTTTGTGTCATAAGCCCTCGCGGTTTTTAATTGGTAGACCCAGAAATCTAAGTTTCAATCTCGTTCTACTCCACATATATCCGTCCCCCCCCTACTCTCTGTTGGTAATCCCTCTTTTCCACCCCAAATCCCCCGCATTCCCCTCCTCTGCCTAGCTCAATCGAGCCAGCCGTTTGTGGCGTGAAAGGTACTGACAATTTTACAAGCCCACAGAAGAAGAGGACCAACAGAGATTCCAGTAGGATGTGGGGGGCAAGAGTTTCCATCTACAGCTCAGCCCCAAACACTTGGTTCATGATTGCAATTCTGCCGCAGTCCGGTGCTTATCTAACCATCAAGTGCCGGGTGCTAGACTCGGCAAATTGAACCGATATTCATCACTATTATCACTGCTAGGCTGTTATCACTGTACTGAGAAATGTGTGGTCTACGCCAGGTGGGAGACTCGCTCCTGCATTTTACTGCAGCGCTAAATTAAAACCAAGGGGGCAAGAGAGTCATTAAGAGATCAGCACCCCCATGTTTTTTTGAGTTCCCAGGGAGATTATTACCCATTCAATGAAGAGGAAAGTCATGCATATGATTTATATGGTCATAGTCATTTGTTTATTGTCTCATAATGAAGAATACACGGCCCACCACTTGTGGACAGTTACCTGTTTCGATTGACTTGTGATGAAGTGTTTCAATCATTCTTGCAGTGTTTTATTGGATTTCTATGGCTATTATTGGTTTGTCTCGGAGAGTGAAGGCATGGGATTGAATTAGGGCTCTGAAATCTTGATGCTGCAGTAAATATCAGTGGTTTGTGAAGGGAAGGTAGAGGTTAGGTGGTTCGGAGTGCAAAGCCAGGTTATTATTTTTGTTTTTTTCTTTCTGCAGGAGAGCTTCTGGGAAATGCTATGGCTGAAAATACAGCTTTGAAAGACCTGAATATGAGCTGGAACTGCATTAGAGGAAAAGGGGCTGTGTCTTTGGCCTCTGGCCTGGGGGTGAGGGCATATTTAAGGTCACACCTGGATGCATGAGGTCTAACAAACTACTAACAAAACTTTCTGTGGCATTACAAATCAAATAGAATTATCACTTAGTGCACTACATACAAATAGTGTTGCTCAAAGATGTAAGATATCAAATACAAAGCTGTCGAAAACCTGTGGGAAGTTCGCGCATGATAGGTTTTCAACAGCACAAGATAATTTAATTTATTGTCCTTTGAAAATTTATTTCAAGGTAAATGCACTTAAGAACCATGCAATTCCATTTTGAAAAAGTTGGGACGATACAGACAATGCTGCTAAAAAACTACATTTGAAATTTTAATTGAAAACGGCGCTGAGAGAAGGGATGCACTGTTTTTCCTTCTCTGCTGTTTTTTTGGAAATAAGCACTCATTCAGATTTATGCGCTGCGGTACCTGAATGAATGTTTACCACTGTGTTACATCATCCTTCTTTTTAACACCCCTCCAAGTAATAGTTTTGAGAAGTGAGGACTCCAATTATTCCAGTTCTGAAGGACCCCCCTCCATCCCAATTCTTTCTGGATACACAGTACCAGTCAAAAGTTTTGATGCAGCACAGTTGATCGTTAAAAATTTATTTAATTTATTTTGTAGAAAAAATCTAATCCTTTAACTCAGTATTTGTAGCAGTAATCATTGGTGACTATGCTCATGTTTTTTTATAACGATAGTCTCATGGGTTCACACTAGCACGGCTGTAAAAAAAAAAGATGTGTTGCACTTGGGGTTTGCTTCTCTTTGACCTCTTTGTCCAGAAATTCCCAAACCAGCTTAATTTAAATTCAATTGCTGGAAAATGAGAAGAATGTATTTGTCTTTATTTGCCAAAAATGACTTTTATAAAAATTCAAAATTTTTGTCACCATTGTGACTTTTGACTATTCATCTCTTGCTATGTGTCATTTGAGGTAATTTACAGAATTTGCACCCCTTAACCTCTGCTAAAACCAGAGTTTGTGTCCAAACTTTTGACTGTTACTGTATATCTTCAGCTGCTGAGATATCCAGATTTTTCAGTGTCGTATTTTGTGCTTCTTAAAGCAAGGTGTATTTTTAAGGGGAGATAGGTTTGGACTGCAGGTAGTCCCGTCTAGCAGTCACACTGTTCAGTGAAGAAGCACGCCATTAAAACATGCATAGAATGTGGCTTGCCACTTTCTTTTTTAAAATAAATTGTGGCACCCCGGAGAACACATCATGTGGAAAACAGCATATATTGGGGTTTGGAGGACTTATTGTGCAACTTCAGCAAGATTCTCACATAATTTTTCGGGAATCTCAGCGGGCCGGCTTACTTGCAGATGTGCTCGAATGCATCCATAGTTCTTAGGTATCAGGTATCAGATAAGATGATGCATCGTAAAGTGATAAATTCTAATAATCTGCCATCTCCGGTGATTTCTCCGGTGAGTGAAATGTTTCATGAAGCCTGAATTTCAAGCTAATAAACAATAATTGTTTTGTCATATGTGTAATTTACTACTTTGTTTTGAAGTAAAAAAGGTAAATTAACATCCTCGGTGTGTGGTGATTCCGTAATTTTTGCCAGGGGTTGTAGTTATATCCCCGAACGCCGAATGGCGTTCCGGGGATATTATGTTTTTGGTTCAGCCGCCGCCACTGCTGCCACGCTACGTGTTAACGCGATAACTTCAGTAATATTTCCATTAGAAATTTCAAGTTTTGCATATAAGTAAGTATCATAAAGAGGAAGAACTAATTCAATTTTGGACAATTTATGATTTCTAGATTGGCCACAGGGGCCAAAAACTGATTTACGTGTTAACGCGATAACTTCCGTAATATTTCAATTAGAAATTCCAAGTTTTGCATATAAGTAAGTATCATAAAGAGGAAGAACTGATTCGATTTTGGACAATTTTCAATTTCTAGATTGGCCACCAGGGGCCAAAAACTGAAAAAAATCACTTTTTATCTCTGGAAATATTTGTCCGATTCACCTCAAATCAAGTGCAAATGAAAGGTCGTGACCTGAGGATGTGTCCCACAATGACATTATACCTGTTTGGTTCAAAATTTTGACACAAGGTGGAGCTTTTTTACATAAAATTCACCATTTTTGCCATATCTTTGGAACTATTTGTCCAATTGACATGAAACTATGTGCAACTGCAAGGTCATGACCTCACAACGTGTCACATGATGACATCATACCTGTATGGTTCAATATTTTGCCACCAGGTGGCGCTTTGTCATGGAAAAATGGAGATATTGGCAATATCTTCAGAACCATTTGTCTGATTGACCTGAAATTAAGTTCAAATGAAAGTCTATTCAAGGTCTATTCAAGGATTGGGGAATTGGAAGATTGGGGGCGTTCGGGGATATACCCCCAGCCGTCGCCTTTGACGGCATAAGCCTAGTTACATTATGGAATAGTTACATGGAATACTGATGGTACACAAATGCCTTGAGAATATATTGCCTTTTTCAATGAATACTCTGTGCCTTTTACAGATATCATTGCTTTGCGTTTTTAGGTGGTACGTTATTTAATGTGCAACCGAATCGGACACAACACCAGCTGCTACCCTATGCATCAGGGCAATGTCAAACAGAAATTACAGTTAAACACTCGCAGGCTTTAGTGCCATAACGTGGTGATGTGGTATTAAATACATAAATATTTAACAAAATCAACTGAATAAAAGTAAACTTAATATAACTGAGGATGCCGTCGCGGCAGTAATGCACTGTGTCGCAATGACCAGCAGGTACCACAGAGGCGGTATTCTCCTCTAATGGAAAAGCAACCCCAAAAAAGTATCCGGTACCAAGGCCAGTTGAGTAGAGTAGAGTATATCCGGTACCACGTAGTGGAAAAGCGCCAAAATTCTGAATAAGTGTGTATTTCAAAAAAAAAAAAAGGACTAAATTTAATTAGGGGAAAATATGAAATATTTTTCTTTTACCATTTTCAATTTAGAACAGGTCAAAGATGATTTACAAATCATTGCTTTCTTTTTTATTTGTATTTTCTATACTGTCTCTACCTTTCTTTTTCAGAAATTGAGTTGCATTATTCAGCATACATTACAAAAAATGCTCCTTATGTATATTTGTAGTTCATGGCGCTGGTTTTTAAGATTGCGTCAGCCCAAACTGTAAACTCACCTCTGTATTACTTTTGTTGGGTCCAATTACAAAATTGGGAAGCAGTTTTTTTAGATGTAGTTAACCAACTTCACACGATTTCACTGTTAGAATCAATATCTAGGTAATTTGTAATCATCTTTACATGATAATCTTGCATAATTTTTCTCTAATTTCATGTCACATTTGAAAATCATGCTGATATTTGTCTCATTGGAACAGGCGAATATATTCCTGCGAAAGGTGGATCTCTCTTACAACGGATTTGGAAAAGAGGGCGCAACAGCCCTAGGAGACGCAATCAGAATCAACAATGTTTTGGAGGAGTTGAATCTGGGGTAAAATGGCACAACATGATGCTGCAAATCTGAAAAAAAAAAATTGAAATGACAATAAACAAACCCTGACAAGTGCTTTGAATAGCAAACATTCAGTGTGAAAATCACAAGATGGCAGTTTATTGGACAATGATTCCAGGGGTATGATTATTGTACCGGCTGGGTAACTGAGCTGAAGAAATCTCAGAACAGTTATTTTAGGACATGAACAGGCTCCAGATTGTTCAGGGATTCAATCAGCCATGTTACCCAGCTAAGTCAGTAACACTGTTTTATAAAATAGAGCCCTGGTTTCTAAAACCAGAGGTACATGAACAAGCATATAATAATAATAATAATAATAATAATAATAATAATAATAATAATAATAATGATGTTTCTTTTCTTCCACACTGAACTGACAATGAAGACTGAACTGAGAGCGGGTATATTAGATTTTTAATTAACTGAGGCCAGGGAATGTACTGAAATTCAATTCATGAGTTTGAAATGTCCATGACATTCTACAGGAGTTTAATTTTCAATATTTCCCTGAATTGACTGATATGGCAATACCACCACCACCACCCCCTACCTTAGCGAGCTTTTCAGGATATCGGGGTAATATGGATGCAAATTTGGCTCCAGGATGTAGACCTTCAGCCTATAAGACCGCATGCTACGCTAATACGCTGCAATCGTCGGGCTGCACGTGTTGAAACCGCAGGTGCTGATTTCAAAAAGAACACTATGTTCTGGCTGCCACACTAGCGTGGTCGCTCTTGACATTGCTCTTCTCTCTTCCCCAGTGTCAATCGAATACCCCCCGATGGAGCGGTCAGCTTTGCGGCGGGCCTTCAGCAAAACAAGACGCTCCGAAAGCTCGGTGTAAGCTGACGAGGAATGCTGCGCGAAACAGCAGGGGCACTCAACAATTCATATCTGTTCTGCAGAGGTCCAGCCGAGCTCGCACTGCTCCGTGCCTCTCTGTATCACTCAGTTATTACCTCTGTATAAAGGCAGAAGACACAACATCTCATAATATAAAGTACACTTTATTTGTTGCAGATCTTGCAAATGGGCCTAGCCTTTCAAATGCACTGCTGTGGCACTTTCATTATATCGCTTTTGCGTCCACTTATTTACAATGTATTTGAGTCGTATTCTGTGTCCTCGAAGCCTGCTGCTCTAAAACATCAGGAAAGTTAATTGAAGAGGGAGGGATCTGGGTGATGCGACACCTAGAACGTTGTTTACAGGGTATGTTGATGGGATATGGTAACAATAGAAACACCTGTCTGGTGTGTTTCATTAACAGACACACATAGGGATTTCACCCACATTTTCCCCCCCGTAGTATTTACTTTTATTCTCTTTCATTTAAAAAATAGACAGGGACAAGACAGACTGAAATAAAATGGTGTGCATGAAATCCATCAATGCCACAATAGTATACTCTGTAAAGAAAATGGTTGCAGGCTAATTAAAACATAAAGTCATTGATTAACGGCAGGGACCAACAGAAAAGGATACAGCCTTGTTGTTTCGGAGGAAACCGATAACTGGGTTTTCGAGAAGAGCACACGATAATGATGATAATAATTATAATAATAAGAAGAAGAGGAAGAGAAACATTATAGATATAAAAACACATGGTGTACCTGCTGTAAAGTCCAGCTCCTGGCATAAGATGGACTGTCATGGCTGGGACCAGCTTCTGGTCCAGCTGGTACCATCTGGATTCTGATGGTGGTCAATCAGAGTCAAGCCAGTCTGCCAGCAGGCCAAAGTTTTGCCAGCATGCTTGTTACCCACATCACCGCATTGCCAGTTTCACCATCTCCACACCATCTGGACCAGCTTTAATCCAGCCTAGAACCACGAGGAATGTGATTTATGATTCGTTTTTTTTGTCGCTCATGTTTTATAAAGATGGCCCGGAACCCCATGCAGATTGTTGGATGCCATGCCATACTGAAAGCCATTAAGGGAAACCCAGAGTCCGCAGTGGAGTTTTTGGATTTCTCTGTGAGTCACCATTTACCTCTCTCTGCTATTATGGCCTATTGTCCTCTGAGCTCAAACATGACCCAGGTCGAGCGTTCAAGTGATATTAATTTATGTCTTTTTGAATGCATTTGATCTCAAAGTAGCTCACAAGTACTCTGTTAGATTTGAACTAATACTGCATATTTCTCTATGCACTGTGCTCGCAGTAAAAGGAATATCCCCTGCCCCGTTTTGTTTCTTAGGATATCCTTGTTAACCAGGATTTCATTGACTTATATGAGGAAGTCAAAGAAGTGTTTCCAAGCTTCAGTGTTAAACACGCTGGATGTCTTGGCAAAAACAAGCAGCAGAAGTCAAAGGTGAGTGCTGCAGGACAGCTTAATGCTACCTCAAGAGCCTCAATAGCAGATGCAAGTATTTAGTGCTCCACAAGAGGGGTGATTGTGAATATTTACTCCTCTGCTGGGTATCCAAGTCCTCCATTTTTCTCCAGCATAGGACTCAAGTTTGGTTGAGCTTTTACTTTGGATTTTACAAGTTTGGCAGTGGACCAACATTACTGCAGCACAGTCTTATTTAGTAAAAGCTACCACATTTATGTTGCCTGTGTTGGCCACAGTTCAGAAATCTATCTGCACTGTATAAGTATCTGATATTCTACCCCTTTCCACATTGCTTTGCCATTAGTATGCACGTCCAAAAGGGAAAAAAAAAAATCTAGATCAGCATCTGGCTATGTTTGTTTGACTCTGCAGAGCATAATTACAGAAGTGGTATATTTAATCAGATTGATAAGGGTGACCTACACATCTTCCAGGTACCCTTAAGGGCCACTGTAGCATTTAGTCAGACTCTAGACTGAAGGAGCTTCTACATCTTAAGTGTCTGAGGTCTGAAGATACATTTCTTATGAGTCTCAAGGCTTCCATCAGAGACAGGATGTGCATTTTAGTGAAGAACTGAGTCTTTCATCGAACACAGAAAAACATGCTTCAAATGTATAAGAAAAAGTACCTACACTAAAAGCGTTTTTGAGGTGAAACATAATGTTCAGACATAATTATGGTTGATGCACCATTATTCAAGGAAACTAATAAAACCAGAAAACAGTTGGAAGCATAGTGTCTGGTTCTGATCGTGATAAATGTCTCAAGATTGAAAAACTACCAAAGGAAAGAAGAAACCCCTGCATTTTTTTTAGCTTTGAATCAGCTGTATGCATAGAAGTAAACAGGCTTTGCTTTATTGAAATAACAAAAATGTAACAAAAGAGTTGGAAATAAAGTGAGAGCCTCCCGGGGCACTGGAGATTTGCAGGCAAAAACATGAGGACCACTAAGTGGTTCAACACTCCATCAAATTAAATAACATCATCCAGTGTCCTTTTTTCCATGAATAAAAGCTGGCATCCAGCCCATCTTATTACACTTACCTTTGAAAATGATATCAATGGTGGGGGAGGAATCAATCAGTGGTAAAGATATGCCTATCTGCATGCATATGAATGAATGAACATAGTGTTATTCACTGTCCCATTTTGAATGCATTTGTGTGTTTGTTTTGCAGAATGTTCCAGAACAAAACACAGAATCCACTCAGGGGACTGAAGACAAGTTAGAGACACTACCTTAGCTGACATGGGCATCTTTGAAGGAGAACATTTTTGTGTTGATTTTTTTTAAATCAACTTTGTTTGCATCATTGAACTTCTACGACAGCAGGTCGCTCCTTCGGAGCCGGAAGAAACATGCTCTTCTTGCAAATTAAATGCGCATTTAAAATAATTGACAAGCAGATGATGTCCTGACAGAAGTTCAGACGAACGAACATTTTGTGAAAGAACACGTTCAGTAGCGGTCAACTTCCCTCTGTGGTTGGTACAGAGAGGTATTGCTCGAGTGTATGACAGTCTACATTTGCAAATAAATGAGCGATCACAGACTTCAAAGAACTATTCGTTTGAAAATGTCGTTATTTAAGAGAGTACATCGTGCAAAAAATAAATGAAAAAAAAAATAATAAGGGAAATTATGCTTCGTTAATTTGCAAAAAATTTTATAATGAGGATTACGTGTTCAAAGCAATCTGGGGGAAAAAGTTAACTAATTAACTTACAAATCAATGAGCCCGGCAAATTTAAACAGCTGTTCCAGAGGAGAAGTGAGATAAGACAGTCGTTTATATTTGGTGAGCAGCGTGTCGATGCGGATGATAAAGTTGACGCTGATTTTGTGTTACAACATTATTTCAACCCACCGTGGCTTACGTCATCCCTGCGCAGGGCAGCTGTTGCGCCGCAGAAACCAGACTTGCGAGAAGACTGGTTTGTCGTGCGATCATCGCTGTGCCTGGAGGAGTGTTTTACCTAACCGTCTACTTCAGTGCCTGGACATTGCTATTTGGAAACCATAAGCACAGAAGATGGCGGCGACGCGGTGCTTAAAACTGCCGAAAAATCAGCTGTCATTGTTCACGAATCCGTTGCAGCTGCTTGTCTTTCAGAGGTAACGTTTAATTGAAGCACAAACACATCGAAGGTGAAGAGTGTCTGCTTTGGCTTGCTGTCTCATACATTTCCGCAGTCCACGATCAGCGTTAACTCTGTGACTGTTGACGCTGTCTGTCTTGTTTTCTTCTGAACTGACAAATTTGTTATATACAGTAGTTACTGCAAACCTGAAATTAATCCAGTCTACGCTGGTGGGTAACTTACAGTAGCGTTTGAGTAGAGACCTGAGTAGAATACTGCTTCGCATACTTTTGGCGAATTTACGTCACTGACGGACGACTTCTCGTGTATAGTTGTGTATGTGTGCCAACGAGTTTATCTATGCTTCCCCTCAAATACTTTTCATAATGCACGGCGTTCAAAGAGTACATTTAAACTTAATGATATAGGTCCTTTCCAGGGATTCGCATGCTTAATCATTTGCTTCGCCGCTGAACTTCGCCCCATTGAAGATTAGCTTAGTGCGGTCACATGACACTGGAAATCTGAACAGCGCGAGATAAGGCCTAGCTTGACTTGCAAACTGGTGGCTTTAGTGCAAATTGCTAACTGGCTGCGTGTGTGCACACTGGCACTAATTCTCTCGGTATTTTTATTTTGATCCCAGTTATAGGGTATAAAGTGGTAAATGACTAGGTTCTAGGCACATCTGTCAGCTACTTCCGTAGCCTTATGCTTGTTTATTCTTCAAAATTGTTCTGAATGGCTCAGTGTTGGTGCTTCTCTGAGTTGATGTTTTTGCTGCATCCATAGAGGTTATGCAGAAAGAGGCGACAAGAACTGGTTTCGAACCCTATTTGTGCACAAAGTGGATGCCAGGAAAGATGCCCATTCCAACCTCCTTTCCAAGAAAGAGACTAGCAACTTGTATAAAATTCAATGTGAGTACTAGATTTGCATGTACCTTCAAACAATTGTCGGTCTTTCCATCTCCCCAGTCATTATGTTTGACTTGTTGCCTCATAGTGAACTCTAAATAAAAGCATGTTCAGTTGCCTGGGTCTCTTTATAACTGACTGTGTTTTAAACAAACATTTACATCCGACTTTGCATTACTGGAACAGGTCCAGCTGGTTTTTGCGGTGTACCCAATAGGTTTCCACATATTTTTCTGGAATTTAGTTGTTCAGTCTGTGTGGTCAGCTGGTTCACCAGTTTGACACCAGCTTACACCATCAGCTTAACCAACCGTGACTACTCCTATAAATCCATTTGAAGACCCTGATAAGCCCAGCTTTAACCAGCCAGTTGCCAGTTGTGGTCAACAAGAAGTGCTGAAAGCAAAGCTTGAACCATCTTAAATTTGCATTGTGTCCTAGCTAGTTTTGGCTATTGTTTTCAATGGGGCACAATAATGTAATTAACATAGTTTTACCTCAAATATATGTGTGTGTGTGTGTGTGTGTGTATATACTCCTGTTTTTTATTTATAATATATATGTAACTCTTGCAGTTGCATTTAGTGGGGGGAAAAATATAAAGCAAAACACGTTTCTTCATGCCCTTACTCCTCATAAACTCATATTTACTTTTGTTTCCAGTTCACAACGTGAAGCCAGAGTGTCTGGAGGCCTACAACAGCCTGTCGTGAGTCAGCTATTACTTTGTCTGATTTCTGAAATTGGAGCTGCCCGCCCAGCTTTGCCGGCCTTGCATCAAACGGCTTTTCAAGTGTTTTCATTGTCGCAGACTGATTTTGAATATGGGAATAGAATTGTGAAAGTTTTGCTTTGGGTGTGCTCCCGTCATCTTGATCTTTTGGTGTAAAGTAGTCAGAAAGCTGCCTGACTTGGTCTATTTCTTATCTTGATGTTCTTATAAAATCAAACCAGTTTAATATTATTGGAAGTGTTTTGTCCTTGTTCATAAAAATGGTGAAGTTTAATGTCTTGAACACTGTCAACAGCCAATGCATACGATTTGCAAGATCCCCAGCCTTTGTTACCAAAAAACTCTCTTATGACACATTGTCTTTGTAGATGCGAGAGTGTGTCAGACATTCTTCTTTTAAAAATCTTTGCAGAGTACCTACTAAAACTTCTAGTGTATGTTCGGCACTAATTGTGCATTGCTTCAGTACTATAGTTAATATCATTGGTGGCCAACCTTAGTCCCGGAGAGCCGCAATGTCTGCTGGTTTATGGCGTTACTCAGCACTTAATTGATGAATGAAAGCAGTTGATTATATACTTAAATGAGGCCCAAGGTGACATAATTTATCATTGTGGATACACCTTTTTTTTTTTTTTTTTTTTTTCTTTTACACCCTTTTCCCCCCCCGTTTTGTGCGTACGCACCTTTCTCCGCCAAATTTGGGATCTATCAAACTCAAACCTGATGAGGAAAAAGTGCGGACATTTACACCCATTTTGACCATGGCGTACGGTGATTTACATCCTTTTTGAAGAACAGGAGGAATTGGCGACGCAGCTGCTGAGTCAGAGAATTGCAGTGTGCGAGGGAGAGAGGAGCACAGATTGTAGCCTATTTAAAAGAACAATCAAAGCCACAGCAAAGTCCGGTTTACCTAATGTAATTGGAGCCATTGACAGCACTCACATCATGATTAGGGCACCATCGGTGAATTCGTATATGTGAATCACAAAAATGTACATACGATCAATACCCAAATCATATGTGACGGCAACATGCTTATAACGAATGTAGTGGCACGGTGGCCTGGCTCTACGCATGATTCATTCATCCTGACGCACAGCAGAAAGGGGGCGAGACTGGGGGCAGGCGCTGCGCGTGACGGCTGGCTTCTTGGTGAGTACATGTAGGCTACACAGTTTACTCATTCATTGAAAGCTGCTGCTTATAATCATCAATTCAAGGCTGATACTCACCCCATCGTTGTGACTTACAGGTGATGGTGGCTACTTCCTGAGGGAGTGGCTGCTAGTTCCCATCCCGGACCCACAGGGTGGCCAGAAAACCCAGTATAATGAGGTCCATGCCCGTGCGCGCTGCATCGTGGAGCGTGCCATCGGGCTCCTGAAAGGACGTTGGCACTGCCTGCATGCGTCGGGTGGTAGGATTCTCTACCACCCGAAAAAGGTCTGCAGGATCATCTGGGCCGATGCCATCCTGCACAATGTGGCAGTGAGGCGTGGGGTTGCGTTACCGCTGGGCCTCCATCCACCCCAGCATGTGGACCCGGACCCACAGCCCCCTCCCCATCATGAGGGTTTTCATTGGGGACTAGGGACACAAGCTGGAGTGATGCAGTGGTTGTGAAGCCGCCCCACTCCTCATGTTGAGCTAAACAATGTGTGTGTATATAGCCTACGAGTTTCTCAGTTTCAGTCTGGCCAAGCTGTGTTTAGTTTTCAGTATTGCAAGAACCTCATATTTCTGTACATTTTATTTCCACATGTTGAGACAGAAATAAATTCATGTATATCAAACGGCATTGTAATTTTTGTCCCTCTATGCAACTGAAACAAAACACGCTTCTCCTGCATTTGACAAAAGATTCGAATAGAAGGTTCATTTATTTATTTTATTATCTTTTTTTTTTTTATTGCCTCTGTAAGACTTGTAACTTGTGACGCACATGGTGGTTTTGCGCTTGTTGGTGAGGCCCTGACTGTGGCTGATTAGATGAGATTGTTTTAATTTCCGGATGAGGTGATCATACAGAATTAATGCAAATACCTGCCGAAGGGGACTTTTTTCCTCGCCTGCACCTCACTAACAAGCACGTGTATCTCACTCTCTGGGAAGTTTTGCTGCTTTCCGCATTTCCCATCTATGCCTCACCGTCTTCCACTGACGTCACTCCACAAATCCCCAGAGCGCTCATAGCTACTTCATATGCAGGTACTCATTTGCGTTGCATGGTTGTGTCTGGGCGTGTAGAGGGCGGGATATGAAGCGTGTTCACGTCCGCACTCTTCTTTGATCGGTTGTGATTTATCAATGGAAATTGCGGAGAGGTTTGCATACGCAGTTTGATAGATCTGAAATGGGTGTACGCCATTTTTGGCTTTTCGCTGTACGTGAAAATTTAGTAGCTCTATTACACCCTTTTTGATAAGAGGCCCCTGGGGTCCTGCGTATAAATTGGGTGGAGAAATCTAAAGTCAACACGCCCTGTGGCTCTCCAGGACCAGGGTTGGCTGCCCCTGGTGTAAATCTTCCAACACTTAACGTCCCAAGCGCCGCATGGCAGATGGGGAACTTGCGGGGTTGAAGTTGTGGTTAGACTTAAATGTGTGGGTTGAAGAGTGCTGTAGAGGAAGGGTTGGGCAGCAGTAGACGAAGTTGTACTTCTTTCTATTAGGATATAAAGGTTGTTGCATTTTTCTATACCCTGTACAGAGCGGAGGTGCAGACTCGCCTTCATAGCGACCAGGACTATCCCTGTGAAGTTGTAGGAAGCTGGAACACTTGGTACGGCGAGCAAGACCAGGCTGGTAAGGCACTAAAAGCTTTCTTCTTTTTCTTTAAAAAACTTCTTTAACTAACTTTGACAGTAGATTTAGCTGGTTGATTGTGTTCACAGGACTCAAGCCCAAAGTAATAAGCTTTACGGGCATCAAATTCATGCTGTTCTGTTCTTTCTCTTTGCCTTCTTTGCGGACAGTGCAATAGTGACACCTGCTGTTGTTTTGTTACAGTACACCTCTGGCGGTACTCGGGAGGCTACCCAGCACTGACTGAATGTCTCCATAAGCTGAAGAAGAATAAGGTGCTGTAACGCTGTGCTACTGCCGCCACAACTACAGTAGGGTGCAAAAATTTGGGCACCCCTGGTTTAAATGTCTTTTACAATGAATCTCCAAGTGATTGAAAGCAAACATGAACACTAAATGCTACTAAGTAAAACATGACACATTTCATCACATTTTAAAGCAAGAATAATTTTTATTTTTAACTTTTTACCATTTCAAAATAATAAAACGAGGGAAAAGGCCTTGTGAAAAAGTTTTGGAACTCTGTCAGCTAGTACTTTGTTACTCATTCGGCAGCTATAACGGCTCGCCAACACTTCCTGTAGCCAGCTAAGAGTCCTTCAAATCTTGTCTTTGGAATTTTCCCCCTTTCTTCCTGACAGAACACCTCTAGCTCAGAAATATTCTTCGGCCTTCTTGCATGCACGGCATGTTTGTGGTCTCTCCACAGATTTTCAGTTGTATTCAAGTCTGGGGACTGTGATGACCATTCCTTAAACTTCATCAGTCCTCCCTGGAGGGACTTTGTGGTGGATTTTGAGGTTTGCTTCGGGTCATTGTCTTGCTGGAATACCCAACGTCTCTTCAACTTCAATGTCTGGACTGAGCTTTGAACATTAACCTCTAGAATGTCTTGATATTTGGTGGAATCCATTCTTCCTTCCACCCGCACAATATTGCCTGTGCCCCCAGCTGCTACACAACCCCAAAGCATAATAGATCCACCTCCATGCTTAACTGTTGGTAACATGTTCTTCTCTTCAAATCCTTCACCCTTTTTTCTCCAAACATATCTTCTTTGTGGCCAAAAAGTTTCATTTTGGTTTTGTCAGTCCAAAGCGCATTGTTCCAATAGGCTTGAGGTTTCTCAAGGTTTTCTTTTGCACACTTGTGTGTGTGTGTGTGTGTGGGTTCTTCTGAGCATTTCTCGCTAGATCTCGGACCATTCTACGGAAAATTTCTCTTTGTCTTCCAAATCTTGCCTTGACTTCAATTGTTTGTTTTATTTTCCACTTTTTTAGGATGCTTCTGTCAGTAGAAATGGGTAGTTTGAAACTTGAGGGTTTTTTGTAGCTCTCTCCATGTCGGTGGAAGTGAATACCTTGATTTTGACATCCTTGGACAACTGTGTAGAGGAACACATGGTTTTTAACACCAGACACAACAGCCACCACAGTCCGATACTTTAGAAGGCATGGAGTTACTTCAGAATATGTAGTTTAATCCTGGAACGTATAGTCCCCTGACCCATTGAAGCCCCAAAGAGTAAATCTTCTTAAAAGGTAACAAAGAATATTCATAAAGGTTTCCCAAACTTTTGTACAGGGGACTTTTTCCTTTCTTATCATTTAAAACTCAGAAAACTTAAAATATAAAGAAACCTTGCTTTTAAATTTGCAGAAAGGTGTCATGTTTAACTTTGTAGCATTTAGCGGTCAGGTTTACTTTCAATCTCTTGGAGATTCATTATAACAGACATTTAAACCAGGGGTCTCCAAATTTTTGCACCCCTCTGTATCAATAATTGTAATGGTTGTTTGGTAGCACCCCCATTTCAAAAATACGATATCAGTTTCCTCAACAACAAGCGCACAATGTTCAAAAAAGCAGGATGTAGTCTAAAAAAAAAGCTGAAAAAAATTGCGCACATGCAAAAAGAATCTAATTTAACCTCATTAACAAAGATAAGATATACTTTATTGAACCCCGTGGGGTAATTTGTCCTCTGCATTTGACCCATCCTATAGTTAGGAGCAGTGGGCAGCCCGGGGACCAACTCCAGTTCTAAAGCCAGTTCCTTGGTCAGGAGTACTGGTAGGATTATTCCCATGATGCATGTTTTTGTGGGTGGGGGAAACCAGAGTACCTGGAGGAAACCCACGCGAGCATGGGGAGAACATGCAAACTTCACACAGAAAGGCCCAGGCCAGATTTTGAACCCACAGCCTTCTTGCTGTGAGGCAATAGTGCTCACTGATTCAGCCAACCTCGCTGATTCACTAACCTCACTGATTCAGCTGTCAATCTCACAGAAAAGCCTTGGATACATGCCAGTGTAAGATGATGTAAGAGTGTGGGAGAGTGAGATGACGTAGAAGAAGTACACTGGCTGTATCGTGCATGCACACACCGTTGCACGCCTGCACGTATAGGCGCACATGCAGATATAGCCCTAAGAATATTGGCCAAGGCCGTTTAAGGTAAATGCTGGGGCTGCCGGAACCAGTATGATACTGATTGTGATACTTTATATTGCACATGCTTTACTCAGTGTTTTCCACCTTTTGTATTATTTTAGGTGCTTAAAATCCAGGGTGATCTTAAAGCGAATCTCTTTAGTGTAATTAACCTTTCCTAATCTCCTAAAGTGCAATCTAACTTATCAAGATTGCACAAAATGGCCTGAAGTAAGCCCACTAAAAATCACGCAATCACGTTCATGCAAATTTGTGCTGTTCTATGGCCATTTAAATTTCAAAATGTGACGATCAACCATGCTATCTTAATAAATAGGACTATCTTTTCATTCAAGAAAGTAAATAAGCAAATCCACTGTTTAATTGCCAATCGAGTAAACTAAATGGGGACAGGATGGAGTAGCCTAATGTATGAGTCTTAAGAGTAAACTTGAACCTGACATGAACCCTAATAATGTCCAACTGATGCACTCATTAATTTTATAAATTTCATACAAGCAGTAATCATGCAGTTTTTGAATGACCCTGGTACCTCTCATTGTGGGTGGGTTCGTTCACATGTGCCGAGTAATGCGGACTCTTGATTGTTATAAAGACCTAATGAAGCATCCTTTTTCTTTCTATCTCTCAGGAGTACCTGGAGTTTCGTCTGGAGAGGAGTAAAATGCTGATTTCTCGACGGAATCAGCTCCTCCTCGAGTTCAGTTTCTGGAATGAACCGACGCCCCGAAGTGGACCCAACATCTACGAAATGCGCACCTACAGGCTGAAGGTACGATTCCTCTTATTTCACGAGCTCTTGTGCTGGTCACAATGAGCTGCTTGTGAAACACGAGGCAGTCAAGCTACCATTAGTATTGTAAATAATTGTTGTTGAGTCAGAATGAATACGTAAAATACCTGGACATATTGCATGCAGTTGTGAATCTTGGGATGAGTCCCGCGCCTGGAGTGACTGTGTCCTCCATCAAAGCCGTGCCACATGCAAAACTATCCCAATGTATCTCTTACTTGAAGAAATGAAATTTACGACTGAAAGCACTGATAAAACTCGATAGAAACTACAGGACGTGTCACGATTGTTTTATCGAGCCTTTGTGCGTTTTACTCTGGGCAAAGGGGAAGCCAAAGAGACCATGGTGAAACGAAGAATAGTACTTGTTTGCTTGTTTATCGTTTCACCAAGTGCACCAAATTAAGCGACATTTTTCAGAATTTGCTAACTGCAGTCAGGCACCAGTCTGGTCTGAAATGTCGTCATACTGTGCTGGAAGGTAAAAGGCTGCTTTGAAAATGCTTTCGGATTGCTTGCATGCATTTTTCACCTCTCTGCTTACGAAGGATTCTAAGTAGCTTTTTTTTGAAAAGAAAGGTTTGGTTCTGCCGTTTAGTTGAGTGTTGTGGATGACGGGTAAATATTGTCTTTTTCATTCAGCCAGGGACGATGATTGAGTGGGGAAATCACTGGTAAGTGCAATGTAAATAGTCTAGTAAGTAAATCCTCAAAATTCATGAATGTGATGGATGGTTGTTGTTCACTGGTTCTGTTGTAATGTACAGTGAAACCTTTATTCATTACCCATGAGGATCACTGGCTGCTTAACAAAATTGCTTCATGTGATTGTATGAAAACAAAGCCATTGAGGTTCTGTGTGGAATTTCGTGACAAGCACAGTGCCACCATTCAGGTGTAAGATCACAGATTTGTACTCTAATGTTCTGCACTGATTATTCTACTTCTGATGTGACAAGTGGTGCTGGTGGTTGATAGTAATGCCGTTTCAGGACACTGACTTGTGAAATGCATCATATGTAGGTTAAGTCTTGAATTTAACCACTGCTAGGGCTCGAGCCATAAAGCACCGGCAGGAAAACAAGGAGGCAGTGGGTGGATTCTTCTCACAGATCGGGGACTTGTATGTTGTCCACCATTTATGGGGTGAGTTCACCTTATGGCGGGCATCCGCCTGTTTATCCAGCTCCACAATTATACACACCTGCTTGTGAGGGAATGGTTTCAACCAGGAATGTGCATTTCAGTGTGGGATTATGGTAGGGATGCATGATATTGGATTTTTGCCAATTTCCGATATGCCCATATTTTCAAACTTATTTTGGCCGTTGCTCATATACACACCTTTTTTTATATATATATTTTTTTGATTACAAAGATCACGGAGTCTTCCATGTGCCAGAATTTCCCTGTTGCTCTTATTGGGTCTAGTTGGGCTTTGGAAAGACATAAAAGAAGATGAAAAACATTTATAATTTATGGAAGCTTCAAATGTACTCTTTTTCAAGTGTCAAAATTCAGTAAAGAAAAACAAAGAAATTTTCTCTTTGGATTACATGCACTGTATATGCAAAATGTATTTTTGACAGTAGCAGTAAAACCAAGCCTCATATGCCTATGTGAGAGCTACAGCTCTTCAAAGTTAAAGTAATGATGATAAAAAGAGAACTTCAACTGAGGTGGGTCTGTTAGTTCTCCTTAAAACCATTAGACTAGCCTCTCCATGAATAAAATTTTTTAACAACCACACATGACATGATCAAAATACAATCTGAATTTTTCACTTTAAAATAATTTGTGCCTTTTTCTATGGTAATAACAAAACCTATTTTTCTTCAGGCTTGTACCAGTAAGAATACCAAAGGGACCTTTGCCCTTTGCGTGTTCTCAGCGGTTATTATTATTGATTGTATTCAGCCACAGCACTGTGTAATCTGTGTGTGTGTGAGACTGCGAGTGGCGCTCTGGGGATTCCCTTCACCACGTCTCTAATAGCTTTGAAAATGCATAAATGCTTTATCGTTTTAGCCCGGCGTCCACACAGAGATGGCAATAATGCAGCCCGAAAACTGTATTTTTTTTAAAACTGGTTCCAGAGTGAGAATTTTAACAGGCCACCCCAGAGTTTTCGTGTGGACAACCAAAACGACATGTTTTTTTTTTAACGATGTCCTGATAGCCCCCACCCCCGCTAGTCTCTGAACAGAGCGCAAACTTTATACGTATGCTCACCGCCTTTCTCTGTTTTTTGGTCCATTTCCGTAGAAACGCTACAGGCCATACAGCACCACTCACAGGCCTGGAATATTTACTATAGCATTTTGGGTCTTTTTAGGCACCTCCGTGTGGAGGCAGATATTTTAATCTCCTGCCGCACGATTACTGCGAAGCGGGGGATATAGCATTGGGCTCCGTCCGTCCGTACTGACACATAAAATTGAGGCGACGGGGATATTGCCATGTTTGTCGCAAACACTTGTTTTTAGAAGTGATGCCTGTGGACGGGAGATTTTTTAAAAATTTAATTTATTGATTTATTTTATTTGTTTATTTATTTATTTAGAAGTGACAAAAAAGGACTGTTTTTGAAAATCTCCGTCTTCGTGTGGAAGAGGCCTAACTTGATTAAAGTCTGTACAATAAGCAATCATCATGATACGAATGTTAGATTTTATGTTGTGACTTGATAGCTAGCGACTCATATCCTTTGGTACAGAATGCACGAAGCTAAGCCTGCTTTTGATTTGCAAGCTATCTAGCTATTTGACTGGCTTTTATTTGGTTAATACTGAAATTGAATGTGAGAGCCTACTTTTCATATTAAAACGTAAGAAATCTACCTGAATAGACTCCTTTTCTCTATTAACCAAACTGTTTTCTTTTTTTTTTTTTTCCTAAAACTGAAATTTTCTTTAAACTACAAATGCAAATAATCTTGTGATGTTTGCAGTCAATTGGATGGTGTCAAAGTCAAATTTCTTACTTTTCTAACCAGATAACATTTTAATCAATTACTTGAGCTTTGCCTTCCCAAGAGTCGACAGAAGGATGCTAACGACGGTGATTTATCTGTGGGCGAACTGTTTCCTTACTTTAAGTATACTTGCGCCGCCTTCTCATCAAAGTCACTTTCGTATAGTAATTAGCCATGTCAGTATTCATGTATGCATCTTAAATTTGACATTTAGACTCTTAAACATGTATAAATTACTCCCACTTGCGCTTCTTTCTGATCATCAATTACGAGGCCTGTAAAAAGGGAGGAAAGTGGGTCTGGCAAGAAGTGTCTGATACCCCTTTCATACTGCGCTGAGAATCTGGGTTTGGCTTAAAGTCGTTTTTTACTGCCCTTCGCGACAACTTGGGGTGTGTGCAAGACTGATGTAGTTAACCTACACGGTATCCTCTCGCCCCCTTCATGTGTGCATCGCGCACGTGAAATTTCGAAAGGTTATGCATACATGAATAGGTGGTTACCAATATATCCAGTGGTGTCGCCAGAACTGAAAATTGGTGGGGCCTAGAACATCTTTTCACAAAAATGATTAGTCCTGGCTTGTTCTCAGTCATTTTCCTTCATTAGCACATTTTCCAACTGAATTGCTGAATTCAATTAGGGCCTAACTCCACACATTTTCAACGTGAAGTTGGGCCCTTTTTGAATTCACCGATTCAATTATAATAATGATCCATTGGCAATCGAAGTCACGTGATCTCTCTCCCTGTAATCTATCGGTGACTAAATTATTGGCTAAATTCAGAACTGAAAAATAATTTATTCAAAAATAGGCCTATGCTTTACAAAAGACACACTGCTCTGAAACTTCAGCACCACCTTTTCCGCGCGTCAGGCGATGTGACTTCCGCTTTATGATCGTTTAAATTGTTTAAATGAAAGCCCATTTGAAACGTCTTGCAATTTCATTGCTTCGAATCCCTGAGAAAAGAAAAGTGTAAGAAGTCCGGAGTCATAATCGGTTTTCTGTTACTAGTGGTGAAAATTACCGAAACGTTGTTGAAGGACCAGTATGTGAGATCTAGAGCCATCAAGTGGTGAGATAGTAGATGTCAACCAACTGATCATTCCCTTTCTCAGAGAACCTACGGTGGCCGCAAAACTTGCAAAAAAAGCGAAAGGCGCGCTTTCGTGCCAGTGCTTTATTTAATTACTTTTTCCCGTTCTGGGCTACTATAGAAACATGGCAGTGCAAAGTGGCGAGCTCCGTGGAAGAGGACCCACTCTCTGTTGACATAAAGGGCTTATTCTGGATAAAAGAAAACAGATTCTTATTTTCAGGAAAAGATTCACTGATGTAAATGTACTTTTGAATATTATATTCCATTCCTGCCAGTTATTTAGCCAGATTGTCCGTCTAAATCTTCCGCACTGGTCCTTTAACTGAAAACGTCCATGTACAAGGACTTCAATTCTATGTGAGAATCTCTTAAATATGCAACGATTGAATATTGACTGATCCATGTTCCAATGAAATATTGCTTTTCACTCTCATTACAGCGTGGGTTGATTAAAACGTTGGACTCTACAATTAAATATAATTTTGTTTGCCGAATTAAGATTTTAGTATCTTCACTTTTGTTATCAAGCGTAAGATTGCTGACTGTGGCTTGAAAACCAGATATACCGCTAAAAAGCGTGAGACTCAGGCCATTTTGTTTATTATGCCTCCAAATGAATGATTGTCCTCTAGGGAGAGCTAGCAACACTGGATAGTGTGGAGCCTTCTCAGAGTGAATCTATTGTCATAAATTAAAATGATTGAGAACAAGGCAGGACTAATAATTCTTTTGAAGGGATTTTCTGTGCCCCCCCAGATTTTCAGTTCTTTCAACGCCACTGGATGGTACATATGGGTAGGCCTACGAAGTGCTAAATAGTACATCACGCTCTTCGTGAAATTCAGCCTTTCTTCGAATGCTACATGAAGATATACTTAATGGCACCTATCTTTTCTCAATTAACTGAACATCGCCTGACAATAGAGATCAGCTATGTATTGATATTTGCGGTGCTTGCAGCTCACCTTGGAAATTCCAGTTCACAGGCCACTGAATCTAGAGCGGTCTAAACACTCCGCGACGTTTCATACTGCCTCTGATCCGGCCCTGAACCACCTACGAGAGCACTCTAAAATTTAGAGCGCCGTTAAATTTTAGGTCAGTTTCATGACCTTTTTATACTTGGATTTACAGCGCTTCAGGGTCACCTCTGAAGCGCTCTAACTCCCAGTGTGAAAGGAGTATTACTCAGGAAACGGCGCACAATGACCTGCTCAGGAAACACTTGCATTATCATTAATGTACTTTTAAAACTGTCCGCGAACCCCGAATCAGCACTGACTGTGTAATGTTATTCGCTTTATGTATGATATGCTAGCTAGCTAGTTGTCTATATAAGTGGCACTGTTCGTAGTAAAGTGTAAATGCGGCCTAAATACTGCATAGGTCTTCCAAAAAGATCATGAATGTCACATTATTGTCATTATATAGATTTTGTTTTCTATAGCTGGCTATATATTTGGCAGCACTGAACAAATGGTCTATTTACAGCTTAACCTTTATTAGCTTGTCAATTAAATGCAAACCATGCTGAGCAGTGTCAGATCTCAAAGTAGCTTACGTACCGGAGATCCGATTGTGATCTGATGATGCACCTGAACTCCATCCAGACATGGATTACACTTTTTGAAACAGTTATTCATTAACCATGGTCACTGCCCTGTAAGATTAAGTTGAATCTTTAATCCAGTAACTGCAGGCAAATTCGCAGGATAACAGGCTCTAAAAGTTGCTAGCTAACACAGTCTATGACTGCATTTCTGTGGAAGATATGTAAATGGTCAGTAGCAGGTTAGCATGTGTTAAAAACTCTGTAACGCAAAAGAATAGCGTGTGAACCCTTTTGCTGATGTAATTTTCTTTACATAATTCTGGCACAATTTCCAAACTGCGTTAAGCCTTCACTGGGTACTATACTTATTTGTGCCATTTGCTGCTTGAATTTCGTATAAATTAGCTTTGGCCTTAAGTCTCAGGCAGGGATATGGGAGAGCCGCAGGCGCTGGCCATTGCGAGGTTACCACTGGCAGCAGCGTGTCCATGCGGCAGCAAACTAGCATGCGTGAGGCAAAAGACATTGCGTCCTCATGGTTTCGGAAATAAGGCCTTATGTCAGAGTGCAGTGCCATTGAGCAATTTCCGTTGGAAAGAATGAGTGGCCATTTTTTTGTATTCCATATCCACTCTTATATATCCACGGTTGAAGACGTTGTTTCGCCCCATAAGCTGTCATTATTTTTGCATAATTTATGCGTCACCTTATCAACCTAACATAGTAGTAGAAAAGTTTTATATCGGCCAACACCGATAATTCACTTTTTAAGCTTTTATTGGCTGATATAGATAAGCAGGCAATATTTTGCATCCTTAGATTATGGTGTTAGCTGGATCACTGCTGAGTGAAACCTGGAATGTCCATTTTCTATTTTTAACTTCAGTCCTTGTTCTGGATTTGTCAAGGTTTTAGGTTTTATGCTGTGTACTTATACAGCAAACTCTCTTAATGGTGCGTAATGATACTGACCCATGGTCTCTCTGCACTGTATCATCAATCTGGTGGAGAGGTATTTGAGTTATATTGCTTTGTTGTACTGAATGCAACTGTGGACTTAGTATTTATATCCCCGAAAAAGAGTGTTTAGGAATATTATGGATTGTCCTTCATGATAGTGGAATAACTTCAGCAGTTTTTATAAGAATCCAATGAAACTTTCATTGTTCATTCCTGGTGCATGGAGGATAAACCCTATTGTTGTGTTTCACCCCTTGACCTTTCCCGTAGTACCACCACCACATCAAACTGTAAATGTCCTAATGCAATAAGCCAAATAGTTTTGATAGGGATCATGTAAAACTTTTTATGATCTTTCTGGTGTGCAGAGAAGGCCTGTTATTGATTTTGGTGACCCTATGACCTTTCCTGTTGTGCCACCACCAGGCCAAACTGTTGCATAGAGAAGAAAGGTATTTATTGGGTTTGCTTTGTTTGGTGTTCTGTTGTGCCGCCAAGCTATGAATTTTGCCAATGGGAGGAATGCTCTGGTTTTGAGGATGTACCCTGCTGCTGCTCACTCTCAGCTCCCAGTGTGCACAGGCCACGTGCAGCATGCATGGAGAGAAATTAATGCGCGTGGTAGCACATAGGTCATTCTAGATAAAATCAACCAAAACTGGAAAAAATTCCCACTTGACCCCCGCAGAATGAGTTGATTTTTTTTGACAATCAAAATATTATACTCAGCAACAAAAGTTTCTGTGACACCAATATTGTTAATTATTTTTCATAACGCCATTATGAAATTGTCATACATGGTGATATCAGACTGAAACAGTACACGTAAACACAACATTGAAATGGAAATCATGAAAATGCGAGAAAATGACTTTGCACGTGAAAATGTGCGTAAATCATGCTTGTGGATGGCAATAAAAGAGGAGAATTTTTGGAATGTTCACATTGTGCCTGATGAACGACCTAAGCATCACTTATCGAAAACACAGCCATTTCGGATCAGATACTCTACCCTCTAAATGCCAAGACTGTCTGAAAATGATCGGTGGAGGGCCATTGGGATGATTGAATCCGGAACCTCGCAGAGGGAAGTTGCTCATCGCCTGAATGTCCACCGAAACACCATTTGGAACTTATGGCAGCGTCATCAGCAGACGAGACATGTCAGAGACCGTCCTCGCAGCGGCCGTCCACGAGTAACCACTCCCAGACAGGACAACTGGATTCGAACAACCCATCTCCGAAATCGATTCCAACCTGCAACCATAACTGCAAGAACGATACCTGGTTTGAGGCGACTGTCTGCACAGACAATCCGTCGCCGTCTCCGTCATTTTGGCATTGTCCCACGTCGGCCAGCAAGACGTCCAATACTCACAGTACAACACCGACGACTGCGTCTACAGTGGGCACAACAACATCGACGGTGGATCCAACGTCAGCGGGATCTTGTACTCTTCACTGATGAATCAAGATTCATGCTTAACCGATGTGATGGTCGTTTACGTGTATACCGTCGACGTGGAGAACGTTATGCCAACAACTGTGTTCGGGAATTTGATCGTTTTGGAGGTGGTAGTGTCATGATTTGGGGAGGGATCACGGCTAGAAACAGAACAGATTTGCTTGTTATTGATGGAAATCTGACAGGTCAAAGATATCGCGATGAAGTGCTATGGCCATTGGTGGTACCGTTTTTGATGCAACATGGTCCCGGAATAACGCTGCAACATGATAACGCCAGACCACACGTTGCAAGGATTGTACAGCAGTATCTGATGCAACAACATGTCAATGTCCTGCCATGGCCAGCCAGATCCCCAGACATGTCCCCAATCGAGCATCTTTGGGACGAGATGGATCGACGTTTGCGGCGGTTGGATAACCCGCCAGCTACACTCCAGGAATTGCGACAACGTCTACGTCAGATTTGGAATGACATCCCACAGCAATTTCTGGCACATCTGATTCGGTCCATGCGCCGGAGATGCGTTGCTTGCATCATGGCACGAGGAAGTCACACCCGGTATTGAAGTGTGAAGGTCACAATTGGTTAGACGTCAGACAAGTGCTTCATGACGCATGAAAATGACATTTTTCGTTTTGAGTGACGTTGGCACTGAAAAGTCAGTGTTTCTCCTGTTAAATAAACATATTGATTGCATTGAGATCTTTGCGTGTCATTTATAACATACACATAAATGGTGTCACAGAAACTTTTGTTGCTGAGTATATATTGAATAGACATGCTGAATCTTACTTTCATACTAAGAACAATTTTGGAGTTAGAGGTTTTTGAAGGACATAAGGGTGGGTCGAAATTTTGTGTTTTAAATTCACTCCCCCCACCCCCACCCCCAGCAGTTTTGACCCTCATAACTTCATTAGTACAGGGGGTAGTCACATGACATTTTGCTGGGATGAAAAACATATTTGACATCTGTTAAACTGCTGCTAAATCGATTTTACATCCACTCCAGGTGTCACAATTTAAAGCCGAAACTTGTTTTTGTTCTGCACGATTTTTCTGTTACCAACTTTGAGCATCAATATCATGGGCTACATCATGGTTTCAGTTGCAAAAGTTTTAATGGTAAAACTGCATCAACTTAATGTCTGTAACGTGGAGTAATAGAAACAAGCATTGGTACCCCTGATGTGTTATCTGTTCTCTTATAACTCACCAGAGGACACATTTTTAAGTGTCAGATATGAAAGATATCATTTTTTACCTACAGATTGATACCAGTGATACCAGGCTTTTTTGCTATGATTCCTTCTGTGTCAAAAAAAACTCAACAAATTGTAATTGCCATAATGCTGAATAAATGGGCACTACACGTGTAAACAACATGTACAAAGGTGTGGTTTGTAAGTTTAACTTCCACCCTATAATGATATTCCTGAGCAACAACCGCAGTTTTTATAATCAACACGTCTTGAAAACCAAGGGTTTTCCCAACTGGTGATTCTGGGCATGTGAAGCTTAGCTGGTGCTATGAGGTTAGTCTGGGAATATAATTTTAGAAGTCAACAGCCTACAAGCATCCTGAGAAAACATCCTGGATATTGTGGGACAAGTCCTTTGTGAAACACTAGTTGTACAGGTATCCAGATCATGATGATTAAGACTGGACATGTTGCTTATGACATCAGCATGAGGTGTAAGTTGAACTTGCAAACCTCACCTTCTGTGTTTGTTGTTTCCATGTCTGGCGCTCACTCACTCAGCATCCTCATTTTTTAAATTCCTTTAGTTCATTTTAGGGAAGCACCAAAATGAAAATTTTTGGCCGAAACCGAAAATGAGAAACACTTGGCCGAAAACCGAAACACCGAAAGAAATTATTTCGCCAATTTTTCATACCATTGCATTTATGGCTATAGCTGTGTACTTACCTAACTAAAGGCAAGGCATTGCAATGGCATAAATTCATGCTTCAAATAATAAATTACAAAATTATAAATATATTTATTTACATTCCAACAAAGCATAATATAGAATAAAATAAAATTCTAAATAAAATTGTAAATAAAATCTAAATTTGAGCCCTACTTTGCCCCACTCATGAACAGGAGCAATCAGAGATTTCTGACCTCCTACAGATCCAAAATTTGATCCGGATCGCCACCAAAATTTACTGGGTTCTTCCCTGGATCAAGATACACCCATGTACCAATTTTCATGATGATCCGCTCAGTAGATTTTGAGTAATCCTGCTAACAGACAAACAGACAAATAAACGCAGGTGATTTTATAACCTCCTGGGCGGAGGTAATTACCTACTGGCCTATAACTGACTGGCCTATTGCTGGCAGCTGAAAAATCGTAAAATTAAATGTTACATGAAAACACAGCAGCCCACTGATGAGTCAGAGAGAATCCTCTCTGCGAAAGACAACTCGCTTCCGCATTATTGCTAGGAAATACTCTGCCATACTCTAATACTCTGCCATTTCCTGCGATTTGTGCATTTGCTACGTGTTTTGCCTTCAATTTGAAACTGAATTGTTTCTCAAGCCTGAATGTCAAGTAATAAACAATAATTGTTTTGTAATGTGTTATTTGCTTCTTTTGTTATGAAGAAAAAAAGGTAAACGAACATCCTCTGTGTGTGGGGATTCCATATTTTTTACAGGGATGGTAGTTACATGATGGAATGGTACACAAATGCCTTGAGAATATATTGCCTTTTTCAATGAATACTCTATGCCTTTTACGGATATCATTGCTTTGTGTTTTTATGTGGTACGTTATTTAATGTGCTAGGGAATCGGACACAACACCAGCTGCTACCCTATGCATGAGGGCAATATCAAACAGAAATTACACTTGAGCAGTCGCGGACTTTCGTGCCATAACGTGGTGGTGGTAGTGCGCGTCCCCTGATTTAAACTCATGAATATTTAAGTAACAAAATCGACGGAATAAAAGTCCGGCCAGGCGCGCACGCGGATTTTGCTTTCCTCATCACAACATCCTGTTTCGGCGTTGAAAGTATTTCGGCCTAAAACCGAAAATGCTTTTTTTTGGCCATTTTCGGCGGCTGAAAATTTGGTGCATCTCTAGTAAATTTGATCTCAAATTTTCCATTTTTTGAGTTTTAAAGTATGCCATTATTAGAAAATTGTTATGACACTGACAGAATCATTGCGAGATGATGAGCCTCATATCAAAATGTGGATGAAAATGAGATTATTCATGTGATATAAATTTTGAGCAACAATCGATCCCACATGGTGATCATATGACCCTTGAAGGTTTACCCTAAATGCACCTTTTCAAATTTTCTTTTGTGAATCATCAGAAAACGCATTCATGCTGCCACTGCTTCTTTCTATTATTCTATGTCATGGACATTAAATTGGTGCAGTTTTGTAAATGAAACTAATGTATCTCATGGTATTGATGCTCAAATTTATAGAAAAAAATTGTGCTAAACAAAAACTAGATTTTTTGCTTTAGATTGTGACATCTGGAGTGAATGTACAATTTGATTTGATTTCAGAGTTTAACAGAGCTCAAGTGTGTTTCTCATTCATGAAAATTTCATTTGGCTATCTCTTGTACTTATGAAGTTATGAGGTCTCACAAATGCTGGGAAAAAACAATGCAAAATTCCAACCCGCTCCCATGAACTTTGAGGGCCCGTAACTCGGAAAATATTTATTGTAGAAACATAAAATTTTGCCTGACTTCATTAAATATAGTGCTGAATTTATTGCACAAAGAAAACTCTGCTGATTCTGGGGAGGTCAAGTGAGAGGCCCTTATTGATTTTTCATGGAATTACTTGTATGACTGCAAGTCCGTTTAGCTTCTTGCGCTAGCAGTTTTGACTGTGTTCTGCTTTGGTTTATAGCTGTGTCCACTGGTGCATGTAACTTTTTTTCCTTGTGCTTATTCCTCAGCTTTGTTGAAGCCTGTAAGTTTGTTCTGTGTTCTGCTTGTAGCCTATAAGAACCTGCAGTCCAGGGAGGAAACCCGGAGCGCAGCCTGGCAGAAAGAGGGCTGGGATTCTGCAGTGTATTACACCGGTGAGAAAAATCTACTTCTCCCCTCTGATGTGCCCATGATATGTCAGAGGATTAACCTTCCTGTGAACCCTGTGTGCTTGCCAACCTGGGAGTAGAGAAAAGGAAATTTGAGATGAGGCGGTTGACCAGAATTAAACACTTTACTGACGGCGAGCGTGTTTTTGAGTAAAACGGAAAGAACCAGAGGCCTCCGGCAGAGTTGTCTTGTCAAAGAGGATGGCAGTAATCCTTCTTGTCATGTCTTCCAATGGGTAGTGCTGGGCTTCGCTCTTTATCTCTGTCACTCATTTTTTGGTGCTTATCCTTGGTTATTATTGACATACTATATACTTATGGACGGTGCAAAAATTTTGCTGTGCTGTATTTTGAGGGAAATCACTTTTGCAAAATTGGTTGATTGTTTGGTTTTTGCTTTCTGGCCTCATTCTCCAGTACTTTGGATTTGTAGGAAATGCATGTGAGCTTAGGGGCGGTTTGCTTTCATCTGTGGGTATTTAGATTCAGATTCTGTGAACCTTGTTGGAATTTGTACAGGTCACTGCCTGTGTTTCTTCATTGCGAATGCTCAGTCTGTACTAGCTTATCCAGTGATCAGGCCTGTCAGGTCTGTGGAGAGGGTTTGATTAAAATAAAAAAGTTTATGTGCAGCCCTTGGGACGCCGCGTGGGATCGGCCTGCACTGTTGCTGCTGGAGTGGTTATTGTTTTAGCCTCTTAAGGACAGGAGTGCACCACTGAGAGCTCGTGGGCAGCCTCTCTCCGTTACTGCTGTTATCGGTGAAGGCCACTGCTGAATGCTGCAGATATAAAATGACGCATCGTTTATACTGCCTAATGCAGCTGCGAGGCCATAACGTGGGCTGTGCAGCCTTCGCATTGAAGGCGACTGTCCATGGAGCTAATGCACATTCTTGTCTTTCAGTGCCGTTGATCCGGAGCATGGAGTCCAGAATCATGATTCCAACGAAGAACTCCCCTCTACAGTAAACTGTACGTCGACCTCCACTTCCACCCGCAATGAATGCTTATAGGATTTTACTTAAGGGAAACATGGACCAGGAACTTGTGCAGTCTGTCCTCGACAAGCCACCCCCCGCCCCACCACCACCCCCCCCTGTCATAAATGCGGTTGCCAAGGTGACCAAAATTGGAGTTCCGAGGAAAGATTGTCAGACCGTCACTGATAAACCACCCACATTTGGTGAATCTTGTTTCCCCGCTTTGAAACGGGCTGCATTATCTCAAAGCGTGGCCAAACATTGTGGCAGCCTATCTGGGGAGTTGGACCGGCCCACTGCTGTGTCTCTCTGCCTCAAGGACGTCGTGAAGCACGGCCGCTCAGCTACCGCCCCGGGCGGGACGCTCTCGGTCACCTTTCCTCGACCTCTCTGACACGGAACTTAATTGCTTGGATCTGTTGGCCGCAGCTGTCACCAAATTTGAAGCCTGCTGAAACTTTGACAAGGACTGAACGAGCCGTCTCGTCTTTAAGCCCTCCGCTGTGCGCAGCCCACGTCTCGCTGGTGGTTACCGTGTGCCTGTGTTTCTGACCCATAGCTTTTGATTGATGGAGGCACCCAGTTCTAACCTGCTTACTGTTGGCTGAGCGAAGCTGTATGAAGGCCTCGCATTTAAAGACGCTTTCATTTTTAAAGAGGCTCTTGAAGGCAGCAGTCGTAATAACGGTAATAATTTGTTCCATTATCGCAGGCACTGGCGATAACCCCACAAGTGTGTCGGGGCCATAAAATTGAAGTCGCAAATCATTGTTAGCTGACTTTCTCCTAGTCTTGACAGTCAGTAGGCCTTTATCATGACGGTCTGAAGGGCCTTTTGTCTTCTCACTGATCAGAAGGCTGCTACCCTGCTTCTAGCATAAGTTTTTGCTTTTACCGAAAACTGAGCTAACATTTTGGACCAACGAGCAAAGGGAACATGGTAATTGCAACCAGGTACATCAGCAAAGCTCTCTGGCTGCCCAAAATGGGGGTTGCAGATCTGGCTTTGATTGGCCTGCTTCTCTGCCCTGAATGTTCTCATAAATCTGATAATGCCCAGAGAACTATATTTAAATGCAATACTGCATTTAAATGCTTCTGCAATGATGCTTAGCATTTTTGGTCGGAGTGGATGTAGTGTCCCTCTGACAGTCATGCCTGCATTCAGTGTTCAGATCCACATTTACGCTCATTTATGTAAATTCAGTGGGTTAGTTCCCTCGAGCCCCTTCAGAAAATACAAGTGTAATAAGTAAGGCTGGCCTGTATAATTGTGTAGACACTAGACTTTTTGCCAACCACATTCTTAGTTTTTTTTTTTTTTTAATTAAACTCGTGTTTTCATCTCATTTTGTGGAAAAAGTTGTAATCTTGCTTCTGGAAAAATCTGTGATCACCAGTTTCTGAGCTGACTGGCCTTAGTAAAACGGTTTGAGTGCGATCCACGGTATGTGACACCATTTAACTCTTTTGTTGGTAATAAATCCTCTTGGCCTTTGTGGACACAGCTGTTTTATGATTAGGAGGCTTATCCACATGCTAATCTTCTCAATGACGGTCAAAATAAAAATGATCATGAAAATGCTTGGGTGAATCCATTTGTGCCTGCAAATTCACATCATCTGTGTAGATGACTGGACCACATGATTGCTGTGCGCTTTCCCCTCAAGTGGAACCAGAAACGCAGAGAAGTTATTTGCACGGAGTACTTAACCCCTTTGTGCAGAAGCCAAATTTGGCTATTTTTGGGTTACCCACTTTAATGCTGTATAATTCAAGATTTAAGCTTCATAAAGAGGAAAAATGTGGCTCAATTCTGAAAAGACACTTACAGCATTTAGAATTACATAGTATTTCAGTTAATTTTCATGATTATGGTAGAGAAAATGAGCTGCAAACATAAAAAATCTTCATGAGAATTCACCATTGAAATTGCAAAAAAAATAATTCTGAGGATTGAAAAACTGCTGGGGCTTAAAACTATACATTTCTGGGGTCATAAACTCCTTGACCACAAGTACAATTTATCTTTCAACATTACATTCTAGATTACCTACATGCTTTTAGCCAAATTATACACCTATCCAAGTGTCTCCCCAAAGTCTCAAAATGAAGTCCTGTCAAATCATAAAAAAATCATGTATATAACACAAATAAAGTTTTAAGGCATGAAATTTAATATGAACAAATGATTTTCTGGTTGAGTTTTGTATGAATTTATCAATCTCAGTGCAGTTAAATATCAATGGTCACCAGCAACCTCTCCAAAGACAAAATATGCCTTTTCTCCTTAATAAAGTTTAGAGTTTTGGCCATTTTACTTCAAAGTGCCCCAAGCCAGCACAAACACGCATTAAATAAACTTCTTATTAAACGGTTAGAACATTCACCCTGTAATGAAAGCTACCAGTCCCCTCTTCTAAGCTTACAAACTCATTTCAACACTTATAAGGAACAAGTGCAACTCACTAACTCAGTAATATCTGAATTCTGAAATATACCTTATTTTAATAGAACAGACACTCCACTTTCAGGGAACAATCCATTGCCTCCCTGGATTCAAAAGAAACGTGCAATGAACGTACCAGGGGGTCCACCCAAATGCACGGGCAGTTCGCGTTTTTCACAGGAAAAAAACCTCGACATTCGACTTTGTAGAGTACGTATACATTCCGAAAACAAAACAACAACAACAACAAAAAAATAACAAAGTAGCAGCCTCACCTTTTTCATGAATCGCTTTTTCCAGAGAATGAAGTATCCTGTAGCAGGAACACTCCGGTCCTGTTTCATTCGAAATAATTCCAATTGACCATATCCTTATCTCATTTAAATCCCCTAAATGTAACTGAACACTTCAAGGCCAGTTTTGCGAACGTGTTTTCTATAAATCGCGTCTATTTTAGCCGCGTAATGTGCATAACGTAGACAGGATACAACCGAGCCTGCTGATACGCATTGGTTTGTATGCTCTCTGTTTGTCCAATCAATGTGTTTCACTTACTCTAAAATGTTTAAACACTCGGGAATTGGATAAGAAACGAGCCATTCAATACATTTTTACCGGGTTAGCTTCACGAGAGCACGAAGTGTAACTATACAATTACGCAGAAGAGCTTGAGCGTATGATTGAGTGATTGGCTATCAACGCCAGTACTCGGGTGGATATAATGAAGCGCTGGATTTGGCAATGAATGGATCTGCGCGTAAATCCACGGTAGGGAACAACGAATTTTTTTGTATGTGACAACTGTAATTAACAGTAGAATGTGAGAGAATCAATACCATGTCGATTTTTTTGCCTCAGAAAACTGATTTTTCTGAACCATTACTTGGAATACTGTTGGCTCACTGTGGCTTAGCTGGTTGCTACAGAGGATAACGATTTTTTCTGTGTCAAGATATCGTTTTTTTAAACTGCTGGATCGATACTATAGGCAAGGATACTGACCAGTTTGCACATCAGGCTTAGCTGAGGAGTTAAATTCATGCAGCTCTTGAAAAACAGGGCGTGGAGTGAACTTCCCCATATTCAGAACCGCGTTCGAGGTCTGCTTGCTTGTGAATATTCAATAACTGATCCGGGGGTGCCATTTATTGATCGAGCACAGTAACAGCGTGCTTCCAGTTTGCAGGTCTATAGATGCGGGCGTCTACGTCTGCAGAAAGGGGTTAAGGGAGGAATAGGAGCGAGTTTTGTGTGGAAAATGTCCTCGCTGGCCGACTGTTGCTGCTCGCATGAGACCTGCCAGGATTTGATGGTTTTCGCAAAAAAAAAAAAAACAATACTTGGGTTCAGACAGTGCTTCTTTGATTTGCGAATGGGTCAGATTCATGACTGTTCAGTAGTAATTGAAATCTGAATTATTCCAGTTTCCTGAGGATATGAATCGGTTATTGGTAACCTGTTTTCTTTAAGTGCTGGGACCATCAATTCATCCTGGTCCGTTTATTTTATTTAAGACCGTTTTATTAGCAGTAGTGATCCATCCCGTGCCACCTACCCATGGTATAAATGTGTCTAAAGAATTACTGGATATATCTTCGCGAACTTCGGTCTCGCCGTTTAGCTTTTTTTTTGTGCGTAAAATCTGTGCTACGAGCTCAGTCATCAGGGAGAACTTGAATGTATCTGATTGTTATAATCGCATATGCGATCATTTGCAGAGTCATGGAATAATGTACAAATAAACACCTATTTGTAGCACTTTCTACTTGGTATTTATTGAATTTACCCTCCAAGTTTTGAGGTTTTAAAATCTTCTTAAATTATATTTTTCCTCCGACCTTGTTTTGAGCGGTGGGGATGACACGTGAACATCACAGCATGAGTAACTCAGAGGCTTACAGTATAAATGTTCATTTGCATTAAAAACAGAAGGAAGTATTCTTGTAACACTTGAAATTACCCTCAGAACTGCAGGCTGCTGAGCTGGGCATGCTGCAAACTCGATATAGAATAGCTGTTTTTAGTACCTTGCTTCTTTATTTGCTCACAGAATTATTTGCCCCTGTAAACCTAAAACAAATTTGTATCTCCCTATGTTTGTGTATTTATTTTCCATAATGGAGAGCTAGATGGCAAATCTTACACTGGCCAGTGGAGCTCCAGCATGGCTTATAGATCATTTGCCCGGTACTCTGTCACATACCCGTGATTAAATTTAGTCAAACTTACGACACACAGCCTGAGAATATGTCCTTTGGAAAAGAAGACTTTCTCGAAGTGATGTAATAAAGCAAGTAGTGGCATGTGCTCAGATCATCGCATTTGGAGGCCAGTGTGGATTAGCAAGCAACATGCCGTATTATTACCGAGGTCATTAAACTGTAATCTGTATTAGCAGAAACCTCTTTTCACTCTAGTACCAGGGTTGCTTGCCCTGCTGACAGTGTCATGGTGCAAGTTTCTGAAGCTTGCTGACCCAAGGGTGTGGCTGTGTGCCCCAGGAACTGCCACTGCTCTGAAAGAACCCTTGCTCAGAACTGTTTGCGCGTATGAGACTCCAATCCTGTTCTGATGTAGGGAAACTGGCATACAGCAGTAATATAAATGAAATGTAATTATCAGCATTTTGCGTAGCGCTTTTTAGAGAAGCTGAGACACAGATTGGCTGCAGAAAAATGGAGAAAATGTGAATGGGAAAACTGAAGGAGACCAACCCTGAACTTCCAATAGCCAACAATTCGTAATGAAGAACAAACTTCAAACAAAAAACAAAGATGAATCTTGATTATATTTGGGATGCATCTTGGCTGGGCGCCTCTATTGTATCTGGTGTGCACTTCCCGAAATCACAGATGCTAACTTGGGTAGTTGTAACTTGTAACCATTGACTGTGAATGGACGAACTTTGTAAGTCGCTAACTTAGTTAGCAACTATGCTGTTTGGAAACGCACCCCTGAGCGGTTTATCTTAGGCTGAAAATTTGGTCATTCTTAATCTCAGACTTGGCTAACAGATTGTTCTCAAAATGTCGCTGAGATGTTTTGTCACTGTCATATCATTGCTCTTACATAGCAGCAATATGATGAGAATACTTTGCATAGATTAAGAAGAAACTGCTGCCTTTAAGCACCCCAACTGAAGGAGCATGCAGTCTGGTTATTAATTTGGCAAAGTATTGGTTTCTTCAACTGAAGTGGCTGTATTCTCTTTTTTTTTTTCTTTTTTTTCCCCCCCCCCTTATGGTGTGAATCACCTCTGGCTAATTATTTTTTCAGACTAACTTAGTACTTATTCAGAACTGACTCACTGAACATCACACACAAACACAAGAGAAAGCTGGAGCATTTTTCTCAACATTAAGTATCAGGAATATTTTAAATATGTATCATTTATTTGGCCTAAACGCAGCCAAAATCCCCGGGTTCTTGGTTGATTCTATCGCTTGGCGTATTGACTTGTTTACAGGCTACACTCCTGAGCTTTTGGCGGAAGCGTATTTGTTTTTTTTGTTTTTTTAAACTAGGATAGACTTTGACCTTCGCCAGTGTTTATTTGCTTAAATGCCTCAGATGCTTTTTATATTATTTAAACAGAACTGCTGATCTTGGGGCAGTCATATCCATCTTGCCCACAGATTAGTTATTTGTTGTACAGTCTCTGAATACAGTTTTACATTAATGCACAGAAGAGGATAATTAAAACCGACTGATTTCCAGTTTATAGCCGGCTGCATGGGAAATGTCGAGGCAACAATGAGATTTTTTATTATTATTATGTGTGTTTTTTTTCCTCTACTGCTGGACTGCAAACTGGACAGATTGTTCCTTACTCGTGTCTATATTGGTTGAGTGCTTCTGTCATCTAAACCATCTAACTACACTGAAAAAAAATATAAACGCCCCATGTCAAATTTTTGAGTTTTTATTAACAAAAAACTGAACCCGGGATTCGTCCGTGAATAGCACTCTTCTCCAGCGTGCCAAGGGCCATCGAACGTTTGTGTTTACCCATGCGAGTCAGTTCAGCGGTGAGATCCAGACCACGGTGAGGACGCCGAGCGTGCAAGTTGGCTTCTCGCAGGCGGTTACGGACTGTCTGTGGTGTGATGAGTCAGTTGTACAGACCAACGGTCTCATACGCTGTGCGCGTCGCTGATCTGAGCCGATCCCGCAGGTGGACAAGCCAGATTTAGCGATCTTGTGCTGGTGTGGTCACACGTGGCGGACGCCGATGAGGTCGATTTGCAGTACTGCCCGTCTGTTGGAAACGAACTCTCAAACCGCCTATCATCTGATAGTTTACATTCAGCTGCACAGCGACCGCGATGGTGGACATCCCTGCATCCAGCATGCCAATGGCACATTCCCACATGACCTGAGACATCTGAGGCATGATGAATTTAGACAAAATTTGACATTTTGGGGTGGCCTTTTATTGTCCCCGGTATAAGTAGTGTCTGGGTACTGCTCATTCTGTCTGATCACCATCTGGAAATGTCACACCCATGTACTGATTGAAATCACTGCATCACGGATTAAAAAATGGTCCGCAAATCAAGAGAAATATCCCTATTGTACAAGTAAAAGTCAGCATATGCTCACTTAGAGTTGTTAACTCCATGTGTAATCAATATTTGACATGGGCCGTTTATATTTTTGTTCAGTGTACATGTCCCACTGCAAGGAAAAGGCAACAGCGTAGAGGCACCATATTCTAACTGGGCTGTGTTGGTCAACTATGATAAACAAACAAATGATAAATCATTGTCATCATCGTGTTTTCATAAATGTACTTTTTAATGGCACATTTCATACTCTTTGAATTTTCACTACTGATTTGTAGAGTCTCAACCTACAAATTACTGTGGGGGAAGGCGGGGTAAGTTGAGCCACCACCTCCCAGCCAGTAATTAATGAGTCAGGAATTAGGGTGGCACCATCGAAAGATAGCCCATTGAATAACTCCCAAACCCAGCCATATTGTTTTTTTTTTTTTTTTTGGAGTTTATATAGAAATCAGTGTTGCACAGGGAAAAACTTGAATTTGCGCAATAAAAGTGAAAAACTGCAATACAGGAAAGTGCATGTTTCTTCTATATGCAATATAGACATAATATGGATTTAAGATGGCAATTGATAGTCCAGTTATTGGTCTTCATTCTTGTCATAGCCTTTCACATGAGGGATGCATAGGATCTTTGTGCACGTGTAGACATCTCAGGAACTTCAGACTGGGGTAAGTTGAGCCAAACCCTAGGCATGGGTCTGGTATTGAAGTACTAACATATTCTAAATAATATAAACATGTACTAAAAATGAAATAAACATATGCTGTAATAACAAAAATATATATTTAATATCCCTTTTTCTCTCAGAAGCACATGAGAAATGCGGAACTATAAACGAAAAACAAACTGAGGACAAACTCCCCACAATGTTATGGAGTGGCTGAAGCTGTTGCAGGTGGACAGAGTGTGCGGAGTGCAGCCAAGAATTTTGCCATCGATCGAATGATGCTTAAACGATACACTGAAAAGAGAGATGGACAGTAAGGGACTGCCTATGCTCCTGTCTCTTTGTGGCATCAGACATTGTGCTTCATTTATCTTTATTTTGGGTAATGATAAACTTACTTTGGTGTGGCACAACTTACCCCAGAGGTTGGATCAACTTACCCAGCAGGTGGGGCAAGTTGAGCCAGTTGACCTCTGTTTTTTTCAAAGATCGCAGTGACCTTCAGGGTGAGGATAGAAAGTCAGAACTACATATAAAATGTGTCCCAAGGATTAAATTAGAAGACAAGATACTTACTTCTGCAAGGTCATCAGTCATGTCAGTCCTAATATGCTAAGACCAAAAAATAGCTCAACTGGCCCCACCTTCCCCTAAAGATAATTTTACCAGTGCTGTGTTTGCGTGATCCTCACTTCACAGATCTGTTGGTCTGCTGGGCAACAAACAGTAGGCTAGCCAACTACACCGGACAGGATTCATGAGCTCGCATTTCAATTTAGCAATAAATGTGTTTTGACAGTCAACTGCCTTAGCACGCAAAAGATCTTTTATCTATCAGGCGCTCCATGATTGACAGGGAGGACGAACACGAATTAGGGGCTGGCCCTTTAAGACGTGAGGGGGCGTGTTGCTTCCTGGGCCGTCTTGTATTTGAATATCGTTGTGGAATCATGTTGCGTTACATGTTTTTCCCCGTCCTGAACTGATGCAAGCGACTCTGCGAAGTCCGGTCGTGTGACAGTAGTTGATTTGCACTCATGAATGAGAAAAAATATAATCACTCTGTTAAAATTGCTCTTGTACGGATGACATTTTCCACAAGCCCCTTAGCAGAGAGGTGGTAACGTGTTTAGATTTATTGATTCCCTTGTTTACAGCTACTGCCGAAGCGGATATGGACCTTCACATTTTAGATCACAGGCTGAAAGTTACAAGTATCTGTAAAGATGGCTTGGTGAATTTTACCCATCCGCTGATTAAACTAATTTTTCTTCGGAATAGAACGAGGTAAGCACGCTTACGTTACATTCCGAACTCACATTAGCTCGCATAGCTGGTGTATGCTTGCTATTTTAAATTAATCTTGCAACTTGATGTGGTGGAGTGGAACTTGATACCTGTCAGTGAGAGCACAAGAAAGATGAATAAAACACAACTCGCTTGATGAAGGGTCAAGTAAGCGATCAGCGTTGTTTTGTTAATGGTATGTCCCGGGTTCAGTGACATAAATAAGCTGTGCTTGATATAGCACGGCCTATGCATGCTGCTGAGCTGGTGGGCATCGCTATTCCTGAATGATTCTCTCGCCTAGCGGGAGAATGGGAGCCGCAAAAACTGCCTGCAGTTTAGCACGTTGGCTGCAATGAACGAGGGACATGTTGTCAACCACCTGCTTGGTTTTATTAAGCGATGGCCGTGATGAAAACGTGGGTCAGAACTACGCTGATGGGTATTTTTTTTCTTTTTTAATCAATCTAAACTAGCTAACCGTTTGGAAATCCGTATTTGAAATGCAAGGAAACCAACTAGAAAAGATTGACGTTCGTTTACGATGGACTTTGCTTCTGTGATTTGTTTTATATAAATATCATGTACACTAATGAGGTGCCCTAGTATTAAAAGTTCGGAATAAAGAAGTTTTTAATTAATCATGTGCCGTTCCAGTGAATCGGAAGGCGTCGCGGTGTATTTGCCCAACATCTATGCCAAACATTTCCAATGGGTTACTTCGTGAAGTTGTCAGTCAACGTGACGTATTTGGGTCATCCATTCAGCTCAGCATATTCAGGATAATTTTTCCGCGATTGACTTACTAGTAATCGGTGATATGCACGATTCATCAACATTTGGCTTATTTTCCCTAGTGAAACTTTGGCCTCGTTGCGCATACTTTGTGTTTAGGGCTCTTGGATTCCGATTGCCGTTGCTATGTGCATTATCCCTAACTTTTCAATAGTTTTCACTGAGTTGCGAGTATCAGAGAGACGTGTCCTTTTATGTCTCTTTGCGCAGTCAATCAGCATTTAAAAGCCATTCCCAAACCTGTCCTACCTGACATCTCAAGGGGGAGTGACCACCTAGAATACTCAAGAAACTTATGAATTGGTTGGCGGAAGTTGATTAGTCTTTATTGCCTCAGGGTATTCACTCTTCATGTCGTGTTCATATGGAACCTACTTTGAAATGGCTTGAATTGGCCAACCTAGTGACGTAATGGGGGAGCTTAAGTACCCCCTGCCTGAGTATCTCCTCTCTAGCACTGAGTCAGAAGTCTCTTTCTTGCCTTCAGCGACTTCAGAAGGCAGCTGCTCGGTTTCTTCGGACAACATCACATCCTAGCCTCTCTTTATTGGTTCCCTGTTTGATTTAGAATTGATTGAAAATTTTGACCGAATACTTTAAACTAAGCATGTCTGGGTCCGGCCCTGAGATACATGGCAGTATTCTTGACCCCATTTTAGCACGTGTGCTGTCTAAAGTAACCTTGGCTCCTCCAAAGTCAAGGGCTGCGTCCGAATAGTCTTTTTTGCCTAGGAAAGTTCCTAACTCCTAAAAAAGTGATCCAGAGAAATAATTACGTGGCAGCCATGATAAGAGCATTTGAATTCTTTAAATGTTAAGGAAAGGTGTCTCAGTGCATCCTAATTTACCTCCTTTAGCATAGGGTACACAGACCCTTCCTTTTTGAAAAGAAAGGAGATAATTCTATCCCACAATTCTGCACAGCAGCAATATTGAAAGCGGCGACCATTCGTCTGGCCAATCGCATAACGAAACGTATTTGACTGGCAGGGGACGCATGATCACTTAGCCTAGTGTAAGTGCATTCGGATTCTGTAATTAGTGCAGTTGTCTTCTTAAGCTTTTAGGAATTCCCTCTTACACCTCTCCTTTACATTATGACGTTATCCACAAAGGTTAAAGAAAAGTGATTGGGAATTACAATATAGGACAGGAACACCTGTCCTCTGGAGATGAGGGTCGCAGTAGCAGTGACGTGTAAAATTACTTCTTATAATAACCTATTTTTTGGACTTGCTTTTTTGGGATTTTACCTTTTCATAACTTTTATTCTTTTTAATTATATTTATCTATTTCCAATTTTTACGCATTGTATTTTTGCTTCTTTCGTCGTCTTGTTTTATCTTGGTTTTGTTTGACCTAATTTTTCCGCCTTGTGTTGTTTGTTATATTGCCCTCTGTATGTCCTACTTTTGCCAGGTCTCTGAAGGCACTTTTTAAATTCAATAAAGTTATGATACTGAAATTAAAAATGTAATAATATGATAACAGTATAATGCAAAAAATGTAAGACAACTAAATGTCATCCACTATGTCATCTAGAATTCAAAGACAGTGAGATGTTTTAAAGATTGCACAAAGCAATGGCGAAAATGATGTGCCCCCTCCAATCACCCCGCCCCCGCCTCTGCCCCTGCCCCAGAGGCACAAGGTTCAGATAAATGCCATAAAAATAAAAAAAACTGTGGTACTGATGCTGTAGCCATGTAAGCCTCATTTAAAGAGCTTAAGGTAGGCTTTTTCTAGATTGGTGGTCTTAAGTATGTAAATCCCTGGAGAGTCTTTCTGTTATGCATTTGCAATGAAAGAACAACTCCTGACCACAGTACTTTTTGTGATTCAAAGCAATTTTACCGTTATTTGTCGTCCGTCCGTAAATACGGTAATGGTCCGTTAGCATTGGCTGAAATGTATTTACGCTACACACACCTGTAATTAAGGCTGAAATTTGCTTGAGTGAGAGAAAGTAAAAATTGCCACCATCAACTGAGCGGTCCCACAAGACATTATTCCACTAGAGATTCTGTTCTGCTGTAAACAGGCAACACCGCTGCTGTCAAGGTTGCTCTACAGATCTGGCATGTTGGTACTTGATGTGTCAACAGCACTCTAAACGCTATAACCTATGCTCTCAAATTGGGGGCAATTTGTACCCGTCAGAATGGCTCTAGTTCTGGAAAAGTACTGTTTCCTTGCTTTTGTAAAATATTGTGAAACACCTCAGCTTGCAAGGATATGGCTTCATCCAGAAAGAATGTTCTCAGTCTCACTTGTACCATAAATGAGATGATGAACAGCATTGCAAAATTTCAGGTGTGACTTATAGCTTGTCACTTTTGGCAACCGTTTGCGTACAGTTGCAATGCGAAATAGAATTTTCAAGTGAGGTTGAACAGAAGTAAATCTTGCTTTAATCCACGCTGGCATCTGTGGCTCATGCTCTACTGTTAGTGATGTTTTACCTCCATTGTACCCGATTTTACAGATGATGCACCAGCGCAACGAGTGTGTCCATGACACGTGTCGTCATATTAATATTGAGTCGGCAGAATCCCCACCTTTTACAGAATTTTGACTCTCAGCCTCTTGCCGTTTTCTTTGCTTGATTAGCTACCAAATGATCGGTTCGCTGATTTACAAAGACAAACAGATAGAATTACGGGCCGTTTTATATTTGGATGGCATTATTCCTGATTGTATTGCAAATAATTTTGACCTACTGCATGTGAAAATGTGCTTTGAAGATTCTAGACTTTTAATGCCTCTGATGAAGCATGGATGGTGTTGGCATAATTTTTTTTTTTTTTTTTAGCTTCCATATTCACTTCTATCTGAAATTCCGTTCAAACTGCCATGTTTAGCTTTTTTTTTTTTCAACACTACATCCTTTCGTGTTCGCATTCCGCAATCTGCTGAGAAGGCAAGTCGAGCACTAACTTTGGAACTGATTATCTGTGAATAAAAGGAGAAGTTGGCAGAGGACCTTTTGGCAATAGTGAAGGTAGGGGAAGCAGGTAAATCATTAAGACTGGCATCTTGGCAAACTGCAGCGAGTTCTTCTTTGTTCGATGCACACCTGTATCAATCAAACGATGATGGATAGATCTGGGATTATATCCATATGAGCTGAGTCAGTTTTAGAACTGAACTACATCCAAATTATTGATTTGAAAAATCCTGTCCGAATATTATCTTTTTGAATACAAATGTAACTTTATTCAGATGTCAGAAAGACAATAAAACACAATAGCTCAAGGACTTTAAACCTCTTCCGTGATTGTAGAAAGCGGCTCTGTCTTGTTCTGATGTTTGGCTAAGGTTTTAAGTGAAAGCATAACACTTTCATGTGTGAGAGTAGATTTTTCGAAGCCTTGCAGAAGTCCTTGGCATCTTGTTACCATATGCTAGTGCTTCATCAATGCTGATGTGATATATTTGTGATATTTTGCCTTATTGGGTTTAAAGCTTTTGCCTTCCATTCCCATATAAATTGTTTTTTGGGGTTTTTTTATACAGGTAAGTAAGAGGAGGCAGACGGAACATGAAATATGGCTTTGCCCTGATTGTGTGCATCACTGTTATTGTCTTTGTCTTAAATCTCCCCCCCCCCCCCCCAATGTTTTTGATGTGTTATTTTTATTTTTTATGGGTTATGCTCCGCAATCTCCCACAGAGTTGGCAAATGAATGAAGACCGTAACAGTACTGCTTCTGATCCAACATTAGATATTTTGAACAGGAGATTTTCCCTTAGCCTGCTTTAGCATTGAGTTGCTCTTTCTCCTGTATTAGGGGGCGTATGGAGGGGTTTCTCACACTGGTGCCCCTCGAACCCCCAGCCAACAGCTTGTCTGTGTGGTCAGACTAAGGCTGTGTTTTGCTTGAATCTGATCCACGTGATGAGCCAAAACGGGCCTCTCCTCTTAAGGTGCGACAAAATTACATACTCCACTGCAGTGAAACATTGTTCCAGAAGCCAGTCTTCCCAATTCACTTGTATTTTCTCGGCTTCCTCTGAAGCGGTGAGTACTTAACTGCAGCTAGGGCTATCGTTCAGATTCTAGGGGTTATCACTAAGATAACCAAGTTAAGCCTTTTTGTTGTATTTCCTCAAGAGATAACGGTGAGTCCCTTAATTACCTGCTTTCCAGGCAGGGGTACATGGGCCAATAGGGTTTTCTTGGTTTGCACATCTAATGCAGTCTCTGTCTGTCATAAAAGAAATGCTGCACCTGCTTAGATGGGTATTTTCTTACAGTGACACCAAGTCCAAATTTTTCATGATTAATTGCAGTTTCATTGCTCAATGTACATTAATTTATTTATTTATTTCATCTTTATTCAACCAGTTTGGTCCAACTGAGATTAAAATCTCTTTTACAAGATGGACCTGGCCATGAGTAGTAGCAGTACATATACTTTGACAAACTCGCATCAAGACAAAACTAATCAAAGAATGCAATACATAGAAATAGTGCAGCAGTCACAACATAATTAGAATGAACATTTACAGCTTTTGATCGACTCTGCTTCTGTTCCCATATAATACCTTTAAATTTGCTGAGTGTCAGTAAATCTTGAAACTTAGACTCCCTCTGTCTGCTACTCCAAGTCGAGGGTGCGGAGAATATAAAGGCCTTCTTCCCTAACTCGGGCTAATTTTTTTTGGAACGGTCATGAGCAAAATGTCTTGGAACTGCAATCCATTGGAGCCACTTTTCCGGGACATGTAAAACGATAAATAACACAGGATTCTTCCTAGAATATCTGAATTTCATATACAACAGATCACCATATTCAAGAACTGGGAAAAATGTACACTACTGCTCAAAAGTTTGGGATCACTCGGAAATTTTCTTGTTTTCCATGGAAACACACATGATATTAGTCTGAATAGGAAATATTGCAAATGAACAGAACATGCTGACATTGTCTGAGTTAGAAATAATGATTTTAATGGAAAATGATGAGTATCTACTTCAAACTTTGTCTTCATCAAAAAAAAAAAACAACACCTTCGCTGTTGATACTGAAACTGGTGTTTGACGGGAACTATTTAGCGCAGCTGCTAGTTGACAACCTGTGAGGCGTCTTTGTCTTAAACTACACAATCTCAGATATTTGTCTTCTTGCACAGTTGTGCATCGGGGCCTCCCACTCCTTTTTTCTGTCCTTGTTAGTGCCAGTTTGTGCTGTTCTCTGAAGGGAGTAGTTGACAGCATGGTAAGAGATTTGAATTTTTCAATTTCTCGCATTGAATAGCCTTCTTTTCTAAGCACAACAATAGACTTCCTTTAGAGACCTGTCACTTTTCTTTCTTGCCATTTTGAGCCTGTAAACAAACAAACAACTGCTGATGCTTCAGGTACTAAACCAACGTGAAGAATGCCATGCTCCCTTTTGTGCTCCCTTATTAGTTCAACGGTTTTCAGCTGTGCAACACATTTGCAGAAGGGTTTTCTAATAATCAATAAGCCTTATAAAATGTTTAGCTTGGATTAGCAGCCATACCAGGAGACTGATGCAGAGGACTGACAGTTGCTGATAATAGGCCTCTAAGCAAAAATGTAGATCATTCTTTGAAAATCATCTGATCAATTTTAATCGTTTGTGAAATGGATAAAAATATTTGTGAAATGGACAAAAAATGTTTGTGAAATCCATGAAAATGTATTTTTCTTTGGAAAACAAAGAAATTTGCGAGTGATCCCAAACTTTTGAACGGTCGTGCAGCTTTGTCTTTTTCTGACATTGAAAAACAAGATTTGCTTCCAAAATAATATCCTCATCTAAATCTGGATTTTTTAATTAGATTTTGTATTGAAAGGTGGAGAGAAAAACACTGACTATTACATTTATAAGCACTAAAGTTTAATTTTGATGTTTTTCATCATTTATTTTCAAATGTCTTGATGTAGTAAAACATAAATAAATGTCCTCAAGATGTTGTTTTTAGATAAGATTTAATATTTCATAATGTGCAAAGGGGGCACCCCACTGCGAGGGCTCTGTTCTGTATGAAGCGTAAGCATGCTTGCAGGAAGTAGAGCACTGGAGAGGTCCAGAGCTAAATAGGATGTTGCAGTGCCTGAACACAATGGAATGCTGAGTTAGCTAATGGGTGGAGCTGTATTTTTTCCCCTTTGATCTTGGATTAACTCCCATGAACACAACACCCCCCCCCCCCCCCCCCCCAATTTCAGAGGTCGCAGCTTGCTCCGTTGCAACTCCATCCGTAGTTGAAATGTATTATACTGATTGTACAGGCTAGTTGCCATCCCATGAGCCTCAGCGGCTTTTTACTCAATTCACCAATGGGAGGTGGGTGAATGGGATAGAGATGGAGCTAAACGGTGTCCAAGAACATTAGGAGGGGGCGGGGGAGGGGTGTTGGTGATAAAATTGTTGGGGTTTGGGCCCATAAACGAGCATCACAATATGTAAGCTTGATGATGATGTTCCATATTAATGAAAGGGCTCTACAAAAAGGTTTTGGTATAGAAGTGGTGATGGGGGCTCTTTCTAAGAAATGAAAACAGTGGGCCATTGAAGCAGCCTGTCAAATTTGGATGCACATGCTGCTAGAAGGCGGGCAGCACTGGCCCAATTAGAGCTTGGCTCTTGAGCACCCCCCCCCCCCCCCACCCAACGCCACCACCCGCAATCTGTTGTCTTTGCTGTTTTGCAGAATGCCTGTTTTTCTCTTCCTCTTATGTTCTCTCTCTCTCTCTCTCTCTCTCTCTCTCACACACACACAGATGCAAATTTTTCAGCCTTACGGAGACTCCAGAGAATTACACAGTGGTGCTTGATGAGGAAGGATTTAAAGGTATAAACAAGAGTTCTTTGAGTCTTATTCCACTGGTGTGCTATGAATTCTTTACCGTGACCAAATTGCCTCTTTGACAATGGCAGGCATGCATGACTGCCACTTGTTATTAAATTTATTTCTGAGATTTCTTTCACATCTTACAGCCAGTAAAACACTTTCTCTTGAATTTGTTTTCTGTTGTGATTTAATTTTCGGAAATTAATTTAAAATGGATCTGTTCCGTGTCCTGGCACAGTTTTCTAGGGTTTGAGGCTTATTTAAAAGGTCACGACAGCATGCCTGCCTTGGCTGTGGGTTGTCCGACACCTTTATGGTGGGGTGATTTAGTCCTGCAATAGCCTTGAACGATGAGATCATGGTTGGATATGCATTGTTGGTAACCCTGGCAAACGACTGAGGATCCCAAATGCCCTTTGTTCGGAATTACTTTCAGGCAGCTGGGTGGTGCAGCCAAAAGTTACGCCCCTCTCGGTTCTTGCAGGGCCAAAAAATTATGGCCAAATGATTGAGGGCGTGTGTTTGTGTAATGAGTGACTCCATGTTTTCTTTGCCAAATATTGAATACATTTTCTAGCATGCTGCTGCTGTTTCAAGCATTGGTCAAACTGCAACAAAAAAGATTCTGCCCAACTTACACAAAATGTTCCCTGAATGTTGGAGGAAAGTTTCCTCAGTGTTAAATTGCCACAATATTGCTGTAGTTGTGTAGAAACATTTAGTCTTAGGCAAGCTAAATGACTGGGGAAGCAGCCACTAGTTGTACTTGCACACTGCATGAACGGTTCTTCTGAAGTAAAGGAATCAAATTAGATGTGATGCAGTTTAGTATTAAAGTGGTTGTCCAGTTTATAATGGCAGCAGACAAGTAGTTTGAATGGGGAAGCCCAGCTGCTGACTCTGGTTTTTTTGCATCGCAATGCAGAGCGAGTTGGGGGGGAAAAAACCCTCGTAAAACCCAGAACTCCCCCCAAATCCGAACAGTGACTGCAGAAAAACAAGCTGTTTAGCTGGTTTTACTGAGATCTGTTATCCAGTGGATTCTGTAATCCTGCAAGCAGATGTAGGCTTGACTTCCTGATGCCCAAAGGTGGTCCATGCGGCACCCCAGGTGTGTGGCCTTGGGCAGCTAGCAGGGCTTAATTTGCTCACCACACAGGGCCGCTTTGGGCTTTCCTGCTCAGTTGAAGTCAGCTGAAGGGTAATGCTTTCATTTTCATGCTGAAGTTTTCATTTAGTTGAAATGGTGTAGTGCACACATGTAGGGCAGTTTCTGTCTTTGTGTTATTTCTCTGTATATACTTTGAGGGCGCAGACAGGGGTCTTTTTCAGTTGCCTTCTGGCTAGTGGCACTATCTGTGTTTATTTTGTGGCCGACAGCATTGTGTTGCCACTCACATACAGGGGTAAAAGTTTGACTGAATGACTAGGTCTGAGCAATTTGTTGCTTCCAAGTTATTCTACCAATGGGAATTGTTCCTGTGTACCAAGATAACAACATAGTTGCGTAAATTAAGAACACAAACCAACTGTACTAGAACACTTGTTTCCAAGTTTACTATAAACGCAAGTTGCCAGAGTTCCATTCCTCAGAAGGCTTTGCTCTTATCAAGAAGAAAAGTGAAAAAGAAAAGTGTTCTTAATTTTATCAATAATAGTTGATTTTTACATGGCATTTGTTGAGCTAACCTCTAAAACTGCAATAAAATTGATTTTTTTTTATTTTTTTATTTTTTTTTTAAGGATGATTAACCCTTAGAGCACTGAAATATTTGTAAAAACAAATTGCAATTTTGAAAAGTTATCATGTGGTGACTTGTTTAAAGGATTAAAAGAGCTTCCCTGTGGGAACTCCTTTTAAGCAAGTCGCAACATGATGGGTTTTCAACAACTTTGGTTTGATATCTTGCATCATTGAGCAACAATAGCTGCATTTGGCACACTAAGGGTTAAAAAGCATTTGATTGCAGAGATGGAAGAGGTCAAAGAAGAACATGTGGTTTGAAGTGCTTGTAGTTCAGTAGTTTGATTGCTGAAGCCCCAGTGTGACTACTGCACAGTATTTTAGCGCAGCAGCAAACGTCCTCAGGCTCACAATAAGGGGGTTGGCCCCTGGTTAGTCTAATCAACTGTCCGTCGCTTTCGATGAAAGTGTCAGTAAATAACTAATGTAATAAACAAATTAAAGGCCTGAAAATGCATAACTTCCTGTCTGCTCCCTTGCAGAGCTTCCTCCATCGGAGTTCCTGCAGGTGGAGGGCTCCACCTGGCTCCCGCTCAACGTGGTCTCGAATGGCCACGCCTCCAGCAGCTCCCAGGCAGTAGGCGTAACTAAAATTGCGAAGTCAGTCATCGCCCCGCTGGCAGAGCAGCATGTGTCCGTCTTCATGCTCTCAACCTACCAGACTGATTTCATCCTGGTGAGGTCTTGGTCAACCCATAGCCCCGCCCCCCTGCCCTACCCCTACCCTTTAATCCTTGCCCTCCGGTCTCGGCTGGAAGGGAGGCGTCCAAACTTATCTGAAAAGAACCAGTGCGGGTCCAACTTTTACTTTCAGCCCTGAAAACAAATTACTGACAAAGTTTGGTCAACATTCATAACACTGATGATTAATCAGCTTGAACTGAGACAAAAATTGCAGTCATCAGCTCTAGACAGATAAGACTGGATACTAATACTCTTCACCTATGTAGGGTTGTAATACATGAGATCGGATTATGACAGTGTGATTGGTGTAAGAAAGTGTCCTGGATTAAGAGGTCCATTAGTAAAGACTATGGGAATGAATAATATTTATGAATTGAGCTTTGGATTTTCAAAGTTATGAATTGTCAGCAGAAGTACCTGCAGTGACAAACCATGTCTGTTCATCAATGCAGCACAGTTATGTGTACTTCTCACACAGCATTTTAGGGCACTTTCACTAGGGTAGTTCAGTTCAGTTGGTCCGGACCAAGTGCAAAACATATTGTGATATTTGCTAGCTGTTTTGGTCCCCTTTCACACCGCATTTTTTATTTTGGTGCAAATCGATTGAGTTTGTAAACCAAGTCACGTGCCTACATTCCAATCGCCCATTGGTCAGTTGTTTCTCAGAACATTTTTCCTGAGGTTGTCTTCAATTGGTCAGAACAGGCGGGTAATTTGCATCCTCATCCCAAAATGCACTGCGCCCCTCACTAAGCTATCTGATTTTTAGTGTAAAATACCCAGTTTTTTTTTTTTTTTTTTTTTTAGTGCTGGGGTCTGATCTAGGTTTGCTTTTGGTGCGATTCCTGGTCAATTTCTGCTTTCACACCGAGCCAAATGAACAGTACTAAGAAGGAAAACAAACTCTTGTGCGATTCAGACAAACCGAATGAGGCCGGTTTTAAAGCACTCTGAAACTGGTCTGGCTGTGAGTTAGTATGCATGGCATATGAGGTTGTATGCATAATGTTACTGCAAAATTTATTCATTCATTTACTTGGGGGGCAATTTTGAATACACAGAATCATCGATGCTAAGTGCTGCCTTCTAAAAACTTTAATGTGTTCTAAAATTTGCTCTGTGCACATAATCCTGAAACTAGCTCGATCTGAATGTGTGCATGTTCCCTCACACATTCCTCCTATGCTCACTCTGCTTTGAGAACTCATAAAGGCTGTTACCAGCTAACGCCGATGCTAAATTTAGCTGATGGCTGCTTCAAAGTTAAAGTATTACCAGTCGAAATGGCGATGGCTGAGAAAAAAAATTAGGTGTTGCTGAAACAGCCCAAGGCGGGATGCATTAATGGATAACGCAGTATTTTTAGAACACGAAAGACATTCCCCTCACGTCCAAACAAACGAGGTCTCCTTTATTGCCTGATTGTTCATTGCCAAATGGTCCCAAATTGCTTATCGCTTGCTCTGCCAGCCCTCGGTTCTGTTTTCAGTTATTCCTTACCACTCCCTTGCTCTATTTTCAGCTGTAACAATTATATCTTGCGTTTCTTCCCCTTTGTTTGGCCAGTTTTTCTCTACAGATCTTATTTGTTTTTGTTAAAATCTCACGCCATTTAAAATTGGACTGCTTTATGAAGCACTGTGTGATGCAGTCTTGCATAGAAGTCCCAGTATTAATGCAGGCTAACGATGGTTTCCTGAATGTTTTTTTTTTTTTTTAACTCCCATTTGGGAGAATTCATTTTGTGGATTATCATATGAATAGAGAAATTGCGAACTTTTGTTTTATTACCTGTTATATGTTGGGATACCAATATGTAGCATATTATTGCTGCTTATGAAATTCAAAGTGTGACAATGCAAGCATGCAACGTGGTGAGAAAATATGACATCTTTCTGTGTTTGTCGTAAATTTGGCAGTCATAGCTGTGTGTTTGGCTGGTAATCAGGGCAGATTACATTGTGAGAAACATTTTTTTTGATGTTGCAAATATGACTTGGAACGATGGCAAGCCTTTTCAGGTTGCCAGAATTTAGATTAGTGTTATTTCTGCACCCAAGGCCTGGGAGTGCCTTTGTCCATTTCAGACTGACAGACTGATTTAGCACTTACTAATGTACCTTGTTGAAACGCGAAATACTTGCCGAGCTTAGGTACTGGCATGCTGCGCAACCTGATGATAAATGCCTAGACGGGTCTCCGTTAGCAACAAGACAGTAGCGACATGAATTTGTTCAAGTTTATTTGTATGCCTGTCATGGAAATGGCTGCTCTTTGGCTAATGAATAGGCCTTTTGCAGTAAGCGGGTCACGTGACCATTCTCCCATAGCAACAAGTCTCTGGTGGGCAAGCAAACCAGACATTCCTTGACAATGCTAAGTCCTTGACTGACCGAGAGTGTAATACCTACAATATAGAGGCTTTTTATGTAATTATTCTTTAAGTTCGCGACTTCTCCTTCCAGATATAGCTAGAAGAAGCATTGATTATTAGTTGTAGCTAATTTTTGAGACGAACGAGTGAAGGTGAGTTATCGAGGCCGATTGCTTTGCATTCGGTGGACGCGACACGCCGCCATTCTCAGGTATGTTTACTACCATTTAAACACTCGTGTTTATACCATTAATCGTCCCGCATTTTGTAGAGCTTCAGGATTTTATTTGTAGAGTCACTAGACTCTCTAGTTTCAGCCATAAAAGTGAATATTTTTGCGATCAGATCATTTCGCGACCAAAGATACTGTGTTAGTAGAAGCAGAACTTGTATGCCTTTGAAGTGCTTTCACAGCCAGATTTCGCTTGTGCATACTGCTCTTCTTCTCCAAAGGAAAGGTTGGGGAACAGTGAGTGGTCATTGGATTCATCTAGAAAATATAAAATAGCTCGTGCTGAACTTAAGCTTATAACTTGAAAGAAGACCGAAAAGTAACAAATTACAAGTAAAGGATTCATAAAGGAGATGCCATTTGGCTGCTTTTCCGCATCTAGATCACTAACTAAAGAGCTTATACAAGTGGTAAAGATGTCATTAGTCTTATTTTTACTATTACAGAGCAGGAGATTAAAGATAAAACGAAATAACTAGGTTCTAGTACTTTGTTTTGTCAAGTTTGTCACTGTTATGGCGCACTTCACGCATGTAAACTAACACAGTATCTTTGGTCGCGAAACGATCTGATCGCAAAAATATTCACTTTTATGGCTGAAACTAGAGAGTCTAGTGACTCTACAAATAAAATCCTGAAGCTCTACAAAATGCAGGACGATTAGCGGTATAATCACGAGTGTTTAAATGGTAGTAAACATACCTGAGAATGGCGGCGTGTCGCGTCCACCGAATGCAAAGCAATCGGCCTCGATAACTCGCCTTCACTCGTTCTTTCGTCTCAAAAATTAGCTACAACTAATAATCAATGCTTCTTCTAGCTATATCTGGAAGGAGAAGTCGCGAACTTAAAGAATAATTACATAAACAGCCTCTATATTGTTGGTATTACACTCTTGGGGCCGGATCTACTAAGATCCCAATTTGCGTGTACTAATTTGCGCGTGCAATCTAGAATTTTGCGTGTGGGGCTGAACCGCGGTTTGCAGGTGATTTACTAAAAGTAATTGCGCAAATGGCAACAGGGGCAAACGTGTTGGACACACCCTATTTAAATGAGGGCTTTGCGTGTTTCATGGTTTGCAGCATGGAGAGTTTGGAGAGAAGAAAGCGCAAAATGAAATTCGACCCTATGGAATTAGAGGTGTTGGTAGATGAAGCCAATAAACACGTGAATAAGCTACAGCAAAGAAATCTGACTGTCGCTCAAAGGAACGCCATATGGGCGGAAATCTGTAAAAAAGTAAATGCTGTGGGTTAAACGATGCGAACAGTGAATGAAGTGAAAAGACGATATCAAGATATCCGAAGACGAACAAAAGAAAAATTGGCGTGTAATAAAACATCTGCAAAGAAAACGGGTGGGGGCACAGTGGATGAGATGCCTCTGACCAGCATTGAGGAACAGGTGCAGATGACGTTCTGCGGGGGGCACAACCTGCATATGGGTGCCGTCAATCGCCCCTATAACTCTAGGAAATCAAGCTACTGCAAAAAAACCTTGTTTGGTCTCATTCAATAAGTGCCGAGTGCGTGGAAACCTAATGAACTTGGCCATTCGGCGCGACATGGCATTTAGGACTTCAGACAGCACATCTGAAAAACGGGATTGGGAGATCCCAGCTGTAATAGCTACCGTACGCTGGAATGACCCAGATGCAAAAAAATGCAAACTTGCAAGGAGTTTTTATTTATTTATTTATTTATATGTTGCATCTGTTACAGACATTATAAAATCGGTAAAATGTGTACAGACAGGATAAAATACAACAAAATCCGTAATATCACAGAAGCTCGGTAAAATACATAGTATCACAGAAGCTCAGTAAAATATATCACTTTGTACAAACACATAAAATGTACAATCACAATAAAATACCGCAGGTAAATAAGTTAAAAACGTATGTAGGGCCTACTTGAATATAGATTAAAGTTAAAAACCTCTAAGTAGTGCATTAAGAATGGATCTGTTCGTACTGGTGAGATTAGACAATAAAAATTTAACGCTGTCATTGAGACCTATATTTGAAGTCGTTTTAGACGTATGTATTTTTAATAAATTATCATAATAATTATTTTTACAAAGAAAGCTCCACAGGTCAAAATCCGGGAAGGTGTAAACTCTGTCAATTAATGTTCTCTTAATCAGCGGTTTCTGAATTAAATAGGCGTAGAAATTGCGTGTGATCGAAGAACTAAGAAGACAAGATCTCAAAAGATTTCCGGCTCTTTTTTGTAGTATATTTTCGACAAGGCCAATTTGCAAATTTGTGAATATTGGATAATTTCGACAGTTCTAATTTGGGCCTAGCATATTTTTGACCAATTTTCCCTGACATATAGATAATGATCTTATGTTATGCTTGTTTATATAAATAGCTTCACAACCATATAATAATGCAGGCTGGACAACAGTATTAAACAGATGTGCTGCTGTATCCGGCTTGAGACCGTCTTTATGTAACCCAACTGGTTGCAAACCATAATAACTCCACCTGGCAGTACTTATACGTATATTGACATGTGAATCACCCCCGAAACGACCTAACTGAGTGCCCAAATATGTTATATTGTCCGAATTGGACAGTCGAACATTATGTACCACTCAGGTTCTGAAATGAATGGGTTAGTACCGTATATCGAACAGGTTGTTTTGGCAGGATTAAAACGTAATCCCTGTTTACAAATCAACTCACAAGCAGTTACCCAGTCACTGAAGTAGACGCAATTAAAATATCATCTGCGTAACTAAAAACATTGTATGTGTGATAGTTAATAATAATCCCATTATTAGGCGAGGCTAGCACATCAATAAGATTTTTATAGAATATATTGAACAGTAGAGGTGAGGTAAGACCACCTTGTCGCGTGCCTCTAGCTATCTTAATACGAGGACCAAGATTATTATTCCATTTTACTCTAACAAACATATCTTTATACCAGTTATATAAAAGTTTCCAAGAGGGATCAGGAATAATGGTCATAGATTTGTAGAATAGCACGCTATGTGGGATATAATCAAATGCGCCTTCTGCATCCAAGCTGCAGAAAAATACATTAGACCCCTGTGAGTGCATAAAAGTAGCTACGTCGTGTGCAAGAGTAATTGCCATATTAGTGCTCCGGTTGGGAAAAAAACCGAATCGATATTCACTATAAAAAAATTGTTATTGTCTATGATTATACATTTCAATAATTTTTGACAATATAGGAGAGAGAGTTTTGAGAGAGAGAGTTTTGTCATTGTAGGTATTAATACGGACGAGTGCAGGTGGTGCTCAAGTCAGCCAAGATGTAAAATTTGACCCTTTTAAAGACCGTAAAAAAGGGGAAAAATTGATTTGGGGACCTTGAAATTTAGGATTTGGCCATATTAAAGCAGTCCCAGATAAAAATTTGTGATGCTACACTAAATCTTTTGTTGTCAATGAGGGTCATCCAATATAACTCGGGTGAAGTACCTGCTAATCGTTGGAGTCCTAGGCTCCGGAAAAGTTCTGTCGGTTTCAGAAACCTCAGGCAGCATGTCTGTTTCCACAATGCTGTCCTGATGTGTGACGACTGATAATAGGACTGCAGTGTGAAATGACAACAATAATGCAACTGTTGGTTTTTGAAGCAACGCCATTTTTGTAGTTTCCCAAAATGCCTTGGTTCACTGTCATATGGGGTATACTGCTTGGAGCTCTGGGAAATGGAGGTGTCTTTAAACCAATCACACAATATGAGAGGAGACTGGCTTCACCTCACACAGACAGTGTGACACAAATCAAGGTTTTACCCATTTCCCATTCCCAGCCTGACATACAAGAAAGGTAAAAGAGCCAAATTCCACAGCATGTGAAGTCATTTTTTGTGAGGGCAACTTATAATTAAAAATAATTAAATCAATTAGGGATGGATCACTACTGAAACATCCATAGCGATGAATTACGGCTTAGAAAAACTGGGAAGCTTCAAATAGTTTTGTGACATTGCATTTTACGTTGGTAGAGGCGAACTTACGTTTTCGATTCACTGGTCGCATGTATACTGCCCATATTAAAAAAAAAAAAAAAAGGGTCGCACACTATAATAGTTTGAGGGGCTACCTTTAGCTTTGATCATAATCCACATCTGTTTTGATATTGTTCTAACTATCTTGTACAATGTTACATTTATTTCTGGCCAGAATTGCATTGATTATAAGCCAAGGTATTGTATTGATGATGGATGAGTCAAACCACTCCGTTAAGCCTTCTCCTGAACCTTTCTTTTCCACCATCGCTGGTGAACTCTGGAAAGATTCCATTTTTGTTCAAAGGGTTAAGCTTACTGCTAATTATGTTTCCTTGTTTAGAAAGTCCTGCAGGTATTCACCGCAGACAAAATAACATCCACCAATCTACTCCCATAACACGAGGCGGGAAGTGAGCAGTTGTGCTGACACTGTTTGCAGAGAAGTGCATTAGCATTTTGGTGGACTATGTTCTTGGTGCCAAATGAAACTGAAGGGTTCATTGCAATAGCTTGATAAATGCCAGTCTCTTGTTTTATGGTATTACACAGCATATACCTTCACCATGTACCAATGTTGTACTGATCAGAAGTCTGCTTTTCCCACGATATATTGTTTCTGAATCTATCTACAAGGAAATTTAATTAAAATGCATAATCTTTTTATCTTTCATACACAGTAAAACATGAGATTGGCATTTATCAAGCTATTGCACTGATCCCTTTAGATCAGTTTGCACTTTCGCTGAAGAGTTTTTGTTAACATGCCCTCTGCTAATATCAATCCTTACGCATCAGTGTCTAACACATTTGTTTTAAAGCTGGAAAGTGGCCTTTTTAGCTGGAGTGAGAATTTCTTTTGCGGTCTCTGTATCACATGCCCAAATGGGTCGTCTTTGGGTTCCATTGCTTTGCGTTTGTCAAAAAGTAGGCTGTTTCAGTTGTAAGATTACTAAAATGAAAAATACTTTTCACCTTGGACTCTGCAGTTTTTCTCAATTTTTCTTGCAACTTCATTCTTGCAACTAGTAGTGAGTTGCATGGGCCTCTTGGCATAATCTGTCATAAGTCCGTCATGAAAATACAGGCCTAAGCGGAGTGCTTTTCTATAAATATTCAGGGAGCGGAAAAGCTTGTGTCATTAATATCCTTCCCATGATCAGTATTGTTTTACAAGGTAAGCAAGTCTATTTTAAGACGTATTATTTGTTATCGGATTTGAATCCGATACTTCCTTTGTGGACTTTAGGGTTTTTGAACACAAGCCACGAACCAAAATTTCTTTGTGTAAACGAGTAACCCAGTGCTAACTAAGGGTTAAGTACCCCTTGGAGTGCTGGGTTAAAGGTGGGCTCTCTGTTGTTTTCTGCAGTTTATTAACTTTAATTTTCAATATAGCTGGTTGGTTAACCCCCTGCCTTGCACCCCCCTCCCCCCGTTCTTTGAAACTTGCTGATGAAGCCACATTGGCTCTTTACTCTTGGAAGATCATATGCTATTTACCCTCAGAAGATAGGGAGGTGGTTTGTGTGTGGATTTTGGGTGCCGGTTATAAGATGGCGTGTATCTCCGTGGTGCTCTGCAGGTGCGGGAGAAAGACCTGGCTGTGGTGGTGCATACATTGGAGGAGGAGTTCAACATCTACCGGGAGGTGGGTGGAGAGTCCGTCCCCGTCCTCAGCCAGGATGTGCGCAACGGTCTCCAGAGGAACGGAAGAGAAGGTGAAGCCAGTCAACCGAAAATGTTTTGTTGTGCAGGATTGTGTGGCGTGTGGGAATGGTGGTCATGGAAATTCTTCATATCGTGTGTCAGCTCGAGGAATGGGCCATCTCGGAGCTCCATCTGAACTTGCCCGGACATCGTATTTTTGACTGAATACCTCCTGATACTGTGGCAAAATTGCAGCGGTATCTATTGGTATCTTGACAAAATATTTACACTCTTCGATTTTTGATTAACGGTCAATGGTCATGTTGATATGACGACCAAGCAGGTACAAGCAACAGCTAGAACAATCCAATAAGGGCAAACAATGGCATTCTTGTGCTCTAATGCAGCCCTTGCATCTTGAAAAGACAACGCTTATTTCATATCGCAATATTCCGATATTGAAAATCCCAAACGATATCTTCTATCACTATGTCAATATAATTTTACGATATTGTCCAGCTCTATCATGGAACTCGTTCAGAAGATATTCACTGTTTCCATGGGTCTCCGCTCAGGTAACGGACCTGGAACACCTCAAATTGGGGTTGTGGGGGGGCTCCCTTATTTGATGCCTGAACTACCTCAACTGATACTGTAAATAACTGAATCGCAAGCACTCTGCACCACTTTGACATGAGCCAATGGGCGTTCCTCATAGAGTAATGTTACCAGGCAATAATTGGTCAGTGATGGGTGGTAGTGACTTGAGACAATGGGCAAAGGCCCTGGACATGGTTTGACCGTGTTCCCTCAGAAAAATGGTAAACAACCTTTTCTCATGTTCTTTCTGACAGCCCCAAACCCCACTGTTCACCCAGTTCTGAGTCCACAGAACCGGTTCTGTGTCATGAGTTTGGACCCAGACACCCTGCCGGCCATCGCCACCACTCTGATCGACGTGCTCTTCTACTCCAGCAGGTGCGACCTCTCCTACCCTCGCAGTGCATTGTGGGACAGCAGGGAAGCTCATTGCTTCTCAGACTGGCATTCATATTTGAGTCATTACATACATTCAGTATTAATTATATCATTTAACACAAATGACTATTTTCGCACGAATGCATGGATTGGGTGAATCCGTAAAATGCGGACTGATTATCCTACCCATTACTTCACTGGTTGCCCACAAAGCCTCAAACTTCTAATCAGCTCATTTTGGTTCCAGAATTGGTCTCATTTGCTTCTGACCTGCCCAGAATAACATATTATGTGGAAACAGGATGACTAAAGAAATTTTAAATTAATAACAGGTTCTGACTAACTTCAGGATAAGAATCTCTGAGGTGCATATTCTTTTAGCTCACACTCTGTAATTACTTGTTCAGAACTAGTCATTATGATGCTAAGCTTACATCCTGAGTGTAAATATTGGATAGTAGTACGGAAGAGACAGCGGTTCCCTGAGGACCCTTTGTAAGCATTATGTTTGAAGTTCAGCATTGAACTGTTCTGAGCAAATGGTGAATTTTCTCTGGTTCCTCTAATATGAATGAAATGCCCCCAACACCGATTTGCACAATTCTTGAATTGAAATTTTGGTTAGCATTGCTGCCTCACAGCAAGAAGGTTGTGGGTTCGAATCTGGCCTGGGGCCTTTCTGTGTGGAGTTTGCATGTTCTCCCTGTGTTTGCGTGGGTTTACTCCAGGTACTCTGGTTTCCTCCCACAGTCCAGAGACATGCATATCAGGTTAATTGGAGACACTAAATTGCCCATAGGTATGAGTGTGAGAGTGAATGGTCTGTGAATGGTGTGTGCGGCCTGCGATGGATTGGCAAGCTGTCCAGGGTGGGTCCCTGCCTTTGCCCGTAGCTAGCTGGGATAGGCTCCAACTTGCCTTGTGACCCTAGTGAGGAATAAGCAGGTATAGAAAATAAATGAATGAATAAATTGTAGTTCCCTGCTTGAGAGCCTGTCTCAGTGAGTGCTTTGTAGTCTTATTATTAGTGTGAAAATGTATTTTTCACTCTGGCAGAAAATATTGGCTTATTTTAACATAGCATTTTCTTGTTATTTTATTACTTGCAGAAAGCGGCAAATATATCAGTCGGATATGTTAATGTCTGTTTTTCAGTTTGTTAATTATGCACCTTTTTGCCATTTATGCTCCACAAATTTTAACAAAACTTGCACACATGTTAGCATAGGTTACTTGCTACAGACCTATACCTTTTTTTTAAGTTTCCACGTCAAAGGTCAAGGTCACGCAAAAGGTAGACAACAGTTTGATTCAAAACTTTGTTTCTAATTAAGTTAAACTCGACACTAATGCCAGTCTTTTTGTCAGCGCAATGCAGTTCTAGCTGTTTTGGGTCATGATGAAGTCACTCTGACATAAGTATGAGAAAATGATGTTACAACATGACTTTTTGCCAAAAAAAAATTTTTTTTGATTCTTTTCTTTAAATAATAAGATACAACATACATCTTTTCACCTTTGTAAGTTTTGATTTCAGCGAGTCATCGTTCTGACTCTCTCTTTTTTTTCGTACCACTTGTAATATTTTGTCTGATTGGGCAAACCTATATCTATACAGTATAAATAACATTTTAAGCCTAAATATAAAATGATAATGCATGTAAAAGCTTTATTTTTAGCTGCGACCAAGCAGCTCTATGAACGCTTCTGTCTGTCTGTCTGTCTGTCCGTCCGTCTGTGACACCTTTTTGAACATGTTCCTGTCGTCGTATCATCATGAAATTTTCAGGAGTTATTGACCTTCACCAAAGTGATGTCCATGCACAAGGTCGAGGTCAAAGGTCAAGTTCACAGAGGTCACAACCTTGTTTGCAGGTTTTCGCGCTGTAACTCCAGTTAGAATTCATGGATCGCTATGAAATTTTGGAAATAGCTTCTAGGCATAGAGAAGGTGTTCCGTCAAATCCCAAGGTCACACCGGTAAAAATAGTGTCAATTTTGCCCGATTTGACGGTTTTCGCACCGTAACTCAAGTTTAGTTCAATGAATGGCTATGAAATCTTAGAACAAGCTTCTTGGTATAGACGAGGGGTTCCCTATTGATTTTCAAGGTCATCTGTCGAATCCCAAGGTCAACCCAGTCAAAAAAGTGTCGATTTCACAGTTTTCGCACCGTAACTCGAGTTTAACTGGATGGATGGCTATTAAATCTGACAACAAGCTTCTTGGTACAGAGGAAGGGTTTCCTATTCATTTTCAAGGTCATTTGCCAATTTTGAGGTCACACTTGTACAAGAAACCACCAGTCATGGACACTAGGCCATGTGACGAATGCTAGGCCAGGTCGCAGCTATTAGATCCCTCTGATCTACTTGTTTTGGTTTCTGCAGTGTAAATGCCCCTTTGGACTGTCTTTAAATTAGTGTTGGCCCAGACTGTGCATAAGCCCTACCCTTCCCTGGCCTGGGAACAGCCCTTCCTGAGGCAATGTTGTGGCCTGTTTGCTTCCTTGGGCTCATTGTTGGAAAGGGGAATTGATGGCACTGTGCTTGTCCGGCAGCTCAAGGACTTTGCTCACTGAACTTAATTACCTTCGTTCTTTCTCATTGAAAGTAGTGTTTGCTAAAGGTCTGTTTTGGTGTTCTCCTGTGCTAACGAGGTGCTTTTGTGCTGATATTTATATATTTTTTTACCTGACAGTCCAAAAGAAGGTTCTCCGGACAACCAGGACCTGGACTGCATAAAGTTCTTCTCTTTCTCCTTGATCGATGGCTATATCTCCATCGTCATGGACACTGAAGCTCAGCGGCAGTAAGTCTGTCCTGTCAGTACCTTAATCTCCATGGCAACAACTGCCCTGTTACGAACTGTGCATCTTGCCACCAAATGGTGGGGATCTAGGTTTGGGTGCAGTGTTAAATGCAATTAAAATAAAAAAGAAAAACTTTGTGTTAAAGCGGGGTACATAATTTCAGTGAAATTGCACTGGAGTTCATAGTCTTGGAACTTTTTTTAGTTTTCTTTCTTTATTAGTACTGCACAATATCTAAAATTGTGTTTTTAAAATTTTGGCTTTTAAAAAAGTGGAAAATGCCCAGCAAATTCTCCAGAACATTGTACAATGTGCTAAAAACGGTAACAGTGAAGTTTAAGCAATGCATGTTTTCAAACAACACTAATTGCATTAATTTTTTTTATTTTTATTTTATTATACATTTGATGGCTCACCGTGTGGTCAGCTTTATACCAAGACCCAAATATCCAATAGATGTGTTATTTGGGTATCAAACTATATGCAGAAGCAATATAACACAAAATAAACATTTAATGAAAAGGTTATGGCCTCTGAAAATGGTCGCAATGTAAAAAAAAAACTCCTGCGGTACCCCTACATTCAGGGTGGCATTTTACCACATAGACGGTTAGATCGCGTAATGAAATTTTGACCACTGTTCTCTGTGTGTCTGTACTGAGAGAGAGGCTGCAGAAGTGCATGTGACCCTGTTCTCTGTGTCTATACTGAGAGAGAGGCTGCAGAAGTGCATGCGACCCTGTTCTCTGTGTCTATACTGAGAGAGAGGCTGCAGAAGTGAATATGACTCTGTTCTCTGTGTCTGTACTGAGAGAGAGGCTGCAGAAGTGCATGTGACTCTGTTCTCTGTGTCTGTACTGAGAGAGAGGCTGCAGAAGAGCATGTGACTCTGTTCTCTGTGTCTGTACTGAGAGAGAGGCTGCAGAAGTGCATGTGACTCTGTTCTCTGTGTCTGTACTGAGAGAGAGGCTGCAGAAGTGTATGTGTGAGACTGTTCTCTGTGTCTACTGAGAGAGAGGCTGCAGAAGTGAATATGACTCTGTTCTCTGTGTCTGTACTGAGAGAGAGGCTGCAGAAGTGCATGTGACTCTGTTCTCTGTGTCTGTACTGAGAGAGAGGCTGCAGAAGTGCATGTGACTCTGTTCTCTGTGTCTGTGCTGAGAGAGAGGCTGCAGAAGTGCATGTGACTCTGTTCTCTGTGTCTGTACTGAGAGAGAGGCTGCAGAAGTGCATGTGACTCTGTTCTCTGTGTCTGTACTGAGAGAGAGGCTGCAGAAGTGTGTGTGAGACTGTTCTCTGTGTCTACTGAGAGAGAGGCTGCAGAAGTGAATATGACTCTGTTCTCTATGTCTGTACTGAGAGAGAGGCTGCAGAAGTGCGTGTGACTCTCTCAGTACAGACACAGAGAACAAGGCTGCAGAAGTGCGTGTGACTCTCTCAGTACAGACACAGAGAAAAAGGCTGCAGAAGTGCGTGTGACTCTCTCTCAGTACAGACACAGAGAACCAGGCTGCAGAAGTGCGTGTGACTCTCTCAGTACAGACGCAGAGAACAAGGCTGCAGAAGTGCGTGTGACTCTCTCTCAGTACAGACACAGAGAACAAGGCTGCAGAAGTGCGTGTGACTCTCTCAGTACAGACACAGAGAACAAGGCTGCAGAAGTGCGTGTGACTCTCTCTCAGTACAGACACAGAGAACAAGGCTGCAGAAGTGCGTGTGACTCTCTCTCAGTACAGACACAGAGAACCAGGCTGCAGAAGTGCGTGTGACTCTCTCAGTACAGACGCAGAGAACAAGGCTGCAGAAGTGCGTGTGACTCTCTCAGTACAGACACAGAGAACAAGGCTGCAGAAGTGCGTGTGACTCTCTCAGTACAGACACAGAGAACAAGGCTGCAGAAGTGCGTGTGACTCTCTCTCAGTACAGACACAGAGAACAAGGCTGCAGAAGTGCGTGTGACTCTCTCTCAGTACAGACCCAGAGAACCAGGCTGCAGAAGTGCGTGTGACTCTCTCAGTACAGACGCAGAGAACAAGGCTGCAGAAGTGCGTGTGACTCTCTCTCAGTACAGACACAGAGAACAAGGCTGCAGAAGTGCGTGTGACTCTCTCAGTACAGACACAGAGAACAAGGCTGCAGAAGTGCGTGTGACTCTCTCTCAGTACAGACACAGAGAACAAGGCTGCAGAAGTGCGTGTGACTCTCTCAGTACAGACACAGAGAACAAGGCTGCAGAAGTGCGTGTGACTCTCTCTCAGTACAGACACAGAGAACAAGGCTGCAGAAGTGCGTGTGACTCTCTCTCAGTACAGACACAGAGAACAAGGCTGCAGAAGTGCGTGTGACTCTCTCAGTACAGACACAGAGAACAAGGCTGCAGAAGTGCGTGTGACTCTCTCTCAGTACAGACACAGAGAACAAGGCTGCAGAAGTGCGTGTGACTCTCTCTCAGTACAGACACAGAGAACCAGGCTGCAGAAGTGCGTGTGACTCTCTCAGTACAGACACAGAGAACCAGGCTGCAGAAGTGCGTGTGACTCTCTCAGTACAGACACAGAGAACAAGGCTGCAGAAGTGCGTGTGACTCTCTCAGTACAGACACAGAGAACAAGGCTGCAGAAGTGCGTGTGACTCTCTCTCAGTACAGACGCAGAGAACAAGGCTGCAGAAGTGCGTGTGACTCTCTCTCAGTACAGACACAGAACAAGGCTGCAGAAGTGCGTGTGACTCTCTCTCAGTACAGACACAGAGAACAAGGCTGCAGAAGTGCGTGTGACTCTCTCTCAGTACAGACACAGAACAAGGCTGCAGAAGTGCGTGTGACTCTCTCAGTACAGACACAGAGAACAAGGCTGCAGAAGTGCGTGTGACTCTCTCAGTACAGACACAGAGAACAAGGCTGCAGAAGTGCGTGTGACTCTCTCTCAGTACAGACACAGAGAACAAGGCTGCAGAAGTGCGTGTGACTCTCTCTCAGTACAGACACAGAGAACAAGGCTGCAGAAGTGCGTGTGACTCTCTCTCAGTACAGACACAGAGAGAGGCTGCAGAAGTGCGTGTGACTCTCTCTCAGTACAGACACAGAGAACAAGGCTGCAGAAGTGCGTGTGACTCTCTCTCAGTACAGACACAGAGAACAAGGCTGCAGAAGTGCGTGTGACTCTCTCTCAGTACAGACACAGAGAGAGGCTGCAGAAGTGCGTGTGACTCTCTCTCAGTACAGACACAGAGAGAGGCTGCAGAAGTGCGTGTGACTCTCTCTCAGTACAGACACAGAACAAGGCTGCAGAAGTGCGTGTGACTCTCTCAGTACAGACACAGAGAACAAGGCTGCAGAAGTGCGTGTGACTCTCTCAGTACAGACACAGAGAACAAGGCTGCAGAAGTGCGTGTGACTCTCTCTCAGTACAGACACAGAGAACAAGGCTGCAGAAGTGCGTGTGACTCTCTCTCAGTACAGACACAGAGAACAAGGCTGCAGAAGTGCGTGTGACTCTCTCTCAGTACAGACACAGAGAGAGGCTGCAGAAGTGCGTGTGACTCTCTCTCAGTACAGACACAGAGAACAAGGCTGCAGAAGTGCGTGTGACTCTCTCTCAGTACAGACACAGAGAACAAGGCTGCAGAAGTGCGTGTGACTCTCTCTCAGTACAGACACAGAGAGAGGCTGCAGAAGTGCGTGTGACTCTCTCTCAGTACAGACACAGAGAGAGGCTGCAGAAGTGCGTGTGACTCTCTCTCAGTACAGACACAGAACAAGGCTGCAGAAGTGCGTGTGACTCTCTCTCAGTACAGACACAGAGAACAAGGCTGCAGAAGTGCGTGTGACTCTCTCTCAGTACAGACACAGAGAGAGGCTGCAGAAGTGAACATGACGCTGTTCTGTGATTTTGGCAGGTTCCCTGCAGATCTGCTCTTCACCAGCTCGTCGGGGGAGCTCTGGAGAATGGTGCGGATTGGGGGGCAGCCACTGGGCTTCGGTGAGGCTCTTGCACTCGTGCACGTGGATCGGCACTCATACACGAGCAAATGCATTCATGTGCGCACGAGTGCCAATGCCCTCTCACTCGCACACATATGCTCTTAAACCCACGTGTGTTCTCATGCGCACACGCGTGTGTGCGCGTGTGTGTGTGCGGGTGTGTGGGTGGGTGGGTGTGTACACATTTTGTAGTACAGCTCTCTCACCGTAAAGGGGGTCTGCATGCTGCCTAGGGGTGGGAGGAAAAAAATGATTGAGTTACTAGTTGGAATTCTTGACTATTTTTAAATTGTTGCACTGATTAAAAAATTGTTGATTCAATTAAAAGCAAAAAAAAAAAAGGAGTTGTGCATCTATTTGCCTATATTACTGGTCCTCCTCAAACAGTAGTTGTGGTCAATGCCTAAATGTCTAGATATGAATTTTGACATAATGCATGATACTCTGGATTTTAAGACATGACTGAAAAACACAAGGAAGGGTATTCTCAGATTAGTTGAGTGCCCTCTCAATTTAAATCTGAAACCTGGAATCACAGCAATGTGCAGACTTGGATGCGTAAAACATTGTGGACATGTGTCTATGGAACAGCCGCATTCTCTGTCCTCTCAGTGAGGTAAACCGTGCTGTAACCTAATTAAGTTTCCAAAAACCACTGGGAACTGTGCTTTTCAAATTATTTTAGCTGTTACGAGGGGACGAAGTGAGTGACTAATTACCTCCATCAAGGAGGTTATGTTTTGCCGGCATTGGTTTGTCTGTCTGTCTATTTGTTTGCGCATACGATAACTCAACTCAAAAAGTAATGAACAGATATTTCTGAAATTTTGTGGGTGGGTTGCTATTACATCAAGGATGGACCCTGTTGATTTTGACTGCGATTGGTTGAACAATATGGCAACCACAGCGACAATCTTGAAATTCTATGTTGCAGATACCTTAAATTTCTTAAAAGCCATGTTCACTCAGCAAGATTTCGACTGCTGCCTTGGCTTTGCACTCTTGGAGTGTATCTAATTCAGTCTTTACCTTACCTTGCCAGAGCCTGTGCTAATATATTGTAGTTGTAAATGCCAGTTTCCGTGACACTCGCATGCCCAGATATGGTGACCTTTTTTAACTGGTGTAAAGCAGCGCCTGAGATGCGCAATGAGCCCCAATCCCAGATAAGATGGCTACTTGGGATTCTTGTTGTATTTCCGCAGTTCATTATTTTTCCAGATTATTCTTATAGTAGCTATTTGTTTTGCCAAAATTTGTAAATTGCCATGCTTATACAAGCTATATCATGATATCAAATCACAATTCTTGCAGAATGGCAGTACTCAAATCGCATTACATATTGAATTGGTGACTAAATATTTTTGTAATATCGACTCAACAGGTCTTGAGTGCAGTTTTTACATTTGCAAGGAAAAGTGGTCAGTCTGGTGTTGCTGCTTCAATGGACAGGTGTTGAATTTGTGAGCCGATGAACACTGAATTGCACCTGGGGTTAGCTGATATGTTGAAGTTAATATAAGAATTTCTGCACTCTGTCACTCCTTATCCCAGACGAATGCGGCATTGTGGCCCAGATCTCGCAACCTCTAGCCGACAGTGACATCTCGGCCTACTACATCAGCACTTTCAGCTTCGATCACGCTCTGGTGAGTAAGCCTTCTCTCTATGCTCTTAAACCCGGTCTCACAGCAGAACCGTGGCAGTGGCAGTGCGGCAAAGCGGCTGTAACTGCATGGCCCGAAGGCAATCAAAGCAACATGAATGTTCCATCATTGTCCACTAGAGGGCATTTTTTCTGCTCCACACTCATAATGTGGATCGCCACAGTATTTCTCCTGTACTTTGCAGCCAACAGTACTGCATACTGTTTACAATACTATACACAGAGGCCAATTTACAAGATGAATTATACCGTTCATCACGCCTTATAGTCACATATTGTGTGTGTGTGTTTTCTTTTACATGCTAATGAAGTGAGAACCAAAAAACTTTTTTTTAATTTTATTTTCCCCTACAGAGTGGGGACATTAATGGGAAGTGAGGACCTTTTGGCCGGTCCTCACTGCTACAAATCAAATTGTGACACATTAGTTAAGGTTAGGGGTAAAGGTAGAATTGGGGATTGGTTAAGGTGAGGGGTAAGAGTTTTGGGTTAGGCGTACATTGCTTATTATTAAGATTAGGGAAAGGTTGTAGACAAAGTGTGCGTGTGTGTGTGTGTGTGTGTGTGCGCGTGTGCGTGTGTGCGTGTGCGCACCCGCGTCTGTCCGTGTGTGTGTGTGTGTGAGTGCATGCGTGTACGTTGAGTCACATTGTTTCTGAAAAGGTGCTTCTGAGTCCTCCTTTTGCCGAGGTGGCACAATTAGTGGCATTATTTTCTTAGCTTTATCATTTTCTGTATAATAACTACCACTGTTAATTTGGCCTTAGTGGAGTTATTGGCTTAGCTGTAGTCGGTGATAAATGATGACCACCAGTTCAATGAATAATGGCTTGACACTGCGGTTTCTCATTTCTAATGTTAGTCCAGCATGTAGCAGGAAGATATTCAGCTGGGATGTTTATGCATCTTTTAGTTCTGATTTATTAGTCTGAAGCACATGGATGCAGCACTGTTGTTTGCCTCTGTGGTTTAACGCGGTTTAATTTATAAAGCCTGCAATATATTGTCAAATGTATTCTATTTTTTTTCTGTATATAAAATTCATTATCTCCGGATTGTGGCCATGAGTAGGTTGCTTGGTCCCAGATGCTGAAATCAACAGTGCTTGTCTTTAGTGGCATGCTTGTTTATTGCATCAAAGTTTTTGAAGAATGCTTTAATGTATTGTGTAGTTGGATGATGTACTAATGAATTCAGTCGCATTTTTGCATGAGCACCAAGATGGTTACATTAGTTCAGCAAAGCAGCTTGCGTCCATGATTCCCTCCCAGCAGTAGGGGGCAGTAGAGCTGTTAGACGCAAAAGCATCAGGAGTTCCCCTTTTTTGCTGATGCATTCAAGTCCAGATTTTTGCCAATCTCATCAGATCACCTCAGAGTCCAGATAAATCAGAAAAGTTTATATCGTAGTCTTCTAGGGTAAATTAGCTCATGTGGACAGAATAGCAGAAGTTCTAAAAAAAGAACTACAGTGGGAACAGAGAATATGCTGTGATATTGCACAGGATGCAAATTGCTTATCGCTTAGATTGAACTTTTATGATTGCACAACTGACATCTACCAAAAAAAGGAAACATTCAAACTATTGCACACACGCACAAATTAAAGATAAACTACCACAAGCATTGCATTGGCTCTTGACTTGGTTCAAATAATTTTTCAAACTGTTATCAGTAATTTATGCATAAAAAGTATGCCCTCAGATTTTAGAAGCAATTCAGAAGTATTATTGAGTTTTGCAGATTCTTTAAGATTTATTGGTTTCAAATTTACCTACCTCTAAATTGCTTTGAAAATGTGAAACGTACATAAGACTGGTCTGACCAGTTCCAACTGTGCCTTTTAACCTTACAGAAAATTGGCAGAGTGTATCAAAGTGCTAGTTTGAAACATTAACAATCACATCCTTAATGTTTCCGAACCAATTAGTGATGGCACATTTGAAGCTTCACCATTTTTTACAAGTTTTTGAAGTTGATGAGATTTCAGCAGATTTGAAAGGCCTGGCTAATAGCATGGCACTTTTGGTTCGCCATTGTCCTTCCTCTATATTACACGGGCTCTCTCTCCTTGACAAGACCCCATTTTGGCATGACCCCATTCAAATGAAGGACTAAAGGATGAGACCATACATAACTCTTTAAGGGATAGTTAAACTAAATTGAGTATGCTGTCATTTAATCAGTAATGTCTGTGTAGTGTATGTTTGTGTGAACACAGTGAGCAGTATACCAATTCAGGTCTCGGCCATCTCTCGTAATGAGCCACTTTCCAGATTCCAACAACCGTCTAAACAGAAACAAAGTCTTGAGGCTTAAAGGCCATCACGTAAAGCACTTTTGTTTCAGCATTGTCCTTCCTTAGTGCTTCTTAAAAGAATTCAAAACCAACAGAAATCTTCAGTGCTAAGCAGGATTGTTTGAGCAAGCTGGTGTGTGAGTGGACAGCGTACTATGTAACGAAGGACGGCATTCTTGTTTTTGTTTTGGCTGTGTTAGATTAGTGGTTTTCGATCTTCCTTCAAAGATGCACACACCACTGATGAGTGTGTGAACAACCTAATGGTCATAAAATGAGAAGACCTCTGATGAGCAGATTTATGTCGTTGTGCACAATTGTGTACACGCCTTGGTTTTTTTCTTTGTAATTGGTTAGTTCATAAGGTGTTAATCATCGTGCAGTTGTTGGGTAATGAGTAATAATGGTGAGATTGCGTCAGATTGCAGCCAGTTCAGAAAATGGTGGCCGATGTTAACAAATATGTGGATAATTAGGTGTCAATTCAGTGAAGGTGGCCGCTTGACCATCTCAGAATCTGTTGAAACTTTGTAGGAATGATATTTTGCGTATGAAACTGACATCTGCCAATTTTTTTTAGCTGAAATTCCAAAATTTTTATACTCTATTTTTTTTTATAATCCAACTTGAAACGTTTAATAAATCACTTGTGAGTTGGAAGTTGAACAAGATGCCACTTTCAGATATCCATATATCTTGAAGTATATGTCCTGCAGTCCTCGGATTTTCAGGAAATGTTCAGAAGGTTCTGGTGAATGGAGAGAATGCAGCAAATGTTGGCAAACAAGCCTTTGCTTAAACGGGCTATGTCAGTGGCTGGGCATGCGCAGTTTGGTCGCAAAACACAAGAAACAGGAAAGGCTAGCATATGCCATTTAAAAGGGTGAGCGCGGCAATCTAAATTATTCCAGCTTTCTTTCACGTCATCTGCGCACAATATTTATGAAAAGAGCGCTGCATTATTAGGCAATTTTGTTGGAATGAAATTTTCGTTATTTTTAACTTCCCGCGGCCTAAATATGGCTTTGAGGAATTTAAATGTGAGACTCGATCGTCCTTTCAAACCCAGTAAAGCATGGGAAGACAGACACGTAAGGATATGGATTGAAAGGGAAAAAAATAGGACCAAGGGTCTGTAGCTTACCGGCAAGCAGTCTTATAGTGATACATTATGAAAATTTCATGTGAAGTTTGAATCAATGAAAATCTAAGTCAAGGCCACTAAATAAAAGTTCACATAGATTTATACTACCTCCTGTAATACAAGCTCAATCTTAAGCTCTGAAGCAGTTTTGGCGATACAAGTCATTGAAAATTCAATATGTCAATTGTGAAATTAAAGGTCCCAGAGTGTCAAGTTGTGTTCAGCCAATGGACTTCATATATGACTATGTCTCTATATAAGCCTTGGCCCAATCTGTGAATATTTTGGTGATACAAGTCATTGTAGTTTCCCTGTCAAGTTTGACCCGCAAAGGTCACTGACAGTCAAGTTGAATGTCACCAAATGAAAGTTCATACGTGACTTACTATACGTCTCCAATACAAACATACAGTCAATCTAACAATTTTGCTGATACAAGTCATTGAAATTTCTCTGTGTAGTTTGGCCGTTGAAAGTCACTGAAGGTCAAGTTCAAGGTCACCTAATGAAACTTCATCCATGACTTCCTATATGTCCACATTACAAACCTAACCTCAATCTGTAATAGTTTTAGTAATAGATGTCATTGAAATTTTACGATGTGAAGTTTGACCTTCAAAGGTCACCGAAGGTCAAGTTCAAGGCCACCAAATGAAAGTTTGTGAATGAGTTCCTAAACATCTCCAATACAATCCAACACAGCTCAAGAGCGCCACATCTGGTTACAGCCTGTACGTGACAGATTCCGGACAGCAACCAAAACTGATCATGAGATGAGGGGTCCGAGACGATTGAGGGTGAGTGCAAGTGCTGTTTGACGCCGTCTATGTGAGCAACACGTGTGCACACGGCCCCTACAGAGAACCAATTTTTTGCCCCTCAACAGGAGTAGGAACTCTTCGCTTCTGACTGTGGGCACCTGCCTCTGTGTAATTTTTTGGCACTTTTATTTCCCTGTTTCTGTCTGAGAATGGAAAACGGGGAATGTCGCTGACCGACCGTGGTAGGGCAGCCATGTGTAAATGGGCAAAAGCTGGGTTTTCTGTATGGGCCGTGTGCACGCACATAGACGGCGTCAAACGGTACTTGCGCTTACCCTCAATCGTCTCGGATCCCTCATCTCATGATCCGTTTTGGTTGCTGTCCGGAATCTGTCATGTACAGGCTATAACCAGATGTGGCGCTCTTGAGCTGCCATCGTCTCTCGTGGTGGCCCTAAGCGGGGCCAGTCAGTGACAGTCTGTGTTCCATTCCCGGATAGACAGCTGACTGACTGTTGAATGGTGACAGTGCAAATGACGCTCGGCGGCTGAGATCTGCCCATAACATGCCAAAGGCTCTTTTTCTCTCTCCGGTGTCTCAAGCCATTCCATTTTCTTGTTGCAGTCGCATTTTTCGGGTTTTTTATTTTATTTATTTATTTATTTTTTTGGCTTTATGTAGGCTATTGACCACACCAAAAAGAACAAGTCAAGCATCACTGTACACATCACAAACAGCTCAGTGTTTGTTATTACTGAAGTGCTTTGCGCGTTCACGTGGTGCGCGTCAGGATTACAGTACCACACGCTTTTCTTTACTTCCTTTCGTGCCCCACTGGAAAAGCAATAAAAATCAATCGATTCTTCAATTTGCCATAAATACAGTACATACCTTACCTGTGCATTTTTGATTGCGCTGAGTATAATTGAACCCCTTTTTGAAATCATTCCAGCAAACAAACTTTCCTTCCCAGGACATTGCCTAATAATGCAGCACTCTTCTTTTATATATATTTTGCGCAGATGACGTGAAAGCTGGACTCGTTCAGATAGTTTTGCGATCAAACTGCACATGCCTAGCTATTGACATAGCCCCTTTAAGACCTTTCAAATTCAGGATTTGTTCAAAAAATTGCAAATAAAGCGGATTTTTTAAAAAAAATTAGAAAAAAAACATATCCCTAATCCATGGGATTTATTTGATCAATTTCATTGTGAGAATAATATCTGAATGACATTACCCATGCATAGAAAGCTTTCATATGTTAGTAGAAAAGGGAGTTATGGCCAATCACAGTTGACGCAGGTAAAAAAGTTATTAATTTCCAAATGGCCAGATGGACATTGTGAATTATGGGTAGATTGATGAAATTTGGGGTTCTAAGAGATGGAAGTACACTCTTAGAATGAATGTGTTGAAAAATAACACAGAAAAATGTGTTGTCACGAATAAACACATTTTGTGTTGATTTCAACACAAAATATGTAAAAAACTAATAAATAAATAAATAAATAAAAATCAACTCTGATTGTGTTGAAAACAACCCAAAATGTTTTGTCCTTAACTAGACACACAGGTGTGTTAAAAATTAACACGTGTTGTTATTTTCAACACATCTCTTTTGAGAGTGTAGCATCCACTTCTGTGCAAATTTTCAATATCCTTCCATATTGTCTTCATGCTAAAATCATTCTGCTCCTGACTCTACATATGCGTCCATTCATTGTTGGAGTATGAGCAAGATGACTCACTAAAAATTTTTTACACTCTTAATTACTGAATTTATCAAAGTGATTAATGTATGCATGGATTACACTGTTCATGTGAGTGCTGTTTGACACACATGTAACAATTTCAGCAGTATGAATGTAGATCGGGCTGATGTCAGCCAACTTTCTTGCCACATGCTTGTTGTTTTGCTTGGATTCATGTCTGGGCTTTGTTCTGCTGCATTGTCATTTCTAGGGAAAGTTACAGACGTCAAATCCGCCAAATTCAATGCTTGTTAGGAAATGATGCTTTCCGTGAAAACAAGTACTCAATTTTTTTTGTCGGGAGGCGTTGGCAGCACAAAATTTGACAGGGTGACCGCCTCGCAATTCTCTGTGGGAAAAACCCTCTAAATATTACATCCGTTGCATTAAAATTTATCCGTTGCATGAATATGTGGTCAAGTGTCTGATGAATTGATTGACAAGGGTTATTTTGTGTTTCTCTTTTTTTTTTTTGGACCCCATTTGGGCCCAGGTTCCTGAGGAGGACATCGTCAGCGTGATTGGCATGCTGCACCTGCAGAGACAGGAGCCGACGTGTTGACTGCCGCTGAGCCCAGCCCCATATGAACCTCATCCTTTGCAGTGAGGGACGGATGGAGCAGCAGACACTACTCAAGTGCCTAGAGCTAGCACTGCAGCTCAAGCAGTATTATCTTACTCACCGGTTGCTATGACCACCAGGCTCTTCCAGGGGCGTTGCTGACCTGCCGCCTGAAGAGGATTTTTTGATTAGACGAAAGAGCCAGTCCCCCAAAACAATTTGAACCCTTGTTCAAGAGCCCATCAGCTGCTGTAATGCTCTTTTGGCTGCACTTTGCTTGAACCAACAACCTTCTGTGTCGCAGTAAGACCCTGTAGCCACAAGGTTACATGCTGCACACGCCATTTTTGCATCTCCCCCTCCCCCAGAGTTTAGATAGTCATGTAGTATGGAGCAGCACTGAAGTTTTGTTCTTTATCGAGTATTCACTGAAGTCCACAATTGTATACCGTTTCACACTTTAATTTTCCAGCATTAACCTAAACGTGGTTTGAGGTGTCGTGGACTACCCATGAGAGCCATAGGCTGGCTAGGAGAAACGCTACAGCCTGGATGAGAACTGCTCAACCTGAAAGCTGTGCCCAGATTCTCCCTGCCATCCTAGTGTTCTGGACACCCGTGGATGAGTGTTGAAGAAATTAACGTCTTTTAAGAAAAGGCAGTTACATATTCTAATCAAACATATTAAGAGTATAATCATCAAGATATGTTTATAATGGTGTATAGAACACATTTTGCTGCCCCTTGTTCCCAGTAAGGACTTCCATGAGGGTTATCAGAGTGTTCTTGAGGAGCATATCGTCAGCCTGCCGATTAAAATTTCCTATCTCCAATTTGATAAGAAACAAAAACTCGTATAACATAAATGTAGCAAAATGCAAAATTTTACTGATTGGATACGTTCTTGGAAGAAAAATAGTCATCCTACCCAAACACAACTCAACTGCTTTCTTACATGCAAAATTGAACATTTTTTGTGGTCTCCTGTGAAGTTTTATCACTTTGAAGATACGAGGCTTTATCAGCAGGCCGACGATATTTTTCTTTTCAGCTTCTGTTTACTTGGAAATGGCTAGAATGCTGTGGTTTGTATGCAAAATCTTGAACCTTTGTACATTTATGACTCATCACTTTAAAATTATTTTATGTTTACATGCATCCGGGAAGCTCGGTCGTGCTCGCCGCTGATGCTCTGACATTTGTCAGGTCAAAGCACTTCATTTGATCCTCCGAAAGTTCTCATAAGCTAAAAAATACACAAGAAGACTACTTCCTTGTTCTTAACTCTTCCCTGACTTGGCTTAACACAGTGTGTGGAATTGTGTGTAGACAATGTTTGTTTTCTTTATTTTTGGTAAAGCAACATGGAGTGAATTAAATTTCATTTCATTTGCGCAACCTGGCACTGATTAATTTCAGCCATACTTGCATATTCCACAGAAAAATGTTTTTTCTGTGCATGGAGACTGAGCAATATTTGAGGAAATTTCTTTTTCCAAGTTGTATCCAATTTTCCCACTTCATGTCAAACCTTTGTTGCTGCCAATAACAGCTGAGGGATCAGGCTGTTTTCTTCCGTTATCTAAAGTTCAAGACTACTTCCTTTTGCCTGCAAGAGTACTGAGTAGTGTTTTATTTCTTGACAACTAAATCCGTTACTATCAGAATTATGTAATTAATTCTTCTGAAGTAGATGATCTCTTTTTGGTACAACTACATTTTGTACAATAACATGGTATTATGTCAAACATTTGTATATAGCTGCTTTATTCAATAAAAAATCTCAAGTATTGTAGTTTGCATTGGTTTATTATATCCCCGAAATACAAGTTTCGGGGATATCATGGTTTCGCCCCACCCGCCACCGCGTCAACAGATTTTAGCTGTTAGCGCGATGGCTCACAAAATACTTTACATAGGATTCTCATTTTTAGCATACGGGGTAGATATGGTAGAGAGGATGAACTGATTAAATTTTGGGAAAGTATGCATTCCTAGGTTTGCCACTAGGTGCTATATATTGGAAAAAGCAGTTTTTTTATTTATTTATTTATTTTTTTAAATCATATCTCTGAAACAATTATTTTCACAGACCTCAAATTTGCCTCATATTGTAGGTCTAGTAATGGGGAATCTAATAAAGGGGGCTTCAAGGATTGGGGAATTTCGGGGATATACCCCTTGCTGTTGGCCGCCGACAGCGTAGGCCTAGTTTGAGGCAATGAAAGAAGCTGCATTGTCTTTCAGCTGGTGGAATCACCTCAAGTATTTATTTAAAAAAAAAAAAGTACTTCAGAGGTTGTTTTTTTTTTTTTTTTTTTTTTTTTTGCTAATTAGTTCATTTAATTGAAATTTAAATTGTTTTCAGTTGATACCTGACCCAGAATACAGTGCAAAATGCAATACGGTGCAAATGACTACATCAAGCCGTGAGGCAAAGTTTCACATCTAGTGAACCATACAGAATGATCCTAATCCTACTGAGGTTCTAGGCATTGGCCAATTTAATTTCCTCTATTACCTCAACCCTTGCTTTAATCCAAGCTTCATCTGGAGAGCGTTCAAGGAGTTAAGACATTGAGGATTGCTTTTCAACCCTTAGGACACTGAAATTAATGTCAAATGCTTAAAAATGTAAATATCTTGGGGGAGCTCTTTTCAGCAAGTGGCCACATGGTAGGTTTTCAAAAGCTTTAATTTCATTTCATTATATCAGCAAGCTTTAAGGGTTAACCAACATCTTGACTGCCTTAGTTTGTTCACAGTCAGTGGTGACTGCTGAAAGTTGTATGCCGGAAGAAGTTGCTGCAGAGTTTCATTTCTGCCAATGACTTGTGGTGGGAATGGCAGTTCGTTGAGTGGAAAATGCTTGTGGTGAAGCGCTGATGGTTGTTTTTAGCTGAAAATATCTGATCCGATTTCCTGTGACAGAATCTCTCTTCTGGATTTGGTTGACTGATAAGCCGTTTTACCATCGAAATGCTTTTGTAGCCAGTGATGAAACATCATGTAATGGGTTTTAAGAGCTAGACTTGTAATCTAAATCTGCTGTCTCTCAAACTCGGACCCTTTTTGTTATTTTTCATTCCAATCTCTCGTGCAATTTTAGAATTTTTAACAAACTGTCAATTTTTTACTGCCCCATTTCCAAAAAAGTTAGGAAGCTGCGTTAAATGTAAATAAAACACACTACAATGATTTGCAATCAGTTAAAACCCTATATTTAATTGAAAATCGGACAAAGACAATATATCAAATGTTGAAGCTAATAAATGTTATTGTTTTTTTGAAAAATGTATGCTCATTTTGAATATAATGACAGCAACATGCTCTTAAAAACATTGGGAGGGGACAATAAAACACTGGAAAAGTTATGATTCTAAGCACAACTGGTAGAACATCTCACAGCTAATTAGATTATTTAGCAGCAGGTCAGTAACATGATTTGGAATAAAAAGTCTTTCATGAGTAAATATGGTGAGGGCTTAACCCATTTAATGAAAGACTGCATGGGGAACTAGCTCAATTTTAGAATGTTTTCAACTTAAAATTGCAACTAATTTTGATATTTTATCCTGTATGGCACATAGTATCATTAAAAGATTCAAAGAATCCAGTAAAATCTCTGTACGCTTGGGACTAGACCAACATCTGATTTTGAATGGCTATGATTTTCAGGTCCTCAAATGGCACTACAAGAACAGACTGGATTTTGAAGTGGAAAATCACTGCATGGACTCAGGAACGCTTCTGTAAACCATTGTCAGTAAACACAGATTGTCACTGCATCCACAAGTGCAAGTTAAGACTCTGCCATGGGATTAAACTATATATGAACAAGATTCAAAACACTGCTGCCTTCTCTGGGCCCGAGATCATTTAAAATGTTCTGAGATGAAGAGGAAAACTGTCCTGTGGGTTGACCAATCAAAATATGAAATTCTTTTTGGAAATCATGGATGCTACATTGCAGGGCTAAAGAGGAGAGGGGTCATCTGGCTTGTTATCAGCAAACAATTCAAAACCCAGCATCTATGATAGTACGGAGGTGCATTAGTACACACAGCGAGGGTAAATTGTGCATCCGGGAAGACACCATTAATGGTGAACAATGTATACAGATTTTGGTGCAACACTTCCTGCCATCCAGATGCCTTTTGGGAAGCCCTTGCTCATTTCAGAAACACCGTACCGAACACCATACTCTGCACGCATTACAACAACATGGCTCTGTAGTGTAAAAAAAAAAAAAAGTCTGGGTGCTAAGGTGGTCTGCCTGCCAGACCTGTCACCCACTGACCATATTTAGCGCATTATGAAATGAAAAGGAGGCTACAAAGCATTGAGCAGCTGAAATCCTACATAAAGCAAGAATGGGGAAACATTTTGCTTTCAAAATTACAGCAGTTGGTCTCCTTACTTCCCAAACACTTTAGTGTGTTGACTGAAGAAGACGTGATGCAGCACAGTGGTAAACATGCGCCTGTGCCAACTTTTTTTTGAAACGTAGCTGACATTAAATTCAATTTAAGCCATTTTCCAAAAAATATCAGTTTCAATATCTGATATATTGTCTCTGTACTATTTTCAAACTAGAAGAGCACTCAGAGAGCGCAGAACCTCCGCCGCCAGGGGGCAGCAAAGCCAAAAGCACGGCAATTGGAACTCTGGCCCATTGGAAAGACTTGAAATCTTGAACTTTGGAGTATATCTCAGCAGTACTTTGGCCTAGATATGCCAAAATTTAATCACCTCTTCCTTGACTTAATACCCACCTACCCAGAAAATTTCATATAAATCCGGCCATTAGTTTTTGGGTTATCTTGTACACAAACAAACAAACCAACAAAAAAACGGCACCGAAAACATAAACCTCCTCGGCGGAGGTTAATAAATGTAAAGTTCAAATGATTTGAACATCATTGCAATCCATTTTATTTTCAAGCATTTTACAGAGCATCCCAACTTTTTTCGAAATGGGTTTGTATTCATGATCAGGTGCTTATGATGTTTTGACGGATGATTTATTTTCTCAATTGTCATTTTGAAACTGGCTTGTTATTTCAGTATCAGTAGCCTTCTGGGCCAGCACGTAGAGTCTAGTGCATACAACAACATTCTACTGAATGCTTGAGGTCATCAGGGTATCATTCACCTTCAGTTTGAACCAGAAATACAGAAGATTTGGTCATGCTACGAATTTCAAGTACAGCTTTTCACCTGCAGTATAGTGAATGTTTACGGGTATTTGGAAGTGCCCTTAGTTTTGAACTTATTGCCACCAATGCAGGCAGTGCTAGGCTCTGTAAGCATTCACACACCCATACTGTGAACATTCTACAAAACCAGTGAAGTTGGCAAATTGTGTAAATCATAAATAAAAACAAAATACAATGATTTGCAAATCCTTTTTAACCTATATTCAATTGAATACACAGCAAAGACAAGTTACTTAATGTTCGAACAGGTAAACTTTGTAATTTTTTGCAAATATTAGCTCATTTGGAATTTGATGCCTGCAACATGTTTCAAAAAAGCTGGCACAAGTGGCAAAAAAGACTGAGAGAGTTGAGGAATGCTCATCAAACACTTATTTGGAACATCCCACAGGTGAACGGGCTAATTGGGAACAGGTGGGTGCCATGATTGGGTAAAAAAGCAGCTTACCTGAAATGCTCAGTCATTCACAAACAAGGATGGGGCGAGGGTCACCACTTAGTGAACAAATGCGTGAGCTGATTGTCGAACAGTTTAAAAACAACATTCCTCAACAAGCTATTGCAAGAAATTTGGGGATTTCATCATCTTCGGTCCGTAATTTCGTCAAAAGGTTCAGAGAATCTGGAGAAATCTCTGCACGTAAGCGACAAGGCCGAAAACCAACATTGAATGCCCGTGACCTTCGATCCCTCAGGCGGTACTGCATCAAAAACCAACATCAGTGTGTAAAGGACATCACCACATGGGCTCAGGAACACTTCAGAAAACCAATGTCAGTAACTACAGTTCGTCGCTACATCTGCAAGTGCAAGTTAAAACTCTACAATGCAAAGTGAAAGCCATTTATCAACAGCACCCAGAAACGCCGCTGGCTTCGCTGGGCCCAAGCTCATCTAAGATGGACTGATGCAAAGTGGAAAAGCATTCTGTGGTCTGACGAGTCCACATTTCAAATTGTTTTTTGGAAACTGTGGACGTCGTGTCCTCCGGACCAAAGAGGAAAAGAACCATCCGGACTGTTAAAGGCGCAAAGTTCAAAAGCCATCGTCTGTGATGGTATGGGGGTGTATTAGTGCCCAAGACATGGGCAACTTACACATATGTGAAGGCACCATTAATGCTGAAAGGTACATACAGGTTTTGGAGCAACATATGTTGCCATCCAAGCAACGTCTTTTTCATGGAGCCCCTGCTTATTTCAGCAAGACAATGCCAAGCCACATTCTGCACGTGTTACAACAGCATGGCTCCATAGTAAAAGAGTGTGGGTACTAGACTGGCCTGCCTGTAGTCCAGACCTGTCTCCCATTGAAAATATGTGGCACATTATGAAGCGTAAAATACGACAATGGAGACCCTGGACTGTTGAACAACTTAAGCTGTACATCAAGCAAGAATGGGAAAGAGTTACACCTGAAAAGCTTCAAAAATTGGTCTCCTCAGTTCCCAAACGTTTACTGAGTGTCATTAAAAGGAAAGGCGATGTAACACAGTGGTAAAAAGGCCCCTGTGCCAACTTTTTTGCAATGTGTTGCTGCCTTTAAATTCTAAGTTAATGATTATTTGCAAAAAAAAAAAAAAGTTTCTCAGTTTTAACATTAAACATCTTGTCTTTGCAGTGTATTCAATTGAATATAAGTTGAAAAGGATTTGCAAATCGTTGTATTCTGTTTTTATCTACGATTTACATACCGTGTCAACTTCACTGGTTTTGGGTTTGTAAGTGATTGACAAGTACTGAGGCCCGCTTCCTAACTGAGCCCTTAACTAATTGGCTTACATCTTTTAACCAAACAGGAGGAAGAGAAAAATTGTATGCATGAACACCGCATCGCATCAGACCATCAAATTATGTGATGACTGGCTGAAGGTAGAGTCAGAATGCCAAATGCTGACAAAGGAAGGAAATTATAATAATATTAACCCTGAATGCATCTTTGAAAAAGGTAACAGATGAAAGACTGAGGTTAACCCTTAGAGCACTAAATGCAGCTATGGTTTCTCAATGATGGAAGATATCAAAATCAAAGCTGTTGAAAATCTAACGTGTTTCAACCTTTGAACAAGTTGCCATATGATAGGTTTTCAACAGCACAAGATAAATAAAAAAATAATAAAAATGTAATTACTTCAGCGCTCCAAGGGTTAACTTGATGGACGTGCATGTGGTCATTCTGGGCCGGGCAGCCAAAGCTGCCAGGACCCTATTGTTATCCTGCATGTTCTTCTTTCTTCTTCTGAGGAAATCCTACTTCCCATATGCGAAAAATCACCAAACTTTGCACAAAGGTCCAGTCCCATGCCAGATTACCTCAGCTGCAAAAACAGGCCAATAGTCCTGATGGTGGCGCTGTCACAAGCCTCTAAATTTCAAAATTTTGAAAATTCACAACAAATCAACCATATGTGCTGCAGATTTGCAACTTTCACCAAAATGTAGCCCCACTACTGAAGAAACCTTTGTACATTTAAACCTATTGCAAATTATGAAGTCCATCACTGCTTTTTTTCCGCAAAAACTGTAAAACTTATTGAACACATCTCCTCCCACAATTTTTGCTCAATTGACACCAAACTTGCTACAGAGCATCTTCAGAATGTCCTACACAAATTATCCGCACAAATTTTTGATTTATCGAAAATTGAGCCTACAGTGCATCAAAATGTTTGACTGTAAACGGTATTGTAAACATATACTTGCAAATTCTTGGTAAATACATCTTCAATGTTCATTCAAAAAAAAATGACTAAATTTTGGAGTCATGGTTGATGATGCTACGTAATTATCAAAATTTTATCTCAAAAACTGAATTTTTTTTTTACAGCATTTGGAATTCCGCTTTCGTGAACAATTGGAGTCAATGCAAAAATGACATTTTTAAACATCAGTTTTTCACTTACGGAGCCAATAAATCATCATTAAAAACAAATGACCAACATCTCCATGCCGTCTAGATGCAATTTGTCTATTTTCGGATTTTTGTCTTAAAAACTGAATTTTTGACAGCCGTTTGAAATCTGCCTTTACACGCCAACAGCTGCTGTCTTGCACGCAGGTGACTGGCTTAGTCAATTTGTGAAGCTACATTTGACATTTCCATTTGCCAATTAGCTCAGTGAGATAGAAGATGTTTCTTGGTGTTAAAGATTGAGAGTTCAAGCCTCAAATGATGTAAAATGCACATTAGAATGCCACCTTTTTCATCTTCCAACACTCTGCTTGTTGCTCAGAAATGCCTAATTTTGCCTAAAATTGCCCGGCCCCGACCATTGCTGCACAGCAGCTAAAATTTCATTTGTCATTCTCTCTTATAAATATTATAGTCAATGCAGGTTTTTTTGTGATTATTTGCTTTTTATTTGAATTTTTCATCTCTCACTTGTTAGATTTAGTAGCCAGATGCCCACACTTTCACCATATTTGACTCACTTCAGTCTTTGTTTTGAACAGTTATACCTCATTTACCCCCTTTTGTGTAATTACATGAACATTGAAATATACTCAACAAAAAAAGTTATGGACGACTGAATCTTTTCACTATTATTTTCGCTTGTTCTGACCTTCCTAAGATGTTGTCAAGCTGCGGTGCACACATGGTTTTCACGCGGGATTTTGAAGTGACTTTTGACATTATTTGACGTTTTGATTTAATTGTCAGAACTTAGTGCGATTCTCGTCTTTCCCATGGATACCCTGTTTTGGGGTAATGAAGTCATCTGATCAAATGTTTTGATGTAATTTGTGTCTTAGATCAACACCAATGACATAAACAACACCTGGGATTTACATTCAGTCTGTACATTTCTCATTCTTGGGTTAAAATAGTGATCCTTACCTTTTTTGTTGAGTATATGTGCATTGTTCAAAATATTGACCACTTAGCACTGTATGCCCACAATAAAGTTGCTCTTAAAATCATCCATGGGTACTTCTGTTAGGATGTGATTTAGGACTTTCAGTAATCCCATAAGTGAAGCACCAAGTGAGGAAGAAATTAGCTGGATGTTTAAAGTATGGGACTGCCAAAAATCATGGGACTGCCAAACAAAATCCAGGAGACACAGGGGTCCCCCTGTCCTGAGGTTGAGAACTGTTGATCTAGAAGTTGCATCAATTTCCATTACTATGCATTTTTGGAGCAGGCCGGAGTGTGTGGTTTATGTTAAGAAACTACCGCTTGCAGACTAATTGAGCTGCTGTGAAAAGGAAGTTGACGTATGTGGTGCTGAACCGGGAGAAAACGCTGGACGCTGCGCCTGGATTAGCCGCTGCGGCCTCATAGAAAATGGAGGCCAAACTATTCGATTGAAGTCAATGTGGACGTGAGCCGAGGGACATGAGCCCCGCCCCCACCTCCCCCGCAGCCCACTGTGTTTCTGCCTCACAGGATGAGGATCTGATGGTAATGAGGGGCACTCATGCCCCAATACTTCCTGTGTCAGCTGGGATTTGGTGGCAGAAGGAACCCGGGGTGGCGCACCGCACTAAGGCAGTCTGGCTTGATGGCCAGCTCACTAGGCCGTTAGCCCTCCTCCACTCACTTCAGTTCCTAAAAGAAGTATTCAAGTCTGATGGCACAGTTAACACAAAGCAAACCAGCTCATCGGAGCTCATCAGCCTCTCTTTGACGCAGTCTGTAACTGAAATGTCTGAAAATGCATGGCCTGGTTTCGCTTTTAACCCTTAGAGTGCTATGGGCAATTATATTTGCCCAATGACATGAGATATCAAAATCAGTTGCTGTTGAAAACCTATCATGTGGCAACTTGTTTAAAAGTGGTCATGGGAGCTCGTTTAAACAAGTTGCCACATGATGGTTTTTTAACAGCTCGGTATAATTACATTTGTAATTCCTTAAAATTTTTCTTCAGCACACTAAGGGTTAAAGTATTGCAACGTGATGAACACTCCCTTCACTGCCACAGCTCCCATGAAGTTTAAAAAATTACGTTCAGAAATGGAGGTTCTCCAATGACTCAAGACATCTCTTCATCGGAGACAGGGGAACATTCAAAGTTCTCATTGTCTCCACTACTGATAGAAAGCTCAAAGTTTAATGGGTAGACTGGATATCTATTGAATCTCACAGGAGAAACTGCTTTTTGATGTTGTGATTATAATATTAGGAAATACCGCATGTACTATGCTACATCTGTATGATGGGCTGTGGTTGACAGAGTGTCATGACAACTTTATCGACGTCCGGCCCACTTCTTGCATGCAAATACCACACCTCTTAAGAAAACCATATCATGTAGGCTGCCATCCTCAGGATATTTCCACAACTGGCGACACTGCCGTACACCCACTGCTGCATTCTGTTGACGTACTGGATTTATGCATGCCGGTGAATGCTGGTGCTTAGAGGGGGCGCAAAAAATCCCTTTTAACTGATTAGTCTCAACCTGTTTTAGTCATTTTCCTTGATTAACCAAAATGATTAGACAATCCATCAGCAGTTTTACGCATCACTTCTTTCTTGGCACAATGTTTCGGTGATTAAACCGAAAATTGGTGGAAAATTCATTTCAGATTACTTTTTTCTTTCCACATTGCAAAAAAGATGAACTACTGTTGGCTTCCGTGTTTGCTTTTAGCATATCCTGCAATGTAGGCCATCTAATCTTACTTGATGTCAAAAATGAAATGGACAAAGAACAATCAATTTCTCAATATTTCAAGAAGTTTTGCATCCCTCATTACACTTGTGAACTGTGAACTGATGTCTTCAATACAAGCTATTAAAGCATGTCTGTCACATCGCTATGTCCTTTCTCTTTCTATGGTTTTTCCCTTCCTATGGCAGAGAATGGATGATGAAAAGGAGAATTCCCATTTCCAGCTCTGTCGGCACAGAGGAAGTTACTGATGCCACCCTGTATTTATTTGTGTTCTGGAGTTTTCACCCTGCTGCAGCCATAGATGCCCTAATCCCATACCTTAAATTATGGTTTTCAAGGCCGTAAAACTGCTGGTTTTCCATATTGCCTTCACCTTGGAGTCAGGTGTGAAACTAATCTGGCCAAACAGCATTGCCACTTGTTTTGTTAATCTCCCAGAAATAAAGAAAAATGGGACTGGATTTGAATTCAAGGTCCAAATTTGAGGGTCCCAGCCTGAAACCCAAGTAAAACCTGCAGATCAGTGCTGAACAGTATATTGTGTTGGATTAGATGTATGTGGGCTGAACTCTACCTTGATGGTGGTCCGGATGTGACTCTAGCGTCAGATCTATTTCCATTCTGCTTTGTTGCCAAACTAACGTACGATGGTCTTTCTGCAGATCAGCTTCCTGTCAGAATAGAAAATTAAGACTCATTCCTCAAAATTTCAAAAGCCTGGGCCTAGAAACTTTCCTTGATGTGAATTCTTCCTTTCTTCCAGCTGTTGTTTTCTACATTTCTGAATTTAATTCATTTTTTTTAAACACATTGGTAAATTCAATCCGAGAAAAAAAAAACCATTGCATCGTATTAAGGAATTTTAAATTCTGTCCTCAAGTGATTTCTACACCTCTCCATGCTTGGCCCAGTATTAATGCTGGTCGTCATATGTGAGCAGCAATCTCATGGTGCTGGGCGGCCAAGAATGTGCAGTTATTGGTGCTAATTGAAGGTCTACATGTGTCAGGGTAGTTATTTTGGAGTTAATAATTATTTCCTGAATTCACCGAACAGGAGATTGCGCGTTTGGAGAGGAAATGAACCTTTTGGTGATCAGTGAGGCACCTTTTTTCTTTAGGTTTCTGACTAATGAATTTTTTGTAAAAATTATTCAAACTGTTGTCCTTCTGTCTGTACGCTACTTCAAATGAATTCAACCTAAAAATTTGGCTTCATGAATTGGTGCAGCATATTATATTACAACCATAGTCACCTGGCAAGATATCCCAAACTGACCATTTTGAAATGAAAACAAATCAAAATACTGGAGAAAATGTAAAAGTATTGCATCACCTGGACATGTGAGTTGATTACCAATAGAGTGTTCAAAGGGAATACGTGCAAACATCTTAAATGGAACAATGAGACAGAAAATAGGATAGTGGAGAAGACTTTATAAGTTCTTTAGTTTGACAAAAAAGAGACGAATGAACAAGAACAATTTGAGATTGTACTGGCAAGGCTGAACAATCCTTCAATATTTTAACATACCTGCAAAAGATTCGCAATATTTTTGTTCTTTTTATGTAGCAGGAATTTAAATAATCTCAGTAATAATTTATTGGTGGTTCAAAGTCTCTACCTTTATTAGTTTCTTTACCATAGCAACATATGAAGAGTTTGTTTCCAAAACGCAACATATCCATATTACTCATTTTCTGTGTTGTCGCCTATCACATTTTATAGAGAAACACAAACTTTGACCAAGAAAAAAAATACCTTATAGTATGAATTTCTAAAAACAGATTTTCGCACCATGCGTAAGAAGCCTAGGGCTATTGCCCTATGGTATTATGTCAATTTTTAGCTTACCAGCCCTACAGGCTGATAAGCTATTGTCATGGTGTGGCGTCTGTTGTCCGTCGTCTGGATTATTTGATTATTTTTTATGTTTTTTCGGACACACAACAAAACAGAAATGTTTCTGCTGAGGCAGCAGTTCCATGAGTTTTTGAGTCGGGATTGACGTAAAGAGATTCATATAAATTTGTGACGAAAGACCCAATTAGCAGTTCAAACATTAGAATATCACTAGACCGAATGCACAAATAAAGGTTTTAATAAATATGCAACCAATTGATCATAATTTTGTAATTTATACTGAGCATATTATGCCGTAATAGAAGCTTCCATAACCTAATATATGTACCTTTATTTTATTTCAAATATTTCTTGCCCATCGTCTTAAAAACCTCTTTCCTCTCTGCATACAAAATTATGCATTGTGGGATATTCATAGCCCTTACTAGCGCACTGAAGCAGAATCAGGATTCATAAAGTGTAGATTCAGTGCACCTGAGTTGAGACATTTTCAGAAATGGAACAATCTTCCACACTCACTTGGTGGCGCGTGTGTATGCAGTCTTGACCACATGACTGCAGGTGTGAGTATTGGGACAAGGCCAAAATGCAAAATTTTGCCCTATCTGGCAATGGTGTAGAATCCTTTTCTGAATCAGTTTTGAGAAAGACGTGAATGAAAATTCGCCAATGATAGAAGATAGGGATTTTTGAGATTTCAGGATCCCAATGACCGATTCTGCCCTACATGGGATGCATTCTGTGGTTCAGGGTTCTCAGCATAAGTAATTTCATGTCACAATTTGACCAGACTTGTGGCCGCTATCACATGGAGAGAATGACGAACAAACAAATGGAACAAGGTGACACACTTGGCGATTAATCCATGTAACAAACCAGCTAACACTACTCATCTCAGAACCTCCTACACGGAGGTAATGAATGGTGCAAACTCTTCGCTAGTCCTTTTGTAGTTTCCCATCTATAACTACATAAAAGTTAGGAATGTGTTTTACAGGAAAAAAATTGCATGTGCTTTGCAGAATTTGTAAAACCTTGTTCCCAAAAAAGTTGGGACACTGGGTAAAATATAAATACAAACCAAGTGAAAAGTTTTTCAAATCATGTAAACCCTAAATTTGATTTAAGATAGCATAAGACAACATACTAAATGTTGAAACAGAGAAAGATAATTGTTTTTGAAAAATGTGTGTTCATTTTGAATTTGAGGCCAGTAACAAATTTCAGAAATGCAGGGATGGGGGCAACAAAAGAGCTAAAAATATACACTTTTCAAAACATCTCACAGCTAATTACGCTGATTGGCCACAGATCATAAAATGCAAGGAATTTGGGGATTTCATCATCTAAAGCACATAATATCATTAAAAGATTTGGAGAATCCAGAGAAATCATGGTGTGCAAGGGACAAGGCAGAAACCCAATATTGAATGGCCATGATCTTCTAGCCCTCATGCGGCATTGCATTAAAAACAGACATGATTTACTCATGTTAATCACCGCATGGGCTCAGGAACACCTCTGAAAATTGATATCACTGAACACTGTTTGTTTGTTCATCTAAAAAACTCCACCACGTAAGGACAAAACCATTTATAAAAAATAAGGTCCAGAAGCGCTGTCCCCTTCTCTTGCCCTGAGCTTATTTAAGATTGACAGAGGTTCGGTAGAGAAATCTTGTAGTCTGACAAATCAAAATGTGAAATTCTTTTTGGAAATCATGGATGTCACATCCTGAGGCTAAAGGGCAGAGGGACGTCTGGATTATTATCAGCACGCAGTTTGAAAGCCATGATAGTATATAATTGCACATGGCATGGGTAGCTTGCACATCTGTGAAGACACTATTAATGCTCAGCAATATTTACAGTTTGGAGCAACATATATTGCCAACCCGATGTCTTTTTCTTGGAAGGTCTTGCTTATTTCAGAAAGACAATGGCAAATGCCACATTTTGCTCATATTATGACAACTTGGCTCCATAGTGAAAGAGTTTGGGTGCTAAACTGGCCCGCCTAAAGTCCTGACCTGTCACCCTCTGAAAATATTTGGCTCAATATAAAATCATGACAAACAATGCTGCAAAGTGTTGAGTAGGTGAAACCCTACATCAAGCAAGAATGGGAAAACATTTTTTTTTCCCAAAACGACAGCAATTGGTCTCCTCAGTTCCAAAGCTCTTATAGAGTGTTGTTAAAAGAAGTGGTAATGCAACACAGTGGTAAACAAGCCCATGCTCCAACTTGGAACGTGTTGCTGGCTTCAAATAAAAAAATTAAAAAAAGAGCAAACCTTTTGCAAAAAACAATACAACTACTCAGTTTCAACATCTGATATGTTACCTTCACACTATTTGCAAATAAATATAGAGTTTAAATGATTTGCTAATCCTTGCGTTTTGTTTTTATTTACATTTTACACAGTGTGCCAACATTTTTGGACATGGGTTTCTATATACCAGCTGGTTGTGGTGACTGCCATTAGTTGCCAGCTGCTTGTTTCATGGATGAAATCATGGAAGCTTTTGGTGCATGACATCACTAATACTCACAGAAGGGTATTTTACTACATTTGAAACCCATTAAAAACCTAAAAATGGAAGTTTTTATCAATTGTCTTCAGCTAATATATCAAAATGTTATGATTCTGCCTGTCTGCCATGTCCATGTTCTGCTTTGCCATGTCCCTTATCTGTTTGCCATGTTCTTATATTCTGTCTTATTTGGATTTGGATCTTTGCTATGTCTCACTGTGCCTTTGGATTATGTATTGTGATTTGGTTACTTAGAGTTCATGTATTGTCTTAGTTTAGTTTTTCCATGTTTTGCATTTTACAATAGTTACATTCCGGTCCATGTTTTTGTTCCTGCCATGCATTGCACTTTGTCTCCCCCTGTCTGGTCTCTTGTCTTGTTTCTGCTCACAGCCCCAGTACTGCGTGCCACTCTTTCGGGTGATTTAATGGTTTCTGGATTTCAACCATTCCTTCCAATCTCGTTTACTTCCTTCGCCTTACTATTCTAATTTACCAACCTATACTAAGTTTGTTGTTTTCGCTAGAGTTACTAATCCAACTAACATTGTATATAATACTAACTAACTAACGAGCACTAGGGATTGTATAGTTGCACTTACTAATTGATTAACAAGCTCTCAGCTCTCGCCCTGTTCTAGTCTCCACCTCTTGTCTTTATCTAATCTTCTCTGCTGCATTTCAGTGGATCCTCCACACCTGCTCGCACTGTCCTTTCTCTCATTATCTATGCACGTTTGAACTCCTTGACCGGAGCCGTATGTCTGTCTATAGGATTGTATCGTGATCCCTGTCTGCGTTTTGGCTTTTGCCTATTTTTTGTGATTAGATTCTCCCTCTTGTTCCTTCCTTTTGTAATTAGTATCATTTCCTGCTCCTGGGTTCTGTGTATCATATGATTCCCCAGGAGTGTATATTAGGAGTCTTTTCACTGTGCTTCCTCGTCAGAACATTTCTCTCAGTTTGCTTGTGCCATGCTTTCCTCACCTTGTACTCTTAGTTATTTTCTGACTGGACCGTCCCTGTTTTTGATTTTTGGCTTTGTGATATTGGATAATTGTTGCATCTGTGTTTTTGACCCAATTCTGCCCGACTACAAATTCTGTGTTTGCTGCCCTGGTTACAGTTTGGATTACGCCCACTGGATTTTGGCTTTGCTTCTCTGACATACCCGTGCCTGTGTACCAAACCTATTTTTGCCCGACCACGAGTACTGTGATCGCTGCCCTGGTTTTCGTCTCCATTTTTGCCCAACTGGAGTGTGGACTTTGTACCTTTGCCTTCTGCCCTGCGGGGGTTTTCCCCGTTGATCAATAAAATCAGATCAACTGCATTGCTTGGTTCTCGCGACTGGTTCCTGAGCGTATCATCACATATAAACAATGATTACTGCCACAGATTTTTGGGCGCAGTGCCATTGGCCCCATTCATTCTGAAATATACCTCACAAGCGCCCCGTGTGAAACGGGAAGTTCTAAGGGTGAACATTCTCCCCTGTTTAGAAATTGTCTGGAAAATACTGCATGGAGCCTAGTGCAAGTTGGAAGGGGTAAAAAAAAAAAAAAAAACAGGTCCTGACTAGTCATAACTTCTTACTGGGCTAGATAACAGAGGGGTGGGTAGATATATTCTATATTCAGATTGTGGTTTGCACAAATATGATCAGCGTATGGAAACTATTTTAAATGTGCTTCCCATGCTGACACATTACCACTGTGACCTCCCTCTTCTCCAGTAATACAGTCATGAGAGAATTACATCTCTCTTATGAAAGAACAATTAAAAATTGTTCTTTCATAAAAAAAAAAAAACAAGACAAAAATTGAGACAATTTAGCCTCACAGTTTTTTAACAATTTGAGAAGAGGAAGGAAACAATTTTGAGGACTTTGAATAACAGCTTGTTACCAGTAAAACCAAATAAATGACTAAACTAACCAGCTGCAGAAAACCCTGATGAGTGTGCGGGACTGAGATTTTTATGTCAAAAATTATCAATGACAATGAATCACTTTCCAAGCTGTTTTAGCCTATAGTCTTTAGGAATGATGATTATTTGTATCCAATTGTATTTCAAATAAAATGAATTATTCTGATTTAATAGATTTAGTCTATTAATATCAATTGAAACTGAAGGCCTTTCGATCCATCAGGCATAAATCAGCCAGTAGTCCACAACAGTTAAGTGCATTACATATATCAAGACAAATTGAGACTTCGCACATCCTTTTTCAGTCTCAAAGGAAATGTCAAATCATTTGCAATCTATTAATTGAAACAAGTTTCAAGCCATTTTATCTGTTGATCATTATCTGCCATTTACCGTGTAGGACTGAAACCACGTCATATCTTTTCCAAGGGTGACTAAGCTTGTGTATAAAAATGTGCATTCACTCTTCGAGAACAAATAACTTTGAGCTCTGAGTTAAAGCCAGACACCAGAACTTTGGAGATTCTCTTAATGAATTCAACAGCAGGTAATGCCAGCACTTTTATTGAAGACAACTTTGCCTTTGTTTGGAAGATAAATTTCTCCACTTCCATTAACAATTTGAGAACATTCTGACATCATGTGCAAAAGTGAAGATGCTCCATATTTATTTTTAAAATTTCAATCAAATGTGATTGTATTTAATAAGCGGACCTTTGCATTGTTTTCATTGGCAATATTTGGCAAAAGTTAAGATTTTTACAGGAAGGTATGCAAGCAATTCACTGTGTGAAGCCTTCGGCTAGGTGAATTTCTCTGTGTAGACTGCGTCAAGACATGACATATCATTTGCTTTGCAGGTCTCGCGGTAGCTGTGAGCATGTGTGTGATGATGGTGGGCCTCATTGCTCATCCTACTCGCAAAAGCCCACAACACTGCAAAGTATTGGAACTAGCAAACTACATCCACACTTTACTGACCACATCTTTGAACTTATATGTAAGTAAACTCCACTCTTCTAGTCCACTGTGTGTTATGCCATGGTCTGGGTGAATACTCGATTCTGATTGGCCGCAGGGTGTCCATTAATTTCTGTTGTTTGGACGCCTAACAAGTACTTTCAGTGATACTGTCCGTTCACCGTTCTAAATCAGTGCTAAATCTCATGTTACCAGGGAAGCAGAGTTGTTGAAAAACTTAAATTTTTTTAGCAGGTCATCATGGTATTTTGCATGTAGGATGAACAATGGTACCTGGAGCACCATATTTTCAGCAGGTTACCTTACGGAGGTCAGCAGCCTTCATGGTGTGTTTTGCGAGTAAAAAGGGAAGGGCATTAACAAAAAATATATATCTTTTTTGCAAATAGTTTTATTTATAGGTAAGAGGAAAGTTTTGGCAAAGAGGAAGCATGCATGACTCCCACATTGGTTTGAAAAAGAATGCACTGAGCATGTGCAATGCTTATCCATCAAAGGCAGCAGATTTTCATCATTAGCCTCTCAAGCCCGATGCCCAGGCTCCTGCCCCTTGGCACAAACGTCTCCATTCGTCCCCACCCACATTCTGCAGCTGTTGCCATGTGATCACTATTACTCAGTTGGCGTAGTCTCTAGGAAATCCCGATTCCTTCAAACGCAGTCACATGAGCACTACTTCCCTAATTCAGAACGCCAGAGCCTCGCAGATTCCCACGCCACCGGCCTGGTGAGTCCGTTTCCTCAGTCGCCGATGATGCTGCTCCTGGGTCTGCAGTCTGCTTCCACTTGGAGTTTCCAATGTCCCATCCATATTGTGGCGCAGTAGTCCCAGCTGAGCCCTGCTGGGGTTTTCTTCAAAAATTCACCCGACGATGAATCACACAACATCAACGGCCCTCAATTGAAATGCAATGTGGGCAACATTTTTGAAATGACACACATATACAGTGCTGCACAAAAGTTTTACATGCATTTGTAGCAGTTCCGTGAGGTGAAGATGCTTCCAACAATGCTTCCAAAGTGAAAGGTTTTTAAATATCCAAAATTGCGATATGAAGAGCAGGGAACATTCAAAAACTGAATCAAATCAATATTTGGGCGGGGGACTATCCTTTTCCTGAAAATTATGTACATGGTCTTTATTCATTTATTTATTTATTTAGATTATTGGCCGTTTTGCTCAAAGCTTACCGGAGAGGTTGCCTCAGTTTCTCTGCAGGCTCGCAATCTCACTTGCAGTTGTCTCACCAGATAATCCAAGACTCCATTGGTGAGGGTTAAGTCAGGGCTCTGTCAGGGCTAAATTGTCTGAATCAATTGCCTTTACTACACTGATCAAACTTCCAACGCAACATTTGAAATTTCAAAATATTTTTGGTATGCCTTATTTTCTGACAAATTTTGGCCTTTATATCCAAACTGCACCTTAAAAGTTTATAAATTTTTGTTTAGTTTTTTGTGGGGACAGTCCATTCCACTTGAATGTACACAGCTGAGATGTTTGCCACACCACTCAGACTGAGCAGAACTCACTGACCAATCCTTTATGAAATGTGGCCAATAAATAGCCAGAGGAATGGGGAACTTAAATATTCCTTGGCATTCTTCTGGTGCAACTTTAGACCATGGGACATCTTCAGAAAATTGGCGAGAAAGAGCCATCGGCATGCTGGCTGGTGGAATGTCACAGAGACGTGTTGCAGTGGATCTGGGTGTCCATGTGTTGACCATTTTGCGGCTATGGAGGCAGTTCCATAACGCAGGAAGCACAAACGACCGTCCACGTGCTTCCAGGTTACGTGTAACCTCCCCTCAACAGGACCGCCATATTCGTCTCCAGCACCTCAGTAATCGCTTCCGACCAGCCGCAGTTACTGCTGCTCAGACCAAAGGTCGTCACCAGAACTGGATCAATGACCAAACTGTACGCAGTCGCTTGCGTGAAGCTGGACTGAACAACCGACATCCACATCTTGGTCAGGTGCTGACTCCTGCTCGTCGTTGGGCGCGTCTGGAGTGGGCAAGGGCACATTTGGGCTGGAATGCACTCAGGTGGAGCAGGGTCTTGTTTTCAAAAGAGTCCTGGTTCAAACTGAGCGTGGTTGATGGCCGAGTACATGTTTGGCGTAAGCGAGGGGAACGTATGCCGACGCCACTGTCTTGGAGCGTGACCGCTGGGGTGGACCAAGTGCCATGGTGTGGGCTGGAATAAGTGCCAGACACAAGACAGAGCTGGTTTTCATTGATGGAAACCTGAATTCAGCCCATTACTGCGACAACATTTTAGCCCCTGTGGCTGTTCCTCTAGTGACTCGCTACCGCTTGCCGCTGCAACAGGACAACGCGAGACCACATGTCGCCAGGGCCTGTCAGGATTACCTGAGGCAGCACAATGTTCAGTGTCTTGATTGGCCTGCGTTTTCCCCAGATTTGAACCCAATCGATCACCTTTGGGACATTCTGGGTCGTCAGTTAAGAAGGTGTGATCCAGAGCCCTCAACCCTCCAACAGTCTCACTGAGGAATGGGACCATATCACACAGGCGGAAACATGGAACCTGATTGACTTCATGCACAGGAGAATTCAGTCTGTGTGTGACGCTAGAGGTGGGCACACCAGATACTGACTTCAGCGATTCGGAATACCCATTCAAAGTGGCTTTGCAAATTGGAACTGGGACTGTGTTATTCCTCACTAATTGTTCTAAAACATGACATTAAACTGAAACTTGCAGGCACATTTGAGAATGTAACTTTTCTCATAATAAAATAGTTTGTATTGAAATAAACCTGAGCGTTGCGTTGGAAGTTTTGATCAGTATAAAATGGAAATTACATTACTTTGAGAGAAGCATTTCCCAAAGTCAAATCAGTAAGATTCTGGGTACGTCATCCTCCACAGTGTGAATTATAATTTAAAGATGGAAGAAATCGAGGAGAATCTGGGGGCATAAGGGGCCAGGCTAAAACCACCCATGAATGTGCATGAACTCCAATCCCTGAAGTCATTGCCTTAAGGACCATCATGCAACTGTAATGGATATCGTAAACATGGAAATACTTTGACGAAACTTTGCCAGCCAACACCACTTACTGCTGCATCCACAGGCAAGTTTAAGCTTTGGAATGCAAAACCGAAGTAACACATGTACACTGTCCAAAAACTGTTTTGGGCCCAGTGTCATCTGGGACAGACAGTTGCACAGTGGGAATATGTTTTGTGGTACTACCAGTCAACATTCGAGGGATTTTTGGGAAAACCAGCCACCATGTTCTCTGGACCAAGGACGAAAAGCCAAACTCAACTGTAGCAACTTTTTGGCTCCGTTACAGTAATCAGATAATACTGTTAAAACTGTTAATTTCATGTTCGCACATCAAATACATTGTTTCTGTGCCGTTTTCAACATAGAACAGGGTGAATGGGCTTTTCAGATTAGTCGTCTTTAATTTCATTAGCGGTTTTCACAATATGCCAACTTCTTCAGAATTTGAGTTTTGCGACACCCTTAAGGACTGTACCAAGTTTATGGAGATCAACATTTTGAGCCACTCTGTGTTTATCATGCTTTTCTCCGTGCATTTCACTGAACCCCTGCAGAGATGTGGATGTTCCAAAGTGACAACATGAGTCAGAGTGAATGACCACCCAGTCTTTTGCATTACAATCAACTGATTGATAAATCATAGCTTCCCAGATGAAGCCAATAGAATCAAAGGAAGTACTGCTCTATGCACATTTGATTGCTTTAGATGTATGTATGGTGCTCTGGTTGAAAACATCTGCTACATGCCAATTGTGTTATGTAATGCCTGGATTTTAATTCCCCTTCTGCATGGTGTTGGCAGATGTGCTTAAAAAGCCCAATAACTACATGGTGCTGACTTTTTTTTTGTAGTCGGTGGTTGCCATTTTATCCATTTAATTTTTTTGTCTTAGGGTGAGACCGTTCTGCTGTCAAATATTGCAGCATACACCTTCTAGGATTTGGTAAAATTTATATGTTGAAGTCCGCATTAACAATATTAAAGGATATTCTACCCAAATTAAGATGTTGTGCATGAAAAAGTAACTACTTAAGTGATTGTTTTTATTGCTGCACAAAAAACCGCTTCCTCCATCGTCTGAAACATACTCATACGCACATTGTCACAAAGAGGTCAGTTTTAAACATTCATTTAACACACTTCACTCTTGTTTGCTTATGTTTCTAATGGTTGTAAAATGGCTTCTGCAAAAAGTAGCAGAGACCAGGTAGTATGCTCTATGGCAACTGAATAGATGAAATGTGGAAGCGAACTGAAATTCAGATTTTCTGCCATTAGTATGGAGTCAAAATTGTACAAAAGCAATTTAATTTTGCCACTGGAAATTAAATGGAAAAAAAAGAGATTCTGGTATGACGCGTTAGCTCTTTAAGAGTGTTCTTCACAGTACTTGATTTCTGTAGAGGAGTGGATAAATTTGTTAGCATGTGAACTATCTGCTTTTGGGCAATTGTTTTTGGCATGGATACTCGGCACTCTCTCTCTTTAAAAGAGACTTTGGTATCAGTGGGTGTTACCTAAATAATTATGGATTAAAAATCATTGTCTAAACATAGCTCTCATCTTCCAGATTGAAAAAAACAAGGATGGACATTTGGGCAAAAGCCCAGAAGACCTTAAGATACCAAGCGAAGATCTTCCTGTTGAGCAGGTGTGCGACAGAGTGAGTAAGGGTCTGCGCTTCATGGTGGCAGCGCTGGAGATGGTCCCTCAGCTGCAGGAGGGTTTCGGTCACAATGCTCAGGAGCTGGAGAACAAACTCAATGAAACAAAGGATAAAATCAGCTTCCTGGTGAAATGCATTTCAGTCACTGTGTGCACCAAGACGACGGCCACGCCAGCCCCAGCCCCTCCCCCTACGCCCACCACGTCTGCTTACGCTCGGAAGCAATGGGGCCGCAACGTGCTGAAGTTCTCAGTGCGGTTCTCTACCTGGCTGACGAAGTGGCTGAAGCCCAGACATGTATTACATGAGTCATCACATCACCGATAGACCATTTTATTGGTGCCACGAGAATTGAGGGTGAGATATCTGCACAGAAGCGATGACTTATTGGATGGGAGGTCAATGTTTACCTGACAATGGGATTCATTGAAAATTTGAACGTGGATGCTGCAGAACCATGAACTTGCAAGATTTTATATAAATATTTTTAAAATCCCCATGGGATGCTGGAATTAAAGGGACAGTTTTCCACAGAGACTGCACTCAGTATGATGGTGCTCAGTGTGTTTGCCCTGATCAGTCTTCCAGTGGAAAGCAACCATTTTTGAACATTAACATCTCAGCTGTTCCTGAACCAATCCCAATGGCTATCTCTAGACGAACTGCAGTCACCACTGGATCACCAAATGCTGATATTGGCATTGCTGGACAATGACATTACGTGCAAAAATTTTATGCAAAAATATCTTGTTTAAATTCCGCAAACCCAGAAACAAACCCTTTTGTTATCAGTAATTTACACCCATACAAGCTTTTTGTGCCTTGATTTAATTTACACTTCATTTGTACACTTTAAGTATGTACACTTTATTTAATTTATATTTATTTAAATGATATGATAACTTATGAATCTGGTCAGAAACTCTGAGCTTTAATTGTTCAAGATTAAGGAACCTATTTAACAATTGTGAGACTATGACCCAGTTAGTGTGTTTAGATTAATATTTATTATAGACAAAGTTCTTCAGGATTATGGCTGGACTATAGACAGGTTTGAATATATTTTTGTATGGATTGATTTTATGTCATAATTTATATTGCCAATAAAATATATTGTCTAAAGTTTTTAGTCGTCATTTCTTTGCTTCAGAAGCCTAGTGCTATTGAAGCTTACAGCCCCGTGACATGCTTTTGAAACATTTTCAAAAATATAACAGGCCATTTAATAGACACAACTTAACCCATTTATGCCTGAATTATCTTTTTTTTTACTTTTCTATGTAATTATACTTCAAAATACCACTCTAATAGTCATTCAAACAGGACACTTTTTCTTAACAGTCCTCATGTGAGGACGCTAGGCATAAATGGGTTAACACACGCTGTAAAAGTTCAGCTTCTATTCTTTTGGTTGAGGGCTCTCATTTTGCAATGGATGAGGTAATCCCAGAATATTTACCTTTTAAACTTAGTCCAAATATAATTGACTGATTTTTATAGTTTTCCAATTCTGTGGGTCCCCATCACTGCCCCTTAGCTTCCTTTCAGTTCAGGAGATCGCAGGCCAGTATATGTTCATCTCTAAAGTGTGCGCTGTCAGCTGACTGATCAGTTATTGACCCACTGACCCATCGTTATTTGCTGTCACTGCTTTCACTGAACTGAATTTGAATCAAGGCAGATTTCCTGTGTACTTGATTATGAAATGAGAGCTGATTTACTCCATATACACCAACAGGCCGCAATTGTACTGCACACCTTCTAATCTCAAGTAGTATACTGAAACATCACTGACTGCCATCTCAAACATTCATGAAAAGTCATAAACTAAAGAGTTAATAATTTTTCCAATGAAATGGGCATACTGCAGCAGGCTAACAATACTAGAATTATTCTGCCTCCTTGATTTGATCCGAGTACTGGTGCAGTTAGCCTGCGTTGCCGGCGGTCAGCAGCTGGCTGGAAAAAGGAGAGGAAAGACCGCCTGCCCGATAACGTGGGGATTTTGAGTTGTCCGTTCACCAGTGAACGGGAATTACTGATTGGCTTAAGAGGTGTCAATCAAAATTGAAATCATCGAATGCAACCCAACGCATGGTTACGCCGTAAACTGCCACAACAAAGATGGCGAATGTAGAGAACGACGCTTTGATAAAGAAATCGCTTGAATATAATGAAATTCACGACCGGAAGATTACTCTAAAGAAAGAACAGCTACAGGCGATCAATCATTTACTAGATGGTAAAGATGTACTTGGAGTTTTGCCGACTGGCTTCGGTAAAAGCATGGTTTTTACTGTACTTGGTTTATCCAAAAATTTGGAATCAACGTCAACGCTAAAGGCAGAAAGCATTCTCGTAATTTCTCCTCTGAAAAGCCTCATCTCTGACCTGCAACTAGATTTACAATCTTTAGAATGCACTGCTGCAGAGCTGAACAACGAAACGTACCAAGAAGTGCGTAATGGTTTAAAAAAGGGGTGGTCCATCGCAGCTCGTTGCGCAAGGAAGTGGGCGGCTACTCAAAATCCCTACGTTATCGGGCAGGCGGTCTTTCCTCTCCTTTCTCCAGCCAGCCGCTGACCGCCGGCGACGCAGGCTATGGTGCAGTGGGTAGCACTGTTGCCGCGCAGCATGAAATTTGTGATTTCGAATTCTAGCACGATGCCTTTCTGTATAGAGTCAGTTTTAAATCATATCTGAAGGCATACTTTTACAACGGGTATATGGAACACGTAAACATTTTTCTCAATAAATACATTTCTAATGGAGCTACAGTGGGGGAAATAAGTATTTGACCCCTCGCTGATTTTGCAGGTTTGCCCACTTAGAAAGAATGCAAAGATCTACAATTTTAATCGTATATACATTCTAACAGTGAGAGACAGAATCACAAAGAAAATACCTGAAAATCACATCACATGAATTTATAAAAATTGATAACCATCTGATGAGGAAAAATAAGTATTTGACCCCCTGGACAAACAGCATGTTAATATTTTGTAGAAAAGCCATTATTGGCCAGCACAGATGTCAAACAATTTGTATAGTTGTTGACAAGGTTTGTGCACATTTTGGCAGGGATGTTGGCCCACTCCTCCCTGCAGACAGCCTCCAAATCATTCAGGTCCCGAGGCTGTCGCCTTGCAACCCGAATTTTAAGCTCCCTCCAAAGATTTTCAATTGGATTCAGGTCTGGTGACTGGCTAAGCCACTCCAGACGCTTGATGTACTTCTTCTTCAGCCACTCTTTTGTTGCTTTGGCGGTGTGCTTAGGGTAGTTGTCGTGCTGAAACACCCATCCTCGACCCATGTTCAGCTCTCTCACTGAGGGAAGGAGCCCCCCAGTTCCCCCCTTGTGATTCCTCACCATGATCAGGGACATCTCACGAGGCGAGAGCTTGCATGGAGGCCCAGACCGAGGGAGTTTGGCGGCAGTGTGGTACTTCTTCCATTTCCTGATAACTGCACTGACAGTTGATCTTTTCTCTCAAAGTTGCTTTCCCATTCTCTTATAGCCCATCCCAGCCTTGTGTAGGTCAACAATCTTGTCCCTGATGTCCTTAGACAGCTCTTTGGTCTTGCCCATGGTGGAGATGTTGGAATCTGGTTGTTTGGGAGTGGGAAGGTGTCTTTTATACAGGTAATGAGGTGAGGCAGGTGTGTTTGATGTAAATAATTAGTTGGGATTGGGGGTACGTCTTAAAGAAAGACTAACTGGCTTGTGGGACCCTTTCTGTTTGGCAGGGGGTCAAATACTTATTTTTCCTCATCAGATGGTTATCAATTTTTATAAATTCATATGATGTGATTTTCGGGAATTTTCTTTGCGATTCTATCTCTCACTGTTAGAATGTATATACGATTAAAATTATAGATCGTTGCATTCTTTCAAAGTGGGCAAACCTGCAAAATCAGCGAGGGGTCAAATACTTATTTTCCCCACTGTATTCAGGGGTCACTAAGTATTTGCACAAGGGCCAAATTTTTCCAAGCAGACGCTGTGGAGGCCGGGTTTTTACTTATAGTCTATGCACATCAATTTTAATCTCAATCTCTCATTTTAGCATAATCAGCAGCTTAATTAATTGTTAGATGGCTTTTGATTTAATTATAGGCTGTTGTTTGTAGAATTCAAATGAATGCATCCCTTTTTTTGGGATTCTGATTTCTATTATCATGTAAAAATTGACATGGCATTGTAAGGACATATAAAATGGAGTAATAATAAAAATTTAAAAAAGGCATAAAAAGAGAAGAAAAGCAGAACCTAACACGTCCTCTAGAGAGAGATAAAGAGAAAGAAAGGGACTAGAAAAGAAAGAAAACACACACAAAACAAAAACACACTGGCGGTAAACTCGTGTTGACAATAACAGATCCTAACTCGGTGACTTTTTCAAAACAGCTCCTTAATTAAGGGCCGAGGCTATACTCATCCAGGAATTTACTGTGGGTTCTTTTGCCTTGTTAATCTTGGCAGTTGTGCACTCTAGACAAACTATGTAATGAAAGGAGGTTATCCAAAATTGTTTCAGATTTATGTCTGGGGAAAACCATTGCTGTATTATAGTTTTTTTTTTTACCAGCTGTGAATCCTGCCATCAGTAGTCTTTTCTGTTGTAATGAAAACTGGTATTTTGAGTCGTCTTTCAATAACAACAAACAAGGATCCAAGTCAAGGCGCACTCCAGTAAGATCACGTAACGTACAAGTGACATAAAGCCAGAAAGACTGGACGACAGGACAATCCCAGAACATGTGAAGAAATGTACCAGTAGTTCCTGAGTTACATATGTTGCAGCATAAATGAGGTGTAAGTTTCATGAGGTTACGTTTGTGACGAGTGTAATAAAAACGGTGGATAATCTAAAAATGAATGAGCACATGACTAAGATTTTTAGAAGTAAGACAAAGATTTGACCACACCATTTCCCAGTCCGGGTAGAATCCTAACCAAGAAAGTTCCAAATCCCACTTTGACAATATCTTTAAGGGCTTACGAGTGCTCTTGAGCAAGTTATTATATATCTTCGTGACTGCACCGCTTAAGTCTTCCGTAGGATCGATCCATCTATACATAGGGTGGTCGCACAACACTGAATTCCAAGGCACACCATAAGCTTTCATCGCGGATCGCAACTGTAGATATAAGAAAAAGGAAAAACCTGGCAGACTATATTCTGTTTTAATATCCTGGAATGTGCGTAAACCATTGGAATCAAAAATATCAGAAAAAGTATTAAGTAAAGTAAAAAAATCTCCTTTAGAGGACCACGGACGATAAACAAACGGTTGGAAGGGATGCATCCCATGAGGAAGAGATCTTATGTTTATCAAACCATATTGACAGGTAAATTGTTTTAATGGCGATGAGCTGCGCAAAAATGCGAATGTATGCCTTTTTATTATGAAGGTAAATATGTTGCAAAACGGGAGAGCGTGTACACTTGATTTGAGAACTTGTAGAATAGAATGTGAGAATGAGTGACGAACATGAAAATAGGCATTTACAAGTTCACATTTTCGTTCTACACATGCTCACATTCAATTCTACACGTTCTCAAATCAAGTGTACACGCTCTCCCATGTTGCAACATGTTTACCTTCATACTACAAGCGTTCAGATTTCAGAATCTTCGAAAGACAAGCCGTCATTTCTGTGCATAGGAAAAAAGCCCAATAACTTTGTGATGCAATTTACCATGTCTTCAAAAACGAACTAGTTAGTCATTTGACTGATTATCTCAGCAAATGAGCAAACTGATAGTAGCTGAGGAGTTTTTCCTCCGTTTTGATTCAATTTCCATGCCGAAGAATGACTGTGCCAACAGTTTTAATTGGATTCACTGTAAACTGACATGATCTAGTTTTATTTTTTTAAATCGCGCTTTATTTGATTCAGTCAAAGATGCTTATTTATCATTCATGTCTACTCGAACAAAGACGGTATTCGTCATTGTTGCTAAATTAAATAAGACGATTATATTCCTACTGTTTTTTTGACAGTGATAAGTCTATTTTGCCTGCGCTGAGAATCATTATTGTGCGCGTGTGAAAAATGTAAAACCGAAATATTGGGCAGGGTATTATTCATGGGATTCATTGTAAACTGTCATTGTAAAAGTTTTATTTTATTATGTTTTATTTATATAGGCTAGCCACATATGCTGTAAAGGGGGGGGATACTTAAGTGTTACATAAGAATGTGGAAATAATAAATAAAATTACATTTTTATAGGAGAGCTACATATTTGCCCCCTTCCTGCAATAACAGACAGCGCAGCTGTACCATGGAAGGAACACAACACACCTCAGTATATCGTTCCAAACAAACTTCATTTTTAATCTGCAGCTTTTTTTGGGGATCGTTTCAATATATTTGAGGGGAAAATGCTACTGTGGATTTCTCTATACGGGATGGATGGATGGATGGATGGATGGATGGATGGATGGATGGATTTTTTTTTATTTAAGTGTCCTGCATACATTGATGCCACATGGGCTTATAAAGACACCTCAGACAAATAAGCAAACATTAACAAACATTAATCATAAATTACCTCCTGTCAATGGGTACAACATCCTCCATCGAAGCTGAGTGAGCCTCTTATTTAGAACACCAGAGTAAATCTAATAGACTGTACTGAGCAAACTAACTCCTCTGTAATTTAAAGGAATTCTGGGATCTGCTTTGATTGATTTAGGAATGGGTACAATAATTGACTTGTCCCATGTAGATGGTGTTATGCCAATATTAAAGCAGGTTTGGCAAAGACAATGTAACACATTCAGGAGATAAGGTGATTTGAGCACCTCATTGGTAAGTTCCTCCACTCCCACTGCCTTTTTCAATCTAGCTCTATCAATGGCCTCCTTAACCTCCTCCAGAGTGATGTCATCATTAAGGGAAGATTGATATTGATCTGTGGGTGTATCACTCATAACCATTTCAAGTTCAAACTTTAGCTCATTAATGTCTTGGAGAAATTGCTCATCAAACATAGGGGGGTTAACAACATGCATACAGGCTTCTATAGTCATTTTCCCACTTTTTTAGTATCTCATCAACTTCGTATGAGGAGTCACCATTTTCTAAGACAATTTGCATTGGTATAGTTTTACTTTTGTTAGGCCCAAGTTTGTTTATTTCTCTCCAGAATAGCTGTGGATTGGTAAAATGAGCTTGCTCTAACTGTAAAGCTTGTCCTCTCTTAAAGTGTCTCTTAAAGAATTTAAGCCTTCTATCAAAAATGAGTTGACACAGTTAAAATTCATCTCGAAACATGCCTCTCCTGCTCAGGTCTTTACACTTAAGGAATATTTTTTCCGCTTTTCTTAAGTTACACCACAACCCATTCAATTCATTGTTCCAATAAGGCTGTTTAATTCTATAGTTCTTTCCATTTCTATTTCTAGTTGCACAATGTTTATCAATTTCCTTATATAGAAGCACACAAAGTCGGTCATAACATTGGTCTATGTTGTCCTGGTTTCTACTGCCATTTTAAAGTTGATATATGATCTCACGGAGTGTTTGACAGCACATTTCATCAGACAGAAAGTTACAATGTAGGCTAATCAACTACCGCCCTACCTCTTATAGAAACGGACGTACAGTTATCGTTCTCTGGGTTTAGCCTACCATTAAGCACACAGCATTTAGAAACTTTTAAGAAATCAATAAAGGCTTGCCCGTGTTTATTTACACCTGTATCTAGTGAAGTCCTTGTAGGGATATCATCCACATCGGAATAATCTTTTAAGTCAGCAATTCTACTGTTCAAATCACCACAAATATAAACAGCATCCACATTAGGACTAAGCGTATACAGCATCGTCAACAAGTGATTTAAGATAGAATCGGCATCGCGCCCCCACGTTGAGGTTTCGGGGGATAAATAACATGAAATAATGACAAAAGAATATTGCGAATCCGATGTTCAAAACGTATACAAATTATACCATCGTGTGCTTTGTCAACAGTGTTCACCGCAAACTGATCAAAGATAGTGTTCTTGACACAAAGTCCCACTCCACCAGAAGCTTCAACAGCTCTCCAGTGCGTGACGCGCTTGTGACCAAAAAATGTAAATCCATCGATATAAAGAGAATCCTCCATTAAGCAAGTTTCATTTAGGGAAATGAAATGGGGGTTAAGGGAATTGAGTACCACAGTTCTCAACTCAGTTTGCTGATGTCCATCCATTAACATTCCAGTTGACCAACAGAAACTGTCCCGTAGTACTCACAGGCTGGGCTGTGTCTCCTCAGTTCCCTTCTGCAGTTGCAGTAGCGTCTTCCCTGGGGGTCCGTTTCACCAGCCGCCCATTGGAAGACACGTAAAACTTTTCCCCGAGGCCTGCTGGCATCTCTCGCACCAAGGTTCTGAAATTCAAATCCACCAGGCGTTCCGTATGTGATTTTGCCGAGGACACATACACCTTTTTGAAACGTTCCGAGTCTTTTAATTTGGCTTTTCTGTGGAGCACGGACTCCTTTTTAGTTCCAGGCGGCACAGTGGTTAGCATTGCTGCCTCACTGCAAGAAGGTTGTGGGTTCGAATCTGGCCTGGGGCCTTTCTGTGTGGAGTTTGCACGTTCTCCCAGTGTTTGCCGGGTACTCCGGTTTCCTCCCACAGTCCAAAGACATGCATATCAGGCTAATTGGAGACACCAAATTGCCCATACGTATGAGTGTGTGTGCCTTGCGATGGATTGGCAAGCTGTTCACGGTAGGTCCCCGCCTTTGCCCGTATCCAGCTCGCCCCGTGACCCTAGTGAGGGTATAGAAAATGGATGGATGGATTATAGTTCCACCTTCACGATTCCCGGTTTGGTTCCTCTTGCCTGGATGCGCTCCACTGCAACGAGCTCGGGCATTGGGTGAACCTGGAGGCCCTCCTCCAGCAGGTCTCGGATCTTAGCCTCTATAACCTCGTTCTCCTCCTGGGCCAATACATACATATATTTTAAACAATTACCGAGAATCACTTTATATACCCAAGGGATATAAAATTCGGCTCCGTCCATTACGTTCCGTTTGTTGTGAACGCGATGTCTCAAGAATGGTTTGACTGATTTCATTCATCTTTGGTTTTAATGTGTATTTGTGTGATACGCTACCTCAATTGATTTCCTGGCGGGGGGACGTGGCCACGTTTAGTGGCAACACTTGTCAGAATTAGGACTAATTCAATGTTCCGCGGGCCAGATGGGAAGCCTTGGCGGGCCGGATGTGATCTGCGGGCAGCTAGTTGACGATACATGAGCTACTGACATGAAATTTCCACCAGATGTCGGTAACAACCAAAGTAATCCACACATACTAAAATCAAAACAAATATGTCCATAAATTATGTGCAATAAAATGGAATGACTCAGGGAAAACGTATTGAATACACTGAGTAAAATTTATTTAATACTTAGTAGAAAAGCCTTTGTTGGTAATGACAGCTTCAAGATGCCTCCTGTATGAGGAAACTAGTTGCATGCATTGCTCAGGTGTGATTTTGGCCCATTCTTCCATGCAAACTGTCTTCAAATCTTGAAGGTTCTGGGGGCCTCTATGAACTCCAATCTTCAGATTTTTCCCAAAAATTTTCAATTGGATTCAAGTTGGGTGATTGATTGGCCAATTCTAGCAGCTTTATTTTCTTTCTCTGAAACCAACTGAGGGTTTCCTTGGCTATGTGTTTGGGATTATTGTCTTGCTGAAATGTCCAAGAATCTTGGCACATTTCCCCATTCATCCTTCCTTCAATTCTGTGAAGTCTGCAGGTACTATATGCTGAAAACAGCCCCACACCATGATGTTTCCACCTCCAAACTTCACTGTTGGTATGGTGTTTTGGGGGTGATGTACAGTGCCATGTGTCCTCCAAACACGGTGTGTTATGACATCCCCAAGTGTCCAAGATCATAAGTCCAAAACAGGGTCCTTATTTAGCTCATACTGCCATCCTCAAAGACACCCATTTAGAGTCCATTGTAGTCTCTGCCTGAAACGCCTCATTGGGCTGGCTCTTCCGCTATGGCCCCCACTCCCTGTGTGCTCACTTTCTTCAGACTGGTGTTATGGCCCCAATTTGTTATGACATTAACGACAGCAAAGGATGACAGACAAAAATTTTAAAACTAAAACACATTTAATTAAACAAAGGCAACTAACAACAAACTACTCTACTCTACTCTACAGACCAAGATTGATTATATACAAAAACAGAAATATTCACAGTCCCTTTGGTGGGTTGCTTGGTGAAGTCCTGAGTGAGGAAAATGCTCTAACACAGGCAAAAATCCACTAAAAGGTTCACAGGTCTTGAACAGAATGACAGGTCTGGTCACATGTATCCTTCTCCTTGCTATTTCTCCTAGTACTTTACTGTCTCAATTTTACTCCTTATGTACTCTTTTGCAGACCCCTCCCACCTTTTAGACTTTTTAAAATTTTAAAATTTAAATTTTAAATTTTTTAAATTTAAAATTTCTCTCTGGGACTTGTCCCAGACATGCCTAAAACATGCCCAAACCTATCTCCAGTCTAGGCTTAACAAAAAAAGAGGTAAATACTGCCATCTAGTGGCCTCTATTCACATTACACTGGCCAGCTCTGCTTAGGGCAGATCTAGGCGGAACGAGGTTGCAGAACGCAGTTTTCCATGTCAGTCTCCCCAGAGAGAAACGTGAAACGTGTGTGCCAACTGATAAAAAAATCGGCGGGGAAATTCTGCAATCTAAGGCAGTACATGTGTATAGATCTAATGAAATGAACTTGTTCTAATAAACGCAGAGGCGAAACTGGAAGATGCAGCACAAATGTCTGACAGCTCAAGAATTAATTTGCTATCGGCAACAGTTTGCTACGGCAATGGTGGCGAGTACAGCAGTTTTTCTACTGTATAGCAAGTATGCAGGGAAAGCTAGAATCTACCCCATATAGACACATTTGTAGAACGGGTCGACATGCCCAAGTATAGACCGTAGGCCGTAGAAATCCGGTGGGGCTGAGTTTAGAGGGAAAACATGGAAAGTGAGGAGCAGCTAAAAGTGGACCAACAGCATATTGACTACTTTGGTGTGCATTAGGACCTGCTGGTTCGTATGCATAGCTGTGGTGTGTTGTTAGCATGGTGAAACGAACAGCTTCTGCGCTGGTATATGACAGAGGGGCGAAAGCTCCAGGCTAAACGGCCTTTTGGAAATTGCCCTTGGTAATAGTTTACTCATTGCTTCGGAATGACTAGCTTTTCCTCCCGGAAAATGGGCGCATTTTGGATAGTGCCGAGAGCTATAGAGCTCCGGTTATGTCATGAACATAATACAGGTTTTACAGACCGTACGTTCCGTCTGCGTGAACTGTTGCTTATGTGGAGTTAGCAAATCGATCATTTTTACAGGAAAGAATTTAATATTCAATCGATGGCAATGCAGAGAAATCGTTTGTTATACCAGACACGTTATAGCCTGTGCGCTTCCCTATTGCTTTCACTGGTATTATCAGAGAGCTTACCCAGACATTGGAGATGTATCAGGCTGACCCCGGTCATGGATAAGTAAAGCGATTGTGCTTGTGCTCTAAGCGCTTGATTGATGCAGCTGCTTCGGGTTTGAGAAGCAGCTGAAACGCTTATCCTGTGTCGAATTATCCTTTATTGATTAAGCTGTCCTTGATGAAATGCTGAGCACAAGCAGCTAACGTTCCCTTTGGCCGTGGCTGTTAGCTGCCAGCAAAAAAAAAAAAAAAAGCTACCCAATGATTTCTGGTGTCATCGTCTTTTGGAAGAGAAATAAGTGTTCTTCTTTGTGCCCAAAAGTAAACGGACAAACAGCTTTGGGAGAGATCCTGAGAAAACTGCACCTCAAATGATCTGCGGTTCTTCTTTTGGATTTCCAAAAGTGTCGACGCTACTAAGGCATAGTATGATCTGCCATTGTTAGTGCCTGCTAGAATAGTTTCCGATGTTGGCTCTGGATAGGTCTGTACTAATTGGACGTGTTATGGCCCCAATTTGTTATTACATTTACACAACAGTGAAGGATGACACACACAGTTTTTAAAACTTAAACACATTTAATTAACAAAGACAATAACTAACTAATCTACTATCTACAACTAATGACCAAGATTGATTAACAAAAACAGAAATATTTACAGTCCCTTTGGTGGGGGCTTGGTGATGTCCTGGGTGAGGAAAATGCCCTAACAGGCAAAAATCCACTAAAAGCTTCACAGGTCTTAAACAGAATGACAGGTCTGGTCACATGTATACTTCTCCTTGCAATTTCTCCTACTACTGTCTCAATTCTTCTCCTTATATACTCTTTTGCAAACCCCTCCCACATTTAGACCTCTTTTTTTTATTTTCTGGGACCTGCCCCAGACATGCCCAGAACATGTCTAAACATGGCTCCAGTCTGGGCTTAACAAAAAAAGGTACATGCTGTCATCTAGTGGCCTCTATTCACATCACAGACGGCACAACCTGACGTCAGATTTTGCCCAGATCGCGGAAGGAGCTGTTCAGAGAGGAAATCATGTTCACAAAATCACGTTCTTGGATTACGGCTAAACCCCTGTATCTTATGTTTAGAAACTTTTCAGACGTTGAGTATGGACAACTAACATAATAACCTTACTAATACAGTGCCCTCCTTAATTATTGGCACCCCTGGTTAAGATGTGTTCTTTAGCTTCTAATCGTTTTTTTTCTAAATGATAAAAAACCACAATGAAAAAAAAGAGGAAAATCCATCCTTTAATTCAAGTGCATTTATTCAGTGAGAAAAAAATCCCACATTAAGAAATAATTCTTTTTGGGGACTGAGATGGCCATGGGAGGAGCTTGATTCTGTGTCTGGTGAACCATTTCTGTGAAGACTTGGACACATGCTTAGGGTCATTATCTTGCTGTGACGACCCATCTTCAGCTTTCGGGCAGAGTCCACCAGATTTTGATTTAATATGTCCTGGTATTTCAAAGCGTTCATGATGCCATGCACCCTAACAAGGTTCCCAGGGCCTCTGGAAGAGAAACAGGCCCACAGCATCACCGATCCTCCCCCATACTTCACAGTGGGCATGAGGTGCTTTTCTGCATACTCATCTTTTGTGTTCTGCCAGACCCACTTAGAGTGTTTGTTGCCAAAAAGCTCTATCTTGGTCTCATCTAACCAAAGTACATGGTCCCAGTTGAAGTCCCAGTACCGCTTGATGAACTCCAGATGTTTGCGTTTACGATCGAGAGTGAGAAAAGGTTTTTTCCATGCATGCCTCCTAAACAGCTTGTTGGCATGTAGATAGCACCTCATGGTTGTCTTGGAAACTTTGTGTCGCCAAGATGCAACCATTTGTTGCAATTTTTAACAGTGAGCTTTGGAAAACTTTTTATTTCTGTTACCATCCTCTTCACTGTGCGTGGTGGCAAAATAAGCTTGCGTCCTCGTCCAGGCTTGTTTACCACTGTTCCAGTCGTTTTAAACTTCTTAATGATTCCACTGACAGTAGATACGGGCAGGTGCAGGCCAGTGGCTATTTTCTAGTAACCATTGCCTGACTTGTGAAGGTCGACACACATCTGCCTTACTTGAATGGTGTGTTCCTTTGTCTTTCCCATGTTGAAGAGTGGATAAGAGAAATGGCCTCTGTGTCACGTCATATGTATACCCCAGGGAAACAGGAAGTGATGAATTACTAATTAAATGTTCCTATATACTCTGATCAACTTTGTAAACTACTGTAGAAATGACAGAAATACTTCAATTACATTTATTTCCAAGGAATTGTTAGGGGTGCCAATAATTGTGGAACAGGTGATTTTATGAAAAATAATTATTTCTTAGTCAGGGATTTTTTTCCCCCTTAAAATTCATTTGATTTGAAGGTTACATTTTTCTACAATTTTCAGTGTGAGTGTATGCTTCTGCATTAAAAATTGAATTTATTTTAAGGCTTTTAACACATCTAAACGAGGGGTGCCAATAATTATGAAGGGCCCTGTATGTATTAAAAGAGGGATCAGCATCATTGGTCCCCTTTAAGAATAAACCAGGTGATATTAATTTGCACTGATAGGTGGCAGGATTGCTTTCTAAATACTCAGATTTCAGCTGGTTTCTCAGCTTTCCATGCCTTTTTGCATTCTTTTCTTCATGTGTTCAATACTTATTCACCATCTCATTCCACTTAATTACACATAACTTAATTTACTTATTTTTAATTTCTTTGTGTGTGTGAATTACTTGGGTTGTTACTGACACCGGGTGAAAATTTAATGTCAATAGCCCCATTTGAACTATATTTACCGAGGAAAATGTTGACGTGTTCAATACTCATTTTCCCTGCTGTATAAGCTAGCTTTTTTTCCCTAATGTTTATTACCTCTGCCAAGGAGGTTATGTTTTAACTTTGGTTTGTGGGCAAATTTGCTTGTTTGGTAGCAACATTACTGAAAAAGTTATTGACAGAATTTTAAGAAATTTTCACCAAGTTGTGTCTTGGCCCATCTTAGAAGTGATTTCATTTTGGGAGGGATCTGCATCAAATTTTGGATCAAGTAATTTTTTTTATTTACTTGTGTGGTGGTACCTAACGCTGCGCATGTGTGTCCTTGACACGTGGGTGACCGTTAGGCCTTGGCTGAGGTATGTGCTCTCTGAATGCTCATTTCTTAAGATTTCCCTCAGTTTTCTCTCTCCATATCCGATATCCTTCACATATCCTCTCACAGTGCTTAAGATGAGCAATAAAAATGTACTTTTGAGACAGTTAATCATGTGACATTATGCTCAGGATTTAACGCGCAGGTGTCAAACTGGTCCATAAAAGGGCTGAGGGGCTGCAGGTTTTCATTCTAACTGAGCAAAGCTCACCTTACACAACTAATCAACTGTGCAGGCTGAGATCAGTTGAATACATTAGTTGTATCAGGTGTGCTTCCGCTTGCTTGGATCTAAAACCTGAAGGCCCCTCGGTCATTTTATGGAGCAGTTTGACACCCCTGATTTTACATGACAAATGGTGTCAATGCTTTACATCATAAGGTCAATCATGAAAGTTATTAGCAGGAATGCGTGAGTAAGTATGCAGTGGGCACAAACACAAATACTTACCAGTGTTTCTAGGAAAACATGAGATGAAAAAGCCCCGAAGGAAATGCATTAGATGCATATCTTCCACTTACATGAGATCACACATCAACTAAATGTAGGACACTGTGACTAATCAGGAAGGTCACATGATTTACATACATCAAATTAGCAGAAAAAAAAAGTGCTGTTTAACGAGACATTACTGGACAAATCAGTTGGTACCCAAAATGCCAAGCCTAACAATATTACCACAAGCTTTGATCATATGCTCACTCTGGTAGTGTCAAGATCAACTCATAGAGGACCAAAGTGCGTGTGGGATTTTTAGCTTCAATCAACAGCCAATGTACAATTAAGATCTGCAAGATTCTTCCCCATTGACTGTGAGAGAAGACAAATTTCAAAGTTCTACTCTTAAGCAAAGTGACTTCAGTTAATGACTTCGGCTCAGTGTACAGCTGGGCTGCTTTGCAGACCAGCTGTATGGTTCTTACTGGCTACACTCCAGCAGCTCTCATTGTCTCTTTTAATTTTACTGGCCTGGCAACAACAAGGTGAGATTTGATTGGAAAAAGTGCAAGGTTTAAGACAACTTCTCTAAAACTAGAAACAAAGTTCCCGGTGACCCTCATTAATCAAGATGCCAAAGGGCGGAAATTGTATTGGGCCTTATTACATTTTTTAATTATAATGCAGATTTTGTTTTCTTAGCAATCAAGATGATTAATTGTTCGGTAGCGGTAGTATTCCCCATGCCAATCCTATACTTTGCCCAGAGGCACAGATAGCTTATGATTTAGCAATGTCAGCCATGAAGGGTTAGCTTGTCTAGTTGGCAATCAGCAAGCTAGCCACTCAGGACCACCGCTTTGCACCCCGATGATGTCATGCCCATCGATGTCTTCTTTTCACATGACAAAGGATGAAAAATGAGCCAGGGGACACTTCATGTTTACGGTGAAATTAAATTCAAGCAAGATGTTCTTCCCTTCTCGGGAATATTTCTAAATGAAAATATGCTCTTCCGTCCAGAATCACCATTCAAACAGAGGTCTATCGCAGGTTTCAATCATTGAAGATTATTTATAGCAGTGGAGTGTGATATGCATGTCATTTTTATTGCAGAAAAATGCGGCAGTCTACTTTACTGGCTTTTGACACTTCAATCAGTCAGTCCATATCAAGATGACTAATGCGTTGTACATTGCTCAATAAATCAAATATTTACTGAAGTTTTGAATGAAACTGCAGGGCAATTAATTACAGGACGTTTCCTACAAGACACTTCTGGAAGTGCTTCTTGTTCGTTTACAATGCTTTATTCAATAAATACAAATTTGACACTTAAAAATGCCGACAAATTTGTTCAAAGATTTGAGTAAAAACACAAAACGCCAAAATCTTGGCTAAAAAGCCCAGCTTTCATATCTCTTGATAGATGTGTAAAGGGTTCATTTATAAGCAAAGTTCAACAGCTGCTGAAAAGTTCCAATTAGTTAATTCTATTATACAGCATCTCCACTGGTACCCCAGGACTGCCATCTAGCTGCAGACATATACTGAACAACAAAAGAAACGCAAGTTAATTAAAGGCAGACTAGAAAAAAGTTTGCGCATAATTATTTTAGAAAAGCAAATTTATTACTAGCGCGGGCACATTCACGCTGGTTTCATCAAACTTTTCTTTATTTTGCGGTCACTTTGACTGAGTAACCATAAGAATACACTGACTAACTAGCTAACTTGCGTTTCTTTTGTTGCTCAGTATAGATCAGTTTCATGTACTTGAACACTGACCGAATGAGCACCCTGGTCATTGAAACACACACTGGAGTTGACCTAAGGATGGGTTTCCTCAACTTGGGTGTGGTTTCTCCCAAGGTCTCCTCCAATCAGCAATCAGGGTACCACAGGATTGCCCTAAAGGTGGGTTATGCAAGACTTCTCTATGAAACACGACGTGACAATATTTGTGAAATATATATTGTCAATTAATTTGCTTTAATTAGACCGTTAATTTTATTAATAGTCATGACCATTTTTCATCAAACAAGCTGAAACCAATGAGGGTAGAGGGTAACGGCAAGCATGAAAACAACACTTCTGTCTGACACCAATTCTCGTTCACAGAATGCATGCGTTGGGTACATTGCCAAAGTCAAAAAGTAACAACAGCCAGTCAGAGAGAACGGCAAGAGACTTCAGGTTATAGATGAGGTTCCTACTGGCCCAGTTGAATGCCGTTTGGATAAAGCAACATCCTCATCTTCGCTTCTGGAGGCAGAATCACGTGGAGTGTTTCCAGAATGAAGAGTCAACGACATCTTATAAACATCACTGATGAATTCAGGAGATGATGGACGCACTTATGAAGTGTAAAAAAAAAATGTATCAGGTCAGCGTAGTTCTCCAATGGAACTATTTGGAAACACATGCAACCTGTACGGGGACAGGTACATAAAGTCGAGAGTTCCGCCCTTACGATATAGCTCGTTCAGAGTCGCCTCCTTGACCCCACTGAGCCCGATCCCCGTCCTTCCCCACCGTCAATCATCCAGTAGCCTGGGTGGACCCTGAAGCTGCAGGTTTGCCCCCGTTTCAAACAGGCAACAGTTCAGGTGGGTTTTCTCCATAGCAGAACTTGGCTTGTGGATTTCTATAGGTGTTCTCATGTTGGACACTCTAGTATGAAAAGAGAAGAGGAGGCAGGAATGACAGAACATTATTTATCATATATTCAGGTTAATTATCGGTGGAGGACTCAAGGTTTTTCTGGGACTCTATTAAGGGTTTTATAAGGAACATATCCATTTCTTTTTCTTCAAAACTTAAAAAGGAACAGCTTAAGAAAATTAGTGAATTAGAAAAAATATTATTAAATTTGGAAAGAACACAACAAGATTTTTTAGATCAGGTGGCTGAATCCCAAGCTAAAATAAAGATGGTGCTTAACCAGTTGTTAACAGAGGGGTGCATCTTATGTTCATAAAATGAGACTAAATCAGTACTTCTTTGGTAATCGTCCCAGTCAGCAATTGGCTAATAAATTGAAAGATAGATAATTTGACAGATATTCACGCCATATCTGAAACAGGGATCACAATAACTGATCCTAGGCTAATCAATGATGCATTTACAACATTTTTTGAAGAACTATATAGTGCAGATAATAATACATCAATAGCAGGTATAAACTCATTTTTGAGGAAAATTAATTTGACCTCTTTACCTTTAGAAGATTCTGCTGCACTAGGGGTTCCTGTAACTATTGAAGAACTTTCACAATGTCTTTGAAAGATGAATAAGGGTAAATCACCTGGTGCTGATGGTATTCCCCAAGAAGTTTATTTAGAATTTTGGAGTTGGTTAGGACCTCATTTGTTAAATATGATTACAGCTAGTCAAAAAGGTTCATTTGGTAGGGATGTCAATACTGCTCTTATTTCTCAGTTATTAAAAATGGATGAAGATCCTGCCCAATGCAGCACTTACCGCCCATTATCTTTATTGAATACGGATATCAAGTTATTTTCGGCTCAATTAGAGAAGTATTTACCAAGGCTTATTCACCCGGATCAGAGTGGATTTAAGAAACGTTCCTCTGCAGATAATATGCGCCGATTATTACATGTTCTAAATGCTTCCTCTACTAATATAACCTCCTCTGCTATTCTATCAGCTGGTGCAGAGAAGGCATTTGATCGCCCTGAATGGCCTTATTTATGGCAAGTACTAAAGCTTATGGGGTTGGGTCTTGGTTTTATTGATATGGTTAAGACAATCTATTCTAACCCCTCTGCTTGTGTAATAACTGGTAGAGTATGCTCCATACCTTTTAAAATTTCCAGAAGTAGTTGGCAAGGAGATCCGTTATCCCCTTTACTTTTTATTTTATCTTTGGAGCCGTTGGCTCAAGTTATGAGAGAATCCCCAAATATTGAACCAATTATTGTAAAATCTACAGAACACCGCATTTCTTTTTTTGCAGATGATGTTTTTTTTTTTTTTTCAAATCACTCAATCTCTTACAACTATTGTGAATATTTTTGATCAGTTTAGCCACCTGTCCAGTTATAAAATAAATTGGACAAAGTCATCTATACTTTTCCCAAATTTGGTACATAATGACGAGTGGAAAGTCTTTAATATTTCTGTGGTAACACAATAGAAGTATTTAGGTATGACTATCTTTCTTTCAATTGATAAGACAGTTCCTAGGAATTATTGCAATACTCTCAAAAGGGTCCAATCTGATTTGGAGAGATGGCTTAATTTACCTATCCCCCTCTCAGGTAGAATTTCAATAATAAAAATGAATATTTAGGCTAGGGTTAATTTTTTTGGATCCATGTTACCTCTGGCACCACCTCTTATGCCTTGGGAGGAGTTATACTGGGTAATAACTCATTTTATTTGAAAAGGTGAGTGTGCTAGGATTAAATTGATTAATTTACAGCGAAGAAGTACATCAGCCAGCATAACTTCTGCCCAATTTTAAACTGTTTTTCAATCCCTTATTTTCCGTCCACTTGTAAATTGGTTTAAGGATGATGATTCAAATCCAGCTATTGATATTGAAAGAAGTTTGGTAACCCCTGTTCCATTAAATGAAGTGCTTTTCACACCTTTCAATCCGACAATGTAGATTGAGTTACGGTCCTATTATTGCGTACACAATATCAACAATGAGAAATTTAACCCTATAATGCCCAGACACGGACATCATTAGAGGAAAAATATGACCCAGTGATATTTTTGAAGTGTTGAAAAGTAGTATTCAGATCCACTGTTTTTTTTTTTTGGTAAAGTGACCTTGACAGGTGAACAGAACTTCTTCCAATTCCAGGAGTATCATTTCTGATACAGCCAAAAATCAGCACCCCTCCAGAACTCAACACTCAAAATTTCAAATTATTTATATGGTCTCTACCATCTATAGCTAACCCTTCACACATATAAAAATAAGTTTTTGTGTAATATTTACCTTGGAATGCTGAACTTCACTGTTAAAGTCCAAGGAAATTCATGAATTCCCATTCAAATGGGAGCTACTACCTTGAAGTGAGTGACTAGGGGAGAGACTATTCCAGTAATCTCACTTCTTTCTTTGAGGTGGCAGCACTGTATATCAGATATGATACAGTGAGCAGTAGTGGTTGCATTACATCTTACCAGGTGGGCAAGGTCCTTCAAATTTGGTGTATCATATTCATGATACAGGGGGCATTATAGGGTTAAATGGAAAAATAAGTGGCATATTGGTACTCCTATTTTCCATAATTCCTGTTTTACGGACTGGGGGCCGACATTTTGTTTCACTTCAATGGCAAAATGCTGGTATTCATACTTTAGACGACATTGTGAATGAAGATGGTTTGTGTAACTTCAAGGACCTCAGAGAAACTTATAATATTGCATCTAAAGACAAAATGATCAAAACCATGCACTGGGGTCCTACAACCCCTTCCAAAACAAAACCGCCAAAGGGAATGCCAATTCACCTTTTGAGTGTTAATACAGAGGGAAAGGAAGTAATTTTCGAAATCTGTATGGGGAAGACCGTAAAAAATTTAAATGCTTTGGCTGCAGTGATGCTTTACAACAAGAACAAAAACTCTTGCTCTGTATGAAGTACAAAGTATGAAGTATTTAAACTCGCAAAACCGCCAACTGAAATGAGAAGATCTTAGCATCCGATTCACCTTTGAAGACAAAGCATTAGAATTTTTTAATTACAACGACTTCTTCAATGAACTTAAATCATTGGAAAACAGTTGTACACAACTTAAACTTCATTACATTACTTTTATTTAGCAGACACTTTTATTCAAAGCGGCTTACAGCGAGTGCATACAGTAAGGTCACTGATACTGTAGCCCAGCAGACTGGACAAGGTATAATTCACATCAAGCATTAGTCACCTGAAGTCATGAACATGTAAAGCAAAGATTATTCAGAAGGCAGTAGCACACAGAGAACATAAAGAAACAAAGCGAATGAACACAAACATTAGAGGAAGATCATTAATCAGCACAAGGACTTTCATGGCGCAGAGAGAGATTGTGCTCGGAATTTCCCTACACCTTGGCTAGCCTGCAGGTAACAGAAGCATGTTCTCTGACGGTCTACACAGTAGGCTCAAGAATAATTGGCATTAAAAAAAAAACAAACAAAAAAACAACAAGAGCCATCTGGCAATGGTGGATCCCCCCGGCTGTAGGTTGTGTAACCTCCAGGTTGTGTGGACAGACGGACGGACTGAAACTCCCAAAAGGCACAACTAGACCATAAGGAGAAGCTCCATACCAAATTTGGTGTTTGTAAGTGGTATAGTTTTCGAGTTCTGGTCCAGAAACGATTTTATTACAGACGGACGGACACACTGATCGCTATATCCCCCCGCATTATATGCCGGGGGGATAAAAAAAGACTACTGCTATTACTACTACCACTACTGCTACTAATTATAGTAAATAAGAGAATCAGCATTACAGAAAAACTCAAAATACCATGATTCAAAAAATATTGACTTTGTGTGTGCTCTAATGGAAGCAACCAGAACTGCACAATTAATACATTAATAAATTAATCAAAATGCAAGTTTAATATGTTATGCATGAGTGTTTTATGTGCAGCATTGTAGATCATTTGTAAATGGAGATTTGTTAGATCTGTGCTGCTTTACTGGTCAGCCATTTGTTAATTTTGTTCATTTAGCACCCTCTGGTGGTATGTTTGGAGCAAAACATGATCTGATGCAATACCAGTTGTTAGTGATGAAATACTGTAGACTAGTACATTCTAGAGGTTTCTGGCATCTTCTTGCCTAGGGGGGGCTGGATCACCCAGGACTCCTGCAGATCTTTCCAGAATGTTCCTAGTCTATATAAATGCTGCGATTTTGGTCAGTTAAGAGTTTTTGTTTTTGCATCAGAGTTATACAGTGGCATTAGAGTGTTATTATAAGATAACACTGTGGATTATTTATAGAAATTTATGGATCTAATCAGCAAAGAAAAAATTTGTTTAAGTTGTCATTGCTGGTTTTCTTTGTTGTGATTTTCATGTCATAACAAATAATTATCAGCACTTGGCATGAATGGTTAAGTGCTTAGTGTAACATCCACCAGGGATAATATGGAGTCTTTTGTGTGCATTGTTTGCGACGGTTATAGCTAGCACACATTTAGAGGCATTTCATACCATTCCTCCATATTCCATGAGATCAGTCTCATGAGTTTGTACTCATCACCTGCCCACTACAGTTTAGCCACAAGTCTTGGATTGGATTTAGGTCTGATGACTGAAATGGCCTCCACAAAAGCAGAACATTGATTTTGAAGTACCAAAACCACTTGTGCAAGGATTTTGAAGTGGATTTTGGGTGTCTAGCAGGAAATTCCAAAAACAGTCAAATCTCACCTTTGTGGTAGATGAAACCACACTGTTGGGAAAATAACCAAATACTTAATACTGATTTTGAGTAAACTGATTTTAAATTCTAATAATAAATAATGTTAGTTGGTTCCATTGAAATGCTGATGAAGTGCAGTATCCCTCACATGTAGGGATTTTGTCTTTCTCAGTCATACCCTTCTTTTGCCGCTTATACAGTATTTTAGTGCATTACCAGTCAGGCGCGCCAATAATTCTGGAGTCCACTGAAGATCCTGTCCCAGCTCATCACGCCCCTGGCTCTAAGCAGGGCTGATGTGATTATTGCTGCCTATTCAGCTACTGACCTGAGAGGAGGTGCGACACTTGGCCAGACAGAGCTCGAAGTGGTCCTCCACTGCAGTGAAGAGGTTCTGAAAGCCTTCTGAAGCTCTGTTCAGGAATCGCTCCAGGAGGGGTTGCTGGATAGGAGATGTTGAAATAGGAGCAGCTCAGCAAGTTACAGCTTGGGTTTAGCTATACCTAGTTTCTATATGTTTTCACTTTGCACTTTACTGGAGCCATTTTCCCCTCTAAATGGGAAGTGCGCAGCATTATCAATGCAGACAGAAGTGAAAAGTCCATTTACCGGGATGAAATGCAGACTGAGCTCAAAATGATATGTGGGATTGGCTGCGGGACTAGGTTCGCTCAGAAACAAAGCGTCCAAACACACATTTGGTGAAGACATAACATAACTTCTTTGGCAGACGCTTGAATCCAAAGCCATGTACGCTAAGTGGATGTAGAAGGTCACAGGAACAGAGGAAGGTCAGATAAGACACAATTCACAAACTGTCCATACATAACACACATAACACAAACCAAGTCAACAAGTAAAACGAAGGAGTGAGGAACAGTTACACACATTAACAAATAAGATGTGTTTGCCGAAATGTTTGCGCAAACATGGCTTCCCTGCCGGGCACGTATATACACTCAAGCACAGTAATGTATCTACAATAGAGTCAGCCAATTAAACTGGCTTGGGCTCTCTTTAAACGCCATGCCAAAGCCACTCTGTACTCTTAAACACTTGACAAATGTTTACCTTTTCCAAAATGAACACAACAGTAGCGCAGCTGATTGAAATAATTGAGTTCGCACGACCACGCTTCTGTCGTTAAAACGGATGCTGCTGCCGTACTATTGTCAAATACACATCAGCAGGCCTCGTTCATTTCATACGCTGCTCCAAACCAAACTTTCACAGCCAGAAAAAAGAGCAATTTATGTAAATGATGTATAATATGCTGTGCATTGGGGACTGTATTTAACATTAAATTCACAGCTGTCTTCACATTAACGAGGTGATGGCATTCAATGAGGACTTCAAGAAGCAGGGGTGTCAACAAAAATATTTTATCCTGCATTTGTCTGTGCTTAGCTCTTATTTTTCATCTGCGGTGTGTTTTTCCCTAGCTGAAAAACCCATTATCATTGATGACAGATGAATCATTACCATCATCAAATTAATTCTCTACTTTGCATTTTTACCCCCTCGTTTTACCCCCTTGTCACAGAGCGCAGGATATAGCGATTGCTTTGTCCATTGGTCTGTCCGTCTATTCATACGTAAACATTTTTCGTCCATAGTGTAACTTGAAAACCATTCCATAATTTCTCATAAAACTAGGCTAGCACAACAAATGAGCTGCAGTAGGGCCACCATATCACATGGCCAATTAGGTGCAAGGTTAATTTTGTATATTGTCAGACTTAAAAACAAGATGTGTTTGTGAAACACTGAGGCCCCGTACATAACATGCACATGCTAACCATTAAAGGCCTATCATGAGTCAATCAAAGGTTAAAGGTCAAGGTCACAAGGTCAACAGTCATTACCTCATCAGAAAGGCCTTATCCTAAGGAATCCATATGGCAGGTATGAAATGCCTATTACTAGCTAATGAAAAGTTATGGCCCATGTTAAAGTTTTGGTCACCAAACGTCATGCTCCAAGGTCAAGGTCACAAGGTCAAAAGTCATGACCCCATCTAAAATGCCTTCTCACAAGCAATGCATATGCCAAGTATCAAAGTCCTATTATAAGCCGATCAAAAGTTGTAGCCATCGCAAAGTGCGGACAGACAGACAGAGGGACGGACAGGTGAAAAACTATATGCCCCCGAAACTTTGTTTACGGGGGCATGAAAAGCTGACTAGATTTTGAATGATTCTTTCCAAATCGGGACATGCTACAGTGATGCACCAACTGGCAGCAATGATTTTCTTTATCACCGTTTTATCTTCTCAAATGGAGGATCAAACACAGAAAATCCTCACAAAATCAGCATGCGCGGAATTAAATTCATTGTCTGAAATAAATGAGTTAATCTGATGCGACAAGTCACACTTTGCCCACCAAAATACTGTTTAGTTCAGCATGGCATCAGCTCATTTCTGAACTTGGGAGTTTTTATTCCAATCCACTCCACCTCAGCCAACACTTGCTGATTAATCTGGCAAATATGGACACATGACAGTTGAGAGGCCCGAAAATTGATTTGAGGTAATGACATGAAAGGCGCTGTATAAACCCCGTATTACCTTGTCAGGCTGCAGGCAGCAGGAGACACAGTATTCATAGATACTGCAGCAGCCGTTGAGCAGGCAGCTCTTACACATGTACTGCTGGGTGCTCGGGGAGTTGACGTTGCAGCACCCATTTACCAGAAGATCCTTCCTTTCACAGACATAACCTGAGGACCGCAGCCAAAATCCACCATCAGGATTGTGCACCGATACCCAGAACATGTCCACATTAACAGTGTCACACTGTATTTCTAGAACTGTACATGTAGCCGAATAAAGATCACAAAACCTTTGAGTTAAGCTGGATAAAGTGAAGTGGGTTAGAAGAGTAACGGGTGATAAGTACTTTTTGGTGACATATGAAAGTAAATGTCCAATGAATGACAACACAACAATTCTTATCGCACATGGCTCTGATGTACACAGTCTGGCTGAAAAAAAGTCACCACCTGGATTAAACTAAGAAATTAGATAAGAGCCTTCCATTGTATAATTAGAGCAGTGATTAATGAGCATTAGCTAACAACAAGGGATTTAATTCTCCGTATTACAGTGAGAAACCCATCATTTCATAAACAAACATGCCAGAAAAGGAAAAGATGCTCCTCTGTTTCAGAAGAGTCAAATTATTGGTCTGCGTCAAGCAAAGAAAACAACTAAGGAAAATGCTGAAATTACTTAAACTAGGTTAAGAAGTGTGCAACACATTATTAAAACCTGGAAGGATAGTGGTGAACCATCATTGTCTAGGAAGATGCGGTCGGAAAAAAAAAAAAAAAAAAAAATCTTGAATGATCGTAATCTGAGATCATGTAAGCACTTAGTGGAATCAAATTGTAAAAAAAAAAAAAAAAAAAAAAAAAAATCTTGAATGATCGTAATCTGAGATCATGGAAGCACTTAGTGGAATCAAATTGTAAAAAAAAAAAAAAAAAAAAAAAAAATCAACAGTAGAACTCACAGCTGTGTTTAACAGTGAAAGTAAGAGCATTTTCACATGTACAACATAAAGAGAACTCTAGGGATTGGGACTAAACAGCTGCGTAGCCTTAAATAAACCACTTATTAGTGAGGCTATTCTGGGGAGAAAAAAAAGGGATTCAATTCTCTAGGCAGCATAAAGATTAGTCCCGGGAGCAATGAAAAAAAAGGTAATCTGGTCTCATGAGTCCCGATTTACCGTTGTAGAGAGATGGTTGCATCGTGGCGCGAAGAGAGGCCGATGAAGTGATGCACCCATCTTGTTGAGTGCCTGCCTGCCTGCTATACAAGCCTGTGGGGGCAGTGTTATGGTCTGGAGTTGCTTTAGACAGGTCAAGGTTCAGCAACAATATGTGCCCAAAAAATGAGGTCAGCCAATTACCTGAATATACTGCATTACCAAGTTTTTCCATCAATTGATTTTTTTTCTTCCCTCATGGCACAGGCATATTCCAAGCTGACAATGCCACAATTCATTGGGTTCAAACTGTGAAACAGTGGTTCAGGGAGCATAAGATATCATTGTCACATATGGATTGACCACCAGAGTCCAGACCTTAACCCCAGTGAGAATCTTTGGTATGTGCTGGAGAAGACTTTACGCAGATGTCCAACTCTCCATCATCAATACAAGATCTTGGCGAAAGATTGAAGCAACTATGGACAGGAATAATGTTGTGACAATACATAGGCTTAAGGAAATGATGCAAAGGAGAATGCAAGACGTCATCAAAGCTGAAGGCGGACCAACAAAATATTAGCGTGTGACTTTCTTTCAGCCGGGCAGTGTACATCCATCACAACAATTCCGAATGTTAACGTATTAAAGCCGCAGAGGGATGAGTCAGGTATCTAACATTTTAATATTGTCAATTCGAATAAAAACGCAAACGCTCGGTTATATCCACAACATTACCCACAACTCACCCAGTTCATCCGTGAGAAGCGTCTTCCCCTGAATAGAGTTCCGACATTGCGTTATCTGCCTACTGCTGTTACCCAGATTGAACCGAACCTTCCAGGCAATGCGATGGTCTGGGTCTCTGGCTTGCAACAAGGCGCGATCACGTATTGTTCTCTCCTCCTGTGAATACATATGTAATGTCACTATGTTACAGTAGCGGGACACTTTGCTTGAAGAGCAACGAAACTGTCAAGAAAACAGAATATTCGCTACCTGTTTCAGAGTACTGGTCAGAAAGTATATCAGCGACAAGCCAAACACCACACCCAGAACCCATCGTTTTCTTAAAAGCCTGCGGAACACCATGGAGATGCTGTTCTTGGGATTGGGCCACCTGGCCTTTAAATCCACGCCAACGCGACTAAATCAGGCTATTAAGTCACAAGACGGAAAGGGGAACAGAACCAGCAAATCGCGCACCGTCGACAAGATAACGACTCACAAAGATGCTTCCATAATATCAGCATAAGAACTGGTCAGTGAAGCGAACATAGCGAGCGGTCAAGTTGGTCAGCACATTTCTCGTGATTACCACGAAGCTCCTTGGTAGACTACTAATCAGCTAACGAAGGGGATTGGCTTCAGTCATACTACTAAATCGCTAGCTAACCCATATCTCACTCGTAAATTAAGATTACGACGTTCACATCCCGTCGGCAACGTGCCAGCCGAGCAGGTTACACCTGCCGTCTCCCAATATCAATCACGCATCGCTCGCTAGCTGACAGCAGCCAGGTATCGGCGAAAAGTCAGCTTCGGCTAGTTAGCTAGCCAGCAAAGCCGATTAATATTAACATTCCCTATAAACTTCTCAACTGATAAACTATTTCCTCACAAAACGTGGCCGTCAGAACTCTTAATTTATGAACACAACATTCAATTGGCAACACTCGTCTACATGCAGGTAGCTCCCTAGTTAGCTGGCTAGCTGAGGTGAACCGCCTCTCCCAGCGAAGCAAAGCAAACAATGAGGTGAAGGGGAAGTTGCGTAGAAAAAGGACGGCGCCTGATTGGTCGAATTCTGTGGCGATGTTGCGTCCGCAGGAAAAGGGACGACAATTAGCTTGCTAACCGAGTTAGCCTCGGTCGTCTGAACGCAAAATAACAATAGAATAAAACATAATTATTTTTGTGGTGCAAATTAAGAAAAGCTATATCATGACTTGGGTAGGACTAGCTGTGTTTTCAAGAGCAGTTTAGGCTTGAGACTGAAAGACCTAATCTGGGGAATTAGACCGCATTGCAGTGTTTAATGTCAAAAGCGAGCTAATAGCTAACGGTTTACGCTTTACATTCAGAGTAGCTAGCCAACTATCATTAGAAGTGATAATATTGCTGAGCTGGCTGGCTTTCTAAAGTAAACATTTCAGTAGTAGCAAAATTTCTTCTCTAAACAACAATGGCATTGTTAATTCGGATGCCTGGAGCCCTATCGTGATTGCAAACAGAGAGTCAAATGGAGATTAGCTGGATACATTAGGCTATGTTGCATTGGAAATGTGAAGATATGTGATCGTTTGTGGCCTCCCACGGCCAGAACATAAATGAGATGCTGATTAATTCCTTTTGTCGCTTACGTTTATCAGCTTTATCCTCCGGGCTGCAATTATGACACTCCTGCAATCTCTGTATTCCTGCCTTCACAGACTTGAAGCACATGGGGACGAGCTGGATGCCATGCAGAGGAGACACAGCAGCAACACTGATGGCATGCCCTCTGAAAGGTTTCGTACAAGCAATACGTAGCGTTTTTACAAGTAATTTTGTTTTAATTGTGGTTAAGCCTCTTGTTGGTATGGTGTAATTGGTATGGTAGGCCAGGAAGTCACTGAGCCCTGCTGACTTACTGTTCATTGAATCCGGTCTCACATTTACAATGTGGTGAATTTTTTGATTATTCGTTGACAACTTAGCGTTTAGAAACGGATTCAGAATGGCTGGTTAGCTTGGTGGAAACATAGATTGGTCCTGGAGATCTACGACCCTACGAGGATTTAATTTCAACCCTAATTTAGCTCACCTGATGTTACAAAATAGATGCTCAGCAAGCTCCCCTACTGTTGAACAAATGGTGATTTATTTGTGTCAAGTGCTAACAAGCTGCATGGCAAATCTCCCAGAGCAGGGTTGATTTTTACTGGTTACCCTCGGCCCGACTTCAGGCCGAAAGGTATTGTCATCAGTTCGTTGTCTGTCTGTCTGTCCGTGTGTGCACATCTAAAGTCAGCATCAATAAACTAGTTACCCATGCCAAAACATTCGCGGTAATGTAGGGAATCCAGGTCAGGAAAGACTTTTTCAAATCGGACCATTTTTTGGGGAAAAAATTGCATTTTTGGCGTTTTTGAAAAAAAAAAAAAAAACTTAGTCGTGGACTGATTTTGATGAAGCATTTGAGCTAGGGGGTTTATACCTGGGGGAACGATCATTTATATGCGGGGCTCTAGATTAGTGAAAACAATTTAAATTTTCCAAAATTTTTGTGGGACTTTGGACATTTTTGTATTTGTAAATGTATGTTCTGTGGAATTCTCCTTTGGTTATTGTGTAATTGTTCTGGGACACTTCATAAGTCAGGCCAAGGGTGTTCAAACGCGGGTGTTTCTTGTTTATCTCATGCCATGGCTGATTCTATTTTTTGATTCAGGTGATATTGCAGCTTATGGCTGTGACTGTAGTAAGTTAGGGAATTGTAACACTGAGGGCTATACTGTATGCTTGTATGGGTGTGTTGCTTAGTCCTGTTGTTCTTACTGCAGGAGCAGGAGTCAGACTCTGGGGTCAGAGAGCAGTCTGGATGAAGGCGGAGTCTTTGACTGCTTGAAGCCAGACACGCCCTCCCCTCAGCAGCTTTTCTCCGGCCTGGTGGGCGTGCCCTCTGGAAACGTTAGCTCCACTCCCTTCCAGGCAGCTGGTCTGGTGCTGGGCACGCCCCCTGACGTCTTCATCCAGATGAGTGCTTCCTCCCGTGAAGAGGGGCCTCACCGGCCCGAGAGCACCCCCTACCTGCCTCGCCCACCACAGCACCACCACCACCACCACCACTTCCACCAGCCCCCCCAGCACCGCTCCTCTCTGCTGCACGCCGCCACCTCCGCCGACCGGCACGGCGGGGGTGACGAGGGGGCCGAGGACCCCTCCACACCAGCCCCCGCCCTCTCGGAGCTCCGTGCTGTCGTCACCTGGCTGCAGAGGGGCTTCCCCTTCATCCTCATCCTCCTCGTGAAAGTCTGCTTCCAGCACAAGCTTGGTAATGATTCTCATATACATGCAAAATGTAAATACACTAATGCTACTTATTACTCATCGCCTTGTAATCGTAATTGAAATGAAAACTTATTTATGGGGTGGTATATCTTCAAGGACAGGGTTTTTGACCACTGACTTGGTGCATTCAGATTTGAGAGAAGGAAATGAATCAGGCCAAAGTAAAGACCGCTTTCATATCATGGTTTACGTATGTGTACACAGGGCAGTTTGCATTAGGATTGGACAATGTTTATCATCATGAGAGGACATTTTGCAAAAAGTTATGGCCCTTCAAATTATAGGGGTCAAAGGTCATTTGTGAGTGGCATGCTGTTTTGTAGTGTTTTTATGCCAATATTTTGAAACCTTCCCATAGAGCTAATTCCTCAAAACTTGCAATAATACCTAAACTGGACCTGAGTTTTACTCATCTGCAAGGAGACGAGAACCAAGGTAGTTTTTTTCTGTAGCTTGGTGATCATGTATGAACTTTTGTAGCGTGTCCATGGGGACAGAATGGCATCGTCATATTGGCCATTTTTAACACTTTTTAGTCTGCTTCCTATTTTAGACGTTCATAATTTCGTAAATAAAAGCAGTGGACACTAGTGGATGATTTTTTTTACATAGAATTTACCATCTCTTCATATACCTGCAATGTCACATCCTTGGGACGAATTATGCAACCTGTGGATGCCTCTCAATTTTTGGAAAACGAAGGTCGCCACAGTTAGAATTGCCATATTGTTTGGCTTCTACAGCGCCTCCATAATTATTGGCATCCCTAGTTAAGATGTGTTCTTTAGCTTCTAATAAATTCAGTTATTTTCTAAATGATATAGGAGCACAAGAAAAAAGAGGGAAATCCAACCTTTAATTCAAGTGCATTTATTCAGTGGGAAAAAAATCTCACATTAAGAAATAATTCTTTTACATCAAATCATGTTTGCCACAATTATCAGCACCCCTGATGATAATACTTTGTACGACTCCTTTTGCCAACAAAACAGCACCTAATCTTCTCCTATAATGTGTCACAAGATGGGAGAATACAGAAAGCGGGATCTTGGACCATTCCTCTTTGCACAATCTCTCTAAATCATCCAGCGACCTGGGTCCTCTCCTCTGCACTCTCCTGTTCAGCTCACTCCACAGGTTTTCAATGGGTTTAGGTCTGGGGACTGAGATGGCCATGGGATGAGCTTGATTCTGTGTCTGGTGAACCATTTCTGTGTAGATTTGGCCACGTGTTTAGGGTCATTATCTTGCTGAAAGACCCGGTGACAACCCATCTTCAGCTTTTGGGCAGAGGCCACCAGATTTTGATTTAAAATGTATTGGTATTTCAGAGCGTTCATGATGCCATGCACCCTAACAAGGTTCCCAGGGCCTCTGGAGGAGAAACGGGCCCACAGCATCACCGATCCTCCCCCATACTTCACAGTGGGCATGAGGTGCTTTTCTGCATACTCATCTTTTGTGTTCCGCCAGACCCACTTATTGTTTGTTGTCAAACAGCTCTATCTTGGTCTCATCTGACCAAAGCACACGGTCCCAGTTGAAGTCCCAGTACCGCTTGGCGAACTCCAGATGTTTGCATTTATGATTGTGAGTGAGAAAAGGTTTTTTCCGTGCAAGCCTCCCAAACAGCTTGTTTGCATGTAGATAGCGCCTGATGGTTCTTTTGAAGACTTTGTGACCTCAAGATGCTACTATTTTTGCAATTTTTCAACAGTGAGCTTTGGAGAACTTTTTATTTCTCTCACCATCCTCCTCACTGTGTGGGTCGCAAAATAACCTTCCGTCCTCGTCCAGGCTTGTTTACCACTGTTCCGTTGTTTAAAACTTCTTAATGATTCCTCTGATAAGGTAGATAAGGGCAGGTGCAGGCTAGTGACTATTTTCTTGTAGCCATTGCCTGACTTGTGAAGGTCAACACACATCTGCCTTACTTGAATGGTGTGTTCCTTTGTCTTTCCCATGTTGAAGAGTGGATAAGAGAAATGGCCTCTGTGTCACATCATATTTATGCCCCAGGGAAACAGGAAGTGATGAATTACTAATTAAATGCTCCTAGATACTCTGATCAACTTTGTAAACCACTGTAGAAATGACAGAAATACTTCAATCACATTTATTTCCTCGGAAGTGTTAGGGGTGCCAATAATTGTGGAACAGGTGATTTTATGAAAAATAATTATTTCTTAGTCAGGGATGTTTTTTTTCCCCTTAAAATTCACTTGGGTTGAAGGTTACATTTTTCTACAATTTTCTGTGTGAGAGTATGCTTCTGCAATAAAAATTGAATTTATTTTATGGTCTTTAACACATGTTAACCAGGGGGGGCCAATAATTATGGAGGGCGCTGTATCTCTGGAAGTGTGACAGACAGTTACAATTTGAGGGGCCACAACTCCGTGAAAAATGCTTGTATTGGCCTAATATTTCGCAAAATGTCCTATCTCATAATGATAAACTGCCATGGAATTTTTATTACCCCTCAGCCCTCAAGGCTGACGGGGTATTGCTATCCTTTGTGCGGTCGGTCGGCGGGCGGGCGGGCGGTCGTCTCCAAAAACTTCGACATCGGGCTGAGGGGTATTTTTTCAAAGTCTTTTGGAGGGGTCAAGCCCCAAACCTCCCAAAATTGGTTCAATTGACATGACCCTTCTGTAAGTTTTACCGTATTACTAACATGACTGTCTGTGCGAAAGATCATTTTCAGTTCTGTAGAACTGAGGGTTCATAATTCCCAATGCTTTGGCAGGTATTGCTGTGTGTATTGGAATGACCAGCACATTTGCTTTTGCCAACTCAACTCTCAAGCATCAAGTTTCCTTACGGGTAAGACTACACTTTTTTCACTACAGGACATTTGGATTAGTGTATTGCATTCTTTGCGTGTATTGCATCGATGTAAATTTAGCCTATAAATGACATTATCTCATGGAAAATTATGATTAAAATACAGTTTTTGTGTGTATTGTTTGTTCCAGGAAAAGAGATCTGTGTTTGCTGCTCTGTGGGTTCTGATTTTCCTCTCTGGTAACACTGCCTACATCTATTACACATTCAGTAATGAGGAACTGCACAATAGGTAATTTAGACTTAATCTTTTCTGTCAATTGTTTAAGCCACGTTCATGCATCTCTTCCAATCTCTGCAATATTGCTTATGCTTGTCGGGTAAATTTGCTTCATTTCATTGATGTGCGCCAAAAACATTAAATTAAACTTGAATTCGGTGATAATTAGAATTCTAACACCCACCCTCCTTTTTTGCTCCCCAGTTTATAGTTTTTTTCTGTTAATTTATTCATGTTTGTTTATTTGACACATTTTCGGCTGTCTGGTTTTTTTTTCTTTTCTGTAGGAGTGTGTTGCTTCATTCTCCCCCCTTATCCTGTGAGTACTCATTTATTTATCATTTCACCTTTTCACCATTTTTTTGTTTTGTTTTGGTGTTTTTGTTCCAGTATTAAGCCACTTTCACACCGGACGGGAAACAAATTTTTTGCACAACAGATTACATTCAGCGTCAATGCAAAGATGCGAATACACGCGTTTCGCGTGTATTCGTGTCTTTGCATTGACTTCGAATGTAATCTGTTGTGCGAAAAAATTCATTTCACGTCCGGCGTGAAAGCGGCTTTAGATGGCTCATTACATAGCTTTGCTTACATCAGGTGTTTCTTCCAGCGCAGTGTAATCAGTCTTGTCCAAAAAGGGCCTGCCCAGCAGTAAACTGGATCAAGAAATCGATGTCTGGATATAAGGACTTGATGAGTTCATTTGCTGAATTGGGTTATTTGTGCTGGGTTAGAACACTGTATTCACTCACACCAGGCCTTCTCATATACAAACCCTGCTAACTGTGGCTATGAGCATATTTACTGAAACACTTGTGACTGTGCACTGAGTGTCCACTCTATGGCCTGAAATGCCAGCCGTGTCAAATTGCTCGAGATCATCCTCAGTGCCTGTTTTATGTCTTATTTCCCATCAGCCTCGTCTTTGCAAAGCCGAACATAAACACCTTTGACTTCTTCGACCTGATTTGGGCTGTGGGGATCACTGACTTTGTCCTGAAATATTTCACCATCGGCCTCAAGTGCTTAGTGCTTTTCCTGCCCAAGATCTTCCTGGCGTTCAAATCCAGGGTAAGATTCTGTTTCTTCCAAGCAGTGACATCATGAGTGGGCATGATACAGATCGTTTTATGGTTTTCGGTATGCCCCCACCTCGAATGAGCAGGGGGCATTAAGTCAACGCCCCTGCTGTCCGTCCGTACGTCCGGCGTTCGGCTGAAAACCTCTCGTTTCCGCGCAATAACTAAACGCCTTGTCCGATCCATCTCACTTCTTGGTGGTGTATGGGGGGTGGTTAGAGGAAGGTTCCTTTGGAAAAACCAGCGCCGTGCCCTATCCAGCGTCTGTGTCCCAACTTTTTTGAGACCTTTTACGGCCAGAAAATTTGAAACAAGCTCATTTTGTGGAAAAACTGTAAAATGTCTCAGTTTTGAAGATTTGAGGTGTTATCTCTGTTCTAACGTAAATGACATTGGCTCATATGATCTGAAAGTCGCTGCATTTTGATTTTATTCACAATTTACATTTTGTTCCAACTATTTTGGACTTGGGGTTTTGCAGTGACGTCTTTCTATCTTTTGAGTGGATATCAGTGGGAAAAAAAAATATCTGTTGGACAAAACATTGAAAATGTTACCCTAAGGCAATTAAGGCACTGTATATGGGGTTATCACAGCTTTTAGCATTTTGATCAAAGTGTAAATTTGAAAATACTTCACTGCCAAAGCTTACTAGGTTGAAACAAAGCCGAAAGAAAAAATTTGCTTGTGTATAATTCATATCAAGCGCCTGGATAACATGTTAATCTGGAATATGCAGCTTGTTTGCTGTAGCAGCCTGCTGGCTGCGGTATTAGCAGGGCCCAGGTCCCCTCCAAGTGTTTACCTTGTGTGTGAAGTCACTGAGAGCGCAGGCGAAACGAGCCAATCAGCAGAGACGGCTGCTGCCTCTGCCGCCGCCACTGAGCTCATTTTCCCCCGGGAGCTCGGGGGTGATGTCACCGCTCCCTGGCAGGGCCATTATCGCTGCATCTGTCAGCTGGGGACATCCCGCTCGACTGCCGCGCCCGCCCCCCAAACCAGCGTCCTGCGCCCGGCCCACGTGGCACCTTTTCAGGGGATGAAGTCATGGCTTCCCCTGCTCTGGCCACCCTGCACTCCGGCCGCGTTAATGCAAAAATAGAAGAATAAAAAGCACGCTGTGGTTCAGAAACAGTGTTCACTGCCGGCTTACGGCTTATAAATCGCTCGTGCGACGTACCAGCCTGCTAATTGCTTTAAGGCTACGCAGTCCTCTGCCTGTCCTCATTCGTGTCAAGTCTGCCCCCCCAACTCCTGGCTGTGGCCCCCGGGGAGACGGGCGAGCACGTTCCGTGAGATGGATGTCCTTACGGAATGGAAAGAATGAAAACGCGCCTCGCTGCCCCGAAGCCACAGGCGGGCCCGTCTCCCGTCAGCAGCTGATTGGGAATCGGAGGAGCGCGAGTCTGAGACGCTAATGAAGTGCCGGTCAGGGGGAGCTCGGGCGCTTGCGTGTGGGGTGGGGAGAGGGGTTCGTCGCTAGCTGAGCTCCTGGGCCTGGTTCCAGAGAGGCTGGGATCATGGATGGCATTGAAGGGACAAAGGGAAAGATAAATTGCTTGTTTGCAGAGGTGTGTGCCCCTATCTCGGAGCTGGACTGGCTCCCGGGGAACCGTCATTAATCCTTGTCAGGTAATCTGCGCAAAGTCATTATGCTGAAACAAAATGGAGGATCGGTGCAGAATGTTGAAAGTTTTACTTATACTCCAAACAGCATGACCTCCCTCGACCTAAAGGCCGGCGCATCCTCGATAACCCTGGCGGGTGATGTCCCAGGGAACCGTAGGTGGACTCGGAGTGGAGGAGCGCGACCCTCGTGGGCCGGCTCAGTCGCCAATGTGTCGCCGGGTAGCAGGTGGAGACGCGGCTATGCCAGTTTCCAAGTGGTGCGGGTAAATTGCCTCCGTGGCGGTAAATCCGCGGAGCGCTGGACCGCAGCCACATCGCGCTGGAGACGGCGGGGTTTAGATCTTTGAGAAGGGGTTTGGATTGGAGTGTGTGAATACTACCAGGTGCTGTTCCTCGGTCCTGCCGAAGGTTCTTTAATCGGAGGCACATGAGCGACGAGCACGAGGTGGGAAACGGCGGGATGGCGCTCTGCTGCAGACGCCCGCAGACGAGGCCGCGCTGTACGCTTTCTTTTCAACAGTGACGATGAACGTCTGCTCGTGTTTTATGTCTTTCTTTGAAGGCCTGAATGAGGCCATGCGTCTCTGAATGTAAGGGGTTGCTGCTGTGGTCTGTTAGAAGAAATAATTTGGTTAAATACATGTTTTTCTTAGTTCTGCGCCTCAGCGTGTCTTCCTGCCAAGGGGATTTGGCTGTCAATAGGTGTGTAATCCTGTGTGATGTTCGATGTCATGCTGATCGATGCACTGAGCTTTCGCTAGGTTCCAAAGTGTCAGTTCCTGATGAAACACGAGGGAAAGTGTTGAACATGAAGATAAAATCATCAGACAGAACTTCCTTTTGGAGAAGACTGCCATTATGACATACTCTAATTAGATGTCCAGATTGCATTCTGATAAAAAAATGTAATACTGAATCAAATTAAGTTTGCCCTTCAGGCTTTCTCTTGCCTGTTTATCCTATGTCAGGTCGCTCTCAACTCAATGTCATTCAGTTGCACTGTGTTCTGTTTCCCATCGGTGAACATCGAGAGAAGTCGGCACTCTCAAACTACTTTAAAATAAACCGTCATTTATTACATAATGCACAAACCACAATGAAGCACAAGCTTGTCTCCCACAGCCCTATACAGTGCCTACTTGTGTGAGGTATATTGATACTGATACCCATGCATTTCTTGACTATTTTTAGGCCTCAGTTGAGTACATTCTGTTCCGTTTGTGTTGATGAAATCGATGCTGTTTTGAAGTATATATTTCGATCTATCGTACCCTCATTTGTAGGGTAAGCTCTACCTGTTGATTGAAGAGCTGAGTCAGCTGTTCAGAGCTCTGGTCCCCATCCAGCTGTGGTACCGTTACATCGTGGGGGAGGATCCGTCTGGCAGCTACCTCCTGGGGGCGCTGCTCATCATTATCTACAGCCTGTGCAAGGTAAAAGGCCTGGGCTCCTGGGTGGAGCTATCCATCATCCAACCAATCAGTCAGTTGGTCAGTCTGTCACATGGTCAGTCACTCAGTCGGTCAGTCTGTCACACGGTCAGTCACTCAGTCAATAACCAAACCACCAATCACGAGGGATGTTACGGTGATGATTCAATGATAACACTAACTGACCAGAGGATCTTCCTAAAAATGTGTTGGGTTGAGCAACATTGGCAAATGGCTGGGGATTTTTTTTTTTTTTTTTTTTTTAACGGTGTGTTATCTTACTGTCATAAATGTAATGATTGCTGACTGTCCAGTGTGATTGCATTTGCATTGCAGTCCTTTGACATCTGTGGGCGAGTCGTTGCGATTCGGAAAGCCTTGGGGATCCTGTGCAGTTCCCAGGTAAAAGTTAATATGTTTTTATCCAGTTTTTTTTATTCAACTCTCAGCTCTTGACATTCCTTCTCTCACTATACCATACACTTATCATTACTAGTGAATAGGTGTGCTGTCCAATACCAACTAGTGCTTTGTGTAGTATTTGAATGGGGAGAATCTGTTTTAATGAAATTGCTTTGCAAGAGTTTTTAGCAGTTAGTTAGCAGCCTGCACTCATATGCACAGGTTTGCGTTCATGGAAGTTGATATACAGATGGGAGAACAAATGACATTTTCAGAAAAAGACTTCTGAAAACGCAAGGTCTTATTCAGATCTTCTGTGAGTGTGACCTCACTTGCCATCCGATGTGCATATCACGTGGAGTTGGTTATACAACACAGACAGCTGTCGGTATTTTACTGTGGTGGCTAAAATAGCGAGACTATTCTGGTGAGCATAGGATCCTGGCCTGAGTTTCGGGGGACAATCAACTCCATTATTAATTTGCCTGAAGTGACATTGAGTGTCCATGAACTCCCACAACTACGAAATGGCCGTCTCTACACCTCTCTAATCCCAAACTCCCCGGGCTCATCAAGCCATTACATCACCAGGGGATGCCTCGCTACCTGTGGTACAAATTAGGCAAGAAGTGCTGTCAATAATCTGTGGAAGGAATGACATCAGAGTCTAAAACCGTCCAAGTTTAACTAATCAGGTTCTATATGGTGCGGCCAAAATTTAATAGATATTGCTGTCTTAATGTTGGCAGTATGTTTGATGATCGTTATTTTTCATGTTTCCACTTTGAATTTAAATAAGAGAGAGTTAAATGGAGTAAACTGGCTGCTGTAGTTGGAATGGGTAATATCCATTTTGTGAGAAATGCAGCCATTTTTGTTGACTGTCTCTCCATTTTAGGGGTAACAAAAATAATTGGACAGTTGACTGATCAGCTGTTTCGTGGCCAGCTGTGTTTTCTATCAAGAAGGTCGAAAGTTGATTGAGGTCAGGGCTTTTGTGTCCATTTCTTTTTTCTGAACCTCAGCACCAGATCATGTTCATTCCAGTCCACCAAGGGTGAACTCGACAATAAAAAAAAAACAACCTGGTTGTCTGCTGATGACCACTGTTACAGATGACTGAAGAACACTTTTTATTGCATGCAAAAACCCATCTTATCTGTCTGACTGATTGAGTAGCCTTTCGTATGGTATGGACAGTGGCAGTGATGTCCCTGGATGACTGTTAAGTTAGTGTTATGTTCCAGAGTTATGGTGTGAGAGCCAGCAGTCAGCAGTGCACCGAGGCCGGGGACGTGTGCGCCATTTGCCAGGCTGAGTTTCGAGACCCGGTGGCTCTTATGTGTCAGGTGAGAACGGCCCCCACCCCCACCCCCCTCCCTGTTGTCCTGTGGCTGGAAGTGAACTGTATCAAAACTTTTATTTCCACTCATTCTGTGCTTTCCCTTACAAGAAACTATCGAATAACGGCCAGTTGCAGTGCTGCCCAGCAACTGCTCTCAGTAGATCTATATTCCAGTTGGTTTCTCAGCCCATTGAAAGTGTTGCTTTCTCTGAACTGTGTCAAAGGTTGTTCAATCAATCCAATCCGAGTTGAATGCCACCTGCCTGCATTGAGCCCTTCGGGATGAGTGTTGAATGGCACTAGTTGGAAGCATTGAATCACTTTGCAGAAACCCGGAGGGTATCCCTGTGCCGTTATTTGAATGTAATTGCCTGCTCACCGCATCTTTCAGCATGTCTTCTGTGAAGAGTGCCTGTGTCTGTGGTTCGACCGCGAGCGGACGTGTCCGCTGTGCCGCTCGGCCGTCGTGGAAACGCTGCGCTGCTGGAAGGATGGCACCACATCTGCCCACTTCCAGATCTACTAATGCGCGCAACACTGAGAGAGTATTAAAGGAAACAGCGCCACTTACAGGGGCGGCAGTAACGGGAGGAATCGGCCATAAGGAATATATTGGCCTTTGCATCTGCTATACCTTTGCTTCTCTTTTCTGTGGACCATTGTGTGTGCATTGTTAAGGCCTTTTCACACCAAGGACGAAACTGAAAAACTAAATGAAAATGAGTCTATTAAAACATTTGAACCCATTTATCCCTGGGAGCCTGTCCACACAGAATTTTATTCTTTCCTGTTTCGCTGTCAAGATGTATGCCCCATTATCGTTTCATATTTCCTATTCATCCTTGGTGGGAAAAGACCTCTACCGTACCGGCTTTTGTCTCAGACTGTGCATCACAGAAAATACATTGTGGCTTAAAATGGATTTTTGATGTTTATTTGTTGTTTTGCCTTTGGTATTACTTTAGAGGCATATCAACCGTCTTAATTTTTTTTTATGATTAAAATTTGTTCTGCACGGAATGGAGAAGTTGAACAGAGCAAAAATTTTTAAAAAGCAGTGAACACAAACTTAAATGTATAAATAAAACAAATAATGTGACTGCTAACTGTTTTCTGCATGTGGTAATTTCATGACTTAGTCTGAAAATTGACTGCATGGCGTCGTACAATATTGTGTTTCATATTATTTATTTTTGAGGCATTTCAGTGTAATTAGAAGAAAAATTCAGCAGTTATCCCTGGAACTGAGTTATCTGCTTGAATTCCTTAGAAATGGCTACCTAAGGAACAGTCAGAAAAGATGTAGCATAGAAAGTTTTATTTTCTAAAATTGTCACAGACCAGACAAGATAGGTAGTCTAATAGCATTTCATAGCACAGTTATAAAAATGCACAAATTCATAACTGCAATATTAACCACAATTCAGCAATGATACAAAAACATAGCTTATGTAATTATCTGCAACATGCTCTCTGACCATTATTCTTTTAAGAGTGAAGGAAAACATCTATGGTAACACTGCTACAAAAGTTGAGCTCAAAAGCTCTGTACAAAAGTTCTGGAAAATAGAACTGTATGTATAAAACATTTCAGTTATCAGAATCATAATTGTCAAGCAACAGATTGCATTTGACATTGCCTTCTCTAGTTAATAGTTCAGACATTAAATAGTAGTAAAAAATGTTCTACCATGAACGTATTTAATGCCCCCTTCAAATATTTGGGAGGCATGATCATTGACAGTAGCTTATTTCACAATACAGTGCAATTAACAGTTTCCAACATCACTCACGCTTCAGATAACATTTTATTCGTCAAAAGAAGTTCAAGTCGACTTCCAAGGAAGTTTTTTGCTTCGATTTACGCTTGCTATACATTTCGCACGACTGCTCCTTTTGCGCCAGAATTCTGCAGCGACATTAGTAAGTTTTTCCCCTTCGGCAACCGTCAAGGGACGGTGACATCAACTTACTATTCTTGTAGCTGCAAGTATGATACAGGTGGTTACAGCTGATCGCGGTATGGACTAGTGGAGCTTTACACGATAAACCAAATAACGTGGATCTTTCTTGAAACACAGTTTCGGTATAAAACGCATCATAGTTATCGTACAGATGTGTAACAATGAGATGACTGAAGAATTTATTGTCTCGACATTCTTTGTCGGCTGCCGTTATTTCTCCATCTGCTGTGGATGAAATGTACAACGCAACCAATGTGATGATTACGATGATGTTGACGTTGAACAATCGCTTGAGGGTAACTCAAGTTTTACAGGTTAGACCACAAGCAACCTGACAGGCTCGTGCCACTGGTAATATTGACCGGTCCCGTGGATTTGATGGCAATGCACCCGTGAATGCGATTTTCGAGTGATCGCTCTAAATTCGGTCAGTGCTGGTGTAAGTTTCCTCAGTGCAAATATTCTTAGAGCGGTCCATTCTCCCTCCTTGACCATGGTCCTGAAGGCACCATCTGTGACAGATAAACATACTTTGCGTTAGTCTACTCACCCATTGTAGAGTAGTCTGGGGACTGGTGCATAATTTACTGTTGTTGAAAATTCCTACCCTTTAATTTCTATAATCCTGTAACGTCAATGCGTTCGAATTTACGTTTTCTTTTTCCGGTATTATTTTTTCAACCTTTATTGGATATAGAACAAAATAAGCGCAAAGGCTAAACATTTGGACGCCCTTAGCCTATACAGCCTAGTTTTTTAATCTCAAATCTGTTACAAGCTACCTGGTGTTATCAGACCCAGGTAATACACTACACATAATTTGCTACTTCAGCAGCTCACCACTATAAACTTACCTGTTGCTGGTTTCGCTGTTGCAAGACAAATTGCACCTACAGGTGTCGCCTTCTAACGAGCAGCAAAAAGGCGGTAATCTGAATCGCCGTGCATACGGTGTAAAAGCTTCGAATCAAGATTTCTCTGTTTCTCGGCATGCTTTTGCTGGAGCCCCGGTCACCGGTAGCCCGTCCTTTTTCTAACTCGTCTCCAATCCATCGCAGACGTGAAGCAAGCATCTGTGCCCCGGAGCAGGGTTCTGATCCCTGGGCACAAATGGAGTCGCCTGCTGGAGGCAAAGTCTGGTCTAATGGGAGACAACACATTTTGTTAAAAAATTCTGTTTTCTTCCCGTCTTGTGTATCACACTCTTTGTGTGGAAACCGATCCCCTTGGCTGTCTGGATCAAATCTTCAGTGTTTGTTTCTCTCTGCTGTATTATTTATTAAAGTGTCACATGATGTGGGGGTTTACATCATCTTTTCCCAAAAGAGAAAGGTAATCATTAACTCTTGAAGCGCCCGCCTTGTCAAACGAACTATTGTCATTCTCATACAGGTGCATGCTCGAAAATATTTGGAGTATTTTGCATGCAGAACAATTTATGCCATCACACAAAAAAATGTATTTAATATTTATCACTACTATCAAGCATCGTTTCCTATTATACGATTAGGTTAAGTACAAGGGGAGAATATTACAACTCTCACAAACGTTCCCAAATACAGAATAATTTGCCTGCATGAAGAAAATGAATATTACGATGGTGGTTCATCACATTTGTGAAACAATATTTTTTGGGACGTGTAAAGCATAGCATACAGTGGGCACACGTTCCTTAATAATAAGAAAAGGAGAAATTGGGAAGCAGCGTAAAAATGCAGAAACGAGGCTAGTTATGTAGCGGCTTTCGCATATGGAACGAAGTTTGCCTTGTCACATTCTTCCAGTCGGACTGTTTACGTCGATGGAGCTGTGGCTTGTGAAGATTGCAAATAACTTGCCGGCGATATTTTACAAAATGCCCAGTATAACTTAGCGATTTAAAATGATTTTTTTGTCATTTTAAATTCATTTTCAAAGGTGCAATGGAAGGAGATGAGTTGCGTCAGTTTAGAGAGGAGTGGGAAAAAGAATTAAGGAAAACGACCAGAGACAAACCGAATGCAAAGAACACAAACAGTATTGCCTCATCGACTACAAATTTCGACACTAAACATCGGTATTTCGTGGAGTCACGCAGAGAATCTCTGTTGACAAAAAATCGGATTGCATGTACGTCCGAGTCCCGGGAAAGCAGCACCCAGAGTTCGCGGAAGGAAACTGAATCAAATGAACCAACGTTGCAAAAGTATGCAACAGATCAAGAATGTGCAATTGACCAACCAGACTACGTGTCGATTGCGGAGAGTCTGTTGGATGGCAGGACCAGTCCTTTGCGAGACAGAATTCAGGTGGAGAAGAAGCGAATGAAGAGGCAGTCTGATGTCCGGGCTTGTGAATCATTAAATCACCGTCGTGCAACGCAACAACAGCCACCATATAAAGTGGCGAGAGGTGACACCTTAGTTGAACAATTAATCCAGGACTTGGTAAGAAAATTTAGAGAATTATGATGAAATTGTGCTCCTTTTATCGATGAATGTTTTTATCGTAGTGATACCTAAACATGTAACACTGTGCTCACCATTTGCAGAATGAAATCAATGAAATTCCATTCTTTGACGTGGAGCTGCCCTATGAGCTTGCATTGAAGATATTCCAGTACCTCGGTCGAGCAGAACTCGGGCGGTGTGCTCAGGTAATTCGGCCATGGGATGCATTGACTTGTTGTGCTTACCTTTCATTGGATGATATTGTGAAATAGTAAGCGCTTATTATTGGGTCGTTCCATGCTAGAACAGCCAATATTGTGGTGCCTTGTACATGACACCTCTCGGATTTTTGGTCAAACGTTGTCCAAAAATATGAAATGGTACTATACCAAAGAATCCAAAGTTTCGTGTCAGTATCTTGAACCTGTTTTCGTGTGGCGCCCTCTTGAAATGTAGGTGCCACGCCCCTTTTTGACTTGCATGAATTGGTCGTTTTGTTTTGTAGCATTTCGGAAGGACCATAATTTCTCATGTAATTGAGGCAGGAAGCTGAAATGTTATGTGCTGGTGTATTCTGGCCCATATACCAAGATTCTGCAGCTAGAATCACTGTGGGACATCAGTGGGGTGTGAGGAGGGCCCCCAAAATCCTAATTTTTTAGAAGGTGGCAAGTGGTTTTTCTCTTTTTAGGGGTCCCTAAGGATTCAGTTCAGTGAATATCAGAAATTTCGAAATTCTGATTTACCCAAGTTTTATGAGGACGCCACACAAAAACCGTTAGAGATATTGACACGAACTTGGGATTCTTTTGTTTAGTACCATAAAGTATTTTTGTCAAAGTCTGAGCTAAATCTGAGAGGTGTCATGTACTTGGGTGGCTGAGTTGGCATGGAATGACCCTATTACCAAGGTTAACTCTAACTTTTGTCTCAGGTAAGCAAAGCCTGGAAAGTTCTGGCTGAGGACGAGCTCCTGTGGTACAGCCTGTGTTTGAAGGAGGGGTATCATAATGACTCAAGCGTTTCGGACTCTCCTTGCTGGAAGAGTACTTTGCGAGACTGCTTGGACATCGAAAGAAACCTACGATATAATTGGAAGGTAAGTGTGAATACAAGCGTACCGCGCTCGGGCACGGCATGCGAATCCGCTTGGAGGAGGTGGACTCGGGCATGGTTTATCCGTAATCGTGCTGAATCTGAAGGCAACTGTACTCGAGCACGGAAGTGTAGTATCACATGCCATCTGAACTATTCAACTCTTTTCGTCTGAGACATTTAGATTTGCGTGGTTATCGCAGAACAATAGAACAGTGCCGTAACAAACTAAAGAAAATGCGGCCGCAAAATCTTAAATATCTCAAAGTGAAAGTCTAGCAGTTTCAGTGATGCAAAAGGTACTTTTCTTCGTCTTTGTGTGTATTTTTCTTCTTATAAACCACGTAGGTGCATACTGCTACCTTCTGTATCGGAATTTTGCTAAAATAATCCGTACTCGCGCAAGGTATCACGTTGCTACTGTGAAAGCTGACCACCGGGGGGAGGGGGGTCAATTGTATTGTAGCACGGTACGGTACCAGGTGTGAAAGTGCCCTGATGCACTTAGTTTTCATGGGCAAAAATGTCCTCGCCCAAGTGTTAACGAAGTATTATACTCTTTTCCCATTTGAAGGGTCCATTACATGTACTATATTTTATACTTTTTTCATTCAGCCCGTCTGACCGTGCATAAGATGTACACGACCACAGAGCATGTTCATGCATGAAACAGTCAGTCAGGACAGTCAACTTTCACAAATATCCTCAACCAATATCCTCAAGACATTTTCAATGTTTCACTTACCTCTGAATCGCCGACTGATTCTATTAAGAAACTCTGAACAGCCACTAGAAAACCCTTGAAATGGTCACTTGCCTTCCCTCAGTGGAATTTTCCATTCACTAATGCCCCCTGTTGTCCCAGAGGTGAGGAATTAAAGAGACACCTGCTGTTTGTCAGGCAGAACTAACCCACTGAAAAGTAATTGTCTTGAGATTTGGTTTAAGCAGTTCTGTAAAGGACTCTACCAATGATCTGTTGTGCGGGACAATACTTTTTAGGCTAATTTTATGGAAACTAATTAATGGAATTCTGGGGATACTGTAACATTTTAGTATGTTTTAGTCGAAAATTTGAGGATTTGTAATTAAGTTTCCTGCTCAAAAAATTAAAAAAATGGCTTTTTGCCTTCAATCTGTTGTATGAGACATGACAATAAACAATCTGTCATTTATCTCATTTTTCTCCGTTAAGCAAAGGGTCATGTGACCGTCACTTTGCAAGTGGACGGACTTTGCTCTTGATACGTGACTTGTAAAGACTCGGAACTTGAGTGACATCAATTTGTTGGAAATTAAGGCAATTGTTTGAAAATTGAAAATTTTATGAAATTTCATGCCTCTTTTAATTCCACCCCAAATCACCGCTCTGCATTCGTGTAACTGAGGAACCTTACCCGTTTTAAATGACCTGGGTATTCAGGGTTACAATTCATAATAGACCAGTTAGTTAAAAACATTTCTCAAATAAAGTATTTTTTCAGTTTCTAGGATGGAATGGCCGTAAACCATTCTACAAGATAAATGGTTTAAAGTTCATTCAAACGAGATTCTTTTGATTTTGTTTATCTTGGTATCAAGCAAATTCCAGATTTATTCATTTGGATTTAGGTCTGGACTTTCAGCAGGCCAAGTCATAACTTTTGTGTCACCAGATGAATCGTTTTGACTGAGCTTCTTGGAGAACGTAGAAGTGTGTTTAAGGTCATTATCTTGTTGAAAATTAAATCCCTGCCAAATCAGTCTCTTTCCAGATGGTAATGCGTGCCGTGCAAGGATACTGTGATACTTCTTTTGTTCCATGATTTCTCCATTTCGAGCAAACTGAACCCCAAACCATAATGTTACCACCCGCATATTTTACTGATGAGGTTAAACGGTTATTTTTGAAACATTCACCAACTCTATGATGCACATAAATTTTGCGTGAGAAACTTTCTGATTTTGATTTATCGGTCAAAAGGACTTGTTCCCAGTCCGTTGGTGTCCAATTCTTGAATTTCTTGGCAAGTTCAAGTATTTATTTATTTTTTTTTTTTCTTTTGATGTTGCCAGCTCTTGGAAGCAACACGGCCAATCAGACCGCTTTCACACGGGCATCTGTTGTCGTGCTCAGATAAAGAACATCAGAGGCACTTCCATTTTGCACCTCTATTGCCATTAGTTTTTTGTGAACCCGTCTCTTTAAAATGCTTGATGGTGTTTTTTACAATGACATAACAGCATTGAACATCTTAAGAAATTTTTCTATGTAACCAACCAGCACCATGTAAGGCCACAGTGCAGCTACAAAAAAAATCCAAGAGGGCTCCCTCCGTCGTGCCATCGTGTTTAACACTGTGACACTGCTCAACGTCGCCTTATATACTGGAACAGCTGACCATCAGAAGTAATTTTGTGAAATGTTGTTGCCACAGACCAGTGTAAAAATATTCTTGGCACCTTCAAACATGCATTTATGCTATGCAAGGGACAAAAAAAATAAATTTATGACACTGTTGAATTGTAATGAAAAATGGATGTTTTCTGCATTCTTGTTTATCACCCATATTTTCCCTCAAAATGCTTGTGGGAATTTTTGGTGATTTAAAAAAAAAATGTTCTAATTGCCTAAAATACTATTTTTTAATTCACTTTCACAAAAAGAAATAGAGTGAAGGGATATACTAGGACATTTTAGAAGAAAGCCATAGCGTATAATCATCACTGCAAACTACTGTATGGGGTGCAAGCAGTCAGCTTTTACGAGACTTTGCCCTGGGGATGGGAACTAGTCAGTGAGTCGGAGAAGTGAAAGCTTTGTAGTCCTGTCCATGTTTCTGTGTTGGACCTCAATCCTGCACAGAGGACTCTGGAGCTGTACCCCTGGAATAATTGTGAAGATGGTTTAATGGACCTCACTGTATGTCTTTTGCTTTCAAACAACAGAATCGCGTCGGAGCGATCCGCCACCTGCAGTACGAACTTGGGAAGGTGTTGTGTGATGCCAGCTCCTGTGCACATTATGTCATTGCGGGGTAAGTAAGAGCTTTAAATTCAACCATTGATGGGCCTTGAATGAAAGAAACCTTCAATGAAACCATGGTGTCCAACTGCTATTTAAAATTGTGCTTACGTACAAAGAAGGGTTACTTGACTCTCAGCAGGAGCTTCAATGCACAAATTTTGACTTTTTCTGTGGAAACCGTTTATTGTGTTTACTTATAGGTCACCAGGCGTAGAGCTGATTCTGAATTTATGTCAAGCAGTTTGTGTTGTGTATAAAAGCCCTACTTGCTTGGCTGTCTGATTCATGATGATGTTAATTTGGGAAGTACCATCCTTAAGTATTTGAACTGTAACATACACTGAACAAAAATATAAACGCCCCATGCCAAATTTTTTGAGTTTTTATTAACAAAAAACTGGAACCTGGATTCGTCTGTGAATAGCACTCTTCAGCATGCTAAGGGCCATCGAACGTGTGCGTTTGCCCAAACGAGTCGGTTCTGCCCCCGGACAGCGGTGAGATCTAGACCACGGTGAGGACGCCGAGCGTGCGAGTTGGCTTCTTGCAGGCGGTTACGGACTGTCTGTGGTGTGATGCGTCTGTTGTGCAGACCAACGGTCTCATCCGCTGTGCATGTCGCTGATCTGAGCCGATCCCGCAGGAGCACGAGCCAGATGTAGCGATCTTGTGCTTGTGTGGTCACATGTGGCCGACGTGGATGAGGTCATTTGCAGTTCTGCCCATCTGTCAGAAACAAACTCTCAAACAGCCTATCGTCCAATAGTTAACATTCAGCTGCACAGCAACCGCTCTGGTGGACATGCTTGCATCCAGCATGCCAATGGTATGTTCCTGCATGACCTGAGACATCTGAAGTTTGATGACTTGACAAAAATTGACATTTAGGGGTGGCCTTTTATTGTCCCCAGTATAAGGAGTGTCTGGGTACTGCTCATTCTGTCTGATCACTGTCTGGAAATACCACACCCATGTACTGAGTGAGATCACTGCATCACTGAGCCAATGCTCACTGACAGAGATATGGATTAAAAAATAGTACGCAAATAAAGAGAAATATCCCTATTGTACAAGTAAAAGTCAGCATATGCTCACTTAGAGTTGTTAACACAACTTCTGGATTTTAAATTAAGCAATGAATATGCAGGTAAAGGTCATGCTGTCATTTTTAATTTGTCAATATTTGCGACCACATCATGTGGTCGATGTGGAAGTCATCAACGGTTGCGTTCCAGTAATTTACCTTCGGCCAGTGTTATTGTTGTCCACTATGATGGCCAATGCATGTGGCAGGACTTATAAAATGGGTCATCCAGTGGTGGAAAACCCAGATTAAAGTTAGAAAGCACATAACCTTAGTATTAGTTGAGTCAGCTGTGGTATCAATGATCTACGGAGCTTAGCGAAGGCAACGAAGTGGTTGTATTTGGTGATTGACAAATTCGTTCAGTTGTGTTATACAAAACTTATTGCGGTGATGTTGGAAAGATGAAGAACAGCCTTTAGGAGGGTGGAAAATTCAAAGTAAACAACAAAAAGACTACTTCAGCACAACACCTGATGTTATATTGCAAGACAAAGACCACTGGTAAGGAGGAAGGGTATCACTCGGGCAGCACGATGGTGCAGTGGTGAGCACTGCCATCTCATAGCAAGAAGATTGTGGGTTTGAATCTGGCCTGGTGTCTTTCTGTGTGGAGTTTGAATGTTCACCCCGTGTTCGCCGGGGTTTTCTTAACGCTTCTAAAGGTACATTGTAGGGACTCTCCTACCAGTACCCCTGACCAAGGAACTGGCTTTAGGACTGGAGTTGGTCCCCGGGCGCTGCTCTGAGGCTGCTCACTGCTCCGTACTACAGGATGGGTTAAATGCAGAGGGCAAATTACCCCAACGGGGTTCCATAAAGTATATCTTATATCTTATCTTTTGATCCAAAGCATACCACATCTCTGAAACATGGAAGTGTCATTGATGTAACATCTTCTTACCTACTGCTGCCTTGACCACACCCCATAGGTTCTGACACGTTTCGGTATTTGTGATTTCGTTCAAGATTGTTGCAGGTTCAGTAAGTGTAAGGATTAGGGGTTGGTTGCTCTCTGGAGTCTCTTTCAACGGCTCTGGTAGCAACCAATGAAATCGACCTTGAATCTTTGTCATAATTGTGGGGCATTTTTATGGCAAGAGTGCGATGGCCAAAAAAAAGCAGAGCCATGGCTCGAGCATAAATGGCTGTCTCTACAGCAGGATTGATTGCCTTTTTTTTTTTGGTAATGCTGACAGCAGCGATGTATGGAATGGACCTTTTTCACACCTCTGGGAAATCTAGTAACTGATGACGTCCTGGATGGGTAAACTGTAAATAAACTACAAACATGGCAGCAACCCAAGTAGTCATAGCTTTTGGAGCGTACCTTTCTGTTCGAACTCAGAGGGGGGAAAAAAACCTCAGCTGGCTTTCCTTGACTTCCCTAAAGATTTACAGCCTAGAAAAACTAAACCATATTTGTCTTCAAGCAACTTGAGAAAATATACTTCAAAATGTTAGCTGGCTAGCAGAGTTTCAGTTGACCCATAAATGTCGTCAGCTGTAACTGCTGCGCCCTTTGTGAAAAAGGCCGTCAATATTGTGAAGCGCACATAAATATCAGCAGGGTGTGTCTCGCTACGTCAAATCAGGTCCCATTTCGACAGCAACACAACTTTTGTGATGTTGGCTCTGTAAGTTAAACAAAAGTGGATCTGAAGTAAAACTATGACGCACTTAAAGTGCAGAGGTTCAGCTTCAATCAAGGTTTCTTTATTTCAGAAATATTATTTGAATTTTGTGAGAATTTCAGTCATTTTTTTAATACCCCTGGAATTTTGGGGGCTCAAATGTAATAAGCAAACTAAAATGATCACAAATTGTCATTCTTTTTAATAATTTTTTTTGACCAAATCTTTTGCAACCAATGATTTCATAAAGTCAAGAACCCATAAACATCATCTGATGTTTGTTTTTCTTTTTCCGGTGATTTTCTGCCCGGCCTTCCCTGCAGCTGCTTTCAGTTCCTGCCTGTTTTTTGGAGGGATTTTGCCTCCAGCTAGTGAACTACATGCTCAATTCAATTCTGGTTGAGTGATTGGCTTGGCCATTGGTGAACATTCCTCATGTTTTCCTAAAGTCTGTTGCTTTCTCAGTATGCCTTGGGTCATCTCCATCTGTGCGGTGAAGTGCCGTCCAATGAGTTTTGAAGCATTTGGCTGAATCTGACCTGATGAAATAGCCCAATGCAATTTAGAATTCATTCAGCTGCTTTTGTCAGAGGTCACATTAATAAACACTTGTGCTCCGTATGCAGCCATACGTGTCACTCGGAAACACCACTGCCACACTTCCCTCTTCCCTTCATTCTGGTACAAGTTCAGAATCTTTGTCTCCCCTGTCTATTGGATGTTGTTCCAGAACTGTGCAGGATTTTTCTAGAAGCCAGATGTTCTGAAGGGGTTTTTTTGTCTCTAGGAGAGGAATTTCTCTGTTATCCACCACAATTGAAGGGTTGATAAATGCCAATTTTATGTTTCATATGAAAGAGGGGATAAAAAGATAATATTTAGTACTTTGTAGTTATACTTTTGTATTTCCCCATCGATAGATTTAGAAACAATATATCCCAAGAAACGAAGATTTCAAACCAATACACGTTGATGCATGGTGAAATTATATTCTGTGTAATGCTTTATTTAGAGATCGGCATTTATCAATCTTGCATTGAACACTTCAGTTGTTACCCGTGGTCTCCCAGGTCTGTGTTCTTGAGTTCGCCAGTGTGTTCTTTCTTTTCAAGAATGTGACATATAGTTGATTTGGCCACAGATATTTTTTTCTTATCTTCCCGCTGGGTTTGTTTTGATTTCTCAGCCTGATGATTGGTTGATTCACTGGCAGAGACGGCTCTGTGGACATCATTTTGGCAGTTAATAGCAGCAGATTCCAATTTCTAATGCTACACTTGAAATCAACTCTAGACCTGTCATCTGTTTGTTAGTAAATAAAATTATAGCGGAATAATGCACACCTGTTCTTGGAATAGCTGAGCTACCAATTTTCAAGTCATTTAATGGTCCCGTTAATGAGGTGGGGTGCCCTTAAAAAGCTCTGTGATCGTGATTGTCTTCACCCAGGTTTGATAAAAATGCCCCATTAGTACCGAATGTCTCCATGTTGAGGTAATATTCATTTTTTATTTTGACTCAGATATGCTGTGGTAGACTCCTAGAATAACAATAACTGTGTCAATATTCAAACATATATGGAGTGGACTATATGTGTTTACCAACATGGAAACTGACCCAAACCACATTCACCATGTAAAGCATATTAAAATTGTCTGTACAATGCACTGATTAGTGTGCTTTACTAATAAAGACCCAGTTGAAATAATAACAGTGTTCATGCTATTATTTTTTTCTCACTTTCCTTTAGACTTAGTCAGAGGGCTGTTAGTGAGGACTTGTATTGTGTGACCAATAGGCATAAAACTGCCAAGTATTTAAAGTTAAAATTTAAGCATATTAAATGATCAAATTCTGCACTGATACTGCCACCTTCATCATTAGCATATCACAGAAACCGAATTCGCCAGCGCACACTGGCTCACACTCAAGTGTGACACATTGACTCATTCCCTCTTGACGAGAATCGTCACTGAAGCATTAGCACTACCTTGTGCTCTTAAATCTAATTCTGCCAAGAATTTCCTTTAGTTCATTGGCTGTTACTCATCCCCCCCATATTTTGGTCTGTGCGTTTTTGGGATCACGTAACATCATTGACCCGTAGATGTCAGGTGCACCAGTTCCCTTGTATGCTGAAGTGTGGAAATTATGCAGTTAAATGGGCCTTTGACTGGTTTTGTGCAAACTTCGGCATCTCAGATTTTAAAGGATGATCGATGAAGACTATTTCAGAACATGGCTGGTGGTAGTGGGGAGAGCATAATGCAATCAGTAACAGAGTTTCTCTCCTTCCTCATCAATTGTGAGTAAGGGAAAATATTTCCAGAAGTGGCCCGAGTGTGAAGACCCAGTAACAAGCCTCAAAACTGCCGGTCAAGGAGGAGCATTTCTGAAGGACCCCTCTGATTAAATTCTCATTCTTCGGCCCCGCGCGTCGCGCCAGCAAATTTACAGGGCTTTGTTCGAGCGCGGAGAGGACGCCGCCAGGGCAGCTGCGTTTGAATTTGCGGAGCCTGTCGTTCGCTTTGTGTAATAAGCCGTACTGGGCTGAATTAATCTTCATGTAGTAGAACTAAATGAAGGCCCTTGATTAAAGAGGCGACTGTCCTCGCCGACGGCTCATTCTCTGCGGAGACGCAGTGTTTCACACTTATTCTTTATTCGCCACGGATATCAGAATTTGTAAATAAACTGTTAATAAAAATGTGGGTGACAGTCTGACAGAAGTGTGTTCGCTGAATTAATGCTGAAGTTTTGAGATGAGTGCCGTTAGGCGAGAAAATGACACCAGCGTGAAACCACTCTTCTGTAGGCTAATTTGTTTTGACTTCTGTGAGGTGCTTCCAGTTAGTAGAGATTGCTGTGGTCGGCCTAATGCATTTTACATCATGTTGAATGGGCATATACTGCACCCGCCATAATTATTGGCACCCCTGGTTAAGATGTGTTAAAAGCCTAAAAATAAATTCAATTTTTATTGCAGAAGCATATTCTCACAGTGAAAATTGTAGAAAAATGTAACCTTCAACTCAAGTGAATTTTAAGGGAAAAAACAATCCCTGACTAAGAAATAATTATTTTTCATAAAATCATCTGTTACACAATTATTGGCACCCCTAACAATTCCAAGGAAATAAATGTAACTGAAGTATTTCTGTCATTTCTACAGTAGTTTACAAAGTTGATCAGAGTATCTAGGAACATTTAATTAATAATTTTTCACTTGCTGTTTCCCTGGAGTATAAATATGACGTGGCACAGAGGCCATTTCTCTTATCCACTCTTTAACATGGGAAAGACAAAGGAACACACCATTCAAGTAAGGCAGATGTGTGTCAACCTTCACAAGTCAGGCAATGGCTACAATAAAATAGCCACTGGCCTGCACCTGCCCATACCTACTGTCAGAGGAATCATTAAGAAGTTTTAAACAACTGGAACTGTGATAAACAAGCCTGGACGACGACGCAAGGTTATTTTGCCTCCACGCACAGTTAGGAGGATGGTAAGAGAAATATAAAGTTCTCCAAAGCTCACTGTTAAAGAATTACAACAAATGGTAGCATCTTGGGGTCACAAAGTTTCCAAAACAACCATCAGGCGCTAGCTACATGCCAGCAAGCTGTTTGGGAGGCATGCACGGAAAAAACCTTTTCTCACTCATAATCATAAACGCAAACGTCTGGAGTTGGATAAGCGGTACTGGGAGTTCAACTGGAACTGTGTGCTTTGGTCAGATGAGACCAAGATAGAGCTTTTTGGCAACAAACACTCTAAGTGGGTCTGGCAGAACACAAAAGTTGAGTATGCAGAAAAGCACCTCATGCCCACTGTGAAGTATGGGGGAGGATCGGTGATGCTGTGGGCCTGTTTCTCTTCCAGAGGCCCTGGGAACCTTGTTAGGGTTCATGGCATCATGAACGCTTTGAAATACCAGGACATTTTAAATCAAAATCTGGTGGCCTCTGCCCGAAAGCTGAAGATGGGTCGTCGTTGGGTCTTTCAACAAGATAATGACCCTAAACATGTGGCCAAATCTACACAGAAATGGTTCACCAGACGCAGAATCAAGCTCCTTCCGTGGCGATCTCAGTCCCAAGACCTCAACCCCATTGAAAACCTGTGGAGTGAGCTGAAGAGGAGAGTGCAGAGGAGAGGACCCAGGTCGCTGGATGATTTAGAGAGATTGTGCAAAGAGGAATGGTCGAAGATCCCTCTTTCTGTATTCTCCCATCTTGTGAAACATTATAGGAGAAGATTAGGTGCTGTTTTGTTGGCAAAAGGGGGTTGTACAAAGTATTAACATCAGGGGTGCTAATAATTGCGGCACACATAATTTGATGTAAAAGGATCATTTCTTAATGTGGGATTTTTTTTCCCACCGAATAAATGCACTTGAGTTTAAAGTGGACTTTCCTATTTTTTTCATTGTGGTGCTATATTATTTAGAAAAAAAAAAGAATTTATTAGAAGCTAAAGAACACATCTTAACCGGGGTGCCAATAATTATGGAGGGCGCTGTATGTTGCTTTTGTCAGTAGCAGATGACAATTGATCAAAATTCTTGTCTGCCAAGCAGGTGCAGTTTCATTTTTACCAATACTTTAATTCTAGGTTTCTGTGGGCTTAGTCAATGGTGTGTTTAAGGGAGTGAAACACTTTTCTCTCTCAGGTGTGTGTCTTGCATTAAAGCAGCATATAGTGATGCAGATGTGTGTAAGACTGGAAGATTGCAAGGAATGGTGATTCTATCTCTGAAATATGCCTCAGACTTGAGCATCAAGGCAGCCAGCTTCAGTTTTGTGGTCTAATAGTGAATAAAATTACTGACATTTCATATTATTTGGTAACTGTGTACTTGCTTTTAAGTATATATTTATGGATTTGAATGCATTATTCAAGTCCGGACTGGAGTTTCCTCTGGACTATTTGGAGTGATAATTAAAATTTATTTATATAAATCATTCTCATTTCAAAATGGGCCACAGGCAATGTTTTTGTCTTGAACAAAGGAACAAAAAGCATAAATTAATAAAGTAACTGCATGTTGACTGCATTTAGACCGGCATTCCAAACTGGTCTAAACTAGTGCTTGCTTTTGTTCTGGCCACAATTGCATTTATGGAATTTGAACAAAATGTTAGTTGGTGTAAATTAGATGCATTTCATTTCGGAGCGGCTGTAAGCCCCCCACGCCACATGTTGACGGGTAGATCTATAATTCATGCCAAGAAGAATTAAACATTCCATTTCCTCACTGTGACATGATCAAAAGAACTGCAAAATAGAGGGGAAAAAATGTAAAGGGCATCTAAAGTAGATTCGCAGACGGGACGTTGAGTCCAATGTTTACGAACAAATCCATCAATGTTTACAAACAAATCACTTGCTTTTGTAGACATCTTGCATTGTCACATGACCAGTTTCATTCACAAACCAATGTTTTGTGTACATGCGTAGATATCCTTCTATTTCGGTTTGTTAGCCCAGGTGCGGCTCGCTGATTGGCCGATTAAACAACAACAATGGGAATCGACTTTCGATGGCCTTTCACCAATCAAATTTTAGATTTAAAAGGTTCCTTACTGGTGAAAACTAATTGACATACGGTCACAAAAAATACATATCTATTTATTACACCTTCGAATGATTGAGAGCGGAACCCATATTATGTTGTTTAATTGAGTTAAAGAAATGAATTTTGGAATATCTTAAAACACTTGTGCTCAGCAATATGATTTGGAGCTTACTGATTTTTACTCATTGTCTGTCTGATTTGAGCTGTTTAAAAATTTTTACCAGAAATTGATTGCATTGTAGAAAAATGGCATTGTATGTTCATCCGTAAGTCTTTAAGCCTTGATGGCCTGCATCGATATTTCTGTCAAATTGTGACTTCAGAGCATAAATCTAAACAAAAAATGCTTCTAGTGAAGATAAATTAACAGCTTGTTAAAATCAGGAACAAAAACCAGCATACACAGTGGGCCCCCAGGACTGATTTTAGGGACCACAGGTATAAACAGGCAGTAGCAGTTTGCGTGAGATGGCTTGCCGGGTCCAGACGCCCATCAGGACGCGGAGGAGGCTGTCGAGACGTGCCGCTCCGGTCCTTGTTTATGGCGAGAAAGCCTCAAACTGCCAGGAGGGAGCCGGTCAACAAAGGGGCACTGCTGGCAAAGCCCTGCTTCCTGTTCCATCCAACAGTCGAGCGTCGCTCTTGAGCACAGTCCAGAGTCCCCGGGAGCGCGATGTCTGCATGCCCAGGGCAGCTGGCGCCGAAAGCGCGTCCTCTCGTACCCTCTGTGCGGGACTCAGCTGCGAACCAGGTCTGCTAAAAGCCTTTCCAGAACACACATGCGAACGCGCTCTTCAGAACATGAAAGAATAAAGGCGCACTGAATTACCTCACCTTTGTTCTAATTTGTATAATTGGCAAGGGGGGGGGGAGCTTTCTCGCCATCTTGTGTTTTTTTTTTTTTTTTGGTTGGGGAAATGTTGCACTGGGTCCATTGTCTGCTAGGTAATATTGGAGTTGCCGTTTTCTTTGTGTGCATTAAAAAAACCTCACTCAATGTCACCAATTGTAGTTTGCCAGTTTTTTTTCCGGAATGCTCTGTCTGTTTGGAGTGGTTGTTGTTTTGTTCTGAGTCCCTGGAGAGCTCTGTATTTTTCTGCCTGTGCTGAATGTGTCCAGCATCCTGTACCCCAGCTGTTGAAGAAGACCCGTCCATCCACCAAACTTGTGGAAATGAGGTTTTCCTTTGATTTTACCGGTGGAATTCAATCATCCCCTTCTATTCAAGCCCTCCCGCGTTAATGGAGCGCTCTTCAATGGCCTATGCTACTGCGGCATCAAAACGGCTTTTGTTTGATCAAACAAATGCAGCTAATCGAAGATTCCGCGGGAAAGTGAAATAAACTGCACTGTACTGGTGTAGTGGTCAAGGACGTGGCCTTTTATTCAAGCTGATGTTTAAATCCCAGATGTGAGCTTTTGTGTTCTTTTGGAAGTGTTTTTTAGTTGAATTTCACTGTGCTATTTAGTTGTCGGTTTCTTTTCTGGATGAGCGTGTTTGCTGTTCATTCATTGGCAAGCGGATATTTACCGAAGAACTTCAGGTTAAGCAGCTCGCTCTTGGATACAGTGCAGGCAGGGTCCAGTCTGTTCTGATTGGGTGGGGGCATTTAGAGATATGGGGCGAGCACCTTTTTATTAATTTTGCAGTATATTATACTACAGTCTGCATGCAGTTTTTCTTGTTAAAATGTCAGACTAGTATACGTGTAGTATTGCATATTGTATAAACTGCTTGACTGAAATTTTTCACGCATCGTCTAACCAATGAGGACACCAAAGATCATCGTTGCAATCTGTTTCCAAATATGGCCACCATGTGAGCCATCCTCAAAATGCTTTTTGAACCCATTTTTCATTAATTTCTGCAGTGATTCAACTGAAATTTTGTATGTCAGTTTTCTTGTACGTTTTGAACATGATTTTACCTCTGACATCAGACCATTCCCCTAAATTTCATAGATTCATAAATGCCTTTAAAATCTTTGCTTTACCCCTTTCTGCAGATGTGTCCGCCCACAGACACAGAGCTGCTCTATTTATGTACCCAGTTACACCTTTCTATCACTAGATGGCGCACCCGAATCAGTCATTGAATATTCACTAGCAAGCCGAGCTCAAACGCAGTTTAGAATGTGGACGAGTTCACTCCCGTCCCTGTTTTCCAGGAGTTGCATGAATTAAACTCCTTAGTTAAAGGGGACCTATTATGCTGATCCTTCTTGTAATACATATTAGTAATGTTATAATGTTGGTTGTCCATACTCAACCTCTGAAAAGTTTCTCAACATGAGATACAGTGGTTTTGCCGTAATCCAAGAACGTGATTTCATGAACGTGATTTCCTCTCTGAACAGCTCCTCCCGAGATCTTGACGAGATCTTGGCAAAACCTGACATCAGGTTGTGTCATCCAATTAGTACAGACAATGGCCAGAGCCAACCATGGCGCTGGACCTGCCCACACCGGAAACTAAAATAGTAGGCACTAACAACGGCATGATCATACTATGCCTTAGTAGCGTCAACACTTTTGGAAATACAAAAGAAGAACTGCAGTTCATTTGAGGTGCAGTTTTGTCAGTATCTCTCCCAAAGCTGCTTGTCTGTTTACTTTTGGATGCGAAGAAAACCACCCAGTTCTCTTCCAAAAGACGATGCCACCAGATATCAGTGGGTAGCTTTTGTTGTTTGCTGGCGGCAAATAGCCACGGCCAAAAGAAACGTAGCTGCTTGTGCTCAGCATTTCACCAAAGACAGCTTTGTTAATAAAGGATAATTCGACATAGGATACCTGAAGCAGCTGCATCGATCAAGCGCTTGGAGCCACAAGCTGTAAGTAACGATATAACAGCAAATAATGTAAGTGAAGGTAACGTGTTACGGGTGGCTACTGGCTAACACGACCGCTAAAGATAGTTAGCATTAACGACTGGCCTCAAGCGCAGGCTTTCTAAAATATCTGAAGATAAATCCTGGATCTGTCGCGACTGTCCGTGACTCACAGACACTGAAGCTGCAATTTGCTTTTACTGCATGAGCCAACCTGACGTAATCGGCAGATGATTGTGGCTGTAGCACTGCGGCTAACGTAGCCAAGTTACTGTTGCTAATTTTTGTGTCCCAAATATGCAAGCGGGATATCAGGGGAAATTCGAAAGAAGGTGTGTGAATATAAACCTCAATTGAAGCTAACTTTTTATACTTGTTTGTAATTTGGATGCTTGGTAAACTGTCCACGGTAACAGAACTTGCTGTCTGTAAAACCTGTATTGCAAGGGTTTGTCTCTGTGGTTGTTATGACCGCTCAGTTACCAGCTACTGCATGTTAGTTTGCCTGCCGTGCTAATTAAAAAAAGGTGGAGATTAAATAGGAAATGTTTTCCTGTACAAGTGATCGATTCGCTAACTCCACATAAGCAACTTGTCTGCGCTAACGGAACTTACGGTCTGTAAAACCTGTATTATGTTCATAACATAACCGAGTCCTCTCTAGCTCTCGCGTACTATCCATAAAGCTGCTTTCACATCGGACACGAAACAAATTTTTCACTGGACAGATTAGCCTACATTCAAAATCAATGCAAAGAGGCAAATACACGCATTATGGGCGCCGTAAGCAGCTTTCACACCGGATGCGAAACTAGTTTTTTGCGCGACAGGTTACATTCAAAGTCAATGCAAAGACGCGAATACGGGTGCGTCAAGCCACTTTCGCAACAGACGCAAAACGAATTTTTCGCACGACAGATTACATTCAAAGTCATGACCGCTTATCAGCTACTGCATGCTCTGCTAATTAAAAATGCTCTTTGTTTACTTTTATGCAGCAATTCTGATCGGTATGCTTGTGTTGCTTCAGTAAGCATCAATGGTGACCGTTTCATCATGACATTGCCTGATTGTAGCGACTACATTTGAAGCTAACCGGAGAGATGCAGTCAGACCAGACGTCTGGGTAACCCCCTGTTCACACAGAGCTGCGACTTTAGGACTATCATCCTGATCAAGCCACGATCAGAAAAAGTATTGGATTGGGGCGGATCGGCGTCTAAATCGAATAATTTGGCAAATTATGGTTTTCATTACGACCGTACTACGATGCTCCCACGTCCAACGCGCTGCTGACACACGCGTTGTTACGATGTTACGCAGACCGTTGCCGACCAGCGGCCGCGTTTACTGCGCTTATACTACGCTGCCGCTACGACATTGAAGATCATACTACGACGCTACGCAGACCTAGAAGACTGTACGACGATATCGCTACGGTGATGCCGCTCATATCACGCTTGTTGTACGCTTCTTGTACGATTTTGGCGATGATGACACACACACACGTATTTTGGCTGAAAACAAACCCTGATCCGATCCGGTGGAGGTAGAGGTAGTGCCGCAACATCTCTTGTTTGTGACAGACAAAACGGTACAAATACACAAAAGAATTATTTAACTTAGCCCTCATTATACTAAGGAGTCCCACTGAAATTAAAAAGTATCGGGGGGAATGAAATCACTTCTTTGAGTTTAGTGGCATGATATGCCATCTAGTGAGAGAATATTGTAATTGCGTGTATAAATTTGCAGCTCCAGGTCCACTTGCGGACACATCTGCGCAAAGAGACACCATTGTTCTTCTCGAACACGCCAAATCCAGATAGTCCGTAAATGATGAATTAAATTAATATTCTAGTTTGAAACGAGTAACTAAGTTGCCAGTGTCAAAGTAACGAAGTGAAAGTAACTTATACTTATCATTTAAATGTAGGAGAGTAAAAGTCCCAGTTAAAAAAACGTAAGTACAAATCCTCAAAAAAAAAAAAATAAAACTACTTAAATACTGTAACGAAGTACATGTACATGTACAAACTGCTGACTGATAGGTCGTGGTATGATCGGCGTAAGGTCATGGTAGGTCTTCGTAGGATTGTCAGGAACGTAGAGAAATCGTAGTGGGAACGTAATAAGAATGTAGTGGGAGTGTTGTAAGTGCGTACTCGATATGTTCCCGACTGTACTACGCTTTTACTGCGCTTTTACTACGATCGTGAAGATCTCTCCACGATGCTTCCACGCTGCTTGTACGATTACGGCGCTTCTACAACGCTCTTTTTACGACTTTACCCCGATTCTTGTTGGCCACGATCCCGCGACGCTTGTTTTAAGCATGTTCAAAATAAGCGTGGCGAGAGCGTAGAGCTTCCCGATCATGAAGACCCTACCGCGGTCATACTGCTCTTATGAAGACTCCACTACATTTCTCCTGCGATCGGCCACGTTTTCGGCCACGCTTTGATTGTAGTAGAAGCGGCGTATATGTGTGAACGGGGGGTAAGCTCTCTGATGCTACCGGTGAGAACAATAGGGAAAAGCGCAGGCTATAACGTGTCTGGTATCACAAATAATTTCTCTGCACAGCTGTTGATTGAATATTAAAACGGGGACTGAATATCAAATTCTTTCCTGTAAAAATGATCGATTCACTAGCTCCACATAAGCAACGGTTCACGCAAACGGAACTTATGGCCTGTATAACCTGTATTATGCTCCTAACATAACCACAGCTGTATATAGCTCTCATGCACTATCCATAACGCGCCCATTCTCCAAGAGGAAACGCTGGTCATTCCGACACAATGAATAAACCATTACCAAGGGCATTTCCAAAAAGGCCATTTAGCCTGGAGAGTTCGCCCCTCCGTCATATATCAGCGCAGAAGCTGTTTGTTTCCCCTTGTTTACGACACACCACAGTTATGCACACTAACCAGCAGGTCCTTATAATACACACCAAAGCAGTCCATAAATTGTTGGTCCACTTTAGCTGCTCCTCACTGTCTGTTTCCCTCTAAACTCAGACCCACTGGATTTATACAGTCTTTGATTTACACGTGGGTATGTCGACCCGTTCTACAAATGTGTCTGTATGTAGTGGATTCTAGCTTTCCCTGCGCCCTAGCTATAGAGTAGGAAAACCGCTGTACTCACCACTGTTGCCGTAGCAAACTGTAGCCGACAGCAAATTTGAGCTTGAGCTGCCTGATTTTCGCACTGCGTCCTCCACTTTCGCCACTGCGTTTATTAGCCAAGTTTAGTTCATTAGATCTATATTCAAGTATAACTTTAGATTGCAGTCCACCCTCCACAGAGCTGGCCAGTCAGAAGTGGGGACACTGGGAGGGAAGGCCATCACGGAAGAGCCACCCCAATGACGCGTTTCAGGCAGAGACTACAATGGACAAGTGGGGTTTTTTGAGGATGGCATTATGAGCTAAATAAGGACCCTGTTTTGGACTTTGAATGATCAGGAGTACTCTGGGGGAGTCCAAGATCAGAATATAACCTTGGAAATATCGCAAAATAGATCCCCTTTAAGCCTGATGCAGAAACTGCTCAATGTACTTGCCCATGGTACCGATTCAGGAATTCAAATAAATGATCTCTTGTGACAGAAAAAAAATTGTTGTCCTCTGTAGCAACCACCTCAGCTACAATGAGCCAATGGTATCCCTATTAGTAGTTAAGAAAAATCAGTTTCCTAAAGCAAAAATTGGACATGCTATTGATACAATCTCATGCTACTGTCAATTGTAGTCATCACATAGAAAAATGCATATTTCCCTACCATGGATTTACACATTTAGATTCTTCCACTGACAAATTCAGCGCCCCCTTATATCCACCTACTTACTGGTGTTCTTAGCCAATCACTCAACTATATCAGGCCCAGCTGCGTAACTGCACGGTTATAGTTCATGTCCTCAAGAAGCTTCCCCAGTAACGATGTATTGATTGACTTGTTTCTTATCCAATTTCCAAGTGTTTAAACTTTCCACAGTAACTGAAAGACATTGGTTGGACAAACGGAAGAGCATACAAGCCTTTGCGTATCAGCAAGGTAGGTTGTATCCTGTCAACGTTGCGCATGATTGCGCAGCTGAAAATGACGCGATTTATGGAAAAAAAGACTCCCAAAATCGGCCTGAGGTGTTCAATTAGATTTACAGATCTTAAATTCGGTAAGGACATGGTCAGTGGTAATTGTATCTCCCTAACGACGATAGTCGGGAGATACTATGGTTTAGTTCCGGGGCCACCGCTGCCGCTACAGAGATTTTATGTTCCGGGCTCTGGAAGCCACAATTATTACAGGAATGTTTTCAAATGTTACACAGGCGTGTATATATGACAATGCTCGAGACTAATTTTCATCAATTTCGGACGTCCAACATGGCTGCCAGTGGCCATTTTGTCCAAAATGTTTTATGTTCCGGGCTCTGGAAGCCACAATCATTACGGGAATGTTTTCAAAGTTTACACAGGCAAGTTATATATGACAATGCTCAAGACTGATTTTCATTAATTTTGGACGTCCAGTATGGCTGCCGGTGGCCATTTTGTTCAAAATTTGGGAATCGGGGAGATGCCCGACTCGGTCCCTGTGGCGACCGAGTTATTTAGCTATTCTTATGAAAGAGGACTGGAGGGTTCCTTCTACTGGACACACCGGTCTCTGGAGGAGGGATTCAATCAAGAAAGATTATGCTGCTACTGTGGTAGCATTTTGCTCAATGTGGCTTTTTCTTTTGGAATTTATACCGTACTCAATGGAACCGAAAGCTGAGGTTTTTGCATGTTCAAAAAGTGAACTGCTCAAGTACTTCGGTAGACCCCCTGAGAAGTTCATTGAATTTTTTTGTTGAATATAGGGAAGCATATATTGCCTTATTTTCCCTAACAGTGGAATGTATGTTCTGTCAAAATAAGGCGTATTTCAGATTTTACTTAGTTAATGAGTTATACTTGTTCCTTATACGGTGTAGAAAGTGTTTATATAAGGTTGTGAGCTCGGAAGTGGGAACTGCTTGCTTTTCATTGCAGGATGAATGGTCTTACCATTTAATAAGCAGTTCATTTAATGAGTGTGTGCGCTGGCTTTGAAGATGTAGTAGAAAAACAGACAAACTCTAAACTTCATCATGGAGAAAAGGCATGTTTTTTGTTTGGAGAGGTTTCTGATGACCAGTGATGTCCAACTGCACTGATATTGATTAACTCATGCTTAATTCAACCAGAAAATCATTAGTTCATATTGAATTTTTTGCGTCAAAAGTTGATTTGTGTTAAATATATGATTATTTCATGATTTGACAGTGCAACATTTTGAGGCATCTTTGATTTTTGGGAGCCACCTGGAGAGGTGTCTTATTTCGGTCCTAGAGAGTAGGTAATTCAGAATTCAATGCTCAGATGACTCACACTTGTGGTCAAGGAGTTTATGATCCCAGAAATGTATGGTTTTAAGCCCCAGCAATTTTTCACTTCTCAGTATTTTTTTTTTGCTTTTACAACTTCAATGGTGAAGTTTCATGAAGAGTTTTTGTTTGCAGCCCTTTTTCTCGACCAAACTGACATATGATGAAATTCTAAATGCTTAAAGTGTTCTGACTCAGTTGAGCCATTCCGCAGTCTTGAATTTTGAAGCCTTAAATAAGGTAACACATAAGTTGCCTGATCTAGCTTCTACGCAAAGGGGTTAAACTACTTGTCCAGGTCAGCTAAAACTGTGTGTTCTAGCTATTAATTAGGGCATCATGGAGAAGTGATCACAATATATCAACAGACAGCCTATATTATATTGACAAGTGTGTGATTAAAAAACTATTCATAAACCCCATGTTTACGAATTGTCCACTCAATGTCACCTGCACCTAATGATGTTCTATCAAGACACTACAGAATGTTATAAGTTGATTCCAGAATGCTGCACTGTTCTTGCTATGTCCTGTAAATAATTATCTACTTTGGTCAAAAGAGTTGAATGTCCAGATGAACTATAGTGCTGGTGGCACGATTTTTAGGTACATGCATAACGTTTCGGACTTTTGTACCACGTCATCATGAAAATACTACATTGTTGATTATTGACCCTGGACAATTTTGGAGGTCTCTCGAAAGCCATACCTGTTAGAATTAAATGAGGAAACCTGTTGGTAGGATCTGATTGGTTGAAACCTGTTTGGTGTGTCTTGTAGGTACACATCGGGAGACGTTCGGCTCTGGGACACGCTCCACTGGGATTTGGGGACCTCGTACCTGCGACCCACACACCTGGTCATGAGCGCGGACGGCGCGAGGCCACACGTCAGCCAGGTCCGGGTCAACCAGGTCGTAGCGGCTGCTGCCTACGACGATGGTGAGAGCGAGATTACTGACAGACACGATGGCTGTCCCTCGTAGCTTACGGTTACTGGCGACGATACAAGCCGCTGTGCTTCAGATGGAGCTCAAGGCCTTCTCTCCCTGTTCCTGAAAACCAAAGTGAAAAAACAAACTTTAAAAATGAAATGTATTTTATTCCAACCTATAATTTTAATGTATTCTCCTCTTTTACTGACAGACGTAAGCAAGTTTTTTACTTTTATTTTGAATTGAATCGCAAAAACTTTTAGGATGGGGGAAACCAAATTACGCAAAAATCGTAGAGCCCAAAAATCTGATCCCGGTGATTATCATTCTTTTTGCATATTCAAGATGCAAACTGCTAGAAGAAATTTTAGCATATGGTCTTTATACGGTTTCCTCTATAAATGCAGTTCTGCTTGTAGACCACCTAATCTTGTATCCATCCCCGAGTAAGATCTTTTAGGACTGACTGTGGATATGGAAGTAGGATTGTTTGTTCATAAGGTGTTGTTTTCGTTGACAAACAAACGTCTTTTTCACATATTGAAGTAATTTTTTTGTGGCAGGATGGCAGATGTCCCAAACCTTGAATTTGCTGCTTGTATCCTATCGTCCCATTCATCTGTGTTATGCAAGAAAACTGGAGTCTACAAAGTTTCTGTGTATCCACAAACTTTTAAGTCCACTTGTGGAAGTAGCGTGGTATAGTGAACAAAACGTCTCTTCCTCTGCTGCTAGAGCAGTAATGTCTATTGTGTCCATTCCCTGATAGATAGACAGAGATAGATAATGTGGTGCAGTTTCTGATTTGCAAGTCCCACTTAAGCCTCAGAGCCAATACAGGGCTGGTCTAAAGTGCGTGCGCAATGTCTGAAAACTTCATTCTACTTACCTCATGTTATTATTTGTAATTTATAAGTGTTGTCACCATTTTCCCTCCATTGTCCATTTCAGTTTGGCAAATTCATCTTCATTGAGAGTTGACCCGTCTTTGGGACACCAGCATAATACCTTGCTTTTAGAAGAGAGTCTGTGTCTGAACAGATTGGTACTTGAATCGCTGGGAGGAAGGCAGAATGCATCTACAGAATGAATTAAAAAACACTCTGCTTGCTGTTTCAAGTGAATCTATTTGAGAGCCGGCTCAGAGTGTGCTATTGTTTGGGATGATGGGATTGTTCTTCTCTGTTACCGTGTCTTTTTGGTTTTAGTGAAAGTGGCAGTTGTCTAATGTGTTATTCAAATGAGATGCTGTGCAGTGCACAAACAGAAGTAAGGACTTCATACAGTACGTCTCCCCAAGGACAGCCTCCATTCAAAGACCGAGAAAAATGGTTGCGTTTGATTTACAGTGTATAAATAATAATTCATCTTTTAATTTTTGATCTAGTTCTCTGCTCAGTCTGTCTGTCCTTTCTGTCTCGTTGGTGTTAACAGGGTATCTCAAGAACCAGTTGACCGATTTTGCTCATATTTTCCACCAACATGTAGTTGGGGTCGGGGGTCAATTTTGGTGTCTTTGAGGTCATTTTCAAGGTCACAGGGAAATTCCATAGATTTTGCCTGCGTAAAGCTCATTTAGGCAATATCTCAAGAACCAGTTGACCAATTTTGCTTGTAGTTTGCACTAACATGTATATATGGCAGGGGACACAGTGACAATTACTTGTTATCTTTTAATCTAATTTTTTATCTGTACTTACCAATTGCTCTTGGTAACTTAATAATTCTTTGGGAAATTGCATTTGAGTAGAATATTCCAGACATTCTTTAGAGAATTCAGAAATCACAGGACTGTGCAAGTACTGCCTGCAGTTCCTCATAACCTGTTGCTCTTTGGCACAATTCCATGAAACTATATTTTAATCCCTCTCTGAACTGGATAGTTGTGTATTTGGGGTTTTCCTGATGCTGATGTTCTTTCTTGAGGGGCGTTCTCATTGCAAGTCAAATTTTGAAAAGTTAGAAAAATCGTGAAGGTAGAGTGAAAGTTACCTCGCATCCGTGCTAAAAGCTGTTCCTAACTTCGCAAGAAAATTCCGCCAACCAGAGTGCGAACTTTGCAAGAAGTTTGTAATGAGAACGCACACAACTGAAACTTTGTGAGATTACTCATCTAGGGTTTTTACATCTGGTTTTACCAGAGCATACAAGATCCAAACATGCCGTGTATTTTGTGCGAATACCTTACGTATAATGTGCCAGACAGTATTATTGCTGTATAAAACTGGCGCTCAGATTTTGTCATCCCAATACCATCAGCAACTTGAAGAAAGATGAGTGGGACTGTGATCGCTACTCAAACGTTATTTGTTTACATCTTCCCACAACCCGTTTCGCACGAGCCAAACTGCATGCTGGGAATGGTTGAATGACATAAGCGGGGCATATGTACTACTTCCTGAAACTTGGCGATTTTTTCCAACAGAGTTAACTTTGCGAGTTTTCCTGTCAGTTAGGACAGCAGGGTGAAATTTAGCGATTTTTAACTTCGTGATTTTTTTGCAATGAGAATGCCCCATTTGGTTGGCAGTTTTTTTCCACTGAAGAGCACGTTTATTTTTTACGTTAAAAAACTAAATAAGTAAAATCGCTGCTCAATAATTCTATTGATTTGGAGGTTACTTTTATCAGCATCTTAATATTTGGTCCACAGACGTAATCACATACACGTGTAACCTGATCCCATCAGCGGTAAATCCCTTCTCTCAAGCCATATGTTGTGAATTGGGTTACCATGAGTTACAGGTGCATTTATCAACCCAGCTTACATCTATTCAGCTGCTCGGACGGTCGGTTTGTTGGTCAGACGGTCGGTCGCTCTGTCACGCACAAGTTCAGGCCTCTGTAGTCTTGTGTCATTAACCTTCACTGCGATTGTGCAGCACAGCTCATCACTTTCCAAGATTTTGCACTATAGCTCGTTTTAGTTTTGAAATAGAATTGTTTTGACCTCTTGCACACCTGAGGGGTGGTGTTCCGGCGCTTTCCGCCTGGTCGGGGGTCACCCATTCACACTTCGGAGAGCTTGCAGCTCCCCCAATTAGCCAAAATGACAATAATGGGCCATCTGTTAATGGGAAGTGCTGAGGAGCTGGACGCTGCCCATAGGGACTGTAACCCTGTGGCGCCGCTTTGTGTCCATAATCACACCACAGTGGGAAAATGCATCAAGTATTGACAGGACCTCTGCAAATGGAGCTTGCGGAAAATGGCTGTATTAAACCACAGCGCTTTTCATCTGGTTCCCAATTCTCCTTTTTTCTTGTTCTTGTTCTTGTTCTATTTTTGTTACATTCTTCTTTCAAGTTACCTTCACATCACAGTTGAAGTTTGCGGAGGTTTTAGCTGGGAAGGCTGCATGTTTTATAAAATATTTATGATTTTATAGTTGCAGTTTCTTATCCAACGTTGTCTTTCTTGTCACATTGACTTTTAATACGTGAGAATGGTGGAGTTTGAATTTACAATTTGAGAAGACCTTGGTTCAGACATCCAAATATTTATACATTGAGATATATGCCCTGAAGTAAGTGGCATGAATTGCCTTGCTGACAGGTGCTCTGCCTGCCTCTCATGGGCCTTGAACCTACATTTTTTAGTGTGAGAAATTATTATTATTATTATTATTATTATATTGGGCCCAGTTTTTCTGCATTTGCCAGGTCTGAGGATTTGCGCATTAGCCGATCATGACACCTGCTGCTATTCTCCTCCAGCCACTAGGACTAGCTGCGATTTTCCTGCCAGTGCTACACACGACTAGGCAGAGAAATGAATATTGAGAGTTCAGCTATATTTCAAGGGGCATTTTCCACGTAAATTATATGGCACCGGTGGGAGTGTCATTTAACCCTTTTTCCCCAAAGACACTCCCTCCCCTTTCCCCATAATGACTTCAAATGACGACCCTGGCCATTTCAATGAAGAAGACATTTGACACCTTGTGGATACCCCCATTGGGGAGGATAGGGGAAAAGACTGTTGATATGCATATAAGCGTCATATGGAGTCATTATGGGGAAAAGAGTTAAGGCGTCATTTGTTGTCATTATGAGGAAAAGATTTAAATGAGGTCAGGCAAAGTGATATTTGGTATCTTTCTGAATCATAAGCCAGTCTGCGTATGACTTGCGAGAACACATCTAAACTGAAGCACCACCCATTTCTGATTTCACTGGAAAGTCATAATGATGTTTCTGAAGTTAAAGGTATGACTAATATTAGTACTGTTTATCAATTCTGTTTTGCTTCATCTTATCATCAGTGTTTTTGGAATTGATGCACATGTACACTACAGGCCAAAAGTTTGGAAGCAAGATCAGATTTGTGCAAAAAGACGATCATAGTTTCATTGGCATACTTTGCAACAAAATAAACATGATTATTTCTAAAGAGTCACCTATCAGAATACATTTTTACTCAAATTATCAGGCCCATATCACTAGGCCCATGGTCCTAGTGCGCGTCGGATTGCCGTTGGCATCCAGTGGGCTGTAAACCATGACATAAAGTGAATCATGCAAACTGTGTTTTTTTACTTTTTCACTGAGCCCCTCCTTTCTTTTGTTAACATTTATTCAGCAATGGTCTGGTAACATCAATGTTTACAGTATGTAAAGATAAATAGATAAAAATGCATATCAATGAAAGAAAAGTCTAATCATGCAGTAAATACATCCCAAAATCCATAGATTTCATGCTGGTTTTTAAGAAAGGCGTTGTGAACAGAAACTTGAAGTTGCTTCCATATTTTTCACCTGCAGTTGCCTTGCTTCCATAGGTCTGACCTGTAGTGTATATTTAAGGCATAGTTGAAGAGTACTCAATGTGTCAGTTGTGACTTAGTGAGACTAAAAAAAAGTTTTTGTTTACTGAATTTTCGATTTGACCCACTCAGTTTGGAACCGTAATATTCGGTATTCTGAATGTGTACTGTAGCGTGCATCGATCAACCGAGTATGGTATACAACTCTGTTTCCAAAAAAGTTGGGATGTTCTGTATAATGTAAATTAAAACGGAATGCAATGATTTGCATATCATTTTAACTCTATATTGAATTGAAAATAGGACAAAAACCATAAATCCCATGTTGAAACTAGAAATTTTATTGTGTTTTGAAAAATCTTTGCTCATTTTGAATTTGGTGCTAGGCTAGCAATGTGTTTCAGAAAGGATGGGACAAGGGCAATAAAAGACTGGGAAAGTAGTATGATGCTAAAAAAATACAATTGGTGAAACATCTCAGTGCTATTTAGGTTAACTGCAGCAGATGGGTGCTTCACATTGGTGGAGGTGAGGTGATTCTCTCCCATACGATTGTACGGCGCTTTGAAATCAATGTCTGTTTATTCATTCAGCTATTAGATGGATTTCCCATCTTTTTCAATCATGCTCACTTGTGGCTATCACATAGCCTGTGCTTACATATAAATTAACACTGAAGAACTACTCCCATTGACGAATAGTTGAGGTTGCAATGGTCCTTGTGTGTATTGTGTATGATGGGAAAAATCGGGCCGGTAGTATTGTTTGGGTTTACAGAGTTTGTGTGGTGCAAACTGGAAAGCACTTAATTCCTCATTTATGAAATTAGCTGAAAAATTTGCAAAAAAATTTGTCTTGACAGTTAAGATATTAGAATGGCATCTCTGTAAATGTGTACAATAGTCCAGTAGTTTTTATGCTTCACTCTTGTTTTAATTCTCTGTTGAAATTTACTCTGAGCAGTGCACCTTCTGTGAATTACCTCAAATTACATTGGATAAAAAGCAAGGGTTTAGCCAGGCAGCAGTCTACCCATCTTTCAGACATGTTCAAGTTCAGACAGGTTTGAGTTTCAATATTGTATGTCTGATTTGATTTTTACCTGTCTAAACCCATCTTAATTTTAAAATGCCCCGCAAAATTTATGAGTAAACTGGCACCTGGCTAATCTCTTGATAAAAATTTGAATGGTCATGAGATAAATAATTTTTTCACAAAATAATGGAGTTCATCAAAGAAAGCCATATAGAGGCTTTCTCTGATGAAATAAACAGGCGTTCCGATTATTTTTTTTTTTTTTCCCCCAACATATCAAGTAAAACCAAGTTCCTCTGAGACAAATGATGTGGATGATCTTGGTGAGGCAAACCACATGCAAGTGCTGCTTGTGTTCTACTGTTGGTGTGAAACTTCATAATGCTGCTAAAAGCACCTTTGGCAAAAAATAGCTTGATAGATTCAGCAATTACGAAAAGGGTGTTCATTTTGATTAATGTAAAATGCATTACTTTCTGTTAAATGAGCAATATTATTTGTTCTATGGGAAAAACTTGATACTCAAGGTAACAGTGTATGCAAAAATGTATTTTTGTCTTTGTTCTCATGTAAGGAGCAGTGGTGCTTTGTCTGGCGTTTTCCGTCTGTGACGGGAGCTCAGTGGAGTTGATTTGTACTCATTGCTCAGGGCTCGTGGATGTGTGGAGCACAGAGACTGGCCAGGAGCCAGTTCACCATTACCAGCACCTGCACAGGGTTCATGCCCTGGCCCTGGGGTCAGAGGGCGCTGCCGTGGCGACAGCCTGTGGTGCAGAAGTCCGAGTGGACTGCCCTTTGGAGAAAGGTGACTGGAGAACCCTGTGTGTGGTGGAGCTGCCCAAACCAGTGAGTCAGCTTTTTGTTGAAGGCTTCTAACGATGAATGTGTCTGAATAGGATTCTGACAGCTGCTAATGCAAGCAAGGAGCTGAAGTTAGCAAGTGGATTTATTACATCTGGTGTCCACAGTGGCTTACGCTTGATTAGACTAAGTACCAGCCAGTCTCCCCTGGAGCATTGTGGGTCAAGGGCCCAACCGCTGCACTGATCTTACCCTGGCTACACTGGAGCTTCTGCTGACCTTCTGGGTCCAGAACAAGTGTCTATAGCCAGTACAAGGCTGTAGGCAGCCCATGTAGCTTGGTCCTTTAAAGCAAAATGCGTTTTCGCAACTTTCAATTGGGAGCTTCTGTTAGTTCTCACGGGTGTCTTCTCTGTCTTTCTTGCTCTGTCTGATCGCTTTTCTTGGCTTTGTTTTCTGTTTGTTTAAATATAAGTGCCCTTAACCAATTTACGATATATAGTGAAATTCAGAGTCAGCAGCTGGATTTGTGATCTCTGGCAATAATATGGAAGCTGTTTTTGCCTCGTTTTCCTTTACTAAAGCCCAGTTCATGTCAGATGTTCAGATCTCAGGCTTATCAGTGGCCTCTTTACGAAACTAAGGCCAAGCAATAGTGTCTCTGTGAACATCTTGCCTTGAAAGCTCTTTTACCTTAGTTTGAGATTGACTAAAACATTCTTGAAAATAATTTGAGAGGTTATTCCTGTTATTAGTTGAATCTCAGAAGCACAAACCAGGTGATTGATTTATTGATTTTTTTTTTTTTAATCAAAGGGCAGTCACAGTAAATGCCTGGCACTCCTTGAAGTCACTGTCACTAGAACACTGTTGTCTTGTTTAATGTGTGACATTTGAGCAGGGTTTGTGGAGTAAGCTGTTGCTGGCTCTTACATTATCTCATGCGCTCACTGTCCCAGAGCTATCACGCTGTACTCTAGTGTTTTATTAAACCCAGTCGGGACAGGGCCTGTGTGGACCCTGCTAATTTAACCTTGCTCTATTCCCACTCGGGGCAGGTGGAGTCCCTGCTCCTGGTCCCAGAGAAACGGGACGCCCCCCTGGCGCTGGCTTCAGCCGGGGACGCCGTGTACCTGCTTGCCCCCGAGCGGGACCCCAGAGTCCTACACTCCGTGTACGGGCATCCCGTCACCTGCCTGGACGCCAATCCCTGCCGGGCCGCCCTCGGGGTCAAGAGCAGCGGCTGGGCCATGCACGACGGCGGCAACAAGGTGAGCCCCCGGGGGGCGCCAAGTCAACATACACTCCGGCCTCTGGAGGGCGAGGGCCACCTGGTGATTGGGTGCAGCGTCTGAAACGAGCGGCCCCTCTAGGCGCCTCCACTTTACGCGGCTCGAGAGGCGCCATTCCCAGCTGCCTGCTGTTTGTTTCTAATGTTGTCCTCTGGCATCTCAGGGACTCCTCTTTTAATTGCTGTCTAAAGCTTTATTTAGGCTGGAGAGGTTTGGATGCTACAATAAACGCGCATTAACATGGCAGCCTCAAGTTAAATCAGCACGTGTAAAGTTTAAAATTCTGCTTCAGCAAAATAATCTAATCATCACTACAGTGAATGACTGTACCATGAATACAAATTTGTAATGTTAGGGGTTGGAGAAGGGAGGGAGAGAAATTCTGAGTATGGTCACCCAGGGTCAGGATCACTGGTGTTTATCTATTTATCTATCCGTCTGTGTGTATGTCTGTTTTCTGTGTATGGTCACCCAGGGTCAGGATCAGTGATGTTCTGGAAAAAAAAGACAGTCCAAAAATGTGCTGATTCTTCTGAGTTGCCCCTCTTTTTTTCGTGTTTTTCGTGTTAACAGAGGCATATGTGTTTGTGGTACAAGAAGTAGTAGCTTCAGTCCTCACGCTCTTTGATTTGGTCTTTCAGAAGTCGGGCAGAGGCTCTGGTGCTATAGTAATTGCATGAGCGGTAGACGGACTGCTCCAGATGGCTGTTTTAAGCATTAGACAATACCTTGGCATGGCTCTCCCGGTGACATCACATCATTTATGCCTCTTCTTGTTACCGCTGCTCCTGTCGTAGCATCATTGCAGCACATGCTAATGAGAAAGTTTAGTCAGCCCAAGACACTTTTTCGCCGCCTCCCTCACTGGCTCCTTAAAAGCAAAAGCTAAGTGCTCTTAGAGCGCTAAATGCAACTATTGTTACTCAATGATGTAAGACATCAAAATCAGTGCTGTTTGATATCTATCAAGGGAGCTCTTTTAGACAAGTCGCCGCATGATGGGTTTTCAGCAGTGCAAGATAATTGAATTAATATATTTTTAAAATTTATTTCAGAGCTCTAAGGGTTAAACTCAGTCTGCCAGAGGTTGCGTTTACTTCCACTAATTTATTCTTTATGGCATCATCGATATCTACATTATCATTTCCCAGGGGATTTTGTACACATCGTTTCATCAGCAAAAATGTGTTTCTTTACTCCACAGTTAATGCATATATTGGATTCTTGTGACCTTTTTTTACTGGAGGAGGTTCTGCTGATTGAAATCGATTCCTCTTACCGCTCTTTCCTGTGCATCCTCAGAATGGTAGTTTGAAGTTGAGTGTTTATGGCATCAGTATTTGAGTTTGTTGGTTGTGAAGAGCTGTCATATCTGAAAATGTCATTCAATCATCTTTTTAATCAATCAAGACTGCCCAGCGGTACTGGAGTATTATAAAACATCAATATGTGGAAAATTTGTAAATTTATCCTCTTGTCTCTTTTTCCATCCCTGTCCCGTAATGGATTTTGATTTTTTTTTTCTTTCATTTTTTAAAATTAGCTTCATCAGTCTACATGTTCCTTGTCATATTTAGTTCAGTGATTTATTTATTTGGTCACTTTTTAAATGAAGTGTTGCTCATAAAGGCTTTATACAGCATGCATAATGCCGCCATAAATGAGACATAATGTCTTCATAAATCATACATAAGCAAATGTCATGCTTTGTAAAAAGTGAAATAACACATCCTTATTCAGCATGTGATGCCAGATGTGACATTGACAATGTCACTTAGCTGACAATGTCACCCTTTATAGTATTTACCCACTAGCTTAGTGACACTGTCAGTTATGACATCTGGCAGCACATGCTGAATAAGGTTGTGTTATTACACCCTTTACAAAACATGGCATTTGCTTATGTATGATTTATGAAGACATTATGTTTCATTTACTGGAGCATTATACATGCTGTATAAACCCTTTATGAGCAACACTGCATGTAAAGTGTGACCAATTATTTATTATTATTTTTTTCATTTTTTATTTTTTGCAGCGGCCAGCAGCAATGGGATGGCACTAGGGAGTAGTGGGAAAGTGCTGGAAGAAGTAGATGATGTAGAGAGAAAAATGAGAAGATGACAAGAAGAGGAAGGAGATTTGCAGTTCTAATATTGGACATGCTTATGAGAGGTGTTTTGTTTGAAATGCATTTGCACTTGGATTCCATGGAGCTTAAGCGACAACACATTCATCAGTTATTGTCATCACTGTCAGTACTGCATGTCAGTTGGAAGTACCAGTCAGGGTTTGACCCAGCGGACTCGTGTGCCATAGGCTGGCTCCTAACAGGATGTGCTACCTGGGTGGATCTCGTGGGGAAAATGATTAAACTTGGCAGAAATACTTCAGACATTATATGTATATTTGTGTATAATTTATGTGGAGATTAATCGTTTTGTTTTTGAAAACCTGCCTAACTAACTTGGCCCAACAGATGAACTCAAGTGACAAACTTATTAGAACAGATCCAATTTTGTATAAAACTTCTAAAGTAAAAACTGGCATAAAATGTACTGAAATGAACTCTGGATCTCTAATGTTCAATTAATCCCATGTAGCAGGGGGACTTGCAACTGAAGGGCACCACATTGGGGAACCGTTTAATACCAAGGGCACTATATGACTGAATGTACCAGCTGGGCTGAAGGGTTATTTTAGAACATGTTTATCAAGGAGAGATTCAGCAAAAGGAATCCAACATTTAAAAAGAAAAAAAAAAATACATTCACATTACTGTCCTTAGGTGATGTTCATTCCTTTGTCCAGCAGGAGGTGCCAACTCGTCCTTTCATTGTTGATTCCAGTTCACGCAGTGGATGCTTGAATCACATCTCGTGGATTACTAATGAAGTATTCAACAATGACATTTCCTGAAGTCTTCATTTGCAACTAGCTTTGTGCCCCTAACAGTCAACCTTAATTGTGCCTCAGCTTATTGCCAATTCATGATTAACACATTTTTCCTAAGATAATTAATGCGTGGAGCAAAGAAAGAAAAAAACCAAAAAAAAAAAAAACCTTGAATCAGCTTAACTGCATTTTCGAGTCTGACAGTTTCGCCGCGGTTTCGACGGAGGGGGAGGCGCAAATTGACAGCAGTGGCACTGCGGTGAGACAGCCGCACGACAGAATGTGTTTTTGCAGTCTTTAATGAGACATATGCCTGATTAAAACGTGTTAAACAAATAAAAGCCATATCCTGGAAGTCTGTCTTTCTGTTATCAGAGTGATGTTTGAGGCGTTTCATGTCCTAGCGCATTTCACTCATTTTTGATCTGATTTTTTGCAGCGGAGAGAAACTTTTTCTGGAACATATTGTGTAGCTGAAGGGTTTTGCCAGCCCACAGTGACAGGACTTAAACCCTCTCCCATCTGGTAGCTGGTGCGGTTCTCCAGCTGGTGCGGACGCAGGAGCCGGGTTTCGACTGGTTTTTGCCCGAATGCTGAGGAGTGTGGCTTCGACTGCGCGGGTTTTTGTTGGAGTCCCGGGGCCCCAGGTTGTCTGAGGGGGCCAGCCCGTTCCCCTGGCCTTAATTACTGCTCCCTCTGCAGCCCCTGTGGGATGCCCCAGGGCCTCAAGCTAACCGTCTGTGGGAGAAGCTCCAGCAGTGGGGCTTAACAGCCTAGCACAGAGGGCTTAGCCAGCCTAGCGCTGAGCTGGCCTCTCTGGCCCAGGCTTTGATTGTGGCCTGGTGCTAAAAAACACTGAGCTGGGCTCTACAACTGCGGACCCTCAGGCCAAATCCAGCCCACTGCCCAGAAGCCCGGGGCCTTTTGATCAGAGAGCAGAAGCAATGTAATGAGTCTTCAGAAGCTTTAGATATTCCTCAACTTATAAAAAAGCTCCATGCTTCAACATCTGTACAGGTGTAGCATTGCGCCCACTGGTGACCAATTGATGATGAGTCTCTGTGCTTTGTTTAAATTGCCATTTAATTATCATACATGCATGTGCCCGGTAGCTTATCAAAGCCTCGAGTGGTAAATGTGGTTGTACATCAAGCATTTTGAGCCTGTACATGGCATTTTTTCAGAATAATCTAACACCAAAAATAAGTTCAGTTTTGGTCTTATCACTGGTTACGTTGAGCAGAAGTTACATACCATCTGCTTCTCTGAGCAGAAACCTGTTGAAACTGTGCAGGATTTGGTAACTTTGCTCCGTCTTCCCCCCATGCAGGTTTTGAACCTGCCACATCACAACCGCAGACCCAGTGCGTAGGCTGCACCGTCGCACTTAGTTACCACCTCAACGCTTTTTTTGCTGTTACGTTGTGAAACCCAGAAGTGTGGGAGCGATGCTGCTATGTGCCGCAGTAACTTTGATTTGGCCAAGCGGTTTGCGGTCCTGATGTTTCATTTCCAGTGATGTGCGTGAATCTCTCGGAAGGAACGTAAGAGGACAGAGTATCAACACCAGCCTGGTGTGGAGCGAAAGCACATCGGCCATTACGGCTCAAACTTCGCGACATCAGATGAATGTGGGCAGGACACTCTTGGGAAAACTGAAATCGGAGAGTACCATTGTTTTGTATCTGCCTCCCCGCCAGTCCGCCAGCTGTAAAAGGGCACGTTAGGCAAAATGAACCTTTTTCTCAGCCAAAAGTGAAGTATCTGGCATTAACGGACAGTGACGCTAATTGTAATGTGTGTCCTTGAGAGCGGCACCACATTAACTTAAGTGCCCTTTTCTTACCGCAGCCTCTGTTGGGCATCTCGTCTGGACTGTGTGTTAATCTCTCCCGTCCCAAATCATAATGAATCAATGGAAAATGAGGGACTGAGCGCATCGCTGAGTCGTTTTTTAGAGCTCCAGCACACAGCTGGTTAGCATTAGCGCGGCACAAAATTCGGTCTGTCTGGCTTGAGGTTTGAGAAACGTCAAAACCACTAGCTGATTCGAAGTGCTGTCGATGCTCTCTCTTTTATTAAACATGTTTATTATTTATTCATTGTCTTTTCATCCTGGTCAATTTGACCATTTTGTCCACATCGGGGTGTTTGTGCTCCGCAGCTGAATAGCGCACCTGTGTATTGAAATTTCACCTGTTTACCTCTCACCAAAAAGTCAGTATGATAATTTAACATTCAGAAACTGAATCTGCATTTAAAGTTATGGGTAATCCTTATACAGTTCGGGGGTAATGCTAGTCTTTTTTTGTTTGTTTTATCTCTGTGTTCCAGAACATTGCATCAGAAATATAGCAGTGAGATTGAGGTTAAAGTGTTGGCTGTTGGGTTGATTTTAGGATAATCTCGGGGGTAGCAAAATTTAATTGGTTTCATTTAGTTTTTTTTTTTTTAAATCAAAGACAGATCACTTCAATAGTTATTGTTTATTTTACTTGGTTACCAAATCTTTATATTAAATGGCTCATTGAAGTTTGTGACCCATAGATGTTGGGCATCTCCACTGCTTAGGTGCAGAAATAGTTACGGCCTCCAGTTTTATGGTTGTTTGTGAATATGCTGTATATCCTACCAAACAAAATATAACAAAATTCTCAGTGGTTTCTTTGTTTAATTTAAGCCCCTTTACATCAGTGGTTGTATCTGTACAAACAGGGTCTGTGTGCATGTTAATGTAGCCTGTTACAGACCATCTACAGGGCTGGCTAAGGACCACCTGTGATATTGTACATGATTTACGAAACACCCCCTTCTAATCAACAGTGAAGAGATTAATTTGGTCGATGGCAGAGGGAGCGGGCGCGGCGCGGAGTGTTTTCGGGGAACCGGCATGCTCAGATGGGTATTGTGTTACGGTTTCTCAGCGGGCTTTTAACGCGGCGCTCGCGCGAGGAGCTGAGAGTCTGTGGGGAGCTGCAGTGCATACATTATTCAGCACCTCTGGGAGTGCGAGCGCCTCTCTCACTGTCTACTGCAGACTTCGTCTGAGGCGAGGCTGAGGACCGAGCCGTCTGAATTCTGTTTCGGTAGTCGTGGGCGATCAATCCAACTTCTGTGGATCAGTCACTTGGCCCAGTCGGTCTTTATTAACCCTCAGAGCGCAGAAAATAATTTTTGAAAAATATGTATTTGACTAGGCAGTCCGGTCGCCTGCAGCTGCATGGGTGTAGCCCCCGAAAGCCCGCTTATCCCCTATTATTCGGCCAATATTGTCGCCGTGGCAACCAAAATCCATAGGTGTCATAACTGAATTATAACACATGTCCATGCCAAATATGACAGTAATCGGTAAAAAATTACAGCCTGTACAGGGCCCATATGAAATGTCTTTGGACGCGGCCACGGCGGCATAGGAGACGACAAGCATGAATCCATAGGAGCCGCCCGACTTTGTCCGGGGGCTACAGTTATTTTGTGCTATTGAAAACCTATCATGTGGCGACTTGTTTATAAGAGCTCCCGCAGCAACAATAGCTGCATTTAGCACTCTAAGGGTTAATTCACCCTCTCATTTACAGACATGGCGCTGTATAACGGACATTTTTGCAGAGGAAATCAAAAACCTAAACGAGCCAATTAAAAAACCAAAACAAAGCTGGAAAATGGGTTCTGACTGCCTAAGAGGCACTAAAGCCGAACTCGGGGGAAATGGTGCGATGCGTAAACTCATGAAGCCCAATAAAAACGCACATTCGGCTGAAAATCAGCCGCCCCGTGGTGCCGTATCGGCCAGCTGTGTCATGCACTGTTTGCAGAAATGGTGCTTTTTAAATGCTGCGAATGAGCTGCCTGTAAGCTATCTGATGGGAGCCATGAATAAAGTAGAAGCTCCTGCTGAATATTGGGCTTAAGATGCTATAAAATAGACGGAGAGTAGGGAAACTGCTAATTTTGGCTCTTAATGCCCGCTGTAATGACTTTTAATTTCTCTCAATCTGTTTCTTCCACTTTCTTCTGTGCAGATTCAGGTTTACAGCTTGGAGACGGGTCAGCCGGAAGCTTCCGTGGGGAACTCGGCTGGAGACTTCACCTGTGTCAATCTGAGAGACAGCCCTGCCCACCTGCTGGTGTGCGGGAACAAAGACCGGAGGTAGTGAGTCCACTTGCACCCCACCTCTCTCAGGTTTTAGCTCCAGAGTAGAAGAGAAGCCTGGCAGGGTTGTCCAGTCATGGGTTGCTTTAATGGTCACTGAGGGCTGGTGGGTTCTACCTTCTGAATGGGCTGAGGAGTCCTCAGCGAGGCATTTCATCTGCTCTGTCTGCTCCTCTCTCCGACTCTCTCCTTCATGCGCCAACTTGCATGTCAAACTGAGCATCCTCGAAAAATATTTCCCCTGTGAACATCCCCTGTCCAACTCTTTCCAACCTTTGGATCCATATATGGGTCTGTCAAATGCAGCTGCTGTTTTCAAACCAGTGGAACCTAAGACCTATTTTAAATTCTAGCGGAGATCCCAAGGTTTACATCAACCCCAAAAACGTCCTCCTGAATTGCAGAGAAATGTGTATAAAATGATGCACAACATCTAGATAATTTCCGTTTGATGCAATGTTATGGCCATAGAAAACATGGCTTCTAGGGTTTGAAATTTGTTTCTCTCGGTATAAGTGTGATGTTGCTTCTGTGAAGTGCTGCTGCCAGTATATACAGAATATGTAAGTGAAACTGTCCGACATTATTAAATAAAGGCTTTTTGTGTCGCCTGCGAAGCATAGCGGCACATAGGGATCACTTTGTCCGGCGTCTGTCAGTCCATCTGTCTGTCTGTCTGGTAGTCACACTTTCACATAAGTGCTTCGCAGGCGACACGTGTTCACCTGAACACTGTAGTTCTTACTTTGAACTTTCTTGAGGGAAAACTTATGAGTTTAAGGGATTCATTTAAGGCTAAGTAAGTGTTCGGTAGAGGGGTGCGGTTGCACACACTTTCAGCCTGTCTGTGAAGGACTGAAACACTCGCCCGCCCCCCTTGTCTGCTGAACAAGAGGAGTCTCTTCCATTTGAGCAGAGGCATGGCTTGAGGTGACCACAGCTGAGCGAATCTCTGAGAGAACAGGTGTACTTCACACTCTTAACACTGCTGCAGAAACGCCTCCAGCTCTCTGTTCCTCACACCTTTTCTGGCGTACCTTGATAGCAAACGCCTTAGGAAACATAATTCACAAACTACACAGACACGCACAAAAGCACTTTCACACAGACGCGCGCGCACACACACAATAGCTGTCTCAGACAAAGAAGGAACGATTCCTGGCTCTTCCACATGAGTGCCCCTTTATTTCAGTCCAAATCACTGTCGCCGGGGTGGCACAGTTTATTTCTCTTTATTTATTCTTTTCCAAATTTATTAACACCGTTCTCTTTTCCATTACCTGGGGGCATGTCCAGAGAGACAAAGACACATCCGGAAGGCTGGAGTCTTGGGCAGCGTCGGCCAGGCTTCTCGGCGGCGTTCCTGCCAACAGACCTGCACATCTGCAGCCTCAGGCCCGGGGAAAAAAAAAAGGAGAAAGCAACTCATCTGTGCTAGCAGCTAACAGCATGACGCTCATTTGGCAGGAAGAAGCTATTGGCAGCGCCCGCGCAAAAACACAGCCCGGCTGTGATTTCCTGAATTTATCAGGCAGTGAAGTAGATAGCCAAAGTGAGGTTGGGGTGGATGGGGAGTTCGGGGTTTAAAAAAAGCCCCCACTTTCTCTCACAGCAACAGACAAAGACAGAGTCTATCACCGTCCTCCAGTTGACTGATTAGGCGGTTATGTGCTTCGTGTTGGAGGCGGGCTTGGCCTGACTGTGCCTGGACCTCCGAACGTGCTCTCCTACCCGTATTATGGGGGAGGGGGGTCGAGAAAGAAAAGAAAAGGAGGCTGATGTGTCTGGTTTCAGGTTTGGGCGGCCAAAGTCCTGGCCCCGAGGCTCCCTCCCCTCTCCTCACATCCCGTAACAGTGCTGACTCTGCCCATGACCGCTGACCAGGGTGGGGGACGTGGCCCTGTTTGAACCCCAGCAGGACACCCATGGTCGCTGTGCCTGCTTACCACATCATTTGAAAAGTTAGTCTGATTGGGTGCCCGAAGGAAATGACAAAGTGGACTGGGAGGACAGTGCTGATTAGAATAAACATTGAATATCACCCCATGTAAGCTGCTGAGCTGGGGCATACAATCGTACTTTGAACTAGGCGCTCAGAACTTCCTCTGGGGTTTGCCCTGCCATTTACATGCTCTTGAGATAATGAAAAATTCCTTTGGCTGAAATGTTGGTTCAACATGTTAGAAATACTGAACAAAATTAATGCTTCAATAGAACGGACGAAAACCATTTACTCATTGAATTAAAAAATCCATTTTCTCCATATCAAGGTTTCACAGTTAATGGCACCTTTAAAGATTGTTGTAAACTAGGCAGTCCGGCCTCCCGCGACCGTGTGGGTGTAGCCCCTGAAAGCCCGCTTATCCAGCCTGTACTGTGTCCACAAGGATATTGCTTTGTTTCTGTACAAATTTTTGCATTATTTGGCCAGTACTGTCGCCATGGCAACCAAAATTGATTGGTGTCATAACTTCAGTATAACACATGTCCATACAAATATGAAAGTAGTCGGTCTAAAATTGCAGCCTGTCTACAAGGAAGCATCTATGGACATGGACGAGGCGGCGGCAGAGACGACAAACATGAATCCATCGTAGCCGCCCGACTTCATCTGGGGGCTACAATAACATCCACCAAAATTTTATCAGAAATTAAATTCTGCCGATTTAAGTTTTTTTCTAAATGTTAATAGCTATATTGAGCCATTGCATCACTTCCTGTTTTACTCGGGTATAAAAATGAGGCAACGCACTTGCAGTATCTTGTCATCCAATACCATGAAGAAAACAAAACAACTGTCAGTTCAAAAGTGGCAGATGGTTGGAGACCTTCATGAATCTGGTAATGGCTACGAGAAGATTCGCAAACCATTTAATATGCCACTGAGCGCTGTCAGGGAAATTATTTAAAAATTACAGGGATATGGACCTTTTGAAAACCACAAGGATGGAGGGCGCAACTGCATTTTACCCCCCAGCATACTGAGGATGGTGAGAGAAGCAACTGTTAGGAGGTCAGATTGATGGGGAGAACACACACTGATCTTGGAGGCAGTGGGATTACCAGCTGATGGGGGGGCGTCTCATGCATTATTGTTTAAATGAATTCAGGTGACTTGCCTGAGAGGGAGTGTGCTTCTTGGTTTTTGTTTGCCTTGGATCTGACCGAAAGCACGCTGCTGGTAAAACATTCCCCCTTTCTGGACTGTTGATTTATTTCTTTTTGCTGTTTTATTCTAACATTAAAAAAGCTTGAACACCTTGAAGACGGTGCGGGAGCTGGTCGCTCACACAGAGCCACAGACGGAGCTGCCCGGGAGAGACGAGGAGTTAATTTGGAAATCCCTGGGAAGCTGGTTCTCTTGCTGCCTCTGTTTAGTTACATACAGCATTTCCAACAACCCCATATAGATCCAGTTCAAGTTATCACTACACACAGGGTATAGTTACATTCAGGCCCCAGCTGGTTTACGCATTATGATCCCCTAGACTTGAAATTATTTGTAGTAAAATCCGATAGGCTGGCATTGGCGTCCTTTTTTTGTTTTTTTTTATCGCTTTGACTTGCGAGATGCGCAGTGTTTTGGGAGGACCGGCCTGAATTTGTAACACCGCAAAATCCTCAAGAATCATCATGAAGGAATTTCAGGCCTTGGTGGCATCTTGTGGTCACCAGGTTTCAAAAAGCACCATCAGGTGCCACCTCCATGACCACAGGCTCCTTGGAAGGGCTGCCAGAATAAAGCCTTTTCTGAACAGAAGACATGGAAGCAAAACATCAAAATGACATGTCGCATTTGGCATAATGTGCTATAATACAGCGCCCTCCATAATTATTGGCAATTATTGGTTAAGATGTGTTAAAAGCCTTAAAATAAATTCCATTTTTATTGCAGAAGCATATTCTCCCACTGAAAACTGTAGAAAAATATAACCTTCAACTCAAGTGAATTTTAAGGGGGGAAAAAATCCCTGACTAAAAAAATAATTATTTTTCATAAAATCACCTATTATTGACACCCCTAACAATTCCTAGGAATTAAATTTGATTGAAGTATTTCTGTCATTTCTGCAGTAGTTTACAAAGTTGGTCAGAGGATCTAGAAACATTTAATTAGTAAATCATCACTTCCTGTTTCCCTGGGGTATAAATATGACGTGACACAGAGGCCATTTCTCTTATCCACTCTTCAACATGGGAAAGACAAAGGAACACACCATTCAAGTAAGGCAGATGTATGTCGACCTTCACAAGTCAGGCAATGGCTACAAGAAAATAGCCACTGGCCTGCACCTGCCCATATCTACTGTCAGAGGAATCATTAAGAAGTTTAAAACAACTGGAACAGTGGTAAACAAGCCTGGACGAGGACGGAAGGTTATTTTGCTACCACGCACAGTGAGGAGGATGGTTAGAGAAATAAAAAGTTCTCCAAAGCTCACTGTTAAAGAATTGCAACAAATGGTAGCATCTTGGGGTCACAAAGTCTCCAAAACAACCATCAGGCGCTATCTACATGCCAACAAGCTGTTTGGGAGGCATGCACGGAAAAAACCTTTTCTCACTCACAATCATAAATGCAAACGTCTGGAGTTCGCTAAGAGGTACTGGGACTTCAACTGTAACCGTGTGCTTTGGTCAGATGAGACCAAGATAGAGCTTTTTGGCAACAAACACTCTGAGTGGGTCTGGCGGAACGCAAAAGATGAGCATGCAGAAAAGCACCTCATGCCCACTGTGAAGTATAGGGGAGGACTGGTGATGCTGTGGGCCTGTTTCTCAACCAGAGGCCCTGGGAACCTTGTTAGGGTGCATGGCATCATGATCGATTTGATCTACCTGGACATTTTAAATCAAAATAAGGTGGCCTCTGCCTGAAAGCTGAAGATGGGTCGTCACTGGGTCTTTCAGCAAGATAATGACCCTAAACCTGGGGCCAAATCTACACAGAAATGGTTCACCAGATACAGAATCAAGCTCCTCCCATGGCCATCTCAGTCCCCAGACCTCAACCCCATTGAGAGCCTGTGGAGTGAGCTGAAGAGGAGAGTGCAGAGGAGAGGACCCAGGCCACTGGATGATTTAGTGAGATTGTGGAAAGAGGAATGATCAAAGATCCCTCTTTCTGTATTCTACCGTCTTCTGAAACATTAAAGGAGAAGATTAGGTGCTGTTTTGTTGGCAAAACGGGGTTGTACAAAGTATTAACATCAGGGGTGCTAATAATTGTGGCACTCATGATTTGATGTAAAATAATTATTTCTGAATGTGGGATTTTTTCCCACTGTATAAATGTACTTGGATTAAAGGTTGGATTTTCCTCTTTTTTTTCATTGTGGTCCTACAAAACCCAAAACCAGTGAAGTTGGCACGTTATGTAAATTGTAGATAAAAACAGAATACAATGATTTGCAAATCCTTTTCAACTTATATTCAATTGAATACACTGCAAAGACGAGATGTTTAATGTTCAAACTGAGAAACTTTATTATTTTTTTTCAATTAATCATTAACTTAGAATTTAAAGGCAGCAACACATTGCAAAAAAGTTGGCACAGGGGCCTTTTTACCACTGTGTTGCATCGCCTTTCCTTTTAACGACACTCAGTAAACATTTGGGAACTGAGGAGACCAATTTTTGAAGCTTTTCAGGTGGAACTCTTTCCCATTCTTGCTTGATGTACAGCTTTAGTTGTTCAACAGTCCGGGATCTCCGTTGTCGTATTTTACGCTTCATAATGCGCCACACATTTTCAATGGGAGAAAGGTCTGGACTACAGGCAGGCCATTCTAGTACCCGCACTCTTACTACGGAGCCATGCTGTTGTAACACATGCAGAATGTGGCTTGGCATTGTCTTGCTGAAAAATGCAGGGGCGTCCATGAAAAAGAAGTTGCTTGGATGGCAACATATGTTGCTCCAAAACCTGCGTGTACCTTTCAGCATTAATGGTGCCTTCACATATGTGTAAGTTTCCCATGCCTTGGGCGCTAATACACCCCCATACAATCACAGATGCTGGCTTTTGAACTTTGTGCCTATAACAGACCGGATGGTTCTTTTCCTCTTTGGTCCGGAGGACTCGAAGTCCACAGTTTCCAAAAACAATTTGAAATGTGGACTCGTCTGACCACAGACCACTTTTCCTCTCTGCATCAGTCCATCTTAGATGAGCTTGGGCCCAGCGAAGTCGGCGGCGTTTCTGGGTGCTGTTGATAAATGGCTTTCGCTTTGCATTGTAGAGTTTTAACTTGCATTTGCAGATGTAGCGACGAACTGTAGTTACTGACAGTGGTTTTCTGAAGTGTTCTCGAGCCCATGTGGTGATGTCCTTTACACACTGATGTCGGTTTTTGATGCAGTACCGCCTGAGGGATCGAAGGTCACGGGCATTCAATGTTGATTTTCGGGCTTCTCGCTTACGTGCAGTGATTTCTCCAGATTCTCTGAACCTTTTGACGATATTTCGGACTGTAGATGATGAAATCCCAAAATTTCTTGCAATAGCTCGTTGAGGAAAGTTGTTTTTATAATGTTCGACAATCAGCTCACGCATTTGTTCACTAAGTGGTGACCCTCGCCCCATCCTTGTTTGTGAATGACTGAGCATTTCAGGGAAGCTGCTTTTATACCCAATCATGGCACCCACCTGTTCCCAATTAGCCTGTTTACCTGTGGGATGTTCCAAATAAGTGTTTGATGAGCATTCCTCAACACTCTCAGTCTTCTTTGCCACTTGTGACAGCTTTTTTGAAACATGTTGCAAGCATCAAATTCCAAATGAGCTAATATTTACAAAAAAATTACAAAGTTTACCTGTTCGAACATTAAGTAACTTGTCTTTGCAGTGTATTCAATTGAATATAAGTTGAAAAGGATTTGCAAATAATTGTATTCTGTTCTTATTTACGATTTACACAACGTGCCAACTTCACTGGTTTTGGGTTTTGTATATTATTTAGAAAAAAGCTGAATTTATTAGAAACTAAAGAACACTTCTTAACCAGGGGTGTCAATAATTATGGTGGGTGCTGTATATCACGTATTTGAAGTATGACATTACTTATGAATATTTTATGGAGGAACTTTGTCACATTTATGAAAGCATAATGTATTATTCATAAAGACTCCATGAAAAAGCCTGGATTCATACATAAGCAAGTTTAATGTCACCCTTTATAGCATTTAGCCACAAAATGACATTGTCAGTTATATCACATCTGGCATAACATGCTAAGTAAGGATATGTTATTTCACCCTTTACAAAGGATGAAATTTGCTTACGTAGGATTTATGAAGACATTATGTCTCATTTATGAAAGCATTATACATGCTATATAAAGCAGGGTTGGGTTCAATTGCTTTTTTCAATTACAATTGATTGTAATTACAATTACTTTCTGGACAGGATGTACAATTACAATTACTTTTTAATAAAAACATTCAATTAATATTAAATTACAATTACGAAAGTAATTGATAACAATTACTGTAATTGCAATTGAAAAAAGTAATTGAACCCAACCCTGGTATAAAGCCCTCATGAGCAGCACTTCATCTGAAGTGTGACCCATAGAGCTTAAGTAATTCTGCGTAATTAACTTTCTTAATCCTGTTTATGTATTTAGAACCCCAATCGGATCACCCTGAATTCTTATCAGATTCTAACCTTTCCAGACTCTAAACTGTTTGCCACACCTGCCAAATTAATGTCATCACCAATTTTCTTTCATTGTTTATGTCAAAGTCATTGATCAAGGTGAGGAAGAGCAGGGGTCCCAGCTCTGATCCCTGTGGTACTCCAGTTTGGACCAGATTCTTCTGACCATTACTCTGTGTTTTATCCTGTAATCAGTACCAAAGTCATTCTGAAATACCTTCTATAATTTCTGCCTTCCTCATCCTAATAATGACTCTATGATGTGGTACCTTATCAAATACTTTCTGTAAATCCAGGTAAATGATAACATAGGCCCTGCTCTGGTCATAAAACTCAGTGTCCTCTTTAAGGATTTCTGAAAGGTTTTTCTGGCATGACTTTCCCTTATGGAAATTATTTTGGCCATTCCTCAGGATATTGTTACTTTCAAGAAATAATTCTGACTTGTCCCTAATGATAGTTTTGCAGTATTTTTACGAGTTAAACTGACAAGCCTTTAGTTTCCTGGCTCATTATGGTTCCCTTTTGACATGTCAGTATTATATTGCCTCAAATCATCTGGTATTTTTCCAGTTTCTAGAAGTAGCCTGAAACTTATCTCTCCGTGGTTTAAAGATGACCTCACCATTTCATAAATACCCTTGGATATACGCCATCAGGCCCTGCTGTCTGATTCATTTTTAATTTTTGCAATTTGCCTCATGCTTCATTATCCCTTATCTCAATATCCGTTGAATTCCTTGCATGAAAATGCCCGCTGGCCTATTATAAATATCCTCCCTAGGTAAAAGTCTCTACAAAGTAATTGTAAGTCATCAGCAATATCCTTATTGAACTACAAGAATTATCCATCTTTTTTCTCAATACACTTGGCCTCTTGCTATGAGGGTACCTCCAGCCGTTGGCAATATCTCACTCAAAATAACCTATAAGGTGGCAAAACTTCTTTTTTTGGGGGTGTTAATTGTTCAAGGAAATTACTGTGCAATTTATGAAAGATGGTGAAACATTGGGTAGTAATAACTATGAAGCTGCCATAACAGGCCATTTCTTCTTGATTGCGGCGCTGTATGACGTCAGTGTATTAATTCTGAGCTCTGCCCTTGCACATGCACGCTCAGACGCACTACTTTCACTGTCTTCACAGATGACAAATGTGGCTCTGTTTCATATAGATAGCCAGAATCACATGGATTTTCATCAACCATTTGCATATTTTTGCTGATTTTGATGTAAACCAATAAGATTTTGCTATGTTCAAAACCGTGAACCAGAGTACGGGAGAGTTCCAGTGCAACTCGCTGACGTCATAGGCCACCCAAACAAACTTTCCACGGGGCCAGTTTACTTTTAACAGACTTGAATTGCGCTTCTCGGTTTCTGAAAATTGTTCTGATGTACATTATCAGTTTGTTTTTTCATAGGGAAGCAATATTTTTTTCAGTTAGAAATGCTATGTAGGTGGCTGCAGTGGGTAACTGCAGAAATAAAGCAAGAAAGAGATTTTGATCATAAACGCCACCACCCCTCCCTCTGTTTGTCTCTCCTGTGGCCCCTCTCTCCCAGCCCTTCAAGCTCCTTGTAGAGTTCAGTTTACCATCGGTGTACAGTTGCACTTGAGAACCTCCATTATGTTTTATTGCTCAGTAAGAAACACTGGTACAGCCAAAAAGTAGGCATTAAGCATTTACATGTTACTCTGAGACGCATTCAACACCATCTCAAAGTAATAGTAATTGTGCTTCATAAAGACAATGGCGGAACAAAACTCCATTTCAGCCAAACTAGTGAGCAAACGTGCGTTACCTACGCAACGTTAGCACTAGCTACCGAACCTGGTAACTAGCTATACAGTTTGCAAAATCGGCCAAGCAGTGAATAACATAAAACTTGTTTTTAAATTATTAGAGTGTGTAAGATGAGAGAATCTTTGCTCTGGCGATAGCTCCTCTCCTGGGTCAACCACAGAACGAGGGTAGTGGTTAGACAACAAAGTGGTTTGCACTGGAGAAATGTCAGCTTCTCAACTTCTCGATACCAGCTGATCTGGCTTTGTGCGGATTATCATTTTCACTGCCTCACCAGAAGAGGCTACGCAAAGCTCAAGGGTGATGGGAATCCTGCACGATGGCGGATTTTCGGCGTGCGGCGATTGGCGAGGGAAAAAAAAAAGTGAGATACACGCGTGCAGAAAGATCGCAGACAGTAGACCTAGATGGGCTTTGATAGACCTCTTGCTCTCAGCCTATGGCTTTCACTCCGCACCAGTCCAAAGCATGGAAGTATTATTAGAACTGGATACTGAACCAGAACTGAGACACATGCTGACAAGGCCTTAGCGGTCAGGCTGATATTGCAAATCACATGATGCCATGGAGGTCAAAAAGAAATTTTTCCATTGGGAACAATTGAAAAAGACACTGAAAAATCTGTGAATACTTTTTTGACGTGCACAAATGATCAATATATAATCTGCTGATTTTTCTCTTTTAAATTAATGGTGCCTTTTTCCACGGCAGCAAAAATTTATAAAAATTTTCATTCAGGCTACGTGAACACCAAGGGGACCTTGTGTCCATGCGCGTCCTCGTAACAGGGCTCGAAATTGCGACCGAAATTAACACTGTGCGACCTTTGAATTAAAATAGTCGCAAGTGTGCGACCGCTTCCCCCCCCAGTTAAACACCTCTTTTCGGGTACATTTTGTAGTCAGAAGGCATGCCAACTGCTGCTGCAGCTTAAATAGCGGTGGACGTATGTCTCGGAGCAGTGCATGAATCTACTGGATATACCGTAGCCGGGCACACGGGTATAAGAATGGAGCGCACCCAGAGTGTTCCCTCGAGCTGACAGTGACCATTCTGACCAATCAAAAGGGAGGTTGACATCCTAAATCTCAGTACTGATTATGGAATGGTTAATGGCCATCAATCATTTCATTTTGCGGTACTGAGAGTTAGTATTGTAACTATATACGAGATTTAGACAGAAAATGAAACGAAGCACAATGGAACTTTTTTTTTTCTTTCTTTGTATTGTTAACATTAAAAAAATCTTGTCGGTAACAAAAGTTACTGAACCTGAGAATCATGACTGTGATTCGGATGATCCAGCGGCAAAATCAGTTTATTTTTGGAAATTTTGAATGGCTGAGGTTATAAGAAGGTGAAGTGTACCGTGTTCATTGTAAGGATAATGGCCCGGATCTCGCAGGTAACAGCACAATATCTATTGAGTCCAAACACTTTAAACGTGAAAATCCTTCCAAGCATGGCAAAAGCACGAAACAGAAAATACTGTGATACATGTGCGTAAACAAGTAGGTCCGGTGTTCTGTTAAAATTTGCAACCTATCAAAATATCTTCATCTCGGTTTCTTAGCTCATACACTCAGCAAAAATATAAACGCGACACTTTTGTTTTTGCTCCCATTTGTCATGAGATGGACTCAAAGATCAAAAATTCATTCCAGATACACAATATTACCATTTCTCTCAAACATTGTTCACAAATCTGTCTAAATGTGTGATAGTGAGCACTTTTGCTTTGCTGAGACAATCCATCCCACCTCACAGGTGCGCCACATCAAGGTGCTCATCAGACACCATGATTAGTGCACAGGTGTACCTTATACTGCCCACAATAAAAGGCCACTCTGAAATGTGCAGTTTTGTCTCACAGCAAAATTCCACAGATGGCGCAAGCATTGAGGGAGCGTGCAATTGGCATGCTGACAGCAGGAATGTCAACCAGATCAGTTGCTCGGGCATTGAATGTTCATTTCTCCACCATAAGCCGTCTCCAAAGGTGTTTCAGAGAATATGGCAGTACATCCAACCGGCCTCACAACCGCAGACCACGTGTAACCACACCAGCCCAGGACCTCCACATCCAGCAGGTTCACCTCCAAGATCGTCTGAGACCAGCTACTCGGACAGCTGCTGAAACAATTGGTTTGCATAACCAAAGAATTTCTGCACAAACTGTCAGAAACCGTCTCAGGGAGGCTCAACTGCATGCTCGTCGTCCTCATCGGGGTCTTAACCTGACTCCAGATCGTCGCCGTAACAGACTTGAGTGGGCAAATGCTCACATTCGATGGCGTCTGGCACGTTGGAGAGGTGTTCTCTTCACGGATGAATCTCGGTTTACATTGTTCAGGGCAGATGGCAGACAGCGTGTGTGGCGTCGTGTGGGTGAGCGCTTTGCTGATGTCAATGTTGTGGATCGAGTGGCCCATGGTGGTGGTGGGGTTATGGTATGGGCAGGCATCTGTTATGGACAAAGAACACAGGTGCATTTTATTGATGGCATTTTGAATGCACAGAGATACCGTGATGAGATCCTGAGGCCCATTGTTGTGCCATACATCCATGAACATCACCTCATGTTTCAGCGAGATAATGCACGGCCCCATGTTGCAAGGATCTGTACACAATTCTTGGAAGCTGAAAATGTGCCAGTTCTTGCATGGCCAGCATACTCACCGGACATGTCACCCATTGAGCATGTTTGGGATGTGCTTGACCGGCGTATACGACAGCGCGTACCAGTCCCTACTAATATCCAGCAACTTCCCACAGCCATTGAAGAGGAGTGGACCAACATTCCACAGGCCGCAATTGACAATCTGATAAACTCTATGCGAAGAAGATGTGTTACACTGCATGAGGCAAATGGTGGTCACACCAGATACTGACTGGTTCTGAGTCCCCAGACCCCCAATAAAGCAAAAACTGCACATTTCAGGGTGGCCTTTTATTGTGGACAGTCTACGGTACACCTGTGCACTAATCATGGTGTCTGATGAGCATCTTGATGTGGCACACCTGTGAGGTGGGATGGATTGTCTCAGCAAAGCAAAAGTGCTCACTATCACAAATTTAGACAGATTTGTGAACAATGTTTGAGAGAAATGGTAATATTGTGTATCTGGAATGAATTTTAGATCTTTGAGTCCATCTTATGACAAATGGGAGCAAAAACAAAAGTGTTGCGTATATATTTTTGTTGAGTATATCTTCAAAAGAAGAGTCCTTCCTTTCAATCCCTTTCAAATTGCTTTTGTCATTCACCACGAGGTCTGCTTTTTCAACGCTTTTTTGACTTTCGCTCACCTTTTGAATTAATTTGCACAGTACATCAAATATAATTTCCTTGAATCTACCCCACATTCCGTTCCCATGCATATGCATATTTGCATAACCTCTACGTTGCAAATCTTGTAAGGGTCATTACATAGCACTAAATCTAAAATTGCCATTCTCTCTTGTAGGTTATTTGACTTCCAACACAGAAAAGTTATTATTTATTGGATCAAAAAATTCATTCTCACTTGTCCTTCGTCATTTTACCATTTCCCATTTAATTTCAGGGTAATTTCGGTCACTCACAGTAATAATCTCACCTTCCCTAGAAGCTTGTTTTAAAATGAAGACGGCGGTATTTGTCTATTTCGAGGAAAAGAAGGGATCTGAATATATAATAGATCCATATAGTCTGCTAATTGAAGATCTCAGTGCTAAAAGTACTTAAGTTGAGAAACATTGAGAAAATCGACTTGCATTACTATAAAAGACGTTTTCCCATCCTTCCGCGATGCGTGAAAATGTTACTTTAGTACTTTCACAGCTGAAGAGGCTAGTACTGAAAGAGCATTTGATTTACAACACTGTCTGCTGCTGGAGGTCTTTAGCACATTCCTGTGCTCATACCTGTCTCGTCCTCTGTTGAACCTCACCTGAATATCTGCAGAAGAATATCAAAAAAAAAAAAATAATTCAAAAAAAAAAGTTGATGGTCTCTACTTTGACTTCATATTCATTGTTTTCAGTGCTCTTAATTACTATGGCGAAAAGCAAAAGAAATTATGTTATCATCAAAATACTTTGAAAAATAATCATTCAGTAACAATCAATAGCTTATCTTGTCCGATACTTACCTGATTTCTGTCAGAACATAGTTACACAATTCAGGAGTTAATTGTAGACACAGCACACTTTGAGTCACTTTTTTGGTTAGTTGGTGATTCTGAATTGTTCTCTTGGTGCGCTGCGCCATCGTCATAATTAATATATCCTGTAATGTGAAGCTTCCAGCTGAAAAATTGAGATATTGATTTTTTTTTGGAAACCTTTCGGAAATCAGTTAATCAGACTTTTGATCTAATGAAATTTCAGTCCCATGACTCTGATATGGCGTTTGCTGTAAAGTAGTCATTACTTTGATTAATCGAAAGTGGGTCAGACACTGGCACATTGGTGCCATCAGGGTCCGCTTCAGCATTAGATTTATGACGTCTCCGCTCGGTGCCAATAACTTTTTAATCCCGCTTCGCACCGCATGTCATCTTGGAGTAATATCCCTGGCCAGCCAGGTTACTCCCATACCTCATGCTCTTAATGCTCATTTGGCTGACTTAACTTCGGAGTTGGCTAGTTCGTCCAGACAGAAATGAAATGTTATTACGGCAAATGGGATTAGGTTTTTGGTAATGAACTTTGGAAACATTAGCTCGGAGTCATCTCCTGATACATTGTTTTTTCCTAATAAAAATTCATGACAACAGATGGGACAGGAGTCCCAATGAGCACTTGTGGCTCGCTTCACTGTTTTTGTTTTGTTTTTTTGTTTTTTTCCTCCTCCAGCAAAATTTAACGGGACCACAGTGTACAGAGCTCCACAAAAGCTCGCAAACATGCTTTCATCTTCCTCTGGTTTTAATACTCATGAAGCATAGCCTTTGTGGTCTTCGTTGCCATTTGTGGTAGTTACACCTGGTTTATAGAATGTTGTTTAGAACATTCCAGTGACATATCTGTGATTTGGTAAATGGAGTTTGGAACACAATAATTGCAGGTTTTTCTGTGCGATGCTTTTACTCCCAGGGTGCGCGTATTTGACCTCCGCGCTGGCAGCTCACCTGTGACTTCACTGTATGCCCATCACCTCGGTGTGACCGCGGTCCAGGCAGATGATTGGAAGATCGTGAGCGGCGGAGGGGAGGGACTGGTGTGCGTTTGGGAGATGAGAATGGGGGCGAAACTGTGGGAGATGCACAACAGGTGAGGGTCACCAACTTGCCGCGTGAGCCCTAAGCCCGAAATCAACTCACTGATATCATACGATACAAGGATCAACGGCCTGTCACGGCGGCTTTATAATTACAAAGATACTCTGACCCGTTCGGTGGCTATTTTGAGTGTAACCGTCCGCCAGATGGTCCCAGACCTCGTAAAATCCAGCCGCTCTGCTTTAGAGGCTAGTTTATGGGAATGACGTCCTGTTCAAGACTTTTATGAAGCTTGTATATTGCAAGCTTCCTCCCCTGTCAAAATGTTACAACAGAAGCCGGTCTGGGAAATAAAAACATTGGCTGTTCTCTCTGGATGTCCTGCTGTGTTGGAGCTCTGCCAGATGCCCCCAGGAGGGTCATATCACTGATCCCGTCCCCATTTCTTACTTTGTGGCTCCCGCTGCAGGCCCCTGCCATTTCTGATTTTGTGGCTCCTCTGCACGCGTTCACTGTTTATTTTTGGGGCTCTGTTTGCAGGCACCCCGTTCGACATGTGCGATTCGGCCTCAGCTCTTTGGTGACGGCCAACATCCCGGACGAAAAGTCACCTCGAGGCGCCTGTATCACCGATGATGACCTCACTGCCCATCGCAGGTGACAGCCCCGCCCTCTGTCTCTGTCTCCACCTCTATTCCTCTCTTTTCACGCTTTCTGTCACTTTACCCATCTTTCTTTCCCTCTTCAGCCCTCAAATTCCCCCGTTTACATTCCCCCTCTGCGCCTCTTTCCCTTCCCCCCCTTCCCTTCCTTTTCCTTTCTCTTTCTTTTTCTCCGTCTCTACCTCCTCTTTTGTGCTGCTGAGTTTAGGACTGATGATGTTTCTTTCTTTGTTTCTGTGGCTCTGCTTGTCTCTGCCCTGAGTCCTGCTTCACAGTGCTGCACCAGAGATCCACACTGCCACTAACATTCAGCACTGATACCTCCTGACTCATTTGGCACAGACACAGTCAGCACTGATACCTCCTGACTCATTCCATACTGCTACTAACACTCAGCGCTTATACCTCCTGACTCATTTAGCACCGACACTGTCAGCACTGATATCTCCTGACTCATCCCACACTGATATTAACTTTCAGCACTGATACCTCTTCACTCATTCCACACTGATGCTTAATCCCAGCACTGATACCACCAGACTCTGTCCAAACTGCTAGTAACAGAAAGCACTGATACCTACGACTCATTCCACCTGGCCACTAACACTCAGCACTAATACCTCCTTACACATTCCCACTGACACTAATTCTCAGCACTGATACCTCCTGACTCGTTCCACCCTGCCACTAACACTCAGCACTGATACCTGCTGACTCATTACACACTACCACTAACTCTCAGCAGTGATACCTCCTGACTCAGTCCAAACTGCCAGTAACAGTCAGCACGAATACCTCCTGACTCATTTTACACTGACACTTAGGCTCGTATTCAGAAACGACACTCACACTAATTGAGTACGAGTTAGTACTAAAACTTAGTTAGTGTCAGGTTATACTAAATGAGTCAGATGTTGCCCTAACACCCATTTGCTTTCAGAGACCTCACTCACACTGAAATTAGTGTCCCTCTCAGGGTGAAGGTTCAGTGCAGGGAACAGCTCCCTTGAGCCACTCTAACTTGCGCCAGTATTTCGTTGTTGTGGCTTTCAGGTGGTTACAAACATTAGAAACTCTGATAACTCTCAACATTTTCAGGTGTAGCCAGTTTTCATTAAAGGGGACCTATTATGCTGATCCTTCTTTTAATACATATTGGTGATGTTATAATGTTGGTTGTCCATGCTCAACCTCTGAAAAGTTTCAAAAAATAAGATGCAGGGGCTTTCCGTAATCCAAGAATGTGATTTCGCGAACTTGATTTCCTCTCTGAACAGCTCCTCACGAGATCTTCAAGAGATCTGGGCAAAACCTGACGTCAGGTTGTGCCGTCCAATTAATACAGACCTAGCCAGAGCCAACCACAGCGCTGGACCTGCCCACAGGTCTCTGTTGACAGAGAACATTCAAAGTCAATGCAAAGACGCAAATACAGTCACGTCTAGCCAATTTGAATATTAAATTCTTTCCCGTAAAAGTGATGGATTCGCTAGCTCCACATAAGCAACGGTTTACCAAACGGAACTTACGGTTTGTAAAACCTGTATTATGCTCCTAACATAACCGGAGCTCTATCTAGCTCTCGCGCACTATCCATAACGCGCCCATTCTCTGTGAGGAAACGCTGGTCATTCCAACGCAATAAGTAAACCATTGCCAAGGGCATTTCCGATAAGGCCGTTTAGCCTGGAACTTTCACCTATCCGTCACATACCAGCGCAGAAGCTGTTCGTTTCTCCACGCTAACAACACACCACAGTTATGCACAGGAACCAGCAGGTCCTAATACACACCAAAGCAGTCCATAAGCTGTTGGTCCACTTTTAGCTGCTCCTCACTGTCTGTTTCCCTCTAAACTCAGACCCACCAAATTTCTATGGTCTCCGGTTTACACGTGGGCATGTCTACCTGTTCTACAAATGTGTCTATATGGGGTGGATTCTAGCTTCCCCTGCATCCTAGATACAGAGTAGAAAAACTGCTTTACTCACCACTGTTGCCATAGCAAAGTGTAGCCGATAGCAAATCTCGCCGCTTCCTTATCAGATGGCAGACGTCTCTCACGTTTCACTCTGGGGATAAGGGCCGGAAAACTGCATTCTGCAGCCTCGTCCCGCCCAACTCCGCTCTCCACAGAGCTGGCCAGTCAGAAGAAAGTGGGCACACGGGGAATGGGGGCCATAGCGGAAGAGCCACCTGACTCATTCCACACTGCCACTGACACCAGTGGCGTGCACAGACATTATGGGGGGCAAGTGCGAAGGGGGGAGGGGGAGGGCACTTTTTTGTACACGTGGAACATGCTATTATAGTGTGAGATTAAAAAAATAAAATAAACATTACACGCACATGTTCAATGCAATTCATGACTACTGTCATTCATCAAAAGAAGGCACATGGGTAGCCTTTATGGGGATATTTTTCTCTCAGGCAATGGGTAACTGCCTGATTCTTCTTTATGTGTTCATTTATGTTGCCTAAGAAAACCTACACACAAAAAAAACGTTCAGCTTAACAGATAGATTTGCAAAGTCGACCGACATTGTTTGTGGTGGTCGTCCTCACGTTATCTATCATTGTTTGGGCTATAGCATTAAACTAGCTAATCAGGTGACCAGTCGGCTAAAAAATGCTCAGTTGTTTGGTGCTGTATGAGCAGTGGCGTACCGTCAGATGCCAGGAAGGCCTTCAGTAACATCACCCTTTCCCGGATAATTGCTCTTAAACCGTTTGCCATCAGGTTTGATTGATTAACAATCAAACAGTTAATTAACAGAATAGCCACCACCAATGCGTGACACGTAATGATTAAGAAATGCTAATTACAAAGCGATTGCCTGTTGGCTATGTTGATATAATTGATGTGAATCCGCAAGGATGACAATCTGCAAAAAATCTGAAACTTTCGCGGACTTTACAGCAATTATTTTCGTCTTCACTCAGCTGTGCTACTATGCACTTTGGCTGTCACATTCAGAGTATATAGAACGGATTCTCATGGCTAATTGCTCAATGAACGTCGCGAATTAATTTACGCAAATTCAGAAATTATAAAGACGTAGGATATTTTTTCCGTAGCCATTGGTGTGCGGAAGTAAGTTTAACACCGTATAATTTCGTAGTGCAATGTAAGGATCGACTGATATGGATTTTTTAGGGCCGATGCCGATACCGATTTTTTTCCGTCACCCTTAGCCGATGACCGATTATGGACTGCCGATTTTCTTGGGCCGATATTTGTGGCCGATGCCGCTTTTGCTCCCTCAGTTTACATTAAAAAAATGACACAAAGATGACAAATATCACAGGTCTCAACTTAGACAAACATTTATTGAAAAGTTTCAACTAGCCATCGATGTGATGGCTGCTCCTCCCCAGTAAGACGCACACCCCCCCCAACCCCCCCCCCCCCACACACACACACACACACAAACACATCAGCTGAGCAGATGCTGACTGAAAAACTCCACTACCGCTGGATTGATAACGGCAGCAAACGGCTCTAAATACGTTTTCACAAAACACTGACACAAATTAGTACAACATATTAAACATTTCTCTCATCATTTAAGTTCCTCTAGTGCGCGCTAAAGACCTCCCTGATAGCAGACATGGCTGCGCCACTCCACTCTGAGGGAGAGAGCACACAGCAGGGCTGAAATTAACTTTTTTTCTTGGTAGCGCTGCGCTCCTAAGTTCAAAAAGTTAGGAGCGCGAGCAAAAATTTAGGAGCGCACAAGCCGAAATCAAAGAAGCACCAATATATGCATTTTTTAATGTTTAAAGAAACTACAATATTACACTCCGCATTAACAATACAACTGTCTCCAACAAATGACAATTATTAAACAATATGAGAGTCTTGAGTTCATTGATTTACAAAGGTTTCCACTACGTTGGCTTTATGCCATATCTGGAGGCCAGGATTTAAAATTGAGTCTCCTTGCTCTCTGCACTTCTATCCACCTCCTCACTGCGTGTGAGGCATCAAATATGTCCAGAGGACCTTCCACACTGATCCCAATAAAATCTTAAATTGCGTTAGGGTTAATTGCAGATCTGACGTAAAGTCCTTTTTTTGCCTCAATATTGCAATATGAATCAGTCCACAGCGGTAACTTTGCTATTTGTTGGCCTATTATAACATAAGCAGACTTAATAATGAGTTGGACATGTTTGTTTTAAGATAGCCCATGCCACACGCCCAGGCGCGTCTCTAGGACTAAAGATTAGTGGGGCCCAGAGCTCCCCTGAATTACTAACCCTGACTTGCACGCAATCATTCGCATAATTGACAAACAATACTTCCAGGATTTTCCTGGCTTTTTTAATGTTTTTTTGATTTTTTGCTGTAACTTTTTCAAAAAGTGGCAATGAAAGTTGCAATGTCTTGGCAGTTTATTTTTTTGTCCGCGAGAAATTTGCGTGGATTGGTTGAATTTGCTTTAATAGTTGCAATCGCAACATCCAACTTCCTTGAGGGAGTGAGCAATAGATTCACTCCGAGAACTCGCCGGTACGGTATGATACATTTCGGTACAGCGACGATCATTAATCTGGAAGCGTAATTTCGAGCATTTAAATCAGCGTTTTTCAGAATTGTACTTAGACGTTTTAAATGGTCTTATATTTTATTTAAACAAAACGATAATGAAGCGCCAGTTAAATCACTTGATGTGTGGAAAAGGTAGCGCAGACGTTTGAGAGCAGTTTGTCTTTCATAAAGTGTTGAACAATTTTTGAGTGGCCAGAAAAATTATTTAGATCTGAATTTATCCCTTTATTTAGGCGTCAATTGACCTTACGGAGAAAGAAACCGTAGCTTCGATTGCCGGAGGATTATTGTCAAAATTGGAAAACGTGTTAATAACGGAAAATAACTGAGTACAAGCCAGGAACAATCCTTGACGCAAAGGCATGGTCCGGGCTCCACCAATTATCACTTCCAGAGACGCCACTGCACACGCAATTGTCTTCTAATTTCGGCATTTTCAGGAAAACGTTGCGTGTACTTGCAAATATATGAACGTTTACTGGTCTTAAGACGCGCTGTAATAAATGTTAATGATTTTTGCTGATAGGATACTTAAGATATGAGCGAAGAAACCGAGACGGAGATTTTAAGTCTGCGCAAACGCCGAGCCGCGAGGCAGCATATTTTCATAAGTTGTAACTATTAACAGAAATACGGATCTACTCGTTTACGCACATTTGTCACAGTATTTTCTGCGTTTCGTGCTTTCTCCATGTTTGGTAGGACATTCACGTTTAAAGTGTTTGGACTCAGTTGATAACGCGCTGTTAACAGCCAGATTCGGATCATTATCCTTACAGTGAACACGGTGCAGTTCACCTTCTTATAACCTCAGCCATTCGAAAATTTGATGCAACTCTGCGAAAATAATCAACTGATTTCGCTGCCGCTTCATCCGAATCACCGTCATAATTTTCAGTTTCAGTAACTTTTGATACCGACTCGGCTTTTTTAACGTTAACGGTACCAAAAAAAACAATAAGTCTTCCATTGCTCTTCGTTTCATTTTCAGTCCAAATCTTGTGCATAGCTACGATAGTAACTCTCATTCCCGTGAAAAGGATTGTTTGGCGGCTAATATTAACCATTCTATATTCAGTACTGAGGTTTAGCACGTCGACCTCCCCTTTGATTGGAACACACTGGGTGCGCTCGGCTGCGGTATGTCCAGTAGATTCATGCACTGCTCAGAGACATACGCCCATCTTTATTTAAGCTGCAGCGGCGGCTGGCTTGCCTTCTGACTACCAAATGTACCCGAAAAGAGGCGATTAATTGGGGGAAAAAGCGGTCGCACAGGTGCAACTATTTTAATTCGAAGGTCGCACAGTCTTAATTTTGTTCGCAATTTCGAGCCCTCCACATTCCCACACGACACACAACGCATTTAACCACACCCCGGTGTTCGCTGAATTAAACTCCAACGAACACCATGACAACATTGACATTACTTAATCCTTCAACAGGTATTCGTTACATCTGTACATATTAGCCCACAACTACGTCAACATCTCCCTAAATACAATGGGAAGCACTTTTAAAGAAGAAGCATTCAGCAGCATTCCCGTTTTACTGACCCACAAACTTAACTATGTTTGCAAGCACGCGTACTAATTGGCAATTACTTGACATTCATGTTTCCTATTTCAAAGTGGGTGGCAATATTTCAACTAAGTTTAACAGTGAGAGGCTAATAGAAATTTTAAAACACCGTGTTCTGAAACAGCCATTGCTTTCACCACTCTTCCAGTGGGGGAGGGGTAATGCGTCTGCATCAAGGACTGTATCCTTGGTCTGCATGTGCTGCAGGGTCTTCCGGCAGCACAGAGCTGCCCCTGGATGCCTGACTGTAAATCATGCCGCGGAAATATAAATCAGCGAACCCACGCGCGAATCGGCCATGCCGATTCTGGTAAAAAAAATGCAAATATCGGCCTTATATATCGGCCGGCCGATGTATCGGTCGATCCTTAGTGCAATGTATAACACGGTTTTCAAAAACAAGTTAGATTCTCGTCGGTTCCTTCAATCAGTCTGAGCAACGGGTGCTAATCGGGGAGGTAAACTGCGAGAGGTGTCTGTCATTAAGAAGTCTAAGGTGAGGTTATTGCTGGCCCTGTGTTTCTGCCGACGGACCGTCACTGTGTATGAGACATGCCACTGCACAACAAAATGGTTGCAGGTTGGGCTTGGAGGGCAAACTGTACGATTTCACTTGATCTGTGTGTCACCTGGCTGGCGGGGCACAAGACTGTGGCTTCCAGTCGCTCAGCTGATATGCTCCAGCAGTGCATCTATATGCACTGCGCGCGTGTTCACGTGACAAAGGAAGAGAGGTCGGAAGTGCGTGAGGAGGTGGCCCATTTCGGGGCATTTTTTTCAGTGGTTTTTAATCACACAGCTTTTATAAAAGATCATTTCAACATTGGCCCCACTAAAGTGTTAATAATAATAGTAATAATAATAATAAATATAGTCATAAAAAAAAAAACGAAATTTCAAAAGGGCACTTTCATTGATAAAGGGCAAAGGGGCAAGTGCTGTAGCACCACCTAGCGTCTATTTGTGCACGCCACTGACTGACACTCAGCACTGATACCACCTGACTCATTCCACACTGCCACTAACACTCAGCACTGATACCTCCTGACTCATTCTGCCCTGATACTAACTCTCAGCGCTGATACCTCCTGACTCTTTACCACTTACACTAATGCTCAGCACTGATTCCTCCTGACTCATTGAGCAATTACCCCAACTCTCCGCTCTGAAACCTGACTGATTCTACTCTGACGGTGACTCTCAGCACTGATAATGCTTCCTGACTCATTCCTCACTGACAGTTATTCTCAGCACTGATACCTCCTGGCTCATTCTACACTGACACTAACTGTAAGCACTCATATTTCTTGGCTCGTTTAGCTCTGAAACTAACTCTCAGCAATGATACCTCCTGATTAATTTTGCACCGGCACTAACCCTTACAACAGACACTGATACATCCTGATTCTCTCCACACTGACACTAACTCTAAGCATAGACTCTGATATGTCCTAATTAATTTCATATTGGTACTAACTCATCGCAGACAGTGATACGACCTGATTCATTCCACACTGGCGCAATTTTTAGCTCAGAGAACATTTAGCTCACGTCCTTGTCCTCATTCATTCTTGCAAGAACACCAGCTCTTAATTTCAGTGTCTGTGTCTGCTGTGGCTTTCTCTGCGATCAAATCCATGCAGTTCTCATAGTAATCTGTACAATCTGTGCAGGCAAGGAATATGTGGAAGGAGTCATTGTGGTGAGAGGCAGAGCTGAATTTGTGAAGTTTCCTTTGGGGCCGAATTTGTGCTGTTTTAATTAGGTGATCACAAAATTGAGATTTAAACCCAAACCTTATGACTTATATTTTGTTGCATGACCCTTGCAGCAAGTATGGTGTGGCCAGAATTGGGAATTTCCAGGTGTTGCTTTGATTTTTCTTTTTTAATCATTTGTGCGCATTATGGGCAAAATCATATGTTGTTGCTGGATCTTTTTAACACACTAGCTCACATGTCATCTTTAAGCACTTTATGTCAAACGTCATTTTCGAACACTTTGTCACGCATCATCTTTGAACACTGTATGCCATACATCATCTTTAAACCCTTTGTCATGCAGCAACTTTGAACTCTGTTTTATGTCACTTTAGAAGACTTTTTGGTTATTGTGTGCAGTTCTGGGGACCGTACCACAAAAAATATAGATGCATTAGAGAAGGGTTCAAAGAAGAGCCACAAAGTTAATTCATGGCATGATACGACGCAAAATGTACAATTAAATGCAACGCAAAATGCTAAAATCAAAAATTTGTTACATTTTGCTTTTGTCATCACAACAAGGTCCTTGATGAAGACCTAGTGTCGAAACACATTGTTCTGTCTTGTTGCCTTGCTCATGAATTAAAATATCACCTATTCTTCATCCTTGACGGAGTGCCTGTATTTTTTTCCCTGGGCAGTTGCCTTATTTTATATTGGGCTTTACTCCCTGTAATAATTTTTTTCCAATAAAATACCACAGTTCTGCTTCAAGTAAGCTTGCGCATTCCGTGGAAGTCCCGCCTCCCGGCTCGTTCATTGCCCAGAGACTATGCTGCCACTCAGATGAATACTCGTATAAACACGAGCCGGGAAGCGGGACTTCCGTTGAATGCAGAACTGTGGTATTTTATTTATTTTTAAGTCTGTCTAAAGGGGCGGGGGCACCCTTGCAACTGTGAGCCAATCACAGATCTCGCATGGATTTTGTGCAAATATTTTGAAGTTGAACACTAGTCTACCGACTGAGGCCAGACATATCTGCAAGTGACCGTTGAGAGCGACCAAAGCTTGATATGGATGGATTCCAGGCTAGCTAAATATAATGATATTTCAAATGTTACATTTCCCATTGTTTCAATAGTATAAAAAATAAAAACCGTGAGATCGGTCTGACTTACTTTCTTTCATGCTGAGAGTGATCCCAGTGTGGAATAGCTGGCCTGGCCATGTCGTAGACATGTCGGAGCTTTCAAGTCCAGGCTTGACATATTGCTGGATACCATCTAGCCACATTGGGCTGAATAACCTTTTCTAGCTGATCTATTATGTAATATGATGTTATGTTAGGACTGTATGTCATTTTTGAACCCTTTACATTGTACGTCATCTTTTAACACTTCACATCAAATGTCATATACCTGTTTTCCTATTCAGTGATTTCACCTGGCTCTGCCATGTTTTAACAAGTGTTTTTACTGCTTTTTTGCCATAGAAACAACAGCTCCTCACCTAATGCAGACCTTTGATGATGTTTATTTCACAATATTTGTTGTGTGACAAAGTGTAAATGGGGCTCTGGACCTCCACACTGGTGTTCGTGAGTTAGCATTGCCTCTCCTGGCTTACAGGCAGCGGGGGATCATCTCTCTGTACGACTTCTCCGAGGACACGACCGCCCCAGATCACATCCTGCCAATCTGCCGCTCCAGCTACGCGGAGTCCTATGGATACAACTACAACATCGGCCTGGCCATGCCGTATGATGCTATCGCGAGGGTCCAGGCCTCCTCGTAACTCCGGCTGTGTGTGGTGCTGACCACTTACAGCCAGGCTACTGAACTTCACCTCTGGGTGAGGAGGGGCTCCTTAATGTTCTAGAGCTTTCCTCCTGAAAGCCTCCTCACATGCATTTCTTCCTGGTAGTTTTTTTTTTTTACTTCTGCCAAGGAGGTTATGTGATGGGTCGTGATCATCGGTTTATTTGTTTTGGTTTGTCGGTTGTTTGTCAGGAGTACGCAAAAACTGTGATTGATTGATTTGCATGAGAATTTTTACCGGTGATGGTGTAGATTCCTGCCACACACAAAGAACAAAATATATGGAGAATCTTTTGCAGGAGAGCTCACAAACAGGGGATTGCTCTGCCAGGGTTTAATGTAGAACTGCTCTGCTCTCTCCATGTGTTTTCCTGAGAGCGGATTACCGCCGTGGAGGCCAGTAGCTCTGGAATTCTTTTCTTTTTAACAGCAACTGCCACAAGTGAGTCATTTCAAAACCCTGCACCCCACATTGAATTAAACAGCTGCATTGCTGCAGGTTATGCAGTGTCATTAACCTTGTAATGTCTGATCATAAATGTGAGATTGAAATGTTCCTGAATGAACATTATAATGCTGATGTAGCCATTACTATTTGTAATAGAAAGCTGTTGAATTTTGGAATATTAACTTGGACTAAACAAAAAATTCTTAATATCTACTCCTCAAAGATATTGAAGTGATATTATGCTATTGATATGAGCGCAGTTTTTTCCAAAATAAAGGTGTGGAGCAGGATATAGGTGGGGAAGTGTTTATCACACTGACGAAGTTCAATATAGAAAGTATTATTCATTCAGCAGACATTATAATTCTTCGTTCAATTCTACTCAAGGAGTACCATAGTATGCTAAATCGATGCAATTTTAAAATGAGTGAATCCAGTATCCTGTTATCATGTTTTCCCCCATTTTTTTTTTTTTTTACACGTCTTCAACATTGTCATGTCCCTTGCATTACAGAAACTGCATGTAATTAAGAGAGCAAGGGTTATAATGCAGTGCTGTGGGTCTGTTGAGGCAAAGCACAGTTGCTGGACTGAATCTGTGCATTTTATAACCCCCAATGTTTGGATTTGTTCTGCGTACGATTATGGGAATAATTGAGACATTTCACATAACACCTATCATAATAAGGAACAACTAGCAGAAATATTAACGGAAGAGAGAAACAAGGAGTGTATTTTGATTTTTCTTTAATTTATTACAAATATGTTAATCATTCAGTGCAAAGGCTAAGACAAGCCCATGTACAAGGCACTATATTTTATTTACAGTATTTATTTGCAAAAAAAAAGACAAAGAATAACAAGTCTTTCATATTCTTAAAAATGGAGAATGGGAAGCCGAAGAGCATGCAGTGAGCGATTTGCTTTGTCTTCTGAGGGGAAGAGGCATGATTGAGTGGGCGGAGAGAGCGGTGGAAGAATTCGGCATTACGACATCATCACCACTGCAGCTGCAGGACAGTGCTGTGGCCACTAGAGGTCAGCAGAGCTGCGGTGCGCAGGGGGTGGTGAGGCTTGAACAGTGGAAAGAGGTCGGGAGCTGTGCTGTGGAACTACGCTGTGTGGAAGATGCGCACCGGAGACCTGTTCCTTTGTCCCTGAGCCGAGCCGAGTGTGACTTAGCGTGACCGCAAGCTATAACGTTCGCCTCCCCCGCTAACGGCGGAAATGCGATTTTAAAAAAACACTCCGCCCAAAAACTCTGAATGGGACTCATGCCAGCTGCCTCTGTAATAAGCTATTCGGCCGGAGGGCTTACGAAGCCAGAGGCACAAAACACCTCCTGTTCTCCTGTTTGAATCATCCCTGAAAGGCTTTGGCTAGCACAACCCCTCCCAGCTGTGTCCTCCAGTGCTCCCACAGAAACAGACTGGTGCAATACAGGGGCCACACAGACCTGTAACCACGTTTCTCTACGTTTAATATCACTAGACAGGCCAGGGCAGCCCTCGTTACCGCTAAAATAATCTCGAGGAGCTTGGTCTATGTCAGGGCAGAACAGGACATTTTTCTAAACAGAATGAGTGCTCAGTTATTCCTAGAGCCATATTCTTGAATGATTTCTCCAGTTAGCATGCATTACTTTCATATAATGCTCCTGCAATATATTGAGGCAGGGTTATGATGCCTCCATGACTTGGCCTGACTTGAGGACGGAGGAAACAGTCCAGCAGTCATAACTATAGACAAAAGTTTAACCCCTCAGGTGTAGAAGAGGTGTTAACACCATGTCACAAGTGTATAAGGACACGGAAAACATACGACTAAGTGATTAGAGTGCAGTGGTTAGTGTTTACAGTGCAATGCTTGCATCACACAGTTATTAAGCGTGAAGGACTACCTGAAACGCTTCACTGCATCTTATGATTGATTATAAGCATCAATGCAGATATTTGTCGGGATTCCTCGATTTAAATCGGGGACCAACAGTCACCAGTAAAGAGTGCAGGAAAGTGCCAAATGAGGGCAGAGGTAGAACCCTTCCCAAATGATAGAGCTGGGCCCCCTCGGCTCTGTCATACATCAGGTCCAAAATAAACAGCCATTGGACTGTGCTGCCAATCCAAAGATATGGGCTCTGTCAGGTCAACACCTCCCAGAGTTTACTAGAATATTACTCTCGTATTTTGATATTCCCAGAGGGAAGCCTAATTTAATGGATCGCAAGGGCTGCTTTTACTTTTATAATACAGTAGTTTTATTGCATCTGCGTACCAACATTGCAACCCTGGAGTGACATGTTATATCTGTAATATATCAGTGCGTTGCGATATTCAGCAGTGCGTTGCGATATTCAACAGTCAGTAGTCTTGGTTGGAGGCATTTTTGAATGTTAAGTGTTGCCTTTGAACAAGCAAGGTCATGTACCGAAACTGTAGTGTTGTCTGGCATGAATCAGGTTACAATGTACGTCACGCCTTGTAAACCTGTTATTTTTTTAGCCAGGTCTTGCAAATGTAATTGGTGTTTGATATTATTGCATAATTTAGAGAGCATTCTGCGTTCTGCCTCGGTAAAACTACCTCATGCGCGTTTTCATAATCGTATGTTAAGCTGATTGCGAAGGCGTCGATCAACTGCGTAATATTCTTATTTGGTCGAAGCAAAATTTTGTGTTGCCTTTCCATGCATATTGCACCGTATTGAAGGGTCGTGGGTCACCCTGGTTGAGGATCATTTAGGGAAAGGTCAAAAGGGTAAGAGCATTTGAACAGTCAAAAAGTACCACCACCAGCTGGGCTTCACGTTCTCCTCCTCCGGACGGACAGGAGCGAAACTGTCTGAACGCACCCCTGCTGCCCAGCCCTTCCCGAAAGGCTGACTTCATTTGCACCAGTTAGGATTGTGGCTAATCGTTCGGAAGCGAATGTGCATCTTCCCCTCGAGCTCGAAGCCTTTGAGAATCTGCAGAGACAGTGCAGGTCTGGGTGTGTGTCTGCTTTGAATATTCAGATGAACAGAACTTGAAACATCACAGTTAACAACAGAATGTCATGCCGAGCCAGTTTATGTTACTGGGCAGGCACTAACCTGTTCAAAATGTTCGAAGGTGATGCCCTCGTAGAACTCGTCAGGTTCCTGGGGAAATTACCATCGATAATGTTACTTGGGGCTGATTATGCTTGAAGAAACATCTCTCTTATTTTTCTCTCGCAAAACGTATCCCATTGAGGGTTGAGTCACCGTCCTGCTTCCATAATGATTTGTTTTATGGTACATAGTTAAAAAGGGACTACAGCTATTGAGGGTCCATAAATTTTCCAGTAGGAAGGGGAGGGGGGGGACATTACCCAATTTTTAATAAATTTTTCTAATGGCATCTGGAATTCGTACCAATGGTTGGCTAACTGGCGCAAAATCGAAACAGTTTCTGTAACCTACACGGATGTGGGAATAATTTTACACAGGGAGGTCTCAGCCTGGATTTTTTGCTGAATTTGGACGTGGAACCTTATGTTTACTTTGTAGTTACAGCTTTCTCCTAAGTCCCTCTTTGCTGCCCTAAAAGCACCAATGGGAAGATTGATGGTTCAATCACCAATGAAGCCACAATAAGTCCACAGCTGTTGGGCCCTTGTGTGAGACCCTTAACCCATACATTGCTCTAAGGGGATTGGCCTATGCCTCATCCAATCAAATGCCATTCACTTTGAATAAAAGCATCTACACAGTAGCAGAATTATGATCAGAGAGAAGGATGCCTTACCATCTTACCCATGGTGATAGTGGCTACATCTAACATGGCAGAGTTGGCGATGGATTTAGCCGTCTCCATTTCCATTGTGCCGCTTCGAGACAGCAGCTCCTCCACCACCTGCCAGCAGTTCAGGAGAGACAGCAGGACAGACATGAGGACATAAAAACATGCTTTCCCTCGAGGCTGCGGCAGAATTGAAACGGTGGCGAATGAGGTCAGGTTATTACACCATCGCTTACATGCTTGTACTCTTCCAAGGTGATGGAGCCATCGTTGTCAGTATCGTGCATGTTGAAGACAACTTGGGAAGAAGAAGGAAAGAACATAACAGGTTGGTCTTGTTTTAAAATAATTTCTGATTTAAGAATATTTCCTTGTCACCATTTATGGGGTGACAACAGGAAGAGCGACGACCAGAGAAAAAACTTTTAGTTCATCCTTGCTTCATTGTTGCCCTGTAGTCATTTATCAAACAGCAGACGATAACTCAACTCCTAAAACTGATTAAAAATAGACATAACTAATAGTCATAACTTTAAAACGTGAACAATTACATTTCAAATTAAAAATAATTGAATCTGTTAGGTCACGCCTCCAGCTGTCAGACTCACCAGTCTATTAAAACCAGGGGCTTGTACTACGAAGCAGGATTTGGGCTTAGCGAGGTAACTTCAGGGTTAACACCAGGTTTTCAGTGTTACGAAGGCGGTTCACTTTTTAACAGGGTGCTTCAGCACAGTAACTCATGCTGAACGCCTAACCTGCTCCAGAGCAGGTTAAGTTTGAGATGATCGATCAGTGGGTATTAAGCACCGCCTACTGACCAATCAGTTCTCTTGGAAAAGGGCCTGCCCATTCCTAGAAGATCCTGTAGACCTTGCTGCACATACAGTATAGTGAGGAGAGCTCACTGGAGAAAAATTATTTTCAGAGATCCCCAAAACCCATCTTTCTTTTTACTCCGCGGGGGTTGCTGCTGAAATAATTAGGCTAAAATTGTTATACACGCTTAAGAATACATTTAGCATCATGTCAGTTTAATGAAATACACAGCTGTAATTACAGTAATATCTACTCCTGCCACACAGATAAGACAGTGATATTATAAAATACAGGCACATCACTATATCCAATAGGCTGGGTGCTGGATGGAACATATCCTGTAAAGTATATAATGAGATAGATGCGCACACTACGTAGCTCCTGTTGTCAATTTTTTATTTACTGCTACAGTGGTAAATTGCTGCAGCAGTACTTACAGTCCTGAGCTATTTGCAGTGATATTTTACAATGTAATTATAATTAACTAACACATTTACACAGTTGGAAATATTTTGCCAACTGTCCTTTTTGCATTTGGCTGCTGCAACGGTGTTAATTTCTGCCTGGATGAAATGCTTATATTCTTCATATTTTTAGCCCGCTTGGCCGACAGACCCAAGGGGCTTATGCTGTACTTAGGGTCATTTAGTGGTGGTCTGTTGTGCATGCGTGGGTGCGTTACATCATTTCAGCGTGATACAGCTTTCAGTTTTCCACGGAACCTTTTCATATTTTCTATGCATGTATATGGGCCCAAGATCTAGAGTTAGATTTTGGTCGTGATGCGATTCTTGGTTTGGCTATCAGGCTGGTTTATGCGAAAATTTTTTCTGTCGGTTATTCTGTCAAGGGTTCATCATATATACACTCAACAAAAATATAAACGCAACACTTTTGTTTTTGCTCCCATTTGTCATGAGATGGGTGGCCTTTTATTGTGGACAGTCTAAAGTACACCTGTGCACTAATCATGGTGTCTGATGAGCATCTTGATGTGGCACACCTGTGAGGTGGGATGGATTGTCTCAGCAAAGCAAAAGTGCTCACTATCACACATTTAGACAGATTTGTGAACAATGTTTGAGAGAAATGGTAATATTGTGTGTCTGGAATGAATTTTAGATCTTAGAGTCCATCTCATGACAAATGGGAGCAAAAACAAAAGTGTTGCGTTTATATTTTTGTTGAGTGTATAATGGGTTTTTGATTTGACCTAATTTAAAGGTTATATAGGTCAAAGATCATAAAATGTGCCGGTTTCATTTCAGCGCCATAGTGCCCTCAGTTCTCGACGGATCCTTTTCCTATTTTATATGCCTATATATGGGCCCAAGATTTAGCCCCAGGTCGATTTTATTTGTGCTGCAATTCTTGGTTTGGCCACCAGGCAGCCTTTTCGGCAAAATTTCAAACCGCTTTAGCTCCCTAGCTGCTGGATAGCTCACTCGGTAAAGCGTTGCGTTGCGAAGCAGAAGTGACAATCATGTCGCAGTTTCAAGCCCTGCTTCGTACCAGCCGGCAGTGGTCAGCAGCTTTTTCCGAGTAGCGCACAACTGGCTATTGCGCTACAGGGTTGCAAATTAGGAAGGGACTGCTGGAAAGGGAATATAATAGTTGCCTTGTTCGTTGCACAAGCGCCTCCTGTTGGCCAGACGGGCGCTCATCAGGAAGATTCTGAGCTTGTTCATGTTTGGGTATCCTCCGCCCTCGCTCTGAACTTGCAAAGATTCAACCAATGAGTGTACAGTAAGCAGTGGCTGACAGGCGTGTGCTTCAGAGGAGAGCTGCAAACTGTCTACAGTCTCCTGAGTTGGCAGCAAGGGGTCACATTTGAGCAAGACTTGTGCATAGTTCACCAATTGGGCATTCCAGATTCGGGTGGGATCAGAGATGCCAAATTTATAAAAACGAAAAAAAACAGCTTTGGTTCCCTTATTCTACGTGCTAAGATGCTCCAATTTTTTTTCCAGCCTGGCCAAAAGGCCCATAGGATTATGCTATGCTCGGGTTTTTAGTGGTGGTATGTTGTGTATCCGTGTGTGCGTGTGTAAACTTTTGGCTTGCCTGCGCTCTAGCGCCTTCAGTTTTTCACCAATCCTTTTCATATTTCAGATGTATATAGCATCTTAAAGTCCTGACCAAGTTCAATTTTCAGCCCAATCAGACCGAAACTATGGCTAATAGGGGGCGTTCCATTTCGGCCACGTTTGGCCAAGCGGGCACGGTGGCTTGCTCGTCATTTGAAATGTACGCCGCTCTGCTTCCAGTCGGTTTGTCCATGTTTATGATTGGTCATGTTCTTCAAACACCGCCCCTTTTATGTGAAAGCGCACATACCTAGATTGGAAAACCCTGTCTTCACTTACCGAGTTGTTAACAAGCTTCGTAGGACTACTTAGCATGATTGCGATTGTTTGGTTAAGTGAAGCCAGATAACAGGAAGATACCCTGGATATGTTGAACTTGCTTCGTAGTACAGGACTGCAGTCTTCAGCTCTGCAATCATCGCATGCGCCTCTTATTCATTTCCATTGTGTGGCACTATTGTGCCATTTAAGACCGAGTCTTGGACTTAGTCTTTGCGAAGTCTCGTAAACCACATGCCTGTGTTGTATTGCTAGTCTTGCATAGACTTGCGCTCCGCGTAGCTCGTGTATATTCTAATTTTCTAACTTAGCGCTGTTCATTGTTGATATAAGCACTTAAACTTTACTATTAAGTAACCTCATTTTCTAATTCCTTTCTCTGTTTTAGTTATACATTGTTACTGTCGCAAAAGCATAGTTTTGTATTACTAACAGGATAACTAAGGAACCTCGTTTCCACTTCATTTTGTATTGCTCCTTGTGAGCCTCCCCACTTCACACAGAGCATAACAAATACAACCAAGTCCATCCTTGCACCTGAGTCCAGTCCTCAACTTCCTCTTCACCGTGCACGTCACCAGTGTGCAGAGCACAATCCTTACAGAATCCTGTTTTTGAACTGAGCCAAGGTCATAACTAGTAGCATACGCACACATTTAATTCATCTTGGTAAAATAGTTTCCAATAAAACTTGGCCCCACTTATCCCGATGGACAGATGGATGGACGAGCTCCACTGCAGTACGCCCTGCTCCTCTTTGTGCTGTGGCGGGGAAACTAATTCTGGTTGGAGCTGGTTGGAATGACCGATATTATCGGTTTATCTCCGCAGGAAGGGGGAGAATGAGGAAGCTGGTGTGACCTGCCTTGGAGGCTCTGATCTCGAGTGAGATTCCACAGCAGGAAGCTATTTGCAACTGATAAGGCGGCAAAAACTGGAAATTTCTTTGAACAAACATTCTTTTTCAGTACATACCAGTCAGCGCACTGGGGATTGGAAGTGACATGGTGTGCTAAATATTCTGCAATCCATAATGCCAAAGATTTCTGTCATGCCTGCAGTAAGTATGTGACCCTGATTTAGCTGTTTTCACTTCTCAGTGTATAAAACCCATTATGTTGAGTTTTGTATGTGCTCGCTCTATTTTTGTAGTCAGTTATTTCACTTTGCACTATAAACAATGAAGTAATAGCCAGCAGATAAAAGGACACTGGAATCAGGTTTCACAATTTTGTCCAAAATGAAGTTTCCTGTTCATCTTTGTTAAGAACTTCCAGCTTGTCTGCATACACTGCAAGCAAACAATACTATGGTTTACTGTCCAGTGTTGAATCTACAGAACCAACGCTTGCTTCATGCACTGCTCGTGACTCCCCACACATTCAGGAGCACCAAGCTGCAGCTAATTTCATGTCTGTGTGTACGAACATTGACACAGTAACTGTCTGGCTGTGCTGGCCATGGGAGCGTAGCCCCCCCATCCCTCCCCCTCCTTAAATCTACTTCCTCTAACGGTTTCAATTCGGGTCTTCTTTGGTATATACTGAAGCCACAGTCCTGCTCTCATTGCAGTTTAATCCAGAATTCTCTATTAAGTTCAGCACGTTATTCATTTTGATATGAGTTTGAGTGTAGATCTTTTCGAGTTGGGTGTTTTAGGCCAGGCGCAGGCGCAGCGGTGGCAGTGACGTGACGGGTGGCAGAGACGGCGGCAGTTTCTCTCACAGCGCAGTTTCTCCTTTCTCAGCGCCTCCTTCTTCTCGTCAGTCATGTGCAGCTCTGGCGGTATGAAGTGTGACAGGACGGTGAGGAACTCCTCAAAGCCGATCTCCTCCACCTTCCCGGCGGTGTTCTGCCTGTAGTTCCTGGAGACCAAAGACAGGGTTTGATCCAGCAGTTGCTGCTTGTCTGTTGTGTCTCATACATCTAGCCCTGAGGGCTCCCTGTCTCCGCATTTGCTCCAATCCAGTGCTAAACATCTGATCCAGCAAATCAGGCTTGGATAGAAGGTCATGATTATCTGATTTGTTGATTTGCTTGCAAAGACTGCCTCTCACACTGGTCTTTCCGCCAAAAACACTGTAGACTCCAGATTTCCTTTAATCACATCTCAGCCTGGATGCAGCTCTGAGAGAATATTTACTGTGAATATATAACCGATTTGCACTTCACACTGTGTAACCCACACATTACAAACAACTATATTTATCAGCATCAGTATTTCCTGTGTGACCGAGCACAAGCATCTCTGCAGAAATATACATGTTGCAAACAGCATCTGGCTGGAGGAGGAAGTGACATGCAAATTTGTTTGCGAATAGACATTATGGGGAATCAGTGGCTGCTAAGTTCCCAATAGTTGGTTCAAAGATTTTTGACAAATATGAAATTCCTAATTCCGTTCAAGTATTAATTAAATTTTTCTGTCACTACCCACCTTTTATCAAAGAAGGTTTCGATGATTTGCTTGCGAATTGGATTGCACTCTAGGTTGGCAACTTTGTCGAAGTCCTCTCGTCTGTAACAGAAGTCAGAATTGTTTATCAGATGTGGAATTATTCATCAGGAGTTAAAGACTAAAAACCTTTTGCCAGGAGCACCATGTAACCTGGTGGGTTTGTGAGAAAAGCCAGTGCATTTTCTTTCAATCAACACGCGTTGTTTAGAGCACTACAAGGGAACAAAGCCAAAACAAGAAATACCTGTCAAATGATTTCTGGGGAATCAAATTCAGTTTTCTTTTGAAAGGCCAGAATAGAGTCATGTAAGGCAGGATGTCACGGCAGTTTCAGAAGCAAGGGCTTAACCACTCATCTCTGCCTAATATCTACAGCACTGAGAAACATGAGGGTCTTCTGTGCATTGCACTTTATTTATTTATGTTTTAGTTTATTTTTGGAGAGGGGGTGCGGAGGGTTTGGAGGCTTTGCATAGAGACCAGTACCCCCTTTAGGGTACCTGCACCTTGTTTCAGTTCTACAGTTACACCCCTCTGCGGTTTTGAAAAGTTCTTTGATTCTTTACGATGTATTTTTGGTTTCTTCTTGAAGAACTGTCAGTGACGGCGAGGGACAGCCAAGGGGCTCTAAGGCCTATGAAGATAAGACAGTCGCGCGCTGGTTTTACCGTAGCGTTTCCTCATTTCCACTCAGCTGAAGGAATCGGCTGTGAAGGTTGATGGTCTGGTCCAGAGAAACTGGGTGGAGGGAAGAAAAACAAGGCGGACCCATGGTAAGTCCACAGGACAGCGGTGCTCAGGTTCGCTCTCTGCCCTCAGGGAAAGCTGAGGCCTTCGTTCTCACAGTCAGTCCCACAGACCATTTACAGTAAGGGAAAGAGAACCCAAATATAAACAATAGCTAGCTAAACCTTCGGAGTGAGTTTCCACAGCACAAGACAAATATTTTGTCTCATTTATTGGCGAAGCTAGTATTACAGCGATGGTTACATTTCCCAGTGAGACCAGAAAGATTATCCTGAAAGGTTTTTTTTAGCTGAGTAAGGAACTCAAACTGTGGAACATTGTGTTAAAGTGTTCTTGAGTGAAAGTGGCCTTAAGACATCTAGTAAATGATGCCCAGCGTTCTCCTAGAGGAGAAAGACACATTTGAATTGCTTCAGCAGTTTTGGTCTGAGAGATCTGTGTTTTAGTTCCTCTATCTCCTCTAATAGACAGAGAACAAAGAAACTAGTTCCTCTGGTTCCTCATAAATATCTTATGGTTCATGCAAATTGCAGACTGTGTCAAAATCATCTGCCACTTTCCCAGAGTGCGCAATCTGGGGATTGTGAATGTTGAGCAAACTATGCCGACACGTTGGTTGTCGCTTCAGTTGATGGTAATGAGGTTACATGGAGATTGAGCTACTTCACCAGTAAACAAGGGAAATAACAGTCATTTGAATATGACATTAAAATTAAAAACAAGGTAGATGGCTGCCAACTTCGAATTGCACGGCCCTTTTATATGACTCTCATGCAAAGCCACTGAATAATGAGCTGTGCTGCATAATAAAGGATACAATAAGTCTGTTTTCTGCCAAATGCTCAGTCTCTTAACATGTCTTTCTAATAGAACAACACATGTTGCCCTGGTCGGATTTGAATATTCTGATGTCAGGGAAAAAAGCTGATGGTCAGCAAGCCTTGAGTGTGACACCACATTCAAACAAAGCATAACAAACCACACTGGATGGTTTAAAAAAAAATTAGCCAATAGCCCGAGTGCTGCTCTCAGTTGTTTCTTCAGGACTTGGACTGACTGGATATTGCTGAGCCAAAGATACAGGGAGAGGATCTGTGTTAACCAAGTAAGCTGCAGTTACCAAATAATTTTAATGTTAATCAGAAGAATGTCTGTTTAACAGTTCTGACCAGCAGAACCTTGCAAGGTAATTCTCATAAGCGACAGGAACATGCTAACAGTTCCGAAGGGGCCTAATACACGGTGATTATTTAAGGGGGCAAGCTGAACAGTGTCAAAAAATTATGATCACGTATTATGCCAAATGCAGAAAAAAACTGGGCCCACAAGTCAAACCCTTCTGACGAGAAAAGATGGTATCTCAAAAGGATTGTTGCTAATGAGCCCAAAACTACAGCTCTAAAAATCACCCCAGAATAGAAAAAATCCACATCTGAACCAGTTTACGTAAAAACACCTCCCCAAAGCTGGTATATATTGTAGTGGTGGTGGTGATTAGAGCACCCCATGAATTTTAATTAGTCTTATTTCATAGTAGTCGCCTAATTTGCAAGTCGTTCTGCTGTGATTTTCACCTTGCCTAATTATTTCCCGCACCCCAGCAGCGGTGCAGGAAGAGGAATCACTCTGGGAGACTGTTAATGCACCATCACTATTAATGATGCCCAATCTCTGCTCTCCAGTTTGGAATTCCCAAACAAGCGTATCCTCAAATGACCCACAAGGATATCCGTGCTTATTGCTGAAAGCTGCACTATACTGACTCAGGAGTTTGCAAAGACATCCTCTGCTACAAGGCATTCAACATCTGGCTCCACGTCTTATCAAGCAGCAGCTCGCAATAGAGGCTTGCAGAGGGGATGATTTGGATGATGAAGTGACATGGGGGATAGAAGCCAGTCTTCAAGGATGTTGGTGTTCCTTGGGTAGACTGTTCAAGGCCCAAGAAGTGGACTCACAGGTATCTTATTGACCAGTAGGAGTCGTTCTAGAGAGTTATGTGGATTCTGGCCAGCCCTGGGAGATGCCGTTGGTATTTATGTGTCGCCCCGCAGGGCTAACGACAACGGTTGAAATGAGATCAGTGCCTTAACCAGATCAGCCAGACATGAACCATCCCCTTAACCGCATTACTGCACACGCAGTCAATCAAGTATCTGACATTTCTGTCGGACAGGATAGTTTATGGCATGACAAGTTAGTTTCGCATTTGAGGTGCTACCAGTTCACAATGTACTGATTAATGACCATATAATTTAGCCAAGCATCACTTGTCTTGTTTCCGGCAAGCCTAACAAGCTTGTAACGACTTATTCAGCTTTTCAGAATGTGTGGCCTTATTTGTGAGGACAGTAAAATAAAAAACAAATTAGTGAACTACGCAAGATCATTTATGTTCAGTTCTGTTTGCAGAACAAGGGTATTGTTGCTGTATAATGAATGAGAACAAAAAAAAAGTGAACTACATGAGATTATTTCAGTTAAAGCTGGAGTTTGCATTTTTTCAAAAAATCACTTTTTGTCATATTTTTTAAAACTATTACTATGACCTGACAGTGGGATGTGAGTCAGATGATCTTTGAGAAAATCAGTCATCTGGCTCAATCTAGTGCTTCTAATTCCTTCTGCAAGATTTCACCGCGACCGGGACAAAACAACCAGTCACAGCCAGGAGGAGTGACTGACGATGACAATCATTTCTCGTGCACCCGCAATTCAATCAGCTGTGTACCTAGTTGTGGGTGTTTCTTTACAGCTGGACAAACGCTAGCCAGCATAAGCACTGCCATTTCTCACAGACTCCCATATTTGTGAGTTCAAACTTGAAGTTGAGAACGGGAGTACAAATTTCCACAGTAAGCTGAATCTGCAGTTTGAGACAGTTGCGTTCATGTCGACTAACTATTTTAGCGCGAGAATTTATTTGTTCACCTTTTTTACAATTTTAATATTGTGAAAAATAAGCAGTTATGTGATTTTTCCCCGCAGATGCTGTTGTCGCTGACTGTTACCAGAGAATGCTGTCACTAGGGGCTCTGCTATCACAACAGCTGCAAAAGCCATAGGGAAAAAGCAGGCTACACTTGCTGCCGATAGGCGTTGCAAGCACGGCTCATAATAATAACTTCTTCGGTAGTTGGTTGCAAACAGTGGGTGGGTGGTCGATACATCGTATATCGCCACAGATGTATTTTCCGGTTACAAAACCTATGTTTTCATATTTAACAGTCAACATTTCTCATCTCGTTTTTCAAAATATGAAGTCATGAACCCCAAACTTATTAATTTAAGACATAATTTCCCAGCTGGATCTCTTCAGGTCAGTTGGAAGCTGCTCGCGTTCTGCCACCCGGAAGTATCTTGGCGCATATTGTTAACAAACATTCTGAAATCCCGTATAGTTTCATACGTACGACATCAGTGGTTACGGTAACACTCCTTTGAGAATATGTCATGTTACAATCGTTGTGTACGTGGCTGACGTTAGCTTGTTTCCAGTGCTAAGACTAGCTCAGTAGCTAGATGTGTTTTATACGCAATATGCTGTTACTCTATTTCTAATATGCTGAGGTAGTCATCTTGCTTTGGTCTTTGACCTGAGGCCTCATTCATAGGATACTTGTTGATAGTAAACTGTAGATATTTAGCTTTGTTTGCACCTAGCATTCACACAGCTCCGCTGACTATTCAGGCATAGGACACAGCATCCAGGTAACGGGATGCGAGACTCGCGCTCGTGCATGTGAATCGGGGGGTGTGACTTTGGTCAGAGATTTGAGGGGATGGGGTGGGTTTAGAGGTGAGGCGACATTCAAATCTTGCTTGTTGTTCCAAGATTGCATACTCCAGCTTTAAGGGGACCTAAAGCTAAGCAAAACACCAATTTTGGTTCAAAATTTTAGATTTGAGGTCAGAGCATGAAGTGGTCCTTCAAACCGTCAGTAATATGGAGTCGCGTTCCAAAGGAAACATTCGTCACGAACACTGTCTTCAAGGCTGGAACAGCTATGAGTGTGGTGACTTTCTGTGCTGGCCAATGAGGAATTGCCTCCATTCTTATGAAACTTGGCATAAAGGCAGGGGCAGACTCCCCAGAAAGGCTATGATGAAATGGACAGAAAACGTGCAAAACAGAGTGAAAAACGCGCACAAGAACTTGAAAAAAAGAAACGAATAGATGCCCGACAAGCACGTACAACTAGGGAAGAAACAGATTGAAGAAGAGGGAGTTACTTATGAGGCTGGTGCCTTTTAAGGAGGTAAAAAAAATCCAGAAACTTCTAAAAACAAATTACTAAGCTTTTCCTCCTGAGAACATTACTGTCACATTATTACTGCCAAACTAAAATCATGTTTTTCTAAAAATTCTAAAAAAAAAAAAAAAAAATTCTAAAAAAATTTCTAAAAATATTTTCAACGAGAAAATACAGATTTCTCAGCATCTGTACATCCAATTAACTCCATATTTGGCAGTTTTCTTCATTTTGTGATGATCAATGTCTGTACAGAGCTCTTTTTGCAATATGTACCTCTGAATATGAGCAAATCAAAATATACATATTTAATTAGCTGTTTCCTGCCAAAATTTATTTAGGGGGCTCATAATCAATACTAGAACATAGAAACCCGGAAAAAAGCTCTGTAGTGACATTAGGAATCTTTTTTTCTTTCACATTACAGCTGAAATTATAACCAAACACTGTTTAGTTATCTCAATAACTGTGTTTCTCTAAGTATCTATATATTCATTAAAATAGCCATTGCCATGGGAACCATTGATGTGATACTACAGAAAGTGTTTTAATTTGCAATTTCTAATGGAATTATTTTGATAATAATTCTTAGTTTATAAAAAGAGTATCTTGAAAAAATGTTTAACTGTAAGTCCCCTTAAGTTCTCATTGCAAAACTTGGGGTCAACTTGGGGTCAAAAGTGGAAGTTTACTCGAGATGAATTTCCCACAGATTTTAAGAGGTATCGTTTCACTGAGTGGTCACAGTGTGGAACAGATCTCCTGGTAATGCAGTAGAGGCCAAAACAGAAAGTGTTCAAGACTGGGCTCAGTACAGTGCGAGATATTGTCTACTTCTTAAGTATACAAAGTGTTTGATGCACTTAAAAGGTATAAAGTGGCCTGTTGTTGTCACTACCATCTGTGATGTTATATTAATAAGATTTTATACCCCCTATCTTGAGCCATCTACATGCCGTGAACAGCAGTGGGTATGCCATTTCATCAGCATGGAACTGTATTCATTGGGGAGAAGTGGTGGGGCCAGGAAGGCAGTGAATCAAATTACACCTCATGAAAGGCAGGTCCTTCACAAAGTCATGGCATTAGAATTGCAGAACTCATCCATGGTAAGACAAGGGTCTCTACTGGTGGCCTGCATGGAAGATAGACATTTTATCCACGAGGAAATTGCATTGATTTTTGTTTTTTATTTCTTTTTTTTTTGAGGTTGACAACCGGCATACCATCCTCTAAAGAAAATTAAAAGGACAGCAAACCATATTATGCCCTAAGTACTCGATAATGGCTTAATTTATAATGTAAAAACTGGCCTGAACCTAATAGTGGCCAAATCAAATACCACCCAGCAACGTTTCTAAACACTGAGGGACAGTTTCACAGACATGGATTAAGCTTAATCCTAATGGAGATTCTACATGCACAACTCAATTTGATCCATGGCTCTGCTTAATGGACATCCAACTTAATCCATGTCCAGCCCTAAGTCTGCAAAAACATGTAAAGAAGCTCTGAAATTGAATAAACTGCCCCTAATGTTTCATAACCTGTCAATAAAAAGGCCATCCAAAATAATGCTTAGAATTCTGATTTTTGGTTCACTAACAAGAAACAACAACAACAAGTTTTTTTTTTTTTAAGAAAAAAAACCCCCACTCACTTAAGACCATAAACTATTAGGCCTGGAGGTATTAGGACTTTGAATGTGAATGAAATAGGCTAAAATATAGATATAAATACCCACAAAATTTAAATATACTGTCTCTACTTCAACAGTGTATTCAGGGTTCAATATCCAGTGTCCTGCAATACACAGCGAAAAGCAAAAAATTGCACCACCATCCAAATTTCAATGAAGCTCACTGTGGTTTTTGGGTACTGCAACTTGCCAAACTTGTATGCATAGCAAGCTTTTACATCTGGGACAAGTACATGGAGGAATAACATCGCATGATCCTCTTCATTAATGTAAAGTAATATCTGTTCCTAGGTATCTCACTTTTGTGCCTGTCACAGATGGCAACTCCATTGTATCTTATTGAATTATTAATAAGTCTAGGGAGGCTTCCATTTGTAACCCTATAACTGCTACTGAAGTACTCCAGGGCAAAGAACATACACAAATGACTTAAAGTCCTTCTTTAAATTGGTGGGTACATTAAATTTTCCTCAGGGATAACTCAAGAGTCAAGATTCAACAGACAACTAGAGACATGAGCCCAGATCATTGTTAATCTCCGCAGCCTATGCTACAGTATATTCAGCATCAGCTCTGAATAACTTTTCAAAGGTGGTCTTGGCTTTTATCTTTATAAGTTCATGTCCATGGTAACATATTATATGACTTCTTGACGACCGGTGCCAAAGGTTAAGGTGATTGTATAGCCTATATTCCAGCACAGCATAGGGTCGCGCGCGCGCGTGTGTGTGTGTGTGTTTCAAGTCTTCTACTGTGTAAACGACCTTCAACACTGAGCCTTTTAATCCTAAAATACAACTGAAATTACAATAATTTCTGAAACGAAGCTTTTGCTGCATTGCTGAAACACGTAAATACGTTGTTGACTATTCATTTGAATGACAGCTTCAAAGACAAAACATATAACTAATTGTGCATTTAAATGGATCGTTTTCTTCTATGGAATAACTCTAGAACACACACATTTATAATTATATAATCGGCCACTGCCGTCCTCTGGACGGCTACCGGCTGTATTATGCACTGCGTAAAGTTGCAATGGACCTGTCCAGTGTTTTGGTGCAGCCTATTTCCATTTAATGAAAACAGTCATTCATCGTATCTTTACTAGTGCTCATTTTTAAAAAAGCCGGTACACGAAGTCAGAGAAAATGCATGTTCATACTTACACCCCGTCTTTTCAGAGAGCTCCTGAAACTCGTGTTTACCGCGTCCTGATAGATAGGCTCCCATAATGAAGGTTATTTATAATCTGTTTAATATCTCCGCTAATACGAATCAAGCTGTCAGAGCGTTAAAATGGCAGCTTCCGCGGCGGGGTTCTCTGACTCACGCGGTGTTGATGGCAGGTATATCCTAAATAATAATGCCCGTATTGACAGGCGCACCTTCTCCCCGACTCTGGTTACAGCGGTTACAAGGAAGCTTCAACACATGCAGCTTGTATTGTTCAGCTTCAGCGAAGGCTGTCAATGTTCTCCCCAGGGTCCTAGTGCTTTGGCGGCGGTTTTTCGTTATAACCTACTGCATATAATGGCGCATAAACCACACAAATGTTTCTAGTAATGTACAGGTTTAACAAAGTATGCGAGCAGTCTCGACTCACGCGACGCACTAATGTGATGTATCCAATAAAAATACGGTCGGAAACTTGGTTTTACCATAAAGAGTTAAAGTTTCACAACGGATAACCTTGTCTTCATGGGTTTCAACGCACATCATATGTCATTGGTTCATTATTGAGCGCATATTTGGACCATTCAAGTAAATTGCTGGTCTTCGCAGATCACACCCAGTAGGAGTGGCTAATGATCGAACCAAGGACAGTCCTTGGATCGAACGGACATAAAGGTGGTAGCTAGGCCTCTGAAGGACTGATGTTTCAGTCCTTAGAATGTATGGCCTAGAATTTACAGTATTGTGAGCATTTGACCTTGAGTGTACCTGTAGGAATGGAAACTATCAATGAGAGCCTTGCAATATTAGAACAGCCAGTGTGGACACCGGCCCAAACAGTGAACTTAGTTCTTGTTCATAACAGTCCCTGCCCCAGCAAGGCTAGTCAGTGGACAGACAGATTTTATGTGCTCTACAACTTTGGGTATAAGAACTTATCACTTCATATACTGTATATCTGGGTGCCATCACATTTTGAACAAACATGTTTTCTCAATATGAGCCTGTACCTGTAATCAACAAGTTTAGAACTGTAAAAAAAACAAGTGGCATGTAGATAATGAGCAGATTCTAAGCCTTTCGTGTATTTTTGTGCATGTTTGTTTAACCATGCAAAACTGCAGCTCATTTCTGCAAAGTCATTCGTCCCACATATTTAGGTAACCCCATTTCAGGACATCATTAAATTTAGGACAAATGGCTTATTAGGTGTTTCTTCCTGGTTCGTTGTATTCTCTCTTGTGTAGGATGTAAGGACCATGCAAAATCTTCTAAACTTTCAAAACATCAGTGGATGACCCCATCAGAAAAAAATTGATTTTTAGGAGGACAAAAGTAATTGTACAAAATCCAAAACCAGTGAAGTTGGCACGTTATGTAAATCGTAGATAAAAACAGAATACAATGATTTGCAAATCCTTTTCAACTTATATTCAATTGAATACACTGCAAAGACAAGATGTTTAATGTTCAAAGTGAGGAACTTTTTTTTTTTTTTTTGCAAATAATCATTAACTTAGAATTCAAAGGCAGCAACACATTGCAAAAAAGTTGGCACAGGGGCCTTTTTACCACTGTGTTACATCGCCTTTCCTTTTAATGACACTCAGTAAACGTGTGGGAACTGAGGAGACCAATATTTGAAGCTTTTCAGGTGGAACTCTCTCCCATTCTTGCTTGATGTACAGCTTAAGTTGTTCAACAGCCCGGGGTCTCCGTTGTCGTATTTTACGCTTCATAATGCGCCACACATTTTCAATGGCAGACAGGTCTGGACTACAGGCAGGCCAGTGTAGTACCCGCACTCTTTTACTACGGAGCCATGCTGTTGTAACACGTGCAGAATGTGGCTTGGCATTGTCTTGCTGAAATAAGCAGGGGCGTCCATGAAAAAGACGTTGCTTGGATGGCAACATATGTTGCTCCAAAACCTGTATGTACCTTTCAGTCTTAATGGTGCCTTCACATTTGTGTAAGTTGCCCATGCGTTGGGCACTAATACACCCTCGTACCATCACAGATGCTGGCTTTTGAACTTTGCGCCTATAACAGTCCGGATGGTTCTTTTCCTCTTTGGTCCGGAGGACATGACGTCCACAGTTTCCAAAAACAATTTGAAATGTGGACTCGTCAGACCACAGAACACTTTTCCAGTTTGCATCAGTCCATCTTAGATGAGCTTGGGCCCAGCGAAACCGGCGGCGTTTCTGGGTGCTGTTGATAAATGGCTTTCGCTTTGCATTGTAGAGTTTTAACTTGCACTTCCAGATGTAGCGACGAACTGTAGTTACTGACAGTGGTTTTCTGAAGTTTTCCTGGCGCATGTGGTGTTGTCCTTTACACACTGATGCCGGTTTTTGATGCAGTACCACCTGAGGGATCGAAGGTCACGGGCATTCAATGTTGGTTTTCGGCCTTGTCGCTTACGTACAGTGATTTCTCCTGATTCTCTGAACCTTTTGACGATATTATGGACCGTAGATAATGAAATCCCTAAATTTCTTGCAACAGCTCGTTGAGGAATGTTGTTTTTAAACTGTCCGACAATCAGCTCATGCATTTGTTCACTAAGTGGTGACCCTCCCCCCATCCCTGTTTGTGAATGACTGAGCATTTCAGGGAAGCTGCTTTTATACCCAATCATGGCACCCACCTGTTCCCACTTAGCCCGTTCAACTGTGGGATGTTCCAAATAAGTGTTTGATGAGCATTCCTCAACTCTCTCAGTCTTTTTTGCCACTTGTGCCAGCTTTATTGAAACATGTTGCAGGCATCAAATTCCAAATGAGCTAATATTTGCAAAAAATTACAAAGTTTACCTGTTTGAACATTAAGTAACTTGTCTTCGCAGTGTATTTAATTGAATATAGGTTGAAAAGGATTTGCAAATCATTGTATTCTGTTTTTATTTACGATTTACACAACGTGCCAACTGGTTTTGGGTTTTGTATATTTAAAAAAAAAAAAAAAAAACAAGGCGCTACTTATCGAAATTGTGCAGCCAAATTTATAAAATTGGAAACGGATTGATTTACTTTGGCAGATTAAAGCCCTTTGACACCATTACTGCTGATATATTGTGTTTGCTTGCATGAGGACTGTTGTTGTGCTATTATTAGTTAAGGAAGGTATTATGGGGTAGTGAACTGAAAAAAAGAGCAGCTTGACTTAAGCCAAACCTCAGGCTTAGGAAAATCAGATTTTCACTCTGTAATCGCAAACCTTGACCATCAGCAACCAAGTAATATCTTGCCATAATGAGGAAAATCTATCCAACCTCAGAAATGCTCTTACATTGGCTGTCCTGGAGGCTTCATAGGACACAGTCCTCAGAATTCTTCACTAACTGAACTAATGAGTCTACACTTCAAGGCAAACACTTTTTCTTGCAGAAACAGGACGACCCGGTTACAGTTTGCAAAGTACCTCGAAGAGTACATCTCATCTCACATTACAGCAAGACCTTTCCGAGAACTCCGCAGGCTTTTTTCAGTGCATCTCATAGATCAAGGGTGGGCAATCCTGGTGCTGGAGGGCAGTTGCGTGTATGCAGTTTTTCATTCCTATCAATAACCTAAGTGAGCAAATTGGTTGCAAACGCAAATATAGATTTGTGCAAAGATTCGATCAAAGGAAAATGTATTATATCGGGAGACAAGAACAGTCTTTGGTCATTCATGATAATTTAAAGAAATATGCCTGAAATGTCAGATTTCATAGATAGTTTGGTTAATTAAAGGCCAGAAGTTGGTGCGAAATCCAGGGACAGATTTGGCCCTCATTGCCCACCTCTGTCATAGATTGAAACCTGGCCATCCTATATTCTGCACTATTTATTGTGTTCCATCTTGCAGCTTACCCTCAGTTATCCTGTTTGTACTGTTTCTGCAGACACCGACCCATCCACATCTGCTTTGAGGGGACCGTTTCTGATTCATAAGTGTTTTTGATGATTTTTTGCGTAATTGATCATGATTAGAAGGTATCCAACAAACATCTTGTTCGAAAAAAAAACAGTTGTTTCTTTTTCATTATCAACAGCTTGATCATTCAGAATCATATTGAATGGAATGGTGTATGCCTATCATTCGATATGTACTGAAAAGGCTTCAGAAACGCTTACATTTCTTACTTTCAATACAACAAAAATACCAAAGTGACAACATTTTCCTCAGAAATTAATTGTTTGATTGCCTGCACTCTCTCGCAAAATTTGTTACCAATTATTGCATTATCGGACACCCTTGATGTGCCTACCCTTGGGGGTAAGCCAATCATTCCTCCTGTACCGCAGCACATCATTAAAATATTTTACTGCTATTACATAAGGGAGAGCAGGGTCCTTTAAACATTAGCAGTGCGATACACTTACTAAATATACTGAACAAAATAAACTACTGTATCTGTGCACTGCTGAGAACACATTTCATCGCAGTGATTAAAGTTTTATTTGTGTTCTCTTGTACCGCCATTGGTTTCTCTCAACATGACTGCAGTTAAAATAATATTTAATGCCTATTTGGTGGGTTGGTTCAGCTCTGAGAAGTGTTGCCAAGAATACAGTGTCTTCTGATAAAATCTCACTTGTTAAATGTATATTAAATATCAGTGACCTGACGTCTATTGATTTACAGCACTGCGGTCCTAGATTAATGCGCTGATCTAACTGCATTGCATGCTTGCACATGTGTGCTTGCATAACTGAGCCGACATATTAAGATAAGTATCTTAAAGGCAATGTATTACTGAATGTTTGAGCAATTTTTTTGAGTTCCTTCACAAAAAGAAAAACGACAAAAAAACAACTTTTGTTTAGCTTCCATCTTTCAATTAGTGTATTACTCATGTTAACTTTCTGCCAAGTCTTATCTAAGAAATTCTGTTGTTGAAAAATTTGCAATGCTTTTCATTTCAAGGCATCAAGAGTCAAATCTGACTCAAATCTTTCAAATCACACTTTGCACAAGCAGGGTGCTGGCAAACAACCTTTTCTCATGAAACTGTCCACTGTTTCCCCACCCGAGGTGTGTGGTCAGCTGATCTGCAGTTGTTTACCTGTTTTGATTGCATTTCAGATGGGTGAATCACACTGCAGCATTAAGAGCCTCAAATCAATTTTCATTTTCTCCTCACTAACTTCATTTGCGGTTCTTAATGCAGGCATACTATTCTCATACTCAGAAATATAGCCTTTGAAAGGCATAACTGTACCAGATAATTTGGCATTTAGACATTTAATAAGATCAACTGAGGTCTCTGGAACCTCTGTTTCACCTCAATTCATTCACTCCATTATGCTTGGATTTGAAGGTGACTGGCTATTTTAGAGCTTGTCTGCACAGATGATCATTCATCATGCTGACCACTTCCATCCATTTGTAGGGCATCTAATGTTGATGTTAAATTGCAATTGACTAATGTACTCCATCTTCATTCGGAGTGCCAGTCAAAAGTTTGGACACACTTTGCAAATGTCATAGCACTCCATTCTAGTGAAATTTAAGTGCTTTAACTTCTCTTGTGAATTTCAAATGATTCATGATAAAAAGGTAAACGGGCAGAAGATAGAGAGGAAAATTATTGGACAACTGAATCAAAGTCCAACTGGCTTGGGACTAACTGAACAAAAAAGGTCAACGAGAAGCAAACTACAAATTCAGCTCAACTTTGGGAAATTTGACAGCTGTGCAGGTATGACCTCATCACAACCATATAACTGCTGTTGAGGAACAAAAAAAGAGTATGTTCAAGATTGTTAACAATTTCACAAAAATTGTGAAAAACAATTTTTTTTTGCAAAATAAAAGCTTGTTTCTTTTTTTTTTTTATCATTTACCTTTGTTTGGATGTGATCCAAACTCTTGACTGGTACTGTGGAAAACTGCTGGACAGAAGTTCTTATACATTGATCCATTTTATCACTGCCATTTTGGTTTTGTGCTCAGCACATATTTGAAAAGAGACAAAAAATTTGAGGTTTAAGCGCAAAGTGTTTAAAAGTCTCATATTAAGCAGTTTTTCTGTTTTCTGCTTTTTATTCCTTGGGTGCCTAAAAGTCAGATTTATAAACCTTTAGCAGCATGTCCTATACAACTATTAATTTATGGAACATATCAAGGGTTTGGAGCACAATGGTGATATGTCCAAATTTTGTGGTTTTGAGATTTTTACCCCGTCATAGCTTCCTATCAGCTAATCCTTAGAGCACAATTTATGTCTATCTGGGCTCATTTTTAATCAAATTCATTTTCATTTTGTGATATGTCCAACAAAATCTGCTGAAATGAATTAAACATTGACATTTTGATGAATAAACATGAATTTTATTAAAGAATAGTGGTATTGCAATATATGAAACTGTTGATGGTATAAATCTTGTTGTTAGATCTATCCACAAAATTGTCAGTTTTAACCATGTTTTCACAATAATTGTAATTGCCACAAGGATAATTGCCCTTAGGTTGACAGAGTCAAGTGTTACGTTTAGCAGCAGGAAGGTCACTTCTGACTAGTTTATCTTTAATTGTAGGGGCCCTTCTGAAACTGATTCCTAGTGGCTCAGTGAATATTTCCCGTAGAGAGGAGTCGCATTCAATGATATTCCAATCTTTCTTAATATTATGTTTAATCTGAGATGCCTCTTTGCTGTAGCGTGTTACAAAGTAGGGTTTCTGAGTTTGCTCTGTTTTAGGTTTTGGACTCAAATAGTTCTTCCTTTCAAGTGATTGTTTTCTATTGTGAGCTTGAGTAAGGATATGAGTCTGGTAACACCTTTGTCTGAAACGCAGCTGCATGTTAATTGATTAGGCCTGGAAATTACCAGTGGAATCACACATATGTCTTAGTCTCTGGATCTGGACATAGGGAATGCTTTCAATGAGCCAGGGTGGCTGAAAGTTATTTCCATGCAATATAGTATTGCGGTCTGTTTGTTGTGACCTGTGATTCTGCTGTCATGTTTAAGTTCTGTGCCTGGCTTAGCCATATATGCTTTTTGTGTATAGTGACCACTGCCTGCCTTATGACTATTCTTAGGATTGTTTTGTGTTTTGGTAATTTAGATTTATTGTTTATTTTTCATGTTTAGATCATTTGGTTTCCATGCCATGTTTTCATTTCCATGCTTTGCACTTTGTCTCCCCTGTCTTGTCATGTGTGTATCTTTGCTCACGGTCCCTTGTCTCGTGTGCCACTCATTCGGGTGATTTATTGGTTTCTGGGTTTTCAATCTTCCTTCATTATCTCGTGTGCTTCCTTCCTCTCTCTTTTACGATCTACTAACCATACTAACAGTTTGTTGTTTTTGATAATTACTAACCCTCATTAACATTGTATATTTAAACCACTTTCTAACATGCACTTCGGATTGTATAGCTGCACATACTAATTGACTAACAATCTCTCAGCAGTCGCTCAATTCTAATCTCCGCCTCCTTGCCTATGCCTAATTATCTCTGCTGCAAGTTTCTGTGGATTTCCACTTATACTTTGTGCTTTCCTTTTTTATCTTGGCACTTAAGTACTCCTTAACCGGAGCTGTTGTTTTGTACTTAGGTTTGTCTTGTGATCCCTGTCTGTGTTATGGCTACAGCCAAATTCATGTAATTAATTTATTCCTCATGTGTCTCTCCCTGATCATTGTTACCATTGATTGCACCTGTTCTCCCTGGTCATGTGTTTACCCCGGGTGTGTATATAAGATGTCTGTTTGGTTCACTTTCTTGTCAGATCGTTCTCCCTAGTTTTCTTGTGCTACGTTTCTCGCCTCGATTTCTCAGTGTTTATCTTTCTAACTGGATTGCCCGACTTTCGATTTTTGGTTTGCCCTTTTTGGATATTGTTGCATCTGTGAGTTTTGATCTTTTCTCTGCCCGACCTTGATTTTGTAATTACTGCCCTGGTTTTGGATTCAGACTGTCTTTGGCTTATGAGTTTGCTTCTCCTCCAAACCTATGCCTGTGTACCGAACCCTTTTTGTCTGACCACGAACTTTGTTATTGATGCCCTGGTTACGATTCTGGATTACGCCCATTGGATACTGTTTTTGGATTGTGGACTTTGTACCCTTGCCAGCTCTGTTGGGGGGTTTCCCCCTTCAGAAATAAAGCCTTCTTTTTGCATTTATCTGGTTGTCGCTATTGGCTCATTTCGTAATTCTCAACACTGTTGCCTTTCTAAAGATGGAGGTGTGCAAGAATCCTTCATATTTTGAAATCCGTAGGTCCAGGAAACTTATCGTGTGTATATCATACTCCAGGCTTAGCTTTAGGTTCTCATTTAAGCTGTTCACAAAGCCATGGAAATCGAGGATTTCATTTACTGACCCAGAAAAAAGCAAAATCACATCATCAATGTACCTACCCCACCACATAATATTTTCTTGGAAAGGTTTCTGGTCAGATAGGATGTAATGTTCCTCCCATAAACCCAAAAACAAATTTGCATAGTTGGAGGCAAAACATGCACCCATCGCTGTCCCTTTTTCTTGTCTATACAAGGTCTATCATTCTCCCCTACCTGCACAGGTAAAGAGTTTGACACCAAAGTGGACCTTTTTTGGTTCTTCAGGAGCTTACATTTGAAGGCCTGGTACCATCAAAATGCACAGACTGCATCTCCTTATTCCACTAAGTCCACTTTTTTGCCATTTCACAAATCCCACACTGGGCACTTTTACTAAAAAGGTGTCTTCTGAGGTGGAAAAGGTTTACAGCCGACAAAAAAGATAAGACTGTATAATCTCACAAAAAAAAAAAGAATCTGAAGCTCTAAAATGGCTTTCAAATAGAGACGACATAAAAAGTGCCGAAAGAAGGAGGTGCTGTCTGTGTGTGGGATAAGAAGAGATATATAAGTGAAGCACTGCGCTAACTAGAGAATACACACTATTACGTTTGCGGGCGATGACAGTCATTAGACTTGTCACAATAAACAGCAACGACTCCTCTGAGCTTGCTAGCTAGCTAGCTATGGATGCAACGTGACTGTCCTTATGACTAAAGTGAGGAGGCGGAACAACTTACAACTCTATCATCCATTCCCCCTCCAGTGTTTCCTCCCAGGTACCATCTGTAATAACTCTGAGCTGGTTATTTTTGGCAAGCGCAGCCTGTGAAATGAGGCATACTGACATAACCAAGGTGAATAGATTATGATCAGATCACCGGAATGTTGTTGGAGGTCTTATTCTGAAAATTATTGTATCACTATGGGAGACCTGAATCAGTAACTGAATATTCACCAGCAAGCTGAGCTCGAAAACAGTTCATAATATGGACAAGTTCACTCCCATCCCTGTTTATTAGGAATTGTATGCATTAAACGTCCCTGCTTAGCCTGATGTGCAAACTGCTCAATATACTTGCTAATAGTATCCATCAAGTAGTTAAAAAATCTCTTGCAAGAGAAAAAATCCTTGTCCTCTGTAGGAACCACTTCAGCTACAGTGAGCCAATGGTATCCCAATTAGTAGAGAGGAAAAATAAGTTTTCTGAAGCAAAAAATCGACATGGTATTGATGCTATGACATTCTACTATCAATTATAGTCATCACATGTAAAAAATGCGTAATTACCTTCCATGGAGTATGTTTTAAGGGGTCCGAGTATGCAATTCGCAAATAAAAATAAAGTTCAAATGATTTGCAATCACATTTTAGGAACGCTTTAAAGGTTTTTTATTTCTTAGTAAGCATATATCAATCAAACAAATCAAATCAGTTTATTGTCATTATACAGTTTAAAAAACAGTACAAGATATACATGTGCAACCTCTAAAAACAGTCTCCAAACAATTATATCCTACACACGCACACATAAAAACATGTAAGAAACTCTACCATCAAACTCATGAACAACATTCATCTCATATATCCACACACAGATAAATGCAACATTGTCAACAACAGTAAAAAACAAGTGATTGCCACTAACATGGCAATAACCCCCGCCGCCTCAAAATTATGTGGATGTACGGACGTACGGAGCTTCATGTTAATCGCACGGTGGGGGACAAAAAAAGAAAAATATTGCACAACCCAACCCCTTCTGTCTCCATCACCCGACCACATATCTATTCTCCCCAAACGAGTGTTCCTGAAATGGGAGACTACAAAAATTGGCCTCCTAGCTGTCGATCATCAACAGCTGCAGGAGGAGGTCATCTCCATTCATGGCGGTGTCCAGCTCCAGCTCCATCTCGCCATCCAGCACATCTTTGGTGAACTCACTTAGCAGTTCATCAAAGTCGTTGAAGGAGCTGGAACCAGAGGTGTGAGAGGTCGCTGTACACTGGTGGTGAGACTCGGGCTGGTTTGGGGTCCTTAGCGTAGTGCTGCTGCTGGAGGTACAGAGAGGCCCATTACTGCAGCCTCATCACACAAGCAGGTCCGCCTCAGGACCAAACTTCTTTACATAATGACTACAACTGGCCATTCAGCCCAATTATGCTCTCCATTTTCCATCCAATCATTTTATCGCTATTCTTCTTTTACCTTGGTACTACAATAAGGTCCAGATGCATTTAGACAGGGTAAATTCAACAAGTCGACATGGTCTACAACATCCCCCCCCAATCGTGTGCTTCTTATTTTCGAACTCCATCAAGGCCTTTATGGTCTGAAGCTACACACCAAATTTGGTTTGTCTTATCTGTAATAGTTTCTGAGAATAGTTGTCCCCTTGCTCTCGGACGGCCGGACGCACGCACAGACGGACGGACGGACTGACAGACAAAGGTCAAACCTATATCCCCCTCACACTTCGTGTTGGCGGGGGATAATAAGGTGTTCAACACAAAACTCAAGAACATCAAACTGAAGCGGATAGTCAGCCTCGTAAATTTAGGGTATTTAGATCCATAAGTGTATACCCTGTTAAATTGTTACAGTGCCAAAACTTATGGAACTCAGTGTAAATAGCATCTATCTTGATCTCGTACGGTTTTGAAAACCCCAAAGCTTTCGCCTTCAAAATGCAAACTGGCAAGCTATGAGGGTGGCAACTCTACTAACCAGAACCAGTCAAGACCACTTTCAGCAGCGCCATACAGCATCCATCCTGTCGGCTTTCACTCCAACCCACGCACACCTCATTCAACAGCATTCAAGAGCTTCTTAAATTGGTATTTAGCAGAACCAGGGGTGATGATTTGAAGCATAAAGAAACAGTGACAGAGCAGCGAGTCCATAGGTACAGGACAGGACAGCCCTAATTTTAACAGTACTGGGGAGTCAGGGCCGCTTTGTGGGAGACTTTACCTTTGTGGAGCTGCAGAAGGGTCTTTAGCAAGAAAGAGGAGTGGCTCCGTGCTGCTGGACCTCTACTGTGCTGGACTGGGTCTTCTGTAAATATTCTCCTGCATCATCTCCTGAGAGGTCTTCACCCTCACCACCTCAACCAGAGGCTCCGTCTTCCCATTCACAGCTCCTGTAAATGTACACAGTCCCCGTTAGCAATCAACTGCAGAAAAGCGTGAGCAAAGAACTAACCGTGGGGGTCATGTCTCAGGGCCAGAATTATAAAGTCCCGTGAGGCATTTTTTCCACATGATTTCACCAGTTAGATCCTCCTCCTGTTATTTAACAGACAGAGGGGAGGACTTATGCAGTCTGTGTCTGCACCTCTGCCTCTGCCTACCACACCTAACTGAAGTACATCAAGGAGCAGCTCATGAGAAACTAACCCGAGAGGGAAGGGCAGAGGACACACAGAGGATGAAGGCTCACCAGTGGCCATGTTTCTGTTCATGCGCAGTATCCTCCTCTTGAGTGGAGCAGACAGAGGAGCTGGCGACTCCTCAGCCTTCACCTCCTCCACCTTGCTCTCCATTCGTGCCGCCTTCTCCTTCCGGATCTCTTCCAGGGCCTTAACCCGGATCTCGCCAGGGTGACTGGCGGCCCTCTCGGCTGGGACGTCCCACCTGGGAGGCGCCTCGCTCCTCCCCCTGAGCTCCTGCTCCCCCTCTCTGGCCAGCTTCCTCTTCCTCTCCCAGCTGGAGGTGGGAAGTCTTCACATGGACGGCCATGGGAGGCGTTGCACTCCTCTTTGCGGGGCTGGGGCCCTTAGCGCTGCACCAGACAGCCTCTTGTGCTGGGCTCTGTCCCAGGGACCTGGCCGCCTTCTCCTTTCGGATCTCGTCCAGAGATTTGACTCGGATCTCACCCTGCGTCTCCTGCTGTGCTGGGGCTGAGAAATATACAGAGGGCTCAGTCTCACAATCCCAAAGATATTATTACAACTAACCACAGCCGTAATGTCCAGAGTAAAGGAACCAAAATCGCCTCAGCCTCTATAGCCATGTGCAGGTGAGACTACATCATCACCAACCAAAATGTAATCATTATGGCATTAATTTTAGACTGCATTATCCAGCGCAAACAAACACCAATGTATAGCTCTCTTGCAATAGGCGTGGCCTAGCTGTGGCGAATATGAGGTCAAGCTTTGTCCGCCATTGATGTGGCCAAACAAAGCCCTTGACTATTGACCCTACACACTGCACACAGAGAAAAGTAGAGAAAATGCAGAGTTAGTGTGCCATCGTTGGCTGTTCCAACTGGTCTGACCGGGAGAGGGAGAAACGATTTTACCGTGTGCCCAGTATTATACGGAATCAGGGTGAAAAAACTTTGGAGTTGTCAACAGTTCAACAAGCTAAATGGTTTTCAAGCATCTCCAGGGCCGACTTGGACATACATAAGAAGGAAATCCTCGTTTGTAGAGACCACTTCATCCGTGGTTAGTTTTTTTGTGATTATACACTGGAGACAGTTTGTATTGGACTATAGTTGCTGATAACTGATAACAATAGGCCTTTGTAAGAAAACTGTTGTTATGACCACATGTCACTGCCGCATGTGTGTTCGTGTGTCGCGCTACTGGAAGCGCTCCTGGTTGACTTATTTGCAGTAATTCTGACTGGTATGCTGTGTTACTTTGCTTAGCAATCAAGGTGGATACCATTCATTCACCACTGAGAATTTTCGTAAGGGTGGGCCAGCTCTGATGCTAAAGCTGTGTCTGGTGTAACAAACGATTTCTCTGCATTGCCGTGGCGGAATTTTATCCCCTTTAAAAAACTGTTTTGGCGAATTACAAGATGATAAAGGGGAAACTGGATTTGGAATTTTTCCCGGTACGAGTTACTGATTCGCGAGCTCCACACAAGCAATGCTTTTGACCGTTTGCGTGTTTTGGCTATGAGCTCATTTAGTAACTTGCAGTCGAAATTGTTTAGTTTTGGAAGAAATGGTTATCAGGAGCTTATAGCAAAGTATCTTCCAGGAAAGTGGGTGTATAACAGTACAGTTACAACCGCATGCATGCAAGGTGAGACAGTACAATACTGTGATTTAGGCTCAGCCGAACTGTCCTGTGCCTCCATTGCTGATGTGCTTGGCCACACTGATGGCGGCGCAGGCCGTTGCTACTCGTTACTGAGGCAGTCCAGAGTAAGGTCACGTGACTATTGAAAGTCACCTATACTCAGCCGCATATCGACCAAATGTGAAGACTGTTCTAGCACACCTGCGTCCAATCAAGTGCCTACATTGAGTGAGGGTAAAGCGCAGGCCCTGTACAAAAGACATGCTTTTCTCCTTGTACCTGCTGAAGCCCTTGTTGCAGTGGCTTAAGGAAGACATCCATTTGGAGCCTTGGAACGGCCAGGCAGCGGTGAGACCTAAATGAAGTTAGCACTTGTTAGCATGGCTCTCCATTCATTGCCATTTCATCCTTACCACGTCACAGAGGGACAGGGGGTTGGCGTCCCCAGGCAACAAACACAGCATGTTAAACACACACACACACACATACACACATACACACATACACACGCACACAAAGTGAAGAACAGAGGGCAAGCACATTCTTCACTGCCTGGCAGAAACCGATGGTAAATTCTACCAGTCATTCCAGCGAATTCTGCATTTTGATTGGTTAACACCAGGTATCTATTCGCCGGTGAACTACCTTGCACTGGGTCAAGACTTCATGATTATGCTGACAAAATAAGGCTACAGTTTGCATACAGTCTTCCTCGCTAGTGAGCTAGCTGGCTAGATAGCTAGCAGAAGTGTAGCTAGCGCGCCAATGTATTTAGCTACATAGCCAGCTGGCTAGCGAGCTGAAAAGACTGCAGTTCGCTTTCAATGTGTACACTGTCATAACGTTACTCGTTAGCGAGCTAGTCGGCCTCCTAGCTAGCAAGCCAAAGTGATATCGAACTGTGTGTCATAGCTAGCACTCCAATATTTTCATAGGGGTGTTGACGAGAGTCATGGCAGAATGGAGATAAACCTACAGATTTTTTTTCGAACACTTGGCATTTATCGTAGGCTAGATACCTAGAATTTTACATTTGAAACCTCGCAAATGAAATTTCCAGGTATCTATCCTACGATAAATCCCCCGGTTTCAAGGGATGTTTTCCGCCCCCTCGGTTATCCGTCCGCGGCCCGTGAACACACACTTACCCTCGCGTGACATTCTGGCAAGAGCAGCAGTCTTCAAAATATTTTGCAAAATATCTGCGTCCACAAGAAAACATAAAACCGACGACAGATGCTCTAATCTAGTATTCTCCGAGGTAGCGATAACGTATATACTTGTAGGCCTATATTTATTTCATTCAATACCAGCGAACATCACACAATGCAACAGTGGGTTGGCGCGAATGAGCTGTGACGTCATCGTTTTCTGAAAGCTTCGTTTAAAATGTCTGCACGATGAACAGAAGCCACGTTTTTTAAGAAAATCTTCACTTTACAAGGCGTTTTTAAAATCTCCGTTTTGTGACCCTATTAAGTCAACTTTGAGTTAGGGCTGGGCGATATGGACAAAATCTAATATTTCGATATCTGTGACCGAATACCTCGATATCCATATTTTGTCGATATTATCGGGCTAAATGTTGGTGCTTTTGCAAAATATTTACACAATGATATTTTGGATAACCATTTATTTAGTAGTAATCTTGACATAACGATGAAACTGGTGCAGGCAACAGCTTCAACAGTCTTGCAAGTGCAGAAAAATGCAACCCATTACTGTAATTCAGCTTTTAAAACCAGAATAGCCAACACTTGTTTCATATCACGATATTACGATAGCCAAAATCTGTGACAATATTTTACTTTGCATCACAATACCGATATAATATCAACATATTGCCCAGCCCTACTTTGAGTTATTGAAATATTTAAAGAGTCGCACAGAGATTTATTCTTTTTTTATTTTTTCCGCACTTTTGATTTGCTACTGACTGGAAAAGATCAGTTTAAACTTATTTTTCATGTTTACATGGCCTGTCTTTTCACAGTACTTTTTTGTTCCTTTCTCAGATTTCACTGAAAACTTAAGTCATGATAATTAATACATGTCTACGAGGCCCGGAGTGAAATCAGTCAGTCAATAGCATACACGACTGTGGTTGAAGCTTTTTATTTTTGCGAATCAAAGGTAAAATATAGGTCATTCATATCAATTCATGCATCATTTATCTCATTTCATGGTAACGCATATGCCTGACCTACACACAGTAAAATCCTGATGCTAACGGGATTTTTCTGTGTTTATTGCTTGTGTTTAGTTAATAATACAGGCGATAAGAAATATTTCAAATGAATTATATACTAAAACAAAAAGAGGAAAAAAATTCAAGTCCAGGCACTCAGTTGATTCACAAAAAGTCGAAAAAGTCTTAATTAATGGGCTACAGCATTAGACCAACATTAGACCATCTGCCATAAACCATGGCAGAGACGGAACATACACAAGCTCGGGCAGGTTCTGTAGGATGGTTCTGTGCTTTCATTAACTGGACTGAGCAGTAAGTCTTTTTTAACATATGCACAAATTAAAGGTATATTAACATGACTATCAACGTTGGGTAATCCTATCGGTCGCCGTGTGGAAATAGATGAGAAGTTGGAGGTTATTGCTCATGGGAGAGGAATAGTCTCAAAACTTTATAGGCTGTTGTGCCTTTCAGCCCCCAACTGTAATATCCTGACCCAACTGCAATGGCAGCGAGATCTGTGAATAAACTTTTCGTCTTCAGAATGGGATAGTTTGTGGAAGAACTCAATTTGTATAAGTAAATGTGTCAGATATAAAGTCATTCAGATGAAAATATTGCATAGGGCGTATTTGACTCCCGCAAAACTAAAAAAGATGTACCAGAGCTTATCTGACCAATGCTGGCATGGATGCGGAGAGGTGGGTACTCTCATTCATATGCTACAGCACTGCCCGGTCATTGTTTCCTTGTGGAGGGAGGTGGAATTTATTCTGTCAGGGGTCCTCAACATTGACTTGCAATTTTTGCCCACTACATGCCTGCTGGGGGCCCGCGTTGAAAATATCCAAAGCAGTAAACATCAAAAAGTGATCGCCCTGGCGTGCCTTACAACAAAACGCCTAATCTTAATGAACTGGAAGGTGAGGAAACCCTCCTGCTTCTCCAGAGAAAGATGGCTGGGGGAATTCCTCCATCTTTTAAGTAAGGAGAAAGCCTCCTCCATCCTCAGGGACCTAGACATAGACGCGAGTGAGCTCTGGGTCACTAAGATCTTTTCTTGATTCACAACCTCATAAATATTTTTCCTTGCATAACCAGTGTACAGAACATATAGAATGCTAGTTTTCTTTTTTTGTTTGTGTGTGTGTTTTCGTCAAAGTAAGTTAATCTTGCCTATAGTGTTTAATCAATCTCGTCAACACCCTTTCTTTTTACTTATCTACTTATCTTAGATCCATGGGCGTCAGTTTGTTTTGAAAGGTGTGGTGGTGGTGGTGGTGGTGGGGGGGGGACGGACGATAAATATCAGAATGAGTGCGTTTTGAGAAGTGGAGGGGACAATGACATTAATTTATGGTAATTCACTTTTGGTGAAACGCTACCATCGCATGCATGAGCGTATTTTATGTTTTATGTAAATGGTCGAGTTTCCATTTCATATCTAGTGATTTTTTGGCGAATTTTAGACATTTCACTTCAAAGGAAATGCGAATGACCTGCGTTTCCATCAACCGGCTTGGAGCAAATAAACTCGAATGTATTAAGCCAGGTTTTCCGCAAGATATCAATAAATCACTTGTAACCTGTGTACCATATATAGGCCCTTAAGCAGCCTACAACAGTAGAAGAGGAGGTCGCAATTTGATCAAAAACAAAATGCACATTAAAATTGTGCAATGGAAACCTGACAACCGTCATGTACTGAATTAGAAGTTAAACCTAGTTTTTTTTCAACCGCCAGGAATTCGATCGCAGGATTGATACCTGGAAATTGCATTTCATTCCATTGTTTAAACTGTCGATAAAGCCAACGCCAGCGATGGTGAATGATTACCTGCAAAACTGATGAAGTCATTCGCAGAAATTGGCGTTTATCAACAAACGTAGCAGAAATGGTAAATCGCAAGGCACCAAACGAACACCGAAACGCTGGGGTAGTGAGTACTAATGGGAACACACACCGGAGTTAGAGACCCGCGGGATAGGAAAAGCTTAACGCGGGGCGGCATATCCCAGGGTTACGCAGTTTGTAGTAGGAAAGGGGTAACAGTTACTATCAGGGTTGGAATTACACATTGGCTTTCGGGGGAGCCGCATTTTCCGGTGGGCACCACTTTCAAACCAGGTCACATGCACATGCATAAATACAAGTGTGTAGCAGCCCGGTCATACTGCGAAAAATTTTGTACGAATACCATTGTTAACAGATAATACCACAGTTAATATTTCACAGAGAGGCACAAGTGAACATCAAATTTCTGTGGGGAAAAAAAAACAAGAACGAAATTGGTCATCAGCTGGAAAGGAATTCCATATCCAACTGAATATCCAAATGAAATCAGAGCTTTTTCGGCTCACTTTTATGTCTGGGTACCCAGAAAAGCATTCGGGTGTGTTGACTACATCCAGTCGAGAAAATTTAGGGTTTACTTTCTAGTGCTGCTGTACGGGATAACAGCATTAAATAGCAACAGCCATGTTACAGATGACATAGAGTGGCGAAGTCACGCCCCTTCCGGTGGACCGCATGGGACCTTATTTTGAAAAAAATTTGTATGGTAGTCAATTGCGAGAGAAAAGTTCATTTTCGATCCCGTTTGTTTTGCGCCACGAATTACACATATGATGTTTCTGAATTGAAATGATTATTTTCTAACCGAAGAAAGTTGCAGGTTGTTGTAAAGATTTTAAGTTATTTTAGTCTGAGGCCGCTCAATGAACTACATCCCTCCGTCTCACTGAAATTACGTCATCGACACCAACATGGCCATAAGTTTGGCACATTTTACCGCGTTCTTCCAGAATGAGAATAAAAGCACTAAAAGAGGCAAAAACCACTTCAAGTCAGTTGGTTGGGAGTTAGTTGGTTCCGTCAGAGCTAGTATGCGGGACCGACTCTGCAAGGTTTCGGTGAGTGTTAATCAAGCGAAATGCCAACTAGCTAACGTTACATTACTGTTAGCACCAGGAGGTATCTATAAGTAGTGATGGCTTAACGAGGCTTTATGAAGCTTCGGACCCTTTCGGACCTTTGTATTGAAAATTGTTTCATTACTCGAAGCTCCATTCATTGAGCACGTGGGTGACATCTGCTGGCAGAGAGATTGTTGTACAGCCTTGCAAAGGTGACGCTGACGCACCTTGCGTGTGCACTTCGAGTATGTTGTATTGTGAAAAATACGTAAATAAAGCTGAAATCGAACTTCGTCTTATATGTGTCTGTTGTTTTTCTTCCTAACCTTAATAATTCATATTATATTATAATAACAATAATTACATCCACAGGCTCATTGAATCCTGTAAATATTTAGTCTGTCTAAAAAACATATTGTATTGTTTTTTCATTGTTCTTGGTGTATACTGGGTGTGCTTGAGCGACTTTGGCATTATTATATATGAATAAAAATGTCTAACAGAGCGCTGTCTCATCCATCTTAAATACATTTGAATTGCGGCAATGTTTCAAAGCTCCGCCTAACGAACCAAACCAGTCAGCTGATTCAGTCTGAATGAAGCAGTGAAGTGGTTCGAACGTCATCAGTCACGTGGTTTTCCCCGATATGAAGCAAGCTCCGACACAGTGCTTCAGAAAAATATGCCATCGAGTTTGAAGCGTGCTTCGAAGCCTTGGTATCAGCGGTAACATCACAATCTATAAGTGTAGCTAGCTTGCTAACATGCGAGTTAACAGTAATCCGTAAAACTCGTAGCCATTTGTTATTTTCACAAAACTCAAATAACAGCCTCGACAGTGTGCACATATCTGTAGTCTCTGACGTACACATTAAATCACACGTATTTTACAGATTACTGTTAACTCGCACGTTAGCAAGCTAGCTGCACTTATAGATACCTCCTGGTGGGAGATAAAGTGGGGGGGACAAAATTACTTCTGAGAACAAGTGGAGGGGACACATCAAGACGGAGAGCCTCAATGCCCAATACACGTAGAGTCGAGTCCCTCCCAGGTTGTGCTTCTCTATAATGTTTGGCCATCAGATAATTTATAATTCCAACTTGGATTGGATTAAACATTTAAAACACAACACTAAAGTTGTTTTCTTTCATTTCTTTGAAGTGAATTTCCTACTTGCACATTAAGCATATTCAGTAAGCATGCAGAGCTACAAAATCATCTTCTGGAATTGTCTAATTCTCATTGAATGAGTTGATGAAGAGCATTCTTCGGGGGTATCTGTGGGCTTACATATCTATCACTTAATCAAGTTTAACATCCAGTTGCACTGGCACAAATGTTACTCTAAGATATAGCGCTGTTATCACTACTTCAACAAAGGTTATAGCTCGTCTTATAATTAATCCATATAGGACTGCATACAACAGACAGTGCACAGTTCTCAGAGTTGAATAGTCACTTGCTATTTTACACGTTCAGCTATAGAAATCATTAGTATTGAAGAGGCCTAGTTGTTCTGTGTTAAAATATAGCATTTAAGAATATTGTAACTGCGTGCATAAACTTGCCGCTTCATGCCCGCAGGCATCAACATCTGTACAAAGATACCTGCTGAGCACCGTTGCTCTTGAACGCGCCAAATCCCGATAATCCTCATAATGAATTACATTCATATTTTAATTTTTAACGAGTAACGAAGTGAAAGTATACTTTTTATCTTTGAAATGCAGTGTAAGTCAAAACTCAAGTAAAGTACAAATCCTCAAAAAAAAAAAAAAAACTTTACTTAAGTAGGCTACTGTTCGTTATTATACACCTCTGACCATAACAAAGTGCATTAGGACTCAACTCATTTTTTGAACGACCCCCAGCAATTTCATTTTTCCGGCATGGCAATTTTTCGAGCCTTAAGCCCTATGTGTGATGTGCGAATAAGGCTGCCTTCGAAAAGTCAGTCTGCAGAATTAAGGGGGGCGCCCCCCAAATCCGCCTATGAACTACAAGCTTTGAATACATGTACAGCTGTCAAGTTAACGTTATTGGTCGCATTTGAAGCAGATGATTTGGCATCCAATCACAGTAATGATGTCAAAAATAAATCAGACAATTAACAGGCAAATTAGTGATATGCTCGCAGGTGTGGTCATGACCGGTCTTGGAAAAAATATCCCGAGTCCGCTTTGTCCGAGACCGAGACAAGACCGAGTAAAACTGCAGTCGATTCCGAGACGAGGCCGAGACATTTAAAAAATGGTCTCGAGACCAGTATCGTGACAACACTACTGTCTTCTATGGCAAACGAACTTACCTTCAACCAATCTCCATTGTGTTGTCACCTCGTGCTAGAATTGTTGGAGCACTGAGATGGCGTCCAATATTGACAATTTTGACCATGATGTTGCGGTTATACTCCTATGAAAACTTAGGTATTCAATATACTTCTGAACCATGCAGCAAAAGTGTGACTAGTGTAAGAAAAATAAAAATACCTGATTTAATTGAACTCTTGGAAACATAAAAATCAATTTTTCTCAAAACCTCTCAAATGGACATATTACTATTGTGCTCTGACCCCTCGATATGCTCAATTAATTTTAATTTGACATAACGCCCCAAATTCTTCTGATTTGTGGTTGTACATATAAACAGACATTTTAAGTCCTTGGCAAGTTAAAAATTCCAGGTTTGCATTACTTTTGAACTCTTGGAATGGAGCCATTCTTCAGTCATAACTTTTCAGTGAATCATGTTGTGTTGAATTGGAACTGTGGGAGCAAGCAGGGAACAGACACAGCTGGTGAGCCAGAACTTAGCAGAGCAGCGATCTCATTCATAATAGAGCACAACCAAGGAAGTGATGCATACACAATCTTATTTGCTGATTTCAGATTTAGTAAAACTAGCTTGAAATAAAAAAAATGATGAAAATACAGTATGCGCATTTGAAAAATTCTAATCCTGATGAATTGAAGGCTGCATTCAGTCAAGCATACCCAGCTTTATAAATTAGAATACTTTTAGTAAATCTATTTTTTAAGCATATGCAACATTTAGGCTCAAAATACATGCCATTTTTCATATTTATGAATAAGACCCAGGTCTCTTTGTGATGCAGATTATTGCAGAAATTTCACCCTCTGAGTTTTTAAACTCAGTGGAGAGGGGTTGTTTGGCACCCACAGCAGGTGGGTCTTCAAAGTCAACCTCCCCTGTCTGCTCTATAGACCACTGTACAGGTAGACTGAAATGGGAAAAAGCATTACGCCTTATATGGACTCTTTACATTCCACCTTTGATTTCAGAGCATTATATTCATATCGGGTCAAGATTTCTCAGATATTTCACCCGTTTTACAGGGGAAAAAAATTACAAAACCCATTTGTAAAATGGCCACCATACTCAGCAGCTGGTTACAAATCCATTGCAATCAATGACTACCTGAGCTCAGTCACATATACTCTCCACCAGAGGCTGGATATCCCCCCAGTGATGCTCTGCCAGGCTGGTACTGCAGCCATTATCAATTTGTTTCCTTATGGGCCATTTTACCTTCAGTCATATTTTGAGTGAACTGCATGCTCATTTGGATTCAAGATTACTAACCTAACTAAGGTCAGTCCCCTGGTCCAAGAGAAGTCATTAGTTGCATCAGGAACTTGTTTGGACACCTGTCCCACAGCAGTCTGGGGACTTGGTTCAAGGACTTTTCACTGTTTTTACAGTTGAAAAGCATTTTTTCCCCTCTGGTCCTATCCTCTGCTGCAGTGGGTTTCCGTGGTCTACCAGGGTGTCTAATGTTGCTCGTTAGCGAATTCTGAAATTAATAAAAATTGTTTTCCTTACTTGAGATCTGACTTGGAATATGCCATTTAAAGCAGATGTTCTGGTTACCTATGGTTCTAGAGCAGTGTTCTTTTCTTTCGATTCTTCATAAGATAATCCAGAAAATTCATTTACTATAAAATTAAATAGACACAAGGCATTCTTTCCAATCACATTAACCATTTATATTCAATGTATGGCACATCTAGAAACTATTTTAACCAAGCAGTGACGCATCTGGGAAAGGTATCATGTTTTCAAATGGGCAGGTCCTTTTCTAAAACAACAGCCAAGATGACGTATCCCCCAGCCCCCGCAGTCTAATCTCACAAATCCCAAAATATCAGAAGGCACCAGTGTAGGACTTGATTAACACGCACAGCAAGTTTTGTTAAAAAAATTTTGGATTGGTATTCGAGTTCTGCTTTGGAAAGAAAATGTCCACAGACTGACTGCCGGACAGACAGATGGATGGACAGACAGACGAGACACACTGATGACTGCTCCCCCTGCATTATATGCTGGGGAGGGGGTGAAAAAAAACACATCGTAAATGGCTAATACTTTAAATGTGAGAAACGTATTTAATTTGAATTATTTGTCATTAACAGACACTTTCATGTCGGCTTGTCATATTGATATAGTGTCATTTTACATTGTGGGTCCTGAAGTATTAGCACTCAGAACAATCACCATTTTTCTCAAGTAACAAGGTAGCATTTTTAATATTAGCATTTACAATCTAAAATGATCTGACAGAGGCCATGAGTCCATTGGTAATTTTCCATGACTTTGACTTGAAAATGTACAGAAAAGAAATCATAGTTTCATCGGTGAAAAGTCCTACTTCATAAGTGCATATAAACTACGAAGTGTGGTAGATGTAACTTTCGAATGACGTCATTCCGTGAGGTGGCAGTAGTGGATGTAGTTATGGATGTTGAGGATTAGTCTGGTTGGGGATGTGAAGCCCTGGGCACTGACTGCCGTTGGCCGGTGACGGTTGGTCTCCAGCAGACCGAAGCATTCCAGCCTCAGGACAGGGGTTGGGTCACGCTTCTGTGGCGTTATGGGTAGGGCTAGGGTGCCCCCAGTGGATCGGGGTGCTCTGAGCTTGCGTCCAGACCGCGGTACAGTTCTCTGATCACGCGCAGGGTCTCGTCCATGTCTTCTGGGAAACGAGCCTGGAGCTCCTCATTGGCCGCGTAGTGGGTGCCGCAGAATTCTGAGAAGTAGCGGCCAACCTCTGAGTGCTCGATCTCCAGCGGGTCAGGATGGTGCTCCAAGTTCTCTGTGGATGAATTGACAGATACAGTATCCTTCTGCAATAAACAGAATTCTAAAAGGTCTCCAGTAAATTACCAGAAACCTCAATGCTCTCCATTTCCAAAAGGCAAGAGCTATTACGAGCTAAATATTCTCTCAACTTTATTGGAAGGTTCTCAACGTTAGAACATTTGCACTACATAGCGAGATTCTCAGTCAGCTCTGAAATTTGGTATTTTAACTCCCTCTCAATGTAATTGTTTGGGAGTAACATAAAAAAAAAAAAAAAACTTTCATTGCCACATTATCCGTTCTAGCTCGGGGACACAAATAAAGATCTCATCAGATTGTTTAAAATCATCAATGTCCACACTGCCTTCACCTGAAAGAAGACTGTGGTGGTTTTGTATGGAATAACATAAGTGTAGTACACACAGTTAAAAAGTTTAAACAAGCCTACTTCTGCTGTAGAATTTAAATCTTTAAATGTAACCTTGAAATGAGTCAGTCTCATCTAAGAAATGAGACATGAGTCAGTCTCATCTGGTACAGTTGTTTTTGGTTTTTGCGGTGCAGTCAGTATAGGCGGCTACAGCCTGCGCAATGACAAAATCTGTGACCCTGACCTGTACTTCAAGAGTTAAAAAAAGACAGTACCCTGAGCTGCGTAGCGACAGGTGCCATCCTGGACCAGGACGCTGTAGAAGGGCTGGCTGTCCCCGTAGGTCAGCTGATGGACTCTCATGGTGGTGATCCATTCCTGACTCATGTTACACTTTGGGTCCCAGCCATATATTACACAGTTGTAACCTAACCTGGAATGGAAGGACAACAGAGTTCCTAGAGACACATTGTATTCTTTGGCTCGTCCTAATAGCACAACCCGTTTAACTCTAATGTTTGACCCTACAGGTTGGTGTGGCCATTGTGCGAGCCCCTAGATATGGCTATTTTGCCCAATAAAATACAAATAAACTGCACATGGCTCCTCAGTGATATGACTGTGTTCATCTCTGAGCCATTGTGGATTCTGGGAGACTATTGCTAGAGTGTTGAATCTCATCCAACAATGACCAGTCTGGATGCATGTCTTAATTTAAGTCCAGCACACAGACATCTGACTGGACACATTGTCTAATTACTGTTTTTAATTGCGATCATGAGAAGAGGACTCAAGCATCATAGTGCTGAAACAAACCCTGTATGCACATCAGCCCTCTTTTTGGATGATACTGGATTTCCCCTTGCACCAATGCAACAGTGTTCACTGTTCACCCATAGAAGGGAGAGCAGCTTAGCTAGCAAGACATTCACTACAAGAGACACTTTAATCACGGAAGTCAGACATTCAGACTGAATTTTAAAGTTTGGCAACTTCAATCGTACCGGAATGAGGTAAGTCTAATTCTCAAACTATGCAACAGTGTGCTGAAAAACACATCATGCCTGGCATTAAATAGACAAGGCTAGTAAGTCACATTTCAGACGTTCTGAGAAAAATGGAGAAAACATCCAACCCCGTCAAAAAGGCCATGCTTTTTGCCATTCCCTTGGCGTTTTTTGGAAACCTGCTCATTATTTCTATACAGTTCCAGTGTAAAATGATGTAGAAGAGGCCAGTGAGTCCAAAGTAACATCAAAATCATTCGAGTCATTCCATATGAAATCAACCAATTTTTGGACAAGTTCCATGAGCATAGTCCTGGATTTTCTTCAAACCTTAATACAATGTTGCTTTGGGTAGCAAATGAAAAAATATCAAGTTTCAGCTCAATTGGCCTACTAGTTTATATTTTCTGGGGGGGTCAAAAAGTCGGTGTTGCACCTCCGTTGGCGAAATTAACTCTGGAAGTAATAAAGCTAACCCCATGATTTTTTCAGGACTTGTTCTCCAGGCGCTGTACTACCTTTTCAAAGTAGTTTTTACCCTTTTATTGTGGTTTTATAGGTTCTCAAAAATGCTACTTTTACAAACTGGTATCAGAACAGACTCATTTTAGGGTACCATTTTCAGACCCATCTGAAGACATGTCAATTTGTGGTAATATCAGCTATTAGTAATGGTCAAAAGCTTTCCATAGCCACCAATTAATATCCTGAAGCATTTATAGTCCTTTGTTAAGATTGACCCTTATTTTAACTCCCTGTGGGAGGTGACCCTTTTTCGACCCCTTTTTTCAGGATGTGGGTATCCTTCAATTTTAATGAAACCTTTATTTTTGGAAAACTATTGATATTCACTGCCACCAAAATAAATTTGATTATGGAACTAGCAGACCTTCAATTAAAAAATGTTGAGTCATTTTCTTAAATTTTTCCTAAAATCGACCCCCTTTTAGGGGTCGTTCACAATTCTCAATATTCTCACTAGTGTAGAAACATTTTTTTTCAGATCCTCCTTCCCCCAAAAATGTAAGAAATCAGCCAATTTTTGGACAAGTTCCATGAGCATAGTCATGGATTTTCTTCAAACCTTAATACAATGTTGCTTTGGGTAGCAAATGAAAAAATATCAAGTTTCAGCTCAGTTGGCCTACTAGTTTATATTTTCTGGGGGGGTCAAAAAGTCGGTGTTGCACCTCCGTTGGCGGAATTAACTCTGGAAGTAATAAAGCTAACCCCATGATTTTTTCAGGACTTGTTCTCCAGGCGCTGTACTACCTTTTCAAAGTAGTTTTTACCCGTTTATTGTGGTTTTATAGGCTCTCAAAAATGCTACTTTTACAAACTGGTATCAAAACGGACACATTTTAGGGTACCATTTTCAGACCCATCTGAAGACATGTCAATTTGTGGTAATATCAGCTATTAGTAATGGTCAAAAGCTTTCCATAGCCACCAATTAATATCCTGAAGCATTTATAGTCCTTTGTTAATATTGACCCTTATTTTAACTCCCTGTGGGAGGTGACCCTTTTTCGACCCCTTTTTTCAGGATGTGGGTATCCTTCAATTTTAATGAAACCTATATTTTTGGAAAACTATTGATATGCACTACCACCAAAATAAATTTGATTATGGAACTAGGAGACCTTCAATTAAAAAATGTTGAGTCATTTTCTAAAATTTTTCCCAAAATCGACCCCCTTTTAGGGGTCGTTCACAATTCTCAATATTCTCACTAGTGTAGAAACATTTTTTTTCAGATCCTCCTTCCCCCAAAAATGTACTGTAAAAATACACCAGTTTTACCTCAATATTTCTTCTTTGTGTAAATGTAAGCAGTGTACATAGATAACCCCACCCCACCACCCCTGTGATGTTGAAAATTGAGAATGATCCCTTAAGCCGCTTTACATCTTACCAGTACCCTCCAAGAGTCACTGGTTTCTAAATAGGGCTGCACGATAAGCGGAATCATGGTTATCGCAAGCGCAATGAAAGTAACTGCCATTATGAGGCAGACAGACGAGCTTGCTAATACCTAATGCGGTCATTTGAAATGCTTCCGGGAAGAAAACTGTGATTTGAAGTCCGCTAATTACCAGCGAGGTTGGACAGCCTCCATTGCCTTGGCATAATTATCTTACCTTAAATCAATTTCCGTGTACTTTGCTTAACTTGCAGTCAAACCATTTATGCAGCCAACTGACTGATCAAAACCAAAATATAGCCAATAATGATTAAGAAGAGATAATGAGCGGCAGACTGACCTAACTAGGCTGCCATGGTAGATTGAAAAGAATGTTAATAATCTAAATGAATAGCAGACCTCTGAATTCGACCTCTCGTAGAATTTTTACAAATCATTAAAAAGATTCCTTAAAAATAAACCATTTCAAGATGGCCTTGGTTTTTAAGCGTTTCAAAACATACACAGAGTGGATAACATTTTGTGAAGCATCTCGAGGTGAAAGTGAGAGAAATTATATTTTCGCAATGCACGCAATAGACAAATACAGTGAAGACTTGGCAAACAAGCTCACGCAAATCTGTGCCACAAATTTGTCGCATTTTTTATTTGATAATTGAACAAGATTAATTTAAAATAAAATGATTCATAGCTCTTGATTTTGGTTACTTTTTAGCGTCTAATAGCCAACAGTGACGGTGGAAAACATTTTGTTTAAGCGTATCGAACATCACATGCAAATTGTTAACTCATTTGCACGCAGCGCAGCAGAATGTAAAACTAGAAAAAATCTAGCAAACAGATTCAGGCAAATCTGTCATGTTTCATGGTCATTTAAATTTCAAAATGTAATAAACAAAACATATTCAAATAAATCAGACTGTCTACCAATTTAAATCCTTAATTGAGCGAATGAACTCTTTGAGTGTAAATTGAGCAAAGCAAATGGGAAGGGGGTGAGAGCAATTGTCGGGTAGAGGATGATGATTTTGCAGACCTTAACTCTGCTTTGTTCAGCACGTAATTGACCTGAATGTGTTAGTGAAATAATTTCTAGTTTTACATTTGGTCGTACTGTGTGCTAATGCAATTACAATTTCTACAAGTCAAGTTCGATACGCTTAAACAAAATGTTTTCCATCTCTATTTTAGGCTATTTAGATGCTCAAAACAACCAAAATAAACAGCCATTAATTACTTTGTTTGAAATCTTGTTCAATTATCAAAGAAAAAATGCTCCAAATTTGCCTTTGCCTGAATATGTTTGCCAAGTCTTGGCTGCATTTGACTATTGTGTGCAATGCAAAAATAATTTCTCTCACTTTCACGTTCGATATGCTTCATACAATTTTTCCACTTTGTATATATTTTGAAATGCTTTAAAACCAAAGCCATCTTAAAATGGTCTATTTTTTATGAAATCTTTTTAATGATTCATAAAAATTCTACAAGAGGTGGAATTCAGAGGTCTGCCATTTATTCAGATTATTGACATTCTTTCAATCTAACACGGCAGCATGGTTAGGTCTGTCTGCTTCTCATTATCTCTTCTTATTGGCCACATTTTGGTTTTGATCTGTCAGTTGACTGAATAAATGGCTTGACTGCAAGTTAGGCAAAGTACACAGGAATTGATTTAAGGCAAGATAATTATGCCAATTAGGCGATTGAGGCTGTCCAACTTCGCTGGTAATTAGCGGACTTCAAATCACAGTTTTCTTCCCGGAAGCATTTCAAATGACCGCATTAGGCATGCGTCATAGAAAAGGTAATAAGCAAGCACATATGTCTGCCTCATAGTGGCATTTACTTTCATTGTGCTTGTGATAACCGCGATTCGGTTTGTCGTGCAGACCTATTTCTAAACTACTTGATGATTCTGTCAAACTCATAATGAGAAAAAGTGTACCGCCTTCCGGATCCTGCCGTGCCTGGTGCAGAGATGATTAAGAAATGGTTCAGGGGCACATGACAAATGCCATCTATATTCTGGGGCCACTGATACTTCCGCGTTCGTCCGTGAGGATGCATAAATTTTACATTGATGTCCTGATATTCCCTGGATGTATCCAAGACAACTGCCAGCCACCAGTAGCCATCATGCAGGCAGGCTACATAAAGTCTTGGAGTAAACTGATCGAGAGGTTAACTGTTCTTTGTGATAAGCATTCATCATCTGCCCAGTCTGAAACCCATCTTTATTTCAGTTTCCCCAGAATAAAGATGACATTTGTCATGTTCCCCAGAACCATTTGTTAATCATCTCTGCATCAAGTACAGCAGGATCTGAAAAGCTGTACACTCTTTCTGATTATGAGTTTCACGGAATCACCAAGTAATTGAGAAACCAGTGACTCTAGTAAGGTACTGGTAAGAACTAAAGCAGTTTAGGGGGCCATTTACAATTTTCAACATCACAGGGGTGGGGTGCGGTTATCCGTGTACACTTCTTAAATAAAAAAAAAATAAAATACTGAGGTAAAACGGAATATTACTGCAGTTCATTTTTGGAGGAAGATCTTAAAAAAATGTACTCTTTGTATACTTGTGAAAATGTTGAGAATTGTGAGTGACCCCTAAGAGGGGGTGGTTAATTTTAGGATGAAAATGGAAGAAAATGACTCCACTTTTTTTTTTAATGAAGGTATGCTAGTTCCATAATTACATTAATTTTGGTGGCAGTGCATATCAAAAATATAGGTTTCATTAACAATTAAGGACACCCACATCCTACAAAAGGGGCTGAAAATGAGTCACTCCCCACAGGGGGGTAAAAAATGGATCAATACTAGAATGTGTTTTTACTCTAAAAAACGTACGTACATCCACCCCCCCCCCCGGCCCCCCTTCCCCGCCTAACCGACCGAATGGACAGACAGACAGGCACATACCAAAAGACAGCACTGCAGGACCTGAGTAGTAAGGATGTAGAGTTTCATTAAGATCATGAAAATAGTTTAGGAATTATGCTCTGGACAAAAATTGATGACATTCAGACGGACAGACAGGCACATGGCAAAAGGCACCACTTCAGGACCTGAGTCATAAATATGCAAAATTTCACTCAGATCATAGAAACGGTTTTGGAGCTACACTCCAGAAATGTAGTGGGAATGCCAACACAAACGTGAATGTGCACGCGAACACCCACGCAAACGCAAACAGGAACCAAGCCTAAAACAATGTCTCCCCCCTCTCTCAAGGGGAGAGACATAAATAATTACCACAGGACTATAAATGCTATAGCATATTAATTGGCGACGATAGAAATCTTTTGACATAGGTCATCAGATGGGTGTAAAAATGGTATCCTAAAATGTGTATGTTTTGATACTGGTTTGTAAAAGTAGTATTTTTTGAGATTAAAGGGTTAAAACTACTTTGATGGGCAATGAAGGGTAGTACGGTGCCAACAGAACAAGTCCTGAAAAAATCGTGGGGTTAGTTCTATTACTTTGAGAGTTGCAGCCTGTTAAATATGGAAAAATGCTAATTTTGTCAACTGGGGTGCCACACCCACTTTTTTGCCCCCCCCCCAAAAATCAAATATAGTGGGCTGATTGGGCGAAAACTTATGTCTTAATTTGGCACCCAAAGCAACATTCTATCAAAGTTTGAAGAAAATCCATGACTATGTCCATGGGAGCCCTGGTTGACTTCATATGGAATGACCCGTTTTCCTCAAAATGGGACTAAGTAGCTTTTTCCATTAAACACTAGATGCCGGCAGCCCAGGAAAGAGAAGGCAGCCAAACATCCTCCTCCAAACTGAGGTTGGCTGCTTCCGTTTCTCTTTCTCTGGAGTCAATCCTCCTGCACAGAACAATGATGGACGTCCCCAATTCAAATGCTTGTTCAGAGAGCAGCCCAAGAGCATCAGGGATGGCCAGCAGGAGTTGCTAGAGCAATGAAATTTGCTTTCCTTCCCGTTAGTGCTTTGCAAGCTTTACTATTTATCAACTGAGATACGGAATGGCCGAAAAAAGGGTCCTATTACAATGCAGGATGTTTACAGAGTGAAATATGCAGACATTTTAAGATGAGTCCTGCAGTCAGCCATCTCACAAGACTGCTGTCAGCTTCAGAGGGCCTGCGTAGTTTCTTTTTAAAATAAACACAGGCTGACGTCTGGCTACTTAGAGATTCTGTACATCTCATTTGCATGCTCAGATCGGCTCCATTTTGAATAGGAGCGCTGTCTAGTCTTTAGTTTACAGTCTAAACAAAAAACACTCCCAGAAGGCCCTAGTCTCTGTTTGACTGGAGCCCCAATTGACATCAGGCCATTCACAAATCAACACATCATATAAGAGGAGAGAAACAATGGGGATATTTTTACTGCAGGACGTGATGTCAGTTACGCAACACTGCAGAGACCGAACACCTCTCCCTGACCAGGTCCCAAGGTGTGACTGCACATTGAACACCCCCTCCTTGCTCATGTCCTGTGGTATGAGTCAGTCTAAATAAACACGCCTGCTGCAAAACTTGCCAGGACATAGCCTAAGAACAAAATGTAGAATAACATTGGCCCCTGAACCTATAACTTTTTTTGAAATGAAGACATATAAAACATTCTCTGCTTTGAATATTGTACGAGTTTTTTCCAAGTTATCTGTACATGAACAAGTGTAATGTTAGCCAGTGAGGTCAGGTGGCATCAAATCTGCCTTGTGATTCTGGGAAATAGCAGGTGCAAGGGGACCGGTGCCATAGTGGTACTGGGCACTCTGACCCACTCTATCCAGTCCCTCTGTTTGAGCTGACCATTACAGGGCTCCATATTCCCATTTTTTGCCACTAGACAGTCAGCCTAGTGACACAAAAAGTGATTTCACTAGCCCGACTGAAAAAGACGAGGGTATCACATGCAATTTAATGGCACGCTTTAATAAAATACTTTATAAATCAAAAAGAAATAGAAATTAAAGCTGCTTCACAGCGATATCGGGGCCAGAGAAATTTAGGAAATTCTGAGCAACAAGAGGGAAAAAATGGGGGACAACAAAAAGGGGGGATTACATCGTACATTTTGCATTGGTTGACATTTGAACTAATAATCTCTGAGACCAAATAGCCTAGTATCCTTCGTCTCACTGAGCTAATTAGCAAGTAACTATTAAGAGTTACATGCCTTTCAAACTTCTAGCGCATTTTAGGACTAAAATAAGAAATAAAGCAGCGACGATTTGTCAATAAATCAGTTATTTAAATACATAATAGTTAATACACAACTATTTTCATCATGGATTGATTATTTCAGGCATGAATATTCTCAGTTGAGGATATTCCTCTCTTTGACATCAACATGACAGGAAGATGCTTGCTGCAGACGTGCTGCAACAACAAAAGGGCTCTAGTCTCCTGCATTGGGCATGAGACACACGCTCACACACCACACATGACATGAGACACACGCTCACACACCACACATGACATGAGACACACGCTCACACACCACACATGACATGAGACACACGCTCACACACCACACATGACATGAGACACACGCTCACACACCACACATGACATTTCTCACTTTGAGAGGTGATGAAACCTCAGAGGCCAAGACAGGTTTTTCTGCTTAGTCCATCCAAACCGCGGTCTTGAATTAGCAAGCTATCAGCCAATCAGAAAATAATATTTCTTGTTGCTGGGTTTGAAGGTTTGTTGTGAGTTTAAGTTGAGAAAAGTTTCTGAAGTATTTGGGCTACATTTGGTGAAAGATGGAAAACTGTAGCACGTACGGTTGGTTTGGTAGGAATTTCTCAAAGTCTTTAAATTTAAACGCTTATTGAGGAAAACAATAAGTTCCTAAACAGGCAAATTACAAGAACAGCAATATTACAATGTTCATTCTGCCATAACTGGAGCTCAAACTCATAACCTCCGACACCCTGAACCAACCCCTAACTCACTGAGTTAATTGGTTGGTAGTAAGGACAGGTGTGTGGCTTCATTAATCGACATAGGGAGTCACCAGACAGGCAGCAGCGGTCAAGGAAGATTTTAAAAATTGTCAAAATTTCAATTATCAAGGCAAAAATCTTATAATAGATAAATTGCAGTTTGACAGTATAGAAATGTTGGTAATTTGTTTTTAGCAATAAGTGTTCTGCTTTATAAGAGAAAAATCTAATGTTAAAAAGATAACATTCTTACACTGGGCCTCATGCAAGAAGCGATATAAGAACACATTTTCTCTTATTTTTGTTCGTATACCCGATTTTTTGTTATTTTGTTCCATTGATTTCAAGGATGCACCCATGTTTTCTTATTTTTGCACTTCTCTTCGGCAAGAGAAGTGGTCGAGAGCACTCTAACCGAGAAAGGAGAAAACAGAAAACTGTTACCTCTGTCCACAAATTGCTTGTCCAATACTCGGAAACACAAGTTATACAACCTCAACATTAAAAAATGCATCATACCATCAAATTTTGATTGTTTTATGTTTTTGAGAAATAATACTGATTTCATCATTTAATTCCTGGGCTAAAGAGCGGATCCTAATTAGGACTAAGCTACAAAAACCCTTAGATACTTCAGTGCGTTCTGCTACTGAATGGCTTACCTATTGCTGTTGGACGCTTTCGCCATCCAGGCCTTGCGCAGAGAGAGATCGCGCGGATCTGTTTGCTGAGACAGATGAATGGCTACTCGTACCAAATGTGAAAGCAACTGGCTTTCTTCAGCACGGAAGATTACGGTTATGGGTTACGGCTCTCTTGTTCTAACAAATGCAGCGGCAGAAAGATATCTGCATTCAAACGAAGAAATTAAATGCTTGCGCGAAATGCAGGCGGACAAAACAGACAATCACAACTGGATACTGCAGGCAAAAATTCAGAGATTTATGGAATAATTTGGGAGTAATTACACTCGCATGGTTATCACAGAATAATAGATCAGTGCCGTGACAAACTAAAGAAAATGCGGCTGCGATTATTCAGATTGCGGGACGAAGTGCGAAAGTCTGACAGCTCAAGTTATGAGATGGATAAATTTTCGTGGTATGAGGCAGTGGACTTACTAAAACCCCACAAGTCAAGTCAAGTCAAGTCAAGTGTGACTTATGGGGTTTTAGTAATAGGTGCTTCAATTCCGTTTCCAACATCGACCAATATCGAATGTAATCAGTACATTTTCGGTTTACCTTGATGTTTGGGTACCCAGAGAAAGATTTGGTTGCGTTAAAACATCAAACATTCAGTCAAGCAAATTTTGAGTTTAATTTTTCGTGCTGCTGTACGTGGTAATCCATGTTCCAGATGACACACTTGGTTGCTAGGGCACGTGCAGCATACGCATTCGCGATATTAATATTCAATATTAATATTCTAAACCCCCTTCCCAATAATGAAACCCCCAAAAATATTGGAGCCTCCTTTTAAAATCGTTCCCCATTTTTAGGTGCATACTGCAACGCTGTATCGGAATTTTGACAAGTATGCAAGTGTACTCAGGTACGTTACGATATTACTAGCGTGAAAGCAGACCAGTGGGGGGAGAGGGGAGCGGGGACAATCGTACTGTGGCACGGCACGGAACAATCATACCCCGTGTGAAAGCGCTCTAGATTTGCCACGAGCAGTCGGCTCTTTGCACACGCACCTCACCTGCCCTTATATGGTGTTTAGTGGGTGTCATATGCCAATTTAAAAACCACCGGCCATGCGCTTCCAATTTATGATCAAATGGGATTCAACCAGTGGCGTAGCGTGGAGGCGCTGGGCCCCGGTGCGAGAATGGCGCTAGACCCCCCCCCAGGCCTATCCGCGAAGCAGAGGTGTAATTGTAACAGAGCTTTAGTTTTTTGAGGATTTGTACTTTACCTGAGTTCTTTTTTAAACCTGGACTTTTACTCTACAACATTTAAAACTTAAAAATTTTCATTTTACTTCGTTACTTTGACACTAGCCACTTCGTTACAAATTAAAATATGAAAGCAATTCATCGTTTAAGATTTATCTGGATTTAGCGTCTTCGAGAAGAACAACGGTGCTCGGCAGCAGGGTATGTTAGTGCGGGGACAGGGAGCTGCAAATTTATGCACGTAGTTACAATATTCTATCACTAGATGGCACACCCGCATCAGTTATTGTATATTCACAGAAACAATCGTCCTCTGTAGCCAACCACTTCAGCTACAGTGAGCCAGTAGGTATCCAAATCAGTAATTAAGAAAAATCAGTTTTCTGAAAAACGCAGACACCCATAATTATTAGGGCTATTAGAACCATGGACAATGAATATTTGCACAGCATCTCAACATCACACAACACGTTAGGCTGTTTGAACCATGAACTACAGTGACAATACATTGCCAATGAAAATGCGAAAAAGATCCATACGGCTGAACAGTCAACCGTATTTCCCTAACGGCACAACAGTGGCCAAATCAATAAGTAAACAGATAGATGGACACACATCCTGGCACAGCAGCCCTTTAACCACAACCGGCAAGCTGATCAATTGCAGTAGCCTAATAAAAAACTGCACTCACCCATTCAGAAGTTAACTGTGGGTGCCTTCTGCTCTGCAAAGTCGTTGAGCAAGAGGGCAATGAGGTGGTAGCATTAGCCTCCAAGTCTGACTGCTGCGTGTCGCCGCTATCATTCACAATGCTAGCAGGAACTGCATCTGGACAAGATGACTATTTAAAAAATGCATTCAATTTCGCCAATTTGGAGTTCCGTACATCGAGCTCTTTTTTTCTTTTCTTTTTTGAGCACCGCCTTTGTGCTGCTCAACATGGTGCTCAAGACTTTTCACCTCCAATACTAGGCTAATGGGTTAGCTGATCTCTCAAAAAAGAACAATTCACAAGCAAGGGCGTAGCCTACGAAGCTACGATCAGAAAGGAATAAGTGAATGTCAACTAATTGGACAAACACATTTCCCAGCAGGCCATGTTCATTTGAAAATGTTGTGAATAAAACAATCAAATATATGATTAGTAATTGTGATTATAACTGAAAAAGTATCATTACTGCAATACAAAAGACATATATCAAAGAAAAGAGGAAAAATGGCCAATGTGTGTGTGGGAGGGGTTGTTACCATGACTGTGTTGTATGAAACAGTAAAGCAGTATATATATACTCATCAACTCCTCACCATATTAAAGTTAATACTGCGTTGAACAGGAGACTTGAAATGACAAATCTAATAGATGTAATTTCTTTGTGTGTTATGGTAAGAGGAAGAATGGCATAGTTAAACACCTTGGGCCCTCAGAGGTCATCGGGGCACCGGTTGCACCGGCAATACCTACGCCGCTGGATTCAATATTCAGTACACATGGGTAAGAGCAGATTTGGACGATAAGAGCTTTAGTGCATCCAGAGTTTATTTCTCTTATTTTTTATCTTGGCAAAAAAAAAAAAGAAAAAGGGAAAATATATGAGAAATTTAAGAGAATGTTGCCGAATGAGGCCCATTAACACCAATTGTACCATGAGAGCAGAATTCAAAATGGTTTCAAAAATTCAGTTTTTGAGAAAAAAATTCCGATATTTGGCAAACTTCATAGACCACGACTCTAAAATATTATCAATTTTTTTCAGGAAGATTGAAATTGCATTTATCAAGAATTGGCTGGTATGTGTTTACAGTACTGTTTACAGTCAAACATTTTCATGCACTGAAGGCTAAGTTTTTTAAATATCGAAATGCCGGTAGGTGGTAGTTTTGTGGAGGACGATCTGATGGTTAAGTACCGCAAATTTGGTGACAACTGAGCGAAAATTGTTGGGCAAGAAAAGTTTGAAAGTTTTACAGTTTTTGAAAAAAAAAAACCGCGAGAGACTTCATAATTTGTACAACGTTTAAGTGAACAAAAGTTTCTTAAGTATTGGGGCTACATTTTGGTGAAAGTTGCAAATCTGTAGCACATATAGTTGATTTGTTGTGAATTTTCACAAGTTTGAAAATAATAATAATAATAATAATAATAATAATAGTGGTGAAAACTAAAGATTCCCAGCAGCTTTTGCTGCCTGGCCCCTAATAAATAAAAAACACTAACAATATTATTTCATACATTTTATGTTCAAGCACTGCTCAGCCAAAAAAAAAAAAAAAAATCAGCATCTGGATTTAAATTTAACTAAGCAAAAAGGTAAATGCCTTCCATTGGATAATTACCAGTGATTAATATGTTTCTAATGGTAAAAAGTTATTTAACCCTGAGGCCGTTAGTAGCTTCTCATTTCTTAAACAACCATGTCAGGAAAGAATGTTTTGTTTCAGAAGAGTCAGATTACTGGCCGAATCAAGCAAAGAAAACAACTGAGATGATGCCTAAACTACAACCCCAATTCTGAAATAGTTGGGACGAAGTGTTAATTGTGAATAAAATCAAAATGCAATGACTTTCTGATCACATGAGGCAGTATGTTATGTACAACATAACATAGATAACATTTCAAATGTTAAACGACATTTCACATTTTTATCCTCAAAATGAGCCTATTTCAAATTTTCTGGCTGTACCAAGTCTCAGGAAAGTTGGGACACAAGCAAAAATGTGCTGAAAAGGCAATTAATATATAAAAGAACCAGCTGGAAGAACATTTAGCAAGTCATTAAGTTAACGGACATCAGGTGTGTAGCATGATTGGCTATGAAAGAGAGGCTTAGAGCGGCTGAGTCTCTCAGAAGTAATGATGGCCAGAGGCTCTCCAACCTGTGAAGGCTTGAGTAAAAAAAAAAAAATTGTGGAATACGTTAAAAACAATGTTCCTCAACATCAACTTACAAAGGCTTTGAAGGTCTCATCATCCACAGAGCATAACATCATCAATAGATTCAGAGAAACTGGAAAAATCTCTGAGCGTAAGGGACAAGGCTGAAGAACTTTACAGGATGCCTGTGATCTTTGGGCCCTCAGACGCCACGGCATCACTCACCAGCATGATTCTGTCATCGACATTACTAAACGGGCCCAGGAATACTTCAAGAAACCACTGTCTGTAAACACAGTCCGCTGTGCCATCCACAGATGCCACCTAAAACAAAGCCATGCAAAAAGAAAGCCATTGTTAAGCATGATCCAGATCCATGATCGTGTTCTGTGGGCCAAGGCTCATTTAAAATGGACTGTAGCAAAGAGTCCTGTGGTCAGAGGAGCCCAAATTTGACATTCTTGCTGGAAATCATGGGCGCCGTGTCCCCCGGGCTAAAGAGGAGAAAGACCACCCCTCCTGTTATCAGCGTTCAGTTCAAAAGCCAGCATCTCTGATGGTATGGGGATGCATTACTGCATATGGTGTGGGACACTCGCATGTTTTAAAAAGCACCATGAATGCTGAAAGGCAAATGAAGTTTTTTGAGCAACCTATGCTCCCCTCCAGACCACATCTATTCCAGGGAAGGCCTTGTGTACAGCGCGACCCAAATTATTATGCAAGTTATGTTTTTAATTACTTTACAAAAACTATTGGCGTTAGCCCACCATTTCTTTCAGTATACATTGCGATACTGGTTCTAAAAATATCCATAAAAATGTTACACTGAAATGATATTAGATGGAAAATATAACAACATTTCAAATTTCAGGTGAACCAAATTATTACGCAAATCTTTTCGAACTAAAACATCCAGCATATAAAAATATAACATCTTTTTTATTAACAAACGTATTTCATATTGTCAGTTAGACTCCTGAGTACAAATTGTCAAATAATAAGTATATCTGGATGTATTTTTACTTAGAGATGTAGCCACTTTTCTTCTGCATCAGAGTAAGGATCCTGCTGTCAATTGAAGATGTCAAGTTTTCAATTGCAGCAGGTTTAATGGTTTTTGCAGCCTTTACAATAGCTTCCCACAACTTATCCTTTGATGAGAACTGCTTTTCATTTTCAAAAACGCTTCTTTTCAGGATCGACCACAGATTTTCTATGCAGTTTAAATCGAGTGAGGATGCTGGCCAGTCCATTATCTTGTCCTGTGGGTAGCCCTTTGATGCGAACCATTCAGCAGTAAACTTGGATGCATGGCTTGGAGCGTTATCATGCATAAACATCATTTTCTTGCGCTGAGCAGCTGTTTTTTTCTTCAACCACTGGAGGAAATTTTCTCCAAGAAATTTGCAGTAATTTGCAGAATCCATTTTCACTCCTTCTGCAACCCGAAAAGGGCCAATGAGTTCATTTTTTATGATGCCCGCCCATATCATCACACCTCCCCTACATTGCTGTCGCCTCAACCTGGGTGGAGCATCGGTACCTTCGGGTATCCAACCTCTAGCCCAACCGTCCGGACCATCAAGGGTGGCACGCATCTCATAAGTCCAGATAACTTGTCCAAAATCAAGTTTCATGTACTTCTTACACCAAGCAAGTCTTTTGTCCTTGTGTTTTTGATTAAGTAGAGGCCTTGTTTTCGCTTTGCGGACCTTGCCAAGCGTTTTCAGAACACGATTCCGTGATGTCTTTGGAGTATGACCGAGACCAACAGCAGAAAAGATGTTGCACTGGAACTCAAAGGCTGTTTGACCATTTCTCTCTTTAAAGCTGACAAATCTTGGGCGGTTAGCTTCCTGCTTGGAGCCTCTTTGCGTTTTTTTCTTGTTTTTTCGCCATTGGAAACAAAGGCCTTGACTGTCCTATGGTCACGGTCCAATAATCTTGCTATTTCAATCGTTGGCTGCCCCTCTCCCAAATATTTCACTATAGAAGTCTTCTCCTGACTACTGAGGTCCTTCTTCTTCCCCATCTTTAGTGGTTATGGTCTCAGAGCACAGAGTTTTCACCTTTATATAGGCCTGCATAATAATTTGGTTCACAGCGTATTATATTTTAACTGATCATTACTCAAAATTTAAATGATTCATATATTTTATGCTTTTGGATAATCAACTGCCCTACCAGGCTTGCATTAATACCACTTGTTCATCAGTGGAACATATTTGGATCAAGATATTTTTAATAAACTGACTTGCACAATAATTTGGGTCGCAGTGTATTTCAGCAGGACAATGCAAAACTATTACAATTATAACAGCATGGCTTCGTGGAAGAAGAGTCCGTGTGCTGAACTGACCTGCCTGCAGTCCTGATCTTTCACTGATTGAGAACATTTGGCACATAATTAAATGAAAAGTCTGTCAAAGGAGACCCAAAACTCTCCAGCGGCTGGAAGCCTGCATTTAACAAGAGTGGGATCAAATTCCAATGGCTAAACTCAAGAAACTTGTCTCCTCAATGCCCAGACACCTCCACTCTGTGATAAAAAGAAGAGGGGATGCTACATCATGGTAAACAGGCCCCTGTCCCAACTTTTGAGACCTGTAGCAGCCATCTTTTTGAAATGAGCTTATTTTGTGGATAAAATTGTAAAATTTCTGAGTTTCAACACTTGCTATGTTATGTCTGTTGTACTGTGAATAAAATACTGGCTGGTGTGATGGGAAAGTCATTGGATTTTGATTATATTCACGATTTATACTTTGTCCCAAATATTTCGGAATTGGGGTTGTACTAAAATTTGGTTAAGGACTGATGTTGTGGCTTATAAATTTAAATTTGGTCAAGAATTATAGCCATTGAAGCTCACAAGCCTGCCAAGGGAAACGTAACGTTACTGTAAGGCAGTGGTTTCCAAAGTGGGGGGGAGTGCGCGGTGCGGGAAGCGAATTTTTTTCCCCCCGACGAGTTCCGGACACCAACAGAAAATTATTTGCATACAGCAAATCGGCAACCTTGTTCCGGACCACTGAAGGAGTGTCTTGAGACAGTTTAACTTTTTCTGTCTTTACTGAACTTGCACCAAGATACGGTCTCGGAACGACTGACTGCTCAGTCCATTCGCTGCCCAGAATACTGCGATCACATCGTAAATGCCTGCCTTACTCTCAACATAACTGTTGGCCAAATCATTCATCTAGCCTGCCATTTTCATTAATAATTTATGAATGTAGTCGTTCATATATTTCAAGCTGGTAAAATGAGCTGGTTACAATCAATGTAGTCTCGCGATACACAACTCACCGCTTTTTATCCAGCACTGATGTGGCATATTAACAATAAACCAGTAAGTGACACCAAACAAAATCCGATGAATATAAAGCAGAAATAAGCGGGTTTGCGTCATCTTATTCTCCATAATATGAATGCTCTGTCGGCCAACAGATTATTTTTATCTAGCCTAGCTACTGAACGTTACAAACATATCAGAAGGTTTGGCAAGTGGTGTTCGTGAATTTTTTCGCACTTCGCTGTCGGCTGTTAATATAGGTTGATAATGGTGCTTTCTTTCTGCATCATATAAACATAATTTTAAGAAGAGGTCCATACTCAGGCAAAGGAGAGTGATACAGCCAAATGATTTTATACTTTAAAAGAGGTTTTGAATTATGAAATCTTTGTGTCCTTTGTTTGAAAATTACGGTGGCTGTTTCCAAACCTGCCGATCATTTTTAATGTTTCCAGCTAGGCTAGACAAAAATCATCTTTTCAAAGCATTCATATTTTCTATAATAAGCTGACGCAATCTCAGTTATTTTTACTTCATCAGTGCAAGGCCAGTGAAATGAGAAAAATGTAACTATCCCGAGACACTCGTTAAGAGGCCCGGCACAAGGTCGCTGACTGGCTGTACGCAAGTAAGTTTCTGTTGGTGTCCGGAAAATGCATTAATAGCAATGTTGTTGAGTATTTAAAAAAAACAAAAAAAAGGGTGGTTCGTTATTTTGTTATTCATTTCTCATTCTGAAAGTAGCCTAGTTGTAGTTGATGACAACCTACAGTTTATGGCAGTTCACTTTTTTTTTTTTTTCCAAAAAAGGTTGAGGCTTATATTAATTACAAAAATTCTCTTATGAACCAAAGGGGGGCCCAGCAGAGAAAGTTTGGGAACCACTGCTGTAAGGAGTGGGAAAGTGACGTTGTTGATCCAAACGAATGGGCACTGACAAAGCGGTCGTGAGAGAAACTCTTTGCAAAATCTGGAATATCTATATTATCCAGCCCTTCACAAAAGCCTGAGGGAATACACTGAAGTAAAAAAAAAAGCAGATCTCAGATTTTGCTCACTGTAAAGACACTGCCAGGTGACTAGTAGAAAGTACTGAATTCTGAGGAGCCACCAAATTCACATTGCATTTCATGTGTCTGTGAATGCTGCAGATGGTTTTTTGGATATAGCTAGCCAACCATTTATGAATCTGGAGTGTTTCATCTGAAACTACAGAACCAAGCGCACACAAAACGTAAATCCGTTCTGGCACCGTATTGCAGCAGAGAGGATAGCCCCGTACTCTTAGCTGAACATTTTCGTGCATGAGTGAATTTGCATGTGAGTGAAGTACCGCTCCAAAAACGGAATATTTCTTGGACCATTTTCAGCTGCGACCCCCCCATTTAACTGCGGTTTCTTTTCTCCACCGGGTACGTCATCATTTTGTGACTTCTGGTATTCTGAACCATTAAGCCACATGAAGTTAAAGTCGAAGTTCTGAGGAGCACTATCCAATTATTTCAATTTTGACTGAATATAACATTACACTTGAAGCCCACGAGCCTAAACGTGTAGCCTCGCCAGCTAAATATATTCACACATACCGACTGGGAGAAAAAGTGTCACAATCGTAATTAACGTTAGCATTATTTACTGCACCGAAGAAATGCTAGAAATTATTGAGTGCATTTACTGATGATCTTGGGATAACTCAGGGTTAACTGTTGAAGATTAATATGATGAGCTAAAACAAACCAAAGCTTTGGTAAATGTTTTTTTATATAGTTGGGTGGGTTTAGAATTCATTCCGAGGTGCGCTTCCATGAAGCGCAGTTGCTAAGTTAGTAACTTGCAGAGTTCGTCCATATATAGTGGTTCAGTCAGTGGTTCCAACTCCGTAAACAAACTCCTGTAGGGAGGGAACCATACGACCAATCTGGCAACAATGCATAAGATATGAGGATAAGAAAGTGGAATTAATTTGAACTTCTGACAAACCTATAAAAGGTCAATTGGACTGTATGAATATATGATGAAAATCGGGTGGAATTTTCACTCGCCAGGCAGGCGAGGAGTCGGGAGTTTATCCGGTCGGCCGACTCTTTTTTCGGTTGCCACGGATCTCAGGCGAATGCAAAGATTGAGCCCTGCCATTAGATATGACCATGTTCGATCAACGCTCCTGCAACCCTCCCCCCCAGTGTGAGGTCCCGAGGTGTCCCCGTCACACACCGCTTGTGTCTCATGACCAGCCCCACGGAGAAATGCACTTCCTGGTGCTCCGCGGCGCTGCGCCTCTTGGCCCAGGGCTCCTCAGGGTGCTTCTTATGCTGAATGTGCTCCAGCGTGTGCTGCACCAAATACCCCACCGCACCGTGCTGAGAGGGGTCCAGAGCCTGGATGTGCTGCAGGATGTCCAGCACCTGAGGGAGGAGGAGGGGGGAGAGAGCAGAAAAGAGAAGGAGAGAGAGGGAGAGAGGTAGGGGGGAGAGAAGAGCGAGAGATAGGGAGAAAGAGATAGTGGGGAGAGGGGAGACGGGAGACAGGAGAGAAAGAGAGGATGAGAGATGGAGAGAGAGCAGGGAGTGAGAGAGAGAGGGACAGACATCGCTTTAGGTTTTCACAGCTCTGACCCCCCCCCCCCCCCCCCCCCCAAAATTTGGATAAATTGAACAGGAAATGAACACCTCCTCAGTAACATGCATGGTTTGGAGCGTAAATACTAAGCCGAGCACTTTCAGTCCTGCATCAGAATCTTGACCAGGGCCTTTCTGGATGCTAGCGCTCCCTAAATCTGCATGAGTTTCGCGCATGTAATCTGGGCTCCTCCCGTACTCCAAAGACATGTTGGGCTAATAGCAGACACAGGAGTGTGGGAGTGGATGTACCTGCCCAGAGTCTGTGATGGACAGCCGAACCCCCAATGAGAATTCCTGCTATCCCCGAAAAATGCTGGAATTGTCCAGAGCACCAACTAACGCCTTGGTCAGGAATAAGCAGGTAGTCCATCCTCTATCGTGTCATCAGGTCCACAGTCAATTAGCCATTATGGGCCATTTCAAAATCTAACCTGTGTGACATCACAGGAACTGATTATCTGGTTAGCAAAAGCTGATTAGTCTTTCTTGCCGGTGGGTGGTCACATGTCACAAAGAAAGAATTTTGAAATGGTTTGTAATGGCTAATTGGCTGTGCACCACTCGACATGATAGGGGACCTTGAATAGACGGACAGATGCCTTCGATCACAGTGATAGTGGACAGCATGGGTGTCACGGACAAATTTCTGCATTTACACTTAGGGTCCCATTTTTAGTACGTTGACTTCTTTTTTATAAATGTTATAGTCAGATGGTGAAACCAGTCATTTCATGAATAGATTAAAAATTTCAGTCATTTCTTGAAATGGCTAGTCCTTAACTTCCAAAATGGCTGGTTTCACAATCTGACTGTAACATGCACATGTATATAAAGGCCTAACTAGGGACAGGATTTGATTTTAAAACTAGCAAAAGCTATAATCTCTGTATGCAGAACATCAGCTTAAGTGAACCCAGTGTAAACAGGCAGAAATGATGCAATGTCTCTTTGCTTTACTTCTATTCAAATATAAATGAAATGCATAATAGATAACATGCCAAATTCGTCAAAATTACCAGCAGTAACATAGTACAGGCATCGCACTTGCAAACACATATTACTTTGCTGTATCATTCCAGAATTTAATCATTTTCGCTTTTGAAAAGGAACCAACAGCAGAAAAGACTATAACGCTTAGAGCGCCAAATGCAGCCATAGTCGCTCAATGATACAGTAAGATATCAAAATAAAAGCTGTAGAAAAATTATCATGAGGCAATTTGTTTAAAAGCGGGAGCTCTTTTCAACAAGTCGCCACATGATTAGTTTTCAACAGCACAAGATATTTAAGTTTGTAATTTTTTGAAAATTTACTCCAACGCTCTAAGGGTTAATCTGATGTCACAGGGAGTGAGACTGACCTTCTCCGGCCAGATGCCCAGGTGGAAGTAGACTCGTGCCTGCAGCAGGAGGTACTGCACGTTATCAGGGTTGATGGTGAGGTAGAGATCCAGAGAGTCTCTCAGGAGCTGGTAACACTTCTCATTCCCCTCTCTGTCTGACACAGATCCAGGGACAGAGGACAGTCATCTTAGGAAGAGAAATCTTAACCCCTTTGCACATAAGCCAAATATGGCTATTTATGCATTACCCAAATGAATGCTTCATAATTCCTAATTTAAGCTTCATAGAGAACTGAGAACTCAACTGAGACAAGGCACTTACAGCATTTAGAATCACATCATATTTCTATTTATTCTCTTCATTTTGACAGAGAAAAGGGAATGCAAACATAAAAACAAAACTTCATGAAAGTTCTGCATTGAAACTGTAAAAAAATAATGCAGAGGAATTGAAAAATGGCCAGGGGTGAAAACAACACATTTCTGGGATCATAAACTCTTAGACTATAAGTGCTCTATATTGGAGCATGAAATATTAAATTATCCACTCTTTAGAAGCCAAATAAGGCAGCTCTCCAGGTGGCTCCCCAAGCTCCCTGAGCCCTAAAATGACGCACCGTCGAATAATAAAATAATCATATTTTTAATGCAAATTAACTTTGGACTCATGAAATTCAATATGAATGAATGATTTTTTAGATGAATTCAGCATGAGCTTATCAATATAGGCACAGCTGGACATCAATGGTCACCAGTAACTTCTCCAAACCCAAAACATGCCTTTTCTCCATGATAAAGTACAGAGTTTAGTCCATTTTTCGACAAAGCCCATCAGCAAGCGCACATACTCATTAAAGGAGCTGCTTATTTTACAGTTAGAACGTTCATTCAGACGGAAAGCTTGCTATTTACAGTTCTGATCCTCCAAGCAAAGCGAAAGCTTGTAACAATGCTTTTCAAACACCATAAGGAGCAAGTATAACTCATAAAACAGTAATAGTCGTTCGCTTTTTAAACAAGAGAAAATCCAAGGCATTCCATTTCGTTGCATGGGGAATTAAGTCTTTTTTTTTGAAGATTATTTTTTGGGGAATTTTTCCTTTATTTTATCGTTATACAGTGTAGAGAGACAGGAAGGTTGGGGAGAAGACTGGGGGAAGAGGTGCAACAAATGACCCGAGTCTGAATCGAACCCAGGTCGCTGCGAGAAGGACACAGCCTTTATGGTGTGAGCACTTAGACCGATGAGCCGCCAGGGAGCCCCGGGGGGTATGAATTCTAAAACAGATCGCCATATTAATTGTACAATTGGATAAGAAACGTGTCAATCAATACATCATTACCAGGGAAGTTCACATGGGCATGAACTATCACTGTGCATTACTCAAATGAGCCCTATAATTGAGTGACAGGCTAATCAACATGAATACTGAGGAGGATATAAGGAAGTGCTAAATTTGTCTACGGAGGAATCTACACGTAAATACACGGTTGGTAAATACTGATGTGATGACTATAATTGATTGTAGAATGACATTATCAATGCCATGTGGAATTTTTGCTGCAGAAAACTGATTCTTCTTAACTTCTAATTGGGATACCATTGGCTCACTATAGCTGAAGTGGTTTACTACAAAAGACAAAGATTTTTTCTGTGTCAAGAGATTATGTTTTTTTGAACTGCTGGACAGATACTATAGGCAAGTATATTGAGCTGTTTGCACATCAGGCTTAGCTGATAAGTTTAATTCATGCAACTCCAGAAAAAAAGGGATGGGACTGAACTCGTCCATATTCTAAACCATGTTTGAGCTCTGCTTGCTCGTGAATATTCGGGGCGTTTCTGGGCGTTTCTCAGGCAAAAAACACTTAAGCGTATTCTCCCCCTGGCTTACGCGCTTTTTCTGTTAAGCGCTTTTAGGGGCTGTATTAAGGTCAAGCGCCAGCATTAGGCGAAATAGAATATTGCGTTTGATGTCGGTTATAGGCCAAATTTTTACATTAATTTTATTTTAATTAACGTGGTAAAGGTTGTGACATTCAATTTTCGATTGTTTTTTCTTATTTCTAAACTACATTTCTCATAGCCATAATAAATTATCAAACAAATTCATCACATGATATTACACAACAGCCTCTTCTCCAATTAGTTCAATTACAGACGCATAGCAATTAATTAATACGAGTATACATAAGACCATCATTCTACCATGCCCTCAAAATCTAAAACCAAAATGGCTGTCCTGCATTTGCTTGCACTCTTGCGTGATTGGGAAAGAGTAAGAGGAGCGCGCCGAGCGCGAAGGCGACCACACATATATCGGCTTCGTTTGGACATCTCGGGACTAACAGACACCGAGTGCATCCAGCGCTTTTGTCTGGACCGTGCATGAGGCAATCATCTATCTTTGCCGACTTTTGGATGAACAGCTAGCCAGGCGCAGCAATCACTCACAAAACGAACCCGTGGTCATCAAGGTCACAATTGCGCTATCGGTCCTGGCATCTGGGTCGTTCCAGAGAGTGGCTGGTGATGTCATACACATATCACAGGCATCTGTTTCAAGTTGTCTGACACAGTTCGTTGACGCTCTAAGTTCTTCTCCATGCACTTCCACTGCAGAAAGAGTGGATGCCATCTCCTCCTCCAGGGCAGTGAAATGCACAGGGGATGATGGTTGCCCATCACCTGTTGCGTGTACACTTCTCCGATGTTCAGAGAGCCTGGCTTTTCCAGCGCCCCGCAAATCTCTCCATTTACGCTTTAAATCGGGGATACTGCGCTTACATCTCCCCACCGAAGCCACATCCAGCACGATTTGTTTTTGGCTCGACGTCGCCATCATTGTCTTCATGTTCTATTAACAAATGCGACAGCCCTATAAATTCGTGATAATCTAAAAAGTTGTGATATTCTCACGAGTGAGGAGATTGATTTTCTAATTGAGGATATCTGTATTAACCAACTTGTGTCTTGATATATATATATATATATATATATATATATATATATATATATATATATTTATCATTTATAATACTGTGTATTTTAATATGTGAATAAAGATATTATTAAATAGGCTACTCTAGATTACCAATACCAAAGCACTACCCAGTTGTTAATCAATTTTTAACCAATAAAGAATAGCCGACATGGGAAAAATCATTATCAGTAAATTGGATAATTGACTATAATAAAGTATCAGGCACAAGTTCAAGTGAATGTGTCGCTCAAATGGGACATAATAGGCTATAGATATGGAATTGTGTGATTGCTGAGGCGGTTTTGGGGCGGGGGGATGACCGCGTGCGGGGTAAGAATCCTTGTTAAAGCGTTTCCACGTCCTTTAGTTGCAAACCTGACATCGGCGTAGTTTGAGATTTCAAGTGCGCAATTTCTAAATGAGATCATATAAACTGTCTTTGATTGTCATTTTTGTGTGGCTAGAATGTTCCCTTTATTGGTCTTCTTCCACAGAACAAACAGGCTGGTGTAGGAGGGGCACATTTTCAATGATCTGATTGCGCTGGTTGAGAAGCGCTAAATTCTTAATTTTTTATTTCATTATCGCGGCAATTTCTTTGTTTGCATGGCTTTAATGCCATGGTGGCTAGAGTAAGAAATAAAAAAGAGATGTCTGCAATACTTCTTGTAATTGGCACAGACATACATATGCCTACTATTACAGTCGCATATCGTGGGCCTGCTGATAAAACCTTGTATCTTCAAAATGATAAACTCCACAGGAAAATAAATAAACATAAAATAAAGAATATATATAAATTGGTACATTTAAAATATAAATAAAATAAAACATGTTTAATTCTGTATGTAAGAATAGTGGACAAATGAGTTTTGGTTTCTGATCAGTTTGGAGATACAAGGTTTTATCTGCAGGCCCACGATATTCAGATTCAAAGTCTGGTTTGCGTTTTCCATGGACCACAACTGCATTCTCATGGTTAATCAGTAAATCCTTTTCCCATGTTTTCCTGATAGCCATAATCAATGAGCTTTGTACAGAGTCTGCCTCTCTTTTGGATCAGTCACACCTCTTTCATAAGGCCGCCTACATTCTGAAGTTAAGCGCTGTGGGCGTGATCGAAGCGCGTAGGGGAGAATACGCGTAACTCAAAAGCGTTAAACTCGAATCGCATAAAAAAGGACTTGCGCGCTAATGGGAGAATAGACCCCTATTTGCACTGTTCATGGAGTAGACTTGAATACACAGTAAACGGCATATAAAGAATATCATCAAAACTAGTATCCAGCTATACCACTGAAGTGTTGTCAGACGTTCCGCCCTCATACAACAATGCTTACTTGTGGCAGTTGTTGAGGTGAAGAGCAAGCGATTCTTTGTCTCATTTTAACAGCACAGCTGTGCGTAATTTTTAAAGGTCCGAATGATTGCCAATTTACCATAAATTGCATGCTCCTTGACAAGGCCAACCCCCAGAAAACACATGCCAGTATGAAATTTTAAAATGAAAAATACTTTATCTACTATTCAGTCCACCTGTACAGAGGCCAAACAGCCAAGAGAGGGATGACGTTAGACGCAACAGTTTTGCCAGTTCAGTGTTTCAAATATGCTGTCAAGCGGTTTTCTGTGCCACATAGTTCACACCTAAAAGCTCTATGCATCTGCATGCCCTGGTCCCTCCTACAGCCTTGCTCAAACACCACACACCTCTCAATCTCTCCCAAAGCACAAAACTAGCTCTTTTTCCATGCGTTTGAAACTGTTCGCCTCCCAATCAAAGCAGAGCTCTTTATCATTTCAAGGAGACCCACTCAAAATAGCCTGTTCTTCAGATCGACCAGAATAACAGATGGTCAAGAAATCATGATTTCTTTGTGGGGTCCTTTGCTAAACCTCCTATTAGGACATCCAATAATAGTATAGCATGAAAAATCAGCATAATATGGGACCTTAAGCTACACTACATTTAACAGTAATTTCAATGACTCAACAACCATCTCATACTGAGTGCTCCACAAGTGTACTCATGAGCAGACGAGTGCGGTGGTCAGTCTCACCCTCGCTTGCCAATGTTGAGCAAGTTTCCAACCATCCTCAGCAGCACTTCGCTGGTGCTGATGGCGCTGTAGTAGTCTGCCGTCACCTGGTGACCAATCAGGTACTCGCACTCCTTGGCAGTCAGCTGCTTGCCTTTACCAAAGGCATCGATGTAGACGTAATCACCGATATCTGCACTCCTGCAAAGAGAAAGAAAAATGATTATTGTCAGAGAGACTGGACCTTGTGCACACTGCGCATGAACCTCAAGAGTAACAATTACAGGGCTTGTGCTCTGCGTGTTTTCTTTTTGCTAACATAAGCAAAACGTACTCTGAAAAATGTACCTACTAACTTCTCAGTAGAACTCAACTACTCATTTTCTCCAAAAAATTGGACAAGAACACAAACAGAAAAATTTAGGCTCAAAGCAAGGCCAACAGGTCTTTATAAACTACAACAGCCATAGTCAAGAGATTCATAGACCGTTGGATGACAGCGTTGTGAGTATAAGTGTCCTACTGAAGGGTGACAAATCAAAGTAAAACCCCAAATAAACTAGTTCAGTAACCTTAAAATGCAGGTGCTCCTGGATGACCACAATGTATGATACAATAAAGTAATGTGCATATTATTATGCACTCCTAATAAGAGTTTGTGTCTATTCTGTGTGGTGAACAAATAGCAACTAAGTTTTATGTTGCCTCCATGTGGCCACTCAATGTATTGCATTTCAAACAGGTATATTGAGAGTGTAAGGCTTGGATCCTAAAATCTGGGCCTCAAATCTAAATACAACTGGGGTTTTATTTCTTCCTGGGTAATTAACTAAAATATTAGCAACACCTCGCTCCAAGGTAAAGTAAGGTTGGGAAAACTAGTAGTTTTTGGCCCTCAAGGAGTGTGATATGAGGAACAGGGTGTAAGGCTATTACTCCCCATACAGACCAAAGGCTCAGACACCAGGTTGCTTTAGCTCAATTAAACTCAATAAATTTATTGTAATATTGAGTTTTTATTCATTGTATGGCATTCTTTCAAAGTTACAGAGCTAGCAAGCAATACTGCTGGAGACATAAATAAGACCTTCATGTGTGGCAATGAACTTTTCTGAATCTTGGGAATGCCAAAATATGAGGTTTCACTGGAATTTGAATATGCCATAAATTTCTCAATTTTCTTTCTTTTTTTTTTACGTATTGACAAATTACAGCATTTCAAACATCCCTAGTTACTTTACATCATATAGTGTGCTGTAAAACATAAAAAAATACATATCATCTCATATCTCACTCTCTTCTTTGCTGGCACCAGCGCAACAGGAAGTGATTTGGAAAGTTCACAGGCTCCAGTTGGACACCCAACGTCTTGGCGAGGGTCATGTAGAGAACAGAGAGGCTGATGGGAATGCCCGTCCGGCGGAGCAGCACCTGATGAGGAGGAGAAGAGCCAGGGGGCGAGAAGTCAAATATATTATCACAGCATCTGTTTTTTCCACATACAAACAACAGCCTGTGATGTGAATATAGGCCACTAGATGGCAGTATTTACCTTTTTTTTGTTAAGCTCAGACTGGAGCTATGTTTGGCCATGTTTTAGACATGTCTGGGGCAAGTCCCAGAAAATAAAAAAAAAGAGGTCTAAATGTGGGTGGGGTCTGCAAAAGAGTATATAAGGAGTAGAATTGTGACAGTGGAGTAGTAGGAGAAATTGCAAGGAGAAGGATACATGTGACCAGACCAGTCATTCTGTTCAAGACCTGTGAAGTATCTTTTGTGGATTTTTGCCTGTGTTAGAGCATTTTCCTCACCCAGGACATCACCAAGGGACCCAACCAAAAAGGGACTGTAAATATTTCTGTTTTTGTTGTAAATCAATCTTGGTCTGTAGATTAGTTTAGTCGTTATTGTTTTTGTTAATTAAATGTGTTTAAGTTTTAAAACGGTGTCTGTCATCCCTTGCTGTTGCTGTTGCTGTTGTGTTGTAAATGTAATAACAAATTGGGGCCATAACAAGCCAAACACAACCAAAGCTTTGTATCGGGTCATTAGGACAAAACGCACAGAAATCACAACTGGGAATTTACAGCACTGGGACACCAGACTGTAGGCAGGATTCTGAGGAAATAAACATTAAAAACCTGCACACAAACTGTTTTAAAGTGTTGATAAAAATGGCAGCGCTGCACCTGGTGGATGTAGGAGTTGAGAGGGTTGTAATAGTCGTCCTCGTTGCCCTTGAACTGAAGCTGCTCGTACAGGACGGAGTTGAGGGCACAAATCACCTGTCTCTGCAGCTCCAGGTCTTCCACCACAAAACAGCCACCATCTGAATCCGGGCATGAGGAGGAAGGCCTCACACAGAGAAACCACTCGCATTTACAAAAATCTGAGGATTTTTCACAAAATGTTTGTTATCTTAATTTGGCGCTTTTTTTTTGTGTTGAGCAGGTATTCACTCTCCTAATCCACATTCTGACAGAAATAAGCATGCATGCCATAAAATAAAAGATCCATTGACATATTGCAAGTAATTCCAGGTATTTTTTAACTTATTTTTTTAAACAGACCAAATAAGACATTGAGAAAAATCAGTAAGCTCCATATAGCGAAACACAAATGTTCTAAGTTCTTTCAAAATATTGGATTTTAACTTAACATGACATATAACAGGCTTGAATATCATTTGCTAACATATTAAATGATGGTTAGTTTTCAACAGCTAGAAACTAATTTCTTTAATTTGATTGGTAAATTTTTCCCCTCTTTTCATGCAATTGCTTCCCTTTTATCGCAATGTGGAAATTGAATTTTTAATCTTATGGCAGGCATGAATATTTCTGTCGACATGTAATATAAGAGGGTACTGTTCTAAAAAGAAATGTACCCAATTAAAACAAATCAACAGCTTAAAATCCAACAATTGAAACTGGACTGAACAAACACCAGCATACACAGTGATCCCTAGGGCTGACTTCGGGGACTACGGATTTGGCAAATGCCACGACCCACTGCAATGTCGGGTTAACTGGATTAGCAGTCAGGGGTTAAGGGCTTTGCTCAAGGGCCCAGCAGTTCTGATCTTACACTGGCTCCACTACGTTTAAGCCACAAACCAGTCAAGCACTTCAACCACTGAACCTTGGCAAGCACATCACATGTGTGCCACTCTCTCAAGAGGGCCAAAGCTGCATCCAGATCTGATGAAAACGGAGGCTGGACTGACCGTGATGGGTTCTGAGGCTGGGGTGGGAGGGGTTTTTAGTGCGCAATATCTTCTTGACCTTGAGTGCGATCTCCTCCAGCTGAGGAGATATGGTCAGCAGGGAGACGTCGGCAAGCGGGTTACAGTACTGGTCCACCAGCACAGCACCTACGGACAAGGCAACAGTGAATGACAGGGCCTCGGCCAAAATTTTCAACGCACTCGCCAGAAGATCTGACAAAACCAGAAAAAAAAAAAAAAACTTGACAGTCGGTCGCCCGCTAGGCAACATACACCCCCAGACCCCTTGAAGCAAACGCTCCTAAGATCGATAGGCTTTGTGACCTTAACACACACAAGGTCCGCGCCAAATATGAAACTAATCAGTTGAAATTTGAGGCTTGTAGAGCACTCGCAAGCAAATCATTGATCCATTGTATCCCTGGCTCATCGTCCAAGGAGACAAATTAAAAAGTACTACAGTGGCTCAGAAAACTCAAAGGTGCATTTCAATACTCGAAACATGTAGTGTCCTTTCTTTAAGTGGTCTCTTCCTCTAAAGTTCTCGAGAAGGAGATGAGTGAAGCAAAGGCAGACACATTTTCTCAAATGTAGGGACATGCCCCCAGTGTACAGAATGGGATTTTCAGCTAAAACACTGCATTCATGAGTATCTTGGGAGTAAAATCCCTAGTCACTCCCAGATCACTGCAGCCACCTGCCTGCTAGTCCTTTACTGAGAGGCAGTCAGAGTCAGTATGACCCCCGTGACTGTGCATGCAGGGACTGCTCAGCTAAAGAAATGGAAATACCAGCAATGTAACAGGAGATGATTATTAAATTAGGTAATATACCTTTCTCCAAAGGCTTTGAGGGGTTAAGGGCCATGTACAAGTGACCAATAGCACTGACCTTATTGAGGCTTCAATGGGCCTTAGACATGTTCAGTCCCAGTCAGATGTGCAAGCCAATACACTATAGGCCATCCCTATGGGACGCCCTCCCCTTGCAAAGATTTTAAAAGTTGCATGAAAATCCGTCTCCCATTCCCCAGAAAAACTTTAAGCCCATCCCTTCACAAGCTTTCTGAGAAACTTGATTTCTAGTTGCAAATAAGAGAGCAGAACACTTCTGGGTAAAGTTTAAAGTAGGCCTAAGCGTACCCTATATTCTTCAGATCCTGGATAGTAAAGCTTTCAAAATATAGGTCACTTACACAACCGGTCTGTAACATGGATAACACAGTGTCCAGTAAAAAAAAAAAAAAGAACAAGATGCGTTTGTGAAACACTGATGCCCCCGCACACAACATGCACATGCTAACCATTAAAGGCCTGTCATGAGTCAATCAAAGGTTAAAGGTCAAGGTCACAAGGTCAACATTCATGACCTCATCAGAAAGGCCTTATCCTAAGGAATACATATGCCAGGTGTCAAATGCCTATTACCAGGTAATGAAAAGTTATGGCCCATGTTAAAGTTTTTGTCACCAAACGTCCTGCTCCAAGGTCAAGGTCACAAGGTGAAAAGTCATGACCCTATCTGAAATGCTTTCTCACAAGCAATGCATATGCCAAGTATCAAAGTCCTATCATGAGCCGATCAAAAGTTATAGCCATGGCAAAGTGCGGACAGACAGACAGACGGACGGACAGGTGAAAAACTGGCATAAAAAGTTATATTTTTTTGGACCCATTAAATGAAATGATTAAATGATCACTTCTGATTTTTTCTAACTAAAATATTGATCAATCTAAAATCCCCATTTTCATGTTGTGAAAATCATTTTCATCATTATACTAAATCATAGGCAAGTTATTTGGCCAGTTGTGTAATACTAAGGATAGGGTGGAGGTGAGGTGAAGATACCGGCCAATTGAAATCTCTGAGCCTCATCGATGTGCTCAATGCAGTACAGCAAAAGACTCACCCTCAAGTGCTGACTGCTCTTCAGAAGACTGTTCCAAGAACTCCTTTAAGCTCTTCAAAATCTTCTGCTGTCGGAGGAAGTAAAGGATTTTCTTTGCATAGTACTTCAGTGTCAGGCCCTTCCTGACAGTCAGAGGGAAAAAACGCAGAAAGAGAGAGAGAAAGAGAGAAGGAGTTTATTAGCACGCACAAGCCTCAACGAGATATTGCACCTGATTGATTTAATTAATTTAATTAATTCCATTATCAATTTAACTGGCTTTTCCTCCCCCTGTATGAAGGAAGAATAATTTCTAAATTTCTGGTTCCCAATTTTACGAACAGGTTTATCAGAAAATATGAAGTGACTTGCACAGATATGAGATGCTTCTTTGATTTTTTGCCCCTTTAAATGAGTTTTAATAGAGGTAAGGGCAGTCCTCAGGGCAGGAAGGACGAGGAAAGATCATCCCAAACCAGGGAGACTCACCTCCTGTCTGAATTCAAAATGGAGAGGAGTTCATCTTCGCAGAAGTGCTCCGGGGCTCCGAGGGACTCGATCTCAGCGAAGCTGTCACCCAGCAACTGACCAACGCAAGGCTGAGTTACAGATCTCCAAGTTAGTGCCAACGCCATCCTATCCTGCTGAAGCTAACTCCTTTCCATGGCATCAAATGGACAATAAAAGCATCAAAGGTATTCACTTCCACTTTCCGATGCTGTTAACTGTAAGCAAATTAAGTTCTGGCACCTTGAAATTCATGAGCTGGATACAAAACTTTTTCAGTAAAGTGGTATTTTAACACCCTGTTTGACAGGGAGTATAATAAGCTGTTGATCACTACACAGTTATTTGGATGGTATATGTGTACCATAATAGATTAGGCACAAATAAACTCAAAAAAAAAATTAAGGACCACTGAGTTTATTATCTATTATTTTCTCTTGTTCTGAGGTTCCCAAGATGCTGTCAAGCTGTAATGAGAGCACATGGTGGTCACACTCGATACTGACATGACCTTGGACATTGTTCGACATTATGATTAACTCCTTTGCACGGAAGCCAAATCTGGCTATTTAGGTGTTACCTGATTTAAGGCTATATAATTCAAGATTGGAGCTTCAGAGACAGAAAAACTTTGGCTCAATTGGGTCTAGACTCTTGAAGCATTTAGACTCCCATCATATTTCAGATTATTTTTTTGATTTTGGTGGAGAAAATGGGCTGCAAACACATAAAATCTTCATGAAAATTCAACTTTGAAATTGAAAAAAAAAATAATAATACTGACAATTGAAAAACTGCTGGGGCTTAACTCTATACATTTCTGAGATCATGAACTTCTTGACCACAAGTACAATTCATCTTGAACATTACATTCTAGATTACCCGCTTGCTATGAGCCAAATTAGACAGCTATCCAGGTATCTCCCCAAAGTCTGAGATTCATCAAAATGGTTCACAGTCAAATCATACATTAATCATATATTTAACACAAATTAACTTTTGGGGCATAAAATTCAGCATGAACTAATGATTTTCTGGTTGAGTTTAGCATGAATTTATCAATAACAGTGCAGTTGAACATCAGTGGTCACCAGTAACCTCTCCAAAGACAAAACATGCCTTTTCTCCATAATAAAGTTTACAATTTTGTCCATTTTTCTTCGAAATCCCCCAAGCATTAAATAAAGTGCTGATTAAACAGCCATAACATTCACCCTGCAATGAAAAGCTAACCGCTCTCACATTCGAGCTCATAACCTTACACCTTATAAGGGTAAAAACTCACTAGCTCAGTAACATCTGAATTCTGAAATATGCCTTATTTTAACAGAACAGAAATTTCACCTTCAGGAAAAATCAAACGACATATGCCTCAATATTCAACAGAATGGTGCAATGAACGTGCCGAGGGATCTCCCGACGTGCGTGAGCTGCATGCATTTGGAGAAACGAAAACCTCGGCATTCGATGTCTTTAAACGCGGTTTGAATTCTACAGCAAAAAGCCATAATAGAGCAAAATGCAAACAGAGTAGAAGTATAACCTGTTTTCTTCATTGATGCCCTCCTCCAGAGACAGATGTATCGGGTAGAAGGAACCCTCCGGTACTGTTTCATGCGGAATAATTCCCATTGACCATGTCCTTATCCTATTTAAGTCCTCTAAATATAATAGAACACTTCCAGGCCAGTTTTGTGAGTCTTTTTTTTTTTTACTATAAATCGCGTCGATTTCATCCGCATAATGCGCTCAACGTAAACAGGATACAACCGAACATGCTGATACGCATGGTCTTGTACGCTCTGTGTTTGTCCAATCAATGTGTTTCCCGTGCTGTAGAATGTTTAAATACTCGGGAATTGGATAAGAAACAAGCCAATCAATACATTGTTACCGCGGAAGTTTCACGAGGCCGTGAAGTATAACTGTGCAGTTACGCAGAAGAGCCTGAATGTATGATTGAGTGATTGGCTATCAACACCAGTACTCGGGTGGATATAAGGAAGCGCTGAATTTATCAATGAAGGAATCTACAAGACAATCCACGGTAGGGAACTACGCATTTTTTGCATGTGATGACTGTAATTGACAGTAGAATGTGAGAGAATCAATACCATGTCGAATTTTCTGCTTCAGAAAACAGATTCTTCTGAACCATTAATAGGAATACCATTGGCTCACTGTAGCTAAAGTGGTTGCTACATAGGACAACGATATTTTCTGTCGCAAAAGATCATTTTTTTAAACTGCTGGATCGATACCATGAGCAAGGATATTTTCCAGTTTGCACATCAGGCTTAGCTGAGGAGTTGAATTCATGCAACTCTTGAAAAACAGGGAGTGGAGTGAACTTCCCCATATCCAAAACGGCGTTCGAGGTTTGCTTGTTTGTGAATATTCAATAACTGATCCGGGGGTGCCATCTAGTGATCGAGTACAGTAACAGCGTGCTTAAATTTGCAGTTCTATAGATGCAAGCATCTACATCTGCAGAAAGGGGATAATGGTCCAGACTTGGTGTAATTCCAGTCTTCCCTGTGGATACCCTGTTTTGGGGTAATAAAGTCATCTGATAAAATGTTTGAATCCATTTTGTATCTTGGACTAAAACCAACTAGAAGGCGTTTTTACTCGTAAAAACATACGTCTCCCACCCCAGCCCCCTTCCCTGCCTAACACGCCGGACGGACAGACAGACGGGCGGACAGACAGGCACATACCTAAAGGGACCACCTCAGGACCTGAGTAGTAAATATGCACAGTTTTGTCAAGATCATGCAAACGGTTTTGGAGTTACGGTCCGGAAAGGAAGTGGGAATGCGAACAGGAACCAAGCCAAAAACAATATGTCTCCCCTCTCCCTCTGGGGGAAGACATAACGACATAAACACCACCAGGGATTTATGTTCAGTTTTTACATTTCTTATACCAGGGTCAAAATCAAGTGTTCCTTAATTTTTCTTGTTGAGTGTATGTTGGGTCTTTGTGCACCATCCCTCAAGTTATCGCGGCAAGGAAATACATTTAGTGTAACGCAAATAAATTGTCCCACTGGGGACAACTGACCATATTCACAAGTCACTCATTTCAGGACCCTCCACTATAAGAGTGGATGAGTGCAGACAATAATGCATTCTCATTCGAAGGGCACACTGTCCAGCTAACAGCTCCTTCTTTTCGTACTACAGTCTACAAACTGATCTTAGGGCCATACTGGAATAACACACTCCTCCCATGAAGATTATATAACAGTGGACTGAAAATTTCCCACACAGATAGTGCCAGAATGCCACACAGAACTCAACACTGAATGAAAAGTGTTTGCTATAACCAGTGAGTCAGTGAAATCGCACAAAAAGTCATTTTACACGCCCCTGATGTGATCTGAAGAACACACAAAGACAAAAAAAAAAATGGACTTTTCACTGGCTTTTGACCCCGCCAAATAGAAAAGAAACCAACTGCAACACTGCGCCTCAAAAATAAAATAATAAAAATGCTTAAAAAGATTAATCGCAAGAATAACTTATTTCACTTAAACGGGCGCTTACACATTCTCTGAAGAAGCTCTTGGAAATGGACTCCACTGTTTTTTGGATTTGGAGACCAACCATATGTCGTCTTCGGTATTCATTCAGCCAATCACAAGGCTCATTCTGTCTGTAATGCTTCAGCAGCCTCGGCCACCTAGGAATGCAAGTCCACAGTTACTCCACCGCATTCCTCGGTCCTGGAAAGAGGACTGACATGAAATTGTGGTGAATAATCAAATTTAGTTAAATTGTTAAAAAAAAAAAAAAAAAAGCTATTAACCTTGAATCTCCCTCAGCTACATAAGTGATTACACTGCTAAATGCCAAAAATATATATATTTGGCACAACCTAGCACAGAAATGGATGACATTAGAAGGTCCTCACCACGTACATAGCCATTCAGCCATTGTAAGCCAAAATATGTTCCTTCCTGACATCATATGGGAAAGTGACTGCCCATAGGCAAGAGGGACTGATCATTTTTCGCCCACTAGATTATTAGTTCCATCATTACTATCCCCCTCCAACACGAAGTGGAAGGGGGATAAAGGTTTGACCTCCGTCCGCCCGTCCGTCCGAGATAAAGGGGACAGCTTTACTCAGAAACTACTACAGATACAGTAACCAAATTGGGTGTGTTGCTTCAGACCATAAAGGGCTTGATCGAGTTCGAAAATAAGAAGCGCACGATTGGCGGGGGATGTTGTAGACCATGTCGACTTGTTCTTGACTGTCATTCCCCCTTGCGATTTCACAAGAGACAGATTATAAAATGAGTTGTAATGGCTTATTGACTGTGAACTCGGTGACATACGAAGGGACGTTTCATCCAAGGGTTGAACAGGAGTATGGTAGGCCTATGGATGTAACTGTTACAGCCAAGCTCCATGTGGTGAAACAGCATAACTATCTAGACTTAAATGTCGAGTAAAATTCTTGCAGACTTAAAGGATATCTGAAATCAATTCCATATGAGCACCTAATGGCTACTTAAGATCAAAATACGACTGAACATTGATTGAAGTTGACTTCATAACGTAATTACTGACACATCCAGCTTAATTTATATAGATTGACAATTCTAACAAAACAGCAGAGCATGAGAGGGTTAGCGAACGAGAATGTATGGTGATCTGCGACAGAAATGAGTGAGTTCGGATAAAAATTACGCATGACAGAAAATGTAGTCGAAAGAGCGGTTGGCTAAGAGCACCCTGACTAACTGCTACGAACCCCGGATTTCGAAGACCGGAGACAGGTACCGTAACGCAGATCAAGCCAGCGAGCTCGCAAGCAACACATTTCTGGTGTTACGAAAACATTAGCTTGCAAGTCTTCTGCAGTTAACTATGAATTTGACGCACCAGTTTAACGTGAACGATGGGCTAGCTACAGCTACACTGTACCGTCAATTTTCCACGGACGCTCATTCAACACAAACGAAAACTACCTTGACAGAGCAAAGAAGAGAAAACGCAACTTCACAAAGACAAATGTAGCGACACGGACTGCGATTAACGACGTTACCGTTGAGTTATTTCACCTGAGTTTGTATTGATATCCCCAAACCTTGCCTCTGCCGTGGCACACATCATGTAATCGCTTGCAACTGCAGGACACATTAGAAATGTCAATGTTGTTCAGGACAGGGAAGCACAAGATGTATTCAAGTAACTCAGTTGGTAAATCTATCAGTATCTTCCTCCCAGTTTCAAGTAGGGCACCGTTAACTCCAGTACACCCTTGCCGTGATCCCGACGAGGCCATCTTCACTGTTTACTCGGGTTCACAGAACGTGTTCCGATTACATCATTGAGCAAAGACCTCCCCTTTCTGGCGCAGGGGGCAGAACTTGGATATCTCCGGAAGGAAAAGAGCATGCGCAAATATATTATTATCCCCGCCAACACGAAGTGGAAGGGGGATAAAGGTTTGACCTCCGTCCGTCCGTCCGTCCGTCCGAGATAAAGGGGACAGCTTTACTCAGAAACTACTACAGAAACAGTAACCAAATTTGTTGTGTTGCTTTAGACCATAAAGGCCTTGATCGAGTTTGAAAATAAGAAGCGCACGATTGGCGGGGGATGTTGTAGACCATGTCGACTTGTTATAGCAAGTTCTATACATAGACTGTATTCATGGTTCTATGCATGTAGCTACCCAATCGTTCATTATACTAAAAAAATATGCGAAAACAGGGAAACTTACTCATCACTGGTTTCAAAATGAATTGTGTACTAAGGCTATTAGTGAAATGACGTTCCCATTTTTGATTCCATCTCTGAATATGATAGACGATTTGCCCGTGTTCAATGCAAAAATATTAGCAAATTTATCTTTGCAGTGTTGTTTAACGTCCCCCTACATACAGTGGAGCTGCTACTGCTGCTCTTATTTGGTTGGCTGCAACTGAACTTGCTCAGTTAAGGTATAGGGGAGGGGCAAGGGCATATTGGTAAACTACTGTCAAGCTTACGATACGTGTGACTAACTTTTTTTAAGTCAGTTGTGTTGGTAATGTGTCCTTCAGTGTCAAACAATCTCCAGTCGTTTCGTAGAGGAAAAATGAACTGTATGCGTAATAGATTGGTTAAGAAATAGTGTCCATAGAACTCGAGTCATTTAGTTCAGCGGCCACAGAATAACTGCCTTGCATGTGGGGTATGTCAAGACAGTGCATAGTGAACCTTGGAAAAGAAATGCAAAGGAAAGATCACATGCACTGAAGTTTACAAGAAACACTTTACTCAAGCTAACTGGAATTCATAATTACCGGCGCTAGAGCACACAACAAGATCAACAATGTACCTTATTGTTAGCCAAGTGTTACACTGAAACGAAATCAGCCAATCCCTTTGTGGTGATTGGTAGCTGTAGCCAATTCAGTCGTCTGTCCTCGAACTATAGTCGCTGTGCTCGGACCACTGGTCATTACCACTAGGAGCGCTGAAGTTTGTGGTCCGGATCATGATCGCTGGCACGGACCACTGCAGGGAGAACTGGTCACTACCACTAGGGGACGCTCAAGCTAGTGGTTTGTACCATGGCACTGCGGTCCGCGGACCATTTCAGGTCTGTCCTCTGATCATGGTCGCTGACAAGGACCACTGATTAATCCATCTCTATTCTCAGGCCGTGCAGACAATGCTGGTAGCGAAATAAATTTCAGATATTCTAATCATTTTTATTTTATTCATTATATAAATGATTATGCCTTAATTCTTATTGTTGCACTGAATATACCAATGTGCGTGATTACATCTATGTTGGAGGAGCTAACGTCATTAACTATTCATAAATATGAACTAATGGTCCATGTAGTCTTTGTGGTCCAAACCCATTGTTTACTGCTCAGTCGTGTGATCGGGACCCTGTGCACAGATGCGCGATGCAGATCTTTCATTCAAAATGAATGAATGTAAAGAATGCAAGGATTTGCTAATCATTTTAATAAAAAATAATTGATTGAAAATAGTAAAAATAAAACGTATTAAATGAGACATTATAAATATATTAAAATATATACGTACATATACATACTCAGCGCCATTGAAAACGCACTGGCGAGGTATGTACTGTATTTGCGGCAAATTGAAGAATCGATTGTAATCCTGACGGGCACCACGTGAACGCGCCAAGCACTTCAGTAATAACAAACATTGAACTGTTCGTGATGTGTACAGTGACACTTGACTTGTTCTTTTTGGTGTGGTCAATAGCCTACATGAAGCCAAAGAAAACAAAAAATAACTACTGCATCAAGAAAATGGAACAGCGTGTGACACAGGAGAGAGAAAAAGAGCCTTTGGCATGTTACCGGCAGATCTCTGCCGCCGAGAGGAGGTGCGTCATTTGCACTGTCACCGTTCAACAATCAGTCAGTTGTCTATCCGAGAATGGAACACAGGCACTGTCACTGACCGACTCCGCTTAGGGCAGCCACAAATGATGATGGCGGCTCAAGAGCGCCACATCTGGTTATGCCTGTACATGACAGATTCTGGACAGCAACCAAAACTGATAATGAGACGAGGGGTCCAAGACGATTGAGGGGGAAAGTACCGTTTGACGCCGTTTACGTGAGCAACACATGCATGCATACGGACCCTACAGAAAACCCAGTTTTTGCTTATTTATGCATGGCTGCCCTACCACGGTCGGTCAGCGACATTACCCGCTTTCCATTCTCAGACAGAAACCAAAATAAAGAGCCAAAAAATTACACAGAGGCAGGTGCCCAAAGACAAAAGTGAAGAGTTCCTACTCCTGTTGATGGGCAAAAAATGGGTTTTCTGTAGGGGCCGTGTGCACGCATGTTTTGCTCACGTAGACGGTGTCAAATGGTAATTGCGCTCACCCTCAATCGTCTCCGACCCCTCATCTCATGATCAGTTTTAGTTGCTCTCCGGAATCTGTCACGTACAGGCTGTAACCAGATGTGGCGCTCTTGAGCTGCCATCGTCATTCGTGGCTGCTCTAAGCAGGATCGGTCGGTCAGTGACAGTGTTTGTGTTCCATTCTCGGATAGACAGCCGACTGATCGTTGAATGGTGACAGTGTAAATGACGCACCTCCTCCCGGCAGCTGAGATCTGTATGGAAAGCCGAAAGTGCCACAATTCGCCACTAATTCCACGTGTCTTATCTTAATACGACGTAAAAACTGCGCGTTTCTTAGTAAAGCAGCGTAACTTTTACTTTTTGTGAAGTGTCGCTTCCGCCAGAAGCTGTAAAACACCGCTTTTTACGGTACAAAAGTGCCATAATAAATGCCCGTTTTTTTACGGTGTTTTAGAGAGGCACTTGAAGGCCGCTTTTTACGCCGTCATAACGTCCATAAAATGCCGCAATTCACAGCGTTTTTCCTGATGATAATGACCCCTGCCCTCTGTTTAACAGCCAACAAGTTCAAGGTGTAATGTGAAAAAAATGCCACTAGATGGCAGTAGTGACTTTTTTTTGTTAAGCCCAGTCTGGAGCTAGGTTTGGGCATGTCCTGGGCATGTCTGAAAGGGGAAGTCCCAGAGAACTGAAAAAAGTCTGGAAGGTGGTAGGGGGCTGCAAAAGTGTATATAAGGAGAAAAATTGAGAGAGTAAAGTAGTAGGAGAAATTGCAAGGAGAAGGATACATTTGACTAGACCTGCCACAAGACCTGTGAAGTATTTTTGTGGATTTTTGCCTGTGTTGGAGCATTTCCCTGTCCCAGGACATCACCAAGCAACCCCATCTCAAGGGACTGTAAATATTTTTTTTCTTGTATATGTCAATCTTGGTCAGTTGTATAAATTGTAGGTTAGTTGTCAGTCTTTGTTTAATAAAATCTGTTCAAGTTTTGGAATTTAGTTTGTCATCCCTTGCTGTCCAATTTGTCATAACAAATTGGGGCCAAAACAAATTTGGGGCTCGTCTGGGATAAGGCCACTGTATGAGTCATTTATTGAAAATCTAACATTTCAAATTGTGAAATTGTTTTTTTTTACTGTCCTATATATATATATATATATATATATATATATATATATATATATATATAGACAGATCAACAGCAATTGATGATTCCTTGGCATCACCAACCCTAGAGGTTTTGAAGTCTTTAAAAAGACAGAACTGCTAGAAATTCACAGACAGTTAGAGCTCACAGAGGTAAAACCAGCCAGATGAAAAGCAAGACTGGCTAGAGAGATTTTTGAATATTACATTGATGAAAATTTGTTTGCACCAGGAGATCTGCAATAGTTTTCAGTGGAAAATCCAAATGTAGAAATGGAACTTAAATTAAAAATGCTAGAGATTGAAAGAGAAGAAAAACAAAGAGAAATTGAGAGGGCAGAAAGAGAGAAAGAAAGGGAGGAAAAAGAAAAACAAAGGCAGTTTGAGTTAGAAAAATTAGCAAGAGAGAGAGAGAGAAAGAAGAAAGAGCAGAAAGAGAGACCGAGACAGAGAGATTTTGATTTACAGAAGTTAGATAAAGAAGAAAGACTCCAAATGGAGCAACTAAAAATTAAAATGGAAGCGGAGAACAAATTTTGTGCTAGCCCGGAGGTAAAACTGGTGCCTCCATTCTCAGAAAAGGAGGTTGATAAGTATTTCCAGTGTTTATAGAAGGTAGCTAAGAGTTGCCAGTGGCTAAAGGAACACTGGCCTCTGATGTTGCAAACTGTCCTCAAGGGTAAAACTCAACAAGCCTATTCGGCTTTGTCTGCAGATGATTCCTCTGATTATGAGATTGTCAAAAAGGTTATTTTGACAGCTTATGAGTTGGTTCCAGAGGCTTACCGACAGAAATTCAGATGTCTGAAGAAATCTGACAATCAGACTTATGTAGAATATGCTAACGAGAAGGTTTGCTTTGAGCGCTGGTGTACTTCCATGGAGGTCAAGGATGATTTCAACTCACTAAAAGAGATGGTGTTAGTTGAAGAATTCAAGAACTGTGTTAAAGATGATATTAAGACCTACTTTAAGGAGAAGCAAGCACTGAATTTGCCATCAGCTGCCAAATTTGCAGACAAATATGTTCTCACACATAAGTCCAAATTTCAGTCTAGTAGTAACAATAGATGGTTCCAATTTCAGAAGAAAGGTAACAGTGACACCCAAGATTCCTCACCCAAAGACAAAGACAAATCTGGTGATGGTGCTCAGAAATCCAGTCACCGGTCTGATCAAAGTGTGAGAGCTGACAGTGACAAAAGTGGTCAAGTTTGCAATTATTGCAAGAAATCTGGTCATGTTACAACTAACTGTTGGTTCCTTATCGCTAAGAAAGATAAAGAAAAGGATACCAAACCCAGTGCCTTTGTGAAGACAAGGTCAGATACCCCTGTAATAGATGATTGATCTGCTAAATTGCCTGCTCCTTGTGGGGTTAAGAAGCCTGATACTGCTGACTTCGCGAGGGAGGAATTTCTTCCATTTGTGTTAGAGGGATTTGTGGCTCTGAATGAGCATTCTCCACCTGTACCCATATATATCCTAAGGCATACCGGAGCTTCTCAGTCACTTTTGTTGATGGACTCCTTGGAGGTACGTGATGAGACTGCTTCTGGGGATTTCATACTAGTACAAGGTATTGAAGGGAAGAATGTATCTGTACCCCTGCGCTCTGTATTCTTGAAGTCAGATTTAGTTATAGGAAGGGTAAAGGTGGGACTTATGTCAAGTCTACCTATCAAGGGTGCTTCTCCGTTGCTAGGCAATGACCTGGCTGGGGGCAATGTAGTTCCTCCTGTGCATCTTGCTTCACAGCCGAGCACTGAAGATGGCGATGAAGACCCATCTTTGTATCCTTCCTGTGCAGTGACCCGTGCTATGGCTGAGAGGTCTTAAGAAGAAGATGATGTGGTGCCGTCCAGCACACTGAATAGTCATGATTCAGGTGGTTCGCCTCATGACTCTGTTGAGCCTACTATGGTGTCTCCGTGTGAGGACTTATCAGACACATTTATCAGTTCTCTGTTCAGCCAGCCAGATGGGTCTGGTGATTCCGATGTATCTGGAGACTTGTCTCTGTCCAGAAATCAGTTGATTCAGGAGCAAACCAATGATCCTGAAATTTGTGTACTAAAGGAGAGCCCTTCCTGATGAAGAAATAGACACAGTTCCAGGTTGGTATTATCTCAAGGATGGTGTGTTGATGCAGAAGTGGCGCCCTCCTGATATCCCTGCTAATTCAGATTGGGCAGTGGTCAAGGAAATTGTTGTTCTGAAGGTCTACAGGAATGAGATCTTAACAAGGGCTCATAGTTTACCTTTAGGAGGTCATCTTGATGTCAACAAGACTGTTGATAAGATCATGAAACACTTCTTCTGGCCTGGACTTCGGAGAGATGTTTCCAACTTTTGCAAAACCTGTCACACTTGTCAGGTAGTTGGAAAACACCAGTTAGACCCACCTGTAGCTCCATTGCAGCCTATCCCAGCATTTGGTGAGCCCTTCTCTAAGGTCATTGTTGATTGCGTTGGTCCATTACCCAAGACTAGATCTGGAAATCAGTACTTGTTGAGAATAATGCGTGCATCTACCAGATTCCCTGAAGCCATACCTCTACGTTACATCAAGGCAACTGCAATCTCGAAGGCTTTGATAAAGTTCTTCACATTGTTTGGCCTTCCCAGGGAAATTCAGTCAGACTAAGGTAGCAATTTCACTTCCGGATTGTTTCAGCAGGTTGTGTATGAACTAGGTGCGAAGCAGATTCTTTCCAGTGCCAATCATCCAGAGAGTCAGGGTGCCTTAGAGCGATTTCATTCCACTCTCAAGACAATGATGAGGACTTATTGTTATGATCATGAGAAAGACTGGGATGAAGGTGTTCATTTGCTGTTGTTTGCAGCTAGAGAAGTAGTGCAGGGGTCTACTGGATTCAGTCCATTTGAGCTAGTGTTTGGCCATGAAGTGAGAGGACCTTTGCTATTGTTGAGTGAACAATGGCAAGAGAAAGAGCCACATATCAGTCTGTTAGACCATGTTAGCAAGTTCAAGGAAAGATTGCGTGCAGCATGTGACCTAGCCAAAGAGAACTTGAAATCAATTCATAGAAAAATGAAAACTTTGTATGATCATCAGGCTAGAAGCCGTGAGTTTAAACCAGGAGACAAGGTCTTTGTGTTGTTTCCCTTGCAGTCCAATCCATTGCAGCCTAGATTTCATGGTCCTTATGAAATTCTAACAAAACTCAATGATCTCAATTACATTGTAAAGACTCCCGACAGGAGAAAGCCAAAACAGTTGTGTCACATTAACATGCTGAAGCCTTATCATGTAGGAATGCTAGGGTTGCAGCTGTCACTTCAGATCCCCCTATGGCCGAGACTTGTGAAGATGAGGGGGAGTTTCAAGATGATGAACCTAGAATTAAAGCTGAAGTTCTTTCATATAAGTTGTCAAATTTTGAAGTGTTGCAAAATCTTGATGTAAAACTCCAGCACTTAGAACCCTCACAGAAAGATCAGATTGAGAGGTTGATCAAGAAATATAAAGATCTATTTCCTGATGTTCCAAAGAGAGTTTCTATAGCCTCTCATGATGTAGATGTTGGTGATGCCAAACCAATAAAACATTGAAGGACATCAGACCCTCTAACTCAGATTGGAGATCACCCTGTGTGCTAGTTTCAAAACCTGATGGAAGTACTAGATTCTGAACAGATTATCGCAAAGTTAATGCTGTAACTAGAACTGATGTGTTTCCAATACTTAGGATTGATGATTGTATCGATAGAGTAAGGCAAGCAAAGTTTCTGACCAAGACTGATTTATTGAAGGGTTATTGGTGTGTGCCTTAAACTGAGAGGGTCAAGAGCATCTCTGCTTTTGCCACACCATCTGGGTTATACCAGTATGAAGTCCTACCCTTTGGCATGAAAAATGCCCCAGCCACATTCCAAAGGATGATACAGTCTACAATCGCCGGATTGCCACACACGGGTGCGTACATCGATGACGTGATCACATGGAGTGACTCCTGGAAAGAACATCTGAAAGATGTAGAGACGTTGTTCCAGCACCTGACCCAGGCCAACCTGACTGTTAACCTAAACAAGAGTGACTTTGGTTGTGCTACTGTCACGTATCTTGGCTATGTCATAGGCCAGGGTAAGGTGGCACCCATAAATGCTAAAGTCCAAGCCATCATGGACTTTCCAGTTCCTGACAACAAAAAAGCTTTGCGCCGCTTCCTTTGAATAATCGAGTACTACCGCAAGTTCTGCAAGAACTTTGCTGAGATTGCTCTCAGTCTCACCAACTAACTGAAGAGAAGTGTAAATTTCACTTGGGATGTAGCATGCCAAAGAGCCTTTGATCGCCTGAAGTTCCTGCTGTGTCACTTCTCCGTGCTCAAATCTCATGACTTCAACAAACCGTTCTCCATCACGGTCGATGCTAGCGACCAAGCTTGTGGATCTGTGCTCCTACAGAGAAGTGACTCTGATGACATTGAGCATCCCGTGGCATACTTCTCCAGGAAGTTCAATCGCCACCAAAAGAAGGATTCCACAATAGAGAAGGAGCTGTTTGCTCTGGTTCTATCCTTAGAACACTTTGAGGTTTATGTTTGTATCGGGCAAAGCAAATGATTGTATATACTGACCACAATCTGTTAATGTTTTTGAGTAAGATGAAAGACTAGAATCTGAGATTGTTGAATTGGAGTTTGATTTTGCAGGAGTTTGACTGGGAAATTAAGCATGCAAAGGGTACTGACAACGTAATTGCTGATTGCTTATCCCGTGTTTGAGTATATATATATCACGTGTTTATTAGCATATTGTATTATATGTATATAAATACAAGTGTCTACTTAACCAATTTTGTATTGAAAAGAAAAATTTTGCCTTTGAGTCAGTAATTTTCCCCTTTGGAATGGAGGTGTAATGTGAAAACAATGCCACTAGAAGGCAGTATTGACCTTTTTTAAGCCCAGTCTGGAGCTAGGTTTGGGCAAGTCTTGGGCATGTATGAAAGGGGAAGTCCCAGAGAATTGAAAAAAAAGTCGAAGGTGGGAGGGGGCTGCAAAAGAGTATATAAGGAGAAAAATTGAGAGCGTAAAGTAAGAGAAATTACAAGGAGAAGGATACATTTGACTAGACCTGCCACTCTAAGACCAGTGAAGTTTTTTTGTGGATTTTTGCCTGTGTTGGAGCATTTCCCTGTCCCAGGACAACAAGCAACCCCAACTCAATATTTTGCTTGTATGTCAATCTTGGTCAGAAGTATAAATTGTAGGTTAGTTGTCAGTCTTTGTTTAAATCTGTTCAAGTTTTGGAATTTAGTTTGTCATCCCTTGCTGTCTGATTTGTCATAACAAATTGGGGCCATAAATGTTTCTGAAACCAATCACCAGAGAGCACAGCGAGACAAAAATAATGGATCCATGAGACTTGCCTACTGTGTTGCTGGAGGAATTGACTCAAATTCAGAGGATTAAATATCAATCTACATGGAAGTATAATCACCGTGGCTGGATATGCTGTGCCCGAAATATGTTGGTATCTAAAACAAACAAACCCTTAATCATCATATTGTACACTTAACCAACCGGGTGTGAGCCAACCAGAGCACTGAAAGACATGGGCTTGCTCTTAATTTTTCCCCCTTTGCAGCACTTTTAAATGTGATTTGCTTCTAGCTGTGTCAAATAATGCCTACAATCATTTTAAAAGTGTAAGAAGTCCAAATATATTAAACATACGCCATACATTTTAGTCTTGCTTTTTAATTCTGTTTGTCTAAATTATCAGAATAATTTCTCGCTAAAACATTTCTTTTGAGATGCTACTCATACTTACTCCCATGTTGACCTGTAATCAGTAACACAATTTCTAATGTTGTAATGGTGCGATCAGGAACCAGTCGAGAGAACCAGGCAATGCAGTAGAACTTGCTTTATTAATGAAGGGTGAGGACCCCCGCAAGGCAGGAGGCAAAGTACAAAGTCTACACTCCAAAAATCAAAATCCAGTTGGGCAAAAATAGAATCAAAAAGCAGGGCAGCAATCACAATAAAAGTAGTCGGACAGAAATAGGTCTGGTTCACAGGTACAGGAATGTCAGAAGCAAAACCAGAATCCAATGGGCGTTGTAATGTGAATATAGGCCACTGGATGGCAGTATTTACCTTTTTTTTTATTCAGCTCAGACTGGAGCTATGTTTAGACATGTCCTGGACATGTCTGGGGCAAGTCCCCGAAAATAAAAAAAAAAGAGGTCTAAATGTGGGTGGGGTCTGCAAAAGAGTATATAAAGCAAAGAATTGAGACAGTAAAGTAGTAGGAGAAATTGCAAGAAGAAGGATACGTGTGACCAGACCTGTCATTCTGTTCAATTTTGGATTTTTGCCTGTGCCCCAGAGCATTTTTCCTTGCCCAGGACATCACCAGCAAACCCACAAGGACTGTAAATATTTCTGTTTTTTTTTTGTTTTCTAATCAATCTTGGTCATTTAGTTGTAGATAGTAGAGTAGTTATTTGTTTTTGTCTTTGTTCATTAAATGTGGTTAAGTTTTTAAAACTGTGTCTGTCATCCCTTGCTGTTGCTGTAAATGTAATAACAAATTGGGGCCATAACAGCGTAATCCGAATCGTGTCCAAGGCAGCAAACAAAGAACTCGTAGTCGGGCAGAAAAAGGTCAAAGTACACAGATGCAACAATCATCCAAAAATCACAAAGGCAAAAATCAAGTCGGGCAGTCCAGTCAGAAAGATAAACACGGAGTAACTGAGGCGAAATCAAACGTAGCTCAAGAAGACTGAGGAAAACGATCTGATGGAGAGTGGCTGTGAAAAGACACCTAATATACACTTCTGGGAAGATCACATGGGGTGAATCTCAGGTGCAGAAAGTGAGACTGATTACAAGGGGAAGGCACATGAGGAAAAGCCTGATCACATAAAATTGGCCAAAGCCAAAACGCGGACAGGGAACACGAGACTTTCCTATAACAAACATACGGCTCCAGTCACGGAGTTTCTAACGTGCATAGATCATGAGGAACAGGACAGCGAGATCAGGTGTGAGCTTTCACAGAAAATGCAGCAAAGGTAATCAGGGAGAGCAAAGAGGCGGAGACTAGAACATGGCGAGTGCTGAGAGCTTGTTAATCAATTAGTATGTGCAACTATACAAATCCTTGGTGCTCATTAGTAAGTTAGTATTATATACAAGGTTAGTTGTTGTTAGTAATCTCAGGGAAAAATAATAAACTGTTGGTATTGTTAGTAGACCGAAAAGAAGAGTGAAGCCAGCAAACGAGATCGGAAGGAAGATTAAAAACCAGGATCCAATAAATCACCCAAAGAGTGAAACACAAGAATGAGGCAGATTGCAATGACAAGACATGAGACCAGACAGGGGGGGGACAAAGTGTAAAGCAAAATGGAAAACATGAACCGGAATGTGATATGGCAAAATGTAAAACATGGAAAAGTAAACTAAGACTAAACATGACAAATCAAGGTAACCAATACACAATACATGATGCAAAGAATAGTCAGACAAGAGCAATAATTCAGAAACACAGGTCAGTCAGAATGACAAGGCATGAACATGGAAGAGGCAGAATCACAACAAATGTAATAAATCGCAAGTTTAGCCACATCTGGGCCCGTATTCACAAAGCATCTTAGCGCTAAGAGTAGGTCCTAACTGCCAGATTTAGGAGAAAGTCCAAAAAAAATGTGCGTGTCAGTCGTAAATTTAGGACTCCTAATTGTCCCCCGTCGCCCCGCGGAACGGGGGAAAAAGAAATGCTGTTCGTCCGTGCGTCCGTACGGGAACAGTGTACTCGCAATAACTTTTGACAGCTTTGATGGAGGATCACCAAATTCACACCACATATGCCTCTCATGAAGGCCTTGCTCAAGTTCAATGATGATTGACCTTGACCTAGTTTTCAAGGTCACTGAGCAAAAACATGTGAGGAACACTGTACTCGCAATAACTTTTGACAGCTTTGACGGAGGATCACCAAATTCCCACCACATATGCCTCTCATGAAGGCCTTGCTCAAGTTCAATGATGATTGACCTTGACCTAGTTTTCAAGGTCACTGAGCGAAAACATGTGAAGAACACTGTACTCGCAATAACTTTTGACTGCTTTGACGGAGGATCACCAATTCCCACCACATATGCCTCTCATGAAGGCCTTGCGCAAGTTCAATGATGATTGACCTTGACCCAGTTTTCAAGGTCACTGAGCAAAAACATGTGAAGAACACTGTACTCGCAATAACTTTTCACAGCTTTGTTGGAAGATCACCAAATTCACACCACATATGCCTCTCATGAAGGCCTTGCTCAAGTTCAATGATGAGTGACCTTGACCTAGTTTTCAAGGTCACTGAGCAAAAAGATGTGAGGAACACTGTACTCGCAATAACTTTTGACAGCTTTGATGGAGGCTCACCTAATTCATATGACATTCTTATTGGCTTGTTAGGTTGATCTCAGCCATGGGCACAAAACTATGCCTTGGCGATGCGTCCATCATCCACAAGTCATGAAAATTGTAATCTCTCTCATAACCCATGGTTATATTTAGCTCATATCACAATGATCCATCCCTCATCCATCTCTCTGTTCAACCAATGACCAATGAGCTACAGTGTCATTGTACTTCACATTATTAGTGGTACAGTGCACCACATTATTTTCAGCCACATGTTTCTGGTCACTTCTGCGACGGGGGACACAAGGCCTTCAGGCCAGCAGGCCATTTTTATTTTTGCTCTGTGTCATTCACAAAGCATTTTAGGCCTAATGGTAGCACTTAAGTCTGGGAGAGCTTAAAAGTAGTCAAGAGGTATTCTAACTCGCTAAAACCTATTCACAAAGAATCGGAAAATGGCTTCTGCTGTTGAAAGATGGAATGACTTGGAAATTCTGAATGATGCGCAGTTATTGAAAAGATATCGGATCAACCGTGAAGGGATTTTATTTGTCGTTGACTTGGTGAGGGAGAGAATTACGTCTCCAACCATGAGAAACAACCCAATAAGCCTCGAAATAAAATGTTTGTCAACACTTCGTTACTTGGCCACCGAAAAAAATGCAACTTTGCAACACGGACAATTTAAAGATTTCACAATCATCTGTCAGTCGCTCAATTCAACACACAATCAATACACTCTGTGAACCCCATATCATCCAATAGTTTATCTGGGTTCCAATGGACATTCGCCAACAACAAGGAATCAAACTTGAATTCATGCCCCTCTCAGGTATGCCCGGTATCATCGGTGCTATTGACGGTACCCATATTCGAAATATTTCTCCGACCGAAGATGAAGAGGTATTTGTAAACAGGAAAAAAGTTTGTTCCATCAACACCCAGATTGTAGGCCATTTGATGCCGAATACAATATTTTGGACATTTTTGCGAAATAGATAGGATTCACGCACGACTCTCGCATTTTAATGGGAAGCAGCTTATGCCAATTTTTTGACAGGCATTATGTGCCAGTGGAATGCCACTTGCTCGGGGACAGTGGCTTTGGTGCTGTACCTCCTCCTGCTATGCATTAATTATTTTATTACGCTATTGAACGAAGGTTACATTTTATAGATCATCATAATAATACCAGCCTATGTCATCTTTTGTATGCGTAGGCTATAAATTACAAACCAAGCTTAGTACACCTTCCGATAGGCTGCGATCTCAGACCTCCCCTGCGATTGCAGCCCAAATCACCGCTTCTAGCAGCCATCCGAGACACTGAGGTTAATGCAGCAATGATCTGTAGGCTGATATTATCCTTATGCATACCGCTTGGATTTGCTGTTCACCCCCGAGCCAAATTGCCCTCCAATTAGGCTACATGCTTGTGCTCCAGCACCAACCGGCTTAGCAGCAGTAACTGGTCGTGGCTCCAGTTGGGCTTTCGCGTCCTTTTTGAACTTTCATCCATGACAGTTTAGGGCAAACAAACTTGAACGGCTCAACATTTAAATGATCGCAACATATTCTCATTCTCATCGGGTAATAAGTAGCGAATTATTGGGGCAAATGACTCGTTTCATTAATACGTCATTTTATAGGCTACTATTAGCCTAACGCTTTTACATTATCTCTTTCCTATGTACGTTTCCTTGCCTAGAGCGTGGTATGCGGGGACCATGCATTGCGCATTTTCATAAGTGCTCTGCATGTTATGACTTTACGTAGCATCTAAAATAAATGGCATTTATGACTTTTTCAATGACTTGTATGGTTAGATTGGTTTTTGGATCTGTGAATTGAACTGGGCAGGAGTTATTTTAGATGGCAACGTTAAGGTTAGGGTTAGAACAGTGTTTAAAATTGGGGCCACTGTACCTCTCTACTTTGAAATGCACTGGGAACTTGCCGTACCCGTAGCAACTGCCAATATTTTATGGGACAAACCAGCCGCTTGGACTATTTTCTCATTTTTTCCTCCATGGGTTGTATGTGGTATATTTTTTTCAATGGGCCGCCTTACCACCAAACAACCAATTACCGTGCTCATTGTCCCAAGACTCGTGCATGAGGATTGACGTCAGCCATAGCAACGGAGATTGCTCCCACCTATCTCAGAGCTACTCCTATTCTATGAGCAGAGGTGTATAATCCAGGGTTCAGAAAGTAAAAATCCTGCCATGTTTTGATTCCACCCGTAAACTCCTGTCTGCAGATTTCACTTGTTATTTTTACCTCCCAGCTAAAGAATAGTGCCAACTGACAGGTCTTTTGTGGCTGGAACAATATCCTGGGATGGAACCTGGATTATACACCCCTGTCTATGAGTTACCAGTTTTCTTAACTAAAAGTTGCTCTCCGCGGCTTTGTGAATAACTTTTAAGATTTTACTTCTACATAAAATGTTTTAGCGCGACTTAGGAGTTCTCCTAGCGCAGAGGTGGGCAGCGAGGGCCGTATCTGTCCCTGGTTTTCACACCAACTTCTGGTCTTTAATTAGTTGATTGTCTCAATTAGCCAAACCATTTATGAAATCTGACGTTTCATGCGCATTTCTTTAAATTATCATGAAACTACAAAGACTAGTCTTGTCTCCCTTCATAAAAAATTTTCCTTTGATCGAATCATTGCAAAAATCTATATTTGTGCATGCAGTCAATTAACTCAATTAGTCAGGGTAATTGATAGGAATAAAAACCTGCATACACACCGGCCCTCCAGGACCATGATTGCCCACCCCTGTCCTAGCAGTAGGATAAGATGCTTTGTGAATATGGGCCCAGATCAATGTCACCTGGTGTGATCATAGGGTGGTGTTACCACAGGGTGGCAGTAGTGGTTAAAACAACTGTTCAGCTCAGCTTTTTTTTTTTTTTCCAAAGTTATTGATATTTCAGAAGCTGCCTTCATCAGATGTGGTTAACTGACCGATTCCATTTAATTTTTCTCCATGTTCCATGTTGCAAACTGTTATCTTGCCCGTTTACAACATCTGGCTGAAGGATCCCTCCTGTGTTGCTCACCCTGAGGTTTCTCCAACTTTTTCCCTGTTAAAAGGGTTTTCATGGAGTTTTACCTCAGTGGATGTGAGGGTCTAAGGGCTGAGGTTATTGTCATGATGCTGAGTAAAGCCCTTTGAAACAAACTGTTCGTCAAAACGGTCTATACATATAAAGTTGCCTTGCCTTTTTTCCCCTATTTCTATATATATATATATATATATATATATATATATATATATATATATATATATATATGTTCTATAGTAGTTCATATTAACCCTGCAAAACCCAAACATAGTAAAACGTGTCAAAAATATACATTTATACATATTTTATTTTATATAGAGTGTTTCATTTATATTGTGTAGTCTTTATTGTAGACGAGCGAGAGAGAGAGTGTTTTAATTGTCAATAAAAAAAAATCTTGAGTCCAAAGTTTTTCACTGGTGTCTTTTTTGTTCATCTTCTCATGTGCTGCATTCATGACTCTGATGGTGTCATTACCACAAGAAAACCCTGCTGTACAGGAAAATCTGGATTTGACTCAGCTGTTGATAGTCTGCACCATAATCCTGGATTGAGAGAGCAGAAATCTTCGGTGGCACCACAGGAAAAAAAACCCCACATTTGTCGAACCAACAGTTGTTTTAACCACTACTGCCACCTTGTGGTTAAAATGTGTAACACCACCTTGTGATCACACCAGGTGGCACAGATCAGATGTGGCTAAACTTGGAATTTATTACTTCCGCCAAGGAGGTTATGTTTTTGCCTGGGTTTGTTTGTTTGTTTGTCTGTTGGTTTCCAAAATAACTCAAAAAGTCATGGACAGATTTTGATGAAATTTTCAGAGAAGGTGGGTATTAAGTCAAGGAACAGGTGATTAAATTTTGGCATATCTAGGCCAAAGTACTGCTGAGATAAACACCAAAGTTCAAGATTTCAAGTCTTTCCAATGGGCCGGAGTTCCAATTGCCGTGCTTTTGGGTTTTGCTGTCCCCTGGCAGAGGTCTGCACCCTCTGAGTGCTTTTCTAGTTACATTAGAAATTGTGCTACTGATTACAGGTAAACATGGGAGAAAGTGTTGCGAGTAGCACACACAAAAAAAACCGTTTTAGCAAGAGATTATTCAGATAATTAAGACATAAAAACAAAACAAAAAGCGAGACAAATAAATATATGGCATATGTATAATACAACCCCAATTCCGAAATAGGTGGGACAAAGTGTAAATTGTGAATAAAATCAAAATGCAATGACCTTCAAATCACATGAACCAATATCTCATTTACAATAGAACATAGATAACATTTCAAATGTTGAAACTGAGACATTTTACATTTTTATCCACAAAATGAGCTTATTTCAAAATTTCTGGCTGCAACAGATCTCAAAAAAGTTGGGACACAGGCAAAAAAGGGCTGAAAAAGCAATTAATGTAAAATGATCAGCTGAAGGAACATTTAAGAGGTAATTAAGTTAACTGGTATCAGGTGTGTAACATGATTGGCCATAGAAGGGATGTCTGAGAGAGGCTGAGTCTCTCAGAAGTAAAGATGGCCAGAGGCTCTCCAACCTGTGAAGGCTTGCGTAAAAAATTGTGGAAGACTTTAAAAACAATGTTCCTCAACGTCAAATTGCAAAGGCTTTGATGGTCTCATCATCCACAGAGCATAACATCATCAAAAGATTCAGGGAAACAGGAAAAATCTCTGTGCATAAGGGACAAGGCTGAAGACCTTTACTGAATACCCGTGATCTTTGGGCCCTCAGACGCCACTGCATCACTCACCGGCATGATTCTGTCATTGACATTACTAAATTGGCCCAGGATAACTTCAAGAAACCACTGTCTGTAAACACAGTCCGCCGTGCCATTCGCAGAGGCCACCTAAAACTCTATCATGCAAAAAGGAAGCCATCGTTGAGCATGATCCAGAAGCGCCGCGGTGTTCTGTGGGCCAAGGCTCATTTAAAATGGACTGTAGCAAAGTGTCCTCAGGTAAACAAATCCAAATTTGTCATTCTTGTAGGAAATTATGGACTTTGTGTCCTCTGACCTAAAGAGGAGAAAGACCACCGCACCTGTTATCAGTGTTAAGTTCAAAAGCCAGCATCTCTGATGGTATGGGGATGCATTAGTGAACATGGTCTAGGACACTTGCATGTTTTTAAAAGCACCATGAATGCTTAAAGGTATATAAAGGTTTTAGAGCAACGTATGCTCCCCTCCAGACAACATCTATTCCAGGAAAGGCCTTGTGTATTTCAGCAGGACAATGCAAAACCACATACTGCAGCTATTACAACAGCATGGCTTTGTCCGTGTGCTGAACTGGCCTGCCTGCAGTCCTGATCTTTCACTAATTGAGAACATTTGACACATAATTAAACGAAAAGTCCGTCAAAGGAGACCCAAAACTCTAGCAGCCGGAAGCCTGTATTAAACAAGAGTGGGATCAAATTCCAATGGCTAAACTCGAGAAACTTGTCTCCTCAATGCCCAGACACCTCCACTTTGTGATAAAAAGAAGAGGGGATGCTACACCATGGTAAGCAGGCCCCTGTCCCAACTTTTTTGAGACCTGTAGCAGCCATCATATTTGAAATGAGCTCATTTTGTGGATAAAATTGTAAAATTTCTCGTTTTCAACACTTGCTATGTTATCTCTGCTCTACTGTGAATATTTTACTGGCTGGTGTGATTTGAAAGTCATTGCGTTTTGATTTTATTCACAATTTACACATTGTCCCAAAATTTTCTGAAATAGCTGGGACAAAGTGTAAATTGTGAATAAAATCAAAACGCAATGACTGCATCATGATTCGTTAGGACAGACCACTGAAATGGCCCGCGGACCACTGTGTCATAGTCCGGACCGCGAATCTCAGCGCCCCTAGTGGTAGTGACCAGTGGTCCGAGCTCAGTGACCAAAGTCCGTGGACGGACCTCTGATTCGGCTACAACCCCCACCCAGTTCGGCCGCTCCTCGGCAAATTTTCGGCGCTGATGCTGTTGCTTTATACACTTTCGCAAACTTGGACATAGTTTATACTGTCATTTTCATTTCTTGCCTTAAATCATGAGCGCAGTAGAATGCAAGACCATGTTTTCCAAGGGGAATCAATGTTACATCTGCCATTAAGACGTGGAGATCTGTAAAACTGCGAAGAAGCTGGCTGTGGGTAGCTTCCGAGCCTGCCAAATGGGGACTTACAAACCAGAACACTTCACATGCTTTTTTAGGCAGCACGAATGGGAATTGATCCAGGAGGACCGATGTGAGCAGGGAAGTTGACAAACTATGGGATCCATGAAAAATCTTTGATGACGGCTAAAAAATGTTATTGAGCGAAAGTTAAATCTGTAGTTGGCAAAAAGCTGACTTTTCCCACTCGCAGTGCATACTTGTTGGCAGCAGGAAACAAGTCATGCAAATTAGCCCACAACGATTGTTTTTGGATCCTGATCGTGGGCATAGGTCGCTTTGTCGGCTTATGCCTTGGGCCGGCTCTGCGGAGTCACTCGGGATAAAAAATCATCATGGTTCTATGCATGTAGCTACTCAGTCGTTCATGAAACTAAAAACGGGCCACTTGTTCTTCACTGATTTCAAAATAAAATGTGAACTATGGATATTTGTGATACAGAGGTGGACATTCCAGGGGTCAGAAAGTAAAAGTTCCACCATGTTTTACTTCCACCCATCAACTCAACCAGCTGATTTTCTTGACTAGTCCAACCTCTGGTCTGAAGGGCTGTTTTATTTAGCAAGTGCAGGAGATTGGAACTAAATACTGGGGAGGACTTTTACTCTCTGAACCTGGATTGTCCACCTCTGTAGTGATATGACGTTCCCATTTTTTTTTATTCCATCACTGAAGATAGTAGATTATATGCCCGTGTTCATTGCGAGGGTAGCAAATTGTTCCACGCAGAGTTGTTTCCACATATAACGTACCCTTGCATAGCGGAGCCGCTGCTGTTGCTCTTATTTGGTTTTGTTTCTGCAACCCAACTTGCTCAGTAAAGGTAAAGGCGAGGGGCAGGGGCATATTGGTAAGATGGCTTACGAATCGTGGAAACAAACTTTTTTCTCGAGTCAGTTGTGTAGGTAACGTGTCCTTCAGTGTCAAACAGTCGGTAGTCCTTTCGTTGAGGAAAAATTAAAATTATTTCCAAAATAGTGTCTATAGCGCTCGAGTCATTTAGTTCAGCGGCTACAAAAGAACTGCCTTGTATGTGGGGTATGTCAAGACAGAAGTACATGGTGGGCCTCGGGAAAGGAGGGCAATTTAGAAGATGACACGCATTGGTTAACAGGGAGAATTTTACTCAAGATAACTGAAGTGCATCATTACCGGCGCAAAAGCACAAAACACGACCTACAATCTAACTTTATTGTTAGCCAAGTGTCACACTGAAGCGAAATGAGCCAATCCCTTTGTGGTGATTGCTCGTTAGGCCGCTCCTCCACGAATTCTCGATAGTTAGCTACTGATGCTGCTGCTGCCGCCTCATACGCTTTCGCAAACTTGGGTCATAGTTTATTCAGTCGTTTTCATTTTTAGCCATAAATCATGAGCGCGGTAGAATACAAGACCGTGTATTTAAAGGGAAATCAATGTTACGTCTACCATTAAGCCGCGGAGGACGGTAAAACTGCAAAGTAGCTGGCTGTGGGCTGCGTTCCAGCCTGCCAATGGGGACTTACAAACGAGAACACTTTTCATGCTGCCTACGCACGACGAATGGGAATTGATCCTAGTGGACCGATGTGAGCAAGGAGTGGACAAATTATGGGATTAAATGAGCGAAGGACTGCGGTTAAATCTGTTGTCGGCGAAAAGGTGACTTTTTGCGCTCGCCTTACTTACTAGTTGGGAGAAGAAAACAAGTCATGCGAAACAGCCCACGATGATTGTTTTAGGATTCTGATTCTGAGCATCGGTCTGAAAAGAAACTTTACTGCTCTTTGACAGTTACTTTTTTTTTTTTTACTATGTTTGGCAGTAAAACTGCGTTGCTTTGATGAGCTGACTCGCGTTAGCCAGCGGTAAACATTCCACAATAAAAACTTTCAACACCTCAGTTGGTCAGAACAGTTATCGTTCGATATCAAAAATCCTTATTTCATGGCGAATCACTTGTACAAATGTGTAGCTGTGTGTAAACTTAATTATCTGCAGTGGAATTGCAAGATCAGTCCTCATACGCATGGAATTTTCATTTTTAACCGAACGGTTGGTGCTTATAAATAACCGAGGCTCTGTGGAAATTTGAGAAGTGAAATTATTTTACCTGTCCGCCTGCCAGTTTCTCTCTAAGTGCGCTCATTGCATGAAAGAAGGAGGAAACCATTTCAGTCGCCTGCATCATGGCAAGTGCTTCGGCTTTAAAAATGGGTCTGAACTCTTGGCGGAGAAAACATTCAAAGGCTTTCAACGTAAAGATAGCTACGATGGACGCAGAAATGGAATTTAATTGTGAGGTATGTTTCACTCGTCATTTTGTCCGGAAATCTCTATTTGAATTGGTGGTAATTCAGTGTGCCCACTTTTCTGGCATTTTCCGAGTCCTCAGTTTTGGTAAGTTTTGCAGTTACAAGTTGTTCCTCTGGGTGGCACTCTATGCCGGTACTTGTCGTGAACATGTACCTGGGTGTTAAAATTTGCTCCTTGAATGAATCCTTTCCATACACACAAATATTTTCCCAGAAATGTTGAACTGTTTGTTGGCCGTCCTTGGTACAAATATTATTGCGTATTCCATTGAAATGTGGTTAGATTCCATATGCAGTCTTACTGAGGAGTCTGTATTTTATAGAATCTTGTGGACTTCCTTCAGAACTCCGCTACTCCCCTGAAAAAACCCGCTAAAACATTTCACTCGCGTTTCATAAAATTAGTTTCAGCGTTTTTGTCTTTGAGCCTTTCGCACTTTATTTAGGCCTTTGCTTTGTTTTGCTTTCTCTGCCTGATCTTGGTGTTGGCCAACAGTGAAAAGCCTGGTGTTGTCAATTTTCTGTACCCGTGTCCCAACCCTTTGGGGGGGAGATGCAACAGACTACACCTGTATCACTCTGTCTTAAAACACCAGCATTTTGTGAATGGAGACGCAAAAAAATGGCAAATTTCCCATCAGATTTGGCAAGTTATCGGAGGCCAATTTCAGATGGGAAATTTGCATTCTACGCAAAACGTTCCTCTGGGATCACCATTTATGTCCCCTTTGTGGTCTTGAAAAATATTAGAAATGAGCAACAAAATATCAGTGCAGCACGTACTCATCAAATATTCTGCCTACGAACCCCTAAAACACACCATATTCAGCATTGAATTAAAAATACTTTGAAGTCCACACAATCATACTTTGAAATGTTGAAGTTGACTGTCCAAATATTGTAATGGACTAAGTATCAGAATTTAAGAAACCAGGGTTGCTATGTGGTAAAATAATACCGCAAATGGATTTGAGACCCCCTTTAATTGACCTAGAGGTCTAGATGTTGGCATGCATGAATTTTATGTCTGAGACTTGTGTCTGAGAAATTAATTATCAAAATGAATGCTTGGAAAACCATGGTTTGCTGGGGTATGGTGAAAAAAACTGGGATCTCATAGATTGCTGAAATGTATTTATAATAAGTTAAAATCCTAGAATTTTTTCCCTCTCGAGGTTATGCAAGTGTTTACTTATTAGACAACTTGAGTTGTCACTGCTTTTTACAAAACTTTCAGGGTTTCCTAGAAACTATTTCTTGTTCTAAACATTGTTCAGAGCAAAGCGTTCATTGCCATGCCTTCACCTGCGGTAGGGTCATATGCCCTTATTGATGGTCCTCAACCCCCGTGAATGATCTTATTTGACCTTGACCTTTGACCCGATCACCTCCAAAACCCCATCAGTTCATCAATCCTCTATTGGGAGTAACCATATTTGATTTGGTGAAAATCCCTCCTCTCCTCCAGTAGAGATGCAGCATGGACAAGATTTATGATGGACATATGCAGGGACGAACAAATGAAAAACAGTATACATCTTGCCCTCAGTAAGTGGCAGAGGCTTAAAGAGGGCTAGGCTTTGGTCAGCTCTGTTATTTCATGTTGATGTTCAATTAACCCCCGGTCCTGCCTCTAGGCTAATGCATATCCTTTCCAGCAGACAGGGAAATGGCTACCTGAGAATGATATATAGATGACTGGCAGGCAGGGAAACTAGTGTGGGTGTTCTAAAGATCGGTGACCAGGATTTGGGTTAAGATTTCGAGTTGGAAAACGAAGTAATTTTGCCATGTTTTAGCATTTGTGGACTGTTAAAAGGTTTTATTTAATTTTCCATGGTGCATATTTGTTTAAAAATGCCAAATTTTTCAATTTCTATTGTTTTTTTTTTTTCAGTTTCTTGACCTTCATGATGGGGGGGAAAAAAAATATATTGTGCATTACAAAGAATTGATGGGTACTTAACGTTTTTTAACAAGAAGGAATTAAACTGGGAAACTTTTGAATTTCAGCCTTGGTTTGAATTTGTTAGATTTTATTCACATTGATCTTTCTGGACGACAGTGGTGGTCAACACTGGTCCTGCAGAGCCGCAGTGTCTGCTGGATTTTGATGTTACTCAGCACTTAATTGATTAATTAAAGCAGTTAATTACATGCTTAACCCTTTGAGCACTAAATACATTTTCAAGGAATTAAAAATGTAGTAATCCTGAACTGTTGAAAACCTATCATGTGGCAACTTGTTTGAAAGGGCTCCGGCAGGAGAGCTCTTTTAAACAAGTTGCCACATGATAGGTTTTCAAACAGCATCTGATTTTGATATCTTACATCATTGGGCAACAATACTTGCCCACGGCACTGAAAGGGTTAGCTCATCTCACCTGGTGTCTTAGGTTTAAATAGGGTGGAGAAGACCAAACTCGCACACCCTGTGGCTCTCCAGGACCAGGGCTTGCTACCCCTGCCCTATACACTTTTATCTTTACTTTGTACTTCTACTTTGTCTGCATTACAACTACGCTAAATATCCAACTACATTGACAGATCTGGGTTTCCACTTAGACTGCTGTCATCACCTGCGTGTCTGCATAATTCGTTCTAGGAGTCTTGTGGGTGGTTCCTGGTAATTGATTGATTGGATTATTATTCCCTTCGTGCAGGAGTATAGCTAACCCTGGTCCTGTAGAGTCATAGGTTGTGTGGAGTTTGGTTTACTCTACTCTATTTAAACCTAAGACACCGGGTGAGATGAGTTAAGCCTGTAATCAACTGCTTCAATTCATCAATAAAGTGCTGAGTAACATCAAAAACCAGCAGACATTGTGGTTCTCCAGAACCAGTCTTGACCACCATTGATTTATGATATGTTAATTTTGAGGAAATAGATTTTTGTCAAAGAGAGTAACTATTTTGGTTGGTTCCATCGAAAAATTACCAAACATCATTTATTTTAAATTGTATTTTTGGTGAATTTCCAGTCAGGGGTGCTAATAATTCTGTAGCCTACAGTATATTATTAATTGGTTTAGGTTTCACCAACACAGTGTATGCCTCATGAAGTTGAAAAAGGACATGATGGTGGCCGCCAAGCAGTCACGGAATTACAGTCCCATTACATTTTGGGTTGTAACTCTACAACTAAATAAGATAAAATCAAGTATCATATGTCATATTGAAGGTACTAACGTGTTCTTTAATATTATTAAGTGAAAATATATTTTTTGAGAAATTTTCATAGAAGAAACGAGCAAAAACTTCTCCGTCACGGAATTACACAAAATTGGCGTGGTTTTTTTAATGTTTTGTTTAACTATCCAGAAAGTGATGTTCCTATCATAGTTAAGTTATGAAACTTCAATATGTTCATATTTAAGGTGTTTTTTGTTAACACTGTCAGTTATAGAGACAAATATTGACTTAAACCCTGCTTTATGGGCAAGAAATTTCAAAAAGTCAATGTCACGGAATTACAAGAGGAAAATTGTCACGGAATGACAACAATAGTTGGCCTATTAATTAGTTTCAATGTATTTATTTCAGTATATTATACATATATACATAATTATTTGCATTTTTCCAGTTTAGCAATATATTACAATGAGTTTTCCACTTATAATGACCAATCATAATACATACATCAAATTTTTTTTTCATCTCCATGTCAACATTGGCTTGGCGGCCCCCTGATGTCCTGACGCGATTAAAGCAACTCTCCAAACTGTTAGGGGAGAAAACAAACATTTTGTTTTCTTTATCTCTTGAAATAAGTATAAGGGAATGTTTGAAGTTAAGTAAGGGAAAAAATTGTCTGCAAGAAGAAGGGGGAAAAAAAGCCATCACAAAAGGCAAACTGTCAAGGTCTCTGGAGAAGTACACGAACTTCAGAAGACCCCATTAAACATTCCTGTCTCGTCAAGCTGAAGTTGTCTAAGGATGTGCATAATGCCGGGTGCCTGCATTTCAGCAGTTGTCATCATTCCTCATAAACACACCGCATTCAGTTGCATAACGCCTGCTGGCGCTTTGTTTTCTTTTGGGAATATTCCTTTGCATATATGCATGATTTATTTTTGGGGAATAATGAAATGGTTTAGGCTCGTTTCTTTTGTGACATGCCGCTTGTGAACAAAACAATGGAGTGAGAACGCGAGTCCTGTGCTATTCTGGTTTTTCCATTAAGATGTGGGCTGCATTTCCTGGATTAGTTTCGGCGCGCGTGCACCCTGAAGTGAAAACTGATGTTGGCTATTTCTTAATGGTAATGAGGGATCATCCTTGACTGTTGTGAATATGGGTCAGTCCCGCTGTGATGAATTGTTGGAGATGGCGGTGTTATGACGTACTCTACATGTGTAATGGTTCGAGGAGCCCTTTTATACGTCCGTGTGCCACAGCACCTCTAATCCAGCTGAATAACACGGCCTATTTGAACATGTATGGCAGGAATTCACACGCGGACCTGATTTTCCTTCCTTCCAGGTGATTTACTGAACAGTAAAGTGCAGCTGATTATCCAGACTGGCTTCATGCCTTTACTCTCAACTTTAGGGAGGGCGTTGAACCAGCAGCTCTAAACCCAGGAGGAACAGGCATGTGTGCACGGTTCTGAAAAGACACCTGATACCTGATGTGTGGTGTGTTTTTTTTTTTTTTTAAACATCCGTTTATAAAGCCTGGGTTAATTTTCTTTCTTTTATATGGTAAGCTGGTGTCATATTCCTCAGCTAGAATTCTACATGCCGACTCACTCTGAGCCGACAAAGCCAGTTCCTGATCTATTTACCCGCCTTCCCTGTTACCTTACTGGGGTCATCTATGTTTGTGGGATCATATTTTTGAGTGCTTCTTTCCTTTAGGATTATATACATTTTGTTACATTTACCAAAGGGCATGATTTAAGCTGAGGTCTCTCTTCTGGTTTGACATTCACTTTGAACTCTACATATTTTGATGGCAGAAATCATTACTTGCAGCCTTCAGCATCATTATGTTGTTTGCCATTCATCGAGAGAGGGGCAGTTTTTGATGCAGTGTATTCATTGTGGCCGACTTTCCTATGATTCGGTGATAAGCCGCTTTGTTGCAAAATCCAGTGGGAAGTTAATTGAGTGCATGTTTACTGAAAGATTATTCCCTTTTCTTGTCGTGCTTAAAATGACTTGGCACCTTATTCCAGCAAGACCTGACTTCTCTTCATCAGCCTTGGGTTGTATCTCTGTACTGGAGCGATGCAGTCTTTCTAAATTTAGAATTTTCCCAATTAAACCTGGTGGAGAAGGAGCCCTCCAGCTACTGTAGTCCTAGCAAAGCCGTTTTCTTTTATCCACTCGGAGGATAACAGGAAATGAGTGGCTCATGACTGAGGAATGTTTCAGAATTAACAAAAACCAGCTGGAGCGAAATGCTCGATCGCTTTCTCTGAATGGACAGGCAAGCCAGAGGAGTTCTCTCTCGACGTGTCGCCTTATGTGCTCAATCTCTGCTTTGGCAGACAGATGCTTCTCTTCCGCTAGCCTTTCCTGTGCAGCCAGTCACTGGAACATGAACCTGACTCATGCCCCCTTATCCCTCCTAAAAACAAAATGAACAAGGCCTATAGTCACTCAAGTCTGAAAGCACTGAACACCCAAAAAAAGATGGTCACAATTTCATTAGATTCACTAGTGTAAGTGACACAGTAGCCTCTTTGTGATATGAGTGCAAAATGGCCTCCTTAATCCTGCACAGTGTTTTGAAAAAGTATTTTCCCCCTTCCTGATTTTTTTTTTTTGCATATTTGTCGCACTTGAATGTTTCAGATCATTAAACAAAATTAAATTTTCGACAAAGATAATCCGAGTAAATATGAAATGCAGTTTTTGGCTTATTAGCTTACCGCCCCTATGGGCTGATAAGCTATTGTCGTGGTGTGGCGTCAGTTGCCCGGAACATTTTTTATCTTTTTTTTGGTTTGATTAATTTTTGTGTAAATTTGCAATAGCCTACTACTGGACCATATCTCCAGAGGTTTTTCTCGGATTTGTGATTGAGTCATTTTTGTCTGTTTTATGGGCCCTTGAATTTTTGGCCCCAATGATATCAGCACCAAACTTGGTACATGTATTCTATGTATAGTCTAGATGTGCCTTTTGCTACTTTGGAAATTTTGGGATTCCTATTTTTGTTGTTTCCATGGAAACAAATCTGGACTTGGTGGACATCAGGCCTAGTTCGTTTGCGGAGCAGAACTCAAAAACTGTTCATTGTCTTTCTGAAATTTCGCATGTGTATTACCCATATACTGAAGTAGTGCTTTTTGATATTTTCAGATTTCTGAAAATGTTATTTTTTTTCATTTCCGTGGAAAAAAAAATTGGATTTGGACTCTGTACAGAGATGGGTTCGTTTCTGGAGCAGAACTCAAAAACCGTTCATTATATTTTTCTGAAACTTTGTATGTGCATTACCCGAGTACTGAAGTGGTGCCTTTTCATATTGTCAAATTTCTGAATTTTTTTTTTTCCCCCCCCTTTCCATGGAAGCGACATGGATTCGCTGGGTTTGTTTCTGGAGCAGAACTAAAACACTGTTCATTAATGACCCTTGTTTTTTTTTATTGCCTTTGCCAACGTGTGCTTCATAGTCTTTGGTAGATGTTGCCAGTACAAACTTCCAGATCATTCAAGAGGAAAATCACCTCAACATTCTTGTTAGAATTTCTTTGAAGGTGTAGGATTGACATGACTTTTGCAAATAATCAGGGGCCGGGGGATATGTCACCTTCTGATGACTCTTGTTCTCATTGGGCCAGGAAGATTTGAATAGCTTTTTCCCCTCAATAAATGAAATCATCATTTAAAAACTGCATTTTGTATTTACTCAGGTTAAATTTGTCTTATATTAAAATTTGTTTGATGTGAAACATTTAAGTGTGACAAATACAGAAAAAAAAATCAGGAAGGGGCAAATACTTTTCCACAGCACTGTAAGACATAAGGAAAAACCCTACCCAATTTAAAATTTGGCATTCCTCTTTCGCATTGATGAAGCCAGTGGATATTGACAGGTGAAACTGTTTGCAGCCCCTTGCATACATAGTGAAGTGAACTGCCTTTTGTGACCCCAGCCTCAACATACGCATGGCAGGCGGCATTACACATCATGCCACAGTATCACAGTATGTGCACTGATTAAAGGAATGTTCCCTGAACATTTTTTGTCAAAATACTTTTTATCCCCCCCGGCATATAATGAGGGGGGATATAGCGATAGCCATGTCTGTCCGTCCGTACGTCCGTAATCATTTCGTTTCCGGGGCATAACTCAAAAACCGTTCAATATTTCTTCACGAAATTTGATGTGTAGATCTGATATATCATGTAGATGTGCCTTTTGGTATTTAGGAAGTTCTTGGGAAGCCATGAATGTGGGGGGCCGGGGGGATACGCCATTGCCAGATGGCTCTTGTTGATTTTATGAACAGTAAATTATTTATATGGGCCAAGTTACATACTCAAGAACGTTAAATGTATGACTCCAAGTTGGAGCAGTTTTGCTGATATTACTGATAAAAGTAAAAGGCATTCAGAGCAACTACCAAACTTTCTTCATTAAGCTTTTGAGGTCCTGCAATATGAATTATAATACTGGACTGTATGCGACACAATGGCCCTATGGAGGACGAGACATGGAGCTGAATTTCTGAAATTGATTAATTGTATAGTTCAACTAAATTTTCAGATTTTGGGATTAAGAGTCTTAATAAGGGCTGTTTGGTTGTTGGTTTGGATTCCTTGTTTATAATATACATTTTTCCAAACAAATATTTAAAGAATACTTCTTTCATCAGCGTACACTATCTGATAGTTTCGGCAACATCTGAGCTGTTGGGCGTCTGGCCTATTTGATACAGAATTACCTGGCAGCCATTTGTCACCCATGTGCTGTGCTTTGGCACAGTCCTCCTTAGATCTGTTTGGCAGGTGATGTCGGACAGGACCTGACAACTGTGGCCCTCAGAACCCTGGATCCCCAAGACACCCACAAATGGCTCATTGCATCCCACAGAAGCCTGAGGTTCTTCACCCTCACACAAGGAAATAGCTGGGAAGATTATGGAAAAATCATGCATTGAGTAATGCAAACGCCAATATTGGCATTACTCATCATGGCCCACTCTTTCGATAAAAGTCGCTCGCCACTTAAAAAATTCAAAATGGCTGCCATTTTTCAAGATGGCCGCCTTTTAGCCAACTAAATTCTAAAAAACGGGCGTCAATCAATTTCTGCGATGTATGTGTCAGATTATATGTTTTAATGGATCTTAAACCCTATTATGCTAACATTAAAGTGATATTATTTATATTTTGTTTAATAACATGCACATTTACGAAAAAAATTTGTTGTAATTTTTTTTTTTTTACACCGAACCATTTCCTATGAATATGAAACGTTGTTTTAGTTTTCTCTTTTGTACCTCCTTGTGCCATCAAATAACAGCATTCTCATGCCATTTTGACTACATACTGTACAGAGTGAATGTCATGACACAACCAGGGTAGACTGGTGACATCACTGCTGTGCAACTCAGCATGGGCTCCAGTATCAGCTCGATTATCATTGATATTTTAGTGTCCCAAATGCTTTTTAATGCGCCCCTTGAAACAACTCATAGTTGTTACATTAAATAGCGCACCTGAATTGACAGGATGTGCCAGCATGGGAGAGCCCAGCCAAGGGTAACGGGGCCTTAGTTACCTGGATGGTGTGATTGCACGGGACTTAAATGGTACTGAATGAACGATCGGCCTAGATGTAAGGAGAACTTCGACCTGACCCTAGTTGTATCCCATACCTGAATGTGTCTCTATATTCAGTGATTTACGGCAGCAGGCGGTAAAAGGATAAACCCTCGGCCCTAAGACTACAAAATGTCAACATCTAAGTTGTTCAGCACAAAAACTGACTGGTATAAATGCTTTCTATGTCAGAACATCATAAAAGGAGAGGATTTGATATCACCAAAACCTGGTAGAACTGAGCAAGATGGTTATTCAATGCTCGCTACCAACAGATCTTGTTCTCTAACTGACATAAATGAGGACATGTTTGCTCGTAAACAGAGGCCCCATGATGCAATACCTGTAACCAGAGCAACTTTCATAGAAGGCACAAAGTGTGCCACATAGCAAGCTGGATGTATTTAGGGTCAGGCAGCAACATGTCAAATGGACATGAAGAGTCCTGGTGAGTGCAAAAAAAAAAAAATCAGTTGCAGGTCATTTGGACAACTAAGCTGCTAAGAGCTTACTAAGTGCAGATGTAAGGTCCAATGCAGCGGTAGATGCAAGTGCTACAGATTAGGTCTTCCTTGCACGTATCTGTGTAGTTGCAAATGGGAGGACTGAGAGTATCATTATGGCAAAAACCAAGCATTATATCACAGTTATTTTGTTATAAATGGTTCTAGAGTGTCTGAAAACATATTTTTATACCTAGTTTGCAAAATTCCGTGAGCTGTATCAAGTTTAGGTCAAAAACATGATTTTGATCACCGTATAGAATTTGTCAAGTGGCAAGCAGGCTCTGTGTACTCTGCACTCCCCCCAAGCAACAATCCTGCCAAGTTTCATGCTTGCATCACCAAGAGCACAATTCTTAAAATCTGCTTTAATAAAAGAGATTTTTGCCCTGATGGCATTGTGATACTATAATGCTATAATTATGGGGTAGCTTGGCTGGAAATTATCCGTTTTCTTTCGCTCATTGAGTGTATTAATCATCAATCCCATTTCAAGAGGAAAGTTCTTGTTGGCGACAGTATTTTTGTCACGGAAAACCCTGGTGTATAGGGGAGACTGGGGTCCCACGAGCCATGGTGGCCACTGCGCCATATCACTGTTGTGCCTAATGTAAGCAGCTCTGACATCCATCGATCACAAATTGGGCGCATTGGTCCCCTTGACTTGTCAGACCTCAGTCTACATCCCCTACATGTTGAAAACAGGCCCTTGGTTTATACCTTGTAATATCCACTAGGTGGCAGCCAGTATTAAGAAATGTAGGTTTTATGAAATAATGCCCGCTCACTGCGTCTGCAGCTCTGCTCATTTTGAATGCATCATAGCGAGTCAATTCCATCCCATGGCAGTAATCTAGAATCGGCACACGCGTTCCATATCCCCTCTCATCACTTTTTTTATTATGGTACTTAGGTGGGACCTTGTGTCTTCATTAGCTCATATTTAATTTACCTGTGGGGAAAATGTCAGCCTAATTGTAATGAAAATGTGTTGAAAGGATTAATTCAGGCACAGTGGCATTGCAGATTTATTTATGCATTCGCTGGAGCGGCTATTGGTCACGCGTGATAAGGGATGTGCATGTTTTCATTTCCGAATTTCATGACCTTTGCCTTGATCCCCTATCGCTTTGAACTCTGGTAGGGGGATCAGCGTATGATTGAAAGCCCCCTGAAGCATTGATTTCCCTCGCCGCCACCAGGACACGGCGCTCGGAGGGGGACGCGGACGGCTCGAGGCGTTACACTGTCAGACACTCGAGTTTCAGTCTCTGAATTCGCGATTTAGGTGTCAGCCGCCGCTTGACAGATGTCATCAAACGAACCAATTTACCGGGAAAATGTCACTGGGAGTTAAGGGTCCGAGAAATTGGCCCAATAACGTGTAGTTGTTTTCTGTGTTCTTTTTGACTTCAACCTGGTTGCTTTGTGTCCATGGATGAAATTCTGTATTTAGAATAAATATTATAGCTGTTTGGAACATTTCCACTTATTTTATTAGAAGTTTTCCCTCGCATAAATCAATAGATCTAACATCAGCTGCACCGTAATCATGGCTTGCTTTCCCAAAGGGTGGTGCTATTGGTAACTTCCTCTGCTTTATTGGTTAAGCACTTGAAATGTCTTTACTCCAGTTATCATTTAATTTGGAACCTGCAGAGATGGAATCATAATTGAATACGCGCTGTTGATAATCCTCAGAGCTCGCGAGTGAGCAATGCAGTGCTCACCTCCCACCTTGAACTGGCCTGATCGAAAACTTGTGTTAAACATTAGCTTCTGAGCTGGTATTTGAAGTTATTTGTTATTTCTGCTCGATGAGCAGCCAGTGGCGGAGCTAGAGATGGGAATTGAGGTGGCACAGACACATCCCTTTATGACAACGGTTAGTCCCCTCTAGTTCTCAATCATCTTCCTTTACTGATGCGTTTTCCAATTATTGTAGTTCGTAACAGAACACACGGTTTCTCTCCATACGCGATCTAACAGCGATGGAATCATAATCGTTTACTTAATTTAAATCAACGTTATTCAAAATTACTCTCGGTATTGAGTGAAAAAAGTGGCACTTGTCAGTGAAATAGGCTATAAAAAGCATGCGGCTCAAACTATTTGACGTTGATTTAAATTCCGCAAATGCGCAGCAAAACGGATGTTTTGTCCACCCCAATTCTCAGTTCTACTGAATTTACCCCGTGATTTCATCGCTGTTAGATCGCGTATAGAGAGGAACCGTGTCTTCAGTTGCCAATTACGATAATTGGAAAACGCGTCAATAAAGAAAAATAATTGAGAACTAACCAGGACTATCCTAATTGTCATAAAGGGACGTGTCTGTGCCACCCCAATCCCCATTTCTAGCTCCGCCACTGTGAGCAGCCTTGTCCGCAGTCCATGTTCGGTGCGCAAACTGTGCATGTCGGTCATTCGCTGAGACTCTTATTCTACTCATTTGTCTGGATTTTAACTGCAGCTCGATGGAGACGCAGAAACATTCATTTCACCGGCGACGTTGCTCACTGAGGCATCAGCGCGAGATTACGCTGTGGCAGTTTCAGTGCGCACATTTATGCATTGCTGCTGAAGCTGTTTGGTCATTTGCATATGTTTGTCAAGTTATTTCTCAAATATGGCTGGAGGCTATATCTCACTGTTTGGCAAATATTTCCTCGTTATTGGAGGTTGATACTATAACGTGATTCGTTGCATATTAGGAAGGCAAGACTTTGATCATGCAATGAAGTATTCTGGCAATCAGAACATGGAGTGTTCCAAATGTACTACTACTGCAGCCAGTATTGAGGGTAAAGAAAGTATGAATGTTTATTTTAGATGCATAGTATTCAAATCAACCTTTGCTCCTGCTGGCTGAATTTTTTTCCAGCTATGTACTTATGCCACCCAATTTCAATAATTGTTTCACCTCCTTTCTCAGAAAGAAGGCTTATTGCTGTTTGGTTGTGTACTGCATGGCTAGAACACATCCGCTGTCTTTGTGACCCTCAGGACCTGAAGTTGAGTGGTTCTCGTCTTAAAGCAGTACTATAGGGAGTCTACATGAATCACAGGAACTCTGGTTTTGTGTGAAGTCTTTGTTGTAGATTACAGCATTAATATACACGTGACACTAACCCACTAACCTGTTTGTGTCTTGTTCAGGTGAAATGGAAAGGGAAGGACCTCTTCGACATGGTGTGTCAGACTCTTGGCCTCAGAGAGACCTGGTTTTTTGGCCTCTTGTACCATGTGAAAGATTCTGTGGCCTGGTTGAAGATGGACAAGAAGGTAAGAGCTTGCTTGGTGGGTTTTAGGAACATGAAAACAAGTGTCAGGCTGGGGCTGCGCTATACAGGCAGATTATCAAAGCGCTGGGCTGCAGCCCTCATTGGTTGCCTTTATAGGCTGATACAGCTTCATAGGCTGATACAGCTTCGTCGGCTGTTCCATTGTACGTGAGCTTTCGAATACACATGTAGAATGCAGCTGCCTTCTTTCCTGATATTAGACATAATAGTCTGCTTGTTTACACTTCGTTTTCATGCTGACAGCTCCATCTGATATCAGGTGAGATGAAGGCATTTCTCGGCTGTATTCTAAAGCTCCTTCACAATGGAACAGCCTGTGATGACGAAGCAGCCTAGAATGCACCTTTCACTTTAAGAAATTGCCATAGAATAAAAAAAAAAAACCTTTTTCTTGCGTGATTATACTGTGTACCTCTAGAGGGCGAAAAGTTGGTTTTGCGCCCAGAGCCGTCAATGGAATCTGCTTGCGCCTTGTCCTTTATTAACCTTTTATTTAGTTTTAAACCACCAGCGACTGCATGTCTAAAGCCTCAGGAAATGCCTACGGCTAAATTAAAAAAAAAGGAAAAAAAAAAAAAGCTTAATATCAGTACCAATCAGTGACATGCTGAGCAGAGCAAAAACCTTGGAGTTCACAGAATCCTCACTTTTTAACAGTTACTCTCAACCTGCTCACATTTACTTTGCTTGATGAGCAATCAAACAATTGATTTGCTCACCCTCTAAGGCCTTGTTTTTTAAATTGAATCCTCAAGACAGACTGTCCTCGCTAGCCACATTCTCATGAAGCGCTTGCAATCTGGTGGGAGTTCAATCAGAATGAGATGTCCTCATGCAGAATCCTTGATCGGTGGTGCAGTTGTTTTGACAATCATTTTGATGGCCATGAATATGCTCCATTGGATTGGCTCAGGACTTGTATCCCTCTGTGTGTCTGATAGGCCCATGCGCAGCAATTACGGCACGCCCCTTTCTTCATGCGTGTGGACAAACATGGCAGCATCCATCAAAAATTGATTGGTGACTGAGACTGCACTTTTCAGTGTTTTGAAAGAATTTAAAATTGTGGAACCACCAACATGGCGTGGTATCATCCAGGTTTTAAACCAGTTAAAATGGCAACAAGGTAAAACACAACACTGGCTACACGGAAACGTTGGATATGGGAAAATGCACGACTGTACTATTATCATTGGAGCCTTTGTTTTGGACAAATAAATGCACTCAATCTATCAGATCATTTTCATGTAAACGGTACTTTCGGATTCATCGATCCGAGAAACTTCCATACAAATGAAAAACTGCGTGCAATAGGTACTGGTATTTGCAAGTAAGACTGGATTTGTGTATCTAGACATGGTCACTTATCAGTATGGGTTGCTGCAGTTACGATGTAAGACTGAGTATGCGTGCTAGTCACATACTTTCCTGAAGTGTTGAAGCATAGGACCAAAATAGTTTGGAATTCCGATAAGCAATTTATTTAATCACCTCTCCATGGACTGATGCTCTTCTTCGAAGTTCTTTCCCCTCTTGTTTTTGTGCACTGAATTTGACACTGTTGTTTGCGTGTTACGTTAGACGTGACGCACAAGACGCCTTTAAATCCTACTTGAGCAGCCAGAGCTTCCGGACTGAGATGCATCCTTTCAAATACTATTTGACTTGCAATTCAATCCACCTCAGGTCGCCTGGATCTGATCACAGAAAATCGGATTTAGTGTGGTATTTAGCTGGCCAGACTCCATAAAATCAATCTACTTACAACTTTATTATACCATTACACAGATTTGCATTGCCAGCTTGAACATAGCCTAAGACTAAGCCCTTGAGTGGTCAATTTATATTTTCATAGCATTATTGTTCATTGCATTCTGAGCTTTAAATTCTTATAACAGTTCAGTTTTGCCTTAATGTGTTTCCTGGGCATAGCATACATTTTGCCATTTTGTAGGACTGAAAGTAACGAGTGGACTGTGTCATGTCCAGTGATGGTTCAATGCGCTTAACCCTTAGAGCGCTGAAATAAATTTCAAAAAATTGTACATTTAATTATCTTATGTTGTCGAAAACCTATCATGTGGCAACTTGTTTAAAAGAGCTCCCCTGAGGGAGTTCTTTCAAAAGCTTTGAATTTGATCTCTTTCATCATTGAGCAACGCTATTGGTATTTTGCGCTCGTAGGGCTAAAATATGTTTTCCACTGTAAATGTGCTTCCGTTGCACCTCAGTCACCATGCCGCACTATAGCTCAGCTTTGCAGAGGATGCTCTGCTAGGACACAATTGCAAATCATCCTCATCCCAAGTTTGTCAGCAGCCTTAAATACAGGTGTGAGACTGCTGACCTCTAGACTTGTCTTGCCTCCTGGAGCAGGTAACGCTATGCGTTGGTGAGACGTACCCCTGATTGTTTGTTCAAATAAGCGTTACTGCTCTGTTTTTCTGCACATTGCAGATTGCATTGCGGTTTCTGTCTGTGCTGGAAGATTGTTGGGGCAGTTTGCACAGCAAGGCTGAATGAGGAGAGATGGGTTAGCGCGAGCGTAGCCCCTGCTTTAGTGAAGAAGCAGACAAGCTGTTGTGTAGGCTGAAGTTTCCCGCCCAGAGCCTCCTGTAATGTGAATATAGGCCACTAGATGGCAGTATTTACCTTTTTTTGTTAAGCTCAGACTGGAGTCATGTTTAGACATGTCCTGAACATGTCTGGGGCAAGTCTCAGAAAGTTAAAAAAAGAGGTCTAAATGTGGGTGGGGTCTGAAAGAGAGTATATAAGGAAAAGAATTGAGACAGTAAAGTAGTAGGAGAGATTGCAAGAAGATGACCAGACCTGCCATTCTGTTCAAGACCTGTGACGTTTCTTTTGTGGATTTCTTTGCCTGTGTTTGAGCATTTTCTTCATCCAGGACATCACCAAGCCACCCCACCAAAAAGGGACTGTAATTATTTCTGTTTTTTCTTATTTATCAATCTTGGTCTTTAGTTGTAGGTTGTTATTAGTCTTTGTCTTTGTTAAAAATTAAATGTGTTTTAGTTGTTAAAACTGTGTTTGTCATCCCTTGCTGTTGCTGTTGTGTTATAAATGTAATAACAAATTGGGGCCATAACAAATTGGGGGCTCAAGGTCCGGGATAGACCATTGTGTGAGTAATTTATTGAAAATCTAACATTCCAAATTGTGAAATTGTTTTTGTGAATTTTCCTAGATATATATTGACAACAGCAATGGATGATTTCTTGGCATCACCAACCGTAGGGGTTTGAAGTCTTTTAAAAAGACAGAACTGCTAGAAATTTGCAGACAGTTGGAGCTGACAGAGGTAAAACCAGCCATGCGAAAAGCAAGACTGGCTAGAGAGATAGTTGAATATTACATTGATGAAAATGTGTTTGCACCAGGAGATCTGGAACAGTTTCCAGTGGAAAATCCAAATATAGAAATGGAACTTAAATTAAAAATGCTAGAGATTGAAAGGGAGGAAAAAGAAAAACAAAGAGAATTTGAGAGGGAAGAAAAAGAAAAACAAAGGCAGTTTGAGTTAGAAAAATTAGCAAGAGAAGAAAAACAAAGAGAATTTGAGAGAGAGAAAGAGGAAAGAGCAGAAAGAGAGAGACAGAGACAGAGAGATTTTGAATTAGAGAAATTCGATAGAGAAGAAAGACTCCAAATGGAGCTACTAAAAATTAAAATTGAAACTAAAAATAAATTTTGTGCCAGTCAGGAGGTAAAACTGGTGCCTCCATTTTCAGAAAAGGATGTTGACAACTATTTCCAGTGTTTTGAAAAGGTAGCAAAGAGTTGCCAGTGGCCAAAGGAACACTGGCCTCTGATGTTGCAAACTGTCCTCAAGGGTAAAGCTCAACAAGCCTATTCGGCTTTGTCTGCAGATGATTCCTCTGATTATGAGGTTGTCAAAAAGGTTATTTTGAGAGCTTATGAGTTGGTTCCAGAGGCTTACCGACAGAAATTCAGAGGTCTGAAGAAATCTGAAAATCAGACTTATGTTGAATTTGCTAATGAAAAGCAGGTTTGCTTTGAGCGCTGGTGTACTTCTATGGAGGTCAAGGATGATTTCAACTCACTAAAAGAGATGGTGTTAGTTGAAGAATTCAAGAACTGTGTTAAGGATGATGTTAAGACCTACCTTAATGAGAAGCAAGCACTGAACTTGCAATCAGCTGCCAAATTTGCAGATGAATATGTTCTCACTCATAAGTCCAAATTTCAGTCTAGCAGTAACAATAAATGGTCCCAATTTCAGAAAAAGGGTTACGGTGATACCCAAGATTCCTCACCCAAAGACAAAGACAAATCTGGTGATGGTGCTCAGAAATCCAGTAACAGGTCTGATCAAAGTGTGAAAGCTGACAGTGACAAAAGTGGCCTAGTTTGCAGTTATTGCAAGAAATCTGGTCATGTTACAACTAACTGTTGGTTCCTTAAAGCTAAGAAAGAAAAAGAAAAGGATACCAAACCAAATGCCTTTGTGAAAACAAGGTTAGAAACCCCTGTAGTAGATAACCAATCTGCTAAATTGCCTGCTTCTTGTGGGGCTAAAAAGCCTAATACAGCTGACTTTGTGAGGGAGGAATTTCTTCCATTTGTGTCAGAGGGATTTGTGGCTCTGAATGAGCATACTACTCCTGTCCCCATATATATCCTAAGGGATACCGGAGCTTCTCAGTCACTTTTGTTGATGGACTCCTTGGAGTTACGTGATGAGACCGCTTCAGGGGATTTCATACTTGTACAAGGTATTGAAGGGAGGACTGTATCTGTACCCCTGCGCTCTATATTCTTGAAGTCAGATTTAGTTACAGGACAGGTAAAGGTGGGACTTATGTCAAGTCTACCTATAAAGGGTGTTTCTCTGTTGCTAGGCAATGACCTGGCTGGGGGCAAAGTAGTTCCCCCTGTACATCTTACTTCACAGCCGAGCACTGAAAATGGGGATGAGGACCCATCTCTGTATCCTTCTTGCGCAGTGACTCGTGCTATGGCCAAGAAGGCTAAAGAAGATGATGTTGTGGTGCCGTCCAGTACATTGAATAGTCAGGACTCAGGTGGTTCGCCTCATGACTCTGATTGGCCTACTATGGTTTCTCCGTTTGAGGACTTATCAGATACTTTTATCAGTTCTCTATTCAGCCAGCCGGATGGGTCTGGTGATTCTGATGTGTCTGGAGACTTGTCTCTGTCCAGAAAGCGGTTGATTGAGGAGCAAACTAATGATCCTGAAATTGGTGTACTAAAGAGGAGAGCCCTTCCTGAAAAAGAAATAGATGCAGTTCCAGTTGGGTATTATCTCAAGGATGGTGTGTTGATGCGGAAGTGGCGCCCTCCTGATATCCCTGCCAATGCAGATTGGGCAGTGGTCAGGCAAATTGTTGTTCCGAAGGTCTACAGGAATGAGATCTTAACAATGGCTCATAGTTTACCTTTAGGAGGTCATCTTGGTGTTAACAAGACTGTTGATAAGATCATGAAACACTTCTTTTGGCCTGGGCTTCGGAAAGACGTGTCCAACTTTTGCAAAACCTGTCACACTTGTCAGGTAGTTGGAAAACACCAGTTAGACCCACCTGTAGCTCCATTGCAGCCTATCCCAGCATTTGGGGAGCCATTCTCTAGGGTCATTGTTGATTGCGTTGGTCCATTACCCAAGACTAGATCTGGAAATCAGTACTTGTTGACAATCATGTGTGCATCTACCAGATTCCCCGAAGCCATACCTCTACGTAACATCAAGGCAACTGCAATCTCAAAGGCTTTGATAAAGTTCTTCACGTTGTTTGGTCTTCCCAGGGAAATTCAGTCAGACCAAGGTAGCAATTTCACTTCAGGATTGTTTCAGCAGGTTGTGTATGAACTAGGTGCAAAACAGATTCTTTCTAGTGCCTATCATCCAGAAAGTCAGGGTGCCTTAGAGCGGTTTCATTCCACTCTCAAGACAATGATGAGGACTTATTGTTATGACCATGAGAAAGACTGGGATGAAGGGGTTCATTTGCTGTTGTTTGCAGCTAGAGAAGCAGTGCAGGAGTCTACTGGATTCAGTCCATTTGAGCTAGTGTTTGGTCATGAAGTGAGAGGACCTTTGCTATTATTGAGTGAACAATGGCAAGAGAAAGAGCCGAATATCAGTCTGTTAGACTATGTTAGCAAGTTCAAGGAAAGATTGCGTGCAGCTTGTGACCTTGCCAAAGAGAACTTGAAATCAAGTCAGGGAAAAATGAAAACTTGGTATGACCATAAGGCTAGAAGCCGTGTGTTTAAACCAGGAGACAAGGTCCTTGTGTTGTTTCCCTTGCAGTCCAATCCATTGCAGGCTAGATTTCATGGTCCTTATGAAATTCTGACAAAACTCAATGATCTCAATTACATTGTGAAGACTCCAGATAGGAGAAAACCAAAACAATTGTGTCATATTAACATGCTAAAGCCTTATCATGACAGAAATGCTAGGGTTGCAGCTGTCACTTCAGATTCTCCAATGGTCGAAACATGTGAAGGGTACAGACAATGTAATTGCTGATTGCTTATCCCGTGTTTGAATGTGTATATATATATATCATGTGTTTGAATATTGTATGATATGTATATGTAGACAAGTGTTCACTTAACCATTTTGTATTGAAAAGAAAAATTTTGCCTTTATGAGTCAAAATTTTTCCCTTTTGGAATGGAGGTGTAATGTGAATATAGGCCACTAGATGGCAGTATTTACCTTTTTTTGTTAAGCTCAGACTGGAGTCATGTTTAGACATGTCCTGAACATGTCTGGGGCAAGTCTCAGAAAGTTAAAAAAAGAGGTCTAAATGTGGGTGGGGTCTGAAAGAGAGTATATAAGGAAAAGAATTGAGACAGTAAAGTAGTAGGAGAGATTGCAAGAAGATGACCAGACCTGCCATTCTGTTCAAGACCTGTGACGTTTCTTTTGTGGATTTCTTTGCCTGTGTTTGAGCATTTTCTTCATCCAGGACATCACCAAGCCACCCCACCAAAAAGGGACTGTAATTATTTCTGTTTTTTCTTATTTATCAATCTTGGTCTTTAGTTGTAGGTTGTTATTAGTCTTTGTCTTTGTTAAAAATTAAATGTGTTTTAGTTGTTAAAACTGTGTTTGTCATCCCTTGCTGTTGCTGTTGTGTTATAAATGTAATAACAAATTGGGGCCATAACACTCCACTTTTATTAGGAGGCAGGCTACTGTGCCGGCTGGGATTCACTGCCTGGAGCTGGTGTTTTCACGAGGAAACCAGCTACCGTTCCGGTGTTTGAGGCTACTGTCTGCTTAGAGTCTCTCTATCCATGAGGGTAGAAGTTGCTGTGCCAGCTGGACTACCATAGTGTGACAGAGTCAGTATACTGGAAACAATGGGATTTCCAGGTGTCGTGGCTTACAGAGCCTCTCCTATACCAATATTACCATATTGGTGTGTTTTGCAGCGGAAAGGGAAGTGAGTAAAACTGGCCTCATTATTATTATTTACAAACCCCCATTCCAATGAAGTTGGGATGTTGTGTAAAACATGAATAAATACAGAATACAATGATTTGCAAATCCTTTTTGACCTATATTCAACTGAGTACACGACAAAGACAATATGTTTAATGTTCAAAGTGATGAACTTTATTTTTTTGGAAATATTCACTCATTTTGAATTAGATGCCTGCAACACTTCCCAAAAAAGCTGGCACATGGGGCGTGTATACCACTGTGGTACATCAACTGTCCTTTTAACAACATTCAGTAAGCATTTGGGAACTGAGGACGCTAATTTTAGAAGCTTTGTAGGTGGAATTCTTTCCCATTCTTGCTTGATGTACGACCTCAGTTAGTCAACAGTCCGGGGTCTCCGTTGTCGTATTTTGCACTTCATAATGTGCCAGACATTTTCAATGGGAGTCTGGTCTGGATTGAACAGAACTGGATGAGAGTATCATGCATTAAAGGAGAGTTCCGGTGTGAAATTGACGTGGGGTGTATTGAAACATGATAACAATATTATTTATTATACTTAAGGACTAAAGGCATCTAGCGCTGGTTCAAGGCTGGTCTTGAAAACTCCAGGTGCCTTGACGTGACCTGGCAAACTGTGACCACTCTCTGTGTGAAAATGTTCTTCCAGTTATCTGCTCTGAAGTTTCCTTAACCTTATTTTCATTAATGACCCCCTTGCTCTGCAAAATGAACTTAAAACGATATGCATTGTGCTTTCATGCCCTGTGAGAGTGTCCTAATTTTCCCCAACAGATGTGATGCTGTTGTGTTCACAAGAATAGTCTCCAAACAGACACACCCACATGTATATATATATATATAACATTATATATGTTATATATATATATATAACGCCTGCAAAAATACTCAAAACTTTCATAGAAATGTAATCGAAGTTTTAAAATAGTTTTGCTGTAGTTTGCCTTGATGACGCATACATGCTCGCAAATCAGTTGAAAACAATACCAGCCTCAGCCATGTCGGCTGGTAATAATCATGCGCAGTTAACTTGCCAAGGTAAAAGGAATTTGCCGTGTTGGTATAATATGCCACACATTTACTATTCTCAGTGCCACTGTAGTTTGGAAGATGTCTATATTGTTTGCATTCTTAATAGAAAACAAGGGTTTGTCCTCAGGTCTTGGATCATGATGTCCCGAAGGAGGAGCCAATAACCTTTCACTTCCTGGCCAAGTTCTACCCTGAGAATGCTGAGGAGGAGCTAGTACAGGATGTTACACTACACCTGTTCTTCCTGCAGGTGAGAGAGGCCTAATGACCACCTAAGGCCCTGACATCCAGCTTGAACCGTTTCAGTCTGTAGTTACACTGTATTTAATGAGAACGTGCATTTTCTCTGAGTGAGTCATGCTGATGGTCCTGACCATCTCCAATGGCAACTATTTATTTATACCCTGGAAGATTTCAGCCATCAATGTGAGTGCGTTGATGGGGGGAGGGAGATGTATTTTCTTGCCTGTGTTTGTAATGTGTATTCGAGGCTGTGTTGTGTTTGGTTTTGCTCACCTCTTGAAAATTTCTCGCACCATAAGACACTGTAGTGAAAAGCTGACACAGGCTGATAGGATTGATTCATCTCTGTGTTTATAAACCAGGGGCCCGAAGCAGCCTTAAGTGCTAGACCCATGCTGTGGGCCTTCAATGACTCCTGCTGGAATACTTCAGGGCCTCGGCTTTTCCTTATCTCAGCCCAGCCATCCAAAGGTTTGCTTCCAGGGCTTGAAGAAAGTGTGCTTTGACTTTTTGATGGATGAGGGTATAGAGGCTTTTGGCTTAGCCCCACTATGGTATCATTGGGTGCTGCAGGTACTCCATCATAGCTCATAACATAAATTTGAGATTCTTCACACAGTTCTGTGCTTGGGTCTCTGTACACAGATTATCCATTTCAAGCATTTATATGCTTTCAGAGCTTTCCAAGAAAGTGATCAAGATTTATGAGCACTTGAGGATTTGAGGAAGAGGAGACACCATTTTGCCCATAAGAGCTTGTATTTTGATTGCCTTTGTTCTGGAATGTTCCTGGCTGGAAAGCCTGGCTTTGCACAGTCCATGGGTCAGTGATTTTTACTGCCAGAAGTCTGAGCTCATTCACATTTCTATTGTGTGACCCCGCAAAAATGTGCGAGTAGTGCAGCGAGAATCTATAATGATGAGAGTCAAACGGAAAACCTAGTGATGTCCCCTGTAAGGCCAATTCGGGCCAAATAATGACTTCTCCCAGAATAATTCTGAATTACAGGGCTGCTTGGGAGAAAATGGATTTCAAATCCACCCAAAACATTTCTCACTTCGAGGACAAGTCCAGTATTCTTCAATTCCCCCTGTTGTAGGAAGGCTGTTCCTTAACAGGCTATTCCTGATAGCGTAGTCGAGCGAAATGCCTCATCGGCCGCTCTCCTCGGATGGCAAAGTAGGTTTGATGGAACGAACGAAGGGAATTGCCTTTTTCGGTCCTATCCTCAGAAAATGTCTTAGTTGGTTGGAAGACATTTTTCTTTTGTCAGAATGCTGCTGTACTAGGCATAAATGAAAACGTGTTACAGTTCTACTGTACAACCATTTCAGGACTGGTCTTCTGAAATGCGATGTAAAAAAAAAAAAAGAAAAAAAGAGGAATTAACTGCCAACTGGGACGAGTTAGTTAAACTTTTCAGCTAAAAAATTGTCAACAAGGTGCCCCCTGCATGAATAGTTTGTCAATAAGTTACAAGGTGAGAATGAAGCCAGCTTTGACCACTAGTGAGCAAAATGGTGGATTGCAGGTTTGTGTCTGGGTTTGTTGTTCACTGCATTGATTTTCCATTGCCCAGCAACACCTGTTCAGATGTGCGTGCAAAATCCTTTCATACTCCGTTATGTTGCAAAAGCCGAGATCTCTGCTTGTAAATTTGACTCACACGGAGACCTACAGGCTGCATTATGATTTCAGGTCCAGAGATAGTGAGTTAATTAACCCTTCTTAACCCCTTTGTGCAGAAGCCAAATTTGGCTATTTTTGGGTTACCCACTTTAATGCTGTATAATTCAAGATTAAAGCTTCATAAAGAGGAAAAATGTGGCTCAATTCTGAAAAGACACTTACAGCATTTAGAATTACATAGTATTTCAGTTAATTTTCATGATTATGGTAGAGAAAATGAGCTGCAAACACAAAACATGCCTTTTCTCCATAATAAAGTTTAGAGTTTTGCCCATTTTACTTTAAAGTGCCAGCACAAACACGCATTAAATAAACTTCTTATTAAACGGTTAGATTATTCACCCTGTAATGGAAGCTACCAGTCCCCTCTTCTAAGCTCACAAACTCATTTCAACACTTATAAGGAACAAGTGCAACTCACTAACTCAGTAATATCTGAATTCTGAAATATACCTTATTTTAACAGAACAGACACTCCACTTTCAGGGAACAATCCATTGCCTCCCAGGATTCAAAAGAAACGTGCAATGAACGTACCAGGGGGTCCACCCAAATGCACGGGCAGTTCGCGTTTTAAACAGGAAAAAAAACCTCGACATTCGACTTTGTTGAGTACGTATACATTCCAAAAACAAAACAACAACAACAAAAAAATAACAAAGTATCAGCCTCACCTTTTTCATGAATCCCTGCTCCAGACCGATGTATCCAATAGCAGGGACCCTCCGGTCCTGTTTCATTCTACATAATTCCAATTGACCATATCCTTATCTCATTTAGATCCTATAAATGTAACTGAACACTTCAAGGCCAGTTTTGCGAACGTGTTTTCTATAAATCGCGTCTATTTTAACCGCGTAATGTGCATAACGTAGACAGGATACAACCGAACATGCTGATACGCATAGGTTTGTATGCTCTGTGTTTGTCCAATCAATGTGTTTCACTTACTCTAAAATGTTTAAACACTCGGGAATAGGATAAGAAACGAGCCAATCAATACATCTTTACCGGGTTAGCTTTTCGAGGGCATGAAGTGCAACTGTACAATTACGCAGAAAACCCTGAGTGTATGATTGAGTGGTTGGCTATCAACGCCAGTACTTGGGTGGATATAATGAAGCGCTGGATATGTCAATGAATGGATCTGCGCGTAAATCCACGGTAGGAAACTACGATTTTTTTTGTACGTGACGACAGTAATTAACAGTAGAATGTGAGAGAATCAATACCATGTCGATTTTTTTGCCTCAGAAAACTGATTTTTCTGAACCATTACTTGGAATACTGTTGGCTCACTGTGGCTTATCTGGTTGCTACAGAGGATAGCGATTTTTTCTGTGTCAAGATATCGTTTTTTTAAACTGCTGGATCGATACTATAGGCAAGGATACTGACCAGTTTGCACATCAGGCTTAGCTGAGGAGTTTAATTCATGCAGCTCTTGAAAAACAGGGCGTGGAGTGAACTTCCCCATATTCAGAACCGCGTTCGAGGTCTGCTTGCTTGTGAACATTCAATAACTGATCCGTGGGTGCCATTTAGTGATCGAGTACAGTAACAGCGTGCTTCCAGTTTGCAGGTCTATAGATGCGGGCGTCTACATCTGCAGAAAGGGGTTAAGTTCCCGCTGTGGATAAGCTCTCTGACAACACCAGGTGCGCGTATAACAGAGCCCTTTAGTGTTTTCACCATGTCACAATTTTTCATTTTTGGCTCAATACTCCGGCATATTCTTCAGGGTTTGAAAATGATGAATGTGATGTTAAACTGGGATGTCAGCCTGAATATATGCATATTCAGATTCATATTGTGTGTGCCGTGTTGAGACTGCAGCCTTTTTAATCCCTTAAACTCTGAAATTTAAATAGGTTTATTGCCAGAAAAGCATTTTTTCATATTGTAGGATAATTTCATGCTCGTATTCTGTATCTGCTGGTTGTATCGCGTCAATGAAGCTGCATCACGCTTATATTGAGAGAAATATTCAAGTCCAGGATGCCATGTTTTTTTTATGGCCACAGCACTACATCAACAAAAATATCTAGATCTTTTCCACCAGTTTATTCATATTTCCCTGTAATTCAGCAGGACATATTTGGGATCGTTGGAAACCTTAGGATCTCCACTAGAATATAAAATAGGCCTGAAATTTCACAGGTCTGAATACAGCAGCTGCATCTGACAGACCCATCTTATAGCTCCATCGGTTTTCTCGGGTTCATTTGGTGTCGCCAACTTAATGCATCTGGTTTATTTATTTGGTTTATTTTTCCATTACAATGTTTATATCGAACATCTGCGCCTGGTAATTTTTTTGTGTTATTTTTTCAAAATAGCCCTGTTTTCTTCTTCTTCTTCCTTTTTTTTCCTGAAAGGCCCTGGAATGATTAAGGTCCTCACAGGAACTCTGTATCGTTGTTAATGGTGCAAACAACAACAGACAGTATGAATTTAGTTTGTTTGTATTTTGTTTGTAAAAATTGCCCCTTATATTGGTAAACAGTCTCAGGATTTTGTCTCTCCGATTGCACACTTATTCATTCATTCAGACTGAATTTACAAGCTGCTTTAAGGGTAATTACAACTCCTTCCATTACATCTGCTTGACTGTAACATGTCTCCGCATGAGCCCAAAGATACCACAGCAACTGAATCCAATGACCGCAAACAGTCAGGTTCCAGGTTGCTTGTGACTTAAAGCTTCAGTCTACAGCCATCTCATTTCTGTCAGACATGATGCAGGAAAAAACTCTTAACTTTGTTTTCTGTGCTATGTCAACTTTATCATTTGAACGTTTTAAACCAAACGTTCTATTGCCGATGAAGTGATTGTTAATACAAGTCAAAAGCAACGGAGTTCTTTAACACTGGATTATAACAATGAAAAAAAAACATTGCAACAAGGTACCTATTATCTCAGCCTAAACATGCAATTTTATTTATTTTTTAATCAATATTCAACTGGTGGTGGTGGGGGCGGGGGGTGGTAAGAGTTGCATGTACACGGTAAGGGTTTCCTCTTACTAAATTACCCATGAAGTTTCCACTCACTGATTTCTGCATTTGTACCATAATTACACATTCTTGTTTGCAAGAAGAAAGACCAGATTTTGTGTGAGGCAGATGCCTAATTATCTCAGTTAAAGGGTCGATGGTGGAGTTTATCCCTCTGAATGGTGTTTTTTAGATTGTTTAAGTTTGGTTTCTTGTAGCTGCTGTGTTATGATAAGTAGCCCCTTCCCCAGCAGCGACTGTGTTTCCATGAGGCTAATTATCCTTTTTATCTGTTATTGTCATAAATTATGTACTGCTGTCAAATGTTGAAAATGGGCATATATAGGGTCATAAGCATAATGACTGAATAATCGCAACAGAAATTATTCAAAATATTGTCTGATGCTGGAGTGGCATCGTCGTTAATGGCTCCTCCAGAGAGTGAAGGTGATGTCGCGTTTATCTGTTTGGGCCGTGTAATGAGCGTCTATTTGCAAATGCTCTGCAGATCGGGAATGACTGCGGTGTTGTGCCTTTGTGTGGCGTTTCTCTGCAATAGCGACACATTTTTAAAGCCCAAATTGCTCAGCAGTTTTAGATGGCTCTTTTGTCTGCGCTAATGCTTTGGAGAAGTCCCACAGATTCGCCCTGTCGCTTGTTTATTGAGAGCTGCTCCTCACCGCAGTGTGCCTCGCTGTCACACGCCTTTGCAGATGTGTGTGTCGGACATTTTATGGTGTCCTTTTTCAATTATTTTTAAAACAAGGTGAGGTGAGAGCTCATTTGTGGATGTCTGATTTAGCTGGACCTCCTTTTATGTCATGGTAAACTGCCTGAATTACTTATGTCATAAGTAATTGTACCACAAAAAAAGAAAGCATATTGATATAACTAGATAACTCGGTTGCCACAGGAACCGAGTGACGCATCTCCCCGATCCCCAAATTTCGGACAAAATGGCCACTGGCAGACATATTGGACGTCTGAAATTCGCGAAAATCGGTCTTGAGCATTGTCCAGTCAATATCTTTGCCTGTGTGAAATTTGGAGAAATTCCTGTAATAATTATGGCTTCCAGAGCCCGGAAAAGAAAATCTCTGCGGCGGCGGCCCTGGAACTAAACCACAGTATCTCCTCACTATCGTCTTCAGGGAGAGACAACTATCATTGAGTACATAGCAAGACCATGGAAAGGACATAATTTGGCAAAGGATGAGTCCTGTGGGCTGTTGGAAAGGTTTACAGTTGATCTGTTGCATAAAATTATGCATATCATTCGCTATTTTTCCAGCAGTTGGTCATTATCCTCTAATTATATTACCTGTTTTGTCAGTATTTAGCCCATATAATCACTGTCACCCCCCTTTCTATGTGCCGTGCTGAAACCCTCTCACTCAGTAACGGTCTTTTTCACGTTGCGTCTTCATTAAGGTGTGAAGCATTTCCTGCTGGAAGAATGACACTGCTTTCCCTTGGAGAAGCTTTATTTTAATTTGAAAGTTAAAACTGGTAGCTATCTCCTCCCCTGAAATTTTTTTTCTGCCTTTTTTTTTTTTTTTTGTTGGAGTTAAGAGCCTGCACAGTGCTCATCTGTGTTTGCTACTAATTTTGTAGGTCGAAGACGAGTCTGGAGAATAAATTTTATTTATTAGATCCCTCAGAAGTAAGAATAGCCAAGTGTTGATTGTTAGCTAGCTCCCTGCAAGGACTTCCCATTGTTTTTTGATCCCATTTTCAGTCCATAGTTGCTTGGTAAGATTACTGGGGCCCGCTGTTACAGCTGCAGCCAAGCTAAGACAAATGCGCTTCGTCCTGGTTGGGACGTTCGCATTGAGTCAGCATTGTGCCGTCAAGCTGGTCTGCTAACTGTTTGTTTTATTTCACGCAGTACAAGTGCCTTTGAAACCAATTATTAGGGGTTATCAGCAACACCATGTTTTTCAGTTGGCAAAAAACATGTTTCCCTTGTCTCAACATCTGTCCAGTTCTTAGCACCCCTCCTGCAGGGATGTAGAGATACCAGCTGGGCTGCGCCTAAGAATTGTGTGGAGTTATCCGTCTGTCTGTGGCCTGGGGTTTAGCGAATCCTGCTAATGGACTTACAAAGCTCAGCTGTCGCTGAATCGACAGGTTGGCAAGACTGAGTGAACTGATGCGTTCTCAGTCGCGCACCGAACTGAATCGCTGGTAATCTCCCGCTTTTCTTCTCGATTTTGAATTCTTCCATTAACCCTTAGAGCGGTAACTGTAGTTACTCGGTGATGGAAGATATCAAAATCAAAGCTGTTGGAAAAACTATCAGGCGGCAACGTGTTTAAAAGAGCTCCCACGTGATAGTTTTGCAACAGCTCTGGATAATTACATTTTTAATTCCTTGAATGTTTATTTAGCACTCGAAGGGTTAAATGGGCATTGGTAACCCGGTGATGAATGCAATGATGAGCCATGTGCCGTGACCCCGTGATTGGCAGCATAATGCAATTTCTATGTGCTATCGTTAACAGCCTGTGTAGTCAATCAGTGTTGGTACCCGCGCTGCAAGAATACCGTGACTTCAAGAATGAGGGAATGACCCAGGATCATTGAAAAAGCGCTCCCGAATCCATTTCTGTCTGCTGCGGAGAGCCATGAAGCCATGGGCTAGTCTTTTAATCAGTTCACAGCTTGTTCATCATTCGTCTGCGCGCTGTCAGGGATATATGAGGCTGTGGTGTAATGTGCTGGGAGCCGTGATCTGATTTCTGAGGGCTCTCGCTCGACCCATGTGCAATCGGCTTTTCATCCTGTCCTGTCCGGTACGCTCGATGGTCTTGCGTGTCGAGGCCTGTTCGTGCGGGGGTTAACATTTTCCCGAAATTTACACTCCCGTGCAGAGTGATTTTAGTGCTGGCTCCTTTGAAGCTTATCGGCGCTTGAATCTGTGAGAGCCGAACTGGAACGCTGAGCAAAAATCGGGCAGTTTGAGTGCATTTACCTGGCATGTTATAGGAAAGATGGTGCTTGGATTAACAACCTGTGTAACTCACTCACTTTCATTTCAACCTTTTGGTTTCTTAGGTCAAAAAGAAGATTCTGGAAGAAGAGTTCTACTGCCCCCCTGAAGCATCCGTGCTGCTAGCATCATACGCTGTTCAGGCTAAGGTTTGTAATTTGTTGCTTTTTGCCAAAGTTCTGAGGCCCTGAATAAGTGCTTGTTAACTCCATGAAAATCCAAACCTTGCACATTTCTTTTTATACATTTCATCTAACTTCATTTTTTTTTTTTTTACTTGTTCTCATACATTTTTAATGTTTGATCTTTTTCGATTTTTGAAATGTTTTCTCTGGGAAGCAGTTTGTAACTTTCCTTGGATAAGTTCCTTCAGAAACCTAGATTTATTATCATCAAATGCAAAACAGATCTTGCATCTGGACTCGAGGGAGACTTGCACCTGTTCCTATCCCTCCATCAGAAGTAGTTCTCTCAATTTGGACGTTTCAAGAGACTCCGTTTCACGTCGAAAAAGCAAAAAACCGCAGCATATTTAACGCTTGAGAACCCCAGCTCACGGTCTGTGGCGCTGTCCACGGCTTACAGAGCTGCGATTTTGACACGAACCCTGGAGTCATTCCCGGAAAGCAGAGGCGCATTTGACTGACAGCCGAGCCTAAAAATTGGCTGATTATCTTGCGGCCCCAGCTGACCTCGCGGGCCTCATCGAGCGCCAGTTGACTGGCCTCCGTGGCGCGTTAGGCTTCCCGTGCGCAAGCCGCTAATCACTTTGGGCTCCGTTCTGTTTGATTGAGCCTGTGCGGATACTGCAGAGCAGGGCCCAGCTGCAGACAGCGCAAGAGGCTGCTTATCTCGAACGACTGGCGCATCCTACAGACATGGTGCACTCGAACACGAGCCCCTGCCTGTGTGTGTGAGCGCGAATGTGTGCCCTTGCTTGGATGGGGGCTTGAGCGGAACGCTGCTGTTCCTGGCCTTTGAGAAGGAGGTGATTTGTGTTCTTTGAGAAGGGGGAGAGAGGAGGTATGTAATGGAGAGAGGGATGAGATGGAGGGAGGGTATGAGGAAAGATGTACTGTGTTAGAGAGCTGGAGAGAGACTTGTGAAATAAAATGAGTGAGTGTACGTGTGAGAGGTGCAATGTTCATTTTGTGTGTGTGTGTGTATGTGGATGAGAGAGTATGTGTGTGGGGAAATGTGCCTGCGCCTGTGTGTGGAAGAGAGCAGGTAAGAGTGCGTTTGTGACAGAGTGACTTTGCGTGTGCCTGCGAGTGTGTGTGAGAGCGTGCTTGTGTGACTCAGAATGTTTTTGCAAGAGTGTGTGCGCGTGTGCGTGTGCGTGTGCGTGTACGTGTGTGTGTGTGTGTATGAGAGAGTATGTGTGTGGGGAAATGTGCCTGCGCCTGTGTGTGGAAGGGAGCAGGTAAGAGTGCGTTTGTGACAGAGTGACTATGCGTGTGTGTGTGCCTGCGAGTGTGTGTGAGAGCCTGCTTGTGTGACTCAGAATGTTTTTGCGCATATGTAAGCGGGAAATTATGAATGGTAATGTGAGAGAGAATGCATGACTGTGTGTGCATGTGAGAGGGAGAGCAAGCGAGAGTGTGTGATTGTGAAAGAATATACTGTATGTGCATGTGTGAGGGGGGGATTGTGTGTCTGTGCATGTGTTTGTGTGTATGTGGACGCCTGCGTCAGCTAGAGTGCGAGAGAATGCAAATGAGTGTGTTTGTGTGATTATGAGGGAATGTATATGAATGCCTGTGAAGGAGAGCGCGTGTGTGCGTGTGCGTGTGCGTGTGCGTGTGTGTGTGTGCATATCTGAGCGGGTGTGTGTGTGTGTGTGTGTGTGTGTGTGTGTGTGTGTGCGTGCGCATATCTGAGAGGGTGTGTGTGTATTTGCATATACATGCTTGGGGGGGGGGGTGAGGTAAGTGGCGTGTGTGTGTGTGTGTGTGTGTGTGTGTGTGCATATCTGAGAGGGTGTGTGTGTGTGCGCATATCTGAGAGGGTGTGTGTGTATTTGCATGTACATGCTTGGGGGGGGGGGGTGAGGTAAGTGGCGTGTGTGTGTGTGTGTGTGTGTGCATATCTGAGAGGGTGTGTGTGTGTGCGCATATCTGAGAGGGTGTGTGTGTATTTGCATGTACATGCTTGGGGGGGGGTGAGGTAAGTGGCGTGTGTGTGTGTGTGTGTGTGTGTGTGTGTGTGTGTGCATATCTGAGAGGGTATGTGTGTATTTGCATGTACATGCTTGTGGGGGGTTGGGGTAAGTGGTGTGTGTGTGTGTGTGTGCGTGCGGTGTGAGGTAAGCGGTATGTGCCCTTTTGTGCGTGTGTGTGTGCGTGCGCGTGTGTGTTTGTGTATGTGTGTGAGCTGTGGAGAGAGGGAATAGGAATGTGTTTGTGTCACTGCAAAAATGTGGATCTGGACCTCAGTGCAGTAAAACACCCTAAAAAGAAGATGGATGAGTGTTTATGAAGAACGGGGGGAAGCCGGGAAAGAGACGGGGGGGGGGGGGGACAGGAGAGACGCAGGGGATGGAGGAAGGAGGACAGACGCCTGTCTCTGCCAGCGGGCCCCGACAGCAACCGCGAGACACCAGCTGCTGTGCTACACCTCCTGAGGGTGGAGGGAGAGGCGCGACGGAGGCCCCTCTCCTCACGGCGGGAGGACAGACGTGAGCGAAATCACAAATCTGCTTAACTTCATGTGCGGGATTTTATCCGCAAATCTTACCGGCTTCCTGTTAGCCAATAACACTTCAGTGCACATGCGAGCGTGTGGCGGCTCGTGTTTGTGTGCCTGCAGGTTCTTTTTTGCATCAGCTGGTTTTTCTCTGAACAATAACGATTAAACACTGTGCCTCAGGTGTTCATTTTCAAGGCCCCTGTATGGAAGCATCTCAGAAGCTTCATAGGTGAGACATTTGGTTATAATCTTGGTGATGGAGGTTAGATTCACTTCAGCGGTGGGAAAATGGTGAGGCTAATTGGGCAGGATGGCCTGTTCTCACCACTCTCATGTTATTTTATAAATGTTACGTTACATCACATTAGGTTTTGTTATGCTGCAATGTTCTGTCACTTTATGTCGTTATGTTTTTGTAGTGTTACTTTGTGTCATTTTGATTATGTCGTGGCGATGTCTCTCCGTCCATCTGTCTGCACGTCCCTGGATGGGTGCTTATGTTCTGAAATCAACTCCTACTGCATTTTTTGAGAGATTTTCACGAAACTTAACCAATATACGTTTACCTTTTTTTTAAGTTTCGTGAAAATCTCTCAAAAAATGTGGGAGGAGTTAATTTCAGAACATAAGCTCCCTACTCAGGATATACAATAAGCCACCGTTTAAAGCCAAGGGCAGTAACTGTTAAATATTAGTTCAGCACGATGAAAATTCGATATGAGCATAACCAATATACGTTTACCTTTTTTTTTATGCTCATATCGAATTTTCATCGTGCTGAACTAATATTTAACAGTTACTGCCCTTGGCTTTAAACGGTGGCTTATTGTATATCCTGAGTAGGGAGCTTATGTTCTGAAATTAACTCCTCCCACATTTTTTGAGGGATTTTCAAGAAACTTTACAGAAATGATGAACACATATTGGTTATGCACATATCACATTTTCATTGCGCCAAACTAATATTTAACGGAGTTACTGCCCTTGAAGTTAAATGGTGACTTATTGTATATCCTTGGGAGGGTACTTATGTTCTGAAATCAACTCCTCTCACATTTTTTGCGGGATTTTCATGAAAATTTACAAAAATAAGCGCATATAGGTTATGCGCATTTTTAAAGTTGGATTCATAAAAATGTCTGCATTATATTTTCAATCAGATAAAAATAGTTTACAAGCAATGCCATGCCAATGCTATCCACTTCTGATATTTATTATGAAACCTTTTCAGATGCTCCTGCTATTTAATGTATTATTATTGGCCAGTGACTGAAAGAGGAATCATAAGATGCTGTGTTAGATTTGCTCATGATTACCAAGCCCTGCGGGGAATATTGTGCCCTACGAGCACTCTAGTTTGTGATCTCATGTTACGTTACTGCATGTTTTGTTTGTTTTGTTCGTCATGTGATATTTATGTTCTTTTATGTTTAAGTTATGTTTCTGGTTGTGTTATGTTACGGTATATGCTGTAAAATCTGCATATTGACTATGTGCGCTCTCTGCTTCTGTGAGAGAGTTTTTACCCCTCCATCAAAATGTAATGAATTGAGACGAGTCTGTCACCAATACCCCCCCACCATGGAATCCCATTTTCAAACTGAATGAAGGTTAACACTGATAACACACAAAATTTTATTCTTCCAGGTAAGGTATTTTCTGAATAAAACTTCTCCCTGCTTGTGCAAAAAAAAGGGGTGGAAGACAGACAGACGGATGGACGAACGAGCTCCACTGCAGTATCCCCCCCCCTTCTCTCATGGTGGGGGATAAAAAATGATCTATTCGGCTTCCAAGTGTTGATACTGATTAAAGCTTGGATGCATCTTTGGAGTACTGGTGTCATGTCAGCTGAATTCTGACTTTCTCCTCTTCAGTCAGTGACTTTGTTTGTCCTTGGTGTTGTTCCATGAAAGTGTGTCAGGGAAGTCCTTGGTCTGTTTGTCAAGTTGTTAAGCCCTGAAAATTGCCAGTGCTGGTCATTTCAAAACCCTGGTCCCCAGCCAGCTGCAAGGCTTTGGACTCGGGGAAAGCTGAAAGGCAGCCCTTGCTAAGCCAACCGGATCAGTCGTATCCGGGGACAGGGAACGCTCTGCTCTGCCCGCTCCCAAAACTGTTTACAGCACTCTGCCTATTCCCAAAGACTCCGCTCGGTTCGGCTTTCTGCTCAAGTCTGGAGCTCATATCACAGAATCAAAGAGTCACAGAAACAAAGTGATCAGGGCACACGCACATACACATTGGTGCGCACTACTGATGGTAAAAAATATTTTGTTCCTTTGTTGTAAAATCAGCCACAGCCGTTAGATTTACTCAAGTGCAGATGTGCTCATGAAAGAGATTTGAAGGAGCGCAATTAAGAGATAAATTTGGTTGATTTTTGTGTTTGCTCCTTGTCACTGCGGTTCCAAGCTCACATTATGTGATGAGCAAATAATCTGCTTCTCGATTAATGAAGGCTAATAGAGAAGAGCTTTGGAGAACGCTTTGATTACATGGGTTTATTTTATCAAGCCTTGTTTGAAATGGTAATGGTGAAGGCTTATTACCTCCAACCCCAGCATGGCATAACCCCATCCTTAGCTTGCAGGCCCTTTAGCTGGATGGGTCTGCACTATCAAATAAAGATTTGCCGCTAGAAAACCAGAAATGAACATTTTAAATCAAGAATTGTAAGTATTTTTACAACCCCAATTCTGAAATAGTTGGGACAAAGTGTAAATCGTGAATAAAATAAAAATGCAATGACGTTCAGATCACATGAGCCAATATGTCATTTACAATAGAACATAGATAACATTTCAAATGTTGAAACTGAGACATTTTACATTTTTATCCACAAAATGAGCTCGTTTCAAATTTTCAGGCTGCAACAGGTCTCAAAAAAGTTGGGACACAGGCAAAAAAGGGCTGAAAAAGCAATGAATACATAAAAGAATCAGCTGAAAGAACATATAGCAAGTAATTAAGTTAACTGGCATCAGGTGTGTAACATGACTGGCTATAAAAGGGATGTCTTAGGCTGAGTCTCTCAGAAGTAAAGATGGCCAGAGGCTCTCCAACCTGTGAAGGCTTGCGCAAAAAAAAAAAATTGTGGAAAACTTTAAAAACAATGTTCCTCAAAGTCAAATTGCAATGGCTTTGTAATTCTCATCATCAGCATTGCATAACATCATCAAAAGATTCAGAATAACTGGAAAAATCTCTGTGCGTGCGGGGCGAGGCCGAAGACCTTTGCTGGATGCCCGTAAGCTTTGGGCCCTCAGACGTCACTGCATCACTCACCGGCATGATTCTGTCTTTGACCTTACTAAATGGACCCAGGAATACTTCAAGGAACTACAGTCTGCTGTGCCATCCAAAGATGCCACCTAAAACTCTATCATGCAAAAAGAAAGCCATTGTTGAGCATGATCCAGAAGCGCTGCCATGTTCTGTGGGCAAAGGCTCATTTAATATGCACTTTAGCAAAGTGGCCAAGTGTCCTGGGGTCAGACGAGTCCAAATTTGACATTCTTGTTGGAAATCATGGGCGCTGTGTCCTCCAGGCTAAAGAGGAGAAAAACCACCCCTCCTTTTATCAGCATTCAATTCAAATGTCAGCATCTCTGATGGGATGGGGATGCATTACTGCATATGGTGTGGGAGACTTGCATGTTTTAAAAAGCACCATGAATGCTGAAAGGTAAATAAAGGTTTTAGAGCAACATATGCTCCCCTCCAGACGACATCTATTCTAGGGAAGGCCTTGTGTATTTTAGCAGGACAATGCAAAACCACATACTGCAGCTATTAGAACAGCATGGCTTCGTAGTAGAAGAGTCCGTGTGCTGAACTGGCCTGCCTGCAGTCCTGATCTTTCCCCGATTGAGAACATTTGGTGCATAATTACATGAAAAGTCCGTCGAAGGCGACCCAAAACTCCAGCAGCTGGAAGCCTGTATAAAACGAGAGTGGGATCAAATTCCAATGGCTAAACTCAAGAATCTTGTCTCTACAATGCCCAGAAGCCTCCACTCTGTGTTACAAAACTCAAAACCAGTGAAGTTTGCACGTTATGTAAATCGTAGATAAAGATTTAATACAATGATTTGCAAATCCTTTTCCACTTATATTCAATTGAATACACTGCAAAGGCAAGATGTTTAATGTTCAAACTGAGAAACTTTATTTTTTTTTTTTTGCAAATAATCATTAACTTAGAATTTAAAGGCATCAACACATTGCAAGAAAGTTGGCACAGGGGTCTTTTTAGCACTGTGTTACATCGCCTTTCCTTTTACCGACACTCAGTAAACGTTTGGAAACTGAGGAGGCCAATTTTTGAAGCTTTTCAGGTAGAACTCTTTCCCATTCTTGCTTGATGTACAGCTTAAGTTGTTCAACAGTCCGGGGTCTCCGTTGTCTTATTTTACGCTTCATAATGCGCCACACATTTTCAATGGGAAACAGGTCTGGACTACAGGCAGGCCAGTCTAGTACCCGCACTCTTTTATTACGGAGCCATGCTGTTGTAACACGTTCAGAATGTGGCTTGGCATTGTCTTGCTGAAATAAGCAGGGGCGTCCATGAAAAAGACGTTGCTTGGATGGCAACATATGTTGCTCCAAAACCTGTATGTACCTTTCAGTCTTAATGGTGCCTTCACATATGTGTAAGTTGCCCATGCCTTGGGCACTAATACACCCCCATACCATCACAGATGCTGGCTTTTGAACTGCAGGTCTATAACAGTCAGGATGGTTCTTTTCCTCTTTGGTCCAGAGGACACGACGTCCACAGTTTCCAAAAGCAATTTGAAATGTGGACTCGTCGGACCACAGAAAACTTTTCCACTTTGCATCAGTCCATCTTGGATGAGCTTGGGCCCAGCGAAGCCGGCGGCATTTCTGGGTGCTGTTGATAAATGGCTTTCGCTTTGCATTGTAGAGTTTTAACTTGCACTTGCAGATGTAGCGACGAACTGTAGTTACTGACAGTGGTTTTCTGAAGTGTTCCTGAGCCCATGTGGTGATGTCCTTTACAAACTGATGTCAGTTTTTGATGCAGTACCGCCTGAGGGATCGAAGGTCACGGGCATTCAATGTTGGTTTTCGGCCTTGCCGCTTACGTGCAGTGATTTTTGACGATTTTTGACCTTTTGACGATATTACGGACTGTAGATGATGAAATCCCTAAATGTCTTGCAATAGCTCGTTGAGGAATGTTGTTTTTAAACTGTTCCACAATCAGCTCACGCATTTGTTCACTAAGTGATGACCCTTGCCCCATCCTTGTTTGTGAATGACAGAGCATTTCAGGGAAGCTGCTTTTATACCCAATCATGGCACCCACCTGTTCCCAATTAGCCCGTTCACCTGTGGGATGTTCCAAATAAGTGTTTGATGAGCATTCCTCAACTCTCTGTCTTTTTTGCCACTTGTGCCAGCTTTTTTGAAACATGTTGCAGGCATCAAATTCCAAATAAGCTCATTTTTGCAAAAAATTACAAAGTTTACCTGTTCAAACATTAAGTAACTTGTCTTTGCTGTGTATTCAATTGAATATAGGTTGAAAAGGATTTGCAAATCATTGTATTCTGTTTTTATTTACGATTTGCACAACGTGCCAACTTCACTGGTTTTGGGTTTTGTAAAAAGAAGTGATTGTACACCATGTTAAACAGGCCCCTTTCCCAACTTTTTTGAGACCTGTAGCAGCCATCAAATTTTAAATGAGCTCATTTTGTGGATAAAATTGTAAAATTTCTCAGTTTCAACATTTGCTATGTTATCTCTGTTCTATTGTGAATAAAATACTGGCTGGTGTGATTTGAAAGTCACTGCGTTTTGATTTTAATCACAATTTACGCTTTATCCCCACTATTTTGGAATTGTTGTTTTTTAGTTGATTTATTGAGACGTCAGTCTTTCTATCTCCGGTGATTTTGCTTGTTTTTTGGATATGTTTTAATTGTGACTCTTAAAAATAATGATTTGCATTCATGACCTTTGCTAAGCTTGAGCTTGGAGGGAGTCGTGTTTGATGGTGTGTGTGTGTGTGTGTGTGTGTGTATGCGCGGGTGTGTCCGTGTATCCATATGTAAATCTGTCCGCAGCTAATCTTGCATACTACTGGACCCATCAGCCTAATATGTTTCGTGCAAGCTTATGACTTCATGCATGAGGACCTCTTGTGGTTGAGGTGATTCACAGTTTGTGTTATAAATTATAACTATAAATTATTTATAAAATATAAATTGTGTTATTTATACCACCATTGTCAGCTGACTCTTATCTGGCCATTTGAAGCCACTAGTGATGAACAACTGCTTTAGTTTGGAATCTTGTTTCTGCTAGAGACGACATCCCTTCCTTACCTGGACATCTGGATTTTTACCTGGGGAAGACCAGTGCTCTAACTTACAGCGCTCTGCTAGTTTTCAAGGCAACAAAAACGGACATCATCTTGTTTTTAGCTTACTGGCCCTATGGGCCGATATGCTACTGTCATGGTGTGGCATCTGTCATCCGTCGTCCAGAACACTTTTAATCTTTTTTTTTAATTTTTTTTTTTTGGCCTGATGAATTTTCATATAAATTTGCTATAACATACTACCAGACCATATCTCCAGACCTTTTTTTTTTTTTTTCAAATAAATTTTGCATCTCCTATCCTCCCCAAATCTGCAATGGCCAATTGGGGAACTATGTGCAAGGCATGCTCATATGGGACCTCTTTCTGCCAACTCAAGAAAGTGAAGACAGTTCGCGGCTTTCCTCCTAAGCTCGCGCCTGTCAGCCACCACTTCTTATACACTCATTGGTTGAATCTTCGCAGGTTCAGAAGGAGGGCGGAGGATAACCGGATATGAACAAGCTTAGAATCTTCCTGTGCAGCGCCCGTCTGGCCAACAGGAGGCCCTTAAGAAACAAATGAAGAGACCATTTTTATATACCATTCCCGGCATTCCCTTCCAAATTTGCATCCCTGTTGTGCAATGGCCAATTGTGCACTACTCTGAAAAAGCTGCCGACCACTGCCGGTTGGTACGACCGGAGCTTGAACCGGTGCTGTGATGGTCACCTCTGCTTTGCAATCCGATGTACAATGCAAGCTCCATTTTGATTGAATCGACAGAAGTGAGTTTATTAGGGGCGCTGTACTTTATGAATATGCAAAATTGCCTGTAGAGGCCAAATGGTTGCAGATAGAGATTAAGTTTGTATTATCAACGTATAGGAAGTCATTTTACCCATATTTTGGATGTGTTAAAGTTGACCTCAGATGACCTTGAAAGGTCAAACTTGAGGTCAAGCAAAATGTTAATTTTCAAATGTCGAGGCTTGAAAATATTGAAGACAAGCTGCTACCCACTACCCGAAGTGAATGACCGTTTTTCAAAAATCGAGCGACGTCAAGTCCTTTCTGGTGTCCAAGTGGATATTCACACCAAATTTGGTCATAATCGGTTGAGAAATGTAGCAGAAAAACGTGTACATACACACATACAGACAGACCTCTACTTCAAATATATTATAGACTTGCTGCTACCTGCTTTGTAGCCCATTATTTTGTCGCTTTTAGATCGCATGAGGGAGAGAAGCCGTGTCTTCAATTGCCACTTGATTATTCTTGAATTGGAAAACGTGTTAATCAAGGGAAACCATCTAGAATCAGCCAGGACTAATTTTTGTGAATAATCGCTTGAATTTTGAGGTGTAACGCCAGCCCTGAGAGTGTTGAACTGTCAAATTTGAATTTTGGAGCTGTGAAGTTCGAAGAATCAGAATGCTGCATTCGTGGACGAATGCGGTGCCCTGTCAAAAGCCTGGCTTTCGTGCAGGCTGTCTTATCACTCCCTCGGCCCCATCGCAAACAGTAGCCTGCTCGTAGATTACCTCAACACACATTCGTAAGGACACTGTGGCTCCTAGTGGTGCAACCGGATATTGCTACGTGCGTCAGTTAATATAAGTTTACTCGCTACCCGGAGTGAAATTGCCTTTTTTTTTTGCGTGCATGACCGTTTTTCAATAATCGGGCAACGTGAAGTCCTTCCCGGTGTCCAAGAGGATATTCACAAGAAATTTCGTGATAATCCTTTGAGAAATGTAGGAGAAAAACGTGTGTATATACACACACACACACACACACACACACACACACACACACACAGACAGACAGACAGAGACACACAGAGACAGACAGACAGACAGACAGACATCGACCTCAAATATATTATAGAAGAAGATTTAGAGCATATTGAACACTTGTAGGAAGTCATATATGAACTTTCAATTGGTGACCTTGAACTTGACCTTCAGTAACCCTCAATGACTTATATCAGCAAAATTTTTACAGATAGGGCATAGGTTTGCATTGGAGACGTATACGAAGTCAGATATGAACGTTCATTTGGTGACCTTCATAGTGACCTTCAAAGGTCTGAAAATTCTGACTTTTATCACTAAAAAGACCACAGATGGAGCCTAAGTTTGTATCACAAACAAAGGAAGTCACACATGAACATTCAACTTGACTTTTCGTGACCTTTGAAGGTCAAACTTGACCTAATTCAATTATAATGACTTGAATTGTCAAAATGGTCACAGATGGAGCCTAGTTTTGTGTTCGACATCTCGGAATTCACATATGAACTTTCATTTGATGGCATTGAACTTGACTGTCGGTGAACTTTTTGGGTCAAACTCTGCAGTGAAATTGCCCTGACTTGTATCACCAAAATGGTCACAGATGGAGCCAAGATTTGTATTGATACATTTAGAAAGTCATATATGAAGTTCATTTTCAGACCTCAACTTGACCCTCTTTGGACCTTTAAAGTTCACAATTGACATATTGAATTTTCAATGATTTCTATCACCAAAACGGCTTCAGAATTTAGGATTGGATATTACAGGCGGTTTTATAAATGTATGTATACTTTTATTTAGTGAGCTTGACATTGACCTTCAATAATTCGAATTTCAAGCTTGTCATGAAGTTTTCATTACTTGCATCGTCACTACAAGATTCCTTGCCGGTAAGCTACAGGACCCTTGGTCCTATTTTTTTGTTTTCTGACTCTTGTTGTTTTTTCTGAATTGAAGATACTGTTCTGAAATGCTTGTACTCACTATCTGTGGGTAATGAAATGTGCTGGTCCAAAGAATCGTACAGCATGAAGATGGCTGTCCGTGCGAGAACAGGCACAGTGTCTGAAGAAGGCCAATCCGGATGATTTATTGCTGGTTTAAATGGCACTGCTCCATCTCCGAGAGACAGAGTTAGATTGAGGACAGTGCTTTGCCGGGAGGTAACTGGTTTGATTCAGAAAGAGAGAGCCTGAATATGAATGCCAATGATTTTAAAGGTTAGAACCGACTTACTAAATTCTAATACTCGGCTTTTAAGGTCAATGCTATATGGAGTAATTGATCACTAAGCCTTCTGCACTTCTGGTTTTTGCTGTGTTATGGCATGATGGGATCTTTGTGAAAAGAATGAATATAGAGAAATTAGTAGGTTAGATATTTCTAATGGGTTCTTAGGTCAAATGTGTACTGGGCTTTGATCAAAAAGTCAACGCCTTCAAACCACAAATAAATCCTTTTTCATTGTAAGATGCTGTACTTTCTGGGGCAGTCTTTCTGTAGGTGCCCAAAAATGGAATTTTTGCCCGCAGATGATAATTTTATGAAGGGCTGTTGTCGTCGTTGTCTGTCCATTCATCTGTGTCCGTAACAAACTTGCAAAATGTGCTTGTATGGTGCAATTCCCATTTGCAGCACTAGGGGCAGCAGTGTAATAACAAGCTTGCTCTGCAGGGGCTCCAAGTGCTGTGGCACATTATCGCTGTATTGTGCATTCCAGCTTCTAATCCTATTTTCTTTTTCATCTCTTTGCAGTATGGAGACTATGACCACAATGTGCATAAACCAGGCTTTCTGGCTCAGGAAGAACTGTTACCAAAGAGGGTGAGTGACCTTCTTCCTTTCAAAAACCCCTGCTGGAGTCTGATTGCCTTTAGGAAATAAATAACAGCAATTCCTCGCTGTCTTTATATACCTTTATCCTGATATGAGGCCGAACCATATTTTCTGGCTTTGTCTCCGGTAAAGGAGAGTGTTGAAATATCATTTTGACAGAAGGCGAAGAGCTCATTCGTCACATACTAAGCCAGTGTGCTTGCCTGTTCGCAGGTGATACACCTGTATCAGATGACTCCGGAGATGTGGGAGGAGAGAATTACGGCATGTTACGCAGAGCACAGGGGAAGGACGAGGTATGGCCACCCCCGCCCCACTCACACTGTTACACACCATCATACCAGACGGCAGGTCACAGCTTATCACATCTGCGAATTTGACTTTGCTGCAAACACCCCCCCCCCCGCCCTTTTCTTGGGGTGGTATAGTGAAAAACTGTGGGTAATTTTTATCAACCCAATGATCCCCAGCCTCCATTTTCACACCCCCACTGTGCCGTTAATCTAACAGAAATGTTCACGGTGTCACTGTTCTACACGGTCACGATAACAAGCCCGAGCCAGCACACAAGGTATGAGGTACGGCTGTCAGACGCTGACTACAGGGGGGGGACCTGAGAGTCTGTATTGGAATATCAGTCCCAGCACTGCAGTATTTTACATTAGATGCTTGAATGTATGCACCTGGTGCTTCCCAAAAAGTGTCATACTTTAACATTTTTAGCTGCGACCAAGCAGCCCTATGAACGCTTCTGTCTGTCCGTCTGTCTGTCCGTCTGTCCGGGACACCTTTTTCACCATGTTCCTGTCGTCGTATCATCATGAAATTTTCAGGAGTTATTGACCCTCACCAAAGTGATGTCCATGCACAAGATCGAGGTCAAAGGTCAAGTTCACAGAGGTCACAACCTTGTTTGCGGGGTTTCGCGCTGTGACTCCAGTTAGAATTAATGGATCGCTATGAAATATCGTAAATAGCTTCTAGGCATAGAGGAGGTTTTCAAGGTCATCTGTCTAATCCCAAGGTCACACAGGTTAAAAAAAAGTGTCAATTTTGCCCGATTTGACGGTTTTCGCACCGTAACTCAAGTTTAATTCAATGAATGGCTATGAAATCTTAGAACAAGCTTCTTTGTATAGAGGAGGGGTTCCCTATCGATTTTCAAGGTCATCTGTCGAATCCCAAGGTCACACCGGTCAAAAAAGTGTCAATTTTGCCCTGATTTCAGTTTTTCGCTCCGTAACTCGAGTTTAACTTGATGGATGGCCATTAAATCTTACAACAAGCTTCTTGGTACAGAGGAAGGGTCCCCTATTGATTTTCAAGGTCATTTGCTAATTTCGAGGTCACACTTGTACAAGAAACCACCAGTCATGGACACTAGGCCACGTGACGGATGCTAGGCCAGGTCGCAGCTATTAGATCCCTCTGATCTACTTGTTTAAAGATTGGTTTTTCAATTTTTCTTTTTCCAAGATTCTTTGTTCGTTTTCTCAAACTATGTTGCTTTCAGTTACTAATGATCATCTCGATGACATTAGCTTTTCTTAGAGGTATAAATTGCCCAATTTTTTCTACTTTACTTCTAGACAATTCATGTCTACTTTAAGCATCAGCTGTTGACAATATAGTGAACAGATGCCGAGAATCTGTGTGTGAAAGATGAGGTGGAATACCAGTGTTGAATGTGCATGACTTCTGAGCCCTTCAACAGATATTAATTGGGAATGAACATACTTTTGTAATGGACATAACCACATGGACTCGTAAATATTTTAGAAGACTCTATCAGCGAACACAGTTTGTTGTGCATCATTAAAATGCAACTTAGGACTGAACAGGCCCTAGAGGAAGCCATGTATCTACAACATCCCAAAGCACCACCGACATCTCTGGGCTCACTCTTGTGTAAAATGGACTGAAAATGAAAAGAGGCACCTTGTGTCCTCAGGGCCATAGAGCAAAGTACCATCTTGAGTGTTATTAGTGTCTTGTTCGAAAACCAGTCTGTCATGGTCTGGGCCTGCATTATGCGCTATACATGAACAACTTGTGCATCTATGAAGGCAAATTGATGTTGAAGAATGCATGCACATTTTGGAACAACATATGTGCCTTCCTGACATCACCATCTTCAGGGACATCCCTACTTGTAACAGGAGTATAATGCCAAGCCACACATAGTCACAGAGTATAAGTACCGGCTCTAGCCCGGAACTGTCTCTCAGTGAAAACGTGGCAGATTATTACGCGCAAAATGCACATTAAGCGCAAAATATGGAGGCCCTAGGCTGTTGACCAACTGAAGTCCTATATCGGGTAAATATTTGGGCTGAGTGTTATTGAAAGGAGAGGAAATGCTACACAGCAGTAAACATGCACCTGTCCCAAATTAATAGGAGCACGTTGCAGACCTCACATTTTGAAATGGCAATCATTTTCAAAAAACAGTAAGGTTGAGTTTAAACATTGCTTCTTTTGCCCTTGTACTTGAATACAGGTTAAAATGGGTTTCCAAATTACCACTTGCAGTTTTGGCTTACTGGCCCTATGGGCTGATGAGCTATTGTCGTGGTGTGGCGTCGGTCTTCCGGAACATTTTTTTTTTTTTTTTTTGCCCGATGAATTTTCATATAAATGAGCAATAACATACTACTAGACCAAATCTCCAGAAGTTTTTCCCGGATTTTTGATTGAATCATTTTTTTCCGTGTTATCGGCCCTTGAAATTTTGGCTCTAATGTTAAAGATTGGACTGAGAAGTTTTAAAAAATTAGTCCTCAAAAACTGCATGATAATTTTTTTTTCTAAATCAGGTAATCAACTTACCATGGTACCGTCAAAGTACAGTGTGAGCGCCATTTTGATTGAATCGTTGGAATTGGATCTATTGGGGGCGCTGTACTTTATGAATATGCAAGATGGTCTGTGGAGGCCAAATGGTTTCAGATGGAGATTAAGTTTGTACTATCGACATTTAGGAAGTCATATGTGACTAGGCTATATTAAATTTGACCACAGGTGACTTTGAAAGGTCAAACTCGAGGTCAGGGAATATATTAACAATGTTAAAAGATGGGACTTGAAATTTCAAAAAAATATTTCTTAAAAACTGTTTGATAACATTTTTCTAAATCTGGCAATCAACTGCGAGAGCCATTTTGTTTGAATCAGCGGAAGTGGGTCTAGTGGGGGCGCTGTACATATGGTCTTATGGACAATGGGCCAAATCGCCTGTGGAAGCTAAATGGTTGCAGATAGAGATTAAGTCTGTATTACTGACATGTAGGAAGTCATATATGAACAATACTTTGGCTGTGTTAAATTTGACCTCAGATGACCTTGAAAGGTCAAACTTGAGGTCAAGCAAAATGTTACAATTTTCAAAGGTTTCTAGGCTTGAAAATATTGAAGATTGGGAACGTATGTGCATTGAACACTTGTAGGAAGTCATGTATGAACTTACATTTTGTGGCCTTGAATTTGGCCTTCGATGACCTTCGAAGGTCAGACTTCACATAGTTTTGGTGATAGAAGTCATTGAAATTTCACTATTACAGATAGAGCTTAGGTTTGTATTGCGGGCATATAGGAAGTCATGTATGAAGTTTCATTTGGTGACATTGAACTTGACCCTCAGTGACCTTGAATGCCTAAACTTCACAGTGAAATTTCAATGACTTAGATCAGCAAAATGGTTACAGATAGTTTCGGTTTGTAATGATGATGTATAGGAAGTCATGCATGAAGTTTCATTTGGTGGGCATTTTGGTTGACTTTTGAAGGTCAAACGCCACATAGTGAAATTTCAATGACTTCTATCACCAAAACTATTACACATAGAACTTAGGTTTGTATTGTGGCCATACAGGAAGCCATGTATGAAGCTTCATTGGGTGACCTTGAACTTGACCTTCAGTGACCCTCAACGGCCAAACTATACAGTGAAATTTCAATGACTTATATCAATAAAACGGCCACAGATGGAGCCTAAGTTTTTTACATCTAGGAAGTCACATATGAACTTTCATTTGGTGACATTCAACTTGACTGTCAGTGACTTTTCAGGGTCAAACTTTGACAGTGTAATTATAATAACTTGTATCACCAAAATTGTCACAGATTGAGCCAAGATTTGTATAGAGACATTTAGAAAGTCATATATTAAGTCAATTTGCTGACCACAACTTGACATTCTGTGACCTTTAAAGTTCACAATTGACATATTAATACATTTTGACATATTTTAATGACTTGTATCACCAAAACTGGTTCAGAGCTTAGGATTGCATTACAGAAGGTCTTATAAATGTATGTGAACTTTTATTTTGTGACCTTGACATCGATTTTCATTGATTCAAATGTCAAACTTCACATGAAATTTTCATAACTTGTATCATCGCTGTAAGACTGCTTGCCAGTAAGCCACAGGACCCTTAGTCCTATTTTAATTTTTTTTTTACATTTTACATGTTGTACCAATTCTGGAATTGCATTTGTGGTCTGATTTTCCATTAACCTCTTGTTGACAGAAATGTGGTCAGTTATTTGTCCTGGGGCTGTTCAGTGTAGCTCTCAGAGGGAAACCATCGAACATTTGGGGAGTAATGACCTTCGACACAAGATGGACGTCTCACGCGATAGCACTGCTAAGCAGTCGGAGCTGCACAACACAATGTGACAGGGTCTGTTGCGGCCACAGCAGACATATCACACCTGATATGTGTTATCTAAAGCTCTTAGCAGAGTTGGCCGAGTCCAAAACGATAAACAATACCATCATTCTTGTTTTACACTGCAGTCTTTGGTCAGGGATGAAGTGTTTTGACTGTGGTTTTTTTTTTTTTTTAAGGTTTAGGTTCAGATGAGCATTTTGCAATAAAGCAACAAATTATCATTAATAATTCATATGAAAACAGCCCACATCTGATTCGTCAGCCCCTTTTTTTTTTTTGCATTTATAGCAGTAGTTTGATAGCTACAGGGAGTATGCAAGGCTTTTGTGTAATACACATCTCTTAACTTCCACGACCTCCACACTTAACGCAAGAGAACTCTTCAGGGCGAATATTAGCACACTTGATTAGCCACGGCGAGGAAGAAGGTGTTTTCCTGTCCGTGGGTTTTAACAGTCCAAATTAGATTTGTTGCGCTGTTAAACGCTTGACCTGTGAAAGGTGCGTCGACAGAATTTTTTACACGCCCGCAGAGAGCGGCCTACCTCGCTCTGCTACCTCAAGAAAAATAGTGCAAATGAGTCATTAAGCAGAGACAAAACCTCTGTTGAACTCTCTCTAACCAGGGAGGAAGCAGAGATGGAGTACTTAAAGATAGCCCAGGACCTGGAGATGTACGGCATTAACTACTTCTACATTAGGGTAAGACACTTTCTTTCATTCCTTTGATACGCAAAGGCAAAATCCGGAGTGAATTTCTTATCTCGATCCCCTGTCAGCGTAATGATTGCTCTCTGTAAAGAGCAATCATTGAGGAAACTGCATTTTAATGCTCCGAACAGCGCTATTACGCTGCCCTATGCCAGTTTTGCTGTCAGCTAAAAAGCCCCTTGTCCATTTTTGCTTTATAAATCCTTCCTGCCATTTAACACCATCTAATTCTATAATGGAAGTGTGCTATGTTCTCAGAATATGCAGTTTTCAGTTCAATACTGAACACGGCCTATGCGTGAAGAAAGCTATTGCAGTGATATATTTTTATTGTGCGCTAAAGGACCACGGATTGAATTACTTCCCTGATTTATATTGTGTTGATATGACTTGGCAGGTACTGAATGCACTTCACTCCCTTCAACTGAGAATGCTGAGCTGCCCGTCCTCCTGTAAAGAGCAAATAACGAATAGTTTTGGCAAGCGGTGTGAGTGTCGAGGTTGAAGCAAATCCTGTAGAATTTTTTTGGCGTCTCCTATGCAGTTAGGCCACATTTTGGTAATGGCAGGTCCCAATCTGAAATGAGTCATGAGAAAGTACATGTTGGGTGACAGACCGAATCTATTGTCAGTAAACGAATGTTGCAGTCCAGTATACCGGCACGTGTATTTGACGTCTCCTTTAAAGGTTAAATCTTCAGTCCCTGGTTGCGATGGCTTGAATGAAAAAAGAAAATGGCGCAACGCTGCTAACTTGCTCACTTAAAAAAAAAAAGCACCAAGTTTATTGTGAACTGATGTTTCGATCAATCGACGAATGAAGTTAGCGCATTTTTTTCATTTGAACTTTGCTCTTTTTTTGGGTGGCAACACTTGCAAAGAACTAACCAGGGTGGGCAAACACTGCTTAATTCTGTTTATGGTAGTTCAAAAGTGCTTCCAGTTTGTATTTGGCTAAAAAAAGAACCAAGCTTGAATGTGGGCACCGAGTATTGGTGGGTTTGTCTAAAATTGTTGGTTGATTATTCCACCCAGAACAAAAAGGGAACGGACCTCCTGCTTGGGGTGGATGCTCTTGGCCTGCACATTTACGACCCTGAAAATAAGCTGACTCCCAAAATCTCCTTCCCCTGGAACGAAATCCGCAACATCTCGTACAATAACAAAGAGGTATTGCCTTCCATCTCTTGATATGTGAATTCTTTATTTTAAGATCTGTCAGTGGAGTGATAGAAACATAGCCAAACGTCACCTATGCACAGACAAGGAGTATTTTTTTTTCCGCACTGATTAATCCCTATGATAGTCGTTTAACTGGTCATGAACTAAAGGTCAAAACTCAGCTGGGGTGTTTTCAGGACCAGGCCTCGCGTAGCGCTAAAAGTGATCTGGCTTTTTAAAAAAAATGGTGATCGATTGTGTCCCATTTTGTGGTAGTATAAGAGCTGGCTGTACTGGGTTAAATGTCACTACGTCAAGTTATGGTATTTTATAAAGAAGCAACGCCCCCACACCTGCTTTAGCTGCCTTGGTCCGTCAATCAGCAAAACACGAACACTGATTGGTTTGCATATCATTTTGCTCCCCTTTGCCAGTTTTCCATCAGGCCTCTGGACAAAAAGACTGATGTTTTCAAGTTTTTCTCCTCAAAAATAAGGGTCAATAAGCTGGTGAGTACTGCTTTACTCCATGGAGTGCCTGGTTTTGTGAGATTATGATGACTGAATGATGGAAAAGAACCCTGTCTGAGCACTGATCTGGGACCATTTTTTTTATACAACTTCTGATGTAGAAGGTCTGGTCAGAGAGTGCAGAATCCTGTTCCTGGATCTGCTCTCACACCCCGAGAATGCTCTGCAAATAAGTGATTACTGTATTTGTTAGCGTGATTTTCTTCAAACCCCAAGGGTAACTTGTCCTCTGCATTTAAGCCATCCTATTTTCTTGGCAGCAGTCTACAGCCCCAGCACAGCGCCTGGGCTAGAAATCCAATTCTGAGGCCGATACCTTGGTCTAGGGCAAACGCTGGAGCATGACGTTCCAGTGCTTGGCTTTATAGATTGTTGCCGTGGATAAAATTAAGTAGTGGTAGGCCAGCCGAGTCCTAAGTCAGCACTTGTACTGTGAAAGGCTTGACAAATATGCAGTACCCGCGTTGAGTGTATAATTAAATTTGATAATTGTATGGCAGTGCTGGCCAAGATTTGCACCCCGTGGAAAGCTAAAATCAAACACGGGCTGGACTGGAACCTGAGATTTGAACACGGAGAGGAGAGATTTCCTCAGTGGGCTGGGATTAATGGACTGGTTGACAAATATTTTGAGTTAATGACAGCCCTGGTCTGTGTGGATGGTCTGCTTGAATGGAGTTCTAGCACCATGACTGTCGCTAAGGCATGTCACCGACCCTGTTGACGGCTGGCCAGTGGGTTTGGAGGGAATGCTGGGTAATTAAATCCAGTTCAGCGGAGAGGGCAGGTGTAGAGCTGTGAGGGGGAAAAGTCTCTGTATGCGTTTGAGTGTGTGGGGCATTTGTGCATGTGTGAGAGTGAGAGAGGGGTTTTGTGTATATTTGAGAAAGGTGCGCTTTTCAGATACACTGTATACACACGTCCTATTTGTTTGTTAGTAAGAGAGTGAGGGTGCGCGTGTGTTTGACGGAGTGAGTATCAGAGATTGTTATCTTGTGTTTGTGTGAGTGAGTATTTGTGTTTGGATCTGTGGATTTTTGCCTTGGAAAAAGTGTTTATATGTGCGCGTGTGTGTGTGTGCGCGCGTGTGTGTGTGTGCGCTCGTGTGTGTGCGCTCGTGTGTGTGCGCTCGTGTGTGTGCGCCCTTTTGGGTGTGCGTGTGTGTGTGTGTATGCGTGTGCGTGTGTGTGTGTGTGCGTGCGTGTATGTGTGTGTGTGCGTGTGTGCATATGTCCCATTAACATTCTATCCCTGCTGTCCAGTAGATTCTGCAGCTGTGCATCGGGAATCATGACCTGTTCATGCGCCGCCGGCGTGTCGACTCTCTGGAGGTGCAGCAGATGAAGACTCAGGCGAGGGAGGAGAGGGCCCGCAGACAGGTGAGACTGAGGGGCCAGGGGCCCGCAGACAGGTGAGACTGTGAGAAGAAGATTCCTCTGGAAATTGGGTGAAAAGGTTATAGGTCAATCAATTATTGTTGGGTATTAAATGAGCAGTTATGGTCATTTACGAGCAGATCATTTGAAGTTTTCCACTTCGCCAAGTCAACAGGTCAACAGGTTTCGAACAATGTTTCTCATCTTAAGATCCATGCAGCTGCTTCTCAACATTGACAGTCCATAATATACTGAAAAGATTATTAGGCTCCAGTGAAACGGGAGTGTTAAAGATGAGGCTGAATATCAATATTGGATGTACCTGACCTTCAATCCCTCCAATGGCACCAAATTAACAACTGACATCCTTCTGTATTTGACATTACCACGTGGCCTTTTAAATACTTTTGCAGACATCTGGCTGTCATGGCATCATCAAACGCAAGTTCAGGCTCCACTTGCTAAGAGGAAGCCCTATATCAATACCATATAGAAGCAACGCCAACTTGGGTCAAGCTCATCTGAACTCGACTGACATAAAGTGAAAGTGAGTCCTGTGGCCTCACAATTCCATTGTTAAAATTGTTTATGAAAATAATGGACAGTTTGTTCTCCTGGCCAGTGAGGAGAGGACAGTTTTGATGGGTATTGGTGACATGTTCAAAAACCAGCTTCTGTCATGGTCTAGGGCACAGACTGTGTATAATGATGGACAACAGAGCAGCTCCTGAAAAGTGAAGCCAAAACATCTCGATCGCCATCAAGTGGCTGGTTGCAGTCCCAGTTATAAACCCTCCCTGGGACACAGGCTACAGAAAAAAAAAAATCAAGTACATATCAAATTTTTTTTTATGAAGGTGGTTTCTGCCTTTTTAAAAAAGCTCATATCATGCTGATTTATGATCGTGTTCATTTTTCTGATAAGTTCATAGTTAACCATTTATTTGATTCTATAGAAAACGGGCGTGGCAGATGTGATTGACAGCAGTTGTCCATTGACCCCCGCCCACTGCAGACTTTTTTTTCAAGAATAGTATCTTTATGTAGCTTGAGTAGGAATGTAGACTGGAGGTTCACGCTCACTGAAAATTTTCGGAGGGCTAGCTAACCATTGCACATTTCAAGCCCTACAGATTGATTTTAAAAAAATTACAAACTGTAGCCGAACTGACCGGTCTAAAGGATCACTGGTTTATTCGGTAAGTCAAATTTATATTCCCTTAGCAAACGCTGAATGGTTAGCCAAGTTAACTTATGATCTAGCCAGCTAACTTGGCAAACTTTTAACGTTAGACAGCAATCAGTGTCACGTTAAGATTTTTCATGGGGGGAAAATGGTGATAGGTAGCTAGTCATATCTAGCGAAATGGTTTTTTTTTTATTTAAAGAATATCTATGAAGGTAAACATTTGAATTAAGTCAATGATATATTCCCATGAGGTGTCATTCTTCTGTACTTGAACTTGAATTAGCTAGCTGTATAAATCCAGTGTCAAAGTAGTCAAAGCCTTTAGCTGGCCAGCTCTGCAGCCTGTATCCTTGAATTTTAGGACGTACACAATTGCTTGTTCCCTAGCTAGATAGCTGTAGCCTTTTAAAGCATGAATTCTGTTCACCCTGTGGATCAACATCATATCCTTGTGCATGGCTAGCAAATTCCTTCAACGTTTTTCCTATGTTACGAACCCAATTTGTTATGACATATAAGACAGCAAGGGATGACAGACAAAATTTTAAAACTTAAACAGATTTAATTAAACAAATACTGACAACTAACCTACAATTTATACTACTGACCAAGATTGACATGTACAAGAAAAAAAAAAAAATGACTGTCCCTTGAGATGGGGTTGCTTGGTGATGTCCTGGGACAGGGAAATGCTCCAACACAGGCAAAAATCCACAAAAAAAAGCTTCGCAGGTCTTGGAAAGAGTGACAGGTCTGGTCAAATGTATCCTTCTTGCAATTTCTCCTACTACTTTACTCTCTCAATTTTTCTCCTTATATACTCTTTTGCAGCCCCCTCCCACCTTCCAGATTTTTTTCACTTCTCTGGGATTTCCCCTCTCAGTCATGCCCAGGACTTGCCCAAACCTAACTCCAGACTGGCTTAACAAAAAAGGTCAATACTGCCCTCTAGTGGCTTCTTTTTTTCCACATTACACCTAATAGATTGAAATCGATGAGGTTTGGAAACCGGGGTAATGTTAAATTATTTAGCAAGCTTGCTATCGTTTAGCAGAAGAGCCCGTGGGTTCGACAGATTCTGTTAGAGCCAGGTGTCCAACTTCTCATTTTTCGGTTGATAACACTGCTGAAGTCTAACCTTATGTGACAACCTTATGAATAGCTGTTGTTATGTATTAGTATTTTCTGTACAGCATTGTATATCGTTTGTAAATGGAGATTTGTTACATGCTGTTTTTGCTGCCTTGCTGGTCAGCTATTTATTTTGTTCATTTGGCACCCTCTGGTAGTGTGTCTGTAAAAGATCTGATGTAATCTCACTCCTATGTAATGGACTAGTGCTTTCTAGAAGCTTCTGGCACCTTCCTGCCTGGAGGGGGCGGGATTACCCAAGAATCCTGTAGATCTTTCCAGAATATTGCTAGTCTATATAAATGCTGTGATTTTAAGCAGAGCAGAAGCAGAGTTTTGCTTTGGCCACAGAGTTAATTAGTGGCAATAGAGTGTTATTAGATTTAACAGTGGATTTTTTTTCGTACAACATTTTTTTAATTTAGTGAATAAATTTGTTTAAGTTGTCATTGCCGGTTTTCTTTGTTGTGATTTTTTTAAAGTCATAACACTGTGAGAACCGTAGGAAAAACGAATCGGATCGAGGAGGTACAGATTATTTGAATATTGTGAATATCACAAAAATGAGACATAACGGGAGCGAATTCAATCCCTCAATAATTACAATATAGACGCGGTAGTATGCATCTACTCTTATGGAATTGGCTAGGTAGCTAGCTGGGTAGCTCTTAAAAGACTGGTTGGGAAAAAAGTTTTGAGTAAATTACAACAATATTTTGAGTTTGGCTGAAAAGGAGATTTGTTCCCCCTTTGTTCTGGTGTGACCATAGGCCTAGCAGACAAACTTCGGTCTACCTCGGTGAAATTTTCCCGAGGAATGCTGATGTGGTCTCTGAACTTCTGTGGGCCAGACAATCCTCGGTGTGTCTCGGGAAAATTAAATGAGGTTTACTGAGGTGTTGTCCAAACTTAAGTGAAGTAGACAGGTCCCGGGATACCTCAGTAAAATTTTTCCGAGTTTAACCGAGTTGGCCTCAAATCTTCAGCAAACCTTTGTGTATTCTAAGTTTTTGTTGGAATTTCTCAGAAAAATGTGCACTTTCTCAGTTTTTAGGTGCTAGTGGTGAAACAATCTGCATATGTATATCAACTAATTAAAAAAAGATGAACAATTTGTTAAAATGCTGCGGTTGAGGTTAAGCAAGTTAGGCAACCGCTGATATCGGCATGATTGAAGATGCTCGCTTCACCGTCAGTTGCGGTTTTCGCAATTAATGCTTTTTGATAAAAATGCACTGCCGTGGGGAAAGAACAAAGTTTTCTCGTCAGGGAGGAAATTTGAGTTTTGCGTTCTGCATTGGCTGTAACTTGTGTTGAATCTGCTGATCTCAAATGAAACATGGATCAGTGTGTACCTACGATTAGTGTTTTGTAGGCACATCTGTCCTAGGTAAGGAGTATTCATGGTAAGGGGAAACGTGAGGAGAATGTCACCTTCACAATGCTCATAGCGTCTTAATTCATTTTATTAAAGCCTATGCGAGGATCCTGACATTTGCAAAAATAACCCCCACACACACATCCTGTATTATTTTTTTTATTCTGCTAGTAATTTTTCAGTCATACTTTTCTGTCCAAATGTTGTAACACATCGAATAAGACACTGTTAAGGTGCAGTTGCACGTTTTAAGAAGTAGAGCATTAGCAAGGCTCAGGCTGTGTTTACCAGAGGTACACTCCCCAGCCAAAAAAAAGTTACACTCTCGAATATTTTGTTTGACCGCCTTTAGCTTTGATTACTGCGTGCATTCGCCATGGCATCTTTTGAAAAACTTATGCAATTTCACAAACTTTATTTCTGTCCAGAGTTACATTAATTTTTCAGCAAGATCTTGAATTGATAATGGACCTCTGCAAGTTTTCTTCAGCACATCCTAAAGATTCTCAGTGGGGTTAAGGTCTGGACTCTGTGGTGGCCAATCCATGAGTGAAAATGTCTCATGCGGTCTGGACCACTCATTCATAATTTGAGCCCGATGAATCCTGGCATTGTCATCTTGGAATATGCCTGCGCCATCGGGGAAGAAAAAAAATCCATTGATGGTGGTCATTCAGGAAATACAGGTAGTCAGCTGACTTTTTTTGGGAATGTATCGTTGCTTAAACTAGACCTGACCAACTGAAGCAACCCCAGACCGCAACACTGCCCCCTCAGGCTGGTGTGGTGGGCAGGAAGCATGATGGGTGCATCACTTCATCTACCTCTTATTACCCTAATGTGTCCATCACTCTGGAACTGGATAACAGTAGACTCATCAGACCTCATGGCCTTCTTACATTTCTGGAGTCCAAGCTCTATTTTCCCTTGCAAATGGAAGCTTTTTTTTTTCCTTCAGTAGCCTCACCGATAAATGGTTTACTTAAGGCTACTCAACTGTTTAGTCCCAATCCCTTGAGTTTTTTTTTCCGAATTGTGCATGTGGAGATGCTCTTACTTTCACTATTAATCATAGCCTTGAGGTCTACTATTGATTTTTTTTTTTTTTTTTTTTTGCGGTTTGGTTTCATCTAACATTTAATTGATCTCTGATCACAATTATTCAAGAGTTTTTTTCCAACCACATTTCTTCATCGAAGATGATGGTTCACCACTGTCCTTCCTGGTTTAAATGATATGTTGGTCAGTTCTTTACCCAGTCTTAATAGTTTCAGCAATCTCCTCAGTTGTTTTCTTTGCTTCATGCAGCCAATAATTGACCCTTCTGAAACAGAGAAACATCTTTTTCACAACCACAGGATATGTCTTCCAACATAGGTGTTAAAGAAATGAGAAGATACTCACTGCATTAGGGTTAAATAACTTATTGCCAGCTGAAACACATTAACCACTGCAGTAATTATCCAAGTGAAGGCCTTTGCCTGTTTGCTTAGTTGTGTCCACGTGGTGACTTTTTTTTGGCCAGGCAGTGTATTTTCATCATGAAGCCTTGTGTTGTCAGTAATTGCATGTGGTACATTGGGAAAGACAAAACTAGTGTAGCAGTGTTTTAATTAGAGTGCATCCAAATTTGATTAAAGATCATATTTGCTTCAACTACACATTGAGATCATGATCCATTAATGTGTGCAACGTGTGAAAACACTGTCCAAAAGTAAACACAATGGCTTGCGCGTCTTGGGAAGGGAGGGCAGTAACAATGGTCAGTTTGTTGCAGGGGGGCATTGATCCAAAAAAGGTTGAGAACCACTACTGTATGACCTCTATGTATGAGTTACGACAGGTGCTTATGTTCACAGCGTAGCAGCCAGCCCAGGGGGTGTTACGGTGGAATCTCAATACCGCGGCTCAACCCCCGATCACTACTGTGTAGACTCTGGCTCCAAATGTGCAGCACCCGTATCCGGGACATTTTGGCTCCATTTTTGATCAATGGGAGTAAATGGAGACACGTCGTCCATCTTTTATACAGTCCATGGTGTGGGGCTGCATTGTTGTGCTTGGCATGGGCAATTTGTATTTCTATGAAGGCACAATTGATACAGAACAACATAGACACCTTCCAAAAGTTATCGTTTTTTCAGATAAACCTCTGCATGTTCCTGCAGGATAAGTCCAAGCCCATACCCATCTCCCATTGAGAAGTGGGTTATGCAGCATGAAATACAATAATTGGACTGTTGACCAAGTCCTGCAGAACTGTGAATAAGTTTTGGGCTCACTTAAAATGACTCCATGTGAAGATCCTTCCAAAAACCACAAAGAGAAGAGTTTTTGAATTTATGAAAAAAAAAAAACCTGTTATAATCTGTCAACTGTAAAAATCTAAATCGAATCAGTATTTAGTGTGACTACCCTGTGCCTATAAATTAGGAACACGGTCCTTCAGTTTCATAGTGTTTGAAGGTAATTGACTGTTTGACAGTTTCGAGCAGAATGGAGAATAATTCTCCTGCTGTCTCACAAGCGCCCTTGTGTCACATGATGAGCAGTTTATGAGTTTAGTGCATAAACTGAACCAAAACATTTCACTGGCTTATTTACTACGACCATCATCACATCCCAGGCGATTTTTTGCATGGTAATTTTGCCCATTGATTTGGTACCTGTCATATGAGCCTTATTGAAAAATAAACTCTGTTGGTCTGAGGCTGCAAAGAAAAGAGCTATCGAATGAAGCCTTTCCTCAGAAAGCTTGATAACAATTATTTTTTTTCCTTAACTCTGGTGAGAACTTCATGTAAATGACCGTCGTCCTCAAGTTTATGTTTTTCGTTACTGACCCCTGTAAGACGGAATCGCTGGTGACGCACACCTACACGGTTGTCAGCGCCGGTTTTGCCCAGGCTCTTTGAAGCTCTTTTTCTTCCAGACAGTCAGAGGATGACGCCTCTATATTCTTTGTGTTGAGAGTGCTCTCTGGATCGCTCTGACAGTGATTTGTGGACTCTCAAAAATATTCTACCGCCGGCAGCTGTTATCGAAGCTGCAGATGGTTTGTTTTTGGTTTCAGGGGGAAGGGTGGATGAGGAAGAAGTGAATGTTGAGGTCACAAATGAAGCTGAGCTGATGCACTTACTACCTTGACCTTCCCTTGTCTACTCATGTCTGACTGCTCTCTCTCTCTCTCTCTCTCTCTCTCTCTCTCTCACTGTGTCTCTTTCTACATTCCCCTCTCGTCTTCCCCCTCTGTTTTTGTTGCTGTGTTTATCTGCCCTTGTCTCTCTTTCACCCCCTCTGTCAGCTTATCAATCTCCCTGAATTGATTCAATTTGAATTAATAGTGTATATTTTTCCTCTCCATCTCTCGGTCTCTCTCCCCCTCCCCCAATCTCCTACCCTCCCCCTCCCACACCCTTTCCCTCCCCCTCTCTCTCCCTCCATCTCTCGCCCTCTCACTCAGGTGGAGAGGCAGCGGCTGGTGCGGGAGAAGTGTTTGCGTGAGGAGGCGGAGAGAGCGAGGGATGACCTGGAGAGGAGACTGATGCAGCTGCAGGAAGAGGCCCAGATGGCCAATGATGCCCTGGTGAGCCTCGCCCACTCCACCCACATGACTCCTCCTCCTCTCTGTAACTCCGCCCTGATGTAACTGGCTACTGGCTACCGGCTACCGTCCACCGTCCACACTTGTCTCCTATGCCAAATGCCTCTTGCTCGCCACAAGGAACGAATAGCTTCCAAGTCCCTCAGCGGCTCCAGGCTGGCTGCTTGCTGCTGAGAAGCTAGACGTTCAAAAAGCACTGCTACTCAGGCAGCAGCTGTGTTCTGTCAACTAGCAGGTTTGGTATTTGTACTTAATGATAGGTGCCGCAAAATTATGAATAAGAATGCTATTAACCTCTATAGACAAACAGCTTTATTATTACTGATTGCTAGTAATTAATATTGTCATTTACATGCAAGATTGCCCGTAGGAGTACCGTTTGTTGTGTACATTCATTGTCATCCCGCGACAAAGTGAATGGAGGAAATTTCTTTACCAAATGAGCTTTCACATGGCTTCTCCTCCATTTTGTCTGGTTTGAACAAAACTTCCTTCGGGAGAAAGTTTGTGAATTTTGTTTTGTAAGAGGGTGAGATATCTGGATCTGCTATCTGGTTGGTTTGTCACCATACTGCATCACTGCTTTTTTTGCATAAAGTTAACCTCAGCTGAACCTCTCTGAGTCGCCAAGGTGCTCAGATCATATCTGCAAACTGCTGAGGTTGCGCCGCTGAGCTTTTGAGCAGCTTCTGCAGGTCGGTGAAGCCAGGTCTCATTGGAATTGAATGACTTTTAGCGGCTTTGGAGCTGTCGGCTGTTTTAGGTGTGAAAGCTGGGTAAAGCTGTTGGCACTCCTGACTTACTGTGTGTCACCAGTGTTATGAAAACCCTCCCCTGTGCCTAATGCCGCCTGCCCTCCTGTCACCACTAGCACCTAAAAACCGAGAAAGTGCACCTTTTCCCGAGAAATTCCTACAAAAACACTGAGGTTGACTGAAGATTTGAGGCCAACTTGGTAAACCTCAGAAAAAATTTTACCAAGGTATCCTGAAGTCTGTCCGGTTTACCTAAGTTTAGACAACACCTCAGTAAACCTCGGCTAAATTTTCTTGACACACCGAGGATTGTCTGGCCGACTGAAGTTCAGAGACCACATCGGTATTCCTCAGGAAAATTTCACCGAGGTAGATCGAAGTTTGCCTGCTTAGCCTGTGCTCACACCAGAACAAAGGGGAGGTGTGAAGACAGTTAAAACACATGCCTCATTAAAGACCTCCCTCCAGTACTGCAGTCCCAACACCAATTAATTATGTAAATTACCAGTACTGCCTGTTGAAGGCGGTTACAGTGTAATTAAGCCAGGCCCTAGATGCAGTCCAGATGAAGTACAGGCTTATTTCAGCCTGCTTTGTCTGTGCTGCATACAGGAACTGGCACAGGGCAAATCACCACCATTATATTCAGTCTGCAAAAGCACCAATTTACAAACAAGTCAGATACACAACAGTGTTTCCTCTAGGATTTTATTCAGCAGTAGGGGAAAAGGTTTTTTTACCCCTCAGGCCAACAAGGGCTCGAGGGGTATTGTCGTCCCTACGGCGGGCGGGCGGATGCCAATTTTGTCCGGGCAATTTCTCTGTAACCACTGATTCGTTGCAAGATTTGTGGAAGTCCGTTTGGAAGTTATAGATAGACAGAGTATCAGTGCTTTCGGAGAATGTGACTCTCCTCTGTGCAGTACTCTCTTGACCCAGTTAGATGACCCTGCCCCGCCTCCCCTCCCGTCCCCACCCCAGATGCGCTCGGAGGAAACGGCGGATCTCCTGGCGGAGAAGGCCCAGATTGCCGAGGAGGAGGCCAGGCTCCTCGCGCAGAAGGCGGCGGAGGCCGAGCAGGAGATGCAGCGCATCAAGGTCTCTGCCATCCGCAGCGAGGAGGAGAAGAAGCTGTTGGAGCAGAAGGTGCTGGAAGCTGAGATGCTGGCACTGAAGATGGCAGAGGAGTCAGAGAGGAGGTACAGACAGGAGGTGCAGAGAGGTTGTGGCCTTCAGGGGGTTGATGGTCCAGGGCTCTCAAACTTAGTCCTGTTGTGTGCTTCTTCCATCGTTTACCTCTGATCTGGTGACTTCAGGACATGGTTCCAGACTCCTGGAAGGAGAACTTAGGTGATTGGCTAATTCAGGTGGTTGGAGCGCAATATTGGGGAGGACTAGGATTGTCCACTGCTGACCCTCAGCCACAGATCATGTAGCTCAGCGGTCACTAAGCTTATTCTTGGTGATCAGTTATCCTCTACGTGTCATTTCAACCCTGAAATATGACCTGTGATTGGTGACTCTGAAGTCTTCAGAATGCACAATGCTGTTTGGGGTTACGGTGAAAGGTGCAGGGCGATGCGTTTGCAGGACAGGGTTGTGTATCCCTCCTGTGCATATTCCTGATGCTGAACTGTTCCCTCAGTCCTCTGTTTCTTCACGGTTTCAGAACAGAACGTCTTTTTCCGCTGCGTGTACTCGGGCTCTGAGCTTTCAGAATCAATATCTGGCTCAAAATATTCTATGAAACATCCAGGTGTGTGTGTGTGTGTGTGTGTGTGTGTGTGTGTGTATATAAAGAATCTACTGCAGCCTTGTGCTATTTCTCAATGAAAGCTCCTCTTCCTCACCAACCCACATTAGAAGGTTATGGGCTGATCTCCTTTGTGATGAATCACTGCTCTGCTGTTATAGTTTGAGCTACGACCAATGTGCACACACCCATTACTGCCCAGAATTATAATTTGGAAAATTCTACACGTCATTCTTCCTGGTAAGCAGTGTGATGTATTATTTTTCTGGAGCATTCTATTATGATAGTCATGCACAAGTCAGCGAAGTAATGCTTGAATGAGCCGCGCTACAACCAATTAAATCTTTCTCAAGCTTGTCATTGAATAAAGCGGGGCAGCAGGAACATGGAAATGGGGGCTAATCCCTCTGTGAAAATGTATTATTTATGTTTATAATAGCATTACCCTTTCTAAATGCTGCGATCAGCAAACTGAAGGCATTGTCTGGCATAATCTGCAAATTTGAATCTTAATTAAATTAGCATTGATTAGTGTTACCCACCACGGGGTCTCAATGGCATTCACCCAGTGGCCTTCTAATTCTCTGCTGCGAAATGTCAGAAATGATGGCCAATTAAAACTCAGAATTCATGACTGGCTTTACTTATTAACTGACTGCAAATTGAAGTTTTTGCTTTTTCATCATTGTTTTTATTTATAATGGGGTTTTTAAAATGAGAATAGTTCAAGCATACACTTTGTTGGGAAGGAGTGTTGCAAGTATTGTGGTACAACTATTAAAATTGATTTAAATTAAACCAATGTTTACCATTATGAGATATTGACATAGGCGGTTGGAGATGCCTGTGGCATTTGTCATTAAGTTTATTAAAATACAAAGAAGAGAATTTGAGCTGAATAGTGTTTTCTTGCTGTGTGTGTTTGTGTGTCTGTCTGTGCCTGTTTTATGTACTTACTTCAGGCAATAGAATAGTTTTTTTTGGTTTTTTTTTTAGCATTGTAATAGCTTCTTTTTTTATTTAAAATGAAGCATTCTTATCCTCGAAACACATTTAAGAAAGCGTAGCTGGTGATTACTTGCCCAGCGATTCTCTGGGTTAGTTAAAGATTATTTTATTTTTATAGACATAGTCTGTAGCTTTAGACATCACTCCTCGGTTTTTGGTAAAGTGGGCCTTCGGTACAGCGGCGTAGGAACGGACCGTCAGTGTTTGAACTAAACTTGCTAAAATTCTGACATTTTTAACAAGATATGGATGCAAATTCCTGTAAATCTGTTTGCAAATTCTGCTGGGCCTCTCGGTCACAAACACGATGAGAACGGAGTTTGCTCAGAAACGTGGAACTGGGGCGATGGTTTTTCCTCTCACTTCCACCCCCCTCCTCCCCACCTGACTGATGATGTCACACTGCGTTTCTCCCTGCAGGGTGAAGGAGGCGGAGCAGCTGAAGCAGGACCTGCAGGAGGCGCGTGAGTCCGAGCGAAGGGCAAAGAGCAAGCTCCTGGAGATCACCTGCAAATCTGCCTACAAGGTAACCACGGCGACGCCGGCCACGTGGCATTACAGCGATGTTTCACAATGTTAGCGCTGAGAACCTGTCTGCAGCGTGTCAGTATTTTAGATAGTGACACTGCTAAAGAGCCTGGAATTCTATCATATGGTTTTCTTAATGTGGACAAATTTAAGCTGATGGCATCTGCATAAATCTCGTTTTTCTTATTAAATATTTTTTTAATTAAGAAATTGTGTTTGTGTCTTGAAATCTGGTATCTTGCATTGCAAAGGGTTCTTTGTGAAAATAAACTGAAGCATAGAATAAACTACTGATATCGCTACCTAGCTGTATGCTGCAAAGTGTGATTCTGCACTGTTGTTCAGCTTCATGACAGGGTTTTACTGCCACAGATAAAACTGAATAGGGTTGATGAGAGTAATGTAAGTTTGGGGGAGGGGAAAAAAGTGCATTTCTACCACTACAGGCCAAGCATCTTTAGGTATCTAAATTGAGGTATGTATACTTGAAATTACAACAGTGTGAAATTTAATTTGGGAATGCTTTTTAAGAGAGCTTATTTCAAGCATGGTTAGAGCCAATATGATGCAGTTGGCCTGATTTAAGGCAATATTTTTCATTAACTCTGCCTGCTACAACTGACATTCTGAAACTTTTTTCTGTTTGCAAAACTAACTCTGGATCTGCGTCCTGTTGTCTCCACAGCCTGCAAATTCAACCACCAACGCCATGCCCCCTGACCTCAGCTTGAGCTCGGAAAACCTCACCTTTGACTTCAAAGACACAGACATGAAGAGGCTTTCAATGGAGATTGAGAAGGAAAAGTATGTCTCAGTCCAGGCTTTAGCCCCACAGTTTATCAGTCTCCGTACGAAGTCAGTGCGTCAGTAATTGAATCCTCCAGTTTCTTGGCCTGTCACACTGTTTTGGGTATATGAGCTGAAAAACCTGCAATATATTCTCACAATTTGTACGTGTCGGGAATGAACGGCGTGTTGTTATATTGCTTCGGAGAAACGACTTTTATCCTTGACAAAAATAATGCTAGATCTATGTTGGCAGTTTATAAGGAAAAGATGCCTCTACTTTGCCATCATTAATTTGTTGATAGGTTCTAGAGCAGGTCTGCCCAGATATTAAATTTTACTTGCAGAATAAGATGCAAAGAATCTGCAGGTTATAGTCCAACATTGAGGAAAGAACCTTAACTCAGCGGTCATTCCCCTCTGTTGGACCTTCCAAGAATTAAGGGCTTTAATTGGTGTAGGGAGCAGATCAGGAATTGGTACTTGAGTATGCTGCTGCCTGCTTACCGGTTCATTCTGATTTAATATGGCGCCCTTGGTCGTGCTGCCTGCAGGTTAGTCTTGCCCAGTAAGAGCCATTGCTGGTGAACTCATGATTCTGAACTCAGAATCTACGTGATATTTCCAAATCACCCACTAGAATCATGACTGTAGAACCACTGTTGTGTTATTTCTTGCTCTGTGGTTCTGTTTGGCAAACTGTGTTTTTTTTTTTTCCGTCCCCTTGCAGAGTGGAGTACATGGAAAAGAGTAAGCACCTACAGGAGCAGCTGAACGAGCTGAAGACTGAGATCGAATCGCTGAAACTGAGGGAGCGCGAGACGCCTCTTGACGTGCTGCACAACGAGAATACGGAGAAAGGCACCAGTAAACAGAGCAACTTCAAAAAGGTGTGCAGCCACCAACGCCTTCTTTCCCTCTTAGAATGTTCTGGAAAATGAGATCACAGGAGCGCGATAAAGCGCACTTTGGTGTTAACAGACACTGCTGAGGCTCCAGGGCACGAAAGCATTCAGAATGTAGGTTTCTGAGAGATTTGAAATGTTGACTGATTTGACAGTGACATAAAAATACATGTTTTAATAATTCAGGTCCTTTATCAAATGGAATCACATCGTGGAATTATGTATTCCTTATATTAAAGGTGCACTAGGTTACTTTTATGGAAATATGCATATTTGCTGAAAGTATCACAATTTACTGACAGCAGCGCAGGAGTCAGGTGATCTCTTAAAAAAATCAGGTAGATTTGGCTCCTCCCAGTGCTTTTAATGGCATTGGCAACAATCCGCTGCACACAAGCAAAATTAACCAGTCAGAGCCTTAAGGAGGTACTAATGCAGTGTCAATCACTTTGCCTGCACATGTTGTTTCGCCCGTTAACTCTCGCGCCCGCTAACTCCTGCGCCCGGTTCCTGGAGGAGCTTGAAGAACAATTTTTGCTTTTTTTTTTTTTTTTTTTTTAATTTATTTGGGTCATACTGCAGTTTTGGCTATGGAAGTGGTCTGACGGTAAATTTGGTGAAATGGTAAAAATCTCTGTATGGCGGACCTCGACAGTGAAAATCCAGGAACATGTAAACCACTTCAGAGTTGGGTCAAGTACTTTCAAAAGTACTTGAGTCCGAGTCCAAGTACTTCAAAAAGTACTTGTAAGTCCAAGTACTCCAGTACAAGTACATGTGCTGACTCAACTCTGATATACATGAGAAATAATGTGTCATGTCATTTTAGTCAACATGGTGAATTATTTTTCACTTGAAGCGTATATTTCAGGTTAAACACTACTCTCGTGTAATGTGTACGTAAAGCCTTCAAAATGTACATACAGTATTTCAGTATTTGTAAAACTATCTGCAAATTCCGTTAAATGACACTTTTTGTCTGTTTCTGTAGTAGCTGATTTTTTTTTTTTATGTAACCTGGTAACTATGTCACGTAGGGGATTCGTGGAGGAATGTAGCTTCATCTTACGATGGCGAGTGATCGGGAGCATGAGGAGGTGGTGAGAAACACTGCAGAAATTTATGATGGGTCGCAACCATATAATTTCGAGCCGGTCGGGTTTGAGAGAGGGGAAGAAAATCCAACAAATACTGGCCCTCGGAGACGGATTAATCCTTCAACGGAGGTGAACGAGTGGAGGGTTGGTGAGGTGTCCTGGAGAGTAGCTGTATAGCAACTAGAGCTAGTTCAGTTCAGTTCAGTTCAGTTTTATTTATTGTCAGTTTCTTCACTTGCACCGGTCATACAAAGGAACTGAAATTACGTTTCTTACTGTTCACACGAAGGCAGAGACAAGACAGACATTAAAATGCAAGACAGGGCAAGTGGAATAAAAAACATTTAAGTCTAGGCAAAAAAAAAAAAAATAAAAAAAAATAACAGGTAAAACCTATTGTGCAATACAGTCAAGAGTAGAAGGTGCAGAGTCTTAGTGCAGTTCACAGCCTTTTAGGGGGAGAGGTCGGGGGGGGGGGGGTTCAGCGTCCTGATGGCCTGGTGGATGAAGCTGTTGGTGAGTCTGGTAGTGCGGGAGCGGAGGCTCCTGTATCTCTTCCCAGAGGGCAGGAGGCTGAACAGTTCATGTGCAGGATGGCTTGTGTCAGTGACGATATTCAATGCTTTGCGGGTGAGGCGGGTGCTGTATGTGTCATGGAGGGAGGGGATTGGTGCTCCAATGATCCTCTTAGCTGTGTTCACTATGCACTGCAGCGTTTTCTTGTTGTAGTCTGTGCAGCTTCCGCCCCACACAGTGATGCAGCTTGAGAGGATGCTCTCGATGGTCCCTTTGTAGAATGTGGTCATGATGAGTTGTGTTGCACTCGCCTTTTTCAGTTTGCGCAGGAAGTAGAGGCGCTGCTGGGCTTTCTTTGCCAGTGATGCGGTGTTAGTGGTCCATGAGAGGTCTTCACTGATGTGCACCCCCAGGAATTTTGTGCTGTTCACTCTCTCCACAGCAGCACCGTCGATGGTCAGTGGGGGGTGCTGCGTGTGGCCTCTCTGGAAGTTGACTACGATCTCCTTGGTCTTGCTGACGTTCAGCAGGAGGTTGTTGTCTCTGCACCACTTTGCCAGCAGGTCTACCTCCTCCCTGTAGTGAGTCTCGTCACCTTTAGTGTCGTCCGCAAACTTCTCAAGGTGATTGGTGCTGTAGGTTGTTGTGCAGTCATGTGTCAGCAGGGTGAAGAGCAAAGGACTGAGCACACAGCCTTGCGGAGCCCCTGTGCTCAGGGTAATGGTGCTCGAGATGTTGTTTCCGACACGCACTGCTTGTGGTCTCTGGCTGAGGAAGTCAAGCAGCCAGTTGCAGAGGGAGGAGCTGAGGACCAGCTTGTCCAGTTTGCAGACGAGTTGTTTTGGTATTATGGTATTGAATGCTGAACTGAAGTCTATGAACAGCATGCTCACATATGAGTCCTTTTTATCCAGGTGTGTGGGGGCTGGGTGGAGGGCAGAGCAGGTTGCATCCTCCGTGGAACGTTTGGCTCTGTATGCGAACTGGAAGGGGTCCAGGGTGGGAGGTGGAGAGGCTTTGATGTGCGACATGATGAGCTGTTCGAAGCACTTCATGATGATAGGTGTCAGTGCCACAGGATGCCCGGGACAGGTTGGCCCATGCTGTTCTTAGGCCAGCTTCATCCCCAGCTCTGAAGGCGTTGTCTCTGGCCCTCAGCAGCCTGTGGATGTCCCCTGTCAGTCATGGCTTCTGGTTGACCCGAGTGATGATGCTCTTTGTGTGCGTCACATCATCAATGCATTTGGTGATGTAAGAGATCACAGTGTCTGTGTATTCCTCAATGTCAGTGTGGTTGTTGTAGGTGGCAGCTTGTTTGAACATGTCCCAGCCTGTTGTTTCAAAGCAGTCTTGAAGTGCAGACGACGCCCCCTCTGGCCACACTCTTACCTCCTTCAAACCCGGTTTGGTGAGTTTGGCTCGCTGTCTGTAATGTGGCATTAACAGGATGCTTAAGTGGTCTGATTGTCCGATGTGGGGGAGGGGTGTTGCTCTGTATGCTCCTTTGTTTGGGGTCTAAACACAGTCCAAGGTGTTTTGCCCTCTTGTAGGGAAGTTGACATGTTGATGGAATTTCGGTAGAACTGTTTTGAGGTCGGCGTGGATGAAATCTCCGGCGAGGATGGTGAAGCCATCTGGGTGTGCGTTCTGTTGTTCACTGACGGCTTGGTACAGTTCATTCAGTGCCATGTTTCTATCACTGTTGTTATTGGTCGGAGGGATGTAAACTAGTAGAATCGCGGAGAATTCCCTCGGGAGGTAGAAAGGACGGCACTTAACGATCATAAACTCCATCAAAGGTGAGCAGTGTCTGCATAGTACCGTAGTGTCCCGGCACCAAGCATCATGAATGTAAACGCAAACTCCTGCGCCGCGCCTTTTACTTCCATCTGCAGTGGCCCTATCCGCTCGATAGCATGTTAGCTGCTCCAGGTGTATCGCAGAGTCAGGGTGTATAGCCACGTTTCAGTGAACACAGGCACACAGCAGTTACTCACTGTCCTGTTTGTTGATCTCAGGAGCCGAATGTCATCCATCTTGTTGTCCAGTGATCTCACGTTTGCCAGGAGTATAGATGGTATTGGTGGTCGAGTTGGGTTGGCTGCTAGCCTTGTTCAGATACCTCCACGCTTGCCCCTCTTCTTTGTTCTTGCGCACTGCTTGCGGTGCCTCTTTCCTGGGGTAGGCATAGTGGAAGTATCCGATGCAGTGGCCGCAGGCCGGGGTAGTATTCCCAACTTTTCCAGCGATTCCAGGAAGAAGCCCATGTTTTCTGTACATCTAGCTGCTGAATTAATGTGATATATTCAGATGAAGATGTTGGCTAAGCATGTACTAGCCAAATGATAACAAAGGCATCATGCTAGCTAGCCTGGGTGTAGCTTTCCAGTTCCCACCCCGCCTGTCAAACTGCTGTTTATTTTATCGGGATTCTCCCTTTACCCTGACATTATAAACATATCCGCTTGACTGGCCCATGCTTTGATAGATGTTGTAGAGCTAGTACCACACTAAGTCCAGCGGTGGCGGCACTTTTTTTCCTGCGGGTGTGAACGTTCATGAGCGCATACATAATCATTGTTGACATGCCAAATAAACAAAATCCAAATGCCAGGCTTAATCTGGTGTTGATCAAACTTCATAGCTGATTCATAGGAATGCTATAGTCTGTCTAGGAGGAGATACACAGAGGAAGAGAGAGAGTGGTGTCCTTTGTCGTTATTTTTGACAGGTGCTTGTGTGGGCGGCGTCATCCCCAATGTCATCCCATGGAAACTGCGGTGTGACATCAGCGGACGAAAAATTTGCCCGTCTGACGTGGACAAATTGAATCCACTGGCATAAAATTTGTTTATTTTTGACTGGGAACGAATGGACCCTGTGCCCTGTTTAGGATGAATTCTTACACCCCACACAAACACAATAATTCTTCTTTGCAAGCTGCTGTATAGTTCAGGCTCATTGACAGTCGTACTCTGACAGGCTCTTCTCTACCATACGTGACGTAGGCATTGCATTATGGGAGCATTGTAATCCACTGTTCAAAGAACCTACTTTTTTGTATTCCGTTTTCTGATTACCTACAACATAAAAATATGATGTATAATCCTTCAGATATTTATTTCCCCATAGAAAATAGTACAAAATCTTTGGAAAATAAACCTTACATATACACTTTAAAGTAATATCAAAGAGGAACATAATATATATATATTTTTTTTTTTTCTGCGATAAATGAATGATCTGTTCCGTAATTATTACGAGACAGAGTCGGGTCGGTACTTGAGTACGTGGTCTTGCAAATACTTTTTCAAGTACTTGGACTCGTACCTGACCCAACTCTGACACTTCCTCTACACTTCCAGTTCCTCTATTGTCATCAACTGCATAACTGTTATACTAGCAGAAAAATAAGATGCAAGACACTGCCAGAAAAGCAGTTAACCAAGAAGGAGGTGGGGTTTTGTAATGGTTACAGCCTGCATAAACTGGACATAAGTGTTTGGAAGATCTGTTAGCATTGTGTTGGTAAGTTGCTGGTTTTCATGCTTTTACATTAGCAGTGGTCTGCACATTTATGTAGCTACAGCGACTGGGCTCCAGTTGTCAATGTAAAAGCAATCTGTCCCTAACAATGGTTGATGGCATGTAGTACTAAGAAAATATTACTCTAATAACCGGTAGCTTTTATAATAAAATGTACTGCTTGTTACTAGGTTCGGCTCTAATGCTAATGTTGTGTTGGTAACGTTATTTAGCTCATTTGCTTTGCTGATGTACACCCTCGTTACTCTTGTGATCTTTCGATTACCTTGCATTATTATGATTTTGAGATGGCGTGGTATGTTTGAGAGTAACAGGAACATGCTTAATATTTACTTTTTGTTATTACCAGTGTGTCTTACTTGGCGATAAGACATACTGGAGCTCCTTTTGTGTTTCTGTAGAACTACCACAGGTGAACTGAACTTGTGAACGAGCTTTGTGGGAGGGGCTACAGTAGGGAGAGAGGAAGCAGTGTGGGAGAGGTGGTGATATTTTTGATCTGAATCTCTCTCTCTCTCTTCTCCAAAGTAACCAACTGCGGCTTTAAGGATTACAGCATCGGTATGAAAGCGACCAAATTTCTGATTGCATTATGAAATATATCTTTACCTATTAGTAGCATTTTAGTGAAATTTCTGTTAAGACACTTTGCTCGCTTTCCTTTCAAACACTGTTTTCTCATTGGTGCTTTCTTAAATTTGATTGTTTTTGTTTTTTAATGGTATCCCTGATTTTATTAATTACACTCCTAATTTTTCATACCTAGTAATGAATGTGCTTATTAGGCATACAAATTAATATGCAGAATTAGTTCTGGTATCTTATCTGTTTGATTTACCAGCCTGCGTGTTCTTGTGAGGTGTGCAGTACTCCAATTCTATTGAGCTAATGGGGGGTTGTAGATCTTCTGTTAAATGTCAGTGTTTAATGGGGGGAGATTTGTGTTTCGGTTTAAAATGTCAAATGGCTATGGCAATGATGTACCTAGTTTATCTGTCATTTACCTGATTATCTATTCTTGTACTCCTCAGCTACCTTGACCTTTTGCAAGGTACAAAATGTTGTATTTCTCTTCTTGCTTTGGCCGGGTTTATTCAGCTTTAACTGCACAGCAGTAGAAAATGTCGTCGGCTTGGCACGTTCTGTCCTGGAGCTGCGCAAATGGAGACAAAGCGAAGCTATTTTCTTGAATCCCTGCAACTCAAGCCTGTGGAATTCTTAATGATGACAGCTTCACTCCTGACAGTCCTCCTGCTGGCCCTCTAGTGTTTCTCTTTGGTGAGGAACCTTTTTTGTTTACGTATAATGGCGATGGTAGAGTGACATTGCATTGCTGAAGGCTGAAATGGCTTTATAAATTCTAATGGCTGTTTACAGGAGCTTTTGTTTGTGTTTGTGTAGTCAGAAAGCAAGTGCTGGTAGTCTTGCCTACAAAGAGCGCAGATAGGCTATAGAGGCACATCCTGGGTGAATTTTTCATGGAGTTAAGGTATCGTGGTTGTGGGCGAAATATCCAATCTGGGCTGACTTGAGACTCGCGAGAATGGGCAGAAAGAGTGCGTTTTGTTTGACAAGTGTTTTTTTTTTTTTTTTGTTTGTTTTCTTGGTTGTTTAGTTGGAGTCCTGCACCATATTCAAGTTTTTTTTAAACATTAAGGCTTGTTCGCCAATCAGCTTGACTCTGGCATGTATGCTGACGAAACTGCAGATATCTATGGAAGGCAATGGATTAGCATGGAGCGGTGAATCTCCAAAAGTTATGGACTTGGAATTAATCCAGTGCTAGGCAATGAATTGTTTTCAGTATACAAAAATTTCAAACATTAAAATGGGACGTTTGGCATCACTTTCAATGAGAAGTTTCTTGAGGAAGATCTAACCGTTATTTCTAGATAAACAAAATGTCTTTCCTGTGAACTTGGAATGATCCGCTGCTTTTGAAATGTGTCAAAGGCACTCATTTGAATGGGGACAGCCATGGAGTGAAGAACAGGAAAATCCCACTGGGCATTCGGAAATAAACAAACCCTCCACAAGTGTTTAACAACTCCTGATGAATTATATCCAGTAGACTTTATTTTCCTTCTGTTTTCTTCACACTAATTAGCAAGTTTTGCTCACCTGTTTGTGCTTTCGCCTCCACGAACCAGCCCTTATCACCAATGTCATAAATGGAAAGCTTTGTAAATTACCGCCAGTGGCGTGGACTCATAAATCATGTCTGGCGTCTCCGCCGTGTGTGAAATGCCCTTGTTGGAATGACGTTAATTGATTCCTTCCTGAGATTAGTCATTTGAATGGATAGGAGCACTTAAGCATTCTCGCGGAGGCCGAGTGAATTTGTTTGTTTAATTGGAGGAAGGGGAAGCAGGAGGGTTGTAGCTTGGAGGATTGATCGCCTGTCAGGATGGACGAGGATGCGGGCCCCGCCCCCCTGCCCGTCAGACTGGGCGTTTCTGGAACTTGCCATGATGGCCGCACATGGCGTGGCGGTGCCTCGTAAGGTGACTGTGGCTTTTCAGTTTGAGCGTGAAGATTAATGGCTGCGGAGCCTGAACAGTGATCTGGGTCGCAGTCAATCTCACAGACCTCCCTGACAGAGCAGTGGGGGACCTGTGTCACGCGCTAATGTGTGCTGTCAGGCCAGCTCTGATACTTTCACTGCCTCCTGATCCTGCCTGAACACACACCTACACTTAAACCTGCATGGACGTACACCCACACATACACCTGCATATGAACACACACCCACACATACACCTGCATATGGACACAAACCCGCACATACACCTGCATATGAACACACACCCACACATACACCTGCATATGGACACACACCCGCACATACACCTGCATATGAACACACACCCACACATACACCTGCATATGGACACAAACCCACACATACACCTGCATATGGACACAAACCCACACATACAGCTGCATATGGACACACACCCGCACATATACCTGCATATGAACACACACCCACACATACCTGCATATGGACACACACCCACGCTTACACCTGCGTATGGACACCCACCCACACATACACCAGCATGGACACACACCCGCACATACACCTGCATATGGACACACACCTGCACATACACCTGCATACGGACACACATACACCTGCATATACACCTGCATATGGACACCCACCCACACATACACCTGCATATGGACACACACCCGCACATACACCTGCATATGAACACACACCCACATATACACCTGCATATGGACACAAACCCACACATACACCTGCATATGGACACAAACCCACACATACACCTGCATATGGACACACACCCGCACATACACCTGCATATGAACGCCCACCCACACATACACCTGCATATGGACACAAACCCACACATACACCTGCATATGGACACAAACCCACACATACAGCTGCATATGGACACACACCCACACATACACCAGCATATGGACACAAACCCACTCATACACCTGCATATGGACACAAACCCACACATACACCTGCATATGGACACACACCCGCACATATACCTGCATATGAACACACACCCACACATACCTGCATATGGACAAACACCCGCACATACACCTGCATATGGACACACACCCACACACACACCTGCATGGACACACACCCGCACATACACCTGCATATGGACACACACCCACACACACACCTGCATGGACACACACCCGCACATACACCTGCATATGGACACACACCCGCACATACCCCTGCATATGGACACACACCCGCACATACACCTGCATATGAACGCACACCCACACATATACCTGCATATGGACACAAACCCACACATACACCTGCATATGGACACAAACCCACACATACAGCTGCATATGGACACACACCCACACATACACCAGCATATGGACACAAACCCACACATACACCTGCATATGGACACAAACCCACACATACACCTGCATATGGACACACACCCGCACATATACCTGCATATGAACACACACCCACACATACCTGCATATGGACAAACACCCGCACATACACCTGCATATGGACACACACCCACACACACACCTGCATGGACACACACCCGCACATACACCTGCATATGGACACACACCCGCACATACACCTGCATATGGACACACATACACCTGCATATACACCTGCATATGGACACCCACCCACACATACACCTGCATATGGACACACACCCACACATACACCTGCATATGGACACACACCCGCACATATACCTGCATATGAACACACACCCACACATACCTGCATATGGACAAACACCCGCACATACACCTGCATATGGACACACACCCACACACACACCTGCATGGACACAAACCCACACATACACCTGCATATGGACACAAACCCACACATACACCTGCATATGGACACACACCCGCACATACACCTGCATATGAACGCACACCCACACATACACCTGCATATGGACACAAACCCACACATACACCTGCATATGGACACAAACCCACACATACAGCTGCATATGGACACACACCCACACATACACCAGCATATGGACACAAACCCACACATACACCTGCATATGGACACAAACCCACACATACACCTGCATATGGACACACACCCGCACATATACCTGCATATGAACACACACCCACACATACCTGCATGTGTACACACACCCGCACATACACCTGCATATGGACACACACCCGCACATACACCTGCATATGGACACACACCCGCACATACACCTGCATATGGACACACACCCGCACATACACCTGCATATGGACACACATACACCTGCATATACACCTGCATATGGACACCCACCCACACATACACCTGCATATGGACACAAACCCGCACATACACCTGCATATGTACACACACCCGCACATATACCTGCTTATGGACACACACCCGCACATACACCTGCATATGGACACACACCCGCACATACACCTGCATATGGACACAACCCCGCACATACACCTGCATATGGACACACACCCACACATACCCCTGCATATGGACACACACCCACACATATACCTGCATATCGACACCCACCCACACATACACCTGCAAGGACACACACCCGCACATACACCTACATATGGACACACACCCGCACATACACCTGCATGGACACACACCCGCACATACACCTGCATATGGACACACACCCGCACATACACCTGCATATGGACACACATACACCTGCGTATACACCTGCATATGGACACCCACCCACACATACACCTGCATATGGACACAAACCCGCACATACACCTGCATATGGACACACACCCACACATACACCTGCATATGGACACCCACCCACACATACACCTGCATGGACACACACCCGCACATACACCTGCATATGGACACACACCCGCACATACACCTGCATATGGACACACACCCGCACATACACCTGCATATGGACACACACCCGCACATACACCTGCATATGGACACACACCCGCACATACACCTGCATATGGACACACACCCGCACATACACCTGCATATGGACACCCACCCACACATACACCTGCATGGACACACACCCGCACATACACCTGCATATGGACACACACCTGCACATACACCTGCATACGGACACACATACACCTGCATATACACCTGCATATGGACACACACCCGCACATACACCTGCATATGGACACACATACACCTGCGTATACACCTGCATACGGACACCCACCCACACATACACCTGCATATGGACACAAACCCGCACATACACCTGCATATGGACACACACCCACACATACACCTGCATATGGACACCCACCCACACATACACCTGCATGGACACACACCCGCACATACACCTGCATATGGACACACACCCGCACATACACCTGCATATGGACACACATACACCTGCGTATACACCTGCATATGGACACCCACCCACACATACACCTGCATATGGACACAAACCCGCACATACACCTGCATATGGACACACACCCACACATACAGCTGCATATGGACACACACCCACACATACACCTGCATATGGACACAAACCCACACATACACCTGCATATGGACACAAACCCGCACATACACCTGCATATGGACACAAACCCGCACATACACCTGCATATGGACACAAACCCACACATACACCTGCATGGACACACACCCGCACATACACCTGCGTATACACCTGCATATGGACACAAACCCGCACATACACCTGCATATGGACACAAACCCACACATACACCTGCATATGGACACAAACCCGCACATACAGCTGCATATGGACACACACCCTCACATATACCTGCATATGGACACAAACCCACACATACACCTGCATATGTACACACACCCGCACATATACCTGCTTATGGACACAAACCCACACATACACCTGCATATGGACACAAACCCGCACATACACCTGCATATGGACACACACCCACACATACCCCTGCATATGGACACAAACCCGCACATACAGCTGCATATGGACACACACCCACACTCATACCTGCATATGGACACAAACCCACACATACACCTGCATATGGACACAAACCCACACATACACCTGCATATGGACACAAACCCACACATACACCTGCATATGGACACAAACCCGCACATACGCCTGCATATGGACACAAACCCACACATCCACCTGCATATGGACACACACCCACACATACACCTGTGATGGTGCTCTGTAGATCAGTGTGTGATTGATGGTCACGTAATCCGTGGCATGAGGAGGGTAACTGTGGGAGTGGTCTGTGCTTTATCACTATCCGGCTCACTTCAGCCTGCATTTCACAGCCACTTTTGAAAGTTCCTGTTATGACTCCACCCTGTGAGTTTAGCTGCTGTCTCTGGTTTGAAATGAATGGCAGCTGGCATTGCCATATTTTGGACGAAAATGCGGATTTTCTGCGATCTCCTGAATCAATAGTGCAGTTCACTCATGGATGAAGCGGATGTTGTAGATAGTTGGACATTTCAGATTAGGGCTAAACATACTGAATTTTCACCATAAGCTGGATGCAAAAAGAAGTAGAAGAGAAAAAAATATATATATATATCGTTTTTGAACTTCCACCAGTGGCTAGATCAGCTAAACATACAGTGTGAAACTTTACAGGAGGGATGAAATGCCGATCTAACTAGGGATAATCGCGCATTTGGTGTCTTGATGGAGTCCTGTCCAACATATTCCATATACCTGTGAGTTCAGCTGGTTTGATATCTGGTGCCTGTGAACACAGTGGAATATACCAAAGATCATTTTTATACTCATAAAATCGTATGTATCCCGCGTGCACATGTGCAAACACACACTCATTCTCTCTCTCTCTCTCTCTCTGTCTCTCACTCACTCACTCACACACGTGCACACACACACACACACACACACACACACACACACACACAGAGTACTGCGTGAAAGTTTCAGGCACCTGAGATTTTAAATTTAGTTTATTGGTTCATTTCTGTTTTCCACATCAATGGTGCTGCAGATAAAAAGCTCACTTGAGACACCAAATGTTAATTTAAAAAATAATCTCTCTGAGAAATGCTTGCGTTTCAGTTCAGACCGTCGATACAGATAATGTTGCCTTGACAGAGCCCTGATCTTAAAATCATCAAGGCTGTTTGGGATTACCTGGAGAGACAGCAAGTAAAACTAAGAGCCTTCAGAAGAGCAGTGGAAAGACTTCTGTAAGCTGGGCACAAATAAACTGCCAATTATCTTATAAATCTATGGGACTGCAGTGCAGCATTCCTAATTTTTAGGCAAAGGGTAGTCACGCTAAGTATTGATTTAATTTCATTTTAAACAGTTTAATGTTGTTTGTTGTGCATTTTTAGCCGGCTTATGCTATGCTCTTTAGTGGTGGTCTGTTGTGCGCGCGAGCGTACGTAAACTTCTGGCTTGTCTGCGCTCAAGCATCTTCAGTTTTTCTCCGATACTTTTCATATTTCACTTGTATATATGGTCATAAAGTCTAGACCAAGTTCAATTTTGAGCCGACCGGACCGATACTTTGGCTAAAAGGGGGCGTTCCATTTTGGCCATGTTTGGCCAAGCAGGCCCAGCAGCTTTGCCGCTATTTTTATGTATTTAGAAACCTTTTATTTCATGATTTTTGGAAGGATGTTCACCGAACAGAATTGGTTTTTAAATTTTCCTAAAATGTTTGTATGGTAATGCATACATAAATATTTTTGAAATTATTTATGAAATGATTATATTTACCTCTGCCAAGGAGGTTAGGTTTTTGTTGCTGTTGGTTTGTCTCTCTCTGTTTGTGTACAGGATAAGTCAGTAAGTAATGGATGGATATCTCTGAAATTTTGTGGGTGGGTTGCTATTACATCAGGTGTTTCTGTATCTCAGAGGTGTGAGCAGGAAGTCTCTGTAGCAGAGATGATCCGTGGGGAACAGGCCCAGGGTCGCGCCATGTTTACCTGCCCATTTGGGCTTCATCGTCTCTGTGCGACTCATCCCTGCTCTGCCTCTGAGAGAGATCCTATGGAGCGCTGGTGTCGAACGCCTGTCTGTGGCTGCCACTGTTTGCTATGCACTCGGCCCTTGATGGAGGACATTTCTTTGCAGCTTGTTGTCGCCGTCTCTCCTGATTGGATCTGAAACGCTGTGGTTTGCTGAGAGACCCGCTGTGAATGTAAAGACTTTAGATATCCTCATCGATCTTAGGACTCCCGTTTACCGACTGCGCGCCGTCGACCGAGCTCATCATCCAGCTGTTGATTGAAACGCTGGAGTTGTTCCCTCTCCCTCCTCCTCAACCGGCATAGCATCAAGGTGAAAAAATACCCATGATCCCTGTCAGTTTGATTTCCGTGAGGTACGGTCACCATGGTGCATTTATAAGCTAACTGCTGCAAACTGATCACCCTTCTGCAGTGTTGGTGGGCGAGGTGGAGAGTCATACGGCTCCCCGCGCTGCCCGAATCATCCCCATATCATCAGCCAATTGCATGTATGACAGGCCGTGATAGACATTCATGGGAAACGTGGAGAGGGGAAAAAGGGAAGAGAACTTGCCAGAGGGGGGTTCACCCACCATTTTGATTTCAGGTGGAGTGTGTTTCATGGTCCAGGTGAAGGGCTGGTGATTATTCAATCTAAGTACTTGGAGAAACCATTTACACCCCTGGGAGGGTATCAATAATATTACTAATGCAACCACCTGAAATCACCTACATCAGCCCCTCCTCCACACACACACACACACAAACACACACACACGCTCATGCATGGGCCTGAGAAATAACACACACGCACACCCCCTCGGCATCCTGGTTCTTGCTTCCTGTCGAGCATGAAATTGAAGGAGATTGGTAAACAGAAGCTTCAAGGATCCCTCACCCACGTACAGTATTTTGATTAGCCCAAAGGCCCCCAGCTTTGCAAAGCCCACTATTGATTTCGTGCAGATAATTTTGTTTTCCGTTTTTCTCTGTCTGCCCTTTGTTTTGCTCGCCGTGTTACTCCCTGAGGCGCTAGCCCTTTTCCCCGTTTCGGGAGTAAGCTTCCGGAAAGTTCTCTGGGTTTCCTCGCTATCGAGGAGGATACAGCTAGCGGCTGGTCAGTTTTCTCTCCCGGACTAAAGCAGTTGCTTGGATATTTATCTGAAAATATTTTTGCGTCTTGCGGATAACATAATGCCCAATTGGATCTAAAGTGTACACAGCCGCCGATTGAAACTTGTACGGGGCTATAAAACACTAAACAGACTTCAGGACAGTTGTAGATTTTCCCTAAATCAAAGTCGATATAGGTTTTCCATTAACTATTGATTCTGCTGCTTAGGCAAAAATGATTTGACCCTTTCTGAAGTCAGTTTATCAATCTCAGACAGCTGTGTGACAGGCGAAATGACGGGCCTTGATCAGCAATGTGCAATCCCGCCCGTTTTCCTTTTTACTCTGACAGGTTGAGGGATAACCCTCTCGGCTAATTTGCGCTCGCAGACGGTTCTCGCTTCGCCGTTCCGGAAGTTTCTGCTCGCTCTAAACTCGCTGTCAGAGGAAAAAGGAGAGGAGTGTCAATATTTCATCAGCCTTGCGCAGCAGATACTCTTTGAAAACAAGCGTAGCGAGAAGCTGAGGCTGCGGTATAATACCGGCGCTGTGGGAGGGAGTCTCGCGCTCGCTGCGTTCCAGGCGAACGAGAACTGCAGGGAATTATCAGGGCTCCTCTCTGTACTTCTCTCTCACACTGGGTGCTGATGTCCAGTACTTTAATACTTTTCTCTTTATTTGTTTGTCTTCACAGCTGACCCTACAGAGCACCAAAACCCGAGTGGCTTTCTTCGAGGAGCTGTAGACACCTGAAAGGGACCCGTGCGTGCACGTGTGTGTGTCTGAGTGTACCTTTCATTGTTTGCGTGTATGTTTATGAATAAGTGCCTGTGTGTGTGCGCACCTGTGTGCGCGTGTGTGTATGTGCGTGCGTGTGTGTTTGTGTGCGCGCGCGTGTGCGTCTATGTACCTTTGTACATGTGCTGTGTGTGCCTGCATGTGCATTCATTATCAGATGTCTGCGTTTGTGTGCGGGACTTTGACTGTCTACGTAAAAATGTATGAGTGTGCATGTACGTGTGTGTTTGTCCATTTGTACATATGTTGTGTGTGCCTGTATGTGCATTCATTATCATTCATGTTATTATAAACATGTATGAGTGTGCACCTACGTGTGTGTGTGTGTGTGTGCGTGTGTTTAAATCATTGCATGCATACATATGAATGTGTGGTGCCTGTGGTGGCGTTTTAATCTGTGCTGGACTGAAGAACAAGACTCACTACAGACCAAAGAGAGAACTGGACTGAACACGACTGGTCTCATCAGCAGACTGTGAGCACTGAGAAGATGAGCCCTGTGAAGTGTAAAGTTTACATTGTGGAAGGACCCTGTTACAGTCTCACCTGATGTGCGACCTGTGTGGCCTGAGACTCCGAAAAGCTGTTCAACTCCATTACCAGTGGAGTGTGAAGCTCAGCTGTGGGAGGCTGTGTGGTTACGCCAGCGAGGACTCAGAGTGCATTTATTGACTCGAACAAGACGTGAAGAAACTGTTATATTTCCTTGTGTTTTCTTTTTTTTAAATCCGTTTTGGGGGATGGAAATTAAATTTTTTATCACTGATATCGAAATTGCAGTTCGTTTTTTATAATCTCTGGTGATGTCGAGGTTTGCTGAACTTGTCTGTCGTTTTTTTTTTTTTTAATGCAGTCGAAGCGTGATCAATGAGAAGAGTATTCAAAGTAAATTGCTTCCAAGATTGAATGAAATAGATGGATGATTTTTTTGTTTATCTTACATTCAAGTTCTTATTGACAAAAAAATGAAGACGGCTGAAATTCTGTTATGATAGTTTCAATACATTCAGTAGAGCTAGTGAGTGTTCACATTTGTGCTCTCATTAACGCAGTAATTGCAGCTATTGTTGCTCAATGATATAAGATATCAAAGTCAAAACTGTTGAAAACCTATCATGTGGCAACTTGTTTAGAAGAGCTCCTGGGGGGGACACCATTCAACCTGCCTTATAAACACTCAGGATTGGGTGAATTACCGGTGTTTTAATTGTTGGTTATGGACGTTACAATCGAAGTTCATTGAAAGTTCTAACATATTCAAAAATCGGCTGGTTTTAATTGGGTTTTTAAACTCTTGACATTGCCCGAAACTGGGTGAGGAACCAGAGCGAAAAGGCAAGAAATTTTGTCAGTTGGCCTCAGGCACTGGCATCATATTAAGATTGATCACAGAAGAAAGTAAGCCTTCTCCTCGAGGAGTACCATCCGGAAGATTCTCATTTTACATCCTTCTCTCTACTGATTTGTACCCCGGCAAAATATCTTGCTGTTGAATGTGCTGTCGCACTGCTAACCTTCAGGTAAAAATCTATAAGATGGTCAGTATCGGGGATCTGAGTGGGTCAACTCTGCTGCGGTAGGAACAAGCCATCCTGTGTATATGCTGTATACTGAAGGACTTCAGCTCTGCGTATATTATTTAGGGTGTGATTTCTGACCCAACAATAGTTTAAGAACGAAATAAACCGATTTATCAAAAAATTGGTTTTATTGCACATTCAATAACAAGTCTTCGCTAAACAAGATCAATTATTCCATCATAACCGAAGAGCCGAATGCACTATCGCTGGGACAGAAAGCACACCGTAAATGGTATATGCAGACCTAAAGTCCTTCAGTATGCATTACTACAAAGGCTCATTGCACTGTGAGAAAATGCCCCTGAAATACATTGTTATAACAGGCGAATGTATGACTGAAGCATCAAAGACGAGTCATATCCCACATGCCAGCCCGTCTCATGAAGACAGTGCGTTCTTTTGTACATGAAGACTGGGCAGGGAAACCCTCGATAAACACAGTAAGTATACAGTACAGAAGATAAACAAAAATGAAGTTGCTGCATGTCCGCTGCCACCCTCTGAAGGAACATCTGTGAGAAGCTTCTCCAGTCTAATCTCAGCCCCTGTCTGTATCATCTGTGGAAGGGAAGTTGCCCTCTGTCTGTTTAGGCTGTCTGTAAGCCCTGGCGGCCATGCTGTGCTAGGGTAACTGCTTCATTAATCCATTCCCTTCAGCCAGAGTAGCCCTGTGCACGGTGTCAGTGTGCTTTCATGGTAATGGGTACCCTGCCTGGCCAAACATGTTCAGCGTCTCTCTCTCACTGAATAAATTCTTCACATCCTGTTGCCACAAATAACTTTTGATCTGTCTTCGTATGAAATGCATGGCTTTTCATGCTGTGTCTGAAATACTGGTGAGGCGGGAAGCTCCCACGCCTAGTCAGGCAATTTTACTGGAATGGCCGGCTCTTTCCGGGCACTTTGTTCCAAACACTGATTCCATAAAAAAGTGGGCACATAATTTAAATAGAGGCAAATGGTGGTAATTATCCAACATTATGCTTCTGTTTCCCTTGCTTGTTAAAGTGTTTTCTGATGACAGGGTAGAGCTGTCGTCCACAGCTCTCGGCAGCATTAGGAAGGAGGCTGACAGGAGTTATGACGATGCACCTTGATTGACAGTCCCATGCTCCAAGGGTAATTCTGAGATCTCTGGGGATTGGGCCCAGGGTTCTAGGGGTGAAAAAGGTTTTCCTTGAGTGCTTACCCCGGCCACAGGTGGATGAGCGATTATCTGGTCAAGTGGTCAGTCATAATGACCCTTTTCATAGATGCCTGAAGGCCTCTCTCTCACTGCTGACTGGATTTATTGTGAATAATATGCAACTGGGAAAAAGTCAAGTGCCGCCCAATTCTGAAAAGAAGCCCCACTTCAGCAAAGGGCTGTAATAATATCAACCAACGTTGGGAATATGACTTTTACTGACATTTCATACCATAAAAATCACTTTGAAAAGAGTATGATCTCCACACTTAATACGCTTTAAAAAAAAGAAGATATGTTTCTAAATCATTTAATGCCGTGAAAAGAATGGGGCTCCTGACCTTTAAAGATGGCAAGGAGACCTGCATTTGCCAAAAAGCTGTCCCATAAAGTCTGAACTAATTGGAAGAAACAAAATTAATATCTGACTAATATGAAACTTTAATTTTCAGAAGTGCCACCCAACTTCTTACACTCAGCACGTGCAATTACACATGGTTCATGAAAAAGCCTTTTGAATGTGAAGTGTATGTTTACTGCATGCTAAAACCTTCCTGCAAATATACTGGCTTCAGGAATTTTCAGTTTTCAGAAAATGTCTTTTTTTTCTTTTTTTTTTGTGGTGCTTGGCTTTTGCCCAGCTGTTCAGTACCAGTTAGGAGTTGGGACACACTTGGCTAATGTCACAGCACTCCAATTTCAGAGAAATTTAAATGGCTGAAGTATTCTTTATAATCGCAAATGGAATCTGGTTAGAGGTGAACAGTCAGAAGTTAAAAGAGAATAATTTACTTGGTTGAATAGTGTCCAAAATTTTGGAATTTTCAGACAAGTCATCTTTAGCAAAGTAAACAGACAAACAAGCTCCTTCCATTTTCCAACCACTGAATTCAAGTCAACCTGTTTTGGGACTTATTGGGCAAAATGATCAATGATAAGCCAACAGCAAGTGCAGCGCATCTTTGGGAAGTTGGACGACTGCTCAGCTGCAAACTCATAGTAGCAGTATGACTGCCTATGACATGTATACAGCTGTGGCCAAAAGTTTTGAGAATGACCCAAGTATTTGTTTTCACTCAGTTTGCTGCTTCAGTGTTTTTAGATCTTTTTGTCAGATGTTACTATGGTATACTGAAGTATAATCACAAGCATTTCATAAGTGTCAAAGGCTTTTATTGACAATTACATGAAGTTTATGCAAAGAATCAATATTTGCAGTGTTGACCCTTCTTTTTCAAGACCTCTGCAAATTTGCCCTGGCATCCTGTCATCCTGACTGATGGCAGCCCATTCTTGCATAATCAATGCTTGAAGTTTGTCAGAAGTTGTGGGTTTTTGTTTGTCCACCCGCCTCTTGAGGATTGACCACAAGTTTTCAATGGGATTAAGATCTGGGGAGTTTCCTGGCCATGGACCCAAAGTTTCAATGTTTTGTTCCCTGAGCTACTTACTTATCACTTTGGCCTTATGCGAAGGTGCTCCATCATGCTGGAAAAGGCATTGTTCATCACCAAACTGTTCTTGGATGGTTGGGAGAAGTTGCTTTCGGAGGATGTTTTGGCGCCATTCTTTATTCATGGCCGTGTTCTTAAGCAAAATTTTGAGTGAGCCCGCTCCCTTGGCTGAGAAGCAGCCCCACACATGAATAGTCTCAGGCTACTCTACTGTTGGCATGACACTGGACAGACAGTAGCGCTCACCTTTTCTTCTCCGGACAAGCTTTTTTCCGGATGCCCCAAACAAACGGAAAAGGGGATTCATCAGAGAAAATGACTTTACGCCAGTCCTCAGCAGTCCAATCCCTGTACCTTCTGCAGAATATCAGTCTGTCCCTGATGTTTTTCCTGTAGAGAAATCCTGGGCGGACAGATTTCGCAGCAGCCCCCAAAGCAAAGGCCACCACAGAAGTGAAGTAGCAACACTATGGGATTACCAGAATGGCACGCTGAACATGACTAAGGAACATGTTCTCTGATCCAGTAGGAGGCGTTGGAGTGTCCAACTGCAATCGTGCAAGCAAAGTCTTCAGTGTGGCCTCCACTGAACATACCTCTGAGGCAGATTCCCCAGATCACCCAGAGGTAACATCACTGCCCGAATCTCGGGACTCATCACCCTGCAGCATGTCACTTGATGGCTGTGCCGAGGAGGAAGAATGACTGACTGAAAAGGGTGTCTGAGGCAGCCACAGACATCACTTCCTCTTCGTCCGGTGGTTGAGAGCAAGAACCAAGAGGGGACAAGGGTGCAGGCAGTGCAGGCTGTTCTTCTACATTATCTACTTGTGCACCTGCTGTGGAGGGGGGCCTTACAAGCAGAGGCAGCAGATCCTCTACTGTACATGAAAGTAGTTCCGCATTACGCTCTAACTTAGAAGACTTAGATTATTTTTGCTGTTTTGCCTGCACTGGTGAATGCCTACGCTTACGCTGTGTCTGAGTATCAGAGAGCAAAAAACCGCCAGATGCATGCTCCGTTTCCAGCCAGTCACGCCTGTCTCACTGCTAGCGACATTAACGCGCACTCAGGGCATGGATCCGACATTGCCTCCCTTAGATGTTGAATACCAAGGCACTCTGCGCAGCGCTTATGTGCATCTTGCACCTCCATTAAATTGGGGCAAGTGGAACACCTGACCGAATCCATTCCAGTGTCTCACCCACCGTAAGGAACCTTTTCCAGTCAAAGATAACGGTAAGCTAGGTGTAGCGCTGTTCGCTAGCCTGGCAACCAAGGCTAAGCGAGTTTGCAACGTTACCGCTACAGGCTACAACTTACTGGCAGCCAGAATTTAAGCCGATAGCCCCTGAATCCATCCGATATGTAACACTGCTCAATTATGCTCAATTATGTTGTACGACATGTTAAAGGTACTGGCAACCAATCCGCTAACTTACTTAACAGCGACAAACTTGTCAGCAACCAGACAGTTGTAATTAAGACTGAACAATAAGTCGTCCCTGAAAACTTGGCAGCCAAGATTCAGTGAACTACACAAACTCAACCTCACAATTAAGTTAACTAAGCTACCTTAGCGACCATAGAGCTTGTGTGGTCAGTCATGAGCTGCACAGTAGTTTGTTGCAGGTAGTTCCATAGTTCACGTAGAGTAGTTGGGTACATGCAATTCCAACGCGAGAAAAAAGAAGAGGCTAAATCACGTGGGGTGTTGCCTTATGTAGGCAGTCACATCATGCGTCAGGAGATGACAACTTTTGTAAGCGATTTTCTATAACGCGCGGATGCAAAGATCCTTCCACTAGTGCTTTCAGCACTGCCCTGGCGTTCTGGAGTGAAGGAAATGGAACCTGTTTTTTGTCCATCAACAGGAGTAGGAACTCCTCACTTCTGATTGTCGGCATTTGCCTCTGTGTAATTTTTTAGCGGTTTACTTCCCTGTTTCTGTCTGAGAATGGAAAACTGGGTGTACAGGCTTTAACCAGATGTGGCGCTCTTGAGCTGCCATCGTCACTCGGTCAGTGACAGTGCCTGTGTTCCATCCTCGGATAGACAGCCGACTGATTGTTGAACGATGACAGTGCAAATGACGCACCTCCTCTCGGCGGCTGAGACCTGCCCGTAACATGTCAAAAGCTCTTTTTCTGTCTCCTGTGTCACAACCCGTTCCACTTTCTTGATGCGGTAGCATTTTTCTTTTTTTTTTTTTTGTTGGCTTTATGCAGGCTATTAACCACACCAAAAGAACTAGTAAAGAGTCACTGTACACATCAGGAACAGCTCAATGTTTGTTATTACAGAAGTGCTTGGTGCGTTCGCGTGGTGGGAATCAGGATTACTATACCACATGCTTTTCTGTATTTCCCCTTTTGCCTCACTGGAAAAGCAATAAAAATCAATCGATTCTTCAATTTGCTGCAATTTTTTTTTTCAATGGTACTGAGTGTGTGTGTGTGTGTGTGTGTGTGTGTGTATATACACTCAACAAAAATATAAACGCAACACTTTTGTTTTTGCTCCCATTTGTCATGAGATGGACTCAAACATCTAAAATTCATTCCAGATACACAATATTACCATTTCTCTCAAACATTGTTCACAAATCTGTCTAAATGTGTGATAGTGAGCACTTTTGCTTTGCTGAGACAATCCATCCCACCTCACAGGTGTGCCACATCAAGATGCTCATCAGACACCATGATTAGTGCACAGGTGTACCTTATACTGCCCACAATAAAAGGCCACTCTGAAATGTGCAGTTTTGTCTCACAGCAAAATGCCACAGATGGTGCAAGCATTGAGGGAGCGTGCAATTGGCATGCTGACAGCAGGAATGTCAACCAGATCTGTTGCTCGGGCATTGAATGTTCATTTCTCCACCATAAGCCGTCTCCAAAGGCGTTTCAAAGAATATGGCAGTACATCCAACCGGCCTCACAACCACAGACCACGTGTAACCACACCAGCCCAGGACCTCCACATCCAGCAGGTTCACCTCCAAGATCGTCTGAGACCAGCTACTCAGACAGCTGCTGAAACAATTGGTTTGCATAACCAAAGAATTTCTGCACAAACTGTCAGAAACCGTCTCAGGGAAGCTCAACTGCATGCTCGTCGTCCTCATCGGGGTCTTAACCTGACTCCAGATCGTCGCCGTAACAGACTTGAGTGGGCAAATGCTCACATTCGATGGCGTCTGGCACGTTGGAGAGATGTTCTCTTCACGGATGAATCTCGGTTTACATTGTTCAGGGCAGATGGCAGACAGCGTGTGTGGTGTCGTGTGGGTGAGCGCTTTGCTGATGTCAATGTTGTGGATCGAGTGGCCCATGGTGGTGGTGGGGTTATGGTATGGGCAGGCATCTGTTATGGACGAAGAACACGGGTGCATTTTATTGACGGCATTTTGAATGCACAGAGATACCGTGATGAGATCCTGAGGCCCATTGTTGTGCCATACATCCATGAACATCACCGCATGTCTCAGCAAGATAATGCACGGCCCCATGTTGCAAAGATCTGTACACAATTCTTGGAAGCTGAAAATGTCCCAGTTCTTGCATGGCCAGCATACTCACCGGACATGTCACCCATTGAGCATGTTTGGGATGTGCTTGACCGGCGTATACGACAGCGCGTACCAGTTCCCACTAATGTCCAGCAACTTCGCACAGCCATTGAAGAGGAGTGGACCAACATTCCACAGGCCACAATTGACAATCTGATAAACTCTATGCGAAGAAGATGTGTTACACTGCATGAGGCAAATGGTGGTCACACCAGATACTGACTGGTTCTGAGTCCCCAGACCCCCAATAAAGCAAAAACTGGACATTTCAGGGTGGCATTTTATTGTGGACAGTGTAAGGTACACCTGTGCACTAATCATGGTGTCTGATGAGCATCTTGATGTGGCACACCTGTGAGGTGGGATGGATTGTCTCAGCAAAGCAAAAGTGCTCACTATCACACATTTAGACAGATTTGTGAACAATGTTTGAGAGAAATGGTAATATTGTGTATCTGGAATGAATTTTAGATGTTTGAGTCCATCTCATGACAAATGGGAGCAAAAACAAGTGTTGCATTTATATTTGTTGAGTGTATATATATATATATGAGTATGCTCAGAAGGATTTTAGATTTCTGTTTTGCGAAATAAAGGGTGTTAATTATTATTTATTTGTTTTGAAGTGGGTGTGTCAAAACTTTTGACAGGTACAACAGGTATGTCGACACCTGATCCAGCATCAACTTCGAAGATCCTGGGCATTAATATAGAGCTGAACCCTCCTGTTACAGCCTCTTTTTCTGGGAAGGTTTCACTCGAAATTGGTACTTAGCGGCAGCTATTTGCCTCCTTTCCCCGTCTGAATAGCAGTGGTGAGGTTGGCTAGGGACAAAGGGCAATTTCGCTTGGCTGTAAATCAGCTTTCTGGTTGATTTCAGTGTTGTTTGATAGGGAGGAGGTTGGGGCTCTGTGGTGGTCAGTCGAGATCTACACCAGTCTCGACAATACTCTGTAAAGGGTTTCCCAAGCTGGATGGACAGAATCATCTCTCGAAAATAATTTTTGGGCGATATGCCATCAGGATTTTCCTTCAGTGGGGCTAAGAGGCCTCTCTAATTTCAAAAAAAAAAAAAAAACAACCCCAGAGCAGCAGTTGTCCTCGTAATTTTGATTAAAAGAATTGTAGTATTTTCCCGAGATTCTCTCGTATCTGGACACGCCCTGTAAACTGAATGTTTGCCTGGGGAAATAACTGCCTTATATTGAAGTCATTCAGTGATTCGTCTGTTTATGTGGGTGAAATGGAGTGGGGGTGGGGGGCTATAGTGCGAAATTGGCACAGCTGACACCCGAGTCGGGCAGATGCAGCCTTTAAAACCGTGAAACTGGTTGCAGATTGACTTGGGAATCGTCCAATCGCAAATTGGTTTGGGAATCGTCCAATCATCTCTGAGTTACGGCTGGGAGCGAATGTTTTGCCATGGAATTTAGCACTCAGAGCCAAGTGGGTGTAAGTGCTGTGTATACACAGGACTCTAAGCAATCACGTGTTACTGGAATATCAACATGCAGCTAATCATGTCAGTGAAATAATTACAGGCACCCAGTTCTGTGTCAGTGGAATAATGGCATTTCAGAGCACTCATGAAGGTTAAGGGGAAGCCTATTGAAGATGCGAAGGAAGCAAAATGCTCTCGTGACATAGTTGGATATCGCTGCCAGAACGCATTTTAGGACACACACCATCAGTTAGCAGCAAGGGCAGGCCAATGCCAAATCTCCCTGAACGGCTCTCAAGAGGGGAATTTTTTGTTTTGACATTTTCGGGTGATAAGGCTAAGATGGATACAAGGACAGCTGTAGTGGCTTGCGAAGAGCCTGCAGTGTTCACACCGCATTTCTCATGGCTTCTGCTTATCACCTTTTGTAGGGTTTTATTGCTTTTCTCCTTTTCTCCTCGGTATCACTGCCTCTAAAAGGACCTTAATGCAGTGCAGTAAGTGTGTAATATATTCAGCGAGCCCTCTGGCTGAGGTTTATTCATGTCCGCTCAGTCAGGAGCGAAAGGAGGGACTGCCAAGTAGCAGAGACGAACAGTGTCTTCTTAACCCCTTTCTGCAGACGTAGACGCCCGCATCTATAGACCTGCAAATTGGAAGCACGCTGTTACTGTACTCGATCACTAAATGGCACCCCCGGATCAGTTATTGAATGTTCACAAGCAAGCAGACCTCCAACACTGTTCTGAATATGGGGAAGTTCACTCCACGCCCGGTTTTTCAAGAGCTGCATGAATTAAACTCCTCAGCTAAGCCTGATGTGCAAACTGGTCAGTATCCTTGCCTATAGTATCGATCCAGCAGTTTAAAAAAACGATATCTTGACACAGAAAAAATCGTTATCCTCTGTAGCAACCAGATAAGCCACAGTGAGCCAGCAGTATTCCAAGTAATGGTTCAGAAAAATCAGTTTTCTGAGGCAAAAAAATCGACATGGTATTGATTCTCTCACATTCTACTGTTAATTACAGTCGTCACATACAAAAAAATTTGTAGTTCCCTACCGTGGATTTACGCGCAGATCCATTCATTGACAAATTCAGCGCTTCTTTATATCCACCCGAGTACTGGCGTTGATAGCCAACCACTCAACCATACGCTCAAGCTCTTCTGCGTAATTGGATAGTTACACTTCATGCCCTGTGAAGCTACCCTGGTAAAAATGTATTGATTGGCTCGTTTCTTATCCAATTCCCGAGTGTTTAAACATTTTAGAGTAAGTGAAACTAATTGATTGGACAAACAGAGAGCATACAAACCTATGCGTATCAGCAGGCTCGGTTGTATCCTGTCTACGTTATGCACATTACGCGGTTAAAATAGACGCGATTTATAGAAAACGCGTTCGCAAAACTGGCCTTGAAGTGTCCAGTTACATTTACAGGATTTAAATGAGATAAGGATATGGTCAATTGGAATTATTTAGAATGAATCAGGACCGGAGTGTTCCTGCTATTGGATCGGTCTCTAGAGAAGGGATTCATGAGAAAGGTGAGGCTGCTACTTTGTTATTTGTTGTTGTTGTTGTTGTTTTTGGAATGTATACGTACTCAACAAAGTCGAATGTCGAGGTTTTTTTTCCTGTTTAAAACGCGAACTGCCCGTGCATTTGGGTGGACCCCCTGGTTCGTTCATTGCACGTTTCTTTTGAATCCAGGGAGGCAATGGATTGTTCTCTGAAAGTGGAGTGTCTGTTCTGTTAAAATAAGGTATATTTCAGAATTCAGATATTACTGAGTTAGTGAGTTGCACTTGTTCCTTATAAGTGTTGAAATGAGTTTGTGAGCTTAGAAGAGGGGACTGGTAGCTTCCATTACAGGGTGAATGTTCTAACCGTTTAATAAGAAGTTTATTTAATGCGTGTTTGTGCTGGCTTGGGGCACTTTAAAGTAAAATGGCCAAAACTCTAAACTTAATTATGGAGTAACTTTATTATTGTGTTTGGAGTGGTTACTGGTGACCATTGATATTCAACTGTACTGAGATTGATAAATTCATACTAAACTCAACCAGAAAATCATTTGTTCATATTAAATTTCATGCCTGAAAACTTTATTTGTGTTATATACATGATTTTTTTATGATTTGACTGGACTTCATTTTGAGACTTCGGGGAGACACTTGGATAGCTGTATAATTTGGCTAAAAGCATGTCGGTAATCTAGAATGTAATGTTGAAGATGAATTGTACTTGTGGTCAAGGAGTTTATGATCCCAGAAATGTATAGTTTTAAGCCCCAGCAGTTTTTCAATCCTCAGAATAATTTTTTTTGCAATTTCAATGGTGAATTCTCATGAAGATTTTTTATGTTTGCAGCTCATTTTCTCTACCATAATCATGAAAATTAACTGAAATACTATGTAATTCTAAATGCTGTAAGTGTCTTTTCAGAATTGAGCCACATTTTTCCTCTTTATGAAGCTTAAATCTTGAATTATACAGCATTAAAGTGGGTAACCCAAAAATAGCCAAATTTGGCTTCTGCACAAAGGGGTTAACTGGACTTTATCCCCCATTTATCCAACGCTCCGAGTGTGGAGTCCAGGCCTGTATATCAGGGCCCATCTCAGCAATGCAGCATTTGCCACTGGCCGGAGAGAAAACGAGCGATCCTGACAAACCTCTTCCCGTTAGCAGCCGCTACCTGTTTTAAGCCTGCTGTCTACCTGCTCCGCGCGGTGGCCACAGTGATTGGAGACTGGGCCGCCGCTGAAGGACTAAATGATTGTGATGATGTGTAGAGGTCACTGCTGGATAGGGCCTCACATTTACATAGGATGGGGGGGTGGTGCTCGGGGAAACAATCTTTCAGCGGACCCACAATTCATAGCCATGCTGATGGTTGAAGAGGCACCTCTCACTCCTTGTGCAGTCAGTGCTCAGGGAGTTTATGGGTTTGATTCATTGGAGGGTCCAGCCCTGTGCAACATGAGTAGGTAGCCATTTCCTCTCCGTGTGATGCCATGGACGTTTATGTGCTGATAGTGAGTTGGGTGTATTAACCCTTAGAGCGCTAAACATAAGTAGCGCTGCTCAATGAGGTAACCTATCAATTGACGACTTGTTTAAAAGAGCTCCCTTTTAAACGAGTTGCCACATGATAGGTCTTCGACAGCACAAGATAATTTCATTGATCATTTTTTGAAAATTTATTTCAGTATTCTTAGGGTTAAGAAGGGAGCCATTGAGCACCGCACTCTGAAGTGGAGTATTTAGTGTTTGTGACCGAGTGCCATCCATCAGCGCGGACATTTAACCGAGCAGCAAAGGCACAACTGTAAAAGCTGTGTGTGTGGAAATGGAACCCTGTCATTTTTTTAATTTATAGATGAATGGTCAAACTTAACACAGAATTTATGGGTGAATTCAGCCCAACCCCTGCACATAAGCCCTCTCGCATCTGAAAAACCTGAAAATTCCTGGTGACTGTATGTAGGCTAATGGTAGCTCCTGTCTTGTTCCTAGACATCTACCCTCCGGTTGGTTTTCTATACAAACACACAAAGCACACCTTATTGGAGAGCTGTAGATCTCATTATGCTACTACAGTCATGTGTGCCAATTTGCTAACTTCAGAGTTATCACTGATTTTGGCTTTCAGCTTTGGCAAAGTGTGTGAACATGTACTGAAAATCAGTGAGCTTGGAGTGAGTTTCAATTGGTTTCTTAAACAGATGACGGTGTTCAAAGCAGGTCTTGTCTTGTGGTGTTTGTGTGTCACTGCGCTATTTTCCACAGGAACTTTTGTGAATGGGTCAGTGCCAGGGCAACTTCTGCAATTTCAGGCAACAAAACACTACCCGTTCATTCTAGTAGCTGGTTCAAAAGTGTGACATCATTGGAGCAGGCTGGCCAGTCACAGCGGTCGAAATCAATGGGGATAGGCGGGGGGGATGGTTCCAGGGGGTGACTGGGGTGCGCTACATCTCCTGGTTCCGTGATGGAATGGATCCCCACAGTTACCCATGATGCCTCTGGCTTGCGGCGGTGCCCCTCCCAATGTCCCTCATCATGACTGATGGGATTGACATTTGGCCAGACGTCAGACACCTCGACTGCAGGCTGGTGAGGTTAGTCGGAGATGAGCAGCACCCCATCGAGTGCGACTCCCCCGGCCCTGCCGTCTGTGGTATTTTCTTTTGGCTGAATGGCAGATGGTAACATTTGAGAGGTCTTTTTAGTGGATCATCAATATGCCACCTGTCCTTGTAATGAACAATCAAGAAGGAGAGGGGCCTCCAACTTTCGCATGGCTAACTCTGCTTGAGATCATATAAAGAAAACAAAAATTAATGCAACGCAATTCTGTAATTGATTCAAGTTGTGTCTGTTAAACTCGCATGCACACAGCCAGCACTTCACGAGGAACTCCTGTCCATTCATAGAGAGCATCATGTAGGCATTTTCATATCACATCCAGTATCAACTCGAGACCTCAGGTTGATGCGGGGTGTGATGTGAAAATGCCCGGATCATGTTCTATTCATCATATACTCATTTTGACCGTAATTAACAATGAATTTTATCTAAAGCTATGGCAATGGTTGCTGCCACTGATACAGGATTTTGCCCGCAGGCTGATACAGGCTCGTGCCTCAAGCATGCACCACAGGTGCAGATTCCCTGTATTTATAAGGAAGTTTATGATAAATGCAATTATCCAATCACAGGACAGCAGTACAATACATATGTATGTACAGCGCCCTCCATAATTATTGGCACCCCTGGTTAAGATGCGTTCTTTAGCTTCTAATAAATTCAGTTTTTTTCTAAATAATATACGACCACAATGGAAAAAAAAGAGGAAAATCCAAGCTTTAATTAAAATGCATTTATTCAGTGGGGATAAAAATCCCACATTAAGAAATAATTCTTTTACATCAAATCATGTGTGCCACAATTATTAGCATCCCTGATGTTAATACTTTGTACAACCCCCTTTTGCCAACAAAACAGCTACTAATCTTCTATAATGTTTCACAAGATGGGAGAATACAGAAAGAGGGATCTTCGACCATTCTTCTTTGCACAATCTCTCTAAATCATCCAGTGACCTGGGTCCTCTCCTCTGCACTCTCCTCTTCAGCTCACTCCACAGGTTTTCAATGGGGTTGAGGTCTGGGGACTGAGATAGCCACGGGAGGAGCTTGATTTTGTGTCCGGTGAACCATTTCTGTGTAGATTTGGCCACATGTTTAGGGTCATTGTCTTGCTGAAAGACCCAGTGACGACCCATCTTCAGCTTTTGGGCAGAGGCCACCAGATTTTGATTTAAAATGTCCTGGTATTTCAAAGCGTTCATGATGCCATGCACCCTAACAACGTTCCCAGGGCCTCTGGAAGAGAAACAGGCCCACAGCATCACCGATTCTCCCCCATACGTCACAGTGGGCATGGGGTGCTTCTCTGCATACTCATCTTTTGTGTTCCGCCAGACCCACTCAGAGTGTTTGTTGCCAAAAAGCTCTATCTTGGTCTCATCTGACCAAAGCACATGGTCCCAGTTGAAGTCCCAGTACCGCTTAGCGAACTCCAGACGTTTGCGTTTGATTGTGAGTGAGAAAAGGTTTCTTCCGTGCATGCCTCCCAAACAGCTTGTTGGCATGTAGATAGCACCTGATGGTGTTTTGGAGACTTTATGACCCCAAGATGCTACCATTTGTTGCAATTCTTTAACAGTGAGCTTTAGAGAACATTTTATTTCTCTTACCATCCTCCTCACTGTGCGTGGTGGCATAATAACCTTGCGTCCCCGTCCAGGCTTGTTTACCACTGTTCCAGTTGTTTTAAACTTCTTAATGATTCCTCTGACAGTAGAGAAGCGCAGGTGCAGGCGAGTGGCTATTTTCTTGTAGCCATTGCCTGACTTTATGAAGCTCGACACACATTTGCCTTACTTGAATGGTGTGTTCCTTTGTCTTTCGCATGTTGAAGAGTGGATAAGAGAAATGGCCTCTGTGTCACTTCATATTCATACCCCAGGGAAACAGGAAGTGATGATTTACTAATTAAATGTTCCTAGATACTCTGATCAACTTTGTAAACTACTGTAGAAATGACCGAAATACTTCAATTTCATTTAATTCCAAGGAATTGTTAGGGGTGCCAATAATTGTGGAACAGGTGATTTTATGAAAAATAATTATTTCTTAGTCAGGGATTTTTATTCCACTCAAAATTCAGTTGAGTTGAAGGTTACATTTTTCTATAATTTTCAGTGTGTGAATATGCTTCTGCAATAAAAATTGGAATTATTTTAAGGCTTTTAACACATCTTAACCAGGGGTGCCAATAATTATGGAGGGTGCTGTATGTATCAATACATTCTCATCCCAGACTCGTCCTATCTTGATGCTACCTGCCCAAACGTTGATTTACAAGGCAGAAGGAAGCTTTTGGCGTCATTATTTGAGGGTTGGGGGTAGGGATTAGGGGTTTGGGGGTAGGGTTCGTTTTACACTGGTCGTCGATAAAGGACGCTAAAACTGACCTTTTGTCTCGTATACCGACGCTTGCTCAGGTAGTGTCAATATATGACGTGTCGGAATGAGAATGGGCTCTATGTATTAGATCATATGCTGCAGATCATGCAAGGCAGGCACGTCAATAAACATCCACTGCAAATATTAGTATGGCGTAAAAGTCGGACTCGATGGATGTGCCTATGGCGTGGTTTTTGATGCCAGACCAGCTGGTGTGGGCAATACCATTTACACAGAGTGGTGCTAAAAAACTCCAGTTGGTGGAAGTTCTGCGGCCTGAAATGCCTCGTTGATGAGATGGGTCAGAGGAGAATGGACAGACTGATTTGAGCTGATAGAGAGGCTATGATATCTCAGATAAACACTCTTTACAACCGCGGTGAACAGAAAAGCATCTTGGAGTGCAGAACATGTCAAATGTTGGGGCGACTCCGCTCCGACGGAAGACCACACTGGGTTCCACTTTCGTCAGCCAGAAATCTGAGGCCGGAAAAAGATCAGACAAATGGGTTGATCGGAAGAATCTCAGTTTCTGCTGTGGCAGGCAGATGGTAGTGTGAGATATTTGCCTCAACAGCATGAACCCAAGAGCCCAGCCTGCGTTGTGTGAGTCGTTTAGGCTTGTGGTGGAGTAACTGTGGGAACATTTTCTGGGCACACTTTGGGCCCCTTAATATCAATTATCATTAGAACACTACAGCCGATCTGAGTGTTGCAGATCATGTGCATCCCTTTATGGCCACAATTTACCCATCTTCTGTCGGCCATTTCCAGCATTATTATGCTCCATGTGACCAAGCAAAAGCAATCTCTGACCAGCATGACAATGAGTTCATTGTAGGTCAATGGTCTCCCCTATCATCACATTTGAATACAATATAGCACCCTTGGGATGTTATGGGATGGGAGATTTGCCGCCTGAATGCGAAGCTGACAAATTTGCAGAAATAATGCGATTCAGTCCCATCAATATGTACCAGAATCTCCTAGGAATGTTGCAGACATTTTATGTTGACTCTGTTACTAAGTATTGAGGCTATTCTGTGAGCAGAGGGAGGTTCTCGCCAGTGTTAATATTGTACTCCACACTGAGCGTATACTCAATATTTTCACCATTCGAAAAACAATTAAAAGTACTGTGTGATGCTGCATTGGCACGTGTCGCTGCGATGGGGTGGCAGCGTTCGCTCATATCACCGCCTCCTGGCTTAAACCTTACAGGAGAGACGCTCCTTTGACACGCCGGGTTTCCGGCGCTCGTCGCTGCCAGAGGTTTGGTAATGGAAAAGCGTCGGCCGAACTCCCCTCGAGGGACCCTCCTCGCGGCTTATTGAAATCCCCCCCAAGCCAATTATTCCTCTCGCCTAGCAGCGGAGTCTGCTTTTATTAGCATGATGTGAGGCGCGGGAGCCTCCTAGCGCCTTCCGCGGATTCAACCCCACGTGCCGGAGGCAGCCCAATTAGGGTTTGTGCTCAGCGGATAAATGAACGCGAAACCGCACACAGGTGTTCAGGGGAGAGTCCGAGAAGGCTCTCCGAAGAGTTGCGCTCATTATCATGCCCCTCCCCCCCTGCAGGATCTAGAGCTGTGAGCTACTTGGTTGTTTTCGTTTCCTGTTTGTTTGGTTTTTTTTTAACTAGACTTCTGCGCTCCAGGACTCCATTGCATTCACTTGCGAGTAGTAATAGTGACGCCAGCATTTGAAGTTTCAGCTAATAACGTTCTAATTGTGTATATGTCATCTCGCACCTGAGAGGTTTAAAGTGTGCGGTGCGGTGCCTCTGTAATGGAAGGAGGACTGCCTGTGCAGACACACGTGTGCGGGCTTGGACACGCTGTCTCACACGCGTGAGATCTCCCGTTCCCATTCCATCTCTCTCTCGTCTGTCTGACGGCACCAGCAGGCACTTCTTACTCCTCCCCCACACACACACACCCCACCCCCTTCATCCAACCCCCAGCCCCTCTCCCTGCCAGGCTGTGCCAAGTATTGTTTTTCTTATTTCATTTTTTTTTTGCTTCCTCTAATTGTGTTCTCTCCTCATTCTGCCATTCTTTTTCACACTGCACAACCCAGGAAGAGAGCGCGAGTCCGCTGTTTTTGGACGGACTGTCCTGTCCATGAATACCAATTTCGGGGCTCGGTGCTGCACTGCTCATCCAATCCCACACTGAAACTACCACAAATAGAAAACACCAGTCAAGCTCTCATACCACTCAAAAACTAGCATTATATAGATGCTGTGTATCTATGCCGCTGATCATTGTTTCTCTTCTGCCACATAAAAGTTTTGGACCTTAAAGACCTTTTCACCCTCTAGTTCTGGCTGATACAGAATGAATATCCCTTTTGTCTCATTTTCATTTTTCATGAAGGAAACCTGACTTATTATTTTTTACAATATGCAACTTCTTGGACCTGGCTTATTTCTCTGTGAAGTACATGTAAAAATCACATATTTCCAAAGAGTGCACTTGGAACAGCCCTAATGTCTACAGTTAAAAACTGAACAGAACTCATAGGTTAAAGTGGTCCCTCAGGTGTCACCCTGATGTTGACCGCTTTAATCCCACCCGTGTTCACCTGTGTAGGCATGTGCGGCGCGTGTTCTTGTTCATTACGCCGTGACACTGTTTGAGTTAATGGAAGAGGGGATGATGTATCACCCGGCCGGTGACGGGGCACGTTTGATGGATCGAAACCATTAGAAAAGCACCTCATGAAAATTCCAGTCTTTTCCAGGATTTGCCATATTAATCTCCAGCTCTCTTTCCCTGCGCTGCCGCCTGTTGAATCCACACCCCCTCCCCCAACCACCTCCAATTCCCCTGCACCCCACACATATTTGTGTCTCCCTCGCAGCGAGAGATTAGTTACTCCGGGCTTCTCTCTAGCTGTAATCTTCCCAGCATGGGGTGATAAATTGGCTCTGTTTTTACAGCGTCTGCCTACGAGACGAACCACACCGCAGGTGGCAGCTGGGAGGTGTTTTTTTTTGGGAGGGGGGCGGGGGGCGACGGGGGGAGAGGCTCCGATTTTAACCCAGTAATTGAAATGGTGAATCTCTTCAACCTGGGACTGGAGAATTCATTCAGTCTCACAAAGAGGATGCTTTCCCTGCCTTTTTTTTCCTTCTTCTTTTTCTTTTAAATGTGACCCAATTTTTTTTTTTTTAATTCTCACCTACCACTTACAATTTTGGGCTATTGAGGGAGCTGGAGTTTTAGAAGAGAGGTGAATTAAAGTGCTGGGATTCATTCCCATTTGACTCCTCTGTTGCCAAGACTACAGTGAATATGCCAAACCCTTTATGGTCAGAAGGGCCCAGCGCAGCACTCAGACTTTAACAGTGAGGACATGGAACAGTGATTGTGGGACATACAGGGGTAATTGGGAGCTCTGGTCAGTATTGGCTCTGTGATGGGGGTGCAGGTCTGGCCATTGATCAACTCTCTGCCACCCTCCAGCAGGTAGTCGAGGCTGAGAAGGTGTGTGCGGATGCATCTGTGTGTGTGTGTGTGAGTGTTCATGCGTGTGTGTGTGTGTGTGTGTGTGTGTGCGTGTGCATGCGTGTGTGTGTGTGTGCGCACGTTTATGTATATCTGTGCTTTTGTGTGTGTGTGTGTGTGTGTGTGCACGCTTGCATTTGTGTTGTGTGTGAGTGCATGTGTGCGTTTCTGTGCCTGTATGCATATGTGTGTGTGCATACCAGTGTGCCTTTGTGTGTGTGTGTGTCTGTGTGCATAGAGAAGTGTGCCATTGCCTGCTTGTGTCTGAATGTGCGCACAAGTGTTTTTGTGGATGTGTGTCTGTGTGTGTATGCTTATGTGTGCGTGTGCGTGTGTGTGAGGGTGATGGTAGAGGGTAATTGGACCAAGACCTGCTGCTTGGTTGTGCTCTTTCCGTCCCTCTCTAGTGGAGACTCAGCGTCAGTAATCACTAACGCTCTCCTGGAAGGACCCCTATGTTACAAACCTCCTGTGTGTGTGAGTGCAGTGCAGTCGAGCCCCATAAGGAGGTGGACTGGTTCTCCGTTTATTGTTGCCAGCTCAGTTAGTATTATCTGCCATTGCCCCTCTTCTAGAATCAGCTGCCGTAAAAACCCATCCTCTCCTGAGGTCTGAGGACTCGCTGGGGGAGGAGTTTGTAGGGGGTTGGGGGGTGTCAGATCTTTACTGTGATACAGATAGCACTGCACTGCGCACGAGTCACGGATTCCTGGCCAACCTCATCTCCGAGCCTCCTTGATGAGAAGTAGCGCTCCTGACTGCAGTTTGTCAGCCATGAAATTCTGTTTCCCTGAACGCAATCCCACAGCCCCTGTGACCTCCCCTCTTTCCGCCACCACCAGAGACGCACAGCCACTTAAGGCCCCTTTTGCGCATGCGCGTGTTTTTTTTGTTTTGTTTTCCTTTTCTCTCCAAGATCCCACCTACCCAGCGGAGGAAAGGATCAGATTTAGGTCGCCTGAATTTCTGTTCTCTCTCATGGCTATTTTTAGGAGATAAAAAAAAAGCCGTTACGCTGCGTGTTCTTTCATCCTGGCAACAAAAAAGCTTTGCATCTCTCGTCTTATCCTTCTTCTCCTCCTCCACCCTCCTCTACTCGGCCGTCTTCCCGTCTGTACACTACTCGGTTTGGTCTCCGGGGCCCACTTTCTAGAAGGTTCCCTGCTGCGCGCTTCTCTATTTGGCTAATACCGCGGCGAGCTCTAAGCCAGTAATGCTGGCTTCCTTCCTTGCTGACATCTTATTGATGTCTCGGGTAGTTCATTAACTTGTCTCTCCATTTACCACAGTTGGGGCTGACAGTTGATGTCACTCAGCCTGGTCCGTCTCCCCACGCCCGCCCGTAGATTGCTCCGGAGGGGACGCGGAAACGCAGCGGGGCCACACCACCCTTTATTTATTTCCTTCTTGCTTCCTGAGGGTCCCTGCAGGACGCTGAAGTAGATCGCGGTGTGTGGAATACTAAGTGCGTTTTCAAACACCACTTACCCTCACAGCTGCGTGGACCGGCTCTCCGGCTCATTGCTCAGAGGTCCGTTCATTAAAAAACATTTTTTCCTGCTTAAAATTTAATTAGCGCATAAAAGCAAATGCGGTTACGTAACCAGAATAGGGGAATCGCATGCAGCCGCGTGGCGCTGCGATCTGTCAGGCTGGTGGTGACCGAGTTGTTTGTCATGTTCTTGCATTTGGCTCGTCTCAGGGAGACATTTTGTTGGACAAAAGATGAGCCCAGGGCTTTTCAATTTAGATAAATAAATTATTAAATTTTTTACCCGAAAGTGATCAGTAATGTGAAGTCACGGATGATGCAACTCAGGGAAACATTTTTGTTGTATTTACCGGGTGCCCACTGTGTCTGTGGCCCCAAGACACTCGATTTGTTGAGTTCTATTGAAAAAGGGACAGAATTTTTTAATTCAAAATCTCACTTGGTGTTTCTCAGTTTAAATTTCGCCAAGCTGGAGGTTATATCATGGATGAGGATCACAGAATCTGCTGGAATCTACTGAGTGTAAATCCTGGGACAGCATTTTTTATTCATGGTCCATATTCCTGATATAGGAGAGTTCTGGGCTGAATATTTATCCAGCTAAATCCTCAATCTCGCTCAGTGAAATGGCGCCCTAGTGGAAAAGGCATGGAGGGATTGAAACAAATATGGGTAATAAAGGCTCTCTAAAGACTTGTCTCATTTCCCTGAAGAAATGAGTTATCTCAGTGCCTGGCCCTCCTCAGAGAGAGATGAGGAACACAGAAGTCTTCTCATGCTGGCCGGCAGAATCTACAGAAAGGTGCTCCTCTCTTGGTGTTGTTCACTGGAAATCTGACAAATAATGGTTTCTGCTCAACATCCTTTTAACTTTTGAGAGGACATCTCTCTTATTGTGCTCTGAAAAAAAGTATTTGCCCCCTTCCTGATTTATTCTATTTTTGCTTATTTGTCATATTTAAATCTGTCAGATCATCCAGCTAATTTTAATATAAGACAAAGACAACACGAGTAACCGCAAAATGTGGCTTTTAAACAATCTTTTCTTTCATTGAAGGTAGAGTTATTCTCACCCATGGGAAATAAAAGAATTGCCCCCTAAACCTAATTACTGGTTGTGCCACCCTTGGTGGTGGCAACCGCAATCATACTTTTGCAATAAGTCTTTTACAAGCTGTGGAGAAATTTTATTTTTGAAATTTTTCTTTCCAAAATTGTTTTAATTCAGCCACATTGGTGGGTTTTCAAGCATAAACTGCCTGTTTAAGGTCATGCCACAGCATCTCAGTCAGATTCGACTCAGGACTTTGACTAGCCATTGAAAAACCATTTTAGTCATTCAGCGGTGGACTTGCTTGTGTTCTTGGGTTCACTGTCCTGCTACATAACCCAACTGCTCTTGGTCTTTAGGTGCGAAAAATATGGTCGGACACTCTCCTTCCAGATTTCCTGGTAGAGAGCAGAATTTATGGTTCTAGTAATTTGGACAAGTTCCCAAGTCCTAAAGCAGAGAAGCATCCCCAGACCATCATACTACCACCACCTTGTTTGACTGTTGGTATGATGTTCTTACTGGGGAATGCTGTGTTGCCTTTGCACCTGATGTAACAGGATCCTTGACTTCCAAAAAGTTACATATCTGATTCAACAACCCACAGAATGTTATCCCATGAGTATTAAAGGTCATCAAGATGTTTATTTGTCAAATGTGAGATGAACCTTCTTCATCGGTGGCACAGTGGTTAGCATTGTTGCCACACAGCAAGAAGGTTGTGGGTTCAAATTCGGCCTGGGGCCTTTCTGTGTGGACTTTGCATGTTCTCCCCGTGTTCGCGTGGGTTTTCTCTGGGTCCTCCGGTCTCCCAAAGACATGCATATCAGGTTAATTGGAGATGCTAAATTGCCCGTAGGTATGAGTGTAAGAGTGAATGGTCTGTGAATGGTGTGTGTGCCCTGTGATGGATTGGCAACCTGTCCAGCGTAGGTCCCTGCCTTTGCCCGTAGCCAGCTGGGATAGGCTCCAGCTCGCCCTGCGACCCTAGTGAGGAATAAGCGGGTATAGAAAATGAATGAATCTTTTGAGTGTCCCCTATCGCCAGTTTACCAGCTGCCACTGGTGCACACAGATATAATTTGCATGTGTAAAGATGTTTTGTAGCTGTAAGACTAATTTGTACATGTGTGAAAATGTTTAATATTTGAGCATAATTTGAGTATGGTTTGGGGTTTTTGTAGCTGTTGAAACATTTTGTATTTGTATAATTAAAATTTGTGCAGGAATATTCTCAACAGCAAGGTTTCACAAAGTCTTTGTGACGGACACACAAATTTCCTGTTTGCGTATGCCACACTGAAGTTCCAAGCTACAAACTAAGAATGACAAACAGTCATTTTAATTCTTATTTTTTATGACCTGAGGCTGACGACCCAGTCTACACATTGCCCTCTGACAATCCAATCAGAGGGGGTCAGACAGTTCAATTAGGCGGCAAAAGGTGTTCCGGAGGGAAAACAAGGCATAATGGTGGCGTCTTGCCTTTTCGATCTGTTTGCTGAAATAATAAAAATGACCAAATGTTTTTGTGCGACAAGGTGCACCACAAATAGGTTAAAGAATGCAAAGTTCTATTTTAAAAGTAAAAATCTCTGGCTCAGGACGTCGCTGTTGTTGTTAGCAGATAACATAACTTTCCCGTGATGCTATGCACTAAATACTTTGGGGAAAGAACTGTTTTTGAGGCACTACTTATTAATTTGGCTGTGCTTCTAAAGAAGAGCTGCTTGCAAAGCAAAAATGTAAGAGAATGTAAATGTGTTCACACATTCATATGTAGAATATGCTGTAAGCAAAGAGAGGTTCGGTAATGAGGAAAAGTCTCCACAATCGAAAGAGACCTTCCCCCTTCACACACACACACACACACACACACTGCAAAAAGCACAAAGTTCTAGAAGAATCTCTCATAACCAATTTAATATGAAAAGTAATTCCCATCCCCAGCTCGAATCTAGCAGGCCTGTCTACGGAGCTTCTCTAATTACAGCTGGGCTTGTTTGTTTCTCAGCAATCCTGTCATAACATGACAACCCCACTGGAAAGAAATGCCCAGGAGCAGAGCCTGTATCACAATATCGTATCTGCTTCTGGAGCTCTCATGTTGAATATTAACCAGAGTTTTTATCGGTGTTAATATTCCGTGGGAGGGACACGCTACCTCGCTTCTGTGTTTGCTAATAACTGTCTTTTTGTCGGGCATGATGAGCTTTTATTGAGGCCAGCGATGCGATATCCTGGCCCTTTCTTACTCTCTGCTGTAAAATATCTTTGGGTCGGAACCCGCCGCACCCCAACCCATTAATTGTTTTGCGATGTAACGCTGCTGGCGAGTATGAGGTCAAAGTATTTTATTCCTGAATCAGGCCTGAATGATCGTGGATACATAGTACTAGAGGACCTCAAGAAGAACAACACTCATACCTTAGAAATAATACCAACAACAGTTAAAATAATGACTACTGCTGCGACTGGCTACTCGCTAATATTACTGCTACTACAACTACCACTACTACTAATACTATAATGACCTCTGCTACTTCTACCACTACTACTGCATTAACCACTACTGCTACTGCAAATACCACTACTACTGCTACTACTACTACTCCTGATAGTATTTCGACTATTAATACTTCTATTCTTGCTGTTTCTGCTACAACCACTACAAATACTAATACTACTGATACTATTATTACGACTACTAACACTGCTACTGCTGCTACTGTTTTTACCTTTAGTAAGGAGGTTATGTTTACACCCCTGTTTGTTTGTCTGTCCATCTGTCTGTCTGTTAATAAAATAACCCAAAGATTAACAATTTGGCAATAAAATCTGATAGGATGATAAATGGTAGTCCAAGAATGAGTTTATTAATTTTGGAAGTGATCCGCAACATATTCTGGATTCTGGATCTGGGAGAAGTGACATATATCTGTCCAATGCAGTTCTGTGTGATATTTTTGACCGAATAACTCTAAAGTTACAAATGGTTTGGCACAAAATTTTGCAAGATGGTAGGTGGTAGTCCAACGAAGAGTTGATTTAATTTTGAAGTGATCTAGAACATATTCTGTAACCAAAAGAACAGATATATGGGGTGGCAGAGGTATGTGCTCTACTGAGTGCCCTCAGTACTACAGGGCTCTCAACTTTCATGCATTTGGCTTGAGTTTAAGTGACATATTCACGTTCCCGTGCTGTAGTCAGAAATTATTCAATCAGCGCATTTGTAAGAAATTCTCAGGTGGAATTGAAGTCCTTATGCATGGAAGTTTCAGTTTCACACGCGTTACAGTGGATTTCGCCACTAGTAATATGGAAATCATTTATAACTCTGGACTTTTCACGCTTTTCTTCACTCAGGGATTGGAAGCAGTGGATTTGCATAAAATGTTTCAAATGGTCTTAGTTCATTTAAATATTTGAACGATTGTGAAACACATGCATTGCTTTGATTGAATAATTGCTGACTACAGCACAGGAACGTGAATGAAGCTCTGAATCTCACGCTGAATGCAAGAAAGTTGAGAGCCCTGGTACTACTGCTACAGTATTATTGCTGCTGCTATTGCTGCTACTACCTCTAACTGTTACTACTGTCACTGCAACTACTGCCATTTACGCTGCTGCTAGTGTTACTGGTACTACTGCGAGCGCTACATCTACTGTCTCTGCTTCTATAAAAGCTGCGACTGCTGCTGTTGCTGTAGTCAATACTACTAATGGTTTATGGAAAGCTGTTGAGCATTTATTACATATCCGTGACATCAGACTGCAGTTTCCTCTGCTAGTTCAGTCTTTGTCACCCAAACGGCCCTCCAAACTGCTAGTACTTCTACTACAACTGCTGCTGTCACGGTTACTGCTGCAACTACGATACATTTCTTTCTGTTTTGGTTGACGGAAGTTCAATATCCTGTCACTTATCGAGCTGCAAATGAAGCATAGTTAGACACAGTTCAAGCTCTGATTCATAAGTTTTTGGATAGTTACTATGTGGGAATAGACAATGAAGGTTAGGGCAGATTTGCGTACATTTTTGCCCAGGAAATCAACTGTTCTCAGACCAATGAATGAGTGAACAGAAACACGTCCCACACCATCAAGGATATGCTACTCCCTCCTGTTATCCGTGAATCATATTCCCTGTTCCTTTTACCCTCCACCACTGACTCCAGAGGTCCTAGGTGCTGCCAGGCGGAGTTTTGAATTTTGGTTGTTGCTTTGATGGAAGAGGTCCCACAGAGAGCTGGATAAGCACCCCATTCTACTAAAAGAACTTGGATCAAAAAACCTCCTTGAAAAAAATCCATTTCATAGCCAATGTTTTCTGAATGAACCCCAGACCATCTGTAAAGCCCAGAGGATTCGGGCCGCAGACCAGAGGTAAAATTGCATACACTTTAAAAAAAAAAAAAAAAGAACGAAAAATGAAAGTCGCTATTCTCTGTTTTGACCGTGGTGCAGCGCTGCTGGAAAGCTCGGAGCAGTGTTGTGCCTCATGAATGTGTGAAAGAAGGCTGCAGTCCTCCCAGTCTTTTAATGTATTTATTTTCTCCCAAAATTATCAGTCTTTGGTTCTCAAACCTTGTTCCGGGGGGATCACAGTGCATGCTGGTTATTGTTCCAACCACACTTAAAATTTCAGAGTTTAGGAGCTGTTCATTTTTCTCTCATATTTAAAGGGACAGTTTAACTTGAACCTTTTCAAGCCCAATTAGAAATCGCTTTCTATGCCCTGAAGGGTTTCATATTTATCTTGTTCTGTAACCCTAATTAAAATAAAGCTGGCATATAATGAAAATGCAAATAAAATTCAATTGGATTTTTGGATTGGTTGTTGTACATTACAAATGAATTGAGAATGTCTTGCATTTAACTGCTGAAATTAAGGAGTCCATTGTTTCTGCTGAAAATTAATCTTTTAATCTTGACTGATGCAGGGTGCAGCTTTTCATTTCTTAAACATGGCAATCAGAGATGGCAGACCTCACCCCATTCACGCAAATATTGGCAAGTGCGGAACCACAAACAAACACGCAGAGCCACTTAAAACAGTTCCTCACGCCCACTCCATGAGGGGAAGTAATAACTGTGTCAGAAGACGTGTCCCATGATCATGGAGGAGATGATACTATGTTTCATGCGGGGCAAAGTATTGGCCAGCATCAAGGAAAGAAAACAACTAAGGGGTTTGCTGAAATCATTTAAACTTGGTGAACAACCGTCTAGTGCATTATAAAAACCTGGAAGCATAGTGGTGAACCATCAACTTTGCGGATGACATGGGTCGGAAAAAATCGCAAGTGATTGTGATCAGAGATCAATAAAAAAACTTGGTGAGGTCTGATGGTTTAAAATCGATAGTAGGCCATGTTTAATTATGAAAGTAGGGCATTTCCATACACAAAATCACAGAAAAAGAACTAACAGGGATTGGGGCTGAACACCTGCTTGTTCAGAAAGCCACTAGTTAGTGTGGCTAATTGTGGAAAAAATTCACTTAAGTTTGCTAAAAAGCATGAATATTGGACTGTGGAGCTATGGAAACTCATGGACCTCAAAAAACTCCTAAACTGACAAATTATTTACTAGGCCAGCAGATGATCACCCAAAGAGGGCTGAAACTCTGCTGTTCACAACCTGGGATTCTCCCTCAGTGATAAATTATGACCAGGCACCACCACATTATTCAGAAACTGTCTTTCCATCAGTTTAGAGGTGTCGCTCTTTGTCACAGTTTACCAACTGAGCACCAGACCTCCATAAACAACCTGTAACACTACAATAAATCATGCCTGAATGATGGGTCGGCTTTACCGGTGATTGTAGGTGGGTTAAAAATCTGCAAAGTCCACGATGCAGACGCATGGCATTGTGGATCAGACACGGTCATAGCCATTTTTAATTTATGAGCTGAATAGGCTCATTGATGGCAGTCTTCATCACTGGAAAAAAGAATGCAGAGGATATTTTTCTGTCATCTGGCGGAAATTCAGGCCCAATCACTAAAAATAATTTTTAAAACTGCTTATGGTACCATGGAATTGGTTTGTATAAAACTATTAAATAAATAAGTAAATGAGCTTTTTATTTCTGGGACAGGTTGTTAATCACACAACATTCATTTAAACAAATGGGAAGTTTGTTGTCTGGACTTAGCCTGCCATGCGTGTTTTTGGATTGTGGAAGTAAACTGGAATATCAAAAGAAAAACCACATTAACATGCAAACTCCATGCAGAGCAGCCCCAGGCCAGATTTGAATCCACAACTTTCTTCCTACAGGGCTACATCACCTCCCAACGCATTACCATGCCACGCAAGGACTAATATTCGTAATTTATTAAGCATTTATACAGAGATTGTGCCTTATAATTTCTTGTCTGAAATCATATTATATCGCCTCTCTCAACTGTTGTGGAAGTTTCTGTTCCATTTTCATTTTTCCCCTAGTCTTCCTTATGCTTGAGATTCATCTGTTTTTAGCAAAGATACTGAACATAAACACGGCCAATCTGAGCATGTTCTTTCTTAGAAAGAGAAAGGCAATCTTTTAGTGCTTGTCTGTAAATAGGGAGTGAAACTAAACACGGCAGTGATGGTAATTGCAACATAAGAAGCTTTTAGGGCAATTCGGACAGGATGTGAGAAATAATTGGCTTGTTATTGTTTTCAGGTAGATGTAATTCAGGATTGACAATATTTTTGGTGATTCCAAAAGTGAATCTAAATGGCAGATGGAACAAAAAGCATAAGAAACCTTATGCTAAGTGCCACACACTGATGAGCAAAACATTAAAACCGCACACAGATGCAGCAAATAATGTTTATTATCTCATCACAAGTAAACAAATCGGTGATGGACAGCATGACTCCATGATGATCTCAATGGCCCCAGAGGTGAAGAGATGAAAGTATTAAGATCAACTATTTCCAGAAACCTGTGTGAAAATGGTCTGATTGGTTCCGTTGTGGCCATGAGCTGGCAACATCAAAAAAAGACTTAAGTTTGCCAAGAAATTCAAGGATTGGACAAAAGTGGACTGAAAACAAGTCCTTTACACTGATGAATCAAAATTTGAAGTTTTCACACCCAAAAGCACTACTCATGTGCGCATTGGAGAACGTTTCAAAAATGACTGTTTAACCCTTTCCATAAAACATGGAGGCAGAAATATTATGTTTTGGGATTAAGTCTGTATGAAAGGAGCTGGTGGTCTCATAAAAATCGGTGGAATTATGGATCAAAAGAATTATCACAGAATCCTACTGAGGCAGACATTGCCATTTGGAAATAGACTGATTGGTTGGGGATTTTATTTACAACAAGATAATGACCCTCAACACACTTATAAGTCATGCAAGAATTATCTCCGTCAGAAAAAAACATCTGGTGACCTAAAAGTTAGGATTGGCCTGCTCAAAGTCCAGACCTTAATCTGATTGAGCAAATCGGTTGTAACATTAAAAGAATCTCTTAAAATAAACCATATGGAATGGTTTAGCGAGTGAGAAAATAAAAAAAATGTGAAAACTATGCCTGAAAGATGAAGTGCTGTAATCAAACAAACGGGTGGCCACAAAAGATACTGACTCTTTCCTCTCAAAAAGTCATTTTGTTTTTATTAAATATTGCTATCTGTTTAGTTATATTCATATTTATGATACAAGATTACACAAAATGCATACTTGAATAGTACTTTGTTTCTGATTTATCTCCATTTTGTTAAGTGTATAATCAACACTGCATACTACTATACAGACTTGGATTTTGGGAGCCAAAGTCTCATTGATGCAAGAGTGCTATGATGGACATTCCGTCTGATCCAAACTCACCGAAGCGCGACTGTGGCTCAAGTCACTGAGAATTTAAGGAATATTTAGTTAGTAGATAAGGAATGTGTCACAGCACACAGCACAACATACTCTGCTGTGTGTTACAGTTCTTAGCTTGCAGGGCAGTTAAAGTGCCCACTCTAACCCCAGTCGACCTCTACCTGAGCTTCAGAACTGGACCTTGGAGAAGCTGAAGAAAGTCACCTGGTCCAGTGAGTCCCATTTTCTCTTCCATCATGTGCTTTGGCTGCGTATGTCTGCAACATTTACCAGGGAAGAGATAGCATCAGGGGGCATTGTGGGAAGAAGACAAGCTGGCGGAGGAAGAGTGGTACTCTGGGAAATGTCCTGCTGGGAAAACCTTCGTTTGGGAATTCAAGTGACATCAGTTAGATGGAGCTGTTTTGGCAGTACAAGGGGGACCTTCACTATATAAGGCAGGTGATTTTTATCTTGTGGTCAATCAGTGTAAACACGCTGCAGTACACTCTCAAGTCCCAAAGAGCCTTGCTCTGTTTTCAGACAGACTTCTTGCTTTCAGTCTTCTCTCACTCTCTCTTCCTACAATATTTTTGCTCTCTTTCTCTCTCCTTTCTGTTTAATGTCTTGCACTCACTCCATACTTTCTCTGACAAACAAACAATCTTGTTTACACAGTTCATTTGCACATGTGCTCTTCAAACATAAACACCTTTAAGCCACATGCATAATGTGTATTGGGGCAGAAATTGATCATGTGAACTGTAATTATGTGCCGTCTACAGAAATTCACGGCAAAGTGATTTCAAATAAGTTAAAAAGACAATTTGGACATTCATTTGACAACACACATCTGATTATTGCATATAAGTCATAGTATTGTAAATTATTTAGCTTAGGAAACTTATCATGTGCAAAGTAGCATTCACATTGACATCATCAATGTCGACGATGAAAACACCATGAAAGATTAAGACAACAACGAACTACAGTGGATTGCGCAGGGTCATATTTTTATCCTCTGAACCCTCTCCTAAATTGCTTGGAACATTCATATCACTGTCTTCACAATTTGCTTCGTATTCCAGGTTCGCATCTGTGAAAATTTCGTTAGTATCCTCCTCTGATGTGTACACAGGTGGACAACATGCCGTTTTGACAGTCAAAGTATAAACAAGTGGAGTCTTCTGGAAAATAAGCAAAGGCCTGTTGTTAGCGGTCTTTACCAGTCAGCACTAGACTCTTCTCGGGCAGCTGTGCAAAAAGCGAGCTTGTATTTGCACAAGCAGACTATAGGGCAAGCGATTGTTTTGAGGACTTGTACATACTTTGAGTTGCGACAATGTATATTAGCATCCTTACTAAGGAAGGGGTTGAAGCTGTTTTTCAGGGGTACTTCTTATACCAGTATTTTACTTATCAGTAGCTTGCCTCTTAGGTTATCTGTCTTTAAAAAAAATTAACCCCCCAGAACTATTGTTTTATTGTCAACGAATAACCTGGTAACTGTTTAACACTTGGAATCACAAAGTTAAATGCAGCACACTAATGTGTTACATTGACCACTCGGCACATTTTGCATCAGCAACTTTCAGACTTTCAAAGTCTTCAGAACAGCCTGTGGCAAGTTCCCACAGTTCATGCTCTGAAGTCCCTACAGCCTTGAGAGTTATATCCTTCAGCTTTGTTTGTTGCGCTCCTGTGAGTTTGATCCAGGCTCTGTTTTGATTCGCTGACAGGAGGGAACACCTCATGGAGAGGAGGAGGGGGGGGGGTCTGCATGTGGTGGGGAAACGTCTGCCAGCATTGTAGCAGCTGCCCATACTTTCCCCTGGTATTGGTACCGAGTGAAAGACACTAGCAGACATTTATTTTTAACACCTGACTGGGTTTAATAAGACACCGTTCCATTCTGACTGATCAGCAGCACGGCCGTCGAACCACGGCACCCCTGATGCCACGCTCGGTGTGGTAATCTAATCTGCAGTGTGCGCGCTGAGTTCTGCTGCCTGCTCCAATTACTGTCAAGCCTCCTGCAAAAAAAAAAAAAACAGAGAATGAATAAGAAAATCACCTCTCCTTTAAGGGAGTGATACTGCCTTCGTGAGTCATTAGCCCACCCTCCTCTGTGTACATCCTTTAGGAAGCGACAGCGAGCGCACTTTTGTTTTCTTTCATTCTGTGTAAGAGCAGAAGCAAGGATAAAAGACCTCAAAGCTTCCCAATGTGCATTACAGCTCGGAATGTGTTGAAAACCTTCCATGACTGGTGCACATCTTTAAAATGAGGAATTGAATTGTTTAGACCTTAGCCATCCTACAACCCTCCCACCCCGCTGCACATAAGAATTAGCACTATACAAACACTCACAAAAAAGCTTCATAGTGAATGTACCTCTCATGGTGAGCTTGTGGCTCGCCTGCCACATACGCATATGTATTTGTATCCGTGTACGTCACAGATGGCAGCGGATTCAGGGCACAGCCATTTTCTTCGGTTGTGACAGCAACTATATCTGACAGCCTGGGCTGCCCATTTGAAAGGAAGTTTGCATTAAGGAAAGATGGCTCTCTCATGCGTACATCCGCACGGAGACAGGGGGCAGACGGGCTCTTTTGAGATTCTCCATTTTTAAATTTTTGTGGAGATATTGACTGTTAGAGCAAAGCATTTGAATCCTGAAGAAGGTAGATTCTCCTTGGCTGACTCCTGGGCAGCAGTTGAATTTTTTATTTATTTATTTTTTTTTTATGGCTGGGTGCGGCAGTTCACCAAGTTACAAAGGACAATTTTAATTGCTATAACAATGTACACAGTCAAAATGTAAAGGTCAGAAAATGACCCCATGACCCCTACTGGTCCTCTGGATCCCCACAACTTGTTAATGCTGCCGATGGACACCGGTGGAACTGATTGTGGCTGTAAAATTTGCACTATGGCACTACCCTTACAGTGAAGCCCTGGAACACTGAGTTCTCGTTGCAGTCACGACTGCCTGCGGGATCGATCGGCTGGCCCCTTCTCTGACATTGTCTATGCCCAGGGATCTTCCAGCTCAGTGGATGCCCTCCGTTCTTCCACCCCCCAGATGAGGCTTCCACTGGGACTTCCTGGGCCTGGTCATTCTCCTGGTTCCCTGTTCTTGAGCTACACTGTCACCCCTACCACCACAATACTGCAATCGCCATAACCAGGAGCCAGGAGGACACACCTCGCCTATACTGCCTGAGTAACTTCCTCCAGCTGGGCTTTCTTATGCTATATTTGGCTGAGCTGCAGCTAAGAGCAGCCTGCGCTATTAATGCGAAAGCCAGTGACTGAGTGAGGGAGTGAAGTTACATCACTGCTAGGTCAAGTTAGTGATGCGGTTACACTGTCGGTTGATCAAGTGTTGGACCTTCCCCTTTGGCCATTGCCCTTTCATAATGAACAGTCATAAACAGCGTTATCAGGAGGCTTCCAAGGTGAGTCGCAGACCAGGCGAGACGCAGACTATTTTCACAAAATCAAGTTTGAATTAATTCAAACTAAAAAGTAATAAATTACCCCCCCCCCCCCTTAAAAAGAAAATGAGAAAGCGATAAAATAAGAGCCAGGACTAGGGCCAACATTGGACCGGCTTTCAATCGCTGGCGAGAGCTGAAAGAGGATGAGGAATGTCTGACCGATGGCGACCTGGCGTTGTTACTTTTGGACAAGTTAGTACAAATTGTTACCTTAATCCTTCGTTCTAGATCTAGTTCGAGTGCGTTTCAACTTGCTTTGTGTCTGGCTGTGTCATTGAAATCATCTAGTACCCCGTTTATGCTCAGTCAAATAATCGTCTATAGCGATTTATCTAGCTAGCTGGTATCTGACATCTGAGAGAGATAACTATAATGATAACCATAACGATTTGAGCATCAACACTGATGAACGATATTGTTGTGTAAACACTGATGTTGCACGTTCCAGCTGTGTCAGCGCCCTTTTTTCTCTGTGATGTCATCTGCGATGCCCTGTAAATTCCGACGGATTTTGATTGGCGGTCAGTTTTTCTACCATGCATAAAATCGCAAGTGAAAGTGACCGCAACGATGTTGTTTGCCATTATCATTTTCGTTAAATTTGTAGTGCGGACTTCGCCATCTACGTGAGTTAGACCGAATTTTGTGTCTCCCTTACCTGGTCTGAAGACATGGTTGATCGGATCGCACATTACATGTCCTGCAACAGAAAGTTCACTGCTGTTGTTGGCTTGTCAACTACTGTATGTATCGGCAGATTTTATGACAGTTGTTACAAACGATACCATTTATCAACTGTAGGGGGACACTGTGAGCGAATCCGGCGAATACTACTACATAGTGTTGCTTTAAGCAATTGTGAAGTGGCGAAAAGGGACATTTTTGGTTTAGTCTTTTATGAAATGCTGCGCTCAGTGCACTGTTATGTTAAAAGTCCATTTTCAGCCCTCAAGTTTCTCCTCTTGTCTTCCCCTCCTCTCTGATAAGGGCAAATACACATGCCACCATGACAATGTCATGCAAACTGCACATTTTGAATGTGAGCATATTATTTATAGTTTGAACCATGTTCAAACGACAGTTCTAATTTCAAATTTAAATCGGTAGACCTAGTGTGGACAGTCCTCAAGTACCTCCTCACATCCCATCCAAAAGTTTCAACCTAATCTTGTTTTAACTCATCGTATTGACGTTGATTGTATTAAAATTTCACAGTTAACACCGAAATCTTATTAGCAGTATACCATTACTGGATGATTTATATATTTCACAAAGTAGGTTAACAAATAATAATAATCATCATATTTATATTATTGTATGGATCATAAAAGGTGCCTACGTGAAAGTTTCAGGTCTTGTAATGATTCTCATGCAAAAATGCATGTCTGATAACAAAAACTGTCAGCCATATTCTTCAACCAATAGTTTAATGTAAAACAGGGCTGTAGTGCAGGAGTGCATCAGTCGGACTAGCTGGGCTGCCGTTCGGCCGCGTGATCAATGAGGCTCTGCGGCTGGTGATGATGCCTTTTACCTCTCAGCAGCTTCATTATCCGAGAGGTGGGCCGGTCACACGAGGGTGAAATGGGTCCCAGTGACCATATCGATCCAGCCAGAGCGGAGCCCAGAACTGTTCTGAGAGATGACTCCCCATTCCAGCACAGACGGCCATTTTGTCTCTCTCTCTCTCTCTCTCTCTCTCGCTCACTCCCTCTTCATTTCTCTTTGTCTGCACTCATCTCTCTCTACATCCATCCTTTTATTTCTCTTTTCTTTATTCTCCTAGCTCCCTTCTTCTCCTCCTCTAGCTCACCATCCTCAATTCTCTTATTTTCTTTCAACTTTTCATGCATTGTCCAACACTCCCTACTTCCCACTCTCGCTCATGTTACATTTCTTTCCTTCTTGCTCCACTGCCCTCTGTTTCTTTTTCTCACGAGTCCCCTCTTTGTATCAATCTTTTCTCCCTATCTATATATCTCTCTCTTTCTATATTATTTCTCATCCCATTCACAGTTTATTGGTCTGGCGTCAGTTTCATGTTCTTAACTGAATATTCTAACGCCAGTGTAACTCCAGTAACCTCCAGTAACTGAGAGCAGTAAAGGTGAAATATACATTCTGGAAAGATTGCCCATCAAATGATGAATTTAAATTTATTAAAAATCATGAAAGGGCACGCAGGCGAGAGTTCCTGCACTCAGGCCTGGGATAAACAACCATAGTCTGGGATGATTGGTGAATAAAGTGACTTTTCAATTTTGAAAATGCGTGCTGCATTCTGAAGTTCCAAGCACAAACTCAGTTTCAAATTAAACACATCGGCCCTAGTAAATGCAGTTTTGACATGAAACATGGTCTGTGATGTATGTAAGAAGCCTCCAACAAAAATAAATAAATAAATAAAAATTAAACAATAAAATGACTGAGCAATTAAATGAATTAAATAGATGGTGTTTTACATCAACAGTTTTTTCATAGCTCTGACAGATGAATAGAAGTGTTGCACTTTTTCCAAGTTTCAGTGATTAGCACACTTGTTTGAGAAGAAAAACAACTCAGATCTGAAAAAAGTTTTACAATGTTTTTTTTTTTTTATAATTGGACAAAATTATGGACAAATCTCGATAAAATCCCAATCTTTGTATTGTATCAGGGTTTGAAGACAACAAAGGTATTGCAGCACGGTGCAATATATCAGCAACGTAACTTTTGCTTCATACATCAACGGTTTGTGGTGATAGAAAATAATTACCATTATTTTTCTATTGTTGATGCTCCAAACTTGTGCCCATGCAAACACTGACACCATCTTTCTTTACTTGTGTTCCAAGCCTGCACGTGAAAAGGAACAAAGCAACGACAACCAAAAGTGAAGATTTAGCCCCGATGACAGTGCAATTTGAACACTCATGCCATTATCCATCCTCAAAGCAGCTGTCTTTGTTGATCGCATCAAATTGTGGCCAAAATGTATCTAACTACCTTCATAAATCAGTATTACAGGCAGAGATATTGAGGAACTGTCAAGTCTGCATTCATCTACAGCTGCTCCTTATACATCAAGTTGACTCTAGAAGTTGTTCTGAGGATAGCATTTCACCTGATGAGCTGGCAGAAATCCAATGACAAGACTGCAATAATGAGAAAATTTAAAGTAAATCTATACTGCACCTGTTGATCAAAACATTATTTTGGTTTCCCTCCTCAATGCATAATCCTATATCTTTGAATAGAGAAATAAAAAATTACTCTTTGGCCAAAAAAAAAAAAATTAAATTCGCACCATTTAGTTTTGCGGTTCTTCTTCTTCTGTTGTGTTCAAAGTTCAAATATTGAGAAACTTAGTTCTATTGTCTAATGCCTCACTACTTTTCTTTGACCCTGATGTAAAATGTCACAAGGTTAAGGAAAAATGTAAAGGAGAATTCATAAGGACCTTAAGAAAAGACAACTGGTGCTTAAGAGAATCCAACTGCTCTAACATTGGGCAACATCATCATGTGTCCCTTCCCTGTTATGTTCATTTGTTTTAGTGAATGGAAGATGCCTAGTGCATCACTTTAAATATTGCTGCTGCAAGGTATGATGGGAAGGCATTATCTCCTTTTTTTGTAAAGGACGGTCCACTGTACTTTATGCAAAAGAAGATAAATGAGCAAGCATGGAAACACCTTTCCTTAGCATTTGGTGAATTCGTCTTGTTCTTCTTCCGCTGTGGACAAAATGCTTTGTGTACCTGTTACTTTTGGCGTGGAGGGAAAAGTAGGTGTTGAAAATATGACAATACTTACCTATATTTATGACAATACCCAGGTGGCAATACTTAGATTCCTCCTCACTGACTGTTGGTGAGCATTAATCGTGGGCTTATAAAAGAAAACCTCTGTGCGGACAGGTTATGGTGTATAGAATAAGCCATGTGCCATGAGAGTCTGATAAGTACTCAACAAGGACTAAAAAATAACCAATAAACTACCAGTACATTCACAAATAAGCAAATGAATAACGCCTAACAAGTCGTGGTATCAGTCTACTCTTGCCTTACGTTTTGCATCATGTGATCCAGAATGTCGTCCGAAGGTTAAATAGAGACACCCCGTTACCCAGAATCTTTTATTTATGGATTTGATCTATGGAAACGCAACAGCAAGAGTGATGCCCTATGCTCTTTCATCCCAGATAATGGAAATGTCGAGTGATGTCACAAGCAGTGTTTCGTCTTCATTTCCTCACACGTCTATCATTTTCAGCTTAATGTCAAGTTATTTGCATCTGTAACTGCAGCACACCCCTTGTGGATTCATAGCAATGCAGGTTATGATGTAGCTCCAGGCAGTGAGCTCACATTAACATAATGACTAATGTATATTTCCATCTGTTCTTCATTGAACATAAAAATGACATTGTGTGTGTGTGTATATATATATATACATAATACACATGCTCCCATAAATATATACTCAGTCCATATGAAAACCACTCATGAAATCTGGAATAGCTCCACGGATTGATATGTGAAGTATATACGTATGATGCATTTGAGATAATGAATGATTTAAGAAGACATGTAAACATCATTCAATTTCATTCACGATAATGTTGATGCGCGAGAGAGGTTTAACTGGTGTAGGGGTCAAACAGGAAAGTCAATAACGGGTGTGACCGCTATTTGCATTGACACATGCAGTGCATCGTCGTCGCATGGAGTTGATCAGTCTCTGGATAGTGTTCTGAGGGATAGCATTCCACTCCGGAACAAGGGCAACCTCAAGTTCTCGGATGTTGTCCATCTGGCATCGACGTGAAAGACGTCGTCCAATTTCATCCCTTAAGTGCTCGATAGGGGAGAGGTCGGGTGACAGAGCTGGCCACTGAAGCACGAGGATGTTCTGCTGTGCAAGGTACTGCATGGACACCCTTGCAGTGTGTGCCCTAGCGTTGTCCTGTTGGAACGTGTGGACATCGTGGTGTTGGTTGAAGAACGGCACAACATAGTTCTGCAGCACCTGGTCCCGGTAGTAGACGCCGTTCACCCTTCCTCTGCAGATATGGAGAGGGGTTCTGTGACGGTAGCTTATTCCACCCCACACCATAACGCTGCCACCACCCCAACGGTCCGTTTGAACGACACAATCGGCGTTATAACGTTCACCACGTCTCCGCCAAACACGTATACGGCCATCTGTGTTCCTTAAGTGAAATCGTGACTCGTCAGAAAAGATGACACCATGCAATTGTCGTAGTCGCCAATTCTGGTGCCTGTTTGCCCACTGTAGACGCTGGTTTTGGTGACGATCTGTCAATATGGGGCCAAAATAAGGACCTCGTGCACGGAGGCCTGCAGCTCGCAGACGGTTCCATAAGGTGTTGGAGTGAATGAATCCACATTGTCCTTGGACTTGAGCAGCCGTTCTTGTCGCTGGTAGTGTTCGGTCCCGTACGATCTGACGGTCCTGACGTGCCGTTGTCACACGTTGTTGACCCGGTCGAGGACGGTCCCGAGTGCTCCCCGTTTGCAGAAACCTTTGATGGAGTCTTTCGATCGTTGTGTGTGCGCAGTGTAGTCGTCTGGCAATTTCCCTGGTGCTGGCGCCAATTTGAAGCATGCCTATGGCACGTTCCCGTTCAGGGGCTGTAAGTCACGGCATAGTGTCGACGTTTCACAAGTGTCAGTGAAGAAGTGAAATTTTATTCGGATTCACATGCTTTTAAAGGCAATGTGTGCACAAATTCAGAGTGAAATTCATTTTTCCCGTGGTGTGCGTGCAAGATGTTGCGTTTTTGCAAAAAATTGCCTAGCGTTACAGTTAACTTGAAATTCTCGCTTTTCTTGCACCTGGCATGTCGGGTGACGTCACTGTAGTGTTGTTGTTGTATAAAAATTATATTGAAGTTCATTTCAACTTAAATATTGACTTTTTTCAAGTGGTGCGTTTTCAGTTGTACTCAGTAATAGTTACATACAAGTATATACATGAAGAGTTTGTTGCCAAAATACAATATAGCCATTTTACTGATTTTGAGTAAATCAGCTTTTTCTATGTTGCCGCCTATTGCATTTTATAGAAAAACACAAACTTTGACTGAGAAAAAATACATTTTATGAATTTCTGAAAACAGATTTTTGCACTATGTGTAAAAAGCACAGGGTTATCTCTGTATGGTAGTATCTCAATTTCTATTATATTTTTACTTACTTTTGCAACTTTAATTTGCTGTGCTAAAGCATGCTTGTTATATTTACAATGCCTTGAAAAGGTATTTGCTCCCTTCCTGATTTCTTTCTTCTTTTTTGCATATTTGTCACACATGAATGTTTCAGACTAAACAAATTATAATATTGGACAAAGATAAGCCGAGTAAATACAAAATGCAGTTTTCAAAAGATCATTTAATTTAATGAGGGGGAAAAAAGCTATCCAAACCTACCTGGCCCTATGTGAAAAAGTAACTGCTCCGAAGCCTAATAACTGGTTGTACCACCCATGGCAACAACAACTGCAATCAAGCATTTGCCTTAACTGGCAATGAGTCTTAAAGGCCCGTATTCAGAAACGACACTCATACTAATTGGGTGCGAGTGAGTACTAAAACTTAGTTAGTGTCAGGTTATACTAAATGAGTCAGAGGTTGCCTTAAGACTCATTTGCTTTCAGAGACCTCACTCATACTGAAAATAGCATCTCTTTCTGAGTGAAGGTTGAGTGCAGGGAACACTAACACTAACACACTGCACTAACTTGTGCCGGTGTTCTGACAAATTTTGATACCCATCAAAATATGCTACCTCGCGGCTCTGCGCTTGCGCAAACCTAAAATCTCGCGCTGTTTCCTCGCTCTTACCTTAAGTATCTTCAAAAATTATAAAATAAGATTTATTTTCAGGGTGTATTTCGACCTGTAAGCGTACATATATTTGCATGTACACGCTGGGGTCTCCTGAAAATGCAGAAATTAGACGATAATGATGTATATGGGCATATATCTTCAAACAGACCTATCCAACTCGTTACAAAATATGCGTATGTTTTAAAAAGCTAACAAACAACAAAGTTACGACTGTAAACTGATTCATATTGTAATATCAAGGCGAAAACAAGGACTTTACGATCGCTTTGCATGAAGGGAGCATTTTTTGACAAGGTAGCAAAATTTGTCAGAGCACCGGTATTTCGTTGTCATGACTTTCAGGTGGTTACAAACATTAGAAACTCTTGATCATTTACTGCCACGTGCTCAACGCAATCGCAATTATGCAAATTTTAACTCTAATGATGATAACGATGCCGGCAACTTACTAACTGACCACCTGGTTTCAGTGTTTACGAACTGCACTGTGGTGAGCTCGGGGTTAGCATTTGTGTACCCACCAGTACCTACTGGTGAACTGGCTATAGGGGAAGCTCAAAACCATCCCTTAAAAATAATGATTGAAAAAAGGTCATAGGTCTATCCAATCATTTAATAAAATTTTATTTACTTGAACTAGAAAAATCCAAAGGATTATCATGTCGCCAGTTCTGCTTGTTAAGTTAGAATGAGTATTGATAATTAGGCTATCGCCCTGTTTTCAATTTATTTAAATTACCATTTCAAAAACTCAGAAAACTCTCAACATTATCAGATGTAGCCAGTTTTCATGAATGACGCATATCTGTCAACTCTCACGCATTCGGATTTCTCGCGCTTTTCTTTACTCATGGGTTGGTAAATTCTGCGCTCAGCGGCTCGTGGGACGCGTGTGGACTTGTCTGCGAGGCTCATGTAGCTGTACGTCACGAGACTCCATTCTTTTCTTCATTAATTGCTGAATGTAGAGGGAAATGTCCGGTGTTCTGACAAATTTTGCTACCAATCAAAATATGCTACCTCGCGGTTCTGCGCTTGCGCAAACCTCGGGCTGATTCCTCGCTCATATCTTAAGTATCTTCAAAAATCATAAAATAGATTTATTTTCAGTGCGCATTTCGACCTGTAAGCGTACATATATTTGCATGTACACGCTGGGTTTTCCTGAAAATGCAGAAATTAGATGATAATGGCGTATACGGGCACATATCTTCAAACAAACTTATCCAACTCATTATAACATTTGCTTTTGTCATAATAAGCTCACAAATAACAAAGTTACTATTGTAACCTGATTCATATTGCAATATCAAGGCGAAAACAAAGACTTTACGATCGCTTTGCATTACGGTAGCATTTTTTGACAAGGGAGCAAAATTTGACAGAACACCGGCACGTTTCACAGCTTGTTGCTTAGTGAGCGTCGCGGGCTGTCCTGCACCTTTCGCGAGCCACTCACACAGAATTTATGAAGACATGCTGATATTTTACGTCGTCATTTATGTGCAAAAGAAACGCCTCAATTTTGTGAGGCAATGTATGACGACGCTCTAAAAATACATTTGATTGTCGTTTTACCAATTAGTCTGTGAAAATATCTAATGAAGAAAAGTAAACTTCGTCAGGTTTTGATTATTCAGCACTGAAGGGTGAGGATTGAGCATCCCTTTGCAGCAGCCGACGCACCGTCTCTGGTACCCAGTTCCCACTACTGTCAGTTATGCTCGAGTGGGGTTTGTGAATATCAACTGGCGAGGAGTGGGACCGCTCTCTCGGTTAGTGGTAGGTCGATCACTTTCTCACACTCCAGTTACATTTCAGTCGTACTCATTATATGGTGAGTGGAGGGTGAGTATGAGTGTCGTTTCTGAATACGTGCCTTTCACATCGCTGTGGAGGAATTTTGGCCCACTCTTCTTTGCCGAATTGTTTTAATTCAGCCACATTGGAGAGTTTTCATGCATGAACGGCCTGGTTAAGGTCATGCCACAGCATCTCAATCGGATTTAAGTCCGGACCGTTGACTAGGCCACTCTAAAATCCTCATTTTGTTTTTTTTAAGCCATTCAGAGATGGACTTGCTGGTGTGTTTCGGATCATTGTCCTGCATAACCCAAGTGCGCTTGAGCTTCCGGTCACAAACTGATGACATGTCGGACATTCTCCTTCAGTATCATCTGGCAGAGAGCAGAATTTATGCTTTCATCAATTACAGCAAGTCGACCAGGTCCTGAAGCAGTAAAGCAGCCCCAGACCATCACACTACCACCACCATGTTGGTATGATGTTCTTTTTATGAAATACTGTATTAGTTTTACGCCAGATGTAACAGGGTGCACAACTTCCAAAAAGATCAACTTTTGTCTCGTCAGTCCACAGAATATTTACCTAAAGTCCTGGGGATCATTAAGATGTTTTTTGGAAAATGAGACAAGCCTTTGTGTTTTTTGGTCAGCAGTGGTTTTTGCCTTGGAGCTCTCCCATGGATGCCATTTTTTCCTAGTATCTTTCTTATTGCTGAATCATGAACACTGTCTTTAACTGAGGCAAGTGCGGCCTGCAGTTCTTTAGATGTTATTCTGGGTTCTTTTGTGACCTCCTGGATGAGTCGTCGATGCGCTCTTGGAGTAATTTTGGTAGGCCAGCCTCTCCTGGGAAGGTTCACCATTGTTCCAAGTTTTCTCCATTTGTGAATTATGGCTCTCACCATAGTTTGCCAGAGGCCCAAAGCCTTAGAAATAGCTTTGTAACTCTTTCCAGTATGATAGATGTGAATCACGGCATGATGTGTTGCTTTTTGAGATCTTTTAGCCTACTTCACTTTGAGAGACAGGTTCTATTCAAGTGATTTCTTGATTCAACAGGTCTGGCAATAATCAGTCCTGGGTATGGCTAATGAAATTGAGCTCAAAAAATGTGGTTAATCACAGTTAATTCATGATTTAACAAATGGGGGCAATTACTTTTTCACAGGAAAATTTGGATAGCTTTTATCCCTCAATAAATGAAATCATCATTTTAAAATTGTGTGTTGTATTTACTTTGGTTATCTTTGTCCAATATTAAAATTTGTTTGATGATCTGAAACATATAAGTGTGACAAATATGCAAAAAAAAATTAGAAATCAGGAGAGGGCAAATACTTTTTCATGGCACTGTATATATATATATACATATATATATATATATATATATATACATATATATATATATCAACAAGCATGCTTTAGCACAGCATATTCATGTTGCGAATGTAAGTAAAAACATGATATTTATTGATTTATGGATGAGCGGGTATACGTTATTAGGGCGCAGAGGAAACATTCTGATGCCTAGCGCTGGTGCACTGAGCACGCTCTGTCAGTGCAGTTCCTTGAACCTCACCATCTGCACTACTTACATAATCAGTTTCTGTGCTGTTTCCTTGGAACCACTGAGGAACCCAAGATCTCAGATCTCAAAGTCTTTCCACCGGCGTGTTTGATGAAAAGTGCTCTCCGCAGAATATTCCGCGGCAAGCCTTGCAAAAAGGCTCAGACAAGAGGCAGCCAAACACAATTAGAATTTTTATTTCCACATTAAAGGACGGTTTATTTTTAGACTTCCTGGGACTTTGCTCATTTATTGTAGTGGAAGAAAACGAGCACACATTTACGAGGAGAGTGCAGATGTTTTTGCAGAGCACTCATTCGTAAATGGGTTTGGGAAGAACGAACGAGTGCATCATGTTCACTCTTCAGTGTCACTCACAGAGGTTAGAGCATCGTGTATCTGCATCGCAGCAATGTGACCAAAATGTGTGGAAAATGCATTAGCATTGGATTTATTTACATGTATTTCCCTCCAGATCAGAGGCCAAATTTAATGCAACCTTTACAAGACTCTGCAGTGCTGCTTCGTTTCACACATCACTACTCAGCTAATCTCAAATCCTGAATCAACATTTACTGTTACAGCAAGTTGGGTACTTGCTTTACATCAATTATTAACTGTTCGCATTTCAAGTGAGACACGATAGCTCACTCAAGCATGAAAGATATCTGCAGGGATAAAATGTGACGTTCCCATGGTTTTCTGCTTTCATCATTCATCAACGTGGGAACTTGGTGGCACTGTAGGCAGTGAATCAATATGTACTTTATTAATGCTGTACGGTCGTATTCAGCCTAACTGGAATGAAAGCTTGGAGAGCCTGGTGGCTTATCTTGCTGAAATGATGGTTTTTTAGTGTAGCCGCGTAAATATAGTGAGCTCATTACAGTCATTCCTTTACTTATTTCCTTTCCCTGTCGTAGGACAAGGAAAAGAACCAAGAAAAGACAGAAGACTACCGAATTCAACAAATCCTTGCTCCTCAAAACATTCACATGGTGATCATTTATATCATGAATTCTGAAAAGTTACTTCTGTTCAGGTTTCTTTCATGAAGTAGTCTTCGGCAAAAATTCTGAATACTATTTCCAAAGTCATTAATTAGATGGGAATGATCTTAAATGATGGCTAACCTCAATCGATTTCCCCCCATAGCAGGAACAAAGCAGTGGAAGGATGCAAAATATCAGTAACTGGAATGAGCTTAGTGTTTGGCTCCTGCTCTTGTCTTTGTGAGATAAATAGGGTTTGGCCTCATTAGAAGCAGGTATGGGTCACATTAGGAGCCACAGGGGAGTACGCACGGGTACGCAGCTGATAATCATAGGTGAAATGAGCAGTCGAGCATGTGCGTCATCCCAAAGTTGAGAAGCTGCATGTAGGGGAGAGTGCATCTGCACTCCCTGTGGTGCCCCCAAAAATCTCTCCATGGGGTTGCCAGAAGAGGCTAGTGATAATCTCCCAGGGTTTAGTGTCACCTGGTTTATCACTGAGTACCTCAAACTTATTGATACACTGTATTCTGGTTCACTTCCCGAGGTGTCACTTCAGGAGGGTTCTGCAGAGGGGGATGTAACACTATATCACTGAGTCCTCGCTGGCCACCCATTGTCCCAACTGTCTTTGATATGTACGAGCACAAATGATATTTCAAGCCACAACTCACCCAAGGGGAGCAGAAATGTGCTTGGCACAGACAGCCCATGTACCAAGTGTGTCTCTCCCTTTGCACATTGTAATGAACCATCGTTCTCTGAAGAGGAGTTGTCAGTGTTTTCTTAATCATCTTGCATTTGATTCCACGGAGAAGGGCTAAAGTATCCTAAAATTCGATACGCTAGAAGACTTTCCCATTGCTGAGCATCTCGCAAACTATTTCTGAGACATATGTCCAAAAAAAAATAAAATTTCACTTAGTTGTTTTTTTTTAAAGAAATATTCTACACATAAGTTAATGATTGAAAAAGGTAGATAGTAATGTTTTGATAAAAATGAAATGTTTTGTCCATGCTATGTTTTAAATCACATCAAATGTTCTTCAAAATGAATATCGATTCCTACCCATCTGTACAAGATACTTAAATTTTCAAAATTTGTATGTAGCTGATGTTTACACTGCCATGCCATAAATAAAAGTGTTTATCAATCTGTTTTGCTAAAAATAGAAGTAAACAATGGAAAAATTTGCTGAAAATTTTTCTCATGTGTTGAATTTGAGATACTGTTCACTATAAACACTTTTATTCGGATTTATTACCTTATGTTGTTATAAATTCTGAAAAAGTCAAGTGCACAGTTATTATTGTTTGTATTTGCTTTGAGCCTGTGGCCTTCACAAATACACCCAAATAAAAAAATACAGCATAATGTGCTTTTATTTACGTAGGCTCCATTATGTAGTAGTATTTTCTCTGCAGAAATAAACAGCCTTTTGGGATGAAGGAGTTTTGTGGCAATTGAAAATGTGTCACTTTGCTATTTAATTTGGATGAAAGATGAGAAAATGCAAATATTAGTAAAACCACCAATTGATCAGGGTTCGGTTGTTCTAAGCTTCATTAACTTTACCCGGTGATTAAGTCTAAACCACAGCATCAATATCTCAGAGTGAAAGCACTGATATTTGTATGTTTTTGGGGCATGGTGCGGGTTCCCCCCTGATTAGTTTAAGTTACGTTATATAAGAGCATTCGCAAAAATCTCAGAGAATGGTGGTAGTGTTTGGTGGTTAGCGATAACCAGCCTTTAAACTAACGGAGCTTTGAATAACTGGGACCTGGTCGTTACCAGGGGTGAACTTTGTGGTTATTGAGGGTTCCAAATGACACAGTCTCACAGTTACCCAAAAATATGCTGCATCATGAGTTCAGAAAACCAATGTGGACTATCCTATGGACAGGTCAAGATAATGAGAACATCACATGACCACGGACATAGGTTCATGAGCGTAATAGCTGAACATATCCTGAAACAATACCAACATTGGTTCGCAAACAGCTCACACCAAAGAAGTGGTGGATGAATTGTACTGCTCATAAATTTTACATGATACAGTCACGGAATGATCGAATATAAGGTAATATTTTCAACAATGTTTTTCAGCAATTAATCACAAGCTTCCACACTGAAATGAATCAGTGCAGAACATGCCCAGAGTCAAGACCAGATATGAATATTTCCAGTAACCACCGGATCCAAAGAAGATGAAAGAAAACATGAAATAAACTGAGCTAGAAAGTATTAATCATCTTCAGGCAAAAATGATAACTTGCAAAAAAATCAATTGCAGCTTATAATGAATATACTCTTAACTGGCCCTATAGCATAGACAAATCCATAAAGATGCAACCCCAGCTAGTGAAAAGTCGAGACGATACAGAAAAGGCATATAAAAAAAGAGAGCAGAGATTTCCAAATGTACTTCTACTTGCATTTCATTGCTGGCAGTATGAAGACCAGATATTTGATGTTTTGTCTGCTGAACTACATCTTATTTGTAAATATATGCATTCCTGCTCCTCAGGCCAGCAATGCATTCCAAAAATATTTAGACAGGTCACAGGAGCAATTCAGGACAAGTGATGAGGTAAAAAAAAAAAAAAAAAAAAAAATTTGTAACTTGAAACAGTTGATGTCAAATGGTGATGGTAATCATGATTTGGTTGATAAGCAGCGTCAAGGCAAGACAAAGTCCTTCAGGAGTGAAGATTAGCCAAGGATTACCTAAAAGCATAAAAAATGGTTAGAAATTTTAAAAACAATGTTCCTCAAAGAAGGATGTGAATGGATATGGATATTTCACCCATTATGGTGTATAAGATAATTAAGATTCAAGGAATCTGGTGGAATTTCACTGCGCAAAAGGCAAAGGGTACAAGCCCAAGACTAATACGCATTATCTCTGATCACTCAGACAGCACTGTATCAACAACCATCATTTATCTATAGGTGATATTACCACATTGGCTCAAGATTACTTTGACCAACCTATGTCAAGTACTTCCATACATAACAACATCCACAAATGCCAGATAAACTTTATTCTGTAAAACGGATGCTCTATGTCAACAGTGTCTTGAAGCACAATAGACTTCTCTGAACTAAAAGGCATCCACGATGGGCCATTTCACAATGCAAACGTATTGCAGTAGAAAAATCAATCTTTAAGGTCTTTTTTTTTTGGGAAATAATGGACACCATGTGCTTCAGACTACGAAAGAAAAGGACCAGCCAGACTGCAATCAGCAACAAGTCCAAAAGCCAAAAAGTGGGGTGTGTTTTAACCTCTTGAACCTGAGCGCCCCTGGAATTGGGGCCAGCAGCTCTTCTTGCAGCAAACACCATACAGGGCAGGGTAACCAAGCAGCAAAATAGTCATATTATATACCCATGTAACATGAAAAAATGTAGGTAAAACAATTACTATTTTTGATAACCATTATCACTAGCTATAAATACTATACCAAACTTTTTACCAAAACAAAATGACCTTACAGCAAAAACATGCGAACGGTGCATGTACTGCACACATGGTGCTAGTGAATTTGTAACTCAATTCCACCGCACATGCGATGCATCATACAAAACCCAAAACCAGTGAAGTTGGCACGTTGTGTAAATCGTAAATAAAAACAGAATACAATGATTTGCAAATCCTTTTCAACCTATATTCAATTGAATACACTGCAAAGACATGTTACTTAATGTTCGAAACTTTGTAATTTTTTGCAAATATTAGCTCATTCGGAATTTGATGCCTGCAACATGTTTCAAAAAAGCTGGTACAAGTGGCAAAAAAGACTGAGAGAGTTGAGGAATGCTCATCAAACTTATTTGGAACATCCCACAGGTGAACGGGCTAATTGAGAACAGGTGGGTGCCATGATTGGGTATAAAAGCAGCTTCCCTGAAATGCTCAGTCATTCACAAACAAGGATGGGGTGAGGGTCACCATTAGGCACCATGAAGGCACCATTAATGCTGAAAGGTACATACAGGTTTTGGAGCAACATATTTTGCCATCCAAGCAACGTCTTTTTCATGGACGCCCCTACTTATTTCAGCAAGACAATGCCTAGCCACATTCTGCACGTGTTACAACAGCATGGCTCCGTAGTAAAAGAGTGTGGGTACTAGACTGGGCTGCCTGTAGTCCAGACCTGTCTCCCATTGAAAATGTGTGGCGCATTATGAATTGTAAAATACGACAACGGAGACCCTGGACTGTTGAACAACTTAAGCTGTACATCGAGCAAGAATGGGAAAGAGTTCCACCTGAAAAGCTTCAAAAATTGGTCTCCTCAGTTCCCAAAAGTTTACTGAGTGTCGTTAAAAGGAAAGGCGATGTAATACAGTGGTAAAAAGGCCCCTGTGCCAACTTTTTTGCAATGTGTTGCTGCCTTTAAATTCTAAGTTAATGATTATTTGCAAAAAAAAATAAAGTTTCTCATTTTGAACATTAAACATCTTGTTTTTGCAGTGTATTCAATTGAATATAAGTTGAAAAGGATTTGCAAATCATTGTATTCTGTTTTTACCTACGACTTACATAACGTGCCAACTTTACTGGTTTTGGGTTTTGTACAAAAGCAGAGACTGTACGGATTCTAAACATATAAGATTTATTGCTCTATGACCGAAATGCACTGAATTAGCACCCGATAAGTAGCAAGAAGTGTGACGGTGTGTTCAGGAACCACACGCGAGAGAGGGAAATCCAAAAAACGCATGCCTTTAATGAGGTCCAAGTCAAAGCCAAAAAACACAAGAAATGCCAAGCCACAATACAAAATCCAAAAACAGTGTCGACTAGACGGGCAGGGGTCAGAACCAGGAGGACAGATGAGCAAAGGTACATAAACGGTAAGCAAAAAGTCGTAAACGATGAACAAAGCCAAGGGTCATACACGGGGCAACCAAACACAGAAATCGTGTTCATACAAAAATGGGTCGGAATCCAGAAAGACAAAAACAATACAGAAAGGGCAATGGCAAGAATCAAAGTCGGACAAACCAGTAGAAGAAAAACAATACTCAATGGCATAAAAGGCGCTCTGCACAATGAAATATTGATCAACGTTCTGACGAGGAGCTGGCTGTGAAAAGACTGCTTAAATAGATGGAAGGCAAGTCACATGCTATGCAAAAAACAGGTGAACTGGATCAGACTAATTACAACGGGAGAATAACATGAGGGAAACCCTAACCACGAAAATTGGCGAAAGCCAAGACACGGACGAGAATCACACAGACAGCCTATGACATTTACACAGCTCTGGTCAAGGAGTTCTAAGTGCACAGATAACGACCGCAGGAAAGTAATTAAGCACATGTGAGAGATCTCGCAGAAAGTCAGGGGAAGACAGGTACAGCTGAGCAAGAGGCCAAGACTAGAACAGGGAGATTGCTGAGAGGGAATTAGAATAAATTGGTAGCAGTGCAACTTTACAGATTTAACTTGAGTGCTCGTTAGTAAGTTAGTAATCTATACACAAGGATTAGTTGTGTTAGTAGACTATGATACAAAATAAAAGTGTTAGTCTTGTTACTTATCAGAACAGTAAGATGAAGTAAGTAAATAAGAATCGAGGGAATGTAATAAACACCGGAATTAATTTAAATCACCTGAAGTAAGTGAGCACGCAAACAGGGTAGATGGACTGAACCAACTACATCACAAGACAGGGGAGACAAGTGCAATGGAACTGAGAAATCGAATGAACTAAAAACCTGAGTGTACAATGATCAAAAAGAATAGATAAAAGACAAAATCATGAACACTGAACATGAACATAAACATGACCAAAACCAAAACCAAAACCATGACAAGAAGATGAACTGCACTTTGAAGCCATAACCATAAATTATGCCCTACCTTAGCTGTCTTGTGATGTACGAAAAACACTCTTAAAGATGTGATCTATACTCTGAGATGAAGAGGAGGAGCCATCTTTGTGTCCAACCACTGCTGGAAAGATCGAGGTGGGTGCTTTCTACCGGAGGGGCAGGGTCTCCATGACACACCTGTTCTACCATTAAAAGCTATACAGGGCATGGAATAGTACAGGGGAAAATGTGTAGTATTTAGGTATTTTAAGGTACTTTAAGTACACTGTTATAAATTGGCACCTTTTTTGCCAGTTATTTTAAGTGTAATTTTACAATCAGTTTACAACTCAGGTTCCATGTATGTTAACTGTTAACCACAGTTAAATGCGTGCAGTCTACATACCATTAAAATAACATGGAGAAAAACAGTAAAATTCAGTCAGTTTATAACAGTGTAGACGAACGCATGTTGACAATGACTTTCTCATCCAGTACCCTCAATTTACATTAACAAGCTGTTTCGTACATGGCTGCAGTCTGACCTTAAGATGGTTTCTTTTCTTACAGCCAATTCCTTTGCAGCAAAATCTGTGACAAGGCCTGTAAAATCCAATGTCCACTGGATATCGCTCTCTGTGGACATCAGTGCTAAGTTATGCCACCTATTCAAATCTATTTTTGACCGCAGTCTGGTTTTGACCAGCGCTAGTGAAAAAGACCTTTGAATTACACGACAGAGACAGCGAAGTCCGCCAAAACAAAATAAACTTTGAAAGCTATTGCATTGAACCACTCAATCAAGTCAGAAATGAATATAATTATAAGGAGCAAAGTGGGACTTGTTGGTCTTTCAAAAAAAAAAAAAAAAAAAAACTATACATTAAAGGCTTTATGAAGATAACTGAAAAAAGCACATCACTCCCACGCCAGCCAGTGTATTGTTCATCAAGCTGTTCTGCATCATTATTCAGCTATTTCTGCCATGCGGGAGTAGAAGTAAATGCGTGCTTTGTATTCGCTATGTAATACTGTCTAGTGAGATGCAATAGTTCGTCAAAACTGAAATTCGCTGAAGACAATTAAAAGTATTGCAGCAGGGAGGCCAGCAATTTTATTACTCTCAAGTTTTTCTTGCATAAAATTACCGAGAGTATTCATGCTGTGAGACCTGGTCAAGAATATGCTGAGGCTTTCCAACTTGCTTGACAGTGAATGAATTAGCATAAGAATTACTCACAAATGTAGTGTTAAATTACAGGTGGCGTGATGCCATTAACACGGAGCCGGAGGAATTGGAGGTGTGAATTACATACTGTCCATACTATGATTAATAATTTCACTAAAGTTATGTGGAAGATCATTTGTTGCAGTCATAATAATGTAGGCACTGAAGTGAGCCGGCGGTGAAGGCACTATTTTAGCGGGATAAAGGTAGAAGCATTAATAACCTCACTTCCTGAAGTGCATGCTGACAGTCTTCACTCTAATGTATAGACAGGATGCCCACAGAAGTGAATGAACCGTTGATTGAGCTGGCTCTGGGGGTGCTTTTTGCCGCATTCATTAAAAGAGAAGATTAATATGCCTGTTTGCTGTTTGACATTATCACCTTAATAAAAAAGATGAATAGAGGCTGATGGGAATTGACCCGTTAATTACAGCTGCGCCAAATTGTTATACCCATCGACTTTGAGGCCCGCTGTTGGGACATCCCGCTGATCAAAGGCGCGATGGGATCGCCCGGAAAGTACATTTGGGCGTGACTGGAGGACGGCCGGTGAGCTGAGACATAATATTTCCATCAGCGCGGCAGAGGCGAGCCGTTTACATAAATAAACATAGCAGAGCCTTTTTTGAGATGCTGATACGCTGACAAATCCTGAAGGTCACCTTCAGGAGGAAGAATGTGATGGGCTAGCCAGCTGGCACAGATGTGCCCCCCCCCCTCCAAAACAAGCTGCATAATGGGATGGGAAATGAATCCCTTACTCTGAGATAGTAAGGCAGTAACATGTGGTAGGAATGACTGATCACCTAAGCACTACAACGCTACATACTGCATTACAGTGGGATAATTGACTGGGGAGGCCATTTTGCTATTCATGCGAACCAGTGTATCACACCCGGGTCCAGGGCTCGAAGACCTGCACGAGAGCAACAATCACCTGCCGGGTCCCGTGTTTTACGGTCAGTAACGATTTACTGCCAAATCACGGTGCGTTTAGTTTATTGGGTTCCTTGGAATTCCTAGCGCATGCTTATTTCACAGTGTAATGCCCAGCAAATGCATAATTTACGGTGTTCCTATGTGTCATCGTGGATTAAGGTGACCTCATTTTGATTCATTGCTCTTTGTTCAATAGACTTATGTTGGGAATTACTGTCACATTTATTAACATACTTTTAAAATGGATTTATAATGAATTGCAGCAAGGGTCATTAATCAGTTTGTTTTCATGTCATTGTATAAGTCAGTTTTATAGTTTGTATATTTGATACTGATAAATGATGATAAATTGCGGGATTTAATCGAAAATCAGAATTCCAAATTTTTAATTTAGGTCAGTATTATTATTCTTCGGTTTGGTGAGTTTTATAATCAGGGAAAAAATTAACCGTGAAACTGATGATGTAAAAAGAAAATCAAATAAATCAAATTCATACATCAAAGTTAAGACGTGTCAACTGTAATCAGGTCTCTGTTCCCCTTCCTTGATGTGGTATTTCTTTTAAAAATGTCCCTTGCAGATACCAAAAAATTAAATCTACGTATCATGACGTGGGTTTGCCTTACATGGCATGAATTCCACCGAAATAAATGATAAATGATGTTGCGTACAGTCCCTATCATTTTCCAGTGAAATGATGACACTTCCCTAATTCCCTCACTTCTAGAACTCACCTGAGATTTAAAAGTGTCAAAGGTTAGTCATTAAGTTTTTTTTTTCATTAATTGCATCACGTATGAATTGCACTAATGGTTCAAATTGGCTACTTTGTGTATGTGTGCACTAGCTTATGGGAGTTGGCAGGGTGAGAGAAAGTTGTATTAGGAACGAGATGCAGTGGTGACCACGGTGATTCAGATGCAAATGAGGTTATGGTGTAATACCCCACTGGTGATGCATTTAAATCTGCCTTGGGTGTCCCCATTTAAAACACTCTAAAGTGCTCTAAAGCAAGGTAACTTAAATCTGACCCTCATTTCCAGTAGCATTTCTGGTTCACCTGTAATCAGGGACTGATTTACATCATGCATTAAAGGGGATATTTTATAGCACAGGCTTGCACTGTAAAAAGTTGACAAAACTTCCAAAGGAAAGGCTGCAAAGCATATTTGAGTTCCAGTTTCTCTCACAATTGAAGCCGTGCAACTACTGGGACTTGGAGTTGAGGGAAGTGAAAAATGCTTTGCAGCTGCTCGCCTAACTTTTTATTTTTTTCATAGTGGTGCAGCATTAATTTTGGAAATGATAATTCGCAGACAGTTAATGACCTTGGTCCATGGTGAATTCATGCTTATAAATATATTTATGCAAATAAATGAGATTTAACATCAACTTGACATAAATTTAACATGGGGTTTAACATTTTTGAATTTGTATTTGAATCTGCTTGTGTTTAGGGCTTAAAAAAGCAGGAACAGGTGAGGAAGGTGTGATGTATAAGTTACCATAAAACAATTAAGTCTGACTATGTTATCATTGGTCAAGATATTGTGATAAAATTTTTGTGATCGTCTGTAATCTCTAAGAATTACATATGTCACAGATTTTAAATCAAAAATTGGCACAAAATGGGTCTCATTCATGAAATGTTAGTAAATTTGTGCGTTGATTTGCACATAAAAGCCTACGCCATTAAAAACCTACTCTGGATTCATGAATGATCATGAATGTCAAGCCACCGTAAAGTGACAGCGCGCTCCCGGTAATCAGCTATTAGCATAAATTCCCGCCCATGAATTGCCAATGACAACCATATAAGGTTGGTGCAGATGCATCAAGTCGACCTGTCAGTCATGACGCAAACAAAGAAAGAGAGAGAAAGAAAAAAATAATTATTCCAAAGTAGAGATAGAAATATTTTTTGGTGGATTTCAGAAAAAGCATTTTATTGTCATCTCTTAGCAGTGGTGTGACAGGGACAGGCAAAGCGAAGGCCTGGAGGGAGGAGACAGGTGCCGTGAATGTTGTCTCTGTAGTCCAAAGAACCATGTCTGAGGTGAAGCGTAAATGGTGTGACATGAAACTGGAGGCAAAGAAACGCATAAGGGCACACACACACACACACACACACACACACACACACACACACACACACACACAGGAGGAGGAGGCTCACAGTCACAACTCCTCCCTTGAATAACAAAACGTCGCAAATGCAGTAGCAGATGAAACCTGTTTTTCTGCACCGAAGTACTTCATGCCGCAGAAAAACAGGTTTCGTCATGAATGTTACTTGCGACCTTTTGTTATTCAAGGACGAACTATCAACTGCAGACGAGCACATCGCTGGCATAATTGGGGAGACTGCTCTGTAAGGAATCATACCTGACGGAGACAGCAACATGCCTCCATTTTTATTTTTTTATTATCATCATTCAACATGTAGAAAGAAAGTGAAATCTATTGAGTCGATTCACATAGATAATTCACAATCATGAACCTAATCTGGATCTTAAATCTGCCAATTGCCAACTAATTTAACTAAATGTGTTATATTTTTAGTCATTTGTCATGTTTAGGCTATATCACATGTTTCAACGGCATCTGCGTATTGTATACATATCAGAGCACAATATGAATTACAGTATAATTGTAATGTCCAATAGTGACAAGCATTATTTATGTGCATTCTTAAATTTGCACAAGCACTATGCGTGGTCAGCAGCATGTGTAGATTTTGTTAGTAGCTAAGAAAAGATCGGAGCTACTAAAATATTGATGAATGCGAAGATGCACATCATTTTCCGTCTGCGAACAGTTTACACTCAAATTTGTTCTGCTCACGTCTCATGAATGAGACCCAGTATGTGTATTACTAATAATTATACAATCCATTCTACTCAGTTTCTTGGGCTGGTGATACACTACCATCCTATGGTAAGTGAGCATTGCTAGAGGCCTTGCTGCTAATCTTTGTTAGCATTTTGAATGGACGTAGCTGCGAAATCGGTACCCTAATACGAGCATACAGGCAGCTGCCCTATAGGATCTATACAGCAGCACCACGGATCTGTGATGTTTGAATCAACAGCCTCTAATGCTACTCCTGATTTTCCCATTACATGCTCAGCATGAACTATAAAATGTGCATTATCCCCTGAACAAATCCCACTGATTTAATGAAACATATAATGGTCTCGCCTGTTTTGAAAGGTAATGACTGACAGATCAGACTCCACGCCTGCAGGCACTGTCTTCTGAACCAAGGTCTCAGCCTCTAGTGCCCCTTTTACAGATCAATCAAACAAATCTCAGTTTGTCCCAATGTGATGAAGGGGTGCCCTAATTAGCAGTTGCCAAGGGCCCCCAAAAGTTGAGGAAACGCACCAATGTTAGCAAATACTGATTCATAAAGTATTGCATTGGAAGAGATCACATATCATTTGGTTACCTTATTTAACTTTTTATTCCAGGCGAAGTCATGATTTTGATGCTTATAAACACATCACCAGCTTTAAATGTTATCAGTCAGTTAAATGGCCGGTACAATCTGTTATCAAAACAGATCTAGGATAGATTGGCCCTGCTGTACATACTACAAGCAACTCTGAAATTTTTGTTTTCATGAAGTCACCATTACGTTTCAGGGTTAGGGAAAGGCAGTCATGTAAAGGTCACAGCTGAGGATTTGGGAAAGGTGATCATACTTTCATAAATCATAGTTCACTCTTTTAAAAGGCAATCGGATCAGGATGGAACTTGAGACTCATGTAGAAAAGTCCTTTGCTTACCATGACCGCAAGCCACCCCAACCTTCATCCTGTTCTAAACTTTCACTCTACATATTGACATCATGTCACGCCCTGCTTTGCAGCAGTCGTTGTGTTACAAAACCCAACTTCCGTCTAACTGATCAGAGGCATTGGTCAATGATAACGACCCACTCAGCTCGCTAGTACGTGCACCAGGGCCTCCCTGACCCATATTTATGGCGCTAATGACAGAAGATGATGCCCATTCAATCGACTGATAGCACCGAATCACCTGGATATATCTGACCGGCAAAGTCTGGGACTATTGCCCAAAAAGTTTTCTTCATTAGTCGTATTTGGCTGTGATATGAGGAGGGTGGGTATTGATTCCCAAGACAGATACTACATTATAGTTTCTGTTTTTATTATCGCAGTTTTATAGTAATGGCTAGTGGCCTGATATCTGCCTCCAGCTTTAAGAGTTCCACAATACTGAACAGAAGAATAATCTGCCTACCAGGCTCTTTTAGCCAAAGCTATCACAGATATTTACTTTACTTTTTAATCAATAACAGGTTTATTATTCTCTGTGCAGTTTTCTGTCCACCAGACAGCAATACAGTAATACGGCGGACATATTATACGCACCCGCCATGTAAAAAAAATAAATAAATAAAACAAGCCCAGACTCACCACACAATATAAGGTCAAATTACCTTTTAATTTATCAATACTCCAATTAAAATTTCAATTACAGTGCAAGTGTGGATCTGGGGATTATAATTGTCCAATTAGGTTTCATTTGTCCAATTAGATCCAATTTGCAGCAGTATGGTGCAGCACGAGCTCCTCCTGTGACAAATCTTGCCTGGGCCCCTGAGGAGGGAAGAGGCCGATGCGCCAACAGAGCCGGTATTGAGTGACAAACCTGACAGTTCCTTCGATGGTGGGGAAGTGACTGAGGGAGGGGGACAAAGGGGTGACCGGCCTATGACTCCAGATACATGAGATAATGGAGCTTCCTGGACAAGGAAGTGATTTTATTCATAAATATTTTTTCTTCAACATTACAGTATAAAATCACATATGATCCAAAATACAGTCCAGTTTGTCAACATGCTTGATAGTCCTTCATCACAATGAGAAAGAGGACTCGAGCAATGGACATTTCTATATTTAGAAATGCAAAAAAAGCTGTATCAGGCTCTTTCTCTGCTTATTTGGTTTAATGTTGGTCAACAGCCCCAACCCCATGATTACCCACAATTCCAGTCAGATGATGGTGCCGATAAAGCCGTATTTTTAAAGTTTTTCGGTATTGACAAAACTAAATCCAGCCTGCAGCAAAACAAAATGAGCACTGCTACCATGAAGGCAATAGTTTTTCCAGAGTGGGATCTGGACCGAATCCCAGTAGCTTTCACTGCAGTGTATGAACCCAAAATTGATAAAGCTGGGAGATGATTTTTTTTTTCTGCTACAAGACTTCATTTCACAAGAACTTTTTCATGTCCAGTTGAATTTGTATAATTTTTTTATCTGACGTATTACTTACATCCTCGGCTTTGCACTCAATGTCAAAAATGACAAAAACTAAAAATATGCTAATCCTATAATGGTTCTGTAAAACCCCCAAAACAAAACCAAAGACAGATATTTTCTAGGGACGAAGGGTCCACGTGTTCCTTGGGTTGGTGTTAGTACACGCGACCTCCTGGCTGGTGTGAATCGCAATAAATAGATCTATTTTCTCCGTTCGAAGAACGGGGCACAAAAGCACAATGGTTACAATTAATCTGACTCCATAATACATTTAGAATACCAAATTTAGTTATACCCTTGTTAAATATTTGACTCCAAATTAGAATTAGAATTTATAGTTTAGGGACAACATGCACGAATCTCGGGGCAGCTACGCCACCAAACTCTTCCGTGAAAAACCACTGTTACTCAACTGGCAGCCCCTGGTCATAGCACAGTCGCCGGATCTTAGTTCGGTGAAAGTTCTAGAGGATGGAAGAAATCACCATGATAGTAGCATCTTGGCATAAACATATCAGTGATAGTAGCCTCTGAGCATAAACATATCATGAACCCAGGTTTAAGTACACCACAGGGCCCCTTAAGGGGATCAGCCAGGCACCAGCTTATAAGCCCAAGGGTGCCCTTAGGGCCGAATCCCCAGGACCGGTACTACATAAACCCTTTAGGGGTAGACCGTGATTTGCAATCCAACTTAAAACCCATCACTACCTATAAACATCAGCTAGCTCGTCTGGAATGGTAAGAATCGCCCCCTAAGTACCGGTCGTAACGTGGCTAGAAAGAATAAAAGGATTAGGCGTCACTGAGACCACGCAAGCTTAAAGGAATAACAATAATTTATTCACCAGGTAGGCACCAGCTTAGATCAAACAAATCAACATTAAGCCAATTACAAGTTACACACAATTTAGAGGAGGAGAATAAAGTCATACCTGGAGGAAAAGGCTACTCACGCAGCAAGCGTACAGGAAGTTCAAATTGCGAGGCTTCGATAGATTGCCTACATACCGCATGGGGATATGTATGGGAAGTAGACTACGATCCTCCTTGAATGGATTGTTTCTCTTCCCTTTAAGCCAAACCACATTTTGATCCAGGCGGCATGGCTATAATCACCCTGGAAGGGAGGTCAAATCTGGTTTTTGGGTTTCCACCATTTGGAGATGAGCTGAGAGAGGAGAACAGGGCGATTACCCGAGAGGATTCTGACCAATTTTCAGCAGTTTCCAAAACAAAATGAACCATGATTTCAGTAGGAATGAAACATACTCCATTCAACTCCTTGGATTCCCCCGAGAATAACAAGATCAAACATGATATGAATATGTACTTACATGATGCAGTTGTCATTAAAAAGTCTTAAGATGAATTAGTATCAGTAAATTGGGTTTTAAGTACAGAAGTGATTTCTTAGCAGGATATTGAACATATAAGCATATTATGAAGTTCCCAGAGGTTTAGATTATTTTAAACAGATTAATATAACTGGACTTTAAGTTAAGATTGAGGACAGTAGTATGACTCCCACAGAGGTATTGTGCCAGCCAGGGCTTTGCAACTCGCCCCCCCCCCCCAGTACAGAGTAACAGAAAGACCATCGACACCTTCCACATGCAGGCTGATGGAACATCCTGGGGGGGAAGTCCACAAAAGTTTTATTGCTATCTGACATGGTTCTGGAATGAGCTTTATCAGCCATACGCAAGAGCGTTTCCAGATTCTACAGCTCCTTCGCAGAAAACTATTCCCAGCAATTCAGTCTCTGAACAGTTGATTGATGGGCAAGGAGTTACTGCTAGTTTAGACCTCAGCTCAACAGAAATCGTTTTACTCTTGCTACAATTCTGAGGGCATTAAGTGACGCTGGAGACAAAAAAAAAAAAAGCCAGGCTAAAAGGCAGAGCGACGATAGGTAAACATTTTCAGGGCTCTTTTGGGAACCCAGGTAATTGCACTCAGTTCGGATGTGCTCTGTTAACGAGCAGATTTAGCACCCGTGCCCATCGAGATTCTGTCTGCCCGTCATGCCCGCACGATTAATGATGGTAGCAGGGGCCCTGCCACGGGGGACACAAAATGGTTCCTCCTCCCTTGCCTCAGCTTCTCCTCGATAATTAACGGGCACGGCAGTGGGCATCCTTAAAAGGGTCCACTGGAATCCCGAACAGTCTCCTCACTCTGCTCCTCTCCGGGAAAGACCCAGGTGCCTCCCTCAGGGGATCAATAGGTTGGAACAGAGACAGCAGCAGTGCTTATTAATTTGATGTGAAGCTGCTAAACTATCTCCCAGATATGTTAAATACATTGTGACAGGATTCTCAAAGTCCATCATCCAGTCTTAACTGTCGTCAGACTTGGTCCCAACCCTCCCCTCCCCCACCCCACCCCCCCATCCACAGTCAGGACAGTAATTAATGTCTCAGGATGGGGTCTCAGGGAAGTATGGTTGGCAGAGGACAAATACAGTAGGATCCTCTCTTTTTCTTTCAATACTGGCTGTGGTTTTATATATAGATTGTGTGCATGTGTGTGTCTGCGTGGGAGAGTGTGTGTGTGTGGGGGGGGATTATAAGAAAATATCAGTTGTCATGACCTCCTGCTTAACATTTAAACAGAGCTGAGATGGTGCACTCTCAGTACTGTGGGGAAATTTGCACTGCTGAAAGTAATATGGGCTAAATAGACCAGGAATGTCGAGACTCATTTACCATCAAAGTAGTTCAGCTCACAGAACCCCACGAGATTCGCTCATAGTACCACATGGTGGCTATACTCTAATAAATACGCTCCCCTCCATTTTTCATTCTAAGCTAAATGCCTCACATTGAATTTTTTTGTAATAGCTCTGGTACCCAAGATATACCTAATAATTCATAAAAGGTCCATGGTCAGACTTATTTATGAATTAGTTTATCAGTAATTTATGAGTGAAGGTAATTCAGGTGAAATAGCCCACAGAGCACCAACAGTAGTGAATATTCTCCAAATCTGACATCTTTTCTGTCAGACATTCAAATGTAAACAAGAGTAAAGGCAAGTTCAATGTCTTAGTTATGCTGAGAATATCACTGGAGCTGTCTCGAGGGCTAGCGCAGAGGGCAAACGCTCTCTGAGATGATGTTGAATGCACCACAATATGCATTTTGCCATTGCTGCAGCCTTGCTGGTATGCTGGGTTCCCACTATCACGATTCGCGGCACGATTGAAATCGTGGTCTTTATCGTGGAGTAATCTTGGTGATCCTATCAGATCTTATCAGATCTTGACGTCAGTCGTGGCAATCGTGTTGATCGTAGAAAAGTTTTGGACGGTTCAGAAATTTCCTACGATCAGCACCATTGCTTGTCAATTGGGATCATCGCATCACCTCGCATCCAAACCTGAAATTTTAAGCCACCTTCATACTGGACGCAAAATGAATTTCTCGCACAACAGATTACATTCAAAGTCAATGCAAAGATGCAAATTCGCGTCCGGTGTGAAAGCTGCTTTAGAGAAGTTCCACGATCAGCTACGAATGGCTAATCGTGGCGTTCGTAACGGAGCGCATGACAGTGGGAACTAAGCATTATCCTGCAATCATGATATGCTTTGAACCGATGGGATGGTCCTGACACGCAATGACTGTAAGGGGCAGAGATAAGCAGTTAGCAGAGATATGGGGCTGTAACCTGCCTCCTGTACATTTCAGTGCATTATGAGGAGTGATGGGTTGTGGTGACTGAATAGGATAGCATTGTGGTCTCACTTGCTGGGGCACAACATGCAATTTTGTTGGGGCATGTGTGAAGAAGACCTGGTTATGTAATACCCCGAGGGGAGGTAGGGGGGAGTGAGCGCATGCCAGCACATCATCGCAGTGCAATCGAATGCCTTAGGAAAAAAGGAAGAAAATTCACCCTCCTTAACAGAACATATGGGTGCGATAGAGTGAGGGAGAGTGAGAAATAGAGAGAACGAGAGAATCTCCTTTAGATTTGAGAGAAATCTGGGCAAGCGGCAGGCAGCAGCTGAATTTTAATGGATCGGCGCTCAGATGTGGGGATTTTCCATCGCTCTCCCTCTCAGGGGAGACTCCGACAGGGCCTGCCTCAGTCTGATACACCGCGCTGCACACACACACACACACACACACTGCAGCAGTGCAGGGGGGAGAGAGGGCTAAACACGCACACACACACTTGCACTCACACATACACACACACACACACACTGCAGCAGGGCTGTAGAGAGAGAGGGGTAAACACACGCACACACACACTCTCTTACTCTCTTACACACATACACACACACACACACACACACACTGCAGCAGGGCTGTAGAGAGAGAGGGCTAAACACACACATGCACAGACACACACACACACACACACACACACACAGCAGCAGGGTGGGAGGGAAGTGATGGGTAAACACGCACACTCTTGTGCGCGCACACATAAACACACACATGCGCACATACACACACTCCGTAAACAGTACACACACACATTCTCACACACAACTGGTAAACAGTACACACACACACACACACCCACAGATATTCACACAGATGCATTACAGAAAGCACATCGAAACTTACACACACACACACACACACACACACACACTGCAGGGAGCACAAACACACACCGGAGCAGACAAACAGACACACACACACAAAACAGAAAAGTACACACAAACATATGAAAGCGTGTGCACGTATATAAATACACCCTCGAAAAAAGAGATACAAGCTCATTAAAACAAGCTTGTGCAAAAGGCTAATTTGCATTCCAACAAACCAAAAACGGAATAACAACAGGGAACGCAGTGGCAATTATTGACTCCTCACCTGTGTATTTACTACACCCTCAACACAAAAGACTGGCGGTAAGTGGTGATACCGAGGATTCAGTCTGTACGTCCCTCTGAAAACATTTTACCCGATCAGTATCTCAAAAATTTAGCCTTGGATTGTTTTGGATATTTGCAAACAGAATCTGGGTTAATAGGACTGGAGCAGTGGGAAGTTTCATAAAAATCCAATCTTTTGTTTTAAAAATAAAAATATTTGAAAATATCTTTCAGCACATTTAATTCGCCATATTTATATCTGCACTTCTTAATCCCACTAAAACGAGAGGGGATCAGGGGTATTAGTGAACTCTGCTAACTTTCCCACTTGTTTTATACATGTTAATCCTGCAACACATTGATTGAATGCTAGTGATTTATGTGGTGGAATAGTCTAGACCATGCATATTCCCTCTGGATTAGTTATGCTGCATTCTCTTATAGCCCTGTCTGCCGGATAAAACATTAACATGGATGTTTCAGCGATGTTTAATCGAGTGCGGAAAACTAGCAATGCTTTAACATACCGAGACGAGCACGCTCAAATTCAATTCTCTTCCCGGCAATCATTACCGACGCAGGACTGTATGTGGTAAGCACTTCTGAAAAGACACCGTGCCCAGGAAATTGAAGATAAGCACATATGCAGCCTGCAGGAACTGGCGCGTACTTGTTTCTAATGTACTCTTCAAACACGTCCACACTGAGCAATCAAGAGGGAATTAACTGAACAGCTTGCTCAGAGAAAGCATGGTACGCTAACGGAGCCCATTCAGGATTTATGTCAGCCAGTGTCCCATGAGAGTCACAACTTAATCCGCTATCATTTTACACTCAAGTTGCATAATGACATAACCTGAATTGTGTGTAAAGTTTTCAGTACTAATACAATTTTCTTCAAGTTTTAAAGGGCTCTTGTTCTCAAGTTCTTCTCATTGCTGAAATATCCATTCCTAACTTGACTGTATGGTCTATGCCCATGGTGCATGCTATACGCAGCCAATCAGCGTTGGCCATGAAAATGAGGTGGGGGCTACACAGTTTCCAAGGCTTTCCAACATTCCCCCCCCCCCCCCCCCATGGGACTTGGGCAATTACTCTCTCTCTACAGGAATACTCCACTGAGACAGGACAATTTAATAAATGTTATAAAAGATGACATTTACAATGGAGCTGTAAAAATACTCAGCAAGTCAAACACTTTCACAGGTTTTGTCATTTTCGGAGGATAGCGAAAGATAACCGCACTGCGACATGAAGTCAAGGGCAAAGACAGGATCAAAGAACAAAATAATGAATTTAAATAAGCAGTGAGCCCTTTTATGACCCTAGTTTTTGCAAGCAGAGAATGCTATCAAAAAGGAGGATGAGAGTAGTTATTACATATTTAAATGTAAAAGCTCGTTTGGAACATCCCTCATTTATATGTGAATTGCTCTTGACCCCAGATGAGTACTGCTTTTCAAAAAAATGCTTGACTACAATCAGCTCATGGACTCAGCTCTTCCTCCTTGTTTGCTGGGTGATGACAGTGAGCATTTGTTAAAATACGCCAATGAGCAGAAAACATCACCCATGACAAGAGCAAAGCATGTCTGAGGTTGAGCCAAGATAATACCTGTAAAGACAGTATATTTGCTACCAAGGGCACAATGAGTCAGATTGAATAAACTTTTGGCTATTAATGTGTTGAGCGCCATCTTCATATATACCATATTCCAACACATTCTCGTCCCGACTCGTCATATAGTGATGCTACCTGACCAAGTGTCGATATACAATGAAATAGGAGGCTTTGGCTGTCCTTATTTGATGGTTAGGGTTAGGGTTCGGGTTAAGAGGTAGGGGTTAGGAGGTAGGGTTTGTTTTTAAACTGGCATCAAACTAGGACGCCAAAAGCTTCCTTTAGCGTCATATATATCGATGTTTGGTCAGGCATCGTCACTATATGAGGATGTGACTGGGCTCCATATTCAGATGATGATTCACTGCAGAAGTAAATAGTGAATTTCCCAAACACTTGTCCTTTTTTTTCAACATGCAAGAATAATACATGCATTATGCAAATTATCTAAATGAAAATGCATTTATTTCTTCAGCTATATATTTGACATTTGGGACAAAGGATTATGGCACATGTAATTAGCTTGGTTTGACTCTTTTTTCCGTATATATATCACCCTGATCGCTTAATACATTTCTTTTGTCTGAATTTTAAATTAAATTGTGAACCTCCTCAAAGGCTGACAACAGTCATTTTGTCAGCAGCATTAGTTTGCGATATTTTCTTGAAATCGTTGAGATAACGCCCTTCAGTTTTTTATCATTTCAAATTCTTATGCAATTGTGAAGATATGACTCAAAATGTCTTTTTTCCATGCTAATCCATACATTCTTTTTTGTGTAATCCTTTTGAATAACTAACAAACAAATGAATAAACAAACAAACAAACAAACAAACAAGCAAACCAATCAACAAACCTGACCAATCATATAACCTCTTTGGTAGAGGTAAAAATGAATTAAAAATTTTGTGAATGAAAAATTCAATATTTACCTGTATTTTTTGCTAAATATTGCTAAATATTTTTCCTCATTTTGGAGTATTTCACTGATTTAGTACTGGATCAGATTTTTCATCATAATATCTCCAAACACATTTTACTTGCTTTATTCCACCAGTGCAATTGAATAAAGATGATATTTGCATGCATTTGCATGAAAAATTACACCTCAAGCATTTTTCACTTTTAGGACATCTGACTGTATTTTAATGAACTATTTTTTATGAACTTTCCTCAGTTTGCACCAAAACATCTTTTGTCATACATCTATTTTATCAATTATTTCACCATGGATGCCTAAAAATGTGATTCAATTTTGGCTGAAAATTAGACCAATATGAATTCTTCTTAAACTAGGTCATTTCTCATTATTCTCCCTAAATCCGGAGCAGTTCAGAAAAATAGAAGCCTTCCAAAACTGGAACATGAACTGAAGTCAGAAGCAACCTACCTGGTCTCACTCAGTGACCATATTTGTCTATCCATGACGTCCATAATGACGTTTGGTGATATGCATTGCAGCAGATACAGCTAAGGCTGTTTTTTGTTTCTGTTACTCTATGACCTTATCCACTTCCTCAGGGCTATCACATCAATATAAGCTTGTTCAATGAAATTTGCTGAAAAACACAGTTGAACTATCACTCGACCATAACCCCCCATTTAATGAACTCACTGTTCCAGCTTGAACCCGACACCTGCAGTGTAACCTTAATGCTACCTTAACCTTTATACTAATCATAAGCCTAAAAATAGCTCTATACCCAGAACCCATTAAGAGTCATGCCATGCCTTTTTAACTCAAGGTCAAAATGACCCATACTGTTGTAATACTGGGGCTAGTAATAGACTAATTTGCATATCCCATTTCTTTGTTCATTGTACTAATTCAGGCCAGCAGGACGCTCTCATGGTGAAGAGCCTAAAAGATTTAAAACGCTAATTAACGGTGTCACTTTGACCCCTACACCGTTCTAATACTAAATGAGTCTAAATGAAACGATTCAGGGTGGCGTGGTCACCTCGAAGCAGAAAGATCCAGGGTTTGTATGAGTTTGTATATAAACTCTGATTATGGGTGGAGTTGGCATGTTGTCTTTGATTATGTGTGGAGTTTGTTTGTTGTCTCTGATTCTGTGAGGAGTTTGTATGTTGTCTCTGAGTCTGTGAGGAGTTTGCATGTTGTCTCTGATTCTGTGATGAGTTTGCATGTTATCTCTGATTCTGTGAGGAGTTTGCATGCTGTCTCTGATTATGTGAGGAGTTTGTATGTTGTCTCTGATTCTGTGAGGAGTTTGTATGTTTTCTCTGATTCTGTGAGGAGTTTGTGTGTTGTCTCTGATTCTGTGAGGAGTTGGCATGTTGTCTCTGATTCTGTGAGGAGTTTGCATGTTGTCTCTGATTCTGTGAGGAGTTTGCATGTTGTCTCTGATTCTGTGAGGAGTTTGCATGTTGTCTCTGATTCTGTGAGGAGTTTGCATGTTGTCTCTGATTCTGTGAGGAGTTTGCATGTTGTCTCTGATTCTGTGAGGAGTTAGCATGTTGTCTCTGATTCTGTGAGGAGTTTGCATGTTGTCTGTGATTCTGTGAGGAGTTTGCATGCTGTCTCTGATTATGTGAGGAGTTGGCATGTTGTCTCTGATTCTGTGAGCAGTTTGTATGTTCTCTCTGATTGTGAGGAGTTTGCATGTTGTCTCTGATTCTGTGAGGAGTTTGTATGTTCTCTCTGATTCTGTGAGGAGTTTGCATGTTGTCTCTGATTCTGTGAGGAGTTGGCATGTTGTCTCTGATTGTGAGGAGTTTGTATGTTGTCTCTGATTCTGTGAGGAGTTGGCATGTTGTCTCTGATTGTGAGGAGTTTGTATGTTGTCTCTGATTCTGTGAGGAGTTTGCATGTTGTCTCTGATTCTGTGAGGAGTTTGCATGTTGTCTCTGATTCTGTGAGGAGTTTGCATGTTGTCTCTGATTCTGTGAGGAGTTTGTATGTTGTCTCTGATTCTGTGAGGAGTTTGTATGTTGTCTCTGATTATGTGAGGAGTTTGTATGTTGTCTCTGATTATGTGAGGAGTTTGTATGTTGTCTCTGATTGGCATGTTGTCTCTGATTCGGTGAGGAGTTTGTATGTTGTCTCTGATTCTGTGAGGAGTTGGCATGTTGTTTCTGATTCTGTGAGGAGTTTGCATGCTGTCTCTGATTATGTGAGGAGTTTGTATGTTGTCTCTGATTCTGTGAGGAGTTTGTATGTTTTCTCTGATTCTGTGAGGAGTTTGTGTGTTGTCTGTGATTCTGTGAGGAGTTTGCATGTTGTCTGTGATTCTGTGAGGAGTTTGCATGTTGTCTCTGATTCTGTGAGGAGTTTGCATGTTGTCTCTGATTCTATGCGGAGTTTGCATGTTTTCTCTGATTCTGTGAGGACTTGGCATGTTGTCTCTGATTCTGTGAGGAGTTTGTATGTTGTCTCTGATTCTGTGAGGAGTTTGCATGTTGTCTCTGATTCTGTGAGGGGTTTGCATGTTGTCTCTGATTCTGTGAGGACTTGGCATGTTGTGTCTGATTCTGTGAGGAGTTTGTATTTTCTCTCTGATTCTGTGAGGAGTTTGCATGTTGTCTCTGATTCTGTGAGGAGTTTGTATGTTGTCTCTGATTCTGTGAGGAGTTTGCATGTTGTCTCTGATTCTGTGAGGAGTTTGTATGTTTTTTTTTTATTCTGTAAGGAGTTGGCATGTTGTCTCTGATTCTGTGAGAAGGAGCAATATGATGCTGGTAGGTCTGTTCAATTCTGGACCATCACCAAGTTCCCCTCAGAGAGAAGCAATCGTGCAAAGCCAAGCTACGGAACACACACATTCCCTTCGGAGGAGTTTTCCAGCTGTTTGATGCTGTCCTGGGTTCCAGCATTTTTCGCCACCCTACAGTGAAGAGACGGATTCAAACCTCCCTTTAGAAGGCTGTCCTCATGGTGACTTGTCGGCGTTGTAATCCTTCGCGGTCCGGTCACGTTACTACAGAAGAGTTTGTCAGTGCCAGGCTCACCCGCTCTTAGCGCCAGCGTAATGCCGAAAATTTGCCTCCTGAGATCTCCATTGACTGTAGTCACAGCGACAACACCAGCCCTGAGGCTGATCAGAGATCCCACTCGTCCTCCGGTTATCCGTCTTTTTGGCACCTTGTGGCTTTCCGGCGAAGAGGCAGGCAGAGTGAGACGTACACTGACAAACGCAACACCACTCTGCACTGGCTTGAGGTATCAGACTTACACCTCCAAACTTCACAGCGCCACTGTGGAATAATGAATGAGCCGATTTGTTTAACAGTAAGACAATGACTCACGGCTCTTTCACCAGTGCTACTCTAAAGTGGACCGTTTTAGCTTGTCACGACTCTGGAAAGTCTCTTAAAACAAGTCATTTCTCAGCAGACCACGCTGTCTGCTGCCAGTCTGCTTACTCTGAATTAAAAGCCTTAATTTGACACCATTACAGGAACTATCCATTCCTCACTGTGATTCTCCCATGGCCTTGTGTTTGACAGCTGGAAGTTACATTTTAATGCGCGAACATGGAACGACAGGTGCACACAAAGCTTTCGGGGCACATGACACACAGATGTATCCCATTTTGTTTTCTCTAATGGAACCTGTAAGGGAAATAAATTATGGCTCCATTAGTCAAGTACATTTCTGATGAATATTTAATTACAAAAGATGTTAAACACTCTGGCTGCCTCTTTAATGTGCTGCTAATGGCGGTCTGTTGCGGCAGAAAATCTTTTTAAGATTGCTACACAGCCCTGGAAGTGCAGCGTCATCTTTCTGCCGTTTTCAAAACACAGCAGGAGGCTGACAGACCCTCGGGCCTTAATCGCTGCTGAGCTGGGATCTAAAACCATGATCGTTACGGCTCACGTACAGAGCAGTCCTGTACTCTCTGGACACAGTGACATGATGTAAAATTTTCAAAGCAGAACAGAGAGAGTGAGAGAATGAATATGAGGTTGAACTAAAATATCTTTCAGCTTTAATTTCAGTGGGTGTTCGCTGATCATCTCAGGAATTGGTGCCATTTTCATGAAAAGAGACTCTTCAAATTTTTTGGGCCTGATTTTAGCATGTCACAATGGGTGAGGGCTAAATTTTTGTTCATCCTTTTAAAAAATATATACTTCTATTGAACCCCATGGGGTAATTTGCCCTCTAGATTTAATCCATTCTATAGTTAGGAGCAGCAGGCAGCCACAGAGCCCGGGGACCAACTCCAGTCCTAAAGCCAGTTCACTGGTCAGGGGCACTGGTTAGAGTGTTCCTATAATGTATGTTTTTCTGGGGGGGGGGGATTGAGTACCCGTAGGAAACCCAATGCGAATATGGGGAGAACGTGCAAACTCCATACAGAAAGGCCCTGGCCGGCTGAGTTAGAAACCGGCACCTTCACATTGTGAGGCAGCAGCACTAACCACTGTGCTGCCGTCAAATTATTAGGACAAAGGGGATTTGGATCTGAAAACTAGCGGATTGGTTGTCTTGGCTGTTGAAAGAAATGGCACAGTGCATGAGTGACGTGAGTAAAATGTTCGCAGCACCTCTGCCTTAGTGTGTCATCATCCATCCCAGCCACTTCATTGGCTAGCTGGGGTTAGGGCTGCGCAATCCTTTTGACCCAGTTCATTACCGTGGGTCATCGGTACCAGCTGTGACGGACCATTCGCCTTGAGTCTCAAGGGCCTCTGTCGTGCCCGCCCATCTGTCTCTGCAATGTGCCTGGCAGCCAGAACCCATAAAGGTTTCACTCCGCGCCGCACGGGGTTGGCAAACTGGCACCTCGAGACCAGGACTGGCGTGCTGCTGCTTTCATCTCAGCGCCAGGTGGGTTTTTGGGGGAGGGGGGGGGGGGAGGCAGGGCATGTGAGGGCAGGGTAGGGGGTTCGTCCGAGGAAATGCACTGTCGCTACGCAGCGCTTTCCCCGCTTGAACTCTGCTGTGCTTTCAACAGCGCTTTTTCAATCTCTATTTTTTATACCCAAAACAATGCGGCACCCTTGAAAACATTTGTTACTCTACACCTCACATATTCAAGCTCCCTTTTGCACCAAGGATGGTGCTTTATGTCATATCATTACAGCACTAGCAAATGCTATTGTTGGTGTTGTTGACCAAGCATTTGGCCAGAACCTTTAAACTGGGCTCTTTTCTCAGTTGTGGCCGCCTCATGCATGACTGTGTTGGTAAATGTGATGCGCTCAGTGTCCCAGTTCAAGGAGAAAGGCACCTGGTCACACTGTGGACACAGGAAAGGATTTGGGAGGGTGGGGTGAGGGCGGGTAAAATGCCTAGCAGCAGAGGTTTGTATGAAAATGGTCTCTGGTGTCATAGATGACGCAGAACAGGGATGATAGGTATAAGGCTGGTGCATTGCTGCTCACTGTGTGAGTCACACTATTAGCGTGATGACATTTCTCCCCGCTGTCCCTCAGGTAAGGCATGCTCTCTTAACCCCCCCCAATTTAGCATCTAAGCTTCTCAGCTTGAGCTTCCTTGAGGATATCTGCAGTGTACATACATCTGAGATGCTTTACGACTGTCTGACCCCCTCCCCTACCCTGTCTCCATGTCGGCTGCCATGCCAATGCCTCAGTCCAGCCAACAGCATGCAGCTGGGGCTCTCTGCTTATATCACTTCATTCATTTATTATTTTTTTTACTAGGATATGGATACTGACCGGGGGTGCGATGCAGGGAGTCGGGCTTGGTCGATCATTCCCCGCCCCACCCCACCTCACGATGGGCCAGACTGAAATTTGCCTTCAGAGAAATGACAGAAGGGCATTTAATGTGCGATTAGCTCTTTAAACGGAGAGGCTTTAACAACCACTAAATAAAACATGACGAAGAGATCCGGGCGAATGCATAAAAAAGAGCGGTTAAATGGGCAAGGAATGAAAGATTAAAGCAAAACGGAGCATGAAAGATTGCGATTTAATGGCCACAAGCAATAGTCTGGACTCCAGGCTCTCAGTCCTGCCGCTTATTCTCTTGTTCTCTTCGTGCTTGCCTTGGCTAGCCTAGCGCTACTACTCCATGGCATCAGTTCCACAGATTTCGATGCCTTCTCGGGCATAAATGTCCAGGCCTGCCAGCTGCAGACAGCTAGTCTAGCTGCGCTTTGGAAAGGCTGTTGATTTCATGCTGAGACCAAGGGAGAGGGAGAGCAAACAAACAAAACCGAGGATCCCGCCATAGCCTTTCACGCTTCCTGTTAGCGCATGCTAGCACAAGAAAATACCACAGACAATGACTTTGCCACGGTCTTTTTATTCTTCAAAACAAGCTTTCCTAGAGCTGCTCTGTCTTGGAGATAAATTCAGGTCAACGGAAAGCGAGAATTTTTTTTTAGCTCAAAAGCCAAACTATTTCAAGTAAGAAACTAAACTAAAATGTACAACAGGTTTTGCAACTCCTTCACCCTCCAAGGCTGTGAGGATTATATTGGGCCAAACTGAAAGAGTGTTTTTGGAGTGTCTCATAAAACAGACTGTTCCCGCTCAGACTTCATTCCCAAGGCTCGACAGGCTGTGCCTCCGTAACAAGTCCTGATGAAGACGAGGAACAGCAGCTGGGCTTATTGCCAATTAGCCTCGACTCAGGCAGTTAAGGTCCTGAAAGAAAGCCTACCGAGCTGCAGGGGGCTGCATTTCACCAGCAAACTGTTTTGCTGCCTTTTACTACGGTTCTGCTTGGAAGGCTACGCTACGCCTCACGCTAGATTGTTTGAAATTAGATTGTATGGGACGTGAGTGAGCAAGGGACGTTACCACAAGTAACAGGTAATGTATTCAAGAACTATTGTCACACTTTACATAATGACCTTGTCAGCAGTCAGAATATCGGGACTCTATACCTGGACATTTGCTGCTAATAAGCCATTTCACTTGTTGGACAGCTTTCATTAGCCAAATGCAGTAAGGGAGAGAATAGATATTTCAAATTAGTTTGGGAGAAAGACCCTCCAGAACAACCCATATAATTGCAAATGGACCCCAAAAGGCCCCTTGTGCTATTTGATAGTCAACATAGCATAAATGAAAACCTGTTTCAGCAATAGATGACCAACAGCGATACTTGAGATGTCTCTTGCTCTCCTCAGTGTGTAGTCTCTCAATTTAAAGCTGCTTGTTATTGAAGGCTGTTGCTGTTTCTGTGTGATGGAGTCTGTGAGTGGAGTCATCCTTGGCCAAGTGAAGGGGGAACCGTCAGGTGTATTTGTGTTTGACGGAGAGATTAAATTCAGTTGATGTCCACAATTCACTGTTGGCAGCAGAGCGAAGGCCTTTGTTTACGGATCCTGCGCTGAGGGTCTGACGCAAAGCCACAGCCTCCATCACAACACATAGATATCAGCTTTCATCTGGGCTTGAAGACACTTAAAAACCTCAGACATTGCTGTGGTATTGCAGGGCCTCCCAAATCACGGTCCTCATGGGCTGAGAACTGCTGGTTTTCCACCCTCTCTTCACCTGGGAGTCAGGTTTGATGACAGTCTTGCCTGTGAGCTGCAATTCTTGTTCACCTAACTGCCTAGAAGGATTAAAAAAACCAGGGCTTGAATTGGGTTTGAGGGCCACGTTTAGGGATCCCTGCTATTCAGCCTATGTGCTGATGCTCCGGAGCCCCAACACCAGCAGTGGAGATACACAGAAAAAGTGAGCCGGAACATTCCTGAAAGCGCACAGGAAAACAGGCAAAGCAGAATGAAAGGCTGGGTAATCGTTGGTCGGTGCGGGCCTTGGCGAGCGGGACTTTTGTCAGCTGTAGTGACGGTTTGACTGGCGGCCACAGCGGTATTCATACCTCCCAGCTTGGCACCACGGTAGAGCTGGAGCATGGGGATGCATATTCATGGGAGCTGAATGCCTGCTGATTGAACGCAAGGGCGCCACGCACGCGAGAAGCGAGAAGGTGATTATGTCACGGCTGCCGTCTTTCGTGGAATATTCCCCTCCGTCTCGCGGAGCAGCCGAAGAGGCTAGTGCCAGCCCTCAGATGGACAGAATTTATAGAGAGAGAAAGAGAGAGCGAGTGAGAGAGAGAGCGAAATATATTGAACTATGTTCGACAGTTATTGATTATTACCACTCTTTTATTTCGATAACAGAACCAAACATCCATTCCACTATTACTGAGGGTCCAAGCATTGATGGCAGTTATTGATAACATGCATGATTACTAATGAGCATGTGTTAATTTTAATTCTGTACTATAGTTGTAGTAGCTAATTTTAATTCCCACAAAGGATTGCATTGGCATTAATATTCTGGGGCGTCTTGACAGGAAAAGCAATTTGAATTTGAATTTTGGAGAAGTGTAAGAAAGAGACAGATTTAAGAGTATAGGGATAGAGAATGTATGTGTGTGTGTGTGTGTGTGTGTGTGTGTGTGCGTGTGTGTGGGAGTGAGAGAGAGAGAGAGAGAGTATTGATGTGAGATGGAAATCATTCCATCACGACAAGCTGCCTTTTATGAAAATCCATTTAACAGAAATCCCTATGCGCAAGCATTTCTCACACCTACCTTATAGAAAACACAAGCCAGCAGACACCGTATCGTATGTAAATCCATTTATATCTTTCAGAGGCGCTACTGACAATGGCTTTCAGGATTCATAGGATGCAAAAGGCAATGATTATGAGTTTGGTCACGAAATAATGAGCTTTACAGGGCCAAAGTATTTTCGTGAAACCAACAGCAAGGTCACACCAAGATACTGCCAACTACAGGTCTGTGTTGTGATGTCATGCGTCAAGTCAAGATCATTCTGTGATGATGTTTTTCTTTCATGCCACACACTGACTGGCCAAAAAAAAAAGTACCTTTTGGGCTGTCCTTAGCTCTGATTTCAGTGCACATTCTTTATTGGCAGTGTTTTGGCAACCTTCTACTATGTCATCTTCATTTCCACCCAGAGCCCAGAGAGTTGCATTCATTTTTGGCCCGAGATCTTGAATTGCGTTGATGGAAGTATCAAATCGCACTCTTAAGTCTTCTCTAGCACATCCCAAAGACTTTTAATGGGATAAATAATGCATCGGACAGTTTTTAACCCAATTCATTCGATTTCAGCAATCTCCACAGTTGTTTTTTTAACCCCTTTGTGCAGAAGCCAAATTTGGCTATTTATGGGTTACCCACTTTAATGCTGTATAATTCAAGATTTAAGCTTCACAAAGAGGAAAAATGTGGCTCAATTCAGGAAAGACACTTACAGCATTTAGAATTACATTGTATTTCAGTTTATTTTCATGATTTTGGTAGAGAAAATGAGCAGCAAACATAAAAAATCTTCATGAGAATTCACCATTGAAATTGCAAAAAAAATAATTCTGACGATTGAAAAACTGCTGGGGCTTAAAACTATACATTTATGGTATCATAAACTCCTTGAGCACAAGTAGAATTCATCTTCAAAATTACATTCTAGATTACCTACATGCTATTAGCCAAATTATACAGCTACCCAAGTGTCTCCCCAAAGTCTCAAAATGATTTGCTGTCAAATCATTAAAAAAATCATGTATTTAACACAATTAAAGCTTTAAGGCATGAAATTTAATATGAATGAATGATTTTCTGGTTGAGTTTAGTATGAATTTATCAATATCAGTGCAGTTGAATACCAATGGTCACCAGTAACCTCTCCAAATATGAACGTGCCTTTTCTCCATAATAAAGTTTAGAGTTTTGGCCATTTTTCTTCAAAGCCAGCACAAACACGCATTAAATAAACTGCTAATTAAACGGTCAGAACATTCACCCTGTAATGAAAGCTACCAGTCCCCTCTTCAAAGCTCACGAACCCATTTCAACACTTATAAGGAGCAAGTACACCTCACTAACACAGTAATATCTGAATTCTGAAATATACCTTATTTTAACTGAACAGACACTCCACTTTCAGGGAATATCAAATCCATTGCGTCTCCCGATTCAAAAGAAACGTGCAATGAACGTACCGGGGGTCCACACCAAAATGCACGGGCAGTTCGCGTTTTAAACAGGAAAAAAACCTCGACATTCGACTTAGTTGAGTACATATACATTCCGAAACAGAAAAAAAAAACAAACAAAAATAGCAGCCTGACCTTTTTCGTGAATCCCTCCTCCAGAGACATTGACTGTATAAAATAGAGAGCGATGTATCCAGTAACAAGAACCCTCCGGTCCTGTTTCATTCGAAATAATTCCAATAGAGCATATCGTTCTCATTTAAATCCTGTAATGTAACTGAACACTTCAAGGCCAGTTTTGCGAACCGATTTTCTATAAATCCCGTCTATTTTAGCCGCGTAATGTGCATAACGTAGACAGGATACAACAGCGCATGCTGATACGCATTGGTTTGTATGCTCTGTGTTTGTCCAATCAATGTGTTTCACTTACTCTAAAATGTTTAAACACTCAGGAATTGGATAAGAAACGAGCCAATCAATACATTGTTATCAGGGAAACTTCACGAGGTGATGAAGTGTAACTCTACAATTACGCAGAAGAGCTTGAGTGTATGGTTGAGTGATTGGCTATCAACGCCAGTACTCGGGTGGATATAAGGAAGCGCTGGATTTGGCAATGAAGGAATCTACGCGTAAATCCACGGTAGGGAACTACAATTTTTTTTGTATGGGACAACTGTAATAGGCAATAGAATGTGAGAGAATTAATACCATGTCGATTTTTTTGCCTCAGAAAACTTATTTTTATGAACTACTAAATGGAATACTGTTAGCTCACTGTGGCTAAACTGGTTGCTACAAAGGATAACGATTTTTTCTGTGTCAAGATATCGTTTTTTCAAACTGCTGAATCGACACTATGAGCAAGGATACTGACCAGTTTGCACATCAGGCTTAGCTGAGGAGTTTAATTCATGCAGCTCTCGAAAAACAGGGAGAGGAGTGAACTTCACCGTATTCAGAACCGCGTTCGAGGTCTGCTTGCTTGTGAACATTCAATAACTGATCCGGGGGTGCTATCTAGTGATCGAGTACAGTAACAGCGTACTTCCAATTTGCAGGTCTATAGACGCGGGCATCTACATCTGCAGAAAGGGGTTAAGCAGGATGCCAGCCAATAGTTTGCCCCTTCTGACACAGAGGAAAACATCTTTTCCAAGTTGATGGGATATGTCTTCTGACATGGTTGTTTAAGAAATGAGAAATGACAGGCTGCATCAGTCAGGATTAAAAGAATTGTTTCTAGGTGTAAACATATTAATCACTGCAATAATGTTTAAGTCATAGGCTTGTAAGTATTTACTTATTTAACTCCAAATGAGGACTTTTTTTTGCCAGTTAGTGTAAGTCATAGTACCTCTGCATTGTAGAAAGCATACACTTCCTGCTACAAAAATTGACATTGAGACATTGAGCATCATAAAACCCACACATATCCGCAGCACTGGGGATCCCATTCTGCTCACAAATCCAGCAGCATCGTGTGTGCTACCAGGCCAGGACTTGTATTTGATAATAATAATAATAATAATTCTTATTATAATACATGAATTTATCAAACCCTGAGGCTGGCAAGTGACACACAGTGCGCACTGTCCCGAAAGGTGCATAAGTGCTCGGGGAGATAATCACACAAGGAAGGAAGCATTTCACAGTGAGATATGGGGGGCGGGGGGGTTGAGCATCTGATCCATGTACCTTTTCCCAACAGATGCACTGTGGACTGGCTGTCCACTGAGGATCTGGCAGAGAGGCACAGCACTACAACAAAAGGGTGGGTGAAACCCAATATTAATACAGACGGACTGTTCTCTTGGACGTACACATTGTATTGACTCTTACATATTCAGAATTAGTGTACCTGTCAGCTGTTTGATTCACCTTCTGATGATAGTGCAGAACGGGGAAACTGGATTATGCCACCAAAATGAACTACAGGTCATGATATTTGCCTTCACAAAAGGTTTTCAATGACCCTTACACTGTTTATTAGTGTCTTATATATTAATGAATAATAAAACACGGAATAATAAATACTTTCAGCACTAATTGGTCATAAACTAAGATAATGTTTGGGAGAAAAATATAAACATTTCATGTTTCTGGCAAGTGTCGCTGGCAAGAGTTTTTATGTGAGAGAAAAATCATTCAAACTAGTTGCCTGTCTCTGTATTTGAAACTGCAAAAGGAATAATCTTGTTTAGATGAGCTTTGCCTCTTCCAAGATCTCGTAAGGACAACTTGCAGGCAGTCATTATAATCCATTTGGCAGTTGAGAAGGAAAGACAATAAGATGTAAGTCTGCTTTGAACACAATAGGTTCAGCTGCTCAGACAGCTAGAAATGCCTAACAAATGCCGGGAACCAGGCTTACCTGGATTAATCTGGTGCATTATTACAATAACTGCATAGAGCCCAACAGTTACGCAGGGAACACCAGTTCCTAACCAGAAATAGCAGTTTGTCACTAAATGGTTGAATCCATGGAATGCATGTTGGGCCTGCGGTACTCAAAGTTTCAGTTTCGTTGAACTTAAAAAGATTGTCTACCTTGGAACTATACTGAACACAGATGCAAATGATTATTATTTGTCATAATTATATTCTGATATGATGAGATTGTCTTTACTTACTGTGTACAACAAACTGGTTTATTTCACATGGCAAATGAATGATGCTTCTGAAAAACTGATAGCTACAAACCTACAATAATGGAAATACTGGTACTTTTAATAAACCCCAGCACAGCTACCACTACCACTACAATTTCAATTGCACATGCATTTTAGAAATGTACAGACTTTCTGAGCTTCCGGTGGCTTGGTTGATATTTCCAAGTTTTTTGTTGCGGCAACATAAACAACCAGAAACAGAATTCCGATCACTCCTTGTAGAAAATGTTTAAGGTAAAGAAACTGTGAACTCTAAGTGAACCCGTCCTTTAAAGATAGGGCAGAATTATATGAGATCTATTAAGTATGAACTTGGTCAACATAATCATAGTTTCCTTACTCATTTCTTTTTAGATTAAAACTATTTTTAATGCAGCCCGTGGGGAGTCTGTCAGATGAATTTCCTGTTATATCTCCATACATAAATCCCATGGGCATTTTTCACACTTTTTTATTTTCCAGCTCATATAATTTCTTTTCCGGTTTTGGGATGAAATTTCGCAGTTATACCTGCCGGAAGCCCATTATCTCTTCAAGTCAAATTCCTATTATGTGTCAAAATTAGGATATGCCCTATCAGTCAGAGTAATTGGGAACTCTCTCAATATGGCTGCATTCATCATTTTGTAATTCAGCAAGACAGCTCTTGATTGCCGTCTCAACACTTTGCAGCGAGACGACCGCGGCACAATTGCTTTCTAAGATGAGCAGTGTGGGCAGAATTCTTTCCTGATCTGTAACTTAGAAAACTGAAGAGAGAGAGAGAGAGAGAGAGAGAGAGAGAGTGGGGTCAGAAAATGAAAAACAGTACATTAATTTAGCATACTCTTTGCTCTTGGCGAGAAGACAAACAAAAATAAAACAAGATGGCGTACTAATGTTCTGTTTAAGGTACCCTGCAAATGAGATACAAACTTATGGCAAATTATCAAGGAAAGACAAACGTTGGAACAGTAAGAAAAAAAAAAAGATATTCAGACTCATGCACATTCATTTGTGGGTGGTGCTTTGTGCATGTTCTACGGTAAAGAACTTGCACGGTTATGCAACTGGGGGAGATACAGGCAGAAACAGAAAGAGAGAGAGAGAGCTTTAACAAACTGCGTGCATCATGCCTTCATAAATACCATAAATGTATTTTGTGAGCGAATTTGGGCTCAATGTAGAAAACCGATAAATGACAAAGGGAGCCATATAGTCACCTGCTAAAAAAACAGAACAGTACAGGTGCATTAGAAGGGAGGGATAATTGAATACCCTGAAAGACTAAAGCTGAGGTAATCAGTGGCTGTTCCTCGCAACACCCAACGGTTTCAAAATTCAAGGAGTCAGTGATCGATAGTGGTGGCTCTAGCCTGTAATTTAAATTCCTGTGCAGTCCAACTCAATCAGCCTGTATTATACCTCTGTATATATCGCGCTATACACCTCAATGTATCTTAACCTTGTTTTATTGCACATAGATGGTTCCACTATTCTTCAGGACGGTGCTGTTAAATCCAAACAGTAATAAGGCAGATGCACTACGCAGTAAGGTTATACATGTAAGTTAATGTCGTGGCTTGCGTGAATTTTCTGCGGAAATTTTATGTTCTCGCGGAAGCTTGCTCCAAACAAACTGATCAGCTTTTCTGGAATGCTGCACACGTCTGCATAAGATAGCATCAAATTGAGTGTTTTTGGTAACCTTGCGGATGAAAATGTGCGCTCAAAAAGTTTTCAAGAATGTTGGAAGAAAAGTCAACCACACAACACAGTGTAAGTTTTTAGAATAAGTATGCAGCGTGCAGTAATCTGCTGTCAATATGTCCAAATATCTATGAAAGACATATCTATAATTTACAAAAGCTGATTCACCTCAAGACAAATAATTCATCTTTTTCAAGCACGTGGGAAAAAAGTCCCCCATAGGTTCCCGAATGTTCATGTGTCTACAGATCCACTGCCATGTAAGTTTGCTGATGTTTACCGTCACTTACGGAGCGTTACGCATTCAACTAACATTCGTTGGTTTATTTAAATTTACCGAAGCCAAACTCCTCCAATGGAACTTTGCAGCACAGTAGATCTGCCCTACAAGGTTGAAAAAGGTAAGGTAGGGAAAGTTTTGCGCTATGTGATTTTCATGCCACTGTAATATCACTTAAAGTAATTAAGACAAAAGCTCAATGGTGTGGCCGCAGTTAAACTGCGTGGGAAAATGCGTTTTCCTTAGAAGTTGGGATTCTGTGTAAAATGTAAATAAAAAAGAATGCAATGATTTGCAAATTTCATAAACCCGCATTTTATTTGCAATGGAACATAGAAAACATATCAGATGTTGAAAGTTGGACATTTTACCATTTCATGAGAAATATGAGCTCATTTTGAGTATTGACAACAGTAACACATCTTTAAAAAGTTGGGAAAGAGCCATGTTTACCATTGTTTAGTGTCCCCTCTTCTTTCAACAGCAGTCTGTAAGCGTCTGAGAAGTGAAGAGACCAATTGCTGAAGTTTTGGGAGAGGAAGGTTGTCCCACTCTTGTCAGATGTAGGATTCTAGCTGCACAACAGTCCCGGTTCTTCTTTGCTGATTTTCTCATTTTATGATGTGCCAAATGTTTTCTATTAGTGAATGGTCTTGACTTCAGGCAGACCAGTTCAGCACCCATACTCTTCAACAGTGAAGCCATGCTGTTGTGATGGATGCAGCATGTGGTTTGGCATTCCTTTTCTGAAATGTGTAAGGCCTTTACTGTGACTTTTATTTTGGAATTGGGGTTGTACAACACAGTATATGTTGGGGAGACTGGGGTCCAATGAGCCATGTCACATAATAGTGAAATGTATGAGCTCCTTAAATCGACAAATAGTGATGTAGCTCATGGGGGCCAATGGTGACCAATGAGCCATATGACTGTATTGCCTATTTTAAGCAGACCCAGTCTCAGTAAAAACAGTAATGGCAATGTAATAAGCTCAGTTGTTACGATGTAATTACACACGTATTAGACATTACAAAAACAGGATGGATTGTTGGACCAGAGAAACTCAGGGCAAAAATGTCTTTTTACCTCTGCCATGGCTACAGTACATAAAAGCAGCACTGAGGAAGTAATTAAAGGAGAGGTATGCAGGCCATATCAAGGATATCTGTAACACTTTCCATCTGAAATCACAGATTAAGCAAAACAGCAACATGCTTCCTTCAGGGCAGTTTGTAAAAGACTTTTGAAAGAATTTAAAGAAGGGAGTGCTCCAAAGTTAATGGTATTTTGCAGCTCATTCCACACCCAGGGTGCGTAAAAGGCGAAAACACTTTTACCAAGCACTGAGTGCACCCTGGGGATATTTTAAAGAATACGATTTGTTGATCTAGTACAATAGTCGCCAGTATGCTAAGATAAAAGGCAGAAGATATAAGTTGGCACTTTACCTAACAATGTCTTGGCAATAAACGGAAACGTGTGCTTTTCTCGTCTGGTATAGAGATGACCAACCAGGCGATTCATATAAAATGCAATGGTGAGCGCGAGAACCTACATTTGTTACAAAGTGTAATGCAGCATGATATGCAGAATCCAGTGTTGTTAGAGGGGCTGAAGCTGCATGTATATATCCCACATCACCATGATGTAATACTGACAAAAAATGACCTGTGCACTATTTTCTTTCTAGCCTTAAATTAAAAGTTTTTTTTAAAACGGAAAAGTCTTTCATAAAAATAGAAAATAAAATAGGGGGCAAAATAGGTGAGCAGGGGAAACTTGCACATCTGTGAAGAGAACATTAATTATGAACAAGTTTTGGAGCATGTTGCCATCCAGACAACTTCTTTTTCAGAGTAGGCCTTGGTTTTTTCAGCCAGACAATGCCAAACCACATTCTGTATGTACAACCCCATTTAAAAAAAAATTGGGACAGTGTGTTACATGGAAATAAAACAAAATGCAATTATGCAAATGCAAATCAACTAAAACCCTATATTTGATTGAAAATAGGACAAAGACAACATATAAAATGTTGAAACTGATAAAATGTATTGTCTTTTGAAGAATATCTGCTCATTTTAAATTTGATGACAGCAACATTTTTTTAAAAAGTTGGAATGGGACAATGAAAGACTAAAAGTTACGATGCAAAAAGAAGGCAAGTGGCAGAACATCTCACAGCTAGACAGATTGTGTTGCAACAGGCTAGTAACTGATTGAGTGTAACAAGTCTTTCATAAATAAATTTGGTGAGGGCTTCACCACTCTGTGAAACACTGCATGGGAAGATAGTTCAACATTTTCTGAACAAAGTTTTCAACCTAAAATTGCAAACTTGGATTTTATCCACTAAGGTACATAATATCATTAAAAGATTCATAGAATCCCGAAAAATCTCTGTATACTTGGGACAAGGTCAACATCCAATTTTGAATGGCTGTGATTTTCAAGTCGTCAGGTGGCACTCAATTAAAAATACATAGGATTCTGTTGTCGAAATCACTGCATGGACAACACTTCTGTAAGCCACTTTCAGTAAATGCTGCTTGTCAGTGCATCCACGAATGCAAATTAAAACCCTGCCATGTAGAGATTAAACGAAATATAAACAAGATCCAGAAACACTGTCTTCTTTCGGGGGCCCAAACTCATTTAAAATGTACTAAGGTGAAAACTGCCCTGTTTGACTAATCAAAATATGAAATTCTTTTTGGAAAACATGGATGCCCCATCCTCTGGGCTAAAGATGAGAGGGGCCATCCAGATTGTTATCAGCAAACAATTGAAAAGCCAACATCCATGATAGTATGAGGCTGCATTATTACACATGTCATGGGTCTCTTGTGCATCTGTGAGGACACCAATAATGGTGAATGATATATACGTTGTAACATTTACTGCCATTCAGATGGCAGTAAATTGAGGGAAGCTTTGCTTACTTCAGTAGCACTAGGCCAAGCACCATACTCTCCAGGGTGCTTAAGTGCCTGCAGTCCAGAACAGTCACCAACAGACAATATTTTGCATATTATGAAATGAAAAACATGACAAAGGAGGCTGCAAAGTATTGAGCAGCTGAAATACTACATAAAGTAAGAATGGGAAAACATTTTGCTTTCAAAATTACAGCTGTTGGTCTCCTTAGTTCACAAATGCTTACAGAGTGTGGATTGAAGAAGACGAGAGGCAACATAGTGGTAAACATGCCCCTGCGCCAACTTTTTGGAAACGAGTCGCTGGCATCAAATTTAAGATGAGCACATATTTTCCAAAAAATATATAAAATATCTCAGTTTCAACATCTGATATATTGTCTTTGCACTATTTTCAAATAAATATAAAGCTGAAATGATTTGAAAATCATTGTACTTTGTTTTTATATGCATTTTACACAGCATCTCAACTTTTTTCGGAAGTGGTGTTGTATTACAACAGCATGGCTCCATAGCATTACGGTCCAGGTTCTAAACCGGCTTGCCTGCTGTCCAGATATGTCACGTACTGAAAACATCAGGCAGATTATGAAACGAAAAGGTACCAACGATGGGTTACTGAAATAGTATATCAAGCAAGAACGGGAAAACTTTTTGCTTTCAAAACTACAGCAGTTGGTCTCCTCAGTTCCCAATTGCTTATAGAGTGCTGTAAAAGAAGTGGTAATGTAACATAATGAAAGAGCATGCTCCCTTCCCAATTTTTTTGAAAAGATTTGCTAGCATCAAAAAATGAGCATATATATTTGAAAAAAATGTTTCATTGTCTTATATGCTGTCTTTGTACAATATTCAGTTATTGTTTTATATAGTTAATTGTGTTTAAATCATTTTGCAAATTATTACATTCTATTTTCATTTAAATTTTACAGCATCTCAGCTTTTTTGGAAACAAGGTCGGAGTTACCAGTATTATTCTATGAGTCCATGCCGGGGTAATATTACATTGTCTTAGATATTTTCCTCAGAGATTTGTAAAAGTATTGCACACTACTTTAAATAACAGAAAAGCATGCTTATAAAATAATTTCCTAAATTAAAACTGCATTATTCACAGCATTGAATGAAAATTCACTGTGATAAATAATGAATGTCTGCTTCATTATCTAGTCACAGCGCTGGTGAAATTAAAAGCCATCTAAATGTGAATTTCTCCCCTTGGAAAACAACAGAAGCTGCTCGTTTCCTGAGGTGCGTGTCCTCAAACTCAGGGTGCAAACCTGTGAGGATTTCTTCCTGTCTCAGAAATAGGCATACAACAGGAGTCCACTTCTTTTCCTCAAGATATAATGTATACTTACGTACCCCAAGGGCTAATTATTGGACCTCAAGGTAACTTTGTATACCCTTTCAGGGGCTAAAAAGGTACATACAGTTTATATTACATTTTCAAGGGTATAACAGGCATACCTGAGAAGGTACTGCCCCATTGACAAGCCATTGTGCCCCTCAAGGTAAAATGATGTCCCTAATTTTCTGAAAGTGTTGGGTGGAAGAGGGGGTGGGCATAGACGTCAGTTGTGTCCCCCCCGAATCTAAACCTGCCAAACCTGCCCGATCCTCAGTGCGGATTAATGAGGCGCATCACTGTGCCGGAGGCAAAAGGCTAAGCAAGGAACAGCCAATTAGCCGGACCGTTATCTTTTCTAGTGGTCTAATTTGCAAGACGGGGAGGCCCACAATTCGTGGCCTGGACCTCCTCCACACGGTGAGGGGAGTGATACAATTGTAATTGGCAGAGGGAAAGATGGTTTTGCATCAGACGATGCGATAAAGAGTCTCCTGGCAGTTGATGCAGGGTGTATTCAGATGACTCGCCTGAGGGTGATTGACAGAATGGGCTAAAAACCAGAAAGTCTATTTGATAAGAGTTGATAACATTGATCAAGGTCGTTGAGGTACAGCTACACAGATAACGGTCGCTGGCGGTTTGTCTTTGGTCCCTGCTATTGGCCAATTCTCCAGGACCCATGGCTCTGAAGCTGTACAACGGATGACATGTTGAATTATTGAGTCGCACTCCCTTGACGTTTCCAAGAAAAACTGCCGATATATTATTCAATATCTAGCTGCAGCTTATGAATTATGTGTATTCAGGACTTTTCCAATGCTTAAGCGGAAACAAAATGTGTGAATTTTAAATGCAAAATCCTTGCTTTCGCTTCAGGTTGATTCTCAGGATAGAATAAGATGAAACAAATGAAGCTGATTGAAAAATGTTAAATTTAACTTTGTATGATAAAATTATGTGCAGAAAAGGTCTGAAATCTTTGCTGTGACTGACCTGTCTTTGTGCGACTGGTGTTATCTCCCTGCAATAGGAGAACACACTGCCTGCTGAGATAAGGATTTTATGATCAAGGAGTATTTCTGCTTCGAAGACTCAAGGCTTCTGGAGACTTAGTTTTTTCCCATCAAAAGGCTAATAAATCTCGATCGCACCCACCCGTACTCAAACGTGTATCAAAAAACCTTTTGGTGTTATGAAATACTTTTGTAAATTCAGAATGACTAAACGTTCTCACAAGAAGAAAAATGAAGAGAAACAGTGACTGTACACAAGTGCAGGCCATAGTATGTACTAGTTTTTACCCCACAGTAAAAAATAAATAAATAACTTGAATAAGATAATTGACTTGGATAAACGAAAATATATGAAAGGAAATTAAATTCACGACTGCCTTTAATTTTAGATTTTTAACTTCATTGCCCATTGAATCTTCCACTGTAATCCATCAAGAAGTCCCCTTGAGGTTCTGGCAGTATCCAATCCTATTTTCCAACAGCTGGACTGTGTATGAGAGCCTTACCTGACCCTAAAACTGACCTTACGCTTTCACACTTATCAAGTTGTCAGGAGTCAGAAGTCATTTTTTGGTAATGGTTTCTGTCAATGACATGTCACCCAGAATTCTGTGAGGTTATTCATCAAACAAAAAATAAAAAAAAGAAGCTCTTGAACAGCTGTTAGAAAAAAAGAGGGGGAATAAAAACCCTCACAGATGGGAATAAATCTCAGGAGACAGCTGGCTATAGTGGCAGGGCCTAACCTCCACTGGACGATGCGATTAGCCTTGGACAAGGACCTTGGCCTTTAGCTAAATCATACCTGTTTCAGTGCAGAGTAGTGGCCAGGGAAGGCAGTGATATAATGCTCAAACCAGACCCATCCCCATTAGAGTGGAGAGCTGCCATTGTCTTCAGCTGCAGTGAGACTAATCTAAAAGTCATGATGGACCAATGAATAAACTGCTGTCTAATGCTGACCAGGGACACCTCTGTACATCTACTCAAATAAAAGAATTAGCCAAAGAAACTTTAATACAGTGAATGCCACACAGACGCAGACACACACACACGCGCGCGCGTCCGCTTGCACACGCACTCACACCTATGCATGCAAACATGTATAAGCGCACACACAAACGCATACACGCACACACGCAGATGAGTAAAAGATGGTGCGCTGTCCTTAATAGTGTAAATTCCACACACACACAAGCATGCATCCATACTCATACACTGACAAATTCTGACAGATGAGAAAAGAAGGTAAACTTTCTTTAATAGCATAAATACTACACACACACACACACACACGCTCACACATATGCATGCAAACACAGACACACACACACATGCACACACACGCGCACACACACACACACACACACAAACACATTTTCAGAAAGCTGACTGCATAGACTGGCAGGGTAGAGCAGGAGAGGTGAGCAGCTTGTGGATGATGAGATTTATCTGTCCTCTCTGAGGTGTCAGCGCTCACCTGGGGGAGGGGCAGTGGGGGCGTCTCAGTGCCTGGCAGGGCCAATCATCTGTCAGCCTGCCATCTGTACTGACACTGTCTCCCCATGACCCACTGTTAAATTCTCCATTCACACCAAGGACAGCCTGCAACCTTTCAGGGAAAACCAAAAAAAAAAAAAAAGGAAAAAGATTCCATGCCCCTCACAGCTTGTCACTGCTATAATGAAGCTGTGGATCGGGATTTAACAATGCCCAGAGTAGCTCTTACAAGAGTAGAAAACACTGAGAGATATTAAAACAAAAATATTAATATGATGAAGGCATGCTTTATGTAAGTAATGCAGTTCAATTTCATTTGTCCAGCACTTTTTACAATTGAGATGGACCAAAAGCGCTTTACACAGGACAGGCCCTGAACCCCCAAAGAGTACGGCAACGGTGACAGTGCCAAGGAATAACACCCTAGTAGGTAAAAACTTGAGGCAGAACCTGGCCCCAAAAAGGGAGAACCCAAATGTCTGGGTTGTATTCCAACTGGTGGAAGTGGCAATTGTTGGTAGTATGTACTCTAACTACACAACAGGCCAAAAGTTTGAGGCCACCATCAGATTTTTAATGGTGCACTAAGTGCAATGCGACCCCTTGGTTTTGGGGAATTTATACAGCATGACTTGTTGTTACATAAAATTGTTCACATCCCAGTGACATAAAATCATGTAACACAAAGGCATTGGAACTCAATTATAAAACATTGTGGGCAGTGATCAATCAGTCAAGACAGCTTTATGATTTGCCTAGAGGTCTGAAATGCACCCAAAACCTATTGGCTTCCAATATTTTAGGCACTGAAATCATTTCATGTGCAAAAAATAAGGAAATTACGGTAGATGCGTGGTTGTAAAAATCTGAGGGTGGCCCCAACCTGTCTGCCTGTAGTGTATGTTTTGTACATATATTGTGACATATTGAATCCTATAATCCAATATTATATTATTGGCAATATATTTCCCTTCCACAAGAGAAATCCATTCCACTTGGTTTGTTAAGTGGTTGAGAATCGATACCATGTTCCCGCAACAAGTGCACGTGTGAGCATGTAACATTCCACACTCAACAAAATCTCTCCTCACTCTACTTGAGCGAGTTTGACTGCCTTGTCATTCATGTTCACCAGCCTTACTTGCGCAAATTTCTCACTCAGGTTGAAAATCTTCAACTGGTGTGACACATCAATTCTGCACCAGTCTTGTTGCATTTTTTGCTTTGCCTAGTATAATTCCACATTTTCATTTGCATCCTTGTTTTAACTTTGTATATAATTCAGCCGCTCCTCTCCCCCTCCCCCAGCAAGCTGTTTTCCTTTCCTCCCTCCAAGATGCAGTCAGACATCTACAGCCGACTAACTGTCCCTCAGACTGCCTGCCTTCCCGTCTCCTAAAAGATGCTACAGTGTTCAACACGGTTGCTCCTTTTCTCCTCCTGCTGCTCAACACCATCCTCTCCTCTGGCTGTGTCCCGGCTGCCTTTAAACATGCTGAGGTGCAGCCATTACTGAAGAAGTTCAACCTCGACCCCTCCATTGTCTCAAACTTCAGGCCCATCTCCAAACTGCCCTTCCTGTCAAAAGTCATGGAGCGGGAAATCTATGTCCAGCTGCAATCCTATCTGACCAGAAATACCATCTTCGAGAAGTTCCAGTCTGATTTCAGAGCAGCCCACTGTACTGAAACGGCTCTCCCGAGAGTGCAAAACGACCTGCTCCTGGCCGCTGACGCAGGGACCTCAACAAATCCTGGTGCTCTCGGATCTGTCAGCAGCCTTTGAGACTGTGGATCACGGGACCCTGCTGTCACGGTTGGAGCAGGTCGTGGGCATCAAAGGCACAGCTCTGGAGTTTTTCGGTCCTACCTGGCTGACCGGACCTTCTCTGTCCAGCTTGGGACTTCTTTTCCTCGGTGGCCCCTCTCACCTGCGGGGTCCCCCAAGGCTCCATTCTAGGCTCCCTTCTGTTTCTGCTGTATCTCCTACCCCTCGGTCAAATCCTGTCCAAACATCACATCTCCTTCCATTGTTTTTCCAATGACATCCAGCTGTACATCCCCTTCAAGCTTGATGATCAGTCTACACTCCAGCCGCTTCTTGACTGTCTGGCTGACATCAAGCTGTGGATGGGTGCAAACTCTCTCAAGCTAAACCAGGCCAAGACGGAGATTATGGTGTTCGGAGAATCCTCTCGTGTTTTTGACTGATGCCTTCGGCTCCCTGGCTTCCAACATCAGGCCCTCTGTTAAAAACCTTGATGTGATTTTCGAAAGTGCCTTTAAGTTCCAGGAGCAGGTTAGTGCAGTGGTCAGGAGGGCCTATTTCGATCTGAGAACCCTAGCCAAAACCAAAGCCTACCTGCCCCAGAAGGACCTAGAGAGAGCGATCCATGCATTTGTCACATTACAACTGGACTACTGTAACAGCTTATACATCGGTGGTGATCAGACACAGCTTTACCGCCTACAGATGGTCCAAAACTCAGCTGCCCGACTCCTCACCTCTACTAAAAAGCATGAACACATCACCCCGGTCCTCGCTGCACTCCACTGGCTACCCATCCGCTTCCGCCTAGACTTCAAGGTCCTTCTCATAATCTACAAATCTCTGCATAACCTGGCCCCTACTTACCTGTCTGAGGTCTTACGCCCCCACACCCCCTCTAGAGCACCAGGGTCTGCTGACCAGCTGCTGCTGGGGGTGCCAAAGACCAGACTGAAAACCAGGGGGGACAGAGCTCTTCCAGTAGCCAGCCCCAAGCTCTGGAACGCCCTCCCCTTCTACATCCTTGCAGCTCAGAGTTTGGGTGCATTCAAATCTCTTTTAAAGACTCACTTTTATGGCTTTTGAGTAGCTCTCCCCAGTGGCCTCTTAAGCTATCACTCTTTTATGGTCATTGTCTCTACTTCCAAATTTTTATTGTTACTGTTTTTATTTTACTTCTTATAGTTTTTACATAGGTAAATTGTTTATGCACTCCGCACTTTTGTGAAGCACTTTGGTGCGGCCTTGCCGTTTGTAAATCTGCTATACAAATAAAAATGACTTGACGAATTGGCTTTGCATTCTGGGAAAAAAAAAAAAAAAAAACCCACAGGTGCCCTCATGGTCAAAATCTTTTCATGGACCACACTGAAAAAAAAAAAAAAAAAAAAATTAAAGGTAAAACCAACCAGCTTAGGAAGCTTTTTTTTTGAGTTTGGTCAACTTCAGGTTTAAGTTCTTTAAAAAGTCTGTATGTTCATGTTGTATTGCGATCAGGAACCAGATGCGAGAACCAGGAAATGCAGTAGAGCTAGTTTTATTGGTAAAGGGAGGTGACCCCCGCAGGGCGAAAAAAAAAACCGTACAAAGTCCACAATCCAAAAGTCGAAATCCAGTTGGGCAAAAATAGTATCAAAAACCAGGGCAGCAATCACAGTAATCGTAGTCGGACAGAAATGGGTCTGGTACACAGGAATAGTACTATCAGAGGGACAAGCCAGAATCCACAGGACGTAATCCGAAGCGTTACCAGGGCAGCAAACAGATCTCGTAGTCGGGCAGAAAAATGGTCAAAACACACAGATGCAACAGTAATCCAAAATCATAAAGGCAAAAAATCAAAAGTCGGGCAATCCAGTCAGAAAGATAAACACTGAGAAATCAAGGCGAGAAACATAGCACAAGAAAACTAGGGAGAACAATCTGACAAGAGAGTGAACCAAACAGACATCTTATATACACATCCGGGGTAAACACATGACCAGGGAGAACAGGTGCAATCAATGATAACAATGATCAGGGAGAGACACATGAGGAATAAACTAATTACATGAATTTGGCTGTAGCCAAAACGCAGACAGGGATCACAAGACAAACCTAAGTACAAAACAACAGCTCCGGTTAAGGAGTACTAAAGTGCCAAGATAAAAGAAAAGGAAAGCACAAAGTATAAGTGGAAATCCACAGAAACTTGCAGCAGAGATAATTAGGGATTGGCAAGGAGGCGGAGATTAGAATTGAGCGACTGCTGAGACATCGTTAGTCAATTAGTATTTGCAGCTATACAATCCCGAGTGCATGTTAGTAAGTTAGTAAAAATTTACAATGTTAATGAGGGTTAGTCATTAACGAAAACAACAAACTGTTAGTATGCTTAGTAGATAGTAAAAGAGAGAGGAAGGAAGCACACAAGATAATGAAGGAAGATTGAAAACCCAGAAACTAATAAATCGCCCGAATGAGTGGCACGCAAGACTAGGGACCGTGGGCAAAGACCTACACAAGACAAGACAGGGTAGAGGAAGTGCAATGCATGGAAATGAAGACATGGCATGAAAACTGAGGCATGAAAAAATAATAAAACATGAAATCTAAATTACCAAAAACACAATACATGATCCTAAGAATGGTCAAAGGGCAGGCAGTGGTCACTAAACACAAGAATCCTAAACATGGCAGAGCCAGGCACAGCACTTAAACATGACATGAGCCTAATCAGAATCACAACACTGTAAGTGCAACAACTTATACAACTTATGCAAAAATATTCTGCAGCTGGTTGCCTTTCTTTTTAAATTTAAGTCAACTTTTTATTTTTGACAGTGCATGTACTAGGTCATTTGGGGACAGTAAGTATAGATCTTTGTCGATTTCCATAATTTTATTTATTTTCCATCGTAGTTTAAGGTGGCATCATTTACTTGACTTTAAGTACAGTAAGTACCTCATTCAATTCAGATACGGCTGGATACGAGCCATTATATATCTTTAAAGTTTCTATTACAATTCCTTTGACCTTTAGAATCACAACCATACTTATTCACCCGCTGTAAAGAAATCAATTAATCAATAGATCACACAAACAAACAATCAATCACCAGCTGTGGTCAGATCAGGATGGAGAGGCCAGCCGCGTGGGTGCATTCCAATAAATCGACATCCTGGAGGAATGTTCTCTCGATATCCTACAGTAGGGCCTGTGGAGTGACACATCTGTGCCAAATATCAACCATCTGCTTATCCCCCCCGATACCCACCCAACCACGGGCAGGGACCGAGGAAAACAAGCGAGAGATGTATGAGGGTTAACTCTAAGGCCCTCAGTAGAGCAATTTGTCCATACAGATAAACAGTCTCATTTTTGGTTAGGACAAGCTAAAGTTAGGTGGTGGCTCATCTCCTGGACATTTAACTCACCCAGATGTCCCATCAACATTGAATAAAATACACCAGAGCGGTAAAATGGCGGTACAGAGGTAAACAGTGTACACAATGTGACAAAATACATTGTTGTAATGTTTTTCTGTGATAATAAACCAAAATTATGACCCCCTCAGCCCAACAAGTCTTCCTGAAATCTTAAATTATGAAATCCTTTCCAAGTCAATGCATCTCAAAAATAATAAATAAATGTAAAAAAGCGTGTAAATTTAGCGCATGTGCGCGTGAGTGTGCATTGCAAGCTGAGACCAAGACGCTCCTGAAGAGTCACCACTTAAACCACAAAACTTTCCATTTCACCGCAAGTCTCCTGTGAAACGATTCTACGATAGTATGGTCGTATTTTCAAATGAAGTAAAAATGAAAGCATTAAAAAAAAACATTTTAAGACTGCATGGAACAGCTTTTTTAATCCCTTAGTTCTCTTAGGTGTTCAAGAGAGAGTGCTGCATTTACAAAGGATGTGTGGCTGCACTTGTTAATGTGGATTTATTGCGAGGCGTTCGTGTTCAAAGGCTCTAATGGTTTCCATCAAACAGAAGCCAGGGTGCCTGCATCAGCGATCCTTCACAGCTGATCAGGAAAGATTTGTAATTGTGGGAATCAAGGGAGTCACTTTTCAAGCCCCACTGCCCAAAAGAGAATGTGAAACATTGCTTTCGGAAGTTTCCCTGAGTTGATTTATGCGAGCGGCGATTTGCGCAGAAGTCGCTTAGAACGGGGATAGAGGCTCAGTGCATTAGCAGTACTTCATATCACTGAGTGCCGAGGATGTGCAGTAATTCGGTATCCTCTGTGGAGATCACTCCGCCATTACGTTCTGTCACTATTCACAATAATATCCCCAACAAACTCGCGGAGGCATAACACATTATCTCAGAGTGTAATTAAGCTGATTAGATGCGTATTCTGACTTCAATATTAAAGGTTATGCTTGAGCGCAGAAGCACTATATGCAGTGGTCCCAAGTTCCCCGGCAATCCTGTGGTTATGAAACAGAACAGAGCTTCATTGTCTGCCAAAGACCGGAAATTTGTATCTGGTCTCGTCGTCGATTTTTTAATTATGATGTTTAGTTTGGCCATAACGGTGCTCGTGTTTTTGGTTGACCAAATCTCTGTCTGAGAGTGTCAGGAAAAAAAATATTAAAAAGTGAGTGAAAATATGCAAATGCCACAGTGCCGTAAAGGTAGGTAAGCTGAAATCTTGATTAACAGCAACCGCAATTTTGTAGCGTGTCACTGCCTGGGAATTTCTTGACCGCGTCAGATATTCCCCAAATAAAATTGGCATTGCCTTCATGCGGATTGGATGGTTGTTGGAAAATTCACGGATAAGCATCAAGGAGGTACCTTAAATTACCTCATTCTGATTTTTATCTAATTTGCACTGTGGCTGGGCTTTCCAAGTGTCCGAAATTTTTGGTCACATTCAACCTGCTGCAATTCTTGAAGACGGCGATGGAAAACTATTTTAGGTAAATGGGCATGAGATATCATGTATAATGAGAAAAAAATTAATTACTAATTAAGTTTTGTTGAGTTTACTTTAGTCAAAGTTACAGGAGGCTTCTCAAGGTCAGTGGCATAGACTGTATGAAAAGATGGACTGAAAAGTGAGGCCGATGCAGAAATCTCAAAAATGCACATTCTATTAAATGGCCAGCAGATGGCGACGTCGGCGGTTGCAGAAAGAAGTTCAATGCTAAAGAAGTCTATGAGAAAATGACCCTACTTTCCCACCTGAATTATTATTTGAATAATGATTTTCCACCTTATTTTATGGCACCTATCACATGTTTCAAGTCTCCTTTGATATATCTTGATGTTCATTTTTGTAAATTATGGTCCCAAATAGACTAGAATAAAGGATAAATCCAGAATATGCTTTGGGGGGATGGCTATCCTCCTGTATTTGTGCGACATGGTCAGATACACCCGCAGATCCATTCCTCGCTCCTCCCTGGATCTTCAATTGACCGATCCCAAGCCCCACCTCCCTTTGATACTGTAGCTAGGTTGGACAGCTAACCAGGAAATTTCAGCCTGAGTTCAAAACAACAAGCATAGTGGCGCCGGTTCCGTTCACTGATGTGTTGCATACGAGTCGGTGTTATTTTGGCATCAACATTTTGTGTCCCTAAATATGAGCTTTTTGGAGGATGAAAAGTGGCACACTTATTAATTTTAAGATTGAAATGTGACTTGGTGTCAACGTTTAAGTGTGAGCAGAAAAATTAAGTTAACATGACCAAGGCTTTTAATGACCCTCTAATAAGATATGTGCTTGGAAGTTTTCCCCGTTATGAGGAACGTTGATGAATGTCCGTGTATGCTGTCAAATTACTCTCTGGTTTCCTCACTTCATATTTGAAGTGTAGAGAGTACACTTCAGTATAGTGTATAGCCGGTATAGAGAAGTTTAACTGTTCAGACGCCAGGAGATTTCCACCACTCTCAGATGGTGTAACTAAAATAATATGATAATGTTGAATTATTATTTGGGCTTCAAGCAAGGTAATCAAGCAAGCCAAAATATTCAACATGGCTATTTAACTAGTGCAAGCTAAAACGAGCGCATTCCAGTCGAAGTATATACAGCGACTTTATTACACATTATGATCTACTAGGCAGGTCTTCTGCTCAGAAAAATGTGTAGTGGCCTCGATAAAGGTGTAAGAGAGGGAAAGGGGGAAAACAACTCTTCAGTCCAATATCCCTTTTTTTCTGAAACAGAAAACACTCTGCGCCAAAATCAACACACACACGCACACACACACGCGCACACACACACACACACACACACACACACACACAAAAACGCTGGTACTTAAGGCTCAACAATGACAGACTTTGATCGCAGCTTTTGTGTCCACGTAATGTAAGAACGATACACTTAAAGGTGTCAAGTTTCTTTTACAAAAATTTCCATAAAATTCGAAGTACTTTAGATACAGACATGCCTTTAGTACCAAAAGTAAGCAATTTTTGTGCTTTATTTGATGTGTTAAGTTTCATTTAAATATAATGTTTTCATAAAATTTTGTAATATCCCAACCTAAAGGTACATAGAATTGCACCATTAGCCATGGGCTTAATGAAATGCCCTGCTTGCAAATGGTACTGAACATACGCAGTTCCCAAAGTATATTTTTGTCTTAGTTATGATAAGAATCAAGATCATGTTGCACCTTTAGTGGCACTGGGGGTAAAAATTTAAATGCATCTAATTATACATATTGTGTTATTTTCAGTACCTATGTTATACCCCCGATAACTGCTTCAAATTTCACGGACTACTCACAAATAATAAGAATTCTATGGCCTCAAATATATGCATTCCTGAGATCCATTTTTATACCCCGCCACGCAAAGCAGGGGATATAGAATTGGGCTCTGTCCGTCCGTCCGTCCTCACGGACAATTGAGGCAGCAGGGGATATTGCCTTGTTAGTGGCAAACACTTGTTTTTGACGTTTCGGACACTACAGCAATAAGAGTCACAACTTAAATGTCTTGAAAAAAACTAGTTTTATTCAAGAAGACATGATAAATACACACCTTTATGACATTATTACGTCATAAATACAAAACTTCCTGCACACTCCACATTAATCTTCTGATTTATTATGCCAATTTTTTTTTTTGCGTAAATCACAGTTGAACTTTTCTTGCTCCTCAAATATTTTAGTGCACTGTTACTTTTTGAACATCCTATATATGTTCAGTGGGTGTAGATTAGTTCTGTCATTAGGTAACCACTCTAGTTTTAAATTTTGATAATGACATTTGAAGAGTGGTTGATGCTGTATTGGAGGATTTGGGGCAACACGTTGTGGACACTACACACCGTTACGGACACTACAAACAATATATGAATTAATCTGTGCACCACAAGAGGAACTCTATCTTGAATTGATTTTACTGAATATAAACTTTATCTTAGGAGCAGAATGCAACTTAGGTTGCATAACCTCACTTGGCCAAGTCTTTACAGAAATATATGCTTTACAGTATACTGTTGAGGACACTACATATTTTTGGCGACACCATTCAATACCAAAATCAAGGCAATATACCTGACAGGGAAGTGTTCCCTTATCAGAAGTGTTATCATTTCTTGGTAAGAATGGTCCCAAGGTACTCACAGTGTACTCAGTGTTTATAAACCTTTAAAGCCAGTAAATATTTGAAAACTTCGGAAAAAATGAAAAATCAATGACAAAACACATCAGAGATCCTAATTGCGATAACTATGGCATCCCAGGTGGGATCTCCACAAAATACCCAGAAAAAAACACAGAGTTAATATACCATGTACCATGAGTACGAATAAAGATTTACTGCATATATACATACACACACAGTCATGCCCAAAATTATTTATACCCCTACCCATTTTTGGGTTTTTTCGAGATATTTTTTGGCAAATTAAATCTATTTCTGCACAAATGACACAGGCCGCGTTTCACAGTTAAGAGCGTTCTTAAATAGTTAAGAAGGCTCCAAAGAAGAGTTCAGCTAAGAGGGAGCCTTAAGATAAGAGTGTCTCCCAGATGTGTTCTTAGTGCCCTTCTTAACAAGTGTCTCTGAACCCTTCTTAACTGCCTTCTTAACTGGAGCTCGCTTCATCAATCAAAGTCAGAGTAACTGATTGTTCCACATACTGACGTGCACACAAATGACGTTTTGATGTAACAAGTGGTGTATAGTGTTAAAAATTAATGTTCGTAATGCCATTGCACACGCTGCAGAAAACAAACGGATGCAAATAAAGATCAATAACACAGATATAAGAAATCTGAAAAATAAAAATGAAAACATAAAATGAAAGCATAATATTACTCTTTGCTGCTATCCAGTGGCGGGCGATGGACGGAAAAATGGGGGGGGGGGGACATCCCCTGAAACGGATGAGACTAGCGACCTGATTTCAATCATTTTTCTTCGTCTACATGTTAGTTTCCCTTATAAAGAAATGTTTTGGCGAGTGAATAATAAATTCTATAAAATGTTTAATTCACATGCCTTATTCTCGAAAAAAACCACTGTGGATTTTCTGTGTCAAATTTTGTCACATCCTAAGCAAGTCGTCAAACCTGTGTGTAATGATTGTTTGATTGAAAAAGATTGAAATGCGCTCTTTTTTGCGTTCAACTGGAGCGTTTCATTCCTCATCTTAAAGAAGACAATTAGCTGCACTTGAGAGGGGAGAGTTCAAGTGTCTTTTACCATATTGACTGAAAACAGATAAAGACTGAAAAAAAGACATGTTTTTCTTTTTCTCTGTCCACCACCCACCACTGCTGCTATCCCAAAGAGTAACAGCTGATATGATGCTTGCCGAACTGTATGATGGCAGTGGATTTATTTTATCTTGTGTTTTTTTTTTTTTTATTATTTGGTGGTGGTGGTGGGCCATCATTGTTCTCCAGGAAACATTAGGGAAAATATTAGGTAAATACGGTAAAATATTTCAACACATGTAACCATAGAGATTTCCCTCAATTTAAATGCTTGATGGGTGGTAGGGGTGCATGAAAGAAATAAATACCAATTGTAATATAAATAATTGGATATTACAATGAATAAGGACGAACCGTACGCACTGCATTAATATCTCCTTGCTCAGTGTCACATTGATTTGCCTGACGCGGTTGAATCTGCAGTGTTTCATAGCTAAGAAGGGTTTTAAGAGTGCTCCAGACCCTTCTTTCTAATCTCTCTTAATAAAAGATCATCTCGGTCTAAGAAGGAATCTGGGAAACGCGTTTGCTTCTTACTGGAGCCTTAAGAAGGATCTAAAGAAGCTCTTAGCGCTAAGATCTTAAATGAATCTGGGAAACACGGCCACAGTAAGTTGACATAAGGCTGAAAGAATTACAGTAAACAATTTTTCGAGAAATACAATATTTTTTGCCATTTTATTTGACAGATTTACAAACCATTGTATTACTACCTCCATGCTTTATTGAAGGGGTTAAACAGTCATTTTTGGAACATTCTCCAACTCAACGGGGCACATAAGTTCTGTGGTGAAAAGCACTTGTTCTCAGTCCAGTGGTGTCCAATCGTTGAATTTCTTGGCAAACTCAAGTCTATTTTTTATGTTGACAGCTCTTGGCAGTAACATGACCAAACAGACCATTTTCACACAGGCGTCTGGTAATAGTAGCTCTCAATACTTTCATCTCTTCACTTCTGGTGCCATTAATATCATTACGGAGTTGTCGTGCTGTCAACCGTTGATTTTTTAATTTGTCATACACAGATAAAAAAACGTCAGAGGCACTTAACTTCCATTTTGTACCTCTACTGCCACTAGTTTTCAGTAAACCAGTCTCTTTGAAATGCTTGATGCCATTTCTTACAGTGCCATGGCAGCAGTTAATGTCTTCAGCAACATGTAAGGCCACAATGCAATGACCAATCGCAGAGCTCCTTCCATCGTGCCATCATTTATAACAATAGCTGCATTTACATTGGTCCAAAAACCCTACTTATAATTAGACTGACAGGTTAGTCAGATTCAAAATGTCTCTTGTAACCACCTTAGCCGATTCGATTTACCCGGATTGGTAAAAATCTTCAATTGGATTGAAAGAGGTAGTCTATGCCGACTGATAATCAGCTTGATGCCGCATATAAACAGCTGAACAGAGTGGATTCGGTTGACGGATTGGATTATTTGTTCTGTGCCTGCGCTCCCTAGTATGTAGGAGTCACGCAATGACGTAATGACGTTCGCGGGTAAACAGGAAGTGCACCTCTTCTTCTCTTACACCTTTTCAGGTAGTGGCACCTTTTGCGCATTTCAAAGAAACTGTGATCGGTTTCAACCGGGGCCATACGCGGATTGAATGAGGATCGTTTTACTTAGCGTTCATGTATACAGATTGAATCAGATTCATTTAATCCGTTTGATTTCAATCAGATTGAGGAAAAAAATCCATGTAAACGCAGCTACTGTGACACTGCTCAAAGTTCGCGTCACCTTTTATACCGGAACAACCGACCATCTGAGGCAATTTTGGAGAATCTTTTTGCCTCAAACCAGTTTAAACAAATTGTTAAGCATCAATAATCAAGGAATGAGCTATCAAACATACATTCATGCTATGCTAGATTAAAATGCTAGATTGCCCACAATTGTATTTTTCAATACACTTTCACCAAAGAATCATAGAGAAGTAATATATTTGGACCTCTTTTAGAAGGAAGTCTGTGGTGTAATAATCATCACTGCAAACTACTGTACATTTTGAAAATTTGATTGAAGGAAAATGCAATTCCACTTCTATTTGCAGGAGTGAGAAACAGCACACCAGAGAGCGAATTGAAGTGCATTTGGACACGCAGACAAGTTTCACCCACCAACTTTGGTCTGAAACAAGATAGAACTGCAGCTGTGGTCGGGCACTAAGGACAATGCACATAACCATGAGAAATGTTTTGTTTTAAATTTTCACAACTGTAGGATGGTGATATTAATCACCACTTTTTGCCTCAGTTGGGTTCTCTGTTCCTGTAGAGCACCACCCGTGACCACAGTTCTAGCTCTTCAGGCGCTCTTCTATGCAATTTTTTCTTAATCAACCAGTTGTCGATGGCTGAAGGCAACAGACTGAATGGACTCACAGACTAATTTACAGGGCAGACGACTTACAATAACTGACTGCTCTGACTCACTGTTGGCTGAGAAAAGTATTGCTGCCTCACGAGCAGCAAATGGGAATCGGCGAGGATGTGATGTTGGTTGTCAAGCCAGGTGAAAATAAACACAGTCAGAGTACACAGAAGGAAATCAATATGCCCCAATTATAAAGACAGCAATGGCTTTGTGCCCTTGGTGTGTGTCATTCTAGTCTATGTCAGGGCTGCGTAACTCACCGGCTGAGATGCTCTCAGCAAAGAAATGCTGGCTGAAGCGACATTTATAATCCATCAGAGGCTGGCCAACATCTCCAGACCACTGATCATGGCAACTTGCCAGGGCACGGACCTCATTATTTTCTATAGCAGAGATTTTTTTGCTGCTCAAATGGCCATGAAAAGGAAGGCTATGAATTATGGATTTAGTAATTAACCTCAGTCAATATCCAAAATCTGAATGCTTTATTTATTAAATTATACTCGTGGAAAGCCTGATAAGCGTACTTTGATGTATAATTTCAGAAATTAATTCCTACAAGTCTGCATAATTTTTGTTAACCATGAAAATATAGTTTTGCCTCAGCTTTGCAGCTGATACCTGTTTTATGAGTTATCAGTGCTCAATAAATTAATAATCATTAACTCACTTTGATTTAGTACTAATGCATAATTTCATAGTCTAGTTGAAACAACCAGGAATAGATAGAGTCATCATGCAATCGCACATTATTGGATCAATTTGGTGTAATAAATGTCAGTTTACATCCCAGACATACTCTTAACAGTTACAGTGGCAAAAAAAAAAGCTCCCCAATTCTGCTACACTACGGCATTTCTGCATTCGGTTGTTTTCTTTACCCAATTAGCCATGGAGGAGAGTCCACGGATCTATGCTCCGAGTGCATATCGCCACTTCATCCACCGTATTAAATATATCTGCTCCCAGAGCATATCCCCAGTGTAATAACAGTGAATGATAGTGACAGCCAGGAAAAAAAAAATACGTTCCTACAATGTTTACAGTCTCACATATTCCAGTTTCATTAGAGTTTCTGCTGAGCCATGAATTTGTGTTTACGCAGAGCTACAGGGACGGGACTGAAATAACACAAGTCAACAGGCTCTATTAAAACCAGGCTAATTAGCACTGTGGTTCCGTTTGGATGATGTAACAATCGCTGCTGATTACTGTATCCAAAGGAATATTCAAATTATGCATTGGGTAAAAAGACGGTTTTTTAAATTTAAAATATGAGGAGACTAAAGCACTGGGAATTCATGTCTTTATCACACAACTTTCATTATTTGGAGAATTTTTTTGGCTCTACGCTTCAATGATTCATCAGTTGATACTTTCTATGCACAGATATCACTTCTAAAATAAACAATAAGTTGTACTTTTCAGTGTGATCACGCAGAATAAGCCAGGCTAAATATCAAAGCTTGCTGCCTAAATATTGACATGAATAGAATCAATGAAAATAAATACAACAAGTATTTGCCACTAACGTGCCTTTGTCCCCCGCCACAAAACGTGAAATCCTCTTAAAATGAGCAATCTCTCGGTGTGACCTTGAGAGTGACGCAAAGGTCACCAAAATCGACTGGCGCTGGGGTATCACCCTAATACATATTAACATGAAATTTGAAGGAAATCCGTCAATTCGTTCTCGAGATATCTTGCTATAAAGGATTCGGGACGGACGGACGGACGGACGGACGTACGGGCGGACGGTCGTGAATACTATGACCCGCCGCTTCGTGCGTTCCGCGTGGCGGGGGACAATGAGGGCAATCAATCAATTTACAATCAACAGGCATCTCCCAGACTGAACACAAGACATAGTGAGGGAAAAAAGAAAAAACTACATGATCTCCATTATTGACTATATAAAATGTACATTAACTTCACGAATATTTTGAGATCATTTTTCATTCACTTGTCCACTTTATTTGGCATTAAAAACATTATAGAACGCTTAATTATTATTGCTACAATTACTAATTGCTCAAACGGTGTCCATTTATTTGGGATATACAATTTAAGCCTTAAACTGTGTTTGTAAAGATTTTTATCTTGAGTGAATCTGTCAAGTCTGCCACGCATTTTTTGATGAAAAATGAACAGTAGGTGGAGATACTCTGATGAAGTCATGTTTGTTTCAATACCCAACTCGCCAAACATTGAATAAAATTTAAATCGGAGAAACATCATATCTTGAAGTTACGGATAGTAAAATTATTCCCTAAATTTTATCGCCAAGATCTTTTTTTTAAATAGGGATTCAGTTTATCTGGTCTGACCAGTCCAATATAAAATTAACATACATTGCCTGGTCAAAAAAGTTGCTGTTTGGATTTCAATAAGCATATACTTAATAGCCTATGATTGAATCATTATTGCAGTGATTGATATGTTTCAGTTAGCAATAATTATTTTAACCCTGACTGATGCAGTAAATAGCTTCTCATTTCTAAAACAGCCGTGTTAGAAGATATATCCTGTTACCATGGAAAAGATATTATTGCCCTTCAAAAGGGGAAAATTATTGTCCCCATCAGCAAAAAAAAAAATCTGGAGATTTCTGAAATCACAGGAATAGTATTAATTAGGAACTGGCTGACGCATTACTGAAAGTCTTTGGGATACGCTGGAGAAGACATTATGGAGTGGCTCTACTCCTTCGTCTGAGAGGCAAAAAATTAATGCAACGCTGGATGAACATAAATGTTTTTCCGCATTGCATAAGGCTGTCGATGAATTGCCATGACGAATGCATGCCATAATCAAAGCTAAAGGCAATTCAACAAAATATCAGAGAGTGAAACTCTTTTTTTGGCCAGGCAGAATATCTTGACCTGGACCCCTATCACAATTATCACATTAACATGCAAGTTAAATTATTTTAAAATGCACGTAGTTTCAACATTTAATTAGCTGCACCTTTCCCTGGATATTTTTTATCACAGACGGTTACATCTGTTCGAATTAATATCATTAATTAAATGTGTGACTCGGAGCCAGAATGGCTGGCATGTTTAAGAAACAATGAAGTGTTGAATAGAAAATTAATCAAGAGGAAATTCATATCTCTCCCATTGTGTGATCTAGAGATGGCCTAAAATGACTCAAGATGACTCAGGCCATTAATGCCAAATCATCTCCACTAAATGGAAATGAATGAATGAGGATTGATGAATGAATACAACTATTTCCACTCACCATCTATCAGCCATTACTGTGCATTTATTATAAGCACATACAGTGAGCGCCATGATTCACTGGACGGTGACATATTTGTCATTTTTTGTGTTGTTGGCTGAGTCAGTCACCAGAACTAAATCCAATGGAACTGGCATTTTACGTGCTAAAAAGGAAACTGAAGGCAAAAAGACCTCTAAATAAGCAGGCACTGAAGATGGCTGCTGTACAGGCCTGGCTGAGCATCACCAGGGAAGACACCCAGTGCCTAGTCACGTCTGTGTGTCACAGACTTCGAACAGTCATTGTCTGAAAACAATATGTGACCAAACTTTAAAAATGACTTCTTCAATCTAGATTATTACTGGAAACTGGCCAATACTTTTGATGTACCTGATGAGGGGGAGCAGGAGGCTGATGTGCTGGAGGTGCTGTCATTCCTAAAACGTTCATTGGATATGGATAAAGACATCCTGAAATTAAAACTAACCGTCTGCACTTCAACCTCAAAATATCCTTCCATACCCAAAGCGCTTGGGCACAAAACCAAAGTAGGGAATGTGTCAGACCCAATGAATTACGGTGCTCACAGTATGTACTGCAGTGGCGTGTGGTGGAAAGAGAACAAGGAGGGCGTTAAACATGTCTTTAAACTGATTATCAGCCTTGATCTGTTTTCAGTCAATTTCCCCTGTAAAGGACACTTAAACTGTCCCCTCTCAGGTGTAGCTAATTGTCTTCATTAAGACGAGAAATCAAACGCTCCAGTTGCACACAAAAAAAAAGAGCGCATTTCAATCTTTTTCTATTAAATAATTATTACGCACAGGTTTGACGACTTGCTTAGGATGTGACAAAATTCAACGCGGAAAATTCACATTGGATTTTTTGTGAAGAGTTGCCTATTAAGGCATGTGAATTAAACATTTTATAGAATTTATTATTCACTCACCTAAACATTTCATTATAAGGGAAACTAACATGTTGACCCAGAACAATGACTGAAATCGGGTCACTAATCTCATCCGTTTCAAGGGATGTTTTCCGCCCACCAGTTTTCCGTCCACCGCCCGCCAATGATGTACTGTATACATAAACACATCGCAAAATCAAATGTGAGCTCTCCAGGAATTAGTGAAAGGTTCGCACTACATGTCCGAGTAAAACTAATTTCCTGGTTGGCTCTCTAAATTGCCGTGATCTTGTGCCTTTTAAAAGTGCGAAATAACTTGTCTGGCTTTTTAATTGCGTTCTTCCTCCGGCATTCGACCTTGAGCCTCCTGACTTCACGTGCTCCTTAATTTCACAAATGTACTACATGGCAAAGTGATGGAGAGCGTTCACTGTCTGAGTCAAGGACAGATACTGGACAGACGGTACGTGTTGTAATCTCAGCGCTGGTTCACAAACAATACTGCGCTGACGAGTCGCTGCAAACTGGCTGCAATGAACAATATTTAATTTCTATCCATGAGCACAGTTATTCAACACAACAACAGACCTCTGTGAAATGAAATATGAACCCATTCCAAAACCAGGCTCACCACCTCTATCCCACCCCGTCCACAGATGCAAAACCCAGCCACTCCTATGTCCATCTAAGCCCTTTCCAATGTTAGACTTTTCTGATTTTGCGCGATCCAGAATCCACTTTCTTTGTGTTATACTTATACATATTTTCTGTTTGGAAGCTCTCACTATTTGTAATAACAGTAATGAAATAATGAAACATATAAATATGATTTATGCACTTTTATTACCATACAGAGATTTACTGTTAATTTAATCGACTGCATGGTGGCTACTTCACCTGAAATAGCCCCTTGGGGGTTCTATTTCCCCTCCATTATATACAATTCTTCTGTAAACACAGACTCTGCTGTAATTCTACCAATTGGTTCTGTCACATTTTATTGATTTGGGGGCAGTCGCCTGCACGTTTTTCCTGTATACACATGTCATGGCTCCCAGTGCACGTCATCGGAAACTGCCTGGAATCAGCGTGCGAGAAAAGAGGAATAGAGATAAAAAGAGAGGGGGGAAGAGTAAGATAATTAAAGAGCGAAAACTGTCTCTGTCTGGCACAGGTGAATCAGGGTGGGCCAGAGGAACTGAACAACAGAAGAACGACATGAAGCAGGCCTCAGCCTAACTGCCAAACAGCGCAGTACACACAAAATGGAGAGAGATAGAGAGACAGTGAGAGTGAGTGAGTGTGTGAGAGAGAGAACGAGAGAGAGAGAGAGAGGGAGGCACTGCAGGCCACCATACCTGACAAGCCCAGCAGAGCATTGATGTGTGCCCGCTGACCCTTTGGAACTACATAAATCACACCAAATTGCCTCGGGTCCTCATTAATTCCCTTTGAGATGAGCTTCCTTACAGGTTGGAGAATGGTTTGTCAACTGCAAACCCAAGTAGACCATTGCAGGAGATTTCCGCAACACTCCTTTGCCTTTGCCAAGAAATGCATGCACTTCCAGGCTTTTCGACTGCCAGCTATGATTTCTCAATGGCTAACGAAGATGCAACTAAATTGTATTGCTCAGTAAAATTTTATTCTGAATACAGGTTCACCACACAGAACTCAGTGTGGTGATCACTTAATCTCCGTCCATGAAACTCCCCTAATAATCTAAAATGTCATTACTTTATACTCATCTCCAAAATTCTTCACACTGCTGTACATATCCATGCACACTCCATTCCGGTAAAAGGGACAATGCTTGTTTGAAAATCACATCATGAACTTGTCACACTATCGGGAATACTCACGATCTCTGCACAACGTCCACCTATCAATACGCCTAACAAGTGTTACCAGGCAAAACAAACCTCGCTCAGCAGCACTTACTTTAGTGCTTTTGATACTGACTTTGTTTAACAAGTGTGACCTCAACCATTATCCACTAATAGTCCTTTGAGAATGACCTTGAGTTAGACATTTCAAGGTCACTCAAGGTCAAAGGTCATGGTAGCAATTAAAAGCCCATATAGGACTTTGTATATGTTGATACTGGTAAATGTCTGTCAACCATAAATTGTTTTCAAGTTACAGCCCTCTGAAAAGCTGTGATCTTCAGTTTGACCTTTCAAGGTCACTCCAGGTCAAATGTAATGGTGTAAAATAAAAGCCTACATGCTCATAATAGTAAACATCTGTCTATCTGCAACTGTTTTTGAGTTATCATTATTTTAACCCATGACCGTGACCACCTGGCGTTTAACCCCCAATTGTTGCGGAGACTATCAAAGCCCCATCATCCAGCATATGGTGGGAAGCAGATTTTAAATATGGACATTTTGGTTTTGGTTTCAAGTCAATGTGATAAATTTGAAGAAAGTTATCGCAAAAAAACTATTTAGACCTTTCTAGTGACCTTGACCTTGACCCCATCACCCCCAAAATTTAATCAGGTAATCGACGGACCATTCAACCATTCATTCCAGCAAATTCTGTATTTTGATTGATTAACACCAGGTACCTATTCATCGGTAAACTTCCTCGCACTGGGTCAAGACCTCGCGCTGTGTGAAGAGCTCTTGCTTGATTATCGAGCCACTTCAATAGAAAACGTAAGCTATTAATTTCCGTTTCCAAAACAGGCAACCGCTATGGCGTCTGACATTCCCTCTTCAAACTTTGACTTTGGAACTTTAGAGGAAATATTTCACAATGATGATATTTCTGAACCAGTTAACACCACAAAACATGGGAAGCAATATGTAAGAAGTCAGAGACATCATTTGAACAGTTCAAAATAAACTATTAAAAAAAAAAAAATTCACTGTGTATTTATTATTAAAGTTAAACTTTGCTCATGTAGATACCGATGTAGTGTAACTTATTTATATTTTTAACTGTTCAAATGTTGTCTCTGAGGCAGTGTTTACCGAAGTTTACAAACGACGTCTGACATATTACTTACCGAGTGTTGTGGTGTTAACTAAAAAATATTTTCGCCGGGGTGTTGACAAGTCATGGTAGAATGGAAATAATCTTGCAGTTTTTTTTTGAGCGCTCGGTATTTATCGTATGCTAGATACCTGGAAAATTACATTTGAAACCTTGCGCTTCAAATTAAATTTCCAGGTATCTATCCTACAATAAATACCTCGTGTTCAAAAAAAAAGGTTTATCTCCTAAATGCCCACCTACTGTGAAATTTTAAGTCCATCAGTACAATCGTCTAGAGATTAGATTGTTAACAAACAGAAAAACAAACAGACCAACAAATGACTCCCGCCTAGTAGGACCGTTGATGAAATCGTCTGGTGTCTGACTCGTGACTTCAAATCTCCACCAGCATAGCTGGATTTCTACTTTGGCTTTTATCTCAGCTGTGCTTTGGCCTAGATATGCCTAAATTTATTCACTTGTTCCTCTTATGTTACTGTAACATCCTGCCAAGTTTGGATGAAATCTAAGCAGCCATTTTTGAGATATTCTGCTGACAAACAGACAGACTGACGACTAACGGAACAAAGTGACATACTTGTCGATTTTTACATCTAACAAATTGCACTGATTACAATACCTCACCCTGCTGAGTCTGTGACGGGAGAGGTAATCAACTTGTCATACAATCCAGAATGGTCATGCATTTCTCTGCAACATGCATCCATCCACTGATTGTCCAACCTTGTCTATTCCTGGTCAGGGTAACAACGAGTGCTGCAGCGCACTCCAATGTGACAAGTCCGTAGTTCACAGAGGTCTGAGGTGAAATTTGAGTTCTGGTCTTCCACTCGCCCTAAAGTTCCTTTGAAGAACACGTACCCAATCAGCTGGAACCACGGTCACCCCTTGCTAAGGGTAACAGAGTCCTCTGAGTGTCGTCAATCATTGCAGCCCCACATATCACTGTGCCTTTACTTTTCAAACTAGTCAAGAAAACGCAGGCCCTGCTTGAGCAAGAGATGGAAAAAACGCCCTGACAAGGAGCCAATGACATGATGTCAGACATATAACCAGCATTCAGGTGTGTGTGTATATATTATAAAGGCCAATCCACATGCTCATAAGTCTTTGAGCAGAACAGTAATGGGTTATAACGCTGCGTTAATTACACTGAGCCCCGTCTTTAACATGCGCAACAAGAATAGGAAGCCGCCTTTGATGGCATCACCACCCAACACTCAGGGCTCTGCCGGTTACAATTATCCAGGGTATTTAATTCAAAGATAATCACCTCTGGGACTTTGGGCCCAGGTTCGAGAGTGGGGGAGCAGCTTACCGCTGATCGCGCTCCCTCTCTGAGGACGCCGAGGTGCAGCCCGGCCGTCTTATCGTACTCCACCAGCCACTGCAGAGACGGGGCTGAAGCCTTTTATTGAATTTTCTAAATGTTCTCCAACCCATGGAGAAATATGACGACGGGCAGCCAGAGAGAGGGAGAAAAAGATAGAGAGAGGAAGAGAGAGAGAGAGAGAGAGAGAGAGAGATGTCTCTGGCAGGAAAAGGAGGATTATGGAGAGCCAGGGAAATCAAACTTCAGGAAAACTACGTTTTCAGGCCTCAACTCAGCTGCTAGTAAAGCACAATGCCACTTCAGAAACATGACAACATCGGCTATGTGCGCACAGCCGGTTTTTGGTAATGTGGCCGACGGTCAATCGTTCTCTTAAAGGCTGGACTGAGCTCACGCTGAGCTTTCAGCTCATGCAGGAAGTGTTATGTGCGGGGAAATGTCCAGAGAGAAGCCAGAAAATGCAGTGTGTCACTGCCAAGAAGGGACAATAGAGGACAAAAAACAGAGGGGGTGATTTTATTACCTCCAGATGGGCACATATGCAGGGCAGTGCTTTTGGGCATCGACCTGCTGTTGCTGCACTATTGCTGCCAGGAATGACCAGGACCTATCACTATCTTGACAGCAAGTTACTCCAGGCTGAATCTGTGCTGGATCAGCAAACTTCAGTCCTGAAAATGGTGCAGACTTGGCCCTGATCTGCTTGCTATCTGGGTAGCTGGCTGCAGATGCATCACTATTTTTGGGTGGACTGACACAGTCCAAGCCAACAACCCCAGATATCTGTAGCTGAGTGAGTGAGTGAGTGACTAAGGGAGTGACTGAGTAAGTGAGTGATGAAGTTACGCCATTGGTTGGCCTGCTGAGTGTACTTTCCCCATTGGCCATTATTTATAGGCCATAATTCTGCAAATAGACAAAAAAAGTTCCAGCTATTTGCTAGGTTTTGACCCAGATTCCTCACAAATGATCAGGACTGATTGCTAACAGGCTCATTGCTGTTTTGTAACTTCTTGCAAACAGATGATGAATTTCCTGCATAGCAGCCATTGCAACAAAAAAGTAAGATATGCAAGTCATCAGCCAAAAATGTTTCTGCACAGCTGGTTGTGTTTTCCCTTAAGGACTCAGCCGTCCCCAGTAAATCAAATGAGTCTCTTCAAAACAAACTCAAAATAAATGAATAAAACTAAATATTGTAATTACATGCACAAATAAATGAACAAATATATTTCTTAAATATAGTAAAAAAATAAAAAAACATAACAAATTTCTTCCAGACATACTCAAAATAAATGAATAAAACTAAATAAAACTAGTGACCATTGGGGATTGCCCCAGTCACAACAGCGATGCTAGGACTGTTTTCAGCATATCAGTCCTTATTGTAACACATTCAGTGATTGCACACTTGGACCATACCCTGTTCAGTGTGTGCATACTCAGACCACACCCTGTTCAGTGAGTGAATACTGAGATCAACCCTGTTCAGTGTGTGCATACTCAGACCACACCCTGTTCAGTGAGTGCATACTCAGACCACACCCTGTTCAGTGAGTGAATACTGAGATCAACCCTGTTCAGTGTGTGCATACTCAGACCACACCCTGTTCAGTGAGTGCATACTCAGACCACACCCTGCTCAGTGAGTGAATACTGAGATCAACCCTGTTCAGTGCGTGCATACTCAAACCACATCCTGTTCAGTGAGTGTATACTCAGACCACACCCTGTTCACTACGTGCATACTCAGAGCGCACCCTGTTCAGTGAGTGCATACTCAGACCACACCCTGCTCAGTGAGTTTATACTGAGACCAACCCTGTTCAGTGCATGCATACTCAAACCACAACCTGTTCAGTGAGTGTATACTCAGACCACACCCTGTTCAGTGAGTGAATACTGAGATCAACCCTGTTCAGTGTGTGCATACTGAGACCACACCCTGTTCAGTGAGTGCATACTCAGACCACACCCTGTTCAGTGAGTGAATACTGAGATCAACCCTGTTCAGTGCGTGCATACTCAAACCACATCCTTTTCAGTGAGTGTATACTCAGACCACACCCTCTTCAGTACGTGCATACTCAGAGCACACCTTGTTCAGTGAGTGCATACTCAGACCACACCCTGCTCAGTGAGTTTATACTGAGACCAACCCTGTTCAGTGCATGCATACTCAAACCACAACCTGTTCAGTGAGTGTATACTCAGACCACACCCTGTTCAGTACGTGCAAACTCAGACCACACCCATTTTTGAACTCAGCCTTCCTATTTATCCCAATTACTCACCTGTAACTTTTCGTGACCGTATCTTACGTTGTTACCATGCTATATTTTTCCAAAGAATTGTCCACAAACATAAACACAGACAGACACACAGACAGACAGACAGACAGACAGACATATAAACACCTGAAAAATACTGAAAAAGAATCATAACAGCTGAATTGTGGTGCCAGGCTAGTCGTGTTGAAATTTGCCCCAATGACACGTACACATACAAACAGAAAACAATTCCAGCTATTGTGGCTGGAAATAAATGCATTTCCAGATGAATAAATAAGTATCTTTCTTGTAGGTAATAAAAAAAAACAAAATAAACATAAGTAAGTAAGCAAATAAATAAATAAATAAACTATTGAGCAGGTCAGTTGATTTCCCCGGAGTTGACTGAAAGTAATTGGTTTTGAAGTGTGAGTTTCTGCAATTCATGGTACACAAACACAATCCTCTGAAAGATCTACTTTGCTCGTCTGCAGCAGTAATTGTGCCACCTGCTTTATCGACAGAAGACACTTAAACCGTCGGATGAATGGCGCTGATAACCTGCGGGTTGGCAGCGTAAGCTACCTCGCCCCTGTCTGGACAGGCAGTAATGGGGTGTGATTACCTGTGTTGGTCTGCAATCTTTCCCAGAAACACCACAGAGGCAGTGTATTTGTTATTTTATCTTACCGCCTGAATTGGGCACCATCCGCAAATGCTACAGCGATCATTCTTGGCCGTCCCTCCTAATCATGGTGTTTGGGTCCTAGGCTGCATAGAGATCTTTTTCAAGGGCTAGTGCTCAAAGTGAGAAAAAAGCACATAAATCTAGAAAAAACTGTTTTACAGCACCCAACTATTGTACAAAATACATATATTTAACCAAAATAATTCAGTTACAATGAGTGACAAAACAACAATGAAAAAGTGCTGGTAGGCCAAGCTGAAACTGACGCAACTCAGACCAAAAAAGCAGTGAAGGAGAACCTAAAACAAACGGTTGCAAAACACATTCTTCTGAGTCACCGTGGTCCCTCAAACGTCCAGGCTCTGCATGATTAAACAAACAGTACTCTACTCTAGGATTGCTCACATTGAATACCATAATTTATTGGACAGGGACACAGTTTATTAGTTCTGAACTTGAGCACTTTGGGTTTAAAAGTATGAAATGAGATTGAAGTTAAAGTGTAGACTGTCAGGTTTAATATGACGGCCTTTTCATTCAAAATTAATGAATCGTTTATGAATAGCAGCAACATTTGTACACAGTCACCCCCATATTTGGGTGTATCAAAAAGTATTGGACAGATTAACAATCTGTTGAATTAGGTCATTTTTAATATTTGGTCGCGTGTCTGATAATTGAAGAGAAATAAGCCAAGATTCGCACATATTACTCACTTTATTTATACGCCAATACACACAACAGCTAAAACAACTCTGCACATGCGCTGGCTCACTTCGGAAGGGCACATTCGATAAGACCCCAACACTGTTCATAAACTGGGTACATTCAAATGACCAACATTGACAATATCCTGTACCTGCTATGACTACATAAAGGAGCTGTATGTTCTTGTATGTGTACTTTTATTTTGTTATTTTTGTTTGATTTTGCTGCATTTAGACTAAGGACCTCGGAGCAATAATCATCTAGAAACTGCATTACAGACAAGATAGAAAACATTGCATTTGGTGGATGTGACAGTGTAGTGTATGACCTTTCAGTGAATGTGTATGAGCTGTAATCATGTGAATCCAATTTTATCTAATGTGGTGAATCTGGCAGTGACTTAAACTTGAAAAAATGCTTAACCCCTTTCTGCAGATGTAGATGCCCGCGTCTATAGACCTGCAAATTGGAAGTACGCTGTTACTGTACTGGATCACTAGATAGCACCCCCGGATCAGTTATTGAATGTTCACAAGCAAGCAGACCTCGAACGCGGTTCTGAATACGGTGAAGTTCACTCCACTCCCTGTTTTTTGAGTGCTGCATGAATTAAACTCCTCAGCTAAGCCTGATGTGCAAACTGGTCAGTATCCTTGCCCATAGTGTCGATTCAGCAGTTTGAAAAAACGATATCTTGACACAGAAAAAATCGTTATCCTTAGTAGCAACCAGTTTAGCCACAGTGAGCTAACAGTATTCCAATTAGTAGTTCATACAAATCAGTTTTCTGAGGCAAAAAAATCGACATGGTATTGATTCTCTCACATTCTATTGCCTATTACAGTTGTCCCATACAAAAAAAAATTGTAGTTCCCTACCGTGGATTTACGCGTAGATTCCTTCATTGCCAAATCCAGCGCTTCCTTATATCCACCCGAGTACTGGCGTTGATAGCCAATCACTCAACCATACACTCAAGCTCTTCTGCGTAATTGTAGAGTTACACTTCATGGCCTCCTGAAGTTTCCCTGATAACAATGTATTGAATGGCTCGTTTCTTATCCAATTCCCGATTGTTTAAACATTTTAGAGTAAGTGAAACACATTGATTGGACAAACACAGAGCATACAAACCAATGCGTATCAGCATGCGCTGTTGTATCCTGTCTACGTTATGCACATTACGCGGCTAAAATAGACGGGATTTATAGAAAATCGGTTCGCAAAACTGGCCTTGAAGTGTTCAGTTACATAACAGGATTTAAATGAGAACGATATGCTCTATTGGAATTATTTTGAATGAAACAGGACCGGAGGGTTCTTGCTATTGGATACATCGGTCTCTATTTTATACAGTCAATGTCTCTGGAGGAGGGATTCCCGAAAAAGGTCAGGCTGCTATTTTTGTTTGTTTTTTTTTTTTTCTGTTTCGGAATGTATATGTACTCAACAAAGTCGAATGTCGAGGTTTTTTTCCTGTTTAAAACGCCCGTGCATTTTGGTGTGGACCCCCGGTACGTTCATTGCACGTTTCTTTTGAATCGGGAGACGCAATGGATTTGATATTCCCTGAAAGTGGAGTGTCTGTTCAGTTAAACTAAGGTATATTTCAGAATTCAGATATTACTGTGTTCGTGAGGTGTACTTGCTCCTTGTAAGTGTTGAAATGGGTTCGTGAGCTTTGAAGAGGGGACTGGTAGCTTTCATTACAGGGTGAATGTTCTGACCGTTTAATTAGCAGTTTATTTAATGCGTGTTTGTGCTGGCTTTGAAGAAAAATGGCCAAAACTCTAAACTTTATTATGGAGAAAAGGCACGTTCGTATTTGGAGAGGTTACTGGTGACCACTGATATTCAACTGCACTGATATTGATAAATTCATACTAAACTCAACCAGAAAATCATTCGTTCATATTAAATTTCATGCCTTAAAGCTTTAATTGTGTTAAATACATGATTTTTTTAATGATTTGACAGCAAATCATTTTGAGACTTTGGGGAGACACTTGGGTAGCTGTATAATTTGGCTAATAGCATGTAGGTAATCTAGAATGTAATGTTGAAGATGAATTCTACTTGTGCTCAAGGAGTTTATGATACCATAAATGTATAGTTTTAAGCCCCAGCAGTTTTTCAATCGTCAGAATTATTTTTTTTTGCAATTTCAATGGTGAATTCTCATGAAGATTTTTTATGTTTGCTGCTCATTTTCTCTACCAAAATCATGAAAATAAACTGAAATACAATGTAATTCTAAATGCTGTAAGTGTCTTTCCTGAATTGAGCCACATTTTTCCTCTTTGTGAAGCTTAAATCTTGAATTATACAGCATTAAAGTGGGTAACCCATAAATAGCCAAATTTGGCTTCTGCACAAAGGGGTTAATTGATGACATAAACATAATCAAACCATTTTGTTTTTAAACATTTCCATCTCTTCCACAATACTCAACTCAATCTTCATAGAATGGAAATAAGTATGGTCAAGAAAGAATGTGTGACCTTGTTAATGTTTCAAGAAAAAAATGTAACAAATAGTATTAGATATTTTTGTTGATATCATAGTCTCCTCTCACTTGCCATAGTTAATAATGACTGGTTTACACATAACATGCCGTAGTCACATGTCAACATGTATTTAGGGTCAAATGTGATGGCAATGGTGTTCACATGCGATTAACTAATTGCATGAAATTCTTTTTATTTCTGTCAGGGACTTTGGACTAATATGCCGATATTACCTTGAGAATAAAAATATGATCTGGGCATCATGTATTACAGTTACAAAAGTGAGGTATGAGCTATACAATAGGTATGATGAACAGAACCTGCCACTGGGTATATGAGTAGTTGCTGTTATTATTTATTGCATTGAAATGTGCCTGACATTCTGGAAACCAGCCTGTGAGGTTTCGGTGATGTGTTTGGTCAGCCAAATTACCACTGCTCAGAAAGTAAACCAAGTTGGAGCTGGCGAGCTCTCTGCGCACTTACGGCGGACCCTTTATCCACGAAATTGTCACTGCGTCACGATGAATATGTCACATCTCCCCCAACTATGCCACCACACCCATCTTGGCGCATGTCCGTCTACCAAATTGCCAAAGTGGCTGTGCACGGTGTTGCACCGCATGAAATTACCCCTGCATGGACTGCACCAGATGAAATTACTACTGTGTTGGCTACACCACGCTGCACCACACCGCTCTGTGCCAAGAAATTAGACCCCAATATATCTCATTTATGAAGGCATTATACATGCTGTATAAAGCCTTTATGAGCAACACTTCATCTAAAGTGTGACCGAAGTTCCTTCTTCTCTCGTGGAAACAGCTGCGGCCGTCTTAATCCAGCCTGTATTTTGAGAGAGATTCTCAGAGGGTCAGGGATCCATGGCAATTGCAGGCTCAAAGCACAGCGGCGATTAAGGTTATCAGCTCTCCCTGAGGGCACTCTGGACAGGCCTAAGAGATGGAAAGCAGTGTGCTGGTGATAAAGGAAGGAAATACAAGGCAAAGTGCAACGACTGCATTCTATACTCTACACTGCGCATCAACGAAACCCACCCAAGCCCAGCTGCAGGGGTCGCTTAAGAGAAACTGGAACGCTGTAACATTCATTGCCACTGCTAATACTGGCTATAGGGAGAGGCAATAAGCTGGCTAGTGAGTTTATGTGAGACCACACAGTCCATTGCACTGGGTGTGTGCTAAACCGAAAACAGATATTTCTTATAAACTTGCGACTCTCCACTTTTTACTGGAGCTTTCATTTTCATCTCATTCCTCCATGTTATAATTGTAATGTGGTAGAGCAGTGGGATTTGAACTGGCACTTGTTACTCAGCGAAAAATTCTGAAGCGTTATCCAATTAGCCGGCTTGTCCCTAGCTAGGCCATTAGTTTCGACCTGGGTTGCGTTGGCTGTTACAAACTCATTTTGTTTTCAAAAAATTAGTAAAAAGAAGGTTCACCGAGCATTTTGCCGCAAAAATCAGATGAATCGAGTTCTAATCAAGTTTTCTGTCTCGTGGACAACAAACTCATAAAAGACGAACGAGACTAGAGCACACTGATAAATGTACAGCCTTGTGACACGACAACCTGTTTGCACTATAAAGGCTGTAAATTTATCAGTGTGCCCCAGTCTCGTTTGTCCTTTCTCATTTTAATTACGATTTCCGGGACAGTTTTGTGCCAGGAAGCTGTTAACCAGTAGGAGTGCCTGCAGTCAGTGCACTGGAAAATGCAGTGCATCTGTTTAATTGGACAGTGTCAATGGAAAGATTCCTCTGACAATCGGCTCACTGCATTTGTGCAGTGACTCTGAACAATGGGCCTATGAAAGGTTGAAACTGGGCTCATGGTTTTTTTTTACCATAGTTTTCTGCATGTAACATCAGCCAGCAAGTAAGTAGAATATTGAGCGATATGAGCTGGTTTTTCCATCCATCTTTAGAGAAACAAACATACCCAATGCATTTGAGGGTTGGGGGTGTGAGTGGCACAATATCCAGTCAAACTACAAAAGAAGAAGACAAAGAATCTGAGCCTGGTCAGTATTTTCCATTCCTCTGAAAACATTTCATTTATCCTCAAAGACTGTTTCAGTTTAAAGTCCCTTTGGATCTGCTAGTGGGTCATGCTTCATACTCGATGTCTTAGAACCCAACATTTATTGACATTATTTTGAGCGCAGTCTTTCATGCAATACCCTCCCAGAAGGATGGTTTGGGCCGCTTGCCCCTCCCACATTCTCTTAATATTATAGCAAGAATTATGGTCTAAAAAACCACAGTTGCACTTTATAGCAATGCCAGTGTCCATATATTATATTCTGCATTGTCAAATCCCTTCAGTTGGCAAGAAAGACAAAATATTCAACCAGCCACAGCAGCTCATTTGCTATGTTCCCTAACTCGATTAGAAGCCCCTGTGGACCACATCAGATCATTCAGCTGCGACGCAGACACAAAAATAAACTCACCAGCTCCACTCCAGATTCAATTATGTGCAGTAAACCAAATTAGATTTTTAATAAAGCTTTGCTGACCTGCGTATAAATCACATCTGCATTGCTAATAGCTTGAACAGAAGATACAGCCTCCTCCTATCCTATCCCTACTGTCACCAACTCAATCGGTTTTAATTGGTCGCGTGAGCTGTCAGTCATGGGTGATAGAGAAAACGGAGATGCCACTTGATTCCACCCACTACAACTTCCTGGAACATATGAATTCTCAAGCACAATTAAGTCAACCGTTTTAGAAACTCAGAGTCTCCTACTTCAACTTTATGGGGGAACATGCTTCATGTCAGATGTCTGCAACCATGTCGCATAAAAAAGGCAATTTATGTGCATTTCAGACTGTGAATGTGGAAGGTTTTAAAGAGAAAGCTATTTATTAGAAGTGTCATTGAGAACTGCCAGCATATTCATTAAGATCAGGGGGAGGAACAGAGAAAGGATCCGCTTAATGCTGCACTGGTCTGTATGAGAAAATATGAAACAGTGAAAAAATTCAGGAGATTGCCCCAGGGAACAAAGTTTTAGTAAAGTCATTTAATGGCTTTTTGAAGCTTTCTATTTGGCTTGAAAGGGAACTTAAACAGAAAGGGTAGTTGGCCTATATGTGATATTAATGATGGACTATCAGCGTTCTACTGGCCCAGTACTTAGAAGTGCTGAAGTGCTTCGAAGGGAAGAAAACTGGGAGCTTAGTTTGTCATTTTGTTATTTGGGTGCCGCCATGTTTAGTTCCTCCCGCAGTGACCTCACCTGCATTTTAGGGTGTACAGCTAGGGCAGTTACCTGTAGATCAGCAGTTTTCTACTTTTGTAAATAGATTCTTGACAAATCAGCGCAATAATTAAAGTGAGTGAGCAGAGGATGTGAACTTTTTAACATAAAAATTAAATTAATCAACTCATTATGTAATAAAATCAGTTTGATTAACTTCGATTTTTATCAGCGTGATTGCCTCTGTGTTTCTGTCCTTGGTGAAACCTTGGCTTTGAATACCTTTGCAATGAGTTTTAATTGTTGCCAACTTCGAAATAGATTTGTTCAAATAGTCGGTTTGCTCGCCTAGTGAGTCGATTATGTGAATTGTTATTCAAAATGTTAGGCTCGTCTCTCGTTCTCTCAATTTCGTACTGGTTTGTTAAGAATCTCTTTGAGAAAAAAAGCTGATATATATATAGTTCACTGCCTGAGCTGTTAAATAGACCCTACCATGCTGGTGATGTCACAGCTCGCAAAACTTAACATGGCAGCACTCCAGTAACAAAACAACAACTTAAACGCACAGTTTTCTGCCTGAAGAAGCACTTATGCTCATTTTGGTACTGGACCTGAATAACACAGATGGTCCACAATTAATATCAGGTATACTTCCTTCTGTTCCCCTTTAATGTTGACCCAGATAACTTTACAGAGGAAGAGCACTACGGCATCTCATTATTTTGGATTGATTTTAAGAGACTTCTTCTAATTTAAATAGACAGAAGGGGGCTGGTATTTCTAAAAGAATTATGAATACCTTAGGAATCCATGAGGTCTTGTAATTCACAACAGTTAAAAGGATGGAGTTTACTCTCTCAGGCCTTTTGAAATAAAGGTCATTTATTCAGTGTAATACTTTGCAATGTATTAATGAAATTATACACAAGGAGCCATCCAGACACAAGTGATTTTTTGCACACAAGAGCCAAATTTAAAGAGATGTGGACGGACGCTGAACAACCTTTGGTGGCTCTGGGCTGTGGCAAAGGTCTTTTCAAACAGAGGTATTGATTTATAATTCCCGCAATCCTTGTTTAAATTCTGAATAGCAGAGCCACATACACCAATACAATAAATATATTAATAGATAAATAATCAATCAAGAGTAAATCTGAACTTCAGTGGTCAAGTTTTATACATAGACTCCCGCTGTTTATTTTCTATTACTATTTTTATGAAAACTGGGACAAACTAAACAACAAAACACAAAATTAAAAAAAAAACAAACAAAAGTTTTTCCCTTTGCTTCTTCTACCCTTGAACTCAGCCAGCTAATCCTACTGATTATTTATAAGTCCTGTGTGATAAATTATGTGAATGAACAAACCATGTGATTGAAAATTTATAGTGGGGAGGATTTTCCTTGTGCCAGAATTTCCCCCTAGGCTTGTTGACTGTTAAGTGAAAAGAAATGGTGGCAGTCTGCTTACACATTAGAGGACTAGCGTCCCGGTCTGCACTCGCCCTTTGTCGAAGGATGTTGTCATGGTTACGCCGGCTTACTGTAATGATGAGGCATTCAAATAATACAAAAACATAAGCAGCAAGAAATGTATTTATCAAATGTACATTAGAGTTGGAGGGAGTCATCGGTACTTCTCAGTAAAATGTTAAATGTAAAATTCATTCTGGACTTAATTTGATGAAATCTGAAAATGAAGAAAAGGAACATTTTGTTATGTTTTGGTACTATTAAAGCCAATTTTAATGATTAAATGTGTTCTTCAATTCAATGTAGTTTTTTACCATCTCACATTTAAAAGAAAAGTTTAGCTAATGGTAAATAAAAGCAATACTAAATATACATATGTAGCCACAAAAGGTGGTCAGCATTATCTGAGTCATGGGTCCGTACTGCACCTGAGCCCCATTGCTCGACTTGCTCCGATTACAGTGTGCTAATATTCACCAAAAGCTTTTTTCCTAAGTAAGACAAATATACCGAAAACAGGCCCAAAACCAGCTTCACCGATACCATCATTATCACTCTCTAAATATTATGCATCTCTACACACATGCTTAACCCCTAAAATGGAAATGACTGTGACTCCTACAGCAAAAGGCCAATTTAACAGGTGATCTAAAAATGTCAGAACAAAGAGTAACAACAGAAATAACTGCATACTAATATTTTTTGGCCTTGTAGTGAATTTATGTTCTGGGGTGCCCGATTGCAGTGTTGAGTGGTGCTTCTGGGATTTGATTACCTCTTGTGTGGGGCCAAAAGGTTTCTATGCCTTAGGCCTTGCATTAGAATCACATTCAGTACTCCAGATACCCCTGCAGGTAGATTGCTATTAAGCCAGCCATGGATCAACCAATCACCTCCACTGATTACAGTAGACAATTTCCAATCAAGTATACATGAGTTTTGGCATTGAATGGTCACTCATGGCAATGCCAATTGTACTGGGAGCCAAAAATGGATTGACAGTTACAATCTGTTCTCCATTTCACAGCAGAGCCAAAAGCAACCAGCCACATTCAAAGTTTAACGCGCCACTTGGATTCTGAGTTTGTCGTAATCAAAGCGCTTCCAACCATGTGTACATTTCTGTGAGACAGGGGCTTATGTAGGTTGAGTACTGGCTGGTAATGACGGCTCGATTCTGATGGGTTCATTACAATCAATCCATGGTGCTTTATGAGCCAAATGAAACTGTTATTCTGTGCCAGTACTGGGGCATCACGCAGATGCTGCTGCCTCAGTGGTCCAAAATGTCGAATTCTCGCCACGAAGAATTGAAGACCCTCGTGCTGTAAGTCTTTTGGTCACATTTTCACACACCGTGAGGTATGGATGAAAAAAACGTCTTCTGCAGTTACCTCTGTCGATGCCCTAAATTCTCTCAAAATTGACATTTTGTGACAGACATACTTACATAGCACTGGGGTCTTCAATCGGCAGATTTTACAGATTTTAATTTAATAATTAATTTAATTCAGACCCTTTCCTCTCAAATTAGACATTTCGTGACTTAAGTACTTTTAGCATCAAGGTCTTCAATTACACACGGCTTAATGCACTTTGTTTTATGGACAAATTAAAGCCTCTCTTGACTCCTAATGAAGATTTAGGTCAATCAAGGCATACAGAACTGTATCCAAATTACTCACTTTTGCTCTTTTAACCTATTTATTTCTGAAAAAATTCCATCATATACATGAGTGGGATAGTCGTCCTGCAGTCCAGGCCATGATCGTATAAGACTGTCTGAAGCCATTTCCATTTAGATTGATAGTTTTTCTTTAAAGACACTATGCAAAATTCAACTGTTAGTGTATGACCTTAGCCTTAACCACTCTGAATTCTTCGCCAAGCCCCAAGCAAACTTTCTATCCTATGGACCTTATCAAGACTTATCGTATGAAGACTTGCTCCTATCTAGCCTTTAACTATTCATCATTAGTGTTGTGTTCCAGGGTTCTGGCCTTTGGCCAGAACAGTATTATTCATGGTTTTAACAGTTTCATGTTCCAAATTTCATAGTTCATAGTTTCATAGTTTCATGTTCATAGTCATAGTTTTAACAGTTTCTTGTTTCAGGATTTCACATTCCATGTCCATGTTTTTACTTTTCCATGTTTTTGTTTTTGCCAGGTCTGCCATGCCACTCCACCGCTTGTCTGCGTTCCGCCCCGTGCCTTCGTTGTTGCACATTTCAGAGCTCTGGGTTGGCTTTGGTATTTCCCTCTTCCTTCTGTGCTGTGCTGATTCGGGCCTCTCTAAGCTTAATTGACAATTAACTGTTTTTAAGTTACTAACATTTACTAACACTCACTGGGTGGTGTAATTCTTAGATAGGCACATTACTAATATTACTAATTTAGACAGGGAGTTTATTGTCATGATTCCTGCTTTGCTATTTCAAGATCTTGCTGTGCTTTTCTGTTCTTAACATTCATGCTTGCTTCCAAACTGCATACTTAATTGGTACTTAAGCTGAGCACGCTCATTCTCTTAATGAGCAGGTCATGTCATCCTATCTCTGTCCATGTCTTGATCTTGCCATGCCTCTTGTTTCTCTCTCTCCAGGTGTTACCCCTCATGTCATGATTTCCAAGCCTTTATCTGGATGCGGTGGAAGTTGGCTGGCAGACAGTGTCTCGCGTCTCATTGCATGTTCAAGTGTAGCCAAGTTCTTGTTGTCAAGATTCCCTAGCATTTCTAGTTTCAAGTCTTGTCCCAGCTTCTTGTTTTTCGAATTTACATATAGTCTGGTTATTTATTTTTCTTGTGCTTCTTGCCTGGAGTTTCCAGTGCCTTTTTGTTTTTTGCCTTTTGCATTTATTGCTTATAGCTCTGTGTAGCTTACCTCAGTTTGTTTTTTGCAACCCTTTGGGCCAAGTTTTTTGTTGGCCCTCGTGCCTGTTTTATTTTGTTTATAAATAAATCCTCATTCCCTTTTCCCGCTTCTGGTGTCGACTGATTCCCTATCAATTAGTCAAAAGTAATGACGTCCATCATAAGCTGCGTCCTTTAATTGATTTTAATCAATGCTTATAACGACAACGAGTCATGCCCATTTCAACATCAGCTAGCTGAAAGTGCATGATGGTAATTATGGATTTGAAACTGTTGGTGCCTCAATAAATTACTTGCATACTCAAACATTAAAGATTAATGGATCATGCCATTATTGCCTTGCAATACATTACTATTTTTCTGTTTAACCTGACTATGTGCAACCAAGAACGATCTAAACTTTCTCATTGTCTCTCTTTCTGACAACTTTTATATATTAAATGCTGATCACCGAGTGTAACGTACCCTGTAGTCTGCTACGGCTTGTTTTCTATTTCCATAATAATAGGTGACCTAATTTAATTTTCACTTTCTCAGGAACAGCGGTCCATCTGTTTTATAATGGGGGCACTGTTATTCATTTTCATTTTTAAGTTCACTGTCATCTTTATTAATGTTTTAAAATACTCCCAAGACAATAAATTATGTTCACAGCTTCCCTTATGTTAGTCCAAAGCAGTCAATTGTCTACTTACGAGCCACAAACCTACAAAACAAAGTCATTGTTTTTCTCTGTCTTGTTTTTACCCACGGTGCAATGCAAAATTTTTGGAGCTGTGCCTGCATTCATTCCAAGAAGTAGCTTCGGCGTATTTATTCAGTCTATATTTAAACTTTTGCCAATTCCTTCACTTATTGTTTTGAACAGCTGAACACGCTCGCACTACAACAATCACAAAAACCTCCATTTTGAAGAGCTCAGAAGTATTCATTGTCCTCTGGAGGACATGATGTCAAAGAAGCTGCTTGTTTTTGTTTTTTTTATCACTATACTCCTGGAGATTTATGTTGAAGGAAGGCACTTTATGAGTCCCATGTCAGTACTCTGCAAGCGAAGCTATAGGGGGTAGTAAGAACCTCCTGTCCTAGAAAAAAAAATGAGAGAGAGATCTGTTTGCGCCAAGGAAAGATGTCTACCTTCAGGACAGGGTTAATAATTGCATCAGCGCTTATTTCCCCTCATTATTTGAATTTTTTGTTTCCCGCTTTTAAACCACGTATATTTATTTGGATGATGATTACACGATGAACCTGACTGCATCTTCACAAGAGTCGCCTGACTGCAGCTGCTGTGACTGGTGCCTGCAATCATCCCATCAGGAGGACTCGCAGTACCACTGTTGGCCAGTGGGGTTTGTTGGCACCGTGAGACACTGTCACTGTAGTTGACTAAAATAACACCGCACTTACATGATGTCATCACCAGCTGAGTGCTTCCCTGTGGGCTGGTAGCCACTCAACACCGGAGCACTCCGGGATCGATACCAGACCGCGGGGCTCATCCACATATCAGAGCAGGACAAGCCGTTCCAGCCGCACTGAGTACCGCACTGAGACTCCAGTCTCCAGGCGCATCTACACCTGCGTGCGCACGTGCACTCTGTGTGACCCAAGGGCATAGATCTAAATAGGTTGCGAGCCGTGAATCGATTTTATATTTCTTGTTGTCACCATGTGAGGGGAAAAAAAGACAGTTCTCTTTTTCATTCCAAGCTGCACGTGTTGGGCAGCACAACAAATTGGGGTGGTGGGGAAGTCCTCAAGAGAAAAGATATTGCAGGAATCTGACCTTTGTGGATGAAAGAAGCTAATTTTAGCAACCTGCATGTACTCTACACTGTATAATTGAATCCTCTGTGCATTCTTTATTCGCAAGACAAGATGCATCTACTACATCTATGAGGAGAGGACGGCTTTGCAAAAAGAGCACTTTCAATCCAATAATGTCAGAATGAGACAGCAGATTATGTATATGATGGATTGGTTTTATTTCTAGCCACCCCAAATCAATGTTTGGCAACCACATACTCATTCAAGGTATCCCTGCTCTCCGTGCCAATTTGAATAAAATTATAAGGAAGAATGAACTTAATTGCAATTTGACGTGGCTCCTGGAGGGGTTCTAAAACAGCAGTCTTCCTAAATCCCCATCAGACTCCCACACGGATACACACAGACAGACAGACACACACACACACACGCGCGCGCACAGACGTATGTCCAATCACAAAGGGAGCAAATAACTCTCCTAGTCGGTGTGTTTAGTGCAGGGTATATGGGACCTTACCACTTTGACAAAGGCCAAATCCCTATGGTCTGAGGACAGAGTCGAAACATCTCTGAAGTGACAAGCCTTGAAAAGTGCTCCCGGTCAGTAGTGTTGAGTGGTTACTGACAGCTGTTAGTGGGACGTAGCGTTCAGGAACCACTCGCAAGAGATCGAAATCCAAAAAACATATGCCTTTAATGAAGTCCGAGTCAAGGCCAAAAAACACAAGAATTGCCAAGTCACAATACGAAATTCAAAAACAGTGTCGACTAGACAGGCAGGGGCTTATTGGTTTAAAAACTATTCCGTCTTCTCTGATTGGACAGAAGGGCTGCTCTCTCAAAACCTTTTACTTATGGTTATGGGAGGAATGTGTCGCAGCATGTATAGGGCATAATTCTCACCATGCATTTTCTTACCCCTGGGCACCATCGCAAGCGTCTTCGATCGGCTGGCAGGTATACAAACTGGACGTTGGAGCAGTGGAAAAAGGTAGTCCATGCTGACGAAGATGATACAAAAGAAAACTGTACTCAGCCTTGTTTGTGGGCATCATTTGCTTTGGGAGGAGACGGCACTGGGATACATTGAGGACAGCAGACAAGCTGGTAGAGGGAGTCTGACGTGAGGGAAAATGTCCTCCTGGGAAGCCCCGTGTCCAAGCATTCATTTGGACATCAATTTTACGGAGCTACTTTGGCAAGACATGGAGGATTAACAGCATTTTAAGCTGGTGGGGATAATGTTTTTGCTCACTGGTATCGATGTGCAGACGTGTCTTTGAGTGTATGCGAGTGTGTGTGTGTGTGTGTGTGTAAGAGCAATGCAGCAGCAGACAATGTTACTAACAGCAGCAGGCAAAAGAGATGAAGCACTGCAGCAGGCAAAAGCATGTTTTTGCAGCCGAGATGGGACATGGGAACTGTTTGAATAGCCCACCTTATAGAGGGAGCAGGGGAAGATGCGCATTTCAACAACCCCAATTCCGAAATATTAGGACAAAGCGGAAATTGTGCATAAAATCAAAATGCAACGACATTCAGATCATACGAGCCAATGTGTTATTTACAATAGAACATAGATAACATTTCAAATGTTGAAACTGAGACATTTGACATTTTTATCCACAAAATGAGCTCATTTCAAATTTTCTGGCTGCAACAGGTCTCAAAAAAGTTGGGACACGGGCAAAAAAAGGGCTGAAAAGCAAGTAATATATAAAAGAATTAGCTGAAATAACATTTAGCAAGTAATTACGTTAACTGGCATCAGGTGTGTAACATGATTGGCTATTAAAGGGATGTCTTAGAGAGGCTGTGAAGTCTTGCATAAAAAAATTGTGGAATACTTTAAAAACAATGTTCCTCAGTATCGAATTGCAAAGCTTTTGAAGGTCTCATCATTGACAGTGCAAAACATCACCAAAAGACTCAGAGAAACTATAAAAATCTCCAGTTTCTCCTGGGACGAGGCCGAAGACCTTTACAGGATGCTTGTGATCTTCAGGCCCTCAGACGCCACTGCATCACTCAACGGCATGATTCTGTCATTGACATTACTAAATTCTGTCATTGACAATACAGGAATACGTAAAGAAACCACTGACTGTAAACACAGTCCACCGTGCCATCCACAGATGCCACCTAAAATCTATCATGCAAAAACGAAAGCCATTGTTGAGCATGATCCAGAAGCGCCGCCATTTTCTGTGGGCTCATTTAAAATGGACTGTAGCAAAGTGGCAAAGTGTCCTGTGGTCAGATGAGTCCAAATTTGACATTCTTGTTGGAAATCATGGGCGCTGTGTCCTCCAGGATAAAGAGGAGAAAAACCACCCCTCCTGTTATCAGTGTTCAGTTCAAAAGCCAGCATCTCTGATGATATGGGGATGTATTAATGCATATGGTGTGGGATACTTGCATGTTTTAAAAAGTACCATGAAAGTTGAAAGGTCTATAAAGGTTTTAGAGCAACATATGCTCCCCTCCAAATTACATCTATTCCAGGGAAGGCCTTGTGTATTTCAGCAGGACAATGCAAATCCACATACTGCAGCTATTACAATAGCATGGCTTTGTAGTAGAAGAGTACGTGTGCTGAACTGGCCTACCTGTAGTCCTGATCTTTCACCGAGTGAGAACATTTGGTGCATAATTAAATGAAAAGTCTGTTAAAGGAGACCCAAAGCTCTCCAGCAGCTGGAAGCCTGTATTAAACAAGAGTGGGATCAAATTCCAGTGGCTAAACTCAAGAAACTTGACCCCTCAATGCCCAGACGCCTTCACTCTCTGTTAAAAAGAAGAGGGGACGCTACACCATGGTAAACAGGCCCCTGTCCCAAATTTTTTGAGACCTGTAGCAGCCATAAAATATGAAATGAGCTCATTTTGCAGATAAAATTGTAAAATTTCTCAGTTTTAACATTTGCTATGTTATCTCTGTTCTATTGTGAACAAAATACTGGTTAGTGAGATTTGAAAGTCATTGCATTTTGATTTTATTCACAATTTACACTTTGTCCAAACTATTTCAGAATTGGGGTTGTAAGAGAATGAGAGCATTTCCCCAGTTGTCTCCCTGAACTAGCTCCGCAAGCAACATCCTACCAAAAGCAACCATACCAGAAATAATAGCAAATATGCAAATATGTTTTAAAGACCTGGCTTCTAGTTCAGGTCCTTGTATGCTCAGTAAACTTTGGTGACGTTACCATCCAAAATGAAAGCACTAATTATCTAATGCAAGCATATGACCAGTCACAAAAATACAAATACACTCCACAAACTATTGGTATTTCAGGGTTTAAGCTTAATCCCAGTCTAATAATTCATGTACTGAATAGATTTTTAGACTTACAAACCTCAATGAAATTTAAGTATTGTGTAAAATGTGAGTTAAACCAGAATACACATTTTGCAAATCATTTTTGACCTATATTCGGTTGAGTACACTACAAAGACAAGATATTTAACGTTCAAACTGAAAAAGTTTATTTTTTATTTTTTTATATTCATTCATTTTTAATTTGATGCCTGCAACAAGTTCCAATAAAGCTGGGCCCGGTTGCAAAAGATGGGAAAGTTGAGGAATGCTCAAAAAACACCTGGTTTGAACATTCCACGGGTGAACAGGTTAATTGGAAACAGGTGAGTGTCATGATTAGGTATAAAAGGAGCATCTCCAAAAGCCTCAGTCATTCATAAGCAAGGATGGGGAGAGGTTCACCAATTTGTGAGCAACTGCATGAGCAAATATTCCAACAGTTTAAGAATATTTCTCAACGTGCAGTTGCAATGAATTTAGGGATTTCATCATCTACAGTCCATAATATCATCAAAAGATTCAGAGAATCCAGAGAAATCTCTACTCATAAGCGGCCAAAAAACCAACATTGAATGCCCATGATCATCGATCCCTCAGGTGGCACTGCATTAAAAACCGACATCATTCTGTAATGGATATTACCTTGTGGGCTCCAGAACACTTCAGAAAACCATTGTCAGTTAAAACAATTCATTGCTACATCTACAAGTGCAAGTTAAAACTCAACCATGCAAAGCGAAATCCATATATCAACAAACCCCGTAAACGCCACCAGCTTTTCTGGGCCTGAGTCATCTGAGAGACTGATGAAAGTCGAAGTGTGCGGTGCTCTGATGAGTCCACATATCAAATTGCCTTTGGAAATTGCTCTGGGCTGAAGAGGAAAAGTCCATCCAGATTGTTATCAGCATGGGGATGTGTTAGTGCCCATAGCATGGGTAACTTGCACATCTGTGAAGGCACCATTTATGCTGAAAGGTACAGTGGGGTGCAAAGATTTGGGCACCCCTGGTTTAAATATCTGTTACAATTAATCTCCAAGTGATTGAAAGCAAACCTGAACAGTAAACGCTACAAAGTTAAACATAGCACATTTCATCACATTTTAAAGCAAGGATGATTTTTATTTTTAACTTTTCACAGTTTCAAAATAACAAAAGAAGGAAAAAAGCCTTGTGAAAAAGTTTGGGAACCCTGTCAGCTAGTACTTTGTAATTCATCGGGCAGCTTTAACAGCTCGCAAATGCTTCCTGTAGCCAGCCAAGAGTCCTTCAAATCTTGTCTTTGGAATTTTCCCCCTTTCTTCCTGACAGAACACCTGTAGCTTAGAATATTCTTCGGCCTTCTTGAATGCACGGCATGTTTAAGGTCTCTCCACAGATTTTCAGTTATATTCAAGTCTGGGGACTGTGATGACCATTCCGTAAACTTCATCAGTCTTCCCTGGAGGTATTTCATGGTGGATTTTGAGGTTTGCTTCGAGTCATTGTCTTGCTGGAATACCCAATGTCTCTTCAGCTTCAATTTCTGGACTGAGCTTTGAACATTAGCCTCTAGAATGTCTTGATATTTGGTGGAATGCATTCTTCCTTTGACCTGCACAATATTGCCTGTGCCCCCAGCTGCTACACAAACCCAAAGCATAATGGATCCACCTCCACGCTTAACTGTTGGTAACATGTTCTTCTCTTCAAATCCTTCACCCTTTTTTCTCCAAACATACCTTATTTGGTTGTGGCCAAAAAGTTCAATTATGGTTTTGTCAATCCAAAGCACATTGTTCCAATTGGCTTGAGGTTTCTCAAGGTTTTCTTTTGCACACTTCAGATGCTTGATTTTGTGTCGAGGTCGTAGGAAAGGCTTCTTTCTTGCAACTCTGCCATGTAGGTCTTTGTTGTGTAAGGTTCGCTGTATTGTTGTCCTGTGAACAACTAGCCCTGTGTCTGCTTCTCTTTTTTGCAGCTCTTTTGCAGTGATGTGTGGGTTCTTCTGAGCGTTTCTCACCAGATCTTGGGCCATTCTATCAAAAATTTTTCTTGGTCTTCCAGGTCTTGCCTTGGCTTCAATTGTTTCATTTATCTTCCATTTTCTTACGATGTTTCTGACAGTAGAAATGGGAAGTCTGAAACATTGCGAGAGTTTTTTTTTGTAACCCTCTCCTTATTGGTGGAAGTGAATTATCTTGATTTTTACATCCTTGGACAACTGTGTAGAACACATGGTTTTTAACACCACATGCAACAGTACTACAGTTGGGTATTTTAGAAGGCATGCATAGAATGCATAGTTCAACCCTGGAATTATATTCACCTAACTCATTGAAGGCCTAGCGAGTAAATCACCTGGGCCTGGGCCTTAGTAATCATCTTCTTAAAAATTAATAAAGAATAAGCCAAAAGGTTTCCCAAACTTTTGCACATGGGCCTTTTTCCTTTCTTATCATTTAAAAATTCAGAAAAATTAAAATAAAAAGAAACCTTGCATGTAAATTTGCAGAAAGGTGTCAGGTTCAACTTTGTAGCTTTCAAGTTTGATTTCAATGACTTGGAGAATAATTGTAACAGCCATTTAAACCAGCACCCTACTGTACATACCAGTTTTAAAGCAACATATGCTGCCATCCAAGCAACTTCTTTTTCAGGGACGGCCCTGCTTATTTCAGCAAGACAATGCCAAGCCACATTCTGCACGTGTTACAACAGTGTGGCTCCGTAGTAAAAGAGTGCGGGTAACAGACTGGCCTGCCTGCAGTCTAGACTTGTCTCCCATTGAAAATGTGTGGAAGATTATGAAGGGCAAAATATAAAAACGGAGACCCGAGACTGTTGAGCAACGGAAGTCGTACATCAAGCAAGAATGGAAAAGAATTGCACCTACAAAGCTTCTGCAATTAATGTCCTCAGTTCCCAAACGCTTATTGAATGTGTTTCAAAGGAAAGGTGATGTAACACAGTGGTAAACAGGCCCTCTTCCCAGCTTTTTTGGAACATGTTGCAGGCGTCAAATTCAACATGAGTGAATACTTCCATAGAAACAATAAAGGTCATCAGTTTGAACATGAAATATTTTGTATTTGTAGAGTACTAAATTGTATATGGGTCGAAAAGGATTTGCAAATCATTGTATTCTATTTTTTAATGACGTTTTACAGAACATCCCAACTTCATTGGAACTGGGGATCGTAGATTTGTTATTCTTATTCCAAACATGTTAAAATAAAGTAAATCAAATTAAAGCAACTGCACATATTTTGCAGGATCTCTCTGAAAACATAATGTCAATTTCATGTTCGGAAAGGGTGTCAGATGAAGTTAAAAAACTTTACGAGTCCCACCCCTTTTTTCAAGAATTGAATTGCACTGGAACTGTAGCTGAATGGATTGTTGACTGTCCATGTGTTTAACTTCCACCATCTGTGGCAATAAAGTGGAGTGAGTCTGATGGGCCCTTTGGATCAGGGAAGCAGTGGTGAAGCACCAGGTATGAGCACCAACAGCTTTTACACCCAGGAGGTTTTTAACCCAGTAATGATCATTGTCCCATTTTTAGCCTCTGTATCCCAAGTGAATGCGTTACTGTCACTAAGCTGCTGTAGGTTAATCAAGTGAAGTAACTTGCATTCAGGAAAAGTGCTCATGAGGGTTTTTTTTAAGGGTTTACAGCAGTGATGGGGGCCACCATTTGCAAGAATTTCTTATAATATAAGAATATAAATAGGAGATTATAGCAAATATTTTTTTCCCCAAAATTATGATTTTTTTTAATGGTTTCAATAATCTGTGAACATTTGTAATGGGACATACATATTTGGGGTCCTCGATGACAAAATAACTATTTTTCACCAAAATTTCTGTGTTACATGTTCATTGTACACTGTATCCAGTGATGAAATGTAAAAGAAAAGAAATTTGGGCATTAATGGGTTCATTCAAAGATTCAGTCTGCACTGGTAATCACAGTGACTTTGAATGGTTTTAGTCAATGCGATTTTTATGCTTTATGAGCCTAATTGATTAGACTGTTAAAACGTGTCAAGCATTTAGCACACGAACAGAACTGATAACTGGTGCAAAGCAAATCACATGACCAATTATTGGTGATATTATTGGTTGCCGGTGTGCTTAATAGGTCTTTCGTGTGTCCATGGCAGTTGCTAGGAATTCTGGGCCCCCTGAAAGAATATCAGTGTAGGCCCCCAGCATTTTTTACAACAATGGCTGTCATTCATTTTTCTGTTTCCCGGTGTTCTTGACAGTGCTAGATGCAATACACCCAATTTTTCCATAGTTTTTTTTACGATTAACCACTCAATACAGAGTCAAGAGTATTATTATGCAAATTCTGATGTGGCACGTATTCACAACAGAGGCTACCTGAAACCACATTATTACACCTAGTCTGATCAGAAATAAATGTTCAATAAACCACTCAGCAAATGGGTACTGGGTATTCTATTGTAAAACATCAAGCACTGATGTGGAACAGACAATAACTCAGAGTATACTGACTAAAGATACACAAGGTAGAGCTGTTATAGTGAAATCACAAAGGTAGCTATTTAACTTAACAATTTGAATTTCTTGCAAGTAACATTGACAACACAATGAAATACTTTCTTGTAAAATAAATATCAAAAACTATAATTTTAAGTCTTCCCTTCTCTCAACTTGAACTTCAGTTATTTTGTTTGTTCACAGCTTAAGGTCTTTGAAGTCCAACAATCTGCTTAACTGACTTTCAGTTGAAAGTCAGGTCTGGCAAGGCTATTAAGCCTCTCCTGGGTTGTTGTAGCTGTAGGCTACAGCTATGATCTGGTTCACTATCCCCTTCACTATCTGAAGTAGCCTTGCTTTAGGGAGATGGGCCTGGCTCTGTCAACAGGATGGATAGTGGCTTAAGTAGACTTCAAAAAATCCAGCCTATTTTGCCATTTAATTATATAATTCAAATGGCTGAGAGATCAACCAGTATGTAAGTAATTGCAGTTGTAATTGGTACAGCAGTTCACTAATAAATCTAAACAGCCAACCAGTTTCTGCCACACTCACTCACTCACCATCAAAAACATCTTCAGACTGCTGGTGCTGAGGGTCTAGTGCTAGGTCAGGTTCAGATGAAGTGACCACAGCTCATTCTGGAGGGGCAAAAGATCTAATTATTCAATTTCATACTGCGTTAGTAAACATTTAAAATTATATTTTGTGGACCACCTAATGAAGAACTGACACACCTAGTCTTGGAATAAACCAAAATTAGATGGGCTTCTCTGTCAGTACCATAGCTCTAAGCACACAGCTTCACTTTGATATTGTATGAGGAGGGCAAGCTCTGCAAAATTATGTGTCCTGCTGCAACTGGATTTTTTTCCCGATATATTATGATAGCTGGCGAATGATAACCTCACCAATCTCTTCTGTAGATGATACCGATAATAACTGAGTAATGTCATTCTTGTCAGGCGATTATTTACTCACCTGACCGCATGTTACATTAACGTAACGTTAGCAGCTGAACAGCCAGCCGAACAGCTAAGATAGCAAGCTACTTAAATACTCACCCCTTTCTTTGAAAATTATTTTATCATTTTCTGTGCCCCTGCTCTGCTGCCCTCTCTCGCTCTCTCTCTATCCTTTTCTGGTGTCCAGATTCGTGTGTGTGGGCTGCGCGTTCTATTGACTGCCGTACTTCGCGAACTTCGCACGCAAAAACGCACAGACAATTTTCCAAGAGGAGCACGAAGCATGGATCGAAAGGGGGATGTTGAAATTTATGCCTATGCCTATGCATAATAATTTAGTCATGGCGGTTACTGTGGGTTTTTGGAAGCCCCAATGGGCTGTGGGCCCTTATAATTGTCACCTTTCCCCTCTATACGATGGCCCTGCATGTGTTAAATGTATCAGAATAAGACATGTACATTGCAAAAATTCTGGGACAGTTTACATTAAGTAAACCATGAGGCTTGAGTTTCCATGATGCTAATTAAGTCATTCATAAAATGCAAGCATTGGCTTCAATACAAGTTTTACCCGGTCTGTGTCATTCTAATGCTGAAATGACTTTGATTTTGGCAGTGATCTACAGTTGTGCCTTCAAGAAAAACTGAGTAAATTGAACTTCAGACATGGAGCTAAAGTGCTATTAAAATTCTTCATGAAACAACTTTGTTGGCAGAGAGGTCACACTGTTAAAATACAAAAAGAGAAAACCTTTGCTACAGTTTTGTCATTTAAAGGTTGTTCCAAGCTTGTGATTTTTTTCATGTTATCTCCTTTCATTTGAAACTACACTCAGAATACCTCATACATTTCCAGGGTTATTTTGCAGAGGTAGAATATGAAGTAACTGGCACAACTAACTTTTATCCTCTCAGCAGCATATAAATTTTTGCATATGTTTACTTCAATGACATTTATGGCGATGTCTAAAACCTTCGTCCTCTCGAGTTCCTATTTAATCAGCTTTTCCAGCCATTAGACTATTTTGCTCTACCAATTTTCCTGTAAAATATTTGAATTAAAACTTTTGACTCATACTTAGGTCACATTGAGTATAGTACAGGCTTGGTTGAAATAATGGGAATCATTGAATAAATGGGACATGTCCCTTCATATATTTTTAATATAAAATTAGGTAATCAACTTTAGTCGTCGGAAAATGTTTTAGAATTGAGTATTTGTGTTTTGTTTATAGGGTGCTATTTTGACAACCTATACGCAATTAGCAAATGCAAGTGCTAATGGTATCGCAGGTCAAAACTAAACTTGTTCAACTCCATCATAGTAATTTTATGATATTAGGTGATAATGCAGCTGTGACACAGTTGTTAAAAGGGTTGGAGTTAGACAAATTAATTGCCTGTGGGCGTGGTGGGGGTTTGATTCCATCAAGTTCACTCAGGTTGTCCTCTGTCACTCCCTTTAAAACCAGTGCATTAAGGCCACAGCAAACTGCCACCTCCGTCAGGTAAAGAACAAGCACCTCACTTGTGTTACTGCTGCCTCCTTCAGTCCTCTGAGAACACCCTCCAATGTAATAATCCATGGAGGCGTTTGGGGAGATAGAGGTCAATTCACCAGGTAATGTGTTTAACCAAATTCTAAATGAGTGAATATTTCCAAAAAAACAATGAAGCTTATCAGTTTTAAGATTAAATATCTTGTCTTTGAAGCATATTCAATTGAATATAGGTCAAAAAGGATTTGCAAATAATTGTTGAATCCTGTTTCTATTTACGTTTCACACAACGTCCCACCTTCATTGGAATTGGGGTTTGGGCAAATGAGATTTGTGGTGTGAAAACATGGGCAAGACTGTAGTTAATTATTTCACCCATGCAAAGAAAATATTTGCAGATACAAAAATAACCCTTTGCCCTCCTCATCCTGTCAGACACCACCACCATTTTGTAGCATTATTTATACTGTACATAACAGAAATGAAAATGGTAAGGGACAATATGTGTTTATTTGCAAACAGCTCCAATCTGCGATTCAGTCCCATGAAACTTCCAGAGTGTCAGAGTTTGCAATAAAACGTGATTTGGGTGAGTCTGAATAAAAACAAGACCTGTATCACCAAAATTGCGCAGCGCCAGTGTTATGCATTGACACGCTTCCATTCGCACTTTCCAACCTCTTTAGATACAAACTCTTTATTTTTAGAGCAGTAAATTACCTAACCGGGCAAAGGTGATAAATATGCCATTTGCAATGGTCGAAATAGTCCATAACGTAACTGCCTCATGCATTTCTATATCCGAAGGCATGAAAATAGAGCTCATAGAATGCATGTTACTATGAGAAATGCGAAGATTGACCACACACAGCTAGATTCTTTGAAACTTATGACTGGGCACTTTGTGAGTCAGTGGAACGATAATTTACAGTCGCAGCAATAGAGAGTTATTGAGCACTTTGGAAGGCAATCTGACTTGTGTCAAACAAGATCATGGCCTACTTTTCTGCGGCCATGAGTTTGGATAAGGTTAGACACTTTCATTATAAACAACCGAGTCAGGAAGTAACAGCATGCTCAAAGCCATTCACCCATGAACACTTTCCACTCAACAGCCCTTGGAGCCACAATGGTGCAGCTGCTGTCTGAAAGTTCAGCACAAAGCTGCAGTGTGATGCATAAACTGTGTCCAAACACCATCTTCGTTTGTCACTCTGCATTAAAATGTCTGAAGAACAGACGCAAGGCGACATGCTGCAGTGGGGGAGCTTATCTCTGCCTTCAGTTCCACACTTGGAATGGCAGAGATCCGTCAGAATGGAGCAATGTCGCGAAACCCAGTGCGTGCTCACATGCCGTATGAATAAACCTTTTTTTTTGACAACTTGATCCGGTCAGAACTATAACTAACGACATGTGTAAACAATAGCAGCCAAACAAACTTTCTAGGACTTGGCAGTTAACACTCAAAAGCCAGATATACACTCTCTAGATTTTGACAATCAGCATTTGCCATTATTGAAGTCGTTCCCATGGATGAATAAATGTGAAAAAGAAAAACAGCTACACTAAGAAAACACGTTGAGCTTCAGTGGGTGCATCTTTGGAGTCTTCTTCCCTGACTTTCTGCCAATAATCATCTAGTAACTTATTAAGTACAAAGAAGTTTTTAGTTCCTATCTAAGACACTGGATTCAGACAACATGCATTTCCCTGAATAGGTTGGGCATGATAGCCATCCAGAGGTTAGGTGGTTTTCTGTGGTGTTAACCCCATTGAAAAGTTGGCTTGTTTTTTTTTTTTCAAAATCATTTCAACATCCCAGAACTCCATTGCATTCAATTACCTGTATTGATTGTTACATCAAAATTAGAATGCCCCATGAAAAAAAAAAAAAAATACAAAAAACATTCTAATCACATATATGTGATTACCTACACCTTTAAAGGTTAATGACCAAAGTGCCATTGTCCAAATGCCATGCCGATTAATAATGCTAATGCAGGAGCATTTAGGTAGCAGTAATGCCATTCCATCATGACACAGTTCTAGTGATCAATCAATGAAATCAATTGCTTTACACCTGAAATTCAAGTGTGGATTCAATTTGTTTAATAATGCCTGAAAAATAATGGGATGTTCATTGATTCAAATGTCTATTATGATTGGTTTAATAAGATACAGTAGCCTAATCATTTCTTGAACTTACTGGAAACAGTGTAACAGCTTCGTATTCACAATATTTTAATAGGCGTAGGAACCACATGGAGAAGGAGTTAGCAGCAGATGGTCTGAATCAGTGAAATATCATCCGTGGGCTAGGTGCACAATACGGAAATGGTAAATATTATGCCCTGAGGGAAAACCTCGCTAGTATCTGCGCGTCGCTATCTGCAGCATGCTCCCAGCGGCCGCACCAGAGCATGGTTACTGAGAGAATTGTCGCCTGAGGACCCAGCCATTTGATGAACTGAATCGGCTCACCCGAAAATACCTGTAAACAGAATGCGGCTTTCGCAAGGAAGCAGAAATGACATGACACAGCCATCCTGCCCTCATTTCATCAGCTTTGATGTGCTGGAAGTGGGGTGGGCCCCCCCTCCCCACCCCATCCCACGTTCCCCAACAGCCATGTTGATTAGAATTCAGGATGCAGCACAAAACTCCATAATCTGATGCCGCAGCATGACAAGTAACCGTCCTGCTTCTTTTGAGAGAGGCTTTGCGGTCGTGGGCTATGTCTTCATTTCAGGAGGCTACCAGTTTCATTCCCAGCTGGGAAACTGCAATTGGAAAGGCTAAGAGAGAGGTATTTTACCCAAATTGATTCCGTAAATATTCCTTCATAAAAATTATATCACGTATAAAAACATAAATATGTATGAGTTAGTCTGTATGAGGTTGTCTGAACTGAAAATAAGCCAGGATGATAGCAGCATTTCGTGTAAAAAGGTTTTAGAAACATTCCAGCAGGGACTGAGGCACTGCATGCTGAAAACGGATCCCTTCATAATGATTTCAAACGCAGGACAGTAAAGATGAGAGATTTTTATACTTGCTCTGGTTTAATAAAAATGCCCATCACAGAAAACGGTTCGGCCAGCTGTGGTCTCAGCTGTTAGAACTCCTGTGTAATGGTCAGTCTCATATTCCCAGCGCCTGGGGAAATCTTCTGCACATCAAACAGGGTTTTTAAAAGCTTCAAATCACGAGTAGTTACACCTCATTAAGCCTGAGGTTAATCTTGTAGGGAATATATAATAACTGGTGGATGCGATAAGCACCTTGCTCGTAGCAGAATGCTATATCAGACAGTGCAGTGTGTCAATGTAGTAAATTGATGAACATTGAAGGTCTGTTAGAGAACAATCTAATGCTGCTTTTACAATGACCCTCGCAAACCAGAAACTGCAGAGTTCTGATGCATGGAACTCATTTTGAAAACAACAAGGAGTAAAACTACTTCTGAAAAAGGATTAAGGACTGTGGCTTTCACTGCAGTGATTTCAGGTTTGATTCCCTAACGAAGGAGTTCTCTATTTTCCCTTGGCAAAGAAAAGCCTCTGACTTGCTTCAACGCGTCTTTCTCATTTTCCATGTGCAGATATTAGATACAAAGAAAATGATGACAAAAAAGTCACTCCATAGACAAAACCTAAAAACACAGCAAAATCTTTCAGACTCCAGCGCGTACTTCTCTCTGAATTCCATTGATAACTTCAGGTTTACAACAGAAACCAATTTGCATCTTTTATCAGCCTATTCCAAGGGCATATCCATGGATGCGGCGTGATTAGAATTTCCAGAAGTTAGATAAGTTCAGAACAGCTGCAGATTGTTTTTTTTTTTTCATTGCGCTACTTATATTGCTATTCTTTTTCATTCACTTCCCTCGCCTGCTATATTAGGGAACATTTGAAAACACTTTCTGCAGAAACTTAAGAATTGTTTTGAAATGTGCCAAGTTTCCTGGAAAATAACTGGTAACAAGAGTGAAAAACAGAATTCAAGATGCTCTATAATTGAAACATGCAAAAAGAGTCTCAATATATGTAACCTGCATCAGTTATTAAAAATAAACACTGAACTGTTGATGAAAAAAAATCGCTCAGCATTTCAATAGCCCTGCAGCTCTGTCATCACAGTTCCTCACAGAGCAATGGGCGAAGAAATTAAATTTGCAGCAGGAAGTTTTGACCTCCAAGTGGAGTTTATCGAGAGGACAGTTTATTAGCCTTGTCATAAACCCATTTCATTTTAGATGTACAGCCCTGTTGCTGAACTGGTCAACTGTCGCTGGAGGAGTCTGTAGTTGGGCATCAGATCTCTGTTTGAGAAAAAGAGGCCCCCTCAAGTGCTGAGCTTTGTCTAAATATGAGATACAAATATTTCAGCACATGCTGATGGGTCCCATGTTTTATCTGTGACCCACCAAAATACTTAATCCAGCCTGACCCACCCAGGGACAACCAGCCCCACAGAGCATGAGAGGATAGGTAGATGGACCAATAGCTGGCACACAGCTAGATAGATAGATGTTGGATTGAAGGATGGATTGATTGGTGGGTACATAGATGGATAGATTGGTGAATAGATGGAAGATGGATAGATGAAGAGATGGATGGGAAAATTGATAAATGATAGATAGATGGATGATCTTTTTGGCGTGTCGCCTACAATACAGTTGACTTTACTCTCAGCATTTGCGCGAGTGTCACATTATACCTCTTCATTTGCACTGTGAGGCTGCCTTTGAAATCCAGACTTTTCAAGGTGTCAACTGATCTTCAAAATGCAACAACTTTAAACTCTGTTGCTTGGGGAGTTTTTTTTTTTGAATTTGAAACACACAGCACCAACATCTTTTTAACCACCCAAGCACTGTTCCCGCTAAATTTGACAAGAAATTGCAGGCAAATAATGGCCTTATTCCAATGTGCTGTGCGGTTTGAAAGAGTGATTCACTCCTCAAAGATATGAGCTGGTTTTGAGATTTTTCCAATTATACCGACTTTAAAAGATCCTCTCTCCCCAGAAATGTTCAAAGCTTTTTTTTATTATTATTGCAGAAAACCTCATCCTGACTCTGCACTATGCAGACATTCGTTTTTCTGTCACATGGCAGCCATTTTCACGTGTAACGCTGGAGGAAAAAAAGAGAGAATGCACAATTCCTGGTCTAGCTATGATGCTTAAGCTTACTGGAAAATTACATGCTTTTATTGTCATGGTAACTTCCAAAAAGATGGAACCATATTCCATGTGCCACTTCGCTGGTGTGAGCTTGAGCTGTGACATAAGGATGAACGGCCATGGGAAATAAAAGCTTGTAATTGTGCCCTCAAAATATACTAAATTACTTTCATTACACTTTAATCTTTACACAAAATTAGGATTGACTCAATGTTAATGAATAAGTAAATTAACACTCTCATTTGGATATAACAACATCACAGTTACAACTTTTATTTTCTTGCAAGCCTCTGGTCCTGCTGTGGAGCCCATACTTTACAGCCTCATCAAATGTTTCTTACAATGATAGTGATGACAATAACAGACACAAGTATCAGAATATATCTGTGTCCCCCCCCACCACCCACCCTACAAGGGCCAAAAGAGGCCACCTCTCCCTCACTCTCCATCCCAGAATAGTTCTACATTGCATAGTACAGTGTATATAAAGCAAAGGATTTACAGCAATCCAGCCGAGCCCACTTACAGACATTATACTACCATACCCAGACATATGCAAGCCAGCAGCTATTCCGCATCTGCTGATATTGAGGCACATGCCTGGAAAGTCCGATATCTAGCCCCTCCATGTGTAGTATTCTCAGAGAAGACAACAGCTGTTGTGTGTGGGTAAGTGAGCGAAGAGGATTCTATCTTACATCAAAAAAAATCTTTTTTTTCTTGCTGCTGTAAGAACTGCAAATAAAATGTGCGACTGGAAGGCTGACGGATCCAGTGATGAAGTAAAACTAAAAACAAGCAACCAAGGGGTGCCCGGTGGCTCATCGGTCTAAGCGCGCGTACCATAAAGGCAGAGTCCTTCCCACAGCGACCTGGGTTCAGGTCCGCCTCAGGTCATTTGCTACATGTCTTCCCCCATTCTAATCACCAACCTTCCTGTCTCTCTACACTGTATAACTGTCAAATAAAGGAAAAATCCCCAAAAGAAAGCAACCTAGTACACCGGAGTATGCACACACACTGCCAGTAAACTTGATAGGGTAGAAGACAGTACTTTCCAGTTTAAGGTCACCCTTGCGCACTCGTAGTACTATGCATAAAATGAGCCCACGAGGCCAGGGGAACACAGGTGACAGACTGGAGAGGGTATGAGTATCAGGGAATTATGCTTTCTGGGAGAGAGATGAAGTCAATATAACACTAGTTAAATAGAATGTTAAATGGAATAAAAGGTATGAGGTGCTCACCTTTAAGCTCCCTATAGACATATGTGCAGCACAGTTAATTCTGTTCTTTGACTTTTGAGGAAAAGTGGATACACAGCATCTCCTATCAGGCAGGACGGACGCCAGTACGGACGGAACGGATGGATACAATAAATGGTGGGGACCTGAAAAATTGAAGTGTGTAGGTTTGTCATTAGGCTCTTTGGATGTGCAGTCCAAGTTGTCCTAGAGCAGTGTTTCCCAAACGTCTCCTGGCGAACCCCTTGTACTGCATGCTTTAGATCTGCCCCTGCTCCAGCATAGGTGATTCAAATGATCAGGTCATAATGAACCCCATAAGCAGCTTGATAAGCGAATCATTTGAGTGACCTGTGCTGGAGCAGGGAGAGATCTAAAGCATGCAGGACAAGGGGTACGCCAGGAGAGGTTTGGGAAACACGTACTACACAATAAACCAATAGCGCTATCAAATAAGGAGTCAACTTGCAAAACCTGCTAAGTCAAGTTTCGAAAATAAATGAATTATCTCCCGAAGCCTCTCTTTCAGGCACCTGCGCATGTCCCACTGATAGCTCCACTTTAAAAACCTACTAAATCATGTTATAAAGTGTAACGGAAAAAGCAAAACTTTGTCTAAACCCACCAAGTCAAGGAGGAAAACTCAAATTCTGCTAACTCATCAGCCCATGTGGAAATGTGATTCCTTTTTCGTTCGCTAGAAGGGGCCAATCACAGTTGTGCTTTTATAGCCTGTTCAGCTTTTGCTTTCTCTAACTCTAACTGGTTTGGGTGATTCAGAAATGTGTGATGATAGTGATTCCATGAAAGGGGTATTGAGCAATGGGGCTGGTTTAAACACTGTCAAAACCTGCTAAATTTTCACTCCACTTTCAAAACTTTGTGTTGCAAAATCAAAGTCATTTCTTAAAAAAATTATGAATTGCTTCATGGATTATGTCTACAAGGCTTAGTTTCAGAATAGTGAAAAATTGGTATCTATGGATGAAAATTTCTATGCCAGCCAAAAATATCTGATTTTTCTAAAAAAAATGGACCAACTTGACTTAGAAGTCTTCGCAAGTGGACCTCACAAATATTGATTGGAGTGTAAAAGAGCACTGGTAAAAATTGTGAATAGTTAGTTTATCCATTTAAATTAGAAAAAATTATAAAGGTTATTACATGTCAGCAATACTTTGCTGCACAACATTCTGTCATTTAGTGTAGATTTAGGAATATGGATCAGAAATTCTCATTCATGAAGGTCCACTCACAGAAACAGGGATTCAAGCACAGATAAAATCCAACGAGTACACTCAAACTCATGAGCTGTTCAGATGAAGTATTTTCTACGCAGTGAAAGAAGATGAATGTTTTTTAAGAGTTCATCAACATGTATGGGTTATTCTTCATTGACGGTTAATACTCTGTCCCAGCTCCTGCAAAGTCCTGTTATGGGAGAGCTTGATAGGAAACTCTACACATTTAACACCCAATAACAGCTACAAGGGCACCTGCTGGAGTAGTTATCAGCGCTTTAGAGACGTGACACATTACACGAGCTGAGGTTTTAAGCCGCGGCACGATCGCGGAGCGCGCGTGCTGATCTTTAATAAAAAGAGCCATGGCAAGGCGAAAAGCAGATAAAAAGGTTGTGCTTGTTTAGTCTCCACTGAAGGTCACAGATTTGATTCACTGAGTGGTTAGTTGAGCAGTGCATGAGGCCCAGTTTCCTTTTAAATATAATTGAGAAAATTTGAAGTGCTGTTCGCAGTACGCCCCTTGCCTCGTGTTAGAGTGTTCCGGCTCATGTAAGCTTGGCATCCTCTACCAAAAGCCAGGCTGTACTGTCTGTTTATCCGAGAGTTTTCACCGCAACTGTGAGCACACATGCCAGTGCTTTTGAGAACATACAGCCGTGTCTGGATATTAGGCATGTGGCCTCGTTTGAGTGTGGATATGTGATGGCAACATCTTGAATGACTCAGCACTGTGTCCTATCTATTCTACTCCCTTTCCCAAGGTGTCTGAGTCATCCATCCAGTCGAGTGAGCAACTTCCTGTCGGAGCATTACATCATCCGCCGCAAGCCACCCGTCAACTGCCACAAAGATGCCCCGCCCCCCAGGTTATCTTGTTTTTGCTGCATGGTAAATCAACGCAAGCACTGAGGGAGCTACTGCAGATGTCGTGACAGTTCGTTTTACGGCACTATTTGAGTCATACAAACAAAAATCTGGTTTTAATTAATATTTTAACCTCCATGATGATATGTAATTTTTCTAGGGCCTTATTTCACTAATTAACTGGAAAAAAAAAAAAGTAATCTGATTTTGCTTTAATTTTGACCTGGCATTACATGCCCATACTCATTTTGGTGATGTAATGAACTCCCAAACTGCCGGAGTGATGACAAAAGCCAACACTTGCATTTAATTTTGAGGTCAGTCCAAGGAACAGCACTGACTGAACTCAGGGCAGCGTACGGGACGCAGCTGCAGAAGAACATCTGTAATCATTACACGTGTCGTTTGCTCAACGACCATCCATTCACAGAGGGACTCATCTCATATTTTACCACACTGTCCACGTATGCAGCTGGTCACTCCCGTAAGTGATTGAGGTTAAAATGACTCACGCAGCTTTGCGGCCAAAATACATTCATAACTCTGCACTGCTCACAATGTCCAACAGGCATACGCCAATAGATCACCAAAAAATGAAAATGACGAACATTTTCAATCACCTTGAGTTATAATGATCAGTTCAACCGTGGACATCTATATTTTAAATAGGTTTTCTGAATAATAACTGTGACTCAGCTTGACAAAAAAGACCTTTTGGGTCAACCCACCCTCAGAATAAATCTAGATTTCATTTTGAATCAGTAATCTTCAGGCCTATTTTTCAATTTAGATTTGTGGTCCAGGCAGCAAGATACGCATGAGAGTTAAATACAGAGGAATCTTGTTCCTTCAGGATGTTAGTCTAAGCCCAGCTTGTAGACAGAATACTTGTTGTCTGTCACGACTGAACGAATCAAATCCCTGGAGAAAGGCTGTTGCGTATTCTTAAAAGTAATGTATGGTTGAAACATAGAAAGTACGTGTAGAAAGGTCACTCAAAATATTGGAAGCACCCCAGAAAAATAGCTTCAGTGTGAAGCATCAAAACCACAATTTAAAATGGCATCTACATACAGGTCATTGCTATTATCTTGAGCACTAATTAATATGTATCTGCTTTAAAGAGGAGTGGACAGTAACAAAAACAAGAGTACTAAAGCAAACAAAAGGTTCATGACTCAATTACAGGTGCGTCGGTTGCAAAAAAAAAAGGGGGGGGGGCAAAGTCATTCAAGGTGGGAAGGGAAACAGAGCCAAAAATAATGGAAATATATTCCACAAACACACACACACACACTAGTGACAGCAGAAAAGAACTGTAGCTACAAGAAAGAACATCAAGACAAGGACAGGGGGCACTGGGACGGATAGATGCTAATAATCTCTGACAGGCAGATCTAAAAATCACCATTGAATTTACCGGATCCACAAATTAATCAGTATCCACTAAAAACAACATTCAAAAAGCTGATATTTATGGTCATGTTTCCATTTCTTTGCTCCCTGTATATTGCAAGTTGACAACATCAAACATTACCGTTCCAGTATGCAAAAGCCTACGTTTTATTCTACATATGATTACTGAATGTAGCTTCAATTAGTAAAATGCGTCCTTAGGTTGCACATCAACTAGAAAACTGAAATAGTGTACGATTTAAGTGTAAAAATATGCTGGGATGTTACCACAAATATCTTCAAAGCCACACTTGAACTCTGTTTTGCATTATTTTGATTCAAATCTCAGCCACTTGGGAACCGGGTTGTGTTTGTTTGTTGGTGATGTACCAGAAACAACATTTTATTTATTTATCTTTATTCCAGAGGATGTGTGCTGCTGTCCCACCTCCTCTGTGGTGCAGAGCACAGAAAAGTGCCCGAATAACTGGCTCCACACTTTAAAGAGGCTTCGCCTGTCCTTTGACAACCTCGCTTCGAAACGGGCTGAGATTCGCCTTGGGACCGGAAGAGCGCTCCTCGTTAAGCACGATCAGGAACAGTAGTAGCGATATGTGGGTTATGATCGCTGGATTCAGAAATGTTTCAGAAGTACTTGAAAAAAGGTAACAGTGCACCTGGATTTTTCGGGGATGGCTGCACAGTGAACGTGTTCGACGGCGGACGAAAACAGGCACCATGAGCCCCTGCAGTTTTGCTGACGTTGATGACAGTTGGCATTTCGGGAACGGTATGTCTGAGAGACACTTGTAAAGATCTATACTCTCAAATACAACAACACACAAACCCCGCGACGAGGATATAAAGTGCACCCACACAAAACGCCTTAATAAAGTAATTACGGGAACCATTTTGATGCAGCCTACGCGAGTAGCGCATCAAAATGAATTAATGACACGATGAACTGGAAATTATAGCTTTCATCAACAACATGATTTAGACACCCCTTTTCATGAGCCAGAAATATTCGCGATGCTTTGCGTTCTCACACAACAAAGCTGCCGCGCTTCAGAGAGTCAGCCGTCTTCCCGTCTGTAATGCGGTTTTTTTTACTCGTCCTCTCTCAGCTCGCGGCCGTCTCTGCGCCTCTGCAGTTGAATTTGCCTTCCTTTAGATGAGTTCATGTTTGCTATTGTTTAATTCAATTTATTCGTATCATGTTTTTCGCAGAAGGGCCGTCTCAAAACTACTTTTCAGTGCCGCAGATGAGCAGCACCCAGCCTAAATCCCAAAAACAGCAGACGTGGCAAAATGCACCTAGTTAGAAACAACTCCCAAAAAGTGGTGAGAAAAAACTCCTGGAGGGGAGAAATCTCAGGAGGAGCCTGCCTGCCTATGTTTGGGGGGGGGGGGGGGGGGGGGAGGTTGGGGTTGGGGTCGGGGGTCCCATCACAACTAATTAAAGGTCCCATGTTAAACTATATTCCCAAGTTTATATTTTGATCTTTGACTCCCCTAGAGTACTTCTGGTGGTTCAAAGTCTGAAAAGAGGTCCGTATTTAGCTCATACAGGCACCCACGAAAACCCCTACTTTCAGTCCATTGCAGCCTCTGCCTGAAACGCTTCAGCTGGGCTGCTGTTCCTTAAAGGCCCCACTCCCCGTGTGCCCACTTTCTTCTGATTGGCTAGCTCTATGGAGGACGGACCTGGGCGGGACGAGACGGCAGATCACAGTTTTCTGGGTCCACCTCCCTTGTGTGTCCCTGTGTTATATCCCAAGGTCAGGGGCGTAGCTAGAACTGGGAATTGGGGTGGCACAGACACATCCCTTTATGACAATTAGGATAGTACTAGCTAGTTCTCAATTATTTTTCTTTATTGACGCGTTTTCCAATTATCGTAAAAGGCAACTGAAGACACGTTTTCTCATGCGATCAAACAGCGATGAAGTCATGGGGTAAATTCCGTAAAACTGAGAATTGGGGTGGACGTAACATCTGTTTTAAAGAATAATTCGTCCTGACCTGTTCACAGTCATTTTCATGATTAACAAAAGGTTCACTCCGAGAGCACTCCACACTTAACAGGTGCTGCTTGTTCTCCCTGGTTAGGTAAGACGACAATCATTCATCTGGAGACGTTTGCTCAAATTAAATCAGCACTTTTTAAGTGCGGAGGGCTCACGGAGTGAACATTTTGTTAATCATGAAAAGAACTGCGAACAGGTCAGGACTGATAATTCTTTAAAACAGATGTTACGTCCACCCCAATTCTCAGTTTTACGGAATTTACCCCATGACTTCATCGCTGTTAGATCGCATGAGAAACCGTGTCTTCAGTTGCCTATTACGATAATTGGAAAACGCATCAATAAAGAAAAATAATTGAGAACTAGCCAGGACTATCCTAATTGTCATAATGGGACGTGTCTGTGCCACCCCAATTCCCGGTTCTAGCTACACCCCTGCCTAAGGTGTTTAATTGAAATATGTTAAAATGACAAATTAGGCAATACGTCCGTATGTCTTGGACCCCGAATCTAACCATGAGAGAGAGCAAGAGGAAAATTCACACAGGCAACAAAGAATGGACCAAGACGTCTCAGCTTGGTAAGTATTATAACCACAGAGCAAAAGACAACACTAGGGAGGACAACGTCATCAGCTGAACCAACCGCTAAATGTGAGATGCATCTGTAATCTTATGTAAGGAATCAGCGGAGTGTTGTGCAATCAAATGTCGTACATACTTTGTACCTTCAAACATAGTAAAATTGTATATTTTTACTAACTTACTAACATGCACTCGGGATTGTATCGCTGCACATACTAATTGACTAACGATCTCTCAGCAGTCGCCCAATTCTAGTCTCCGCCTCCTTGCCTATCCCTAATTATCTCAGCTATGGATTTCTGTGGATCTCCACTTATACTTTGCGCTTTCCTTTCTTTAATCTTTACACTTTAGTACTCCTTGACCGGTGATGTTGTTTTGTACATAGGTTTGTCTTGTGATCCCTGTCTGCGTTTTGGCTTTTGCCAAATTCATGTAATTAGATTTTCTCCTCGTGTCACTCCTGATTATTGAATTATTGATTGCACCTGTTTCTCCCAGGTCATGTGTTCACCCCAGATGTGTATTTAAGATGTCTGTTTATGCACTTCCTGTGTCAGGTCGTTCTTCCGAGCTTCCTGTGCCACGTTTGTTTACGCCTTGATTCTTAGTGATTTATCTTTCTGACTGGACCACCTGACCACGAGCTTTGCATATTCCCTGTATTGTACCGCATTCTTGTTTATCAACCTCTTTTTGCCTGACTACAAATTTTTGATTCTGGATTACGCCCATTGGACTTTGATTTTGGATTGCGGACATTGTACTGTTGCCAGCTCCGTAAAGCCTCCTTTTTGTATTCTACTGGTTGTCACACTTGGTTCATTTTGTAAATCCCAACAGTATCTTGCATTGTTGTCCATGCATGTTAATCCCAAAATTTTAAGCAGCAACAGGGTGTAATAATAGGAACACGCTATCCATCGTTTCTCTTCCCAATGATGCTGGCAGAAGAAATAAATGAGCAACCATCATATTTCATTCCAGCTTCATAAGTTTGAATGATCTGACATAGTTTTTTTTTTAAATTCCATTCAAGTTCGCTAATGGTAATAATTCGCGAATACCCTAGCTAGCCAGCTAACTCATATTCACAATGCTTAATATAGACGTAAGCAGTGCAGAAAACATGCCTGAAGCAGCAAAGTAAAATGCAACATTAACGCATCATGCAGATATAGGACAGAAGCTTCTATATTCCAACACATTAAAGGTGAGGAGAGGAGCTCATTTGATTGGTGAAGATATGACTCAGCTGTGTTATCCCCAAACATGCCTTCTTTGCGACTTGCGCCGAAAGGCGGGACAGAGAAGTACTTGCGCCAGGCTGCACCGGGCATGAAATTGCAACATACGCCTGGACACACCCCGTTGGCGCGGCGCACCCCCCATTTGTCGCGCCTCGCCTGCGACTGGTCTACGAATTTGGAGCCCCTTGACTGAAGGAACTGTCCCAGGTTTGAGAATCAGCTGAGATTCATATCCAGTGTCAAATTGCCCTTTATTGGCAAAGCTGTCTTCAGTGAAATGTCGAGCACAAACAGCTAACGTTCCCTTAGAGAGTGGCTGTTGGCTGCCAGCAAACAAAAAAGCTACTCACTGATTTTTGGTGGCGTCGTCTTTCGGAAGAGAAAATAGTTGTGCTGTTTTTCCGCATCCAAATAACCACCTACGATCAGCTTTGGTGGACATACTGACAAAGCTGCACTTCGACTGATTCGCGGTCCTTTGTGTCTGATAGAATAGATTCCGGGGTGGGCAGGTCCAGCGTCATGATTGGCTCTGGCCAGGTCTGTCCTGATTGGACGAAACAACTTGACGTCAGGTTTGGACAAAATCTCGAGGAGATCTCGGGACGAGCTGTTCAGAGGGGAAATCACATTCAGGAAATTACCTTCTCGGATCACGGCAAAACCCCTGTATCTTATGTTTAGAAACTTTGCAGAGTACGGACATCCAAACTTATAAAATTATATGTATGTATTAAAAGAAGGACCAGCATAATAGAAGACCTTTAAATATAGGGTTGCTTACTGAAGTCGGATGAGAAATTCATGAAATTGAGCTTATAGTACCAGAATGTGGCAAAGCGGGACGATGAACCTGGGTACAGCCTGATCAGGATAACAGCTGCCAGGGATGGGGATGTGATGGGGACGGGGTTAGAGTGACACATGGACTCCGGGTCAAGACTGGAGCCCTAGGAAAACGACGTAAAGAAGAAGGTCAACAACAGTAGTAATTATTACCATCTGATTAAGAAGTTGTCTTTGTGTGAAGTTCCACCTTACTGTCAGAGTTTTAACCTAGAAGTAGCCATATAAAAAGCTGCACTTTAATCCATAATGTCTGTTTGAAGCCTCAGCATCATTTGGAATTTTAAAATAGCCACTCTTTTGTAAGCAATATCATTATTGTGAGGAAGAAGGATTATGGAGTTCAACAACATATTCTGGAGCCATGTCAATAAGTGCTTTGGAAGTTTTCTGCTGGATTTTATACTGAATTCTGAATTTAACTGGCAGCCAGTGATGATTTTCGCGTACAGTGCTAAATGTAACCATTTGCAGCATAAGTCAAAGGTGTCTCAGGGCAGAGGTAGCCCAAACAAACACTAAACATTACAGTGAACTAGCTGAGATCGATCCCCCCCCAAAGGATTTTTAGGGTAAATCATGAGTTTCGGCATGGTTTTTAATTACAGCTTTGTTTGAAACAGCGAGATCATCTAAATTCCGAGAGGAGTGAATGCGTTTATCTCTAAGTTCCTCGGGACCTATTTCCAGTATTTCAGCCTTATCGGAATTCAGTAAGAGAACACTATGAGTCTTTCAAATTTAATCGCAGTAAAACAGGTATCTAATTTTGATACCTGACCTTCTCCACCAGGCTGACAGGATAGATAGAGTAGTGTACGATCCCCACAGCAATGGTATTTAGCACCATGGGCTCTATTTTAATGCAATGGCAAATAGAAACGCAATAATGTTAGGCAAATCATCCATCGTCTTTGCCCGCTTTAGTGCTTTCACATAAAAGTAATTGTGACACAGTGGGTTGGCCTTCACATTAGAGTGTGTGTCAATGCATGAAGTTGGCACTGTGCTATTTTCGTGACCAAGAACATGCTTGTGTTTTGACTCACTCAGACCATAGTATTAGAAGAATGGGGTATATGTTAAGGTTAAGTCAAGAGGACAGAACAGAGATGCAGCCATTATCCAGTTATATATCTTTCATTACTAAGGAGGGAGCTGTTTCAATGCTATGATGCTTTTTATACCTTGACGGAAACCTCTCATAGAGCTTATTAGCTTATTAGCTTGCAAAACAGAAGGAAGCTGTTGAGCCACACATAAATTGCTGTGATTGATTTTTAAACATGATTGTTGATACCTATTCAGAAAGGCTTCAAAAACATCATGAAATGAAAGGTTTAAATTGAAAAATGTATCGTAGAGAGTCAACATTTAGCGTGACTACCCCTTACCTAAATTAGGTTAGTTTCACACACTGTCGATTAGTTCTGCGGTATTATATGAAGATTTTTTTTTCTTCTTGTTTTATTCTTTTTATTTTATTCTTTTTTTTTGCAGAATTCTGGTGCAAACCAATTGGCTTAGCTGCATCTGTCTCTTTAGGTAATCTCAAACAGCCTTCATGACATTGAGATAAGGATTCTATCAGGGCTATAGAATCTGTATCAACTGTTATTGATGAAGTACACCCTTTTTGCAAAATTCTTTTTTCATTAATATTTGATATATCAGATGTGCGTTCGTCATCAGCAACATTGATGTGGGAAACAAAAAAAAAAAAATTTGCCACCACATTAGAATAAAAAAAATCTAGGGTGCCTGAAATATTTGCGCAGCACGATCTCATCGCTTTGCTCTGAACTTGTGGTTGTTTTTTTTTTTTTTTTAGTCTAAATGGCACCAGCCTAGGTTGATTTTACATCCTTTGTTCTGAAATGTGAAAAACCAATTCCTTATTTATTTATCCCAGGTCACCATCCTTAAGGTTCTTTTTTTTTACTTCACATCTTTGCACATTTTGCATTGAGTCACTGAAGGTTATTTACATCACTTAAAACTGATGAATTTTACTAAAACATGGGTAAATACCATGAGTTTAGTATCCAAATATTTTTACACGGTGCATGGATCTGTAAATGGCCACAGTGGTGGAATCCAAATTAGTTTTAAAAATGACTTGATATCCAGAAAGTTAAATGAATTGGAAATTTAACCAAAAATCGGTGAAAAATTAATTATGTGTAGAACAGGACTGCCAAGAACATGGAGGAATTCCTTCAATCGCTCCGCTGGGACGGGATCCAGGAGATGTGGATCATTTTAAGAAGAAACTAATTTGGCGAGTTTACTTTCAGAGACGAGAGAAAAGGGATTTAAGTTGTTTTATGTGCCTAATAGGAGGTTCTGTGTTATCAATAGAGCCAATGCTGACTGCAGTGGAAGAAAGTATCTTCTCTCAAATTCCAATTATTTTGTCACTGAAGACAGTAAAAAAAAAAAAGTCACTGATTTATTCAAATCAAATCCTTCTGCCAGTACGCAGTCTGAGGAAATATTTGAAAAGCATCAGGAAGAATGAAAAACAATAACAGATTTTGAAGAGTAAGTTTATCAACATCGGTCACCGTCTCTGTCTTGTTGAGGTGAGATTCACTACAGACTCTGAAATCCCAGAGACCTGTTTTATTTAATACTTTAATAATCTCTTCAGCCACAAATACTTTGGCCTTCAGCGCTTGACTAGGTTACACATGAACATTTCTAGAATGATACACTAACGAGCAATAAACTTGAGACATCCTGGATTAAAGGTCCAAAGAGACAACAAAGCATTTTGGATGAAAATCCATCAATTTTGCTTGTCCCTACACTTAAGTGCTGGTTCACATTTATATGGTAATGTAATCGAATCTCACCATTGCTATGCAAAAACTCATTTTCTAAGGACTTTTCTTCTTCAGTTTACTTCAGTTGAAGCCCCATTTTAACTCAAAAAATGCTTTTCAGAGGAGACCTCATTTACAATACAGCCAAGGTACTAGGAGACACACATAAAGAATATTAAATAAAAATGGCAATAAAAAAAAGCAAAACTAATAAAAAGCCAAATTAATAAAGTAGTAGAACCCCGAGTCAATGGAGCAATTAACCCCTTCCACGCCAAGGCAAAATGCGTGAAAGAGCACTTATGTAAATCTAGTAATACCGGCTTTACCTCTCGGCGAGGTCGAAGACGATTAAAATAAATGAATCAAATAAACAAGAACAGCTGGAGGTGTAATAAGATGAAATAAAAAATTTAAATTGCCCGTAGAATAAGAATGAGGTAAGCTTTAGCTGGCTCTGCGTGTTATTCCAGGTCACGGGTGCACAGCGCGAAAAAAACTGGATTTTCCGAGCTCAGTAAAAATGGCCGGCACCTGCAACATAATCCAGTCATTTGAGCATGTTTGATACAACCTGCCATTAAAACAATGAAAAGAATGAAGTAATGAAATAATGACATGATGACAGCAATGGAATGATGACATAATGAGAGCAATGAAATAATGTGAGGGAGTAGAGTACTCGTGAGGGCCTTGTAAATAAATAACGTCCACAGTCAGTCACACCTCACTGAGAGAGAGGCCAGGGCTATACAGCTTAGCATACAGCTCGTAATGATGATTATTATAATTATCACCAGTAATAAATCTCTGTGCAGAGTGATAAACAGCATCCAGCGGCTTCACAGTCACAGCTGCAGCATAATCGCAGACATAGAAAACGTGCCTCAATGTGCATCCTTCCACACTGCCTGGCCAAAAAAAGTCAACATTTGGATTTGAATAAGCGAAGACTTAAGAGCTTATACGGTAATCGAATCTTTACTGCAGTGATGAATATGTTTCAGCTGAAAACAATTCTTTTAAACCTGCCTGATGGAATGTGCAACTTCTTACCTCTTAAACAGTCATGTCGTTAAAACGAATCCCACAGTCAAGGCAAAGATGTTACTGTGTTTCAAAAGGAGCAAATTACTGGCCTCAATCAATCAAAGAAATCAGCTTTGGTGATTTCTGAAGTCATTGGATTTGGGTTAAGAACCGTGCAATGCATGATTAAAACCTGGAGGGAATGTTGTGTACTATCAACTGTACAGAAGAAATGAGATGGAAAAAAATAATGATTGATTCTGATCAGAGATCATTAATATGGTTGGTGAAGCTTCATCGTGAAAAAAAAATCAACAGTCGGAGGATGGTGGTTTAATTGTGAAAGTTACAGCAATTCCACATCCACAGAGCAACTGCAATTTACAGGATTGGGTCTCAACAGCTGCACGGGCCCAAAAAAAGCCCCGTGTTAGTGACAAGGAAAGTCTCAGGACTCCGGTGCAGACAGGCTTGTAAACTTTGCGCAGTGTAATGAAGTCAAAATCGGGGCTAGAGAGTCCAAGTCGAAAACAAGAGGCAGGATTGCAGCACAGAATCATGGGGCACAAGCTGTAGTCATAAACAGGCAGTGATACGAAAACCCAGCGAGACAGAATGCAGTGCAAGAAGGGAAGTAGAGTCCGCAAACCAGTGATCAAGTAAAATTGTAGCCAGAGGGCGAACAAACACAAAGGGAAATCCAAACTCATAAACCATAACAGAGAGAGTTGAATAATAGTTGATTTAGGAAACTCACAGGTGGATTGGGAAGTAGGAGAGAGCAGAGAGGAATGTGACCACAAACAGTGGAATGAGAACGATGAGGGAAATAGAGTGGGTTGGGCAAGACATGAGGAAATATTAAGATAAACGGAGACGTGAAAACAGTAGGAAAAGGAATGAAAAGACAAAGAAGCAGAATTAGCAGTATTTACACTAAACATCTGAACACTGTATGAAGACCTACTGAACTTAATTACTGATAGTGAGGTCAACTGGGAATAAATAACTTCAGTTTGCTTGGGAGTATGAAGGCTGGACTGTGGTGTAATGGAAAAAGGTCATGTGGTCTGAGGAGTCCAGATTTACTCTATTTGAGTAAAAATAGAGGTGCAGTAGGGTCAGAAAGGAAACCTATGAGGGTAATGCACCTGTCAAACATAATGCCCACTGTACAAGCTTCTGGATGCAGTGCTATGATCTAGAGCAGGGATAGGGAACCTTTTCCAGAAAGAGCCACAGTGGCTGCAGGTTTTCATACCAACCAAGCTGCTACACACCTGATTCTACTTATCAACCTCTGGAATGTTTGTTAAGGGCCTTGATTAGTAGAATCAGGTGTGTAGCAGATTGGTTGGTTTGAAAGCCTGCACCCCCAGTGGCTCTTTCTGGAGAAGGTTCCCTACCCCTGATCTAGAGTTATGATCTAGGCTCATCAACATTATGCAGCAATTAAGTCATTGAGCTGTATTAAATGACCAGGTTATCCCATCAATGGAATTTTTTAAACCCTGATGGCACAAGCATACTCCAGGACAGCAATACCAAGATTCACTGGGCTCAAATTATGGATGAGTGGTTCAGCAGGCATGAGGAATCATTAAATGAATCAGCCAACTCAAATTCCTGACCATAGCCAATGGAGAGTTTTATTGGAATGTTCTGGAGAAGGCTCTGTGGAGTGGTTTGACTGCCCTGTCACCTGTCTTGGGCAAAAATTAATGCTACTTTGGTCAGATTGTCAAAATAAATGCTGTTACATTGCATTAAAGTGTTGGGTCATTCTATGTCAATTCAACAAATGCCTCCCACCTGATCATCTCAGATTTCTCTAAAAAAGTTCTCACAGAAAGGTAATATACTTAATAGGATGTGTGCTAAATTTCAGTTAAATACGTTTATTAGTCTTGGCAGAAAAAAATAATAAAGATGGTAGTGTTGTGCAAATTTTCACACTCATATTTGCAACATCAAATAAAAGGGAGTTTTATTTATTTATTTTATCTCCTGTTCTACTTATGCCATTGCCTCAAAATCGTCCATAGTGTAGCATTTAGGCCCAGTAAACCAGGCAAGCACATAGTAACACCTTATAAATGTTCATTTTTCAATGTTGATACAAATTTGAGATCTGATCCGAACAACCATCAGTGTCTGAAAGTCCACACCAAGATGTTCCCTGCTCCTTTTAGGTTTCTCTGTCTTTTTCCAGTGTAGAACACTGGATACAATGTGACTCAATTTCATGTCCCATGGGATTACAAAAACCGCAGGGGGGATTCAAACATGCATATATATATTTCTCTGTCAAAAGATATATTGAGCACAAACATGAATTTTCCTACATAATAATTACGTGAATCTGGCAGAGAAATGGGTACTTACAAGTATGAACCTTTTTACATCCTGGGCTATTTCTATTATATAGCAGGTCATTTATCAAAATTAGGAACACTTTAATTAAACCGCTATTGTATGCACAATTATAAATGTGAATTTGGGAAATAAACAATTTTTAAGTCCTCCAATGCCATCCAATGATTGAGATTATGTCATCATTCATCAGTTTTGCTAAATAAATTTCATATATACAAGTTTGATACGGCATTTCCTGACCTATGTATGGTACTATAACCAATGTATCTAAATATTGCAGATCTCTAAGTGACCTTCTGTTATCTGATGTTATGATTACAGCCTCAGAAACTGCTGCAATATGCATGGAATCACATAGAAACTATGAAAAATGAGTGTTTACAAGGCGTTACTAAAAAATTCATAACTATTTAATGAAGAGTTGCTCCACAACCACCTTTGAAACAAAGATAGCCAAGAATGTAAGCTTTAAGATGGTGAAGATTTCAAGAATTCATAGATTGTCACACCTCGAGAATGTGATGTCAAATTTCAGGAAATTTTGCTGTGTATGTTCTGGACATCCATATAATTGACATGCTTGCTGTTCATTGTACCAATAGCACTATGTGAGGAGAGGTTTCCCAGAAAAAATCAGCTGTCTACCTGCATAACTTTGGTTATAATTGGACTTCAAAGTTGGTGTCACAGACAACTTCGTCAAATAAATTAGTAATTTCAAACAGCCACAGCTCCCTGATAAAAACATATTTGCCATTGAAAATGTGTTTCACAAGTGTGCTGGGCATAGATGCTACACTGTGGAAATTTATGAGCCCATGGCATTGATATAACTGGAGATATTTCCTCCTAAAAATCCACTTTTATTCTATGTTGCAAAAAGGAGTGCGAAAATCAGCAAAATGTTGCCATCTTTATTATTATTTTTTTGTCTAAACTAAAGAAGATATTTAACTGAAACGTTACACATATCCTATTAAGTACATGGCCTTGGTGTGAGAATTTTTTTTATATAAATCTGAGATGGTCAGGTGGGGAAATTTTCTGAAATTGGTTGAATTGACATGGAATGACCCTGTTGAAACAAGGCCATAGTGAATGTAGGCCGTGGTCAGAGCTAAAGTTGGTCCACTAATTAGTTACAATGTTAGACTTTTTTTTTGGCCAGGCAGTGCACAACTTAGAGGAAAATGTTTTTTTTTTTGGAATTAACACTTTTTCTTATACAGTGATTTGCTCACCAGATTAGCTACATGATATATGGGACACATTCAGGCTCAGGATACAGTGACTCTCCCCATCAAATAGTTGTGTGACTGCTTGTTGTGTATACTTCAATTTATGCAATATCTTCGATTATGTAATTCTAAAACTGTAAAACTTCATCATGAACAACAACCACAATGTTGAAAGCGATCTACAGCAATTTTGTCAGATGTGTTCTGTATTGGGTCAAATTGAAAATCCATATTTAAAGTTCTAATTTGTTTTTCAGTCAACACTTGGTTCCTTTTCAAAATGGTGATAAACCTAGTACATTGGTTTTACAGTAATATGGTATACTTCCCCTGGTCTGTAAAAAAAAACCTCAGGAGGGTCCTTTCACTTGAAAAATGGTTTTGAAAAATGGAGTCCTCAATATTTTGTGCCTGGTGGAAATATTTACTTTACCGAGTGGTGGGTCATATAGAATTTTTTTTTGTCATGGAAAAGGTTGGCTCTGTAGCGGGAGTGTAATGGGCCATCAGTTACAGTCTAGCATTATGTGTATTGAACATCTGCCTGATGCTTTGGTACGGCTAAGCCTCCATCACAAATTACAGTGGAGTCATATTCACATGACCTGTTGAGCTCTTCCAATACAAGCAGTGATGTATGTGCTGTGATGTGAGTATGCGCTCGTGTACGAGCCCTGCCTGTGCCGTTTATCTCCACCGCATTAGACTGGCAGCAGAAACCATCTCAGCTGAAGGATGCGGTCAAGAGGAGCTGGCAGGACACAGCTCAGACTGTCAGTCTCCCAGGGGTGAGGCTCACGGCCCAGAGGACGAGGCGTCAAACCTGTCCAATCCGGCTGTCACAAGATCACTGATGGGCGTCCGAGAGGAGAAAATGTAACCATATAACCCCCCCATACACACACGCACACACACACACATGCACTGATGCACATCACTGCATGCAGGGCAGAGACCATGCATCTGGCTCGGCAAGCAGGTATAGCGCCATCTAGTTGATGTCCTATGTCGAGAAGGAGCGTAATGTGTTTTGTCTGAGGGGGGTACAGGGTATATTCACTCAAAGGCTCTTTGCCAGGGTCTCACTGGTTTGAGATTTCAGGGATTAAAGGAGAGAGATGTGGTTTCAATGCCATCTGAAGATGGGAATGTGGTTTCTTGCTTTTGCTATCGACGTTAGTCCTGGGGACCCACCATGTATGTTGGTTTTTATCCAAGCTGCAATTACAATTTGAAATTTTTTTTACCTGGATTTTTTTCATATTTAAAGAAGTTCTTTGCCCAGTTTAGCCAAATAGTTTGTGTCTCTGCAAACATTTGCAAAAAAAAAAAGATATTCATAGACCTACAAAATTAATGGAGACAGTGAATCAAGAGGGTCCTCATTGTATTGCTGAATTAAACTTTTTTTCTGATTTTGCACAATGCAGGTTCAGTTCTTTCCACTGACATCATTTCCACCAGACGCCAAGTGATCATTTGTTATGTTTATTTTTCAACGAATAGATGCAATAAAGGGAACAATTGCAATGGAGTACAATATGGATATGGAACTCTTCAGATCACATATACGTATTTCTAACCTAATTTTGCTTAAGAGGGGAAATAATCTTTATTAACACGAATAGTGCAATCGCAAATATTACCAGATTGTTAAATTTCAGGGATTTTACTTGTCGTCGGAACAAACACCAGCAGGGTTCCCAGGACGGACGTTGAGAATCGCTCTATAGAAAGCCGGTTGACCTTCCGCCGGGCTCCTGCTGCCTGGAAACCGCCTTTCAATAAAGGGAGTTGCTTTGGTCTTGTCTCCGGCGCAGCGGGGAATCCGTTCCCAGGATCTTTGTGCCACTGCGCTCCCGTTGGGGATTTGGCGGGGCAGGAATCAATGCTTGTGTTGAAAGGAAAGGTCAGACACCAAGCTAGCACAAAAAAGGGTACACACCCGGTGTGTACAGGAATGAGTGAGCCCCTTGCGCTTTAATAACAGCACTGATGCTAATGTCCAAACACTGATGAGGTGATCAAACGGGTCGCAGATTCAAGAAAAACCCCAAGACTGATTCTGGCCAAAATGGTTTGGCCATAGATGACCAGCAGAAGGTTACCTTCTGTGCGTTCAGCAGTCCACAAATAATGCTTCAAACTTTCTCCTTTTTTATTTAACTTTTTCAATGAATTGCTGCAGCTTTTCCTGTTATGTGAGGCATTGAACATTCAGGGCTCTAATTTCTTGGCGCAGCATAGGGTGATGCAGCATGGCATAGTGTGCCACTTGCGCAGGAAGGCGGGACAGAGGAGTACTTGCGCCAGGGTACGCCGAGCACGAAATTGCAACATGCATCTGGACACACCCCGTTCGCGCAGCGCACCCCCCATTCGCGGCGCCTGCGCCTGGTCTACGAATTTAGAGCCCTCAGTGAAATGATCAAAAGCAACATGTAACTATGTAGGTGTGTTGGGTGGGTGAAGTTCAACAAGAGGAAGATTGAAAAAAGAGAAAAATGACCTTTCGTTCTTCGTACAGAAAAACACTACTAACATGTAGGTATGTGGCAGATATTATTCATTCAAAGCAAACACCTGAGATATGTCTCATGCTACAGCCCCATTTGCCTTTCAAAAAATCTGGCTGGGACAATAGTAATGAACCCAAAAGTACCTTAGCCTGAGGGATGTGAATTGAGTGAGAAGCCACCTTCAATAAGAGGGTAATGTATTCAAGCTGGTCCGCCCAACCACGTTCCCAGAGATGACACTACATTGCAATTATTTTGACAGATTCTTTTCTCAAAAGCAACGTACTGTAAGTGCACAACAGAGGTCACTGTAATCAAACTCTGGCTATACAAGGTCCATTTTTGTAGTCATTATCAGTTATCTCTCAGCTTCAAACATCAAGACAAGTTCACTTGGAGGGCACATACTAGTTTTAGATAATTAATGTTATAGCAAGTCATAAGGTTGAAGCGAAGCCTGATAACAACAGACATGCTTAAGTGATACAGCAATGTGAAGATACAAGTACTGCACACAAATGTTTTGGAAGATTATTTATGATGCAGGTCATATGTATGAGTGATACTAGATTTTACAATAAGTCAACATGCACTTAGAAAAGCTGCATCTTCAAACTGTGGTAGTAAGAGATATACCTTCTTTTAAGTTTTATTTCCTATTCAAGTTCAGCCCACCTGATTTTATTAGTCAGCAGCTGAACAAGAACTCCAGCTGTTGCATCAGGTGTGCCTCCTTATGGTTGGAGGGAGAATAAATACGTGCGGTAGAGCTCTCGAAACAGGGCTGAGCATCCTTGAATTGAAAAAACAAAAAACAAACAAAAAAAAAGCACTCTATTGTCGCGTTTTACTGAGCACTTTTGGTATAATACTCTTACAGCCACTACGTAACCTGTACGGACCGTTGCATAGGCTTATACAAGCAATCACCGGCAAGGGTGGTGGCAACATTGTGCAACATTAAGAAAACATAGTGCACACGCTCTGCAGATGCCCTGATCTTCAAATGATTAGCCTTGTGCCCTGCAGTGAAACACTGCAGACTGTTATGAATTGGGCAGAGGGGGAGCTTATTGCAGGATTGACAATGAGGCACAATGGCGCATTTAAAATGAGGAGAAACAAAAGGAGGTTTGAATAACATGCTGCTCCAAATAATTCGCTTACTAATAATTTGCCCCCTGGAAGAGAGACAAAGGAGGCAAACCAGAATTTGGGGCAGTCGGTTAGAATGATGCTTTTTAGTCAGAAAATCCAGCCCTGACTGAGGCAAATACAGCAACCCATATTCACAGGATGATCAGTGGCTTCAGCTGACGGCACTGAGGGAATAGCGAGCCAATCAATCAATTTACTGGAACGACTGGAACGAAGAACCAGTTAAGTAGTCAAGGGGCTTGTGACAGCAGACACACTCAGTGTGTTCTAGATGTCACCCATCTCCACTATCTGAAAACGGTTGTGCTGTTCATTTTTTTTTTTTTTTTGGGATGTTTATTTATCATATCAACTCCTATGCTGAGAATTACAATTTTATGTTGAATAGGCAAATAAAAATATGTTGAAATAATAATGACGGAATGTTAGCCAACTTGCAAACAAATGTTTCAGTCCATTAAATTGTAAGTTTTGGTGATGTGAAAGTGAACTCTTATGTACACTTCACTATGCAAGCATGAGCAAAAGTTTGTTGTTCACTTTTAGGCTTGCTGAAGAAGAGTAAAAACTCTGTGTTAGAGGGTGATTTGAGGTTATATGGAAAACACTGCAGAGAGATGTCAAACCAGGGGAAAAGGTTTAGCCATTTTGGACACAACCAAGACAGTGTAATGATCTGCTGTACAGTTCGCATTATATAATTTCTTATATAACCTACAAGATTAATTCCGAGACAGAGACATGGCCATGAACTGCTGATAGAATTACAGTGAGGCTCTGAATGCGGTAAGGCCAATTAGGCTTTGATGTGGAAATTGTGAAGGATTAATTACGAGGTGGGCTATCTGGGGCGAGATTTGATCAAATGCAGTAACACTGCGGTGTACATTGAATTTACTTTCTAATACAATGTTATTAGTGGTGGCTGAGGACGCAAGCTTTGCATGCCACAGTGGTGCAGTGGTTGACACTGTCACCTCACTGCAAGAAGCCCCAGCGTTCGCATTCCTGTCGGGGTCTCTCTGAGGAGTTTGCATGTTAATCTGTGGGGTTTACGTGTGCCCCTGCGGATTTCCTCCCACAGTCCAAAGACCTGAAGGTGAGGCCTCCTTAGGGGGCTTTCATAAGATGTTCATCCAAAACAGCATGTGCATGTGCACTCAGACGGTCCAAAATAATGTGTCTAGACCTACATTTCCTAAAGTACTGTTGTCTCTCACTCTGTCATTTCAATGTATTTATTTATTTATCTATGTATTTATATTTACTGCTTGTTTCTGGAAAATAAATGCCATTCTGGAATAAAATTCATTTTGCGATGAATTTCACATACACAAGAAAACATTAGACGAGTTTCCAGTCCCAGGATATTTGACCTTTTCTTGTGAGAATTTGTTGATTTCAGCTGATTCCAAAACCAACTAAATGACAGTGTAAAAGAGAAAAAAAAAAACGGAACTGTTGCCTCCTCAGTGGTACTGCATTTGAAAATGTGGAACTGCTTTGTCAAATAATTACAACCCAAATTCCAAAAAAGTATCCTATCAAGGAAAATGACAATAGATAAGTAAAATAACAACATAAAATAAATGCCACTAAAACTGATTTTAAAAGTCTACTAACAGCAAAATACCAATTGATGTTCTACTTTATGAATTTAATTTCGCATTGAAAATATACAATGTATTGACTTCAACAAATGTTTGTCAAATGTCAACCAATTTATCTCGCTCATTTAAGTTCTAAAAACACCAGTTTCTTAAGTCTGTTAAGCCACATTTCCTCCATTTCTCCATTATGCAGGTCTGCAGCTGTATAATTATATGAGGCCTTGGTTGCCTTTGATTTAGGTCCTTAAAGGCCACTTCATTCTAGATCTGACACAGATTAGGACTGCAGGCAGGTCAATTTAGCACACACACTCTCTGCTTACATCACTATGCACTCATTATCCATGCAGAATTTGGTTTGGCATTGTCTACCTGGAAAAGGCCGGCATATCCCTGCAACAGACATTGTCTCGATGGCAGTATATATGCTCCAAAATTATCCATATTTTTCCACTTTAATGTTACTCTTGCAACCATGTTGGTCACCATGCAATGACACACCCCCATACCATGGTACATGCTGGATCTTGAATCTGACGCTGATAACAGTTCAGGTTGACCTTGTCACCTTCAGTCTGGAAAATGCAGTAATTGTTTCACAAAACATGTTTCCACTGTGCGGCTGTCACTGAGCCCAGGGAAGTTGGCGGCTCTTTTGGAAAGTGTTAATGAGTGGCCTTGGCTTTGAATAGCAAAGATTCAACTTGTATCAGTGGATGGAGCTGAAAATGGCATTAAATGACAAAGGTATGCTTAAGCATATTTGAGCCCATGTCCTGATATCACTCGCAAGACGGTTCTTAAGACAATAACCTTTGAAACAATAAAGAAGTGCAAATTCAGAGGTGGTTTTCAGCTGTGTTCTTTATGTTCTGATATTTAACCAGATTTCTTCTATTTTTTCATTTTATTGCACCGAAGGTAGCAGGTTTTTGTCATCCTGAACATAATGAATCAATTAAAGCAGTTGAATTCGCAGTACACTCACCTCATCAGGTTTCTTTTGTGTCAAGAGATCGGAGAAGATCAGGTTTGGTTACGCCTGTATTATGCATTGTAAAGGGTGAAACGCCCAAATTCCTGCCAATTTGTCTTTCAGGAATGTTGCAACCAAAATCTCGGATCATTAGTTCATGCATATTTTGGTAAATTGGTGAGTCTCAACCCATCTGTTTAATATCACCTCATTATGGCTACAGTATTGCCCCTGTGTCAACTATTTGGAGTCTATTGCAATAATCTTATGCAAAATAAGCTTGTATCTTCAAAAAACTATTTAATTTAGAGGTTAAAGCATAAAACAATATCGTGTTGAAGTTTTTCAATGTAGTGATGATTTGTGGAGCATCGACCTTTAAAATCATTCATTTTTGATTTTATTCTCATTTTCCATGATCTACTGTACCTGACACGAGGCAGGCACAGAATTCATACGCAGAAAATACTCCAGCTCAGAGATTTAATTGAGAACCGATGTCAGACAGTCTGGTGAATTCAGAGGCGGACAGAATGCCGCGTACAAGGGCAAATCCACAATAGTGATCGAAGAACAGTCCAGAGATCGAAAAATCAGGAGGTGGGTACGCCAAAGCAAAAACAGTAGACTAGTTGTTAGTCAAAAAGCCAAACAGGAAATCAAGCTCAGGTAAACAATCGCACACTACGGACTAAACAGAATCAAAGAAATTTTCAACCTTGATAATGAGGCGATTCTCCATAAAACACTGAAAAACTTGGCAGACATGTTGGGTATGAATAGCTCGATCACAGGAGAAGATGAGGATGTCATCAAGGTACACATACACACACTTGCCCCGCATATGTCAGAGGACATTGTTGGCAAGCATTTAGAGGAACCCCCGGAGAGTCAGATCACCCAAAAGGTATAATCAAATATTCAAAGTGGCCGCTAGGGGTTTTCAATGCTGTCTTCATTCATCTCCTGCCCAGATCTGGACTAAGTGGTCAGCATTGCAGAGGTCCAGCTTGGTGAATGTAGTCACCCCCTGGAGAGACTTGAGCACTGTAGACATCAAGGGAAGAGGACAGCGGTTCTTTATAGTGATGTCATTGAGCCCTCGTCAGTTGATACAGTGTCAAAGCCCTCCATCCCTCTTACTCAAAAAGTAGAATCTAGCAACAGTGAGAGGAGAGGATAGATGAATGATGCTGGTTGCCAGGGACTCTCTAATATACATGTACCTTTCCACGGCTTTACTCTCAGGAGGAGATAGTGAGAGGAGTCATCCTCAGGGAGGAGTGGAGCCAGGTACCAATTCAGTGGTGCAGTTGTAAGGTTGATTAAGAGGTAATGAGGTAGCTTGGGATTTGAAGATAGCCTCCCTGAGGTCCCAGTATTCAGTTGGTGTTTTATATAGGTCAGGAGCTGGCTCAGGAGATGTGGTGCTGGGCTGGTTAGTCTGGGTGGCATCCAACAAGCAATGTTGAAAGCAAGTAAAACTCCACTCTAGAATTTGTGGGTTCTTTCAATCGATTTGGGGATTGTGCAGTGATAATAGGGATTGCCCAGGACTAGAAAAGCTCAAGGGGCAGACAGCAGCAGTAGTGTAATATTCTCTTGATTTTTACCAGAGATGCACGGCTTGATGGGTGCAGTGACGTGGGTAATCTGAGCCAGCAGGGAACCAGAGATATTGAAGGCCTAGATGGGTCTGATGACTGGCTTACATTGAAATTGAAGTTAATTGGCTAGTTGTTCATCTATGAAGTTGCCATCTGCTCCAGAGTCAATTAGGGCTTGGACATACTACTGTGAGAAGCCATTGCAGATTTGAATGGTTAGGAGAGGTCAGGGGTTGGGGAATTTGGCTTGATGGATTCCGCATAACAGTAATCTCTCATCTACTGATGAACCGTGCCTTTTCATGGGCATCCTGTGAAAAGTCATCAGATTGACAACAATAAAGAAAAGCTTGTGAGTTCATGTGGAATTGGCTTTCAGAAGGTATTCTAGCAGCAGCGCATGAATTATACCACAGGCTAGCGGCAATTGCTGCAGTTTCCCCCTGTGTGGCAGTAATGCCCTACTACTCAAATGGCCACTTTGGCGCACCCTTTTTTCATGTGCCCATGGCGCCTGTAATTATCCAAAGTGGCAATTTTCGACACAGCGACAGAGCCACTGAGCTGTGCAGCTTCCGTCATCCCGCTGCGCTAAACTTTTCTGCATTTTGTGCAACCAACAACACTCCCACGCACTAAAGAATATGATAATGTTGTGTGTGGTTGGCATCCTACAACCATACATCCTTCCGGCTTGAGAAACATCAGCTCGCATTATGTTTTAAGCACAAGCAATTAAATACTGTAGGTGTAAGTATAGATGTGTTTTATGGCTGAGTGATAATGAAGGTCGAATAACTTTCCTCGCCAGAAACTAAACTTTGAGAATGAGCTGGAGAGAGCGTTCACTAACAACGTTAGACGAACGTTCAGTGCTGCGCTAGTGACTGCTCAGCAGTAGTGGTCTGTCGGCAGTGACAATGGCCTTTGGAAACCTCCCATTTCAATGCTTATTAACCTAAACCCCTCACAGTCTACATTTCCCAGTTAGCAACATTTGCTCAGACTAATTGATTGAACTGAAGAGAGTATAATTTACTTTCGATAGGATTGTTATACATTGCATCACAAAATTGAGTTGTTTTGTTCCACACATAAATGACGGCGTAAAGATCATATATCTTAATGATTTTTGCACTCCTGTAGCCTTAACAGAACAGATTTGCGTTAATTATTTTGGGAGACTCATTAAGCAATAAGCCATAGTAATCCGTTCTATATTCTGAATGTAGTCATGGCTAAAAGGCATTGTTAGGCACTGTTCACAACTGAGTGACAACTGTACTGATGCCGAAAATAAATAATGCAAAGTCAGCAACAGTTTGATTTTTGCATTTATATTGCCATCCTTACAATGCCATATCAATTATATAAATGTGGGCTATGGGCATTCATTTTTTCATTATCATTTCTTATTATCTGTGGTAGCGGCAGAACTGGAAATTTGGGGGCTATTGAACATCTTTTTATAACATCAGTTAGCGCTGGATAGTTCTCAATCACTTTCCTGTATTGACATGTTTTCCAATTATAGTAATAATCCATTGGCAATTGCAGACACGGCTTCTCTCCCCAGGCAATCTAACATCAACAAAATAATGGGCTAACTTCAGCACAGGCAAAATATATTTTCTTATAAATAGGCCTATGATTTATGACATACAAACTGCTCTGAACCATCCACACCACCTTTTCTGTACATCAAGCGATTTAACTTGCGCTTCATTATTCAAATTTTAAATTTTAAATTCATTTTTAAATTCGTTTAAATTCATCTTTTAGAAACCAAAAAAGTTCTACGCATAAAAACTTCAATTCCGTGTGAGAATTTCAGAAATGCGCATTGATTGAATAATGACTGGGCAATTAAATGTAATATTGCTTGCTGAATTGAAATTTTTGAATCTATGCTTTTGTTATTAAGTGTAAGGGTTGGCTACGGCGTGAGAAAGTGATATGCCACTAAAAAGCATAAGACTCCTTGCCATATGCATGAAAATTGACAGTTATGAATATTTTGAATAACACTGATTTAAATGCACCAAATTACGGATACAAATGAATGATTGTTGTCACACCTAAAGGGGGAGAATCAGCAGCACCTTATAGTGTGGAATGCTCTCAGAGTGAATCTATTGTTTATTCTGAAAATGACTGGGAACAAGTCAGGACTAATAATTGATTTAGTGCGATATTATGCAGCCCCCAAATTTCCAGCTCTGCTTATTATGGGTCATGTATTGATCTTGATTTTTCAGTCGACAAAGTGCTGAAAGTTGAATAAAAAAATGTTACAATTTAAAAAAAATTAATAAAATATTGGTTTTCAATACACTGTAGGCCTCCTAATTATTGATTTAATCTGTCCTAGCTTTATACAATGTAATTATCACTTATTTTTCTTGCAAAATTGATTAATCTGGTTTTGGCCTTTGGTGCCCCACACTTTGGCAGCGATGCCCCAATTTTAAAAGGCCAAGTGCCCTTACCCTAAAAATAACTGAATTTGAGGCCTGTAAGCAGTAAGGCTCATCTGCATGAGCTCCCTGGTGTCTGAAGCAGCTGGACTGGGACTGGAAACTGGAGGTGGAAGCTGTGGAACTGGAGCTAGAGCTGGAGCAGGTGGACCAGGATTCATCATCATCATCACCTTTCCCTCAGGGCACATCACTGGCCTGGGGCCTCTCCGGATGGGGAAAGTCTATCATCCACCAGTCGCATCAATGCTGTTTCGTCCATCGTGATTTTCCACGCTTGGAGTGTGTCAATGCCTAGTATTTTCTCAACATTGATCCATGCTTCCCTTGACGTTGTAACATCAAACAGTACTTGTTTCTGCAATGCACAGTTCTCCAGCCTGCATACATGTCCCAAATATTTAAGATGTTGTCGATGGTAGAAATTCCTGATCGGTAATGTGTTTGTTATTTCTAGAAGGCATTCATTTGAGATTTTACATCTACAATCCAGCTCGCAGTCCATTTCTTTCTGTATACTCCTCCTGCTCTGAGTGACTGAGTGACAAAGGATGACTTCAGAGGGTGCGTTGAAGCTCTTTGCATCGGGCAATCAGGTAGTTGTCATCTCCTAATAGCCAGGTCTGTCGGTTTGTTGACGTCCTTGGGAAATTCTTGGGTGAGTAGATTGTAATTGATATCATTGGATGGCCCACTGGCAAAGACATTGTAGAGAGCTCAGGAGCTCCAGTTAGACGTTGCAATGAGGGTAGGGAATTCAGTTGGATAATCAGAAACAGGAGCCTTGGAAGCTTTGGCAGAGCTGGAATAGTTCACGGGCCACCTCATCTCCTCAATGAAAGCTGACTGGGAATGACAAACAGGAGACCCATCATCTCAGATGACAATTCCCCACTCGCTGCCACACCCCACGAGGTGGGTAATAATGTAGGCAATGTGAATCTGGTGAGTGAGGAATGATGCTAGTTGGAGCTCAAAGTCCAGCGGGCACTGGGACAGGTATGAGCAACATGAGCCTGGATGACTGTCATAGGGACTGAGCGGTGGAAGGTAAGTACCCTCAGCAGGAGCCGAGACAGGAACAGCTGGGACCGGTGGAATAGGCAGTTGAAGCCAATGAAGATGTCCGGTGGGGGCATTCATGCTGGATACAAATAACTCCAGGCTCTTAGTGATGCTCTCCAGCTTGGTATGCTGATGTCCCTGCAATACTCCTTAATCATCAAAAAAGGCAGAACTCTGGCTATTATCTGCTTAGCTGTCCGTGCTGAGTTTGCTTTGACACAAGGCGGGCTCAGAACTCATGCACAGACCAGCTTAGAGATCTTATTGAGAATCTTTCTCAGATAGTTCGGTTCAGTCACAGGCGGACTGAATGCAGTCTACAAGAGCGAATCCAGAGTTGTAATCAAAGAACAGTCAGGAGATCAAGAACAAGAAGTTGGTATGCCAAAGCCAAAATGGTAGGCAAAAAATGGAAATCAAATAAGGGCAAGACATCGCACACTATGGGCTAGACTGAATTAAAGAACCAGAAAACAAACCAAGTTACCCCCTTTGCGCAGAATACAAAACCAATTTTTCCTGTTGTGCATGAACCTATTTAAGCTTTATAATTCAGTCTTTGTGTCACAGAGATTTTTGAAAATTATTTCAGTGAAGCTAGACTTTGGAGATTCAATTGCACAATTGCTCAGGAATTAAATTCTGGAATTAATGGACGCAGGCGTCTTTGTCTGCACAAAGGGGTTAAGGCTAAGGAATCTGGGAAGTTAGAAAATTCTTGTAATGTGTACATAGAACAATCTGGACAACAAACTCTCAATCCAAAGCATAAAACTGGGGAAATATAAATGGGACCCAAGTGACTACTTGCAATAGGGTGCAAGTGAGGTGTTCTGGGAAGGTGTAGGGAGGAGTGGATACCAATAGGAAACAATCAAACAATGAACATGGGTGGTGCACGTGTGGGAAAGAAAACAGAAAGCACATGGCAAGTGACAGATGCATGGGTATTTAAGACTAATGCAATGCCTGAAAAATAATAAACACAATAACAAAATAAATATTCATAAAACAATACCAGACAGGCAAACCTGACTCTACCATTCATTTATTGGAATTTCATTTGTCACAAGAAACGGCAGTTTATTGCATCAGTGAATTTTCAAAACAACACACATACTACGGTATTCCACATTGGTAAATAGATGATAATCACTCCTGTTTACAAACAATGTTTTGTACCATGTGGATATTCAGATGCCCACACGTGCCGGCATATCTAAAGCTGAGTCGGCCAATTAAGAACCCATTCATTGAATTTGTCGCAGCGGTTAAATTCTTCGCGCTATTCATCATTTCAGTTACGGGGATTAGGCTACAATGCAAATCCATGCCCCACTGTTGCAAAAAATAATAATAATAAATTAAAACTAAAAATAAACTTTGAAACCCTGCGTATCTTTAAAATAGTGGTACCATCCAAAGTTATTCGGGGACATAACGCGTCAGGGAAGGAGCTGGTGACATTAAAACAAAAATTCATGTGCCTAAGCCTAAAGGAAACCAGTTAAGGAAGTCTAGGGTTTCAGAACCGCGGACAGCGCGCACAAACGATTTGTATTACAAGATTCTGAAAAAAAAAAAAAAAAAAAAATATATATATATATATATATATATATATATATATAGCCTATATATATATGTATATAGGACAAAGCGCCTTTTTATAATCCATGCTTTTGGTGATATGTGGGCACCAGATAGCCTTGGGCATGTGTCTATATTTAATATCAGCGGCGTTCACATGCAGCTGGTACGCACAAGCGCTGCAGTCACCGTGACGGGTGTTCTTCATCCGTTTGTGAGGCGCAGAAATTTATTTTAAATATGTTAATTTAAATTAATAAAAAATCAAGGGGACTTCATCCATGTATGAACTGTGAGATTGTTAATCACATTTCGCATTGTTTATGTGGTACCGAGGGACCACGTGTGCTGTTGCAGGAGCAGGAGGTGAGTAAGACGCGAGCTTAGCGCAAGGAATGAGCTGAATAGGAATGAGCGCTTGCTGAGAGAAGCAACGCAAGAATCAACAGACACGCAGGGCGTTCCTTACCTGAAAGAGAACGGGAGCAGTAACGACAGCGGAGTACCGACCTGAACAAATAATCAGAAGACTGGCAATATATTCTAACCATTTGGGAGGAGGTTTCAGCGGTAATACCACGGCAAACGGCAGATTTTTTTTTCTCCGGGTCTCTTCTGAAAGCAAGGAAGAACAAGTAAAACTAATCATTTTGTTTATTTAATTTACCGACAGTTGTCAGTGACGAATGTAAAGCATGCGGTTTGCTACACACAGCCGCAAGTCGCAGTAGTCATCACATGGACGGACTTGTCTTCTGCGACTAAATGATATTAATTGGATTCTTTGTACGAAAATGACTGCAGTAGCATTGCACAGTTGACTGGAAATGCCAAAATCAAAGAAAACTTCGAGCAATACCGCAAATAAGTACGATTTGAGCATTGAAAAAGGTACTAGATGCAGTTTCTTTGAGCTAACTAGGTTCATTTTAAAAACACTAGTCTAAAATGTGATCGCGCTGAGATTCCTGCACTGACAACAAAGGGCAGACTCGCTACACCTGCAACGGTTTTCAAGGTTTTGTGTATCTGGATAAACCAATTGTTTCCTTTCCTTCAACTAAAAGAGAAAAAAAAGGAAAAAAGGCTGGAACCAGGCTGGATTTCACCTCATGGACTTCAGCTTCCATAACAACAAGTGGAGGAAAGTTGAGGCCTGATTACTTAAGCATACTATATGAAGATCGCCACAGAGGTGTTGGCTTTTGCTCGCAGAAATGCCTATGCATCCAGTGACCTCAACTTTAATGTACAGGGGAATTTGCACTATTCCAGATATACTCTCATATCGAGCACCTGTAAATCTCCCCGAAGACGAAGTAGAAGGTAAGTATGATTCAAGTATTATTATTATTATTATCGAATATTACTGCTGTAAATTGTGCCACCGAGCTCTCAGGATACAGTGCAATTCAATTCACAATCTGTAACTAATCGCGATGGTAAAGAATGGATACACGTGATTATGAATTCAAAATTGAAAGGATGAAGTGTTCTTATCATGGTGCTCGGCGACGTCGCCAACATCTCCACTCAGCGTCAAGTTAAAGCATGCCATATTTGCGCTAAAGTTCTTAAAGCGAGGCAAGACATGCAACACCTGTTAATCGTTATCTTCTGAGCGGTGCTTTCGTTGGAGCGCTAGCCAACTGCTATTTGAACTCTGTAATTGAAAGTTGTCATTGAAACGGCATTGCTTTCAAAACCATGGACAGCAACAGCAAAACTGCTCACGCTCCATGTGGTCCTACGCTAATTGAGCTTTCCCATAACATCTGGCATGTTGAAATTACCATATTTTTTCAAAGTATATTTCTGTCATTTCTTCAATGTACCCTAAATTTTAAATACATTGATTCAGTGTTTATTAAGATAATTTTCGATGTGTTCCTTTGCTTTAAGATGGCAGTGGTATTATAGAGGTGTTTAATTTGCATTGACATTCGTAATTTGGGTTGTGAGAACTGTGGCTCGTTCTGGAGTGATATGATTTGAACCGGGAATTGCCATGGAAACGATCAGGTAGATTGAAAAACTGAACTAAAATTAGAATTGTGGCGGGGTTAATCAGAAACCCGTCACAAATCGTTTGGCTTTTTTTTTTAAAGTCAAACCGAATTTGGAAAAGCTGAGGGAAAATAAGCAACAAGCAATTTAACCAAAGGAAAATACGCAATATGGGGACATTTTTATTTATTAATTTTTTTCTCTTTCTTCTCTCTCTCTCTCTCTCTCTCTGCGTGCATGCACACGTGTGTGTATGTACGTGTGTTTCTGAGAGAGAAAGTGTGTGTGTGTGTGTGTGTGTGTGTGTGTGTGTGTGTGTGGAGGATAATAGTGGTTTATACAGCTTTCAGTGATTACTGATTAATGTTTACATTTATTGGATTAATAATGCGTATCAAGTATTATTTCACAGAAATATGTCAATTAAATCCATCTCATTAAACTGATCCTGATAATATTGAATTATAGGCTGTTACTTCTGAATGTTACAGAATGCACTTACTGGTGAAATTAGCAAACACCAGTCCTCGCAACTTTCGCAATGTTCAGCTCCTGAATTCTCATGCCTAACAATAGTTCCTCAGACAGGCAGTGTACCTGTAATTTGATGCATTGAACACTAATTGTAATGGTGAAAAAAACCCAAAAAACAATAACATATTCCAGAATGAGTGCATCACCTTATGTTTTCCTACTACATGCATTTTTATGTCAGCTATTTATGCTAGAATGTGTGTTGAGGTGATTTCTTCACCCACTGTATGTTTCAATAATGAGATGAGACAACATCTTCATCAGTATTTTTTTCCACTATCATATAAAATGCAATTAGTTCATTCATACACAAGACTATAAGCAATCTATTAATATATTACATTATTTGGACGTTAAGAAACATTAGGGAAATGAGTTGGTATGAAATTTAGTTTCAACATTTGGAGTATAAAGTGAATTACTGTGGTAACAGTCAACTGCCTCTGAACAATGGTTGAAAACCACTTGCTTCATACTTATATACTGAAAATGTGAATTTGGCTATAAATGCCTTCCAAGTCCCCTAGAGTCAAGATTGTACACTCCTTATGCAAGCCTTAAGTGGTTAAAGTATGACTTATGAGCGAGTTAGTGCGTGTCAAATATGTACTGCTCAGGTATGAATCAATTTTTATAACACACCTCATGCAATTAACTGGAGCTACCGCTGCAATTACTTATGGAAACTTGCTTGAATTAAAAGGATATAACGGCACTGAAGTAAAATGCAAAGCTTTACTACGGGGAAAGGACACCAACAAGGTACTGGGGGATAGTGTGAACTGCTTTGGAGAGCCATAGCTGTCGATGAGGATTTATAGAAACAAGACTTCTTTCGAGAATGAATCATCATTGAAATTCCATCACTGGTTCTCAATGAAACCGATCTGTCATGGTTATAGGGATGACATGAAGCAAATATGCTGCTTTTTGTGCCATTATCTTTTGTGTGGCCTGTCTTCTTGTGGTTGGAATATATGCTGTGAATAGGGGTTTATCGAAGTGTGGAACATTCAAGCAATATGGTGGTTGTTACACAAATTCCCTCCAGTTACAGCTCTCGCCTCCAGATACTCAGTGTATAACTGCAGAGATTGAGAAACAATGGGGTGCAGAACCTGAATTAGAAGAGCACCACCCTGTGGAAAGGTGCTCTCGCCTGTTCCGGCTAATGTTCTGCCTCAATTAGAGCAGAGTTTTCCAGAATGCACTACAGGAACTATGAGGGAATGATGTGAGCTTGTTGCCTCAGCTTATTTTTCAAGAGGGCACACGAGGAACATAATATGGCTTAATGCTGAAGTTCTCCAGCTTAAAAATGAATTTCACTGCCTTATTCAAACTGGAAGGTATGCGGGGGAAAATCCACAGCGACCGATCAGCACCGTTTCACACCGTGTGTGTAGCCTCTCGTTTCAGGCGAAGAACTTGGCTATGTGGAATAGTGTGCTGGCTACGTATCATTTTCAGATTTCATGATGCATCAATAATTGAGCGGTGCTGACGAGTTATATAACTGCAGTGCATTTCAATATTTCTGAACAGCGGTGTGTAGTGCTGATAGACATAATGCCTGGCTATGGGACAGTCACTTTTGCAGCACTTTCTGGCTGCAGATCTAAGCAATTTTTGCAAGGAATCTATGAATATTTATCATTTTTTGGTACTGTTGACATACAGACTTACTTGGTGACTTGTTTGGTGAACACATGGGTGTTCATATATGCACAAACAGTCATACACTTGCAGGAATCCATAAAGACACATTGACTCGCACATATTCTTACACATACCGACACATGCATTCTCCCTGACTCTCTCTCTTCACCTCTCTCTCTCTCTCGTACACACACACACACACACACACACACAAAGAGACAGAGAGAGAGAGTGTGTGTATGTGTGAGAGAGAGGGGGAGAGAGACAGACAAAGAGAGATAGAGAGAGAGAGGGAGAGAGAGAGAGAGTTCTTATGGCAATGGACTGACTGCCTCACCATGTGCCTCACCTCACAGTTTAATACAGCAGTTTAACGGAGCTAATTTTAATATTTAATCACAATTTGGCCTAAATCGGATGTGACCCGCCAATCCACATCAATATCTTTCTTCATTTCAGCAATAAAATATTGTAATGTAGCCTAAATGGGCCAATTATCTCCCTGAAATAAGTTTTAAAAATGCACATGTTAAGTAGGCTGGACAAATTGCTATGGCTCTGTGAGCAGTCCATGGTTGGGAAGCATAGGATTATTGGGTTATTGGTAGGAAGTGTTTAACTTCTCCTGAAGGAGTAACCAATCACAGCAGATCATCTGAGTGACTCTTGTCAGTGAATTACACCCAACACAGTTATTTTGTTGCTTTTATCCAAAACAACAGTGGATTAAACTAGGGGCCTTGCTCAGGTGCTGAAGCAATCTTATCATGGCCACCAAGACTCAAACCTCAGTGCCAGTGAAGCTCGTCCCCAGACGCCCCCCCCCCCCTCGCCCCCCGCCCCCAGTGCAAACACTGCACGCCACTATAGTGATGCAGAAAGGGACAGTGGCCAGAAATGTCACATTTATGAAGTTTATAAGTAACATTTATTGTTACATTAGCCCTTATAGCACTGAGTACATTTTCAAGAAATTAAAAATGTATTTATCCTGAACTGTTGAAAATCTTTCATGTAGCAACTCGTTTAAAAGAGCTCCCAACAAGTTGCCACATGATAGGTTTTCAACAGAATCTGATTTTGATATTGTTCATCATTGTGCAACTATAGTTGCCTAACAGCACTCTGGGTTAATGTCCCATTGAGAGCATATTTGAGGCCTCTCACTCAAATGCTGTAGCAATGCCTTGGAATGGTTGATATTGTAGTTATAGTTTGCAATGGTTAATACGTGGGCTAATCGGTAATAGATTAGAATGGTTAATAGACGGTGGCACTGGGCAACAACTATGGTTATACTGTGTGTTGCAGAGGTAGATTTTTTTCAGCTTGAAACATTTTTTTTTGATTTAACAGGTTGTACCTCTGAGGAGGGCAGCTGAGTCCATTGAGGAATATTACAGTGAAACGGTCCTCTGTTCCTTTGACTTTCCCTGGTTTTGTGTAAAACACACACACAAAGATTACATTTTTATTCCTTAATTAAATGCGTAATAAACTGCTTGGGGCTGAAGGAAAATTCATATCCAAGTAAGATCCGAAATGGAAGTATGCTCATCTTACATTACTGGCAAACTTCTATTTTCATCAACTGTATATCGTTTCATTTTGGCACAGATCCTGCAAATCTATTTAGCCTCCCAGATTTCTATACAATGTAACGCAATTATTTCAGAATCGGGGAATCATTTAGATACTTTGGTTGCTCTAAATTTAATTGCTTTGCTCGGCAAAGGTTCACTTAACTGATTCAATTAGAATGAGGAGAGAGTCGATTTCATTTCCAAAACCCACTCATGCGCTGTGAACATTTTTGGTGTATTTCAGCAGAGTGAAGACTTTTTTCCCTCCCTTCCTTTCCCCCAAAATGAGAGAAAAAAATGCCTGTGGATTTGTGCATTTCTTCATCAAAGAAAATAGTGATATAAAAAAGGAATCATTAAACATTTCAACATAACTCACAGTTTGAATCAAACCCAGCAGCTGGAGGGAATTTGGATGCAAAAATCGAGAAAACAAGCACCAAAGCACTTGTCTGTGCCGGGGATGTCCTCTTTAAAGTGTTTAACAGAGGCCTGTAGTGTTTTGGCGACGATCAGTGCCACTATTGGGCAGTTGAGTGAGGCCCCGAACTTTACATTGCTGATGGGGGGATTGAGCCCTGTTCTAACAGACTGGCTGTACATTGTTTGAGGTTGGCCTGTGGCATCATGGCTGACGTGCTTGACCCGGGCCCGGACAGTAGTATTAGGCCCAGTGAAGTCCTGATAATGGGTATGCAGCCCATTGGCTCAAAGCAGCCATGGCCAGCAGGGATTGGACCCTGCTTAGTCCAATCAAACATAAGATGGTTTGGGCAAAAGTGTCATCTTAATATGGAAAATAATACCATTGAAAACTTTATCACATGGTGCTTCAGCATTTCTTGCATATGGAGGAGTGGATGTTTCTTATTTAATTAATTAATGTGTTTTCATTTTTGAGGGTACTCAGCCTGGGTCCCTATAGTGAAAAAAGCAATGCGTTTGCACAGGATTCACATTGGTTATAGCTGACATTCTAAATTGCGATTCAAAAAAAGTCTTGTTTTTTTGACAGAATGGTGTCTGTGACTGGGGCAGAATTTAAAGCCTTCTATATTTGTGCTTTCTATGAGAAATTGACAGTAACTGGAATGCCCAATCTTGTTCTGAGAGATGCACCATCTTGACGGTTTTGGATAACTGATTTGGCTAATTAGTAATTAGCTGGTTTAACTGTTGAATGGGATGTGTTGTGTTAGATACGGAGAGGTCTGCTCTAGAATTAAACAGCAAGGCCATGCACCTTAATGTGGCCACCTGGTTCCTCAAGCCCCATACCATACTGTTTCTCTACAATTCCTGCTGGATTGATGTTATAAATTATCTGAGTTCAATAACAAAGTGCAATGAGGATAATGGAGTGAAGCGCAGCCTAAAAATAATGTGCGGACAAAACCCCCAATTCATGCTCCAGGCGACAGAAGGGAGAAAAATGAGATTTGGAGTTTGGGAGAAATTATGTCATACTGCAGTTTGTGCTCGGGAGGAGGAAAAAAGGATTGCGGGACACCTCTGCCTTTAGAGAAATGTGTAATCATGGTAAACCCTCGCAGTTTCACATACTGCATAATATCCCAGGGTAACAGCAGTTTTTCTACTTCTGAAATGAAGTTGGAAATAACGTAAAAAAATATTTTTTTTTTGCAGAGGCTGAAAATCTGAGACTGCGCTCTGTTATGTAACAGGATAAAAAGTATAATCGGGAGGAGAGAATAATTACAGAAGCACCCATGGTCTCAACCATGACCATCTCCATAGCATTAATATTGCTACTGTATGAATGTAAAAGCTTCAAAAATCTTTGGTAGGTTCATTTTGCAGATTACTTTAAGTGGAAGCAACATCTTTTCAAAACTATTGATTCATAGACACATTTTTTCCATTTAAAATGTGCTCTTCTCTGACAGTGACATAGACTTACCTTACTTGATATTCAACACTGACTTGGCTTCCCTTGACTGTAAAGCACTCACACGTGTCCTGCTTGTGTCTTGTTTGAAAAGAAAATGCAGCTCAGCGTGAGAGCTGGGACACAGTGAAGGTCACCTTGTCACAGATAATGAGCGATACGAGAACATTTGCTGCCTCATTTTTTGCACACAGCGGATGATGCATTTCTGATGCGTCACCCACAAAGATTTTTTGTGCTTATTTCTATGGTCCACAGTCAGTGGTCACAAGCATATTTATCCCTTTACTGAGTGATATTTGAAGTCGTTGGCTAAAGGATGCCCTACCCCGATCCCGAAGATTAGCCATCCTGCAGGTTTTCACCGCAGCCCTGATAAAGCGAACCTTCACCAGCTTCAGCAAAGCTCATCCAATCAGGTCCTCCAATCAAAATCTGAGCCTGGTTCTCTTTTTCATGGCTGATTAGCTGAGATGGTAATGCTTCTGATAGGTAGAACGGCCTTCATAGCTGTCTCTTAGGTACAGAGGCAATTGAATCCTTGCAGTTTTAGGCCTCAAGGTCCAGGGACACATTCCAGTTGCTTATTTTTCTTTTTTTTTTCGCTTCTACCTTGCATCTAGCATGAAAATTGATCGAGGTCCTCCATCATTTAGGAGATTCCAATCTGTTTTTTGAGTAAGGAAAATGGATTAGAGGTTTCCGCAGGGATCCAGTTTAGGAACTTAAGTCAAGGATTGAGACCACCCTTTCCCTCCGCAGAATCTGTGCTGTTATGATTGGCCAGTGAATTTAGTTCTATCTATCTGGTGCACATTGTCCGTGTCTGTTACTGAGAAATGAGGTTTGAGGGAGCAAGGACAAGGACGCTCCTACTGACCAATTCTTGTTTTTTTTTAAGGGAATTTTCTTCCTTCATTTCCTTCTCTCTATTCTTTCTACAAGCAAGAAGAGCTTGAAAGTGAAGATGACAAGGGGGGATGGTTGTGTTAACGAAGCAGTTGGAATGATCCCCAAGATTTGAGGAGCAGGGAGTTTGGACTCTCTTTGAGCTGCTAATTAGTTGAATCAGATGTGCCAAATTAGGGCTGAAATGGAGCCCTGCAGGGCGGTTGATCTCCAGGAGCTGGGCTGGGTGTCCCCGCACTGCAGCAGTGTGAATGCAGTGCTGCAATCGAGGAGACAAAACACTGTCAGGAGAGGCGTGAGTCTGGTGAAACACCATCAGGAGTTCTCAGGACCGTGACACAGCTTGCTGCGCATTGCTACAAATAAGTTTCACGCGCACCGACTGCATCGCAAGTTCACACTTTCCTGTATGATTTATTTTTTATTTTTTTTACTCTTATTCTGTCAGAAAATGGACATGGCGTTAGCTGCGGTACGCCTCTGAGAACAGGAAAATTACATTTCTGTCTCTCCCAACCTAGGGGACTGAGAAGAAATAATTGTGACATTAGTCATGCCCTAGACTGAGAGGGGCAAACGTTTAAAAATGTCCGCACAGAATTTCAGATAGCGTTCAACATTATATTATGCTTGCTTAGGAGGGTTATCCAGTTCAGCTCGCGCTGATTTACCTATCGTCGATTTCTACGGGTTGACACTGGTGGCATTTTACCCAGGCAAATGAGATGAGGCACTTCGCTGAGGTGCGGGAGCAGTAATAACCTCGCACTCGTAAGGCCAAATTGCCTTATAGCTGCGGCGCAGATTATGTAGCGCTCTTCCCCAGCTGTACTGCCGGCCCAAACATAAGTACTTAAAACCACAGTCTGCTATCAACACAGAGGCATGTTTGCTGTGTGGCTTTGTGCAGTAAAAGCTGTTGCTTACTGATTTAGATGTGTGTGTGTGTGTGTGTGTGTGTGTGTGTGCATGCGCTGTCAATGCGCCATGGTCTACTGGAGGAGTTGTATCCATGGAGGGTTGGAATAAGGTGGGTCGTACACTGACTTGGCTGTATGGTGAGGGAATTGGAGCCGGAGGGGGTTGGATTTTGAGGTGGCTGGGTAAGGGTGCGTTCTTCGAAAGGAGTGCACGGGAAGGAGAGTGGCGGCGCTCGATACGGCAGGTCAGATCGCGCCTGCAACGTGCGGAGGGAGGTGCCGATGTAACACGTCGCAGGCGGCGGCTGTGATTTTCAATTACGCCGCCACCTCTGCAGGGACTGTGGCGCTGGCGTGCTGAGCATCGTTTAGCGCCGGGAGAAACGCCATCAAACCCCGCAGCCAACAGAAGATTGAAGAAATAATAATAAATGGAATAATGACGGTGACAATAAAGAGTGATGAATCACTGTTTGTTCAGGAATTTGCTGCAAATGCAGATTGATGCAAAAATGTTTCAGCACTGGAATATTTTAAACCTTATTTACACAGGGCAGATTGGCTGGGCACGGTTGTTCATTTACTTGCATAAATCCCCTCCCCTAAACTAAGGAGGCTGTCCTACTTGTCTTTGGATTAGGGCAGGAAACTCAGTCAGGCAGGGGGGAACCTGAAAACTAAAGGCCCCAGCGAGTGTTTGAACCTGGGGCCTAATTGGTACAAGTTGAAAATCCACGGCACCAGTCTGCTAACCACAGAGAAATCCACAGACATGATAGAAAACTCTTATTGTCAACAGCAGGGTCAGGGGTAACTATTTGTATAATCAGGGTGCATGACCCTAACTCCCAGTGGTCATAATTTTGGCAATGGACCTACAATGATCCTTGGGGTACACCATGAGTAGAACTTTAAAACTGTAAAACCTGTTCTCCCTTATACAGAATTATGCCATACAGACGTGTATGCCAAGTCAGTGGATGAGTGATTTGTACAAGAGTAAGCAGCTGCTGGCTCTCTGGAAGAGAAAGCTTTGAGTTAAATTGACAGAAAGTGTGATAGAATTAATTAGAATGGTTTTTTTTCTGTCACGGGGTACAGTAGGGGGCCAGATCTTGCACATTCCTCAAGTTTTCTTTAAAGCATTTGTCAGGCTGGATGCATAATTGATTGCGCGCAAGTGTGGATCTGGCCGGTAATTGGGCAGGTGGTGGACCTGTTACGGGCAAGAAAACAGCTCAAATTTCGGAGCTTGCCCCTGTCAAAATATTTTCGGGTAACTGCGTGATGCAGATGCAAAGAGGCAGAAAGGAATGGAGGGCAAGGCTTTTATCTTTGATTGACAGGCACCAAAAGGATTTCCTTCTCCCTTCCAATTCTATCTCATTACTGAGCCAGCTGGATTCAAACAGAATCATGGAGAAAGTTGTTTTTACTCTGGATTTAAGCTAGTTTTGGCAGCTCACAAAGACACACAGCCGCGAGTGAAGCCCTCGCCTGATTTGCCAGATTGACGGAAATGTGTTTAACGTGCAGGGAACATGTACGAACGCTGTCACCTGCCTACAGCAGTGAGATGAGCACAGAACACAGACTCCTGATTGTGGAGCTTTGAAGTAAATTGCTTCTCTCTCCCTCTGTCTCTGTGAGTGCGTTCATTTTTTAATCATATACGTAGAGCTTATTTTAAATAGATGGAGGTCTGCAAGGCCTTAGGCCCTATCACTGCCACAGGGAGGCCAAGCAGGAATATTCAGCCTGGAACTGTAAGATAATTTAAATCAGCCGACAAATAAGTAAATAAACAAACAAACAAAATGGATCCTCCAGAGCAACAATTGAGTAAACATCAAATCTAGCTTCGCATTTGCAGAAAGGAGCCAAAATGGCAGCTCTAGCGCTCTGCCAGGTGCTCACCTCCCTGTCCTGAATCTATCACGGAAGACTGCTCAACACTTTGAAAATCTTCCATGAATGTTAACTTTTCCTGGTTTCTTTTGTTCATGGCCCCAAAGACAGCCAGACATGAGCCTTCGTCTGCAGTCTGTGTGCTTCCATCGTGCAGTTACTCTGAAATAAATTGGCAGCTGCACTGCGATGGGGCAGCCAGTAGCAATGGCTCTCTGGCTCAGGAACAGACACGTAACTGGGAGGCCCACTTCTAAAGGCTCTCACCAAAAAAAAAACTAAATGAATGAAAACATAGTTAAAATAAATTCTACCTGACGATTAGGCTTGGGTTCTTGAGTACTATTATCAGAGATATGTAAAATATGCTCAGAGTGCAATAAAGTAGGCAGGTTTATTTAACAAGATGAAATCACGCCATGCAAATTGCTGCCATTATCATCAAGCACTATAGACAAAACTGCTATAAAATAAGTACTTGCCTTAAATCTCTTCACATAATCCTACAAATCAAGAAAAAGTGCAGTGGAAATTTATTGATTTGCATCATAAGTGTCTCAAAAAAAAAAAGAACTCATTTTTATTCCAGGATGAATTTTATAAACATTTTGTGCATTTTGTGTCCAAGTGTGCTGCTCATTTTTGCTTAACATTATTTGCGAATGTGTGCTTTAAGGATGAGCAATGGGAAATTGCCCAGAGAATCTGAATAAATTTGTTCTTGCGCCTTTTTTTTTTAAATGCCAAAATCTATGTTTAATCTAAGATGCCCCTTTACTGCTGAGATGGCAATTCTGACCACCCACCAGGAAACAAAAAAACAATATACTGTATATTGAGCCAATATGTTGGCCTGATAAAATCTTTTGTAACAATGGAGAGCTGTCTGAAAAAATATTCAGCATTTAATTGCACATATTAATGATATTAACGATACAACAAGCCAGTAGCTTATTTGCACGCCAACTTGGAAGGGAAATATACTGTCTCTGCTGATTAATTATTGAATTATAAGTAAAAATATACCACAATATGTATTCATTATTTCTACTAGAGGAATTAACTTGAATTTACACTATTGCATTTCAGCCCATGAATAACACAAGGTCACAAGTGACACAGTGTTACTTTTGTGTACCAAGGGGGGCACCACTGTCGTACTTCATGGTGGAAAAAACCAGTTTCATCAGGAATGTCACATGCGACCTTGTGTTATTCATTGGACGATTTCCTTCTAACCCATAGTGCGCTGAAATAAATTTTCAAAAATTAATAAATTAAGAGGAGGAGACTGCACCTCGGCAAAGTACATTACAGTGGAAAGTAGAGTTCTTGAAGTGTCTAAAACACATAGTTTTATAAATTATAATTTGGCATTGATCCAGAGCAATGCATTTTTAAACTGGCGAGTCTTCAAATATTGTCAATATTAGGGGGCAAACATTTTTACTTGGGGAATGTAAGGCTGCATTGGGTATGCACACTTGTCCTCTCGCTCACTCACTCTCTGTACTGTTTTCAGTGTAGAACATTCACTACATAGTGCCCTATATAGCGGGTGAGTGTGCATTTCGAATGCATAATCCAATCAAATGGCAGTGTCGTGGTGCTTGCGGCGTCAGTTATTCTTTTTTGTGACATCACTTGTTCTCTTTCCTTTCATCTGAGTCATGGAGTTGTTCAGAGGGCCTTCAGTCGGCTCACCCTTTACGGCGTGACTGCCTGCAAGCTGTTTTTATTTAAGCTGGCCTGATTAACAATCAAACAATTTATGAACTGAGCGATCAAGACCAATACATGATCTATAATTATAAATGATAATGAAGAGGTGAATTCCCATTGCCTACATTGATAAGGCATTGTAAATCCTAATCTTTCGCTGACTTTGCAGCATTTATTTTTGCTGTCCTTAGGAATGTCACGCAGTTGTGTAACTTGCCTTACAGCGCCCTTTAGCCATGACAGCATCCAAAATATAGAACGGTTTCTCGAAACCTCGCAAACTTACTTACACAAATCTGTGCTGCTTCACGAGCTACACAAGAGCTAAAATTCTAACAAAATATTGATATTTTGCGTCGTCATTTATGTGCAGAAGAAGGCGCCTCATGATTTTGTGGTGCAATGCTTAACAATGCTAGCAAAAGTAAATTAGGCTGTCGTCAGTTTCCACCAATTAGTCTGAGCAACTGTGGCTAATTGGGAGATGTAAACTGTGAGAGGTTTTGGTTATTAAGCATTTTTTAAAGGTGAGGTTTCCGATGATCAAATTCAAAATCAGAAGATTCCCCAAGTAAAAATGTCTGCCCCCTGATATTGACGCCAATTTGAAAACTCGCTGGTTTAAAAAATGTGGCGCATTGAATTATTATCAAATTTAGATTTGCGTTTTAGACACTTCAAGAATTCTACCTTCCACTGAAATGTACTTTGCCGAAGTGCGGTCCCCTCCTTTGACTTATCTTGTTGTTGAAAACCTGTCATGTGGCGACTCGTTTAAAAGAGCTCCCTTGTGGGAGCCACATGATAGGTTTTCAAAAACTTTGAATTTGATCATTGAGCAAAGCAATTAGTATTAGGCACTCTGTGTGCTAAAAAGTCTGCTACAATATGAAATATTTTTATCGATTTAACAGTATTCTTTATTTTTGAGCATTTGTTCAACACGTCACATACTGTCTACTGTGCGTCCTTTATCCAAGAGACTGCTACAGCACTGCACTTACTCTCTATGCAATAATGGGATGTACACGACTGATTTAAAGAAACACATGAATATGGTGTCAGCTCAGTCATCTGCACACACAGAGTCTGGACTCCTGCCTGCTGTGCTAGGTTTCCTCCTGCAGTGTTTTTTTGGCAGGGGTATATTGTCCCCCCACCCCCCACATGCCCATCGATGTCCCCGCTGCAGTGGCTCGTATTTGTGCCGCCTGTCTGGTTCATCATAGTTAAAACGGGATTTCAAGCAAAAACGAGCACCTGAATTGCACTGTTTACCTGAAGCTCTACAAAGGGGTGGATGAATGGCTCTGTCGTCTGGGTGTTTATTACTGAGAACAGGTCCGCAGTAATCCAAGGACACCGTTAGTGAGGTAAAGGCTGCAAATGAACAGGGAGGAACTGGAGACAATGAATCCCTCCCCCCTCTCTACTGCGTTACGAGGTAAATTTCAGGGCCAGTAGATCAATAAGTGTAGGGAATAGAAGGTAGGGAGTATAAGGGGAGAGGAGTCACCCCCTGTAATATTGATGATCCCATTTCTACACTGATTATAACTGTGGTGAGAGAGGGATGAGGACAGAACCGCACTGCAGTGGACTCAAACTTTAGCTTTAGCTAGTGTGTTCCTGGAAGAACACGCCCTGCCCTCTCCTGATTAGCTGAGCCAGGCAGGCTATAGCTCTGCAGGCTATATGCTATGAGCGGGGCTTGAGTTCTTTTTCCCCAATACAGGCAAGCAGTGCTGCGCTTTACAATGCACACACTCGCACACACACACACACACACACACGCACACACACTTGCACACACACGCGCACACACGCACACACACACACACACACACACACTGACAAACACACACAGTCAAACAAGCTCACTGTGCGTGATATAATGGAGGGTGCATGATATAATGGTGCGGAAAGTCAACGCTTGCAGTTATTTATCGTTCATGTTCAGTACGTATCTGCATAAATAATACAAGAGGATCCATAATACTGAGAACAAATAGCTCGATTAATCCTGAGGTAAATCAAAGGATATCAAAGCTGGCAAAAAGCTGTTTACAGTTGACATTGAACTTTCATTAATTCATTAATCTCACAGACCTTTCAAAACAAATGCTTCATTTTCTAGTGAATAATTAACCCTTAGAGCATTAAAAGCAGCTATTGTTGCTCAATGATGTAAGATATCAAAATCAAAGCTGTTGAAAACCTTTTAAGTGGCGACCTGTTTAAAAGAACTCCTGAAGGGTTTTGAACATCACAAGATCATGTATTTATAATTTTTTGAAAATTTATTTCACCGCTCCGAGGGTGAACATTGTTTTTACGTAGTCTGAATAACTGGGCATATCGACTGCAAGACATATCAACATAACTTTAGTAAGGAGCTTTACACATACAAAATCTGAATTTCACTTTAATTAAATTGTTAAAGCACTGGCTCCACACACGCACACACACACACACACACACACACGCACACGCACACGCACACGCACACGCACACGCACACGCACACACACACACACACACACACACACACAATGCATTAAAAATTTCTAGTCTATTACAAATTAAAACCTTGAGTGAAGTAGACAAGTTTAGATGCTAGAGTGCTTTTATTTTTAATTTCACTGCAATATACCCCCCATAAATTTCAGTTGGACAGTAAAAGCTCTAGACTGATTGCCCTGGCCAAATACAAAAGCATATTTTAAGCATTTAATCCCATCTTGTATTAATGATTAGTTGATGTATAATTAAAATGTGGTGTGCGCACTTAAGATGGTGTCTTGAGAAACATTTTCAGTCGAACCATCATGCAGCCAAACTGGACTGATAGAGATGAACGTTGCCACGGGGACTCGGGCGATGTGTGTTCTTTTATTAAACGAGACTTTGTGTCATAGTTTTTGACCCTGATTCATCATAAAGGTGCTGGAAACCATATGGGATCACACCAATTGCAATCACAATGTTGGCATTGTTTTCAGTATAGCAATGCTTCATATAACGTGCTCAGTGCGTGCGAACTCGGACCACACCTATGGAAAAACTCAGCCTTCCATTTCATTCTAACAACTCACCTGAAAAGTTCTTGACTGTGTCTAACAAGGTTGCAATGCCATCATGTTCACAAGAGTTGTCTGCAAACACCCCACATACATATAATCACAACTCAACTGAAAACAATCCCAGCATTGCTACTGCAGCTGGTGAAAAGTGCAGTTCACTGTCTTTTCATCCATTCGTACCCCATACCCCTGGGGAGGGCGAGGGTATTGTTTTCGGTTCAGTTTGTTTGTTTGTTAACACTTTAGCAGCAAAACTAATGGCCAGAACTGGGTTTAGGGATTGCCACTGACCCAGAATAGATGCCTAGTGAATTTAGGGAAAGTGGGTCAAAGTTCAACATGTGCGAGGGGCGGGGTTTGTTGTGCCTGGCACCACTTGTTGTTAATAAATGTATTGCTTTTTCTTTTTGACAAAGGGCCGTCAGAACAATCTAAATCATGTCAGTGCACATAATGATAGCAAATGCAGGGCTGCCGCAGTACAGGGGTGGGTTGGAACTACTCCATAATGACAGAGGCCCTCAAATTACTATGGCATTGGATAGAATACTACAACACAGCATTTCTGGTGTGCTGCGGTCCAGCGTCACATCTTCCACAGGGGCCAAAAATCCTGGTTGCGCCTCTAAGTTTATATTACGTCTCACTGCTTTTGTTTCTCACATCAGGAATATTTTCCATAAAATACCTTGTTTCCGTACTGTGGCCTTATTTGACTCCACAAATAGATGCATTGAAAATGGGCTGAAAAGGCGGCCAGGACAAGGACACGGCCACCTGTCGTGCGCATCCTACAATGTATTTTGGAAGAAAAACAAGCACATAATTCAGCGTGGTGTTCTGTTATGACGGGGCATGCCCATTGCTTATAATCGTTTTAATAACTCTGCTTTATGAGCTCCACAAAGATGTGAGTTTAATTTAGAGGAATGGCTTTTAAAATCATTGACAGCTCTCAGGAAAAGCGAAGGGGAAAAGGATATTAAATATTGTGCATTGAGGTGGCAGTATTTCTGTTCAGTTATGGTAAGGGTCATTTATTGGATGACAAGCACTGCTCGCTCATTCACAACTTGCTTGATGGCCACTATAGTCGACAGGACACACATTCGTCAGGTTAATAGCGTCATCAATCATAAGCAGTAAAAATCCAACCTGGCTTTGGCTGCAGAGGTCCCAAGTCCAGAGCAAAACATGGAGAGGTGTGGAGAGTGCGCAAGTTACTGCTGACACCACGGGGCATTAACTGTGTCTGAATTATCGCGTCTGCAAAAGTTCATCGAGAAGTTTTTGGCAGGAGTTAGACTGAATTGATCTCTCCCTCCGGTCATGTCATCTTGGAGAGCAGAGATGGAGGATGAGACTAGCTAGTGTGTGTGTTTATCTTCTGCATTTTAATAACAGAATATTTCATCTCACTAAGAGACATTGATTTTAGTGGTTCAATAACTATTTTACTTCTCTCTTACAAGATACATTTTCTGAGTGAGATGGAATGCGGTTTAAAAATGTTTAGTTCAGTTAAACCAAATATTTCCTGAGCTTGTCTAATGAATTAGCCTCAGAAGCACTGTAATTACATTAAAATAATGATTCTTACTGGTAAATTAGGGCTTTAGGTGGTTGCTGTACCGTCTTTAATGTACCGACACAAGTCAAGATTTAATTTAACTTTAACTTATATTTAATGAGCCACAAAGAATTGCATATTAAGGCTCTGCAGTAATCTGGTTTGAACAGTATTTGCCAATTAACTTCAGAAATGATTTGAAAATCATTGGTACTGATTCAGATAAAGTCAGCATTTTTCAAAGTAAAAGCATTTCTGACTTTTTAGCGTAGTCATGCAAGAGTATCAGCGAGTCTATTATGAATTAAAGCCAGTGAATATAAATGGCAAATTGGTACAGTTAAAGTTGACAGTTTGTATACACCACAGCCAACCACAGTCTTTATCTATCAGCCCCGACTTAAGGGGCAGAGAGGTATTGTCATCCCATTCGCAGACGAGCAGCGGGCAAGAAAATTTTGTCCAGAGTTTCTCTGTAAAAAAGGTAGTTTCTCTACCTTCACACCAAGGTAGTTCTCAGTACATTCCCAAAACAAAATTTGACACAATGGGCTAAAACTGAATGGGAACTGAATGGACATTGTAGACACTTATTACAAACTGAGTAAGAACCTCATGGACGGGCATAGATGGGAGGGGTGCTCCTGAACGTTGAGCATGTTCAAAAAATTTCTCCCGGCCATCCCATAAATTAACCCTATAATGCCCCCTGTATCATATATGATACACCAAATTTGAAGGACCATGTCCACCTGGTAAGATGCAACACAACCACGACTGCTCACTGTATGATATCTGATACACAGAGCTGCCACCTGGAAGGAAGAAGTGAGATTACAGGAGTCTCTCCCCTAGTCACTCACTTCAAGGTTGTAGTTCCCATGTGAATGGGAATTTATGAATTTCCTTGGATTTTGGCAGTGAAGTTCGGCATTCCAAGGTAAATATTCCACAAAAACTTATTCTTATACATGTTAAGGGATAGCTATAGATAGTAGAGAGCATATAAATTATTTGGAATTTTGAGTGTTGAGTTCTGGAGGGGTGCTGATTTTTGGCTGTATCAGATATGATACTCCTAGAATTAGAAAAAGTTCTGTTCAGCAATGTATATTTTGCTGTCACAAAACCTAATGATGAACAGTGGATCTGAATACTACCCTTCAATACTTCAAAAATATTACAGGGTCAAATTTTTCCTATAATGATGTCTGTGTCTGGGCATTATCGGGTTAAGACTGCGTGAGGTCTTACTGCAAATGAGACTGCAGTACTGTGAACCGGAGTCGCTGTACTTTGATTGTAGTAGAAACGTTTCGAGCTCAAACGAAACGCAGCGAGGTCGGGGAACTATTTGAAGTACGTTCGAACACTGACTTTGTACGGTATACCCTGTCTTTCTCCTTCCCAGACAGACTTAACTACGTAACGGGTCCTTACTGCCTCCTTATTCCGCCGGAAAAGCTTTGTACGAACATTAAAAATTTTCATTGGGTTTGAAATACTTCTATGTATCAGTCAGTAGGCCTTCGAGCATTTTACAGTTCTGCCCAAAAAACGGTCTATTCAATTTAGGTTAAGGCTATGTGATGGCCACTCCAATAATTTGACTTGTTGTCCTTAAACCATTCTGCCAGAACATTAGAAGTTTTCTTGGCGTCATTGTGTATCCGGGGGACCCATCTGTGACCAAGCATTAATTCCTGGCAGATGCCTTGAGATGTAACTTTTCTACCTCGTGACCCCATCCATTTTGTGAGGTACACCAGCCCCTCCCACACAAAAGCCTACCAACAACATGATGCTGTCGCGCCTGTGCTTCGCAGTTAGGATGGTGTTTTCTTGACTTGCAATTCGTCCCTTTTTCCTCCAAACATAACAATGATCACTACAGCCAAACCTTTCAATTTTTGAGGATATTTCTCCAAAAAGTAAAAATCTGTGCCCACATATGCAATTGCAAACTATATTCCAGCTTTTAATCCCTTATGACATAAGATATCGAAGTCAGCTGCTGTTGAAGACCTATCATGTGGCAACTTGTTTGGGAGCTCTTTTAAACAAGTTGCCACATGATAGGTTTTCAACAGCTCAGGATAACTGCACTTTTAATTCCTTGAAAATGTATTTGGTGCTCAAAGAGTTAATAGAGCAGGGGCTTCTTCCTGGCTGAACAGCCTTTCAGGTTATGTCAATATCACACTAGTTTTACCATGTATATAGATACTTATTAACCTTTTACCACCAGAATCTTCACAGGGTTCTTTCCTGTCATTCAGGGATTGATTTGCCCTTTTTTTTCACCACCAAAGAATGTTAAACTCTAGGACAGAAAACACATCTCCCTCCGGAGGAATATGATGGTTCCATGGTGTTTATACTTACTACTTACGTACTGTTGTTTGTACAAATAAACAAGCTTCCTCCGAGCATGTACCAAACTAATGGAGGCTCTCATTTTTTTTCCTGTGGTCGTTGCTGATTTCTTTGGATTTTTCCACGATGTGAAGGAAAGAGGCAGTGTTTTCGATGGATGGTCTTAAGATGCATCCGCAGATACAGCTGCAAGTGACTGCAATGATGTCATTGAACGTATCAGAGGTGTTTAAAGGCATGACATAATTTTCTGGAATTTTCCAAGCTATATGAAGACTGAGTCAATTTAATGAACGTCAACATCTGATCCGCTGGAATTGTGACATAACCTGTCATCAATTGTTGGAAACCTTACTTGCGTCATGCACAACAGATGTCCTTACCGACTTTCCAAAATTCATTTGTATACATGGAAGTTTGTTAACATGAAATAAGTGCACTGGTTAAAAATGAGTTTTAATGGCTTCAATCTATGTGTATGTAAACTTTAACTTGACTTTAGCTGAGCCTGTGTAATGCTTATTGCCTGCCTTAGAAATCCAGCATACTGCTCTCAGTTTCTACTGTTGAACAGCGAAGTGACATCCATCTTATAAAAGTCTGATCAAATATTAGCAGGCATTGTGTTTGAAGAGTGCGGCAGGAGAGTGGATGGCGAGGCCAGCTCGCTGGAGTGCTTTGTTTATCAGCCGAGAATCCCATCGAGACGCACGTACTGATGAAAATGTAAAAACTCCAGCGGTGATTTAATAATGATCAGTCACCTTCCAAGTAGAAAGTTTTGTAAGATTAAATGAACTGAATTTTAAATACGTCCTGTACCTGAAAGTCATACATTTGTTTCTGGCTTGACAGTAACTTTGCTGAATTTAAATCCATACGGGATTCCAGCACGAGGGCATGAATACAATTCTTGATTTTTTTTTCTGCCCCCCTCGGCCCTGCTTTTTGCTGTCTCAAAATCAGTCATGCAGCACGTGGTACACAGTGAATTATTCAATGTAATTTTATTTTTGAATTAGTGTCCGGTGAACAAGGGTGATGGTGGACAAATTGTTGTCGTAGCTTCTTGCTTAGAAGACACACTTCTTGAAACATGGACTTCATTAGATTAGAAGAACCACCGACCTTTATGAGCGGAGATTTAAACTGAGGTGGGCATGAAAGAAATTTGACTAAATTTATCTGACTGTTGCAGAGAAACACATTTGCCTCACCAGCACAGTATCTAAGCTACAATTTCTGTCAGTGCCTCAGTCCCATTTGCCGCTTTTACTTTTTTTTTTTTTTTAAATAACACCGTATTGTGCGGGTGCGATCAGGAACCAGTCGCGAGAACCAAGCAATGCAGTAGAACTTGTTTTGTTTATTAATAAAGGGGGAGGACCCCCGCAGGGCAGAAGGCAAAAGTACAAAGTCTACACTCCAAAAATCACAATCCAGTTGGGCAAAACTAGAATCAAAAACCAGGGCAGCAATCACAATAATCGTAGTCAGACAGAAATGGGTCTGGTTCACAGGTACAGGAATGTCAAAGAAGCAAAACCAGAATCCAATGGGCGTAATCCGAATCGTAACCAGGGCAGCAATCATAGATCTCGTGGTCGGGCAGAAAAAGGGTCAGAACACACAGATGCAACAATAATACTAAATCACGGAGGCAAAAATCGAAAAGTCGGGCAGTCTAGTCTGAAAGATAATCACTGAGTAATCAAGGCGAGAGAAAACGTGGCACAAGAAGACTGAGGAAACGATCTGACGAGGAAGTGCTGTGAAAAGACTCCTAATGTACACTCCAGGGGAATCACATGCTACACAGACACCGGTGCTGGAAATGAGACTAATTACAGAGGGTGGAACAAGAGGGAGAACCTAATCACATGAAATAAGCAAAAGCCAAAATGCGGACAAGGATCACGGGACAGCCTATGGACAGAACAACGGATCCGGTTAGGGATTTCTAAGTGCACAGAGTGAGAGGCAGAACAGAGATAAGACAGGTACAGAGAATCTGCAAGAAACACAGCAGAGCAGATTGAAGGAAAGCAAGAGGCGGAGTCTACAACAGGGCGAGTGCTGAGAGCTTTTTAGTCAATTAGTAAGTGCAGCTATACAATCCCAGGTGCTCATTGGTAAATCAGTCTAATATACAATGTTAGTGTTGGATAGTAAACTAGTGAAAATAACAAACTGTTAGTAGGTGTTAGTAATATAGAAAAAGTGAGGGGAAGGAAATGAGATGGGGGAAGGTAGATTGAAACCAGAACCCATTAAATCACTCGAAGTAGTGAGACGTATACCGGGGCTGAGAGCTGTGACAATACAAGAGACCAGACAGGGGGAGACAAAGTGCAATGCAGAGTGGAAAGCAAAACCTGGACCGGAATAACACTTTGGTAAAATGTAAAACATGGAGAAGTAACACTAAGACAATAAATGAACAAATCAAAGTTATCAAATCACAATATGTGTATCAAAGAATAGTCAGACATAAGCAAATGATCCAAATACAAAAAGGGCAGTCAGAAATGGCAAAGCAGAATCATAATCAAAAGGCATGGCAAAATCAGAATACAAGGCATGGCAAGGCAGAACAGAACATGGCAGATAGCAGAATCACAAGACTCGTGAAAGGTGAGGAGTTGGAATTGTGCATTTACAGCTGTAGCTTAATTAGCTGTAATTTTTCCTTAAATTGTCAAAAGTCTTGCCTTGTCTTCTTGAAGATGTTAATGGTACATAGCAATCCAGTCGGATGATACTGTGTGTTTTGAAGGCTGCATTGGTATGAAAAGTGTATTCTCAATAAGCCTGTAAGGAAGTGAAAAGAAATTATTGACATCACAGTCCATAGGAGGAAAGGTGTACATTAATAGTAAGTCACACTGCAAGCACACCTGACGAGGTCAGACATTGATCGCAGGAACTCACTTAAAACCTCACACAGTATTGGAGCTTGTCTCTGTGGACAATCCAACAAATAATAGTAGCAATTTCCTCAAAACACAAGCTATTAGTTAATGCCCATTTGAATACTCCAGAGCCTTGTTAAAACTTGGTCACTATGATATTAAAATCTTCAGGGTGCCGGAAGAGGCTTGTTTGTGGTGGAAGATGGATTACGGCTGCCAGAGTGGTTTAAAAATAGTCGGCTGTGCTACACACAGAAGTGGTGTTTAAGAGGCATCGACGTGTGGGGCTACTACAAAAACCATCAGTCTGCTGTCATAAAAAAAAACCCTGCCAGATTTCATAACCTGGCACAGAGGATTATAATTCTGAGAGTGCAATCGTTCCCTTGATCAAGTAACTGAGCCATGGCCAAATCGCTGCGCGGCTTCTTCAACATAAAACGTCCAAATGGCATCCATAAAATGCATGACAGTTAATTCACCACAAAAAAAAAGAGAGAAAAAAATCAAAATAAAACATAAATCCCAACGAAGAGCTTTTAAAAACAGAACACCAACCACCCGACACACTTTACGTCGAAGTGTTTGACTCGTTTTTGTCGAAAGAATTTCAATGAGCTCTCGACATCTCGAGCTCTTGAAAGAAACTGCATTCTTGAAGACCGCTTGGCTACTGCTGGGGATAATTTAAAGCTAAAATGATCATTCTACACATTGACACAATTACTCATAGAGTGACTGAATTCTTAGCTGTATCTTTATATTCCTACTCTATGAGCCCACGGGTAGGACCTGCGCCCACTCAAATCCATTCAAAGGGCACTGTTTGTATTTTATTGATTTTGCGTCACTTTCAAAACAGAGCCGTGCAGTTAAACTAAAAAAACGGCTTTTAAAATCTCCTGATCTAAACTTTGAGGGCTTCAACCATTATCAAGGCCCAATGGGACAGAAGAGCTACACATCTTTGAAGTTCGACTGCACCTTTTTGCACTTCAAAGAGAATGCAGGAGTGGGTTGCGGAGGGTGGCGGTTTTTGGCGGAGGAAGTGAAGCTTCACGGCAGTGTGAACTTGAACAGGAAGACAAGAGGCTCGAGAAGCTTCCAGGGAAACGCAAATAGATAAGTTAGTCTGGCAGCAAGACAACATCGAACAATAGCCCAAGTCTGAGATAGAGTTCGCATGGAGAGCCACATTAACCTCTGAAGTGAAGGTGTGGAATTGAATTCACAATGCAAAAAATTGCCCTTTGGAGAGGCCTTTATTTGAGTCAGTGTCTATTCTCGTATTTACATTTCACTGGTGCTGTCACAGGCAGACATTAAGCTTACTACAGGACCAAACTGAGTCTAGTTCAGAGAATCTCCATCGCAGTTTAATTTACCATTAAAAAAGGCTTAATATGCATATGAAAATTAACCCAAAGGAAACCATGTCATGATCAGAAAAATTATGACATGAAATCCCATATTTTGATCCCTTTTCAAAGCTAGTGTATGTCCCATTCATTTTAATTTGCGATAACTTCTGCGATAACAGAAGATTTGCATAATCGTCATTAATCGCTTCCATCCCTCCCATCCCAGATATGTTCACCAGAACATGTGCGTCAGGTTAGCTTTGCTCCTACCACTGACCCTGACCAAGGCTCCAGCTACAGAACTGGAGTTGGTCTCCAGGCCCTGTGCTGTGGCTGCCCAATGCCCACTACTTATAAGCATCAAGGAATGGTGAAATGCAGGGCACAAATTAACCCACAGGGCTCAATCAAGTCTATTGTTATCTCAAAAGCACAGCTACCCACAGCTGGACAGGCCTCAGTAGTTGGTAAAAGTAATTGGCTGGGCCAATGAACCAAAACATTAAAACCACTCACAGATTGAGCACATAACTTTGATTATCTCGTACCAACAGCAAATGACATGGTCTGCGGACACACCATAGGCAGTAACCAAATTGTCGGTGCTTGTAGTCGACATGTTGAATGTGGGAGAAATGGGGCATGAGTGACTTTGATAAGGGTCAAATTGTTACAATCAGACGAGAGGGTCAGATGCTCTCTGGGCATTAAGGCTTCCCAGTCAGCAGTTGTGAATACCAACTTGGCAGTGGTCTAAGGTGGCACTAACACTGAAACTGCGACAGGCCGTCAGGCACTGTAGGCTCATCAACACACAAGGGCAACAGAAGCAATCCTGTCTGGTCCAAACTGACAGAAGGGCAAATGTAGCACAAGTTGCAGAGAATTTTAATTATTTGTGAGTGAGGAATGTTTTACAATGCACAGTGCAGTGCACCCTGCTTCTTATAGCGCTTTGTAAATGCAGATCAGTCCCAATGCCCATTATAACCCCAGTTCACTAGCAAAATAGCCTACAATAGGCACATGAACATTTCAACTGGACCTTGGATTAATTGAATAAGGTTGCCTGGCCCAGTGCGTCCCGTTTTCTGTAACATCATGTGCATCGATCGGTATGTGCACGCCATTTACCTGTGGAAGGGATGGCACCAGAATGCACTGGTGGAGGGAGAGTGATGCTCTGGGAAATGTTCTGCTGGGAAACCCTGAGTTTGGAATTTCAAGTGGACATCAGTTTGGCGGAGCTGTTTTGGCAAGACAAGGAGACCTTTACTATATTCGCTGGATGGTTTTAATTTTGTAACTGATTGGTGAATACAAATGTATTTTTTTTTGTTGTTCTTGCCAGTTTGATATACGCATTATGGCTACAGATGTTAGCGCAGTCAGTGAGGTCACTGTATTTTACCATGCTAAGTGACCCCATTTCTGCTGTCATCACAGATCTGTTCCGCTCTTCAAAAAAAAAAAAAAAAAGTTACGGATTGACCCATTGAAAGGCGCAGAGTTCCTGATACAAGCAATCCTAGGATATATGGATGTGTAATTGCACTAAATGAGGTCATCTTACAAGGACAGTAATTGACATTATTAATTGTGTTTTTCTTTAAAGTAAAAAATGTAATGATTTGTATGGTTCATAATGTATGGTTCATAAAAAATAAAAAAAAAATTATATACAATGTATATACAAGTATATCCGGGACCATATTTATACCCGATACAGCATTTTGATGATGTGGCAATTTTTTCCATTGTTCATTTAAAGTTTTTTCAGGGAATGAAAACATCCAAAGACAACTCATGAAATAAGTGGCATCATCAAAGTGCTAAAAAGGGACAATTAATCTGCAAAGAACAGTGACAATTATGACAGTTATTTGTTGGAAAACATAATTTTTCATCCACTGGGAGAGTTATGGCAGTAGTTATGAAGTCTAAGGAAGTCTCTTTGGTTATATATTCACGGTGAATTATATTAGAGTGCACATAAAACGGAACAGAGCGCTGGAAAATTCAAGGGGTAAAAAAAGGACACCGGTGCCTTTGTAAGACTATGATCCCAGACTTTATATCGAAAGTTTACAGCAACTGATATCAAATGCCACACATATAATCAACTTAAGGCCTTTTACCTGCTTACTTGTACACTGTTAACCCAATAGAACGGTGCACTGAAATGTTTTGTGGAAACCAATCATCCCCCAAGACTGTGTAAGCCAATTTAATAACCTTGGATGGTGCTTCAAAAATAAAAAGAAAAAATAACATGTTATATGTGGCAGGCCAAAGGAGAGCATGAGTGGGGAATTGAACCCCAGACTCCCAGGTAAGAGTCACGCATGCTGCCCACATCATCAAAGAGCCAGACTCGTTGGCAAGGTAGCCAGGGTGTGTACTTATTTGGTGTGTACTTATTTGGAGGCATTACTAGTGACAGGACCCATCAGCTGTCTAATATATATTTTGAATGGTTATTTTGTTTTTAAGAGCTGTGCACACAAGATCATTGTACTGGCATACATGGATAATCAGTTTTTGTAAAACATTTGAGTGATCACAATATCTGGATTTACAATGTAAATGAAATAATGCAGGGATAACACTAATCAGGCTATGGAGACGCAGTGCAGCCTATTATATGATCATTTTTAATCCCTTGAAAAGGGAAGGCTACATGGAAAAAGTCTTTATTTTAATTAATTATGGCACAGTGGTTAGCATTGCTGCCTCACAGCAAGAAGTTTGTGGGTTCGAATCCGGCCTGTGGAGTTTGCATGTTCTCCCCGTGTTCACGTGGGTTTACTCCAGGTACTCTGGTTTCCTCCCACAGTCCAAAGACATGCATATCAGGTTAATTGGAGACACCAAATTGCCCATAGGTATGAGTGTGAGAGTGAAGGTTGTGTGAACGGTGTGTGCGCCCTGCGATGGATTGGCAACCTGTCCAGGGTGGGTCCCTGCCTTTGCCCGCAGTCAGCTGGGATAGGCTCCAGCTCGCCTTGTGACCCTAGTGAGGAATAAGCGGGTATAGAAGATGAATGAATAAATTATTTTATTAATGTTTATTTCAACACTAGTCGCACTGCGTGTACCGTAAAATTTAAGCTGAATGTCTGCACTCTGAGTGCAAATGAATTACTTAATTTCGTCCCCAATATGCTGTGTTGGACAGCCAAAAAAAAGTAAGTTAGTTAATTATCAGAGATCAGAGCAAAGGAGCCAAACGCAGACCTCAGGTGAAACCATACAGGGTGTCCCTAATGAATCTAAGGTGGAAGTTTGACGCACAGGCAAAAAGGCTAGTCAAAAGACAGTCCAAGGTCTGGCAGCAGTGAAGAGGAACACAGAGGGGTCAGGTTTAGGTGTAGCAGGAGCGCAGGTCCCAGGTCTGGCGCCGTGGTGTCAGGCCAGAGGATTGGGGCGGGCCGGGCAGAAGCACAAACTCCAATCAGGGAGTAGAATTTATAGCAGGAGTTATAGACAGAAGATGGGAAAGACAGTAGGAGTCCAGCAAGGCAAAGTCGAAAACAAGGAACTTAAAGCAATTCTTACCTTTCTGGCATTTTACACTTTTCTTTTGTAATCTGAAAATGCTCCTAATGGCATATGGCACACTAAAATGTAAAAGAAATCCACCAGGCGTTGAAACCCTTCAATATTCAATTCTCTTATATTTCTGATTAAAGTCTGACCAATCATTTTCTTCGGTCCCAATACAATGATTTGCCGAGCTTCCTGTTCGTCATCCGTCGCCGCGCCCCTTCCAGCTGCCTATGGCTGCACTGCTTGCAAGTCACGCACCTCTCTGGCAGAGAAAAAAAAGGACACTTTTGACTGTAAACAAACGGGCGCTGAAATGCTATAATTACAATCATAACATTAATGGTAGTTCATCAGACTACATAGGTAACTAAATGTTACGGGGGCATTTCATTTTATACCACATATTTTGTAGAATTGGATATTATGTAATTACTGTTGGTTTGTTATCACTCACTGGTTCAGAGGTACCGGTAACTGAAAACTAACCAACAGTTATTTGATAATATTCAATTCTGTATGTGGTATAAAATAAAATGCCCTCATAACATTTAGTTACCTTGGTAGTCTGGCGAACTACCGTATATTTGCTATATATTTTTTTTCGTAAGAGAAGTCTGGGAATCAGGGGGGAGAGGGTGGGACTTTGGAGGGAGGCGGAGTTGTTCGTGTTCAAATTTTTACCGAGTGCTGCGCAACATGCCAGAAAGGAAAGAATTGCTTTAAATCCACAAAGACTATTATTAGCAAAATAGGAAAGAGTGCGCAAAGTCCAGGGAGGAAACATTGGAGAAGGGCCAGTGAAAAAGACAATGATTAAATAACAAGAGCTGCTGGATAGCTCACTCGGTTAAGGCACTGCGTTGCAGTGCAGAAGTGACTATCACGTCGCGGGTTCGAGCCCCAGGCATACCAACCAGGAGTGGTCGGCAGCTTTTTCAGCGTAGCGCACAATTGGCCATCGCACTACCGGGATTCAAATTGGGAAGGGACTGCCTGGTATGGAGATATAAATAAACAGCTTTGTTCGTTGCTCAAGCGCCCCCCGTTGGCCAGACGGGCACTCGTCAGGAAGAATCAAAGTCTGTTCATGTCCGGGTATCCTCCGCCCTCGTTCTGAACTTGCGAAGATTCAACCAATGAGGGTATAAGAATTAGTGGCTGACAGGCACGTGCTTCGGAGGAGAGCTGCGAACTGTCCATACTCTCCTGAAATGGCAGCAAGGGGTCGCATACGAGCAAGCTTTGTACATAGTGCACCAATTGGGCGTTCCAGATTCGGGTGGGATTGGAGATGGCAAATAAAAAAAGTAAATAAATAAATAAAAATAACAAGAAACAATTGACAGAACTAAACCAAATCCGTCACAGATGGTTTGACAGTGGGTAACGCTAATTAACAAAATATTCAGGACGCTAAAGTTCATCTTTAAATATTATTATTTATTAACTTGACTTGTGTATTTGTACTTGTATGAGCTTTGTATCCTGGATTCTGAACTCCCACAGCCGTAACTGGTTAAAGGAATTCCAACTGGATATATTTCATATAATACGTAATAATATGCATATAAATTAGCTTGTCATTCCAGTGAATTGTCAGAGAGAAATACGGAGAAATAAAGAAGAGAGAAAGAAAAGGAACTTCACGGAGTGTGAAATCGAAATGCTCTTCATGGAGGTGGAGGCTGATCTGGCTATATTGTTAGGCAGAAACAGTTCTGGCATTACCGATAAAAGAAAATTTGTGGAGTGGAAGCATGTCACAGGTAGTGAACCATTTTTGAAAATTTCAGAGACAGACATTAAAGTGGATTCAAAGTGCATTGGTCTGCACTGGCACAGTATTATTATCTTCGGTGTCAGAATGATTGGGACACTATTTGGCTAATAAAGAAAGAATTCTCGTGGCTAATTGCTTAAAGAGCCTCGCAAACTAAACAAATCTGCACTGTTTCACGAGTTATAAGAGTGCAGAAATTATAGTAATGCAATAATGCAAATAGAGCTTTTCTAGGCACTCAAAGACGCTTCACAATGGATACATTATTCATTCCCTCACATATTCACGCTCTGATGGAGGTAAACTACGTTTTTGTAGCCACAGATGCCCTGTGGCCAGCTGACGGAAGCGTGGCTGCTACCTACCACCACCACACATTTGCGCACAGCCATACAGGAGTGTTCCTATATTGCATGTTTTGTGGGTGGGGGAAACCAGAGTACCCGGAGGAAACCCATGCAACACAGGGAGAGCATGCAAACTCCACACAGAAAGGCCCAAGGCTGGATTCAAACCAAAGACCTTCTTGCTGTGAGGCAGTAGTGCTAACCACTGGGCGCCGGTCCCACCAATTGGTCTGGGCAACTGTTGCTGATTGGGAAAATTAAACTGCGAGAGGTTTGGGTTGATGACCATTGAGGGGCGAGGTTTCTGAAGGTCTTTGTTACTGCCGACAAACCGCCACTGGCTTATGAGTCCCTATACTCTGAACTATATATTTTCTTGAACTAATTAATTGGTATGTCCGTGAAATCATTTGTTTTGTTTGCCAAATAGGGGGCAGATTAGCTAGCTAGCAAGCTAATTCGAGTTTCCTGTGATTGCTGTTTCTTCCCCTCAATAGTTTGTTATCAAGAATTATGTTATTCTAAACCATTAGGCTATATACACTCAAAGAATATACGGGCCGAATTTTTATGATATTACCATTTTAACTGCATATAAAATTTCCATCAATTTTGATTACACAGTTTTAACATGATAAAATTAATGTGATGCATATTTTTAAGTCAAACATAAATGAAACAAATTAGAATGAAAATTATGTAAAAATGCGAATAAACCCAATGTATTTTAGATACACAATAATTAGGTTCATCTATTTATCATCAAGAAATCCAAGTTGTTTCAATTTCATTTGTAAACTAATGACATTTTGTATTTTCAACTACAGTTGCCTATATTTTTATTGCATAAATCAAAACTATCATGCCTAATAACACTGTAAGCCTGCTCTAAATTGTGAGCCAGTGATCTTCATGCAATATATTTTACAATTTATGAGAAACTTCCAAAAATGATATGCACACATAGTTTTGAGATTACTTTGATATGATACTACAGAATATGAATCTCTGGGAAAAATCTGTAAAAAATGCGGGAAGCAGAACTTTACCCCCTCCCCAACGCCATGTCAAATAGTTTTCAATCTGTCCTTCGTGTTCTGCCTTCTCTGCTCTTGAGTGTGCATGCATGCCCGCCTGCAATGCTACAAAAGGCCGATTAACGCAATCATCTTCTTACATCGCAAATAATGAACCTGAATGCAAAAAATTGGATAAGCATGTTTTAATAACTATAACTAAAGGAAAATGTAAATAGTAGTTACCTGGATGTAATTTGATTGCTAAGATTTCATGCATAACCATCTAACAGGTGAGAGGTTTGCACCAACAAACATTACGGCGTGCGGCGCTCGCGAGTGGATCTATATACAATATTACAATACAATATTACAATTAAAATAATGTTAGGTGACAGGATGTGGCACACAAAGCGGGTGGTGAAGCCATCGTTCTTACCTGGCTGCCTTGAGCTACCTGTTCTTGAGCTATTCTGTAGTCCGCAGGTGTGTCTCGCGGCTGTTACCAGACTTTAATGGATAATTATAGAGCAATGATTATGAGGCTATCGGCTGATAATTGCACAAGTCTGTCGCGTATTTTTAAATTACTGACTCGTTACTAATTTATGGAGCCCAGGAAGTGCAATGACATGAAAAAAATTGAAGAGGTGGCCATGAGATATGTCATTCCCTCGATTTAGCTATCTCGTTCCCACAACTTGGTTAATTCTTGGCCACAAAATACGTTGTACAAGTTGTTCCCATGATTTAGCCATTTCGTGGTCCCGAGAACACAGTCGTTCCCCCGATTTAGCTTTCGCATGGCTATGAGATAGAAGTCGTTCGCTCAATTTAAATTAATGAAATTGAGGGAACGAGTTATATGTAGTGGCCATGAGTTAACTAAATCATGGGAAGGAGTTGTATTCTGAGGCCATGGATTCGCTAAATTGTGGGAAGGAGTTAATTGAATTGAGGGAACGCGTAATAACTCGTGGCCGCGAATTAAATAAATTGTTGCAACTACTTTCATCTCGTGGCCACAAAATATTGTTTTTTTCCCATATCATTGCTCTTCCTGGGCTTCGTAGTAGTAATTGGTAATTCACGAAATGCTGCCTAATGACAAGAAACCTAACTAGCTAAAGTTAACTGGTATTTATTAGCACCATGGGTGAGTTGGCTTGCGGGCTGGATGATAATGTTTGCAATGACGGACTTATTGAATTTGATAGTCACTATATTTATGTTGGTGTGATATGATATAAACTGCACTAATAAAACATACACTGATAACTGGCAGATTAGGTTGGATGAGAGCAGATCTAACTTACCTGTTACAAGGTCACAGTCAAGTCTGTGAGTTGCTCTGAAATGAGAAAATTGCAGACCGGTGCCGAGAACTCTGACGTCATTTCCTCTTCAAAACGTTTCCATTTCACAAAATTTTTATGTAAACCAATCTCATACATTTTAAGTAATTCAATCTCACTCGTTCCACAGCTTGCCATATTTAAACCACATTCATACGTTTTAACTGATTAAATTTAATTGTTTTCACAATCAACAGATTTATGCTGATTCAATGTTTGAATAGATAAATTTAAAAAATTATTATTTAAATAAAATGAAATAGATGCAAACACGTAATAATAAACTATGCCATGATTCATTTTTTGAGTGTATAGTCGATGATCTGAACAGTTTTAATTATACAATTTTTCACGGGCTAACATTTGTAATAATTGTGTTCTCTCTACCTCTCTGTATGTCTTTGTGCTTGTGTAAATAGATAGCACCATCACGCAAATCGAATGCAGCCTCTACTTCTGACTCTTAAGTAGCTACAGCTGGCAACAGAAACCTTATTTTGCATTAAAAAATAAATTTATCTTCAAGCTTTTGTTGGTATGTATTTTTTATGAAGACAAGACGAAGACACAACGTGAACAATCGGATAATGGCTTGATTTAAGACAGCTGTTCTGTGACTGTATGTAGCACGGATGCTTACTTGTGCACTGTATAGCAAGAGCACACAGTGCAACTGAGTCTCAGAATGACGTCATGTGTTCACATATACGACCACGCTTTTGGAATTTCTGACAATGTAGGCGCAGAAACAAAGTCCCTCTAAAAACGTATTCCTCTCCCAAATCTCTCAAGTTGTTTTATTTTAAATTATTTAATCCATAATCTACCACTAAAGCACAAAAATATCAGAACTTCAAAACCCTTTCTAGTTCCTCTTTAAATACACTCAACAAAAATATAAACGCAACACTTTTGTTTTTGCTCCCATTTGTCATGAGATGGACTCAAAGATCTAAAATTCATTCCAGATACACAATATTGCCATTTCTCTCAAACATTGTTCACAAATCTGTCTAAATGTGTGATCGTGAGCACTTTTGCTTTGCTGAGACAATCCATCCCACCTCACAGGTGTGCCACATCAAGATGCTCATCAGACACCATGATTAGTGCACAGGTGTACCTTATACTGCCCACAATAAAAGGCCACTCTGAAATGTGCAGTTTTGTCTCACAGCAAAATGCCACAGATGGCGCAAGCATTGAGGCAGCGTGCAATTGGCATGCTGACAGCAGGAATGTCAACCAGATCTGTTGCTCGGGCATTGAATGTTCATTTCTCCACCATAAGCCCTCTCCGAAGGCGTTTCAGAGAATATGGCAGTACATCCAACCGGCCTCACAACCGCAGACCACGTGTAACCACACCAGCCCAGGACCTCCACATCCAGCAGGTTCACCTACAAGATCGTCTGAGACCAGCTACTCAGACAGCTGCTGAAACAATTGGTTTGTATAACCAAAGAATTTCTGCACAAAATGTCAGAAACCGTCTCAGGGAAGCTCAACTGCATGCTCGTCATCCTCATCGGGGTCTTAACCTGACTCCAGATCGTCGCTGTAACAGACTTGAGTGGGCAAATGCTCACATTCGATGGCGTCTGGCACGTTGGAGAGGTGTTCTCTTCACGTATGAATCTCGGTTTACATTGTTCAGGGCAGATGGCAGACAGCGTGTGTGTCGTCGTGTGGGTGAGCGCTTTGCTGATGTCAATGTTGTGGATCGAGTGGCCCATGGTGGTGGTGGGGTTATGGTATGGGCAGGCATCTGTTATGGACGAAGAACACAGGTGCATTTTATTGATGGCATTTTGAATGCACAGAGATACCGTGATGAGATCCTGAGGCCCACTGTTGTGCCATACATCCATGAACATCACCTCATGTTTCAGCAAGATAATGCACGGCCCCATGTTGCAAAGATCTGTACACAATTCTCGGAATCTGAAAATGTCCCAGTTCTTGCATGGCCAGCATACTCACCGGACATGTCACCCATTGAGCATGTTTGGGATGTGCTTGACTGGCGTATACAACAGCACGTACCAGTTCCCACTAATATCCAGCAACTTCGCACAGCCATTGAAGAGGAGTGGACCAACATTCCACAGGCCACAATTGACAATCTGCTAAACTCTATGCGAAGAAGATGTGTTGCACTGCATGAGGCAAATGGTGGTCACACCAGATACTGGCTGGTTCAGAGTCCCCAGACCCCAATATGAGATCCATGTTTGGGATGTGCTTGACCGGCGTATACGACAGCGCGTACCAGTTCCCACTCTTATCCAGCAACTTCGCACAGCCATTGAAGAGGAGTGGACCAACATTCCACAGGCCACAATTGACAATCTGATAAACTCTATGCAAAGAAGATGTGTTGCACTGCATGAGGCAAATGGTGGTCACACCAGATACTGACTGGTTCTGAGTCCCCAGACCCCCAATAAAGCAAAAACTGCACATTTCAGAGTGGCCTTTTATTGTGGGCAGTATAAGGTACACCTGTGCACTAATCATGGTGTCTGATGAGCACCTTGATGTGGCACACCTGTGAGGTGGGATGGATTGTCTCAGCAAAGCAAAAGTGCTCACTATCACACATTTAGACAGATTTGTGAACAATGTTTGAGAGAAATGGTAATATTGCGTATCTGGAATGAAATTTAGATCTTTGAGTCCATCTCATGACAAATGGGAGCAAAAACAAAAGTGTTGCGTTTATATTTTTGTTGAGTGTATGATGATGACCTCACTCCCTACCAATTTTTTTTTTCCAAGAAGAAAAAGCATCCAGTGTATTGTACAAAAATGGTTTCTCTTTCTCTCCTTCCCTCCCTATCCACCCCCCTCTCACACACTCACTTTCATTCCCATGCTCTCGTTCAATCACTCAACAGGAAATGGCGTGGGCACAGCGACAACAAATCATGCTCTGAAATAACAGCCACCAGTCAGTCATTTATTATAAATAAAATAATGTGCATGAGAATAAGACTGTGATGTTCTCAGTGAGGTTCTGGAAGGTACTTAGTCTTACCGATGAGACAACAGCTACACGCTTCCAAATGCAAATTTCACACCTGTAGGACTCTCAAAGAATTAATGTTGGACCTTTGGACGGCTTTTCTCCAATATGAAATAATGCTGCAAACTCAAATAGCTGGCCAAAAAACTGATGCTTCAATTCAATTCAATTACTTTAGCTTTGTGCCCCAAATATTGAGCCTCCCTATTCATAGTTCAATCATTTCTTCAAAGTTTGTCCAGTGAATAGAATCAAATTGATGCCCAAGATCTTCGAAAGTATTCTTATCACAATCAAACTTAATCCTCTGTTGCCATTCAATGATTTGCTACTGTTGACAGTTTTCTGAAATAATTACTCTGGGTGAGCAGATTACAAATGATTTGAATAAATATCACTATTGCATATTGAGCTAGCATCATAATTATTGGTAAGTTTGTCACCATAAATAGCCTCATGCATCAGCCGATTCAAAAGACTTCATTACTGAAATTGATACATGCCACTGCAACACTGTCGAAGAAAGGAGCTCAGCATCAATCAAACTACTGCATATCAAAATCAATAGATATTGGCTGACTAGAAAATGTAAACTTGACGGGTGCATTTGAGAAATATTCAATACTTAGATTGCGCAGTAGTACTGCTATGCAACTGAAAATAGCCTCTACATTTCAGCAGTTTGGACAGCCTGAGAATGCTGAAGCAATATTATTATATAGACAGGATCCCAGCTGGCAGAAAATAAATGTATCTGGAGGGTTTCAATAACTCAGGCTTCGGCACCAGCAAGACGTAAAGTCTTGAATGTCAGGACGCATCACTGGCTGTGGAAAGCATGCCGTCTGCATTGTTAGCCTGTCTGACCATATAAGCGGGGTGGCGCTTTCTAACCCGCTGTTATAGGTTACTGGCCCCCCTCTCCCTATTTCGAGAGCGCAGCTGCCGCTCCGACTCAATCTCTTCTCAGTCTTCACTCTGTTGTAAACATCACAGCCTTCTGTCGGAAAAACACCGCCACCTCAGGGAAACTGCAGACCCCTAACCGACGGCACAGACTGTAATTACACGACGCAGTGAGAGAGATCTAGTGCAAGGCACTACCCTGGAATCAGCATTTGCTCTACAACTGTGTATCGCAAAATTTACTGAACCACAAGCTGACCTTTCTGTGCTGATATAAAGCAAGGGAATACTTGTAATCAGTTTGTCAAGGACCAAAGAGTCAATCATTTTGAAAGGGCTCTTACTGAAAAGTGAGACCAAGTGCCTCCATTTTCCAAAAAAAAAAAAAAAAAAACCATTCTGTGGGATCAGCGATCATAAAACATACTGCTGCAAAACTCTTTTTGCTGAGGAGAAAAAGAGGAACTGTATTTCAGAAGTTTAGGCTAGATTTTAATATAATTTTTCCCTTTAGCAAAGGCAAGAGCTGACTGGCCAAAAACCAAGGTCATGCAATGTTATGGGCTTGTATGCAGTATGATGACCTATCAGTATTATATATGGAACCACTTAATAAAATTATTATTTCAAGCCCGCGCAGCCGACTTATCCCGGCCCAATGGAGTTTTCCATGCACCATACTATTTTGTGTGCATATCATTGTCAATAGAATTTGAAAATAAATGAGTATTAAAATGACTGAGCAATTGTAATAATAAAGAGAGCAATGGATAAAATAATGAAGGCAATTATGTAAAATCCACTGGGATTGCTATGCTAATCTCCTGGTATTATGCAGAATATTTAGCAGGCGAATGATTGTATTTCTCCTCTCACCCTTTTCCTTCCTCCACTTCCCTTTCCTAATCTATTTTCTTTTCTCTTTTTTTTGTTTGGAGCGAAGGGATTTTTTTCTTCAATTAACATAAAGAAAAACCCCGACATAATCACCTTCAGTGGGTTCTCTGGCATGTCTATTGATGTGTGAGATAAAACACAATTTACCCCGAGCGCTCAGTACCGGAGAGAGGAAACGCTTTCGCGGTGTTCATCCGCAGGATGATATTTCAAAAGCTGTTGCCAGGAGAAAATATAAACACATTTTGAGAGGTTGAAAACATTTATAAGACTCAGCTGGGTTTTCGAGCCCAGCCGCCGGCCAGCAAGAAACGATTGGAGGGCGCTCAGACGGATACCCCCTTCATAATATTCGGCTAGCTGGTGCGCCTCAGCATCTACAGCATTGCAATAATAAAAAGCCATTTAATATTTACATTGAAAATGAAGGCAGTTTAAAGGCGCCTAGTGTGACTTAGAGAAAAATAAAAGCCAGGGACAGTACACGTACCAAGAGCATTTATATTTGAAAAGAAAACCTTTTGCCATGCACAACTGTGCAATTTATGTAGATGCATGTTACATTTTTGTTGACATGGGGTCTCGTCTTTTCCGCCAACTCAAGCGAGCAGCGCACCTATCTTAATCCCTCAGACTGAGTGCGCTGCCAGTTATGCGCAAATCCGTTGGTGATTACCTTCGAAATAAGGTGCCATTTATAATGTTCTGATAAGCAAGCATGTCTCCAAACATTGTGTATTTTCTCATTTACAATTTAAAATCAGAAACAATGGAGGAAAATAAGACAAAATCCATTAGCATTGTCCATGGATAAAGAACCAAGAGAGATGCTGGCTTCTCTGTCACTGAGCTGTCAATGTTTTAATTACCAAACTGGGAATTTTAAGTGGTTTTTCTGTGAAAAATGCTATTATACTGAAAAATGTGCAGTAAATGTAAATGAGGTTTACTTACGTAAAAGACAGTGCAGGCATGGTAATACGAGTGTTCTGAGTGGTTTTACAGTGCATTACTGCTATTTTAGCACTTGAATGGTCAGTTCATTTCTGATATCTTTGTGTGTAATTGCTCGTGTGTTGAATAATAGCATTTAACCTAACTCAGCAGCTTTTCACCTTTATAGCCTAGCATTCCGATGACTGTCCTACAATTCTGTGGGTGGCACTAATATGATACTATTTGCAACCCCCAGCTCTTGCTCTTTATAAAGATAGTTTCTAAGGGAGCAATATGTGGAATTTACATGTTTGAGTGTTGATAGCATTATGTTTCAGCCACTTAAAGTGTAGGGTAGAGTGTACAGTAAGTACAGTTTACTGTAAGTGGCTGATATGCAATCAGCGGCTTACACTTACTCAGAGTTTGGTGCCTTGTTTAAGGGTTGAATAATGTTTCCAATTTTGAAAATGAAACTCTCTTAATTTCAAACAGAGCTTTTAAACCATGTCATTATGTTACTGTATTATTTTGTATAATATCGCTGAAAATTGAGTCAGACCTACAATGCAGCAAACCTTGCATCGGACTACTCTTTTTAAAAGCTTTGAGGAGACATTTTAAAAGGGACAGTATTGGAGACTTGCAGATTCACAGCTGATTAATGGGTCTTATGAGCCTAGTATCATCCTTACGCGTCATATAACAACGTCACCTGACCAGGCACCAATATACGACGCAAAAGGAGGCTTTTGGCATCCTTTTTTGAAGCCAGTTTAAAACGAACCCTACCCCCTACCTCCTAGCCTTTCACCTGAACCGTCACCCAAAGCATCAAATAAAGATTCCAAAAGCTTCCTTTTTCGTCGTATATTGAAGATCGGTCAGGTAGCGTCGCTATATGACGAGTCAGGATGAGAATGTCCTGTTCTTGCAGGACGCTGTACTTAAGAGCCTGTCGTTGATAACGGAGCAAAAAGTGAATAAATAATATTTGGATGAGTCGAACCTGATTCTTTTCACTAACTCTGTTTTGTCATAGATTAAGTTGCATTTAAACAAGCAAATGGAGATTCTGAAGTTGTGCTTATAATGTGTCCCAACAAGAATGGCATTTTGCCTGGACATTATTACTGGAAGCAACACGGTGGCCTGTACCCTACATACTTCATGATTAGGCATTTGACATTATCACTTGACAAGTGGAAAATTGCGGACGACTGGCTCATTATCTACAATGCATACTGATGAAATGGCTCAGTCAACCAAGAGAGAAAAGATAGGAAAGCTTTTAAAGAGAAATGCCCCCAGTCAGACTTGATGAATTTATACACAACATGAGCTACAGGAGTTGATTTGAAAAAAGAACAATGCATCATCTAATTGTGCCGCAATTATTCTCAAGGAACCCAAGGCTGTTGTCAGACAAATTGCCGGTGCTTCACCATGTGAGGTTATGAATAAATAAATAAATAAATTTTTTTTTTCTTTAAATTAAAGTTGTAATTAATGCTAAGTTTGCGTGGAAGAGTCTATAAGCTGCAGACAAAATAAAGCCAGACAGTTGCACACAATCTGTTCTAGTCCAGCGCAGTCAAATGTTGAACTTTGCCCAATTCTCAAATTATTTACCCTCCAACAGCAAACATATCCTGAGAACATAACTTTGACAGATTCAACACGACGGTCTAGTGCGTAAATACTTTATGCTGCAGCTTTCACATAGTTTATCGTCTAAAAGAACTTTGATGGCTTTTCTAAGAGTGGACAGCGGCAGGTGTACTTCTTTCTGGGTGCGCTTTACACACAGCTATGCGTGTTTCACCATCCCGTGTCTTTAAATGTAGCTTTCTTCTGCAGAGATCCGTGAAGCCTTCAAAGTGTTCGACCGTGATGGGAATGGCTTCATCTCCAAACAGGAGCTGGGCATGGCCATGCGGTCCCTGGGCTACATGCCCAATGAGGTGGAGCTGGAGGTCATCATCCAAAGATTGGACATGGATGGTGAGTCACTGATGTAACACCACTGATAATGTACTGCAAAACATGACAGCCCAATGAAGTTATGTGAACTTGTTCTTCTCTTTAACTCCACTTATCATGACAAGTTTTATATGTTGAACTCAAGTTTGTATGTTTTCAGAAATTAAATTTAAAGTTATCCAATATCTTAACTAATTGTGAGTTAATCAAAGGATATTGTCAAGTTGAGTTAGTACACAATCAGTTAACTCACATTTTTAAGGCAGCCAGTGAACTTTCATTTATGCACTGTAGTACATTTCAGGCTGGTCTAACTTAAAAACAAAAGTTCACTGGCTGCCTTAAAAATGAGAGTTAACTCACCTAAATGTTAATTGACTCAACTTGAAGATAAGCTTGTTTCAACTCGCAATAAGCATAGGCTATGGAAAACCTTGGAAAAAAAATAAACCTCAATAGTTCAATATCTAAAACTTGTCATGATCAGTGGAATTGAAGTGAAGAAATAAGTTCACATAACAATGGGCTGATCTAGTTTTACACTGTTGCTGCCACAGTGGGCCATTAATGGAGGTCATAGCTAATAGCCCCTGTCCAGATTACACATAAGTGCAGTCGGACACTGCAATGGAAATGGTTTTAGGATTGACGAAATCCTGACACAAAGGTAGTAGTGGCGCGTTAGTCAAAATACAATCGCTTGCAATTCGGCAAACGATTACTCACTGAACGATTATATTACTACATACATGTACAGTATTGCATACTTATCTGAAACTATAGATCGATTCCAAACAAATCACCTTTACTTAAGGAGTAAAGTAGTGATGTGATGGAACTGAAGCTGTTTCCCAAGTCCATAGCTGCTCATCTGAGAAATCGGACTGCCCCCTAAAATTCTTCACATTTGCACACTAACGCTGGGTTTACACATAACAATGACAAGTCACGAATGCCAAAAATCTAAATTCGTGACCAAGGATGACAAATTTGAATTGAATTTGATGATTTGGGGCAGAGGTGTCACGCGTCATTCAGTTCAGTGCTAGACAGCTTCCCTGTCGATTCGTAACGACGCCTGACATTATGGGCTCAAAGAATGGCAAGAATACACTACGAATGCTGTCACACTCCATTACGAATCACCGCTAATAACCACAAATTGATACGCTCAGTTGTGAACTCCACGAATCCAAGGTGATTTGTGACATTCGTGGAAGATTTTTTGGCATCCCAAAACATGCTCCACAAATATCAGGAATGTCACGAAACGACATGCGCTGGTAAGAACCCTATTCAGACGCGTTAAGTCACGTTACGAATGTCATGAATGTGCCACGATTGACGGGAACATGATATTCGTAATGCACTGTGCCTATGTGTAAACCCTGCTTAAGCCACAATTGATTTTTGTCTTATAAGGTGCGCACAACGAATAAAGGCACAAAAATTATGAAAGGTTTATTTGTTTTTTTTCCTAGTAGCACAATTCATGTATGGCTATATCAGCTCTGACAGCATTTTAGTATTTCCCTGGGGTCTATTGCAAATTACATTTGCAGTCTTTGGGCTCTAATTTCTTGGCACAGCGCAGGGTGGCCCAGCGTGGCATAGCGTGGCGCAGCCCACACACTGGTAATTTCTTCCAGTGCAGCCCGCACAGTGGTAATTTCGTGCAGTGCAACACCGTGCGCAGGCACTTTGGCAATTTGGTAGACGGACGTGCGCCGAGATGGGTGTGGCGGCGTAGTAGGGGGAGGTGTCAGATATTCATCAAGACGCAGTGACAATTTAGTAGCAAAAGTCCCCACTGAAATTGCGCAGAAAGCTTGCCAGCTACAACCTGGTTTACTTTCTGTGCAGTGGTAATTTTCACCGCACTTCACCGAAACCTCACAGGCAGGTTTCCAGAATGCCAGGCACCTTTCAATGCTATGATCTCGTGCTGAGTTAAGATCACGTATTGAAAATAAATGTGTAACGCATCTTGTATTGTTGTCCATGCATGTTAATCCCAAAATTTCAAGCAGCAACAGGGTATAATAATAGGAACACGCTATCCAGTGTTTGTCTTCCCAATGATGCAGGCAGAAGAAATAAATGAGCAACCCTCGTATTTCATTCCAACTTCATAAGTTTGAATGATCTGATGTAGTTTCGTTTTGAAATTCCGATCAAGTTCGCTAGTGGTAATAATTTGTGAATGCCCTAGCTAGCAAGCTAACTAACGCATATTTGTAATGCTTAACATAGTCATAAGCGGTGCAGAAAACATGCCTGAAGCAGTAAAGTAAAATGGAACATTAGCGCATCATGCAGATGCAGGACAGAGGCTTCCTTATTCCAACATTTTAAAGGTCAGGAGAGGAGTTCATTTGATTTATGAAGATTTAACTCGGCTGTTAAATCTTCATCAGTGCCTTCTCTCCTCCCTCTTTGCCACTTGCGCCGGCAGGAGGGACAGAGGTGGGACAGAGGAGTACTTGCCCCAGGCACGAAATTACAAAATACGCCAGGATACAACCCGTTGGCGCGGCACTCCCCCCATTCGCCGCACCTGCGCCCTTTAAGTTATTTTCAATTAAGAATACATTTTAAATCAGTAGTTATTTCAGAAACCACAGTTATATTTTTCAGGAAACTTAACTATTTGTAAATTGTAGTCATCTAAGCAAAATGACTTTGTCTTTGCTGACTCTGTAGTACAAGCATCTCTGGAAATACCTCAATCCTCTTGTACACGTGCTGCTCATAATGCACTGCAGTGACAATACTTGTTGTCAGGAACATGCAAATACAGAAGATTTCAAACAGGAAAACGGTGCATCAGCTAATCACGTGTCTTTGATTATTTATATTAATGTGCTAATCAGTGTAGTACAAATACATTTTTATTACACTGAAAAACTTTGCATAAATATCATGTTTCTTTCGGTCGGCCAAAAGAAGCAAATTGGTTTTAAGAAAGGAATTTGCAGTGATATCGGAAGTATTTCTCCATACGCACAAGTAACATCTTTTGATTATCCTTCATGGAAATTAAATATTTTAGTACAATGTCATTACTGTTTGAACATTTTTGGAAAAATAGGGTAATATTTTAAAGAGATGCCGTATGCATATTATTGGATCGTAAAGTGGACATATCTATGATACATGGATCGGTCTCAGAAGATGAAGTGCATGGCTTGTCACTGGGGCAGTACTCTCTCCAGTATACCTGCTATACTATTGAAAATTATTTTGTGCATATTTAGCCCCAGAAAGGGTACATAGTTTACTTAAGGTCCAATAATTAGCTGTTAATGATACATTAGTGTTGATAATTCCTACTGGTACAGAGGTGCACTGCTGTTGTACCCTTAATTACCTCCACCAAACAAAGTTGGAGGTTATGTGATCGGTACCAATTTTTTTGTCTGTTTGTTTGTCTGTTTGTTTGTGAACAAAATAACTCAAAAGGTCATGACCAGATATCCTTGAAATTTTGTGGGTGAGTCAGGGGCTGGACCCTAGTGATTTTTACTGCGATCAGCCAAACAATATGGCCGACACGGCAGCCATCTTGAAATTGTATGACACGTGATAGCTGAACTTTGCTTCCACTCACCAAGATTTGGACTGTGCTGCCATGGCGGAGGTTTGCACTCCAGGAGTGCCTCTTGTTCTCAGAGTGTAATATGTTTATTCTACTACTTTTTAGAACACATAAACCTAAAAGGTTTAGTACGAGATTGAAAACCAGCATCTATACAGTGCTGACAGCCTCTCTGACCCTCAGGCTGGCAAACAAAGATTGGCTGTGAGGCCTGAACACATCAAACTTTATTATTTCTATATAGGCAAACTGAACCGTGAAGTAGAAGATAAGCGATGAAATATTATTTTAACCGTTTGTACTTACTGAAAAATATTTCACACCTTTTAACCATACGTACTTTAAAATAATAATGTTCGCTGAACGTATTCAGCAAGTCAGTAAAGCTATCATAGCTTAACTCTTCCTTCCTGCCGGAGGATGTTTTCAGAAACGCTTTCCCTTATTTGAGGAAGGCGGGCGGATGACTCCATTACTGTTTTTTTATTTCTCTGCAGGTGACGGACAGGTAGACTTTGAGGAATTTGTCACTCTCCTGGGACCAAAGCTCACAGCTGCTGGGATGCCTGACAAATTCAACGGAACAGACTTTGACTCTGTCTTCTGGAAGGTAATCTTCATCTCTGTCCTTCTTACGTTTTTGCCGACTTATGCGGATAATATGACGGTCGGTCTTCCAGCTCCACTTCACTCACTTCCACCACAAGCTGCCAAGAAGCAACCACTGCCCCCGGCTTCTCATGAGCTAAAAAACATCCCTCCATTATCTTACCCTCTTATGTCTGGTCTGGGCTGTTGGAGCCTTTCCCAGCTCGCATTAGACGAGAGGCTGAAAAACACTCTGGATAGTTCTATAATCCATCACAAGTCCATTCACTCGCACACTCATGTGTACACCCAATTTAGAGTCTGCAAATAGCCAAACATGCCTCTCTTTGAACTGTGGGAGGAAAGACATGTGAACATGAACGTGCGACTCCACAGAATGACCACAGGCTGACTGTGAATGAGTTCACACCGACTATTTGTAACAGTGACTAAACACTGTGCTGCCATGCCTCTTTAAATGATTAAAAAAATTGCTTAAAATGCTAAAAACTAAAACTTTTGATTAGTTTATATTGAATAAACAAAGACATAACAAGTTATCTTGCCCCTTTAATTGGTTTCAGCAGCTTCATTTTTACAATAATTACTTAAGTTTCATTTCATCTGTGTTAATTAGAGTTCTCCGTAGCTCTTTTTAAGACACAATTCAAGTTCCTGGAGTATTATTATGGTAGTTCGTGATAATTTACCAGACATCCCTACTAAAAATGACTCTAAAATACATACAGCCATAAATAAACATCAAAGAAAAGGAAATCTTTAATATAAAAATCGCAAACATTTCTTAATTAGCTGCTGAGGAATTCTCGGCGGACCAAGTGTTTATTTGCATCAACTTTTGTCCTGGAAAAGGAGGAGGTTGAATCATATTCGGGGAGGATTTCAGTAAGCATTCAATGAAAGGAGATCAGCTTTAGTTTAGAATCACAAATTTTGTCATTTTAGTGACCAGCATATCAATTCACTATTGAAGTTATGAATAATGATACGAAGGTTTTTTTTTCCATTATACAAAACCCAAAACCAGTGAAGTTGGCACGTTATGTAAATCGTAGATAAAAACAGAATACAATGATTTGCAAATCCTTTTCAACTTAAATTCAATTGAATACACTGCAAAGACAAGATTTTTAATGTTCAAACTGAGAAACATTATTTTTTTTTGCAAATAATCATTAACTTACCATTTAAAGGCAGCAACACATTGCTATAAAGTTTTTACCACTGTGTTACATCGCCTTTCCTTTTAACGACACTCAGTAAATGTTTGGGAACTGAGGAGACCAATTTTTGAAGCTTTTCAGGTGGAACTCTTTCCCATTCTTGCTTGATGTACAGCTTAAGTTTTTCAACAGTCTGGGGTCTCCGTTGTCGTATTTTACGCTTCATAATGCACCACACATTTTCAATGGGAGTCAGGTCTGGACTACAGGCAGGCCAGTCTAGTACCCGCACAGAGCCATGCTGTTGTAACGCTGAAATAAGCAGGGGCGTCCATGAAAAAGACGTTGCTTAGATGGCAACATATGTTGCTCCAAAACCTGTATGTACCTTTCAGCATTAATGGTGCCTTCACATATGTGTAAGTTGCCCATGCATTGGGCACTAATACACCCTCGTACCATCACAGATGCTGGCTTTTGAACTTTGCGCCTATAACAGTCCGAATGGTTCTTTTCCTCTTTGGTCCGGAGGACACGACGTCCACAGTTTCCAAAAACAATTTGAAATGTGGACTCGTCAGACCACAGAACACTTTTCCACTTTGCATCAGTCCATCTTAGATGAGCTTGGGCCCAGCGAAGCCAGCGGCGTTTCTGGGTGCTGTTGATAAGTGGCTTTTGCTTTGCATTGTAGAGTTTTAACTTGCACTTGCAGATGTAGCGACAAACTGTAGTTACTGACAGTGGTTTTCTGAAGTGTTTCTGAGCCCATGTGGTGATGTCCTTTACACACTGATGTCAGTTTTTGATGCAGTACCGCCTGAGGGATAGAAGGTCACGGGCATTCAATGTTGGTTTTCGGCCTTGTCGCTTACGTGCAGTGATTTCTCCAGATTCTCTGAACCTTTTGACGATATTACGGACCGTAGATGATGAAATCCCCAAATTTCTTGCAATAGCTCGTTGAGGAATGTTGTTTTTAAACTGTTCGACAATCAGCTCACGTATTTGTTCACTAAGTGGTGACCCTCGCCCCATCCTTGTTTGTGAATGACTGAGCATTTCAGGGAAGCTGCTTTTATACCCAATCATGGCACCCACCTGTTCCCAATTAGCCCGTTCACCTGTGGGATGCTCCAAATAAGTGTTTGATGAGCATTCCTCAACTCTCTCAGTCTTTTTTGCCACTTGTGCCAGCTTTTTTGAAACATGTTGCAGGCATCAAACTCCAAATGAGCTAATATTTGCAAAAAATTACAAAGTTTACCTGTTCAAGCATTACGTAACTTGTCTTTGCAGTGTAATCAATTGAATATAGGTTGAAAAGGATTTGCAAATCATTGTATTCTGTTTTTATTTACGATTTACACAATGTGCCAACTTCTCTGGTTTTGGGTTTTGTAATAGAAAATTTTTTTATTAAAATCTGCATCCACTGGACTGTAATAACATATTGAATTTGTTATTTTCTGTGTGAGTCATATTTTTAGAGACTTGTGCAGGGGTTGGTTATATGCATCAGGGCTAGTCGCGTACAAAGCTTTGGGTTTTTGTGCCCCCCCCCCCCCCCATACTGATTAGGCCTGAAGTGACTGGCTCAAGACTGCGGCCAAAAACCACAAAACTTTGTTTATTTAGAAACAAAGACATTTTAAACCGAGATATTGTGCTGAACTGAAATGTTTCGTGGAAAACAATTATTTCAAAAAAGTGTGTTAGCCAACTGAATAATTTTGTGCTCACAGCACTTGAAACGTAAAATAATTTCACAAAACAAGAACCATGATGTTTTCAAGTACTATACACACAAGGCAATTAATTTGGCTGATGCAACTTTTTGAGGCATTCAGTTCCCACAAAACATTTGAGTGCACCACGCCATCTCAGTTTACAGTGCACAGCACTCAGCTGTGAAAGGAAAACTTTAGATTTTCTCTTCTTTACTGTGATAGCGAGTGTGTTTTCTCTTTGTTTTATGTACAACACACTTAACTTCCTTACCTCTAAAAACACATTAGTTTGAGGAACATTTCAGAAATAGTACTTCATTTTATGCTACATTAAACAAGGAAGCTGTGATGCAATTAGGTTTACATTGTTTGGTGTTGTTTGTTATCCATTTGGCATATGTGAATATGTTTTGTTGCAATACCAGCGCATCCTGCAAAAAAGAGGCAACAGACATAATCATAGATGAACATGATGGAAATACACGATTGCACTCATGATAGAACAAACAAAACAGCAGGCTCTAATTTTGCACATTGCTATTCAGATCACTTCCTACTTCTGCTCAAAATGTACCATTAACAAGTGAATGAGCCGCCTCAAGGGAAGGCAGACTACCGAGTTAAAGTCGCACACTTCCAGAAGGACTGGCATGGAAAAAAAAGAACTGGGAGGACTGCAGAGCCGAGGTGCCAGCGTCACATCTTCCCCAGTCAGTCTTTACAGCATCAAGTGTGAAGCAATTATGTCAACGGCACCAACCTCAGAAACCCTCGCACTAACAATTCTCACATTTGCTAAGAGACTGCACAATATATAGAAAAGTGCAGAGGTTTTCCAAAGGCACATACTGTATATGGCTAAAATTATTCCTCAATAAAATTTTCTCTAGTTACACACACAGCGAATTCCGTAGTGCTACAACTGTTATATTTATTCTAATCAATATGATAATTATCAATTCACATTGATTTTTATTTTATTTTAACAGGCTATTTTTATTGTTAGAACTACATGTCTTTTATTTCTTGATATCATGTAGTTCAATTCTAAACATTTCATTTGAGTTGGCCACTTTTCATTCTCCATACTTGAATATTGTTGTACTTGAGGACTGGTGTTCAATCTTTATCTGTCACATACAATTTTTGCTATCTGCTGTCACCTCAACGAAGTCCCCACGAACAGTGAGACTGCTGTGCTGTGCTGGGAACAGGAAGTGCAACCCCATTGGCACCTCCCCTGTTGTGTTCCTACAGTGCGATATGCAGAAACTAACGGTGGAGGAGCTGAAGAGGCTTTTATACGATACGTTCTGCGATCACCTGTCCATGAAGGACATCGAGAACATCATTATGACCGAGGAAAACCACATCGAGAACCCGGAGGAGTGTCAGGTGGATATCGACAGTAAGGCACCTCACTTCAACCCACTTTTTCATGATTTTGATCTGTGTTATGAAAAGATTTATATAGATAATTTTTTTCATGACAAGTGCTAAAACACAAAAGTGTGCTGTTTAAAGAGGATACGTATCATTTGCAAAATCAAAACCAAAACCAAAGTAAATGTACACTGGCCTTCATAATTTTTGGCACCTCTGGTTAAGATGTGTTCTTTAGCTTCTAATAAATTCAGTTATTTTCTAAATAATATAGGACCACAATGAAAAAAAGAGGAAAATCCAACCTTTAATTCAAGTGCATTTATTCAGTGGGGAAAAAAAATCCCACATTAAGAAATAATTCTTTTACATCAAATCATGTGTGCCACAATTATTAGCACCCCTGATGTTACTACTTTGTACAACCCCCTTTTGCCAACAAAACAGCACCTAATCTTCTCCTATAATGTTTCACAAGATGGGGAATACAGAAAGAGGGGATCTTCGACCATTCCTCTTCGCATAATCTCTCTAAATCATCCAGCGACCTGGGTCCTCTCCTCTGCACTCTCCACTTCAGCTCACTCCACAGGTTTTCAATGGAGTTGAGGTCAGGGGACTGAGATGGCCATGGGAGGAGCTTGATTCTGTGTCTGGTGAACCATTTCTGTGTAGATTTTGCCACATGTTTAGGGTCATTATCTCGCTGAAAGACCCAGTGATGACCCATTTTCAGCTTTCAGGCAGAGGCCACCAGATTTTGATGTAAAATGTCCTGGTATTTCAAAGCGTTCATGATGCCATGAACCCTAACAAGGTTCCCAGGGCCTCTGGAAGAGAAACAGGCCCACAGCATCACCGATCCTCCCCCATACTTCACAGTGGGCTTGAGGTGCTTTTCAGCATACTTATCTTTTGTGTTCCGCCAGACCCACTTAGAGTGTTTGTTGCCAAAAAGCTCTATCTTGGTCTCATCTGACCAGAGCACACTGTCCCAGTTGAAGTCCCAGTACCGCTTAGCGAACTCCAGATGTTTGCGTTTATGATTGTGAGTGAGAAAAGGTTTTTTCCGTGCATGCCTCCGAAACAACTTGTTGGCATGTAAATAGTGCCTGATGGTTGTTTTGGAGACTTTGTGACCCCAAGATGCTACCATTTGTTGCAATGCTTTAACAGTGAGCTTTGGAGAACTTTTCATTTCTCTTACTATCCTCCTCACTGTGCATGTGGCAAAATAACCTTGGGTCCTCGTCCAGGCTTGTTTACCACTGTTCCAGTTGTTTTAAACTTCTTAATGATACCTCTGACAGTAGACATGGGCAGGTGCAGGTGAGTGGCTATTTTCTTGTAGCCATTGCCTGACTGAAGGTCGACACACATCTGCCTTACTTGAATGGTGTGTTCCTTTGTCTTTCCCATGTTGAAGAGTGGATAAGAGAAGTGGCCTCTGTGTCACTTCATATTTATACCCCAGGGAAACAGGAAGTAATGATTTAATAATTAAATGTTCCTAGATACTCTGATCAACTTTGTAAAATATTGTAGAAATGACAGAAATACTTCAATTACATTTATTTTCAAGGAATTGTTCGGGGTGCCAATAATTGCGGAACAAGTGATTATATGAAAAATAATTATCTTTTAGTCAGAGATTTTTTTCCCCTTAAAATTCGCTTAAGTTGAAGGTTACATTTTTCTACAATTTTCAGCGTGAGAGTATGCTTCTGCAATAAAAATTGAATTTATTTTAAGGCTTTTAACACATCTTAACCACGGGTGCCAATAATTATGGAGGGTACTGTAATTGCAGAATATTTCAAAATGTTACGTTTTAAGTGGCGAAACTTTCATTTCTGGGAGGACAAATCAAAAGACAATAAATATTTCACCATTTAAGTTTCATATCCTGGAAGCAGGTTTCAGATACTACAATCTTTCTGAACAAAACCTTTTCATGTACAACCTTCATCACAAACAATGAAAACCTTCACCAGAGTCAAAATACAATAAACCTTTATTGATAGTATTTCCCCTGCATCAGTAAGATCTGCGGTATGTCAACTGAACACGGATTGGAAGAAAAGAGAGGGAAAGACATGGCTGTGTTCCCGGGAGTGAGATAGTTATTGAAAAAAAAATTATACGTCATGGAAATTCAATTTACACCATTCACTGCAAGTATTCCTCTGAAGTATAACACAGGCTATATTAAAATACCAAAGGAATGATGAATTACTAAAGTACAAATAGATTCTTAAAGTGAAAGACCTTTGACTGAAATGACCTGCAAACAAAAAAAACATGCTCCGCTAGGGGTAAGAAACCGTGTTTTTAGTCATTTCAAAGGAGCATAAAGTATTGCTCAAAAACCTTCTCAAACATAAGACTGCACAATGTGTGGAGAATTTATGGGGTCTGTTCCCACCACTGTTCGAATATATAGCCCCACAAATCCATGTGAAGTTTATTTTCAAGTTCAACTCTTGAACAAATTATTTACATTGTGGTGTTTCGTGAGTTCACGGAATAGCTGTTAGGCCACATCCATTACGCCGCAAGATATAGAATGTCAACCAACACTTGCAAAATGCTGTTCAAAAAACACGCAGAAGTACATGTTCAAGTGCAAAAAGAATGCAACAAAGGCCATAATTGCACTAAGACAAGGATACCTTTTAGAAAAAAAAAATATGTTCATGAAGTGATTATACTGCTTTAAGACAAAGCGGAACTGAATAATAAAAGCTCAAACATCTGGATCAAAACAGTTAAGAGATCTGCAATTTTCCCTTCAACAGCAACGAAAAGTGTTCCACATCTGTTCTATGGCAAGAACTTTAAAAAAATGCTACAGTTGAAGAGCTGAATTGTCTGCTTTCAGCTTTCAAAAGACAACTCATGTTTCACTCACGTGCATAAATAAACGAACAATGAAAGGAAAAAAACGGATCATAAACAAATTCCTATCGCTAGACAACCAACACAGAGAGGGAAAGGGAGAACTGGCTTGTATAGTAATCAATTTAAGCTGACAATACAGCTGAAAACGAGTGGGAATTTAGCGCAAAATGAGTTGAGCTTCTACAGACTTTGGCCGTCATGACTGCCAGAGCGGTCCTTGGCTTTCATCAGCTAAATCTTTTTGAGGCATGGAAAGATGGCGATCTCCAGTTTTTTTATCGCTTGGTTGCATTTTCAATATTTGAAGTGTTGCAAAACTTTACAGGAAAATCAGAAAAATTCAAGTCATTATATCTGGACTCCATATGGGTAATTCCTTTATTTAACGTTGGTTTTGCGCGAAAGTTGTCTTTCAATTTTACAACCAGAATTCCAAAAGAGTTGGAATGCCATGTAAAATATGAATAAAAACTGAATACAATTATGTGCAAATCTCATAAACCCACAATAGAGTATAAAAAACATATCAGATGTTGAAAGTGAGACATTTTACCATTTCATGAAAAATATTTGCTCATTTTGAATTTGATGGCAGCAACGCATTTCAGAAAACTAGGGACACGTTCACTATTGTGTAGCATCCCTTCTTCTTTTAACAACAGTCTGTAAACATCTGGGAAATGAGGAGACCAGTTGCTGGAGTTTTGGAAGAGGGATGTTGTCCCACTCTTGTCTGATCTAGGATTCTAGCTGCTCAACAGTCCTGGGTCTTCTTTGTGGGATTTTCTGTTTTTTTATGTGTCAAATGTTTTCTATTGGTGAAAAGTCTGGACTTCAGGCAGGCCATTTCAGCACCCGGACTCTTCTACTGCGAAGCCATGCTGTTGTGATGGATGCAGTTTGTGGTTTAACATTTTATTGCTAAAACATGCAAGACCTTCCCTGAAAGAGATGGTGTCTGGATGGGACAATAAGTTGTGGTAAAACCTCTATATACTTTACACCATTGATAGTGCTTTTCCAGATCTGTAAGCTGCCCACACCATAGGCACTAATGCAACCCAATACCATCATAGATGCAGGCTGTAGAACTGTGCACAACTGTTTTTTATTAGTACCACTTACCTTTCCAGCCGCTTGTTGACTCTATCCCAACATTTTTGAGACGTGTTGTGGCCATCAAATTCAAAATGAGGTAATATTTTTCAATGATCGGTAAAATTTCTCACTTTTAACATCTGATACGTAAATAAAATATGGGTTCATGAGATAAGCAAATCATATTATTCTGTTTTTATTTACATTTTACACACAATCCCAAATTTTTTGGAATTGGGGTTGAAGTAACAATGGAAAACTAAGTATTTCCAATGTGATTTTATGCATAGAAAACCCTTCATTTTAAGTCATTACATTTAACTTACAGTCATACAACACAGGAGCCACTAATATCACCCTAGCACCATGGTATAGGAGTTTTTTATAAAGTAGTTAAAGCTAAACTTCAGTAAACGATTAGGCATGCAGATGGGTACAGAATTTCTCTGAAACACCCTCCGCTGAAAAGCAGATTGTGGATCGTGGGTTGGGCTCAATGTCCACAATCTTGGGGTCATTTTGCGGGGGAAATCTCTGATTCCATCCCCTTCTGAGCTTAATTGTGCATTTTTATAGATTGTTTATTACCAGGGCATGGAAATGCTGAGTACCTGCACTATATGTCACTTGTTTCTATTAAAAATGCCTCTAGTCCAAAATCATGTGTTGTAACGTTAGTACAATGTGATATCGCCATGTAAGTGTTGTTCCAGGATCAGTAAAATAATTCTGCCTGTCCAGGAGAAGAATTATGCAACATATGTAATACTCCAGGACTGAACGTATTCATCTCTGCTTGGTAAGGTTCAATGAGCTGTGACAAAGGGAAGATGTGGAGTTCAACTCTTTCACCTCGACCATCTCTCTCTTTTGCTCTCCCTTTCCCTCTCTCATTCTCTCTCTCGCTCATTAGCTAGCCCCACGCAGCAGGTTAAGCAGACGTGTGTGAGGAAGAGTCTCATCTGCGCCTTCGCCATTGCGTTCATCATCAGCGTAATGCTCATCGCAGCCAACCAGGTCCTACGAAGTGGGATGAAGTAGGAGGGGTCCCTCCACCATGGCCCCGCCTTCAACTCAACTGGATGGACTTGGCAAGGGCCACTCCCCTCTTCTTCAGTCCGACAACCCACCCTTAACTCCTCTAAACCCTTCCCCCCTCTCCCTTACTTTGCCTCAATCTCTGACTGGCAACGAGAGGAGGGACTCGCAGGTAGCGCTGTAGCACTGTCATCCTCCCCTAACTCTTTTGCCCAATCAGGCTATGGGGGGAGGGGCACACGAAAACCTTGGCGGAGGTCTTTCAACTCGATGCATGAAGTGCATGGATTAACACTCATCTTCACGCCACAGTCGCCCTCCATTTGTAGAAATTACTGTCCATGTAAATATAAAATGAAATATAAATATAAATACATACAACTATAAAACAGGTTTATAACTTTACAATGAAACAACTGTGATCAGTGGTGTATGCAGTGGGAAATGGGAAGCAATCGGAGGAGGGTTTGTGGAGTGTTCTGGAACTTGCCGCTTGGTTTGGGATTAAGGCGGAGCGGGGAGGCAATGAGGGAGTCTCATTAAAGTACCGAATTAAAAAAAGAAGCAAAAATGCGCACTGCATGGACATCCTGTAAGGGCTGTTAGAGACACATAATCGTGGTCCCAGGAGCAACTGTCATCGTAGTACAATGAGATGCTCATTGCATTCTGTAACAATAATCTGTCATTCTGCTCATTGGTACCACATTACACACAGCTGCAGTACAGTTTTTGAGCACACAGCCATCATTTCATATTTCACGGGCCACTGCCGAAGAGGCACTGGCAATTTAAAAAAGAAAAAAAAAGACAAAAAAAAAAAACACCAGCAATAAAATATAAATAATGATTTACAAAGAAGCAAATATTGTGTTTCCAGAAAGCAGTCAGCCTGTCGAAGATCACTGACGTCAATCCAAATGCATTGATGATGATGATGATGAATAAATCATATTTCTACAGAATGTTGCATACAACATTAACCTGGCAGCTTTAATACAGTTTGCTGCCAACAGAAGAGCTTTATAAAGAATTGCAGAGAGAAATTAACAAGCAAATTGCGGATGACCTCTTATGCCCCCTCCATCGAAATGAAGCTGTGGAGTTGCAGCAGCTGGGGGTACAGCTACGGTAAATCTACAAAACTGTGTAGAGCAGGCAATTTAGCCATGTAATTACATTGTAATTACTTTGCAACTGTTCAGTGACTCCAGTTTATATATCCATGGACGGCGTAATTGTGGAAACACACATTAGTGCCGTTCGCTACTCCACAAACGACTGAGCATAAGCTTGTCAGCTTAAACTCCGATATAGCTTCTGTCCTTTACCGAACCCCTGTGACCCTCATTGCAAACAGTCAGTCCAGTGATAACCGTTACCGCGCTGGTCGCTAACCCTTGTCCAAGAAATCTACCATCCTGTCAGTTTTCACTCTAATCCTAGCAAAGCCCTTTTGATTGAATGACTAGAGATCCAAATTGAGCCGCTAATTAGTTGAGTCGGTTGCGGCATTTTGCTCACGGTGAAATCCAAAAGGATAGTAGACCTCCAGGAATGGGGTTGATGACCGCTGCTTCATGGCATAAATATACGAGGTAGATTACTCCCTGAAATGATTCACACCCCTGGTAAGACAAAAGGAGAGAAAATGCATGTTTAAAACATAAATAATACTTGCTGTATTTTAGCTCTAAAACATGGGGTAGAAAATTAGATTGATCGGTCACACTGAAGTGTTGCGCATAAAGGCTTTATATAACATGTATAATCCCTTCATATATGAAACATAATGTCTCCATGAATCATACGTAAGCAAACGTCATGTTTTCTAAAGGGTGAAATAACACATCTGTATTCAGTTTGTGATGCCACATGTGACAATGACAATGCCACTTAGCTGACAATGTCACCCTTTATAGTACTTAGCCACTAAGTGACATTGTCAGTTATATAAGATCTGGCATCACATGCTGAATAACGATGTGTCATTTCACCCATTATAAAGCATGATATTTGCTTATTTATGATCTCATTTATGAAGGCATTGTACATGCTGTATAAAGCCTTTATGAGTAACACTTCATCTAAAGTTTGACCGATCCATCTGTGGCCAAGAGAAGGTCCCCGGCAGTGAGAAGTCATGGCCAAAATTTCTTGGCACTTACTGGTGCGCAGCAGCCCAGAGAAACCCAGGACTAGTCAATGTTCATTCCTGTACACATTTCCCAAAAACCCACTGGCAGAGAAGTGGCATCTCATCACAGATTTGTAGCCCTTGTGTCTCTGGGGAGCAGATATATTTTTTGTCACTTTCAATCTTCTTCTGATTGCTTCCCAAATCATGTTCCTGTCTGTAAATGGAGGTCAGGAGCGTCAGTCCCTTTTGCTCGAGCAGTTTCTTCGTTACTCGCCCTGTCGAAAGTGGTCATTTTTATGTCTTTGCAAGGTCCTTCAACACATTTCTTTGGAGAATTCTTCACACCTTGGGATGCCATAGCATGAGAAGCCAAGCGTTAGGATTAACTGAATCTAACTTATAAATCCGGGTCTTTATTTGTAATAGATTTGATTTGCAGCAATTATGAGGGGTGTAACTAGTTGTCGAATTCCTTAGAAAAAAAAATTACATGCATTTTTCTTTGAAATTGTATCAGCACAAAATTTGCAAAATTATTTAAAGTCATCCCTCCTCAAGTTTACCAGGGGTGTGAAAAAATTGTATTAGTAACCATTCAAATTCACCCCATCCACACAGATTTAATGTGTAATAACCCACAGAGTAATTATTTTCCTACATTGTGAAGTGAGATTTGGAGAGAATTAAACAAAATTAGAAAATACAGATTTAGAAGATGCGTGTTTGACTAAACTTGGAGGGACTTTTCACTTTCTGGAGAGGATTTTTTAAAATGCTCTTTTGCAGTGTGATCAACTGTGAAAACAGTAAAAGGTTTACATTTTATGAACAGAATAGCATCTGATGTCATGATTCCATTGCAAATGGCTGATGTGGCGGTATGTTGTGATTTCTTGGTCCTTAACAAGAAAATACACCATCATTAACTCAAAACCATCACATTCCCAGAGGCCGAATACTGTATACGAGTATATTTGTCAATTTCATAGCTTGTACAAACTAGTAAATATAGAATATCAGTTTTTGTGTTGTGCCTCTAATTCCTTCCTTTAATGCTGTGGCGTCAGGTTGCAAATACCATGAGAAATAGTCTCAGCTGAACATGATATAAAATATCTGCACTGAATAATAATAATCTGGTACCTATGCACTTCAAAGGCATATTATCACTATGCCCAAGCTTTGGCCCACAAACCCACAAATTCCCTACTGCAGCCATTTTACAGTATATCGGAAATATTCTTAATCACGCACAAAATAAAAAATAAAAATGTATATATATATATATATATATATATATATAATTGGCTGCTTAAAAAAATCAAAAACCCAGAAAGTGAACTATCCTCTTCAAGCACATTTGTTTATATGACATAAACTAATTTCACAAAGGGCCGTGAGGAATTGTGGAAGAGGGGGGTTGGCTGTGTTCATTTCTAGGTTGGTAACGGAGAGAATACGTGGTAGCTTAGCGATGCGAAGAGCAAAGCCCTTCATCCAAAGAGGGTCATATTAATTATGCCTGTACACATCTGCATCACTGGGAGCCTATATGCACAGATATGCATTACTGATGCGCCAATGAGCTATTGCAATAGTCTCTGTGCACCACTTTGCCTGTCTGTTCTAGACCCCTTTTTGTTTAAGACCACCAGTCCTCGCGTCGTAATTCAGGGGCGGAGAATCTCATCGAGATAGGGCTGGTGTGGGTGTAAGTTTTCATTTTAACCAAGCAGCTATGCACCTAATTCCACCAATGAGCCGTTAGAGTCTTTGTTAAGGACCTTGGTCAGTCAAATCAGACATGTCACTGCTTGGCCGGAACAAAAGTCTGCATCCACATAAGTCCTTTCTGTATGAGCTTCCCCAGCTCTGTTGTAATGGAAGGTCAGAGCACCCCCTTAAAAACTGCAGGTTGAGCCCATCTAACTGTCATCCTTTTAATAAATGCAACCTGCTGTCCACCATGGGGGAGGGGTTGCTATATAAGCTGACCAGCAGTTGAGTGGGCTTACTTAAAGGTTTTTCCCAGAAAGGTTGAATGCATTGCATCACTAGACTGGGAGCCCTCTAACTGAACAATCCGTTTCCCCAGGCACATATTGACCGTAAACCCCCAAAGCTTTTCAAACACACAGCTTTACGCATTTTAGCATATATGCTAACGTTCGGCACATCAGAATTTTTTTTTTTTAATGGAGATGGGGTAGCTCTGTGACTGCAATATACAGAATGTATTAATGGAAAGCATCGGGCGTCTCCTGATCATTTTTTGAAAAATGTGAAGATGCGAGCACAGGATATCATAATTTATCATAATCATATTTAATAGCTTTGTTTTATAATTTAAATCACTGCACAAAAACAGTTGTGGTGCACAGTATTGATTGTCTTCATACGGGTCTTTTACATGTCATCGTTTGAATTTCTTCTTTTACTTTTTTTTAATTTATTGAATCTAAATAGTATTAGAGTATGGTTTAGATAGAAACAATATATTTTGCAAACTTGCTTTTTTATCACAAATGTTATTGAACAAAATGGTATAAAAAAAGTCAATGTTACTTTAAAGTTATAACAGTATTGTTATCCTTGAAAGGACTGTACCTGAAGTAATATGAATGTTGGAGGCGAAAAGCATTTGAATGTTGCTTTATGACAGGCAATGTCGCCTTATGTATGTAGTAATGTCACTTTATGACACTTAGGTGTTTACACTCTTGACATGTAGTACTTTCCCATGGAATGTCATATGTGTTAAAAAAACAAAAATAATATTATCCCACATTGTGTAACTACATTGACCAAACTAATGTGTCATTTTATTAACAAAGTCAGAAAAAATAATGGAATGTGAATCAAAGTTATTTTCCAAAATGTGCCAGATTTTTTTAGTTTCTTGCTATGTTTCCGAATGTTGAAAATGTTATATTTATAACCAAATGTTTGACCCACCCAGTGAAACTAATGTTGATTGATCATTGGAAATGTACCTCTCTGTAAGTTCAAAAATGTCTGTGGGATGATAATTCACATAAATAAAAGTAACATGCAACCAGCATTACATTTATCTCCTTTCTGTTTTGTTCATAGACGTGATACTAATATCACTTTCACTAATTTGGTGCAAATGACACATTTATAACGATAGCGTGGAGTGAGATGTTTGGCACTTTGCCTCCTTTAATCATACGATGCCTGAAGAAATGACTGGAAAATAAGCTCTATCACTGGGACACGCCTTCGAGTAAATTGACAGTAATTGACTGATTTAAGACAGGCTTTGTCCTTGGTAGCCTTTCATTAAAATTCAAGACAAGTTTATTTCTCCCTCTGCAGTCCGTTCCAAGTCTCAGTGGATTCACAGGTTAAACAGCAGAGGGGTTCATTAAGTCTCATTCTGCATTTCATTACATGTGATTGATGGGTAACTGTCACCAGCTCTAAGCGTCAGCCTTGGTTGGGGGTGCAAAGTAGGGTTTCCTTCATGGCTAACTGTCAGCTGTATCAAAGTACAGCACACATTAGAGCAGTTTGTTATAAAGACCTCAGACACACAGAACCACAAACCACACTCCCCTTATCCTCTGACTCCCTGGGTTCCCCTGAAAACAGGACTTCCCCAAGTACCAACATCCCTCCACCCCCTTCCTCGTACTGTTGGGGGCTTCAGACTGTGAGGGGGTGGGAGAGGGGACACTATTGAGCACTGAACATGAGGGAAATGGCCAAATTGACGGGAGAATGTTCTGGAACACAACATCATTCATTCTTCAGCTTCTGAGTTATCACTGAAGGACTGGCATGATAGAATGGAGATGCCCTCGGTAGTGTTGGATAAACCCTCAGCAGGATATACATTGCTTTATCATCACATTATTAGAGTGCTGTCTCTATGTCAGCTGCATTTGAAGCACTGACTACTAAAACCCCACAAGTCAAGTCAAGTCAAGTGTGACTTATGGGGTTTTAGTAATAGGTGCTTCATTTGTACTTCTCCCTGTCTGTTTGCTTGTTTGTTGAATTCAAGAGTACTTTCTAACCCTTTGAGAAGGGAGCTCAGAAATCTGTGGCTTGAAATCCAACACGTAGGGCAGAATTTTCAAAAATATATGGGTACGGTGATGTGAAAAGAAGTGATGATAGCCTATGAAAGTCGGCATATGAAAGACACTGACTGTTCCTTATAAAGGTGGCACAGCTGCACCTATAGTCACCACGGCATTTCAAAATTTCAAATGTGTTTTAAATGAAACAGTTATTACAAAAAAAGCCTATAAATCCAAATAATCCTATCATATGTTTCATTTATGTCAGAAAATGTCAAAATGTAAAAATTGCACATTCATACAGTGAATTACACATACATATTTTTTTTCCAGAAAACTTCTCCATTCTGTAATGAATGCTGGCAGCCTTCTTAGTGTCAGGCTGTGAACTAATATTGCCGTTGTGTGAGGCTATAGTCGCCAGTACATACATAATATTACTGAAAAAGGGATGTTGCTTAGATCAAGACATTTTAAAATGATCTTGTTTGTTGAAACCTGTCATCAACAGGGTTTCTATTACTTATTCCACTGCTGTTCGCAAAAATTAAGGAGTCTAAATTTATGAGGGCCTTGACTTTAGGAGCTGTTGATTATTTGCTGTTTGCGTTGAGGTTACTGAAAGGCGTAACAACAAATGTGGCCGTATTAGGTTTCAGCAGCGAGATCCGTGGTGCCGCAACGTGACAAACATCCATGATTATTTTGGAGGAAAAAAATAATACAAATCAAAAATGGAAGAATGATTGGCCGGAAACCAAAAATAAGTTCACCGCGAGTGATCTTGCCTCAAATGATCCTCACATCGATTTGCTGAACGTAAAGACGTTTACCCGGATACTTAAATGAGGACAGTTCTTATGCAACATTATAGAATCAAGCATTTGAGGACAGGTGCTGAATAATATTTGCAAACCCTGAGGAAGCATATTTAGCTGAGGCCCAGGTGCTCAGGAGGGTAAAGTGAGTACAGCACCAGTTATCTTCAAAAGAGCGACACAGCCACCGAGGGAGGGATGACTCTCCGGGCTGTCGCAGGATTAGGTGATAGAAGTGCGGGAGACGGAGTACAGCAGAATGAGAGAGAGCGAAAGCCGTCTGCGGCAGACCACTGGGGGCACCAGGGAGAAAGAAACTCATTTGAAAGATTTCAAATCAAAAAATGAGGTGAGCGAGAACTCATGGAGTCGATCGTCCGGGGCAGAACTATCAGGATTCTGCTGCCACTTGACTTACAAATGAGGAAATCTTAAATGGTGTAATGTAGGACAGTGGTCCCCCGGCCTCTCGTCCAGTGTCTCCGGCCATATCCAGGAAATTTGATGTGCTTTTACCTCAGGACCACCTGATTACACTAAAGGCCCAAGTCAAGTTGCATCGAGGAAAAGTGCGCCAAATGTGAATCCCATGAAATGCCTGATTGGGCAGAAGGTACTTGAGGAAAGGAACCATTCATGTATGGACAGGGAGGACACTATATTTGAGGGGGGAATAAGTGCAGTGGGAGCAAAGTCAAGGTGAACCCCAGTCTTCTCCTCGATGCTGAGCAGAAACCCATTAAAGTCACACGCCTTCGCCCGCCCGGGTGTGTGTGAGGGGCAGAGCTATTTTTTACGGAGCGGGGTCAGGTCCAGGATGCGTAAAATTCCCACATTATCTTATCACTCCACTGCCACTGTGGTGAGACAAGCTTATAGACCCAAAGGGAGTCAGAGTCAGGTAATGCTGACAATGAGCTAAGCGCAGCACTTTTGCTAAACTTAATTTTGACTGCGAAATTGCTTCTCCACACATTAGTGCACAAAAGGCTAAAAAAGAGCCACCACCTCAAATTTCCCTTGTTCACCATTTATTATTTATCAATATAAAATGCTGCTTAACCAAAACTGTTTTAACTGAACCAGCATTTTCAAGGATTTCAATTTGAATATTTCATGGCAATCTGATGATGCATATAGGTCACTCGCTGGAAGTAAAGCCACTGGGAATCTGGCACCGCAGTTCTCTTCTTATTCACTCCTTATTTGAAATATTTAAAATAAAGGAAAGATAAAACACACTCATGCACGCACAGTATTTAATTTACTTCCTGTGGGTAATTGAAGTTTAATTGAAGTATGCTCAATTTCCGAATCTGGCAGTTTGAGTTAGACAGTTTGATGCCCTCACTTAACGTTTGGCTCTCTGAATACCGAGCACAATTGCATCAGCCTCTGCCGCTCGTCATCGGTGACGAGGAGAAAATTATGAGCAGTCATAACAGTGGCGCATGTATGTGTTTCATGACGAATAAAAACTCAATGGCAAATGGTGGCTTCGTCTGCCAAGAGTATTCGAGGCTGTAGCCCCAAAGATGTTTTCTTTAGCCCCATATAGTTTATATGAATGCAAAAATAAATAAAATAAATAAATAGTTCTTCACTTTGGGCAGTTTACTACGTTACTGAATGTCCGTGAAACAGAACAGCACTTTCGTATTGTTTTATCTTCAATGAACAGAGCCAAGAAAGACCGATCAGAGAGGGGTTTTACGGAAAATTACGTCTTATTGGCTGACAGGTCTCCATGGAGTTGAAAAGCCGAATGATGTTATCAGGCAGTCAGTCATGTGAGGGAGTGCATATTCGCTGATTTTAGTTTTACCTGTGAAACGGTGGAAGCTGTCATCCCCTCATAATGAACTAGGAAAACAAGGTTTCTAAATTCCTATAAGAGTCCCTAGTTACCCTTACAAAAATGAAGTTTATTCAAGTGTGCTATTAGTTTACTTCCTCTAAACTGAAAATAAGAGAGTATAATTTCAGTTTACTTTTGATGTACTTATCAGAGATATACTTGGCTAAGTAATACTTAGTATACTTAGCTTATACTGAAAAGTACACAGAAAAGTCTAAGTATATTTGGCTAATACTTGTACCTAAACTTTTGATTATTATTATACTTTTCTTGAGTATTTCTCAAGGAATTAAAATATTCATGCCAAATGTTCAAGTATACTGGCTTGCAGTTAGGCTACTATTAAAATAATAAGCGTATTAAAATATTAACATAAACTTAATATCCCTATCTAGTTTTATTTTGTACTGCAAGTATACTATAAGTGAACTTTTAAGTATACTGTGATATGGGATCAGTAAGACACCAGATGCGGGGAGAAGGGAATGAGGATTTATTTCAAACAAAAATAAACAGGCACGAGGGCCAACAAAAAACTTGGCCCAAAGGGTTGCAAAAAACAAACTAAGGTAAGCTACACAGAGCTATAAACAAAGAATGCAAAAAGGCAAAAACAAAAAGGCACTGGAAACTCCAGGCAAGATTCACAAGAAAAATAAATAACAAGACTATATATATATTAGCAAAACAAGAGGCTAGGACAAGACTTGAAACTAGAAATGCTAGGGAACTATGACAACAAGAGCTTGGCTAAACTTGCACATGCAACGAGACGCGAGACACTGTCTGCCAGCCAACTTCCACCGCATCCAGATAAAGGCTTGGAAATCATGACATGAGGGGTAACACCTGGAGAGAGAGAAACAAGAGGCATGGCAAGATCAAGACATGGACAGAGATTGGATGACATGACCTGCTCATTAAGAGAATGAGCGTGCTCAGCTTAAGTACCAATTAAGTATGCAGTTTGGATGCAAGCATGAATGTTAAGAACAGAAAAGCACAGCAAGATCTTGAAATAGCAAAGCAGGAATCATGACAATAAACTCCCTGTCTAAATTAGTAGTATTAGTAATGTGCCTATCTAAGAATTACACCAACCAGTGAGTGTTAGTAAATGTTAGTAACTTAAAAACAGTTAATTGTCAAATAAGCTTAGAGAGCCCCGAATCAGCACAGCACAGAAGGAAGGGAGAAACCACAAAGCCAACCAGAGCTCAGAAATGTGCAGCAACGAAGGCACGGGGCGGAACGCAGACAAGCGGTGGAGTGGCATGGCAGACCTGGCGAAAACAAAAACATGGAAAAGTAAAAACATGGACATGGAATGTGAAATCCTGAAACAAGAAACTGATAAAACTATGACCATGAACATGACTGGACTATGGACTATGAAACTATGAAACCTTGAAACATGAAACTGTTAAAACCATGAATAATACTGTTCTGGCCAAAGGCCAGAACCCCGGAACACAACATACTGTGACTTAACTAGTTGTATACTTCTTGTATACTTTTAAATTTATGAAAGTATACATTTAAGTATACTGCAAATAAACTTACAGATATACTGCAAGTTTATTAGTTGCATACTTCTAGTAAACTTTTCAGTTCATGAAAGTATACCATGAAATATACTGCTAGTAAACTTGAAAATGAACTATTAGTTCACTTGTTATATACTTCTAGCACAATGTCTAATTTATTAAAGTATACTTTGATGTACACTGACATTAATTCAGATTTACTACAACTTTACCTGTTATATACTTCAAGTCAACTTTTTAGTTCATGAAAGTACACTTTGAAGTATACTGTTGGTAAATGTAGTTTAAATTTAAACTTTCAGAGAACTAAAAGTTTTTTTTTTTGCAGGTATACTTCAGTCTTCTTTAAGCTAACTTAATATCATACTCACATCTTATTATTGCAATCTAAAATATATTACAGCTGCTATTCACAAATAATTTAACATAAGTAGATGAGAGGTTACCTCATGTACTCTACTAGTAGACAATGATTAAGTGTATTCTGCTTTAATTTACAAATGAAGGTACTCATTAGAATTTACAGTGAAACACATACTCAGGATTGAGGACAAAATTGATTCCTTTATAAATTAAATGTTTTTATCAAACACAATATTGTATTGGATGCCAAGGTATAAGAACACAGCAACGGCTGTGATTTGGCAATGATTTATTGAAATCCCAATTCAAAACAAAAAAATACCTTTTTCTCTCATATGGAACCAGAAATAAGCATAAAATATTAATTGAAGCACTGATTGCTAAAGCCCCGTAAGTCAAGTCAAGTCAAGTGTGACTTATGAGGTTTTAGTAATAGGTGCTTCAATTAGCAATGCCTTCAGCCTGACCAGTAGGCTGAAAGACTCAAGCAAAGGCTGATGAAATATTCCAAATGAGTACACCAGCTGTTTTTTGGTTAATGGAGTTCTGTATCACAGTCAAAAACATGACGACTAAAGAAAAGATGGTATATAATAATACTAGAAAGATGGTACATTCTGTTTAATAAATGATTTAATCATTTTTAAACAAGATTGTGGACATCAAAGCCCTGCATATTGTACCTGTACTAAACATTGCTGTGTTCAAGTTGAGATATCAGTTCAATCTAGCTGGCCATTATGTGCTGATTCACAGATAAATGTTCACAGTATTTTCAAACATGATATTAAGAAGACTGGAACTTCAGTGCAATCTGACATGGTGACAATGAAATGTCTGTACTAATTTTATAACTAGCAACCCTACCACAGCTTGATAAGCACTAGCTGTGTGGTTGAAGCTAAGCAGGTGTGGCCTTGGTTAGTGCTTGGAAGGGAGACCACCTCAGAAAATAAATTGCTGCTGGAGTAGGTGTTGGTGGATAAGCACGCTGGGATCCTCCCTCTGGTGGAATAATATACAATATCCCAATGCAATGATGAGGATGTTGTGTGTCTGATGAGATTGTGATTATTAAACTTCCAATGATACTCTTTAAGTTTCCTAGCAGTATATCCCACAGTATATTTTCATGAACTGAAAAGTTTACTAGAAGTATTCACTAAGAAACTAGCAGTATATCTGTAAGTTTACTTGCAGTATACTTAAATGTATACTTTCATAAATTTAAAAGTATACAAGAAGTATACAACTAGTTCACTCACAGTATACTAAAAAGTTCACTGGTAGTGTACTTGCAGTATAGAATAAAACTTTGATGTAAACTAGATGGGTACTTTCAGTTTACTTTGCATAAACTTGAAGTATACTTAAAAGTATACTTTTATAAACTTAAAATGTTCCAATTTAGTCTGAAGAAGTATTAAATTAGTATACTTTCTAGTGCACTACAAGTACATGGTCCGTAGTATACTTGCCATACTTATACTTATACTTAAGTATACTTAATAAAATGAATTTCAAGTATACAACTTTTTGCGAAGGGTAAGCAAACTTGATTGATATGAGCACATATGAGTGCATTGTTACTCTGCATATATTTGTTTGATTAGTCTTCGTCTGAACAATCGCTTGATGCGTACAATCATGTCATTTGTTGCCATGTTTTCTACCACAGTATGACTGGCGATTTCTGAGCTAACGTTATGCAAAACATGATACTTCCAGTTAGCTTTAAAGGCTCAAGAAAGTGCTATACAATATCTGATTCATCATCAATAATGATCTGAACTTTGAATTGACAACAAACCGTTTCTACGCAGCTTGGTTGGTTGTCTGTGAACACACCGCTGTTAAAATATGTTCAGGGCAGTGCGATAGTTAGCCAGTAAGGTAGTTTGCAGTAGCCTAACTCAACAGTTTACAAATGCGGTCCTGGGGTGAACGCTGTGTGGAATGGTTTTTGCTCCAACTGGAAATGCTATTGCAGAATTTTAACGAGCTCTAAGCAATTATTTTTCTTAACGAGTGGCTTATAATGTTAGAGGGGCGTTTCACTCTTTTAAACTCTATCATGACTGAAATAGCTATGCATTCAATCATTCTCAAAAACTCAGTGCAAGTAACAGCAATGTGTCTGTAAAAATAGACTACACCTTATGACCGAATGGACAGTAAGCTTTTGACTAATAACAATACGTGTTAATCCGCTAGGCGTGGTGTTGTAATTATGACTGAATTTTGTAAATCCTGTGGTGCTTGCTACTGCAGGGGGGCCTTTGTGTTCACCAGCTTAGCATCAAATGGTGGTTTTGGACAGTACAGTAACCAGAAAGCTCTCCCAAGAGAGAAGTGGATGGGGGTGCCAATACTGAGACTTGTTTGTTGCTGGCATCAGAATGAGTGATTATCTGAACTTTTTAACATTTAAAACCCTAAACATTTGAGATTTACATTAAGAATTCCAATAACTTGTGCACAAAACATTGAACTCACCTTAAGTTCAATTTGGAATCAGTTAATGGAAATCTTAAAAGTTAAACATTAAAAAAAAAAAGCATTTGACAATTCCACTAATTCTGATTCCAACAGCACAAAATTTTGAGCTCACCCCAAGTCCATTTTAGAATTTTTGTTAGGCCTCTCTATTGCCCTTAAAGGATGTGTCCTTTTATTCAATTTTGGGATGCCAAAAATGGCTGCATTGATAAAAATGTTAAGAAAACGAAATTAAGGGTTTATAGGGATTTCTATTGCCAGTCTTTTGAATAAATTCCACGCTAAATACTCAAGAGGTTTTAATTTAGCTTTTATCGCCCCCATTATTAGAGGTTGGACTTGAATGGACCCAAAATTATATAAACAATCGAAAGTATAATGGATAGACCTGTTATAATGTACATATTTGAGGTTTTGCCTTGTTCATGCTGCATGCTCTTCGTCCACTTTGAAGGCTTTTCAAAGTTTTATAAAGTCCACGAGTGAATAATAAAAAATGACGACTATGATAAAGTGAAGAACATTTTTTTTTTTACTTTATTTCTCGAGGGAGAAAGTGAACAATATTTTTCAGAGCCCAGGGGGAACCCTGCATCAACTGTTAAAACACCTCACTTATTCAACATATAAAATTAATTTATTCAATTTCATATATTAATCAATTAACAATGAAATAGCCAAATTTGTTGATAAGCAGCACAGCCTGTTGGATCAACCTTTGTCAAAAAGCACAACTCGAAGTCAGATCCAAAAGAAGAAATTTTTATAATGCTGCAACAGAACATTCAACATCTATGTCTATAGATAAGAGTCTACTACCTTAAGCAAGAATTAAACAGGCATGAAACAAACTGAAATAGCATGAAATAAACTGGAGAGAGGAACATACTGGGTGAAAATTGATCGGAATGCGGTCCCAATGCAAGAGACTATGACAAAGGCTTGGGAGCTTGTTCCTATTAACTAGACAAGGATTATTAAAGATTCCTTTCAATTTCAAAAGACATTGAGTTCTACTAGCCGGCACTGACTGGTGCTAAAGTGCATTCAGCAAGTGACAATTCAGCATCTTGCAAACTTAAAGGAGAGGGTATTAATACATCACGCAGACATGAGGTGGGGTAACTATGAGATGAGACACAGCCAGGTTTAGTAGCCCAGAGTAACCCCCTGTCAGGCTATACCCGGGTATAATCTGGCCTAGGCCAAAATATACCCCGGGGTTTGAAAATGACTGAATGTGGGGGGGTATAATCTGGCCTGAGGGGGGCTAGCCCACTTGAACCTGGCTATACTCTGGAGTGGCGGTATACTTTGGCCCGCTACACCAGGATTGAGAGAATACAAAAGATGTGAACCAATCAAAGGAGACGTTACTTCTGATAGACACGGAAGTTATTGAATGGGTAGACACAAAAGGCATTCACTCGAGGGTTCTGACAGTGTTGAACTCAAGTTTATTCGTTTTCAAAAAATAAACTTCAAGTTATCCATTGTCTTTACAAATTGTGACTTGAAACAAAGCACCCCTTCAAGTTGAGCGCGCTCACATCTAGTTGGGTTGTCATCCGAAATGTATTACAGTGTACTTAACCCTCGTGTGGTGTTCGGATCAGTGCTACCCGTATCAATGTTTACTAAAACAAAAATGATGCAATGAATTTTTTTTTTTCAGTCTCAGACTCACCAGCTGTGGCTCATTTCCTGTGAATAACATGTTATTAAAGACATTTTTCCCACTGTGCACCCTGGTCCACTGGACAAGAGGGTAATAAAAGTGCGGGTATCAGGTGAAAACAAGTAAACATGGTACAAAAAACAAAATAAATGGTTTTCTGTGTACTTTTACGGAGTGTGTGTGTGTGTGTGTGTGTGTGGTCATCTGTGTGTGTGCTTGTGTATGTGCATGCGTATGCACGTGTGTGTTCCTGTAGATTTGCAGCATGTTTCACAGATTCAGCAGGCCAACACACACACTCACACATGTACACTTTTACTGTTTCCGAACTCTTTGCACTCTGAAGTGTGTGAAGCTACACACACAAACAGTGTGAAAAACTACACACATTACACAAATTACAGGACAGAATAAATTAATAGCTTTGCTGTGTATACAGTAAATCAAATGCAAGAAATTAATTTGCAGACTACACATAGTAAGACTCAGCCCGTCGTGTGTTGTGTAGACTGGCATGAATATGTTCAATGGAGCTCCTTTATAATTTCCATAAAATTTTCAGCTCAAAGCTGTAAACTGCAATAGTGATGAAGACCTCATATTTACATTTGCTCAAGATAAACGTGACTTATTCCATGCATATGTTGATTATAATCGATTTTAATTTTTTACGTTACAAAAATAACATTTCACCTCGAAAACCAACCTTTTAAAAAAGACTTTTTTTGCTAAGTATGATCTAGCAAAGGTTAATGGCAAATATAAACCATAAATGCTGACGATATTGCTTGATGTACAAAAAAAATACAGACAAAATCAACATGTATTACATACATTTACAAAACTTGTTATGGTCATATTGTTTAAAAAAACCCAACGATGTTGTGGTCCTCTAATGAGTTACAAAAACACAAACACCATACAAGGGTTAAAAAGCAGGTTATATTAATATCACAAGTATAAAATACTGAGAGCCCTGCCATCAGATGGCCGATATGTGACCCGGAAACAAATGCAGGGGTGGGACGGACAACAGGACAGACAGAAGTATGTAAAGGCACATCTTCACAATAAGATGTATCCATTCATGAAATTTTCTTGAGAAATATTTGACGGTTCAGGACGTCTGGTGCTGAAAAGAAGCATGACGGACAGAGAAGCGGAAGGACAACAGTCACTCCTATATCCACATCCACTTCATGGCTGGGGACAATAATGCATTCTGACTCGTGTTTGTAATTTTCTCAATATATGGAAACAAATGCATATTTACTTCCAATCAATCAAATAATGCTTCTAAAATGACCAAAACGCCAAGCTCCTCAGACCAGGTCTGTTTTTTTTATGATTTAGGCCAGGTCTCTTGCTTCCAGTGACAGAAATCTTTAATGTCCTTCAGTGTTTAAGCATGAAAACAAACTGATTTGTAAATTGAGGACCACATGCACAATTTTTCTGTTTTGTCCTTGTGAAGACTTTGATTGGCCAGGGCTTTGCCCTGACCTCATCCCCATCAAATCAACAGGTGAGCCAACTCTGAGTGAAGCCTATTCACCTGACATTTCCCAGAAACTAAGAATGTTTGTTTTACTTGAAAGGAGAAAATAATGATCTAACGTCTACTGTAAATCCACTCCCAAAGACTGAAGGCTGCTTTACATCGTAGTTTTTTTGGAATGAGACGTTGGATGAGCTCGTATTAATATGCCACTCTGTACTTAGTCACAGGACTACATTTCCCAGGGTCAAAATATACAATTATGGAATTGTCCCCAATTTTAACTCACATAGGAATTTCCATGTAATACTGACAGTTCAACCCCCAGAATAGATCTCTCAAATCTAGTCCCCTTTCAAATGAACCTTTATTTTAAAAGGTACTGTACAAATGGTAGTTTTTTTCTACAACCCCATTTTCAAAATAGTTGGGACAAAGTCTAAATTGTGAATAAAATCAAAATGCAATGACTTTCAGATCACATGAGCCAGTATGTTATTTACAATAAAACAGAAAACATTTTAAATGTTGAAACTGAGACATTTTACATTTTCATCCATAAAATGAACTTATTTCAAATTTTCTGGCTGCAACAGGCCTCAGAAAAGTTGGCACACAGGCAGAAAATGGCTGAAAAAGCAATTCATTTATCAGAGAATCAGCTGAAAGAACATCGAGCAAGTAATTAAGTTAACTGGCATCATGTGTGGAACATGATTGGCTATGAAAGGGTTGTCTTAGAGAGGCTGAGTCTCTCAGAAGTAAAGATGGCCACAAAATTTTGGAATAATTTAAAAACAATGTTCCTCAACGTCAAATTGCAAAGGCTTTGAAGGTCTCATCATTGACAGTGCATAACATCATCAAAAAATTCAGAGAAACTGGAAAATCTCTGTGCGTAAGGGACAAGGCCGAATATCTTTACTGGATGTCCGTGATCTTCAGGCCCTCAGAGGCAACTGCATCACTCACTAGCATGATTCTGTCATTGACATGACTAAATGGGCCCAGGAATACTTAAAGAAACCACTGTGTGTAAACACAGTCCGTCGTGCCATCCACAGATGCCACCTAAAACTCTGTCATGCAGAAAGGAAGCCACTGTTCAGCATGATCCAGAAGCGCCGCTGTGTTCTGAGGGCCAAGGCTCATTAAAAATGGACTCATTAAAAATAGCAAAGTGGCAAAGCATCCTGTGGTCAAAGTCCAAATTTGACATTCTTGTTGCAAAACATGGGCGTCATGTCCTCTGGGCTCAAGAGGAGAAAGACCATCCCTCCTGTTATCAGCGCTGAGTTCAAAAGCCAGCATGTCTGATGGTATGGGGATGCATTAGTGCATATGGTGTGGGACACTTGCATGTTTTAAAAAGCACCATGAATGCTATAGCGCTATAGGGTTGAAATTGGGAAGGGACTGCCGGGAAAGGAAAATATAATAGTTGCCTTGTTCGTTGCGTCCTGTTGGCCAGATGGGCGCTTGTCAGGAAGATTCTCAGTCTGTTCATGTCCAGGTATCCTCCGCCCTCGTTCTGAACTTGCGAAGATTCAACCAATGAGTGAATAAGAAGCAGCGGCTGACAGGCGCGTGATTCAAAGGAGAGCCGCAAACTGTCTACACTCTCCTGAGTTGGCAGCAAGGGGTCGCAAACGAGCAAGCCTTCACCAATTGGGCATTCCAGATTCAGGAGGGATTGGCGATGCCAAATTAAAAAAAAAGCACCATGAAAACTGACATAAAATGCTGTATATAAAGGTTTTAGAGCAACATATGCCCCCCTCCAGACGATATCTATTCCAGGGATGGTCTTGTGTATTTCAGCAGGACAATGCAAAACCACATACTGCAGCTATTACAACAGCATGGCTTCGTAGTAGAAGAGTCTGTATGCTGAACTGGCCTGCCTGCGGTCCTGATCTTTCAAAGATTGAGAACATTTGGCACATAATTAAAGGAAAAGTCTGTCAAAGAAGACCCCAAACTCTCCAGCAGCTGGAAGCCTGCATTAACCCATTAAGAAAAAAAACACTCTAAAACCTAAGGCATTTTTGAAAACAACCTTCTAAAACCTGAGGGTTTTCTGAAGAAATTGACAGACTTGTCATTGTTCAGTAAAACCTTAATTTCTCAGCCTCTGTAGCAGATAGAAACATGAAATTAAAAAAATTTGAGAGCTTAAACCATTGGATTCAATTAGAAATCATTGCTGGTGTCCTAAACTTAGAATTAGAAATTAGAATTTTTTTCAAAAATTAATAAGCAACAAATTGTATGAAAAAAATTGTATTTTACAGTGATGTGTTTGCAAGGGTGACTGTAAAACACAAAGCGGCACTGTCATCTAAAAGTTGCACTGCATGAACACAAGTTGCAGTGTAAAAAAAAAATCCAGTCGTCGTTTGCCAAAATTTCATTGAACTGATGTTCCTCAACTGAAAATGTTAACAAATGTGCGTATTGTTTCCAGCGATCCTTTCAATAAAACAAACTGGTGGTGGTAGCACAATGTCTGCGTCAGAATTGGTCCACACACAGTCAGTGTATGCCATCATCCTACTGTATCTGAAGATGTCGACAGACGTGCTTGCCAAAGCACTCCATGTGTACAGCGTCATTGCACTGTCTGTACCCATAGACGGTGGCACTGACCCTCCTCAACAGTACACACTCTCTGCAGACCCTTCTCTTCACAGTCATGTTGAGATGTGGCCCCCTCCGGTACTGTTGGTTGAGGAGCACTCCTTGCAGTCACTGGGGTAACAAGTTCCTGTGCCAAGTCCTCCAGCCACCGTTTGTAGCCACTCTTGTACTTGGCTGTGGATGTTTTTCCTCCAGCACACCTTTCAGTAATGTATGCATGCAACAGCCAAGAAGAAAAAGAAGAAGAAGAAGAGCCTCCTCCTCCATGTCTTTGAGCAGTGCTGGAACTGATCATATCCAACCATCTGATCCAGCAAATCCACACCTTTCATGCGTGGTTGGTTGTCGGAAAGGCATGCTGCCGGCACTTAAACTTCAGCTTGGTTGCTCTCTCACTTCCTTCTCTTCACTGTCCCTTTCTCAGTAGGATCGTGGTGACTGGACTGTATCATCACAGCCTTGGTGTCCTGCCATACACAGAAAGTGAGGTCATCCTTTTGAGCCACTTTGAATTCATGTTTGCCCAATGAAGCTTGCTTGCTCAGCATTTTGTTTTTCAGAAGTCCCTTTCTGTTGGCGCGAACAGTGCTGCAGGTATTCAGTCCATGGCTCTTCATGTCGTGGAAAAGCTCCACCAATGAGTAGAAGTAATCCATGAAAATAGACAGATGAGATTTATCGTAGGGCTGGGTAGATCCATGACGACACGGTGACACGGAGCTAGACCCTTCTCCTGTGTCCCCTCAAGCCCAGCATAGACTTGGAAGTTTGTGACATAGTCAGAGGAGCTCTCTGCCATGACCCACACCTTGACACCCCACTTTGTTGGTTTGACGGGAAGATACTCATGGAAGGCAAGTCTTCTCTTGAATTTTACGATGCTTTCATCTACTGTCACAAAGCCATTCACCTCATACAGTGACTTTCCACAGCATGTCAGAGTGGGCCATGTTGGTTGCTTGTTTATATTGTAGGAGACACCTGAAAATGCACATAGGTATTCACACCGGTAAGTAAATTGCTTTGGATGAAAGCAGATGACACATTTTTACTTGTCATAATTTATAATTATTATTAATAATAATATTATTATTGTTGTTGTTGTTGTTGTTGATATTCGTTGCCAGACGTCACAATTATAATTCTCATTTCTTATTGTTATTTTCATAATAAGCATTTATTACCACCTCCACCACCACCACCACCACCACCCACGGTGACGCAGCCCAATGAAGGTCTTCATCTCTATCACCGTAACAGGTGTCCAGACTGTTCACTTACTGCTGGATGGAGTGTCGCTCCTGCTTTGATCCGCATATGAATTTGTCTCCGTGACAATTCACAACCACAGCTCCTCGGTGAAAATTTTGCAAAACACATGTAACGGTGTTGCATCGTCAGGCAGATAAATTTTTACCCCTGGCTGGCGGTGATATTCCTTTTTACGGTGCGGGTGATAATTCCCAGTTTTCCAGTCATCTTGAAATCCAGCTCGCCAAAATCTTCATCATCATCCTCCCGAAACATAACTCTCACCCACTGAGCCTTGATTAGAGGATTAGCAGTCGGATCATAGTCTGGGTCTGAAATGTCGCAGTCATTGTTATTATCGTCCTCAAAGTAACTGCTGTAATCGCCATCAATGCCGCTCCCCTCGCTCAGGTCGCCATCCATTGCCACAATCCGCAGCACAACTGTTATGTTCCACAAGAAGGCTAAGAGGCTAAGTGCTAAAAACAAACAGGCAAAAAAGTATTCCACAAAGCATGTCGCCTTTTCTATGTGCTTATTTTAGCAAATCACGTTACATGTAATCGGTCACGTCTTGAAAACCGCGTTATCTAAAATGCGCGTACGTTGCATTCGGTCTTAAAGGTAGAAGCACATAAACATTGCATGCGGTCTTAAAGGTATATATATGCCTATGTTGCATTCGGTCTTAATGGGTTAAATAAGAGTGGGATCAAATTCCAATGGCTAAACTCAAAAAACTTGTCTTCTCAATGCCCAGACGCCTCCACTCTGTGTTAAAAAGAAGAGGGGATGCTAAACCATGGTAAACAGGCCCCTGTCCCAACATTTTTGAGACCTGTAGCAGCCATCAAATTTGAAATGAGCTCACTTTGCGGATAAAATTGTAAAATTTCTCAGTTTCAACATTTGCTATGTTATCTCTGTTCTATTGTGAATAAAATACTGGCTGGTGTGAGTAAAGTCATTGCGTTTTGATATTATTCACAATTTACACTTTGTCCCTACTATTTCGGAATTGGGGTTGAATATAAAGGTAAATAATCCATTGAGTACACAATCGGGCTTACGTATGCCACGCAGGGTAAGCCAAGGTAAATGGGGTAATATGGTGATATTTGCTGGAAACAACAAAGGAATCAGCAGGAGAGGTGCGAGCTGAAATAAGAGGAAGACAGAGGGGGATTTGAAGCGAAAAGAATCCTGAGGCAAATATTTCCGCCCTTCAGTTAAACACCTAATTAAAGGATGTAAACAAGCTTTGAAGAGAAACACCTAACCTGCATCGTAATAACAAGAGTGACTAATTTGGCACTGCAGTTCAGAGTTAAGCACTAGAACAACACAACGACATGAGTCAAAACCTTATCTGCCGACAAGGGCTTTTAACAGCCAGTCTAACGAGATTCAATGGTACACAAAAATCTATGCTCAGATATAAAAGCAGCTAAATCTGTGACTGTGGCTCAGTCTGTTTTGACAGATTTTAGAAGCCAAACAATGTAGGCAACCTGGGGAACGCCATGAGGCCTTTGCTTGAAAATCCATCATAACTGATGTTTCTAAATTTAAAATGCAAAAGTGCCTCCATATTTTTACATGGAGGTGTACCGGAATAAGGCAGTCACGCTTGAGATTTCTCGACAAATCTGAGAAGGGCAACGTGCATGACAATGTAGGAATAATCGAAGCAGTCATATTTACAGTTCAGTCAATGTCTTAACGCTCACCACCTCTTCAAACATATATGTTATAAAACAAACAAGGAAAAATGCACATGCGTTAGTTGTATGTTTGTGAGTGAGACGGACTTGTGTGTGTGTGTGTGTGTGTGTGTGTTAGTGTGCGTGCCCACGTTTCCTTAACCCCTCGTTCCTGACATTGATGGAACCTTTATTTCAGAGTTAGCAGGCATTGGTTCAGTATCCCACACTCATGCTATCTGGTGATACATTCAGGCAATGGCATCACTTGAATGATGGATTCTCCCAGGTTCTGTATGCTGATGGAACGACATTCAATCAACAGCCACACTATGGCTCTTCCCATCCGCTCCATTTGTGAAAAAGACGGAGTATCTGACGCTGATGTGCCTGGTTGAGCACATGCATGTTCAGCTTACAATGTAATACATCACCTGATCTGAGTTACCACCCAATATCTACAACCACTTTTATTTATAAAAGAATGAGCTACTCTTGAAGGACAGTTAAAAATGGAAGATTGATTAGCCATTTATTTTTCAGTCTAGAGGAGCTTCTTTGCCCATGAACTCCCCCATAAAAACAACAAATATGGCTGTGAATATCACAGAAATCTGACTGGACCTGAAGTGGGCATCTGTGTGTGATCCAGGTCCAAATGTACCACAGAAGATTAGCTCCTCCTCTCCCGTATAACACTGATTAAAAGAGACCTGTAGCGGGAACATCTTTTTATCCTTATTTTCTTCTAAGAATATCCTATAGAAGTTTGCAGTATGAACATGAATCAGCTACAATTTCCGTCATCTCCAAACCTGCTACAGCTCCTCCCCACTCTACTCAAGGGGAAAATACCCAAGTGCAGCCTCATTTTGTTTGTGTCGACGCAACTATGAGTCAGCACTGCCCAAATATTTTCACAAACCAATCAAAAAAAAAAAAAAAAAATCTGTACCAAACAGAGATTCTTTTTTGTACTGCTCACTGTACTGTGAGACAGCAGTCCTGGCCAGTTCTGCCCTTGCGGCTGAGTACGCAGCAGTGTTTTTTTTTGTGTGTGTGTGTTGTTTTTCCCGAGCAGCACGTGCCACGGGCACTTCACAGCTCCTTGACGGATTAGGACAAGGAACAAGACATTCGTTACCAAAGTAAAAAAAAAAAAAAGCAAGTGCAGTAGAGCAATGAGAGTCAAGGTTACACAATATAGAGCCTGGTCTGATGGGATTATAACACCGTGGGCTTCTGGAACTCATATTCTCTTTCCGACAATTTAATCCTCTCCAGTCCTCAATGAATAATGTACATAACGTGCGTCATTGTGGAGACCATGAAGGAGTCTGCTCTTCAGCAAATTTAATTTAGGTGCAAATGCACAGACAGTGTCAGTGAATGGGAGGTAACACAAGAGCAAATTGATTTTGTCTGGCAGAAGAGACACGGGTGATGGGTGTCCTACTTGGCTTGGCGTCAAAGGTACTCTCAAATGTACCAGAAACACCTCGCCATCTCATTTGGCACTGCTGCACAACTGAAGGTATTCTGACAGATTACTTTACACGGGAGCCATTGCCAGAAATTTTATTTTATTTTCTTTTAAACCAAAATCTCTTTTTTTTTTAGCGTTACGGAGGCTTTTAATTATGCAAAGCTGCAAGCCTGCAGGCTTCCCTAAAAGTCCATCCCAAAGCTTGGCTTAAATAAGAGCAAGTTTTCTTCACAAACTCTTTCTCATCATGAAGGTCCTGATTAAAGGCTTTGATTACATGGCTTTATTAACTGCATCTAAAGTAATTACATGCACCCATTCTGGCCCTTACGATAAGGACACCCACACTCCTGGCAATGAGGGTCGATAAATACAGAGGTTACGCACAACATTTACTTCTTTTATTCTCAAAAGGCTCAATACAAACAGAATATTTCATAATAACTGCATGAAAGATGCTTGTTCATTGCATGGGCATTGCACTGGCCACATGTCAGCAGTGGAGTTTCAGTATCCTGTGTGCTGGCAAGCATTTCAGTTTAAGTGCCAATGACACATTTACGGACCGAGTAAAACTTTTTACGGACTGTCTGTGTTCCCTTGTTTTACTACACATTCGAGCGGGGATTGAAGCAAACTGCGTTACTGTGTAACTGCTCCTGAATCAGTCACGACATCCCCCAACAGGGCTGGCTGAGCTCAGGATACCAAAAAGCCCATGCTGGGACTCAGGGAGGCCTAAAAAAAAATCTTTTCAGGCCGGTATGTTTGATTTTTGGGGAACATAGAGTGAGAAAACTTGAGAGAAATTCTTATCGCCAGTAGTAGCCCGGGGACAAAGCTGATCTTTGCTGAAAAGCTGCTGCTTAGCTCCAGGGTGGTTACACAAGGGTTTTCTTCAGGATATTAGGGTTTGGATGGAAATGAGGATTTTTAAAAAAATACCACACAAATCCAGAGAGCCGAGAGGTTTACATTCTATTTTCTATAATCATGCTGACTTTGCAGCTGCATTAATAAGTAAATGCGGGAGAGAGGGCCATACAGGGAGAAAACTGATCTCACAGCAAGTTATCAGATTATCTGCACTTTCACTCATCTGTAGTCACACTGGTGAATAATTTAAAGTTCATTATCTATCCCAGTCTAATTTATGAGTTTATGAACAAAAATACTCTGGCACCGCTGAGAATGGGCCACTGCATGCCAACCTCACATAAGATTCCTATGCATCTGGAAACAGATGGTAAAATCAGAAATATACATTTTAAATAGAGCCGCCAACTCCATCAAAGACAACTGGCTCAGCCTGCTGCTTGAAGCTCATTGACATTTTTAAACAATCAACCATCTGCTCACCTGCTGACCTGCCTATATAGACATCTGGCCGATCAGCTAGAGCTCCAGCTTACTCTACTGGCTTGAATGGCTCTGATGAGAAGAGGGTGTCAAAGATTGATCAAACCTCACATTGTTGATTTAATTTTCCGTTCAGTTTTTAATTGCTGTTCTAGCCCCCGAAAACCAAATCTTTTTTTTTTTTAATTTTATTTGTGGTGCCTCATTAATAAAATTAGACTATCATCGAAGATGCTGGTGGCAATGAATTAATATATTGAATTTTTTTACTGATACATCTTGCCCATATTCATGAACAATAAACAGGATGATAGGCTTGTTTATTTTAAGGCTAATAACTTAAGTATGCGCTGCCACATCACTTGTTGATAAAATGGCTTTTAATCCTTTTATATGGATATAAGTATAATGGTGTGGAAGCGTCCGTCCTTCCCCCAGATGGCAGCCATTTTATGGTTGTCAGTAATGGGACATGATCAGCAAGAGCCAAGGTAATTTTTGTTGTCTGAGCGGCATGTGAGCAATATTATTTTTAATAAACGTGTTAATGGGAGCAAATTTGGCTGATTTACGAGCTGCTCTCTTTCAAGCCCTCTCTGTTTCAGCCTAATTACAGAACCCACCCCACCCAAGCAGCCGGTAAATTGCTAAAACGGCATGTTACTGTCTGTTTTTGCACTCATATTGATGGCATTTTGATGGGTGATGCTACTTCAATAATTCAGACATTTTCTGTCAGCAGCCTCCATAATTCCCGTCTCTATTTTTACGTCAACTGTATGTCAATAGCGGTCTTTATTGTTTTGGCAAATTCACAATCAGTCATTTAGACGTGGATGTCTGAGTAGGGTTTGCGGCAGTATAGAATATCGAATCTAGCTAAAGTCTCCAAACAATAACAATCAAAGGGGTGCCTTTTCACTGAGGAAAACAGTGCTGGGTGTAACTGGGACATCACTGCATGTTTTGGTCCACCATTGCTGCAGGTCCTACCAACAAAACCCTCTCCTTTTCAGCCCAAACCCATTCGTCTATCAGATGGAATAAGGCCCAAGATCATTCCTCAGTAAGTATGAGGGCAGCTGTTCAGTAAATGCAGCCACATTACTTACTGTATCTATTAAGCAAAGGCCATTCCCCCAACCGTTGTAATTGTAAATGTCAGTTTTGTTATTCACCCCAACATTCTCAACCAATGAAATTCATGGCATATTTTGCGAGCAACATCTTTTGGCATCACAAGGACAGTTGGGGGAGTAAGAGCAACTTTCCTTCCTGTAACACCAGTGGCTCGGGGAATGGCCACTCTGTATTTATTAAGCCACCTACTCATAATGCTAATTTGACAGCAAATTTGAATACTACCACTGCTAACACAGCTCAGGGGTTTTTCTTAACAGGGGCGCTGCGCACCCTTACTATTCCCCAGTGCCTCCCTGATTCCCGTAAATTCTGAGTTCTGAGTAATTGCACAATTGCTGCCTGTTCATAATGTATGTGCCGTTTAAAAAAAAAAATGGAAAAAATTGAAAATACTAGAAGACGTGGAATTCCTGCAATAGCAATGAAGTCCCCCACCCCCCGCTCAACAAAATGAAAAGGACAGAAACCATCACAACTCCCCTACCCCCCGCTTGGCCACCACACCCCCCATACTCTGTTTTTCCAGAAAAGCCCCAGCTGCTACCACCACCACTAGGTAGTACTTGAGTCATTTCAAGGAATTCTGAACCTCAAGAAAGTAGTTCTGTTGGCCCCCAATCTCAACATCCCCACCGAACTTTTCATAGCCACTGATCTCAACATCCCCACCAAACTTTTCATAGCCACTGGTCAGTTTTACACAACTTTGTCTACTTAGACTATGAATTATCATTTCACCTTTATTTGACCAGTGAGAGTTTCAGAGAGAATGTTAGGAGGTTTTTGATGGATGTCCAGGCCAAAAGCCATTTAAAACAGTTGAAAGTGAGGAGGGGTAGAGAGAAACGGTAAAGCCCCTGGAGCAAATTTAGGGGTTGAGGGCCTTTTTATTTTCATCTCCACAAATGAAGTCGGAATCCCAAAGCCCCAAGAGGGCTCAAACAAGCGACTCTCACAGTTACCAGCCAAGTGACTTAGCACAAGGCTACCCTGCCACCACGGTCTGTAACAATGTTCAATTAACTTCTCACATGTTTCAGTAGAGCGGAGAGGCTCTGTGCGCAGCAAGGTCAGTGACTTAAGAAAACTTATTGTGAATAAATCTACAGTACATGGTGCAATTCATTACAGAGCCAAAAGAGTTGAGATTAATGTGCAAGTACTTGCCAATGACAGAACAGTTCACTAACAAGCAAAAAAGTTGTTATAAACTATTTTGCAGAGGTCACACATACATTTTTTATTCTTAATTTCATATGGATTTTGCAGGAAAGGTAACACATTAATTATGTTTGATAGAACTGATGCAGACCTGACCAATGTAGTCTGGCCATACGTCATGCAAACTAAATTGGCCTATCAATGTCCTTGCTGTTCGCGAATGGCTTAACTTTTCTATTGTATGTATGTGGAGCGAAAGATGTGTAGCATCACCTTTTTCACAAAACCGACCCACTCCATTTCAACTGGAAAGAAGTTTACTTTGTTTCTGTAACGGCAATTCAGCTATTTTTCATCAATATCATCTCACCTTCCATACTCTTCTCAGCAAGTGTAGCAGTCAAAGCAGATCCCATTCCCATTAATACCAATGAGCAATTTAGAGTCTCCGATTTGCCTAGCATGCATATCTTTGGGTAGAAACCGGAGAAAACCTACACCAACACACGGACAACATGTAAACTCCACACAGATAGGCCTCAGGCTGGACTCAAACCCACCACCCTCCCGCTGTGAGGTGGCAGTGCTACCCACTGCGCCACCATGGCACCTGCAAACAGTTTAGTGAAAATATATTTTGATTAAATGGAAAATGTGTCACGAGACAAAATTTGAATTAGGGGGATTGATAGCATTGACGGTGCCAAGACTGAACAGGCAGTGCTACTGTTTGCAACGACTGAAAATCGGAATTAACCTTTCTAATACTGCATTCCAAAAACCTAAGCACACTGACAGTGACCATACATTAGCCAATTGCTAGTCGGTCAGCATTATTATTTTTTTTTTGTCTTTACTTGACAATAAGAAGAAATCTGTTATTGCCTGGTGGGTTTCTGATGTGCTCCTGGCCTCTCTTTCCCTCCTCTCTTATCCTTTTTGACACTTATGTGTTTCTCTTTCAACACAACACTTTCTCCTGCTCAGTGCTTCTCACTGCCACTCGCTCAGTACCTGCTTCATTTCCTGCTGGTGTGCGGCAGGATAGAGGCAGCTGGCTGCATCCCAGCCACAGATCACCAACAATACACAGGAACATCCAGTGCCTGCATCCCAGCCACAGATCACCAACGATACACAGGAACATCCAGTGCCTGCATCCCAGCCACAGATCACCAACAATACACAGGAACATCCAGTGCCTGCATCCCAGCCACAGATCACCAACGATACACAGGAACATCCAGTGCCTGCATCCCAGCCACAGATCACCAACAATACACAGGAACATCCAGTGCCTGCATCCCAGCCACAGATCACCAACGATACACAGGAACATCCAGTGCCTGCATCCCAGCCACAGATCACCAACGATACACAGGAACATCCAGTGCCTGCATCCCAGCCACAGATCACCAACGATACACAGGAACATCCAGTGCCTGCATCCCAGCCACAGATCACCAACAATACACAGGAACATCCAGTGCCTGCATCCCAGCCACAGATCACCAACGATACACAGGAACATCCAGTGCCTGCATCCCAGCCACAGATCACCAACAATACACAGGAACATCCAGTGCCTGCATCCCAGCCACAGATCACCAACAATACACAGGAACACTCAGTGCCTGCATCCCAGCCACAGATCACCAACGATACACAGGAACATCCAGTGCCTGCATCCCAGCCACAGATCACCAACGATACACAGGAACATCCAGTGCCTGCATCCCAGCCACAGATCACCAACAATACACAGGAACACTCAGTGCCAGGCGCTTTCTCCAGACCCGGAACCCAACAAATGTTAAAAAACCCAGGTTGTCCTCAGAGAAACTCATTTCTTTTATTGCATTATTTTGTGGCTTTGTTTTGACTTTAATGCATCAATATGAATATCGGCCTATTAGGCGTAAATTTTTAGTCATGAAGGGGACCTACGCCAAAAAACTTTACACATCCAAGTAAAAATAGGTGCAAGAAAAAAATATTTACAATTCAAGACACAGAAGAAGAACGCTGAGGATGATTCTGCGGATGGAAACGTTGCCTGCTGGGAATAAAAATATTTTGGAGCCTAAGGGTGAACAAACTTCATAAATACTAACTAGAACAACCACTGAAACTGCTATGGCTACTACTAAAACTACCACAACTGCTATCACTAAAACTACCACTACTGCTACTACTAACACTACTACTACTGCTACTGTAATAATACTAATGATAATAATACAAATAATAATAAAAGACAGTTGAACCTACAGCAGTAAGTCCACTGATACTATATTTCGCAAAAGCTCTTCAGGCCTTCGATGAAATGTTAATGCTGTATTGCAGGGAAAAGGCAGAATTGTTCCACTGTAATGAATATGAAGTCCCAGCTCCTCAGACCACAAGTGAATGCCTGCTCTCATACAGCTGGCGTATACTGACGATTAAAAATGCATCAATTGCAAAATTTGCTTCAGCAGATATCACCCCCTTTATGATCACATGAGATTAACCAACAGACCAGGATGGTCGTCTGAATCCACGATGGTCCTTGTGCTATAAAGAAGCGATGCCATATTTCTGTTGCAAGGTAAATGGACAGGACTAGCTTTTGAATTACAAATGAGATCTGAGACGACTGCCGGGACTGTATTAATTATTCATACCTGACTCCCGTGATCAAATTAGTTCACAGGTGTTGCGCTCTCTTACACGGCCATTTTGACAATGGTCTACTGATAAGACAGGCCTTCAAAATTCTTTATATAGAAATAAATAAAAGTGAACAGTTTTACCAATGTTAAAAGGTATCCTAAAGAACTTTTTTTAATAATAATTTCACACTTTGCATATCAAATTTAAATTATATACTCTTAATATGCATGACCAATTTATATGCTCTGCATAGAACATGTGAGCACAGAACTGCATGCTCATGTTGTGCACTTACTGTAGCTTGCATGTCAAAGTTTAATGCCAGAGATTAATGTTTCACTCCTATTGCACATTACAGATTTATATGCCACACTTGTAGTATGGCTGGCACATGTATATATTGTACACTTAGCGTGTACAGGAAATGTGCATGTTGCATTTACAGCTCACATGGCAAAGTTAATGCTGTATGCAGAGAATACATAGAAAACCAAAAACAAAGTTAAATCGAGCCTTCAACCTCATCAGTATACAGTGCAGTGGAAAGGTATTTGCCCTCTTCCCGATTACTTCTATTTTTGCATGTTTGTCACATGTAAACGTATCAGATTATCAATGTAATTCTAACATTAAACAAAGATAACTTGACTAAAAGCAAAATGCAATTTTCAGATGATGATTTCATTTATAAAAGGAAAAAAGCTATCCAACTCTAACTTGCCTAATGTGAAAAAGTAATTGCCCCTGTAATTACTAAATTAACTGGTTAAAGAAAGTGAATTGATAATTTGGTTCAATATCACTGGACACACCCTGTCATGATTAGTCCTACTGGCAGCGCAGTTAAATCTAATGATCCCCTAAATAGAACCTGATTGGCAGTGTGAAGTAGGCTAAAAACAGCACATGAACACATGAGAAAAAAATCCATTGATTTTAATCAGTCTGAAAAGAGTTCCAAAGCCATTTCTAACACTCTGGGACTCCAGCAAACCATGGAGAGGGCAATTATCTGCAAATGGAGAAAACTTGGAAAAGTGAAGGAACTTCCTAAAGCCAACCAAATTTCCTCCAAAAGCACATCAAAGACTCATCCAGGAGGTCACAAAAGAACTCAGACAAACATGTCAAGAATTACAGGCCTCACTTGCCTCAGTAAAGGTCAGTTGTCACGATCCCTCAATAAGACAGAGACTGGGCAAAAATGGCATGCGTGGGAGAGCTGCATGGCAATAACCACAGCTGACCAAAACTACAAATGCGTCTGTCCCAGACAGGACTAAGAAATACCCTCCACATTTAGCGTGGGGTTTAAATGAAGAAGCCATTACCTTCTACAGTGCACTCAAATCATACCACCAACACTGAATTTTCTAAGTGGAAAAATGATCTAATCTCCATGGACATGAGTCAAATGACTTTCAATTTATTATTATTTTTTCACTCTCATTTAGTGTCTTGGACGGATGCGCAAGCAGCGGCCAGCAGTGAATTGAAGTTTGGGGTGCTCGTGTTCTTGTTTTAAAACGTTGTTAAAGTTTTGTAAGTGTTTTAATTGTATGGAATAAGTGCTCCGGGGTCTTCACCAATTCAATATGGATTTCCTTTCACTTGTTGTGCGGTGGTGTCTTCTGATCGGTCCTTAAGCCAGACGGTCCTTAAGCCAGACGGCAAGGATCAGGAACTCCAGAGATACACTACTGCAGCTAAACACCATAAGTTTGGCCACGTTGACAGGCTTGACAAATCAGATACCGGATTTTATTCGGAAAGACTCAGATGGTCTGGGAAGATTAAAGCGGGACAAGGAGAAGAGGAAACGGGGTAAAGGAGGAGGTGTCAGACTACGCTGAAGGAAAAACCGCTTCAACAGATTCCTCTACCTCCACTCTTCATGGGAAACGTCCAGTCCCTGAGAAATAAGCTGGACGAACTGCAGGGAAATTTTCGCTACCAGAAGGACTTCGGGGACTGCTGCATCATGGCCTTCAGTGAAACATGGCTTTCTGAGCGTGATCAGGACTCCGACCTATTCATAAAAGGCTTTGGGGCTCCATATCGCCTAGACCGGCAGAAACAGCTGACAGGGAAATCACAAGGAGGAGGGGTATGTTTATATGTCAACAGACGCTACTGCACTGCTGTGACTGCAGAGAGCGTATCTGCACACCAAACACAGAGCTCTTGTCTGTATCACTACGCCCTTTTTATTTACCCTGTGAGTTCCCTCAACGTTTCATTACAATTGTGTACATCCCCCCGAAAGCAGATTCTGCCGATGCCTCCAGCACCGTCTTTGAGGTGGTGCAGAAATTAGAGGCGATTTCTCCTAATGCACCAAATTTTATTTTGGGCAATTTTAATCATGTTTCCCTCAATAAGACTCTTAAACAGTTTTGACAATATCTCTCCTGTCCGACCAGACGGAATAAGACACTGGATCTATGTTATGGATCACTGAGGCACGCATACAGTTCTCTTCCACTTCCCCCCCGGGCTCTGCTGACCATAACTGCGTGCATCTGCTCCCCACGTATAAAACTGTCATAAAAAGATTATGACTAAGGACATAAAGGTCTAGTCTAAAGGATCAGTTTTCTCCCTACAAGAATGCTTTAATCGTACTGACTGGGACATTTTTACACAGTCCTGTGGCGATGATTTGGTCTCATTGGTCGATGTAACATGTTCATACATCACCCTCCGCAGGGACATGATCATCCAATGCAAGCGGGTTAAAGTATATCCCAATAACAAACTGTGGGTCAATAAATCAGTAAAATCATGTCTTCAGAGGAAGTCTCTTGCATCCAAGCAGGGAATTGGAATCAGATCTGCATTCTGCCACTAAAGAATTAAAAACTGTCATTCTGCAGGCAAAGCAAAATTATAAATCAGAATTGCAGCGGAAATTGGCAGCAAATAAGCGGGTCAGCTTGGGTGAGCATGAAATCCATTGCAGGCCGTCACAACCCAGAGAGCAGCACACGGGTCACTCTAAATGAGTTTACTTCTGATTAGGATCTCGTAAATGCTTTTAATAGTTTTTACTGTTGTTTCGATGCCTTGGATTTTAGTAATTAAATTCAAGAGCAGAGTGATAAACTGAAGGATAAGCAGCATTTTATCATTGGCCTGCAAGATGTCAAAAGGGCTTTTTGTTCAGTTAAAACAAACAAAAAAAAAAAAGCCATGGTCCTGATAATATCTGTGGACACACTGTAGAATATTGTGCCAATGAGTTGAGTCCCATCTTACACCACATTTATAACAAGTCACTTCAGTCTCAGCATGTACCCACCACCTGGAAAGACGCAGTAGTAGTTCCTGTGCAGAAATCTAACTGCTCGAGAGCTGTTGGAGATTTCAGACCAGTCGCTCTTACATCAGTGCTCATGAAAATCTTTGAAAAACTGTCAGGACTGACATTTTAATGCAGACCGAACACATTTTGGACCCTTTGCAATTTGCATATAGGCCTCACAGCTGGGTGGACGATGCAACACTCACTCTGCTAAATAAGCTTTTTAAACATTTGGATCTTAAAGGGTCTCATGCCAGACTTCTATTTGTGGACTTTTTCTCTGCTTTTAATGCAATCCAACCTCATTTTCTAACCAAAAGCTGCAACAACACTTTGAGCTGAATAACAACCTGGTGGGTTGGATTTTAAACTTTTTAACGAACAGATCACAGAGGGTAAAAGTAAACGATGTTCTCTCTGACCGGAAGTGCTCATCCACTGGTTCACCTCAAGGCTGTGTTGTGTCACCACTGTTATACATTCTATACACAAACATGTACCAAAGCAGACATGACAATAGATTCATTATTAAATATGCGGATGATTCTGTTATGGTCAGTCTACTGCAGGAAAATGAAACCAGCCATGGTCCTGTGGTAGAGGATTTTTTGCACTGGTGTGAGCAGTCCTATCTCCAAATTAACATTACCAAAACTAAAGATATGGTGATTGACTTTAGGTGGAAGACCCACAAGCACGAAGTCACCCTTATTAAAAGGTCAGACTATTGAGGTGGTGCAGTCTTATAAATATTTGGGGACTGTCATTGATGACAATTTGAACTTTGTAGCCAATTGTGAAGCTGTGTGCAAGAAGGGTCAACAGTATTTGCACTGTTTAAGGAAGCGCTCTCGCTTTCATATTGACCGAACTATTATGACCATGTTTTACAGTGCGTTTATTGAATCAGTTTTATCATTTTCTTTGGTGTCATGGTTTGGTCACATATCTTTAAAGGAGAGGAATGGCTTACACCAAATCGTTAAATGGTCCTCTGGACTGATTGGTGAGTTTCAGCTTTCTCCAGCATCCCTGTATGCTGGACAGAGGATGGCTCCTCCTATTCTACATGATGACTCTCACCCTTTGAATAGTGAATTTCAGCTTCTCTGCTCCAGACGAAGGTATTTGGTCCCTAAATGCAAGACAAAACGTTATAGGAACAGTTTTGTTCCTGCTGCCATCATAATGTTGAGCAAGCTATAACTACATAACGTGTACAGGCCTTATTTATTCATTATTTATTCATATATGTATTTTTAATCTTTGTTATCTGATTGTATCTTAGAATCCGGGTTTTTAAACTCTTTGCAGTCTTGTTTTAAAATCATTTTCTTGCCATTTTGTGTTTTAGGAGGTCCATGTTCTAACTGGTGGAGCCTTGACCCGTGGAGCATTTTTACCACGGTTTCTGTTTATTACGTTTGTATGATGCGATGTCTGTAAGTGAATGCGTGAATGGACGACTCACTGCAGGACAAATCTACCTATGGGTACAAATAAAGTAACCTGACCCTGAACCAAAATTTCAGGTGTACAGGCTCTCACCTCACGGTTTATGAATAAAGCTCTGGACCAAAGTACCCCCCCTCCAATACGCATTTTCTAAGTAAAAAAATGACTAAAATGTTGATGAAAATATGCTGAATCATTTATCATTTTCAAAATTGCAGGTGCACGGCTTCTCATGGTGATAACAAAGCATTAACGTTTGACAACTATCCACCTCATAGTTTAGGAATAAAGCTCTGGACAAGATTCAACCGCAATACTCAATTTTCCAATCCATAAAATTGCAAAATCTCTAGAGAATATGTCAAATCACAAGATCATGTTGTGATAATATGTGCCAAGTTCCAGAGAAATCCACCAAGTGGTTTTGGAAACTGACTGCGGGGGGTATAAAAACACACTTGCCAAAAAAAAAACATCTCAATGACCCGACCCCCATGACATTTGAAAAAATATTCTGTTGATGGTTGAGTCAAAATTGGAACTTTCTGGAAGACATTGGTCCTATGCGATTTGATATACAGCAAACACAGTGTTGCACAATAAGGACATCATACCAACAATCAACATGGTGTTGGCAGTGTGATGATCCGGGGCTGCTTTGCTACTTCAGAACCAGGGTAACCTGCCATTATTGACAGACCCATGAATTCCGCCCTCTACCAGAAAATCTTGAAGGAGCGGGTCTGGCCATCAGTTTGGGACCTTAAGCTCAGTTGGGTTACGCAGCGGGACAATGATCAGAAGGACAGAAGCAAGTCCGCCTCTGGATGCCTTAAAAGAACCAAATTGAAGGTTTTCAAATGTCTAGTCAAAATCCTGACTTGAATTCGGTTGAGATTCTGTGGCATGACCTCAAACAGGCAGGTCATGCTCGAAAACTGTTAAATTCAAAATTCAAAGAATAGTGGGCCAAAATTCCCCCACTGCAAAGTAAAAGACTCGAGGCCAGTAATCACAAATGTATGATTCCAGTTGTTGCAGCCAAGACTAGCATTAACAGTAATGAGGTTTGGGGGGAGGGGGGAACCATTTTTTCACATGGGTGAATAGGTTTTGAATAACTCCTTACCATCAAACGACAGGATCATTTAGGTGTATTTTGGTGTTTACTCATGTTGCCTTTGTCGTATATTAAAATTATGTAGATGATCAGAAACATTTAAATACAACAAACAGAAGAAATTGGGAGGGGGGCAAATACTTTTTCACAGTATTGTAAACTGCATTTTGGTCAAGGAGCTGTGAAGTGTGCATTTTTGAATGGATTCTGAGCTCCATTGGTCACATTCTGACCCAGAATGCTTAGCAGTCATCATAATCGCCGGCTTTTTCCGCTCGTGCTAACATCTCATTGCTCCATTTCTGAAATAAAAAGGTGGAAGCAATGGAGGGAATTTTCCACACCAGCAGAGAGGGGTGAGAAAAGGATATTCTGCAGCCGCGGCAAATGGCCAACTCCTCTCCGTATCGGTGCACAGGGAACCCCCGGGGGTGCGCCCTCATATCTGGACAAGACGACAGCAGCTCCTCTGCGCGAGGACCTGCGACCCCACGGGCCTGGCTGCAGCTGGCGGATGCAGATACGGCAGCCCTTCAATGCGCAACCGGCACCTCCATCCAAGCCTGGGGAACCCGCTAAACGTTTCCAACTGGGAAGCCAATAAAATGGCACACCTTCTGCATGCGAATTGGGAGAAAGGTTAGCCGGGGTGAGCATTGCATGTCACCTCCGGCCCTTGAGGATGTGATAAAACTCCCTGAAGGACGGTGAAGGGGGGTTGGGGGTTCGGATCCTTTCTGCACTGCGGGATGGGGGTTAAGGAGGCGGGGGGGGGATCTCCTACATTAAGTCCCTACCCCCACTTTGCAGTTTCCCTCGGCCGGCCTCCATTTCATGGATCAGCGACGCTGCGGCAATCAACAGGCTGCCCGGGGAAACCGCTCGCCGAGCGAGAGGGAAATGCTATCCAATCTGACCTGTAAAGTGGAGATTGGATTGCCTGAGCAGGGATAATATAAAAGTTTTACTATGTACTTCCCTGGGAAGCAGCTTTGTCGCATGAAGGGAAAAAACACTGCTGATTGATTGTGTGCTGTCTATTGATTTGTGGAGCGGCAGTTAAGGTGCCCTCATTCCCATGCAATCCTCTCCCATGCAGGCAGGAGACGCGCGGATCGCAACAATATGGATCTGACTGACGCTACTTAATCTTGTTCTATTACTGAATAAGCAGACCAGACTCCTATTTCTGTCTAAGTTAATAAATCCATCAATCAATGTGAGTGAAGCACAGCAGACAGAAGCAGGAAAGGATGATGTTTATTTTGCTTGTAAAAACTGTGAAATAGACACAAATTCTTTTTAGGTTTCCTCAAAATACTGCCATCATATTGTTTGGGATGAAACATAAATGTATTGTGAATATACCAGCACAGTTAAAAAAAAATTTTCACTTCAAAGTTCTGCATTGTTTCCAATTATTTAAAATTGTTTGATTTGATCACATTTTCCATCTTACTCTCTGGTTTAGCAGTGATGCCCAGCCTGTTTAGTCTGTTTGTTTGTACAAAACTCCCAGTTAATGCATTTCAGTCAGGGATTGAGCAAATTTATTGACACGTAGAGGTAATGACATTTTACTTTGACTGAAGGTTCTGCTCTGGAGGTGCTCTCTACCATGCATGGTAAGAACATACTAAACAACAACAAAATCAGGTAGTGAGCAGAACTTAAGAATCCCCCCCACTGACAGACAGAGCAGAACCACACAGGTGGAGGCAGGGGTGGAGGTGGCAGCAAAAACAGTCTTCACCTGCACGTGAGGCATCAGAATTGAGCAGCAAAGGTGTTCGTGCTGATTGTGCTTAAATAGTCTGATGTAATAGGATCATTGCTGTTGCCGCCCTGTGATTGGTGTACTCTCGCTGACGCAGACTACCACATAGGTAATGGAGAACGACCAGAGTTTCCTGCCTGAGCTAGTTCCACTTATTTATTTACAGACTGAAATTTTGCTTTGAGGCTTATTTAGTCCATAATGGACATGACTGCTTTGCCCGTGTCACAGCTAGCGCTGTCGTAACAGTCACCAAACCATAAACAGCTGGGCTTTGGTGCCGGATGAATTATTGAGGTACATTTTGCCTCATTTGTCCTACATTATTTGTAGCCCTATGAATTTTTCAATGGTGGTTCACGTAGGGTAGCGGGTTGTTGAGCAGTGTCATTGCAGCATGCGATCCATTTTCCAGCAGTGCGAGCAGTCAGTCACAGGAATGGAACAAGGACAGTGATTTTGTGAGAAGGGAAGACAATAGTGGTCAGCTTGGTATCAAGTGGAAGCTCAGTAGATCACAGAAATCTGAGATGATTTAATCAGAAAGGTACAACTACAGCCATCCAATACCATAAATGGCTCAATTTAATCAGCATTTATGGAATAAAACTAATCTACAAGCAACCCAGTTGGGTAAATACTGGACTGAAAAAATATGAAGAATAGAAAAAAAATGACATACAGAAACATAATAGCCAGCCAGGTCCCTTGACATTCCTACAAACCATGTCGCTGTTGTGACTCTGAGACCGGGGCTAGGTACAAATAGTCTTTTTTGTTTAGGAAAGTTCCTAGCTCCTAGAAAACGATCCAGAAGTATCTACGTGGCAGCCATGATGTGTGTTTGGATTCTTTCAATGTAAAGGAAAGGTGCTGCAATGCTTCCTAATTTATCACCTATAGCACAAGGTACACTGAAGCATGCTTTTCGAAAAGAGAGGAGGAAATGCTATCCCACAATTCCGCGATGACTGTCAATCTGGCCAATAACCTAAACAAACAAACAAACAAACATAACGGGCAGGAGGCGGGTGATCACTGTGCCTTGTGTAAGTGCATTCACATTCTCTTATTAGCACGGTTCTGTAAAAGAGTCCCCACACCTTTCCTTAACCTCATGACATTTTTACACAGAGGTTAAAGAAAAGTGGTTAGGAATTAGACGATAGATTGCATGGGAGGCGCTAGGGTGGTGCTTGCTGGGGCTATAGCACCAGCAGAGATTTCAATAGCACCACTGTAGCACCACCAAGAAAATTACAGAATTTTGACATTTAAATTCTGGCTATACTTTCTCAGTTTTTTTTTTTTTTTTTTTTGAAGTAATTAACTCTGCTCTGGTGGTCTAAGGTCAGATCCTCCCTACACCTCTTTTGTTGTAAATTCGGTTTGAGCCACTAATAGATCCCCATAGAACACTACACTGCTGACAGGGTACGATCAAGTGAAGCAGCCGTCCCAGCAGCGCGAACACGCAGAGGTAAAATTCACTCGCAGACTCCCATTTGTTTTCGCCTACTTTAAAATAACATTTTCAGAAACTCTTGCGAGTGAGTCGGTGATATTTTGGTATCAGTGTTTCTTCACTTCATTGTACCCAGGTTGAGCATATTTGGCGTCAACCGAATTGTTTATATTGAATCATATGGCAAACGCCAACGTTGTTCAACGGAGATGCTAGTCAAGTCTAGAGACTCTAACAAGTTTCACCTTTCAAAACGCTGCTCATCAAAATGATCAGTGCACAGCTCGGATCGAGGGGATGGCGAAAAGTTCTTTCTCCTGACTTGTCGAGACTTTCTTATAGTCTACGTAATCTCCGCGACGGTAAGGTTACCAAGGTAGCTATTTAGCTGGTGAATGTTAATAATCGCCAGCATTTGCTTTTAGTCAGCGGTCAATTCAAGCCCATGGGATGGCTGATAGCTTGCACCAATCACAATTTTCTCCATTAAAGTAATTCTTACCTTTCTGGCATGTGGCACTTAGTAAAAATTTGAACATGACAACTCCGCCTCCCTCCAAAGTCCCGCCCTCTTCCCCCTGCCTGACCTCTGAGGCTCCCCTCCTCCTCTGACGTGTGTGGTGAGACAGTGAGCAGCGCGAATGAAGCCTGACGTGAAACTAATTTTTCGAACGACAGAGTACAGTCAAAGACAATGCAAAGACGCGAATCTCACGCGTATTCGCGTCTTTGCTTTGACTTTGAATGTAATCTGTCGTCCGGTGTGAAAGCATCTTGAAACGGGGCAATGGAGTCAGATTCAGAGGCACCGGTTAGTGAAAACTAACCAACAGTAATTATAATATTCAATTCTATATGTGGTATAAAATAAAATGCCCTCATAACGTCTGACTATCTACCATTAAAGTTATTATAGTTGTAATTATAGCATTTCAGCACCTGTTTGTTTAGTCAGATGCGTCGTTTTTCGGCAGAATTCATACATATTTTCTTGCAAAACTGCTGTCATAATGTCTTACCTCACCAGAATTGTCCCGATAGGTTTAGTCATTAAATTAGGAGCAGTTGCAGCTGTTTTATCGGCAGGCTTCGGGTCGAAGAAAATGATTGGTCAGACTCTTATCAGAAATATACTGAGTACAAATGAAAACACACCACTTGAAAAAAGTCAATATTTAATTTCAAATGAACTTCAATATAATTTTTATACAACAACAACACTACAGTGACGTCACCCGACATGCCAGGTGCAAGAAATGCGAGAATTTCAAGTTAACTGTAACGCTAGGCAATTTTTTGCAAAAACGCAACATCTTGCACGCACACCATGGGAAAAATGAATTTCACTCTGAATTTGTGCACACATCGCCTTTAAAAGCATGTGAATCCGAATAAAATTTCACTTCTTCACTGACACTTGTGAAACGTCGACACTATGCCACGACTTACAGCCCCTGAACGGGTACGTGCCATAGGCATGCTTCAAATTGGCGCCAGCACCAGGGAAATTGCCAGACAACTACACTGCGCACACACAACGATCGCAAGACTCCATCAAAGGTTTCTGCCAACGGGGAGCACTCGAGACCGTCCTCGACCGGGTCAACAACGTGTGACAACGGCACGTCAGGACCGTCAGATCGTACGGGATCATGTCCGAGACCGAACACTACCAGCAACAAGAACGGCTGCTCAAGTCCAAGGACGACGTGGATTCATTCACCCCAACACCGTATGGAACCGTCTGGGAGCTGCAGGCCTGTGTGCACAACGTCCTTATTTCGGCCCCATATTGACGGATCGTCACCGAAACCAGCGTCTACAGTGGGCAAACAGGCACCAGAATTGGCGACTACGACAATGGCACGGTGTCATCTTTTCTGACGAGTCACGATTTCACTTAAGGAACGCAGATGGCCATATACGTGTTTGGTGGAGACGCGGTGAAGGTTTTAACGCTGATTGTGCCGTTCAAACGGACCGTTGGGGTGGTGGCAGCGTTATGGTGTGGGGTGGAATAAGCTACCGTCACAGAACCCCTCTCCATATCTGCAGAGGAAGGGTGAACGGCGTCTACTACTGGGACCAGGTGCTGCAGAACCATGTAGTGCCGTTCTTCAACCAACACCACGATGTCCACACGTTCCAACAGGACGCAAGGGCACACACTGCAAGGGTGTCCATGCAGTACCTTGCACAGCAGAACATCCCCGTGCTTCAGTGGCAGCTCTGTCACCAGACCTCTCCCCTATCGAGCACTTATGGGATGAAATTGGACAACGTCTTTCACGTCGACGCCAGATGGACAACATCCAAGAACTTGAGGTTGCCCTTGTTCAGGAGTGGAATGCTATCCCTCAGAACACTATCCAGAGACTGATCAACTCCATGCGACGACGATGCACCGCATGTGTCAATGCAAATGGCGGTCACACCCGTTATTGACTTTCCTGTTTGACCCCTACACCAGTTAAACCTCTCTCGCGCATCAACATTATCGTGAATGAAATTGAATGATGTTTACATGTCTTCTTAAATAATTCATTATCTCAAATGCATCATACGTATATACTTCACATATCAATCTATTCCAGATTTCATGAGTGGTGCATTTTCATTTGTACTCAGTATATATGAGAATTGAATATTGATGAGTTTCAACACCTGGTGGATATCTTTTACATTTTAGTGTGCCATATGCTTATTTGGAGTATTTTAAAATTAGAAAAGAAAAATGTAAAAATTGCTTTAAATGAATAAATTCGCGTAGGCTATCTCCGATAAATTGCGTATGAAACTTTTTATTACAGCCCATCAAATGTATATTGTTGCAAAATGCAGCTGAACATCTTGGCATTTCAACGCCTTTGTTAACTTATTTAAAATTGGTCTCATAGAAATTCATTCTTTTTAGTGAAGAAGCTTTGCATTACTGAAGCATTTTTTGACAAGGGAGCAAAATTTGACAGAACACCGCCACTGATAGGCCATAATTTTTTAACTATTCGGACGCAGCCCAAGAGTGGAAATTCTACAGAAGTCAGAAAAAAAAAAACAATCTACAGACTGCATCCTGGCAGAGCCACAAGGGGGCGCTTTTGCACCGCGACTCAACGATATTCCACTCAAGTGCCAAGTACTGTACATTTCTCGGCAGAACTCCAGGATTGGAACTTCGGAGTTGGAGGATATCCAAGGGGGAGGCAGCAAATCCTTTAAGGGCAGAATACATTTGTTGGGGGAGATAAAGGAAACCGTGAGCGAGGCTGGTCGCAGACACGGTTCTCAACTCTACTTTTCCAGTGAACATGTCCACTGGTTCTGGAAAAAGGGAGTCAAGTAGGCTATCTATAGCCATCATTCATGACACCTCTTGAAAGCAGGAGCACTGGTGGTCTCAGATCAGTTTCCACTGTCCACATCCTAACCTTCTCCTCTATGAACAGAAAAGAAAAAAAGATCGTAGATTACCGCTCTGAGAGGTTCCATGAATAAGGCCCATATGTGCCTCAAAGAATCGCAACGCCACCACGCTCTCGCGCTTCTCTGTTTGCAGCCAGCAGCATCGAACGCATTATCTGACTGATCATTAAGAATCATCACTCACAAGCGCTGGATGATCAGCGTCGAGTCTACGCAACAAGAATCTTTGAGCCGATCGATAAAAAGCACAGCAGTAATCACACAAAGCTGAGCGAAGGCCAACCGCGATCTACACCCGCCAAAATTACTTCATTCCCGATCATCAGAGTAACATAAATGCGCAATACTGGCTCAGCGTAATTGAGACGGGGGAACACAAATTCAGTGGAAAAACAAATATTGTGGAGACTGAAAAGCCTGACATTTTAAATTTGATTTTGGAGGAGAGGATTTGGGGAGAGTGTTTGTTTTCATCTTAGCTCTCCTCAGACGCTCCGACTTAGCAGCGGGGATTTCTCTTATCCTCGTACCCAGGCAGGTGCGACACACTCCACGTCGTGCTCAAGGTGTCGCATCTGGAGGAGTGGATCTTTTTTTGTCTGCAAAACAGAAGCGATTCTCCTCGCTCTTACTTTGCTGCAATGTTCCCTGCCGAATCTGAAGGGAGAAACTGTTCATAAACTCAATTATAAATCTCGGGTCTCTCGAACTGAATGTCGCTACAGAGAGCATTTGCAGTGCTTTTGCGCTCAGGTTTCTTTTACAAGGTTAATGCAACGCATCTGAACGCACCTGTTCTTTTTCTGTCATTGAATAATAATGAAAATTGCGCACGCGCGCACACACGCACACGCAGCCTTTCCCTAATCTTAACAATAAGCAATGTATGCCTAACCCAAACCTTAACCTCTCCCCAATTCTAACCTTACCCCTTACCTTAACTAATAAGTCACAATAAGCCTTTGTAGTTGTGAGGACCGGCCAAAATGTCCTCACTTTCCAAAAATGACTTCACTTTGTTAGTTAAAAACTCATGCCGGTCCTCAGTACGTAGCAAGTACAAGAACACACACACATTATTGTACTTATATACTTGTGAGGACATTACATTTCACTTCTATTCATTCTTTACAGCCTTTGCATAATCTTAACAACAAGAGCACCGCCTATCGGCGAATGTCGTATTGCTGTGCAATACTAGTCCGATGTATGCATATTATATTTCCTAAAAGGTAGATCAAAGAGACCTGAATAGGGTACATGACACACCCTCTCCCCGAGATGCATCCACACACCAACTTTGATGTTCCTAGGTCATATGGTATTGAAGTTATGGAGCGGACATGAATGCGGACTGACGAACGGACGGACGGAGTGCAATCCTATATTCCCCTCCGTTTCCGGTAGGGTGCTAATAAGCAACGCATGCCTAACACAAACCCTTAGCCTAACCTTGACTACCCCTAACCTTAACTAATATGTCACAATTTGCCTTTGTAGGCGTGATGACACACAAAAATGTTGACACTTCTCAAAAATGTCCCCCCTCTGAAGAAAAAAAAAAAATCCGGTTCTTACTTTGTTGCAGGTTCAAGAACACACACTCACACACACATACACACACACACACACACACACACACACACACACATACTTCACTTATTATTGAAAACAGGGGAAACTGAAACCATATATAAAAGATATCATAAAATGACGAGTTGAGAATATCCTCTTTTTCAGTTTGTGGAGCTTCTAACGAAAAAAAATAAAAGGAAAATACATTTTCCCCCAAAAGGGACTTTCAGCCAGCAGAATGATATGTCCATCAATCACAGAGCTGACTGACAGCACCAATAATGATTTCTAGAGCACAGAAAACCAGTGCCTGAGATTCTTTCCAAACTTGACGCCTGAGAGAAATATGTATTTGTGCTTTCACACTTTCATGGTGAGCACCTGGACACATTGATGAGCATATTTTTATTCTCCAGCCAAAACTACTCATTTTTATTTGCTACACTTGCTTGGAAAAAAGGCATCATTTGCAACAGTACAGAATATCTTTGTATTCAGCTTCAGATTTCTAAGAGCAGAAACTGCTAATCTGAACATCGCAGGGCTGATCGGCAAAAATTGAATAAGCATAAGTGGCATATCACTGGTTCCCTGATTTGGGCTCTTAATCATTATTATCTTGACAGCTGAGAGTGACAATATAGTGTGCAGTCATGATTATACACCACCACTTTTGTCTTAAAGGGGTAGTAATATATTATTCTCCATAATATTTAGTGAAAATGTATTGAAAAATACTACGGAAGGCAATGAGAGAAAAAAAAATTCCCACAAGTATATTGAGGCAAAAATATGGGTAAAATATACTGTACAAACACTCTGAAAACAATTTTAAGGTGTTGCAAATTGTATCTTTTTGACTCTCCCATATCATGAATGCATGTTTGAAGGCTAATTCAATGACTATTGATGCAGGAAAAAAAAAAGAACTGGTTTGGGGCAACATTGTCCTGCAAAATTACCTCTGATGGTCAGTTGTTGAATGAGGTGATGTGACCTTTGAACAGTGTTACAGTATTAAACACAATGGCCTGACAGAGGGAGCTCTCTGAGATAGTTCAGAGCCACATTGTGGCCTTACATGATGCTGAAAATGTTAAATGCTGTGACGGTAGTGTGAGAAACATCATGAAGAATTTCAAAGAGAGCAATTCACAGAGAAGTAGTGGCAACAGAGGTACAAGATGGAAGTTAAGTGCCTCTGATGTTTGTTATCTGTGTGTGACAAGGGAATAAATAAATAAATAAATAAATAGGTGGTTGACAGCACAACGCTGTGATGATATTAATAGGGGCAGAAGTGAAGAGATGAAAGTATCATGATCCATTATCTCTTAACTCCTGAGTGAAAATGGTCTGATTGGTCGTGTTGATGTCAAGAGCTGGCAACATCAAAAAAGACTTTAGTTTGCTAAGATATTCAAGGATTGGACACCATCAGACTGAGCACTAGTCTTTTGGACCAAGGAATCAAAATTCGAAATGTTCTCATCCAAACACAGAACTTATGTTGGAGAAGGTTTCAAAAATGAATGTTTAAACCCCTTCAGTAAAACATGGATGAGGTAATATTATAGTTTGGGGTTTAGTCTGCTCAATAGGTGCTGGTGATTCAAAAAAAAAAAAAAACTTACAGAATTATGGATCAAAAAGTGAATCACAGCCTTTGTGAGGCAAGCATTGCCATCCGGAAAGAGACCAATTGACCGGGGATTTTATTTTCAACGAGATAAAGGCCCTAAACACATTTCTAAGTAGTGCAAGAATTATCTCAGTCAGAAAGAAACATCTGATGACATGAAAGTTATGACTTGGCTGGCTCAAAGTCCAGACCTTAATATGATTGCGCAAATCTGTTGTAACATCAAAAGAATCGCTTTGAAATGAATGTCAAACCTATGGATTGGTTTAGCAAGTGAGAAAATTACAAAAAAAAGAAAAAACTTTGCCTGAAAGATTAGCTGCTGTAATCAAAGCAAAGGCTGGCCACACTAGATATTGAATGTTTCTCTCAAAAGGACATTGTAATTTTTGTTTATAGCATGTATTGTCATCTGTTTAGTTATTTTCATCCATATGATCCACTAGTACATTAATACTTGAATAGTACTTAGTCTCTGATTTATATTCATTTTATTATGTGTATAATCATCACTGCACACTATTGTAAATGCTTGTAATAGGCCTATGTATAGATGACTGAAATTAGTAGTTTAATACAGAATTTGCTGGTAGCGTGACACTGTATACTTAAGCTGGCATGCTTTGGTTCTCAAATTCCCACTAAAGAAATTAAATATGTAGATATGCAAGGTCAGAAAAGGTTGGCTATTCCTAAACTTCCTGCACACAAGCATAAGACATGCAGACACAAGTGGCTTAGCAGCATATAAAGGAGCTCTCATGTACTTATTTGGTACAACCATATATTCAATTTGACGAACGCATCCATTCTATGACCAGGCAAAAACGTCTAGGCTACATGCAGCCTGATAAAAGCCTTGAGTCACTCAAGCCAAAAGCCTTCGAATGCTTTTCGATCTTTGCTAGAATGCTGCAGCTAGGGTCTGTGACCAGCCGGGGGCAGACGCTAAGATTTCGAGACAAGTCATTTACCATGGTTCTGCTCAAATATAGACAGCGCTCCCTTCTTGCGGCGAGCCCCGAGATTCAATACAAGCCGCTCCGCTGTAATATTCATCTGCGCAAAGAGGGACGTTTCCACCACTGAGAGAAGTGAATTATTTTGGCGTCTCCCTAACGGAGGCAATCAGAAACAAATTGAAAATGCTCGCCCAGCTGATTTCCAGCTAAATTTCAATCTCAGTCGCTCAGACGGGCTGCGGGGAAGGTGACGGGTCACAGTTCTACCGAGCTTTATATCCTACCCTTGGCACGCCGGGCGCTTTGGCAGGAACGCGCGCAGAGAACCGAGAGGCAATAGCGCCAGTGCCACCAGACAGACGCCTGAGATTGCAATATCCTCTCTATTGGCGCAGTACTTGTTCTTTTTTTCTTCTCTCCCTACTTTGGTGCCGCATTCACAATCTCCTCCTCAGCTTGTTTTCGATATCGTGCTTTACGAAGAAGCGCAAAATCACCTTGTCTGCTTAATGCCGTACTTAGCGCCGCACAAATAATACATCTCCGTTTTTTGGCATCCCAAGTGAAAAGGAAAAATCGTGGACGCCAGGACAATGTGTTTCAAACTGATAATGTTCAGGAGCCGAGCAGGGCGATGAAGGAAGAATCTGGTGCTTAGCACTATCAGTTGGGATATGTCCCGAAGCAACGCAGATGCTCCTGCTTAATTCTGCAGTTAATTGATTTAGGCACAGTGTATACCAACAACACAGTAGCTTGAAAAATTCAGAGAGAAGCACATATAAATAATTTCTGATCTACTCAAGCAGTTTTTGTCAGAAAATACTTACATGAGGGCAATACACTGCTGCTTCTCAACTCACTTTTCATGGTACTGTTATCAATCTTAGTTTGAGTTTGAAATGGGTAAAAGATGTATCTTTCTGTGACTGCAAAAAGAGTAATATTTTAAAAATATAATTTTATACAGTGCCATGAAAAAGTATTTGCCCCCTTCCTAATTTCTTTTTCTTTTTTTTCTTGCATATTTGTCACACTTAAATGTTTCAGATCATCAAACTAATTTATACAGTATATTACAAAAAGAAAACCCGAGTTAATACAAAATGCTGTTTTTAGATAATTACATTTATTGAGGGGAAAAAGCTATACAAACCTACCTGGCCCTATGTGAAAAAGTAATTGTCTCTCCCCCCCCCCCCCACAATCATTAATTGACTGTGATTAACCACATTATTTTAGTTCAATTTCACTAGCCACACCAAGGTATGATTACTGCCAGACCTGTTGAATCAAGACATTGCTTAAATAGAACCAGTCTGACAAAGTGAAGAAGGCTAAAGGATCTCCGAAAGCAACTCATCATGCTATGATTCAAAGAAATTCAAGAACAGATGGGAAACACAGTCATTGACATCCATCAGTCTGGAAAGGGTTACAAACCCATTTCTAAGGCTTTGGGACTCTAGCGAACCATGGTGAGAGCCATTATCCACAAATGGAGAACGCTTGGAACAGTTATGAACCTTCCCAGGAGTGGCCGGCCTACCAAAATTACTCCAAAAGCGCATCAACGACTCATCCAGGAGGTCACAAAAGACCTGCATCAAAAGAACATCAAAAGAACTGCAGGCCTCCCTGGCCTCAGATAAAGTCAGTGTTCATGATTCAACAATAAGATAGCGAATGGCCAAAAATGGCACCCTTGGGAGAGTTCTAAGGCAAAAACCGCTACTGACCAAAAAGAGCACAAAGGCTTATCTCAAATGTGCCAAAATACATCTTGATGATCCAGAAGACTTCTGGGAAAATATTCTGCGGACTGACGAGACAAAAGTTGAACTTTTTGGAAGGTGTGTGCCCTGCTATATCAGCGTAAAAGTAAAACAGCATTACATAAAAAGAACATCATGCCAATAGTCAAACATGGTGGTGGTAATGGGATGGTCTGGGGCTGTTTTACTGCTTCAGGACCTGGACGACTTGCCGTAATTGATGGAACCATAAGTTCTGCTCTCTACCAGAAACTCCTGAAGGAGAATGTCTGAACATCAGTTTGTGACCTCAAACTCAAGCACACTTGGGTTATGCAGCAGGACAATGATACGAAACACACCAGCAAGTCCACCTCTTAATGGCTTAAAAAAATAAAATGAGGGTTTTGGAGTGGCCCAGTCAATGTCTGGACTCAAATCCAACTGGGATGTGGCATGAACTTAAACAGGCCGTTCATGCATGACAACCCTCCAATGTGGCTGAGTTAAAACAATTCAGCAAAGAAGAGTGGGCCAAAATTCCTCCACAGCAATGTAATAGACTCATTGCTAGTTGTAGCAAAGGCTTGATTGCAGTTGTTGTCAAATTACTTTTTCACATAGGGTCAGGTAGGTTTGGATAGCTTTTTTCTCAATAAATATAAATGAAATCAATAAATGAAATCATTTAGAAACTGCATTTTGTATTTACCCGGGTTATCTTTATCCAATATTAAAATCAGTTTGATGATCTGAAACATTTAAGTGTGACAAATATGCAAAAAAAATAAGAAATGAGGAAGGGGCAAATACTTTTTCACGGCACTGTCTAAGTAACCATATTTTCAATTTTTTTTTAATGTTGTTATGTTCCACACCAGGAGTCAAGTGCAGAGGCAAAGTGTGTGTGAGCCAACTACACCGAAGCCAACAGATGAGGCCACCTGGCGGGGTTCCCTTCAGACAAGCCAGGAAGAGTTTTGTTCAGTTTTTGGTTCAGCCTCTCCACCTGGCCATTGGTACGTGGGTGGATCCCAGAGGAAAGGTGCTTTCTAGCGCCCACTAAGGTGCAGAAGACCTTCCAGAAACAGCTGGAGAACTGGGGACCATGGTCTGACCCCACCGCCTGAGGCACACCGTGAAGGTGGGCAATGTGTTGAAGGAGTAGGTCGGCAGTCTCCCTACCAGTGAGCAGGTTAACCAATGGCAAAGTGTGCTGATTTTGAGAATCGATTTAAAGAATGTTCCAGACAGTAAGTTAATGGCACAAGCATAGGGTCTGTGAGGTGGAAGTGATGTTGCTCTGGCTTTGCTGAATGCCATAAGAAGGTCATGATAGCTGGGGTTGACAACCTTCGGGTCCAGTGGCTCCTCCTGATGGTCAGAGGAAGGAGGTACAATTGGGCTGGAGCCTGCACAAAGACGGGACCGTGAACAGATGAGCGCCACTCCAATGCTGATCCTGAAGGCCAGTCCACACGAGGGAAGTGACGTTTATGCCAGGGCCTCCTCAACGCCACCTGGGCATGTGGTGACTCCGTGATGAGAAATGCCAGCTCTTCAGTATGGTTACTGTAGGTCAGCATGAGCCAGTCCAGCATTCAGACTCTCCGATTAGGAGGCCACACCACTGCCACGTGTTGAACGTGGCTTGCCATTACCTTCTTGAAATAAGCAGAGGTATCCCAGAAAAGAAGTCATCAATCAGGAAAAATATGATGCTCTAAAATGCATGCATGCCCTTCAGCATCAATGGCACCTACACAGATTATTTAAGGTGCCCATACCCTGTGCCCTAAGATACTCCCATACCATGACAAACACGGGCTTTTGAATCTTAACAAAATGGCCTGCTGACCTGAAGGCCATGTGTCCCCCGTCGCAGAAGTGACCAGAAACATGTGGCAACAACTGTTTTGATGACTGAAAATAATGTGGTGCACTGTATGACTAATAATGTGAAGTACAATGACACTAGCTCATGGGTCATTGGTTGAACAGAGAGATGGATGAGGGATGGATCATTGTGATATGAGCTAAATATAACCATGGGTTATGAGAGAGATTACAATTTTCATGACTTGCGGATGATGGACGCATCGCCAAGGCATAGTTTTGTGCCCATGGCTGAGATCAACCTAACAAGCCAATAAGAATGTCATATGAATTTGGTGAGCCTCCATCAAAGCTGTCAAAAGTTATTGCGAGTACAGCGTTCCTCACATCTTTTTGCTCAGTGACCTTGAAAACTAGGTGAAGGTCACTTATCATTCAACTAGAGCAAGGCCTTCATGAGAGGATGTGGTGTGAATTTGGTGATCCTCCATCAAAGCTGTCAAAAGTTATTGCACGTTCAGTGTTCTTCACATGTTGTTGCTCAGTGACCTTGAAAACTAGGTCAAGGTCAATCATCATTGAACTTGAGCAAGGCCTTCATGAGAGGCATATGTGGTGTGAATTTGGTGATCCTCCATCAAAGCTGTCAAAAGTTATTGCGAGTACACTGTTCCCGGACGGACGGACGGACACATGGATGGACGGATGGACGAACAGCATTTCTGTGTCCCCCGTTCCGCGGGGAGACGGGGGACGATTAGTGAGAAACGGGATAGTCCTTTTCTTCTTTGAAAAGGAAAATGCAAAGCCCATCATCACCACAAATAGTTTGAAAGGTTTACTGGTCCAAAAGCAGCACATTCCCAGTGTGCATCTGCCCATTTTAGATGAGCTCAAGTCCTGAGAGGACAGCAGTGTTTCTGGACATTTTTGACCTGTGGCTTTCTCGGTTGTTTTAAAATTTGGATTACTCATAACATAACATAACATAACATAACATAACATAACACAACACAACACAACACAACACAACACAGCATAACGTGAGTGGTGAGAACAGGCTGTTCTGCCCAACTAGGCTCGCCAGTTTCTTTACACTGTTGTGAATATATCCCTTCAGATACTCAATGACTCAGTGATATTTCGCTTTAAGTAAAGCCTACTCTTGAAAACTCCCAAGGTCTCTGCCTCAACAATATGGTCAGGCAAGCTGTTCCACATCGAAATTACTCTTTGGGTGAAGAAATATTTCCGAATATAAGTGCTAAATTTACCTTTGGTCAACTTCCATTTGTGACCCCGAGTTCTACTAAGAACACTTGGTCGAAGGAATCGACTCATCACCTGTATACCACTTTTTAGCATTCTGACACAGGCATCAAACCAAGAATGAGCGTGTATTTACAAAAATGCTTAAAAGGTATAACATTAAATATTTTGTCTTGCACTGTTTTCAAAGATGATTTACAAATCACTGCTCCCTGTCTTTACCAGCATTTTCCATATTGTCCCAACTTTTGCAGAAATGAGGCTGTGAAACTGTGCTGTTGTTTCATCAGTTGATATTCTGTTGTGAAAAAAATATGGAATTAAAATAGTCCATTAACAGGCAAACACAGGCCAAAAGGCCAAGGAAAAATCATGGTGCCTTTATCCAAGTATGTTTATTGTAATTTTGACCTTACCCTGATTAATCTCCTCAGCAATAGAGTATCGCCATAATCAGATCTAGCTTTAGTATACATGCACAATCCCCTCTTTCGTACCCTCGGTCAAAGCCATAGTCAGTCTATACAGAGCAATTTTACATAAGCCATTTAAGTTTAGCAATTTAATAGTATTTTTTCATGAATTTTAGCAATCATCAACAGAAGCAACCACAGGTTGCATTGAATAATTTTCAATGTTGAAATCAAGGCACACAGAGCGCGACTGGTGAAGAGTCAAACCTGGTTATAAGCAAAATTTGTGCGTGTTCAAGAGTCACCACCCAAATAAAGCGAGCACACCAAGAAACAAGGTGCAGTACATCATAATTACACCCATATAAGATCATGTGTTAGTTTTATGCAAGCTAGTTCAAACACTGGGATGTTCAATTTAGAATATTCTAATTACTTGTTTGAGATATTACACATTCAAGGATTAAGATGCTACCTGAGGTTTTGAGAAGCAATATTCACAATTATGTACAGGTTCTGTGAAAAAAATATATGTGTGCATGCACGATTTCAATCTGAGTGATGTTTTATATTATTACAGCAACATTTGCTCATGTCCCAGAGAAACATATCACACTTCAAAGCTGGGCAAAGTTTCAATTAAGGACGCAACAGATCATACCACCAAGCTCCTGCCTCGAGTGACAAGGATTAAAGACCCTCCAGAATGTTCTGTACTTAATGCCTATTTCAGAGAAAGATAAAATATATTGCTTCCCTTGTGATTCTGTGTGATATAGGTATTATGTCCCTTTGCACTTATGAAACTATTATTCCCTGGTTTTCACCGGCAAAAAGCAATTTGCCGCACTGAAATTTAAGTAGCAGCACCAGATTTATTTGAATCTCAAGAGGCCGAATCCGAATCTAATTATTTCTTTCAGAGATGACATCTAAGTTTAAATAAAAGATGAAAGTAATCTGGGGAAGGCCACAAGAGGTGAGGTCTTTTACTAGGAAGGTGAGAAATTGGGGACAGTGTCCTCGCAAGTCGACTGCCCTGGATGAAGTCCACTGTTAATGGGAAAATGGTACGATTTGTTTCTTTATCACAATGAAAATGTAGTTCAACTATTATTATTTTTCTTTACTAAATGCTGCAAAATAAGTACACCTTTTTCCAGTTCATTATTTTACCGTGACACAAACTGTGACAACAATATTTCACAGCTCAATAAATGTGCAAAAGCCTTAAAGGAATCAATTCAGTTGAGGTCAGGTCCTGGAGGAAGGAATCATTGATTGTTTTTTTCCCCCCCTAAAGCTTTTCCAGAGAATTTTGATTAAAAGATGCATGACCAGCATAACAAATTAAAAAAACATTAAGAGTCCAGGCTCCACCTGCTTTCTGTCTGACATTTTCAAAAAGCAACATTAATTTTCATTAGCACTTGTGCTACAACCTTCGTTGTGCTCAACCGTTCAAATAAATCTCTGAATAGATTTCAAAGGCGTGTCAAAAAAGCATGCAATAATCAATCAAAAACAACCCCAAATGGTCAACACAGCACTAACTCACTAGTGTTTCTCCATACATATCTGATTAAGCAGATTGTAATGCAATGTAATGTCCTTTAATATACTGTCAATCCAAACAGCCACAGAATGTGGACCAATGTAATCCACTGCCTTTATAATTCCCATTTCCAAACATGGTTTAGTTGAAACACTGTGATTTGGTAAGAAAAGTCTAATCAGTTAATCAAGCAATTGAATCCTTGAGTTTCCAAAGGTCTCAACTCCAAGGAACACTCTTTTTCAAGAAAGGGAAAAGGAGAATAAAATATTTTTTTAGGATACTTTAGGCTGAAATTACAAGAAAGATCCCCTTTTTGTTGTAAGATATGCAGACCTCTAATTCATTGTAGTTGGGCCCTTTGAAAGCTCAGTGATTCAATTGATTATAGGAGCTCTGAATACTGAATTGGATGGAAATGAAAACCAAAGGCTATCAAGACATACTGTAGACACATAGATATGTGGTGCAGCATCTGCTTAATATATTCTCAGCACTGAAAGTAATGTCAGAGTGTGGCGCTGGATTCGTTGTCAACAGGAATCTGCGTAAGTAAAGGCATGCAGTTTTTTGGATGCTTGGACAACCTAATGGATATAAACCATCTACCCATCTGAAAAAACCAATGTCCAAAGTGTTCAAGGATGAACAAATTAAGATAGCTACACTTAGACAATCGAGAATTCATACGTTATTGTCTTAGCTGTGTGATGGTTGGATTTTTGAGACGCCAAATGCTGTGGTCGGAACGAAAAGAAGGATGACAAAATAAGAGACTAACACTGACAGAAATCAGAGAGGGAGACTCGCACTTCCAAAGGACCTAGATCCAGTCCCTGAAACAATAAGGAAGCGAAGCAAGTTTGACAGAACAAATAGAAAGGGAAAAATTCTTGGAAACTGAGATAAAAGAATTAGTAATGGACGGTGCTCAGAAAGAGGAAAAACAGAAAGATTCCCTGGCTGTCTAGAACTTTCCTCTTTTGCAGCAAATGTGTACCTCAACAACACTCTCACTAGAGACCTTACCAGCTGAAGTGCAAACAAAACACTGACACTCTAGCAAGGGCAGTGAGGCGGAACTTGGGCTTAAAAAGAGTCCGGGCGATTCCCTAAATTAATGCCAGCTGGCCCAAGAATCCAACTGTGGGCAAACCGATATCGTCCCGGACGAGAGCAACCAAGAAAGCTCTCAAAGCCACCACTAGCCTCCAAAACCATGACAAGCTGTGCAATGATATTATCTAAACTGTATCTATGCCAAATAATTTTTTAATATTAAAAACACCTGAAATACACTGAAGCGAGCGTGGCTAGTTTAGCTGAATACATGGTCAAACATATTAGCAATATATTCCATATTTTCCGTTAAACTTTTACATGTCGAGACACTAACAAAAATACAAGCAGGTAAAAAAAAAAACCTGAAAAAATAAAACATAAACCCTGAGAGCGCGGAAGTTAATTTTCAAAAAATTATACATCAAATTCTCTTGTACCGTTGAAAACCTATCAAGTAGCGACTCGTCTAAAAGAGCTCCCCTGAGGGAGCTGTTTTCAACAGCTTTGTTTTTGATCTGATATCATTGAGCAATAACAGTTCCATTTAGCGCTCTAAGGGTTACATACAATACAAAGCCAATTTGAAGGCCTTCCTAAGTCACTTGACTTGAGCTGTCTTCTATCTCCTATGGAAAACCAAGGGCACGCAAACATTTGTAAGAAAACTGGTTTTCTCCATAGCTCACAATAACATTTCTCAGCTCCCAAGCAGGGCGTCCTAGGGGTCTCAATAATTGGTACATAAGTCTCAGTAAGTGCTCTGTGACCCACAATGAATTTAATGGTTCTGTTAAGGAGGGATGGTGCTAGACCTTGGCCACATATCAATGAGGAGTAATGCGTCGCTTTGACGTTGCCACCATTTTAATATAACTTTACCATGATCGATAAAGTGACCTGCACTGACTGTCAAAACATGATGCAAGGCAATTTCAGCACCTGCAAACGCAGCTGGCTTTTATCCCTCATTTCTTCAGGGGTGCAACATGAGGGACAGAAGGTATAAGTGTATAGGACACACCTTTGAGGATTGGGATTTCAGATTTTCAAGAGCTCCCCCCCCTTTCATTTCCATAAATCTACCCAGGAGATTCATATCTGCAAGGTGATACAAGTGAGCTGTGTTTCTACTTCCATTCCAGCTGATCACACCCCCTGAGCAAAGCACTGGAGGAAGACGGATTATTGTGTTTCATTGAATTTAATCTTGACTAATGATGGTTTAGTAAATATACCTATAATAACAAATAAATAAATAAATAACTTGAAAAACATCACCTCTATTAATGAAAGCAGAGTCCCAGATGACCGCCCATGTTCGACAGTAGAACTTTTCATGACATCAGTGCCTTTAAAATCAAAGAATTGATGAGAAAGTGTATTTCTCTACTTAATACAATTCAGTAAGTTAAAAAAAAAACCTCTGAACCCTTAATAAACATGGACAATATGGCACCTTACATTATTATATGCATCTAAATGACAGAATGTAATTATACCGACCAACCTGAAAACACAGGATCATTTTCCACTATAATATGTTGTCAAATTAGAAAAATGCCCTTAAGGATACTTATGAAGTGGTTTCCTACAATAAAGACAAATATACTAATGATACTGGTAACGCACTCCGTTCATGCCACTGCCCATAGCAAATAATGTGCTTCAATTAAACAGTGAATTTATCACGGACTTATTTAAATTTCTGTCCGTCACAAATTTAAAGATCCTGCTAGATACAAGAGTCTAGCTTTTGACCAAGGACGCTGCTAGTATATTTAGCCATTCTTCAAAACGACTCTGTTCTTAAGCCAGTCTTTCTGAATGTACCACATTGGCGGGACTTGTAACCCATTAATCCAATGGCTTACCCCAGGGGTCCCCAGTTTTTCCCAGAAAGGGCGAGTGTGGGTGCAGGCTTTCATTGCAACCAAGCAGCTACACACCTGATACTACTAATGAAGCTTATTAGCTTATTAGAGTCCAGGGGTCGACTAGTAGCATGAGGTGTGTAGCTACTTGGTTGCAATGAAAGCCTGCACCCACACCGACCCTTTCTGAGAAAGATTGGGGACCCCTGGCTCACCCAGTTATTTTGGGTCTGGACACAGGAGAGCCTATCTGGCAGTGGCGGCTAGGGAACTGGCGATAGGGGAAGCTCAAACCATGAACTGAATTGTTGGCATCTTCACTCTGTGATGTCCCGTGGTCACAGAAATAGCAGTAAACAAAGACTTTCTGTGCACTATATGCCAGAGGATCAGCAAAACTTCTTCAAAATTTGGGTAGCTTTTATAATATACTTGAATCAAGCCACTGTTCTGATCCATGAGGGGAAGATCAAAGACTGATTTCAAGGAAATTGTTACTTGATCAAACCAGCAATACCCAATAGCCTTCTCCATACCCGACCCCACCCCCAAAAAAATATTTAAATAAATAAATAGATAGATATCACAGTTGCGGGGAGCTTGCACAGAGAAGAGGCTATAATTTGCTCATTTGCATTTTGAATACTCCCAAATGATTTTCCCAGACAGACGGGCAAATCGAGCCAGAGCAATTCTCAAATAGGGCATGTTTGCGTACGAGGCTGGTGCCCTAACTTGACAGTGTTCTCCTGTTGATTGAAATGATTCTAATGGCATTTATAAACTGTCGCCTTCCTTCTGACTAGGCATATTGAAAAGCGTTTCTGTCCCCGATTTCTCGGGGCGTTTGCGTATGTAGCACCCAAGTTACCACACCACAGCAGCGGTCTATTACTGCCAAGTTCCCTATTTCCATAAAATAATAACTTTCAATTCAGATTTCATCTGCTCAAATTAAATTGACTCTTTGCCAGGCTGTTGGATATGTCCAGAAAACAGCAATAACGAAGAGAAGTAAAAGAAAAGCTATCAGGCATTCAGCAGCTGCAATGACAACTTCACGCAATACCAGAAGCTCTTTCTGGTTACTCCGTTGGCCAGGAGTTTAAAACGTGTCTGTCATTAGCCACATCAAAGTCTTAGAGCGCCACCCTGTGGACTCCAGTATATCTGCTCGTTGATATATATATTACAGCCTAGTACTCCATTAGAGAGAAAATCTTCAGTGTTAACCAAATACATCTCAACTCAAAGGCCTGACACTGCTGTATTGACACTGCTGTGTGAAAACATACCAATTATGGTAATCCTATTTGCATCTGTGTCACTATAATGTGACTTAGCTGCGGTAAACCCTCTTAGCACATGCTCCTTTGATTGTGCTCATTGTTTCCCTGATACCAAATAATGGGACAATGAAACTTCACCACTTTTTAAGCAATATTGTAAGGCTATTTTGGGCAAGATGAAACCGCACTGAATTTACAATACAGCTGTACAATAAATGCAGTGATTTTGGCTGATGGCTTGAGATGAACTCAGACGTGAAAATACTAACAATGATTATTTTGGGTAAAGAGGAGATTTAATGTATTACTGTGATCATTTAATTTTCATTTTATATAATTTATTATATTAATTTGTTGAATTGGGACAGAGGACCATAATCAACATTTCTGCATTACACATCAATGTAAATATGCCAGAGTAAGCACAATCACTAAATTTCATCATGGGGTAATTGATAGGGTAAGGCAGCATACGATCGGACCCAGCAAACCTGAGACCATTGCCCGACATACAGATCTGCACGTCAGGCAGACGTCGCATGTTTGCAGGGCAAATTCCATGGGATGGTAGTCAAGTTGGGGGAAGAGGGGTATCTTGGGGTGTTTTGTAGAAATGTAAAGTCACATAACAACATAAACTTCTTCAATAAAAAAGCCTTTAATGGGTTTATTCAATGTAAATCATTTAAAATAAACAGTTTAGGAACCCCTAATTGCGAATTTCCCAAAATTAATAGATCACAAGTAGTGTTTTAAAAGGCATCTTTACCTCTTTGGTTTTGGCATTTATATGCAATGTCTTATACACTCAAAGCAGCTCTAGTTATGTGGTTCCTGAACTACAAAGAAATAAAACTTCTCTGAAAAATATGTTCTGAAAAATATCAATGGCCAGCAAAGGCCTCTACCTCAGCTGACTCTGCAGAAAGATGCGGAATGTGTAATGCACATACTCATAATGTTATAAATTATATCAGTAGCCTCATGGGATAAAATGAAATGGGCAATTAAGGGATTTATTTATTCAAAATTATTTAAAAGTATGGATTTCATTATTTTTTTCCAAGGTCTTGAGAAAAAAGGGGGGGGGGGGGGGGGACTCTTTTTTTCGCCAAAACGAAGGTCAGTCAGCTGATATCCCAATTCGGCAAAAAATATGGCTTATGCAATTATGCTAACGATATGACATCTTTTGCATTCCGCGAAACCTATTTAGAATAAGTCGATGCCTCCTCTTTTAAAAGCATACCAGCTAGTTGTTTATCCTTGATTCTACAGCAGTAGCGAGGATAAGCAATGCAACCAGCAACGCACTGCCAAGGAAAACCGCGTCGCAACTCAAACCGGCAAGTCATTGTACCTTTTAATGAGGAACAAAAATGCTGTAAGTAAATATCCTGCTGAACTACAGACCGATCTGTACGTATTTAGACAGTGAGTGTCTCTTCTATGTCACAATTAATTTGAAATGAAACAATCAATATGTGCCTGGAGTGTACACAGCAGATTCATGTAAGGGTTTGATCCAAAATTCTGTAGGCTCCATGTGGGGATTGCAAACACTTTTATACCGATATATATCAGATTTCTACGTTGTCGAACACACATAACATACTGACTGGTGCAATAATTTCTCTGAAAAATACGGTCAACCATCTCTGCTCGTTGTCGCAATGTGGCATATCGTCAAGTTTTGACCTCAAGATCTTAGGTCACGTGCTGCTATAAAGCACGTCCCCTACGTCTCTCAGGTCATGAGCAATTTGAGAGCAAATCAGCTGCATGCATTAGGTCACGTGTAGTCTTCAGCTTCCTCTTCATCCGGCATAGCTCTTTCGCTCAGCGGCAGGAGACATGGCGATAGCAAGCGCAGTATACAATTTACTCTTCAGGCGAACGTCTACTTTCGCCATTTCCATAATGGTTGGAGCGGTCGTCTTCGAACGGATGTTCGATCAAGCTGGAGATGCGATATTCGAGGAAATGAACCGTGGGGTGAGCAATTTTCCGGCTGATGTTACGCAAAGGGGACACGACCTTCCTATCTATGCAGTGCAGAACAGATGAAGTCAGCAAGCTAGCTAACAAGCTAACTCTCAGTAACCGTTAGCTGTTGCTAACTACCTACCTTGTCACTAATTCTTAAACTTGTTGAAATGTGTCGCTAACATCACCATGCGCAACGTATTTATCAGTCACCGATTTTCATGTCATGGAGCTTAATCTCCTAATTGACTTGCTAACATCAGCCCTTGTTGAATTCGCTTAGCTCGATGGCTCGCAAACTGGGGAATGTTGGCAAACTATATGGCTAAATCTGTCGTTCCTGTTAGCAGGTCAACATGGAATATAAGCTTCCTGGTAGTCAAGGTCAGAATCGTGCTACTTACTGGCTATTACGCCACCACCATTGTGGTTTTTAGCCGTGAATTATCTTGATTGATGGCAAATTCGATAGATTAAAGCCTCCTACGTTATGGTTTCCCCATCTTATTTTGTGGTAACCCGCTGCCTCGTTTGGCAGATTCAGAAAACAGTGCACTCTGGCAGGACAGCTAACGTGTCTTCGACGTCATTCAATGTTATTTTTGCTTCACAGAAACTGTGGAAACACATTAAACACAGATATGAGAACAGGGAGGACGACGAGTAATGCGGATGTGACGACCCGTCTCATTGGCGTCTTCATCATTCCTGGAGAAACCCTTGGTGCCCAGCCTGGAGCCCTGATCCATCAGAACGAAACTGGACTGATCATCATTGATATCACGGTCTTGACTATTGTGAAGGCAACCACACGATCGCGCCTCGCCTCTAGGAGATGCCCTGGTCCTTGGATTAAATTATTTTTTAACGCTGTTATTGAGTCTGTGGCCCTTTGTCCATCTGTTAAATTTTGCCTGTGTTTTCATGTGAAAATAAATCGAATTTTATTCTGGCATTTACCAGCCATCATAATGCCTCTTTTTTTAATTCAGGTGATGACAGTTATGGAATTGAATTATCTATATGAAGAATGACAGGTTGGTGTTGTTCATTTAGACAAATACTATTTCATCTTGGATTTAACCAGGAAAGATGAGTAGAATCACTACAATAATTTAAAGCCAATGGAAAAGAAAACAACTTTATTTGCTTGTAGCCAGTATTGTGTGAGCACACACCAGAATTGATTAAGATATGGCTGTTGCCATCCATGCCTTCAGGTTTACTGTGCACGGGTGATTGTAATGAACTTCTATGAGCAAGGCTGCTCATCACAGCGCAAAGAGATCTATGTTGTTTTTCTCTCAAGCCTTAAATCCTCGTTCAGTAAAATGCTTTACGGTACGTTGGATTTCTGGGCGCAATTTCGGCCAATCTTGTCTATATCACTCCTGTGATCAGTAGCAAAGAACTCGCAATTGAACAAAAATTTTAGGAAAAGTCCAGAACCTAACAGAAACTTGATTTTGAAAGTTCAAATGGCACTAATAGCGGGTGTTTAAAGATGTTCACCTCTCAATTACTGTAAATGAAGGTTAAACTCAGTTTCTACCAAAAGTGACACTCATACTTGGTTTTCCCAGATCACAGGAGATCTAGTCACTATCCTTTTGCAAACAGAACATTTGTTATGCTCATAACTGATCAGTTTGATTAGTTCAATCTGGTAGCCCGACCCGTTAAAATATTTAAAAATAAATAGGTTTGTCCTCAATGTAACAAAGACTCCTAGTAAATGTGATGTTTCCTTAGTAACCTTTAAAGTTTTGAACCTGCTGATTGAGTTGAGAGAAATTAGGTGTGTTGTAGATAAAATATGTCAGTTTCCACACCAAACTGTACCCTACTCAAATGTACAGGTTACCACTGATTGACAGGCTGGCAACACACCATGAAATTTGATTACACAAGTCTTTGCATGTATTAATGTGCTCCAAATGCAAATTAATTCAGTGTGGATGCAAGTACCCTAAAACTGTGTCACCATTTAAATACATCACTGTACATGGACCCGTTGACAAGAGATACTCTGAATAACAAAATCATTGAAATTAATGAAGTATTAAAGCCAAAGGTGAGGGAGGCCTTTGAAATATCAAATAAATAAAGAAAAATACATAAAAATTAAGAAATTAAATATACATAATGAATTGATAGGTCTACATTAAGTTTCAAAATCATAAGAAAAAATGCTTGTGCACACCCTTAAATCCTCCAAAAAACATTATTTAGAAACCACACAGTTAATGCTGCAACACTTTTCTGACGACCTCAAGGGGTCAAAAGAGAAAGGTTTCAAAATCAGTATCATTTTCGGATTATTGAACTGAGTGTACAAGCCTATTTCTAACAATTTTGCGACTTGTGCTTAGGACTTGGCACTTCACAGAAACATTCTAGCAAGCGTGCATTTCACCAGTGACCAAGTCTGCCTTTAAGAACCATCATACCAGCCCACCTCTGGCTGGACCTGCTGCCAGCACAGTCCTCTCATCCTGCGAGCCGCGAGCAGGGCTCACGAAAGGGGAATGGAATCTTCCGGCCTGGCGGAACTGGGCCAGGTGGAACTGCAGTGCCAGTTTTCGGCTCATGGTCCTGAGGGCCTGGAAGGCCGCCAGCACTTCGGAGATGAGGAAGAAGAGGTAGACAGAGTGCATGGCTCTCTCCAGTGGGAGGATGAGGATGCCCTCGTCGGTGAGGAAGAACAGCAGGATGGGCAGCTGGAACAGGAAGGTGAGCAGCCAGAAGCCAGCCAGCTCTGGAACCTGATGAAAGGGCCGGCAGAGCATTAGCACCGTCTGCTGTCCGCAAATCCCAAAGGCCAGCGCTATTTCTAGCCATGTGATGAATGGGAGAGTGTATTCTGCCCATCCTCCGATTATTGTATTTTTTTTTAAACCAGGAAATGAAATGTCACTTAAAAGCATAATTTTCCTTTTGAAGCAGGATGCCTTCCATCTGGCCTGAGAAAAGTTGCTTTGAACTCAATGCAGTAAAATCTCAAAAGAGTACTGTCCCAAGATTCTCTTACCTTTTCCTCTAGGTTTCCAACATAACCAACATATAGCCTCAGGCCTTCAAACGCTGACAGCAGAACAATTCCTGTGACCAGAAGACCCTGGTAGTATTTTGGTAACAAGTCAAACTGAGGGGGTAAAAAGATGCAGCAATACCAATGTCAGTCAGTTACAGCAGTGTGCACAGTAACAAGTAGTTATACTAAGATCATCTGAGAACCAACCTTTAGCTCCAACATGATAACTTCTGAAATCCACCAGAAAGGGAAATATAAGGCATTGAAATACAGGAGCATTTGAAGGGGCAGGTGTGACACAACTTCACTTGCTGAAAAAAAAAGTGAAATTCAGCAAATTAAAGGAATAAATCAATGACTGGGAAAATTTACATTGAAATTAGCTTCATAAAAACTTATAGAAAGTTCTTACAAAACTGAAAATTGAAAAGTAGATGTTAAAATGAAAGCCAGCCAGGAGGAACCTTGACTCTCCTGGTAGCCTTACAGTCTTGGGTATAAGCGTCTCAATGGCCTGCAAGAACAGCGATTACCTGCGGTTCTGCTCTGGTCCAGGCTGTCACCGGTCCTGTTGTTTCCAAAGACAGAGCCGCTAGCGTAGGCTAAGCCCAGACGCAGGTTCTGTGGGATTGGTGTGTAGAGCACAGGCATTCTGGTCCACCGGAGTCATTCCTCACTGGGTCCGCGGAGATGCATGCCAGTCCGCCACACGGCTACATGGATTAGCTAACCGTCAGTGCTGCTAATCAGATTAAATTAGAGGGGGTTGTCTGACAGGGGATTAGCCGCTTTACAAACAGAGCGCGATATAGTTCTGTAGATTTGTTAGCATTTCATTAAGGATACATTTTCATAATGGCTGTTAAAGGCAGAATGAGACATGCAGTTAGATGGTAAGCAGTAATGTTGCTTTCAGATTTCAGTCAGCATCTTGGTCTGTCACTTTATGAAGCGACATGGGACCCCTCCCTTCAGCTATTGACACATATTTTGTATATTATGAACAACTGATAGGTCTCCTATGTCACGGTTACTTTAAGAATAATAATAATAATAATAATAACAATAATAAATAAAGCTGCACGCAATTCTGGGGTTAAAGCTACAAGACCCAGCTCCACAGACAGGCCTCCAAGATTGAAGACTTAATGGTGTATTGTAGTGGTGAACCAACAGTATTGAGCAAAGGGCCAGCATTATGTTGAAGTTTGGCCAATGACCACAAAGGGTGAATATCAATCCAAGGCCAGACCAAGCCTTTGTAAGCCTTCAACAGAATTTGAAACTGGGTATTGTCTAAGCACACCCATACTTATTTTATTAACTGCACCAGTGTTGCTGAAATCACGTCCATGTCATTTGGCATATTTTTCCTTTACTATGGTTTTAATTTATAGAGGGTAGCACAGCAATCTCACAAAATCAGTTTCTAGCCGTGTCATTGTAATAGTGCAATATAGTAGTACTGAATCATGTTACACTCTTACCAGTGGCCTGTTTAGGAGACGGAAGCTTATTTTCACAACAAAATTATGGGCGATTCTGTCTCAAATGATCAGATTTCAAAGAAGTTCCCAACTGACCACCTCAGATTTGCTTCAGATTTACAGAATTTGATGCTCTTGTATGCCGTAGATTGTGTGCAAAATTTTGTTTTTGAGATATTGAGACTTAAATTGGGGGCCATGCCCCCTTTCTGAAGTAAAAACTACTGTTAGTGTATAGTATGCCAAGTTCAATCAATCATAGCTTTAGAACTCAAAGGCAGATACATGGAATTTGCAGGATGGGTACTTTGGTATAATATATCTCCAATTACCAACAATCAGAACCACAACGTGTATACATGTCAATTAATAGGTTACCTAAAATGACTAACAAAAGCTTGATTTTGCACATGGGGCCTGGTTGGGCCCTCAACACCGCTGCATAAAAGCATAGTAGATCATTCAAGTCTGAGAATTAATTGGTCATATTATAGTACTTTCAAAGAAACTTGGTTTTTCTGCTGAGGAATTTGAACTGTGTGATTTATGGGCCCTTAACAATGGAAAAGAAAAGAAAAAAAAAAAAAAAAAATCATGAGTATTTTAACTGTAGATTGCCATGGTATTACAGGCAGTCAAACAAATAACATCAAAGGAAAAAAAGCATATTTTATAACCACAAAGTTATCTGAAAGAATCTGTATTTTTCAAAGTGTCAAATCACACAATGTTTTAAAAATATGAATTTGCTGGTACTAAATTATCTGCACATATTATTATACTGGATACAAGAACACTGTTCTGTAAATTTGAAGCAAATCTGAGGTTGTCAGTCAGGAGGCCTTACAGTGATTTCTAATGGAATTACCCTCCTCCAAACTCAGCAGTTGGTCATTTTTATGCAAAAAAACAATAACAGTCTACAACAAGCTAATTGAGCCTTCATAATGTGGAATATCAATATAACAGTACTTCTAAAATGGTGATGAAGTCCAGTCCAAAGTTCAAAGAATAGCAAACATACATTTTCACATTTTCTATCAATGTGCCATCCATATTCTCTATCTGGTTCTTCCAACACTCCTCTAAAAAGTCAGACTATCTTGCTTACACATAGTCAAATATTTAAATCCAAGACCTTGCTTTTATGGCAACAAAATTACAACAGATGTGGAAGTTCACTCAAAAAAAAAAAAAAAAAAGGAGGTTCCATTTACCAACTCCAAAATGTTGACAACTTGTTGAACACAATTGTTTTCAGTAACTTCTACTGAAATTCTCAGATAGTGGGCCAATTTCAAAATCAAATTGATTCTAAATGACATAACTAAGGTAGTTTGCAACCAGCTGACATAACATTTTAATGTAGGTAAATCTAACATGTTACTCTTTGCAAAACTTCTGTGCATCATTTTGCACACAAATCTATGAAATTCAGTATGGCATATTCAGTATTTTTGGAAACCATGGGATCTTGGCCATTCAAATAAGCTGCTAAAAAAAATGTTATCACCCAGCAGAAAGGAAAAAAAGAAAAAAGAAAAAACCAGCATCGCCAATCTTAAAATCCATACTGGTCAGTGCTGGTTTATGCTGGTTTCGCAGATGAACCAGCACGGCCACGCTGGATTGTGCTGGTCAGCTGTCATGGCCACATTAGTTGGTAATGGGGTAAGGGTAAACCAGCATAGATGTGTCCTAAACAGAACAGGTCATGAGCATGACCAACATTGGCCAGCCGTGCTCCTTCTCACAACCGAGACCAGCATAAACCAGCATGGAATTTTCTTACACTGGTTTTTAAACTGGAAGAGCAGGTGAGGACGTGCAGAAACGAATCTTTGGAGAGGTTGTACGACCCTGATCATAATGATCTTGTTTTAGCTGTAATAAGTCAGTTCTAGGACATAATTGAGGCCAATAGCCATTTCCCCCCCATTGGTGTAGCTAGAATCTACAAATGACTGCCTCGGCTGTGCTAGTTTTGCTTCTGTGGACAGTTTTTAATTGATGGCATTTTGCGGTAATGGATTAAACCGTACGTAACCCCACACACATGCCCCGCTGAGACTCATCATTTGAAATTGTCAAGTTAACATGAGCTTTTCAGTCATTCAAATTAGACCTAGCCAGTGTAATGCTAGCCAAAGCAACGACCGTAGTCAAATCAAAGGCAACTTTAACTCCGTGGAGCATGACGGAAACATACCTGATGTCACAGGGAAATCGTAGGGTACGTGAGGCTCTGCCGACTTCGCTTACGAAATACTAGGCTCGGTCTACAACTTTAAGAGCGAATTCACAGCTACGCAGTAAACGACTTCTGCGGGGAAACTTTTCACCATCAGACATGCCCGAAGGGCAGCTTCTTTTGCCAAGCTAATTTGTTGATAGTCAAACGGTCTAATCTGCTAGATTCTTCTCAGCCCGCCAGCTGAAATCATTAGTGTACCCGGCATAGTAAAATAACAAAATACCATCGAGGAGCGGCTTCTTTCCAAAGAGCGGCTTGTTTGGGTACTTCCTGTAAGCGCAGATATTGCGGCGCACACCCTGCTGTCCCTCTGCGTTTCCCCTCATGAACTTTTTTCAAGCGATAGATTCAAGTTCGAGGCGTTTCGAACCCTCCCGTAACCGACGTATTTTTCAATGCGCTCTGGGTTTTTGAAGCCCTTTCTCCAACTGTCAATCACATGGCCGAGTAGAATCGGCTCCATAAAAATGTCCTTTCGCGCCGCAGGAATATCTTAGGATTTTATCGCTTAAATAAAGTCCATGGCGTTGTTGGTTGATGGAGACGGCTTGTAATTGGCGGTTGAATTTGAGATTCATGTTGCATATTTCGGTTAAAACATACAGACATCGTATATTACAATCACGTAGACTGTGTGTGCGTGTGTGTGTGTGTGTGTCGGCGAAATTAAACCATCACAATGTGTGAATTGTAGAGTTTGGTTCTGACTTGCAGTGGTGGGCTTTAGGCGGAAAACATCCCTTGAAACGGATAAGATTAGTGACCCGATTTCAATCATTGTTCTTGGTCAACATGTTAGTTTCTATTATAATGAAATATGTCGGCGAGTGAATAATAAATTCTACAAAATTTTTAATTCACATGCCTCAATAGGCAACTCGACGAAAAAAAACCACTGTGGATTTTCCGCGTTAAATTTTGTCACATCCTAAGCAAGTCGTCAAACCTGTGCGTAATAATTATTTAATTGAAAAAGATTGAAATGCGCTCTTTTTACGTTCAACCGATGCGTTTGATTTCTCGTCTTAACGATGACAATTAGCTACACCTGAGAGGAGAGAGTTAAAGTGTCTTTTACCAGAGAAATTGATTGAAAACAGATCAAGACTAATAAGCAGTTTAAAGACATGTCCACCGCCCGTACTGCTGACTTGACGGGCAGCTGAAACCACAAAACCGTCAATTCAATGGGATTTAAATGTGAATGTCGTGAATGTCAACAAATCTCAAGAAAATCTAATAAACTGACCAAATTAGCCAGCAGTGTGAATGTTTTTATCATTAGAAATTGTGGTGGTAAAACCATCAGGGGCCGAGTGGCAATCTGTTATTGGGCTCATCCACGACTATCCGTGCTTTTTCATTTCCGAACTTGCATAACAGAAACAAAAGTTTCGGCCAGTATGCTGTACACGACTGATAAAAAACGGTTACTACACTGTCTCAAGGGTAAGAAATTGCCATCTCTAGTTGATATTAGGCCAGAAGATTAGTGGCCGTGTCGTCAATAAGCGCCCACTTTGCATTTTTATGCCTTGACTACAATTCACCTCCAGGGCGCTCGCGAGTTCTCACTGAGTGGGAGTGCATTACAGCGAAAATAATTATTTCCGGCTGCGTTACGGGGAAAAAAGCGAAAATTTTATTAAAGTTTTAGAATGCATAGTATCAATTAGGCCTATGCCAGAATTGAATTGAAAAAATAGTAATGTCGTTTCGTTTTTCTTACATGGTAGGGGAATTTGCTCTCACAGTTGAATCAGAGCTCCTGTGATCTGGGAAAACCTGGTGAATTTATCACTGGCAAGTATTCTTGCAACTGAACAAAAACCTTTCGATTCTGGACTTTTCCCAACCGAAAAATAATAAAAACTTGAATTTGAGACTTCAAATAACTCTACTAGCTAGTGTTTTAAGATTCTTACCACTCTTAATTACTGCAAATGAGGATCAAACTCAGCTTCTCCCAGAAGTGAAATACATACTAGGTTTTTCCTGATCTCAGGAGAGAGCCTCAAGCCGATTCGCCGAGGTCAGTACCTCTATCCGCACCGCGCCTGCGCGATGTGGCAAAACTGGCAATCAGCGCGTCTCAGCTTGCCATGGCGACATAACACTATCCATTTGATAACGTGTGCCACTGCCTACATTAATACATTGCATTGAAATAGATGCAGTTCAAAATAAAACAATATTTTCAGAAGCTAGATGACATGACAAAGCTGTGATCTTGGATGAGACAAAACTATGCAACGATATTGCTGAGGCATCTGGGCAGCATGTCTGTGTTGAAGCTTATTGGAAACTTCATATCATAAAGTACATTTAGAATGTTAATCCGACTTGTGCAAGCGCGGCTAAGATAGTACTTGGCTTTACATAAAAGTAACGTTACCAAGTAGTCATAACGGCGGGAGAGTAATTTATGGCTCCAAAGAGCTGCACAACAAGGAAGAAAAATAGATGTTCTCAGTTGAAAGTGATAAGTGTAGCTAGTTAACAATGTAGTTATAGCTACAATCTATTCAGTAAAACATAACATTAGCTTAGCAACCTCCAGTTCTCTCAGCAAAATGGACAATCCAAACTGTCCACATCTAATGTTACCTAGCAACCTGCAACAAGTCCGTATAGCTCTATTTATTTATTTTTATGATTTTTTAAAGAGGTCTCGGGACAGTGGCCCAAGGATTAAGGGCATCAAGTTTCTGCCATGTAAATATTATTGTAACCACAAGCCTCCGCTAGGAAACAAACTTCTTGCCTAAGACCTTTCAAATCAGCGGGCGACGGAACGTGCAGTGAGAGCACTTTGGGCATTATTAGACTATTGGATGGTGCAATTTCGAGCTCACGAATTGTGAGCTTTGGCTTTACATTGCAGAGGATTAGCATAAATTATGTCCATAACTATGGATCTATGAGATCAAACGATGACCGTCACCACAGTGTTTACACTGAATGATGCCCCCTTCCTACCTATCTGAGAGACCATAGTAACAACAAAGTCAGCTGACTGACCTTAAGCTGGCCCGTCGGCTATAAAAGCATCCTGTGACAACGCCTCTTCCTCTTGCCTGGAACGCCTCAGCTCATTCCGAGCGAAAAGAGATGGTGACGGTCACTGTTTGGTGTAGTTATGGACATAACTTACGATCTATTTCAACCTCACTTCTGACCATCACCACGGTCTTTACACTGTATGACGTATATCAACAATGTCTCGAGGAATGGAGGAGTTTACCTCCTCCCCAACCTGCTCAGTAGCCAACATTAGAATCATGGCACAGATTGCTGCGGATTTTACATTGACTCTGTAAAATCTTGTTAACGTGCATGGAGTACTCCATGATGCAGCTGCACATATTTCTCCAAGAGCAACCCCCCTGCTCAAGAAGTGGCCGCACTACGTGTGGAGTGAGCCTTTAGACCTTCAGGGACTGAGAAGTCTTAGCTGGAGTAAGCCTGAGAGATTACCTCCAACAACCAGTGGGACAGACGATGCTTAGATAATGGGCAGCCCAAATGCTCACCATCCCTACACACAAACGACTTAGCGTGTTCCTGTCTCAGCAGCCGAGTACGCTCAATATAAGCCTTCAGTGCTTTGACTGCACACAAAGTATGAAGCGCCACTCCCCCTTGGTAAGCTGGATCAGGTCGGAATTAATTTATTTCAGTTGCCAAATTCACAGACTGAGGACTTACTACCTTAGGGAGGAAAAGAGGGTTTAGCTACAGGGACACCCCTGAATTCTCCGCCGTCCACCGTAAGCATTCCTCACTCACAGACAGTGCATGTAGTTCGCTCACCCTCTTAGCAGAGCATATAGCCAGAGGGAACACAGTTTTGTGTGACAGGAACCTCAGGGTGCTAGCGGCCCTACCGGCATCGGGTAAGGACTGGAGGAGATGAAGCCACTGAACAGGTCACAGGATGTAATCCCTTACCGTGGCACCATGACACAAACAACTTCAATCTTAGTTTGTATTTGCAATGTGTGGAAGGAGCTCTGGCATTAGCCATTGTCTCCAGGACTGTCTCACTCAAGTCCTGAGTGATGGGCTGAGAAGGGGCCAAGCCCACAACTGCATGACAGCTGACTTGGGATGCCAGATTTGCCCCCTTGCTTGAGAGAAAAGGTCCGCCCTGAGGGGCAAGGGACAGGGTTGGCTGTGGACCTAGCGATGGAGGGATGGAAACCAATGTCTCCTTGGCCATCGTGGGGCCACCAACAGAACCTTGTAGTGTCCCTGCGCGATTCTGTCCAACACAAGGGGAATCAATGGCAGTGGAGAAAAAGCATATAGTAAGCCGTTCGGCCACTCTTGAAACAGAGCATCCAGGTCCAAAGAACCGCCTGCATGCCTCATGGAAAACCACCACTGGCAATGGGTCGTCTCCCCGGACGCATACAGATTTACTTGGGCTATGCCGAAAGGAGCCCACAAGCCTGCCACCACTTCCAGGTGCAGCCTCTACTCCCCTGGTAGAGGCCTAGACCTGGACAAAATATATCCTGCCTGATTCAGCACTCCTGGCACGTAAACAGCCCTGAGTGAGGCCAGACGTGGAAAAGCCTAAGACAGAAGCTCCTGTGCGAGCTTGAGTCAGCGCAGAGTCTTTGTGCCCCCCTGATGGTTTATGTAGTACACAGTGGAGGAACTGTTCATCCTCACAGGAACATGCCTGCCCTGAATGAGTGAAAGAAATGCCCTGAGAGCCAGATAAACAGCTCTCCGTTCCAGCACATTGATGTGTTCGCTATCCCAAGGAGGTTTCTAGACACCTCTCACTATGCGACCCTCCCAGACTGCTCCCCAGCCTGTCCTGAAGGCATCCGTGGATGCCAGTGACCTCATTGAGGGCAGATTGCCCAAGGGGACCCCTTGTACCAGCATCCTGCAGTCCCACCATGGGCGAAGAGCCTGCTGACATTCCTGAGTTACTTGGATCTTTACATGCCTGTCCCTATGTGGGTGGAGCTTGAAAGCATTCAGCCGCCGCAGCAGAGCGCAGGCTTTGAGCAACCCCAGCGGGATCACCACCACTGCTGCTGATATCAACCCCAGCAGAACAGAATTAACTCCAGGCATCTGTCTGGGAGACCTGCTAACCTCTGGGGGGTAAGGAACGCCTTCATCGTGACAGAGTTCAGGCAAGGCCCTAAGAAGAGTGTCTCCTGCCTTGGCTCAAGATTGCTCTTCTTCGAGTTCACCTTGAAGCCGAACATGGGACAGGACTTTTTTGGTGTCGTGAATGACCTGCTCATGAGATGGAGCACAGATCAGCCAGTCATCCAAGTAAGGGAGGATGTTTAAACCTGCCCTCTGGAGTGGTAATAAAGCAGCCGCTAAAACCCTGGTAAAGACCCTCGGAGAGAGGGAGAGACTAAATGGAAGGACCTTAAACTCGTAAGCCTGTCCTTAAAATGCGAACTGGAGAAACTGCCGGCATAATAATTATTATTAGAGCTTCAAGTCGAATGGCTGAAGCCCTATTGTAGTTGTTCCATTTATTATTATTATTATTATTATTATAATTATTATTCTGCCACAATTTAAAATTTTGAGACTGCGTAAAACTAAAAACTAATTGAACAATGAAAAACTAATTGACAAATTTTCATGAAACTTGGCCAACTTGTAGCACTTGAGTTTGTAGATTTTTTACCTGTTGGTTGATCTAGGTCACTTGACTTGGTGGTCATATTGGAAAAAGCTAAAAACCTTTAAAGATCTTCTCCTCCAAAACCATCAAACGGGTCAAGCTCATTTTCGATACATTTGTAAAGCATAGCTAGACCTTCAAAGTATGTGAATGGCGTTTAGTTCCGGTCAAAATTCTAGAATCGCGCCATTGGTCGAATGAGTCTGGTGACCACAATTGACATTTAAATGCCCATTACTTCAAAACAGCGACACGTAAAGACATTAAAATTGGTGTGTATATTTTACTGAGGCTGTTCAAAAAACTGACCTAGTTTCGTGCGCTTGCGCCCAGCCACGTGAACTGGCGGCCATATTGAATTTTCAGATTTTGCGCGATTATAACTCCATTTCTTTTAAAATTAGAAGCGTAATAATTGCACAGTTTGAAAGCCTAATATATTCCCTTTATGATTGACATGAGGTGGGTTTTGATTGGATGACAAGTATGGCCGCCATTTTGAATAATTAGATTTACACTGAACAGCCTTCTTCTCCTGAGTCAATTAAGATATTGAGCTGAAATTTGATACACTTACAGCGAGAGCCCATCCCTATGAAGAAAATTGTTAAGATCCAACCAACATTTCAGAAGTTATGAATACATAAATATTGCAGAAATATTTTTGCATGTCACCGCTGCCTTGTACTGTCCAACATCGGCAGGTAACAGCAAGGCAAAAATGAATATAGAATTGAAGACTTTTTTCTACGTTTCAAAGTCATACACCAAGATTTGCAAAGTAAGCTTGAGGCCCGGCATCATATTTATTATTATTGTTATTATTATTTTTATTATTATAGGGGTCCAGCTGTCATTTTTTTCCAGTTGTTTTGACCCCTTATAATAATTTCAGTTTTCTCTTATGGCTGAAATGGGTCTAATTTAGGTGAACTGGATTATTGTGATGTTTGTCAGATGGTGCAATGACCTGAGTTACTTTGATAAATGTGAGGCCCTTTTAATGATTTTATGTGAAAATGTAGTCTGTACTGGTTACTTCAGGTTGCACTGCCTGCCAAATGACAAATATTTGATTCTGCTTCTATATACTATATACTATATACCCAGGTTTTTCTGTACCAATGTTACTGCAGGCTTTCTGGCCTCTGCAACAAATAATTATCAAATCATAAACTTGCACAGCCCTCAAGTTGTTCTGTCAAATTAATAAATTGGCCATTAACCCATAGATAAGGATCTGGTCCTTGGAGTCAGTTTGTATATGTGAAACAATGGGCGCTGGACAAAAATCAGAGAAAGAGAGAGAAACAAGCTCATAGACTGCAAGTTTCAGCTGTAGAAATGAATAATTTTTATTGCGATGCATTTTCGTTACAGAACTCACAGCGAGCAGCTTTTGCCCACTCTGCAGAAAGCCCGTATCTTCAGTCGAGGACCGGACACAGTCGCGTCTTGAGGTCCTCGGCGTCATTCTGGCAATGCAGCGGCAAAAGAAGCCGAGGAGTTCCCTCACAGCTCATCCCGGGGTGCCCGAAGAGGGAACTCCTGGAACTCCTCTGGGACCTCCTCCCCCTTCTGGGACCGACGGTAGAAGCCCAGAGAGTCTAGCAAAGCACTTATCTCCTCCGCCGTCATCTTCTTCACCTTTACTGTCTGAAAGCACAGAAACACCTCAGCCTCATGCGCGCATAACTCTCTCAACAAGCATCTTCGAATACAACATTAAATGAACGTTGTTCTCTGGCAGCCTAAAATATTGAAAACATTTTTAATATTGCATATAAAGGGTTCATTAGTTGGGATTGTCTTCAAAGAAAAAGCCAGATTTCTCTGCGCAGACACATTGGAGCTTTTTGACCCCCTTGCACTGAGTCTGCGAGTTTGCAGTTCATTCATATGTAAGCATAACTTGAAGGTTGTACAACAATTTTCAACATTGCCATTCTATTTCCATGACTCTTTCAGAAATTATCAGAGAAATGATGTAAATTGTAAGGTTCAACAGGCAATCTTGTATTTTTCCATTCAAAGGGGAAATATTTGTACTGAGCAAATACATTATTGTAAAAATGATCAGAATTTTCAAATAATTGATTCATTGTGCGACCCAAATTAGAATGACATTACATGTCAGGTTACACTTTGTATTCAGTTTCTTTTAACGCTGTTACATATGACTTAAACTTTTCATTCTTTGGAATATTTGCAGCTTGTTCTATGATAAAAATAGAAGGTTGCAGAACAGCTGACACCTGTATGTCTACAAATGAAATAGCCAGACAGCCTGAAGGCACGACTGCGTATGACAGTATGCTTTTCACCTGTCAGAACTCGGAAAATGACTTATTGATTCAGTAAAAAACGCCATTTACTCCACTCCGCTTGGCAAAGGAACGGTGCCGATAAGGATTGAATAATGAGTCACTGGGGGACACGTTACTTGCCTTCACAACTTCATCCTTCTCATTGTAGAAAATGAGTCTCGGTTTCTTCTCCTCCCCAGAGTCGTATTCAAGGTTATGACTTCAGCGGGAAAATCAAGGCAAAGAACGTTGTACGGAATTATGAGAGAACAGAGGTGCAAAAATATCACACGCAAATTTACAACACCACAAAAAAGAAGAAAATAAATTAAAAAAACAACTATTTTAAACTAGAGTAACAGGATTGAGGATTCGGATGGAGCGGAGCTGGCAGCGCCAAGCATGGCGGCTTTTCGAGTGAAAGGATACTACAGAGCCAAGCGCTCCATCAAAAATTCCCGGAGCTCTGGCATCTTCTTGATGGATCATCCTACCAAACTGGGAGCCTGCAGTATATCATCAACGAGAAACATTTAGCTTCCAAAATGAAATTTAATGATAGTTAGCCACATTGGTCTAGCGCTGGCATCGGCCAGAGAGAAAGTGTAGCTGATCAATAAAATAAGTGTTGAAACTATAGCCATTTAATGTCTTGACAGGGACTTCATTATCCTTCAATGTACGTCTAAACATGGCTGACTGTGTACTCACCAGCAACTTTCCTCTTGCTATCGCTAGTTTTTCTCCTACAGCTGTCTCAGAGGTGTTTTCAGCAGATTTTCCTGTACCTGATAGAGCCAAAAGCCACACAAGTGTTACCCACATCTTTAGTTCAATAGCTCACTACTCAAGGAAACTTAAAATAATTACTGTTATAAGTTTATCAGTACCAGTGCTCATGATGCTATGGACTAAACCAGGTATCATTGGGACAGGGGGGATTACTGGAAGAGGACTTGAGCTTTATCTGTTATCGTCTGCTATGGGCTCAAGCAAACAAAAATATAAATAAAATAATGTGACCCTTGCCCAAAGTTATGCCATCATCAGAGGTTGCTAGATATAATAGTGTTACTTACATTCATTTGATGATTTCACTCCCCTAACTAATATTCCGAAGTTTTTCCCAGTTAATAACTTGCACAGTCCTTGAATGCATCTGTGTTCTTATCGATTTTTCCCACAAAATGGTCTTTTACAAGAATTCATGGCACAGTACTTTTCACATTTATGTCAGCACTAGACTATCAGAAAACAAAGTTCTCACTTTTAATAATAAATATGCTGCATTGAAAAAAGTGCTGTTGGTTGGCAATGCTGTACTGTATATTAGATGTTTTACATAACAATGAGTTGCATTCCATAAGATGAAAAACTAATTAAATTAATGGAATGCATCCATTAATACAGGCAAAGCTGTATTACTACAATTAAGCACATCCATTTTCAACTATGGCAGGTCTGGCAACTTAGTGCTTGAGGCGCTTTTGAATCGTAACTGACCACAGACAATCTCAAATAAACCCAAACATATCCTGAGCCAACAGCCTTAATGAGGATTTTTGGGTTTTTTTTGTTTTTTTTTTTTTTAATCAGGGCGCACTTTAAGAGGTAACGGCTTTCTAGGCACGGTTTATCTCAGGCTATGGATGAACCTCCCCATGGTCTAAATGTAAGTATAAGCTGGAAATGAGCATGTAATTTTAAAAGAAGTTCTGGCAGAACCGTAGTTACTCTATGTCACTTATGGGGGGCGCCAAAGCTCTAATACGCATTTTCTGTCAATGGGAAAAGAGAAATCAACTTCCCAAGTCTGACCACAGACAATTATGTTTCCAACTAAAACAAACCGTTCCAGATAGGAATGCAGAAGCAAAACCACCTCTCTCCATCTTTTCCAGTCAACCCTGATCCTCAGGATTTGCTAACCTACGTGTGCTCTGGCTGATGTGTCAAACTGAAAAGCTAAATTACCTCTGCTCTATAATAGGACTGAACAGAAAGGATGCTTGACCTCCATTTTGGAAATCTTCCTGACGGCCTGTGTATAAAAAAGGAGCATTACGCTCTGCAGCCGAGGTTTCATCTTGTGAATCCAGTCACGCTATAACTTGTGCTGTCACAATGCCTAAACATACTCTTTCTGTTACTCTATTCTAAAGTCCTGAAAGAAACAATTCTAGGGAAACTTTTAAAATCTTGATCTTCAGTTGAGAGTTTGAGCTTCTGTTACAGACATAATTGAGTGGAGCATAATAGTGGTTATAGTGGTTGAGTGGACGACTCAAGAGGGAGGGCAGAGTAATGAGGGAGGGGAAGCCATGAGGTAGAGAGAGAGAGAGAGAGAGAGAGAGAGAGAGAACATAAAAGTTTGGTCTGACTCAAATGGCAATGGCTGTCACAATTCCTATGGAGGACCAAAAATTACCTAAATATAAATAATTGAAAAAGGAAACAAATAAATAAATATATAAATAAATGCATAAACAAATAAATAATTGCTGAAATTAATACATAAATAAATATATGCAAAAATACATTCTGAAATAAATGAATAAAAATGTAAAGATGACATAAGCGAATTAATGCTTTAAATTTATTTCTACATTTTTACATTTATGTATTTCTGTGTCCGTATGCTAATTAATTGGGAGATCCTTCCCTCAGTCTGAAGCTAGAATGGTCAATTAGGAGAGCCAGACAGAACGCAAACAGCAAAATTCTTCTGGTCCATACCCGGCCCACACCTGACACATTCATCCAGCCCACATACCGCATGGAATGATGGCACTTGGGCGCTCCGCCCCCGTTTGCCAGAATTTGGCCTCAACCAAACCATCACAATGCCAGATGTCAGCCAAGAACATATGATGCAGCAAATGTGGGCCAGTTTTGGTTCACTTGCAGACTGACTATTGTCACTCTGCCAAATATTTGCCAATTGTGGGCCATAATTGTTTTGTATTATGCGGGCCAAATTCAGCATTTACTACATGGGCCACTTTAGGCTCACATCTATTTTGTCCGGGCCAAAAGAAAGCCAAAAGTGCTAGATCGTTGCCTGATGTGGCCCACATCTGTATCTCGGAAGCAAATGATCCTTTGTGAATCTTCCCCGTAAGGTTAATTGACGCGCATCTTTGCATTGACTTTGAATGTGATCTGTCCTCTGAAAAATTTGTTTCATGTCCAGTATGAAAGCAGCAAAAAGTCACACAATGTTTGTGAACTCGCCCGGGTATAATTGCTTCGACTGGGAGGCCGTTGGCAGAGCTGCTGCGGGATGTGGCTGACCAGCTCGATAAACTAGCAGCTAAATGCAGGAATTGACCTGTGCTTTGAAGATAAATATAGCTAGAGTTGAACCGCAAGCATTTACGATATACTCAGTGTAATGTACCGAACTAGCTAGCTAAGCAAGCAAACTAACGTTAGCGAGCTAGCCAGCGAGCAGTTATATTTGGTATAACATAAATGCTCGCAGTTCAACTGTATCAAAGTGAGATTGCAAAATAAAAGATCATTTTTATTCATTTATTTTCTATTGACTTCAGTGCACCAATCTGTCAGCTAGCAAGGCAAGCGAATTAACATTAGCTAGGTAGCTGGCTAGCTAGCCAGAAAGCCTTAGCTGGTTAGTCTGGCTCAGGACAAAAGTAAACGGTGTTTTAGTTGGCGCTTACCATAGCAAGCACTAATGCTATCACAAAGATTAATCTGTGTGTGCCTAGATAGCAAGAGAATCCGATTCAGGTTTGCCTGGGCCAAAGTTAAAGTCAGGCAAGAACTGGCATAGATCTAGGGTGGCTTAATATCTGGATAGTGACATGCACAAAAGCACAGTAAAGCACACAAATGCATTTTTATTGTTTATAAAATTTGATTGCTTGAGTTTCTCACTCTATATGCTCTGTAGGGCAAATATACAGATGTTATTACTTTGGAAGGCCACACAAGACTCTGTGTGCGTGTGCGTGTGTGTGACACACTGACTGTGCATGACCTACTTTACTTGTTCTGGCTCTGGGTCACTGGGGGATGCAGCCTGTTGTGCCCCACAGTGGGGAATAGACAGAAATACAACTCGGACAGGTCGCTAACCGAACAAGGAACACGCATCATTTACTCATATACTGACTGAGTCTCCAGTTAACCTAATAGGCATGTTTTTGGACTGTTGTAGAAGCCTGGAGTTCTCTGCTAAAGTACACCTGAGACCAGAATGCTGGTCGTATTTCAACATTGTATTACATTCATTCCAGCAACTTACAAATAAAGTGAGTATTATTTTCTCTTTTTTATAAACACAAGAGAGGAAATATTTTCCTCAGTTACACTAAAGATGCTAATGTTCAATTCACAATTCCAAGCTTAACCATGACCTGGTGCCATTTTTTTACTAGTCAGTAGGCCTACTTCAACAAGCCATTGTTCCCAAGTGTGGCTTCCTGACCTCCCTATATGCCTCTTAATTGCACAACAGACCCTCCTGCAAAGAGGTGGAACTGCAGTCGGTGTCGAGGGGCCCTCTCCCTGCCGCGGTTCACTAGTGTGCGTCGTGACCAGAGCCCCCCCACCTCTCCTGCATACATAATGAAGGAGGGAGGAAGCAATTTTTTTCCCTCCGGATCTTCCAGCCCCATCTCCTTTCCTCAAACTCAGCAGTCTGAGCTCGTTACAGACCACAGAAGCTCCCCTTCATCTGACACTCGGGCTTCGCAAACGAACTGCTTTCTTTTGATCCCCCCCTCTCCAGCACGGAAATGTCCCGAGGGGGTGCGCAGAGGTCACTGAGACAGAGAAGCTATATTTTTGGCACTGCTACTCGTGAAAAGGTCCTGTTGATGCTGCCCAAACACATACAGAATGGACTGCAGAAATGTTGTACACTCTATGTGAGCTTGAGTCAGTGTGAATATGAGAGGGACAAATGACAAATATAACTGGCACATTTAGTTAACGTCAATCATACAAACTTATAAAAATATCTACCCAAATATTCCCTGAAATATCAAGCTAATATGGTCATAATGGAAGTGAGTGAGTGAGTGAGTGAGTGAGCCAGTCAAGATTATTTTCATACTCAATATCTCAAGAATGGTACCAGCCATAGCCTTCTAACTTCACACATTAACAGATATAGTGTAGCAGGTTAGCTGATTAAAATTTGGTTGAATATGTGAAGTTGCATCTGTTATGACTCTGCCTTGTTCTGTTCATTTTTGCCATGTCTTGATCCATGCCATGTTTTGTTCATGTTTATTCCTGCATATTCTCCCATAGTCCATTCCCTCAGTTATATTCCGGTCCATGTTTTGTCTCATACCATGCATTGCACTTTGTCTCCTCATGTCTGGTATTTTGTCATGTGATCGCTCACTGCCCCAGTATTGTGTGCCACACTTTCGGGTGATTTCATGGTTTATGGGATTTCAACCATTCCTTCCAATCTCATTTACTTCCTTCCCCTTGCTTTTCTGTTTTACAAACAATACTAACAGTTTGTTGTTTTAGTTAAACTTACTAACCAAAACTATCATTGTTTAAAGTACTGACTTACTAACAAGCACTAGGGATTGTATAGCTGCACATTACTAATTGACTAACAAGCTCTCAGCACTCGCTCTGTTCTAGTCTCCGCCCCTTGCCTTCACTCAATTTACTTTGCTGTTTCAGCAGATTTTCTGCACCTGGCTAATCACTGTTCTGCCTCTCACTCTGTGCACAGTAGACCTCCCTACTCGGAGCCGTATGTTTGTCAGTAGGTCTCTGTGATCCCTGTCCGCGTTTTGGCTTTTGCCAATTTCTTGTAGTCAGGAACTTCCTCATGTTCATTCCTTTGTAATTAGTCTGATACAATTCAACTGCTTCCCCTTTGTAGCATGTGACTTCCCCTACGTGTATTGAAGCAGTCATTTCACTCACAGCTCTTGTCAGAACGTTGATCAATATTTCTTTGTGCAGAGCGCCTTTTATGCCATTGAGTATTGTTTCTCTTCGACTGGTTTGTCCGACTTCGATTTTTGCCATTGCCCTTTTTGTATTGTTTTTGTCATTCTGGATTTCGACCCATTTTTGTATGACCACGATTTCTGTGTTTGGATGCCCTGTGTATGACCCTTGGCTTTGTTCATCGACTACGACTTTTTGCCTATCGTTTATGTTCCTCTGCTCATCTGTCTTACTGGTTCTGACCCCTGCCTGTCTAGTCGACACTGTTTTTGTATTTCGTATTGTAGCTTGGCAATTCCTGTGTTTTTTGGCTTTGACTCGGACTCCATTAAAGGCATGCGTTTTTTTGGATTTCTGTCTCTCGCGAGTGGTTCCTTAACTGTACCTCACAGCATCATGTTAAATTAATATGCAAAAATGCACCACATTGCACGATCCTGCACAACCCACTTTGACTGCATGTTGCTTCCATCATTTAACTTGCAAACCAAGCTAGCTAGCATGGTAATACATTTATTATTGATTCAGTCAAAGGCTGACAAAGGCTCAATATCACCAATAGTTCTGCTAGGTATGTTTGTTTTGTGTTTCTGTCTCAGTTAAAGTATACTGTGCTAATGTTGTTTGCATATATCTTTATTTGGCATCTACAGTACCCAGTTGCGTTGAGCAGGCCCTTTTCAGTTAACTCTGTAGCTAGCTCGCTGGCTACTGCAGATGTCAAATTATGCTGGATTCATCACAGGGTCCTGTAAAATCCAATAAGATTGTATGTTGCTTGTTTCAACCAACAGACACAAAGGTTGGCAGTTTTTAATTTAAGCAGACATAGATTATTTTCCCATTATTTTCAGAGGTTGTAATTATGATTATACAGCCCTGTTTTTTAGAACTGTGATATTTGTGGGGTTATATGCAGTATAAACAGCGTGAGTGATGTCATATCAAAAGCTGCCAACTGTAACCAGTAACTGCCACATGTCATATAAGTATGTTTATTTCTTTTTTTTTTTTTTTGTATAGCCACCATTTTGCTGAGATGGAAGTTCTTCATGTTGCGGCTTCACAGAATGAGACCATTTCAATATTTTAGCTTCAAACGGAGTGTCTTAAATTACTTTCCATGAAAATGTGGGTCGCTTTAAAAAGTAAAGGCCTTTAGATGTGCTGTGCAGTCTGTCTATCATATCTTATATGTCTAAGGCACCCAAAGCAACACAGCTGGTGCATACTTTTGCTCTGCAAAAAGACACCTGATTTTTCTTATAGAGTACTTGCCCATATCAACATGTTTAAGATGAGATTGAACACGCCAGAGCAAAATATATTTGTCTCATGCATGAATTTTATGTGTGCTTATGTGATGTGAAAATCAGACTTGGGTGCTGTGGATAAGAGTTCATACACTACTTGGCATGGAACCATAACCACATAAAATAAATGAAATACTGCACTTCGGACAGGCTTCTTTCAACCTGGAGACAGGAAACAGCATTTTTCCCTCACTGGAAATACCTCCAGAAAAGCTTTTAAAGGAAAAATATCTTTGTTACTCAGGCTTCGGTTATTAAAATTTCATCATCATTCAGCGAGAAGGAAACCATCGAGACCACACAGAGCAAACGCTTTTGATATCCTACGTCTCAAGGCCTTTGATATATATTTTATTCAACATACAGAATATGCTGCAGCGCATTCCGACACAAAACAGCCTGTTTTCACAGGCGTGTTTTTCAAACCTTAAATACAATGGTGTTCAGGGTCCCTCAAAAAGGTTGATAAGGAGCCTACCTACTACCATAAAATGACACCGGAGACTCACAAAACCTGGGGTTGTAAAATTCCGGGACTATAGTGAACAGGCAATTTATAGTGCCAGAAAAATTTGCTATTGTAAGACTGTCACACCAGTGGAGTTAAATTGTGAGGATGAATCGTATGCTTACGGTATAGATAAGTATTTTTAAAGGCAAAATCCTCAATTGGTGGGTGGGTGTCACCCCAAAAATACTAAAATGGCCTATTGCAACCCACATTTGAGAGCATATTCTAATTTATGGGAATGACACATCACTTTTTCTTTAGTTTCTATTCTTTGGAAGCAGCCAGAGCCACTGGTGTCATCTGCAGTCTTTGAAGTCAAAGTGCCTTCAGCGAGAGCAACTCTGGGCCTTGTTATCATTCTGCAAATATTTTCACTGCACAGAAAGGGGGAAAAAAAATCTGTTGCATCCGTTTTCCATTATTGCTGAATTTTCTACATGCTTGCCGTGGCTTTGTCACCATTGGAATACAAACCACACATTTTTGTGATAATCTGTGAGCATGAAAAGGACCCACAGTGGTCTCTCATTAGAGGGGGGCATGGATCTCTGCACAACATAGCAAATTATTGCAGCATGTTTCCAGCACAGTGATTTTCTCTCAGTGCACAAACTGAAACCTACAGGATATACAAGGTTCTGTCAATGTTTCCATTAGAATTTTAACCAACCGATATGTGGGGAGTCAACTTGCAAAATCTGCTAAGTCAACTTTTGAAAATAAATGAGTTATCTCCCTTAGCCTGTCTTTCAGGGACCTGCACATGTCCCACTGATAGCTACACTTTCAAAACCTATTAAATCATGTTATAAATTGTAACGGAAAAAGCGTAACCCTGTCAAAATCTGGCAAGTCAAGGAGGAAAATTCTGTCAAATTCTGCTAAGTCATCAGCCAATGTGGAAACGTGATTTTGTTTTTGTTCGCTAGAAGGAACCAACCACAGTCAAGCTTTTATAGCCCGCTCAGCTTTTGCTTTCTCTAACTAAAGATGGGGGATGCAGACTCAAGTTTCTCAAGAAAATGAAAACAAATCTAGTGATACCATAAAAGGGGGATTTGAATGCATGGACTCATGTTTTTGTTGCAAAATCAAAGTCATTTCTTTAAAAAAAGATTTGCCTCATAGATTATGTCTGGAAGGCTAATAGTTTCAGTATAGAGGGCATTGGTATCTATGGAAAATAATTTCTATGCCTGCCAAAAAATCATATTTTCTAAAAAATGGACCAACTTGACTTAGAGGGCTTTGCAAGTGGATTCCTCATGTCGTTCTGCATATTAAATGTAGTTCCTCATCTTTGCTCGCTTCCCAGCTGTCCAGTTGGAGTTGGTGGGAGGAGACAATTCTGTTGATCATTGATTGGCCAAAATCAATTGTCTAAAATCATCACATTCTCATGAAATCAAGGAGACTCCTCCCAAGTTACATAGTCATCACAGTTCCATAGAAAATTAATATCAGACGCATAGGAACCACTGAACTTCCAGATAATTCTTGATTTTCCAATGGCTCTTGAAATTGTTTTTGGAGGAAAAATGTTGTTTCTGATCAGCAGAGTTATATAGAAAGTGGTCTGCAGGGAATAGCAATTAAAATTCTTGCCGTTGACTCAGCTCTTGAAATGACTGAGTCTTTCCTGCAGTATGTCCTGGGAGAGTGACGGTTGGGCATATGGACATTAGAGAGACCTACTGTGGGAAAAGCAGGCCAGTTTAGGGGAGGGGGGTCCTGGGGAGCTGTTGGTGTTTGTGGGGGAGGCAGGGCTCAATGATAAAACACAATGCAAAATATTTAATCTATCCCACACAAGGCAATTTGGACCCAGGGCTTTCAAAGTGCTTGTGTGCAGTACAAACAAAGCAAGAGGCATTCGCTCCAGGGAGGGAACAATAATAAATTGATTATATTTAACAGCCGGCCCAGAGGGTTGAAAGACTAACCAGCTGCTTGTGGGAGCAGGTTTTTTGGAAAGTCAGAGGACATTCATGAGGGAGGAGTCACAGAGCTGGAGGCTGCAGAGCTACAGGCCTATAACCCGTGACTTGGCAAAGGAGGCTGTGAGACTTACAAATCTAAACAAAAAAACAATAAAGTACATATGGGTCATCACCAAAGCACCCTTAGAGGAAAGAAGCACCAGGCTTTTCTTCAGATACTTTTTCTTTGTGGATTTAAGGGAAGGTTAATGTGGGACAGGCCAAGGACTTTTCCAGAAAACATTGCTCCACCAGGACTTACAGAACAGACTTCTCATCAAGGTGCTTCGAGCACAGACGGTCCGACAGGATATGTGGATTCTCAAAGCAAGATTGCTGAGTTATAGCATTGTAAATGCACCGAGAAAAAGCCACAAGCCACCCGGGACTGGAACATGCGGATTGATGTGAAAATAGTAGCTCTGGTTTCTCTCTGTACAGTTATCTAGCAAACTCAGCAGTACTGCCCAGTGAAATACCCTTTCAGTCTTCTCAGCAGGGAGGGGAGCAGTGGGCTGACACCAAATAGGTCGATAGACCGACAGAACGGCAAGGATGAGAAATGACATGGACATTTGAAGACAGATTTAAAGTTATAGTAGAGAGAGTTCTTGTACATTAAGGCTGTGGTTTCCAACTATGCTCCTGAAGTACCACTGAACTGCAAATTTTAGATATCTTCCTGATACCAGAGTACTTGATGCACTCTAATAAGTGAAATGTTAAATTTATTTAATGGTGTCATGCCAACGGGTTCCACACAATTGAATTTGAGAATTCAATAAGGGCCCTACTCCACATATTTTCAACATGGAGTTGGGCCCTTATTGATTTCACCGATTCAATTGTTTTAAGTAACTGTTAACTGAATTTTATGATTTTAGGCCAGTTTAATTAATTTCACTAATTACATTAATTGGTACGTGTATACTTATTTCACTTACGTGGTTGACATAGCATTATTAAGTAAATCTCATATTTTGTTCAGTTGTGAGTGAGATGAACAGGGCGTGTCAGATTAAGGAGACATATACAATGTGCAGGACAAGGGTACTCTGGGAGCAGGGCTGGAAAACACTGCGTATGGGACCTGAATTCCAGAATCTACACTTAAAGTACAACAGAGGCATATCTGGGCGATAATGCTGATCCTTTTCAAGCAAGAAATGGATGCATTTCATTTTGCCTGGGGGTACACTTTAATGTGCCTATGGGGTGTGACCTCACTGAATGTAGTTTGCATGTTCTCTGGCAATTTCAGTGCCTTTTTTTTTGTGAGAGTATACTTATGAAAGCAGACACAGCAAAAAAGTGCATACCAAGTGATTCTGCACCGCATGGGCGCAGCTCGAACACTTTTAAGGACGGGAAGGCGGCGTCCTAACCGTAAACACATTTGAGTTCTCGTGTTTAACGCCGCTTCCCGCGAGGCCGGCGGTAATTACAGCCGAGGCTGTCCGCTTGCAGGAAACTCGCAAACCGGGGCCGGCGGCTGCCGCGAATCCGGTCGAAGGGCGGCGGGACTCTTCCAGGCTCGTGTTTACGGATCTGGAATTAGGAGAATATGCCGCAGCTGTTACATCAGCCCGGATACGGGGCTTTACTGCGCTCCCAGTCCAGGGACTGTACCACATCTGAGGTCTTTGGGGCGGACATGCCGCCATTGCTGCTCCTCTCCTTAATCCACTGCAGATAATTTGAAACACATGCCTCCCTGTCATGGCGTCAATATAAGCTGCTCATATTAAGCGTAGAAAGGATTCTCTGTCATTCTAGGAGGTCAGCATTCAGGCCAATTTTTGTCCTCCACTCAGAGCCAAACTTTTTCCACAAATCAATTTCACCTTAAACATATCCTTTATTTGGATAGTTTTTCCGCAAACAGGAATTCATGATTTGCAGAAGAGTCTTTCGAAAAATAGTGACAGCGAAGTACCTCAGATCCAAGACCTTCCATTTGAACAGAGTCCTAGCGAACTTTATGTATTTCCTGCAAGCTAAAACAGATTCAGGATGAATCACTGCATCGACTTATGCTGATTCACACACGCTCGATAGCCCAAGCAATAAATCTCACAGCAGTGGATTTTTAAACACCGTTAAACATCAGAGGTAACAATAAGTCATTGCTGAGCGAGTGCGCTCATATGATGAGATGTTCACTGAAAGGCCAGATTTAACCGCACTAGAGCTGGTCGGCTCAACAGGTGTGATGCCCTACCGGCTACAAGACAAGCAGGAATTAATAAAAAATGTAATGTTTTCAAGTCAGTTCCATCACAGTTGGGCGAAGAAATAAAATATGAACTGACAGGCCTATTTGCCATGTTGCATTGTACAGCATTTGAAACACAAACGCCAATGCATTTTAAATGTAGGCCAGCTACTGTTCTTGCAAGGTCTGCAGTCTGTAAAAAAAAGCAGTCCTAGTTTTAGGAAGAGGGAGGCAGAGCTTGAATCCAAACCTCACTGTGAGCCAAGCAGTGACTCCGAACACCCCCACCGCCCCCCCATAACCGCTTGCCGAGAGCAACAGCCACATTTCAGCAGGGGAGAGCAGGGAAAAGAGGCCACAGTCTGGTTTTTCAGTATGTGAAAACTGAAACCTTGAACCACACAGCTTCCTCTGCATGGACAGAGAGAAAGAGAGAGAGAGAGAGAGAGAGAGAGAGGGAGAAGTGCGATGAAGGGAGAAGCAGAGGGTGAAGGAGGCAGAGAGGGGTAGAGGGAGCAAAAGAGAGGAAGAGCGAGGGATGCAGACAGCAAGGGAGAGACTGAGACAGGGAAAGAACAAGTGAGATGGAGCAAGAGTCTGTGAGATAGAGCGAGGGAGAGAGAGAGAGAAAGAGAGAGAGTTAACGGGGGTGAGGGACTGAGGTAGCAGGAGAGAGAGAGAGAGAGAGACAGAGAGTTAACGGGGGTGAGGGACTGAGGTAGCAGGAGAGAGAGAGAGAAAGACAGAGAGTTAACGGGGGTGAGGGAGTGAGGTAGCAGGAGAGAGAGAGAGAAAGACAGAGAGTTAACGGGGGTGAGGGAGTGAGGTAGCAGGAGAGAGAGAGAGAGGAAGACAGAGAGTTAACGGGGGTGAGGGAGTGAGGTAGCAGGAGAGAGAGAGAGAGGAAGACAGAGAGTTAACGGGGGTGAGGGAGTGAGGTAGCAGGAGAGAGAGAGAGAGAGAGAGAGTTAACGGGGGTGAGGGAGTGAGGTAGCAGGAGAGAGAGAGAGAAAGACAGAGAGTTAACGGGGGTGAGGGACTGAGGTAGCAGGAGAGAGAGAGAGAGAGAAAGACAGAGAGTTAACGGGGGTGAGGGAGTGAGGTAGCAGGAGAGAGAGAGAGAAAGACAGAGAGTTAACGGGGGTGAGGGACTGAGGTAGCAGGAGAGAGAGAGAGAGAAAGACAGAGAGTTAACGGGGGTGAGGGACTGAGGTAGCAGGAGAGAGAGAGAGAGAAAGACAGAGAGTTAACGGGGGTGAGGGACTGAGGTAGCAGGAGAGAGAGAGAGAGAAAGACAGAGAGTTAACGGGGGTGAGGGACTGAGGTAGCAGGAGAGAGAGAGAGAGAGAAAGACAGAGAGTTAACGGGGGTGAGGGACTGAGGTAGCAGGAGAGAGAGAGAGAGAGAAAGACAGAGAGTTAACGGGGGTGAGGGAGTGAGGTAGCAGGAGAGAGAGAGAGAGAGAAAGACAGAGAGTTAACGGGGGTGAGGGACTGAGGTAGCAGGAGAGAGAGAGAGAGAGAAAGACAGAGAGTTAACGGGGGTGAGGGAGTGAGGTAGCAGGAGAGAGAGAGAGAGAGAAAGACAGAGAGTTAACGGGGGTGAGGGACTGAGGTAGCAGGAGAGAGAGAGAGAGAAAGACAGAGAGTTAACGAGGGTGAGGGACTGAGGTAGCAGGAGAGAGAGAGAGAGAGGAAGACAGAGAGTTAACGGGGGTGAGGGAGTGAGGTAGCAGGAGAGAGAGAGAGAGAGAGAGAGAGAGTTAACGGGGGTGAGGGAGTGAGGTAGCAGGAGAGAGAGAGAGAGAGAGAGAGAGAGTTAACGGGGGTGAGGGACTGAGGTAGCAGGAGAGAGAGAGAGAAAGACAGAGAGTTAACGGGGGTGAGGGGGTGAGGTAGCAGGAGAGAGAGAGGGAGAAAGACAGAGAGGTAACGGGGGTGAGGGACTGAGGTAGCAGGAGAGAGAGAGAGAGAAAGACAGAGAGTTAACGGGGGTGAGGGACTGAGGTAGCAGGAGAGAGAGAGAGAGAGAAAGACAGAGAGTTAACGGGGGTGAGGGAGTGAGGTAGCAGGAGAGAGAGAGAGAGAGAGAGAGAGAGTTAACGGGGGTGAGGGAGTGAGGTAGCAGGAGAGAGAGAGAGAAAGACAGAGAGTTAACGGGGGTGAGGGACTGAGGTAGGAGGAGAGAGAGAGAGAAAGACAGAGAGTTAACGGGGGTGAGGGAGTGAGGTAGCAGGAGAGAGAGAGAGAGAAAGACAGAGAGTTAACGGGGGTGAGGGAGTGAGGTAGCAGGAGAGAGAGAGAGAAAGAGACTTGACTGTTTTCCATTAGTACAGCTCCTGATCCTTCTTATTAAGATCTCCCACCGTTATGCTGACGAACAGGGAAAATCCACCGTCACTGCTCTCTCCTTCAGCTCAACAAAAACATACTCAAATGAAGATAGATACGGCTCCCATGCCTGCTAACCTACTGCCATACATTCAGTGAGCCAAGGCCTTCCAGTAACTTCAGCATATATTTTTTGATATATTCAAATTTGTTCTTAATTAAAATAATAAAAATATACAGGATTATCCCAGAATTTAATTTTCTGGACTCAGTTCTGAATTTATCAGCGGGAAGCTTTCTATGACAAACCCATGACAAAACATATCATTGTTTGTATTTAACTGGGGATAAAACTACAGTTTTTTCAGAATGTCTGGAATAGAATTTAGCAGCTGTGATAAGTCATGGCGTATGCACAGCTTTAAGGGTGGAGTTCATATCAGCAGTGAGGGCTGTTAAACTGTTAAGGAGTCTGGAAATTACTGCCAAAAAAGAAAAGAAAAAAAACAAAACAATAAAACTAAATTATTTGAAAGCAAACCCACTGACAGGCCGAGATTCCCAGTTCATAAACAATTTTTGAAGAAAAAAGGAAAATTCCTCAGTTGCTGCTGCAGTATGTACAATTTTTTTATTTTTTTTTAATTGTTATTGTAAAAATGAAGCTGCCATTGCACCATTTTTGTGGTTATTCGTAACTTTGCAAGGGGACTAATGTTATTCAAATTTTTTCGGGAAACTGTTTCATAAAACATGGGATAGGTGACAATTCTACAATTCTAAGCTGAGAAATAGTGATATAATACCAGTAAGAGCCATACACTACAAAATTCTTACAAATAGAATGGAAGAACAATTTTTTAGAATCGCAAAAAACATTTAGTTCTCCTTTTAAAAATGTAATCAATTTTATTGAAATGGTATGAAATAACCTGCAAAGACAATTGCATTCCTTTCAAACCATTATGCCAAATAATTTAGGCATTGGCTATACTTTGGCAGGACCAGAAGTTAAAGCTGCTGCAACTGGTTAGTCGTTTAACCTGTCAGTAGCTGAAGTAACCAGTCTCTGCCCCCCGTCCCCAAGTCGCCCACGAACATGCATCGGTTTCCAATAGAGGTAGAGATGGAGAGCAGCGACTGGCAGAGACTCAGTCACAATATACAGTAAGTACAATATAAACAGACTCTCAGTGATTGTTGTGGGAAAGCCACATAAAAACATGGACCAACAGCACATTACAGCCATACAGACTCTTTGGTGTGAATGGTTTTTTGAAGGTATTAGCTACGGCTAGCAAGTGTCCTTTATCCACACCAACAGGTAGCTAATGGCACGATGGCAACAATGAATATGGTGATACAGAAAAAAATTACGATCGTCTATAAAAAAACACTTATCTGCTAGCCCTTTAAAGCATATTTTATTTTTTCCTCATGTAAATACGTGTCATTGCCCACATAGTAAAACATCAGCCTCCCTTTGTCAGAACAAATAGCTAACAATAGCTAGCGGCCACGTTTTGCTGCTATTCTCACACAGCTAATCCAGCTGTATTTGGCCACAAACGATGACTGAACATTTATGAACTAACATTAGCAGGATTAAAAACCACCAGCAGACCTACCCAAGACTTAAGCAGGCGTCATACTGTCCTGAAATTGACACCAGATGGCCATACAAATATTGAATTTCACGGGATGGCCCGACACTTGGTCAAAAGCCAATCAACAGCCGAAGCAAGTACAATGCCTACAGAAGGTCACACAATGGCACCCGAACCACACACGAAGGCAACTAAAAGATGTGAATTTTTATTAAGTAGTTTACTCGCAGGACACACGAAGGCCACACGATGGCTTGCATATTTACTACAGAGTAATATTGTAAATTTACGACAGATTACTGTAAGTTTCTATTATAAACTTTTGTTTTGTTATGAACAAGAAATTTTAAGATAAAAAAAGTATGACGTTAAAAGCAACCACTTCGTTATCAGTTATCAGTATCATGAAGACGTTGTGCCTTATTTATATATATATATAAAACATGGCACTCTTAAATACTCGATTCTGATTGGTGAATCGCCAAAATTCGGCAGTGCTTATTTCCAGAGGCATGACCACTGTGCTGCTGTCCGTTGCTAGTAATATTAAGATTTTAATATTTTAAATGTTTTTCAACAATCACCGGTTCACAATACTTTATCCCTCACATATATATCAGATCCGAATTTGAACATTTCCTTTATTGTGTGTCCATCTGGTGTCAATTTCAGGACAGTGTGATGCCTGCTTTATGAAAAAAAATAGCTTACTTATCCCGTAGCCGCAAGGCTAGCTGCCCATCGCTTTTTAGGCCTTTAGATTCCTTCAGCTAGTTTGTCCACCTCCTGAAAGCTCCTTGGCCATCTGCCGTGATTCATTGACTCCTATCTGTTCCTGTACCAGTTCTTGTGACTTTGGCTGTTTAATTGTCTATGCCGTCTCTCGTAGCGCTGGAATCAAAAGCTTCCTCTGTTCTACACAGATTCTTCTTGTAATTATCGTTCTGGCAGGAGGTGAACTAACAACACAGATTCAGCTCTCTGCACATTCACAAGCATGCGCATTCACAAGCTCTTTATGACGTTCTCTCACCTAATTGGAAAGAGGCAGTGGGTGACTCCAGAATTTTATAATCTGCTTTACAGCAGAAGACAATGACTGAAAGACCTGTGTTAAGGACCAGATACTCTAAGTCAATGATCTCTGTCGGAATGAAGAGCTATTTAACACTTACTTAAATAAAATTATAATAAAAATAAAATTTTTTAATAAAATTAAAAAAAATCACAGCAGCTTTAAAGCATTTCTCAGTTTATAAATAGACAGTATTGCTGTCATGTTACTTTAACAGCCATCATTGCTCACATGCATTTCCATTCGTTAAATTGTACATTTTTTATCTCCAAATCTGTTCTGTATTCAACTATAAACCACAGTAGAATTAAAATAACCCCAGGATATGTTTGGATGTGCAACCCATATGTTTCGGGAGATCACAAAATCAGAGGACACAATGGAAGCATTACCAAATGAAATGTTTGTGGAAATTGCAGTTCTGGACAGGTGTCCTTCAAAACCATTAGAAACAGGAGGCACAGTTAATTCGGGACATTTCATTTCTCTGCTTTGAGCAGATTTTACAATAAACCTGTTTGATGGCAAGGAAACGGCACATTACTGGGCTACATAGGTGTCAATGTTGGTTTTAGAGAGCCTTTTTAGATTTCACTCTCTGACTGCCAAGTCAAAGTGAGGCTTGCAGAGTTTAAAAACATAAACTAGATTCTAATCATACGGAGTTGGCAGCCAGGTCTTAGAACTGGGAATAACTGACATTGGAGAAGAGGTAAAATAGATGTCATCAAAACACCAAGCGTGCGCTAACCCATATTTTTTGATTTGAAGGCAAGGCTTTTGATATTCAAGGCAAACCAACGCGCTTGATGGCTAACACTTGGCTAACACGCCAAGAACATTTCCAGTAAAAGCAGATTCAAATTTTTTTGGCAGCTACATTTTACACAAAGTAGACTCCCCACAGACTACAGACTGGAAAGTCTGGCTAGTACCTCATTATGACACGCTCTAACACACACTTTTCATCAGAAATTGTGTGTTTGATGAAATCCAGGTTAGCATAGCCGTGAATTTATTCATTTGTATTTGGCTTGAAAATGTGCTTACCAATGCAATGTCTAGGCAAGGCGATCTCCTCTGTGAGGCTGTTTGGCTGAACTGTAGGAACAAGACTTTCTGCCTTCAGTTGCCTGGCTTTTTAAGTTTAAACTATTGTCATGAAATAGCTAATGGAGTTACACTGCAAAAGGAGGTAAAAAGCAACATGTTAGAAGAAATTCATGAAGTTCATTGGTTGGAGGTCAATATGCTTGTTATCATGTGCAACATTTCTGGTCATTTGCGATGAAGATAAAATACACACATGATGTGCAATGCATGTTAATCACTAGCACTCGCTTTTAAAAATTTTAAGATAAAAGCACCAGATTTTGCATGGAATCTAGGCATTTCTTATAAACATCCTTCAAGAGCAGGCCTGTTGAAGCTTAACAACACAACAATCACAGAAAGTTGTATCAACAGAAATGATTTGAGAAAATACATATTTGCATAAGGAAATGTGTCACATCTTTAGGCTAATTAACGCATGAAATTTAAAATCTGAAAAATATTCTGAAAGGTATATATGATGTAGCAGTGAACTGGAGCCATTGCACACTCACCTTGTATCTAAATTGACAATAAGAAGTAAAGAAAACGAACATGATTTACTGTGACACTCTGTCAGACGCTATATAAATGAGTCATAACCATATGCACCTCGCCCATGGGACTGGGGCCTCCTCGTGTTTCATATTCAACCTTGCACAGAATCGGCCTGAATGCTCGAGCTTAAGTGGAGCAAACAAATGTCTGCACCCGTATATTTCGGACAGTGTTTTCCCTAGCCAGTAACCACCTCCTGTAATAGTCCTACCAAAATGTATATTTTTCAGTTTCTTTTGAGAAGCAGCTTTCTGCTTCGCGTTGCAGAAAATATTTGCCTTTTTTCTCCACTCATAAATTTCTTCCCTACTTTGTAAAGGGGGGGGGGGGGTTGGTGAAATAACTACCAGATGTGGATGCAATCTGTGGCTGTTGCCATAGAAACTGGGGGGAGAGGTGCGGCGGCGCAGGGGGTGATCTCATTAGTCTTCAGGGCCTAAAATTTTGGCTTACTGACAAGGCCTAGTCTTAAGGGCTGGTTGTTCCTGAGGACCTGGCTCTTTCTTATAGGCCAAGTCTCAAAATATGTTCAGACTGGAGGTCAAAAAGTCACTTTTTCAGTGGTCTTACTCACCTCCAGGTCAACAGCTCACTGGAGGTTCAAATGCGAATCTTATCAAGTATCACAGTTTGGTGAACCAATGTCCAGTCACCACAAAAAATATATGAATTTGGGATATGCTGTCTGTGAATTAAGACAAATTATTGGTATAAGACCAGGTGAGTATTCATTCTATTATAAACCTCAATCTGTAAAAACAGTATATATGTGTTTTTGTGAGTCAGTTTATCTGTAGGGGGAAGGGGAGCTATATGATATCATATCATAATCTGCAAAATACATCAATGTTGCAGCCTTATTTTGATATGCATGAGGAAACTATTCTGTACGCAGGGTTAGTTTCAAAGTCACACAATTATAAAGACTTGGTCTTTAGTGACAATGAACTGATGCCCTCCAGCTATAGCAACTTAATAATTAGCCCCAGTGCTAAAAGGACAATATATGAACTTGATTTTCCGAGAAACTGCACCATCAGCATGTAATGGACATGCAACAGAGGGGTGTTTTTTGAGGTATGAATACAATATACTGAACGAAGGTAAACACTTCAGGAACAAAAATAAAGCTATCTGAAACATGCTATGTGAAACAACACACAAGCAAGAGAGTTTGTTGCTACTGGCAACTGGGAGCCATTTTCTTTGTAAACTCAGGGGAAGAATTTACCTTCACCTTTACTGCGGGGCACAGAAAGACAGCCGAGAGGTCAATCGCTGTGTCACACCAGGCCTCAGTACAAAATGGCCGTCCCAGAAAAAAAGCATTGTGGGGATTTGTTTAGTCTGCATCAGAAAAGAAACAAAAAAGGTAATTGGAGCGGCGTGTCAGGGGAGTGAGGGCCAGGATCTGGATTCAATTAAGAGACCACATGATCCACCTCGATTTTTCCCTGCCGTCGTGCTCCCATATATCCCCCCAAAGAGTACAAATATCCAGCGCGTGATACATTAACTCTGGGGTCCGTCCGCACAGAGTTCTGCCTGTTCGTCGGAGAAAGGCCCTCTTGTCCGGTCCGGCAGCTCAACGGAGGGCCTTTGGCTCTGGTTCCTTTGATGCTCCGATCGGACCGCGGCGAACCCACTCTTAAGACAGAACCCCTTGTCTGCGGAGCACTCTTTTAAGAGTCAGCTGCGGGCCGTATAAAAGCAATTATTGCAAGGCTCATCTCTAATTGTTTCGGTTACATCTGAGAGATGGGTAGCCTTTGGGCAGCAGTCCCAAGGCCCAATGGAACTCTTATCCCATAGAAACTTGCAGCCCCTTCAGGATAGATTGTGCTGATGATGACAAACCATTAAAAAAAACTGCATTACACTCTCACATGACAGAGGTCAGGGATCTTAGCTTCAAAGGGTACACATTCCTTTTATTGTATCATAGAAATGAACAAACATTAACATACAAAAAAAAAAAAACCAAAGACAACAACAACAAACAGAATAACCGTGACAACAACAATCATTTTGAGGCCCAGTATCTAACTTGGGCGGGTCAGACCTGCAGGATTTTAACTGATTAATAATCACCATAAAAATGCCTATGTTTACTATTTTGACACCTTAATGGCTATAATCAATACAAATTCTTTCATTTCTGTTTTGACAACTCCTGAAAAGCAATGTGGAAAGATCTTCCAAGTAAAATCTTATTGTGGAGAACACATAAAGAAAGTCTTCTTTCATATTTTCCATCGAGCTAGATGTTTACATATAGAAAAACAATAAAATATGAAAGCCAGTTCATTGACATTGAATAACAAAACATAGCAAATCCATTCGTATAAGCACAGCTTACGCACATTTACATTAATACTGTTACAAAAACAAACTCTTTATAGGTAGGACGTTAACAAATCTGGACATATAAAAACCAGTTGTACCTTGAAAAATTTTATTTAAAAAGAAAAGAACCAGCCATCCAAATATCCGAACACTTACACACAACACTGGTACCATGCTGACATTGTGAGGCCAAATGAATCCAACCAATCAGAATCCAAATAGACCACTGTCAATCCTTTGGCATTATACAGTTCATAGATACAGCTCTCATTATTTATGGGAATGACAGAAAACATTCAATCATTCATCTTGCTAAAGTTGATTTATGTTTTATTTGCGTCTTTAAATATAAGAACAGCACCAGATGAAGTAAAGCTGTCCTCACAGGGAATGTAACTAAACTCCACACATTACATGAACATGGATGAGGCTTGTTTTTTGTCATGAATCCAAGACATCTATTGAGATAGTTTTGCAGGCCTATTTTGCAATGGGTCACATAAATTCATAAAGGAAGTGTAGGAATTACTTAAAAATGTTAGTCAAGTGGTTCCATACAGTTGTTTGAAGTAATTTCCATTTGAATTCTAAGATGTTAGGCCAGTTTAATTAAGCACATTCCAAATAATGTGATTATCCCAATTATATAGAACCAGGTGATATGACATTATTACATAAATCTAATACTTTATTTTTCTTTGTATCGGCTTGGCAAAATGTAACATGAAAATAAAAAGTGACAAGAAAACTAGCCTTCAAAGATTGTACCAGCCCAGCCAGAACCACTCGTAGGCTTGTTCCGCTGATGCTGATGGATTATACGAGATTGGGGATTCCAGGAGAGCGGAAAAAGGCACAGCAACCCTTCAGACTGTCGCCTAACTTCTGCAATCACAAATTTTCTGCAGGCCAGCCTTTTCTCTTAAACAAACCCATTTTGCGTCTCAGTGACAAGTCAAAGGCGGCCACGAGACATGCTCAATAAATCTTTGTGAGGAGAAGTGGACTGCTTTCTGCCAAAAAAAAAAAAAAAACAACTCTGGTGCCTCTGGTCAATGCAAAAATACCTGAACCATTTCCTGCTGGCAAATATCTTCTCATAAAACAGACCTGGCCATTTTAGTCAAACAAAGTATACTTTATCAGATCCATTTGAAGTGGAGATGACATAACAATGAGACAATGAGGATATTTCCTCAGTAATATTTTTGGACCATTTTATTGTTCCAAACAGCTTTTGTCACTGGAAAATGTTCTTGGCATTTTGTGTTTAAAAAGCATCGTGGAGGACATGTCAAAGAAATTTGACTCAGGGATCAAAATAAAGCCCAAGAATTGCAGATGTGTGTAAAAAAATGGTAAACATATTGACGTGAATTACATTCTCACATTCTAATAACTTTCTGACAAGAATAATAAAGATAACGTGAGACAATCACAAGTTCCAACTGACTGCAGATTTAAGGGACGTCCAGAAGTCTGACAGCACACAGTTTCTCTCATGTTCTCCTGTTGCTGGAATTTTCCAACAAAACATGTATAGCTGGGAACTTGGCAAGACCAGCACAGACACCTGTATCCAGATAGAATAGTGAAATATTACATTTGGGATCAGAATGGTAGGCCGGTTGTCTTTTGGACCCATGAAAACAATGCCAGCAACCAGGCCTCACCTAAAACCCAACACCAAGAACAAAAGCACCCCACTGGAGGAACTTTCTGAACTCCGCCATGACCTCTTTAACACATAATGTTGACGAGGAGGTTCCCTTACAACGTTTGAAGAGCAAACATGCCTCAGAACATATAATACAAAAGTAGACATAATATATGACAAGTAAGGAAACAGACAAAAGGAAAAGTCCTGACCTGACCTAGGAAAAGGCACAAAATCCACCTACATCTGAAGGATGATGCATTTGTCCTTTACAATGCAACACTGACTGCAATAAAAATGCCATTAAAGGATGGAACATACTTAATATCACAAACCACTTCACCAAAAAGCACTCAAATAATTGTGTTCACCAGTCCTTGTAGCATTAGGAATTACTTTAATGGTGAGTGGAATCAGAGAGGACCACTTCTGTGGACATAAATAACATATACAGCTTACTACCAAGTGTCAGCCAACTTTTATGCCAAGAAAATTCATGGTGCTTGGAACTTATGTTTGAACATAATGACAATCATATGTTCAGTACCTTTTTGAGTAAAACTTTCAACAAAATATTTTGCATAAACCATCATTGTTGTATCACATACAACACGTGTATATACATTATATATTATAATATATAATTAAAAACATATGTTTGGGGTATATCAGATACAGATTAGGTTCAAAAATATATAGTGGTGGGCATATATATATATATATATTTGATAGAAATGCAGTTCAACACTAGTATGGGACATATTGCCACCGTCAGAACTGTTTGAAAAAGTATTATCCTTTGCTGGTCATAAAAAGAGAAAATACTAAATTGCAAGCATACAAAACTGGAGACAATAAAAACAAGACTTTCAATCCAAGTAATACTGAATGATGTACAGTCCTTCAAAGGAACTCGCCCTTATTTTGCCCTTATTTTAGAAACTGTTTTTGAGAACATCTGGCTCCTACTGGCTGTGTTGTTTGCCATCTTTTCTACTCCAAATAATTTTTAAATACAAAACTTCAAATCCACAGTCATTTGGACGGGAAAACCCTCAGTGTCCATTTGCTTCTATTCCAGGAAAAAGTAGGTCAAAGTTCTCCCTGCTTTATCTTGAAAACCGCGACCGAAACGACCGCTTTTTGGCAGTTTGAAAGAGCCCTATTTCACCATCTGTGGCGGCATAATGGCTGTCTTGGGATGGCTCTTCGATTCCGTGTCTAAGGTTCCCTCCCTGCCCTTCTTCCTAGGAGGCTTTTTAATGGGGGTTTTCTTGGGTGTGGTTTCTACTGAGTCAGTAGCCCTGGGGCCATCGGAGTCCTGTTTTTCAGGGCCCTTGGGCTCCGGGGTCGCAGTCTCTGCTACAGGGGCGACCATCTTCTGCAGGTTACTAGAGGTGGGTAGCAGAGGTTTGGTGGCTGGTTGCTGCGGCACGGCCGCAGTGCGCTTAGCCTTCTGGGGTGGCGTGGGCTTCTCCCGGTGGGCCTGAGGGGTCGAGAGCCCGTTCTGCTTGACCCCCCCTTCATTGCGGTTGATGCTCTGGGTCTTCTCCTTCAGCTGGGCGGCCAGGAGGGTCGCGGCCTCCGAGTTCATGTGGGGGTGGATCACCTCGGAGCGCGACTTGCCGGGGCTCTTGGGCACCTCCTTGTGGTCGCAGGGCTTCTTGTCGATGTGGAAGTTGCCGATCTTGCGCAGGGCGTTCTGCACGGCCCCGTTGATGTGCTCCATCTGTTCTTGCCCCGGTCGGCTCTTGTGGGGCTTGTTCTTGCTGGGAGAGCCGGTCCCCGCCTCGGGGGTCTTGGCCTCCTGGTGTCGATGCTCTCGGTGTTTGCTCCCCTTCTCCCTAGCCCTCTGCGCCTCCTTTTCACTCCTCCCATGAGCCTCTGCAGAGCTCCTCTTCTTCTCCTTGGGAACCGCCGGAGCCTGGCCCTTCTCGGGCTGGCCGGTGCTGGTGGTCCCGTGGATCCAGGAGACCTTAGGCTTGGTGGACGGGTCTGGTGGACGCGGCTTCATCCTTTCGGGAGACGGAGGTTTGCCGTTACCCTTGACCTCTGCTCCCCCGCCGTCCTCCTCCTCTTTGGACTGCTTTGAGAGGCGGGCGATGCGGGCGTACAGGGCCCCGATGGCCGACTCTGACCCGCAGCTGGAGGCCTCGCTGTCGGACGATTTGAGGAGCGGCGTCTCGCTGGCGTCTCCCCCAGACTGCTTGGAGGAGCCGGTGTCCTTCAGGGAGGTGTACTCACCCGCGTCCTCCTCGTTAGGAGCCGCGGTCTTCTCCGTCGTCGCGGGGCCGCCCTTGTCTTTGTTTTCTGCCACCGAATCTGAACCACAAAAGCAAGGAGACTTCAGGACAGTGGCCCAGTATAAGGTGTCGGCGTACTCACAGACTCTGCTTTTCGTTTCATCCCTTTCGCTTTCGTCCCTTAATGGCTTTTTGGACTTAAAAACCTCTTAACCCTTCCCAACCCTGCCCCTGAGCCATAACCCACCCTTTTTTCATCATCCTTCCCTGTTCTACAACTCACCCAAGAGAATGAGCAATGCGTTGGCCATGTGCCTGATGCTGAATTAGCCTTTCGTACCATTTCCTGTTTGTGTTAGAATAAGTATCCAGCGGACCGGCTGGTGCAGATCCCACCAGATAAGGGAGACATTATCTCCACAATTACAGTGCGGCAGGGGGGACTTCGCGCAGCAGCATTAACAGTTCAATTTGTCCCATTAAGGAAAGGAATTTCAAATGTGGCTAATTGAAAAAAAGACATCCATAATTTGGATTTTACAGTGAATGAATTGAATTTAAATTATTCTTTTGAACTGAAATGGAATTCAGCATTACCATCGGCCAAGTTCATTTATCCCACAATGACCTGGATATCTCAACAGGTTACAGCCCGCTCAATGCAGCTCAATTCAAAAAATGGACCGCATTTAAATTTGTCAACAGAAAAACAGCCAGAGCCATTTCTGGCCATTTTTCAATAAATTTAACTGAATATGATTACCCTTTCAAATTAAATGAACTGAAATGGAACATATCCCTAACTTTCCAGGGTTGTTTTCCAGGCTTTCACACATCTTGATCTCATTATTATGTCAAGGATAATGCCTCACAGCTTTGGTGATATGGAAATTAATTTTAATCAAATTACATTTTTAATTAAAAGAAATACTGCATGAATTCATGTGTCTACAATGGTGTGCAAAATTATTACTGGGTGAAAAAGTTCTCATCAAGGTCACCAAAAAATAATAATTATTGGATATTAGCAATGGGTCAAATTAGCATGATACTATGGCATAAGCACTGGCTAATGCCTTGATGTAACATTGGGAATGTCTCGCACATTTGCACTTGATTCTGGGCAGATTCCTGCCACATTTGGCATGCAAATAGTTGCGCATGGTTCCATTCATTGTCTCCTTGAGTGAATCTGAATTAAGCAGATTACTTTGGTAGTTGTGTAGCGATGACAAGAAGTGATTTAAGGCATGTACAATGCCAAAGACATACATGTGCATGTAGGCTAACTTATCTATAATGAGCATGCGTATGCTTTGATATGTTTCTCAAGTGGTGTCCTACGGCATTGACTTAACGGCTAGAAGGCAGCCGTAATACATCTCGAAGGCCCATGGCAATGCTTCATGGTGACAAGCCATAATACAAATTTTGAGAGAGTTTTGCAAATCCAGGGTTACAATCTAAACATGACCTCCTCAACGAATGAAATGCCAGTGCTAACATGCCAGTAACTCACAGAGGGTTGCTATACACACGGCGATAAGTTTCCAGCAAAGATCTTTCTCAGCACGTGCCCAATACAGTCATTCTGGCATGACAAATGACGCACAGTAGCTGGTTTATGACACACCAGATGCATTGTGGGTCGGGAGGTTACTCACCATCGTGAGGCACGCAGTAGACAGGTCCATCATCAGTGGTCTCAAATGACGAGAAGGAGCCCTGAGAGGACCAGGAAGGGGAGGGCTGCTCGACTACAGAAGGGGGCTCAATGTAGCTGCAGTTAAATGTGTTTTCAGGGTCGTGGTGGGCCACTGGGCATTCGCAAAGAAAACAAACAGAGTTACTAGGTCAGCTGGAGCCAACCAAAGGTGCCCCCCCCCCCCCACACCCTTACAAAGAGCAGCAGTTCCCATCCATCAATTAACGTGTTTATACAAGACGAGTAAAAAGGTGGGACCTACCCTGGCTGGGGAAGCAGGCTTTCCAAGCTGCATTTTATCACAAATGCTAAGATATGAGCACGTGGCATATCGACACTAATGGTAAGATGGTAGAGCATGGCATGCTAACTCGTGACCTGAAGCATTAGCTTATCGCACACTAACATAACTACTAATACAGTAGCGAGCAGAATGCTACGAGAAGCGCAAAGCATAGCACGCTAACACACGTTAAGACACCGGCGCTGGTCCAATCGACCGATCTGCGCGGCAAGGCTAAAATACCAGCGCACCTGGTGAGTTAAAGCAGCTGTGGCTTCAAGGAATGTTTGCATTGACCAGCCAGCTCTGAAAGTAGTTCACTTTAGGGCAGAGATTTCTTTTCTTCTTTTCTTCTGCCTTTGATGGGAATGTTTTTTTTTTTTTTTTTTACTGACCCGAGAGGACAGCTGGAAGATGGCTGTGGTTTCGCTATTTTCTCCCCATCTGGTCGCAGAGCGCGAGTTCGGTATCCCGATTGCAGACATGCCTGTTTACATGCCAGTGAAACACTATGCCACCCATTTGTTCCCTAAGAAAACTTCCCCAGGGAACTCTCGACTTTGAGAGTTGAGGCTGCCTTATCTTTGGCACATCACATAATAGCCACTCCCCAATGCAAGTATATATAGAAAGAAACAAATGGCATGACAGAGAGGAAGTATGAGCATCTGTTCTGGGCTTGGAAACCTCATAAGAGGGACTTGCAGGGGCAGTTCTGCCAAAGGGACTTTCCAGAACCTCAGAGGTCTTCAGAACCTCGAGAGAATTCCAATGCAAGTCTACTGGGAAGAAACAAAATTAAACAGACGAAAGGTCTATGCCCTGAAGGACACTAAAACAGACTTGTTCATCAAGCATGCCAAGCAAAAACTGGATAAACACTGAATGCCCATGAAATCTCCTGTCAAGTATTAAAGTATTGCTGCCACATTTACCACACTAAGAGGCATTATTATGTCAATCAGATGCTATGTAAGGAAACAGGGATGAGAATTATGGGTGCAACTACCATCTATGTTCAAGTCAATCCAACCTAAATACTGCCAGTAGATCGTCATGTTAATATTGACCCAGGAGTTAAATCCAGCCTTTTTTCTGTTCTGACCTATACCTGGCCCTGCTACTGAATAACCGCATGGATTTGCTGTGTCAGAGCAGCTAAATAATGTGTTTACACCGAGAGCAAGAAAACACTAGCTCATATGCCTGCACACTCAATCAACATGACGATACGAAATTAGCTTCATTGCTCCAAATACTAAAAATTAAAGCATTTTACACAACTTGCTTTGTTTTTGGGACCTAATAATACAAGTTTTTTTTCCACCATTTTTAACCCTAACAGAGCTGAAATAAATTTAAAAATGTATAAATGTAATCATCTTGTGCTGTTGAAAAGCACAAAAAAAAAAATCATGTGGCGACTTGCGGGAGCTTTTTTAAACAAGTCGCCACATGACAGGTTTTCAACAGCTTTGATTTTGATCTCGTACATCATTAAGTAACACTAGTCGCATTTAGCGCCCTAAGGGTTAATAAAACACAGAAATACAGCTATTATTTGTAGCAGCTTGCACAGTGTTGAAGTTGAACAGGCTTATGGACCTTCTCCTTTATCAAGCAGTAAGAAAAGCCTGCTGGTTTGCCGGGAGGGAATCTGATGGCAAAATCATACAAGGTGAAGGTTCCTCCAATCGAAGAGCGGCCTTCGTCAGAGACAGCTGATGGAGAGAAGGTGGCCAGCTCACTGCAGCCTAAGTAACTATAAGCAACCGCAAGCGCACACATGCGGACGGCATTTGGCGGGATTATCGAAGAGCGAGGCCCGGTAGACGGCACCGTGACAGAAAGGAGAACGCTTCACGAGACCCAGCTGTGTAGAGGTTCACAGCTGTTCGGGGACGCAGACCCTAGCCTCCGCCCCTCCGACTCAGCCCCGCCCCCTCTGTCAAGGGGGAGCAGGTGCCCTGCATCACAAGCGCTTTTTTGGAAACTGTCAGCAGCATAGAGGAGGACAGGGCAGTCAGCCGAGCAGGGGCTTTGGTTGGGGGGACAGAGGAAGTTTGCATCTGTGTGTGCGTGTGCGTGTGCGTGTGTGTGTGTCGGAGAAGGCTAAGAGGAAAGACATGCACTTTTGTGATGGATCAGAAACAGCATCAGGACAACAAAAAGGCCTCTTTTTGGAGAGGGCCTCGGGAGACTCAGCAGGATTTTTTTCCTCTTTTCTAAGACAAACCGAAGCCATGTGATGGACGGCAAAGAAAGAAAAGATGCTCCCTTGCGGCAAGTTTTTTTGCGACTCTGCGAACTGCACCCCTAGCCCCGCACTCTCTTTGTTTTGGACATCTGCTGCCACCAACCACGGAGTGGATAAATCACAGGTCTGACACGGGCTGGGATAAATTTGGCCTCTTCCTGTCGAAGGCCCACATTTCCCCCTAACCTCCAGCCCTCCCCCCCACCTCCTCCCTCCTGGAATGCGCAGGATTTTGGCGCTCTGTTAGGGTAGTGTTTCAAACAACAGCCCATCTCACTCCTGCAGGCCCGCGATGAGGAAAGCAGAACTGCACTGTTCTGCAGAAAAAGGAAGGAAAAAAGAAGAAAAAATATCACCAGGCTACCAAAAAAGCAGGGAGTTGAGGTGGTTTCCACGCATCGACTCTGCGTTCGCTTATTTCGTTACAAAGCTGGATAATTAGACTCTGAAGCCCCTTGAAATTATTTCATCACCCAATATTTTGGCATCACAACAAGACTAGCCATCTTGCTAGACTTCAAATAAACTGTAAACTAGCAGACTGATTTTTTTTTTAACTCTAACTAGCTTAGAAACTAGAATATAGGTCCAGGGTGAGCTTCAGATGCTAACACTGATAGCAAACCAGCTTTGTTGTTTAGATTTGGGTAATTGATTGAAGCGGCTTAAATCGAATCGGTGAGATGAAAGAGTTTGTTACAGAAGACGTGTTTAAAAAAAATTGCCAGTGTTTAACGCAGTTTTTACTCTACTAAATTTTCAGTTCTTTAAAATGAAAGAGTCATTTGATGTAGCGTTCTGGGAACACAGGGTGATACAATGGTGATTTTGTGTACGGTTCCTGCCCGTATCTTTGGTAGGGTTTGCGGGTGAGAAAATGCTTCTAAGCGGCCCGAAGAAAAGCAGGTCACAGCTCTTTAACCCCCTATCTCTTGGAATGTGGGGCACGGACCCACCCGTCAGTACTGCTTTATACAGCTCATTCTCACATTGTGGGCCATTGCTGTGATGCTAGTGCAGTTGGAGACAGCTTAAGCTGAGCTGCTGTCATGTTTGGAGGGGGGGGGTGGGGGGGGGGGCACTAAGTTTACAGTACAGGCTTAGGCTGTAAAGGAGGGGGCAACTAATGTGTGACCTTCTAGTAAACATTATTGCCTGGTCCCAGGGTTAATATAATTTTGACTTAGAAATTTCACCAGGCAACCCTTGGCAAAACACTCCAAGCACAGGAAACTGAGGTGATTGTGCTTAGAGATATGACCTATTTCTGAAAGCAGCAGAGGGCTTTCCCACTGCACTGTCAGTCCGAGGCTAATCAAACGATCTCCTGTGTTACCATGGCTTCACCTCAGACACAAGGCTGAGCGTGACATAGAGAGCTCTCCACATGCCCTCTGCAGCACAGCGTGTGGTGACATTTTCAGTCATCTTCACCTCCTGTCTGCTCTTGTGGCAATCGTCATCATGCCAAATCATCATGTATCAAACTGTCCAAAGCAGTGCTCCTACACACACGTTTCCCCACACAGAGTGGAACAACATCACTGGTACTCAACTTTTTACAACTCACATAACACAAAAACTAATATCATACAAAATTTGCCGCATAAAAAAACCATAATGCTGCATCAGAGGGATCAGGTGTGAAAAAGTACTGTTTCGATCTTGGGAGACAAACTTCCACTTTCCTCAGAAAATCCTTAGACGGCTTCCTCTTTGTGTTTCCGCTTGTGTGTGTTTTTAGTGTGAGCGTGTTTCTCCATCCTTCCTTGTGCGAGCTTCTTCTGCGTGTAGACATGTATATTTATGTGCATATATCATTATCAATAAGAGAGAGTAATTTTGTGTTAATTGACAGAGTGAGCTTATTTGAGTGTGTGCATGTGTCCTTTTGTTTCTGTGTGTTTCCTTGTGTGAACATGTGTCTGTGCATACATGTGTTTGTGTGAACATGTGTCTGTGCATACGTGTGTTTGTGTGAACATGTGTCTGTGCATACGTGTGTTTGTGTAAACATGGGTCTGTGCGTACGTGTGTTTGTGTGAACATGTGTCTGTGCATACGTGTGTTTGTGTGAACATATGTCTGTGCATACATGTGTTTGTGTGAACATGTGTCTGTGCATACGTGTGTTTGTGTAAACATGGGTCTGTGCGTACGTGTGTTTGTGTGAACATGTGTCTGTGCGTACGTGTGTTTGTGTGAACATGTGTCTGTGTGTACGTGTGTTTGTGTGAACATGTGTCTGTGCATACGTGTGTTTGTGTGAACATGTGTCTGTGCATACATGTGTTTGTGTGAACATGTGTCTGTGCCTACGTGTGTTTGTGTGAACATGTGTCTGTGCGTACGTGTGTTTGTGTGAACATGTGTCTGTGCATACCTGTGTTTGTGTGAACATGTGTCTGTGCCTACGTGTGTTTGTGTGAACATGTGTCTGTGCCTACGTGTGTTTGTGTGAACATGTGTCTGTGCGTACGTGTGTTTGTGTGAACATGTGTCTGTGAGTACGTGTGTTTGTGTGAACATGTGTCTGTGCATACGTGTGTTTGTGTAAGTGTGTCTGTGCATTTGTGTGTTTGTATGTAAGTGTGTCTGTGCATACGTGTGTTTGTAAGTGTGTCTGTGCGTACTTGTGTTTGTGTGTGTGTCTGTGCGTGCGTGTGTTTGTGTGTAAGTGTGTCTATGCGTACGTGTGTTTGTGTGTAAGTGTGTCTGTGCGTACGTGTGTTTGTGTGTAAGTGTGTCTGTGCGTACGTGTGTTTGTGTGTAAGTGTGTCTGTGCGTACGTGTGTTTGTGTGTAAGTGTGTCTGTGCGTACGTGTGTTTGTGTGTAAGTGTGTCTGTGCGTACGTGTGTTTGTGTGTAAGTGTGTCCGTGCGTACGTGTGTTTGTGTGTAAGTGTGAGCATCTTACTGTGCACAAATTCAAACTCACAAACCCCAATTCCACTGAAGTTGGGTCGTGTGTAAAATGTGAATTAAAAACAAAATATAATGATTTACAAATCTCATAAACCCACATTTTATTCACAATAGAACACAGACAACATATCAGATGTTGAAAATGAGACACTTTATCATCTCATGAAAAATATTTGCTCATTTTGAATTTGATGGCGGCAACACATCTCAAAAAATTTGGGACAGGGGGAACAGAAGACTGGAAAAGTAAAAAGTACTGATAAAAAACAGCTGGAGGAGCGTTTTACAACTAATTATGTTAATTGACAACAAGTCAGTACCATGACTGGGTGTAAAAAGAGCATTTTAGAGAGGCAGAGTCTCTCAGAAGTAAAGATGTACAGAGGCTCACTCATCTAAAAAAACTAAGTCTAAAAATTGTGGAACAATTTCAGAAAAATGTTCCTCAATGTAAAATTGGGAGGTTTTTGCATATCCCACCATCTACAGAACATAATATTATCTAAAGATTCAAAGAATCTGGAAAAATCTCCATGCGCAAAGGACAAGGCCGAAGGTCAATACTGGATTCTCGTGATCTTTGGGCCCCAAGGTGGCATTGAATTAAAAATAAGCATAATTCTGCACTGGAATTCATTGCAAGGGCTCAGGATCACATCCAGAAATAAGTGTCTGTGAACAAAATTCGCCATTCAATCTACTATTGCAAGCGAAAGCTACATCCTGCAAAGGAGAAGCCATATGTGAACATGATCCTGAAATGCCGCCGTCTTCTCTGGGCAAAAGCTCATTTAAAATGAATAGAAGTAAAATGGAAAACTGTTCAGTGGTCAGACGAATCAAAATTTGAAATTCGTTTTGGAAACCATGGACGCTGTGTCGTGTGGACTAAAGAGAAGAGGCACCATTCAGCTTGTTGACAGCACTCAGTTCAAAAGCTTGCACCTCTGATGGTATGGAGTTGTATTAGTGCCTATGGCATGGGTAGCTTACACATCTGGATTGGCATTATCAATACTGAAAAGTACATAGAGGTCTTACAACAACATCTCTTTTAGGGAAGGCCTTGCATATTTCAGAAAGACAATGCTAAGCCACATACTCGACCCATCACAACAGCATGGCTTTGCTGTAGAAGAGTCCGGGTGCTGAAATGTTCTGCCGGCAGTCCAGACCTTTCACCACTAGAAAACATTTGGCACGTCATAAAACGAAAAATCTGGCTTTGAAGATCCAGGAATGTTGAGGAGCTAGAATCCTTCATAAGACAAGAGAGGGACAACATCCCTCTTCCAAAACTCCAATAATTGGTCTCCTCACTTCCCAGACGTTTACAGACCGTTGTTAAATGAATAGGGTATGCCACCCAATGGTAAACATGGCAATGTTCCAACTTTTTTGGTATGTGTCACTGCCATCAGGTTCAAAATGAGCCAAAATTTTTCATGAAATGGTAAACATCTTATATGTTGTCTATGTTCTATTGTGAATAAAATGTGGGTTTATGAGATTTGCAAATCATTGCATTCTGTTTTTATTCACGTTTTACACACATCCCAACTTCATTGGAATTGAGGTTTGCATTATGAGAGCAAAAAAACCTCCTTGAGATGAATCATTTATGTGCTTATGTGTTTTTGTGTGTGCGCATGTGTTTCTGTGTGACTCCGTACGTGCATGCGTTTCCATGTGTACGTGAAAGAATTCTTGTTCGTCCATATGTGTACAGTGCACGTGTTTCCATGTGTATTTACACGTCTGTAAATGTTTCAGTGTTTATGTGTACGTGAGTGTTTCCATGTGCATATACTGCATGCGTACAAGTCTTCATACTTATACATACATGTGTTACTACAACGAACATCATTGTGTACAAGTTTCTGTGCATATGTGTCAGTGTGTTCATGTTTGTGCATACTTGTAAGCACAAGTTATTGCCCATATATATACATGCATGTGTTTCTGTGTGTAGAGTACATGTGTGTGGACATGTTTCTGTGCATAAATGTACATTTTCTCCTCCTCGTGCTGAGGACCACTCCACCATAGCCACCACAAGACTTCCAAACAGGAGCTGCGAGCTGACAAAACAGAGCAGCCTTTGATTAAAGATCTCTCACCACTCACCCTCAATACCACCAGCTCTTTAATAACACGGCCCCCAGCCGAAAAAGGGACTTTTTCTACCCACGGGGGGAAGGACAGAAAAGAAGAGAGAAAAGGCCCTGTTTAGGGTTGTAATAATATGAACACATGGCATTTAGGAGAGCCAAAAATAATAAGGCTTGTGACCAGTACATTCCATTCAAATGAAATAGCATACCCGTTTGGCAGTCGATGCAGGCTCTTTCGATGCTCTTAATAGCGCGAAAAACCCTCCGTGCTGAAAGCTCTGTTCTACCCCTAAATCCAGGTTTTTATTTAAACTGCTGTGGCATCAAACTTAAGTTTACCTTTCCAGCAAAGCTGTTCTATGAGTGTGGGAATGCGCCCGGTTTCGAGGCTAACAGTTACAGTGCGGTGTCACTGGGTCTCTGGATTCAGTATCCCCCAGGCAAGTCTTGGTGGTCTGTAGTGAGGAATTTTCAAGAATGCTATATGCCACATAAGAATACCTTGATTCCATAGCACATCTCCATCTTGGTCAAGGGTTCTTGGTCAGGCAATATAGTTCCTTGTCTAATTATGTAGCCATCACACGGCACACCAATGGGGTTTCCATTAAGAGCTAACAAGGGTTCCTCTGAACAAGACCCAGACCTAGAAAACCCCTTTTTTTCGGCATGTAAGCAAAGGTTAGAGAGGCCAAATGAGTCTGGCATTAACTGTCCCCTCTCTATAGTGAGAGGCCGGCCAACATTTACTGCCCTCACTCCATTACCTCAGACATGCGCCCCGCATTCGTAAAGGGGGGGGGGGGGGGGCAAGAAAAAGTTGCCTCTGAGGCGGGGTGAGGGTGGTGGGGGGTTCACGTACCGACAACTTTGGGCAGCTTCTGGCGTCTGAGGGGAATCCGGGGCAGCTTAGTGCTGATCCGGCTGAATCTTCCGCAGAGGAGACGCTTGGTCTTTTTACTGCTACTGCTGTTTTCACGGTCTGAGCTGAAGAAGGAGGGAGGGAAGGAGGGAGAGATGAAAGAGTTAGTGAAAAGAGAAGGAAAGGAAGCTGCTTCCCAGGGAGGGACTGGGTTTGGACGCAGATGTGGGTCAGCCTCGATGCAGACAGACACGCAGGATAGATATGATCTTTCCCCATTGCTTTTCAAATGAAGACAATTCAGGGGGAATACCAACTGATTAAAAAAAGAATTTAGAACTGGATGTGCAAAAGAAACAGATGAGTGTGTGTGCGTGTTTCGTGTGAATGTGCTTCTTTTTGTTTTCATGCTTGTGCGTATGTGGGCGCATGTCGGTGTATGTGTGTTTGTTCACAAGGATTCTGGTGTAGAAATGTTTCTCCTGAACATTCCAAGTCCTTTTGTTTTCATTGACTGAATGCATAATACACACACAGAGTACAGTATACACAGTAAATGTTGTATATATAACGGAGAATGTAAAGTATGCTTAAATAAAAGGGCCAAATATTTACATAGGATCCATATGTGTACATTGGAAGAGATACAGGACTTCGCCTCATGCTAAATCAACCATGATAGTGTACATTTTCTGACAGTATATTTCAGCCACGCTGGACTCTTAAATTAATTCATGCCTTAAAGTCTTTGTTTTCTGTTAGCCTGCATGGGAGTGGCTCTAAATTTCGAAGTGCATTCCCTGGCCCCATCTGACTGTGTGAACTGATAGCCCAGCTGCAAGAAGAGCAGCTCAGAGCTCAGAGAAAATTAGCTCAGGAGATGGAGATAAGCAGTCCAATTCTGAGCTGAATAGCTGAGCTCTGAGGTCAGTTGCCCAGTTCTGAGTTGAGCAGCCCAGCTTTAATGTGAATAGCCAAGCTCAGATAAGCATCCCAATGTTTGGGTATATAACCAAAATCTGTGGTGAATAGCTCAGCTCTGAGATTGTTAGCCCAAGAGTGGTTTCTAGCTCCGCTCTGAGGTTACGGACTCAGTTCAGTAATTAATAGCTCAGCTCTGAGACTAATAGCCCGATTCTGAGGTGAACAGCTTAGTTCTGAGGTTACCAGCCCAGTTCTGCCGTGAATAGCCAACATCTGATGACAATCGCCCAATGCTGCTGGGTGTAGCAAAGCTCTGGGATTAATAGCCCAATTCTGTGGCGAATAGCCAAAGTCCGAGGGTTCAATTCTGTGGCGACTAGCCAAAGTCCGAGAGTTCAATTCTGTGGTGAATAACCCAGCTCTGTGATTAACATACCAGTTCTGTGATGAATAGTCTAACCAGGGGAGAACAGCCCAGCACTGATGTGATGAGCCCAGCTCTGAGGGGATAAACCTAGTTATGAAGTGCACTGTCCAACACTGGCACTGAGGAGAACAGCCAAGCTTTGAATAGCCTAAATCTGCGAACAGCTCAACATCTCACACACTTGCTGTCATTCTTCTGCTTGCACAGGCAACAGCAGCACAGCAGAGCGAGCAGGCCGAGGAGGAGGAAGGACACCAGCGTCCCGGCCGCGATCACGCCCATCCGCCGGTTGGGTTCTGGAAAGAGAAGTACAGGGAGTGTCATCACCTGCTCTACACGGGCAAGCATCATCCTGGAAACCACAACCTGAGTTCCCACACTAAACTGAAGTTAAACAAGGTTAGCATAGTTGTGAAACCAATGTTTTATTTTATCTTCCTCATTAATGCGTCACAGACTAAACTGTCCCTCAGTCTCAACTAATAAATAAAAGATATTTCCCACCCACTTCTAATCAATCAAAATTTTAAACAAACCATGATGAAGGGCAGTGAAAAATGGGGCAAGAGAAAACTGTGCCCACCGCAGAGGAGAACATCAGGGTAAACAATGGAACTAAGCAGAACATATAATTCACAAAAAGTGCGCAAATGTACACTTTTCCCGGGCCTTTTCTAAACATTTTCCACAGTTAAGTTGCCAGGAAAATACAGGAAACTTACAGCAAATTTTTTTGGTCGTCTGGGTTCCAGCTTGTTCCCAAGCACCAGATCTGACATCAATCTCACTGTCGGTTGCGAGCCGCCCACAGTTATACCGACTTGGGGCTCATCCTTACTCTTTATTTGCCATTACAGGCCTTTCACACTGAGCTGCCCTCAACCCCATTTTAAGGATAATCCAGGGCTAGCTTAGCCCGTGGTAATGCAGCCATTTGTAAGCACTTGGCTAAATTACCATTTTGGCAACATGCCATTGGGGATGTTTCAAAAGCTAATCCTAAAAATGTTAGTCCAAATCCCACAGTGAGTTTGGCTAGCGGTGAGATCAACACCCGAGCTAGCCCACTTTACAAAGCCCAAGTCCGAACAATTCCCTTAACCCTGAGCTAAAATTGTAGGAAACAACAATGTAGCTCATGAGGCACTGATACCCAGGCTATGCTAAGTGGAAACAGGCCTGATGTACAAGCACAGAGCGAAGGAAAGGGCTCATTTTGGGTTGCCGTGCCATCGTGAGGGCACCGCATCCTGCGCTGTCAAGCTCAGGACAGAGAGAAATGTTTGAGGGAGCTGAGGTGCGAGTTCGTCTCCATGTATTCACAGCTGAATAAAGGAAGGGCTTGTTAAGCCTTGACACTGCGACATCACTGCTCTTCCCAACATGTCCGCCAGCGTGACCTGTGGTAACCCCTGCTTCCCCATAAATTGCTCTTCCCTCTCTCCGGCCCTCAGTTCTCCCGGGCAGAGTCAGGATTACCGCCAAAGAACATAGGCGTAAAACAGGAGATGCTCTCCCTCTGGAAACACCATTATGGCCGGCAGAGCCAAAGCCGTACTGACTCATGAGTTTCTCATTTACACTGCGCTCCATAAATCACGGCCGAGCGCACAGACACAAACACAGCCCCTCTTATCTTTAGTGCGTCAGGCAAAAGGATGTCAACCCACTCAACAATTAAGCACGTAGATTTGGGTTGATAGTATCACGCATGCATAAAAGCTTATTTTTTATAAACTGATACAGGCCAAATCAATGTGGTTCATCGGACAACATCCTCCCCCTCTCTTCACACAACCTCGCCTCCTCAGAGAAATAAACTTACGGAGGTTGCAGGCTCCAGACACCGGATCGCATGTCCCGTCATGACAAGAGCAGGGCTGCGCACAGTTCACTCCATACTGACCAGTCTGACAGGTCAGATTACAGCTGGAATGAGAACAAAAATATTATTATTATTATTATTATTATTGTTGTTGTAGTTGTTGTTGTTGGGCTAGCTAGCAGACTGACTCCAGACTGACTTAGTTGTCCTTCTTACTATTATTCTTCTCCATGATTTTTGGCAACAAACTACTTCCACATACTTTTAGCAAGAAACGCCATCCACACTCGAAAGGCTCACCTTACTTAGCACATAATTTGTACTATTAAGCAGTTATTTACATGCTGATGCAGTTTCCTTAGGAACGGCATTTTTCTCATTATTATTATTATTATTATTATTAATAATAATAATAATAATTGTAGTGGTTATGGTAGCTTTAGTCATGTCAGTAATGGTTGTAGTAGCAGCAATAGAGGTAGTGTTTGATAGGAGCTCTAGTAGAAGTCATATTCCTGCCTGAATAGAGCACAGAATGTAGAAGAATGCACAAGGACGAAAAAGCAAATAGATAAAGGATATTTAGGGTCAGAAAAAAATCACAATATTACTCCAATGAGCTGATAAAATAACTCAATAATTGAGATTAGTACAAATTCGCTAACAATGCAGACTATAGATGGACATGGAGCTCTTTTCATTCATTTTACAAAACCCTATTCTGAATTAAATGTGTTGAGCATAAATACAGGCAGCTTTTCTGAAGAGGGCTGGTTTAATTGCGGCTGGTTTAACAGCGTGTGACTACGGTCGAGCCGTAGTGTCAGAGGAGAGCCCAACCTCGGGGGGAAAGTCATGCTGGGCTAATTAGCCTCTGACTCATCTGTGTGACTGCAGCACAACCGCCCTGGAGATGCTATCTCGCGCAGGCAAGACGCAGAGGCGACCCGTAGCGACACGGCGCTAAGCGTAAACAGATGTCCTGTGAGGACATCAACAATGCAATCTCCTGGGAAATGAACGATAATGTCTTGACAATATGGGTACCTCTGACCCACAGGAGAGACATTATAATCACTTAATCAGATCCTCTCATTGTTTCATTGCGTCAGGAGCGATAAGGTACATTCTTCTGCAATGCGTGGTTGTGGAAATATCATTATAAAATGGGGAAAAAACAGCCATGCTGACAGTGAACATTTTTAGTTTAATACCAACTGGGATTAAGCAGACAAATGCTGTCAGTCAAAATTCATAGTTTGACCTTGTGGTGGTGCTAAAGCAAATATAGAGTCCAGAAAATCAACAGGGGAACTATGCTGGGCTCCAGGAATAATCACAGCATATTTTACCACTTTCCCACTGGAATCCTTGACCTTTATTAAGAAGTTTAATTCAGCCGAAAAGATAGAGCTACAGGTACGGTTTAGTGACTCCATTAAAAAAAAGAGAAATCTCTTTAATGCACAAAGACATTCACAGAATGTACCAGTCTGATGCATATTACGACCGTCATATTAAACTTATTGTATTAGGAAATGTACAGTAGTTTCACCTTATGGTGGCACAACATTACAAGTACATCAAAACCATTTAACGTATTGCATTTGGAAATGCAATAAGACTGAGTGGCAGCTCAACAGGAAAGGTTGTAGGGTCACAAAGACTAACAGGGTTCGTCCTCTGCGCACCAGGAATGAACACAAGAAGTTTTGTGCAACTGCCATAAAAAGTGCTCTAGTTATCTTTCAAACATGAAGGATCTGTGGCAGCAGCAGTTAGTGGCAGCAGAAGTGGTGTCAGTGTCCAAGACAAATCTATAATCTTTGTGAAAACTCTGTAAGTGGGATATAAAGCTGGGTTTACGCATAGGCGCGATGCGTTACGAATATCATTCCCGTCATTTGTGGCACATTTGTGACATTCATAAGGTGACTTAACGCATCTGAATAGGGTTCTTGACAGCGCGTGTCGGTTCGTGACATTCGTGATATTCGTGGAGCATGTTTTTGGCGGCCAAAAAAATCTTCCAGGAATGTCACAAATCACCCTCGATTCGTGGAGTTTGCAACTGAGGGTGTCGATTCGTGGCGATTAGTGGTGATTCACTAGTGGCATGACAGCATTCGTATTGCACTCTTTTTTTTATTTTATTTTTATTTTTTATTTTTATTTTTTTCTTTTTCTTTATTTAAAAAATTTGGCATCTCCAATCCCACCCGAATTTGGAATGCCCAATTGGGGAACTATGTACAAAGCTTGCTCGTATGCGACCCCTTGCTGCCAACTCAGGATAGTGAAGACAGTTCACGGCTCTCCTCCGAAGCACGTGCCTGTCAGCCACTGATTCTTATACACTCGCTGGTTGAATCTTCGCAAGTTCAGAGCGAGGGCGGAGGATACCCGGACATGAACCAAGCCGGATTCTTCCTGACGAGCGCCCGTCTGGCCAACAGGAGGCGCTGGAGCAACGAACAAAGCTGTTATCGAATGCCCAAATCCGACAGTCCCTTCCCAATTTGTAACCCTGTAGCGCGATAGCCAATTGTGCGCTACTCTGAAAAAGCTGCCGACCTCTGCCGGTGGGTACGCCGAGGCTCGAACCCGCGACGTGGTGATCACCTCTGCACTGCAGCGCAGTGCCTTAACCGTGTGAGCCACCCGGCAGCACCCGTATTGCACTCTTGATGGTTCTCGGAGCCCATAATGTCACATTCTGTACACTGCGGCCGAAAATAGCGTTTACAGTGCATAATGTGCTCTTCAGGGGTGCTAGACAGCGACATTTTTCACCGAAAGTAACAATAAAATGCACGAGGAATGCGATTTTAAAGCTGCCGCGTTTTTTAAAGCCAGTCAGTCCCAGAGGGTGGTGGGAGGTGAAAGAGCCAGAGAAACCAGTGTCAGGTAGAGAATTGGAGAGGAAAGAGAAGTACAGGAATGAGATGATATTAGCTGGGTTGGGGGGTGATACAAGCAGATGCAAAAGTATGTGGACGTTCCTTGGTCTGATTCTGTGGAGCCATATATGTGCCAAAGTCGCCCGATTCGCAAAATTTGTGACAGATTCGTGACAGAACGCAAGGATTTGCAATGGCGCGCAGCAGTGCGCAACAATTTTCGTGACCGTGCTTAATTATTTGTGATTATTCGCCAGCGATTTGTGCCATTAATTGTAACGCATGGTAACAGGTCGCGACAGTTCGTGACGCCACTGCCCCAAATGATCAAATTTAAATCAAAATTGTGACCCTTCGTGACTTGTCGTCGTTCTCTGTAAACCCAGCACGCTGTCAGAAACTGGAAATATTGTTCACTAATATTCAGAATTAGCATTGGTGCTGGACATATAGTTTAAAGCACAGAGTTGTGCTCAAATTTTTATATTCCCAGCACCTGTGCCCAGGCGGTTACCACGCATCACTATGAGTGTTGTAAGAGGCAAGCAGGAAGGGAGAGTGCAGTGAAGCAGCCAATCACTGAGGAATGAAGAGAGATTAATGCCCATGGGAAACGCAATGTGCTTCACTCATCACTGGACAAGCCTTAATACCACCACAACATGTACATGTGATGCATTTTAGTCAACCTTATTCACAGTCATTCTTAGAGATTGCCAACCCTCACCTCATGTATACATAATTAGATGGACAGTCATTGAAACCTTCGTTCAGTCAACTTTGGTTAGAGTCCCTGCACAAGTACAAGCACCTCCTTATTGTCTTTTCATGCTGTCCAAACACAGCGTGTTACTCTTGAGTATATGATCATGGAACTTAGATGTTCTAATGTTAGCTTGCATGTGACATTTATATTCCACCTGTTTTGAGGCTATTTCGCTAGTACATCTCACACAGGGCTCAGTGCATCACACTCAGAAGGCAGAAGCATATCCAAGCCACTCAGAATGGTCGATAGATTTGGCCATGGTGAGGTCACACATTGTGTTACTCTGCACGCATTGCTATGGCTACGCTTTCAACCCACTCCTCCCCCCTCCCACTCTCTTCCCTCGCACCACCCCCTCCGCCCAGCCACGCCTCTATCTTCTGGCCGAGCTAAAATATCGAAATAATCTTGCAAAAGCAAGATTGGCTTGGTATAAAAGGGCAAAATAAAAATAAATGTTGTGTAATTCTTGCAAATTACTGCAAAACATTATGTTTTAGACCCAAATCACTTATTTTTAATGGGTGTAAATACTAGGTCATTTAAGTGCAAGGCTTGTGAGGGTACATATAGCTAGCTTCATAGCATAATTTCCTGTTGTATTTTTGCCAAATTGAGATATCAGCTGTTGTTCTTTTGTGTTGGTGAAAAAACGTGTTTTCCCTTTTTTCTCAAAACCTTAAAAAATCCATTCTCTTCTATAAAAACAATAATAATAACCTTCAAAAAATGAGATAGACTATTATGCCATGAGGTTAACAATATGCTAATGTTAGTGAAAAAAGTTAACCAACTACCAATACATAATGGCCCAACCAGCGTTCTGTCATTAATGGCTATAAATTAATGGAATGGTATTGGCTTATGAATCCTCCCCAGGCGCTCTTACTGCAAATCACTCTGAACAAGACCGTCAGCTGCATGTTTAAAATGTTAAGCTAAGTAAAACATATCCAAAGCTTTACTGCAGCAGCCACCAAACAAAGCATATTAAATGATTGCTTGATTCAAGCCATTACTAAAACACATCATTGAAATAAATTGCCAGCATGGTCTTCACTGGTGGCCAGGATGTGTTATGTCTCAATTTACGGAAAATATCAAAATCTTGTCACTGGGCTAATGAAACAGGCTGATCATACTTACTACGTCCCATGAAATCCGGGATCACAGAGACACTCCCCCGTGGCAAAATGGCAGTCTCCATTAAAGCAGTGGCTGCAGTCATTTTCACAGTTCTCTCCGTACGTTCCGTTTGGACATTTCATCTCACAGCTGCAGTACAGAAATACAGTCATTCAATGTCATTTACTTAAATCAACGTAATGTGAAAATGTTTAGGCATCTAAATGTTGCCCCTATGTAATACATATATTTCTGGAACTCTCAAATATTTTTCAACTTGCTGAAATACATTGCCATTTTTTCAATAGATGAAGAGTTTGTTTCCAAAGTGCCAAAATGACAAACATTGAGATAATTACCATAGAGCAATAGCCCTGTGCTTCTTACACATGGTGCAAGAATTCCTTTTTTGAAATTGTTCAAAAACAAATACACTATAAAGTGTATTTTTTCATGGTCAAAGTTTGTGTTTCTCAATAAAATGCAATAGGACGCCAACAGAGAAAAGGCTGATTTACTCAAAACGAGTAAATTGGATATATTGTGATTTGGAAACAAACTCTTTATATATAGCGCACATCATAATTCATTGGCCAGTGACACATTTCATGTTACTTAAGTTCTGTTTACTGAGCCAATCACCAAATCTGATCCCAAATGAGCATGCGTTTTACATGCTGCAGAAGAGACTGAAGGCAAAAATCCTTGAAACATGCAGGAACTGAACATGGCTGTAGCACAGGCCTGGCACAGCATCATCAAGGAAGATACTGGCTTTCGATGACATTAGTGCATCACAAACCTCAAGCAATCACATCATGCAAAGGATATGAGTACATGTATTTAAAAAGTATCACATTACTCAAGATTATACTAATCTGTCCAATACTTTTTATGCGCTCAAAACTTGGGGAGGTCTATGCGGAGGAGGTGCAGTCATTACTAAACGGCTCACTCCATATAGAGGAAAACACCTTCAAATTAGGCCTAAAAAACTGCAAAGTCATTGTATACTTCTAAGCTCAAAGTGGCAAAATACAGAATTTAAATTTTTAAAAAAGCTTCACTGTCCAATGAATTGCGGTGCTCTCTGTATCTCATGATTACCTGCAATGATAAGAATCAACACAGTCCTCTAGTGTCACAAAAAATATACAGAATGGCAACATACTGGATGGAGACATCTAAGAGAGCAAACATTTCCAAAAGTAATTAAGGCCCTCCATGCAAAAACCTGTTATGTCACTTTTTGTTTTAGCATTGGGCTCCGTCCGTCCGTACGGACACATAAAATTGAGGCGGCGGGGGATATTGCCATGTTAGTGGAAAACACTTGTTCTTATAAGCTTCCAGTATAAGATAGAGATGTCAGTAGGTCCATCGGGTGGGAGATCTCAAAATCACCAAAAAGTGACATAACTGGTTCTTACATGGAGAGCCTCAATTATAGTTGCTGCATTATATACTATGAATAAATAGCTGGAGTTCCAAACTACATGATCCTGTAGTAAATGGATGAATTTTCACCACTGTAGTGTAGTGTTACCATAGTGATACTATAGTTATTCAAACTACAGCAATATCGTTGTGTGGACTACAGTAATATCATGGTACTGTTGACAGTGGTAATACTATAGTTATAATGTGATGGCTACAGTACTACTCTAATTATAGTATGCAATATAGTAATACTATAGTTATGCCAAAGAAACTGTAATAATACGGAGGAAAAACTGCCAGACATTTTCAAGGGATAAGGTATATTTCCCTCTATATGTTTTTGAAGAAGCCTGACAGTATGAAGCCGTGGATTTGAGGTGATTTTAATCGCTGCTCACCGATCTCCGATCCAGCCGGGATTGCAGTGGGAACACTTGCCGTCGATGCGGTTGCAGTAGTGGCCATCTTTGCACAGGGGGCAGACGTCCTTGCAGTTCTCACCGAAGAAGCCGGGGGCGCAGGGCTGGTCGCATTTCGTGCCGTTCCAGCCCCGCTCGCACGTCACGCAGCGGCCTTCCGTCACCTTACAGGGCTGCTGTCCTTTACAGTGACCGCACCTGTGGGTGAGGCGCTGACAGTCCGTACACCAGCCTGGGAAATCCAACCTACTCCCCATCTCATCATTGATTCTCAGTTCACATCAATATTCTGCTGCCAGCTTCTCCATCAGCTTTCTGCCTCTTCTAAACATCAAATTGCATCAAATCAGCTCGTTCTTAATTCATCGAGCGCCTTTTGTACTAGAAAAGACTGCAGTACAAAGTGCTTCACATAATACACATTAATGGTCATAAAATAACTAAAACTCAATACTGGACAAAGCAGAAAGTAAGAAAAACAATATATAAACTAAAAAAAATAGTAACGGGCCCATTCTCAGAAATATGAGCCTGAAAGGGCAAATTTTCAAATAAGCTCCATCAAAAAAAAAAAAAGCTAGTGCATTTGTTTCTAAAAACTATTATTCTAGTTAAGGATGGCAAATGCCAATTTCAGAAAAAGTGCATTTTGGGGCAAAATTTTCCAATTTAAAAGTTTTAAACAATTTTTTCACAATTTTTTTGAGATATGGGTCATTCTTGAAATTAAAGTCAGTTTTTTCGTGATTTGAATGAGTGTCAAACTCAGCAACAGAAATAATCGGTCACACTTTATTTGAATTGTTGCTCATAAAGGCTTTGTACAACATGTATAATGCCTTCATAAATGAGACATAATGTCTTCATAAATCATACATAAGCGAATGTCATGCTTTGTAAAAGGTGAAATAACACATCCTTATTCAACGTGTGATGCCAGATGGGACAATGACAAAGTCATTTAGCGGACAATGTCACCCTTTATCGCAATTAGCCACTAGCTAAGTGACATTGTCAGTTATATCACATCTGGCATCACATGCTGAAGAAGGATGTGTTATTTCACCTTTTACAAAGCATGACATTTCCTTATGTATGATTTATGAAGACATTATGTCACATTTATGAAGGCAATATACATGCTCTATAAAGCCTTTATGAGCAACTCTTAAAAGTGTGACCAAATAATCTATTGCTGAGTTTGTTATTTTTCAACTTTTGCTGCAAAAGTCCCTGCAGACTTAAAAGTTGCCCTTTTCAAGGGGTAAAAATATATGGCGGTGAATGACATCACACACGTAACGCATGGCAACAAAAGTTTTTATAAAATTAGTAAATCTTCGGGGATATGAAAAACCTGATATTATAAATTAATACCATACCTTCCATGCTTGGAGGGCATAATTTCCTCAGTTTCACAAATAGAATCAGTTTTATAGTCAAATATGTACCTGTCACACACGCAACGCGTTGTTACATAAGTGACATTTGACGTTACATGTGAGACCGAAGTACAAAGCCTATGCATATGACAGGACATCAATGACCCATTTCCTTTATTTTTAGACAAATAGAGGTTTAGTTCACACTTCTGCCAAAGAGGTCTAGGCTATCTCTATCCAAAATAAGAACAACAACAACAAATGCCTTCAACATGAAGGTCAGCCACCCCAGCACTTGACCTAAATATTTTGCCAGATTTTTGCAGCTTTGATGTGTGTGCCCATGTGCAAAGCAGGAACGAATTTAGATGCAATATCGTGGAATATGAAATGCTCAGAAAGTACCGTGAAAATGCTGTTAGTTGGATTAAATAAACCCTTTTGCGCAGAAGCCAAATATGCCTATTTATGTGTTACCCCATTTAATGCTTTATAATTCAAGATTTAAGCTTTATAGAAAGGAGGAATATGACTATTCCACCGTATTTTGGTATATTTTCATGATTTTGGTCGAGAAAAAGGGGCTGCAAACACAAAAAAATTTTCATGAAAATTCTACATTGAAATGGTCAAAAAAAATAATACAGAGGATTGAAAAATGGCTGGGGGTTAAAACAATACATTTTTGACGATCATAAACTCCTTGACCACAAGTTTTCTTCATCTAAGCGTTAAATCTTATTTGGATTCGAAAGAGGAAGCCAAACGAGACGGCTCTCCAGGTGCCTCCCTAAAAACACACAGCCCTCAAAATGGCACACTGTCAAATCATAAAATAATCAGATTTTTTACACAAATCAACTTCTGATGCATAAAATTCAATATGAATTCATGAATGTCCGGTTTAATTTAGCAAGAGTTCATCAATATAGGCACAGCTGGACATCAGAGGTCACCAGTACCCTCTCCAAACCAAAAAAATGCATGATAAAGTTCAGAGTTTCGTCCATTTTGCTATAAGGCCGTATCAGAAAGCACACTTCCTAATTAACACTTCTAATTTTACGGTCAGAACGTTCACTCTGACGGAAAGCTTGCTGTTTGCAATTCCAATATGAAGGTGACTAAAACTAACCTATGAAATTTTAATGTTAATCACTTCTACCCAGCATGTTAATACTGCCAAACCCAATATTCTGATCATGAACACTGGCTAGTACAAAGGATGTATGTTACACACCTCCATGCTTACTTACAAGGACCTGCAATCGACACATATATGATTTTTTTAAAAGAAATAGACTAAAGCATTGCAGGATTTGCACACAGTCACACACATAACAAAGGCATCACACACATAACACATGAAAATTAGGTTTTAGTATGCAAATGAGCTCAGTATTTTTATTAAAGTTTTCATCAATGCGAACAGGAATAACTGCTGCTAAAGTTGATGAAGCCAAAGTGTCATAATCTTTGTTCAAATCACAGAACTTTTGGAATGTAAATGAATGTTGCAATTGACCCATTTTCTGTGTCACACACATAACGCAGCCTTTTTCTGGTCCTGTACTCCCAGTGTTTTAGGCAAATACCAAGTTGATGCACCACATTGATAGTTAAGCCCAGGTATCTTGTGGTTGTCCTATATTGATCCCCATCTGCAACCCAATTAAAGTAAAGTGCATTGAACAATGTCAAAAATATCTTCCAAATGTCACACACGTAACGCGATGATCAACCAACAGCAATACTGCGAATAACAGAAACTGAAGTATTTATGAAAAATATACCAAATGAAGGCAATAAAAGTAAACAGCATGCCATGCAGATAGCATGACAAACAGACTGCCTTGTGTTCAGCTTCTAAATGAGGAAATCTTTGACTTGGGTAGTAATATTAGCATCATCAACGTGAGTTCAACGGAAACTTGTATAATGTATTTTATTTTTCCTGTAATAAGCCTTGCAAAGCAACAAGCATATTTCAAATATGGGCTTTCATAAGTCACCTTGGTTCTCGACTTTCCCAGTATAAATTAAGACCCCAAAACAGTCACGTAAGTTTGACTTTATCACTGAGCAGCTCAAACACAGACCTTGGCTTCAAAACAGGGGATAGAGAACTTGACCAATTGGAGCACTGATAATCATGAAATAGAACATGCGAGTGGCTGTTTCATGGCTTCGGTAGCCACCTTCCTTAGACACAGGAAACTGTGCCACTTGCAAAACCAAAAGCTGGAAAATAACTTCAAATTCAGTTTTTTTGCTGAGAACTCTCTTCAGTCTGCAGAAAACCACCACCAATAAAAGGCCAGATGGGCTGTTTCAGTCACCATGCAGATCTCAAACTTGTGAGTGCAAACTCACCTGTTCCGGCAGTTCTGTCCGTAGAAACCGGCGGGGCACGGCTCGCGGCAGAACTTCCCCCGGTAGCCGGGCGTGCACGTGCAGGAGCCGTCGTTCTGGTTGCACTTGCCATGCACGCACTGGCAGTATCGCTCACAGCGAGGGCCCCACAGGCGGCCCCGGCAGAGGCAGCGTCCCGTGTACTGCTCGCAGGGCGAGTTGTTGCAGGTGCACTGCGCGCCGCAGTTGCGCCCGTACCAGCCGGGGTTGCAGTTGCAGTGGCCCGTGTTCTGCTCGCACACCGAGTTGGCGCTGCAGTAGCAGTTGTTGGAGCACTGAGGGCCCCAGAATCCGGCGTGACATGTGCACTTTCCCGTCTCCTGGTCGCACTTGCCCTTCTGGCACATGCAGGCCTTCTCGCAGTTGGCGCCCCAGCGGTTGGGGTTGCACGTACACTTGCCTGTCACGTCGTCGCACTGGCCGTTGGGGAAGCACGTGCACTTCCCTTTGCAGTCTGGGCCCCAGAACTGGGTGGGACACTCTGTGATGGTAAAAACAGCCATTTCACTCACTTATTCCTTCCAATATGATATATCATCATCAGGAATGTTGATATTCCTTACAATGAGCCCCATAATTTATTGGAGTGACAAATGTTTTATTATTTAGCTTCTTTCGGCCGAGCCAATGTGAAACAGTCCCTATAACATGCAAAAATAGAAGATGGCCACAGTTCAGGCCTGGCAAAGCATCACCAGGGAACATCTCCGCCATCTGCAATGGATACACAACCCAATGTTGACAACTGCTTGATTTTACAAGATATTAAAACTGTCCAATGTCCAAAAAAGGGGGAGGGAGGGAGGCATAAAAAGATTATGTTATTTCAAAACAGTTCTGGTTCTGAACAGAACCAATATTGATGAAAACACCCGCAGGGGAGCTCTTTTGAACAAGCTGCCACAAGCTAGGTTTTCAACTGCACAATATAATAAAATTTTTATATTTTTAAAATGTATTTCAGCATTGTAAGGGTTAAATATGTATCGCTGTTCAATGAATTATGGTGCTCGCTGCATAATAATTGCTTAGTTACTCATATCAAGGCTTTAGGGGTCAGTTTTGTGGACGTAAGTAAAGCCATGTCCGCAAATAAATTGCAGTTCAAAGAGACGCTACCTTCAATGAGGCTTAATCTGTGTCTAAAAAACTGGCCCTATCTGCACATTTTCTCGTGATGTGCCCTAGTTCGTTCACACAAACAGTCCTATACCAGGCTTTTCATGTTTACCTCCGCATTTCTGTATACATCCAGCTGTTAGAACTAGTTTGTCTAAAACTTAAGAATGAAATTCCATCCTTGTTTTAGTATTTTTATCAGAGCTTTGTACTATTCCATCCTGACCTGTGATTCATACTCCGCATTCAGTCCAACACATCCTCCATCTGAGAGCCAAGACCGTTCCCTCTAACTTGAACCTCTTGCGTGACCAGAATCACGATGAACACTGGAAACAGACCCCGTTATCCTCCCACGCTTCGGCCTGCTCCAGGACTCTGTATGCCCGGCAGGTCCGTCAGCTGAGAGCTGAGTCTCAGGGACAAAAATTGAAAAAGTAAACCCAGAAAACAGAGGGACGCTTCTTACTAGTGTCGCAGCTGGCTCCGAAGTATCCATGGCGACAGCGGCATTCATTTGGCCTGACACACACCTCATTCTCCTTACAAGTGAAGTTGCCTTCGCACAGAGCTGTGGGGAGGGGGGGAGGGGCGAAGAGGACACACGGTTTGTAGTCACCTGTTAGAGCAAAGGCTGTAGCTCTGGAGCCATTTTCATCAGTTATCTCGCTGAAAGGTGTTGTTGTTCAGTTCATGCCTTAGCTACAGCAGGGCTGCCAAAATCACAGACATCTACCTCTTCATTCCAAGCACAAATCATTCTAATTATCAGCAGCTAACGTAGATGTCTTAGCTCAGGGGTAGGGAAGGCTGCGCATAACCCTGCATGTTCTACTGCTCTAACAGATCTGATTCAAATGACCGTAGCTTGTCACGGGCTCGATAACAAGGCAATCTTTTGAAGACCACAAAGGAAAAACGATCAGACTCCAAATTTTGCATTTTTGTATATTTAATACGTTATAAATTATTATAAAATTAATAATAAAACATAATAAAATTATATATCATTACAACATTTTATATATTTTATGCATCTTTTTTTCAGTGCTTTGTTTCTAAGATCGTTTTGAATTATTAATTCATCATTTCTCCAAACTGTGAAAATGTGACTCTAATCATTTTTCCATTGTGGCCTTCATTTGAATCAGGTGTATTAGAGAAGAGAGAGACATATCTAAAACATGCCGGCCTATCGCTCTCCAGGAGCAGGTTCCCCGCCCGAGTCAGAGCTGCAGAATGAAGTGTGCTTTGTTGTGGTTGGGAGTAAAGCTCCCACAGGATGGTAGAGATTCAGGGACAGGGTAGGGCAGGTAGGGCCTGAGTTAGCGGTTTGGCGGCGGGGGTACGTACGGGTCATGCACTCTTCCCCCTGCTGTTTCCACCCGGCGCAGCAGGCCAGCCCTGGAGACCTGTGAGGAACAGGCGTGACACGCATTGGTTCGGGAAAAAAATCACCTCCACCGCACACGGGTGTCTGCTCAGCAAACATACAGCCAATGTTTGCTAAAGACTCTGTCCTACAATATCCCCCAGACCACAATATTTCTCACACCGCTTACATCCGCCTCATGAGGCCTGCACCACACATTGCACTTTTTTCAGAATCGTCTTTTAGGATCAACTAATTCCAGGTGCCTTGTCCTTTGATGTTCGATGCGTTTGATTGAAGACAACCAGCAATCTAAATTCTCCTAATGTGATACTTAAGGCTGTATAGCCCGCACAATAATGGGTCTGGACAGGGATTGTGTGGAATGTACAGTACAAGCGTATTTAATGGTTGATCTAATATGTCTGCGTAGATACTGCATGCATCCTCGGGAAAAAAACAAGTAGCGATCAACCTGCATTCCACACAGACGATGATTATTTATCTGGCAATGTGACATTCAGTAACATTCACAGTTCAAGCGCACTCTTAACAACAAATATGGAGTGATCTCATCTGAGGCTAGCCTAACCTAATGATTCCAGTAAACTGTATCAATGAATAATGACAAAAACATGCCCTACTTTTTCCAGGAATCTGACTAGGTAGCCGGCACAAACTAGTATTAACGCTCAAAACGATTACGAATGCCACATAACGTGCATTGGAGGACACACAAAAGTACAAAATAACCACCAGGCCACATGCTCACAGTGAGAGGTCAGTCTGGATGAAGGTCTTGAGGCTCAGCCACTTGAGTTAAATGAGCTTGGGGGTGATCTGTGGGTGCTAGGAGATTTGTGCGAAAGGTGGGGGGTATGGGGGCGATTCAGCGTTAGCGCCAAGGAAAAACCGAGGATTCATGAGAGGAAAGCAGAGAGGTTTACGATGCTACAAAGATGTTTCCGAAGATACATCTCCTCATTCCTCCCACACCCCTGACCTCTGGGAAGCGCCCGACCGCACGTCTACACCCTCCTCCAGCCCCCCGAGGGCTTCTGCATACTGTCACAGTGCTTTTTTCCATCATTAAAAAGTGAAGAAAAACTCAAACCCCTGTGTTTCTGCTCAATCTCAAAGGCTCATGTCAATAAAATAAACAGTATGAGCAGCAGCTAGCAAAAAGGGAAACATGCTAACACACAGCGACAACGCTGCGTGTTTACCGTAGGTCGTATGTCCATGTTGTTTTCTTACTACGCACATGATTCTGTATATAAAAAATGGAATGGCATCAGATTGTTTTCAACTTCCCAGCTGCAAAGATCACTGTGCAGCTCTCTTATATTCTATGGAACAATATGCGCGGCATTTAGTCAGCATGCATTGGTTCATAAGCACAAATGCTAAAACAGACATTGCTCTTGGGTCTATTTTTGATACCAATAACGTTCATTCATTTAATTTCATCATGATGCCAATCATTGAAAGGGTACAGCAAGATACCCTTTCAAAAATATACACTGCCTGACCAAAAATAGTTGCCACTAGGATTCAAATAAGCAAAATACTAAAGAGCCAATGATTGGATCATTATTGCAGTAATTAATATGTTTCAGCTGGCAGCAATTCTTTTAACCCCGACTGATACAGTGTGAAGCCTCTAACTCCACAAAAAAACGTCATAATTTGTATCACATGGTCATAGTCGTGGGAAAGATGTTACTGTGTTTCAAGAGGGGAAAATTATTGGCCTCCGCCAAGCAAAGAAAACAACTGAGGAGGTTGTTGAAATCACTGGAATCAGGTCAAGAACTGTCCATTGGTTTATTAAACCCTGGAAGAATAGAGGTGAACTGACAACTTTACAGAAGAAATGGGCAGGAAACAAAATGTGAATGAATATGATTGGAGATCAAGAAAATGCTGTGTGACGTCTCATTGTAAAAAATCAATGGTAGAACTCATGGCTATGTTTAACTCTCTAAAGCCCAACATCCCCCCTAGTGGTAACGCCAGCGTTACGAGATTTTAAATGGCGTGCAGTAAGCCTCTGACTCTTAAATGCAGAATGGCTTTCAAGCTATTCCTGTTTGATATTGTTTGACTAATAATGACACTATTTATTAGTTGAATAATCAAGAGCAATAGATAAACCAGCAATTATTAAGACAATATAAAGAAATGACAGAGATCACACAATAGGCTACATTGACTATGTACTTAATAGTGATATTGCAGGGATGGACTGATAATAATAATAATAATAATAATAATAAATCCAATACTTTCTCTGAATTCCATCTCCTGTTTTATCTATTTTCAGTGGTGCAACCTACTTTATTTTAAGACTGCACTTAAACTGTTTTCAGCATTCAAAAGAATAGGCTTTATTTACTGGGAAGAGCAGGTCCACACTGGTTGCCATAATGCTATAATAATTCAGTCATTAAATTACCAACGCTTCTTACATTGTAGATTTGGCATTTGAATAATTTTGTAAATTGGTTGTTAGTGTACTGCGAAAGTTTGACACCTGGCATGCATTTAAAGTTATTTACAAATGCGTGCCATGCCTCGAACTTTCATGGTCGCAAAATCATTGATGAGGTCTTTATTGCCCAGCTTCTGGGAAAGTTGTAAGAAGGCAACAATATGAGATTGTTAGAACAGTAATTATCTCATTAGTTTAGAAACTAAATTTAAACCTTATCTACCAACCATATTCAGCGGTATTGACTACATAACATTCTACTTTAAGATTGAATTTTGAGAAATTTCAGTCATTGCCGTCCATGCAATCTTGTGTTGTAGCCTTCCTCTTTGACGCAAAGCTATGTCTTCATCATCGATGGCTGTGCAGCTTACTGGTAGCCTATTTGCTCAGTACATCAATTCAATTAATTGTCTGATTCTTCATCGGTAACAGGTTTAGAGTTAACCTAAATTACAGTCGTGTCACTGGTTGTAGACAGTTTTATTTTTACATAAGCTAACTAACTTCGCACGCGGACCTGAGTTGGCAAAGCTGTGATTTCTAAATGTTTTCTTCGGCGTAACAAGTTGATCGGACACTGATGCAGAAAAAAATATACTGTTTTGTGAGCTACAGGAATTCAGCAACTTCGAAAGACATTGACGTTTCATGTCACCATTAATGAGAATAGGAAAATGCTTGATTACTATTGCAATGATTAATGATGCAAGCTGACGGGAAACAGACACTAAATTCCACTCATTGATCCTCACAACTGAATGAATTAACCTTTAGTTGCTCATAAGAAGCATAAATGAGAAAAGGGTTAGGAGACGTTATGCCCTCGAAGGCGTAGTAAGAGCAAGGCAATAATTCCTCCAATGGCAAGTCCTGAGTGGAAGAGCTTAATAGCGAAAGCAAGAACATTTCCAAATGTACGATACAACAAGAATTTACAGGATTAGGGCTAAACAGTGGCAGGGCCATTGGACAGCCACTTGGTAGTGAGGTTAATTAGGGAAACAGAAACTTTAAATTGCTAGGGTGCAAAAAGATAGGACTGTGTAGCAATGAAAGAACATGTGGTCTGATTTACCCAATTCTAGAGCAATGGCTGCATGAGGATAAGAGAGGAACCCCCTTCATGCATGCTGCCCACTATAGAAGCTTCTGGAGGCAGTATCATGACCTGGAGTACCTTCAATTGGTCAGATCTAGACTCAGCATTGTTCTACTACAATAAAATGAAGTCAGCGGCCTGCATGAACTTGCTGAATGACCAGGTTACCCCATCAATAAATGCATTAATTTCTGATGGCTCTGGCATATTCCTGAATGACAATGCTAAGATTCATTGGGCTCAAATTATGAAAGACTGGTTCATCAAACGTGAGGAATCATTTTCACACATGAATTGCCCACCACAGAGTCCTGCCCATAACCAATTGGAAGTCTTTGTGATGTGCTACAGAAGGCTTTATAGAATGGTTGGCTCATTGTCAATACAAGATCTTGGCCAAAAACGAATGCAGGAAATAAATGTTGCAACATTGCATGAGAGTGTTGAAACAACATTGCAACGGATGTGCACCATTATAAGAGCTAAAGGGGCTCCAACAAAATATTGCAGTGTGTCACTATTTTTTGTACTGCCAGCGTATGTACCATCACATGCTTTGGCTGTCATGCCTACGTCGGTACGGAATGGGTTTTTATACAGTAGTGCATGAAGCGTACAAAGAACAGACTAATACAAACATGTGGGTCTATTCTACCTTATTACACGACAATATTGATTAATTGCCAATAACCTTGTAATTAACTCAAGGGAACAGTCAGTCTGGAGTCTTGTATTCCTTTTAAAACATGTTCTATTGAAATGAGGAGAATAGTCTCTCGGATGACAGGTCCTGACTCACTGTGGCCATTAAAGATCCCATGACACTCTTAAAAAAAGAGTAGGGGGTTCCCTAGTGTCATGGCTAAATTCCCAACCCGGCTCTTCCAACCTGCCACCAAATCAATGTCTAATTTAATCAGCTTTGCAGTTAGTCCTCTCCCTGAGTACCTCAGCTGAAGTGTGGTGAGTGCTCTGGCGCAAAATGGTAGCCAACACATCCCCCAGGTGGGTCCTACATTTTTGTGGTGGAGAGATGGAATTACCCCATATGATTGCAAAACGTTTTGATGGGAAAGGTGCTATATAAAAACAAGGTCCATTCATTCAATACATAATACATTGTAATATACACTATTTTATTGTTATACATCATTTTGGCCACACTGCTAAGCTCTTCGGTGGGAGCAAAATTCCACAGACATGCCCATTATTTCGCGTCTAAATTGTGTCCTTTTTAAAAAAAAAAAAGTTGTCAGCTACCTTAAGTTTGATTGCACATATATGCAGTACATATACACAGACTTGTGTTTGTAAGTTTACATGTTCCAACGACTCTTTCTCAACCTAATCCTTAACTTTCAATAAAAAAAACAGCTTTGCCAGATGAAAAAGATTTTATGCATCCCAGAGCAGCCACTCCATATCATAAATATTTACAATATATTTGAAAACACCCTGAAAACCACGCTGAGATGGTCAGTTTTACTGCAGACCAAGTGGCTCACTGACTTTTCAAGCTACAGGAAACAATGCAATCTAGATTTCAAAACCCTCTAACCAGATGGGGATGGTCTATAAATAAGATGAGGTACCGCTTGTGTTATTGTGAGTCATTTCCCTCAGCCCAGCACCCAAAGGGAGCATTTTGCAGCGTTAGCTGAATTTATGTCCTAGTGCAAGCAACCAGCCCTCCTATAGACCACAGGGTACAAAAGCACCAACAACCTAACCTAATTCAGCCTGCCCAGGGGAATCCACTCAGTAAAATAACTGCCGAGTGAAACTTCCTAATACTTCATTCTCATTGATACGAGAATAAAAAATACGAGAAAACTACGATAATGCCCTGGAACAAAAGTGTTGTTAATAAACTTGTTTGGTGACGCCAGAACACAGAGAGGAAATGCCGCACAGCTCTGATAACACATCACAGGCCTCTCCCTCCATCTGTCCGACTACAACCCACAGAATGAAAAAACCTCAGCTTAACCCCTCGAGATAGAAAACTAACTTTTCATGTATGTTTTCCCTTAAGTGAGTTCAAATTTTGTGAGAGCATTTTTTTTTCCTCGTAGGACGATGTCACACATATATTCTGAATCAGCGCTTCACTGAAGCTAAATCGAAATACTATTGAGAAAAATATTCAAACCCAGGACGCCAAGTTTTTAATGACCACAACATTCCATCAAATGTTAAACATCTTGTACATCATTGTATGCACATTTCCCTGAAATTCAGCAGGACATATTTGGGATCACTGGAAAGCTTGAGATTTCCACTAGAATTGAATATGGAAATTCCACAGGTTTGAATAAAACAGCTGCATTTGATGGACTCATATATTGGTCTCTAGGTTTTATGGGGTTAATGACTAAGCTTGAATGAATAACCAGGAAGGGGATGTTATTCACCATGAACAATCATCTGTTACTTCAATTGTCAACTGTAAGGTCAGCTGCTGTGCTGGAATAATTTAGACTAAATATCAAAAGGTCACACAAACGCAAAGACAGCCATCTGTGACCGCACAATTCAGCAAGAACTTTCAAAACTAGAGACATCCCATATGGATTTAAGCACTTGCCCAGGAATATTCTGGAGAAATTGAAGGAATGACATACCCCTGCATCTATCTGAAGTAATTCACAGCTAATTTCAGCATACCGTAGAAATATACGAACCCACATATATACTGACCTTTATTACCCAAATTTTGAGAATAATTCTCTTTGTCTCCATAAAAAGTAGGAGAGGGATGGGTAATAGACAAGTATATTAGTTATAAATTATAATGCCTTAATACTTCAAAGTGTCTGCGATGGATTGGCAGCCTGTCCAGGGAGGGTCCCTGCCTCTGCCCGTAGCAAGCTGGGATAGGCTCCAGCTCGCCCTGCGACCCTAGTGAGGAATAAGCGGGTATAAAAAATGAATGAACTTCAAAGTGTACGATCGAAAATATGGAACTCAAATGTCCTTATGCGCATTCTAAGGCTGGTGTAACAATTGAATGGCAATGGTGCACTGCGCTTGGAGGTGCATGTCTAAACATGCTCTTAACTCGTCAATGTGTGCCAGAAGAGGGTTTCCACCAGCATGACAAGGGCCAGGATGCTAACCTCCATTGCAGATGTCTTGTATGGTTCGCTTCGCTCTCACAGCGACGTCTGTGCACTCAAGCTGAATTCTGTGTTCAGCAGAACTCTGAAATTTCTGGAGCTAACTCATTACATGTGCTCATACTGCAGTGGCAGCATGGGAGGGGACGAACCGCATAAGACGTCCGCAACAGAAGCCAACTAACACCAACATGTTGAAAATGTTCAAAAGGAGGAATTTCTCAGGTTTCTTTGGTGTTGAAGTTTTCCCAAACACAAGTTCTTTTGGTCGGCGCTTCGGTACTTAGACGGTTGACGGGGGGCAAGTTGCTAGCATGATAAAGTCGCTTGATTTCTTTTATCCTCTGATCCGGTCGGCTTTTCATTCTTGAGAACTTTTCTGATAAATGGTAGCATCTCGTACAGCACACAAACAGTCTGCTTGAGCAATATATAGCAGTACTTAAGAAAAGTACCTGACTTGAAACTAAAGGAACATCAAGCTTTTCTATATACACGTAATTTCTCTTTCTTCGATCCAATTCTTATTCTACATAAAAACAAATGTCACTATCAACACATTTTTCAGGATATCTGTACGAACAATTTTTGTTATTTATATTTGACTCGGGAAACGTGAAAGCACCACTACAGAACAAGAATTCTGAATGGCTTATTTTGCATAATGCCATTACGTCACGGCACACAAAACCTAGCTGGAGTGTGCCAACGTTACTGTGATAGCGAAACGAATTACATTAGACGTCTGCAACGGAGGCTACCGGGATGGATGGTGTCCCTTTTTGGTAGGACGTGGATTGGGTGGAGGGGAATTGGCTGCTCAGGGGTAACTAGTAAGGGGTAGGGGTAACAGGGGTCACTGGCCCACTAAGATAATTTGCTTATGATAAGTGCATTTTGACCAAAACCTCAATAAATTCTGTGTTTTCAGTGGAGTGAAAACACAATAGGAGTAACCTAAGGTACGACTCCACTCAACGCAACATGTCGATTCCAATACCTCCGCCAGACATAATTTCATATACCAAAAAAATTGATTTTCGATCCCTACATAAAGCTGACCTGATGTCACCTCGAGGTATGACCTGATGACACGATATGTGTGATGGAGCGATGGATAGACAAACAGACAAAAGGAAAACAGTATTATTAAACAGATTATTATGGTCAGAGGCATTATAATCCAAGAGCAAATTCAAAAAACATCATGGGGGCAGATCAGCATTCTGTCAATGTTCGTAGCTAATTTATTGAAAAAATACTTTTTATTTCCCTTTCTTAAAATGGCAATAAGTTGCTCTCCAACATCAACTTAGTACACAGCACTCAGTCTCCATATTAAGGTCACAATAAAACCATCTGGTCTCACTGCAAGCAACAGAATGGAAATTCTGGTTTTGATTTGTTTTGTTTTGATTCCGTCAGGTTCCATAATGATTCTGAGATACTTGAATATTTTATGATCTGTGATACATCAAAAAGCAACATACAATTGCGATAACTGATCAAGATGCCTCCTAGAGCCATCAGAAGAATGGTATGAATCCTTGATTGGCATCAGAAGATTCTGCTCAGGGCCAAGTATAGATCATGCTGAAGAACCAACTGTCTACACTGTAAAACTGTGGAACATGTGACATGTTTATGATGTAAACACCAGTGTGTAAAAGCTAAATGCCGGTTGATTATTTTTGTAAAAACTGCGTTCTAGAACTCAGATGTTTGTAGGATGTTGCAAGCAAGGTTTTTCAGATTTGTTAAATACACTTTAAGACTGAATCTAAACACTGTGACATGTTTTTAAAAATGTCACAAAAATGTGTTTAGCATATGTTCAGAAGTGAAATATTTGGTTTTACAGTGTACTGGTGGCAAGCACACCCCACCCCCCCCCCCCCCCCCTCCCCCCCAAATACCTCAATACCCCTGATATTGAGTTGTGACGTACCTAGAATATGCAGACCATAAAAAAGAAAAATAACCATATAGCATTGCAGTATCTGAGGCATAACTGATGACAAGGCTAGGACATGCAGGAATGGGACGATGGTCTCAGTAAAGCAGTGTTGCCACGAATCGCCCCTTCATTCAGAAGAGACGCCCTCTAGTGGACGTTCGACACCACGGGAAAATCCAGTTGTGCACATCTGGATGCCGTTTATAGAATGATTTCTTGAAGTCTACATATACCGCATATTAAAACCGAAATATATCAGCCTGTGATATGGAGCACAAGTAATGTAAAAGAGGAAAACACAGAGCACCGCGAAAATGCGCTCCTTGATTCCACTTTAAAGTTCTACGTTTAAAAACTAGGCCCATGTTTCTCAAACAATAAGTCTAAAAATGTTTTTGTATTATTTTCTTTTTTTAAGAGGAGGAAAGGGACATTTTGTTTTGAAGTCTAAATACATTGTAGAAGTCACGTCTAAAGGCATGAGGAGGAAGAAGAGCGTCCTGATTCTTGCACATAATCCTAATTTCATTTCCACTGCAATGTGATAAAGCACGGCAACTTACCCAGGTACTTTGCATACATTTCTGCCTTTTGGGTTAAGTTCTTGGGTCAAACTCCGACAAACGAATAAACTCAGCACAACAACTACAAAAGTTTTCTTCATTTCCATTTTACCAAACACAGCATCCTTCCAAGCGATTCTATTAATCAGCATTCCTCTCTGAAATGAGGATTTTCGACGGATCTGTACTGAGGTTTCCCTTTTCTTTCTCAAGTTCGATCCTATTGACCGCCAGGTCGCCTTTAATGTCAAAAGTTCGAAGCAGAATTTATCCAAGGACGAGCAGGTAAATCCGGGATCTTAAAGAGTGAAAACGGAGACAACCACCATCCACGTATCCAAGAGTTAGAAAATAGCGACACCAATCCACTCCTACAACGGTATGAAAAAGTCACAAACCCCGAACTTAAACACGCTGTCACAAGCTTCCTCTTTCTTCGGACTATTTTCCTCACCCTTATCTGTAACAAAGCCGTCTTGCAAAACAGTGCAGGCTATTCCAGTTTTCCACAAATTTTCGGACTTCTTTGAGCAAAGAAAAAATTTGGCTACATTGTATTTAGTTCTAAAAGTGTATAGTTTCAACGATGGCTGAAACCGTTGTCCTGTTTTGCATCCATACACGGGGACATTTTCTCAAGCGATTCGATTAAAAGTGGGTTCAAACCGAGCATTCAGACAAAAATAAAATTAAATATGTGGAAATGGGTTTTAGCTGCCCAGATCGCCTTTTCAGGGCGGAAATGGGAGCTGAAAACTAGTTTGCCTTGTCGTTTTCTTTCTCTTTTCCCTTGCATTTGCAGGAGTGGCAGAAGGAAATTCCTGATTTGTTACCCTATCCTTGGCCCAGTCAACAGGGACCTAAGAGAGACTGCCTTCGTAAAATATGTGAGCAACACTTGATTTCTTGTTCTAACGACAGACACATAACGGACTGCAACAAAGTGGGTGTGTTTTACAACCCGGGACAGCCCTTAACCTTGATGGAAGTTTCTACGTCCCTATAAACCTAGATATTAAACAGCCAAGGCTAACAATAATAATAATAATAATGATAATAATAATAATAATAATAATTATTATTATTATTATTTTATGTATTTATTTATTTATTTATTTATTTTTTTAATTATTATTATTATAACCACAGGAACCCACTGCTGCAGATTTGAATGAGAAAGTAGCTTCTTCTTTGTAGAAGGCTATTTTATTAAAATATAGAAAAGTGAACTCATAAACATCCTTGTTCATGATTAATTTTTACCATCTTTTTTTTCTTGCAAGTCTGCACCGTTGTATGAGCATACACAGGGATGTTTACTTCAGCATCATTGCGCTGACTGACATAACAAACATAAATGCAGCAAGGGCTCCCCCCTCTGTTTTGCTGCTGAACTAACAGTATCGTTTCTAGTATTAAGTTGTGACTAAATCGTCGATATCGCACTCGTAGTTGAATACAAGTTTGAAATGCATAAATCACGCTCATGTTTATTTACATTTGATAATCCTTTTGCAGATACAATAAGCAACGCAGCCTATTGTCACGGGGTTTATGCTATGAGCGTCATTACACTATAAAGAGTACCGATTACCGATCAGCCATTAGTTAAAACCACTTGCCTGCATCCTGATGCCATCCATCTCTTCACAGGTATGTGGTGCACTGTAACTCAGTCGAAGCACCTGAGGTAAAAGAAAATGGGACACACTGAACCTTCTTCAGCTGCTCCAAGGTCCAGTTCTGAAGCTCACTTGCCCATTGGGGGGCGCTATTAGAGGAGGACTGAGGTAAGAGTGGGCATTTTGACTGGTCAGCAAGCTAAAAAAAAAAAGCAACACACAGCAGGGTATGTGTAACAACACTGTGTGCTGTTACACAGTATTGAAATTCCCAGCGACTTGCACCACTCTCACCATTCTATCAGTTTGGATCAGCCTTCATAGTTTTTATTCATCAATGGACCTTGCGGACCCAAAACCCTGTTGGCGGATAATGGTTTGTCCCTCCTTCAGCCACTGTCAGTGAGCACTCACATCTGCAAACAGAAAGCACTCTGGAAGTCATACAACTTCAGGGATGCTCTAATCCATTTGCCAGGCCATAACAAAGTCATTCAGTTCCCAGCGTGTTGAATGTGAGGGATAACTGCTCACTTACAGACTAAAATCTGTGGATAATTCCAGTCCTGTCCAGGAGGGTCCGTGTGTCTGCAGGTTTTTAGTTCTATAAATTGCCCTGACTAGATGAGCTAACAGGTCGTATACACAAACAGATTAGCACATAGATTAGAACATAGAAATTTTTTTCTTTCATTTAGGGATACTAAAACAGTCTGGTGGTCATTCATGAAAATATAAAAAAAAGAAATTTTTCAGATTTCATAAATGGTTTGGCTACTTAAGTTAATCAACTAATTAAAGGCCACAAGTTGGTGTGAAAACCATGGACAGATTTGGCTCTCGGAGTTGTTTCCCACCTCTGATATGTATCAGTAGCCTCAAGTCATATTGAGGCCAACAACGATAAATTGTGTTCAATTACCGTAGTGATTGTCATATCAGCATTAGATTGTTCAGTTGAGATCATTTGTGTGTCCTTCTCATTTTTGTTTTGTGGGTCAACAGTGAGGATCCCTACATATTTTGGTGGTGTGGTGCTGAATGTCAGTATTTGTTGGTTAACTCTTACTTCCTTCTTTAGCCATGTGGTTTCAATTCTTTTGAATGAGTTACTTTTCATGGTTTTGTGCCGTTGACAAGGATTATAAATTATTTACTTACAGTGACATCGTTTTACACTTGTCATTACTCAAAAAACATGCCATCGACAAGGTTGCTATGTCGGTGTATTTCCACTAAAGAGGTATGATGTATTCTTTATTTATATGTACGTCAGCAAGTGGATCTCGTGGTTAGATTCATTTATTCCTTTAATTAAAGCATATTTCATGAAATATAGCTGAAAGAGTTAATTGAACTGCGACAGAAATTCGTCCAAAGCCTCTTAAAGAGTTAAATCAACCCCAAAAATCGCATTATATATTGTTGAAGTGGATTGTTCATCATGACTGGCAGTGGGAGGAACTATGTAAGCATGATCAGTGACTTTTACTGATGAACGATGTATTTATTTATTTACGTATGGACTTAGTAAAAAAAATAGAGGTCAATACAAGCCTATGCTGTGGCAAGTATAAGGCGAGTCACAAACTGTGGGTATCAGGAAGTCACAGAGAACCCTTTCAGCTTGCTGCATTCGATAATTATGTTCTCTTTAAGTTAATAAAAGGGTCATTTCAAATAACAACGCATTTTTTACGGAAGCTTCTCGAGTTGTGTTTATTATTTCGCATTGTGTCGTCAGCATATTACGCACCAATCGGCACATGAGCTTATTATCCTTCACATAGGGGCGGAACCTTTTGGCCGATTACACAATGTGCCTTTGCTTAACTGGTTCTCCCATGCACTGGCGGTGAGCATCTTACATCTGACTCTCTCGCCGAAATACTCTGGATCGAACGGGCCTACCCCATAGACCGTCTTCTCCATTTATCATACACGAATTCATAAGAAAACAATGTCTTACGCTAAAATTGCGCCAACTTTTGCCAGGGCGACATCAGATTTTAATTTAAGGAGACTGACTTTGTCTTCGGGCAGACGACTGCGGTCAACTTTGGCTTCTACTAAGCAGAATGATGAACAGAACGATTCTACCTGTACAGTGTCAGTGGACACAGCAAAAACAGACTTCATAAGCCAGACGAAAACTTCAGATGCCCCACCTAACAGCAAGATTGCGATAGACTTTGAAAATACCAAGGAAGCCTACAAGAGCAAAAACACCCTCGAGCTGCTCAGAAGTTTGTTGGTTTTCAAGCTTTGCAGTTATGATTTCCTGGTCGAAAAGAACAAGGAGGTAAATGTACTCTGGTGGCATCGTGCAATATGATGACTAGTTCTTGTGATTTTAAGACCAAAGTGTGTACTTCAGTGTTTTAGTTTTTAAGTCGACAGTGTACATTATTATTTTTAGCGAGCCTCGTGTGCGCCAACATAAAGGCATATCAGTTTGCAGGTTTATCTACTTAGGTTAAGTTAGTTTGGCATCCCGGATGTCCTTGTGACGCACAGAAGTGATGATGTGAAACTTGCCTTAAGATAAATGCCTACATCGCATTTATAAACTTTTATTCTACTTTGCCCGTTGTAGAAAATTAATGTTTAAAAGTAATAAAAATGTGGGCTTCATAAAGCCTAGGGATTGCACCGATCTCAAGCCGGCAAACGCCTGCTGATTATTAAGAAGTATCTCTCAATTTCCCAGTCTTTCCGAGTAAGATTTGTGGCGCGTCATTGCTCTATAAACTAGTAAGATAAGAGCAATTGCGTATCCCATCCGGCGCAAGGCTGTCATGCTCCTATTGAGGGCGTGAAATTACCGCTGCACTTAGACTGGCGTTTGGCTGTAGCCCCATTGAGTGAACATTAGAGCTCTAAAGGCAAACCACGGAGTATTTTTTCATCGGTGGTGAAACCTCATAATACGCCTCAATGTTTAAGTGATTTCTGTAAAAAAAAAAAAAAAAAAAAGACTGATGAATAAATTATAGAATGAAAATAAAACAAAAGGCAGCGTTCATTTTTGAAATGGGGAGGGATGTCATTAATTACATCCCCAATTCCGAAATAGTTGGGACAAAGTGTATATTATGAATTAAATCAAAACGCAATGTCTTTCAAATCACACCTGCCAGTATTTTATTCACTATTGAACAGAGATTACGTAGCAAATGTTGAAACTGAGAAATTTTACAATTTTATCCACAAAATGAGCTCATTTCAAATTTGATGGCTGCTACAGGTCTCTAAAAAGTTGGGACAAAGGCCTGTTTACCATAATGTAGCATCCCCTCTTCTTTTTAACATAGAGTGGAGGCATCTGGGCATCGAGGAGACAAGTTTCTTGACTTTAGTCAATGGAATTTCATCCCACTCTTGTTTAATACAGGCTTCCATTATGCGGCAAATGTTCTCATATAGAATAGATATATATATTTATATATATATAAATTTTCTCAATCAGTGAAAGATCAGGACTGCAGGCAGGCAAGTTCAGCACACAGACTCTTCTACTACGAAGCCATGCTGTTGTAATAGCTGCAGTATGTGGTTTTGCATTGTCCTGCTGAAATACACAAGGCTTTCCCTGGAATAGATGTTGTCTGGAGGGGAGCATATGTTGTTCTAAAACCTTTATATACCTTTCAGCATTCATGGTGTTTTTTAAAACATGCAAATGTCCCACACCATATGCACTAATGCATCCCCATACCATCAGAGATGCTGGCTTTTGAACTGAACACTGATAACAGGAGAGGTGGTATTTCTCCTCAGAGGACACGACGCCCATGATTTCCAATAAGAATGTCAAATTTGGACTCGCCTGACCACAGGACACTTTGCCACTTTGCCACAGTCCATTTTAAATGAGCCTTGGCCCACAGAACACGGCGGCGCTTCTGGATCATGCTCAACAATGGCTTCCTTTTTGCATGATAGAGTTTTAGGTGGCATCTGTGGATGGCACAGCGGATTCATCTTGTTTGCAGACATTGGTGTCTTGAAGTATTCCTGGGCCCATTTAGTAATGTCAATGACAGAATCGTGCCGGTGAGTGATGCAGTGGCGTCTGAGGGCCTGAAGATCACGGGCATCCAGTAGGTCTTCAGCCTTGTCCCTTGCGCACTGAGATTTTTCCAGTTTCTCTGAATCTTTTGATGATGTTGTGCACTGTCGATGATGAGACCTTCAAAGCCTTTGCAATTTGACGTTGAGGAACATTGTTTTTAAAGTATTCCACAATTTTTTTACGCAAGCCTTCACAGGTTGGAGAGCTTCTGCCCATCTTTACTTCTGACAGACTCAGCCTCTCTATGACATCCCTTTTATAGCCAATCATGTTACACACCTGCTGCCAGTTAATGTAATTACTTGCTAAAAGTTCTTTCAGCTAATTCTCTTGTATATTAATTTCTTTTTCAGCCATTTTATGCCTGTGTCCCAACTTTTTTGAGATGTGTTGCAGCCAGAAAATTTGAAATAAGCTCATTTTGTGGATAAAAATGTATAATGTAAACATTTGAAATGTTATCTATGTTCTATTGTGAATAACATATTGGCTCATGTGATCTGAAAGTCATTGCATTTAGATTTTATTCACAATTTACACTTTGTCCCAACTATTTTGGAATTGGGGTTGCAATTAATGTAGATACAATGTAATAATTGATGCCAACCAGCTGAAATAAAGGATGCCATATCTCAAAATAATTTAACGTGAGCAAGATAATCAGCTTATTTTAAAATTGTGTTTACCTGAGTTTTCTGCTTCAGTGTACAGTTGAGATAAGGAATTTACTGCATCTCTTGGGAAGCCCCCGCTAAGTAGTATGGAGAACATGCTGAAAGACTGCATGCCCATTCCAAGGCTTTTTATCCGATTCATTATGCGTTAATTCTTTGTACTTCTTACAGGTGTATCATTTCTCCCGGAAATCCTCTCTGTTATGCAGCTTGGAGCTGATACTCTCCTCATGTTCTTGTTCTGTGACAGATAATGGACTTCAGCAGGAAGATTTTGGGCCAGAAGGCCTTCGAGCAGATGATGAAGATGACTTTCTACGGCCAGTTTGTGGCTGGGGAGAACCATCAGTCAATCAAGCCCCTGATTCAGAGGAACGAGGCCTTTGGGGTGGGAGCTGTGCTGGACTACAGCGTGGAGGAAGATCTGACCCAGGAGGAAGCTGAGAAAAAGGAGATGGAGTGAGTTCATTTTCGCCATCACTCGCCGTTTATCACCTTGAAGTGCACTCAGAGAAGAGTGTCCTTTGGCTTGAGCCCATAGAGGTACTCGTTTCAGTTATTCGTGGAAACATCTATCATACGCAGTTTGAAAGCTCCCAGAAAAAGACCAGTTTTTCTGGCCCAAGTACCCTTGAAGTGGATGGGTTTCTCCCCCAGCAGGGGTGACGAGCTGTAGTCCAAACTCATGTCCGCAGAATTTTGCAGTCTCCTTCAGTCAGGAGCTGATTAATGCCTTCAGTAAGGTCTGTGGACTCAAGCCAATCAGTGCTCAAATTGAAACACTCCAAACTAGGGGACATTTTGGCTCCTCAGGACTGAAGTTGGACACCCATCTCTTAAGCAGTCACATTACAGAGCGTGTGGAGGGGACGTACATGTCTTAATTAAAGCAGTAATGTAATACTGAGCTTGCACATTATGTCCCATAAATCATACAGCATCGGTCATCTGATAATCCCCCGTCTGGCATAGAGACATTTGAGTGAGTTTTGTAAGCATCATTGCTTCCACTGGATGTTACAGATAGGGGGTCAATTCCATTTAAATAAATTAAAATAAAAGCTGGGGAGCTCAATTCATTGATGAAAAATTATTCAGCTGTTGTAATTGGTCACAGCTTTCTTTGGCCATCTGGATGGCTCTCTGCTGCGTTACAGCAGCATGCTGGAGCCTATCAGTCACTCTTCATGCTGTATGTGAAGTGCAGTGTATAGACCAAACAAATAGTAAAATGAGCATAGTGCACTCAACTGCAGCTTATAAAAATAGTATTTACGATGACAGGATGTCCTATATTGGTTTGTTTATGGCCAATGACTAAGCTCAAGGTTGTTATACGCATGGTGCGTATTTTAGATATAGGTGAAATTTGATAAGGTTATCTCAGAGCAAACAGAAAGCTGGAACCTGATTGGCCAGATTGGCCAAGGCCCTCTTTGTGTGATTGGTGTGGAGTTATGGCAACGGTGGGTTTATTTTCACATGGGAGCTCCGAGTGAAACAGGATGCCTTCAGTCCCGATCAAAGCAGCCCGGGGAACTGTTATGTAATGTGTTTTGGACAAAATTCTGGTTGCATAATGAAAAATAAACCGCTTTTGTGTGCTTGCATACTGAGCAATGAATGGCTTCATTTGGGCTCTTCGTTGTTTTTATTTCTCTTCCCATGTATTTTCAGTAGAAAATGCTTTATTATGTTTGTAGCACATTGATAATAAAATTAGAACTCTTCAGCTAAATATATTCCCGGCTAATTTCAGCTGCGCCGTGTTGGTAAAAAGAGGGAGTTTAAAGGCCTGGCTTGTTTTACCTTTGTGAGCACCATTTTGTGTTCAACAACAGTGATGGGAAATCAGATGATCACATACGCCCAAGGGTTTCATTAAGAAGCAAGTTCTGCATTAGTCAGTCTCAGCATGTGCTGGCTTGACGAGCCCTGAACTGGCAATCTGAGAAACCATATGTTACCGAGGCAGGTAAAAAGGAGCCACCTTTGTGACATTGAAAACCCTGAGCTTTTGGTTCAGTATACCTCACTAACCCACTCATCTCACTTCATAGTACAGAAGTGGATTGTTTCTCAAGTAAGTCCCAATGTTTAATTATTGCAAGATGGTTTGCACTGGAAAACAATGTAACGAACACATAACATTTGTTACAGGTCTTGTGGCCACAGAACAGAATTCGGAACAGAATTAAACGTCAATAATAATAATAAAAATAATCATGATAATGACTGGTATTCAGATATGCAAAAATAAGTTTTCCAAAGGTAGCAAGTCTTGATATCATTTAGGGAAGACGCTTCATTTTCCTTTGCATGACACGCTGTACCTCCAGGAGTAAAGTCATGAAGACAAGGCAAAGCCCACAGGAAGTAAATAAAGTCATTTATTGGGAACTGTGGCCCAGTCTAATGTTTGATAACAGAATCTGGACAGACTGCTCATTCAGTGATAAACGGCAGTCGTTGGAAATGTTTTCATCGGGGAATGATGTCACTGGTGGGAGTAGAATGCGATTATATGAGCAGCCAAGAGGTAGTGAATTTACCGGGTGAGATAAGATAGCGGTGGTTTTGTTACGCTTATATAGTCATTGTGATTGATTGCCATACAGAGTGTTTAGAAAGGGCAGCTTCAATGTGTAATTTTCTGAATGATAATCCTCTGTTTATTTTGCATTATAGAAGAGAAAATATGTCATGTGGCTGAAAAGTTATAACCTGTAACATCATAACGCATAGGTACACATCATTTGCCATGGCTTCAGTCAACAATCTTTTTTTTTTTTTTTGCTTGTAAAAGGTACTATTTCGTACCCACAGAACATTATTTCACCTTCAAGGAAATTTGTTTCATTCTGTCAAGTAAATGAAAACATGAAATGTCCGCACACTGGAACCCAATACTTTATTGAGTATAAAGCAATGTTTAGACCCAACAGGGTCTTCATGATGAAACCCCTGATGGGTTGAAACGTTGCTTTATGATCAATAAAGTATTGGAAGCCACAATCCAGTATGCGGACATTATTTGTTTTCATTTTATAAATATTTTTATCCGGCACCTGATCTAAACACAGGTTGGATGTGCTCACAACTACTTCATCAGGCTTTTCTCTATAATGTACAAACATATACCTGTATGTTTATTGCTTAGAGTATTGCCAAAGAGTTACAATAAAACAGTGGGGAAAAAATGTGATTGGTTTTCCACAGGATGTGTTGGTTCCCACCCATTTTTTCTCTTGACTAAAGCAATGTCCAGCTCTCTGTCCTGTGCAGCTCACACAGAGTGATTTTCATATATTTATTTATTTATTCATTTATTTTTACCTATTTATCTAGTTTAGTTATCTAGTTTCTCTCACTTAAAAAAATGAATTGTTGAATATACTCAAATTTAATGCCATCTGCTTTCACCTGAGTAACTTCCAGTTAATTTTATTTATTAAACTGGCCTGAAATCTTAGAATTCAATTTGAGTTTACTCAAAAGTAGTGTGGAACCTGCTGACAGATTTTTTTTAAGTATATCCTACGCTTCATTTTTTTGAGTGCACCTGTCTCAGCAACAAATCATCTGCAAAGAAGTTAAAGGAAATGGGCTGGACGTGTGTGAAGGTCGGGGCGTGTCTGCCTGGAGAGGTCTTACAGCGAGGGGCGGTTTGTGTGTGCTTGCGTGTGTGTGTGTGCTTGCGTATGTGTGTGTGTGTGCATATGTGTGTGTGTGTGTGTGTGTGTGTGTGGTGTGTGTGTGTGTGTAATTAGATAGGAACACTCTGCTCTTGTCAGGCCAGCATTCCCTGGCACGTTGCTGAAAGACGGAGGTGGGACTGAAGCTCCTGAGTGCAACAGCGAGGTGAAAGGTCAGGTGCTGGGTGGGCGGGGATTTGGCACTGGGCCAGGTCACCGGGGACGACCAGAAGCCAAGGTTCTGCCTTCCTTTTTTGTCAATGTCAACACTCTGCCAGCCAGGGCAGAATATGCACGCAAAGTGCTGAGCCAGTTTCAACTGGCTATGGAAAAACACTTTATTAAACCTGGTTATCTACCCTCTCAACCGTAATGGCAGTTAAAGGGGGAGAGCTTTCAGTGGCCTCGTTTCATAACGCCTTTTTCTGCCATTTTGTCATGTAACTTTTTTTTCCCCTCCCCCTAGGTCATGTGTATCTGAGGCAGAGAAGGAGAGCCGAGGTGAGCCTGTTTTATTTGTTTAGGCACACCTGTCACCAAGGGCTGGGCAGGAGTGGTTTTGAAAGGGGGGGGGGGACAGTAATCGCAAGTTGGGTTCTCTATTCTTGTTTTTTTTTTTCCCCCCTCCCACTAGGGCAGGGATACTCATTCTTTTCCAGAATGAGCTACAGTGGGTGCTGGCTTTCGCTCTATCCAACCTGTCCCACACCTGATTCTACTAATGAACCCTTAAAGCTTTTGCCATAGTCCCCTGATAAGTAGAATCAGGTGTGTAACTGCATGGTTATAATGAAAGCCTGCACCCACTGCAGAGTGGGTATAAAGAGTGAGTATCCCTGCACTAGGGTCAGAATTACTTTTTTTGGTACAAATGGTGTTGGGGGTTGTTTGGAGACGGAGTTGTGTTAGTGGGACCCCCCATTAATAACTCCTCCTGTCCACTACACCCTTTCCTATGACTTTGGGCGGCTTAACAGCTCATACTTACGAGGAATAGACGATAAAGTACTTTCAGTAGAAGCTGCTCTCCCTACCATCTTGGAATAGTGATGCATAGAACATAAGTAACTTTTTCTCGACAAACTCTCAGACGATTACCCACTTTTGTGTATTGCAGATACTGATAGCGTGTCCCAAGTGGCCAAGGAGTGGTCAGGTGCAGGACAGCTAAATCACACACTCCAGAGATTTTTCTTTCGTAATGTATTTCAGTTGCAGGTCATTCCATGTCAGATCAACTGAAGCTTGCCTACAGCCCATCTTGGATTTGCTTCATACTCCATGTAAATGATGTCTTTGTACCCAACGACTAGTCTGCTATTTTTTTAAATTGTGTCTTTACTTTTAACTTAAAATTTCAAGCATGTCGCATGAATACTTCAAATATAATGAAAAGTACAGTAATGTGAAGTGATGATTATACGCTCTACAGAATGTAGATAAATCAGAAACAAAGCACTATTAAAGTATTTGTTTTATGGATATATTGGATCATATCGATGAAAATAAGTAAACGGGTAGCAATATATGGTAAAAACAAAAGTAATGTCTTTTTGAGAGAAAAAGTCAATATCTAGTGCAGCCACCGTTTGCTTTGATTACAGCATTTAATCGTTGAGGCATAGTTTGAACATATTTTTTATTTGGTCACTTGCTGAACCATTCCACGTGGTTTGAAGTTCATTCCAAAGACATTCTTTCAATGTTACAAAAGATTTGCTCAATCAGATTAAGGTCTGGACTTTGAGCAGGTCAAGTCATAACTTTTATCTCACCAGATGTTTCTTTCCGACTGAGATAATTCTTGCTCGACTTAGAAGTGTGTTTAGGGCCATTATCTTGTTGAAAATAACATCCCCAACCAATCTGTAGCTTTCCCGATTGCAATGCTTGCCTCACAGGGATGCTGTGATACTTCTTTTGATCCACGATTCCATCACTTCTTATGAGATCACTGGCTCTTTTCAAGCAGACTGAACCCCAAACCATAATATTACCACCTCCATGTTTTACTGAAGGGATTAAACAGTCATTTTTGAAACGCTCTCCAACTTCACGGTGCACATAAATTCTGCAGTTAGATGAGAAAATTTTAATTTTGATTCATCGGTCTAGAGGACTTGTTTCCAATCCTTGAATTTCTGGGCAAACTCGAGTCATGTTTTGATGTTGACAGCTCTTGGTGGCAACACTACCAATCAGACCATTTTCACCCAGATGTCTGGAAATAGGAGATCTTGATACTTTCATCTCTTCACTTCTGGCGCTATTCCTATCATCACTGAGTTGTCCTGCAGCTGTCAAATGCGTTTTTTTTTTTAACTTTTCATATGCAGATAACGAACATCAGAGACACTTCACTTCTGTTGTGCACCTCTATTGCCACTAGTTTTCAGGGAACCGGTCACTGAATCGCTTGATGGTGTCTCCTACTGTGCTATGGCAGCATTTTACATCTTCATTATCAGGTAAGGCTACAATATGGCAATGGACAATCTCAGAGAGTCAGAGAGCTCCTTCTCTCGTGCCATCATGTTTATCACTGGGATGCTGCTCAAAGTTCATATCACCTTAGACACTGGAATAACTTGCCATCAGAGGTAATTTTTCAGAAAGATTTTGCCTCAAACCAGTTCAAACTAATTTTTATCATCAATAATCATGGAATGAGCCTAGAAACATGGATTCAGGCTCTGTCAGCTTCAAAAAAATACAATTTCTGACACCTTCCAGTTGTCATTAAAAAATTTATGTTTTCAGTGTTTTTGTTTGTTACCCATATTTTTACCTCAATTTACTTATGGAAATGATTTTTTTTGTTCTCATTGCCTTTAATAGTAGTTTTCAATACATTTTCACAAAAAAATGATTGAGAAGTAATATATCAGGACCCCTTTTAGACATAAGTGGTGGTGTCTGTAATTTTTTAGCACCAGGCGTTTGTTAGGGCCACAACTCCTTTTATAAAGCCTGAAGAAGATACAAGCCAAACATTTTGCACCTTAATTTTTGGGTACAATCACATCATTTACCTGAAGTATGAAGCAAATCCTAGATAGTAAGTGAGGAAAACTGTCTGCAATCTATTGATTTGAAATGGAATTAACCCTGGGTATCTTTTGTGTCTGATGTAAGTGATGTGGGGGTGACATGCCTGGTTCTGTGGCCTCTCCTCTTCCATTCTAATCACGGCACCGGTTTCCTGTTAAACTATCTGTAATGGCCTTGTTTACTCTAATCCCACACTGAGGAATTTGCAAACAGCCAAGATAGTAGCGCTACTGTTGGGCGCATCTTAATTTGTAAGTTGCTTTAAACATTGATCCTAGTGGATCCATTTGAGTGGGAATCGGTGCCTGATTTAAAATTATTTGGTCTTTGTACATCTGCACATCTACCGTGGCCTTTTTGTGGTGCTGTGCTAAGGTGTTTTCTATATTCAATATATACCTGTCCTTAAATTTGTAATTTAAAGTCATACTTCTATTCGGACACAGTCTTGTTTGTTCCTCAGATTTTTTAGCTTTCCAAACCTGTAGAACCAATGCAGGTTTACATTCGGTCTAATTATCGGTCAAGATTGGTGGAAAATCCAGATTCAGGTGGTATTTTGTTGTCTTTGCTTGGTTTTATGTCTTGGATTTAATTCTTCAGCTTAAACAGCTAGTGCAAGGGACATGTTGCAGGGCTTTTTCTCTCTGACCTCTGGACATTCCACCTCTGTTGACCGAAGCAGAGGACAAACACTCATTGTGTCCGTTTATGGCTCTGTCCTCGCCACGGCTTGACAACTGTGCCCTTTGACCTCAGGAGAGGACCACCGTGAGAAGAAATACAAGGCCCACAAGCGGTTTGGAGACCGCAGGGGGGGTGTGATCAGCGCCCGCACCTACTTCTACGCTGATGAGGCCAAGTGCGATCAGCACATGGAGACCTTCCTCAACTGCATCAAAGCCTCAGGTCTGTCTTCTACCTGTTGGGATGTCACCCGGCAGACACTGTTACATTAAACAGGGAACATAACTAAAATACCTGGCTATCTTCACTGAACATTAAACAGAGACCATTACTGAGATGGTCAGTACAAAAACTGTTTCACTTCCTGTTGGAGATTTAAAGGTCTGTTGTAGCAGGGTGTGCTGGCCAAAAATTTCACTTAGCCACAGTGGCTAATCACCACAAAGTTCAGTTAGCCACAGAGAAAACCATTTAGCCACACATTGTGCCTTAAATTCTAGTCAGAAACCTTAGAGAACTTGGATGTAAGTCACACAGTGTGTGCACACAGTCACAGAGTAAGTGCACAGTGCCACAGACATCCAGATAATAGTAGGTAAGCACCATCTTGTCAGCGACACCTGTACAATAGTGGTCTGGCCAGGTTCTCTTCCCATCAGGGTGGTTATTGGCAGTTACAAGAAATTTTCAAATAGAGGGGCAATGAAATTTGTACAAGCTGCAAAATGCACTAAAAATCACATTTTTATACTGTGATTAAAATTCAAATGGATGGAAATCCATTGCACATTTTTGAACAGGTAGGGATGAACTTGTTCAAATTGCGTTGTGAGAGAACACCATACTATTTTCCTGACCTCAGTCAGTGTTGGCTTTCCTGCAGCCGTAATGTGGTTTGCATGCTACTAGCGATGAAAAGAAGAAAACAGAAAGTTGTTCAGAAAATGAAATTGCTGCATATTTTTCACAGGAAAATAGTTACAGAACTTGTATAGCTAAGACCCACGAAAAATTTAAGACAAACTGCACACAGTCACATGGTATAATAACAACATTGTGGTGATGGAGAGCTGGTTCAAGTGCCAGCTTTGCAAGAGTGCCGGTTGAGTATTAAGGATTTATTAAGGCCACCCTCCAGTCTAATTATCTGGCTGCCACATTAGACAAATGGGAACTTGATCGAAAGAAGTCCAATATCACTGATGACAAATAGTTGAATTACTAACTTGATAGGGCCAGCTTACCATGCTAAAGATTGTCATTTTGTAATTTCCACTTGTGGCCAAGTGATTATTACATGTATTACAACATGAACAAATCCAACTTAGGCACGCTGATTGCTGTATAATTCAGGGTGTGGAATGGATTAAAAGTTATCCCATACAGCCACTAAGAATTCACATCTACACGCCTGGATGCAACTTTAGTTGACTTGAATATGACTTGAATGCCATGAACCCACAATCAATTTAGCACTCCTCTTCTGCCAATTTGGTAATAATAATTGTCAGAATTATTTTGCTAAAACTCATAAGAAATGTCAGATTGAATCGCTGCTTTAACGAGTGTTAGTTCGGTAAGAAAAACACTATCTCATGCTTGCTTTCGCATATCTGTGGCTGTCCCGCTATTTTCATAATTTCATATTATTGCGGTGGTCAATCTCGAATCACTCGCATTGTTTTTCATACGGTGAAGATGAGTGAGGTTCCTAACCCGGAATTCCATTTTCCAACGCGTGTATTACAAAAGAAAAGTCGCGAATAGAATGATGAATCGTCAGCCAATCAGTGCGATCGGAATGCACGTTATAAACATAATTTGACTGATGCATGATAATTAAGTATGAACCAAATATGAAAGCGATCGTCAGCGGCGAGTGGGCGATTGGATTTGATGTAGGCATCGGGCAGAGTGGCACAAAACCTTAGGTTATTACTTTGCCACTCTCTCCATTAGGCTTTCGCCACCGTGGCGCTTTGAGGCCAGTTTTCGATCGCCACATGCCACACCACTTCGCCATTGGCGACATGGCGAGCGAGTAGCGCGCACCCTGTAAATTAGTGTAAATGATTTTTAGCTCAGCCTCTACTTAACTTCTCTTAAAATGTGAAGACTGATTGTTAAAATTGTTGCTGTAGCACACTTTCTCATCAATTTTGTGCCCCTATTGGTGTCACAGAGGGAGTCATTCACATAAAACAGCCCAGTTCAGAATGCTTTCGGTTTTGACTGCAGTTTTTCTCTCTGTGTTGCAATTTGGTTGCTAATCAGACCCAAATCTCATTTAATTGACTGGGTTTCTCCTGTAGCACAGGTATACAGCGAATTCTGTAATCCTGTTTTGTGAATCAAGGCCCTGATAAAAACTGGATACTCATCGCCAGTCTGTTCAGCGAAGTCCGTCCCTGGATTATATCCTCTTCGTATGAAGCCAAATGGCTGCAGGGTTTAGCGCATTAATTATGGTTTGATTGAAATTAGAATCATTGTACTGGTTTAGCTGGCTGAGTCAGTGGAGCATGTGTGCGAAAGACCACAAAATGAACAAAAGCCACCACATTTACGACTGTGAAGTGTTGCCTCTGTTAGAGTGTGTGTGTTTTTGGCGTCCATTTCGAGGTAATGACCAGAGCCTTCTATTACACCCCAGGCGGGAGCTCTCAAGACGGCTTTTCGGCCATTAAGATGACTGCTCTGGGACGGCCTCAGTTCCTGGTGAGTTTGGCAGAGGGGCATGTGGTCAGTGGTTTGAAGTGTTTCATTTGACGCTCCGAGGTGACCTTTACCGCCTGTGCTCCACCCCCCACAGCTTCAGTTCTCAGAGGTCCTGGTTCGGTGGAGACGGTTCTTTAACTTCCTGGCTGCGCAGCAGGGGAAAGACGACATGGAGGCCCTGGAGCAGAGACTGGAGCTGCAGCAGCTGCAGGTAATGCAGCACTGGCTAGAGTGCTGCAGTATGCTGCGTATCGCAGCATAGTATACTATACTGTATAGTATGCAGGGAGCATTTGTGGAGATTAGGCATGATGCAAATCTGGGGAGTGAGAGCTGATTATGATTGGTGGGTGGGGTTGTGCGTTGCTGATTGTGATTGGTGATTGGAGTTTGGGGAGAAGTGGGGCTGACTGTGATTTGGGTGGAGGGCCGAATTGCCACTGTCAGGGTTGGATGTTGATTTGTGCTAAATGTTGCGTTGCCTTGACGAAGTAGCAGATTTATGCATTCACTGGCAATGCTGTGGTCGCCAAACCTGTCTAGATACCATGCTGATATTGCAGCAATACACTGCACACGAGGCGGCAATAATGAAATGCTAAGCATACCCCCCCATTGGTTTAAACCCCTGCCGTTAGCCTTCGTCGCTGTCAAACTCACCACCTATAGCACTGACAGGCAAACTGAATGAGGGTCAAACAAGCCCAGGAGGAATTAGTCGAAAAATCATCTCATGAAATTATTCTTCCGCTTCACGGCCACAACATTCTGGGAGAGGGGTGAAGCTCTAAGCTTACAGGATTTACCCTGAAGCATTATCTCAAAGAGACACGGTGTGTTTGCCTGATTGTTAATTTACAGTTTTTTTTTTTTTCCCGGGCTGAAACAGTAATCTGTATTAAGAGGGCAACAGGCATTACAGACAGCACTGCCTTCACTTAGGCTTCTTAACTGACCTTCAGGCAGTGGCTGGCTCAAAATGTGCTATGCATTTGGCAGAATTACACGACATCACTTTTAAAGTTTATCTTGGGCTGAACTGGAGCTTAATGAAGCTATATCACACATTTAGTACATTAGTAATGATACCATTAGTGCTTTCATATTGTACTGTTGAGTTGCACAGTCTTTATCAAAATGACTTTGAGATAAGGAGAAGCCATATAATTGGCTAATTAGCTCTGGCGACCGACTATAAAAGCAGCCACTCCAGCAGTCATTGAAAAGTTTTGCCTCCTTCCAAACACACTGGCTATTATCTAAGTCTGGGTTTTGGTACATTGGCAGTGGTTGAACATTACAGAAGGAACACTGTCACCAGTGTACAATAATTTCTGCTCACTGACTTTTTAACGATATGTTGTAGCTCATAGGGGACAATGATAAACAAACTTCGTGACAAATCAAACTTTTCTTCCTCAGGATTATATTATCACTTCCCTGGGATGAAGACTAACTTTAAAATGAAGAGGACTTTCCCAGTTCAAAAGATTACAAAATGGCCTCCTCAAAGCACTGCCTTGGTGCAGTTATTGCACAAGCACAGCATGTTCTCCTGAACGCCTTTTCTTCCATTTAATTCAGAGGGGAAATATGTGTGCTTTTAAATGGAAGCCAGTGCCTGACGTGCTGCAGTACATCATAAATATCAATTTGTCACAAAGCTATTTTGAACTTGAGAAGGATACTAAAAGAAGAAGACTCATCTAGTCTTTCAGAATATTTTTTTCTGAGGAAGTAGATCAGTGTCGCTCAAAATGGGTAGAGACGTTTGTATGCGTGCGCTTGTGTCTGTTTGTGCGCAGTCGCATGTGCCCACGTGTGCGGGTGCGTATGTGCTCGTGTGTTTGTGCGTGTGGGTGTGTATGTGCTCGTACTGTGTATAGGTAGGTGTATTGTTGTCATTAATCTAAGGGACAACACCAAAGTATCTGATCATGTTTAATTCAGCTGGCCACGCTTTGATCAGCCATTTCGGAAAGCACCTGGAATCTCAAAAATCTGTCTGCCTGTGTAGCTGCTTTGGGAAAGCTGCCTGGAGCCTATGCAAATTTTCACGGTGCGCTATGGCGAAACAAGTCTTTCTAGAATACGCTTATCTGCATAGTTGTTTTTAACAGTTGTAAAGTGTTCATATTTGCATGAGGGTTAGTTCAAGTTTTCTCATATTCTCCCCACACTACGCTGGCCTGTGATCATTTTCAAACCTTCTTCAATTAAGTATTTTTAACTGATGATGGCGGCAGGGTACATTTGACCCAGGACGGGGGTCCTTGAATCTGAAAAGGTAAAACCAGACTTGTGTTTTCCTCCTGTGTTGCAGGAGACTTTGACTCAACTTGGTGCCGAAGAGGACATTCAGAACTGGTTTACAGGAGAGAAGTTGGGATCCTCTGGGTAACGACTGCTTAATTAAATCAGATCACATAATTAAGCAAGGCCTGAGCTCCGGTGTTGTAATTTCAGATAATCCTTATCACCTGTATTTGTATTAGCACCTGATAATGGCGCCGTGTCAAATGAATGTTCATGAAAATGACATTTTGAGATCCCCATAGTACAGTATGTCCTTTCCCTGGGTTGAAATTTTTGTTCTGTTTTGAAATTGTTCCTTTTGACTCTGCAGAACTATTGACCTGCTGGACTGGAACAGTCTAATAGATGAAAGAACAAAGATATCCAACCTGCTTGTTGTTCCAAACCTTGAGGTAGGGATTGATCCTCCTAATCTGTCCCGTGCTGCTGAACTCTGTCCTTAAGTCCTATGGATTTAAGAAATCAAATGGACACATTAGAGTGTTGTTTCTATGTTGCGCGAAGGCAGTGCAGGGAATTGTATTATCGTTATCCGCCAAGCTTAGCCTGTAGAGCGCTTCGCTTGAGGGCAGTCCTGCTTCATCCACTTCAGTCATACGGGATTGTATTTATCTCTGAGCTGCACTTCACAGGGAAAAGCTAGAATTCAACTCTGCCTTCCCTCCACTTGGGAGCTGCGTGGCGGCCATTTTGTGTCCTGTAAGCGCGGCGAGGGAGGGCAGGTAAACTTTACAAACTGTGCGACTTCTCCCCGCTGTAGACAGGGCACCTGGAGCCACTCCTGTGCACGTTCACGGAGGAAGAGGAGAGGCAGATGAAGAGAATGCTGCAGAGGATGGATGTCCTTGCCAAGGTAAGGCTGGGTTCAAAGGTCGTGAGCCGGGGTCGAGCAGGGTCCAACCGAACGTTTCACATTCCAGTGCAGCTCTGCTTGTTCGCTTACTGGCAAATGGGATAAGCCACCGCGCTCATAGTGGAATGCCAAGCATAAAACTGCTGGACTGTGCGATAACCAAGCTGTTGGGGGATATGAGAAATGATCAGTATCAGCTACGTGCCACTGGGCTTTCATGGGTTGTTTCAGAAAAATCACTCCCGGGTTCATTGTTTGTGAAATGGCCGGAGTTAACATTTGCGGGCGCTTCAATCTCGAAAAAGTGCGCGTGCGTGCTATTCAGAGCCAGTGTTTGTGCTTGGAAATGTCACATGTAAAGGACCCAGCTCTCGTTTCAACTTTGAAGGGTGGGGAAAGGGGGGGAGGATATGTATTAGACAAGCAGTTTTTCTTGGAGGGGACCTGAATTGAACCACCCAATGGAACTAGATTGTAGTGGTGCAGACCATTTTCTTAAAGTTGGGTGGTGTTGGAGGTTGGAGTCATAACCATGTTAAATCCCTGTACTGCAGAGAACTATGGGATTGTCACCATAAAATCATCTCATATGTCTGGCAGCACGCAGTCAAGCATGGGGTGAGGCTGATGGTGGACGCTGAGCAGACCTACTTCCAGCCAGCCATTAGCAGACTGACCCTGGAGATGCAGAGGATCTTCAACAAGGAGAAACCAATCATTTTCAACACTTACCAGTGCTACCTGAAGGTAAAAGCACAATCTTATTCCTTCTGCCATCTTTGCAGTGCAGAGGAGAGCCAGTCCATGCTCGAAGCCTGCATGCCATGAGAGGATAGTGTTACTAGTACAAATGTTACTGCGGCTCACATCAGAGGAGGTGTCATGTTCTTGTAGAGTAAACCGTCCTCTTCCAGTTTTTACAAGAGCTGCTGGTGGTGAGCTGTAGAAATAGACTGCGACATACTGGAAAATTACTGTTTTCATGGCTCTCATATTATGCATTATTCTGGAGTGCTTATTGTCAGGGTTCATGTATTCTCAACTCCTCACCCTGGATGATTTTCAGTGCGCTTACCTTGACTTCACTTCCAAGTTTTAAACCCCTTGGCCACAGAAATGCATTATGACTGTAACAGGTCAACTTAATTTCTTAGACTTGGCTGTCTGTTCCTGTTGTTGTGCAATTCAGTGGTCTATGGATTTAAACTTGAGGTTTAAATGACTACTAGGCACAGTGTAAACCAGCCCCTTCTGTTTGACATTACATCATTATATCGCTGTCTTGTAATTTGATTCTGTTCTCGCACTACCTGTGCAGTAACATCAGTGACAACTATGACTCACATTTGTTTTTAACACGAGATTAGTAATACATACAGTAAATTTTCATTTAATGGAGCTTAACATCAGGTCGGTGTAGCCAGGCTGAGCCAGAAAATGAGGTGATAGCAGTATGAACTCAGCGTACTTCTGGTTGGTTTTATCAATGCTCCTTCTTATCTCCGCAGGAGGCCTACGACAACGTGTCCCTGGACGTGGAGCTGTCGAGGCGTGAGGGCTGGTACTTTGGCGCAAAGTTGGTGCGTGGGGCCTACATGTATCAGGAGAGGAGCAGGGCTATAGAGATCGGCTACGAGGACCCTATCAACCCCGACTACGAGACCACCAACAGGATGTACCACAAGTAAAAACACCCGCTGTGCTTACCTCAATCTCTCTTCCTTTGCTATTGACTTCGGAAGGACTGAAAAGTTGAGTCTTCCTTGTCGGCATAGTTCATTTGGGCCTCAAAGTCTCTCTTTTGATTAATTGCGCATATCATATACAACATGTATGTCATAAATCATCACTACTGTTTCACTCCTATAAAAGAAAATATTGAAGATATAATAACTAATAATGCAAAGTTTCTTTCCCCCCGTGGTTGGACTATGTCTTCGGTATACAGTAGAATGAAAGTATTAGAATTGAACACAAAGAAATCATGTTATACTCAAAGAGGGCCACTACTACTGGCTTTCATAAAAATAATGAATTCCCATGGGCTCAGTTCAAGCCATATTTTACATTTGATTCGTAGGAGCTTTAAAAAACAAACAGCCATTAATCATTTGGCAATACAGTTCTTACCAATTTGGAGGCCCGAATGGAATAAATGTAACAATAAGAATAACAGACAGATGTTAATCGTTGTTAAGGACTGTTTGACTGAACGTGATCTGCACTTTCTCCTCCCGAGGTGTTTGGACTTTGTGTTGGAGGAGATTGAACACAACAGAAAGGCTAACGTCATGGTGGCCTCGCATAATGAAGACACGATCAAGTTCACGATACAGAGGTAAGGCCTTTGCGAAGCTGGGTTTTTGTTTCAGTAATTGGGCTATCAAAATCTATAGCCCATTCAGTGCTTGTGTGTGTATATGTGTGTGTGTGTGTGTGTGTGTGTGTGTTTGCGTGTGTGTTTGCATGTGTGTGTGTGAGTGTATGGGCAGGTACTCCTTCCTGTTGTGGGGACCAAATGTCCCCAAAAGTGATGGAAAACCACATTTCTTCATCCTAATGGGGACATTTTATTTTTGGTTGCCACAACCTAGCTGAGCTCTTCTGAGCTATTTTGTGGGCATGTCCCCACAAAAAATGAAAACACAACATTTCGTGAGCGTGGGTCTGTGTGTGTGTGTGTGTGTGTGTGAATATCATAACTTGTTTTCTTTAAAAGCTGAGGGCAGGAAATTGTGCTGTTTTTAATGGTCTGATTCCCTGATGTGATGTCCCGAACAGGATGAATGAGATGGGCCTCTCGCCCACCGAGAAGAAGGTCTACTTCGGCCAGCTCCTGGGGATGTGCGATCAGATCAGCTTCCCACTCGGTGAGCCGCTCCAAAGTGCTAGTGGCCTAGTAGCTAATCCCACGCATTCCTCCTCCTGCGTTTTTTTTTTATTTGGTCTCCCACTATCTGGAGCCCCGCCGTTTACATCAGTCCGTGGGCGCAGCCCATTGCCGTCGGGTCAAACTGGGTGGGCGAGCGAGCCGTGTTTTTTGCGCCGAATCCGGCGCACGTTGGTGGATGGGAGGTAACTAGATAGCGCACGTTACTGCATCTCAGGCCCTGTCCTTAAAAGGAACTGCAGCATGAGCGCACGCACAGAATATTACCTGACTCCGCTGTGGAAATGAGCCTGAAGTCGTAAATGAGCTTAATTCTGCTTGTTACGAAACTCTGAAGCCAGCTGTAGTTTAATGTCTTCAGCGTGCTGACAGGAACATGCTGTGTGTGTACCCTCTGAACAGGCTTATACAGCTTAGGCTGAACAAATTAAAGAAACCATCAGGATTATTCAGGTACTTCAGTCCAAGAGAGTTTTCAGTGCCTCGCTGTGCTCGTTCAGTGGGATACTCCTCTCTGGAAGTGGCAAAATAACAGATTCGTAATGCTCACCAACACACTGGAAGTCACTCTTTCTGCTGGTAAAATGCTGTTATCTCATGTATTTATTTATAAAGTCATTCAGGCGTCTCACAAAGCGTACTTTTCAACCTTTGGAGAGGTTTTTTTTATCTCGTGCTTGCTTTTTTATTGTGGCTTTTGGCCTGTTATATTGTAGTTATTCTTTTCCAGCTGTTGGTAACAGTCTTTGTGACATTCATTCCTGAACTTCCATTAGCAAATGAAATGTATTTGATTAACCCTTAGTGCTCTGTTATAATTTTTTTTAAATTGTGAATTTAATTATCTTGTGCTGTTGAAAACCTATCATACTTGCTCAAAAGAGCTCTCCTGCGGGAGCTCTTCTAAACAAGTCGACACCTGATAGGTTGAACTTGTCAACAGCATTGATTCTGATATCTTACGTCATCGTGCAGCAGCAGCTGCATTTTGCACTCAAGAGTAAATATCGCAGTAGCTCTAGCTGTACTGTCATCACTCTCCATGAGACTCTGCTCTCGGGCGCCACCTGTTGGTATGAGGCTGGTAGGATGGAGTGGAGACACAGAAGCGGAGTGTCTCTGCGGTGGCTGGATGGTCTGTGCTCATTCTCAATATGCCCCACTGATTTTTTTTTTGTCTGCACAGGTCAGGCAGGGTTCCCCGTGTACAAGTACGTGCCCTACGGGCCGGTGAACGAGGTCATCCCGTACCTGTCCCGCCGCGCCCAGGAGAATCGCGGCTTCATGAAGGGCTCGCAGAGAGAGCGCGTGCTGCTGTGGGAGGAGATCAAACGCAGGCTGCTCAGCGGACAGCTCTCCTATAGGCCGGCGGTTTGAGCTGCCCCGCCCTGATTGGGTGGAGAGGCAGATACGTCTTTTGCATTCCTGACTGCATCAGGGCTGCAGTCGTACGCACATGTTATACACTCACTGGTCTGCCTTTTTTTAAGGGAGGTACTTTGCATTTCTGTAAGCAGCCCCCAGAACCTGCTCGGCTGGTGTTGTCTACTTGTCTGTTTGGCTCAACTTAAAACAGTCGGCCGTCTTCAGGCTAAGGTCAATACTAAAAAGCCTCATGAGTATTTATCCACAAAGGTCAACACTGCACTCCGCGCTGAACGCCTACAGTATTAAGAATGCGTAGTTTCGTCTTGCTCTGTTTTCACCTTTCAGCAGACCTTTGAAGTTCATTTAAAGATTGACACTGAGTATACTGAGTTACACTGTGTAACTGAAGAAGATCGTGTTATATATATTTTAACTGTCTTTTTAAAATAAGTATTTTTGTATGCCTCCTGGGACTCCTCAAAACACACCCATAGTAGAAGTTATGATTAAAGTGTTATCCATGGTTGATAAATAATAGTTAAAGATGTATTTAGGTCTTGAAAACAAATGCACTACTTCTCCCACTTTTAAACAGTTATTTTGCTTCATGTTAAGTACCGAAGTGCAACATTTACCATAAAAAAAATGTAACTTACTTGCTCAATTCAGTCGATATTTAACTGTTTTTGATAATCTTACTTGTATGTCGTGTTAATTCTTGTTGTGCCAACCACTGTCGATAGGACTGACGTTTAAACTTCTTACCGAGTTTCATCTATTTTGCACTGTCTAAATGTCTGTGGTATTAGCTTGTTGTTAAAGTTATTTTTGAATGGATCGTTTCATTGATTCTTTTGCCCTTATTGCCGTTGAAATTCCGGCAGTAAAAAGCGAGTCTCAATGTTTTACCCGTGTTTCTGTAGTTTGTCAGCAGTTTAAATTTGTAAATACATTTTTTAACACCGTACTCGTCCATTACTTTTTCTATAATATATTGTTGTTATTTTTTTCCATTTGAACAAGTCTCCATCATAGTCACAAAATACGAACAAATTCTTTCCACCTAATTTTGCCAGTTTTTTGTACAGCGCTGGGTTTAATTGAACTGGCAGTTAATTGTTATAAAGTAGTTCTCTTAAGAAATTGGTACTTTACTGTCAATTTATTATCGCAAGTTAATCTAACCCCAGTTTCTGTAACGTCCTTGATAGCACTGGCTTAATTGCCCTTGATTCACCATGGCGACATTTAATCCAGTTTGTCATTTCAGCCATTTTGTGCACTCTCTGAGGCACACAGCTACAATGAATTTCAGACTTCTAAAGAGGAGAGAAATGAATGTTAGCACAGGGCCCAGTGATGGCTTTTTAAGTGCCTAATTTTTTTACTCTCCCTGTGGGAACCAGGGCAATCTTCGAGGCATATAAAATCACTGTAATCCAGAACATGTGCGAGAAAAAAAATTACCTCGAAGAAAACTGAGAAGGACGGTTCTTATTTGAATAAAGTTATGGATGGCCTCGTCTGCTCCGACTGAAAATCACTGCTTGTTTATGGAGGGAGCTTGGATCATGCACTATTGTCTCGTGAAGGATGTCAGTTATTAAGACGCCTGTCTTTTTGCGTAAACCGAATGAGACACTCCAAGAAAACATGACTGGTGGAAATGTCCGGAACAGATATGTCTGAGTCACTGAGGAGGTTCTGACGTTTTCTGCTTCTTCAAATTCGATTGCTGTTATCAGCTAGAGAACAGTCGTCTGGCAAGGCTGACAGACTACACAAATTTGCCTGTTAGCTTATGCATATCATTTCCATGCCCAGTGCACTGATTGGATTCAAAATAAACATTTTATCTGCATATGAAATATTTCTTCAAAATGAAAGAAATTGTACCAATCAAATTTTTCCATCTTAGCAGACTGAAAAGTGTTGAATTCAGTCCAAGTCAAACATAAATATTTATCCAGCCCAAAGAGGGTTGGGTGTTGTTTTTGGTGACATTTGTTGGTCTGTGTGACTGGCAGCAGTTTAGCGCTATGACAGTTTGATCAAACTGCACCACAGTTTACAAGAAAGGTGTGCAGTGGTCCTAGGATCATCTGATTAAATTTAGGACCGAATTGTGTCAAGGTCACTGAAAAAGCGAAACTGGCGGATGGGGCATGTCATAGCTGGCGCCACTTGTTGCCATTTATCTCTGATATATCCTGAGATCCCAGAACTGATTTATTTTACTCTTTTCTGTCATTGCTTTTTTGACTGGTGCAGACTCATTGTCTGCGTCAATATTTCAGTATCTTTATTCCCAAGCATCATATGAATTCACTCTGAGCAAATATGCGTCCATTGTATAATTTGCTTATTCCCTAGTCAGAGTTATGGGGAACTGGAGCCTATCCCAACATGCAATAGGCTGGGGGCAGGAACACACACCGGACAGTTCTCTGATCTATCACAGAGCGCACATCCTTCCTTCATGCACTTGTACCTATGGGAGATTTATGATCTCCAATTTCATAATCTCCAACTATCGTGCTAGTTTTTCAACTTATGGATGAAACCAGGGTGCCAGAACTTGTGGACACAAGAGCATGCAAACTCCACGCAGAAGACCACGAGCCAGATCCAATCCCACGCTCTGCAAGCTGTGAAGCACCAGTAACACCCACTGATATTATAAATAACCCTAAACTATGCGTTAACATCCCAGAGAATCTGAAACAAAGTGAAATGAGGTGTTCAAATCTGAAAGAGCTGGCAAACATGTGCCAGGACTGAAGGAGTGCGCTGTACAACCCACAAATGGCCATTCGGTATTTAATGTTACTAGGAGACTCACGATGGGTCTCTCTGCAACTATCTTAATGCAGCCCAAACAAACCTCAATGTGTTTGCTTTGCTTGGCTAATGTTTGTGGATATGATCTAATGGAAGCTGGACATCAATTTGCGTGGATACTCTTCTCCAAACCAGGGTGCCGGGGTGGGTGGCGGGTCAACTTGTCCAGCTGTTAATACTTTGTTTTTTGTTTGTTTGATGAAAACAGCTGAGAATATATTTGGTTACAAACGAGTCAAGTAAATATGGCTCTTGGATGTAAGAAAAAAAAAAGCTGCCATCTATCATATGATTGTCTCGTGGTTATTTGGGATATTTAATCACTAAAAAAACCATTTTGTTGATCGCAATCAGTGAGACAGGCATGTAAGATGTTCAGATGCTAGAGGTCCAGAACATGTTTTGGGTTCATGTCTATGACATGAAGTTCTATAAATGAAGAATTATTAAATTAGTTTCTAGAATGGCAGTTAATATAAGATTGAGCTGTTAATGTCACTCGAGTGGTGGTCAATATAAGATTAAGCAGTTGATGTTACTAGAGTGGTGGTTAATATTAGATTGAACTGTTTATACCTCAACCTCAAATACATCCACGCTGATATTAAGGCTGTGCTTCAGCCATAGTGTGTAACCAACTGGGCTTCTACCTTTCTCTAGCAAGACAATCTACCTGTGATTGACTTTGCATAGTTAGCTAAATTAAACACAAACACAGTCATTTCACTTGACTTGGACTCTATTTCTGCACATTCCATCCACCTTTTGATATTAACCCCAGAAGAAATGGAGGTTTCTACTTAATTCACATTCTGAAATCAGAGGCAGTGTGAGTCGGAGATAAATCTTTGCCTGCAATGCAGAGACAGGCGATTGGCTTTATCCCCTACTGCAGGAGGGGGTCTTCCTCTGATTGACAGCCAGAGACGGGCCTCCTTGCTGTGGACATGGATAATATTTATGAAATATATTCACGGTTATTCGACCCGCCTTGTCGAGGATTAGATCAATAGCATCCATCTCTTGGTGTCTTTTCATAAAGGATTTTGGCAAGTAATGTGTGGTGTTCTGTGCCTCTTTTGGTAGGGCATTGGAGTCTGTCAGCTTTGCCTGCTTCAGAGACTTGCAGCCTGATTGTCATGCTGAGAACTGAAGGGAACTCTATCTCTAGGAAACAAACGAAATGTTTAACAGATGGGCCTAGGCTGTAAATAAACTCATTTCTGGGCTCAAAGCGATATTACAAAACACATACTGTACTTTGTGGGCAGGTGTTCATTTGTATCTATGCGTGGGTGCGTATTTATGCGTGTGAGCACGTGCGGGAGTGTTTGTTTGTGTGTGCTTGCACGGGTCTGTGCAGTCATGCGTCGGAATGTGAGTTTAAGCGCGCCAGTGTGTGTGTGTGAGTGAATGTCTGCTTATGTGTGTTTCGCTGTTTGCATAATCATTTACCTCGGGTCACAGAAGTAATAAGCCCTTGTTTGGCAATTTTATACCGATGGCTGTCCAGCCATGCGACTGATTGCCACGCAGATACAGAACGCAATATCATCATCATATCCTCAGACGCTACAGGCAGAGGTCTGTGTTGGTGTCATAGACCAGGAAGTATAGCCCAACCCTCAGATATCAAAATAAGCTTCTTCATTTCTATTTACTTTCATCTTCATTTTCGATTTCATTTTCTGTTGACTTTCTCGCGGAGGCCCGCGGAAGTATTGAGTCAGCCCGAAATTGCATTCGGTTTTATTAGGTTCTGTGTCAGTTGATGAATATTAAACACCCCTCTCTAATTACAAGCTGTTAGCAGGGACGGGATCGTGTTAAGTATTATCGGTCCCGACGTTTCTCAATCTTTCTCTTCCTCTGTGTCTAATCAAATGTCACGCATACATTAGCCTATTCATCGTTAAGAGGGCTTTTATTTGCGGCCTTTGAACACATGCCTGGTGTCAAGTCAAGAGTGCCACCCGGATTGCCAGTCCAACAAAAAAAAGAAAAAGAAAACTGCTCGTCTGAAAGATAGCCGGTGAGCGTCCGCGGGAGGGAGACATAGTTATCTCTTTGTGACAGACGGTCCGAAGACCAGAAGGCAGGTGGTCTTTCGCCATTAGAAGGAGAGTTATTTTGAGCTTCGCCGGTTCGCTGTGTCCTCACACTACCGAGCCGGGATATGGATCGGCCTGTCTGATCGTTATTCTGTGGTAAAAACAGCCCCGCTAAGAGGGATGACACTTTCACTTTAAGGCCACCTGTTCCTACTCTAGAGAAGCCCCAGAGCTGCCATATAAACGAGACGTGCCATATTTCTCCAGGAAGCACCATGGGCAACACTGTAGATGAAAGAAGAAAACTCATATGATCCAATAACCAAGCTGAGGGAGGAGCGAAGAAAGTTTGGTTGGCATCTTGCTCTACCAGCCACTGTAGCCCTGGTCCTCAAATCACACCCTACGAGGTCCGAGAACTGCTGGTTTTCCACCCTCTCTTTACCTGGGAGTCAGGTGTTAACACAGTCTGGCCAATCAGAGGCACTAACTGTTCATTTACTTGCCTGGGATAACTGAAAACTTTGGGTTCGATTTCCAGATTTGAGGACCCCTGCTCTATAGCTTTGACCAGACCCAAACCAGTCACAGTCAGCGCCATAAAAGCAAAGACCAGCTATACGTGTGGAAATAATAGCTGGAAATAAAAGCCCTAGTTGAATTTTCGCTGAATGCTGAAATGCTGGAGCAAGGAATCTTGACCCTCCCCCAAAAAAAGAGTATTTCCCCCATTTTTTAAAGAGCCAGTTGATCCAAAAATCAAAACACATATTTTATGTCTTACCAGTCATGCTATTTAGCCTATTAAATTGATTGGACTGAGTTGCAGAGTTCTGGCGATGTTGTAGAGATGTCTGCCTTCTTTAAATGGTTTTAGTCATGTGGTGCTCAAAGTGCCAAATAAATGCATTTGAAAAATGTAAAAGCAATGTCCCTTTCCAGATACCACGACCTCAAGATCAAGAAAATCCGCAGACCATCCTGTGAGCACATTCATACAGGATATATTTTCTTTCTACTCGACATTCAACCAAAATATTTTCCTTCTACGGAACTATGGTTGGTGGAGGTTGGAAGATGTAGTTTGGTAGAAAGTTTTGGTATAAAGAAAATAGTTCCTTTAATTACCTGCCCATTAAACATAATCTGTGGATTATCCTGATTCACGGAGTCATCATTTCTAGAAAAAGACATTGCTTTTACATTTTTCTATTTTTCAAATTGACTACAGGTAAGAAGAAACACATATTTTTGATTTCAGGTAGCACTGTCTCTTTAAGCCGACTGGAATATTTGTGGGACCCATCCAGCATTCAGACCACCCAAAGCTTTGGGCTCCCACATTCATCGCCTCCTTTCACCCCACTTGTGAAGGCCCAATTGTATCCGTACTATGCAAAACAGAAGGCAGGGAATGACACATTTATTAATCACCTTTCTGTGTATGTATTGGCACAGCTCTTAGCTCAGAAGTAGAGTTTTCATGGAAAATAATGAGCCATCTCTTATTGATCACATCATCCAATGTTTTGTAGATCCTTCAAAAACATGAGCATCTCCACTGAAGGCTGAGAGGTCCTTCTGCAATAATTGCTGGTGGGCTACTTAGCCATGAGCGACAGAAAAAGCAAGTAAATCAAGGTCGATCCCATTGCGAATCCCCCATTCTCTATTGATTTCTCACCCTCCTTTGTTGGACTGCAAAGCGTGTGTCGTCGGAGGACAAGGCAGCCCGCTTATCCTCGCAGTATTCTGCCAGCCCACGCCAGAGCTGAATGAAGTGATTCACGCCGGGAGTCCCACGCGCTTCGCTTGGGCAAATATAGAGGTGAGAACTTCCACCCAATCCCATCTGCTGCCAACAGTTTGTACTTCTACGTCTCGCCAGCAGATGGCAGGCTTGCCATTTTCCTCTCGAATGAGCCGGTTGCAGTGAAAGATCATAAACACTCCACCCTTCTCGGTTCTCGCGCATCCCCGGGGTCCTTCAAGGGGAAACGCACCAGCAATATGCTGCATCACAGCAACCCCGGGCTCAATTTACGCGAGCAAGTGGCATATACATAAGTGCTCAACGGGTTTTTCCGCCCTCTTTAAAATCATCTGCTTTTACGTCGCTCTCATGCAATGTATGCCATTGGCTTTAAAAATGCCACAGTAGGGCCAGCGGTCTCTCTCTCTCTCTCTCTCTCTCTCTCTCACACAAACACACACACACAATAACTGGGCTTTCCACCATCTGCTAACCATACTGGCCGTGAACGGCTCTGGTTTGGCCAGATGATAAAAGTCACATCAGACCACAGTGTCCCAACTCAATGCACTGTTTTTAATGCACCTGCTCCATATTATACATGGCCACATAAAAAAAATAAACTAAGAAATATGATTCCATGTATTCATCCTCTCTAATTTTAATCGTCTCATGTTCCTTTAATGTAATATAATGATTGCTATTAAAAAGACGAAAGCCGCTTATAACTGGAATTTAAATAAGAAAGGAAAAATAAACTGTCTGTTGCTGCTGCCATCAGATATTACATAATGGTAAACAAATACTCTCTGGAGAGTTCTGAAGGCGAAATAACTCTCACTGCCTTTCCCTCCGGCTTTCACACTCGCTCCCACACACATCTGCACACGCAAGCACAGACAGATTCATGCACACACACACACACGCACGCATACACTCACTCAAACACACACACGCATGCACACAAACACGTGCGCGCACACACATGCTAGTACACACACACACGCGCGCGCACACTCACATGTGCAGTGCACAAGCAGCACTTACATCAAGCACTAACCCATTCATTACAATTGTCACAGATCTTTGTCACAATCTATAGAATCATTACTTTGGAAGCCAGTAAATCTCACGAATATAGAGGATTGTTTATTCATTATTTAGATTTTTGGAAATGTTTAGGGAAAAGTCGCTCTGCTCCTATGGCAGCTGGGTGACAGTGGATGGGGAGGAGGGGTGTCATTGGCTGGTGCTGCTCGCACTGAGGGGCCACATGTCTGTTGCCTGGCCCACAGTGGGATTATTTTTGCACTGCAGCTGGCTGTTTAGACTAAAGAGAGGCCGGCCGCGTCGGGGCCAGGGAGAGGACAGGAACAGCAGAGCTGAGCATCCCGCGCGCGGCTCCCCAGCTCCCTTTGATGTGATGGATACAGAGCTCACGCAAGGTGACAGGCTCATGACACACGAGAGCACCAGCCGCTCGTACACCGCAGGGCCCGGAGAGAACTGCGGCTACAGCCAGCCTCGCAAAAGCGGGCGCCCGGCCAGAAAAGTTTCAGCCGAACCGTTTCCTCTCATCGCACCCGATGAGACACCCGGCCGCGACGGCCGCCGAAGACCGTGACGGAAACCAAGTCGCATGACGGCGGATTTTCAAGCTTCCTATCAACAGAATCGCCCCGATAAGCTACTGTGGTGGGCCACGATAACCTAAGTATTTCCGGATGAGCAGAGTGACCTGAGGATCAATTTCTCACATAGGCGTAGCCAGAGATGATTTGGAAGACCAATATTAGGACCGCCCGATAATCGCTTCTTACCAATCAATAAAGACCATTCTGAGACCCGCCATTTATCCTCTGTCAACCTTTAGCAATAATCCTCGTTAATGTTGAATGTTCGCAGAAAAAGATGCAAATCCATTGTTTCCCCTCATCAGAGATGAGTGACGACCCCAGTTATCACTTTCACAGGTCACTACGTCCGCATTGCTCTGCAAGTGAACAGACATCTCTCCAAGCACAAAGCAGTGCTCACATCAGTACAACTCCATAGAAATAATCGCAACTCTTATCTTCATGATGTGACCTTAGTAAGGGAGCGCCTAAAGCTTACTGAAACCCCCCCCCCAAACCCGCCAGTTTGTTATTCACACGTCATCAATCCACCGCGGATGAACCGCACCCGTTAGGACAGTGCTAGGAAGGGACCCGCCTAATTCATGAGATCTCGGCGTGACTACTTCGCTTTCGGAGGTATGGTTGACATCGCAGCAGATGGTAAAGACACCGGTGAGTGAAGGCATGAACCCTCCCTTCCTCGCCAATTCCCCAAGAGCGTGTGAGCGAGAGGTTGTTGAGTGATACTTACGCAAGTCCAGACCATGCCAGCTGGGACAGTCATACCAGGATAGCGCGACCTAGCATTGAGGTACACGCTGTGTCCATAATCACAAACTCCGGCCCCAGTCTCACAGAGAGTTCTTATTGGTTGAAAAACTCGGCCGCCTGGCATCTAGGAGTCCATTGGTAATGTTGTTATGGTCTTCCCCTGCGTATCTGCCAATCTTTCAAGCTTGTGACAGACATAACTAAAGGTCACACGAAGCTCGCATTGTTGTGTTTGCCAATACCCTCGCCAATACCGACAGGCGGTGGCTGACGACTAAGAAGATTTGTGAAATGAAATGTTTCCCAGGAAATGACCGAAGGTGACTGAGGAAAGCACCATCATTAGGCTGCCAGAGATGGCTCTCCGCAGTCAGCTTGTCTTGAGACTGCCTGCAGTGATGATATTCCTTGGACTGGATTTGCATACTGGCAGCAAGAACAGAGTTTCTATCACTTCATTTTCTGTGGTTGATTTGCCCTGCACTTGACAACTCTATTAAAATGGTGTGAACTAATGTGAAAATTTGGAAGCATCCGTAGAATCTGTTAGGCAGGACTGCTCAACACCGTTCCTGAAAATCTACCATTCTCTAGGTACAGTGTGTGGATACAATGTCATTTTTAATTTCATTTTTTTTCCTCATAATTTTTCTTCTCACATTGAGTTGGCACATGTAACTTGGAGATCCCCAGCTATTCAGGTGAGCTTTGGTAGGGGATACTCAGAAAATCCAGCCTAATTTCTCAAATCATGGGCAATGTTCAAAATGTTCAGCCTTTTTCCTTGAAGTATGCAGTCTTTACTGACCCAACTACCAACTGCCAAATACCTACCCAAATTCAGACAGTTTCCTAAAGTGCCATGATGAGGAAACCGGATGAATAGGTTATTATTAAGATGAAAAAAATCAAAATTAAAAATTCAATACACCCATTTCAGGGACTTGCTGAGTATATTTAGGACAACACCTTTCAGGGAGGAAGCTGATTTTAATGAGGACACACTGTCGGGAAAAGGAACAGCCATGTTTGAGTTTGCTAGTTTATGAGATCATGGAGGAAGATACTGGTGCCTTTCATCATAAGGGCTGACATCTTACGACACATCTGCCTCACCTCTCGAAAACAGAGATATTGCCACAAAGGATACTCTGAACAGTCTGAAGTCTGTTTAGAGAATGCAAACAAGAGGACAGTAGTTTTTGCCACAGTCACATGCTGTTGTGTTCCAGGGTTCTGGCCTTTGGCCAGAACAGTATTATTCATGGTTTTAACAGTTTCATGTTCCATAGTTCATAGTTTCATAGTTCATAGTGTCATGTTCATAGTCACAGTTTTAACAGTTTCTTGTATCAGGTTTTTGCATTTCATGTTTTACATTCCTTGTCCATGTTTTTACTTTTCCATGTTTTTGTTTTCGCCAGGTCTGCCATGCCACTCCACCGCTTGTCTGCGTTCCGCCCCGTGCCTTCGTTGTTTCTCATTTCTGAGCTCTGGTTGGCTTTGGTATTTCCCCTTCCTTCCATGCTGTGCTGGATTCGGGCCTCTCTAAGCTTAATTGACAATTAACTGTTTTTAAGTTACTAACATTTACTAACACTCACTGGGTTGGTGTAATTCTTAGATAGGCGCATTACTAATACTACTAATTTAGACAGGGAGTTTATTGTCATGATTCCTGCTTTGCTATTTCAAGATCTTGCTGTGCTTTTCTGTTCTTAACATTCATGCTTGCTTCCAAACTGCATACTTAATTGGTACTTAAGCTGAGCACGCTCATTCTCTTAATGAGCAAGTCTTCTCATCCAATCTCTGTCCATGTCTTGATCTTGCCATGCCTCTTGTTTCTCTCTCTCTCTCCAGGTGTTACCCCTCATGTCATGATTTCTGAGCCTTTATCTGGATGCGGTGGAAGTTGGCTGGCAGACAGTGTCTCGCGTCTCATTGCATGTGCAAGTGTAGCCAAGTTCTTGTTGTCAGGATTCCCCAGCATTTCTAGTTTCAAGTCTTGTCTCAGCCTCTTGTTTTGTGTATATATATTTAGTCTTGTTATTTACTTTCCTTGAGCATCTTGCCTGGAGTTTCCAGTGCCTTTTGTTTTTTGCCTTTTTGCATTTATTGTTTTATAGCTCTGTGTAGCTTACCTCAGTTTGTTTTTTGCAACCCTTTGGGCCAAGTTTTTTGTTGGCCCTCGTGCCTGTTTTGTTTTTGTTTGGAAATAAATCCTCATTCCCTTCTCCCCGCATCTGGTGTCTTACTGATCCCATATCACATGCAGCATAAGCCTGGATATAAATACATCAGTTTGGGACTTTAAACTTGGTCATAACTTTCTTATCCGGAGTCCTCAATTTACACAAGCAGCTAAGATGTTCCAGATATGACAATGATCCTCCAGAGCTAACATCCAGGTCAACATTTCAGAGCTTGGTGCGACGTCATTCTAGCCAATTAGTGGCAAATCTTTTGAAAAACCCGTGGCTATATTAAAATTTGATGAAGTGATTGTGTACACATCCAACCTGTGATTACGTTGGGTGCAGGACAAAATATACTATTGAAAGCGAAAAATAATCAATGTTCGCACACTGGGTCGTTTGCCAGATGAAGACTCTATTGGACTGAAATGTTACCTTGCCAGTCAATGAAGTATGGGGGCTACAACCCAGTATGGTTACATTTACTGTTTCTCGCTCTCAATAGATTAAAATTTGAACACCCCTGATCTACATGATCCTAGGTCTGCAGGAGTTGGGCAGCCCAACGACTGTGCTACCCAAATTTACGCAGCTCAAAGTGAAAAGAAGCAATTCAGATTAAATGCTTCACTCAAGGGCACTGAGGGCGTGTTCAAACTGGGAATTGAAGCTTCGACCTCCAGGGCACAAGCGCAGCGCCCGACCCGCTATGCTGTACCGCAGCCTGCAGTGTTTCTCTCCTGTAGCCACACTCCAAACAGGCTTCTCTTTGCGCAGGCTTCTCTCGACTGCAGTCTCAGGAGGGTCCACACAAGCTGTCTGCCTGATAAAAACACCTCAGGCGCCTGCTTCTGTGGGTGGAAGCAGTCAGAGTTAGATAACAAGCCGCTATGTCTGAGAAATAAGATCGGAAACAAGAGCCGGGCAAATTGCAATGGCGGTGGCCTGCTGGCTAAAAATCCAACCGTGTCAATAGTGCCCCACTCCTTCCATCAAGGTGGAAAGGAAAAAAAAAACAGAAAAGAAAGAGAGTCCAACTGGTACATGAGGCATTTCGATCTCCACGCATCTTGGCAGATCGTGTCGTCGAAAGAAACAGTGTTTTAACTGGCTGTTCACAACCTAAAAGGAAATGATTACAGGGCTATGAAAGGTGCAAATGGCTTAATCTATGCTTTGCAGCACCAATTTATTAGTTTGACTGAATAAGCATTGAATTTATTACTGCCATACGTCAGCTTTTACCCCGAGAAATTTAACATCACACGATGCAATTTGCGGCAGTGCTTGTGTTTATATCACCATTTAATTGGGACGAAACAGAGAGTTTAGACGATAAAGCTACGACCTCGCAGAGCATTAGCCTGACAGTTTATTAGAGCACAAAGACTCTGAAGCTTTTTTGTTTGTGAGTTCAATGCTTAATATGTCTAAAGATCACATCACATGTGCATTAACTAATCACAGAAACCATTTCCAAACACAAGAAAAGGTTCATGTTTACCGAGAGATGCATTTGCTTACATTTGAGGACAAGTTCTTGGCTTTACAACAGAGAAAACTTTTTAAAATTTTAAATTGCATACTCTGACTCGTTTTTGTTCCCTAAGCATGTTGCAGTGTAATCATTACTTTCAATCAAGAACTATGTGGTGCAAAGAAAAAAAAAATGTTCTGTCTTTATTACAGATAAAGGTGTCGAGGGCAAAGTTTCTATGTTGTGGTCTCTGGTGGAAGACAGACAGTGTCAGAAACGGGCTAAAATAGTGCAGTGCGTCGGCTCTTCATGACCACATGTTCATGTATGAATCAGTAGTAGACAACATCAATGCTTGGGATAAGCACTTACTGTATCATAAATGCTACATTCATCAATATATTTTGGCCAATTAAACATACCATCTTGCAGGAGGGTAGAGTTTGTCTGGTGGCTATCACAAAAATTTAAACACTCTCTGTTATTAAAATATTGAGTGGCACAGTTCCAAAATTTAGTGGAAGAAATAATTTGTACGGTATGACACAGTATTCATATTTTTTCCATAGGTGTTACAGAAATGTCACCGTCAGATATAAAAAAAATAATCAAACTATATAAGCATAAGTCAGGTACTTTGTTGCACCTTTGTTTATTGTATACACTTTTCTGTCCCCAAAGTAAAAATAATTAGGGACGGCATCATTTAAATATCTTTACTTTATTGCAAGACAAATTTTCAACTCAATGAAGTGAAGAATAGTTGCTTAGACATGTAAATGTGGCATTTTTCTTTTGTCTTCTTTCCTGAGGCAATGAAAAAGCCTTAATTATTGTGGCCTCAAGCTGCTAGTCTTGCTGAGGTGTGACATCAACTTCGCACCACACACTTAACTGGTAGCCAGCTAGTGTGTCATGCTGTGCATGCTGAGGGTAACTGAATGTGTGCTGAGTGTCTAAGTCAGGGGTGTCAAACTGACCCGTAAACGGGCCAAGAGGCTGCAGGTCTTCACTCCAACAATGCAGAAGCGCACCTGATACAACTAATCAGTTGTGCAGGCCTACATCAGTTGATTAAATCACTGCTTTCAGGGGAGCTTCTGCTTGGTAGGATTGAAGACCTGCAGCCTCTTGGCCCGTTTACGGGTCAGTTTGACACCCCTGGCCTAAGTCATCAAATTCAGCAGCAGTGTATAGAATGCCATACTTACAACATGCTGCAAATTTCACCAATTTATACCGGATACTACATGCTTGTCTCCATAGCAGTATGAAGTATAGTGACTAGAAAATTGATAACAAATATATTATACTCAATGCCGTCACATGACCACCAGGCCATTAAGGTAGTACTGGGACGACATCTTTTACTGAGTGGAAATTTGGGCTTTTGAATGGCATGCAAGTAGCTCAGGCTGCACACTGCGAGTTTTGATTCATGAAGTACTCTGTGAACTGGGTAACTTTTCTACACTAGCAATATTTGTTGATCACATATGGTACTGTATCCCAGTTGATACTCTGGGCCGTGATCAGTATCCCTATCGTTAAGTTGTTAGTTAGGCGATTCTGAGCACAGCCATCCTGTTTACCTGCACATTGTATTATGATGCACATTGTATTATGATTCAAATGTTAAATACTGCGACAGTGTCAGGTAGAAAGGGCTCAGAGTCTGCACACGGGTCAAGACAGTGAAGGAGTGAAGCAAGATGCAACACAAACAACAAATAAACAACTGAGCAACCATACCAATGGCACGGAACAGAAATTTGAAGAGATAATTCGGCAACCATTCCCAAAATAAACACATTGATAATTTTAGTACGTACGAGAAGCATTTTCTGACCTACAAACCCCAATTCTATTGAAGTTGGAACATTTGTAAAATGTGGATGAAAACAGAAAACACTGATTTGCAAATCCTTTGTAACCGTTATTCAGTTGAGTACATAACAAAGGCGAGATATTTAGGGGTCTATTCTCCCAAGCGCGTAAGTCAGCCTAAGCATATTCTCCCCTCGACTTAAGTCTGTGCATTACGCGCCCCGAAGGCAGTTACGCACTTGAAGTGGAGCAAAGCCAAAACCAGGGCGTTTTCGGGCGTTTCTCATGCAAATAACACTTAAGCGTATTCTCCCCCTGGCTTACGCGCTTTTTCTGTTAAGCGCTTCTGAGGGCCGTATTTAGGTCAAGCGCCAACATAAGGCCAAATGGAAAATTGCGTTTGATGTCGGTAAAAAGCCGAATTTTAACATTAATTTTATTTTATTTAACATGGTAAAGGTTGAGACATTTAATATTCGATTGTTCTTCCTTATTTCTAAACTACATTTCACAAAGCCATAATAATTTATCAAACGGAATCATCACATGATATTACGCATCAGCCTCTTCTCCAATCAGTTCAATTACAAACGCAAAACAATTAATTAATACGAGTATACATAAGACCATCATTCTACCATGCCCTCAAAATCTAAAGCCAAAATGCCAGTCCTGCATTTGCTTGCACTCTTGCGTGATTGGGAAAGAGTATGAGGAGCGCGCCGAACACGCATATATCGGCTTCGTTTGGACATCCTGGGACAAACAAACATCGAGTTAAGCGCTTAACTCGAATCACGTAAAAAAGGACTTACGCGCTAATGGGAGAATAGACCCCTTAATGTTCAGACTGATAAACTTTACAATTTTTTTTTTTTGGAAATATTCGCTCATTTTAAATTTGATGCCAGCAACACCTTCCAAAAAAGGTGGGACAGTGGCTTGTTTACCACTGTGTTACATCAACAACACTCAATAAGTGTTTGGGAACCGAGGACACTAATTGTACGAGCTTTGTAGGTGGAATTCTTTCCCATTCTAGCTTGATGTACGACCTCAGTTACTCAACAGTCCATGGTCTCCTTTGTCATATTTTGCGCTTCATTATGCGCCAGACATTTTCAATAGGAGACAGGTCTGGACTGCAGGCAGGCCAGTCTATTACCTGCACTCTTTTATTATGAAGCCACGCTGTTGTGATACGTGCAGAATTTGGCCTGGCATTGAATTGCTGAAATAAGCAGGGACGTCCATGAAAAAGATGTCTTTTGGATGGCAGCGTATGTAGCTCCAAAACCTGTATGTACCTTTCAGCATTAATGGTGCCTTCACAGATGTGCAAGTTACCCATGCCATTGGCACTAATACATCCCCATACCATCACAGATGCTGGCTTTTGAACTTTGCGCTGATAACAATCTGGGTGGTCCTTTTCCTCTTTAGCCTGGAGGACACAATGCCTACGATTTCCAAAAACAATCTGAAAGGTGGACTCGTCAGACCACAACACACTTTTCCACTTTGCGTCAGTCCAGATGAGCTCAGATGAGCTTAGGCCCAGAGAAGCCAGCAATGTTTCTAGGTGTTGTTGATACGTATATGGCTTTCACTTTGCATGGTAGAGTTTTAACTTGTACTTGCAGATGTAGCGACAAACTTTGTTTACTGACAACGGTTTTTCGAAGTGTTCTTGAGCCCATACGATTGTATCCATTATAGAATAATGTTGGTTTTTAATGCAGTGCTGCCTGAGGAACTGACAGTCGCAGGCATTCGATGTTGGTTTTCGGCCTTGCTGCTTACGTATAGAGATATCTCCGAATTTTCCAAATCTTTTAATGATGTTATAGACTGTGGATGATGAAATCCGTAAATTCCTTGCCATTGAATGTTGAGAAACATTGTTCTTAAACTGTTGGACTATTTGCTCAGGCAGTTGTTCACTAAGTGGTGAACCTCGCCCCATCCTTGCTTGTGAACGAAAGAGCCTGTCGAGAACGTTCCTTTTATACCTAACTGTGACTCTTACCTGTTTCCAATTAAAGCAATTAAACCTGTGGAATGTTCCAAAAAGGTGTTTTTTGAGCATTCCTCAACTTTCTTAGTCTCTCGTTGCCCCTGTCCCAGCGTTTTTGGAACGTGATGCAGGCATCAAATTCAAAATAAGTAAATATTTCCAAAATACAATAAAGTTTCTCAGTTTAAACATTAAATATTTTGTCTTTGTAGTGTACTCAACTGAATACAGGTTGAAAAGGATTTGCAAATCATTGTATTCTCTTTTTATTCACGGTTTTCACAACGTCCCAACTTCATTGGAATAGGGTTTCTAGATGACTGCTTTCACTCACATGATCCCTCAGATAAAACATTGCTAATTTGTTTTCAGTCAGCTAGGTATTTTGAATATAACTTCAGCAAGCTAGCTACAATTTTTGCCCAGTCACGCATGTACATTTTTTGCCTCCCACTTACCGAAAGTACATTGTAGCCTGGGTGAATTCTATATGCTCATTCACCTAACTCCATTATACTAACTATTTTTCAGGCAAACATAGAGAATCAAGATTGTTGTTCCCAAACCAGGCAGGCTATAAGCTACATGCAATAGCGAGCAAAGTTTGCATTAATTCCTAAATGGCCAGGAAAAGAATGATTAACAGAGTTTAAACAGAAGCATTCCACAAGATTACAATTTATCTGCCTTATAGGAGCTGCTCTTGTGCCTAACAGGTAAGGTGATATTTGTCTATACCGACTACATCAGTATGTAGCATTTTCTAACATATATAACCACGATTTTCTGACGTAATGACTGCTCCACATACTCAGACAGCAGCCGACTCTGCAATGCCAAATCAGCAGCTTGTGTGGATCTGGATCAGAGTGGCTTGGAGTAACGTTAATGCTCAGTACTATTTTTATAATACCGTAATTATGAAGTTACTTATTCATATGCCATCAGCTAGCTACTTCAAATAAAGTTTTTGCAAGTTATCAATCTCATTCTCACAAGATCAGTCATTTAACTTTTTGGCACTCATTTCATCATGTGGCAAAGAAATTTTGGCTTAAGTGTATCCTGTCAGCTCATTTGGTTGCATGTTATTCATGCACCATTTTCCATGAACTTAACGATCCTCCAACAATAAGGTTACTTGACCCTGTTTCCTCCGCTAACTAGCTTAAGTAGGCCACTATTTTAAAAAGCAACCCAGCTCTGAAACGGACCTTCTCCTCAGGGTATATACTTAACTTCAACTCTCCCTTCATAATAGCTAAACAAATTGTCACTCCAGTGCAACCAGTCAGTTTGTTTTGGTGCATGATTTTTCAGACTAGCTAGGTTTTTGTACACAAGGAATTAAGATGATTCTTCCTAAATAAGGCAAGCTGCAAGCTATATGGTAAATGCATGCAAACTCTGCCTTAATTTCCACAACTGACACAAAAAATATGCAATCCATTAATAATGTTAAAATGAAACGGCGTTGGATGAAATTACAGTTCAGCAGCAAAACAGCAGCCATTTTCATTACTGATTTACATACGTCTGTTTGAATGTGAACTCAGGATCTGCATGTGAACTCAGAAAATGTAGCCAGCTATTGAGGGAAATACCTAAATCATTCCTACCCAGCCAGCATAATTCACAATAGCCAGCTAGCTAGCAACAGAGCTAAATGAAAAATGGGCTGCTCAACGCCACTGTTTTCGTCTAGCTCTATGGCTAACTCACTGGATACTGTTGGTGCGAAATGAAGGTATGTGAAAGTAACGTTAAAGTGCATTGAGTAAGTTACTTTTCATAAGTCATCTGTGTATTATTGCAGTCTACTAAAAAAGTTTTAAATGAGTCATTAAATTAAAAAAAAAACACTTACGTTTTCTCATGCTTGCCATTTCTGCAGTACCTGTGTGTAAAACGCTTCGCTGAGGTCCTGGCCCTGCTCTCCCGAAAAACCCCCGTGGGCTGTGATTGTTCAACTTGGTCACTCACTTGTGATTGGTAAACCGCTTTACGTGTGCATCAGAAAAGTCACGCTACTTACCCTAAACGGATTTCCACTCCAGAGTGTAAATGAGCAAGCTGCTATAAACCCGCTTGTCTCAAGAGCATGCCAAACCGTCCTTCTTGGCACAAAAATTAAATTGGTGATGTCACCAATTGATTAAAAAATGGCCAGAAGCTATGGTGGCATTTCAAGCATCCCTGGAGCAGTGCGTTTTGTGGCAGAAAGAGCTTCTTCTTGAGTTGACTTTGAGTTGTTTTCAACCTTTTATGCGCACATAGAAATGATAAGATGCACGCGATTGTTTATGGTCTTTGGTATATATCCGTTTGTGGTTTGTTTTTTTATATGGTCTGGTTAGACCGCTAGACCAAATTGTGCTCTTGGGATAAATAAAGTCATCTGAGCAATGACATTAAAATAATGAAAAATCATGATAGTTGCACTTAAATGCTGTACAGTTCAACTGAGCCAGAAACACAAAACAAACATCGTAGCATACCTGTAGGCGAAATCAAGCCTTTATCAGGCTTTGACAGAATCACTAATAATTTCATTAATGTGCTTGCTAGCTTGATTCGCAAGCTAAATGATAGAAGCAATGTGCAGTCCTACTGGATTGTACTGGACTGTTCAATGCAGTGCGTATTGGCTTATTAATTTAATATGATGCAACTTCCCAGATTCAATCAAATTATAATCACCTCATCTGTTACCCCATATCTGTAAATGTGCAAAATTAGAAGGTTATGGCTAGAACCATTCCTCAGATTTTCAGTAATAAATTATCGTGGCTCACTCACTTTAATTATGGCCAAATTAGCCCGCTATCATAGGGAATAAACTCACAGACTGCTTCATATGTATACCACTGTCTTGCAGACTTATCACACAGATAACTCTGCATATAACTCACTGACTTCTTCACATGTAGGATACTGTCTTACACACTTACGGAAGCCAGTCTTGGCATTTCTTATCAGCAGAGGCAGTATGACAAAGTCAGCTCTGCGAAGCCCTGGTGGGGCAAATAATTATTGCACTGTGCATATTTGTTTTAACAAGATACATCAGTTAGTCAGTTAGTCGGTCAGAAAGGGACAGACGCGCTCATAGGCCATACCCCTTGGGTCTGGGAATAATATTTGGCCAATTCAGCACATGCACTTGTGGTATTCCAAAACCAGTGACTACTGATGAATATCCACAACCCATAAAAACTCAGCTCGGCCTGTCATCTACCTGTCCGGCACACTGACAAGCCTGGACATGCCTGTGGGTTTGTGAGCACATGGCTTAGCAGACTGTTCCACACTGTTCAGATGAGGGGATGGGGAGGGGAGTGGCCAGGGGACTCACTGCAAGGCAGCTGCAGTCCATCTGATGCTTTTTTTAAACCAACGCTTATCAAAATTGCTCCTGGTGGGACTACTGCACCAGCTGCTTTTCATTCCGCCCACAATTACAATCCTGGATTTTTAATATGCTCTTCATTTTTCTTAATGAGACACTTTTTTTTTTTTTTTTTAGATTTGTGGGTTTGTTTGCCCTCTGTGATCATACTATGTCAGTTCGTGCTGTGAGCGTCATTAACAACAACACTGGTGTATTTGCATATTGCAGATGATCACATGATGATGGTATGGTGCTTTTTTTTTAAAAAAGAGAGAAGTCAGGAGTGAGGAAATAGATTACTAATTGGCAAAAGTTGGACATCTGGTCTGGAAAAATAACAAACATGTTTATAAGGCGAGGCCAAAAAATAAAATACGAAGAAAACGATAACGAACCAAACCTGCATTGCGTTAATGAGTATAAAGAAAGCATTATGCCAGGACTAAACAAAACTGGCAGCATTGGTGGCCAGCACTGAGTTTGAGAAGCAGCCTTTTGGAGCAGTAGTTTTCTACTTATATTCACGACACAAATTGAACTGTCGAAACTGTTGAGAAACTTGAACATTTTTATCACTTTATTTTCAGCTTCGCGCATCACATATGTTTTTTTTTAATGTTTTGACAAATCACACCTCATCTTAATTACATTAAATGCTGGAAATACCCTAGTATTTACATGTTTGACACCACTGAATATCTGTAACTGTGAATGTCAGCCCCAAGCAGAGGCGAAGAACAAGGGCCATATCTGTTTCTGGTTTCCTTGCAACTCCTCCCTTATGAAAATTAACTATAGTTCCTAGCTAAAGTTATCCTATAGTACTTTTGTAAATGGCATTTTCACCACCATAGTATAGTCTTACTATAGTGATACTATAGTTTTTAAACTACAGTAATACAGTTCTGTGGACTATAGTAATATCTTGGTACTTCTAAGGTAATACAATAGAGATATTGTGATGGGTCTTGCATTACTCTAGTTATACTGTGCAAACTATAGTACTATTATGCCAAAAGATACTATAGTATTACTAAGAAATAACTACAGGATATTTTCATGAGGGCTGACCTCAATTACTTAATTAGCTCTGACATTTCGTCCATCTGAAAATCGAGCCGCATTTCTTGATAAAAGTGCGAATGCTAGCCAAAACACCGTCATTATCCTGGATGAAATGCTCGACTGTGATCTAACATGTGAGCAAACCAGCATTGATAAACATATCCAATTAGCTCATTTAGCGGAGATACACGGTGAGAACAAAACCCAGCATAAACTGTGGCCCTTCAGGACTGTAATTGCTCGTCAGTGTTCCTGAGCCTTTATGTGAAACCTGCCCGTTTCGAGCGTCTTCGCCGACTCCTGGGCAGAGCTGGCATTTCCTTCAAAGGCTTCATTGAGCTGCTTTCCTCAGCAATTAGCCTTTATAATTACAGCACAAATTAAAATACAAACACCCAGGCCCGCTTGAACTTTAGCCTGCTACCGGCTACAGAGTCGAACATTACACTGGGAAAACAGGCCAGGCAAATGAGAGTGCATGAAGGAGTCAAATTAATTGGCGTTGGTGTATGAAGTGTAATTACTTGCCGGCGGCGACAAAACCTAGCATGGCGGTAGCTCAGCGCAGGGCATTATATGTTGGAGCAGGATTTGTGGTTTTTGTTTGTGTGTGAAAAACCAACGACAGGACCTACTGCAGAATGAGCAGTTCCCTGTTTGGAAACTGGAAAGAGAAAAAAGCCATTTCGGCTCAAAGATGAGCACAAACCCAGAGCAGGCTCTGCGTCACAGCCGAAGAAATCCTTTCACAGCACATATGAGGGCGCGAAGACGTGACAGACACGGAGGTGTATATATAGCCTGAGAGAAATGGGTGAGGATCACAGTGAGTTGAGATATGGGCTTACGACTCACGATCGAGCGGTCATAGCAGGCTGCAGTATAAAGCAGTGTAACTTCTATGCATTTGCAGCAGTGTGTGGATACAATGTCATGTCTAAGTTTATTTTTCTCGTACTTTCACTTTCCATGTTGAATTTGTGTTTTCTTATGTAGCAAAGGGTGGGATGTAAGGCCCACTCATTCTGAAACATACCAAAACTTTTAGGATTTTTCTGCGGTCACCGTAAGAAACAGCTTGCCAAGACAGCACAATTTGAATCACTTTGGGAATTTAAGTCCCGGCCTGATCCAGCTCTGGATAATTTTTTTTGTGCATCATTGGCAAGCCTAGATGGGCTGATAGGCCTGGGGCCAGTTTTGCAAAGCAGGATTTGGGGGTTGCCCGACAGATTCACTGGGTAAGACTCACATCCGTCCCAAATCTGGAGCTTTACTCAAACAAAAATAGCTGCTTGGGGTTTTAACCAATGCTGTTACCCAGCTCACGCAGTAATCCTGCATTGTGAAATACCCCCATGTTCTGGAGTTATTGTGTATTCGCGTTCTTATTGCACCACTAAGACTAACACTCTCACCTCACTGTATAGTTGCAAGCAGTCCTAACGATTATATTTCTTCTCATATGAAGAATACTCTACCCTCATTATTCGTGCATCATTTGTCAGAGGAGATATGTAAAATGAAGTTAATTAATATTAGGGGGTGCGTTAGGTGCAGTCTTTGATACATTGCTGCTGCAAATGAACAGTTATAATCATAAATATTGGCAAATCTAAGCTTTCCTCATTTGTCTGAGAGAAATTGTCCGGTTATACCAATGGCGCAAGCAGATTGCCCTCAGCAATGCCAGGAGAGCCAGAGGAGGTAATTTATATCAATGCTGCTTTTGGTTAGCTGGGACATAATTTTCCGTTTGGAGAACCTTGCTGATGACAGTTCGCCATCATGCAATTATATGAGACAGGGTACGGAGAGAGATTTTGACAAGACGTAAGCAGCCATTTGCATGAGTCAGGCCCTGGAGGTCATAACAATATTACTGTCGCAATGACATTAAATGGTTATCATTTCAACATAAGAGTGCCAACTGTGCTCGTTTTCAGTCCTGACTTGGTCGTCTTGTGGAGAGCTACTGTCTGTCCCCAGCTGTCTCTAACATCGGTAAAAAAAACCTAAACATGATAATATGTAGTATAATTAAGTTTGGCCTCCGGTGCGAGCCATTTTATCCGGATTTCCTGCTTCTTCGGTGTTCTTTCAGCTAGAGCTCTATTTTCATGCCTTCGCAAAGGCAACCACATGCGGCAGCAATGTTATGCGCAATTTTGTCTCATGAAAATGCCATATTTATTGCCCTCGCCCAGTGTTTTAGTTTTCTGCTCTAAAATAAAAGCGTTAGCATCTCAAGGGGTTTGACAGCGCTGAGGAGATGTGTCATTTCATTAAGCTACATTTTTATTCACAGATTTAATGTGCATTTTTACTCATCCAAACCACCTTTGAACACAAACGCTGTTGCTCCTTGGTAGCTTAAAGGGACTGAATTGCAGCCGGCGGAGATGCCCAAAAATAAAGGCATATCATTTCTTTCCCATTTTGATTTTCACAATGTACTCTATAAATAATGCAAACATACGGTATGGCGAGGGCGAAGGGGTGGTCGAAGGGGCATTTTTATACACTTGATTATTTTCTTTGCGTGGGGAAAATACAACAATTTAAATTCAGTCTTGTCCTTGTTTTAATACCGGGAGTGCCATTTTGCGTCATGAGAAGTTTAAATGGCTCGCATGTTTTTATAGAAAACACATTACCTGGTGAATCGGTCTCTATTTCCCCAAACACCTCCATACAGTACTTCATTGCAGCACATTTCTCAGAAGACAGGGAGGCAGGCATGATGCAAGTTCGATGCTTCCTCTTCACCTGAGGAAATTTCCACTTCGCTATGGCATTAGCATTCTGGTATTAAAGGGGCTAATCTGATTGACTTTAATGGAACCAAACCCTCATCACACCCACAGGTAATTAATTTGTCTTAATCCAACATTTTTTACAACAATGCCATAGCTGCGCTATTGCCTCCTGTCACAAAATTACTGGATTGGAATTAGACATGCTCAGTTATAATGTGTAATACTGTTATCTTTTGTGTTTGCCAACTGCCTTCAGGTTGTCAAAATAGGGCCCATGATCTCTCAGAGAAAAATGAACAGTCAGGTATGTCAGTAACAGTTCTGGACCACCTGAAAGACTATTTATCTTGGATCCTCATCATACAAGAGAGTAGTCCTGCTGCAGGATCCTCCAAGCTGTGGACTGCAAGCGTGTCAAGCCCCCCCCCCCCCACCCCCCACCCCCCAGCGACAGGTCTGGGTACAGTGCTGGGACAGTGGTTGTCATTTCACCTATGGACCCCAACAGTCCTGTAAGGGTCCTCATAAAAGCCTTTTTTTTTTTTATTTCTTTACAAAAATGTTACCAATAAATTCAGCATTCCTAGATAGACTTATAATTTTCTGAATCTGTAGGATGGTTCTGTACGAAGGCAATTTTTTAGTTTTTTTTTTTTTTTTGGGGTTTACTGAAATCCAGATCCACTGCTGAAGGTCTGATGGGGAGATGGCTGACGGGGGTGGGGGCTGTGTGGGGTGGGGTTGGAGGTTCAGCGAGGCATAGGGGTGGACTTGTGATTAATGGCATTTAGATTATTTCACGCTACCTAGCCGCTATCTGCACCTCCTAAAGAGACAGGGGTTTAGCACAACTTAACTTCAGCACAGCCCACACCCCTGGACGCTACCAAGGCAACAGCAAGACTGATTAGGGCTGAGCACTTAATAAATCATACTTCGGCCACCTGTAAGCCAAAGTATTACTGATGTACACAACCTTCTCTTCTTCATTACTTTTTTTTGGGCGGGGTGGGTGAGTAGGGGGGAGGGAGGGGCCTATCAGGAGAGTGAAATGGGCTTGCCTGCCGGAAGCTGCTGATATGCGAGGAGCTATTTCGGTTGTGCCGCGTTGTTAAAGGTGGCAATTAGTTTCCCCACATCCTGAAAGGTAACACGCGCGCTGAGGAAACGTGTTTCGTCACGCGTCAGGAATAAACGTGACACAGACAGCGTGCCCTGAGCCTCGGAGAGGTGGGGCTGTCATGGACGCGTGAACCTTGCCTCATTTTAAAGGGGCCTCTCTCTCATGATGAAGCCTCGTTGTTACTCTCACACACACCCACCCATTGATAAAACACCCAAGTCTAAGCCTCAATGGGTCAGGGGCAACAAAGGTACCTTTGTAGTGAGATAACTAGAGATATAGACTCCCAAGATGTGCCTGTTTGCCCACTGTACTGTAAAGACCAATGTGCATGCAGTGCTGGGATTGGGTGGGCAGACTTGGATGATGATGACAGGACACATCGCCTAATGGCCCTAAAATCGAGATTGGGGGATCAACTAAAGAGCAAGGATGTGTGCCATGCTACCTGTGTGCGCGCGTGTGTGTGTGTGTGTGTGTGTGTGTTCTTGAACTTGCTACCACGTCAGAACTAGAATTTTTTTTTTTTCAAGAAAGTACCAAAATTTTTGTGTCTACTGCGCGTGCGCAAGTAGCCACTATGCTATAGAGCTGTAGGTTTAAGTCTGTAAGTAAAACTACTCAGCCTGCAGTGAACTACCAATCCGCAGCAGACACCTGTATTTGTCGAGTACCCTTTTTTTTTTTCTAGAGAGCAGGGACATTATTGGGAAGTAAGGACATTTTCGCCTGTCATCATAACTGCAATGGAAAATTGTGACTTATAAGTTAAGGTTTCGTGTAAAGTGAGAATTAGGGATGGGTTAAGGTGAGGGTGAGGGTTTGGGTCAGGCATGCGTTGCTCATTGTTAAGATTAGGGAAAGGCTGTAGAGGCACATAAAGAATGAATGGAAGTCAATGTAATGACATCACAAGGATAGAAGTACAATAATGTGTGTGTGTGTGTGTGTGTGCATGTCCTGTCACAGACGGGAAGGAGAGGCGATTTGACTGTGTATCAACATACATTTATATCTTTGTGCATGATACACAGCCATGCCAGCCTTGTTGGTGGGGGGGGGGTGGATCTGGCAGCTCGGCCACATGGGACCGCAGACGCGCACGCCTGCACGAATACAGGTGTCTTTTACAAACACGGCCAAGGCTGCCAAATCCAGACACGCTCAGACATGCTTGGGCGCAGGAAAACAAGCCTAACAATAGCTTTCAATTATTCCCAGAATCATATTTCAGATGATAACAGATGAGCATTCTTTTTCAAAAGCTTTTTTTAACCATCTTCTCTGAAATGTGGCATTCCTGATTGTGTTTGTTTCAGTTCTCATTGTTGCAGTCTCTGTTATCGATTCAGGAGAGTATACACAATACATACTCTCCCCCGAAGCACTTCATCTTAGCTTCTACATCTTAGAACTGAATACTTTCCGAAACACTTAGTATAGAAGCAAACAGGCAAATTTGTGGGAATCCTATCGACCATCAGGGGTCCCTAATGCATGCCGTCAACCCAGCTAAACCTATCCACCGTCCCACAAAGCTGCTAGCCAATGAAACTTCTGGATTTTATACCAGTGGATTGTGCTTTCATGTAAAAGTTGCACTTGGCATTTGAAGACTTGTACTGTCGTTCTTAGCTTGTCTGGCTGTGGGGTTATTGCAGAGACTGCTGTCCTAGTTCAGGGGAGCCATTGATTTCTGAGAGCAAGTCGCTTTGCTTTTCGGGATCGAAGGAGCTTGTGCACAGCTGTGGATTGAGGAGAGTGTGCAAATTCAGTGCTGTTGCATGGTAGTATCTGTGCTTAGCTCAGCCAGAAACCAAACTATTTGGCCTCATCCAGCTGATTGGCAGACGCTAAGCAAGTGTGGGGTTGGCCGGTGTTTAGATCAGAGAGATCCTGGGAAAAGGTGGCAGTGTTTAGCCTGTAAGATTCTATCTTCTCTATGGCCAAATCACCTCCAATGCCCTTGCGCAGCGGTGGGAACACTGTGTTGTAGGACATTCTGTCTTTTAGACGCAATAGTGTAATATAACAATGTGGTGAGAACAGGCCATTCAGCCCCATCAGGGTTGCAATTTATGTCATTTCCCCACCACTTAAGTGTACCTAACAATTACGATACTAAAGAACAAGATAGTATCTAGCACAGTATTAGGTCTTCTCCTGAAAGCACCTTGAGTTTCAGCCTTTTGACTGGACTTAGCTATTGAATGATGTGACCACTCAGTCAAAAAAGCCTCCCAATATTTCTGTTAAAATGTACCCTTAGCTTACTTCCAGTTCTGACCCTCTTGTTCTGCAAACATCACTTAATCTACTTAATCAAAATAATCCTGCATTGCTAACTTTACAAATCCTTTCAACAAATGTAAAGACCTCATTCAGATCACCCCAAAATCTCCTGTTATTTTGAGTAAAGAAATTGATTCTTAAATCTTTCCCGATAGCATTTATCTTGTATATCAGGAATTAATTTGGTGGCTCTTACTTCAGTATTATTCAGAGGCTCAATATCTATCTTGAAGTGCAGTCCCTAGAGCCACACACAATACTCTAAGTGTACTTTCACAAATGTATTATACAAGAGGAGTACATTCCTCCTTTGAGATGTAACATTGAGGTCGCGACTTCTGCGGTCATGAAAAATCCAATAGTACATCTCGCAGGGTAAGGGATTTGCCACTGCTCTGGCCAGATTTCCAACCTAACTCTCTGAACATGTCACAGAATGTTGAGTATTCTTCTATAAAATGGCCGCCATCCCTGAACCAGGAAGGTGCTATCCATGGAGATGCTGGTTGTTTTCCGTACATTACTTGAAAGCACTTTGAGCATTAGAAATATACAAGATAAATGCAATAAATTATTCATTTTTAGAGTGCTGAAATAAATTTAAAAATATATATAAATTTAAATTATCTTGCTCTGTTGAAAACCTATCATGTGGCGCCTTGTTTAAAAGAGCTGCCGCAGGGACCTAGTTGCTGCATGATATGTTTTCAACAGCTTTGATTTTGACCCTAAGGGTCAAATCCCAACTCTTAATCCTCATTTTCATGCCTAGCATGTTTATTCTTAAGAAAATTAAAAAATGGCATTGTTACAAAAAACGGGTGGAACACACTAGGGGAACATGAACGTGGAAACGTGAGCGTGAACTTGGAAACATGAGCTAGAACGGAAGGGAGACACAAGAGGGGAGTGAGATGCCATAAGCGGGAATCCAAAATAAAATTTATTAACATAAACACAGAAATAAACCAGGGGGAAAAAGGGGCACACAGGCCAACAAAAACACCGTGCCTAGCACTGACGCAGGAGAACTCAAGAATCCAAAACACAACATACCAGGGGAACAGACTCCGAACAAGACATGGAACCAGACTTGACACATGGAACCAGACTTGAGACAAACAGAACTCTGGAAGCTAGACATACTCACAAGACAAGACAGTTGGCACAGCTGGCAGATGGCTAACTCGGGTGGCACAGCTGGCCAGGAGAAGGGTCAGGGAGAACATCAGGAGGGGGACAGACAGGACACAGGGCTCAGGGCAGGCAGGAACGCTGGGGCTATGGCTTGGGCTATGACAAGGGCTATGGCGTGGCTTGGCTTGGGCTTGGGACTGTGGCTATGGCTTGGCTTGGCTGGTGCTCAGGACAGGCAGGGCTTGGCTGGTGCGCAGGACAACTCGAGACAGGAGGAAGACTGGCACAAGGACACAAGACGCTGGAGGAGACAGGGGGCACCAGGGGCTTGAATGCAGAAGGGCAGGCTGGACAGGGAAGGAGGCTGAACTTGAGACACAGAAAAACCTGAGGGGACCAGAGGAGAAGTGCACGAGGCAGAGGGAGGGGGAATGCGTGTGAGCGTGATGCGTGTGTGATGCCTGTGTGATGCGTGTGTGATGCGAGAATGATGCGAAGTCAGATCTGCAGACGTGCAGAAACTGCTCAGATTTATAGGGCAGGGGCACACACAGACAGGTGTAGAAACTTAATCTAATTCACAAAGGGTGGAACATGAGGGAAACCAATTACATGAAAACAGATAAACATTAACACACAGACAAGGATCACAAGACAATCCCAAAGATGGGATAAATAAACTGGATAAAAAAGACTCCTAAGTGTACAGAAAGAGCCAGAATAGATTAAAAGAATGCAGAGATTCTGCAGGAAACTTTAGCAAAGTCAATGAACAGTAAAGCGAGGGGCGGAGACTAGAACAGAGCGACTTCTGAGAGATAATTAGTCAATTAGTAAGTGCAGCTATACAATCCCGGGTGCTCGTTAGTAGATTAGTATTATATACAAGGTTAGTTTGGTTAGTAATTTTAGAAAACAACAAACTGTTAGTAATGTTAGTATGAATAGAAAGGCAAGGGGAAATTAGTAAACGAGAACAGAAGGAAGGATGAAACCCAGAATCCATTAAATCACCCGAAGTAGTGTCACAATCAATTAACACAGAAAACTGCTACAAACAATGACGCGACCGGGGAGAAAGCAAAGACAGTACATGGGTAAGACGTGGACTGGACTACACAGGAGAGGAATGAAATGTGAACACTAAGACATGGACTAAAAACTGACATACCAAAATGATAGAAACCTAAAATTGACTAACCAGACAGACACTCAGACCACGGAACACAACAGGCATGGAGTGAAATTCAGGAAGCAGTTCGCTCTAGGGCACCGTCTGTAAGCTTGTTAATAGTGTAGAGGGCATTTTGAATGGCTGAAATGCGATGCGGCAGAGATAGACTCCTGTTCCAGGCAAACCCAAAAGAAAAGAAGCAACTGATTGGATTCAGCAATCATTGCCTCTGTCATTCTGCATTCGGCAAAAACACCTTCCAAGGTACTTCCTAAAATGATTCTTCAGACCTTAGCCAATCAGTGATAAGACTGCTGTCATTCAATAATAGATTACCTGGTGCAAGTCCAGGGAGCTTTAAAGTTCTCTAGCATTAGGGCTACAGCAGCACTTTTTACAGCAGCATTAGAAGCACCTCATCAATAGGCTGTTGATGGATTAGCAGGGGGGATTAGTCCCTGTATTGGATGTACATGCATTTGTTGGTAATTAGTTGATACTTGAGCTTCCGTTGTACTCCTTCTGTACTGTCTTCTTCCCCAGGCATTATCAGTTCTACCTTATGCAACTGGAGTACAGATCCTAAAATATACTAAAATTTATAAATGATGTGTATATCAGAACACCTCATAATATTTAGGCAAATATTCACATTGTTAACAATTTCAGATGTTGTGTAATGTTTGACACTACTGCTAGCAATGTTTATCATTACATTTCCCACATAAGTGTGCTTATTTATAATTCAGTACAAGGTATTCCATGCAGTACTCAGCCAGTGGCAACCAGCTTCCGCTATTTACTCTGGCGCTGCAGATTGTTTCACACTGAGGTGTCTAACCTAGCTCAAAAGGAGACAGTGAATGTGTAGATTTTTATAGTTGTCGAACTTGAGTCGCCTGCTTTTTCTCATCAGATTTTCAATTTAGTTTTTTTCAAAGAAGAATTTTTCATTATATGAACAAAGCAGTCTAACAGTATTATTTGGCAATAAGTGGCCCCTGAAACACACGTCAGCAAAGGCTTATTTGAAATGCACTGGCCATCAGTTACTCCAAATTGAAACTGCTCCATAAAGTGTTACTGAATGCTGTAATGGAGAGCTCTGTGTGGATTTTATTCAAACTCGAGACCTGACCACCCTGGAATTACAAAAAGTAGGGTAGGCTGCAATTTGTGGTTGTGCTAGGAGCAGTAGCACGAGCATTTGCCGAATGTGATCGATGTTGCCCTCTCCTCTCCATGACCTGAGAAGACGGTCTTATATATCATACAGGATGCTGTGGCAGTGCAAGTTCTATTTGCATATTACATGAAGAACTTTCACACTATGTGCTGAACAGAATTAAGAGCAAAAATCTTCAGTAAGCAGGCATCATGATAAATGACAGTGACAGTTGTTCCCCAAATCGTATGTCGTACTTATTAATTTGAGGAGGTAATCTAGGTAATAATCGTGCTAGTGAAATATTCATGGTTTCTGCAATAGGTGATTCATTCACACATTAAAACGCTACATATGGTCCTGGGTAATGAGGAATTTCAGAATTCACTGGGCTGCATTAGATGGAAGAAACTGGTTTAAGACAGAATCATTATTGGAGCAGAGATGGTTTTCTCCCCAAGGTCATTCCTGCCATTTGCTGCACATTTTTACTCATTTTTAGTGCAACACATTATGTAGGCCCCTCCGACAAACCGCAGAAATGCTGGCACTGAACTTAATGATGAAATTAATCAAGAACTGCAAAAAAAAAAATAAATAAATGATATACAATTCTGAAATAGTTGGGACAAAGTGTAAATTGTGAATAAAATCAAAACGCAATGACTTTCAAATCACACCAGCCAGTATTTTATTCACAACAGTACAGAGATAACATAGAAAATGTTGAAACTGAGAAATTTTCCTATTTTATCCACAAAATGAGCTCATTTCAAATTTGATGGCTGGTACAGGTCTCAAAAAAGTTGGGGCAGGGGCCTGTTTACCATGGTGTAGCATCCCCTCTTCTTTTTAACACAGAGTGGAGGCGTCTGGGCATTGAGGAGACAAGTTTTTTAAGTTTAGCCATTGGAATTTGATCCCACTCTTTAGTACAGCCTTCCAGCTGCTGGAGAGGCTGGGTCTATTTTGATGGATTTTTCATTTAATAATGCGCCAAATGCTCTCAAACGGTGAAAGATCAGGACTACAGGCAGGCCAGTTCAGCACACGGACTCTTCTATGAAGCCATGCTGTTGTAATAGCTGCAGTATGTGGTTTCGCATTGCCTAAATACACAAGGCATTCCCTAGAATAGATGTCTTCTGGAGGGGAGCATATGTTGCTGTAAAACCTTTATATACCTTTCAGCATTCATGGTGCTTTTTAAAACATGCAAGTGTCCCAGGCCATGTCCACTAATGCATCCCCATGCCATCATAGATGCTGGCTTTTGGACTGAATGCCAAAAAAAGGAGGGGTGGTCTTTCTTTCGCCGGAGGACACGCCACCCATGATTCCCAACAAGAATGTCAAGTTTGGACTCGTCTGACCACAGGACACTTTGCCACTTTGCTACAGTCCATTTTAAATGAGCCTTGGCCCACAGAGCACAATGGCGCTTCTGGATCATGCTCAACAATGGCTTCCTTTTTGCATGATAGAGTTTTAGGTGGCATCTGTGGATGGCACGGCGGTCTGTGTTTACAGACAGTGGTTTCTTGAAGTATTCATTGGCCCATTTAGTAATGTCAATCATGCCGGTGAGTGATGCTGTGGCGTCTGAGGGCCTGAAGATCACGAGCATCCAGTAAAGGTCTTCGGCTGTGTCCCTTAGGTACAAAGATTTTTCCAGTTACTCTGAATGTTTTCATGATATTATGCACTGTCGATGATGAGACCTTCAAAGCCTTTTCAATTTGAAGTTGAGGAACATTTTTCTAAAGTTTTTCACTCAAGCCTTCACAGGTTGGTGAGCCTATCTTTACTTCAGAGAGACTCAGCCTCTCTAAAACATCCCTTTTATAGCTAATCATGTAGCAGACCTGTTGCCAGTTAATTTCATTACTTGCTAAATGTTCTTTCATCTAGTACTCCATTTTTACACGGGGCCGGCTATTTTCATGAACAAACATTTCACTGTCTCCATTTTCAAGAATAATATCATGCACACGTATCAATTTTCAAAACATTTTTTGTTTACACGCACCCATGTATATGCCGTCAAGAGCATGCTAAACCTGTAGATGGCAGTGTAACGAGAAGCTTAAGCCCACGTTAGCCAGTCAGATTCCCGAAAATAGCAACCCCAGAAATGAATTACGATCATCCATGATCGCTAGCTGATCACCACAGCCAAATGAAAATGTAAACATTGGACGCACTTTTGGCGCAGGTACAAATTCTGGCACTTACTGTGACATCGGCTGCCAAAACTCTGTTTTTCTCAGTTTACACGCAAACGTGCAACCGAAGTTTTCCAAAATCTCCACTCTAGCCTGAGTTTTTAGAAACAATCATTTTCAGAGGCGAATTCTCCGTTTGCGTGTTAAAAAAGAGCACGAATGCAGGGAAATCCGTTTGTCAAAATAACCGTGTACGTGTGAACGGGAGCTGATTCTCTTATGTATTAATTGCTTTTTCAGCCCTTTTTTGCCCACGTTCCTTTTTCGAGACCTGTTGCAGCCAGAAAATTAGAAAAAAGCTCATTATATGGATAAAAATGTAAAATTTCTCAGTTTCAACATTAAAAAACAGCAAAAATACTCACATTCCAAAAAGTAAATAGCCAAAACCGAGAAGTCAATGCAAAAGAATTTATTTGGACAAAAAATAAATATTAGCGCAGGTGATATTGCTAAAACAAACGTTTGGGTGCTCAAACCACCCTCAGTGCTAATGACCAAGTGACAGGACAAAACCTTTTAAACAGATATCACATGACTGAAAGAGAAACAATTATTTAATAATTTGAGTGAGCATCTCAGGATTCAATTAACTCGTCAATTATTCAATTAAGGGAATATAATCATAGATGACCACAAAAATTGAACAGTAGTTAAGATAATAAAATATGTACAATCAAGTCAAGGAACAGGGCACCAGAAAAATCATAATAAATTCTTTTGCATTGACTTCTCAGTTTTGGGCAGGGGTGTCAAACTGACCTGTAAACGGGCCAAGAGGCTGCAGGTCTTCAATCCTACCAAGCAGAAGCGCACCTGAAAGCAGTGATTTAATCAACTGATCTAGGCCTGCACAACTGATTAGTTGCATCAGGTGCGCTTCTGCATTGTTGGAGTGAAAACCTGCAGCCTCTTGGCCCGTTTACGGGTCAGTTTGACATCCCTGGTTTTGAGTATTTACTTTTTGGAATGCAAGTATTTTTGCTGTTTTTATAATTCTTTTTACTTTCGCACCTTTTCAGCCCAGATATAATTAAGGCGCAGATTTCCTTTATTGACGTGGAACTTCAGTTTCAACATTTGAAATGTTATCTATGTTCTATTGTTCATAAGATATTGGCCCATGTGATCTGAAAGTCATTGCATTTTGATCTTATTAACAATTTACACTTCTTCCCAACTATTTTAGAATTGGGGTTGTGTGTGTTTGTGTATATATAGATACACAATATATACAGTATATATATATACACACACACACACACACACACACACACACACATACACAGTGCTGTGAAAAAGTATTTGCTCCCTTCCTGATTTATTTTTTGTATACTTGTTTCAGATCATCAAACAAATTTTAATATTAGACAAAGAAAGCCTGAGTAAATAAAAATGTAGTTTTCAAATGATGATTTCATTTATCAAGGGGAAAAAGCTATCCAAACCTAACTGGCCTGGTGTGGAAAAGTAATTGCCCTTACATCTGTGACAGTTGATGGGTCCTGTCACTCCTAATAAGTACATGCCCCGGCTATCTTGCCAACGAGCCTGGCTCTTTGGTGATGTGGTCAGCACGCATGACTCTTACCCAGGAGTCTGGAGGTTCAAGTCCCCGCCCGGGCCCTCCTTCGACCTGCTACATTCAGAACGATTTCTGTGTTGCCCATCATCACACATTGCTGCATCTAAGTAAGAAAACAGTTTTAACATGAACAGTGTTTTTGAAGAACCATTATTTGTCGTTCTCAGACCATCCCAAATTAATTGCTTAAAGCATAAAACTCAAAATTTTCTCTATTCAACGCACTCTTGAAGCCTAGTTCATAAATCTCCAATTCAGTGTCCACTTGATCCTCAAAATCTGAGTGCTTGCTAGGTACTCACATCCAGTTGCCGACTTTCTTGCGTAGGCAATATGCTTGTGCTGAAAACAGTGAACCAGCTGCACGTAAAATAATGTCCCATGCAAAAGGACAGGAGTTGGTTCATTAGCTAGCCAGCTAGCTACGGTAAAGCCAATCGATTTTCCTCAGGGATTCTATTGCTGAACATCGCACAAGGAGATATATGTATAACATATATGAGTAAAATTCTGGCTGAATGCTACATTTAATTCCATGGCTTGAAAATGGATTCTGACTCACAAGATTCAAAGAAAGGTGGTTAAACCTAAGTTGACCAAAACAACAGACTCAATGTTGGTCTACATATAATTGTGTTGTTTCTGAGTGATATCCCTGCACGGAATCACCGTGAACAGAATACTTCATACTCGGCAAGACATTTGGCAACAAGACAGAACATGACAGAAATGCTGTGTCCAGCTCCATAGCTGCAGGTACACCAATGTGAGGACAATGCCAGGTAACAGGGCATCGCTCATGTGTTTCCAAACTCTACTCCAGGCAAAAACATGTTTCCTGTTTCATTCCAATCCATAAAGCACTCAAACGTGCAAGTTATTACTCACAGCCCACATAATGGAAACTATACAGCATATATACCTTTAAATATTTATAAAGATGTGTGCGAGGGATCTTTTGAATGTTTGTATGTGAACCTTGCAAGGACAATCAGTGTAAGCATTTGCCGTCTGTATGTGTCGTTTGTACCTTCACTCCTTCCCCGCCAGCCCAACTAGCACGGTCCTCAGGTGTCTGCAAGGCCCAGTTGACTTTCAATTCATCAAAATCTTCGATGTAAAATGAATTGCTATAGAGTAGTTATAACTGTATTTAGGCCCCCTGATTCTGTATGAGCTGATTTTAGTGTAACACATGTTTAATTCTGTATAAGTTTATGTCACACTGACACATTTTGTGTGTTTGTGTTTATATTACTCTAATAGAGTTGATTTTACAAAACCGATAATTCTCCTGTGCACTCCTACCAGGCCGTCCCCGTAGCAACCCCATTCTTAGGGCCGCTGAGTGACGGGTGGCACTAATTCCCTAAAACAAATAGGAATCAGAGACGGCTAAACCCCTGTGCGACCGATCGGAGGTGTCACACATCTGCCGGCTGCCGCCACAAAGCCCCTCTCTGACCAGCCAGATGAATGACGGGGATCATGGGGGATGAACTGGCATGCCCGAGTGCTTCTCAGGCCTAGAAATTGAGCTCTTTATAGCGCACATATCACAGGTTTTTTTTTATATACGGGGGATTGGGGCACACCTCAGGGAGAAGATGTGTCCCAGGTCTCACGCTGTTCGAGTTCTTATCTGAAACGAGGCAGAGAAACTGCGTAAGAAACGTTAATTTTCACCCGTTCCGCCTGTGCTTCTGCCCTTTTATGGCAAGTCTCTGTCATACGTGTTTGCACCTCGTTCACGTGTGAAAAACAGATCTGTGTTTGCTTTTTTGTGTTCCTATGACTATTCGCTTGCCTTTCTTGTGTTTACTCACAGCAGTGCGCGTGATGCCTGCCATGCGTGGTACTGTGAGAGGCGTTGTATTCCATTGTGAATTAAAACCTGGGCTTCGCTCAGTTTACCCTGTATCCGAGATGAGGAGTTGGATTTATCGTGACCAGAACAGATGGGATGCATTCGCACACTGCACCTGACATAACAGAAATTCTCTAAGCAGCTTTAATTAACAAAAAACCCTGGCATGCTGCTCTATAATTGGTAGTTGTGATCGCAGGGATGTTACACAAGTTGATGTCATTGCCTCCCCAACCTATATCCACCTCACCTTCCCTCACTAACAGGCCTGCAGTTGGGGTAGACTGCGCAGGAGAAACGGACTCACCCAGGTGTTTCCGGAACCTTCTTGACACCTTTTTTTTTTTTTTTTTTTTGCTCCAGCTTTATTTTTACTTTCTGACACGGTCAAGAAAACATATTTTGTAGCTTCTGCCATGTCCAATTTGAACCGTGGTCTTCCATTTCCGGCACAGGAGTACCGAAAAGCAACAAATCTGAAACGCCCTCCAAAAAATGTGCAACATTGCAGTGGGTCAATGCTTGCCAAGTTATTTTGCTCTATTACACACTTTCAGTGCCGCATTAGGCAGGTTTGCCCTTTAAACTGTTTTGCCCTCAAACAAAGAAGCAGCACAAACAGAATATCCCTTTGGCTGGGGCTCTTGGTGATGAGAACTGAGGGATCATGGGAAGGCGCAGACCTTCAGCTTGGGGTGCTATTCGTAGATTGCGACCGTGGACAGAGAGAATGAAAAGGCAGAGAATATTAATCCTGGCTTAAACCGTAGAGCAGAGCTAGAGCATTACATGAATCTGCTGGTATAATATATGTACTAACGTATAGATTAAATGTTACTAAAGTATAGATTAAATGTGATAAAACACATGTAGATTGACAGCTGAGCGAGGAAAATAGTGCATTGCGTGCCAATGACATTGTATTACAATCCATATCAGCAATTAGAGCGCATGATGGATTCCAAAAGTTTGTGTGTTTATATTTGCAAGCCATGATGTGGTACAATTTCCAATTCTACAGTTTTCTTCTGTTTTTCAATTTGTACATCTCACAGCGCACTCTATATTAAACAGCTATGTACTCACTGGAAGACACAAGTCATTTCTCGAACAAAATTTAAACAATAAACCGGCCAGGACCCTTCAGTGTTGTAGTTCTAGTGGCCTGATGGTCCATTTGAGTGATTGACAGCTCAAATCTCTGTTCTGCGGATTGGAGTCAGAATACACAGCAATGAGCCAAAACATTGAAACCACTCTCAGAGGAAACAAAGGACAAAATTGTTATGGGCAATTATGACAGGCACCTACCGACAAGGAAGGAGAAACTGTAAACCAGTGACAGGGCATTAGGTGCTCAAGGCTGATCTGCTCACAAGGGCAATGAAGGCTCCCCATCTGGTCCCAATCAACAAAAGAGCACAAGTGAACCCAGAGAATTTTAATACTTTTTGTGAGAAGTGGGTTACAAGGCACAATGCATTGTGCCCTACTGTGTGTAGAGCTTTGCAGCTGCAGATGAGTTGAGGTGCCCGTTGTTACCCTGGTCCATCACAGAAATTACCAACAATGGACTAGGGAGCATCGAAACTGAACCTAGGAGAAGTGAAAGAAGGTCTCCTGGTCCAGTAAGTCTTGTTTTCACGTGCATCGGCCAGTTATGTGTCCACTATGCCCGTAAGGACGTGATGGCCGCAGGATGCATTGTGGATAGTTGACAATCCAGTGGAGGGAGTGTGATGCTTTAGGACATATTATACTGAGAAACTCTACGTTCGGCAATTCAAGATGATTTCACGGAGCTGGTTTTTTTTTTCTTTTTTCTTTTTTCGACAAAAAGGGGCCAAACACAATATTTGGCATTCGGTTTTAAAGTCGTGGCTGATCAGTGTATAGTTTGCATGGTCATTCACCACTGTAGCAGGTAATATCTGTCCAAAAAGGAATTATGGCATAAAAGCAGACTACATAAGAGAATTATATGGACAGCCATATAAATGTGGAAATGTATATGCATTTTATTAAGACATAAGAAATTTTTTGGCTTGACAGGGGACCTACATTCCCCTGATGGATGCTGTGAAAGATGGGGTTGTAGAGCCAGTTCTTTGGTTCATTAATAATGCTTTTTTTTCATCCCTTGTCTAGACAGCGAAGACATTTTTGAAATCTGTCACACACTTCTCTTTCCATTCTTTACTTTTTTGTCATGTCGTTCCACCCTCTGAATGGAATCACGTCTGTGAAACGATTCTTCATTTGTCACATCTCCTCAGTGGCGTTCCTTCCCCTCTCTCTCTTTCTCTCTCTCTCTCTCTCTCTCTCTCCTGGACGATGTGGCTGATCTGCACCAAAGGTGCGCTAGCTCTGGTGACGACAGTCCAGCGTTTCTGAAACTCCTTCAGACAATTTAACGAGCTGGAGATTCGCCAAACCTCACGGTGATCATCGGAGGAGAAAGCGCCTGTTATTTCACTGACTGACTCAAAATAACGGGCTCTTCGAGAAAAGTTTTATTTGTCAACAAACTTGCTCCATTAATCTTTCTGAAAGCCACCTTCTTCCCTCCTCGTCAGCAGGTCCCGTGAGTTCATTCGTTCTCTCGTGCGTCGGTGGGTTGAGCTGAAGCCCCGTCGAAACGCCCAATTGAAACTGAGACACAGCCGGTGCTATGATGCCTTGTGCTGGAGCTTACGGCATATATTAAAGTCATCTCGCCAGCCAAGTGCTTTGTGCTCAAAGGGACATTTGAGCCCCTATAATCAGGACTTGGAGGCTTGTGAAATTAATTTAAAGCACTTTAATTTCCCCTCATTTCGTGCAAATAACAATAATTTAAAAAATTAAAATTAAAATAAAAAAAACCATGCAGTGACCGTTGAAGCACTCATCTGTGTAGCGTGCTCATATTGGGAAAAAAAACTGATTTCTGGGAAATAATTCTGTGCTGCAAAGCTGACGGAGCATGCTCAGCAGCCTTCGTTAGGGCTTCGCTGTCCTCTAATCCCAGGCCTGAGCTTTAATCTCCGGCGCATATGGTGCCTGGATAAGGGGAAACTCAGCTGTGTGTGGGGACTGCAGTTATCTACAAGCCTCCTCCTCGCAATAATAAGACATCCATAAAAATAATAATAATAAAGAACTAGTGGAATGTACTCAGAGTGGATCCAATGAGGACCGCATCACAGTCCTCACACAAGCAGCACCACAGGATAATATAAATACATGGGTTGGACAGGATGCATATGTTTGTGTGTATGCGTGTGTCAGAGGTGATTGTGGGAGGGAGTGTGGAAGTATGGTGTGTGTGTGTCAGTATGTAAGCTACGTAGGTTTATGTTTGTACGTCTCTCTGAGAGAGTATGGGATAGAGAGTGTTATTTTTCCAAGGAGTACTTTGTGTCGGAGAGTATGTGAATTTCTTTGAAAAAGTTTGGGAGAGTTTGTGCCTGTGGACATCAGTGGAAGAGTGTGCATGCATGTGTTTGCGTGTATTTATATGTGTATGTGCATGTGTTTGTGTGTATTTATATGTGTATGAGTACGTGTGTGTGTGTATATGAGCGTCTGTGCTATATTCTGTGTTTAATGTGCAATAACGCGCAGCATAAGTATTGTAAGCAAATACATATTACCTGAGATAAAGTTGACTAAACATGTCATTCATTCTCAGATGTCACATTGTGGCGGGCAAATAACACTGTCTGTTGTACTTTTTTTTTTTCTTTTTTATTTTTACTAGAATAAATTTGGCGAGTTATTTTTCTCAAGGGCGCAATACTTGTCCCACGTGGATTTTTACAAGCTGTGACTCCGATCCCCAGTCATCACTCTACCCTGCTTTTACCTGTCAGTGTCCCGGCACTTTTATATTGCTATCAGTTAGCTCAGACAGGCTCACACCTGTACGCTGCCTGGTGCTCTGATAGAGCTGTAAAAATCTCACCATCACCCCCCTCTCCTGCACCCTCTAATTTATGCCTCGCAGCGAGCGCTAACAACCACCTCCTCTGTTATTATTGTGATAAGAGCTCTGGAATAGGAGCCCAAACGAAAAAGGGTGCCAAGAAGAAGAAATGTTTCAACACATTAAGTCTTGAATAGTAATTGAAGGAGAAGAATTCCAGGGAGCTGAGAAACGTCAGTGAGCACTGGACTGGGCTGAAGTACTACACCTCAGGTGCCTGCGGCGGAGAGAGAAAGGGCTTTTAGTGCGCAACACGCTCAGGCTATTTCCCATCTGCGGCATATCTTTCCAAAATTAATTATGTAAATCAAGTCAGACACGTGAAAAAAAAAGCAGGCGTTGAATGGGAAAGCAGATTTCTCGCACAGCTAAGCTCCCGGTGTTTGCACAGAGCAATGTTCTCCTTTAGTGATTTCAATAACATTTTGTTTGCTCTGTGCATCAGTTTGTTCATTTGTCTTCCTACAAAAGTGACTTTCAAAATTTCAGTCAGCTTTTCTGTTATCACTCATCAGATAGAATGATAAATTGGAGAAATTTCAATATTCACTTTTACAGCTGGAGTTTTCCCTCCAGATTCTCCAACATATCGTCTCCTCTTGACCAATAAAAACTGACACTAAACAATGAAGCAAGGACCTAAAATGCCAGTAAAGAGCCTGTGTACCTGCTGTTTCTCTGGTTTACTTCCAATATACAGGCCTCCATTTGACCAGATCATTATCACACCTTGGTCCTTGTCCAGCGGGAAGCTGAGTATTTGAGTGACAGTTGCATTACAGGAATCTGAATATTGGGGGAGCAGTAGTTAAGAGTCCTGCGCTGGACAAAAATGAACCACGGGAACAGAAAAAGAAAAAAACCCGGGTTGCATTTTCCAAAATCACAGATGCTAACTTAAACATATGGGCCCTTTGACTATGAATAGATGAACTATGTAAGTTGCCAACTTAGTCAACAACAACGTTTTTGGGAAACGCGCCTCTGTATAACAGAACAGATCTGCACCTCCAGCACAGTCTGCAACACACACAGTTATCTCGAGCATGAGAACACTTTCAGAAATTCCACAACACAACCCAATTCGCATGAATCTAGTTTCTGGCTTGAAATTGTAGGTTTGGGGGATATGGGCGAAATACCAAAAACAGTTCCAAACCTGCCTTTAACTTTGAAGTCTCTTCTTGCTACTGTCATTTAGGGCCAACAAGTTGTCATGAGAGAAAGCTAAAAAGTATACTAGGGCCCGACCGATATGGAATTTTTGAGGTCGATGCCGATTCTGATATTTGGCAGGAAAAAACACTGATAACAGATTAATAAAAAAATGTATAATGAATACAATAACTTCTTTTTTGGTCCCTTAATACTTACAACAACAAAGATATGAATCACAGGCAGAACACTTTACTGTTTTACAATACTTTGTCCTTTAGTATTTGTTTAACTTTACAACAGAGAGGACATTTTCAAGTACAAAAACATGCAAAAAGGCATTAAACCTCTGGGAAATTATATAACCTTAAAAAGGAGTCAATCTATAAATGAGTTATGAAATACATCTTGTCTTGTACTTCTTGTTGCTGCAAATTAGAGGTAGGTTACAGTACAGGTAGAACAACTTTTAATAAAAAAGGTAATTGTGAGAGGAAAGCAACAAAAACACTAAGGTAACATTCTTTTCACAAGCCTCCTTTATTTTCCTACTTTAGAACTTTCAAGAACAAAGGACTTTCGGTTACACTTTACTTGAAGGTATCGTCATAAGAGTGACATGTCACTGTCATAACTGTTACATGACACAGTCATGAATGTGTCATAAACATTATATCAATGTAATAAACGTTTATGACTGTTGTCATTAGGTGTCATTCGGTTTTTGTAATGAAAAGTTGACATTGTTTGGGTTGTCTTGAGTCATAAACGTCTATGACATTGACACAATGTTCATGACACATTCATGATTGTGTCATGTAACAGGTATGACAGTGCTGTGTCACTCTTATGACGATACCTTGAAGTAAAGTGTTACCGAAGTTTCAAGTACAAAATAATGAGCAAAACTGCAGTAAATTTCTGCAAAATAAATTAAATAACCTTATTTTAAAATGTAAATATATAGATTAATTATGAACTCTATCTTGTCACGTCTGCATTTCAGTCCTGGAGTCCTTCTCATTCGCGCAAACTGTTTTATGAGAAATTAAGAATATATCGGCGTTTAATTGGCAAAACTCCAGCCAATGATGATTATTTCCAAAAGGGCTGTAATCGGCCAATGAAATCGGCTGGCTGATAAAGTATACCAAGTCACTTAATGCTAGCAGCCTTGTGTTTTTTGCATGAGTGGTGCGCAGTCTTGGGAAGTTTTGGCGATGACACAAATATTCTTTGGCTAACGTTTCTGCTGCAGTTTTTGTGGTAGCTATTCACCTTGTTTCTAATGTCATTGTGCAGTGTGCTCAGAAGAATTTTAATGAACTGCGAAGAACTTCATTGGGAAAAAAGAAAGAAAAAAATAACTAGGATTATGACGTCGGAGGCGACGGCTTGGGGTATATCCCTGAACGCCCCCAATCCTCCAATTCCCCAATCCTCGAATAGACCCAATACAATATAAAGCCCCTCAGGTCATGACTTTTCATTTGAACTTAATTTCAGGTCAATCGGACAAATGGTTCTGAAGAAATGGCCAAAATGGTAATTTTCCATCACAAAGCTCCACCTGGTGGCAAAATATTGAACCATACAGGTATGATGTCATCATGTGACACGTTGTGAGGTCATGGCCTTGCAGTTGCACATAGTTTCATGTCAACTGGACAAATGGTTCCAAAGATATGGCAAAAATGGTGAATTTTATGTGACAAAGCTCCACCTAGTGTCAAAATTTTGAACCAAAGGTATAATGTTATCGTGGGACACATCCTCAGGTCATGACCTTGCATTTGCACTTGATTTGAGGTCAATCAGACAAATATTTCCAGAGATATGATAAAAACAGTGATTTTTCAGATTTTGGCCCCTGGTGGCCAATCTAGAAATTGTAAATTGTCCAAAATCGAATCAGTTTTTCCTCTTTATGATATTTACTTATATGCAAAACGTGAAATTGTTTTTGAAACAAATTGAAATATTACTGAAGTTAACAATCGCGTTAATCGCGTTAACACGTAGGGCGGCGGCGGTGGCGGCAGCGACGGCGGTCAGACCAAAAACATAAAATAAAAATAACTTTATCACAAACTTTTGATTCTTCCTGTATTCTGGCGCTTGCACAGAAAGATCAACTTTCCGAATTCACTATCTAATCATCAGCCCAGGGGAAAGAAAGAATGAGTGCAAGTCAGATGAAGTCACACTACCATTTTCATTGGCTTTGAAGAACAGACTGATTGCTATAAAAGTTGGAGAAGTGCTCAGAATCATGGTCTTCTTGTGGTAGCAATAGTTACCTCCAAAAAGACTTGAGCAGGCGCAAAGACATGCTGCAGAGAGTACTGCCCATGGAAGAACCATTGAAAGGATCATCGAGAACTTCAAGTAGAGAGGTTCAACTGTTGTGGAGAAGGCTTCAAGACATCTGTGAGTAACCAGCAAGCACCAGGACCCCAGGACAATCTCCTCCTGGGAAGTCAGCCACCAAATCGCCGTTGATGCTGGGCTTACTCTAGATTAGTGCAAGGCAGATTTGAGTGCATTTGCATACACAGTGAGGCAAAGACTTTTGGACGACGACCGCAGCAAAGAAGCTATCCAAGATAAACATCAAGGGTGGACTAAAATCCTGCAGGAGGATTGGCTGGCAGAAGACTGATGCATGGTTATTTTCTCCGATGAGGCCTGCTACCGACTATTTGGGACACCTGAGAAATCGACTGTTCAAAGAGGAAAAGGTGAATGCTACCATAAGTCCTGTGTTGTGCGGACAGTGGAGCATCCTGAGACCATTCATGGGTGGGGTTGCTTCTCATCTGTAGGAGTGGACTCACTCACAATTCTGCCCATGAACACTGCCATGAATAAAGATTGGTATCAGAAGGTCATCCAAGCGCAACGTCTCCCAATGATTCAGGAGCAGTTTGGTGAATGTCTGTCCATTTCCCAACTTGATGGAACAAGTCGGAAGGCAAAAAACGATAACACAGTGGGTCAGAGATCATCACACTGAAATTTTGGATCAGTGAGCAGGAAACTGCCCAGCTCTTAATCCGATCGAGAGCCGATGATGGATCACCACTCACAGAAGTATAACTCCAGCACAGTGGAGTAGCCTGAACTGAAAATTTTGTGTGCCAGGAACATCCCTTTACTCTATTAGATGTTGCTAGTTCTCCTTGTGAAAGATGGAAATCATTTGTTTGGATGCACTTTCTTTTTTTTTTGCCTTTTAATCAGCCATACTCAAAATTGCGTACCTGTGTTTCTCATCTTCATCTTTGATTTAATTCCAACAATGTAAGCGATCATGAAGAGCATGTTTGATCGCCTGATGAGGCCAAAAAAATGGAGCGCAGAAGGTCTAGAGCAGTTTCGTGAAGCGTGCGGCTACGAGTAAATTATTTTTCTGAACTGAGTTTAGCCTATTATTTTGTCACACTTGGATCGCATTAAGAAAAACACCATGTCTATAATTGCCAATAGTGTATTGTTATGATTGTATAACGATTCAATTAAGGAAAATGATTGAGAACAAGTCAGGAGCAATAATTGTTCAACCGCACCCAAACGAATGATTGTCATCTTACCTTCACAAGGAGAACTAGCAACACCTGATAGTGTAGATTGTTTTCGGAGTGAATGTATTGTTCCTTGGGAAAGATGATTGCGAACAAGTCAGGACTAATAGAAGTTGTAAAGGGATGTTCCTGGCACACTCAATTTTCAGTTCTGGCTACGCCACTGCTCTAGCATGCGGCAGTGAATAGTGGAAGTTATGAAGAAGAGTCAACACTGTAAATATTGAGTCTTTGCATAAATTTGATTTATTTGCCGATGAAAATCTTTGAATGTCATACTTTGGACAAAAAATATATGGTGTCAAAATATTTTAAGAATGGAAAGATAGTATAACCAATAACAGCAAAATCGATATACTGTACACCCAAAAACGGGGCTCTGTTAGATCCATTAATTTATTTTTCTAACAACCACACATAATTTATATAAAATATATGAATATTTCTCTTTTAAATCATTGGCAACATTTTCCTCAATAGTTGTATTTTTATTCAGGCTATGTGAACACAAATGGGATATTGCCTTAAGAGCGGTCTCAGCATGGTTCTCAGTGGTTGTAAATTATCATATTTGTGGCGCTTACGTGAGACCAAGGGTGGAGCACTGTTTACTGCCCGTATGTAACTTAACTCAAGTCTGTAAAATGAGCAACCGTGATGATATGAATGTTTTAACGTCTTTTGTATGATGAATAGATTTGTTGTGCTGCAACTCGATAGCTACTCGTAGCTTTTAGTACAGAACGCACAGTAAGCTAAGACTGACTTTTGATTAGCTAGCTAGCTCGTAATTGAAATTTTTTATTTTAAATAAAGTAACTTAAATTTTTTAATACTGAAATTGAATGTGACAACCTACCCTTGGTAACTACCCTTTTGGGAAATGCACCAATATAATATAATTTAAATATTTGAACGCCAAATAGCAAAACTGCAATGCTGAGGTGTAAATTATCACCCAACTTCAAACAGACAGTGATAAACAGTCCGTCCACGTTGGACATCCAATTTTTGTTTTATGGAAACACCTGACGGACATGATCTGTCCAAAGTTGGACTCTTCACTCAATGGGTGGTCTGACTTGATTGGTCAAGTTAAGTTTATTGAAACAGCCCCCTGGGTTCTATCCGGTATCCTCCGTCGTTAATTTTGGAAGCTTTCGTATAATTGAAAAAATAGTGAGTATGACTTAAATTACAAGCAAATAAATAAATACTGGGTTGCTGAGGGACAAAGTTCATTCCTGAGATTGCTGAAGTATTGCTAATCACATCAAAAAACATCAACTGCTCATCAACATCAACATCATTCAATCAAGCAGTCATTCATTCCTTTCTTCGTCTTGCCACTCCAAACATCTTAAACAGTAATTATGGATGTTACTGGCTCCCTTGCTTGACTGATGTACATCTCTTCTTCCGATGAATGAGGTAATGAGCTCAAACTCTTCTGCTGCGGCATGAATTTATTCTTAGGCATTAAAGAAGATGTTCTGCAAGTCTGCTAGGAAATGTAATAATAGGTTTTACCTGACCCCCCCAGGTCTTGCTCACACAATAATTGTGATTCGCATTCAAATTATAAATGTTTTTGCGTCCGTGCCATGCTGAAAATAAGGCAAGAAAGAAAGAAGACTATAAAAGAAAATCTACAGTATCTAACCCCTGAAAATAACCAGGATTTGAGGTTTAACTGGATATAATTCAAAATATAAATCAGTGTGAAAACCCCTCAATCGATGCATTTTCTTCAAATAAATAATCCATAAGTATCAAAGTGATATAAAATTTATCCCAAGCCATTTATTTCTGGCCCCTGACAATCCAGCCTTTTATAGAACCGCAGTCTTCAAAGGAAGAATCAAAAAGAAGAAAATTGTGCACTCCTTGAACACTGAACAAAATGGCACTAATTCACAATTCCCAAATGTTTCAGAAAATGCTCCAAGTGACGATTTTTCCTTAAATTAAATCCTCTGAAAACCCAATTTCACAAAAACCTTTGAACTACGTTATTTGGGGTTGTATGTGCATGATAGTAAACATAGTAAAATATGAGAAATTATGTCCAATTCAAATCCAAGATTTAGTCATTTAATTTTTAGCCCCTATCCTCTAACTGTGGTTCAACTGGGCGTGGTTTTCTTAGTGGGTTATTACGTAAAAAGCCAAACCAAAGAAAAAAAACTCATTTGTCCCACCCTAACTGAAATGATAGTAGAGCCATTTTTGGGGGCCCCGTAACCATTCTTTCCCCACCTTTTTTTCTCGATTGATTTGACATTCTGAATCAGTTAGAAGAAAAATTAGCTCCTATGTACCTCTCAAAAGTGATGGCTAACTTTTCCATTGACCTAAATTCAAAATGGCCGCCAAAAAGGGCGTCGGCACTTATAACTAATTCAGCTAGTGGGTTGATTTTGGTGTCTAGACATAGGTTTTTGGGGTCAAGTTATCCAATGCTGCAAATGGTTTCCTTGTAAAATTAGTCTGTTGCAGTGAAATCCAAGATGGCCGCCCAATTGTCCTCCGATACATATATTGCCTTATTTCTAATTCACCTAGGCTGCTGATACTGGTGTCAAAACATATATTTTGGGGGTCAAGCTATCCATTTAGATCAGGGGTGTCAAACTGACCCGTAAACGGGCCAAGAGGCTGCAGGTCTTCAATCCTACCAGGCAGAAGCTCACCTGAAAGCACTGATTTAATCAACTGATCTTGGCCTGCACAACTGATTAGTTGTATCAGGTGCGCTTCTGCATTGTTGGAGTGAAAACCTGCAGCCTCTTGGCCCGTTTACGGGTCAGTTTGACAGCCCTGATTTAGACCAATAGCTGTCTTCTGAAATAACCCTATAATGAAAAAATCCAAGATGGCTGAGGGCCACCATCTTGAAATACAATGAAATTTGAATCTCTGGCACCCCAATGAGCTAGGAAAACAAACAAGGTGTCATTTCTTACTATTCTTGTCTGATCAATGCATTGGGTTTATAACTAAAGTTATTAAAGAGATCATTTAGGCATCTTATTTCAAGATGGATGCTGGCCGCCATCTTGAAATACATGAAATTTAATATCTCTAGCTCATTTTTCGAGAACTTGCCTGTGGAAGATTAAATCCATTCAAATATTTTTGAACATGATACTGTGGATTACTCCAACCTTTGAAGAAAGTCTTCACTATCACTACAAGAGTCACGATATTGTAAGCTTTATTTGCCTAAACCAGAAATATGGAGATATAACAAGATAGCACTCAGGTCGCATTCTGGCCATAACCGTAAATCGGCCAGAATCTGTTTTGGATACTGTGGGCGTGCAATAAAAATCATGTAGGTGGTAAAGATTAGAGTGTGACAAACATAACTGCCCTGCTCATGTCAGCTGGATCATCCTCTGGAAATGGTCGATGAAAATATCTGCTTTATTTGAAGTCACTGAATGAATGGATCGAAAGTTGTTAACAGCTGGACAAAATGTGGTGCTTTAAAGGAGGGACATTGAGTGCAGGTCACTGCTTCAGTTGCACTGGACTTACCTGCAATGTAAGAATGTGCTCACAATAATACTAATGAGCTCTAAGAGTGGATGTAGCAGTTAGGAGCAGTGCGAAAAGTGGTGGTAAATGACTTCTGAATTTTCAGCGATTAGTGTCTTTTTATTTATGTCTGATGACTTATAAAACATTATTTTCACATTTTCATGAAAGTAAACACATTAAATGAAAATTAAAAACAGCATAGATGAGTATATACTGTGTGTTAATTTAATAAATATAATAATGATTTCACCACATTGCTCAACGTAACAGATCAACCCACGGTGAGCAGTAACAGTAATTATCACTTACTGGTTTGATTATCAAGTCAGTGAATCACTCCATTAACTCACACTTTGACAAATACCTTTAGATGTTCAACTGCACTTGAGGCAATTTTGTTGGCGGAAACCACAGTTGACAATTTAGAAGCGTTCCTGAACTCAGAGGTGACAATATTTATGCGCAAATCCGTTTCAAACATAAAACACTGCTCCTCACGGAAATAAATAAATGTATCTTTATCAGAAAATATGCTGCAACCCCGTTCACATTCTCGCTGCTTTCAGATATTACAGGATATGGCTTTTTCACAGTAATGTATTGGGCAACAATAAGCACAGCTGGGAAATGTGTTTATCTGTGCATTATCTCAAAATATTATTGCATATTCTATTTCCATAAGGAAATAAGTGCTGCTGCGGTAAACTGATCACGCACTGTGGGCAACATCATCTCAACGGCGTTGCTTAGAGTCAGGGTACTTACATTTGAGTCATATCACTTCCTAGCAAAGGCTTTGTCAGTTTATATTTGAAAAGCAAGTAATAATCACTGCTCTCGCCAAGCTGGCCAAGGAGGGACTCCATGGCTCTTTTACTGTCTGGATCGTCCTGTTTCACACTGGACAGAGAGGGGAGCCGATTGCAGGACTGACAATGAGTAGCTTGGCTGTGTATATAATGAGGAGACACGGAGAACTTGCTGTCCCAGGAAAAGAAACCGGGGGGGGGGGCGGGGGGGGGGGACTAGAATTTAGGGTAAAAGGCAGTGGCGGCTCTAGACCCTGGAATGGCGGGGCACAGACACGTCCCTTTATGACAATTAGTCGTAGTTCGCAATCATTTTCCTTTACTGACGCGTTTTCTAATTATCGTACTTGGCAACTTAAGACACGGTCTCTCCATATGTGATCGAACAGCGATGAAATCATGGGCGAAATTCAGTACAGAAAAAAAATTTTCTTATTAATAGGCCAGTGCTTCGCGTTGATTGATCAGGTCCGTGTTCCAGTGAGATATCACCTTTCACTCTCGGTATTGTGTGGGTTGATAAAAAAGTGGCACTTGGCAGTTAAATAGGCAGCGTGCTGCCCAAGCTGTTTGCGTGAGAGGCGACAGGTATGCAAGTTTGACTAACGTTGATTTAAATACTGCAAATAAGCGTCCAGATGAATGATTGTCTTTTTACGCAATCGGGGAGAACAAGCAGCAGCTGTTAACTGTGGAGTGCTCTCGGACTGAACTTTCGGTTGCTCATGAAATGACTGAGAACAGGTCAGGACTAACGACTGTTTTAAACGGATGTTTTGTCACAATTCTCAGTTCAGGTTCCGCCACTGAGCTGAATTAAGCCCATGATTTCATCGCTGTTTCATCGCATATGGAGAGACCGTGTCTTAAGTTGCCAAGTACGATAATTGAATAACGCGTCAGTAAAGGAAAATGATTGCGAACTACCCAGGACTAATTGTCATAAAGGGACGTGTCTGCGCTCCGCCATTCCTGGGTCTAGAGTTGCTACTGGTCAGAGGCCAGAATAAGCCTCTAAAGTAAGGCCCCTAAGAGTAAGGCATGAGAGTATGGAGTAAGACAATCCAATGCCACCTGAGACAAGAGCAGCAACTTATATGCCCAGGGCAATCAGACAGAAGGGAGTGGCTGCAGGTGATCCGACTTGGGCAATAGGGAAGTAAAGGAGACAATCAACCAATTATCCACGAAACCCATGCTGACTGCTGGAATAGGGGAAGAGCTAATTAGGAAGACATGGGGGTTATGACACTACGATCATTTAGCCGTTTATTTATAAGTATTATTTCAGTACTAGCCTATTTCTTTCATTTTTCTTTTTTTTTGTATTTATCACTGTTGTTATAATTTGCGCATTACTTTGTTTTCTTTGTAATTATTCCCAGTCCCTGTTTCTGTTCCACGTGTCTTTGTTTTCATTTCACTCCCGCACTCCATGTTCTGTTTGTTCATTAGTTCATTCATTCCCACACTTTTAGTCACGCTACCTTTCCCGCGCCTGATTTACGTTCGCCCCTGCTAATCTGTCTGCTTTAAAAGTTCACCATCTCCCTATTCAGTATGCAAGTCTGTTTCTTTCCCAAGCAACTCACAAGCCTTCTGTATTCTATAGTGGTTTCCGGTTCTGATTTACAACTGTATTTCCAAAAGTTGACACGCTGTGTTAAATGGAAATAAAAAATGGCATGCAATGATTTTTCAATCATTTGAACTTCGTACGATTTTCAAATAAATATAAAGACAATACTGTGTTAGGATCCTATTTCTCCCATCTTTAAGCTCTGTGCCTGGCTATGCCATGTTGTTTTGATTTTTGTGTTTAGTGACCACTGCCTGCCCTTTGACTATTCTTAGCCTCATGTATTGTGTTTTGGTATTTAAGATTTCATGTGTTTATTATTTTCCTTGCCATAGTTATCATGTCTTGTTTTCGTTTTCTTGCCATGTTCATATTCTCTTGTCTTGTTTATTTCTGCCATGCCATGCCTTGCACTACGTCTACCCCATCTTGTCTTATGTAGGTCTTTGCTCATGGTTTAGTCTTGCGTGCCACTCATTCGGGTGATTTACTGGTTTCTGGGATTTCAATCTTCCTTCATATCTCGTGTTCTTCCTTCCTCTCTCCTTTCGCTATCAACTAACCGTACTAACTGTTTATTGTTTTCGATAATTTACTAACACATATTAACATTGTATATTTTTACTAACATGCACTCGGGATTGTATAGCTGCACATACTAATAGACTAACGATATCTCAGCAATCGCCCAATTCGTATCTCCGCCCTCCTTGTCTATCCCTAATTTTCTCTACTGCAGTTTTCCACTTATATCTCTTGCTTTCCTTTTCTTTAGACTATGCACATTTAGTACTCCTTAACCGGAGCTGTTGTTTGTTCATAGGATTGTCTTGTGATCCCTGTCTGCGTTTTGGCATTTGCCAAATTCATGTAATTAGATTATTCCTCATGTGTCAATCCTGATTATTGTTTCATTGATCACACCTGTTCTCCCTTGTCATGTGTTCACCCCGGATGTGCATTTAAGGTGTCTTCACCTTTACCTCCATGTCAGATCGTAACTTCCTTGTTTCTTGTGCCATGTTTGTTTCCGCCTCGACTCATTGTGATTTATCTTTCTGACTGGATTGCCCGACTCCTGTTTCTTAGTTTGCCCTTTTGGATATTGTTGCATCTGTGTATTTTTGACCTTTTTCTGCCCGACCTCGATTTTGTGGATTGCAGCCCTGTTAACGATTCGGACTGTCCTTTGGCTTATGAGTTTGCTTCTCCCTCAAACCTACGCCTGTGTACCGGATCTGTTTTGTCTGACTACGGTTTTTGTGATTGGTTCCCTGGTAACGAACTCTGCTCTGTCCCACTGGAAATCGAGCTTTGGATTACGGACTCTGTACTGTTGCCTTTCTCTCTGCGGGGGTTATCCCCCTTATTCAATAAAGCACCTATTTTTGCAATCCCGTGTCCTCACATTTGGTTCCAGATCGCTTCCTCACATACTGTATATCAAAGGTTCAAACAGAGAAATTTAATTGTTTTTATTTTTTTTGGAAAATAAATGCTCATTTAAAATATGAATTGTGTCTGTTTTGATTGGAGTGCAGCCTGCAGACTTGAAAATCACGGCCATTCAAAACTGGATTTTGGCCTTGTCCCAAGTGTACAGAGATTTTTCTGATTTCTCAGTATACTTTTTAATAATTTAATTTAATAATATTATGTGCCACAGAGGATAAAATCTCAAAATTCTTTGTAATTTTATGTTGAAAATGTTGTTCTTAAGCTGATGAAGTATTTCCCCATGCAGTCTTTCATATTTACTTATGAAAAGCTTTTTATACCTAATCATGTTACTGACGTGTAGCTCAATAATCTAATTGGCAGTGAGATGTTCTGTCGCTTTTTTTGCATCATACAACTTTTCCAGTTTTTTGTTGTCCCGTGCCAAGTTTTTAAAAACATGTCTCTGTTTTCATTCAAATTCAAAATGAGCATCTATTTTCCAAAAAGAACAGTAACATTTATCAGTTCCGTCATCTGATACATTGTCTTTGTCCTATATTCAATGAAATATAAGGTTTTTCATTGATTTGCAAATCATTTCGTAGTTTAATTTACATTTACCACAGTGTCCCAACATTTTTGGAAATGTCATTGCAATTTTGTTCGCATTTTTTGAATTTGCCTAATCCTCTTTGTATTGTGATATTCCCAGTCATGAATATGGCCGGTTTCCCAACTTATGATTCAGTCTCCTCTCCGGTTTGGCAATCTCAGTTTGGCTCTCAACCCTCTGGTTGTTTACTGACGCTGATTTAGATATTTGCTCTTGTGCTGCATTACTACTGATTGTTATTGAATTGGACTGTATGACTACTCCTACATGGTCAATAAAGTCTGAAAAATTGATCCTCTGACTGCTTCTGAGTATTGAGTCCCAAGTCTGTCTAAAACCTACAAAAAAAAAAAGAATAAAAAGAGATGTTTCAGTTTGTTCTTACCACTACATTGTGATAATGAAGCATGATTAGTCAAAGAGCAGGCTTGGAATGGGACAGATGGAGGAATTGTTGTGGTTTTCATTCAGATGTATTTTCATATCATGAGGTTCCCCCATCCCCAAGCAATTGGAGAGAGACAGATTCTTCAGACAATTAGGCTTTATTGAAGCATGTTGATGAATATAAAGCCGAGTTCTTTTTGCACAAGAAGAACTGACATCTTACCTTTCATACCCAGTTTTTATACCTTCGTCACAGGAAATATCTTCCAAATATGGTCTTTCCACCTTCTCAGTCTCACACTACAAAAGGACAGGCAAACGAAAACACTGCAAACTTCCCTTGGGAACTTCAACTAAAAGATAAGCATACACATCACTAAAAAGGACTGGAAAATTACAGTCAAGAGAGGAAAAATACAGTCAGATGAATAGAATACAAGTAGATACATAAATGATTCAACTAATTATGTTTTTTTTCAGTAAGAACTAATGATTTTACTGAACAAATATTGAGCAAAGCTACAGAAATCAAATAGATCACCTGATTATGTTTTTGAATCAACTAAACAGAAGCCTGCTTACTAATCAAAACTACAGAAGTGTGCTGCTTATGTGTGTGTGAGCTGCTCATGTGTGAATTGAATTGCTTATGTGTGTGTGTGTGTGTGTGTGTGTGTGTGAACTGCTTGTATGTGTGTGTGTGCGTGAGCTGCGTCTGTATGTGTGTGTGCATGTGTCTGTGTGCACTGCTCGTGTGTGCGAACTGCTTGTGTGTGTATGTCTGTGTGTGTCTGTGTTACTGTTGCCTACATAATATAGAAACTGATTATGATAATTGATTATGGTAATTTAACATAGCAATGGATGTACTGATGAATATGATGAGAAATATTGAAATATAATCCTCAACAAAATGTGTGAATTAGGCCAGCAGTAAGAATTAACATAGATAGTTTAATTGAAAAGTTTGGTTCCAAAATGCAATATATCCATTTTAGTCATTTTGAGTAATTCAGCTTTTTCTATGTTGGCACCTAATGCATTTAATAGAAAAACACAAACTTTGACCATGAAAAAATACATCATATAGTATGCATTTCTGATGACGGGTTTTTGCGCCATGTGCAAGAAGCGCTGGACTATCACTATATGGTATTATCTGAATTTTTGTAATTTTGGCAGTTATTGCGTTTTGGAACCAAACTCTTCAATTTTAATATGGTTTATGAATAGTCACCATGTTTAGTAATCGTATGATTGGGGGAAAAAGGGGCAAAAAACTATTTTTTGTTTGCACATCTCATGCTTCTCACAGTCGCATGAATTTCCTTCCTGCAGCCGGCGACATCGACGAGGGAGCGTGTGGAGACCTGCTGCCACCGCTACACACGCCATAAATCTCATTTTCATTTGCAGAAGGACAGATGCAATCGACCCCTCTTTCCACAAACCCACCAGAGGACAAATAGCAGTTTTTAGCGGGGCGGGGGGGGGGGGGGGGGGGGAGGGCACGAGCAATCCGCACACAAAGCCACTCTCCCGCCGGATGTGTCAACGGCACACATCCCCCTGTCTCTGTGCGAACAGAGACAAATCTAAAAACTCAGATTGGGGAATATGACTCTCCCCAATTCACTTCCTCTCACGGCCCGTTCCTGGCTGTGAGAAATATAAAGCAATTTGGCCCGTGACACACAGAGGGAAAAGCATGTAAGCTGGCGATATGAACAGAACAAGTTGTACAGGGTATAGCCTCTTCCTATGTGGCTGCTCTTTCTTTTTCATAACCTGCGTTTGCTTTCGATTTGTTGAGAACAGGAGTTTGCAAATCTTGCCCATATTCACCCTTAGAGTGCCAAAATATTTTTTTTTTTTACAATGTAAATTTAATTATCTTCCGCTATTGAAAACCCATCACGTGGCGAGTCGCCACGTAATAGGTTTTCAACACCTTTGAATTTGATATGTTGCATCATTGAGCAACAATAGCTGCATTTGGCACTCTAAGGGTTAAAAAAAATCAGAATTACGGTACAGATTTGGGATCAAGTTTGTCTTGTAACGCGTTATGAATAAGCTCGGGGTGAGGAACAGGCACAGCTGATCCTACAGCAACGCTCCCTCGGAGAGTTACAGTGAATACAGCGCTTGGTGTCACATTTGTCCAAGGTTCCCTCCTTCAGCACATTGTACCAATCTGTCTGGCAGGCAGCACTGCTGAGCTGATCTACAGGTCTAACTCTTCAGATCATTCGCTTTCAGGTGATGAGATGTACAAATTCTGCCCACAATCAATCCCTCCCTCCCTGGGAGAAGTTACGCCCAATTACACGAGTAGCGGTTGCCAGATGCAGCCATCTCTGGAACGGTTGAGGTCCTGTCCTATTTTTTTCACCTTTCTTCTTCTGTTGCCAGATCCCATCGGCACTCAGATGCAGTATCTCTGTGGCTTACCACTGAAACCGCAGCTACACTTCTCCATGAAAACAGACTAAAAACTTCTGTTCACAATGATAATATTGAACAGGTGCCCTTGGCTAGTTTATCCAAATTGTTTTGGTGTTATTACTGCAGTTGTTTACAAAGCTATTTGCAAAAACATGTTAAAAAAAAACTATAATTAACACCATCTAATATCATTGGCTTTCCTACAGGGGAACAATGGTTTTTCAACCTACCATCAGGTGAGTCACGCATTCAGATAAACTTTTATGCCATTCTCCCAAACAGCACATCATAGTACAGAAACCATGCTGCAGTAGAGTCCTGTCATGTGTGGCAGTGCTTGCCACAAAACTGCAGCACATCTGCAGAAAATTTCACATTCTATCACCCTCTAAACACTCCTTTCCGGGTACTTTGTAAACAAGTCCAAATTTTCACCAAAGGAAAAAACCTTGAGGCGACCAAACAAATCCACAAAGCCAGTCTTGCAATGTAACAATAAAAACGTAACAATAGAGAAGGGCCATTGGTCCCATTTTTATTTCAACCAGAGTGGTAAGAACAGGTAATTCAGCCCAATGAAGCTCAAAGCAGCACGTTAAAAATTCTGCTGCTTTTCAAATTTTTATTTTGATCTCCTCCATAATTTCACCAGAATTTAAACCAAACATTATCCATAAATTGATTCTTCGTGCCCCGCCATAGATATCCAGTAAATTAGCATGTACAACATTCTTTCAGGAATATGCCAGAATTGATGCTAAGACAACCGGCACATGAAGACGGGATTAGCCCCCATTTGCCGTAATTGCATGGAGAAGCCACACTCTAACAGAACAATAGCACTTTTGTGCTACATACTTAAGACCGAATTTATCTACCCACGAGGAGCAGAAAAATGGAGCACCCACGCAGAATGATACTCGTGATTACGGGTGGATTTCCAAGTCTTCATGCTCCATCATATCGGCAAGGCATTAGAAGCTCTCGGAGGCGGCCTACCATTTTCACTGTTTGAGCCATAGTTGGGATGCATCTAAATATTCGGTTTTTTAAGCTCTTAACAAACACAACACAAGTAAAAATAAACAATATGTCTTAACACCAGCTAGCTTCAGACCATGACAAATTCAGTGGCCTATATGTAATGGGCAAAAGCCCACATTTAGAAGAACAAACAAACTTGTCTGCTCAGAAACTGAGCTCTCTACCTGAAGCTCCTTTTTGACAGACGGGGGCATTTGATTGGAGTATAATAATAATAACAATCATATCACACCTCCAAATGTGTCCCGTTATCATCCATTCAAAGACAGAGGGTCAAATCATCGACAAAAATGGAACCAAAGCGACTAAAAAATGTAAAGGTTACGATTTAAGACGAAAACAACAAAAGTGAAGTTAGTGTTAATGTTCAATTGGACTGAAAGGTAAGCAGGAAACAAAAGAAATCTTTTGAACAGCACAATAATACTCCCTTAACAACATGAGCGATGGTGCCCAGTGTCCGGGCGTCGGAGCCACACAATCAATGGTGGTAATCCGGCCTCGAGTGTACAGGGAAACTATGCAGTCGGATTACTCACTCATTAACAGGAGGCGACGTGTAAGACTAAGCAGCCTGGAGAGGACGGAGAGAGTGAGAGGGAGGGAGAGAGAGCGATTGAGGGGGGAAAGAGGAGTCTGAGAGAGGGTCGGCGACAGACCAGAGAGACTGTAAGAAGCGAGAGAGATGGAGGGAGACACTGAGAGACAGCAGGTAAAGAGAAGAAGGAGATTGAGGGAGAGTGCGAGAGAGGTGGGAGATGTAAGAAAAAACTCAGGCAGAGAAAGAGGGAGAGAGGGAAGGCAGAGAGGAAAGGAAAGGAGACAACATGACCGGCGGGAGAAAGACAGAGGCTGAGAGGGAGGAGAGAGGCAGATAGAAAGAGAGAGAGGGAAGATGGAGAGAAAGAGAGGAGAGAGAAACTGACAGAAGCAAGAAGACAGAGAGAGAGAGAGAGAGGGAAGAGAGGAGGGAGAGAGGGGCAGTGACAGAGAGTCAGGCAGAGAATAAAGAGAGGAGAGAGACAGTGACTGAGAGGAAGAGAAGGGAGGCAGAGAGATGGAAACCGGGAGGGAGACAGTGATGCCGCAGAGCTTGAAGTGGGCAGGCTGTGTTCTCCATTGGGTGTCCCAGCATTACCCCTGCAGCACCTGTTACATAACTCCTGCAGAGCGATAGCGATAACGAGTTTATTTGAATAGTGCTTTTCATACACGAGGGCAATTCAGTGTGCTGGGAAAGAGAATAAAAAGAGTAATCTCATATTTAAATACACGTGTGTGCGTGTGTGTGTGTGTGTGTGTGTGTGTGTGTGTGTGTGTGTGTGTGTTTCATGTGTCATTTTGTCGCCCTCTTCTTGAAAACAAGTCATAAGTTGTGCGATGATGTGGAGTCTTTGTTTCTGTATTTTGCATTTTAAAATGTGAATATCTGTTGGGGACAAGTCAGGACTGCAGGCAGTCCATTCCAGCACCCGCTCCCTCCTCTTATGCAGTTGTGCCTTTGTAATGTGTGCAGAATGGGGTTTTGCGTTGTCTTGTTCAAATACGCATGGGTGTCCCTGGGAAAGGTGTGACTTTGAAGGCAGCATATGTTGCTCCTAAATCTCAGTGTACTTTTCAGCATTAATGGTGCTTTCACTGAAGAGTGAGTCACCATTCCCAAGGGCACTGACAAAATCCCACACACTGACAGAGCATGGCTTTTGCACTCATTGCTGGTAACAGCTGGGATGTTGGTTTTCCTCCTTGGTCCAGAGCATTAGTGTCCATTTCCTCAAAAAGAAAAAAAAGAAACATTGATTCATTTGACCACACGCACATTTGCACTGTGTGGCAGACAGTCCATCATTGATGCCTTAGAGCCCAGATAAGCCGATGGCACCTCTGGACATAATATAGGGCTTTCTTTATGTGTATTAATTTTAAATGTAATTTGTTGATGAAATATGTATTATTGTACTCGACAAAGACTAGCTAAAGTAATACTGAGCCCAGTGCATCACTTTCCAATTCTTGATGATATATTGAAAGACAGATAGGTAGGTCGAGGAATGACAGTTTTTGATGCACTGCCATCTGACTGATCTGACTGCATGGGTACTGAGCATAGACCTTGGCCTTTATGTGCAGGAATTCTTCCAAATTCTTTAAATCTTTTGATAGAGGGTGAAATATTCAAACCCCTCCCATGGGTCCTTTTTCAACCTTTCTTCTTGATTTTCTCAAGTACAGGTGATCCTCTGCCCATCTTTGCTTCTGAAGGGCTGGGCGTTTCCTGGATGCTGCTTTTGTACCAAATCATGATAAAATATAAAATTCACCTGCTGACATCAGCTGTTCAAAATCACATCATTAATCTTTTTTTTTTAACCTTATCTCTGGTCCTAAGCTGTCCCTCTTCCAACTTTTTTTGGATTGTGTTGCAGGCCTGAATAGCAGGAATGGATGTTACATACGAATTAAATAAAAGTGAGCAGACAAAACATTAAATGTCTTGTCTTTATACTTCCTGCAATGAAATACAAGTCAAAGTAAATTTAGAAATCACTGCTATCTGTTCTTACGCAAATTTTCCATCCATCGCAACTTTTTCTGAGTTTGGGTTGTATTTTCAGCAAACAGCTATGATTAAAGAGACATATTCTCTTTTGTCATTCACAACAATGCAGAAAATAAACAGACATCAAAAAAGGCCTAAAGGGAACCAAAATAAGTGCACTTAAGTTGAAAGGGACATCGTACCAAAAACAGAATCGAGTAGTGGATCTTTGATGCAAAGGGGTCTTTGAATCTACTGCTTCAGTCTCAACAGTTTTCTTCCCAACTATTTTGTGGCTTGAAGTGAGCTGCCTATGAATGTAGACAAAGAATGTAAAGAATATTAAAGGCTTCTGCTGGGGAAAGTGCCCAATGATCCCCAGTATGTATTCACTACAGTTCTCAGAAAACACATTGCATGTTGACTCAGGAGTGTTATTAGGAGAGCCAGGGAAGGTGCATTTGCAATGCACATCTTTTCTAGGGAAGAGTAACTTTGTTTAACAACTGTATTAATCGCAGAGGATACAATTGCTGGAATATTATATTTAAATTGCCAGTATAGCTTTTTTAGATACCTCCTTTATTAGGTTGATCTTCATTTTTAATGAGAGTGATGCGATAGAAAACAGAGAGAAACAGATATTATAGTGGGTGCATCGCAAACCCATAAATCAAGCAGACAGGCGTCAGCTGCGGCATAAGAAATCAGCAACTGGATACTAGCACCTCAGTGATAATGCGATGAAGTCTCATTTAGCTTCATTTCCTGCGGATAGGCGGGGTCCTGTCAGGACCTGACCGTAATGGGTGTTGGTGTGCGGTCATGCTGTGGGAGGAGATTTCTTACTTCCTGAGCCACCGCGTTCATTTCAAGGGTGAGCCTGCCCATTTCCGAATCTGGAAGCATATTTCAAGGAGGAGTTTCCCCACTACCCGAACCAATGAACCTGCTGCAAGGAAGAGACACCTCACTTCCTGTACTAATGAAGCAGTACCTGAACCAATAAGCTTGTTTCATGGTGGAATCTCCTCGCTGTCTGAACCTCGCATATTTCTCAGCCAGTGTTGTGTTATTTCAGGTTGGGCAGACTGCCCTCGTGCTTGGATCGTCAGGGTTCTGGGCTGACCCAGATACAAGAACCGTGGTGTTGATATCTAAAGTGGATATTGAGGCAGTGATAAATTTTTAAAAAAAAGGTAATTTCAGTGGTACCAAATCCATCAATCAACAACCACAGCATTAAAATCAAGGCTACAAAAATAATTTGCCAGCACCGTTTTAAAGTACAGCAGGCCTACCTGCCACTGTCACCCCTCACAAATCAATGCCTTACAATCTGCTCAATGATCAATATTTGGCAGATACTTTTGGAAGCCTAAATTGAGCAGACATTTCGTCGATTTTCAGCGATTCTACAAATGTAGAGCAAAGTGGTTGAATAACCTTCAAACCCAAAGTTTGTTGGACTATTGACTCGCCGAATTGATTGCAATGCCTGACTCTATTTTCAAGCGTGATTTCAGTCTCGATTACCTGTCTTTTAAGTGGCTTTTATTAATGTTTATTATGTTTTTTCTCTACAAGAGGGTAGCTATCTCACCAGGAAACCTCCTATTTGTCAATGCCAGTCGATTGCCTTCAAAAAATGTGTACTTCAAGATCAGCTAGCAAATGATTGCTAATGGACCTCTGTTTCTCTGAACTGACATTTCTAAAATGCTCTTTTCTCACCAGTCTGGATGTTTTGGAGAGACACCAGCTCAGTTTGTGGACTTGAAACCGAGGTTACCTTTCGGTAAGCAGCATAAAAGTATTTTATTTCTTTCATATGCAGGGCTTTTTTTCCCGAGAAGGGATGAGCCAAATTGAGAAACTGTGGTTTAAATAATCATTTTCTCCGTCTGCGTATTGATGGGAGATAATCTTACTTTGAGGGGAGATGCTTCTGAACAGACCGTGAAGAAAGTCATCTGAAACCACAATCATGGGGATAATGGGTTTATCTCATTCATAAACTAGGAAATGTCGATACTCCTAAAAGTGTAATTAACTGCTCATATACTGCGCCATAACATTTATGATATGATCATTCCTTTCTCAACAACACCATGACTGCAAGCTGAAAAAAAGGAAAAAAAAAAAAATCACGCGAAAGCGACCACACGTGCAGCATTTTGCGAAACTAACAAAAAAATAAATAATGAAAATAAAAGTGACTTAATATCCTGCAAGCAAACAGCTTATTGCTTGCACAACTAATAGACGGTTTTACTGCTTATCCCAGTGTGATATTTATAAATGACCGCTGAAAGGGAAACCAGAAAACAAAAGCCTCAAAAAAGGCTACAAATTGTTGCCATTGCATTTAAGGGAGAAACAACTGCTCTCAGCGAAACCCATATCATGCATATTGTATGCGGCCCTGCGCCTCGCTAAATGAAACCGCTGATATAGTTTATCTCACAAATTTGCCTGCCGATATTTGTCTGATGCCCATATCCAAATTGTTAAGCACCATCTCTGAGCTCATTTACTGAGCTCATATTGGTGTCTGTGTTAAAATATATACAGTATATATATATATATATATATATATATATATATATATATATATATATATATATCATTTGAAACAGCTGATGTCAGTGGGTTTGCCCATAAATGTGTGAGAAAATCGTTATAAAACAATATTTTTAAAACAATTAGCCTCAAAAAACTAGGATATATATATTTCACCCTCTAAAGTGCATAACATAATTAAAAGAATTGAGCAATATGGAGGAAATTCTGTGTGCAGAGGGCAAGGGTCCCCAATCACTCAGACAGCACTGCATCAAGAACTATCATTTATCTTTTACTGATATGACCACATGGGCTCTGCATTATTTTGGCAAAGCTACAAAACATGACTAGGCACTCAAATGCTAGTGGAAAATTAAAAAAGAGGCATTATGTTAACGGCGTCCTGAAGTGCTGTTGACTTCTCTGGGCTCTGAGACATCTGTAATGGGCCCTTGCACAGTGAGAACATGTATTGTTTTTTTTTAATTGTGTTTTTTTAAATTATCACTCATTTTAAATTTAATGCCTGCAGTATGTTCCAAAAAAGCTGGGACACGGGCCACAGAACACTGGGAAAGTTGAGGAATGCTCAAAAAACACCTGTTTGGAACATTCCACAGGTGAACAGGTTCATTGGAAACAGGTGAGTGTCATGATTAGGTATAAAAGGAGCTTCCCCGAAAGGCTCAGTCGTTCACAAGCAAAGATGGGGTGAGGTTCACCACTTTGAGAACAACTGCGTGAGCAAATAGTGCGACAGTTTAAGAACAACTTTTCTCAAAGAACAATTGCGAGGAATTTAGGGATTTCATCATCTACAGTCCATAATATCATCAAAAGATTCAGGGAATCTGGAGAAATCTCTACACACAGCAGCAAGGCTGAAAACCAACATTGAATGCACGTGACCGATGGTCCCTCAAGCGGCACAGCTTTAATGTCCAACATCATTCTGTAATGGATATAACCATGTGCGCTCAGGAACACTTCAAAAAACCAGTGTCAGTCAACACAGTTTTTCGCAACATTTCGCTAAAAGTGCAAGTTAAAACTCAACCATGAAAAGTAAAAGCCATATATCAACAAGACCCAGAAATTCCGCCGGGTTCTCTGGGCCTGAGCTCATCTGAGATTGGCGCAAAGTGGAAATGTGTGCTGTGGTCTGACGAGTTTACATTTTAAATTGTTTTTGGGAATCATGAACGTTGTGTCTTCCAGGCTAAAGAGGAAAAGGACCATCCAGATTGTTATCGGCATAAAATTAGAATGTCAGCATCTGTGATGGTATGAGGTTGTGTTAGTGCCCATGGCATACTGTGAGGTACATACAGGTTTTGGAGCAACATATGCTGCCATCTAAGCGACGTCTTTTTCAGGGGCGTCCCTGTTTATTTTAGTAAGACAATGCCGAGCCAAATTCTGCACGTTACAACAGCGTGGCTTCGTAGTAAAACAGTGCGGGTAATAGACTGACCTGCCTGCAGTCCAGACCTGGCACCTATTGAAAATGTGTGGCGCATTATAAAGTGCAAAATACGACAGTGTAGATCCCGGACTGTTGAGCAACTGAAGTCGTACATCAAGGAAGAATTGGAAAGAATTCTACTTGTGGCCTCAGTTCCCAAACGCTTACTGAGTGTTGTTGAAAGGAAAGGTGATTTAACACAGTGGTAAACATGCCCCTGTCCCAGCTTTTTTGGAAGGTGTTGCAGGCATCAAATTCAAAAAGAGTGAATATTTATCTGTTTGAAAATTGCTGATCTTTTCTGTGTTGTGCACTCAATTGAATATAGGTTGAAAAGGATTTGCAAATCATTGTATTCTGTTTTTATTCACATTTTACACAACGTCCCAACTTCATTGGAATTGAGGCTTGTATGAGGGCCCTCTTAAAATTTTAATCTAAAATAAACTTTTTCATCCAGGCTTTTTGAGGATGCCTCTTTCCCACCGGGGTCCTCAACAGGCAGCTCTGATATTCCACTCGCTGCCATGACTGTGCCTATAATTGCTAGTTTGATGCTTCATAAGGAGTGTTTTAAGAGTGCATGCAGTGAATTAACAGCTTGTATGTATCTCACCAAGTTTCCCATTCTAATAATGGCACATTGCCTCAAAATTCAGTGTGAAAGCCTGCTTGATAAAGCACCGCAATGGGCAAATAGGGGGCTTGTGGCTCGTATTAGCAGAGGCTTTGAGAAATTCAGCTGAATTCTTAACAGACTCCAATTACCCAGCCCACTCCTAATGTCCCATCCTTCATCGAAATAAGGCATATCCACATGGATAATTACATGTGCATATGCTGCCGGGAAGCACTGTTGTGCCATACAAAAAAATAAATAAAACACATCTTGCTGTTGTGTCTAATTGCTGCTCATTTGTAAACTCCACACATGATTCTACGTGTCTTGCATTTCAAAACCCGACTGCGGTGTGGACATGCAGCGCCTTACGCACAGGAAATTTACACGTAGGCCAAATATGGATGACAAGTACTCCCTTAGATTTGTAAGTACTCCAAAAGACTTGATTTCACTCTGAACTCCTCGCTTGACGGGAATGTGCGGAAGCCAAGAAATGGGAGAGTTGTTGGGCTCAAATTACAGGGGTGCCTTTCACAGTGATTGGACATCTAACTCTCCAGAATGTGTACACTAACGAAGCACTCAGCTTCACAGTCCTGCTTCATAATTCAACTACATTTAAAATGTCGTTTCCAAAAAAAAAAAAAAGTGCTTATATAACTTTTTAGAGCGACATTCTCAAAATGTAACATTTTAAGAGATAAATAAAATACCCTCGGAGTGGTTCAGCTCTGACTCAAATTAGATATAAATATCCACTGTTCACCTCCCTCTTAACATGAGGAAATATGTGTTTTATGAATGTGAATAGCAAATTAAATTGTAGACTGCCAGCTGGTAATTGAGTGCATTCGTATCCATGTCAAGTGATGCTTGTCAAAAGTACACTTTAAATTTATATCACTGTCCAGATATTTACGAACCTCATCAGAGTGTGATCACCGTCACAAAAGGAATAAAAATATGACCAGCATATACTCCGGAAGACTTAACTGCAATATCATGCAAAACCAGTAGTACCTAATCATCTTCCATGCAGGACCAAAAATAAATACATTTTTACTCAGACTGATTACTTCATTGATTACTTTTGTCAACTTTTTGTTATTTCCTACAACTGGTTGTAAGTTCATTAATTGGTGAAATCAGTGAATGAAGTGATTGGTGGGATGAAACCTGACACATTCTTGTGTCTCTAAAAAAGAGATTAATCAGGTTTCATCCAATCATTGTCAGTATTTCTATTTGAATTAATATGTTAATTATACATTTTTTCTTAAGACGTATTTTCATCCTCTGATACAGTTTCTGCACATTCCAGTAGGTCCTTATCATCTTGCAGCATAGCATGCTAATTGTTCAGTGTCGGAAAACAAAATGTAATATCTAAAATGCTAACTTCAGAGACACAGTGACAAGTGGGACACAGAGATGGGAAGAATGACAAATGGTTGTTTCAAAGCTTTTCGTGAATCAGCCTGGAACCTCCGCATTTGGAAAATGTAAGCTCAGCATTCAGAATCCCCTGAGACGCTCTACAGTGCAATCCAGAAAGTAAGTAACTAAATGAATAAATGGGGAGCAGCTTGTGGTGCTAGTTCTGGTAGACAACTCAGGACACGCCCACATTCCTAAAGACTCTTCCATGCAAATCACACACTGCTCCGCCCCTCTGGTAGGTGGGCTGTACATGAGCTGCTTTCCTCCTCTGTCTTTGTGGCATAACATGCCTCTGCCTGCTACTGCACTGCATCACTCTCCGCTGCTGCATCACATTTGCCTGCTGCTTGTCACAATCCTGCCTCCACCCCAGCATCTACCTGTGGGCTTTGAAGTTGGATTGGAGGTGGGGAGGGGCCAGACAGAAAACTAGTGTTGCAGCCATTTATTATTGCTTCTATTGAGTTTAAATGTAAGGTGGCTGACAGAAATGCACTGGAAATGCAGCCATCTTTTTACCACCTGCCGTGCTTCACGGGTATTATTCTGTCATTCCAGTGGTTAATAATCCATGATCACCAGTTGAGATGAATCTAATTTGTTCATTCAAGAACTCCAGAGATTTACATTTTGACCAATCATTAATGCTCTACAAGACATTCACTGCTAATGTCCCTGGAACATCTCCGGTATTCGCAATGCAATCTGCACTTGATGTTCAAGGCTGATACGCCACGGAAATTGAGCCTTATCCATCTAGTGTTCTGGATAAAAAATTTTTTTTATGGCTTTATCTTTGTATAAAAATGTTTTCCGGGGATAAGTAATATAAAACGACATGTTTCTAGGAAACGAGGAAAAGACAGAGGGGCAGAGAGAAATCCTGTGCTTTTCCTTTTGTGATTTAAGGCATAAACACATAAGCACATACTGGAGCTGAAATCTAACACATGGTTTCTGAAGCACACGCTGACAAATTTCAGCGCCTCGGGGATCTCTGGAGGGCATGACGGCTTTCCTTTGCAAAAATCGGTAAAAAGCAACATTAATCGAAATAATTGATCCCAGTGTGGTCAAGGCCGAGGTTCAGCGTGTGTGGTTGAGAAATATATTATCCAGCCCATTCCTGTAAGAAGACCGGATTCAGTCTCTGCTAATTGGCTTTTAGGACCCAGAAAATCATGTTGCCCTGAGGCTAATCACCCATGGAAATCTCCGACTCTTCTTCTATGGTGGGGCTTGCACTTGGTGGGCGGACGGCTTATGTGATCTGAACGCAGGCGTAAATGTGCGGGCCACTGATCTTGGTTCAGACGAACGACTCTTCCTCACAAAAAAAAAAATCAAATGCGCCGCTTTGGCGACCAGAGCGGTGCCTGAAAGCGCTGTGGTGTGACGAGAGATGAGAGCGCCGTAATTCTGCAGTTTAATCATTGTTCTTCGGCTGCTCGGCGTTTACCAGTGCAATATGTCATGCAGGTATTTTATAATACACGGGAGTGGAGCAGAGAGCACTGTTTCCCATAGGAAGAAGATTTAAATCCAGGTAATTTAAATGTCAGTTCAAGCTGTACAGGCTCTCTTCAGTATTTTGTTCAAGTTCGTTTGCCTGTATTTTGTAATGAGTAAAATTAGTACAAAGATAGAGACTAATTATTGAAATGAACTGGCTGGGATCATGGGTTGTAGAAAGTCAGAGGGGCTGGCAGGACTTTTACACTCTGAAATTGGGACATTTCCCTGAGAAAAAGTCCCAAATTGGATTTTGAATTTGAGTTGAGTTTGCATATTCTCTCAGTGCCTATTAGGGTGTCTTCTGAGTAGTCTGAATACCACAGTCTGAAAGCAAATTAAGATGGAGGGCCTTAAGAGGGCTTTGCAGTGTGTGCTCAGTCAATCTAACCATTTTAAATAGAGTACAAAATAAAATAAAATAAAAAATCCCCCGGACCATTTCTTGATGGCATTCCCTCTATTTAAATGTGTTCCCAGTCGTCAGGACTGAGAAAGTGAAATACTGCAGCAGAAGACTATATTCTTCAGAGTGACAGAGGGAAAGCACTGTTAGTCAGCACCCCGTCTCTATGTGCAGACATCTCTATTTGTAGTCGTACCTCCACATGTTTTTGGTGCAGGGGAATCGTCCATGGAGGAATACGGCTGTGGATGAACGATTCAGGATCGTGCCGCTCGTTGACAGTCAGCAAAAAGTAATGCATCTCTCCACGAGGCTAAAAAGGAAATGATGTGTGAAAATGGCCCTCAAGATGCTAAGTGTTGACGGTGCGATCACCTCTGTTTTTTTTAGACCCCCCCCCCCTTGCCCCTCCTTCCCTGGGTCTCGAAAGACGCCTTTGTGCTCTCGCTGTATTCAAATCTCACTGTTAAACAACACTGAGGTCCCATATACACCATGAAAGGCTTCATTAGGGACAACAACTTTAACTAAAACTCAAATCATCTACCATCGGCAAATAGGTGAGAAATCTGTGACAGATGGGATGCAGCATCTTAGCCTGTACATTTGATTGCATATCTGCATAATTATTAAAAATAAATTAATCAATACACTGAGGCTAATCTCCCACAGAGGACTGGTTTTCTCTTTTGCACCTACAAGTATTCCGCGACTCAAAAATAAATAAATAAATAAATAAACTCATATTGCAGGAAACAAGAAAACATAGCTGGGAAAGTATTTTTTTTAATAACAGCACCTGCAACAAATCTGGCAATAAACAATGCACTTATGTTGCTTATGGATAAAATTCAAGGTGCGATCTCGCAATATCAAACACCGCATGTCTCCCACAAGCACTTTTCATAAACTTTGAATTCACAGCAAAATGCATTGTTTATTAGAAATCTGTGAGTGAAGATATAATATTGATAAAACCCGATGCTAGACACCTTCTGTGGACGTAACAGAAGATTTGAATGCTATCTGACCGCACCATGAAGTTTCTTACCATGTTTCCCCCGCTACAATGAATGACAACTGCTCTCTATACTGAATTAAGGCACATTGATTGTATGAACCAATAAATAATTTTCATTGGAGGAAAGGCTAAAGCCTTCCAGATCAAAGGCTTCATTAAAGTCAATTTACCCTTAGAGCGCTAAATTCAGCTATTGTCGCTAAATGATGTAAGATTTCATAATCAAAGCTGTTGAAAACCTATCATGTGGGGACCTGTTTAAAAGAGCTTCTGGAAAGGTTTTCAACAGCACAAGATAATTACATTTATATATTTATTTTAAATGTATTTCAGCACTCTAAGGGTTATGGTAATACAGAGGTAATGTTTCTCTTACTCTAATATACTGATCATTAAGGTCCTTTTCCATGTCCCTGCCTCAGAGATGTTACTGGTTTTTTCGACTTGCCTCCTTTGCACAAGAATGGATGATGTTGTAAGTCATATTTTTCCAGTTGAACGGACATGTTTAGATTTACAAAAGGGCCCCTATTGGCCAGAATGCTCATACAAATTCTATTATCTAATTCTAGTGAAGCCATAGTGGAAAATTAGAGATTAGAGATACTGATCTTAAACGCTTCTTTGACTCTGAATGTAATGTGTGAAAATTTCTGGAAAAAAAAAATTTGCATAATCTGCATAAGAAGATGGCTGATATACAAAATAATGCAATTATACGCAGAATTCAGTCCGATTTCCAGCGACTCTCGACAGCTCTGTACACGACTACAGCTCAGCTCTTTGTTCAGATTGCAGTGTTCAGGAAAATATTAAAAAGCTCCAACAATCCTCCTGTTTTGTCTTACACGCATCCTTCCACTCTTGCCATTTCGATGAATTTTTGACAAATAAGTCCATTTGCTGTTCTCCCACGCGCAAATTTCAAATCTCATGACATTGCATTGCGGCAGCAGTCTGCCATCGCGACTGCCACTGAATTTCAAACATCATGCAAATTTGGCAGTTCATAGTATTCGCAGGAAGGCATAAAAATTTACTTGTTGCACACATCATAAATCCATTTTCCTCTGATCCACATTCACATCATTTTTCAGTTTAAAATATTAGATTTGTCTATGTAAAACTCTTTTTCTGGCAATAGAAATCATTCCCATTCATCCTTACATGAGGCTCATTTGTCTTTTCCCCTTCGTATTCGTGCAGCATGAAGTGCAAGCTAGCTCACCGCCCGGCAGTAACCTCAAAATGCGAATCTTTCTGCTTGACCTGGAGGAAGACAGGCAAACCGAAAAGTAGCCCAAAGATTCTGCAGTGACGCACTCTGTACGTGATGTTGCAACCTCTACAGGCAATTGCTCACCGCTTTCTTAGAATTTCAGCATCTGACCTGAACACGGCTGTCAACATGTTTATCATTTTCAGTGCCACTCAATGGGGCACCGGGACTGCAAGCAGGCCATGCAGTTTGCATTATGGGAAAATAACAAGGCGACTACCAACCAAAACAGCCAGTCGATTCTTTTGAAATCTAGTTTTTTTTTTTTTTCCTCGCCCAGCTCCACATAAATATATTGATAAAGTACGGAAATTCACTGCAATATATGTGAAACATAGGAAATAAAGGGCATTTTAATGACTTAATATGACATGCGTCCACAATGCAGTTTCCAGTTGATGGTAGGTGTGGTATTTAATCCATATTGCATACTTTGAAAGTATAGATATCCCTACAGATCAAAACACTGAGTTATATATTACAAATTGAGAGCATGAAATGTGGTAACGTCCTTTGATTACATCGACCCCATCTACAAAATTTGAGTATTTACCCTCTTCACACGATATTACATCAGCCCATGTGCAGCATGAAGCATCATTAGCAAGAGTTGCTCACACTGGGTAGTGCCTGCATTATTCAGCTCAAGGGAAGAGCCACATCTTCAGCGTATGGAGACACTGTGTGGCGCCAACAGCTAGTCTGCGGGAGGAAAGCTTTTCTATTCCCCACCACATCCACCTGCTCCCCCCCCCCCACACACTTTAGTAGCCAGCTGTGCAGAACCTGAGCCTGGGAATATACTCAGACCAGCGCTGCAAAGTGACAACAGATCAATAGCTGTGATTAATTAACTCCTAATGAGCTCGTTTGGGCGTGCAGGGCCAGTTTTGACTTCACCCCTCATCCCAACCCGAAAATCGATAATCCCTCAAGTTCAGACTGAGGGGACAGGCAGTCCGCAAAGGCCTGGAACGGGACGCGTTTTTTTTCCCGTTAATTTCTGATCTCTCTTCTGCTTGTCCCCCTCTCTGCAAATCTGTCTCTCTGTTTAAGCAGAATAAGAAAAAAAAAAACCCAACAGTTTTAACATTGAAGCAAATTTTATACGACAAATATTTATTTTCGGAGAAGTTGTCGAAAAAGTGGCAACAGCAGACTTTGCAAACCGGAGCCTTTTTCACAAGGGAATTTTCTCGTTTTGAATCGTGTCTGGGATACAATAAAGGCGTTAGGGTGTTTTGAATTCAGTATTGTCAATATTCTGTATCCCTTGAGAAACCGGAGAGAGCATTTTTTATGTAAATATTGTTACAGCCGTATACAGAGTGAAAAAGCATATAAAAAATAATAAAAACTAGATATGCTGATATACTGATCGCACTGCAGTTTATTGCCATTGTAGTTGATAGACTGCCTGACTTCCTTATCCAATGTGTGAAAACATCTTATCCCTCTTTGTCATGGGATCATGACAAGCATATCTGTATACCTGAGCTGTTTGTGAAGAAGTTATGATTTTATTTATCTATTTTATTTATTTATTTTTTCATTGCACACAATAGTCAAAAAAGTTTTATCGTTGTAATAATTCTGCCAGGATGGTTAATGCGAATGAATATGCAACAATGCTATTCCGTACGCTTTTATTCTACATTCCACACATTTATTTAAAAATATTAAATAAAAGAACCAGAAATGGCATTTTTATAGCTCAGTGCTCATAATAAATACAGCTCAGTGCTCTCAAAACAAATGCGCTTGACAGAAATAAAACTCTTTGCAGTTTAAGAAGGGAACCTCTGTCACAGCGACACAACATATCTTATATGAAACCCAACCATGCTTAAAGTTTCACAGTCTAAACTTTAGCGCTCCACAAGAAGTTTAATGGATTTTGTTCAGAAGTGACATCACATCCTGATTCGGCCGGCTGGTTTCGGCTCGTGAGGGAGGAAGCCAGAAGTGCTTTAAAGAAAAGCTCCCTCCGACCAGCCTCTACTCTAATCAAGAGAAATGTAATATTCAGAGCCAAAAAGTACAAAAATCCTCGACGGTATACAGTCCCCAGCCACCAGAATTTGTTAAGGAGCAAAATTCTTCAGGCAGGAAGTAGAACTAAGGACAGAAACCAGCTGGCTCAGTTCATGCATTGATTCCAAACAGATTCTTGGGTGTCCGCACCATTTAGTGTCCCGGTGAGAGCACCTGGAGAAGTTAACTTTTGCAAGGAAAGAGAGAAGATACTCCTGTGCTACACTGCATGAAGTAAAACTCCAACAGTTAACTGGAGACAAAACTGGCCATCATCAGTTAACTTTTCCCATTGAAATTTTTGGTAACACTTTACTTGATGCCCATCTCTATAACGCAGTATAACCATATTTATAATGGTCAAGCAATGAAGTATGATGATACTTGACCTTATAAGCCATTATAAAATGCTCTAGGATGTGTTATGCTTATTGTCATAAAGCCTTATGATAATTATACACGTTTACAAGCCAATTATAACACATTATAACTATATTTATAATGCATTATCGATGTGGGCATTGTCAGCGAGCTCCTAACAATTGTAACGTATTATAATACCTGACCTTATAAGTCATGATAAAATGCTTTATACTGTGTTATGATTACTGTTATAAAGCATTATGATCATTTGAGAATGTTTATAACTATAGTTATACAGTGCTATAACTGAATTATAACTCATTATCAGCATGGTTGTAATGCGTCATAGAGATGGGCGTGGAGGGGAAAGGTAGAGCAATGAGAATGGATGCAGGATTGAACAGAGGATTCAAGGGGGCCACAAGACCCAAATTACGCTATCTAATGAGCTTCTGCAGGCCTCTCCATGGGTGGAACAATGAAGAGAGGAATAATTTGTCTTGAGATGAAATTAGTAAACGTAGCACCATCCATCACGGCCTGACCTGCTATCGATCGCGTAGAGCTCTCGCTCTCCTTAAACAGAATTGTATTCAAAAACAAATGTCTTCAGTCTCCACGAGCACCAGAAAAAGTTAAACTTGGCGTGCACGAGTTGTTTATCGCTTCTGCTTATATCAGCAGAAGAGCAAAAACGTCTCGTTCCTCCCTGTCTAAATTCTGGGCGGTGTTTAAAAACGGAAGAGAACCTTCTTGAAATTGTCGAAAGAGCAGCGCTCTTATTTAGAAAATGTTGCGCTTGGGAATAAATTGCTGTCAACCTGTGTCGAGGAAGCGTCGCTGGCGCCTTCAAGGACTTTGGGTGTGGAGCAAGTGGCATCAATTTTGGAAAACGTTGCCACGCATGGCTCTCTCACCACCTGCAACGGTTATTTATGATGGCCGAAAACATCCCGCTTGTGTCCACACCAGAACTGAATGGGGGGGGGTGAGGTGTGTAAGCCAATCAAGGTAGAATATCATACAGAAGAGAGACTGTTGCCTGGCAACAGCAAAGTGAAGTTTACACTAACTGAAAGCAGAGCTATCTATTTATTTATCTCTATCATTTATGCTGTACGATATTCAGTCCTTTGGTGTCAAAGACAGGCTAGCGACAGCCCTAAGGCGATTAACCAAAACTAAATGCAATTTACTGGTCCCCAGAACATTCCGCTTCAGGAGCCTTTATACACCCCAAAGGAATTTATATGGGCAATGGTGTTGGGAATATTTGTGGAAAGCATCCCTGTGTCCCAATCTGCTGAAGTCACTTCTTTCACAATTGCCTGAGTTCATCAAATCTGGTAGTTGCACCTTGAGCTGAACAAATTCATTGGGAATGGCTGGTGCCACACTGTGTTCTCCAGATATGGAGCCATGGCACTGACTGTGGATTCTTCTAGCCTGACTGCTGGCAGATGAAAAGTTGCATTTTGTATGTCATCCATACATGCCAAGCGAAGTGATTTGTTTTGCACTTCCCTTCTAGAATGGCCCAGAATATTTGCTGTAGATGTCCCTAGCATTGCGGTTTCTTTTTCTTTTTTGTTTTGGGAGAGGGAGAGAGAGAGAGAGAGAAAAAAAACTGAACCTTTGTGGGGGATTACAGACAGCTGCACGCATGACTCACAGAAGCTGAATATACACACAAGAATGAAAATCCGCTTTCCAATGGCGTGCGCAAAAGAAAGATGCTGTTCTATCCCACAATTCCCCTCACCCCACCCCACCCCTCCATCCTTTGCAGATTTCACTGTCAACCAACGTCAAGGACAAACGCGGGTCGCATGCCTATTGATTCTATGCAGGACAGAGAAGATACAACGGGGCGAAAAAGACTGTTGGTGTACTCTTTAATATTGTATGGAGAGAGAGAGAGTGTGTGAGAAGTCGAAAAAGAGGGGGTAAAAGAGGAGGGAAAAAGACAGCGACAGAGTAAATGAGAGGCAAAGCAGGAGAGCGAGAGTGTGTATGTGTGTGGTTTGTGTGTGTGTGTGTGTGTGTGTGTGGGAGAAAGACTAAATGAGAGAGAAAACAGCAGACTCTTTTGCGGGTTAAGGGGAAAAGAAGTGAGAAGCAATTACATTTGGATTAAACAGATTAACGTGGCCACGCTCCACTGCGACGCACATCAATTTGCGGAAGCGGGAACCGCTTTATTGCGACAAGGCAGCACCGGGGATTGCGTCGCATTTTGCATCTCTAACCAGCTGGAATTGCAAGTGGGATTAAATGAATATCAATTACAGGGCAGCCTATAGCGCGGGCCGCAAATCTCTGCTTTATGAACTTGGCTACCTCTGTAAAACTGCACCCGGAGCGAGGAGGACGACCGAAGGGCTCTTCAGAATAAAGCTCTGGAACATATTTAATTGAAGGGGGTTGATGCTGCGAGACGTTTGATAATGGCGCGCTGTTACGTGAGCCTCACGAGCAGGAAAGGGAGGCGAGCCCGTTAAAACGGCCTGTTTCGCGGCGCCGCGAGGCCCATGGTTCGGCGCGAGCTGCATTAACGAGCACAAATCCCCTCGGTGACGCCGCGTTTCTTCCGTCCTTACAAATCTGTAATCCCTCCGTCCGAGAGAAAAAGACGCTCTGTGTTTCTAATTCGATGCGTCAGCTCACAAAAGCGGAGTCTGCATTTCGATTAGTGGTTTGCCAGGGCCCCAGGCTGGAAAAAGACCAGCCGGTTTGCAGCCGTTCGGCGCTGCCGTCCTTCCACCCCTTGCCCCCTGCCCAGACAGCACTGGGTAGTCTTGTCACCTGACAATTCACCACAAGGCAGAGCGCCAACAGAACCCAGCCGCTGTCTATGAAATCAAAGTGAGGGCAAAATGAGAACTCACCAATCCCAACAAGCCCTGAACAAGAGAGCTTAAATAACTCAGGCCCTGGGACTGTGCCCATGACGGTGCCAGGACCCTCTGACATGTCTTGTTCTTCTTTCCTCATTCAGTCATTCATTCATTCATTAATTCATTCATTTTCAGTGAAGAATTTTCCAGTATACTACAGGCAGTTAGTCTCACCTAATATGAAGGGCTGAGAACCAGAGTGTTTTAATCCCCCAAAAAAATGAAAATTAGCATTTGGATCATATTGTGACAGATGTTAAGATTCATAATGCAAATTGGTGTCATGATGAGTATTATACCTGTGACCAACACAGTAATATTTATTTATTTATTTATTTATTTATCTATTTATTTTTTTGCATTTAAACCCTTAGAGCGCTGAAATAAATGAAGACCACAATGGAAAAATGATCAGAGTCCTGTTTTCACGTTGTGGAGAAATGATGAATTAAAAATTCAAAACGATCTTAGAAACAATAATGATATATCATTGTATAATAGCCCTGTGATCTGGAAAAACCTAGTTTGTTATGTTGCTTTAGTAGAAACTGAATTTGACCCTCATTTGCAGTAATTAAGAGTGGTGGAAAAATCTTTAAACACAAGCTGTTAGAGTTATTTTAACTGTCAAAATCAAATTTCTATTTTTTTTTTTTTTTCATTTTATAAAAGTCCATAATCCAAAAATTTTTGTTCAATTGAGAGACCCTTGCTACTGATAAACTCACTTGGTTTTTCCAGACCACAGGAGAGTATATAAAATGCGCAAAAATGCCAAAATTTGACTTGTTGATTGTTTTTCCTTTGTGGTCTTCAAATTCAGAAAATATATCAATTGAATAATTTTGTGCTGTTGAAGACCAATTATGTTGCAACTTTTTTTTGCAACAGTAGCTATATTTAGCACTCTAAGGGTTAAAAACTTTGAAATCTATTATGACAACAACAATGTTCTGTGGGTTAGACCACTCTGGTTCGAACTCTCTCATATGTAGTGTCACCTCGGTGAGTGCTCACTTGAGGAAGGCACCTATTACACCTTATCCCCTATACCTCCAGCGACAACGTTTAGAACTCTCATACTGAGAGATATGCTGGGCTTCAACAGTCACGCTGAATCATAGCCAGTATTGTTTTGCTCAAGTCTGCATAATCATAACCAGTGCACTTATGCTTAAGTTCACATGGAGTGAAAACCTCTGAGCCTGTCAGAGTGATGCAATCAATGCGCTGGCTTGCACACCAGGACGCTTCGTCAGCTCAATGAATGCGGTGGTTCGCACGTCACGCTTCATGCGCTAACTCAGCCCACTGGGGCTGGTGGTACCTCTACCCCCTTGACTAACACAGGCCTAGCCTGCCCCCGCTGCCGAACAAGTTTCGAAAATCTAGCGCGCACAAATCTAATCCCACTGCAGCCTCGCCAAACCCCGGACCCTCAGACTAACCAGACAGGAGGTTAACACACCGTCTCATTATCCTGCTTGCTCCACGGCGCTCGCTAACCACGAAGGGCTTTCTGGGTGGCTGAGCCAGAGAGCGAACAAACTGAATAATGAGGAAAGGCTCTCTTTCAGGGGGATACGCGCCATTTCAGGCACCTCTGCGGTTGCTTCTTTGCCAGTATCGTCCCTGCGGGAGATAAGGCAGCTATTGCTTGTAGAGATTCATAAAACTGCGGGTACAAAATGTCTTCTGCCAGAAATTAGTTCCTATGACTTTGCTATAAAACAATCAAATAAGAAAATGAAGCAGATGTGCTCTCCTCTCTTGGGTAGTTTAAGGAAACCTCACTGTGCATTTCAGGCGAAGCGATCACTAAATCCTGAATTGAAAGGATCCCTCTTTGCCTCACATTAAGCTCGTAGGTATCTGGCTTTAAATATAGGTATCTTTCTTCAAAGGTAAATGCATCAAGTACAGCGTTGTAAAATATTTTATCCATGACTGTAAATTCTAGCTGGACAAAATGGGATTTCCCTCCTTTTTTAAAATATTGAGTCTCTCTCAGAATTGTGAAATAGACAGTATGCTGCATTCAGGTATGCATTTATACATGACTGTGTGTGTTTGCAACCATTTTGGAAAGGTGCTGAGATAATGGCCCTGCCTCCTGGGTTTACAGATACATGCCTTGTACATGAGAATCAGGACTAAACATAACAAGCCGACACTGAGCGCCACGAGAACCCCACAGCCCTTACGTAATTGTTAATAAATAGTGGCATACACCTATAGCATGGCATACAGTACAGGCCAAAAGTTTGGACACCTTCTCATTCAATGCGTTTCCTTTATTTTCATGACTATTTACATTGTAGATTCTCCTTGAAGGCTTCAAAACTATGAATGAACACAAGTGGAATTATGTACGTATGTATCAAACAGTTGTCCGATAGGGCTGTCGGCTGTGTATCATCCTGACTTCTGTACAACACAACTGATGGTCCCAATCCCATTGATAAGGTAAGAAATTCCACTAATTAACCCTGACAAGGCACACCTGTGAAGTGAAAACCATTTCAGGTGACGACCTCTTGAAGCTCATCAAGAGAATGCCAAGAGTGTGCAAAGCAGTAATCAGAGTCAAGGGTGGATACTTTGAAGAAACTAGAATATAAGACATCTTTTCAGTTACAGGTATTTCACACTTTTTTGTTAAGTACATAATTCCACATTCATAGTTTTATGCCTTCATTGAGAATCTACAATGTAAATAGTCATGAAAATAAAGGAAACGCATTGAATGAGAAGGTGTCCAAACTTTTGGCCTGTACTGTAGGTCACAGTGACCCTTACCTTCCACACCTAACCCTCACAGGGAACCTGCATATGGAATTTGAAGCTGCTGTGGTGAATACTTTTGGAAATACGGCCCGAACAAAATTTTAATGTTCAAGATTGCTATGCCAAAGTCAAAGGTCAAATCCACTAATGACCCTTACCTCACACACCTATCCCTCAATGTTGACCAGACGAAGGTCCAAGTTGGATCAAACGATTGTACTTTTTTAATCAATAAAGCTTTCCTTGGTGGCCTGGAGTAAGTGTGCAGGCGTCTTCATCGACATGTTTTATTTGATTGCCTTGCACCTATACATGATGTGCGTATAGCTTTTTCTTCCATGAATTACACAAGCGGATACATTACATGAGTTCTTTTAGCAGATTTGGGAGCAAAATGGCATCCAGTACCTGGCTAACAGCATGTCCCTGACCTGAGAGTCTTAATCCATCCATCCATTCATCCATCCATCTATCGATCCATCAGTCCATTTTTTAAGCTTCTTGCTTAACCCTAGTTCTACTGGTTGCTAATATATAAAGGACTGACACTCATTTCCCCGCTTGCCTGTCCTCAAAAAGCATTAGCAGAGGCAAGGCTAGGGTTAATGCACCCAACATGTACAAAGGCCTACAAATGAATCTTGAAAGGCTATTTTTCACCTTTTTGGCTAGGAAAAAAGTACTCATTAGTATTGAGAGAACATTATTGTTCTTTCAAAAAAAGGTAAATTGCTCTTTAAAAAAGAAAAGTGAACCTCCACTGCATCTTAATTTCTGTAATTTCTGAGAATGTATCCAAGTAACTAATAGATGGTAACTTAGGTAATGACTGTGATTTAGGTCACTGGCTGAAACTGCACTGCACAATTGTGCTTTATATCGAAGATATATGTCAAAATCATGACTTAATCATCATTATGTCTTCATTTTTTGGCTGACATATAATGTGAGCAATATAGAAGTCAATTACTACCATCCCTATGGGCAGTGTTGAACAAGCACCCATTTCACCACATGCAGAGTGTGCCAGCACTCCTCAGGTGTCTGTGACAACCAAACAACAAACCAGTACATATTTTTTTGGTGGTGTGTGTGTGTGTGTGTGTGTGTGTGGGGGGGGGTTTCATATTGAGGCAATAAATATGATTGGTGTAACTCAAGTGTGATTGCTCGTGTGTGTGTGCGTCATGTTATGCAAACCCATCTTTTATTTATGCCGCCGGCTCGCACTGCTCTATACGCAGGTATCTTTACAGTGTCAGCAGCCTTATATTAATGTGGCATGTCGTGGCGATCTGATCACGCACATTCGGGCACAGTGCAGGGTGAATTTTGATTGAAGATCAAATACAGACATGTATGACAGGGACGTGGATATGAAATCATGCAGAGATGAGACGCTTGTATTCTTCCAGGCTCGCCGGAAAAAGGGTGACAGAAATCTTTGTGAGATATTTTTCTTCACTTCAGGCAACTAGAAATGGAAATGCGTATTGCAGGTTCAGTTATATCGAGCATGTAATTAACATATTTTTATTTCTATGATGTTAATCTTTTGGAAACTGCTGTACTTCTTCGAGGAAAATGTTTTTTAAAGCCTAAGAAAACTTTGATATGCAGTCTGAAAACATAATTTAGAAGAGAAAAAAAATGTGTTTAGCTACAAGGATAAGATTTTTTTTCCCCTTAAAACTCTTTGACATTAACTTGAACTCACATCAGAAGAATAGAAAACTCGGAATTTGAAGTACATAGAAAACTGTTTTTATTTTCATTTTATAATTTTTTTCCACCACAGGCAAAATAAACACCAAGTTTATCAGTTTGCTCCTATGAGCCCTCTCCAATCTAAGTTCTGAGTGTTCCCTGCACCTGACCAGCTAGCGTGAATTCCAAATTAAGAAAAACCAACTTTGGGGTTGACATCTGAAAATGAAAACACGGAAGAGCCTTGAGGCTCCTGAACCTGATATATCCACACAAATAAAGCTCTTTCTCTTGCTCTCAGAGAATTGAAAACAACCACCTGCTAGACTGGAAAGCTAAACCCTGCAGTGCAGTGGCAGGTATGTTACTTTTGGAGTAAAAACCGTTTGCGTTTCTGAAGCTTTTTTTTTTTTTGGATGGATGGATGGATTTCAAGACTGACTGGCTTGTGAAAAATACATGCAGCTTGGGGCAAAAAGGTCTTCAACCAAACATTCCCAAGGGCAGGTCATGCAGTTTTGCTTTTACTTCTTGCTCTTTATTGCCTTTGAACATGCAAATTATACCATTTAGTTGAAATATTATCAATGAAGCTGTGAATTAATTATTTAAAAAAAAAATGCCATTAAAAATAGGAGCGCACCAACAGATGTATCATGGATTTATATTGAATTCATCCCCCAGACCAGTACATTTTCTCATCAACGAGATAGTTTGCAGTCCTCTATTGTTCCAACCCCATTAAATGTACGGGGATATTTTATGTTCATAATTGACTGGTGCCAAATGATAACAGTCCCATGGGGTCCCGGAACCTTCCCTGAGCAACTAGGAGCAGAAGGCCAAATGATACACTTAACTCAATGTTCCAAAAAAAAATTATTTTTTAAAAAATCTCCCTCATTTGGGTGTTTTTTTTTTTTCATTCTCTATAGACAAATTAGAATGTGCACAGGTTGTTTGAGTAATATCACATCATCCTCAAATGGGAGCTCGAGGGATCTTCGTTAATGCCCACAGTGCTCATTCAGCTTTGTACCCTATAGCTGAAGGACAAATTATGAACTACATGTTATAAAAAAAGAGAAGAAAGAAAAAAAAACATCCATTAGCACCCAAGGTTGATTTATATACTAGCATGTTGCGGCTGGGAGGTCTATTGTGCCAACCGTACAGGCAAGGCTGTAGTTAGCTGACGGTAATGAATCATCATAAAAGCTTCGAAGGACCGCGGGAACATGCTGACAGATTAGCATGCAGTGTGCTAACGGTACAGGAGAAAAAAAAGAAAATCAGCCACCATGATCTGTGTTAGCACAGGCGGGTCACGCCTTGAAGAAATACCGCTCCGGATTCGAGAACAGCTCGCACGTTAGAGTCATGGGAGTCTGTGTCGGAGGACAGTGGAGGTGTCCTTGTCGTTCCTCTGGAAAGGTCTCAGGATGTATGATGAACTGGACATCACAAGACTGATTCGTATCTATTGGTGTGCCCTAAGGGCAAGTGCTAGGGATTAGACCGCATGACTGCATTGCTCTCATATGTGATTCCAGGCTGTGCATATGTATAAGCCTGTCTTTCTCTATTTGAATCAGAGGAATAATTTATCACTGGGAGGAGACAGGGGGTCAGGGAATAGAGTGCTAAGTTAATCGAGCAAATCCAGGCCCGCAACACTGCACAACCCATATACCCCCGCGGAGAGTAAATTTTTACAAAACCTCTCAATTATGCCACCCCCTCAACATGAGCATCGGCACAAAAATGCCATATTTTCACTTTTTTGATGGGGATAAGTTGTCTAGTCCACTGCACCTCCCTAATTACCCTATAAGCCATCAAAGTTGGGAGGAGTGATCATTCGCCAGACCGGGCATAAATGTGTTTTTGAAATATTTCACGTTCTTAGGTACAGAGATGTCCCAAAGATCCATTTGAATACATCGAAAGACATCATTACCCAAAACATGAAATTATATGAAAGGAGGTGGGAAAAAAAATATAGGAAAAATATTTGTTGCTTTAAAAATGATCAGAAATGTCCAATATTTCCACTGGAGTGGAAAGGAGAGGGATATTTTAAATCACTGTTAGATTTCGATGTTGCTGCCAATGATGATTTGATACACTTTTCAGACCCATTTATTATGGAATTTTAGGTGATGCCATCAGAGCTCTCCTTAGATTTTTGGGTTCTCCCGGCAAATGCAGTGATTCTGGGACCCATCCAAATGCACTGCCAGATACAGGAATTTTTTAATAAATCTGCCAAGGGAAGGCGAGAAGATGAAGCCCGAGGCACAGTAACTGATTCACTGGGTAGGAGGGAGTCCACACGCTCTGTCGACTCCCAGGTCCCACAATGCACAGCTAAGCTAGCTGAGCTGCTCCCGCTAACTGTTGACATAAGTGCCGCTCACTGCTAAAAATTTGTGTGGGGCTAAATTAAAATTCCACCCAGCGAAACACAAACCACCTCAGTTCATCTCCTGCTTATCGGAGTCTGCACTTATGCATTAAAATGAGCAGGAACGGGCGAATAATAGCACTAAGATTAGCACAGCGAGATTTCCCACAGCCCACTGAGAGAAAGATCGAGCAGAGGAGCAGGAGATGACAAAAGTGCTTAAAGATTGTATAAGTGCTTATTCCCCCACCATGATTTGAAATAACTAGTTTTACAACATGGATACTTCTTGCAAATGCGAGTAACTTTTTAATTGTTGCAGCACAGCAGCCTTTATGGATTTTCACTTGTAGTTCCCTGAGGCCTCCACTATTATGGGCTGTCGACATGGGCTTTCAGCATCTCGCAATGTCAATGTTTTATTCATCCGTAATGCCAGCTAATTCCTGCCTTTGTCTAAGATTGGCACAGTCTGCTGCAAGCTTTCAGAAAGGCAGATTTTGGATATGAACACAAGCTTATGAGTTTGCATCTAATCCTACTGTCATCGTGGCATTACAGATATCTCTTTTGTTTATTTTGAAGGCTGTGTATGATGGTAAAATTTAAAGAGACTTACCATAAATTCAGCTGCCCGGCTACTGACCCATCTAACGCAAAATATAATGGGCTCTAATTTCGTAGACCAGGCGCAGGCGCGGCGAATGGAGGGTTCGCCGCGCCAACGGAGTGTGTCCAGGCGTATGTTGCAATTTTGTGCCCGGTGTAGCCTGGCGCAAGTACACCTCTGTCCCGCCTCTGTCCCTCCTTCCAGCGCAAGGTGGCAAAGAAGGCGTGTTTGGGTATAACACAGCCGAGTCAAATCTTGCTCACTGGCTAGAGAAACGATGGATAGCGTGTTCCTATTATTACAAACTGTTGCTGCTTTAAATTTTGGGATTAACATGCATGGACAACAATGCAAGATACGTTACACATTTATTTTCAATATGAGATTTTAACTCAGCACGAGATCATAGCAATCAGGCTGTATTCCTTTCCCCCACTGAAGACGATAAAACCTAAGTGACAATAATAGTAGCCTAGTATTAAGCCGCTTGCACACTGGACACGAAACAAATTTTTCACTCGACAGATTGCGTTGAAAGCAGTGCTATGTGTCCGAAAGTCTGACAGGGTTTTAATATATCTCCGTGTCCAACAGTCTATTATTGTTTTTAATTTCTTCAAATCTACTGACTCTTTTAGATATTAAACATGAATGTTTTGATAAGAGGGCTCAGTTCTTCAAGATGAGTACCGAGAATTTCAATCAATGTTTCTGTTTAAGCTCTGCTCAATAAAGTGAGTCGACACTGGCGCGAGACAATGTACAATGCCTCCGTGTCTGACAGCCAAAAAAAGGGGGACGATTAGAACAGATTGATAACGAAATAAAGAATAAAAAGAAATATGTTAACAACAGCACATCCAACGAACACTGCGATTAATTTATTTGCGGGTTATCTTTTTTGGTTGTTCTGTTGGTTGGTGATGTATATGTATTTTTATTCTTTATTTCGTTATAAATCTGTTCTTATATCAATATTTTTATTTTTTGCAGGGTGCCGGACATGGAGTATTTTGCATTTCGCGTCGGACAGTCTTGATCGTACATGCGTGCATAATTTATCCACACTGTCAATGGTCATGGAATTGATTTGCTCTCTGATTGCAAGCACTATTTTATCTCTGCTGTGGAAATAAAGCGTGAATCTGTTAAATCCATCTGACTAATTTTCAAAAGAAAGACCGAATAAAGACTGTTGTCTATCTTCAAAGGAAGAAAAAAGACGAATAAAAAGACCAAGAAAAGTCGATAGCTCTTTGCATTGACTTTGACTGTAATCAGTCGTGCAAAAAATTTGTTTTGCGTCCAGTGTGCAAGCGGCTTTACCGAACATAGAACGCAAGCATTATATACGCACTGCCTGATGCTGAGGCAGTTTTTGGTTGGCTGCGAAAGATGTGAAGTCGTTAATTTGCATCATTGATTCAGTTGCGTTGATTAAGTCAGGTCGAGTTTCCATCACGCGTGCCAACTGCCTTTGATCTGACATGAGGACAATCGATATAGACACTACAATTTATGTGCTGATTCAGAAAGTTAAATTAAACAGTGGTTGCTGTAATTATTTACTGTATTGAAATATGCCTGACATTCTGGAAACCTGCCTGTGAGGTTTCAGTAACGTGTGCGCACTGCGCGCCGGTCAGCCAAATTACCACTGCACAGAAAGTGAACCAGGTTGGAGCTGGCGAGCTTTCTGCGCAACTGCAGCGAAGACTTTTCTATGAAATTGTCACTGCGTCTTGATGAATAAGTGACACCCCCCCCCCTACTACGCCGCCACACCCATCTGGGCGCATGTTCGTCTGCGCACGGTGTTGCACCTCACGAAATTACCACTGCGCGGGCTGCGCCGGACCAAATTACCACTGTGTGGGCTGCGCCACGCTACGCCACCTGCACTGCACCAGGAAATTAGAGCCCAATATCTAGACATTGTATTGCATTTCCACAACACTGCTGCAACAGTTTACTGATTAACACTGATAAACATATATGAAGAGTATATGGGCACCTGAGAACAAAAGTGGTTTAACTCCATATTTGGACTTTTTTTTTTAAGTTCTAATATTAAAATGATTACCATGTGGCTGATCTATGTAGTGCAAAAATAATTTAACTCAGTGTAGTTTCAGAACTAAACATAATAATTCTGGCATATGATCAACACTTCAAAAACACTGGAAGTGCTCAGTGCAATAGTGTTACAAAATGGCAGATGAAAAAAACATTCCTCTTCTAAGGGGCTCATATATGAATGGGCCCAACTCCATGATACAAATTCTTTTTACGGGAGAGCATTTTTTATTTTTTTCCACCATCTTGCATGATATTTTTGACACACAAAGTACTCCACCAAAGGTTAAAAAAAAATGAAAAAACTGGCTAAATATGGTGGCGAAATGATGATTTGGTTTCAGCTCAGGAACCAGATAAAAACAGCAGAATTGGGTCCTTTTGAATTAAATTACTGAATCTTTTACATTGTTGGGACAAAACATGTCATGTTTCTCTTGAATCATTTGTTGTAAAATGTAACATGAAATGAACAGGACAAAGGGCCTATTTAGTTACTCTGTTCTGACACCAGGATACTGAAATACAATACATCATTGTGGGGTGGGTCTTCTAAGCTTTAGCTAGTACTTTCCAAGGAAAACCTTTTTTCACTTTTTTTTTCTAATTTGATTCCTCGTCCCCAACTCTATTATCCATGGCTACTAACCTATCAAGGAAAGCCTGTGCCTCAGGTAAAAATATATCTGGCGGGTCTACTTTGGCAGCCTTAACATCCTACCGCTCAGTGTAGAGTGGGTGCTGTGAATGAGTAATTGCTCCAACATTAAGCTTTGCTATGCAGAACTCGGCTCTGACTAGTGAGGACGTAGTTTCAGAAACATCAATGTAATTTCTGAAATCTGCAGAACTCCTGAACCCTCCGTATTCACTTACTGAGTACTTTTCACTTCCACTGCCACTGCCACCTATCAGTTGAGTTGGGCTTGTATTGAACTCAGCTTGTAAATTACATCAAGAGTTACAATATTTATCATAGTACAAACACAAACTTAGTCACGCAAAAAGCTCAAAGCGTGCACAACGTGAATTTCGACAATGTGTACAGTTGGGCCTTTATTGAATTCACCAATTCATACACACTCAAAGACACAAGCTGAATTCATTCTGGATATTATACTGTGAGTAATCACTCCTTTACTGAATCAGAAAAGCACTGCCTGTTATTACGGCTCACCATCATGCCTTTTGGTGAGTCATTCACTAAATGGCTTAGCCACACCTGCATGTTGGGATAAAATTTGCATCTGATTTTCCTCCTGGGCATTCCCAGGTGCTCACATTGAGAGGGTGCCGATGTGGCACTTCTTAACAGGTCACTTTGGTTCTCATCTGATATCTCTCAAAATGTGTGCTTTTGTCATTTTTTTTAATGACCACCCTGTATGAGTAAAATCTAGGACTTTTAGAATCGGGTCCAATTCCCAACAACGCTAGGATGCTCCACACCATTCAGCTTTGTTTTGCGAGACTATCATTATGAGCTATTGAAATGCTTTCTAGTGGCTTTTTTGAAATGGATAGAAAGAAAAGAAATACTTTGAGATCAGATAAATGGTTCGCCAGATAAAGGCCTTTCAGCAACACCTCAGGCAAATGATATTCCTACTGATTGTTTCCTTGTGTATCCTGCCAATTTACTTCAAACACTCTCCACTTGCTTAGAGAATGCACTTTGAAGAGAAGAAAAAGGAATTGTGGCAATTATCTGTGTTCTTTGTTGACTCCGGTTCAGCAGATTCAAAGGTCATTTACACCATTGTCATTCTTAAGAACGGGCTATCTCGTGTAATTCTGTATCCATCCCCAGTTTTGTTTGCCTGTCTGTCTGTTTCAAAAGCTGAGATTGTCCTCTGGAAAAGTGCTGTGGCTCTAAGCAGGAGCTAGTTTTTCTCGCCACATCTCCTGTTGTGATTCAGAGGGCCCAGGAGGCCGAGGTATCATTAATAATGTCAGGATGGGGCCAGGAGAAGATGGGCACCGACAGTGCGCAACATGGCAGCCTCTTTCTCCTGAGACGGGCACAGAGGCCGTGAAAAAAGTCAGCCTTTGTCTATCCGCCACCCCCCCCCCCCCCCCCCCCCCCCCCGAAAAAATCAACAGGGAAATTGGGGTCTCGCCCTGCCCCCTCCTCATTGGATTGTCCCCAACTTTCCCTCAGACGGCCGTGTCGTCAACCGCTGCTTTAAAGGATGAATGCCCCTACAGCTCGGACAATAACAAATTCGACTAACTTTCACAGTCAATTTAGCACGGCAGACTGCCCATCATCCCACCCCATCCATCTATCACCGGTTTCTGGTCATGCCGCACTCCTCATAAAGGTGCTCCTTAAGCAAACCCGGGGAAATTACAAGACCGGAAAGGCGAAGCTGCAATAGAGGCTGCAAACCATTAATTTCCCACGAGTATGCAGCACCACACTTTGCCGAGTGGATTGACCTTTCAGTTTTTCTTTTTTTTTTTCCAAGGTAAGCGAAGACAGGCAGAACAGACAGATGAGGTGGGGAGGAGGGCTGTGCGTGGGTGGGAGGAGGATGAAAGGAATAAAGTTCTCTCAGAAACTGGGAGTCCAGCAAATGTATGTACAAATGTATGCCAGCCATTCACATAAATAACCTCTCTCTCACTATTACTTGGGGAAACCCTGGAATTCAGCTGCTTATTGCTTGTTCATGCCTATCCTGACATTTCACTCTCTTTTGCAAAGAATCTCAAGGTCTTAGGCTGAAGTCCAAAAATACACAGGTTTTTTTTAAATGTTTTTTTTTCCCATAAAAATCTCCCTCCACACAAAAATGCAAAAACACTATTATATTATGATCAAAACCCACAACCAAATGTGGAATCAGAGTACAATAGTAGAGGTTATTGACAGCAATATAGTATTGACAGAAAGACGGAGCCTAGAACAGAATGACGCAGTTCAGTTCAAATGGTACAGGCTTGAGTTGAGGCGAATGTCCTTCCTCGACCAGCGGTGTCTCGGGACAGCTGCCATGGAGTGCTCACTTCGCCAGAGCCGAACTGTCAGATGGTAGAGCCAGAGAGTTTAGCAAGAACTCAGTCCCAATCCTGACGACCGCAGAATGCTTGGGAGGTGTTCCTAATAAACTGGGCGAAGGAACTTCCTGACAGATGATAAATTGTCTCATGGTCCCAATCATGGGGGCCAAGAGTAAGGCTTGGGAGCTTGTTCCTATTAATAATACTGGGAAGAGAACTTTCATATTTAACTATCATGAAAGATTATGAATAATTAAAGACAAATTTTTATAAGAAAATATGGACTGGTTGCTAAAGGGCAGGTAGCAAACGAGAATCCAGCAATTTGCTCTCCCAAAGTAAGAAATATATACGCCAACACATATGTAATGAAATCGGAAACAGGAATACACAACAGCTGGTGGGGAAAGCATGCGGGATTACAACCAATCAAAGGAGACAATATATCTGAAACACATGCAAGTGAGGGGAAGGAGGCACAGAAGGGATTCACATGAGGTTTTAACACAATTAACCCATTAAATTCAAGTTTTTGTTCGTTTACCCTTAAGTTCGCTTAAAGTCAGGGGAAAAAAAACATTTTTCTTTCATGTTATAGGAAAATGTCACATAGCCTACATGTTCTGTATCTGTTTGTTGCAGTGCTCTACTGAGGCTACATCACACTTATACTGAGAGCAATATTCAGACCCAGGATGCCATGTTTTTATGGCCACAGCATTTCATTAAATGGAAAATATCTAGATATTGCACATCATTTCAAACACGTTACCTTGCAATTCAGCAGGACATATATGGTATCGTGGAAACCTTGGGATTGTCACTAGAATTTAAAATAGGCCTGATGTTCTGCAGGTTTGAGTACATCAGGTGCATTTATCAGGTTAAGTGTTATCAAAAGTATGTCATAACAACCGGCACCACTTACATAATTTGATGTACTTTTGTAAGACCATGTAGGCCTATCGCAAGTCTTAAATAAAATAACTAACCAGGCTGCCTGACCCGACCTCACGAGATGAAGTTAAAAATAGCGTAAAAGGGCATAGAGGAAGGGGGTTTGTTTTGCGGGAGTATTGGATTGTATAGCTATGAAACCTCAGTTGCTCAAAGTAGTGATAGAATAATCACGCAATTATGTGCAAAGATTCCTGTTAGGACTGTTAAAATCACATTTCATTTATGTTTACCATTGCAAGAGATTTTGTCTGATGTAAATAAAGGCAAAAAGGTGCACTCACTTAGACGCCACAGGCCAAAAACTCACTATTCCCATTCTAGAGGAAAACACTGAAAACTGCATTTTTACTGATCTTCAACTTTCCTGGTTAAAGATTTGTAAAAACAAAGTTTTCAGTGTTTACCTGTGGACTGAAAATGCAGTTTGACTGTGGATGAAAGGCCTAAACGGATAGAAAATGCTGTGTTTTCAAAAATACCCGAGTACAGTACGAGGGCTCAATAATATTGGGACACCCCTATTTTATCACATTTTAACACACCATTTTAAAGCAGTGAAATTTCTGACTGAGACTGCAAAATATTTTAAACTGGAGCACCATTTTTCAGAGAAATTGCAAATATCATGACATCTGTTGCTCATGAAATAGAAATGCTGGCAAGAAATTTGAAAAAAAAAGACCATTTTAGGTGTCTGTGTTTGTGTCACAATGTAATGGGCACGGCAGAACTCTTGATCCTCCTAAAACACGCTGCGCATATACAAAGAGTAAATGATTGTACAAAAAACCACATGACATCTCTCACATTTTCCTCTCTATACAACTAGAAAACTATGAAATGGGCCTTATTGGCTTCTTCCGCAGAAGTACACAAAATACACAAAACTCGCTCGTGCTAATTTGAAAGACACTTTTACAGGAGTGTTGAACTACCAGCAATATTCAATCAGCTCTGACCCTGCAAGAAATACATTTTCTTTTCTAATAAAATGGAAACATGTTTTCTTTACATTGCAGCCATGAGATTCAAGTGCGCTGATCATTTAGTGCAAGTATAAATTATAATGAACTAGATTTATGCGTGGTATAGATAAACATTTTTTATTTCATAGCAATGAAACCCTTTGTGTTCGAACAGCATGTCGGTAGTTGGATAAACGTTGTGATGCCGAAATAATCTTTTTCCTCATTATGGAGCTGCATTTTATCTGATGAAACTTTAAAGGAAGATGACAGGTTATTCAGTGCAACACATCAATCACAAAGGAAGAAAATGTGTTCTTGAGGAAGCGTTGAGATAAATAATGGATCGCTAACCGAAGTGTACGTCACAGCCTGATGGTCATGCCCCCCCCCCACCACACTGAGCCTAACCCCCCAGGTAGACACCACTGAAACTCAAGCTGCATTTAAAATGTTCATTATCTCTTTATCCCTCATGATTATCTGTCTACTTTATGTGCGCAAATTTAACCATAATTTCTTTATTTATACACAGGAGAGCCGGAAGGCTCGTGTATCTTTAATAGTGACAGACTTGTAAATGGACCCTGCTCCAGATAAACCCAGCACAACCCAAAGAGAAAATGGCAGCACAGGAGTGGTCCGCTATGAAAACGAAATCTCCTGAAACATGGTAATTAGGTCATGTGTTACACAGAGAGGCTGCTTAATTAGGGTCTGTGGGCATTGAGCGCCCAGCCGCCTACATCCACTCGAGTCAGTCGATGCATCAGCGTATCACCCTCGCTAGCTGCATAGCCTTTGGCGTGGCAAATACATTTCCCAGTGCGCGCGCGCGCGTGTGTGTTTCTGTGCGTCTCAGTGGGCACTAAAATAACACAGTCGCTCCACTGCGTTGCTGCCATTATTTACCATGTTACACCCGTCTGCAGGCAGTCACACCCCTCTCTTTGCCGCGGTTCTTCATCTGGTCAATACGTCGCTCTGAGCCAGTCACACTGCTGAATTTGTAATAGGGTTGCTGTGGAAAAGAACTCTAGCTCTGACACCCTTCTGACCGCGATACCAATCGAATTGGTGACTGATGTCAGACCCTGGCCTCCAATGTGACTATTTGGTTGCGTTTTGGTGAATTTGACTTAAGCTTGAAATTTTGGGCCCAATGAATGGATATTCTTGTTGTTCCACTTTTTAATTCCACAGCAATTGAAGTCCCCTCTGACAGCCCCCTGACCCTCCCTTCCCTCCCAAGATATGGGCAAATGGAAACACCGCCTTCTTTCCCTCTGCTGTTGACAAACCTGAATCTGACATAGATTCATGGCACAATAGGAAAAGTCTGCAAAACTAAAATGGAGGTCATGGCTCTCACAGTCTGTACGCTGTGAGACGGTCGATCTGAGCTGTACTTCTAACAGGTCTGCTGAGTCTATGATCTTCTGGCTGGGATACTGCTGAACTTTGCGTAACATTTTTATCACATTTGCTGCTACGAGCGCACGCCGGTCGGCGCAGTGCAAGCGGTTGGAAAATTCAATTGACAGAGCAGCTCTTGCATCAAACGTGATCACTGGTGAGTCGGCGTCGAACAGCAGCCATCGTGCTGCTGGCTGGTGGATGAGGTCTCTCATCTGTTGCACCGTAACAGTGGAGTAGCAGAACGTTTCAGTGCCTATTATCCAATACGGAGCAGAAAACATCTGCTTTATCAACAATAACTGAGCGCCATACTAGTTCTATTATTCCACTTCCAGAAAGGGTCATCGACACCTGTGGGCAGGGCCGTCGCAGCGGGGATGCGAGGCCTTGTGCCGACTTGATGCGCGAAGCCCTGCTCACGTGCACGCACATTAATCATGTCAGGCTGCAAGCACAAAGCTGTTCTAGTTATACCTGGTGAAATGACATGCATTTTTAGACTAAAACAGCATTACTGTGGCAATAATTTCAACTATGATTTTTCGGATATCATAAACTTTCGAAGGTAAAAAAAATCGATTGGCTTTTATCATCAAATCAGCTCAGCTTTCACTCTATATTGGCATGTTGAAGTATGACAGTGCATCACGAATTACTATTCAACAAACACTAATACCTAACGGCTCACACTCACTGGTGACAATTGCTTATTTTGACTCATTTCTATGGAAAAATCTCAGATTAACAAAGGCATATTATCCGCTGACAGACGCGACAGTTTAACATTTGATTACGATGCAGTATATTTTCTCATACTAGTCAGTCACAAATGCTCTGCTGCAGTATAACTTTAAAACATCAGATTCCCGCTCACCAATCATTGATTAGGAGATGGTCACTTTCCTTATCTTTTGGGCCGCAAACTCAGCAATTAAATCCTTATAATCCCGCTTGAATGCAATGTCTTTTTCGATAGACAGAAGGGCGAGCCTGCATAGTGTCTCCTGCGACATGGAGGTCCGCAAATGGTTTTTAATAACTTTGAAAAGCTTCTCTACCCCGATGCCAATTATTGATATTGTCATTTAGACCCTCAGAACAATCTCACCGTTAGGAAAGGCAAGTGAGCAGCGAGACAGAGCATGTTACGTATGACGACATTAAAAAAAATCTGGGCAAGCTTTTATTGAGATGAAATGGTAAATAATGAAACTGACACAGAGAATTGTCATTTAAGAAGCATGCTGAGTCAAGTGCAGTGATGTAAAATATGTAGGCTATTAATTATTATTTTTTTTTTAAAATCACACAGCAGCCACGAGGCCCCCTAAAGGCGCGAGGCCCTGTGCGGCCGCACACTTCGCACAGCCCTTGCGACGGCTCTGCCTGTGGGCCAAACCACCTGTATCTTCAATCACTGGTGAATGACTAACACAATTTGACCTCTAGCTAAAGGATAAGTTTAAATTTCCTTCATTTTGCTAACTGGGGCATTAGCTTGTAGAGAGCCTATTTTAATTTATTAGTATTCCACACAGGGGATTCCAAAATCTGCATAGGGCCTAAAATGATTCTACTTCACATCACTTACACAGAAAAAAAATCCCCTTGACATGGACTCATGGAGTCTAGACCATAGACTATATATAGGTGATGTTGGAACCATTTAAAATGATGCACTTTTGTGGTCATAAGCACATCGTGTACTATATTTTTTTTCAATGTGGAACACTTATTTGAGAACACACATAAGTATGTTATTACTTCTTAGCGCATGCAGATTCCATGATGTTTGCATAGAGATTAATTACCTTTTTAGTCTGCTGGCAGTCAGTGCATCTGTTTTATAACCTGTTAGTTCCTGGTCAGGGTCATGTGGGACTTGAGACTCTGCATTCATTGGATGGGAACAGGTATACGCCCAGGGCAATTTGATAGTCTGTTACACGGCAGTGTTGCCAGACCTAAACAACCTTTTCTGAGTGAGATTGTTGTTATTACAGAGTGACACTTAATTCTTTATTGCCACCTTCGAAGTAAATTTATGCAGTCCATGGAGAAGCATTATTTGTGTCTGTTTGACAAGTGAGTTTGAATTGAGATATTTCAAGTAGTTGGCACAGATTGAAGCCTGGGATAAATTCCGTGTAGCCTTATTTGGGCATATCGGGAAACAGCTGTCATGTCAACAGACGGGCTGAGCCAGATTGTATTGTCATATCTTGCAAAATTTTGTCACAGGTTGAAAATTTGCATGAAATGACACTACATAGGTGACAGAAAAATCTAAATAATGAAATATTAAAATATCTGCCCGATAAAGCTTCTGTTTATCTAAAGAACAACCTCAAGTACTGAAGCTTTCATTTAAAGAGGCACATTCCATTTTCATCAATAATACTGGCCGATAATACTGTTCTGTCGTCCTTTTAATCCAAGATATATTCATTTGCTATTGTTAATTATATATTAATTAAATATATTAATTGCACATTTGCACCGATGAGCCAAAAAATTTAAGCAGATGATATAAATAAGATGAATTATCTCGTAACAGTAGTGCGTCACTTTCAGCAGACAGACGTCAGACAGTAAGCGAACAGTTGTTTCTTGTATTGGATGTGCTTTATGTTTGAGAAATGGGACTGGCCTGGGATAGTCTTTGTTGCCCTTGTGCATCGGTCAGCCTTTGGCACCCAACACCTTGTTGCCCGTTCATGATTTGCCCCTCCCAGTCAGCACAGGCGAGTAGCTAACGACAGGGGAGGGGCAAACCACGAATGGGCAACAAGGTGTTGTGCACACAAGGCTCATCGATGCACAAGGGCAACAAAGCCTTTCCCGTCTGGTCCGAACTGATTGAGTGCCTGCTGAGGCAAAAGTAGCTCAGAATTTTACCTTTGAAAAGTGCCAACAATGGGCGCACGAGCCTTAGAACTGGATTTTGGAGCAGTTGAAAAAGGTTGCCTGGTTCAGTGCGTCCCATTTTCTTTGACATCGTGTGCTTCGCTTGGGCATGTGTGGACCTACCTGGGGAAGAGATGGCATCGGGATGCACTGTGAGAAGAGGACAGAAGTTGGCCGGGGGAGCACAATACTATGGGAAATGTACTGCTGACAAACACTGGGTCAAGGAATTCTATTCAAAATTGGTTTCCCAGTGTGATAATGGTGGGATCATGAGGGAGACCCACACAATGTTGGGCACAAGCTTTTATTGTTGTGGCTGATTAATTTCTACATGGATGTAAATATTGTACCTGCGTGCAGTATTCATATATGCGCATACGTATTCATGTACATGTGAAATTTATGCAGCGAAAATTAATGTTGCACTTTTGTTTGCATATGCTGTATATACCCTATTTTCGTTAAAGCTTGCCTTCTGGCTCTAAAATATTTTCATGTACCATTGCAACTTATGGACACTTTAAGGAATAGCTCAATTAATTTGTTCCCACCACCAGAGTAATTTCACTTGCAAAGTACTATTTGGTGCTTTGTCCAGGGAGGAATTGCATTGTTATAATGTCTTGGCAAATCTGAAGTGAAGGAAACTACATTCACAACAGCCATGGAGACTTAAATGTTATCCTTCCGTGTTTTATTTTATTCATTGAAAACACCACCCTATCCTTACACAACCTCACAGTGCTCACTTTCCTAAGATGGTAATAGGTGGATACGCAAAGAAAAAAAAATTGCCGATTGCTTTTTCTCATAGTGGGTCACGACCTCCACCTCATAAGTCCTCAGGGTACCAGAAAAACACACATTAATTCTCAAGGAGGCTCAGATTGAACCTCAGATTCTCCCTTTTGCCGACGTCAAGCAAGTAAACAAGTTACACAATTAAGGTCAATTCTCAGGAGCCGGAGGTATTATTTACATAGTGCTACAATTTGCGTTACAATTACGACTATTACCACGATCACCACTATCCCTACTACTGCTATTACTACAACTACTAAAATAATACTACTACTACTACTAATGATAATGATGAAAAATCACTCGAGAGGGAGTGCTGTATATTTTGTCTGAAGCATGAAGGCCGAGTGCCACAGATAATCACAACTGTGATGATTTTGACTAAAACAGCACAACCTCGAGTGTGATAAATGCCTCAAAATATTACATATAGCTAATTTCAGACATGATATGATCCAATATTTTGTTCATTTTTTGCTCCATGAACAAAAACAGTTCCCCATTAAAACAAGCTGGATAGAGCATCGCCTGCTATTATGTAACACACAGACTCACACAGCCCATTAGTTACTCCCTTCAGCATTCACTACCCTGCTCACATTGATATGTACATTCCCCTTAAAGGGCCACCTGGCAAAATATGAGGTTTGTTTTGCTCCTGTTGCTTTGGTGGCATTAACATTTACGGCATTAGAACTCAGCATTTATGTCACAGAAACTGGGAAAAATTATTCCAGCGAAGGAAGACATTTGGAGATTCAATTACAGAATTATTTAGGAATTTCATTTCTGAATTTTATGGACACCGGCGTCTATATCTGCACAATGGGTTAAAACTTTATTTAAAGAAGAAACGTTCCATTGTGAATGTGTTTCTCTTTTTTTCAAGGACAACCTTAGAGAGATACCTGAACAGGCGCAAGCGAGGAAGGATAGGAAAAAAACACGGGTAAAGTCCTCGGGACAGTTTTAGGGTTAAGGGCCTTGCTCAAGGGCCAAACGGCAGAATTTTTCCCAACTTCATCTCAGAATTCCACGCCCCACAGGGGGCCAGAACCAGAAACTCTTCGGTTATTAGTCAAGCAACCAACTTGCATGTGAACACTATGCTGCATCAAGAAGCAAAAGCGTCAGACCGCCTTTGCCATCATCAGCTTCAGTTCATAGGATGTCATTTGCCCTTTGGCTGTTGATGCATGAAGGGTTGCATATGAGAATCCTACATTAATTTTTATCTTTATTTTAGGTGGCTTGCTATATATTACCATACTATTACTATTTTTTACCTTGTGCTAGTAATATACAAATAGAAGGAAAAATATCAAAACAGAATAAAGTCCAACTGGAGACGATTTGGCTATACTGCTACCCTGGTTCTCATCCGCTATTAACCAATGCCAATGCTGTTGATGTTGCTAACTTTGCTGTTGCATACTAGCAGCAGTCTTCATTGCAATGAATGGACCATTCCAAGTAATTAAAATTTTTTGCCACAAACACTAATGTACAATTTTGGAATGATGTGATGCTAAATGTCAGCACCCCTAGAAAGCTTCCAGTCCTATCAGAATACTTGACCAGAAATAAACGTTGTATAATACATTGTAATAATTCATCTTCAAGTAAATAGTATGAATATTTATGTTGATAACAGGCTGTAATTCTGGCTTTCAACTTAATGCTTGCCACCCACATATTGTGACTTGTAACTGTCCTCTACACTCTGAGGAGCAGCCGGGCTTCTTAATGCTCCAGTTATAACTAAGTGTTTATTAACCCTTAGGGCCTGATTTACTAGGACCTTTAGCACATGCAAAATCTTTTTGTCCATGCGAAACCAGAAACTTTGCCACTGATTGGTGCAAGGCAACTACCCTGGCCAATAATGGGCAATGTCATTGGTTTTGCACAGGCCAAACGATTTTGCATGTGCTAAAGGTCTTAGTAAATCAGGCCCTTAGAGCACTGAAATAATTACATTTATTATTTTTTAAAATTTATCTTTTACTGTTGAAAACCTATCATGTGGTAACTTGTGTAAGAGAGCTCCCCTGCGGAAGCTCTTTTAAACATTTCGCCACATGATAGGTTTTCAACGGCTTTGATTTGAGCAACAATAGCTGCATTTAGCGCTCTTAGGGTTAATAACTGTTTATTGTCCAGTGCATTGATAACAATGCTATATTATTCAGGCTGAATCCCAGCATTAATTGATAATGCACGCTGTGAATCCTCAGAAAAAAAGCCAGAAACTTTGTGCACCAAATGTATTTTTTTCTTAACTATTTGCTCCACAGTTCATCTCCAGTTTTGACCCTTTGATGAAGTAAGGTTTTTGAATTCTGCCTCCACTCTACTTCAGTGTGTTTGAGCACAGTGATTTTCAGTTATCTGCCTTGCCTTGAAACTCAGCAGAGTTGGATTTTTCTGTTGAGACCCATCCAATTGCATGTTGTGTTCCTGACTTCACACATTGGTGGAGGGTTAAACGTACTTTATTCTTGCAGCATACGGCTGATTCTGAGATTCCATCACCGCAGTGCTTCTGTCAAGGACACTGACAAAGACAGAGGATTCACTGACAGAGCTTTCAGTGTGTGGAGAGGGCTGTGAGTGGGTGAATTCCTTTAGTTTCACTCATGTCGCATTGTGGTATTTAAACAAAGTGAATCAGAAACAATCAGTGCAATTAGGGTAGATTATGTCGCATCCTATTATCATTGGACCTCCATTTGATGGAGGGTTTATTAGGTTCGACTGCAAGGTATAAGTGTGTCATATACTTGCATGACATACATGACCTGGAGAATATAATGGGGTTCTTCTCTCTGGAGTCTCAGAATGTACAGTGTATACCCTTCAACCTTTTGCAGTCCCCATGTGGAATTCGATCTTATAAACTTAATGGTGGGGGATTTAACTGGAGTCAGGCAAGATGATAGTGTGCTCTAGAGAGCAGCAAGTACAACTTTTTTTCTGTCAGCTGAGATAAAAAGAAATATTTATACCACAAAACCACAGTTCCTATTCATTTTTGTTGCCTGCAGTGAACATTTTAAGACATGTCAACACAGTTACTATTGTCTATTATTTGAAAAAAGTATGCATGTTTGTGGGAGTGTGCAGGTACTGTATGTATATCATGTACATTGATATCACAAGGAATTTGAGCGTTTTACAATTTTATTGTTCCTGCATATATGGTCCACATTGTTTGGATGAGCATGCCGAAATAATTGAAGTGCAAGCTGTCAGTTTTAACCCCATTAAACATATATGTGGGTCCGTAAAATGCAGCAGTTGAAGTCAGGCCTGTGGAACTTCTGGCCTATTTTAGATTCTCATGGAGCTTCTAAGGTTTCCAATGATCCAAAATGTGTCCCAGATATTACAGGAAAATGTGTATAAAATGATGTACTCAATTTTCCATCTGATTTTCCATGCTGTGGCCCTAAAAAACATGGTTCCCAGGGTTTTAATATTTTGCTCAAAATAAATGTGGTGTAGCCTCAGTGAAGCACTACAATCAGCAGATAAAGAATATGTCTGTGATATGCAAAAAAATAGCGCGCTGTCGCGAGCGAGACCCCTCAACCTTGCACTTTATTGGCGGCCATATTGATTATCGGAGCAGGACACAAATTGAGAGAGAGCTTCCTGTAACCACCCCCAACATACCACCAAAAACAGAAAATTTGGCCAAGGGGTTTTCAGTTATCATCCGGAAACGAAAATGAAGATGGCAGCCGTGGCGGCCATGTTGATTATCAGAGCGAGACACAAATTGATAGAGAGCTCCCTGTAACCACCCCTAATCTATTGGGAGCTTCCTGTAACCATCCTCAACATACCACCAAAAAATGAGAGCATTTGGCCAACTCTTTTTCAGCTATCATGCGGAAACGAAAAGTTAACGGACAGACAGGCAAGCAGACGGACACCGCGCGCCTTGACAATACCTCTTGGCCGACGAAGTCGCCCGAGGGGTAAAAATGCTTTTTTGACTTTGAACCTACTTAAAGGAAAACCTAAGTGAAATGTTAGATAAGGGGTTCATTTGAGGTCATTAACATCTATATCAAGCACACAGTAAAGGAAATAGCATTTGAGCTTTAAGTCACTGCTCAATTCTCCAAATACATATTTCTGGGACCTACATAAGTATGTCATAAAAATTAAACTGAGGTTTTTTTTTTTTGATTGATTGATTGATTGATTGATTGATGGGAGATTAAGTTACCATGGTTTCAGACAGGTTGTGTTAGAAAACTACAGGCCAGTTTCACAGACATGGCTTAAGCGTAGTTGTGGACTAAACTGAGTTTTGTATGGAGATTGAATTTAGTCCAGGATTAAGCTTAATCTGTGTCTGTGAAAGGCCCTACATTTTTAAAGTTTAACTGTACGGGATCTCAAATATTTGAAATACTAAATGCTAAATTATACTTAACTCAGAGGTGTTCTGCTCACTTGCCTTCAATAAAAAAATGTTTCTAAGGAAAAATCAAGATAGAAAAGGTGAAGGACATCACTGTAATAGCAGCTCAAACAATTGTCTGTTGTCCACCTGTCCAAGGACTCTTTAACAAGAAACACTTCTCCATAAATACTTTGCATTGCCACCATCTAAACTGAATGGTTTGTCCTTTCATCTCACCTTGAGGAGATGTCCACCCATACACTCTTCTCGATTGTACCAGCAATGTCTTCGTATATGAAAGAGGCAACGCATGCATTTGAATTTCATTTGCCTTTAGACGCTGTGAATTGTCTGCATTTACAAGGCCTGTAATGAAATGTAATTTACGCCGGTATACACAACCACTGCATTGAATTTTGCCCTATTGTCTTCGATTGAGTCATAAAACTGACATGCGAATGTCGCATGGACAGTTCCTTCATTTGCATTACATTTATGTCACGAGTGATAAAGCCCCAAGTCCACTGGACAGCCCATTTCACTGAGGGACCACTTATATTCCGAGGGCAGAGGAGAGATTGATGGACTTTTGCCGCACTGTACCCACACAGCAGTGCATAGTTAACCAAACAAAATGCATGCTGGGGTAAAGTGTGCATTCATAAAACATTGCATTACCGCCCACTTATTTTCTGTCAGATATATGCATTGGATCAACTGAAATGCGGCAGATCCCGAAGGCTCTTGGAGTCTGGCTTTACGGGGAGTTCAAAGCAGTCGCACATACGCCTGAGAAGGGTTTTTCTCTTGAAATAATCAGAGGTAAACTTCGAGCGACCTTCTGAAAAAGAGCTGGCACGTACGCAGTGGCGCATTTCTGTCGCAGACACGGCGATGATTCATTGTGCGTCTCGTCGCCGTCGTGTGTCACGCTACAGGTGCTAGTGACCCACTTTACATCCCAGAGCCCAGAGAATTTCCCTTTAGGTATAAATCAGAGGCGCGCTGTACATACTCTTACATATAAAACACACACACTGAGCAATTTTTTTTTTGTCGCCGATATGATGGTGACTGATCTTTTTGGTCAGTGAATAAACGGCCTGTATGTTGATTCAGCATGTTAATACTAAACCTGCTGTGACTACGATGATCTCAGGTTTACAGACTGATTGCAGGGGTCCCAGTATCCATGACAAAACACAAAGGCAGTTCCTGAGTGATGTGTCCAGGATGCTCTTAACCTAGTTCTTTGTCGTAATTCTGCTGCTTTACCTCTGTTGTTATTGCCTCCGCCAGGAGGTTATGTTTTCGGCAGCGTTTGTTTGTTTGTTAGCAAGATAACTCAAAAAGTAACGCTTCGATTTTGATGAAATTTTCAGAAAAGGTGGGTATGAAATCAAGGAACAGGTGATTACATTTTGGCATATCTAGGCCAAAGTATAGGTGAGATATATGCCAAAGTTCAAGATTTCACATCTCTCCGATTGGCTAGTTGCACAAAATGGCGCTGTGTACATTCTGAAATACTATTTCCGGTTTGCTTCTGCGACTGATCAATCTCCATCAGATGATGAGCAGATGACAGGTTTATCATCCCCAAAATGTGATTTTAGCTATAGCCATATTCCCAGGATTTGGCTTAATTAACCACGAATGATGTCCGCATGCTTTGTCTCGATTACCTGTTACTGATGTTCGTTCATAGGCACTCTTAATGAGGCATTTACTGCTCCAATGAGAAACGAGAGGATTTCTGACTAGCAACACATTTCCAGCCATTCTCACTGATGAGTGATGAACTGGCTTTAAGCGACAGATAAAATATGTGAAAATATCTGATAATTAAAGAGTAAATAATCCATAACTTCAAAATGTTGTTTCATAAATCTAACATTCGATCCACGCATATTTTAATATTGTCGATACTTTGTTTCCCTTCCCACTCAGCGTCAGTTGCACTCTCAAGACCACCACATCTGGAGCTATGGTTAGCTGAGCACATCTAAGAAAACCATAACAATATCACAGTTCTACCAAGCCAGTTGCATCAGAAGTTGTAAAAGTAAATTCAATATAAAACTTCAACAGAAAATCTTGCTAGCTCCCTAGCAAGCCTCGCTAGCTACTCAACTTTGCTAGTGCTCAATGAAAAAATGAAAGCTAGTTCCAGATATTAATCTAATGAGGAAATTTGGGTCGTGCAACACTGGATGTTTGTCGCTTGAAGCCAGTTCATGACAGTCACCAGAGCAAAATGCAGGAAATGATGCTTGTTAGAAGCGTCAGAAACCCTCTTTATCAGTTGGGCAGCTAATGTCTCATTAACAGTGCTAATGAACAAACAGCTAATCGAGACAAATCATGTGAACATCATTCACGGTTAATTAAGCCAAATCTCGGAAACACTGGCAATAGTTAAAATCTCATTTTCGGGATTATATTCCTGTCACCTGCTCAGCATCTGATGTAGACTGATAAATAACAGAAGCAAACTTAAAATAGTGAAGCAAGCCAGTGTATTTCAGGATTTACTTAGCCCCATTTTGTGCGCATAGCCAATTAGAATAGCAATAGAATAGTTTCCATCCACACGTTCTCATGCGAATGAAGTAATTTCAAATTAAAAATGCCTGATGGAAATGGTGACATTCGACTTGAATTGAAAAATATCGACACGAAGTTTATACGGTAAAGGCTTATGCGATAAATGCTGATGGAAACGTTATTTGCCGAATAAATCTGCAACTGTATCGTGACAGTGTTTTGATGCCGTCGTTGCCTTGTGATAATGGTTTGCTATGTTGCTAATAGCTGGCACATAAGCATGTACAACTTTTGCAATTTATCATCATTTGAATGGTAGACGCAATTCATTTTGGCCTACTAGCTAAATTAGTCGGCTAACACACTACTTTTGTTCACTTGAAGGTTCTGCAATTCATTTCGAAAATAAATGGAAACAGCTTAAAATGTCAGAAATCCATTCGATACTCCAATTCGACCGCATAACAGCATGTGATGTCATTATGCACATCTTTTTATTTGTCTTAATGACGTTAGATGAAAACGCATTTTCACCTGCTTATTTCGCATGAATATTTTGGCGCACTTCAGAGAGTTCGATTGACAAGTGGATGGAAACAAAGCTCCAGACAACTCAAAAATTCTAGTTAAATTGTTGTGCACCTAGCGAATGGGCCGGAGTTCCAATCGCTGTGCTTTGGGGTTTTGCTGCCACCTGGCGGAGGTCTGCGCTCTCTGAGTGCTTTTCTAGTTATTATTATTATTATTATTAATATTATAGTACTGATAATACTATTATAATACTGCTTTAGGACTGATTTTTGATGTTTTTTTATTTATTGACCGTGAACAATTGTATTTAAATGGGCTTTATAAATAAATTTGACTTGAAAGTTATCATCATTTATTTATTTAGTTATTTTTAAAGCATGTCAGGCAATGCGTGGCTCTAGCTGTGCATTTTAATGTCCTCGCCGGTGAACCTGGGTATATGTGAGAAAGCAGGCGGAGAGAGTGACAGATAGTTCACAGTGAATTGTAAATTATGAACACTGTCATATGACACTAGCTCAATGATGGAGCGTACAAAGTGCCCTTCCAAGCGAGTACTACCCTGAGATGAACGTAAACGCGTGTAATATGAGCACACACACGCACACACACACAAAACACAAGCACCAGAGGAATATGCACGTGCGCACACACATTTACAAGCCAAACAGATGTTAGAACGCACTCTCGAAAAAGCACGTGTACAAACACTGTCATGTGCACACACAGTACACGCAGACATTAACGGAGTCTTGGAATGCGCTTATGCACATTAACAAACATTGACACCGCAGACTCGAACACATGCAGACATAAACCAAATAAATGTACGATACATTCACGCTGAAAGACATAGCATATTCAAACATTGACACTCATGCAGATTCAAATATATGACAGCGGCGGGTCAAGCAGGGAATAAGTGAGGTTCTGCGTTTTAGCCCGTGAAAGAGGCCCACTGAGCGGAGAGTAATTAAGTAGCGCGTTACATTTCTATTGATCCTTGCATCTGTTGCTCGATAAATAATGCAGGAACCCGTTCTCTAATTGCTGGTATTCATTAGTCTCTCCCTGTGAATCCAGTGGGCTCTCGCTGACCTTTCTGAACATGCCTCCTTACCCACACCTCTCTCCCACCCAGTAGAATGGGTAATAATTAAAGGCGGGAGTGGATTTATGGACGAACCAGTCCAAGGGACTGGTAGACACCCTCTGGCATGCCCCCAGTACTAATTTTTACTCCCACTTCTCAGAACCATTAAATACTAAGTTACCAAGGTGTCTGACCAATACTGGGAGCAAGGTTTGTGGGTAAGCACTCTTAAAGAAAGATTTTGAAAAATAACAACATTTTAGGCAATATCTGAGAAGGGAAATCCAAAATGCAGCAAAATACAATGTGAATTTCGGATGGCTGGCGACACCTGACCCCACGACTGAAGTTTTTCAAGACCAGCTTTGAGAGGACGGTCGTTAAGAAGCGATACATTTGCATTCTGCTTGCGCGCCCGTCACGGGCCTCCGGATGACAAATCGCTCTTTTCAGTGTGCAGCACAGTTCGTGACACATCTGGCTGGAATGCAAAACATACGCAAGGGACAATGTGGCGAGCATTCTGTCAAAGCCAGGACTCGTGCATCATCCCGTGCTTACGTTCTGACAACCAGGAGCCGTTTGGTCAGCTAGCACATCTACATTATCGGACCCCGCGGAGAATCTGCTGGCCCCTCATCGGTCCACTTCTCACTCCACCCTGGATTTGCATAGACGAACACGTATTTGATATCCCGCAAAAAGCATCCCATAGCAGACATATATTTTTTAAACGCCTGTTAATAATGCATGTCTGTTAAACATTTATTTGGAATCTCATTATGAGCAATGAACATGAATAAAATTTGATTAAGGTTTCCATAACAATTTTTGAATCCTCTTACTGTGCAAGCCTCTGACAATTTTTCAAAAGATGTATTATATATTACCAAAAATCATTAAATGAATAAAAGAATATCTTATTTTAAAGTATTAAATGTTAAATTCTTTTTGACATAAAGCCATCGCACTGCAGGCTATCTGGCAGTATTACTTCCCAATTACGATAGAATATAATTGCTAAAACTGGTTTGCTGACATGGAAAATGTTGCCTTAGTTGCAAAATTGTTAATTGTTTTTTCCAGTTAAGAGGACCTTTGAGATTCACAAATGGATGTGACTTTTTTTTTTTTTTAAACAGAGGCCAGTATAGCAGTGTGACACAAAGCAACTGTTTTATGATTAGAACACTGTGTTAGCGTCACGGTTTTGCCCCCGCCGGCAAAAGACCAGAAACCGGCGGGGACTGCAGCGTGTACCCAAAAGCAAGATCAGGGACCCAAACGCACAGGTTGAGTAAAAATATAAAATTCTTCAATTTAAGTATCAAATAAACTCCAGAGAGGAGCAGCAGCACAAATGACCACAAACATAGGACTCCAGAAAACAGAATACTGCTGCAAAGAACAAAACTGCAGCCAGCCCTTCAATAGGAAGCCTTCACCTCCACCTCAACGAGCCACACCTGTTGCCCGTTAAGGTGGAGGCAAAGGATGCAGCAGTGGGAAGGGCCTGCAGGCCAACACCATGACAGTTAGCTATTAAAGTGACACTATAATATGTTAAAAACCAGGAACTACTCACAGATCAATAACAAAAGCTCAAAGGTCATGAATTGCAAGCAATTGGCAATAAAACTGAAGAGGGCCTTGGGAAAACTGAAGGTGGGGAGCAGTTCAAGTCAAGTGATTAGCTCATTACTACAGGCAGGTTCAAACAAGTGGCAAAGACAATCCAGCGAAGACTGAGATGCCACAAACAAATTGAATAGGCAAGACAATCAACAAAAGGAGTGAGGCTAACAAGTGTTCGCATCGGGAGGCAGGGGATTAGACAAGACAATAAATCAATTAAGGGAGGCAAACCACAAAACTCAAGAAGACTTCTGGAACAGAGGACGACTAATTACTGAGACGAGAGGGTTGTAACAATATTATGCAATCAGCCATAATAATCTTGCCAAATCTAAACATAGCTCAACCGATAATTGAGATAATGTACCCTCACGTAAGTTCAGTTGAAGTATCAACTTGGGCAAAATATTGTTTGCTGCTTATATTTACCAAATTTAGTCCTGATGAATACAAGTCAGCAGATCTGACCACAACTTTCTTTATTAAATGTTTCAGCATTTTGAAGATGACCCACGAGTACCTTGATGAATCTGAGAAGTACTTTGTTCTGCTCCATATGTTTCACCTTCCTTTAAATTAGCAAAATCCTGACCGCACCCCTGTGAACTCATGTCAGTCAAACACATTGACATTCTATGATTCTAAATGCGAAGATGATAAAGCCTCCTAAAATGCCTACATTCCTTCGCACAGCCTGCACTTTATTGGCCATTTTAAGTACTTTAAGGCCTTCTCATTATGTATACAGTATGCTCTTTAAATGTCAGTGTTTGTGCCAGCATGGCGGTATTTGTCAGAATTAAGATGTAAATCAGCTTAAGATTCAAACATTCATATTCATATTGCTTCACATCCCCTGCTAAGAGGCTTTGAGCTCTTTAACTGCAGAGTCTCAAGAAAATTAATAGTTGTGCAACAAAACAAGAAGGATTACACACCCCAGTCTTGAAATAGAGCTCTGCTTGAGTGCACTTCAAGTTTTTTTTTTTCCTTTTTGAGGAAGCTGTCTCAGATATTGCGAGGAGTCGTCCCTGTCTGATGAAAGCATGCCATAGATTATATTTCCAGTCAAACACAGAAACACCATAAACTACTCTGTAAAAAACTATTTAAAAAATTAAATGAATACATAAATAAATAAAGAAATACTTCCTCTCACTGTAATGCCATACCCTCGGCGTCTTTTAACACCAGCCAATTGAGACCCAGATTGCATTCCGCAGTCCGCGTTCATTACCTACAGCTGCTTCCAATTGTGTGCATGCAATAGTGTTCCTTATTTAAGAGAGACTTTTTCACTTATTCAGGGCAAAGTCTCATAAGCTGTGAATGCCTCTCAAGCCTGTGTTTACTCTCTAGTCTTGCTTAGACTTATCTTTCACATTCGCGTGTATCACCAACTTAAACTACCGCACTGTTACTATTTATGTTCTGTATTGTTATGTGCTGTATTTAATATCCCGGAACCTCTATTCTGTGTTTCTGTCTATTTATGATATATAGTACCGTTGCTGTAGTCCCAGTTCTGTGTATTACTAATATTACTATCCCGGAACCTCAATTCCGCTTTCTTTTGTATTGGCTTTCTGTGCCTGCCTGCTGTGCTGCTGAGGCATAATAAATACCAGATCGGTCTCGGCACCTCAGTCCAGTCCACAATCCTTGATCTCTGTGCACGAAATCGGTGCTCAGAGACGAACCCTTACACTCGAGGAGTCTTTAAATGGGGACAGTTTTCACACCCTAATTTCTGTCAGGCAGCTCACTGTGTAAACGGTCAATAGCAGCCGTAACAAATAGACACAACCACAGTTTGGCATCTACGCTCTGACCCTGACACACCCCATGGCCTACTGAGCTTGAACAGAAGACAGCGAGGAGTGTCGTGAGACTGTAAATTCAAAGCCGACAGGTGGATGCTGCAGTGGAGATGGAATGTTAACTGGCAGCAGAGAGTGATGCAGCACAGCAACAGGCAGAGGCATGTTTTGCTGCAAAGGCAGAGCAGGAAATATAGCCCACCTACCAGAGGGGTGGAGCGTGTCTGAAATGCATGGGGGTGTCTATGGGAATGTGGGCATGTCCAAACTTGTCCAGCAAAATTAGTACCCATAGCTGCACCCCATTTGTGTAAAGAACTAATGTAGCATGGACTGTGCTCTTTTGAAACATACATAGTTTGAAACATAATAAATTTTCTGTGATATGCATGAACAGGATTTGGTGCAGTACACTTTTATAGATCGACAGAATACCCCAGTCAGGTGGTGTTTTCAGTCAGTCGATAGGACAATGATCATTTTAACACCTTTGCAGGGACTGAGCTGCAGTTGTTGCCCAACCTTGTTTTTTTTTTTTTTCTTTTTTGCTAAACTCTATTTTGAGATGCTGACGCTGAGCTGGAGATGACTTTTAGATACATCCCTTCTGCAGAGCTGAGAAGAGAAATGGTGATGTGTGTTTAAAGAAGATTATGACAATGCTGAGTCTGTTGGGAAAAAAAAGTCAGTTTTGTTTTCCAGTCCTAACCCCAGTGTGGGCGGTTTAGCGAGTTTGAGATCATTCAGCACTCAAAACCATGAAGCAGCCTCACTTCCGTCTTATCCCTTGGCAGGCCTAGCAGCCTGTCGCTGGCGATTGCCAAAGCGCCATGATTACCACTTTAGCGCTTGGTATGACTCGTTTCAAATTGATCCCGCAGGCAGTTTTGGAAGCACACATTAGGTCCCAGGATTAGTCTCCCTACGTGTTGGTAAATACAGAAATCAAAGCCGGAGCGCAACGCTACCAAAATACACAGCTCGTAACTCAAATTATGAATGACAAGATGCAGAAATTGTATCCATTAAATCATAACTCAGTAAAATGTCTGTTTGTTTGACTTTTTTTACTATAAACACTTCAAAAGGAATGAATCAGCAAATTGCCAGCTCTGCTTGCCTGCTGTTGGACCTAAAGCTTTGCTTCGCACTCCGTGTGAAATTCTTCACAGAGCAATGCAATAAATTGAGTAGGAGCTGGGATTCGGATGGAGAAAAACTAAGCAATGTTATTTTTAGAACATCAGATTCATTTTATTAAGATGTACAATGCACATGTCAAACAGATCTAAACACATTTTAGTGTGCATTAGGGGAAGAAGTTCATTTTTCAATTAGCTTTGCTTGCCATATGCGATCAGATTGGAATAATCTGTATTGTTTGCAGAAACCAGCACTGTAAACAGCCAAAAAAAAAAATCACATTCAATCTAAAATCTGTGCTGTAAAGCCAACAGCTGGGTTTTTTTTCTTGAATAATGCATGCACACAAATATATTCATGAACACTTCTGTCATTTTATTCTCATGTGCATTGCAGCAATGACACCTCAGCCTATAAAGCATCACAAGGAAAATGCACAACGTGAAAAAATGCTCAAATTCTGCATGAAAAACTTTATTTTTTACTATACTGGATCAAAACAGACATTTAATTATGGTTCATGTGTATATGTGCAACTCATTTACAGCAGCTATTCTAAAGACGTATCATAAACCTCACAGTTATTTTTGCTCCAAATGTACTTGTTATTATAAATGCATTAAATTATTTTGCTCAATGCTCATTAGTAAAATTTAAGCAAAAGTGCCAATTCTACCAGTTAGGGTAATTCACCTCTTGTGATTTTAGGCAGCATGCATCAGGAGGTCTGCTCAGAACACTGAACCTTGATCGAGGTAAAGGTGAAGCCAGCAGGCCCAGAAATGAGGTTTTTGGGGATTAAACTGACTAAATAACATAAAACCGGAGTGAATCATCCCCTTTTAAGCTCAGGTATAATCGGCTTTGTTTCCTATGGAGGGCTATTAGGAAGCAAAATAATCTGGAATGAGCCAGACTTAATGAAGAGATGAGTTTGGAGATAAAGTGGTTGCTCATAACAACATGGCTGCCGCACAGTAGCCAGCAGATGTTCTCACACCTCACTGGAGTGTCATAAACGGCAGCCCAGTTTCACTGCTTCCACTGGGAACCTCCCAGCACCCTATGCTGAGGAACTGAAGTCTTATTCAAATTAATAACAATTAAATGTGATGGGTGATTTTATGTATTTATTTATTCAAGTCACAATAAAATGACAAATATCTCAGTTCAGGTGTTGGTATAAAATAGCATAATTAAAGATTACTTTGAAACGACTTGTAATTCTCGCTATTTTGGATGCTTGCTACATATTTATGGAAAGCATTACTTTGGCAAAGAAAGAGGTCTGATTCATACAAGTGTAAATTATTGCCTAAACGCAGTGCATATCGACATATCGATGGACTTTATTGTGATTTAGTTGTAGACTATATGGCAAGGAATTGCAGTGAAAGCTCAGAATTTAGTGTTCCGACATTCACCACCAACCCAACCCCCCCCCCAGCAGGTTGTGGGTATGTAAAAGTAATATAAAAACCCTGGAAATTGTTTAAAAATCTTCAATCATATACAAATGAATAATTGTCTGCCATACGGGCACGTTCACCCCATTTGAATGGCAGGTTTTAGTGTGAGCCTTGATGTACAGGGAAATGTCGAGCCTCACAAACTTCACTCTGGCCTGACATTTCTTTGATATTTCCCTGACATTTCCCCAAAGAAATGTGAAACTGTGGCTCCAGCTAACTGCTACCGAGGGAATTGATCTCTTTGTGAAGTTTGCATGCAAAGTTTCCCACTAAAATGACCCGAGAGACAAAATTCTGGACTTTCCTGGTCCCGCATTTTACTGTGTGTGGCATATTCATGAATCATTCTATCAAATGCCCTGGATGGGTCAGGTGTTTTGCGCGCATATTATCCTTGTTGCTGAATCACACAGTAGGTGCAATTTTTCTCCTCACAAATCCTTAAGCGAACATTTGAATGTTTCAATAGTGAAAATAAAACATGCATGCGAGGTTTTAGTTCTAGATTTTGTTTAAATTCAGGCGTTATATTGGTACAGTATGGGTGGGTTTCCCTTTTAACAGTTGGTTTAATAAAGTATTGATTTCCTTTTTCTGCTAGGATGCCTCCATGACAGATTGGCTGGCATGTAAATGTAACCTTTAGCTCTATTCTTGAATTCATTTATTTTGCATGCCATGTTCCCTCATGACTCTTGAATGTTTGGTCTGTATACAGGCACGCAACTGATAGTGCACTGCAGCTTGGCACGCACTACACACAAAATGAGACTCGGCGTTCTCCACTGGCTATAAAGCTTGGATTGATTTGCAAAGAAACATATTGAAATTTTTGGGTTCACTGCATCCAGGAATTTTAAAACCATGATACTGGGTATAGAATCAGTCTTTTCACCCCTCGACAGAATTTCTTGTTTTTTTCCATCAGGATGCTGATTACTTCTCCCAATCCGCAGCTTCATACTCTACAGTATGCATTTCACATAATGTCTTTTATTGCACAAATACTGCAAAACTAATCTCCAGAGTAGTATATACAGTAAGTGCCAGAATAAAACAGACATGATGAGATTTCAAGCCAGGCAAGGATTCGGTCTGACTTTGTCCGTAACTCTGACAAACAACTATAAAGAGGAACAGGAATTTTTATTTCTCTTCATAAGAGCAAGATTGGCAATAGCTATAGCTTATTAGTCAATCTTTACTAATAATCGCTATTCTTTGTGACAAAAAAAGAAAAAGTGCAGCATTGTGTTTACCTGTGGTTCAAAACAAGTGACGATACATTTGTTTGCTGCCTTGCCAGCTAGACATAAACAAACAAGACCCTAGTATCTTAGCAACACGTCTCTCCCCCGGTAATGCTCAGTTGCATGGCTCATGTCATGCAAGAGGTGATGTTTTAATAACAATTTAATATGGGTCTAGTTCACCTCCCCAGCTGTATGTGTTAACTCCAGAACAAACGGCAAAGATTTAGTTCATGTTGACCAGAGAATGAGGTTTCATTTCAAATTTCATTCATGCTGCCAGTCTCTCGGTGAAGGGAATCAAAAATAGTGATGTCACAAACTAAAGCTTGCAAAGGACTCGTCAAATGATCATTCTGGAACAAAGACTGTGAAAGAGATGGCCTCGTATCATACATTATCTCAGCTGCTGATTCTGAGACGTGTTACGGGGCTGCAGGAGCGTATCCCAGAATGCACTGAGGCAAGAAAACACCCTGGACAGCCCACTGATGAACTGCAGAGGCAGATGTCATGATTCAAAGTGCAGTAAATGGTAATTCTAAAAAGTGTGCAGTCTTGTGACATGGATGTCATTTTTCTCGTCTGTGAAAGATCTGATGCTGAGCTTTGATCATGGCAAGGTTGGCAGGGCATGATGAGCCGGCTTGAATTCGAGCTCAGATTTTCATGCACAGCAGCCTTTAGACTTTAAACAGAATTCTGCAAAAATAAGTGGCAGTTCTGAGGACAGGAATTCGGTCTTTGATGAGGCAGGTAAGAAAACAACCGGTTTCAGTCGGCAGGACTGAGCTGGAGTCATGACTGCTCAGAGGTTATTTGCAGAGGTCAGCGAAGGTGGAAAACTAAATCTCTAACATTAGGGGATGTACTCGATCACTTTAGCTCATAGTATTTAGCTATTTACAAACTTTGTACCATGAAACCAGCAGAAACAGAATATGTATGTGAAATAGTCTTTCAGTACGACTTTTTTCAGACTTTTGAACCGACTTCAGTTAGACAAGTTAGAGTTTAAGGGGTTAAAAAGCATGAACCACTCACCTACCCTGCCTAGTGTCAACAGTTTAAGCTGGCTCAGTAGTATAATATTATGGGAAGTGTTTTTTAAGCCTCTTGGTACCAATCCTTTGTGATTTGAATTACACTGCCTATTACAGGATTGTTCGTGACCATGTTCATCCTCATACAGCAGCAATTCACCCATCTTCAAATGGCCACTTCTTGCATTATAATGCTCCACATCACCAAGCAAAAGCCATCTCAGTCATCAGCATGACAGTGTACTGCCGTAGCCTCCACAGTCGCCAGAACTGAATCTAGAGAGCACCTTTGGGATAGGATACAACAGGGAATTTGTGGCATGAATGTTCAGCTGAAAAATCTATAAAAGTTATATAACACAATCCTGTCGACCTGGCCCGGAATCTTAAAGAAATATCTACATAATATTGCGGCTCGCATACCATGAAAAATTGAGGCTGCTGTACACTAAGCATAGAGAGGCCGTACCCTTTTTTAGTATTAGGTTGCTAATAAGGTTTAGGTTGGTGCACGCCTGTTAAAGCTGCCATGTAGTAAGTAGATCAGTGTTTTATTAATGAAAGTAGCTTATTAAAATAGAGTTTTATAACACGCTGCATAGCTACCCCTACTTCTACAGCCGCTTCAGATCCGGCTGAGGTTCGGTAAAGGGGCAAACTGATTCTAGATTAAAACTCAATTAAAACTGACTGGAAGACAGCTTCATCACTTTGTACATTAAAGTCGGGGATAAAGAGCCTTGTGTCTTCCATACACACTTCACACTCTTCACACAAGCCTTCCACAGGGAGAGCTGGGAAAATGAGCCGTCATCACAAACAGGAACAGAACATGGGCTGCAAAGCAAACAGGGGACGCATTCTAAATGGCTTATTTTTAACTCCTTCCTTGTACCAGACGAAGAAATCAATGAAGGCTTTGAGGGAATTCTAATTCATTGGAAAAAAACAAGAGGGGTTTGCCCAAGTTGACCTCCAGTAAGGAGCATCAAAGCTATTGTTTGCGGAAGTCGTTTTTCCTTGAATGAGAGAACTGTAAACAAAGAGTTTGTTTCCCAAACGCAATAATTAATATAATACTATAATAATTGAAGCACTCATTACTAAAACCCCACAAGTCAAGTCAAGTCAAGTGTGACTTTTGGGGTTTTAGTAATAGGTGCTTCAATTGTGATAATACTATAGACCGCCAGCCCCGTGCTTCTTACACATGGTAATCATACTATAAGGTATATATTTTTTCATTGTCAAGGTTTGCGTTTTTCCATAAAATGTAATTGGCGCCAGCATACAAAAAGCTGATTTACTTAAAATGAGTAAAATGGTAATATTGCCTTTTTGGAGACAAACTGTTGAAATGATCAACCTGCGAACTGAAGGCTCCCCATATTCCGCCCCTGTAACTCTCTGTAGCTTGTGTCACTTTGAAACAAGGCTTGAGGTTTGAAGGACTCATGCTTCTCTGAAGACTCTAAATTGCCCAAACGTATACCTGAGGGAGTGAATGGTGTGTGGACGGTTTGTGCGCCCTGCGATTGATCGGCAAGTTGTCCAGGGTGGGTTCCTGCCTGGGACAGGCTCCAGCTCCCCCTGCGACCCTCGTGTAGAAGGAGCAGTATAGATAATGGATGGATGGATGAAAGTCCTAATACCACTAATCTTTTCTTACTTTTCTTTCACATCTCTGGATAGAGAGCAAAAAAAAGGGATGTGGAAAGATAGTAAGGCTGTGAAAAAAGCCACGGTGGAGTTTTAAAAGCGGTGGGGTTTGTGTAAGCTTTTCAGTCATGGCTACTTCACTTGTACATAAACCTTTCCATTTCATAAGCGCTCTCATTTCCGTGTTTCATTATGAAAGTCTCCTCTGTAATGAGAGGAATAAGACCTAAGCTAGGAATAAAGTGTATGTGGAATTTTTGCACCAGTATTTCTTACACATTCATGAACATGAGCTCAGCCTGAAAAATTTTACATTTTCTGATGTGCACAGATAAGAGCCGTGAAATATCAAAAATATGCTGATGAGTCTGGCAGACCTAAGTGCCTACCTAGAAAAAATGTACAAATTGAGTCCCCTAAAAAAGTCTTACAATGGGAGCCCTTCTGCATCCAAATACATTATGTAAATATAAATATTTAACCGCGGGTTAGATTCAAATCGAGGTAGAGGGAAGGCTCTCTGATCTACTGGACATGAGAGGAAGATTTTCATTTGTCATAATACGGTACTGTGTCCCTCAACAACCCGTGATGGTATCACAGAATCAGGTCATCTCTGGGATTATGCAGGATGTCACAGAGCTGCTTAATATTCAGGGCTTTAGAGAGAGTAGCTTTGAATGCATCATAAGGTCATACTGCAAACAGTCTCATTCTAGAAGCAGAGTTAACAACTTTCCGAGTACGAATGAAACAGAGAGAGTGGTTATGCAGTTTCTTTTCATTTTGTATTCCAATTAAGCCAGCAGAGATTCTTATGCATGCAGATAAAATGGCTAAGGACAAAAAACATTTCAGTAGAAGGGAGGTAAGTCGTAAATATCCCTGCCCTCAAACAGTAGTCATCAGGCAGAGAGGATCATGGGAACACAAATGCCATTTCCATTCGCTAGATTGTGGGTATTACTCTGAATTTTCCCCAAGCCCCTGTCTGCAAGTCCAAGTGACAACCTTATGCCAGAGCTGGTCTGTGCTCAGTCAAGCAGTCGTGCATGAAAGAAGTCAAGGTCGGACGGAAGAGAACTCACAGCCATAAAAAAACATAGCTTCATAAGAGGAAGGAGCGTCAACATGGAAAACAGCACTCGGAGGAGTGTTGCAAGCAACCCTCTTCTTTTTTTTTTGTCCTGTTGATCTCTGAGGCGTCCGTGGGTGTGTGTACGCACAATCCCTCTAGTCCAGTTTAACATTCAGCGCGAGTACATCCGGGCAACATTCGCCAGCGTTTCTTTAATTTATGAATTCGCACCAGTCCATGCGGAGGCATTGGAGATTCTAATTAAATGTCCAGAATGAAAAGAGAGGGATAGAACAGGAATCAGTGTAATTACAGCTTAATGTGAACAAGTCCACGTCGTCTTGGTTCCAATAAGTTAACGAGGTCTGGATGCGCTCGGCAAACAATTCCATCACATTTACTGTCTTCTCCGGCGACGGCTGCAAATTAGCTGTCACAGGACCTCCATGCAAGTTCGAAGGAGTGGACATTTGTCTTCTTTTATTGAAGGTACAACAAGACCTTCTCTATCTCGGCCCACCAGTCTTGTACAGTGCAACACTGAAACTGCCTTACAAAACTGGGTGCGATTCACTGGGTGGAAGTTGCATTGAGTTTGAGAGCATTAAATAAATAAATAAGTAAATAAATAAATAAGGGGGAAAAAAAAACACACCAGTTTTTTTTTTTTTTTAAATAATCTGCAGTCTCAAGAACAAGATAATGTTCATGTGAAGAGTTTGTATCACAAAAGCAAGAGCCAAAATTACAAAAATTGAGATAATACCATATGGTACCAGATAATACCAGATCGCTAGCCCTGTGCTTCTTACACAAGGTGCAAAACTCCATTTTTAGAAATTCAAATTATAAGGTGTACTTTTTCATGGTCAAAGTTTGTGTTTCTCTATAAAATGCAATAAGCGCCCACATAGAAAAAGCTGATTTACTCAAAATGAGCGATATGGATATATTGTCTTGAAGAAACATACCCTTCATGTAGTCTTTCTCCTGAAAAAAAATAATGGTATTTAAATAATGGTATTTCCATTGGAAGAACAATTAATCAGTCAGATCTCTACAATCTGAAAACCTCGGGCTAAATCAGTGAAATAAGCAAGTCCAGGAACTCTGTCATTCAATCCTTTACCCAAAAGAGACAGTCATGCCTTATTCAGGCTGGTCATTACACATTTAGCTGTGGAAAGGAATTAGATCAGCTACAAATCGGCTGAATGTCTACAAATACATTCAGCCCTTTGGCTATTCCAAGATTTACAATGCATAGTTATTGTTTTATTATGCAATTTTATATATATATCACATAAGCTTAAGTTGAAGCTTAGGGAAGAAAAGTATTAGTAAAGTAAAAGTATTTGATTCAGAACAAATCACCTGACAACCTGACAGAATTTACTTTAGTGCAAGTCCAAACCTGATATTGTCCAACAATCAACATAAATGGAGAAATCCCTTAATGACAGAAAGTGATAGTATTACAAGGTCTTCAGTGTTTGGTGAGCTCTGCTAAATTGATCATTCATTTAAGTACCAGGGACGTGCGGTCAGGGTAGGCAGTGACTTCTCCTTTTTGATCGCTAGATTTTGTCAACCTGTTTCCACGTACTATGCCTGATTGTAAATCAATCAATTTGACCTTTTTTCTTGTAAATTAAGCCTGTAATTATTAAGAGGTGAAAGTGACAAAAAGATTAATTTACCTTTATGCTTTGATACGAGACTGCAAGGAAGTAAATCTTAATAATTAATTAATCTCAGCTCTCTCGGTAATTCCGTATGTAGTTTTGATCTTTTGTTTATCAGATTATGAGAGAAGACTAAAAATGAACTATTTTTAAAAAAAATGGCTTTAAAAAGTTTGTGCTTAAGGGGGGAAATATTATTGTAAATATATTGACCACACATTGAACGCCGCATAAGACAGATTTTAATATTTGTTTATGGCATTGCGTTCGTGTCCTCTAAGCAAATATGGACAAATTTGCTGTCTCGTGAGCATTTTAAGTTTGATGCACTGAGCCATAATGTCGTAGATGGAACTGGAACGCCATTCTGCCGTTAAGTCTTGTAAATTAGTTAATCAATCCCTTAATCAAGCAAAGTTAAAGAGTTATCGTTTGTTTAACGGTGAGGATTCTGCCTACTCTAACTGACCTTCAATGGCCCATCACTGTTAAGTACGCAATGGTATGTTGCCGTGGAAATTTCAATTTCAACACAAAGATTTAAGACTGAAAGGAAGAATGTCATTATGCACTGCTTCCTTGAACGGCTAATGAGTTTCACATTAATGGTACAAGCGCTTGATTAAAAGAGGGATGTGATGAGGATCTTGTTGTCCCATGTTACCATGAAAGATCTTGAAAAGAAATGAATGAACGAATGAATGAAAAAGAGTCGTTCTTCATTGATTTCCCATATATTTTTACCTCTGGTCATTTTCTTTCCTTCCGGATGTTTCCATGGAGCATTGGTTCACTCAGTAGCTCCTTTCAGCAAATACAACCCCTGGAAAAAATGATAGAGTCACCACAGCTAGAGGATTTTCATCCAGTTTATTATTTTATTTCATTTTTTTGAACTCTATATAGCAAATTAAAAAATCACAGACATGTCACAAAACCATTTTTGTTTATTAGCATCACATTCAGGCTTCTTGATGCACACCTCAAACAAATGCTATTAAATGGACACTTTTTTCAACTTCTTTTGCTTATAGGGGAAAAGGCACAAGTATTTGCTAGATTATCATAATCTATACCAATCCTGAAAATTTTATTGATTTACAAGGTCATTTACTATTTTAAATCAATTTTTACTGGTCATTGATCTTCATTTATGATGATCGCCACCATTCTTACCAAGTCACATGATCCTGCAAAGAGAGGTGATGCCACTTGTGCTGTAAGCAGGCGGCCAGGGCGACCAATGTTCGGCTAAACTGTTAGGATTGCATAAATCAAAGCGAGTTTTGCATAATTTCACACTGTAACACTGCCATGTCAGTCACAAAACACTTTCACTATTGTACCTCCTCTGCAAGACGCGCCAATTCTGCCCTGCTGGTTTAGATTTTTTTTTCTAGTTTCTATTCGGGATCCAGCAGTATGCAAAGAATGTAACAGTACAATCTGTACTCTGTTCAACCCCCCAAGAGCCAGAAACTGTACCAGATGACCTAAAAAACATCAGCAGACAGATTTTCGCAAATAAACACAAAATTCTTAGTCCAGGCAATATTGATGAAAGTTTAACATTTCTTATTAGCATCCACTGACCACATTGTAATTATACAATGCTGGTTGAAAATTGGTAAAGTATCCCTTAGAGGACCTTTCCCATGGGGTGCGTTTCCCAAAAGCATATTTGCTAACTACATACGTGCTTTCAGGCAGTAAGTCCAGATAAGTAAGTTAGCATCAGTTCTTTTGAGAAAGGCACCCCAGTCTGCGGGAAGCAAACCCAAGCTTGGTTGTCAATACCCTCCCGGCCAGTGTTCTGTCTATTTCTGCAACCTCTCAGTTATGCTACTTTGCAGTTCTGTGCATGCAAAAACCTACTTTATTGCGCTTTACTTCTACTCTCATATCTCAATCCATCCATTCTCTGTACCCACTTATTCCTCACTTGGGTCACAGAGGGAGCTGGAGCCTATCCCAGCTGACTACCGGCAATGGCAGAAACCTACCCTGGACAGCTTTGCTGGGCGCATACACCATTCATACACCATTCTCTCTCACACACACATACCTATGGGCAATTTAGTGTCCCCAATTAGCAGTGACTGTGGGAGGAAACCTGAGTACCCGGAGGAAACCCACACGAACACCGGGAGAGCATCCACACAGAGAGGCTCCAGGCTGGATTTGAACCCACAACCTTCTTACAGAGACGCAGCAATGCTAACCAAATGCTAACCACACATTTCGGCATCTTGAAAATGCCGAAATTAAGACGATAGTGGCATGGGACACGATATCTTTAAAACAAACATATCCAACCCTTTATAACATCAGCATATGTTATAACAAGCTAAAAAATAACAAAGTTGCTACTGTAAACTGATTCATATTGCACTATTAAGGCGAAAACAAAGACTCCACTATCCCCCTGCATTAAGGTAGCATTTTTTCTTGCAAGCAACACTTTCCAAGCCATTGGCTTCATCTCAATGCCTTTGAGGGGATTTTGTGAAAAAGATCATTCTTGAGCTGTTCCCATCTGAGACAGGACAGTACTTCGCCACACTGCCCGCAGTACATTGGCACGTTAGTAATGAAAACACAACGTAATAAATCTCTTGCCATTTGCAGTGAAGTGCACAGATAACCTAATTTTGCTACTTCTGATAATGTGACTGATCAGAGTGGCTGCGCCCATGGAAACCTTTTCTCCTAAAAAAGAACCAAAAACATCCACTATTTTCTCAGTCCCATGTGGTTCGAGGTTTGATTTGCCTGAAAACATGGGAATAGTATATGACGTATAGCGCAACAAGCTACTGAAAGTTTGTAAATCAGAGTAAAGAGTGAAGAGATCTTTTAAATTATTTCAATTTAAAGCATATTTTTTGAAAAAAAAAACAAAAAAACAATATGGAATCACCTTTAAATTTGCATTTATAAAAGAAATATCAGCACAAATCTGAATGTGCAACTTGGCTGCAGTTATAAGAGAGTGCTTGCAGACCTTAATGAGGTGTTGGACTTGGCTAATTGAGAGTCAGCATGGCACCAACAAGAGAGCTAGTAAATGAAACAATGGAAAGGATTATAAAACTGCTCCAAGAAGGAAATTCAATGCAAAAAGTGGTTAATGATGTTGCCAGTCAGCTGTGTATAAGATTTGGTGCAAGTATTAACAAAATGGGAAGGTTAAAAAAGGAAAACGTACGGGTAGACCATGAAAGAAATCATAAGGAGCTTTCATAGTGCTGTTTCAAGCCACGATATTTTTAGGCCTCTGTAACGTCTCGCCTGCACTATGGAAGAAGCAGGATGGGGGGCGATCAAGTGATCCCACCTCTAACGCCTTCAGAGGTCGTCACAGTGGCATAAAAATTGGTGGGACTGTTGGAAGCAGGACCACTATGAATCGGCCATCCCAGCAAGGCGTAAAATATGGAAATATGCTCCCCTCTCATTCCGCGACGCTGGGCTGCTTTATGAAATGTCCCGAATATCACGGCTTTCTGGAATCCCTATGAATGCGCCAAGGTAAAAAGCCACAAATCTTCAGGGCAATATAGCGGGACATTCACGGGAGCGCACTATGAAAGTGTCTACAGTGTCTAGACAAAGAACTCAAAAAAATATGCCTTGAAAATGCATTACAAAACTAATGAAAAACAAATGAGGAAAAAACAGGAGTCAAAGTTTGTGACAGAACTGTAAGAAATTGACTGAATGAAGTTAGATTTAGATACAGAGAACCCAAACACCAGCACTAACACCAAAAGAGAAGAAAGCCAGGTTTCAGGGGGCCAAATAGAAGCAATCATGGAGTGTGGATGATTGGATCAAAAGTGATATTCAAAGATAATTCACGAATATGTCTTGGCCAAGGTGATGAAGCCGGAACTTTTGTCTGGTGTTATTCCAATCAACACATAAGGATGACTGCTTGAAGCAAACAAGAAAATTTCACCATTCATTTACACTACAAAAGTTTTTTTTTTCCAGTTTTTAAATCGAAATAATGCAGTTTAATGTCTCATTGTACTCTGGAGTGAAAGCATAGACATGATGGAACAAATGAAAAATCGAAGTTAAAAAAGGAATCATGGAATCAATTTATAAACCAAAATGTATTTTAAACTTTTGTCCCAAAGTACCCACCTTTGGCAGATGTAACAGCTGAACACACTCGTGGCATTCTCTCTACAGAGGAAATCAAATATTCTTCAGAAAGTTCTTCCCAACTCTGTTACAGAAGTTCCCATAAATATGTGGCACTTGTAGGCTGCTTTGCTTTCACTCTTCTGTCCAGTTCATCCCAAACCATCTCGATGGGGTTTAAGTCTGGAGACGGTGCTGCCACTCCATGTTTTCAAGCTTACCATCATGTTTTTTATTAAGGTAGTTGTGGCAGAGCTTGGACTTACCTTAAACCTTACCTTTGTTTTTTTTTTTTTTAATTCTGACAGTTCAGCACTTACCCTTGTATCATTTCCAGCTATTTGTTGGAATGGAAATACATAATGTTCAATAAAAAACTGGAAAAGTTGGAGGTATTCTAAAACTTTTGACCGGTAGTGTATGATGTGGGGTTGCATGTCAGGTAAAGGACCAGTGGAAATTGTAATCATTACCTTAACAGTCAATGTGCAGGTGAGCATTGAGATTTTGGACCACTTTCTGATTCCAGTGGGAAATTTTTCAGGATGACAATGCATTTGGCCACAGAGCGAAGAGTGTAAAAGCTGTTCTTCAGGAAAGGCATATCAACTCAATAACAGCCAGCAAACAGTCCAGATCTCAATCCAATTGACAATTTACAGCTGAAGTTATAGAAAAAAGGATACATAACAAGTCCCATCCAGCCAGTCTGACCTGTTGACCACTATTCGAGAAAGTTAGAACCAGCTTTATAATTACATATTTTTTCCTCCACTGATCCTGAAAAAAGCCATAAATTAAAATGATTTAATCTAAGGTGGAGCCCAATTAAGGATGATTACTGGCCCAAACCACCAAATTCAAAAAAATTTTCATCATAGACAACCCACCCCATGGGGTTCATGAATCCACCAGCGATATCAATTTTCTCTTTGACAAAAAAATGATATTTTTCAACTTTTGTTTTGGGGGGGGGGGGGGGGGGGGACAAAGTGTCACCAATGATTATAATCATCTGCTTACCGATGCACATTGTAGCTGATATATTTTCCTAATGAACAAGTGGTGCCAGGCCCAACGAACCCCGCCCCTCACTAATACTTTCACCTGCTTTTCCTAAATTCAATAGCCATCTATTCTGGGTCAGCGGCAATAAACCCCTAATCCCAATTTGGGGCAAATCTGGCCATTAGTTTTGCTGCTAAAGTGTAAACAAACAAAAAAAGAAACAAACATACAAACAAACTGAACCAAAAACACTACACCTTGCCCTCCCCCTTCAGGCGGGGCAGGGTAATGAAAAAATAATTTGTGGAAGTTGATATCATACTGCCCAGATAGGAAGATATTTGTTCAAAAAAATTTGTTCTGAAATGGAGATTTCCAACGGCCACATTTGTAAACGACAGTACAATAGACAAAGTTCCCGGCCATGACACACTGAGGGAATTTGCTGAAATTTTTCCTAGGGTATGGCCAGGGTATGGCCTATGGTATGTTTGAGGTGTGTTTCATGAATTATAATCTAAGAAAGAAAAATTGTTTGAAGTCATATCTGCAATTTGTTTATTTTTTATGAAGTAAAAAAGCTGGATGAACATCTTCCATTTGTGACTCCATATTTTTTTGTCTATCTATCTATAATCATCAATTACCATATCGTAACTATTTATACACCGTAGCTGAGAGTTTCATCTACAAAAATGCCTATACTTTTGGAAGTATATTAAAAGAAAATGGTCAGACAGGTGTCAGGAATTTATTCTGTAGTTATCTTTATGTAGACTATAAATATGCCTGAGAAGATTTCTCAAATGTTGTGAAGCAGGAGTGACACTTAAGATAAGATATACTTCATTGAACCTGTGGGGTAATTTGCCCTTCGCATTTAACCCATCCTGTAGTTAGGAGCAGTGAGCAGCCTGAGAGCAGCGCCCGGGGACCAACTCCAGTTCTAAAGCCAGTTCCTTGGTCAGGGGTACTGGTTGGAGTGTTCCTATAATGCATTTTTTCTGGTTAGGGGAAACTGGAGTACCCGTAGAAAACCCATGCAGACACGGGGAGAACATGCAAACTTCACACAGAAAGGCCCCAAGTCGGATCCAACCCCAAGACTTTCTTGCTGTGAGGCTACAGTGCTAACCACTGCGCCACCATGCTTAAATAAACAAGTGCATTTTTCTATGTCTATTATCTAAGGGTCCTATATATATATATATATATATATTTTTTTTTTTTTTTAAATTTATTTATTTTTTTTAATTACTGTATGAAAATATTTGGATTGATATTGGTTACAAAGATGGAGAATTTTACATACTGAAAATGGACTAAACTATTACATTTGTCACTAAAATAGTTTTGCACATCTTTTTTGCTACATATTTTCAACATTTTGTGAGAAGTTTACATTTGTAAAGCGCAGCTGATGGCCACTCATTGAGAGGGACATGATAACACAAATTAATATGTATACTGCACAACACACACTCAACGCGCTCAAAAATTCAAAGATCACGTCAAGCCAAGGAAAGAAACAACCATTTACTTACACGCTAATCTACCTCCTTTTCCCCAGACTGCAACTGAAAAATAAAACAATTCACAAAGAGTGTGAAAAATTTGCAGGGCTGCACAGAAGCATATTTTACCACACTGCCTGTAACACAACTTTTGAGTTTTGATGCAAGCTTGCCTCGCGTCTCCAGGCCTGCTGTTACTCTTATAACTGCAGTAATTAAACACATGGATTACTGTACACATCCATCAAACAAATGGTATGAGTAATTACACTTCGCTCAGTGTGCATCTGCTAAACTTGAGATATATAGTTTTTGTTTACTCAAGACAGATGGGGAATGTTAGTGAGGACTGTGTGTTCGATACAGATATGATCTCAATGGTAGACAAAAATTAACCAATTCCACAGCGGAAAAAAGTTTAAAAAGGATTTCCATGCAGATGGCCAATGCCGCGACATCACCGTAATTACAGTAATGGTATGTTATGTGTTTGCTGTAATGTGCAGTTCTTTGGTGGTATATGAAGTAGCCTTGTTGCGGTTGCTGTAGCATTTGTGTCGTGCCATTTTCATTTCAAATGAACAAAAATACAACTAATAATTCTTCTGAGATATTGATTACATACAACATATGTTCCGACAAATACCTTGGAATAGCATTCGTGATTGGAAAGAATCAGCATTACAAGATGGCTGTTTGACCAGCATAGTAATTCATTAATTATTCATTTTATTTATTTATTTTTAAAGCAAAGCAAATGAGTCCAGGTTGTGATGGTATAAGGCAGTGTTTCTAAAACTCGGTCTTGGGGGACCTATGTGTATGCTGGTTTTCATTCCAACCACAATGGCGATTTCAGAATTTTAACAAGTTATTAATTTTTTCTTAATCAGGTACTTTTGATGATCAGTGAGATAATTTTAAATCTTAATCCAAACCTACCTTTGCAATGACCCAAAGATTCCCAATTTCACATTGTACTTACTGCACTATAGGCAAAAATTAGATGATGTAACAAATTGAAAGTTACTGACCAACTCAATGACATAACAGGCATCTAGGTTCAATGTTGTATATGCAATAACTAGCCTTTTTTTTTCTTTAAACTTAAATGTAAAACAGAGGGGCGTTATTTCCATTTTAATTGAAATCTTTATCTTTCAGGATTGGTCGCCAGGTGTACTAACCAATTAAGAGCTAGCTTATTGAGCTCAGTTTTTCATTTAATCAGAAATAAAAAGTTTACCCCTCCATGCATATCGAAATCAACAGTTAGAAATGTAATCCAGCAAGTGCTTCATGTACTACAAGTACTATATTTTTCATTGCATGCATAACCATATCTGGCAGAATGTGATTTAAGTGTTCAAGTAATCCCACAGTATATGCTACTGATTAGGACAATTAGAAATTGACAGTTAAAATTCTGGGATTGCCGTTATGGTTGAGACAAACACCTGGAGATACAGGGGTCCCTCAGGACCGAGTTTGAGAACCACTAAGGAAGAGGGCATCAGTCCGGAGCCGACTCAGACCGTGCAGGTTTAGCTGAGCGCTGTCTATGGTGCTGATTTGTCCACGGAGTCCCAAAATAATCAAGGCCAATTATTAATAGCCACAAGTGATCTACTGTAACCGCACCTTCACTAATAGTGCATTTCAAGCAATACCCAGTAACTATTAAAGTCGGTTTATCAAAGTAATCAGGAAATACTATATACCAGCGATCTGTCTGACGTCACCATTGGAAAATCTGTCTTAACTTAACGCCAGAGCTGTTCTGCATATTGCGCCACTGATCTCTGCGTTTCTGTGGTCAGTCGAGGCGCCAGCATGGTTTGTTAAACACTTGACAATCTTTGCTGGGCTGGGGGAGAGAAATATTATCTTATCGTTTTCATATGCGCACATCCGAAATTGATAAAAGAGATTGTACTCCCAATGATATCAAATATTTCCCAAGACAAGAGACTAAAATATTTGGTCATATAGGCCTAATACAATTTCATTTTGTTCGAAACTAGATTTAAAAGACATTAGGCTGCATGAGTTCCCCTCCGTTTACATTACATCAACGAGTATCCGCTGGGTGGCGTATCTTCCTTACAAATAACAATGTGCCGCTGATTCAATGTTCCTTTTGCTCTCCTAAATGTATCTACAGATTGTAGTTTCTAGTCTAATATGTCTTTCAAGCACGGGTCGATTATGTAGGCCTACAGACGATTTTTTTTTTAGCATTCTTGCGTAGCATGGTATTACCACACATCGAAATAACGGACCGTCCTGTTTTAAGTAATTGTTCCCTTCCTCCAGGAAAACACTGAGGAAGATGTTAACCACATATCCTAATCGCTTAATTCGGTGTGACAGCTACCAATATATTTGTTACTTCTCCAAGGTCCCGAAGACCTCTTTCCTGATGATAATATATCTAGTGTATCATAAATATCTTCCAAGGTTATTTGCATTATACACAACAATCGTTGCTTTGTTAGTAGAAATCATGCCTTACAACTTAGGCGACTTAATTCAGTTGATCGGTTTGCGCAAAGTAGGCAGCGGCATCGCCTCGACATCCCGATTTCATTCGACTGGCCCGTTCTGATTTACGGCGACACGTCTGAAGTTCTGCCTCATACCCGAGTTCATTCTCAGGTTTTTCGTCTAGTCCACCGCATTACTTGCGTATTTCTTTGCAGGATTTTGAAAACAATTATTCATCTGTTATTTTCTACAAATCCCATTCCGAACTGATTCCCCTCCCGTAAAACCGCACGATACCATTTAGCATTAATCAGTGTTCAATCCCTGATCCAGCCCCATGAAACATTCATCTTGGCTTTTTCCCTCCGCTCTCTCGAGCGCCGCTCACTCCCCCGCCCTTTCTTCTCTTGCAATCCCATGCAAAAGCCTATAGCGCACGGCGTTGCAGCCAATCTCCATCCTCGTACACGGGCTACACGCACTTTGGGATATTTGCCTCTAGATTTCAGACCGGGGACAGCTGGATCTATGCTTCAGCACCCGTGGATTGGTTCGGTGTTTTTTTCCCTCCCATCCAGAATTCCTCCAAGTCGGCTTTACTCGTTGGATTGCCGCAGTTGTGCATTTTCCACTTCTGAGTCCCTCTTTTGGGGGACTGTACCCCTTGTCTGAGCGGGGTTTCTGTCTGGGATGTTAATTGCAGTTGCTCTACCCCTCGGACTCCCCAAATGAGTGAAACCAGCTTCCAAAGGAGACTTAGCTCTCCGGTCCGCCTCCAAAAGAAAACCTTTGGCTAAAGTTTGCTTGTAGAGGGTTGGTCTGTCATTAACGGGTACCCTGGATTTGTGATTATTTCTATTTTAAATTTCGCCTTGCTACGGCAACAGACAACGATCTGTCTACGTGATCGGGGTGCCTTTTTCTGGATTTATTCAAATAAAAATGAAGACTTCCATTGTCGAAGGTAGGAACCCTCTTTAAAGTTCGGAAAGATGCGATCAAAAATGTGCATGCGTGATTATTTTGATATGATCTAGAGCCATACGCAGTTATGTACGTAGCTTTGTGGACGTGATAGGGAGCATTGCACGTACGACTGGAGAAAAAGAATGTCAGATAACTATTCTTCTTTTGCATCGCGAACCTAGGTGATTACATGCAATATCATTTTCACATGGATTGTGTTTAAAATAGATCTGTCAAAGCACCTGACACATTTTCAGCAGTTGAAACTGCAGTTTAATATATTTTTATTCAGCTGTTACGCTTATCAGTAATAAATGCTGGCTCAGCCGCCATCTGACATTGTAATTACAGATATAGAGGATCATAAACGGGTGGGAGTGTCATAATAAAGTTCTGAAACTCTCTGAGTAAATTTTTGGTTGGTTGCGACCTAAATTTTCGCAACTTGTTTCATAACTTTGACATGATCAAGAGTAACGATCTAAGGCTCTGTTTATCACTCAACTGAATCGCGAAATTGTATGGAAAACAAAAGTAATTTCCTTTAGCGCCTTAATGCTTATTCTCATTATGTTGGCACTGAGACAACTCCAGCACTGTGGTCCCCTGCCAAGTCCCCGAGTCTCAGACATTCGTGATTGAACTCGCCATGGATGGTTTTTAGATTCATGGTCCACTGAGTTGCCAGCCAACGTTTGCTAGATTGCGAACAAACTAATGTCATATAATGGCATGGAAAGGTACAGCGTGCACGCTAGCTCGCTAACTTAGCAACGTTAACTTAGTAATCAGAGTAGCACTTAGCAACCCCGCCGGGACACTGAAGCTGCTTTCACACCGGACGCGAAACGAATTTTTCGCGCGACAGATCACATTCAAAGTCAACATGACTTTGAATGTAATCTGTCGTGCGAAAAAATTCGTTTCGCGTCCGGTGTGAAAGCTGCTTGAGCCATACCGAATTAACCAACGTTCCACTTGATATTCCGTTTGGCTGGATACTAAGAGCGTGACGCAACGCAGAGCGATTTTTTTCCCCCACGCTCTCAGCCAATGAAAATTTTGAAAAAGTGATATTGCCCAAGGATAATATAAAAAAATATGTCATGAGCTGGGCAATGGAAAAAGTACCGCAGCTCTGTGATAAAAAAGCTTTTTTTCCCCTCATATTTAGCCTATAACTTGGAATGCGTACGGTGACTTCGTATAAGTCGAACCGCAGGTTCGTTTTTACACCTCTATGTACCTGTAATGGCCGGTGGTTTGCAGGGTGTGCATTGCAGAACAATGGAAAAGCGTCAGGAGAGAACAGTGAGCTTTATTACCATGCGTTGAAGAACTGTAAATCTCAGTAAAATAATCACGCCCAAGTCAAAGTGCTGAAAGGTGCCTTTTTGAACCGCCTGCTGCTTCGTGTAGCTCACCATAACGCTGACTAACCGAAGTCAACATACAATAAGAACCAATTCAGAACCTTGTGTTGGGTGCACATTGAACAGATGAATGCAGTGCAGAGTTTTTGTTCACCTGCGCGCTACCGATTCGTATTTATGCGTTTCTAATCTGCGCTTTATAGCTTTTCCTGGACAGTATATCTTGGTGCCTGTTAACCTGGGCACCCTGACAGGCAAACGTCAGGTACCATGGAGAGGGAACGTTTGTCACTGCGTACCTGGATATGAAGACACTGGCTTACAGGGTGACGGGACAAAAATGTGAAGTGAAGGGGCTGGCGCTCTTGATATTTTAGACCAGGGTGGGGTCTTAAGGCTACCGGCTGATTCAAGCTGAGTAGGCTCGAGGTGGCAAAATCAATTGATTGTAGGAACTTGCTGAATCTTTCGTCCGACACTAATGATTTTGCTTCATCACAGTCGGAGTGTATCTAACCTCCCAATGGCTGCCACAGAGTCTAGCAGAAGCATAAGCTAGACGCAGTTTGATCTAATGTATTTCTTTAAAAGTTCAGCGACTGTATTATTCGAATGGAATATTGATTTCCTCCGAGACGCTAAGTGCTGTCTTTTTTGTCTACCAATAAAACCATTAAGCAGGGCACACGTCATTCATGAATAAAAATAAGTCGGAATGGCCTTGACTTATGAGCTGTATTTGAGAACATTCAAGCAAAGACGATGTGCGAATTTTCCTAACGCATGCAGAATATTTTTATGCATTACAAATTAGTTTACGATGATGATAAACGACCGATTAATGTCAGTCAGGAGTCATTTAGTCGTTGGGATTTGTCATTCTCGATGTCAACGCTGAACTCCTAATCCCCCCCCCCCCATTCATTCTTAATGGACAGATACAGGTGATGTTTCTAATTCAATTCAACTGCACCAAATCACTTCACAGGTGACACTGGGCATGGATTCTTGGAAAAGATAAAAGTCAAAGACATGACACACTGACTAAAATCTATATATCTGGAAGGGAACTACATCTTTAACAGGCAGTTAAAAGAGCAATGACAATATAGGTATGGTTGTTATGTAATCTGGTATGCGCAACCAGTGTCACAAATCCTTAATTTAAGCCAGTAAAGCTATGACTATGGGTTGAATAATAATAATGATGACAGTCATCGTCGCCATTATGAAGACAAAAAAAGCTAATTTTATGAAATGTGAACAATATTTGAAGTACTGGTTACTAAAACCCCACAAGTCAAGTCAAGTCAAGTCATGTGTGACTTATGGGGTTTTAGTAATAGGTGCCTCATTTCTCGTTCTATGTGCAAAAAAGAGGTGGTATTTTAAACAACTGGTGCATATGCTGCATTTTTATTGCATTTACATGTCATGCTTGCATATTTAATCGGCAGTTTCTTATACAGGGAAACTACGGTGTCTTATAATGTTATGCTTGCGTGGGTCCTTAAATATGACAATAAGGAAGCAAACTGATTGGGTCATGCTGTGCACTTAAGCTGTCAGTATTAGAGAGACGGCATTTCAGGTTTGTCATTCTATCAACATGTCTTAAAATACCTCTCAAAAAATCCATATCTGTTGGCTCTGGATAGTTTCCTTTGTTTTTACATGCAGGACTAGCACTGCTCTGCTTACTGCTAAGAGAAACACAAAGGCACGCAAACACTCACACAAACAAACATACACACACGCACAAAGATGCGGTGTCTTGTTGAGGTGTAATGCACTCCTTAATTAGCCTTCATTGGTATTCTAAAGCCTCAATACGTCTGCATACAAAGGATATGATCAAATGAAACTGAACCCTCTGCTGCTAATCAGAAATGACGAACTGTGGAAACATTGGGTAAAAGCTTTGTTTCAATAGCTTCTCCTGTGCTTGATCAGCTTATTTAATTGAAGGTGTGCGCGCGCACAGGGCGTGTGTGTGTGTGTGTGTACACATCTGTCTGTGTTCAAAGAGAGGCAGATACAGAAAGACAGCAATGCAGAGAGAGAGATAGAGGAAGAATAAGAGTGATGTCGAGTGTGTGTGTGAGCGAGTGCGCGCGCGTGTGTGTCTGTCAGCGTTCAAAGAGAGACAGATGCAGCGAGTCAGAAGGAAAGAGGAGAAAGACAGAGTTCGAAAGAGAGTGATGGTGTGCGTGTGCTCACATTATCAGCCTAGTTCTGTCAGCGATACCCCTCCTCTGCCGTACTGCGGCCAGCTGCACTCCGCCAAAAAGGAGGCGCATTAATCACAAATCTAACACCTTGAGAGGACACAAAAGGCTACTCGCGCTCGCCCCCGCTTTCCGAGCAGCCACCGCCACAGCCGTCGATCCGCCCGACTCCCCCCACACACACCCACCCATCAACCGCTGGATGCGGGAGGACCAGATCGAGCGAGGCAGAGGCCAACAGCCCCCCGGTTTCAGCCCTCCATTTGGGAGTTAAACACAGCGGCAGGATTTTGGGGGCTTATTCCGACTGGGTCCCTGCCAGACCAGCACGCACTCGGGCCGGAACAGCATATCCGTCAGCGCTGTGAGTCGACATTCGGGCTCACTGAAGCCCTTTCAATTACACCAGGTGGTTTCAGCTGTTCTAAATAATTAAGAGTCCCGGGTCTACGGAGAGCTGCTGTGGATACATCAAAAGATTTGTACCTCAGAAAGAGAGAGAGCGAGAGAGAGAGAGAGTGGGAGAGAGGGGGAGGGACAGAGTGAAAAAAGATAGACGGAGAGAAAAGGATAATACAGAGAGTGAGATTGATGAAGAGAAACAGAAATAGCAAATGAAGGGGGGATGGATAGTGAAAGAAACAGAGGAAAGGGCCAGTGAATAAAAAGAAGGTGGGAGACACTGAGATAGAAAGACATGTAGAAAGAGATAAAAGAAAAGAAGGGTAGAGAGGGAGAGAGAGAAATAAAGAGAGATAGGGTGATTAGAAAAGAAGGAGGTGGCATCAAAGAAATACGTATTTATATATACAGAGATAGAGAGAGAGAGAAAAAGAGAGAGAGAGAGAGAGAGAGAGAGAGAGAACACAAGTCTTCCAAACTATTCCCATCAGTCCCTGAAGGATCAATATGCTGCGGATAGAGGTGCCGGCTCTGTTTTTTAGTCGGCAGTTCTGGTGGAATCTGCTCAAATGAGATGTTGAGTGTAAACAGGAGGCACCCCAATTAGCATCCGGCTGAAAGAACTGCTGCAGTGCTGCTACTGTTGGCTCATAAAATAAGCACCAGAACACAGTGAGCACGCAAAGTATCTGTGTGCTTTCTGTACACACGCTGGGCCTTTCTGATAACTCCCGGGGAATCAGAAAAGCCCTGGTTGGCTGAGCACATATCTCTGTATCATGGCTGAAAGTGAGTGAGAGACAGCCAATGAGGGAAAGGGAGGGGAGGAAATAACATTTTGCCTGTAATACAAAGAATTAAATAAATAATGAGACCACGGATGATAAAATAGAAAATGGAACGCATGCAGATTTGTGGTTTAATCCTTTCCGTGAAATAATTTGAGTGCAGAATTTCAGCGGGCCGATGCGATGCGAGCAGAATGCTTAAATTAAATTCCATGACAAAACAGGCCACGAGGGGGAGAGGGAATAAAATAGACAAACTACTTCCTCAGACAAGGATGGTTTGCTCCAAGGCTCAAGCTAACAAAGCAACATTCTATCCTTGACTGTGTAGAGAGCTTCTGAGCAAGAATGTGAGTGGTGCTTTGTGGTGAAGATGAAAGATTCCATTTTCTCGCTAGTCTTTGTTATGGTATGGGATATGAGCTTTTATCGGACATTATGAAACTGCCACCAGTGTCCGACTCCAATAAAGTTGACTATTGCGGTGCTTAGCGGTTAATGGAGCGGCCCATTGAGATTTCCTTTACCAGCAGCGCTAATGCTAATGCTAACTCTGGCACTCACCCCATGTCCACCCGTTGCCTCCCATCCCCAGGCTCTCTGGGGCATTAATCTTTCAGGTAAATGGCCGAGACAACCCATCTCTCACTCGCTTAGATAACCATTCGTTACGCCCACTGAATTGAATTAAGGATAATTGTCGAAGGGTTAAATGCTTCCCTCCCCGGTACTTGCACGCACACGTGCTCGCTGGCCTCTTTCTCAGTGCCCGTGTTACACCCGCCCATGAAATTTTAATCGTTTAATCTTCGTGAGGCCCGAACAAGGGACAGGGGTGAGGGGGCCCATTTGTTAAACTGATTATAGCGCTGCGGAGTAGCTGACGGATGGGCTGGTAAATTGTTAATCAGACAGAGGAGAAGAGGTCCTCTATTTAGGCAGATGACAGAAGCCTTTGTTGGCACTCACTGCCTAATGCCCCCCCACATATGGCACTGAGATTCAAGGGGTGCGTTTCGAAGGCTGAGGAGGGGAAAAAGTCAGCGAGGTCTTCCATTGATTTGTGCTCTCGTGCCGCGGAGCTGTTACTGCTCCATCGGACAAAGAGTGTCCACCGCCCTCCCAGCTCCTCGTTGATAAACTCCTGCACACCGGGCTCCACACTCTTTAATGTGAAACCAGCGTGGTGCCTCGCCAATAATGCTATCAGCGGTCAATGTTCTCTGCACCTGTTGCTTTTGTTTGTGTCTTGCTGTGGTGATGGTTAGTCTCGAATTGGAGAGATAGATGTGTCAGGAGTTACCTGCACCTCGAGTCTGCATCGAGGAACCCTTTTTTGTTCTTGATAGAAACTTCTACCAAACGTGTGAGGAATGAAAGTTCCCTAGATTTGAAAAAAAGAAGAAAAAAAACGTTGCCAGGTGTTTTTCGGACAGTGTGGACATATGATGCCGATGGGGCTTTTGGGATTGGGGTCTAAAATGTGAATTTTTAAACTTTTTCATGCGTGGCGTAAGGCCTGGTAATGCCTCGAGTCAGTATGGAAAAGCTGGTCTTCCATCTTGTACGAATGCTAATATCTTTAATGAGAAATTCATGCCTGGATCCAATGTGGCAATTTGAATCCTTGATGAGTTTAATTTTTCTTGTAAACAGAGATCTTTATGTAATTACTTTATCGCATTCCGACCAAAATAATTTGTTTTCATCCAAGAGGGAATCGATGGGCGAAATGCAATGCAACGCTTTGCAAAGTACCCAAAGAGAGCTTTATTTGATTTAAACACATCCAGCAATCTGTAATTACAATTTTCCTTTAAGTTACAAAGCAACATGTTGGGCCCCCTTTTCTCACTACGAACGGTTTTCCTGAAATGGCCTTTTTGTGGTTCAGTTCTTCAGGTTCATTATCTAAGATAGAGACCTTACTATTGGGGAGACTGAGTTCCAATAAGCCACGGGGACCAATGAACCATGTCGGGATTTTGCCCATTTTAAGCAGCTCTGACATATATTGCTCACAAATGAGTGATTTGGCTCATTGGTCCCTATGGCTCATCAGACCTCACTTTGCCCTATAACCCTCAACATTTGGTGTTCATCGAAAAACAGAAACTTTCCATTCTAGTGGCCAGTCAGTGGTATCAAAACGTTGTTACCCTGCAGTCTAGGGCAAATATGAAAAAATATAAATGAATATAAATCTGAGTAAGTTCTTATTAGTCTTATATCCCTGCGCAGGGCCTCTCCACTAAAGTGCATCTTTCGAAATGTATAGCAATGCCTGCCATGGAAATAACATTTGTGCTCGGCACCCCTGCACACTGGAGGAAAAATGATGTGTTACTAGAGTGAGACTGCGCGCTGAAAGCAGTAAACGTGAATATATGGATGACAGTATCTTTGCTATATAATTTCCTGTACTCACTGACGCGCGATTACCTGCCGCAATAACATCCCTAAGCTGTGCCGACTGTGTTCAATGGAATCATCTTTCAGGGGCTTTTTGATAAATAGGCAGAGTTGGGTGGTTTTTTACTTCTTTTTTTTTTTTTATTAGCATAAGGTAATTCTTAGCTATAATGTGCAGTCATGGCCCAAATAGAAGGCACCTTTCATAGGCACGTTCTGGAATTAATATATTTTTTATCAAGCACATGGGATACCTCCACCCCTCAATAAACACACACTCACCCACAGTTCATGCAAATAAATAACTACGAATTGCAAATAAAAATCTCATCATGGGAAGGTGCCTTTTTTACAAATGAGTTAACAAAATGCTTTCCTTATGAGTAGTCCCAGTGCTGCAAAGCATGTAACCCAGTAGGATCACGCAATGCCAAGTCCCTCAAAAATACATAGCGATGCAACCACAGCTCAGCAGTAGTTTGGTAATACCTGACGCACTCCCTTGCTGAGTAAGCACATGGTGTTTGTAATAACAGCAGTGCACCGTAAGCCCCAAGGGCTGGGGTACACAGGTTTTTTTTAAAAAACATAGCATTTCCTATGTGCTTTGGCCTTTCATTTATACTCAAACTGCATTTTTTGGGAATTGAAAACAGACCCTCTGGAAGACATTCATGATGGAGACATTTGGGCGGGGAAAACCAGTTTTTGAATGGTGACGAATGGTATATATAATGGTCTTATATATAGAGAGCTTGTGATTGGCCTTCATGGTGTAACATTAAATTATAACTTTGCCGCTAATTGTGTTTTACATTTTCTTGTGGACTGAGGTTTTTTTTTTTTTTTTTATAAAAATACGGAAGAATAACCCAGTTTTTGGAAATGTATTTGTAAGAGCTGACTAGGTCTAAACAAGGGCGTAGGTTTAATGTTACAATTGGTAGAGACACGAATGTGATGGGAGCGTGTGAAGTGCCTGAGCTAGAAAATTTTGTAAATCTGAGTGCAGTAACTGCCTTAACTGCATACAGAGATTATCCAAATGAGTGTTTCGTCTTTTTTTTTATAATGCTACGCAAGGTATCTCCATAACTTTCATACAAAGATACCACATACATAAACTTGCCACAACCTTAACTGAAAGCTGCAGACCATCTCAGCGCACTCATGAAACCTGCTCAGATATAGTAATCTGAACATAGATACCAAGTGAGTGGATATATAACTACGTTAGCAAGCCAGCTCACAATCCTCTCTATTAAGCACCTTAATATGCGGTAACGCAATTGCAGCTGCGATAAACACTTCAAAATGGACCCCCGACAATGAATTGGACGAGCCGCAAACCGAGCGTTAATCGGACTGGATTATGTGGGATTTCAGATTACGTGTTTTTTTCATTTCCCCCACTGAGCCAAAGTTGGGACATTTTGTCTTTCAAAAGTAATATTTGCTGAACTTCATGAGACCAACTTTAATGAGACCAGTCATACTTATGACCTCACCAGAAGCACAGATACACCTGCATCCTCAACAGCTTGCTCTGTTTCTCTAGCCTGCTGCTGTGGTTCCTGCATATAAAATAACTCATTTATAATGGCACCTTCGCGGGATTTCTCCACTGAAATTCACCTCATAATTCGACATATCCACCTGGTTTATATTTACTACGGCTGGCAACCCGATTACTAACCAACATGTGACAGAAACCAGGTTTAGTTTCCTAGTTGAAACCAAGCAAAAACCTGCAGGCCTTAAAGTGAAGCAAACACGGAAGTGCCAAAAACTGCAGTTCCTCAAATGGCCACTTCAGAAACGAGTCAATTCCCGTTGACCCCCATGTTAAAAAGCCCAATTTTACTGCAAAAATTAACATGTTTACAGCCTGGTTCAAAATACGGTTTTGGTCTCTATGGCTAACTTTCCCCTCCATGAAAACTGTGGGGCGAGTGAATTTTTTTGTAACTCTACTATTTACATTATAGAAAAGCTTAAATTTCTGCATAATTAAGGGCGTGGCCACTTTAAGTGACAGAATCTTGAATTACACAGTCTCTGGGCAAGAGTCGTCTCATCTGGTTATGTTGTGGCCAGATGTGGCTAGGCTAGAGCACAGGCCTACACGGCCCCTGGCTTTAGAGTAGGAATGCCAAGCCCTGCCACTAACCATGGGCCTAGCTGGGCTGTTTGTGGGAGGGGGGTTACTACAACTCAGTTAGCCTAGCCGCTAATCCTTGGCCTTTTCTATTCACCTCTGGGCCGTTATCCTACCTAGGCTCACTCGAGTCATGGACTGGTGATTTTTATCGAAATATCAGGATGATAATGTCTTGCTGTGTGGCTAGGAGTCTGTCTGTGGTCTATTTTCTAAGATGATGAAATTCATATTATTCCATATAACATTCAATGTCAACACGAAGTAACGTTAGTTCGTTCTCTGGCCAACTAGCCAGAAAATGAAAACAGTAACTCCCGGTTAGTTTTTGCCCAAGATGTCCAGCTGTGCCAGCGGGAGTGTACACCTGTCAATTATTATACAGGCATGCAGCGAAGTTATAGCAAAACAGAAAAGTGTTTGAATTTAGGGTTAACATATTTTTTAACAAAAGCTGTTAGTCAGGGGTTGGAAAACCATCACGGCTTCCCTAACAGGATACCAATGTAACTGGCAGGTCAACTACAACATTAGAACCACCATAGCAGGCTACCAAATGATGGACCTGCCCAGCTGACTCCCCAGAGTATTTAGAAGGCTTGACTGAAGATTGCCATGGTTATACTCTGAGTAGATTTACACAGCAGTATCTTATAGAAGTGCATTTGCCACCAATGGTTTCATTCAATTTTCAGTGCGATTACTGAACGGTATCATTGTAAATAGAAAGGCTAGCTAGGTAGATATATAGCTCATTTAACATATTCCACGTTATTTAGCAAGCTAGCAGTCGCTAAAAATTTTCTAAATGAAGTCCATCATAAAAATAAAGGTCCATCAGTCAGTAAGGCTACATAGTGCAATGTTATAGTTTGACTGGCCATACTACTGTGAATGGGACCTGGCAAAGGTGCGTGCGAGGGCTAAGACGAGCACCCGCTTGCACTCTTTGGGGGATATTGACACTCAGTGAGCTGACCACCGCATCTTCCCAATGGTGTCCAGCGTTTGGCACGTATACTGCCTCAGGAATACGAATGACATTCGTCCCGCAACCGATTCACGAATATAAACAGCGTTCGACCCGCCGCCGCAAGCTACTTGGCAGGATCCATTGCTTTACTGGGACAGATATGACCTTGCATCTCGGCCTTAGCGAACCAGGTAGCATCGAGCTGAGTTAGGTGATCAGTCGAGTATGGAAGCCAAAGCAAGCTTAGTAGCTGCGAGCATAGAGGGTGTGTTTCAGCAAAAGAGCTCCATTCGGACTGCCCACTGGGCTTGCGTCAGCTCCAGCAACGGTCCGCCTTTTTGCCTATTTTTGGATCATCCCTGAGATAGGCGGAGTCAAGTAAGTGCCAAGATGGCGACCAAATTTGCTTTAAAATGGATATTCAGAAACCTATGGGTGATGTCACGGAGACTACGTCCGTGTTTTATGCAGTCAATGGTTGAAACCAGTGAACATGTTTAATTAACATTCTTTGGCATTATTTTTTGGTAAAAACTAACTAAGGTAGCTGGTAACTTTTCAGAGTAGACTGTCAACACTGGCGAAACGCCAATCAAAAAACAGACCGGTCTCAAAGACGTATTTGGAAGGCGGTGCCGAAGTGGGAAAGGATTTGACCCTTTATGTGCGCTAGAGGCGCATATTTTTTTTTCCCTTCAAACTAAATATTGGTGTAGACATTTCAGCCATCGTTTGAGACATGTCCATATGGTCCATGCACAATTCTACGCCATTGGGTCTAAAGCATTTATGAGAAACAAACTCTTGAAATTTCACTTTCATTTCCATGTCAGAATTAAGCAATAAGAACAAAGGCCTTGTTCACACTATTCATTTCTTGCACGAATCTGTGACCCCTTTCACACCTAGGCACTTTATGCATCTTGAGCCAATTGGATTACAGGGGTTATCGAAAAGGTCAAGTGTAAAGGATCTAAGAGGCATTAGTGCTTGTTTTAAATCAAAGTTCTCGAAGCACCTCAGGAGGAGTCTAGTGATTTTATGGCAAACTCAGAAATACAGAAGCCGGCGCTATATGTCAGAGGGCCTACTACAGTGCTGAAGGTTGTGGGGCCTGTTGGAGTTGTTGGAGCTTTTTGGCTCAGCATTAGACTTACATGCAGCCACTGCTGACAGATCTATTTGCACTGGATCAGTTAGTGGCCCCTTTCATCTCAATCCAATTTAAATGTAGCCAAAATGTGTATCTTGGACACGCCCTTATGAAAATATCCTATAGTTATTTCTTAGTTATATTACAGTATTTATAGCATAACTGTAGTATAATTATAATATACATGGTATAACTAGTGCTATAGCCATTACATTATAGCTATAGCATGACCACGGTCAACAGTACCACGGTATTACTATAGTCCAGACAACTGTATTGCTTTTGTTTGAACAACTATTGTACCAATACAGTAATACTACACTATGGTGGCAAAAATACCATCCATTTACCATAGGATAACTATATCTAGGAACTATAGTTATCTTTCATAAGGGGATATTCACTTTACCTTTTAGTAGGTTTGTGAAAAAGAGAGATTCTGTTTGGCTGTAACTGGTTGAATGAAAATCATTCATGCTTTCTTTCCTGAATTTTTTTTCTCTTGAAACATGTCTTATTTCGTTTTTTGGACTGCTTACTGTATTTGAGATAAAATTGATCTGAATTGAAAGGTACCTAACGCACTTTTGAGGATTCCGAACAACTTTAATGGGTCACAAAGCAAGTTGCCATTTAGGGCACTAGAAAATTCCGCAATTCTACATGAGAAAAAAGTTTTAAAAAGTGTTTTATATTAGAAATATAAAGGTTTTCATGTAGATGACTCATTACCAAATCAGACACTGAAAACCAGTGTGAAATGTCATTGAAAGCCCTCTCAAAATTTAGATTTGAATTTTGTTTTTTTTTGTTTTTTTTTTGCTCCAGGACAAGGATCAAAGGTTATTTTTCCAAAGCTGACGACTCCTAAAAGATATTTAGCTATTTCCTGGTATTTACTGTATTTCCCTACATTGGTAGCCAGTATTTGAGACTGTAAGTCATTGCAGGAAATTGAAACACACAATTTTAGTGGCTCATTGTGAAATTTTTCTTTTTCCAACCAATTTTCAATTGCTTAGTTGTTTTGAGTATAATAAATTTAGTAGATTATCAGCAAATGTAATTCCATAACCATTATGTAATGGCATTTTTTCTGCCGTCATTCAGTTACCGACAGTTTCACTTTTGTATAGCCTTCTACAAAATAGGTTACCCCAAACTTTGTGTTATACAGCTCAGTAGGCATGCCAGTCGAACTGATAAAAGCACAGACAAGTAGCTACTGCATTAGAGTAATAGATGGCAGGTAAAAATTACATGAAAATTACTCTTGATCGTAATTCCTTTATTGTGGAATTGCCCAATTGCATAACTTTTTTTTCAACTAGAAGCTCCTTTTGAGAGCTTTAAATAGGTAATCAATTCATTAAAATTAATTGAATTTGAATTTTTTTGTCACATACCTACTTTTAGCTATCAGATTGCTCTGTGATCAGCTGAAGGCACGTGAAGTGGCTAAATGAGGAAGAGGCAAAATTTGCTGCTTCACCTGTGCTTTTATGATGCTCTCAGAATTTCTTGGTGTAGATAGATGGCTAGCGGGAAGTGCAAAAGAGTAACCGATTGCATGCTGGTTGATCGCTAGCTCCGCACTCAAGCTGCAGTACAGTTATGTAAACTCAACAGGTGAAGAGTCACCAGAAGCATTTGTCAAATGGAATATAACATTCGTTGGATGGAGGCCATCTTATGAATCCTGCTCTTTTTCGTGGCTGAATATTAGATTATCTCATTTTCTCTTATGAAAATATCCTACCGTTATTTCTAGCATAGTAGCATAACTATATGATTGCGATGGTTTACATATAACCATAGCCATCACATTATAACTATAGTATTACCACAGTCAACCATGATATTACTATAGTCCACGCAACTGTATTGCTGTAGATTGAGTAACTATATGGTAGCCTAATACTACATTATAGTGGCAAAAATACAGTCCATTTACTTTAGGATAAGTGGCTTGGAACTGTAGTAATTTTTCACAAGGGTTCATAGTAAAGATCACTAACCTCACCAATTTTGACGCTTTACAAATACAGCTAACATCAGATTTCATGTAGTGTGTGTTCCTGTTAAGCAAGAGTCCTCTAAAAAGGGGGAATATAACTCAAATAGAGGTGAAGACTGAATCTGATGTCATGTTTTGTTGTCAAATGCCCACCAAATTTACTTCTGATTGATAGAGAGGAAATTGAAGAAAACGCAGACACACCTGAAAGTGGAATATTGATATAGGATCAGCTTTCTGTTGACCATATGCCATCCTTATCCTGACAAGCAAAAAATAAAAACAAATATTGAGATGGAACTGAGACTGGTAATCCTTGCTCTGAGATGATTATATGCACATCAGCTCTATGTGTGCGATGCATTTAAATCAGGAAGAGTATGTTCGCATAAAAAAATGTAAAAATCTATAAATAGCCCCTCCCTTAAGCGCTCTGAGCTAGCACCACTGATCGGATCTCCCTCAAGTCGGCGGTATGAATAATCCAGCTCACTACTACATGTGTTTATTATCTCACTGAGGTGTCTGAACCTATGAAATTAAATGTGACCATCACAGTACTGCGGGAAACGGTACTTTAATGATACATTTAATCTCAGGTACTAGGAGGAGAGGAGGGGGTTTCTGGGGATATGGGGCACGATTGAGCACTGACCTCTCTCATTAGTCTCGGTATTAGCATGGAAATTTTGCTTCCTGCAGCAGATAAACATTCATAGCCCCATGATGCTCGTAATTGCGTCCATACAGTTCAATCTAATCCTCTTATTCACATATCAGCATGACCCCTGCAATGGGCCACATTTATAAACAGTTGTTTTGTGTCTGCTCCCGTGCAGCATGTTTGTGGTCAGTATTGTTATTCGTGTCATAGCTCGAGCTCTTCTCTCATCTGCATCTGTATTCTGATTCATATCACCACCCTCGCTAATTTGTCTGGGTGGCTGCCTTATCCTCCTCCACGGAGCTGAATTTCCATGTTTGGCTTTTTTTTTTTTAGCCAGCGAGAGAGAATTTAATGTTCAGTCGACACCTAATATCCTGGCAGTGTCTCCGCTTCCTTATGGACGCTTCCGGCCTGACATAATTAACAACTCTCGGATGAGTTCATTTCTTTTGCTTTTTCACTGCGTGCTCCATCCTGGATTGGACTCCTTTACGACGGGCATCACCCAATTTGGATATCCAATTAAAACCCAGCCCTGGTTTTCTTATCTCTGGGGTAATTATGGTATTAATTCGCTGGACAATTTGTACTTTTGATTGGCTGGGCTGTCTTTACATCCGACTCCCAGCTATAAGGAACGGGGAAGGCAGCTGTTGCTCGAGGAACACGAGTATACGATCGTTGTTCTGCGCTACGTTTACACTCATGTATTTAATAGGAAGTCACTGGAAATGAAAACTAACATCATGAGTCAGCTGCAACCATGCTTGCCTTCCACTTCACTTCATGCCTGCCTGTACCTACGAAAAAAACCTTTAAGATAAGATATACATTATTGAACCCTGTTGGGTAATTCGTCCTCTGCATTTGACCCATCCTATAGTTAGGAGCAGTGGGCAGCCACAGAGCGGCACCCGGGGACCAACCCCAGTTCTAAAGCCAGTTCCTTGCTCTGGGGTACTGGTTGGAGTGTTCCTATGATGCATGTTTTTGTGGGTGGGGGAAACCAGAGTACCCGGAGGAAACCCACGCGAACACGGAGAGAGCATGCAAACTCCACGCAGAAGGGCCCAGGCCAGATTCGAGCCCACAACCTTCTTGCTGTGAGGCGGTAGTGCTAACCACTGCTCCACACGGCGAAAAGTTGAGCTGGAGGTCTGCACGAGACTTATTGCCATAGCGATGGCCTCACCACAACTTCTGTCCCAAGCCCTCTCGCTACTCGATACACGTACTCACATATCGCAAGAGAGATACTTTGTGTGTGTGTGCGTGTGTGTAGACTGTGACATTTATTTAATTTATAGTAGTGTGGGCGTGCAAGAGATGAAATGATAGCATGACTGATATCCTGATCTGCTGAAGGTAATATGCTAAATGTAATAATTGTGGCGGGATGTGTGGGACAGAAAGTGTGGATGTCACAGCTGTCATTATCATCATTTATTTATTCATTTAGGTGTGTGCATGCTGAACCATTTTCAGTGGCTTTTAGTGACTTTTCCAGTGCTAAAAACTTCACCATATCGACTAATGCGGGGAGAAATACAGTAATTAAATGTATGGCTGAATGAACATTGAATTTACATTATATAGCTAGCACTCTCTCATAGGTACTCAAAGTGTTTTACAGTCATATTGGGCGATCTCACCTCACCACAGCTAATGTGCGGCCACCTTCTGGATGATGCATGGCGACTACTGTGCGCCAGAGAACTCACCTCACATCAACTTATTTTAAAAGGGAGAGGACAATTTGGATTTGCGTAGGGGTTCAGTGGGTGGCAGGTTGAAAATGCTCGGATGCAAGGGAACCCCCTGCTCTTGTTTAAGCGTGTCATGGGATCTTTAATGATCGTAGTTTTGTGGGAACTCAGTTCTCTGAAAGATGAAATCTCACACGGACCAGTGTTCCCATCGCTGCGCTGGAGTATTAGGATTATTTGACCAGAGGGAAGTTCACCACTTACAGTTATACCAGCAGCACTTCCTGCATCAACTTAGTATTCCCTGGAGGCCCATACCAAGCCCATCCCCACTTAGCTTCAGCCACTTAGCCAAAGCAGATCCAATAGTGGTAAGGCAGCTGATAAGACATGCCAACTCTAACTGGAGTTTGTGTAGTTTTGTCATTTTGAGTAGGCAGGCAAAAACTTGCAGCTGTGCCAGGTTATAGAACCCAAACCACGCAATGTATCCAACAACTTGCTGTTCCAAAACAAACTTTGACAAAAAAAAAAGTAGATGCATGGGAAACCTGTTTTTTTTATTTATGTAGAAAATGCAGTTGGGGCATATTTTGTTTCCAGCAATGTTTGGATGAAAGCAGAATATGTGCTCTTTATTTCCAAGATGGACCATAGTGATTATACATGCTAGCCAATTAAAGACAGTAACTCCCAACTCTTCCAACCCGCAACTGCTCATTTATTTAGCGGACATATCTTTCCAAAGCAATAGAAACGTAATACAACTAAGTAAAGGCCAATCCCTACGCAGTATGTGAGGTAAAAGGGCCTGATAGAAGTCTTACAGTGGTTGCAAAAGGTCCTGAACCACTGACCTACTGCGCACCGTACACTTTAGCCCGTGGCCAAAGGCAAACCCCAGGCTGCTTATTGATTAATTTTAAAATTGCTTGTGTTTTTTTACAGTTGCACTGACACATGCTTATTAAATTGTTTCTCAGTTTTGTGCATAAGATCTGTCAAATAACTTGACATATGAATGTCTTTTTTCTTTGAACTTCTGAGTTTTGCTGCTTTTTCTGATTTCTGTGATTTCCATCAGCGTTAGTTCAACTGCCCTGTAACAATAGTTAATAATTTTTTGGACAAAGCCCCTGGAAATTTCTACTCGGCTTAATTGCCCAACACCCCCTACCACCCTTCACTACCCCAACAAACCATGGGCAGGTATTAAATGAGTTAGATCAGCGGTAGCCAATCCTAGTCCTGGAGAGCCCCTGGGTGTGATGGGCTTTTGTGCTGCTCTAAACTTAATTTGTAAATTAAAGCAGTTGATTACATGGTTAGCTCGCCTCACCTGGTTTCTTGGGCTGATTCAGGGTGGTGTGAACTAATTCCAGGGCACCCTGGGGTCCTCCCGGACCATGGTTAACTATCCCTGTGTTCAGTACTGAATTGGCTTTCCGTCATCATGCTTATACCTGCAGGTTAAAATTCACTTCCAACCCTAATGGGTGGCATACCTCTGCTGTTGAATTGCTATTGAGCCCCTCTAACCAATTAGGTACTATCATCGGGCAGATAAACTGTCCTTGAAAGCAGGCCCTGGGTAGTTTTTTTTACATCATTGATTACAAATTGAGCCTTCTAGCCTCTTTATTGTTTCTGTGGCTAGTTTTTGGACTTATTTGTTTTAGGGACTAACTTGAGGACTTCAGCATTGGAGTTTCTGTGACTTCCTTTAAGACTTCAGTGCATTTGTTTCTGTGGCTAATTCTTGTACTTTAGCAAGTTAGCTTCTGAGGCTAACACGGGTACTGTAGTGTATTTGTTTCAGCAGCCAAGTTGAGAGCTTAAGCGTACTTGCCTTTGTGGCTAACTCGGGGACTTTCACGTATTTGTTTCTGTGGCTGCATTGAGTACTTTAGTGTGCAGGGTTTCTCCAGTTTCATGGTGAAGTGATTGGTGTACATGCCTTTTAAAAGGTAGCACGTGGATGAGGAGAGCTAAATGCCTCCATGAAACCGGAGAAAAGGGAACGTCTCCTCTTGGCCTCCTGGCAGAGTGTAACTCTGCAAGGCAGCTCTACCAGGTCTGACCTCCAAACAACCTATAATGAGGCCTACTCTTCTTCATGTGTAGGAAAGCGTGAATGTTAGCTCTCTCTATAGCAGACAAAGAAAGTTTTGTGGGGGTCACCTATCACCGTGTTTGCCATGCATCATTACTCGAACCAAGGTAGCGCAAGGCTTGGTGTTGAGTCAATCAAAAGTAGCGCCATAAAATATGGGTGTCCGACTTTATCCAAAAAGGCCCGGTGCGTATGCTGGTTTTTTGTAGAACAAACAGCTGCGCTCACGCACGCCCTTTGTGGAAAAGACACCCCTACTCTAAAATATGGGAAATGCCCTGCGGAAGTAAACGGAAGTCAATCCTTCGTAGCTTTTTCTACAGTGTTTGTCGTCCTTGCCGTGCATTATGAAAGGGCTTCTCAGCTATAGCGACGAACAGCGTGCTGCCTCCCATTTGTGTCTGTCGCTTTGTGTCACCGCTTAGAAACAAATTTATCCAATCTTGTGCCGCGGGACCATTATCCATGTTCAGCTGAGCGGAGCGTGTACATGTACTGTAATGGCCGTACCACGCCGTTTACTGGCTGTCTTAATGTGCTGCCTGTTCGCCATTCACCCCAGGTGTAACCGACCTCTGGCATGCAAGTCAACAGGACGGCGTTATCCTTTTCTGAACTGCGGCTCAGTCTCAGCTTCTTTTCAAATGCATCCAAAATAATAAACCCCATAACTACTGATGTAGTAAAATGTGCAAAACCATTTCTTGACTGGGCAAATTACTTGCTTACAGCGACTGCCCCCTTAGCTAACACCATTGATGTTAATGAAGCAATTTCTGCTCACAGATATCATGGAGATATCATAAACTATTTAATTAATCTCCATAACCCATGCTATGCCACAAAAATATTGTGTACCTCTTGAAAAGAGGCAATTACAGGTTTTCTCCAACCCCTCTGGTTCATGCATGACCATTAAATGCAGTCCCTCCTGGATTGGGTTGTGGAATATCACTGAGTATTGTTGTTATGAAAATGTACTTGTGGCACTAACCACCGAGACAGCAGAACTTTTTAAGCCAAGTGGCACTAGGATTTCAGTTCAGAAGGTTCATGGAATTTGAATATAAATTTGTGCGGTGAAAAGCCAGTACTTTATCAGCAGAGCCCAAACAGAAGAAGTAGTTATACAAACAACATGAGCCACAAACGGTTCTTGTTTACAAGGGGTCAGCTTCATTTGCAACCAATTAAAGCAATTAAAAAAAAAAAAGAAAAGAAAAAAACTTGAGCTAATGCGCTTTGCGCAAATTACCCACGCGATGCGGTTCATTTGACCTGCTGGTCAAGATGAGAGTAATTACCTCATCATTAAACCCAGGCTTCGCGCTTTAATGGCTGCTCAGTGAGGACACGCCGAATTAGCGCGTTGGTGACAACAGGCTCGACGAGATGTTGTTCAGGGTTTCTTACCATTGAGCTGATCAGATTTATAGAAACGTCTGTGCTGATTGCTCTGTGGAACCAAGGGGGCTTTTGGGTAACCCAGCCAGATAAAGCACTGCAACTCGGTATGGTGAACTTCCTCATGGTAGCAGGCCAAAATTAGGCCCTGGTTCTTAGAGTAATGGTTCCTTAAAGCGCTTCCACACCAGTATAGTCCAGGGGACTCGGGTCGATTGGGCGGGGAATGCCAAAAAATTTCACACCTTCATTTGGTTTGGTTCACTTTCACTCCGCACTTTTGAAAGTGGACCAAACCGTCTCCTCAACGTCATGCAGTTACAACAGCTGCTCGTTTGGGGCGGTATTGCCCGAAACAAGCGCTGAGTAAACAGAAAAAAATGCATGAGGAAGAAGAAAGCCCGGCTGATTGATTGGCCGGGACTGATCACGGAAATCCATCCCCTTCAGCCGGCTTGTTCACAAAAAAAAACAAACAATGGAGCAACACCAAATGTATGCAGTCTTGGGGATTCTGTTTTTACTTTGGTGTTCAAACCTAATTGTTTTCTCATAAGAAGCTGCCCGGTATGCGCAGCAGGCGAGGCTGTGAGCTATCTCTAGTTCGGTGGATAGTCCGTTTGCGGCTCCCACTGTAAGCGAACCGTACCAGGGTTCCCTTGCAAGTGAGTCAAGATCCACGTTTTCAGGTGGACCAGAGTTCGCCTGTTTGGTCCGCACCAGAGTTCGGATGAGCTTGCACACCTGCCCAAACGAAGCGGAGTATCTGAGGAAACAAAGTCTGGTCCTAAAGTGGACTAAACAGCTCTGGTGTGAAAGTGCCCTCTGAGTAACTGGACTAGATAAATCACAGTCAGTAACAGGCGAGGAGTCGGCAGTCATGCAAGGCTTCACCCAAGATGGGGAGGGATTCTGCTAGTGGATGTTACCTAGTTATCACATTTCAGTCCTTCAAACGTCAATCCAGAGCCTACAATATTAGGTGCGTCACGTGCACACTTCTGGCACAGTGGGTTGAAGACAGGGCCTGTGTTCCCCAATGTACACCTTTACGAGTACGCCACTGCCTGCCTTCCCTGAATCCACGGAGGAGGCTGTCAGAACTGGAAAGGTTAAGGCTTTTGATGGAGAATTCAGACAAAGGGAATGCACCTTAGGAATTTCGTACAAAAAGAGTAATTAAATTAAGTCTCATCCTTCTTTTAGAGTAGGAGCCACAGGCATGTAAAGCCATCAGGCCTTTTTTAAAACTTTTATTTAACTTCGGAGTTACCATCGAGAGCATCTGTTTTTTCAAAGATATCATCAGGGGTAAAAACCCCTTGACAAATTTCTGGGATAAGGGCCTTGTTCAAGGGCCCAAGTGCTGATTTTTTCACTTCTCCAGATGCAAGTCAATTTCCAGTCGCGCAATCTTCCCTCTGGAGCTGGGGCTCCCAAACGTGGCCCTGGGGACCCACTCTGTCCCCACTGTCTGTGGTTTTTCTTCCAACTGCTGCAGCAATCCCAAAATTTAATGAGCTGCTAATTTTTCCTCACAAAATGTCAGATATAGCTAGAAGAGCTCTGCATTCTAATATATTACAAATGGCTTTTTATTTGCATAAAAAGAGGAGACAATTATGACTCTTGCAATTGAAGAATCAATTACCTCCCTAATTGTTGAAACTGTGAACACATGGTCACCAACTCTAACCATTTATTAGGCAATTAAGAATTCAAAGACAAAGCAAATTGTAATCAGTCGAAACTCTCTGGCATTATTTTAGTTTTTTTGTTTCAGGGCAAAAAAAAAAAAGATAAAAAAACATCTGGAAATAACTTCGACACATGCGTTCAGAAACCTACTTTGCAGCAATCTTGAATTTGATTAAAACATTTTGGTTTGGCTTGCTTGGAATGTCTCAAAATTAACACTTTATGAGTGCTGGGTATTCAAACATCATGAAATTTATGGCCATTTATAACAGGGTTTCAGACGGTGAGATGTCTGTTGCCTGAAAAGTGACTGATTACAAAGGCAACTTATTAATTAATAGGATCATAAAAACCAGCATACATAGTGGGTCTCCAGGACCAAGTTTGGGAACCACTGTTCTAGGCTACCCTTCCGCCTCGTGAAGAGTTGCAGGTTAAAAGTGATCTACAGCAAAATCTTGGAGCCTCAGGTGCTGACTACAGTTTTTGGGGAAGTATCACCATGGTGACAACTCTGCCTTTCATTTGCAGTCCAGTCAGAGCCATTACCAATCAGGAGTAGCGCTCAATCACTGGGGACAGTGGGCCCTGATGAGATTTCATAAAGTTTCAAGGACATTCCATTTGCCTTATTGTTGTGTCCTTGACTTAGCTGTCTTCACATCCTTTCCTCATTACCCTAATCGGTTAAGTCAGGAGCAAGGAAAAGAAGTGAAGAGAGGAATGTTTTAAAAACAAAAATTGTGATTGGGAAAAGCCCATAGTCTCAGAAGCACAAGATCGCAGACAGGATTAGCAGATTTGGAGCAATGGATTTGAGGATATGACTGATGCTCCGTGCCAATGGGATGTTCACAGTGGGGCAATCTGGTCTCTGCTGGCAATGAAAGGAGGATAAGGGAGAAGAGAGATATAAAGTGGAGAGTGAGAAAGTGGGGGGGGGGGGGGCTGGATAGACAGAGTGGTAAAAAACAGTATGGAACAGGATGTGCCACAATTTGATTAATCGCACAGATAGCACAGCTCTCCGATTCTATGATTCAGCCGCCGTAGCCTCCAGCTAAGAAAGAGGGGCTGCGCTGCAGCTCTTAAAGATACGCCTTAAATTATCCAATGGGCTCGATCCTTTGAGCAAAGGAAGGGAAAAAAAAATCTATATTTAGTAGTGCATTTTGGCTATTGCACAACAGCGTAATGTAAATGTCAAGTATCTACAGCTTGAAGATGCTAGCAGTGTGATGCACTCCTTGTAAGAAGGACTGGAATCCCTGTAGTGATATCTGAATAGGCTCCTCCATGAAAAATAGCAGGTTTTTTTTTTTATTTGAACCAGGGAGCTTAGTCACCTGCATGGCTGGACAATGGCGGGTAAAGGGGCAGTGCAGAAAACAAGCGGGAAGAGAGAGTGAGAGAGAGGCCACTCACTGTCATACTGCACTAATACAATACCGTAAGCTTTGCTGCATCAGGGTTCTTCGGCATTTAATACTGGGAGCTGGGGGATTTAATGCCAATTTGACTGAGCCTTCAAAGAGGTGTTAACGCGGCGCACGAGGCTTTTTTATCTTTCCCACAACTTAAGGATGCAGGATGCTCGGCTCTTATTAAAATTCAGCGAAATGAAACAGGATAAAAATAGCCGAAAAAGCCGTGTGCGTGCGTGTGGAGAGGACTGGTGGAGGTGTGTGTGCGTGTGTATGTGTGTGTGTTTAGTGTATGTATGTGTGCGTGCGTGTGGAGGGGACTGCTGGAGGTGTGTGTGTGTGTGTGTGTGCGTGCGTGCATTTGGGAGAGAGAGGACGAGCCGGGGAGAGATAGGTGTGTGTGAGGGAGGGTGAGAAAAGAGAGAGAGGGAGTGGGGGATGGAGAGAAAAGTGCGTGGAAGCGAGAGGGTGGAGAGGTTGGGCTAGGTGTGTGTGTGTGTGTGTGTGCGTGTGGAAAGGAGGCAGGATGTGCACGGAGAGGGGAGTGTGCATGCAAGCTCTCATTAACAGAATCGATTTAATTGAAGCCTCGCGGTCACGCTACCCTCAGGAGGGAAGACAGCCAACTGGGCATGCTCAGACTGACACTCGGCAGGCTGCAGAGAATGACGGAGAAGCGAGTTCAGCAAACCCAAGCCCCCCCCAGGCAGAGGGCGGAGCCATCGGCCTTGGCGGATCGTCAGGACAAGCTGCTTGTGGCAGGGTACGAACGGGCATATGTCCGAGCCCAAAAAAAAATAGGAAGCGGGTAGAAACTTTTAGGAAAATGGTCACAGGAAACATACGTTATGTAAACAGTTCCATCCTGGTCCTTCCTGGATTGCAGTCTGGATAAAAACCTATCTCTTTTTGACGGAGCCTGATTTCAGCCGTCCCGCTCAATACGGCATGTGCCGAGCACCACCAGGCTTTGAGTCAGGTCTCCTATGGAGCCTCCATCTGTGCTGAACAGGCCTGGTGTTTCTCCGAGAGCATGTCCGCGCACCGCCCTCTCTGCTATCTGCTCAAACACAACCGCTCAAGCGGCGCTCAATTGTACCGTAAATCTACAAGACAAAAAATACATCAACATTCGTCAAAATAAAACAAAAAAAAGGTTTACATACACTTGCGGGGTGCTGGATGATAGAATGATTGCTCGATCAAATATGACTCAAAGAAAAGGAAATTAAAAATAAATTAAAAAATCGCTGTGAAGAAGTTCTGAACGGACGGCACATGGAATATTGATGGTATCCTCTGCGTTCAACGCCGCCTTTCAGTTCATGTTTGTCTTTTTTAAAAATGGTGCATTACGCCAGAGATTTTTAAAGTTTATTTATTCATGAAATGAAAATCTGCTTCACTGGTTTCATGCCTGGAAATAAAATGCGCTACAGCCTACTAGTCTGTTATGGGCTATTCTTTGGCAGCCGCGCTGTAATTTCTCGAGTTCCGCTTGTTGCGGTCGGTGTGGGAGGTATGGTCTCTTATTTTTCACCCTGTCGTCACTGTTTATCGCTTGTTTTTTTTTAATAGTTTTCCCTCCTTTCTTGGCCCACCAAGCAGAGCTGTCCCATTAGGTCAAATATGTGGGGAACATTCCTGCCTCAGACTGGGCTGGATGGTGGTGGAGCGAATATCACTGACACACCTCACGAAGAAAGTGTGGAACTTAGGTCCTGGTCTGGACCTTCCTGTGTCGTGTTTATATTTTTCCTTGTGTTTGATTTGAACATGTCCTCCCCTAAATCATCTTTGACTCTCTGGCGAGACAATTTTTAAGGTCTGTAATTGCCACACGGTTTTTGGCAGTTTTGTTCTTGGAGGCCTGCCACCATTTTCTCCCTCTCTCTCTCTCTCTCTCTCTCTCTCTCACTCTCTTTCTTTGTTCTGCTGAGTTGGTTCCAAGTCTTAGCTGCTCACTGGCAAGGAGGAGTACATATTTAAAGGCTCTGGGCTGATTTGCTTATGTGCCTTGCTAACTAGTGGTCATAGTCCCTGAATCATCAAGTGTCTCTCCTGCAAACCGAGCCTTTTGCCACCCACCTCCGCTTTCAGAGTCTCCTCCCAATCCCAGGAGACAAAGTCAGCACAGGCATTAGCAGACCCTGGCCAGTGGACCACTCGGAACCAAAATGGTTGTAACGCCAAGTACCACCTACAGCGTATGTGTATCCTCTATTATTGGCAACCTTTGGTGTAGGGCATGGTTTGAATGGCGGACTTAGGGCTTCCACAGGAGGCAGTACTGGAGAGTCAGAGCAGCCCACCTGATCACCAGACACTCTTTCTCAATGCTGCTGTACCATCTCCCATTGGGGCTGAATTTCGAGCTAATGTAGATGAACAGTCGCCTTGCCCCCTCCACATCCTGGGTCAACACCACCCCCAGCCCTTCATCTAAGACATTGGTCTGCAATAGAGAAGGGAAGAGAGAAGGTAGGGCACTCTAACAAAGGGCCTCTTCATAAGCATGCTTTTAGTTTTCCGAAACGCCACCTGGCTCTGCTCTTTCCACTGGACAAGATCTGAGGCTCCATTTCAAGTGAGAGCAGAGCCAGGTGGCGTCTGGAGACAAGCAAGGCAACAGCAATATAGAATGAAAGCTGACGGCAGTTTGGTGGCCCTAGGTTGTGGGCATGCTGAGATCGCCAAGAGGCGCCCCAGATACCATAACTCTCTCCACCTAATAGTGCTCTTCTCCAGGTCTGCAATGAGGCCAGCCCTCGGCAGCGTCCTTAGGACAGGCTGCAAATGCTGTCCATGCCTCTCCCAATCCTTACAGTCGATAACACTGTCATCTAAATGAGCAGTGGCATATGCAGCATGCTGTTTTATTAACTGGTTTCTAAGATGCTTGAACGTCACCGGTGCCCCGCGCAAACTGAAACGAAGGGTAACAATCCGAACAAAGCAGAGACTGCTGTTTTGTCCTTGAATGCTGGAGACTGACAGAACTGAGCCCAACTGCTTTCAATGGACAAGTTGCTGGATCAAAGGATAAGCATCAAGCATCAACGGTTTTTATCCCCCAGTAATCAAAGAAGAATCAGACTGACTTACTGTGCTTGAGAAAAAGGATGATGGGACTACAGCAGCCATGGTGTCATCCCTCGATGGCTTCCAAATCTGGAATTTTGCCCAAGTCCTCCTCGACAACTTTTTTTGAGTTAAGGCAGCTAAGACAGGTGCTTTCTGACTACAGTGCCCAGAGGGGTGTGTATGTGCTGCTGTAAAAGGTCAATCCACCCTGATAAGAAGAAGAGACATAAGTGAAATCCTGCTGCAAGCAAGTTACCTCTGTTTGCCGCCCCAGAGTCACAGAGCCAACCAATGGGACCCAATGGCTAGCAAAAGTGAATCAGAGACCTTCCATGGCTTTCAGAAATTTTGGTGATAGATCCTCGTCCCCCTACCATCAGGACAAATAGCCCCATGGTTCACTCATTTCACGATCCTTGCCACTTGGGGAGCAGTCTGGATGTTTTGGAGGGAAGTAAGACAAGCACTTTGAATGTTTGCAATTAGTTCCTCTGTTGCGTAGCCATTGCTGATGGTCTTGGACCTTGAGCAAATACTCCCATGGAATATTTGAGTGAGTGTCAGATCCAACACATCCAGAGTTTCATTTCTACTCAGGCTTAGACTGCCCTACCACATTTCCTTTGCCAAGTTGGAGATGTGGCGGGGTCTTTGCCTGTGTAAAAATTCGAATTCAGAGGGATAAGAACCCTGTGGAGGCCCGGGTAACCTGTCTTATGGAAACAAGAAGGGGTCGTTCAGGTTATCCTAATTTTAAGTTAGTGGAAACAAACTAAAAAATCATGGTTTTCGGCATCTTATTGCACTGTTTCACCACCTCGCTGGTTTGAGGGAGGCAGATGCTGGTTCAAACAGACCCAATACCCAGTAATTTATTCATACAGTGTGTGTGGCATAAATGAAGTACCTGAAAATTGGGAGAAGGTATGAAACAGTTATTGACTGCAAAAGTGCTCCATCTTTGGATACCAAGTTGCACATTTCACTAGGACTAATACAAAGTGATGTTGTTGTTCACCCCATTCTAATTCCCAGTAAAGGTCCATGCCAATTCATTCCAAGTGGACCTTGATTAATGAAATGGCCACTGGGTTTAGTTTTTGACACTCTGGGCGCTGTGTGCACCATTGGCGGATGTCACTCCATATGCCTATGTCAATAAAACTGGGCCATTATGTGGTTTAGTGTTTTCTACTGCCCCAAATGGCCCATCATTGGATTGATATGAGCCATATGAAAAACTATTTTCTGGCAGTTTTTTTTTTGTAGCAAATGCTGAGTATTTTCTTTTCGAGAAAAAGAGTCCAGACTAACTCTTTATAATTTGTTCTTAAAAATGCTAAAATAGGGGTATGACGCCATCCTTTGTCGGACAGTTGGCCTCCCATCAATCTAAATCACTTGCTCTGCATCTCGACTCGGCTTATCATTGCGACACTGCTCGAGAGTGAAGTCTGTGACTCGGTAGATTAGTGAGGGTACATCCAACTCCACCAGTGAGCTCCCATCAGACATTTCTGCTTCACAGAATACCATAGCGGTATTGTGAAATGAACCTTTGCCTGGATCCTTGTCATTTCTGACGACCTCGCCCTCGATCACTGCCAGAGGATAATGTACACCGCCCGCATGTTGAGTCCTGGCTCCCTTTTTTCCTAATAGCTGATGAAATCCTGGCCAATCTTATCCCAGTATTTGCAGAAGGGAAAATCGAGTCCTTACCCCAGTCGCCATGCTGTACCTTTGTCCCTACCATAGAGAATTCAAGTCAGCTGGTAAGATAGTAATAATATCCTTGCGTACATGCAGAATGCCCACCAGGTAATGCCTGTATACCCTGGCCTCAACATCTTGGGAGTGGTTTATGGGTAAATGAAGGACTAAATAATGTTCAGTATGGGTAGAGGGTTTAGGGGGATGGGATCAGGGAATTAGGTGGGGAATGAATAGTGTTAATTTTGTTCACAAAAACTATGATTAAAAATATTTGTTAAAAAAACATTTTTTCAGGGGACAAAAATACGTAAATAACAAATAAATCATAACGCATAATTGAAAACTAACTGAAAGTGTTTTGTTTTTATTCATTCACAAAAAAGAGATGAGAATGTCTCACATTGACAAAGTTTGTTCGTGTCTAACATTTTTTACCCTTTTTTGTTAGGGAAAGTAAAAATACTTCTCTTCAGTTTTTAATCTGGCATAATGATTTTTTATTTAGTTATTGTATTGCTTTTGTTTTTGAAAGAAATATTTCTTGAACTTTTAGTTTTCATCCCTGAGAGTAATGCTGGGAAGGAAACAGGGTTGGAGAGGCTGATGGGGATCTCTGTATCTCCCCTGCTGTAGATCCTCCCTGTGTTTTTTGAGAGAGGCGGTTCTCAGCCAGCCATACATCTGCACTGCAGGAGATTGGCTGGTGACACCTGAGCCAATCGGAGATTGCCCTTGGCAGTCCAATGACAAACTGCTCCTGGGTCACCAGCTCCACGATGTAGGTTGGAGTGCAACATTCAGGTTGCAGCCAGCGTTTGCAGGTATAGAGGAGCTGCTGGACATTTATGAAGGGCCAACAAACATTCGCAAAAACAAATTTCTCACAGTCTCCTGTGGTGGCCCTCAGGCTTTGGTCCCAGTTATCCTAAAATGGCTTCCCCCGATGGTCGCATAGACTGTTGATGCCTGGCCGGTACATTTTGGGCCGGGATAGTAGCCACAGTGACCACTCCGCCTCTACTCAGCCGCATGCTGTGGAGGTCTTTTCAAAAAGTTGTGAGTATCTCCAGGTTATACTCCGCCCCTATCCTCTGTAACTTGATGTCCTGCCAAAGGGGGTCGGAGTCAGACTGCCAGTGTGCTCCATCAGCAGCTCTGCTAGCACGGGTCTATTTCTATTCGCAGCTTGCAATGTGGTCAGGGGCTTCGTTGCCTGGTGGAGTAGCTGCTGTGTGTTGTGAAGAGCCTGATGATGCGACTCCAGCATTTGGGTCAGCTGCTTCAGAATCTGCGATGGCAGTGAAGCCTCGATTCTCCTCTGTCCTGAGTCTCGGCACTGCATATCACACAGTGACACAACTCTGGTAGGGACAGATGAGCTGACTCAGGGTGCTGGGGAAAAGTCTGGGTTTATGTAACAGAATGAGAGAGAGAGAGAGATGTGTGGGGAAATTGAGAGAATAAAGAAAATGAAAGCAAAAACAGAAAGTAGCTCCGTCCCTCACCCTCACGGGATCCAGGCAAAAATAACAACAATAAAAACCACAAAATAAACAAAAACAAATTGCTTTTCAGCAGTTTTGGGCTGGTGGGGCTGCTGCTCTCTCTCTCTCTCTCTCTCTCTCTCTCTCTGTTCTGCCTCGTCGGTTCCCACTCTCAGTCTTTCGCAGCAAAGAGAGACACATTCAAAGTCTCTGGGCTGATCAGTTCACACTACCTTGAGTGCCACCTAATGAAATGGGCATTGTCCCTGGATCACACAGCTTCTCTTCTTCAAGTCGAGCCTTTCGCCATCTGGATGCAGTAAATATAGCCAAAAAGCTGTTCCATTTCTCAAATATTAGTGAGTAATTCATTTAGTAGTTATCCATGATTTTTGCTTATGGCAGAGGAGGTAAATAAACGTCTAAACTTACCTGTTTAACCTTTGACCGGGTGAGGCCCCTGGAGAATGAGAGTGAGTTTTTCGCTTTTTGAGACGTTGGCAGATGGAACATTTTCACACAGGGCAGAGAGGTGAAACAAGGGTAAAGCCCCTGGAGCACCTTCAGTGTAAAAGGCCCAACAGCAGTGTTCTTCTTCTTCCAAACTTTATCACTGCGGCTGCAAGTCAGACACAAGCAACTCTGCAGTCGCCAGTCAAGCAACCTATCAATAGACTACCCTGCCGCTGGCTGTTATTATGATTCATAATTATTTTGCTCATTTTCTAAACTAGGATACAAACAGATACCAACCAAATATACAAAGGACAGAGAGAGAGAGATAGAGAGAGAAGGAGAGAATCAAAATGAACGTGGATTTTCCTAGCTGATATTTTTGGTGACATCTGTCCTTTGTTTACCCACCGTCCCCCTCACAGACTTGAATTTCCTCAGCAAACACGTTTGAGGTAAACAATGCCATCAAGCAGGAAATATAACAGAACTGCAAACATAACATGGGCAAAGTGATAAATTAGAGTCATTACAGATTCATTTTTGGGAGCCCAGACACACAAACACACACACACACACACACACGCACACACACACACACACACACACAAACACACACACACACACGTGCGCGCGCACGCACACGCACTCAAGCACACGCAGCAATTGATTTTTGTCTCTTGTAAGGGACATGACACACTGGTCTTAATTTCAAGAACCACATCCTCTAATATGCTGAAACACGCACTACAGGGAGATGATAACGCCATGAAAAATATGCATGCGGGAAAGAATGTGTACGAGTGAGTGACAGAGAACCCAGAGAGAGAGACGCAGAGAGAGACAGATTGTGGCAATGAATAAAAACACAACAGCGGAGGCAGGGAACATGCCCGGTAAGAGATAATGGCCCTGTTCTCCTTCTTCGTGATGAACAGGCTTGTCCGGTCTCAGATAGTATCACCCCCCCCACACACACACACACACACACACACACACACACCTGCATCCCTTTCTGCTTACCTGGGCATGTTGTGGCTGCGTTACATTTGCACACTTAACATCTAATCATTTTAATTGTGCAGAAGACTCATTCAGTTTCGCTGAGGTATCAGCACATTGACAGACAGATAATTCTACCAAGCTTTTCATTCCTGAAATGGCCGAATGCTGGTCATGAATCTAAATGCTCCCAGCATGTCGCTGCTGACATGGCTCAGGAGGTACAGCAGGTGGGCTAGGAATCAGACGGTTCCTGGTTCTATTCCCGGCTCCTCCAGAAAACGTGTCAAAGTGTCCTTGAGCAAGACACTGAACCCCACTATGCTCCTGATATGCAGGCTGGCACCTTGCATGGGAGCCTCTGCCATCAGGGTGAGTGAGAGGCACAACTGTAGAGCGCTTTGTGTCATGTGACTAGGAAAGCAGTCTATTTACCAAAATCCAGAGAGATAAACCTTAGCCTTAATATTTTTAGATCCTAGAATTATAATTTTTGGAAGTCTGAATCAGTGCTGTTCTCCTTTGCGGTTTGCATCGCCAGCAGCGCTAATTTGTTACTCATCAGCAAGAGAGTGGTCTGGTAAACACATACTTCAAATGATTCACATTTATCATGTTTGTCACTGAGAATAATAATAGTAAAGAAAAATTGGTTGTGGAATATAGGGTAATGGAACGAGTTATGTTTCCGTGTGTAGTACGCAGTGAGTCGCTGATAAGCAGTGTAGCGTTATGGGTGAGGAGCTGGATTTCTGGCTTCAAGGTCACGGGTTTGCATTCCTGCTGGGGTGCTGAACAAAGTAATTAACCTGAATCTTTTCAATGAATATTAAACTGTATAAGTAGGTCACATGTAAAAATGTACCCTGTCGGTTGTGCAGAGCGTACTCAAAAATGCTGTTGTAAGTATAAACAGACAAGCTTGTGCACTGCTCCCTGGTTATGTATATAATATGTCCTGAATTCAACCTGTCATTACCCGGCGAAAGTCTTTTTTTTTTCTCCTCGACACACAGCCATTAAGGTGCCTGTTTGCTCGTGAGGTTAGCAGCATGGCTGCGTGTGTGTTCTCTGGGTCTGCAGCTATCGACAGGCTGCCACTTGGCACTGGAGTGGCGAGAAAGGTTGACTGGGCACCTGCTATGCTAATGCTATTATTATATAAGCCTTCTGGTTTGATATATTCAATATGCTATGGATGTATAATTGAGGATCCTTTTCTCAACCTGCAACTCGCCCACCCCCCCCCCCCGAACCTCAGCCCCGCCCTGTCCACCGAAGTCCCATAAGTGAACGCAGTATTTTTAGGCAGAGAAATCATTGATTGCGATCTCTGCAATGCAGGCTGAGTCTCTGAGATTCTGGCATACATGGTGGGAAAGAAACGACCCAAAACCTTCCCCCCGACACACACACACACACACACACATAAGCACACCCCGAGAACCCCAGAGGACTATTTCAAACACTAATGTCTCTGTCTCATCCAGCCTAACAAATACAGCTGAATGCAAATAGAATCAAATGGGTGGGGGTTGGGGGTTGGAGGGGTGTATTACGGTACGCTGCAATTTTCCAGACGAGCAAACCTTCCTTATTTTTTTCTGGCTTTCCCCCCAGCCACGCGAGCGAGTCTCTTCGATTATCTGAAAATTTGACAGACGATGCCGAAAGACTGTGCTCGGTCGCGACGGCGCAGCCGGGTCTTCTGGGTTTTGCGGGGCTCCAGACGGATCGGGTGTTTTCGAGCCTCGCTCCCCCGCCCCCTCCACCCCAACGTTTTGGCTCCTGCGCCGCTCTGTTTGTACACAGGAAGCCAGAGCTGGCGAGAAAACCGGAGGCAGAGAGGCTGAGGAAGGACCGCGTCTCGCCAATGCTTCTGTATTCCAGTCCGGCCGGAGACGACGAGGCTGCTAGTCTGCGCCTCGATATTCTTCTCAAAGACTAGCCACAGACTATAAATGTGTTTTCTAGCATTAGCAAAGCACCGCACACCTGTATTCGAATCCATCGAGCAAGTTTTTGAACGCAACAAGGTGTTTAAGAATTATGCAAATTTACCTTTTATGCTGCGTTGCGGAAATTGTGTATCGAACCGCTATGTGCTGCCGCAGGCCACCGCTGCCTCTTTGCTAAATGCCTCGTAATATTATTAGCAAGTGCAACCAAAACTCAAAAGACATATAGGCTCTGATTTATAGTAAAGTTTTTGTGCTTTTTTCAGAAATAAGGTTGGACTGTTCATAGCGTATTCCACCATGAAAGGGATGGAAACATTTATGAGCTGGGTTCATTACCTCACATACATGCTATAAAATTTCACACAGACTGTATCATTTTCAGAGCCAAGTATTCTGTGAGCTTTCTAAATATAGCCTATCCCATTTTTTTTTTCTTGGACAGCACCGCAGTTGCGTACATTCGGGAATACACGCAGCTTTGTGCTGGATGTGGGCCTAATGAGTGCCTTCTCTCCTCTTCTTAAAAGATGTTGTCATAGTCAAAGAACGATTAAAATAAAGTAAAAAATGTGACTCATTGGGGGGAAAAAAATAAAACCCTGCGTGATTCAGTACCTCGCCCACACAACATATACCCAAAGGGCGATTTCCACAGAGGCTTATTAGGGTTCAAGACATCAGGAGCTACTTGAAAAGAACCCCTGTCAGCTGATTCTGAATCCAAGCCTTAGGAAAAGGAACTTACGACCTCTCGCGAAAACCTTTCATGTTTCTCCCTGCGCCGCCCCCGACAGAGTTATCAAACTGCCGCCAATCTCCAGTCCCAGCAAGCTTCAATTCTGCAGCGTGATTGCGCCATGGATCGCGGGATAGCGTTTCTGAAGGTGGGTAATCAGCATAGCCTTCCTGGGCAGTCCCATCGCAGGGATAACCACGTTGGATCCGAAAGAGAGGTGAAAAATCCAAGGATAAAGATGCTTTCACACCGGACACGAAATAAATATTTTGCATGACAGATTACATTTAAATCAATGCAAAGACTTTGCATTGACTTTGAATGACTTTGACTTAAATCTGTCGTGCAAAAAATTTGTTTGGCGTCCGGTGTGAAAGTCCTGCCATGTTTTACCTCCGCCCAGGACCTCAGCCTAGTGATTTCACTGATTGGCTCTACCATCCGGCTGATGAAATTGAGCAAATCAGCAAAGCAATTTAAAAAAAAAGGCCTGGACTGGTTATTTTGCTTTCTGAAACTGGATTTTCCAGACCACTTTTCCAGACCTACCTGGGCCTCTTTCGCTCAACAGGACTCCTGCGAAAGCCCGAACACAAAGCACATACAGCTCACCCCCAGCACAACCCCCATCCCTGACATTGTATGTTAGTGTCGTTATGGTCATTGTCAACCAGGCTATCATCTAGCTGCACCAAGTGTACACTAACTGTACCTCGGTCCCTAGCATATATGTCAAAACGTACCTCTGTTCCATCGAAAGGTACTGGAACTGGGGTAAATTTTGACACACATTCCAGGATAAAAGATGTATTTAGACATATTGAATTGTACCTGAGGTACACTTCAACAGCAGCCAGTTGGAAGACGTCCTTACTTGCATTAGTGTCAGTTGAATGCTCTGTTTCTTCGGTTTTTTTGGGCCCGTAGCTTCCCCCATCCGCTTTCCAGGCTGTTTTCCTCCAGCGTTTTTTCATCTCTGGCGCTTATTAGAAGAAAGACGATGAGACTCCTCTTACTCTTACTCCAAATTCTTTTTTATCGATTGAGCAGAACTGAAACCAGCCTTCTACCGCAAAGGGCACCTTTGCCGGGTGTAATATTTCACACAGAGTGATTTTTCACCCGGTGAAAATAATATACGGGTCCCGTTAAATTACCAGTAGATGTCATTAGAGTGATTTAAAGCTCATTATATTGTATGCACACACTGCACTGCTGGGGATATGGTTTAACCAGCGGCTCATATGGAAAGAACTGTGAAGTACTGATAAAATTTCACCTGTGAGCATCAAACCCAGTTTGGGTAGACCTCAAAAAATATGGATGTGTTATTTCTCGTGTTCTTTGTCCGTAACTCAATCCAAATAAAGAAATCCACAATAATTTTCGATATGCATGCTACAAACAATCTTACTGTTTTCCATTAGTCTCTCAGCTGTATTTCTTAAATTGCACTGAATGCCAAACTGAATTGATAATGGGCCTTGTCATATATGGTAATTGCCCAGTTCTGTGGAAAATGGTAAATGCTGTATTATGTAACAGTATGCCCCCGTCTTCCTCCAAACCATGAAGTTAGCCTAGTGAGTGAGCAGGGGTGACCTTCACTTTGAGCCCCGTTTAAGTCACTATTTCTGAAGAGGCTGCTGACGTCCGCTCGCTGTCAGATTAGCCTATCCCCGCGTGAATGTGGCTAGTCGAGAACTGTAGCAGACACGGGGAGCCAACGTGCTAATTATTTCCACGGTGCTATTATTAATTCAGCAATACATCTGGAACTCCTCTCTCCCCACTACCCCCGTCCCCTTCACACCACCGCCACCATCACAGCCTCTGTCGCCGATGTCAACACTTGCCCGTGTCTCCTATTTGAGAACAATTTGTTCTGCAAAGTGGAGTTGACTAAATGATGAGTTTAAGTATCCGGTGGCTCCTGTCATTACTGCTGTTTATGCCTTATTAAATGGTAACTTCCTGAAGAGAAACGGCTCAGATATGTCCTTGTCCCTGCATTTGGAGGGACACACAGTGAACGGGACTCACTGTGGTTCACAGCCTTTTATTCCCACTGTCTTCAAAGTCTTCTTGTCACAGAAAGACTTGTGCCCAAAATGACTTCGCGTAAAGAGCACTGAAGAGAGATTTGAACCTTCCGGGTTATCCAAATATTGTTATCGTGCTCGGAAATCTGTGCCCTCACGCTGTGGGCTTAGGTTCCCTCTGACACGGAAATCTGCTCGTTTTGAGATGGCCGATACGAGGGCGCCTCTCTCGGAATGTGTGCACATCCTGATTGGCTCGGCTACCGGGCCTGGGCGAGAACTGTAGCTTTTGAGACAATTTACAGTACAGCCCCCTAGGCTGCAAAAAGGCTCAGAAAATATCAACAAACACAAATGTAAATCTGTCCTGGAGAACATGCAGGCTAGAAAATGCCACAGAAGCACGGAGGGAGGGAGAGAAGTTCAAGATGGATGCCTGTAGGCCTGGATAGCGACTAAGTGGCCGTGCGGTGTGCCTGATCCGAACACACGAGTCAAGCCATAGAAGCTGTTCCCCTGCATGTGGGGCTGAGCATTCTGGGTAAAAAAAAAAGAAAAAAAGTGTATATATATATATATATAGTAGTGTGAGACTCCCTATAGTTAGCATTACTTATTAAATGTTGATCAGCCCAGGAGTGAAGCTAGCAGAAGGTTGACTGCATTCTTGAAACCACACTTTCCTCTCTGTCAGTGGATGGTCTCGTTGGTTCATGGTGCGGACAGTCCCTCCACCTGGGACGGTTACAGGACAAGGCCCCTCCCATTCCTTCGCCCAATGACAGAGCCCCTTTTTCCAGCCAGCCAAGGGGCAGCAGGGAGATCACGCGCTAGAGCACAACACAAAGGTCATTACTCTGCAAGACAGTGAGCAAAAAAGACGAGGGCTCCAAGTGAAAGATACGTCCATCTGATTTTAACCAATCGGGCGAGCCGCTGGGTTCCCGGCGCTTTGGGTGTCCGCCATCTCGGCGCCATGGCGCACGCAACAATAACTCCACCGGCCAAACCCCCAGCTCGTCTCTTCCGCAATACATTTGCTGGCAGGTAATGGGGTATGAGGAGAGAGAGATTGAAACCGTGCACTTTTAAAGGGTGTGCCTGATGAAGACGGATGCTCGTGGCCACTTCAGCTGCCAAATACGCTCTGGAGTTATTGATGACTTTGTATTGCCAACTGGTCAAAGGTACAGGCTATCTTTTTCTCGAAATAGAGACCGAGAGTGACTGGAAGGGCGTAATGTTGTCATTCATTGAATTCTGCAGGGCAAATATCATAACAGGCTGCTAGCCGAGCTGCTAACGCCTTAGAATATTCCTTTCTATGTGCTGGTATTTTATCAAATGATTTTTGACAGGAATTTAAATAATGAAAAAAGTTAATACCCACTTGTGTGTGGAGCTGGAGCTATTAGATAAAGGAAAATCTTCCATTCAGTCGAGTGTCATTGTCATCCTGCCATAAAAAGAAAGGAAAATAGAATTTTTTTTTTTTAAATTGTGGATTTTAAGCCTTAAGTCGTATGCAAGTAGATTAGAACTCCACTCAGCATTAAGACAGTCTATCTCCTATACCAGCCTCTGTGATAAACAAGCAAAACTAATTTACAAAGGAAGCCCACAGCTCAGCAGTAAAGGCTGTAAAACCTACAAAGATGGTCCCAAAACTCAGCTCTGTGGCACCCCAGTCCTCCGTTTTTGGTTCAAACCCAACCGCAATCCCCAGAATTTTAACAAGCTGTTCCTCTTTCTTCATTGGTTCCTTTTATTGTTGAAGGGACGTTTCACTCTCTTGAATACCCATTATGTTTGAAATGGCTATGTATTTTATGACGTTTAAAAGTCCATTGTTCTCACCGTGTTTATTTTGCCATATTCCGAGTATGTAGGTCGAGCCAAGGTGGCAATATTTTCCGCTGATTAAATTCAAGCCCATGATGAATCAATAAGCAGCTCATTAGGTTTCTGAGCACAGGTGTTTAAGTTCTTTCCAAATATTTTCCCAAAAACCAAATTCAAAAATAACTCAAAACAGGTTTCTCTCATTACGACTCGCAATTTGCTTTGTCTTTGAATTCTTCATTACCAATAAACAGCTTTAGTGACCATATGTTCTTACTGTCATCAGTTAAAACCAATTCATTCATTAGTTTGATCATTTCCAAATTTATCCCTCATTTTTTTTAAATAAAAATGATTTCCCGTACAGTGCAATATTGAACTTTTATTATGACACGCATAGCTACTCAAGGCATATGACCTAAAAAGGTAAATAATACCTCTAAACACAAATTGTGCAACTAAAAACAAGTATCAAAAAGTATTGGAACAAAAACCAGCGTACATAATGCTTTCCCAGCACTGAGGTTGAGAACCAGTGGTCAAACATGTAAATCGTGAAAAGAGAGCAGCCATGCTTGCATTATGCATTTCTACTGCATGTCTGAATGGCAGTGCGCCCTCTGACCCGTGTGTGCAATGGGCATTTGTAATGAAGGAATGCCTGGTGACGGTGAGTGTGTGTGTGTATTCACGCACAGGTGTGAGAATTAGCGTGGGTGAGAGTATGTGAAAGCGAGAGTGTGTATAGTATGTTCATGCATGTGTGTGCGCTTGCATGAGCGTGGGTATATGGGAGCGTCTGTGTGCATGTCTGCACGTTTGTGTGTGGATTTGTTTACTGTTCATATTTCTGTGTGTGTGTGTGTGTGTGTGCGCGCGTGTGTGTGTTCGTGCCCATGTCTCAATGCATGATTGTGTCTGTGTGTTTGCTCGCGTGTTGTTGGGGAGGTTGTGCTGAAAGGGGGGGGGGTATGAGAGAGTGTGAGTTTGTGAGTGGGCAAGTAAGTCAGAAGTGAGGGAGTCAGTAATGAGCATTCGCAAACGCACACACGCGCACACACACACACACACACACACACACTTCACACTTACATGAGCATACAGAGCAAATCCTGGACCCTGCCTGGGAATCAGGCTTTTTATGGCCTCTCCATGTCAGCCATCTTGTTGATGGTGCCTGGCGGTGTGAGAGGTGCGGCTCTCATGATGAAAGGGCAGCTGAAGCGTCTGTATCTCTGTGTTCTGTTTCTGGAGGTGGACAGTCGGTCTGCTCTCGGCAAAACTTCATGAAAGTTTCATGTGAGCAAGCCAGCCAGGCTGATAAATTCTAATTTTTCAAGGTGCTCTCCGTTCCGTCGCCTCAGATTTTTCTATTTGAATACAGATTCGTTGCTGTAAGGAATTTGAAGGAAAACATGGACTAATAAGGGGCAGGGGCGGAAAATCAGGCAGAAAGATGAATCAATCACAGATGTCGCGTGTGCGCTATATTCGCATTTTGTAATCCTCAACTAGATCCAAGGTCTCACAGGCTACGAACCTTCAAAAACTCAACACACACAAAAAAAAATTAATAAATGAAAGAGAAATAAATAATAAAAAATACTGGCATTTCAGAAAAAAACAAGTTCAAAAAGCCGAAGACCATTTTATGAAACATTGAAAGCAGCTGTCTCTCCCTCTTTCTCAGCAGCAGTCTAAATGCCTCGCAGCTCTGAGGAAGCATTATTATGAGCTTTTAGCAGTCCCTTTATGATTGTAGGCATGCCACTGGAGAAGCACCAAACAAGGCTTAACGGACCTAGAGAAAGGACCGGCGATAATATTTGACCTCCTTGTACATTGTGTATTTTCAAGAGATTTTTGTTGAAGCCAAGGAGGGGTCATTTGGCAGTCAGGTGCCTACAGGGACTGGTATGAACACTAGGGGGCAGACTTGTGTTGTTTTCCAGTGCAGGCACTGCGGCACTGCGATCCAGCCAGGAACACACCAGTCATCTCTCATCCGGTGCTGACGCCTCATTGCCGTGTGTGTGTGTGTGTGTGTGTTTATTTGTACAAACGAGTGCGAGTGTGTAGGTGGGAGTGTGTGCAAGTGCGTGTGTACAAGCGTGTGAGTGTGTGCTTGTGTGTGTGGGAATGTGCGTGTTTATGTGTGAGTATAAATGTGCATATGAGTTTTTATGTGTATGTGTGGGAGTGCTTGCATGTGGAAGTGTGTGACTGTGTGTCTATGTGTGTATATGCGTGTGTGTGTGTCTGTGTAAGAGGGAGTCCTTCTGTGTGCGCGCACGCGTGTGTGGGTGTGTGTGTGTGTGTGTGCGCGTGTGCGTGCGCTTATGGGAATACTTGTGCACGTGTATATATGAGTGTGTGTGGGTGTGTTTGTGTGTGCGTGTACTCACGCATGTGTTTGCAGCCACGGGTGGCACCAGCCCCTCATATTAATCTGGATCTATAAATAACGTCAGGCAGCTACTTAGCATTCTGATTGAGAAGTTGTGTGGATATCATTCCGAAGTCTCACATTAAAATTGCATAGGGGAGCTGACAGTTTCTGTCCCGCCTATCAACCCCCCCCCCCCCCCCCCCCCACCACCACCACTTCCACCACCCTCACCCTCCGGCATGAGGCCCCAGCGCAGCTTTCCGTCATTTGCGTCACTTTTACATCTGACGTTTCAGATCAGGTCCTGATCAGGTCATTAGGCACCAGCCCTTTCATCTCTCGGGACTATTGCTGGGGAAGCACCTTGCAGTTCTCGGCTGTTCTCCATCCCCTCCGTTTGGAGCGATAGCCGATTGTACTGTATTCTCCCACTGGCGCTGGGAGTGAGAAAGATCTGCCCATTCCCTCACAAGCTGGTAGAGAGCTTCACTGCTGCATTCTGAGAGAGGAAGTCAATTATCTGACATTTACATCTCTGGAAAAGCGGCCCCATTTCATCAGGCATTCGTTCTAGACGGAGGAAACTAAACAGTGTGACTGGCTGTAACAGAAGTCACATTCTGAGGAAACCGCAAATAAATGTTCTTTGGCTGCACAAAACAGGAGTTTGTTTATCGATAATTTTTTTTTCTCTCACAAATGCAGTAAGTCTCTGAAGGTGTTCAAGCAGGAGGGTGCTTTCATCCGTTCGGAGGCTACGCCTTACTCTGAGCATAGGCATATGAGTGGCAGGAAAAGCGGCAGCCATTTTGTCTGCTCCTCGCTTACTGAATGTTATTGGAGACAAACACCTGGTGGCAATACCTTCAGAAATAAGACCTGGCAATATATTCAGTTCTAAACTAGCTGAATATATCACTGCGATTCCCCAGAGTTAATATGCAGAACTGCACAGCAAAATGTCTGGTTTTATTTTGAGAGTTGATCTGGGCCATATGTGCTCCGTGAGAGTTGATTTAACCCAGAACATTTCACTGCGCAGAATCCGAAAGATGAACATGCTGTGCACAGGAAGAGCCAGATTCTGCAGTTGGCGGATTGTTCCAGATGAGTTCTCTGTGGCTTGGCGGTTGCTGTGCCCAAGCGCTAGCTGCTAGCGCCGAGAAAGTTCGAGCTGTGACAAGAAGGTGTGAAGATGTCGACCAATCACACAGCGGGCCCTAATGAGAGTGCAGGCAAAGCGGAGGGCTGGGAGCTGCGGCAGAATTCTGGGAATCCGTCCTCAGATCTTGCTCTTTTTTTTGTGATATGGCAGCTGTCAGGGGAGGCAGGATTTGCTGCCTCCTGTGTTGTTTTGTTTTTTGTTTTTTTTTTTTGTTTTTTTTTGTGGGGAGAGGTAAAGCTGGGCTTCCTTTTGGAAACCAGGGAAAGAAAATAAAAATCTAAGCAAAAAAAAAAAAAAAACAACAAAAAACACGTTCCTGAACAGCTTTGGTTACTGAAGCCTGACAAAGGATTTGTGGGGAAGGTAGCGATTCGCAAACACAAAATCGATACGTGTTGAGGATTACAGTGTGAAGAGGGTGTCAGAAGAGGTGATGAACAAGCCCTCCAGAGAGCGCCAAAAAGATTGAGAGAAATATGTACAGGCCTAGATTAGAGAGGCATTTCATTCCAGTTCATATACTATGTTTCAAACAATGTTACATTGAAGGGATGCTCCATGCTTCAAGCTAGCCTTGAGATGGCAATGAATAGAAATCAATGGACAAGGCGCTAACTAGCTTTTTTAGCCTTGATACATTTACTTCTATAGATTTTCATCACAATATTAGCATGTAGTATGGAGTGTCCCTTTAACACATTGAGGCAAGTGCATCTCCAGACGTAGAGACACATTTTTAAATGTAATATTGGCCAACAGTGAACTGGGGTGAAAATAAGTAAGAAAAGCAGAAGTGGAAAGTCCAGGGGTCAGAAATAATAATAACAATCAAAAATCTACCGCGAAAGAAAAGCACGAGACAAGCCCCTCCACCCATTCATTAACAAAACAGTAAGCATAGCGGATAATAGCGGCAGCCCAAAACTTCGCCAGTACCGGCTCATCCTTGGGCAGGAGGGGAGCTTATGGATATGCCTGACAAATGTTCCGTTCTTACTCTCAATCGGTCACGTTCACGCCGCTCATCGCTAATGCGTCAGAGGCAGTGACTTACACACGACAGGATCAGCCCAAATGGGAGCAGGCTGTGGACGTGTGACGCCGCTTATCTTCCTCGCCGGCTTAACAGCGTTAAGAGATCTAAAGATGAAAGAGTCTATAAAGTCTCATCATCTGGGTACAATTTGCGCACCCGTTTGCACGTAACGAGATTAAGGCAGGTAGCAGATAGCAAGCAGAGCAGCTCCACATGAAGGGAGCTGAAACTAGGCCAGTCGCAGCTGTAGAGAATGAGGGGGTGACAGAAGAAGGGGGGGGGGGGTATTTGTGAATGGTCGATAGCGTTGTTCTCATTTACCACCAGAGCAGAATGTTCAGATTCGCTCATCTCCTCATCACACGGCATCGCAAAGCACAAGGCAGCTGATTGGCTGTTGCCATTTTTTTTAGGGGGGGGGGCTGTCTTATCGTATGGGTGTCCTGGCACTTCCCACTCCTAATTTCTGTCGCTTGCACTACTGGCCCAGGCGAGGCTTCTAATTTAGCGTGGGCCTTCCCGTGCTGCCATCACTGTCAGGGCAGTGCGTTAAAAGGCAGGCCTTCCCCTCCTCCTGAGAGACCAGCGAGGCACTCCTGAAACAGGAGCGCCGAGGACGGGCTCTCGCCGGCTCGGATGGGCGGAGACAAGGTGCTGGGGAGGATTCGGCGGAGAGTTTCTCTCCCTTCCCGCCGTTATCGAAGTAAATCCATTTTGCGCGGTGGGGCTCTGTGCGCCCAGCCGAGGCCGAAGAGAAGCAGGTGGTAAATAATGCAGTTCCCTTTTCTACCGTCCGCTGCTGGAGTACGCTTTGTGCCAGAGCCTCTCCGGGCTGCGGCTTATTAAAAGAATACCGCTACATATTTCCGCTCCATTTAGACTCCGCACTCTCCTCCCTCTCCCTAAATCACCATTCCCTGTCAGAGGTGGTAAGTACAGAGACCAGGAAGTAAAATTTCTGCTCTCCACGAACACAGCCAGCTACTCTCAGCTCTTCAGTTTGCTATTAAGATATTAGACCCGCCTCCCAGCTGAAGTGCTGTGCTAACCTGTGTATTTTAATGACTGGAATCAATATTTGATTGAAAATAGTTTCTTCTGGATTGGCGACCTCCCTGCTTACTTTCGTCAGTCCTTCAGCCCAAATTATACTTTGTTGGTCTGCGTAGGCACGAGGGGCCGCTAGGGTCCATGAGAAGTACATTTCATCATCGACTGACGTTAGTAGATGTCCGCCTGGACAGCTAGCGGACGTTTACCACGCCCCCAGATTTTTAGTTACCACGAGGACTGTACGCTTCAAAAAGCTTGCTTACCGTGGATGCTTCAGAAAGCAGGAAGCTTTCTCTCGTTTGAGATAGCCCAGTTCTAGAATAATCCGAGTTGGTTGCCTACAGTTTGTGGGCTGGTCTGCAGCTGTCTGTATGCGCACACGTTTTGAAGTTTATCAGGGGCCTAATGGGCTGATACTGTGCATGTGAACTGGTGATAGGGGAAGGTCAAACCCATCCCTTAAAAATAATGAATAGAAACTTCAAAACTCTCAACATTATCAGATGTGGTCAGTTTTCATTTATTATGCATACCTGTCAACTCTCATGCATTTGTTGTGAGTTTTAGTGGCATATTTATGTTCCTCTGCTGTAGTCAGCAATTATTCAATCAATGCATATGGAGAAGATTCCTACGCAGAATTGAAGTCCTTGTGCATGGAGGTTTATCAGTTTCACGTGCCTTATGTTGGATTTTGCCACTAGTAATTGGAAACCGATTTTGACTCTGGACTTCTCACGCTTTTGTTTATTCAGGGGTTGGAAGCAATGCATGTGTTTCATTATCATTTAAATTGTTTAAATGAAATAAGATCATTTGAAATGTCTTGATGCATTTCCATTGCTTCCAATGATCTTATTTCATTTATAAAATTTAAACGATCATGAAATGCATGCATTGCCTCCAACCCCTGAGTAAACAAAAGCGTGAGAAGTCCGGAGTCATAATCAGTTTCCGATTACTAGTGGTGAAATCCACCATAAGGCACATGAAACTGATAAGCCTCCATGCACAAGGACTCCAATTCCCTGCAAATTTCTCTTACATACGTGTTGATTGAATAATTGCTGACTACAGCAGGGGAACGTAAATATGCCACTAAAACTCGCGCCGAATGTGTGTGAGTTGACTGGGATGCATTACTAATGGAAACTGACCACAATAATCTTAAGAGTTTTTAGAGTTTTGTGGTGGTAATTTAAATGAATGATTGAAAAAATGTCATGACCAATAATTTTTTTTGAAGGGATGGGTTTGAGCCTCCCATATCGCCAGTTCACCAGCCGCCATTAGTCTGACAAGTCCTACACTCACAGCCCCCCAATTCTCACCTTCCCGTAAAATCACGACCCCTGCGCTGTATTTGCAATGAGCACTTTTCCCAGATTGCCTGCAGGATGGGCAGCCCTGGTCCTCCACAGTGGGTGCCTCTCCCTGTAATCACTGGCTTACAGCGCCAATGGCCGCGCTCGTGAAAAAGGAACAGATGGCTTTGACACTTGCGCCCTCCGGCTGGAAGGAGATCAGGGCCGGCTGATTCAATTCAAAAGTCTATGAGCTTAAAAAAATCGCCTGTCTGTCACAGAGCTGCGCGGATATCACAACGCTCTTGTCCTTTTTCTCGCCCTGATTGAACGGAAAGGATTTACACGGCAAGCGCAGATGTAAAGACAGACTCTCGAACACTTTTGTGGATGAGGAGACTTGGGTGACAGTTATGAGCTTGCCTTTCCGTGCACAAAAACAGCCATCTTCAATTCGGAGGGTAAAACTGTCTTTGATCGGAATCTGCTCTGAAATGAAGACAGGTTTCCGCATGGCTGAGCCATAAGGGAATGGCAAAAATGTTCTTCGGCCATTTGAGCCAAAGATACTCCAGTGCCCCTACAAAATACAGAAGCATTTCATCGGTAATAAATTGTAATGGGAGAGACGAGGGGCAAAAACAACGAGTCAGATATATTCATCCTTGAAGTTTTTAACGAGGATAGCAAGGTGTGACTCTCCTGGAATGCCGGAGCTTTAGAGCGCAGTGCCATCAAATGGAATTTACAGTGACGGCTGGTATTATCAGTTTAACACGGTGGTATTTCAAGGCAAAAGAACAGGAGGATAAAAATAACAAAAGCCCTTGACGGGTGCAGTAACTCTCTGAAAACGAATTGCGCTGTGCTGATTTTACAGGCCTTTATCTGATAAAAAAAAGGCAAAAAATAAAAATAAAACTGAGAAGTTGTGGATCTGCGCTGTCTTTCAAGCTTTAACAGCAATACCATAAAGATATATAGAGAACTCTGGACTGCTAGTTTTTTTGATTCCGCGGGTTCCTGTCCACAATGGGGAATGAAACTAACTCATAGTGGCTATTTGACTCATGCTTTTTAGAGCCAGAGCATGAGCAGTGGGTAACGTCAAGCAACTGGATGATGAGGCCAAAACTTTATCGCCAAATTTATTTTGATATTTCATTTGTATGAACATCATTAAACAACTGTCACAAAGAGACTGCTGAAGTCTGTGGCACCCCTGGCACCAAAAAAAGGGCCCCCAGAATGGGCTCGTACAAACTTTGACCGGAACAAAGTGAGCTGTTCTTCACAGAAGAGAGTTAATGTTGATTTGAATTTGAAAAAAAAAATTAATAGAGGGGACAACCAATGAATGACCAACAGGGGGTTTTGGTGGGAAATTCAAACGATAGCAGTGGAGGGGGGTAGTGGGGGAAGGCAGGTACTAGGAGGTGCACTGAATTTCACAGGTAAATTAGCGCATTGTCTCCTTTTTATTTTAACTGTAAGTAGAGTCCTGCGCGCGTTTAAATGGAAGCGTAAACGAAAGTTCAATCACGAGACGTATAGGATTCTCAAGCAATTACGCTTACCCAATCAGCGCCTTCGGTCTTCTCTATATACACTTCTGACGTGTTCCTGTCTGCTGTTACACAGATTCCGCATTGCCCACCGCCTCCCCACCACCACCAACTTCTTGACTCCGGCCTCTTCAGCATCTACTTCAACTGTGTGACCCTTCTGTCTAACGGGGGATGGCTTCGCCCCTGCCTGCTACCCCCACCAGATCAGTGCCCCACCTCACTTGAGGGTCCTCGAGGACAGAGTCATCCCAAATACTGAATTTTTTTTTATGTAATTGCATTGTTAATATATCTCCTTTCCATAAATCTTCGTGATTGAACTGTGGTTTACACCTAACATACAAGGAACCTTTGTTATACACTGATTGTAAAATTATAGTTAAAATAACTGGAAAAAAAAGTGCCCGTTTATAACAGCGTGGAGAAGAATGCTTTCCTCCTTCGCAATACCTAAACCAAAAGAAGTAAAAAAAAAACAATGAAAATAGAATAAAAATCCTCCGTGCTGCTCAGAAAAAAAGGAGAGTAATTAGTTCAGTGCAGGAAATTTTTTTAAAGAGTTTAGGAGTACTTTCCAAAATAGAGTAATTGCAATGGCATAAAGTCATAGTTTGGAATGGATTTCGACGTAGAAATGTCCTTCCTGGCACCGAAGGCGTAATTATAAGACCTCCAGTAACTGCTGGGGTGTGCTGGAATATCTTTCCCTGGTGGCCTGAGTAATACCCAAATTCATTGCTGGAATGGAGAAATAGGCGTTCTTTTCCTGGTCATTTCGCCCCCCAACAGCTGCTCAGTCAGAATTAGAAGGAAATGCTTAGTCACTTCCCTGTGTTGGACTGCATTTCGCCATTTAGAACACACTCTTAGCCGGAGTACTGTGCAGATTACATTTTCACAATCCATTCACACCGACTCGATATCCCATTTACGAGACTAATATCCCGGACTCTGTATCAGTATTCACATCTGGGAAGTTGCCAGGACAGGGCTTACATGACTCACGCTACACACCAAACTTGTTTTTTCCAGCTAACCTCGGAAAATTGCTGTGGCCGTAAACGCAATCATATTCGAGCTGTTGGAGTTGGAACGAACAGAGAAAAAGCATGAGTAGGACACAAGTTCCAAGCAACGCAGTCCTCACAGAATATTGGTGAGCTTCGATCCCAAGTATCAGACTGCTGGAGCAACTAACAGGTGGCTTGGCTATGCATGTCTGGATTCAACATCGACGGCAGAATATCAGGTCAGCTGGGAGAGATCACTGCATCATAATTTCCCTTATTGCCAGAACCCCATGTTTGTGAAACTCTAATTGGAGTGTAAAAGACCAATACTATTGGGACTCGCAAATCGCAGTAATCTCATCTGCCGACCCCCTGAAGAGTAAGATTTTTACCAGCTGTGATAGCGATGCTTTCAGTTTTCAGTCTGATTGTGGACAATTCTTGTGAACAGGGTAGCATCACAATCATGAAAAGAGGCAGTCACGAAACATTGCTGGTGAGTAGTTGGGATAAAAAGGTAGTCAGAGTAAAAAGATGGGCATGGTCAGAGTTTGAGGGCGTTATAATGAGGACAACTACACTGAAAAAAATTGCAGCATCAATTTTGCGGCTGAAATTATCCCAGATAATCACTAGTCGGGAATGTTTCATATTTCAATGTGCATTTTAGAACTTCATTCTTGGCAAATACTATAACTGATTGGTATACCAGTGCTAGAGTGTTTGGTTAAGAATACTCTGCCGATTGTATGAATGATAACGCTTGTTGGATCCGTTTATTAATGTACCCTGAACTAAAACTAAGAGTGTAGGAGTGGTTTTGAAAGCTAGGGGGTCATCTGGTGTTTTGACAGGCTTGTAGTGGAATGCTTGGAAAATGTACTGGGAGAGAAATTAGTCTGTCTTTTTGCAGGTGCAAAAGCTTTTCATGTTAGAAAACTGATGAAATGACCAATAATTGGTCATGGGTTTTTGCCCCACCTATTGCAGGTTGATTTTTGGCAGATAGCTGTTTTAATGGCTGACTTCTGCCAAAATCTTTAAGGGCAGTATATTTCTGCGGCCATCTTGGCAACACAACCCGGGCTGTTATTTTGCGCCATAAAGACCAAGCCCATATCTAAATGACTGGGGAGAGAGCCATAACTTCACTGTCACTGGTCACTGATACATAAAAACTGCCTGCATACAATCACGTCAAATCTGATAAATACAGTGTAGGATGCTTGGTTACTTTGCTGAAAAAAATGTTTAAAATGCTTTATTTTCTGCAAAATATACCACTACTACGCATGCGCAAGGTTTCACAACACTCAGTTTTACAGTGCGCTGTGATTTAAGGCCGTCAAGTCATAACAAATCATACACACTGGGTACATCCCACCGGAGCACTTCAACGAATAACACCCAAATCGGTTGAAACTATGGGGTTTGAAACCGTTTTTAAATCTGAATTGTGAGCTAGCGTCAATGCAACAGCAAGACCCGCTTGACATATCTCCTGGTTTGGCTGTATGGAGCAGGCGATTGGCTTTGGTCAGAGGGGCGGGATATGAGTCATACAACCGCCATGTTTGGCATTACAGACTTTTCTATTCAAAATGCTTTAAGCGAAAAGTCTCTTCTCTAAAACATCTCTGCTTCCTCGCATTTAGAATTCTTTTTGCCCACAAGATCATTATGTTTTCTTGTTACCGTGTGGAAAACGAAGGCAGCTGCTGAACAGAGCCGAATACCGACAAGCCCACGCAAGCGACCGATGCACTGTTCGCTTGGAGATGCCTCATCCCCGCTCTTTTCTGTGGTTCAATCCATCCCTGGCCTCTGGCACGCAAGTCTTTACATGCAAGGGAATGCTCAGAGATAAATGATGAATCACTGGTTATTTTTATGTTATCATGGCTGTCAAAAGCCAAGGGATATTGCCCCCCCCCCCCCCCATCTGCTATCAACCCACCCCCACACCACGGTTCCAGCGCAGACAGGTCTAACCAATTAGTGTGTGCAATTCAGGGTCTTAATTGATTTGTATTGAATGAGCAAGGCATTCTTTTACAAGTGTGCGCATTCCTTTCAGAGTCATCAAATCTGCGGCTATTGTGCAGCTTTGTTTTTTTTATTTTATTTCAATTTTCCTCAGCGTGACAGCTGAGAGCCAACTGCATTGCAGGTTTTTCAAAAATTAATAACCAGTTCTAACCAGCTGCTCTGCTAGCAGGGGAATAGAGCTACTCTTTCAAGGTGGTGCCTACTTTTGCTTCATGGAGAAAAAAAACAAAAAAACTGCATATTTTGTAACATGCATACCTTGTTTTGTCATTGTTTCTCCAAGAGCTCTGGATACAGAGGGCTTGTGTAGCTGTCATGGTGTGGATCTGCCTTATTTGACAGGACGGCGCGCCACATGCTGTGAAAACGCCGTCGAGCGGAAGCGATAAACCAGAAGAGCTTTTATGAGTCTTTTCTCGTCGGTGCGAATCGTGACTGGCTACCTTAACAGTGGCTGCACTCCACTGACACTGCGCTGCTGAAGAGTAGTTACAGTACCGGAGCTATTCATTATAACGATGCTGAGAGATGGTTATCACTGCGAAGAAATGTTGTAATCAGTATTTGCATGAGTGTGAGCTTGTGTGTGTGTGCGCGCGTGCTCGCCTCTGTGTACCACTATGTACAGGATTTGTGGTACTTCTGTGTACTGGGGAAAAAAAACAGGGATAGCTATGTAACCGAAATGAAATGGAAGATTTTGGAATGCTGATTTTCTTATTGAGTTCCAGTACTATAAGGGTTTTGTCGTCGACGCAGTTCTGTTTCTTTTGTCAGGAAATAGATGCACATGCTCACACCTCCCACATACAGTACACATATACTAACAGGACGAAACATTCGAATATGCCATGCCAGTAAATGACAGCTATTCACCGCACATAAGTAATTCAGTCACAACTCCCTTGAAATGGCATAAGCATAGCAAAATCTGGAACTAGAGCAAACACTTATGCTAACAAGTATGGGTGTTACTGAAAGCAAGTGCTCCAATCCAAGTGTCAAAGGTACAGCTGCATTGATTCCAATGAGAAACCAGCCCGAATTGAGAGAGGAAATCAATGTGAAAAACAGGAACATTTGTCAAATTAGCATAGAGCTGCTTTACTTAGTGTGCACTGTGCGTGCGTGCCTTTGTATTATGTTGAATAATGCATAACGTCATTACAAAAAAGGAACACGAGGGAAACAGTGAACAAATGCTCTATTTAGCTAGCGGCGGCCATTCATAACAGCTGTTGCCAAAAACAAGAAACTGCTTTACCTTGCAACAGCTTCTTAGTGGCGACGAGTCTCCATACAAAATAACATCTGCACCCAACAACAAAGTTGCGGCAGTATCATTACATTAGTGCTTGTGTCATTCCCTTGTTTCATTGACATAAAGTTTTTTTTATGGACATTTAAGGTCATTTAGAGAAAACAAAAAAAAACACACCTCACAAAATGGCATCAAAATGGGCATCAGTGCTTGTTCCAAGCTTGTAGGTTGTGGGTTTGAATCCAGCCTGGGGCTTTTCCGTGCTGAGTTTGTGCGTTCTTCTCGTGTTAGCTTGGATTTGCCCCAGGTACTCTGGTTTCCTTCAACAGTCCAACAACACGCTTGTCAGCCTAATTGAAGACTCAGTTGGCATGAGTTTGTGAGTGAATGGTATGAATGGTGTGTGTGAAAGCTGCGATGGATTAGCGAGCCGTCCAGGGTGAGTTCCTGCCTCTCACCCTTAATCAACTGGGATAGGCTCCTGCTCCCCAGCGAACCTCGTGAGGAGCAAACAGTATAGATAATGGATGTTATAGATATCCCATACTGATTTTTAAAAAAAATTAATAAAAAAAAATAATAAATAATAATAATAATAATAATAAAAACTTACCAGGCATTTTAATCTAGTTTTTTGACTTAAGTGCACATTTCTATCACCTTTGCTGTCTTAGAAAAAAAAAAATTGTTCTGACACTGTTATCAGATGTAGGATAATTCCACTTACCCATGGACAAATTTATAAATGAGTGAAACTTTGATCAATCAAGTGGCAGATTTTTTTTCTTTGAGAAAAGAGGTATGAATGCAGTGTTTAAGTCAAAATACAAGATTAAAATGTATTCATTTGTATTTATGTATTAACTTATTCTGTAGTGCACCAGATATTTTGAATTCTTCTGGCGTGATCCAAAAAGTTTAGCGAAACTGCAAAGTAAAAGAAAAGCCACAGGCGGAGGAAATCATCCCACTCCGAAGCCGCAATGCATTGAAATGCAGTCCGAATGTAATTATAAGGTAATACAGTAATGGGATGAATTATGGTTATATCCTAATGGGAATAATGTGTTGATGCTACTATGGTGGGCTTGGATTGCCTATAATGGTGCTAATAAGTCAGTAAAACTCATAGTAAGGCTATAATGTGGGGTGCGCTACAAAGGCGGTGGTATGTTGCGGCTGAAATGCAAGCAGCAAGTTAAAACTTTGAATGAGAATTTGACAGCTTTTCTAAGCACACTTTTGTCAAAATAAATGACAGTTCATCCCTTAAAATACATAGGCATATACTCAATACGTCCTGAATCAATGACCTAAATGCAGTCAGGAAAAATAAGTACCAGCGGTATTGCAGATGAAACTGGGCATATCAAACTAGTAATTTTGTGAAAATGCAACAGTTGCACTGTTGTCAAATAGGATGGTCAATATGAATTAATCACCTGTGGGTTTGTCAACCTTTGGGTCCACTAAGTCAAATGAAATCAGGGGCTATCATTCCCTTCTATACCGGTGTGTTATTTCCATAACAAACTGCCAATTACCTCATGTCAGCTAAAGGGCAAGCTTCTAACTTTGAAAGACTTTGCCAAAAACGCTTCTCTTAAGAGGAAAAGACATGTACTTGCCAGGGAGATGCTGGTTTGCCATGTGAGAATTGATGGCATATCAAAGAACCCTCACAGGAAGTGGAGCGACGAGCTCTTGGGAGGAAGGGGCAGCTAATTCAGTTTTTTTTTTTTTGTGAAAGATGCGGGCGACTTGAACCAATTTACACCAATTTAGCCGGGCTCAGCAGTGTGAGCATTTCACTCATATAGTACAGCGTGTTAGTAAAAATATAAGTTAATTATAGCCACACACAGTGCAAGCGACTTCTGACACAGTTTAAAACTCATACTACTGCATTTGATACCTTGCATACTAGTGATGCTCGAACAGTTTATTTCGCCATGTGACTGGCTAGTTACTGTCATAGTTCTGTATCATTCTCCCAAGAGCCCGCAGGAAGGCGTCGATCAGATAACAGCGGTTATGTTGCTCCATTCCTTACCAAATGTATCACAAATAAAGTAATATATAAAGATATTAGAAAAGTTTTGCCTCTATAAGAGCAAAGTTTGTTTTATGCTGGGATATTTAAAAATTCTGGCAGATTGGAACGGAGTTATAATTTCTGAATGCGGGCGCAATAGACAACCATTTTCAATCTTTTTTTATACTTACCGGAGCGACAAAAAGTGTGCTGTATGTTTCTTGTCAATACCCGTGAAAGAACAGATTCTCTGGTTCTCATGCTCAGAGACTTAAGGGACCATCTATACATTTACTATCTTTGTTTTTAAACATACCACAGCATTGTAATTTGTATTTTTCACGCAAATGTCCATCAAAGATGGATTTCTCTGTGCTTCAAGACTGGGGACCACCTTCTCATTACATCAATATGTATTCCTCAAAAATGTATATATGTATTTCAAAGTATGGAAGTAAATGCATCTTGAGCAGCCAATGGTCCATCTGCAGCCCTTGCCACATTTTTTAAAGAAGGAAACTGTTTTTTAAAAAATGTTAGTCCACTTTTGTTAAGGGAAACCCCAACAGCTGCATTAACCCGGAGAGCTTTAAAGGTGCTCTAAGCACGATTCGGTGACATCACTTCTGTTGACGTTTAAAGTATTATTAAAAAAAAAAAAAACAGATAGCTAGCTCGCCCCTCCGTCCTCCTCTCTCCTCCTGAAACTGTCATGAACAAAAAAGAAAAAAAGAAAAAAAATCCCAAACCCCACCCCTCCCATCCCTCTTGTCGGTGATCGGCTGGATGGTCCAGGCTGGACCAGGTTGTTTTTGTTGCAGTTTTGGAGCCCGGGTTGTCCACAGGGACCGCATTTTTTTCTAGCGTATTCAGGGGACAGGCAGGTAACGGGTCGTGAGGAGATGTTTGCTCTATGTGACAAAAAAGTTCTTGCTTAGAAACTGCATAACAAGACTTGGAGCACCTTTAAAGCCACAATCACTGATTACAATCTTGCAAACAGTGCAGAATATTTTTTCTGAAAATTTTGAATCAGGCTACATTTCTCAAGTTTTCAGTTAAAATACAGCAAGCCCTAGCTGCACAATAGAGAGCACTAATTCTTACTGTTTGGTACTTCCCAATGTCCTTTGTTTGGCAACATGACAGCAGAGCACAGAAAGTCCCCAGCAAGGTCTTGAACATAGACCCTCTAAAGCCGCGTTTCCATTGGGGTACTTTTGGTATAATACCCCTGGAACCGTACTTTTGGTACGAAACCCCTAGATCTGGTTAGCCTTTCCACTGCAGACAGTACCCTTAAATGTAGGCAGGGTTTTTAACCGTATGGTAAAATGCAATGCATCGAACGCATTGACTTTGTAATCTGTTGTGTAAATTCGTTTTGTGTCCGGTGTGAAAGAGGCTTTTGCTGGCAACCTTTTTATTCACCACATTTTAATGCCAGCTAGTGAGCTAAATGCAACTCCAGGCAAATTAGTTTGCATAATAATGACTATACGCATTTTAAATTAACTAAGCTTAAATGCATGAAATATATCAGCTCCTCCTCGTTGCTCCATGGCGCGTTGTTGCGAACAGACATTTCTAAAAATGTTTTTCTCAAAACGGTAGGTGAAATGAGTGTTTTCCTGCCATTTCATTATGGAAGTGGCACTAGGCCAATCAACAGATGGAAGTGATGACGATTCCCGACCAATACAGAGGACGTGTTTAAGCTCCGCCTCATTATTACCGGATGGTAATCATTGGCACCCCAACCGGAGGGGTGACGAAAAATGAGAACAGTTAGGAACGGTTCCAAAGGTACCATCCACAACTTCTGTAATGGAAACACTCTGAAATGTGACACGATCCATATCGAACCGAAGGGTTCTGCTTGATGGAAATGCGGCATAACTTGGTGGTTCCCAAACCCAGTCCTGGGGGACCCCTAGCCTCCGTTTCACATGTGTTTTGCTTCCCTCACACAACAACTTTTGCACACTCGAGCAGGGTTTTGTGTTCTGTGACATGGCATTGTGTGAAATAAGCCAATCAGAATGCTTGTTAAATGAAAGTCCTTTTGGGTTTCCCTGTCCAACAATAATAAACCAGATTGGCAGGCACAGCAACTCCCAAAAAAATTGATAATGACATTTGTTTTGTTTGTAAAATAAAACTTAGATTGAAGAAAGTGGAATAAGCGTATAAGGAAAAAGCTAACTTGATGTTCCTTCAATTATAAGTCGTATTCTTTCCGTAAATACTGCAATTTATTAATTGCTTAGATATGTTATTATTCGCATACAGTAAAAATGGCCTGCTAATATACCTTGTATTAGCCGACCAGTATTGGCCGAGTTGTACAGGCCAGCCTTAAGCTGTATTGGCTGAGTTGGCACGTGCACAAGTAAGCATTGGCAACTGTGGCATTCACTCAGTTCAAAGAAGCAGATGATAGTCACGGACCTAGCATTTAGCTCTTTAATGAGTCTCGAAGTCGCGTACTTCAAAAGTCACAGTCTTAATATTGTCATGATAGCACAACATACTTAACCAATTAATAAAAATGTATAAATTGCTTATTTTCGCATTGCCTTGGTATTGGCCTTTGGGTCACATACGAAAATAAGCAATTAATAACAGATAATATTCCTCAAGCAAACTGTTTGTGTGCCATACAGGATGCTAGTGTTTATAAGAATACTTCTCAAGAATAAAAAGCCAACTCGATGAGAACATAAAGAAAATCAAGCAACTTTACCATAATAATGACTGGACCAGCGTCAAGCGTCTAACTACCGAAGCATGCTGCTCTGAAGCTAAAGAACTTGTCTTCGGGAAAACTTCAATACTGAAGAAAACTAGAAAAATTCCACCCTCTGAACATTTTCAACGTTTTGGTGTTGATTAGCCTCCGTTGCAGACGTCTTATGCGTTTCACCTCCCTCCTACAACAGTATGTGCCAATAGCCTCAGAAATTTCAGAGCTTTTCTTTGATTGGTTGGACACAAAACTTGGCTCGAGTGTGCAGACATTGCTGTGGCAGGGAAGCAAACCACATATGCAATAGAGGCTAGGGGACCCCTGTGTATGCTGCTTACTGTTCCAACCACAATTGCAATCCCACACTTTGCAGCAAGGAGTCAAATTTAATTAATTAGGTGTGCTTTATGTTCTGAGAGGTTATTTATTTTCCTTATTTGCACCACGCCAATATAGTTTTCCAATCTGGGGCAGGGAAAAAGTATTTGCCCCTTCTCAATCTCCTCTATTTTTGCATAATTGTCATGATTAAATGTTTCCAATCATCAAACAAATTTAATTTCTCGGCAGTGTTACCCAGAGTAAACTCAAAATGCAGTCTTTAAATGAGGATTATATTCATTGAATGAAAAAAACTATCTAACCCTCCCAAGTCCTTTGTGGAAAAAGTACTTAGCATTTTAGTTAGTACTGTAAGGCCATGCCTCCAGCCTTCCAACTCATCGATCGATTAAGACCCGGGCCGCACTCTTCAGCTCAACAATCATTGCTTGCACCTGTTGTGCATTTCTACTGTGTGGTAGTATTTTGCCATTTAAGACCAAGTTTTGCACTTAGTTTTTGTGAAGTCTCGTAAGCCACAAGCCTGTATTTATTCTCTAATCTTGTATAGACTTATCTCCTGAGATTCATGTGTATATATTATAATTCTTAAACTTAGCGCTGCTAATTGTTAATATCAGCACTTTAACTTTATTACCTCGATTCCTTGTTCTTTTGTTATATTTTTAATACATTGTACTGTAGCTAAAGACCAGTATCTGTATCACTAATAGTATTTTCTAGGAACCTCTTCTTGTTATTATTGTATTACATCCTGTTTTGCCTTCTTGCTGAGCTGAAGGCATAATAACTACAGCCAAGTCCATCTTCACACCAGTTCACAACACACCACTAACCAGTCCAACACTTCCTGTTCTCTATGGACATCACCCGCGCTCTGAGCACAGCCCTTGCAACTACATCGAGCAATTAAAGAAATGTATTTGATGATTGAATTCAATTTCACGAGACACTAGGCATAATTACTGCCATTCCTGTTGAATCTAAAAATGACCTAAACAGAACCTGTCTGCCATAGGGAAGCAGGCAAAAAAAAAAGCACAAGATGCTGCCATCTAAAGAAATTGAAAAACAGATAAGAGACTAAGTAGTTGACATTTTTCAGTCTAGGAAGGATAGTAAAGCCATTTCTAAGGCTCTGGGATTTAAACACGCCATGGTGAGAGTCATTATCTGCAAACGGAGAAAACTTGGAATGGTGAAGGACCTTCCCAGGGGTGGCCAGCCTACTAAAATTGCTCAGGGAGCAACTTGACGACTCATCCAGGAGGTCGCAAAAGAACCAAGACTAACATCTTAAGAACTGCACTTTTCTCGGGAAAGGTCACTGTTCACAATTCCGCATTAGGGAAGAGGCTGGGTAAAAATAGCATCCATGGGAAAACTGTGCGGCAGAAACCACTGCTGACAAAAAGGAACACAAGACTCGTCTTACATTCACTGATATAAAATAAAAAATGGACTGATGAGTCAAAAGTGGAAATTTTTGAAAGAAATAGTTCAAAGAAAACTTTTTTGGGGTCTTCTTACTGCAAGAGCGGAACTGCAATAGTCGGGGCTGCTTTGCTTCTTCAGGGTCTGGGACATGGAACCACGAATTCTACTCTCAACCAGAAAATCCTGAAGGAAAGCGTCATCAGTTGGTGACCTAAAGCTCAAGCGCAGCTGAATTTTGCCACTGCACACTGATCCAAGGCACACCAGCATGTCCACATCTGAATGATTCTAAAGAAACAAAATCAAGGTTTTGGAGTAGCCTAGTCAAAGTTCTGATTTCAATCAGACAAAGATGTTGTTGCATAACCTTTATCAGGCACTTCATGCGTGAAAACTCTCCAATGTGACTGAATTAAAACAATTTTGCAAAAAAAAAGGAAAGTGTCCCAGAATTCCTCCACAGTGATGTAAAACACGGGTCTCCAACCCTGTTCCTGGATACCTACCGTCCTGTTGGTTTCTACTCCAACCCTAATTCAACTTACCTGATTCAGCTCATTAGCAGCTTGTCGAGATCTGTAACTGGGAAAGCAGGTGTGGTTTGCTTTGGTTGGAGTGATAACTTTCAGGATGGTAGCTCTCCACGAACAGGGTTGGAGACCCCTAATGTAAAAGACCCATTGCCAGTTATTGGAAATGTTTGATTGAGGTTGTTGCTGCCAAGGGTGGGACAACTAGTCATTAGGCTCCAGGGGGCAATTCTTTTTTCACATGGGTGATGTAGGTTTTGAAGAACTATTAACCTTCAATAAATTAAATGATCATTTAAGCATTTTGTATATACTCACATTGCCTCAGTCAGGATCTGAGATACATTTAAATACAACAGGAAAGCAAAAATAGAAAAATTGGGAAGGGGGGAAAGTACTATTTTACTGTAAAGAACATGAAAAGCAGAAAGAAATGAAAGTTAATTGGTTAACTTAATGATGTAACAGACAACTTGGTTAACTTAATTGTTGAATATGCAATCATTTTGGAATGTATTTGTTCAACTTCAGTGCAATGCTGTTGGTTCTCATTATTTGCATTGTCACTGAATTCTTATTTTGTAGATGGTTAGGATTTGTTGTCATGTGTATACACCAATTAGTAGCTTACTAATTGACCTTAATATGGGGACCTTAAATGGGAGTGCCTCTTGGCGGTAGCACTGGCATGATGGGATTTAATATACATAAGTCGATGAATTTAATAATTTACTAATATAAAATTCGCAAAGCACATTCAGCTATATTGCATGTTGCTGTCCCTCCTTAATACATGCTGTGTTAAATGGTCCAGGATCATAATAATCCATGAAACTTTGTTTCAAAAAACTCATTAAGCAACTGGGCTCTAACCCTAGACCTGCCTCTGTGTTAATGCTTATTGAGGACCGGCATACAGGGAAATAGCTACTGGAGAATGATATCCAATATTGAAAACTGGCACACAGGAAGCGAGTGTGGGTCCTCTATATATCGACGACCGGCAGGAATTGGGTTAAGATAACCATTTGAATATTTCTTTTTGTTAATTCTCCCTTTTTTAAAAAAATAATTTTAATGTGGGTGGGGGGCAAATCTCATTGAAGATTATGCATCAACTTTCTATGTTGTGTCTTCACATTTGTGTCAGGGCATGGCAACCAAAATGTCAGTTATTTTCTTCACTTGTCATTACTCTAATTAGCACCCAGTACAATGGATTCCTGGAAAACATGATGCATTTTGATGTCTTAAAGTGGTCATTTATGCATTATAATTTAATATTTTATGTGCAGCTTTGTGTCTATATTGAATGGTTTTCAGTTTGATTAGCCTGATTGTTATGAATGAGTGTTCTATGTACAGCACTGTGTATCATTTATAGATGGAGATTTATTTGTGCTGCCTTCCTGGTCAGCTGTTTGTTTATTTTGTTCATCATTTAGCACCCTCTGGTGGTATGTCTGTAGCAAAACATGATCTGATGCAATACCACTTGTTTGTGATGAAATTTGAGGAGTGCAGGGGTGGCCAACCCTGGTCCTGGAGAGTCGCAGTGTCTGCTGATTTTTGGTGTTACTCAGCACTGGATTGATGGATTCAAGTAGTTGAACACTTACGTAACTGATCTCACCTGGTGTCTCAGGTTTACTTTGGTAATAATGAGCCAATCATGCAATTAGCGGGAATAACCCACAACACTCTTAGAGCCAATGACGCAGACTTGCAGGTTGTGACAGCAATCTACGTGTTAACCAAGATTTGTCAATGTGGTTGGATATAAATATATATATATATACATTTTTTTTTTGCATCAGAGTTACATAGTGGCATTAGAGTGTTATTATAAGATTACACTGTGGATTATTAATAGAAATATTTGGACCTAATCAGTGAAGAATAGCCTACATTTGATTAAGTTGTCATTGCTGGTTTTCTTTGTTGTGATTTTCAAGTCACAACATGATACATTTGCCTTTTCTTTTGTACACACAAAGTTTTGTTTTTATTTTTGCTCCATGCTTGCTTGCTGAATGTGCCTCAGGAATCCTGCAAGGAATATAACAAGAGGTAGATCTGTCTTAGCTGAGTACATACTGGATAAGGTGACAGATTTCCCATTTGAAATGTAAGTTACAAAAGTACTACATAGTGTATTTTACAATGATAATATGCTTTTTTATGCCTATCTGGTTGTGTATTAGCAAATGGGGTTCTTCTGGAATCCAGGGCAGTGATAGATATATGACTAGGGCATTTAAAAATAGCATAGAGTGGCTAAAACTGTAAATATTACCCATCTGTTTATTTAGTTATCTGTAACTCTCACATCTGTCATACAGTCACTTTACTGTAGCTGAGGTATAGAGCATGTTTTCAAAATAACAATTATCATTTTATAATTCATGCTCAAGGCACTTAACCAAAAGACCAAAATGGAACCAAGAGAAAAATGGAAAAATGGGTTGCATTTTGAAATTTTTACACAAGTAGTCAAAATATACAGGAACCCCAAAGTAGTGCCATTTTATCCAATTGCGGTACCACATTGTGTAAAAAAATATACAACCTGATTTCAAGCAACCTTTCTTGATGGTTTTTTTTTGTTATTTATTTACTTATCTTAAATTTTATGGAATACATTGTTGAAATTAACTATTGGATACTGGACTTTGGTTAATGCTAATTGTTTTTGATAAAGGTGTGCTTACCTAGTCCACAGAAAGTTATCATGTATATTCCTGGCCTTTGTAGTGTTCAAGAATCTGGGCTTTACCAGATACCTGATATCTAATTCCAGATAAAGACAGGCAAAAATGGGCTTCTTTCTAAGTTTTTGAAACACCTCTCTAAAATGTGAATGGTCAAAAATTCGAACATTCTTTTTTTCTGAAATTTTTTTTGAACATGCTCGTACTCCATATTGGTGTAATTTAATCCATACCTGATGTTGCTCATCACCAAAAATCTACAGCTGAAATTCACATTTTTAATTTTTTGACATTCTCCATATATAGGTTCATCAACATAAGTATTGTCAACTAGATATTGATGGAAAATGACTGTTAGGTCATAAAGATGCAATCGTCCAGATCTTGAAGCAGCAAAGCAGCCCCAGACCATTACACCATGTCTGACTGTTGGCCTGATGTTCTTTTAATGAAAAGCTGTGTTAGTTTTACGGTAGATTTAACGAGACGTACACCTTCCAAAAATTTTTGTCTCGTCAGTCCACAGAATAATTTCCCAAAAGTCTGGGGGGATAATCAAGATGTGTTTTTGGCAAATGTGAGTCTAGCCTTTGTGTTCTTTTTGGTCAGCAGTGGTTTTTCCCTTGGAACTCTCCCATAGACGCCATTTTTGCCCAGTCTCTCTCTCTTATTGTTTCATCATGAACACTGACTTCAACTGAGGCGACCGAGGCCTGCAGTTCTTCAGACGTTGTTCTGGGTTCTTCTATGACCTCCTGGATGAGACGCGATGTGCTCTTGGAGTATTTTTGGTGGGCCGACCACTCCTGGGAAGGTTGGAGTCCAAAAGCATTAGAAATGGCTTTGTAACCCTTTCCAGACTGATAAATGTTAATGACTTTGTTCTTGAATCATCAGTTCCTGAATTGCTTCAGATTGTGGCTTGATGTGTTGCTTTTTCAGATCTTTCAAACAATTTCACTTCGAAATTGAACAAAAACATGCGGTTAATCACATGATTTAACAAGGGGGGGCAATTACTTTTATACATAGGGCCAGGTAGGTTTGGATACCTTTTTTTCCCTTAATAAATAAAATCATCATTTAAAAACTGCATTTTGTATTCAGGGTTTTCCCCAGGTTTTCAGAGGGTAAATTGTGCAAAGATTTTAAGGAACTTTTATGTCAGAATTTTTCTGCCCATTAACCTAGCCATATTTGTCAAAGAAAGCTGGTGATACCCTACAAAAATGAAAAATGCAAATGGAGTATACAGTGGGGATGGGTTAAAAAACAATTGTCCATAAGGATCAATGTCGACTTCTCTAATATGAATATGACTTCTCTCTGGTTGCCCTACCCCCCACTCCAAATAAATAGTTGAAAACGCCACTGAAACAACTTCAGCGGAGAGGAACTATGGAATGCCTCAGTAGGCAAGCTACGTAATTCTGTGGGGCAACTTTCATTTTCAGCCACTAGGTGGGAGTCTTGTCATTAAATGAGGCGACTCCTTCTGCTCAAGCTAGCTATCGTGCTGTGTTGGGAATTATGGACCTCTGAAATGAGCCAGATTGTGCGGCTCATCATTCTTTTTTCTGTTATTTTAGAGGACTTAGTTCATCTGTGAAATAATAGCTGGAATAATGATAGGGTAAGATTTGGATTATATCCCAACTTGGACACCCCACCAATATTATTTATTTTCACAAGTTCAGACTAGCTTTAGCAGCCAACACTAAATTATTATTTTTTAATTTAAATTAATATTGGCAGATGTTGTGGGATCGCATTTGATTTATGTCCAACCGCTCCTTATATCTTCTGTTTCACCTCTTCCCATGGCCAGAAGGTGTCCACATGACCTTAACCCACTCATCCATTTGCTAGCATTGCTCATGTATGCATTGTGGCTGGAATGCGCCTACACTGTATAGAATTCCGATCAGGATGTGATCTGGCTCTTATCTAGCAGTGTGGGCAAAATTAGATCTGGGATTGTAAATACATTACAGTCAATGCATCCTGCCATGATTGGATGATGAAAGTTGGATTGAATCGATAAGTATAACCGAGGCCTCTATGTAATGTCATTTCACTGGATAATTCTGCATCTTAACAATAGCCAACTGTACGGTAACTTCCAGCTGTTTAATTTAATTTACAAAGGTCATGGTTACAAGGCAAGTAATTTATCTAAGAGGATAAATACAAAGTTTAATCAGAATATATTTGGGCTCATAGATCCATAACTTATAAGCTCAGGTACAAAAAAGCTGCCAGACTCCCAAGATTCCACTTTGAGCAACAGCCGTTTTATGTTGAAGGTTACTGGTTTGCCTGTCATCTGATTTCAGATCAGTCTATAATCTTCTTTGCTAACAAAGCCAAATTGCCCAGTAAAAAGCTCAAACAGCAACCAAAAAGTACCAATGATTCACTTCCATGAAGGTATAGAAAGGGTTTACCTCGATGCTAATATGACCCAGAAGGTAGGTTCAGAACTGTATACAGCCTTTAGATAACAACGTAACATGTGCGATCGTGAGTGGCAGTGGGATTGAAACAAAAAACAGTGGCAAGTTGAGATGAAAAGTTGCAGTTAAAAATATACTGAGTACAAATGAAAACGCAAGACTCACGAAATCTTGAATAGCTCCATAGATTGATATGTGAAGTATATACGTATGATGCATTTGAGATAGTTAATGATTTAACAAGACATGTAAATATCATTCAATTTCATTCACGATAATGTTAATGCGCGAGAGAGGTTTAACTGGTGTAGGGGTCAAACAGGGAAGTCAATAACGGGTGTGACCGCCATTTGCATTGACACATGCGGTGCATCATCGTCGTATGGAGTTGATCAGTCTCTGGATAGTGTTCTGAGGGATAGCATTCCACTCCGGAACAAGGGCAACCTCAAGTTCTCGGATGTTGTCCATCTGGCGTCGACGTGAAAGACGTCGTCCAATTTCATCCCATAAGTGCTCGATAGGAGAGAGGTCGGATGACAGAGCTGACCACTGATGCACGGGGATGTTCTGCTGTGCAAGGTACTGCATGGACACCCTTGCAGTGTGTGCCCTAGCATTGTCCTGTTGGAACATGTGGACATCGTGGTGTTGGTTGAAGAACGGCACAACATGGTTCTGCAGCACCTGGTCCCGGTAGTAGACGCCGTTCACCCTTCCTCTGCAGATATGGAGAGAGGTTCTGTGTCGGTAGCTTATTCCACCCCACACCATAACGCTGCCACCACCTCAACGGTCCCTTTGAACAACACAATCGGCGTTATAACGTTCACCACGTCTCCGCAAAACACGTATACGGCCATCTGCGTTCCTTAAGTGAAATCGTGACTTGTCAGAAAAGATGACACCGTGCCATTGTCGTAGTCGCCAATTCTGGTGCCTGTTTGCCCAACTGTAGACGCTGGTTTCGGTGACGATCCGTCAATATGGGCCGAAATAAGGACGTTGTGCACGCAGGCCTGCAGCTCGCAGACGGTTCCGTACGGTGTTGAGGTGAATGAATCCACGTCGTCCTTGGACTTGAGCAGCCGTTCTTGTCGCTGGTAGTGTTCGGTCTCGGACATGATCCCATACGATCTGACGGTCCTGACGTGCCGTTGTCACACGTTGTTGACCCGGTCGAGGACGGTCCCGAGTGCTCCTTGTTTGCAGAAACCTTTGATGGAGTCTTGCGATCGTTGTGTGTGCGCAGTGTAGTCGTCTGGCAATTTCCCTGGTGCTGGCGCCAATTCGAAGCATGCCTATGGCACGTTCCCGTTCAGGGGCTGTAAGTCGCGGCATAGTGTCGACGTTTCACAAGTGTCAGTGAAGAAGTGAAAGTTAATTCGGATTCACATGCTTTTAAAGGAAATGTGTGCACAAATTCAGAGTGAAATTAATTTTTCCCGTGGTGTGCGTGCAAGATGTTGCGTTTTAGCAAAAAATTGCCTAGCGTTACAGTTAACTTGAAATTCTCGCATTTTTTGCACCTGGCATGTCAGGTGACGTCACTGTAGTGTTGTTGTTGTATAAAAATTATATTGAAGTTCATTTGAACTTAAATATTGACTTTTTTCAAGTGGTGCGTTTTCATTTGTACTCAGTATACATGGATATAGCAAGGCAAAATGTGAAACTTTAAATAGAATAGACTTTAAACAGCAATAGATAAAATGAGCGCGAAAAATTATCAGAATATTGAATATTATTTTGTACTTTGCCGGACGGAATTGGATACATGGACTAATATATGAAATATGTGACAAAGTCTGCTAGGTTAGCAATGTCATTAGTCGAAAAGAGGCCAGCTTACATTAGATATATTTTCTTACATCTTCCTGTCCGGTATTGCTATTTTTAATGCCCACCTGAATCCCTTCCTAATAAAAAAAAAGTGTAGGCCTATTTTCATTAATCTTTAAGGCTCATAGTTTTTAGAGACAGCTGAAACTACCATCCAGAATAGACATTACAGAAATAATACAGAAATATCCAGTCAGCTGTTTGAGTAGCCTGACGATGAGCGGCTTTGACATGCGTATTGTTGGGAAACAGGATTTTTGGGTATTGGCAATATGAGGTGAGCCAGACGGTCAATAGGTATTGAATGTGTGTTCGGATATAAAGAGCGGCCGTCGGGTCTGACAGGACATATCACCTATTTGCTAATTCCAACTGGGATCTCCGTTTGTCTTCAGTTCCGACTGGACAGTACGCATTAGCATCTTTTAGTTGGACGTTCTGTATGCCCATATATGGAACTCACTTCCGGGGGTTGGGAGTCTATTGAACCAATGAAGTTGAGTGGTTCAGGAGAGGCCCTATTGCAGAGTATTCCTTCTTATCAATGTGTAAACCTCGAACCAATCAGCAACAATTTCTGATAACATTAAATAAATGGTTTATTAGGTTCATCCGGTTAGAGCTGAGGGGGAAAACAAACCGGTCTCTGCCACTAGCCATAATGCCGAAGAGTTGCTGTGTGCCCTTTTGCACTGCTAATAAACAAAAAAATCACCAATTAAAGTTTTAACTTTTTCCAAATAATAAAGCGGAACCACAAAGGAGGATAAGAGGATGAGAATTCAATTGGAAATTCCAACTTTTGCATATAAGTATCATAAAGCGGAAGAACTGATTCGATTTTGGACAATTTACAATTTATTTATTGGCCACCAGGGGCCAAAAACGGAAAAAAAATCACAGTTTTTATCATATCTCTGAAAATATTTGTCCGAGTAACCCCAAATCAAGTGCTGATGAAAGGTAATGACCTGAGGATGTGTCGCACGGTGACATACCTATTTGGTTCAAAATTTTGACGCAGGGTGGAGCTTTGTCACATAAAATTCACCATTTTTGCCATATCTTTGCAACTATTTGTCCAATTGAAATGAAACTATGTGCAACTGCAAGGTCATGGCCTCACAATGTGTCACATGATGACATCATACCTGTATGGTTCAATATTTTGCCACCAGGTGGCACTTTGTGATGGAAAATTACCATTTTGGCCATATCTTCAGAACCATTTGTCCGATTGACCTGAAATTAAGTTCAAATGAAAGTCTATTCAAGGTCTATTCAAGGATTGGGGAATTGGAGGATTAGGGGCGTTTGGGGATATACCCTTAGCCATTGCCTCCAACGGCATGAGCCTAGTTAACCAACAGTATCACACAAACATTAGACCAAACACAAATTGCTTATTGGCAGGTAATTCTTGTTGCCAGGTTACTTTCCTATTTTGAGATCAAGCCAGGACTCCTATTTTTTTTTTCTTTTTTTAATTTGTCAGCCCATAGATTTCTCACCATTCTTGGCACTTCTACGATCATTCGGCTCCGGCGTTCCACAATATCTCAAAGGCGCTGCGCCCGAAGGTTTATACGGTGAGGAAAACCCTGGTATTTACTCAGGTTATCTCTGTCAAATATTAAAATGTTTGATGATATGAATTATTTAAGTGCAACAAATACGCAAAAAATAAAATAAATAAAAACAAGAAATCAGGAAGGGGGCACTTTTTCACAGCACTGTAGGTAGAATTTCACCCATTTGCTCCTCGGGTCTAAGAGGTCAATTTAATTGGTTATAACTAATTTACCTCTTCTCGTTTACATGCATATTGAAATTTACTGTTTAACATCAAATCAAATAAGTGCTAGATGCCCACAGAAGATTTATTACTCTAGCATGCAAAGCTGTTTCCGACAGAATTTTCGTGTTTAAGCAATCTTACATTGTAAGAATCTGGTTTAGAAAGATTAACAGCTTCTTAAAATTCTGGTGTTGCCAGTGTGGTTGGCATCAAAACCTGCATACGCAGGAGTCTTCCAGGATTTTACAAACCACAGAAGTCAATGTTACTATTTGCACCACCATACCTCCGACTTCAGGATTTATTGTCCCCCGTTGCCGCGGTAGCAAGCAGAGCCGGGGACATAATATTCAGCTCCATCCGGCCGTCCGTCACGTCCCGATTGTTCTCAACGTGATATCTCAAGAACATTTGACCAATTCCATTCATCTTTGGTGTCAAGGTCTATTGGTGTGAGATGCCGACCCCAGTCAATTTCTGTGACCTTGGCATTATTCTCAAGGTCATTTCGACCGTTTGACCACTTACAAATACCTTGTCAACATGTTATCTCAAGTACTATTTGACCGATTCCATTCAACTTTGGTTTCAAGGTGTATTAGGGGGGTGCTCACAGCCCACTCAATTTACATAACTTTGGTATTATTCTCAAGGTCATTACGACCATTTTACCACTTACAAATACCTTGTCAACATGATATCTCAAGAACGGTTTGATCGCTTCCATTCATCTTTGATGTCAAAGTGTATTAGGGCCGGAGGACATAGTATTCAGCTCCGTCAGTCCATCCGTCCGGCCGTCCATCTGGCACGTCCGGTGTGCTGTGAATGCAAAATCTCAAGAACGCTTTGACTGATTTTACTCATCTTTGGATTTAATGTGTATTTGTGTGATACGCTAACCCCAGTCAATTTCGGTCACCTGGCGGGGGACATGGCCACATTTAGTGGAAACACTTGTGCTTTTAGTATTAACCTGTTGGACATGTTTAAGAATTGCTATGAATTAGCTTTTAAGTAAGGAAAAAAATGTCTGCTACATTAATACATTTGTTTATTCTTGGGGCACGGTGTTCCGAAAAAGTAAGCAAGGAGTCCTGCTTGAACATGCTTAAGTATGACACAAAATTTTACTTTTTATTTTAAATATCTTAAATGTAAATCTTAATGTGAATGCCCATAAATGTCTTTGTGTGTGTCTAACTTTATCAGTATGAAAAAAATGTTAGTCAAAGACTGTTCATAAATAAGATATTTGATATTGCAACACATGGCTTCATGGAGTCTACGACTAATATAATTTGTTTGATTTGCTCACCCCCAGATATTTCATTGCATATGGACTGAGCTGAGTTTAAGCTTAACTGAAGGGAATCAGAGCTGAATTTGTTGTGATCTTCATTTAAATACATTTTCCGATCATGAGGTTCCCCCATCCTCAAGCAATTGGAGAACAGATTCTTCAGAAAATTAGGCTTTATTGTGGCATGTTGATAAATGTAAAACCAAGTTCTTATTGCGAAAGAAGGACTGATTTCCTACTTTTCACACCCAGTTTTTATACCTTTCTCACAGGAAATATCTTCCAAATATGGTCTTTCCGCCTTCTCATTCTCACGCTGCAATTGGACACGCAAACCAAAACACGGCTAGCTAATCCTTCAGGAATTCAAAGCAAAGATAAGCTGCACACCACTAAAAAGGAGTAGAAACTTCCAGTCAAGGGATTAAAAGTACAGACAAAGGAATAGATACAAGTGGATACATAAATGTTTAAATTGTTTTTTTTCAGTAACAACTAATGATTTTCCAGAACAAGTATTGATCAAAGCTACAGAAATCAAATACATCATCTGATTATGTTTCAAATCAACTAAACAGAAGCCTGCTTACTAATCAAAGCTACAGAAGTGTGCTGCTTATGTGTGTGTGAGCTGCTCATGTGTGAATTGAATTGCTTGTATGCATGTGTCTGTGTGTGAACTGCTTGTATGTGTGTGTGTGTGTGTGTGCGTGTGTGTGTGTGTGAACTACATGTCTGTGTGCAGTGCTCACCCCCTCCCTACGTGTGTGAACTGCTTGGTATGTGTGTGTGTGTTTTGTGTATGTGTCTGTGTGCACTGCTCATGTGTGAACTGCTTGTATGTGTGTGTGTGTTTTACTGCTGCTTACATAATATGGTTATTGATTATGATTATTGATTATGGTTATTCAACATGGCAATTGATCTACTGATGAATATGATGAGAAATATTGAAATATAATCCTCAACATATTGAATCAGTGCCAAATAACTTTGAACTTTTCAAAGGATTAGCCATCACCGATGTGTTGATGCCTGACTCTTAGCACTCTTATCTATTGCTACATGCATTGTTGGCAATTTATGGATTGAGATGTTTCCTCTGTGCTCTGCTAGTGAGTCACCAGGAGTAATTGAGGCAGCCAAATGCTGAAAATGCAAACTATAAACAATAAATCAGAAAGCTGTGTATGAGAGCATGAATCTGTTCTACTTGCCCATGAATATTTTCTTTTTATCTGCATCAAATCTTTTAAGAGAAAAAAAAAATCTAATCCTCACAAGCTAGCTAAGCAAAGCATTATTTTCTTGTATGACTAACTCTCTTCATTGTCAGGGGAAATAACTCACATATTTGGTAGCAGCAAAAGCTACTCTCTGGTATCCTTGACACATTCAAAAATTTATGAGACATAATGCACATGCGCATGAATGTACACAATACATACGTGTATGGATGCGTGGTTATCACGCTATAGGTTCACATTCGTATCCACGCCACAACAAGCTGCTGGCCCAGAATGCAGAAATCAAGTAAAGCCTTGGATGAACTTGCATTAGGATAATACTCTTTATGTGCTGTATGGTGCTCAGGCGGGTCCTTGATAATGGAGTGCTTTGGCATTGAATACTTGCGCGTGTCTCTAAATGACTGATGTAATCATCACAATAGCTGCATATTCTTTCACCATTTCTCCCAAGTTGAGACTTGGTGAGCCGCAAAAAACACGAACTAGATAGTCCGCGGTCTTGGAATGAATGAATCGTCAAAGGACCGAATGAAGGAGTGAAAGCATTAATGAATAATAATGATATTCATTCATTTCTTATTATTTTTTTCCCCAGCTGCCTAAATAGGCTTGATAGGAATGAAGAAAGGCTCCCCAACTGTAAATCCACAAATAATCAAATCAGATTTGCCTGTCTCAATGGTTCACATTCATCATTTCCAGTGACCTGCATCTGTAATGTGAACGCATCTGACCTCCGAAACAGCAGACATGCGCAAATTGATATGTTTTTGCACAATTCATCTGCATCATCAAAAACATAAAACATCATATTTGCGGGAACACGTATGGTGTTAAAACCTGATTCAAACCGAGAATATGGACATGTTTTTAGCAAATGGGTGGGATTTTGCCCTGACGGATGACAAATAGTTCATCGGCTGTACCTGATGAGGTTGAGAAGATGAAAAAAGGCAGACGGCTAGCTTTTTCAACTGTGCTCAGCGCATGCATGCTGGCAAAAAGCCACGTGGATTCCGGATCTGACTGTTTACATTCATGATGCACGGCCACGTATCAAATTTGTGTCCTATCTAGGATAACATTTGAAAGTGACTCAATTCTGCTTTGAAGATCTGATATAAGATCGAATTTCTGTGTTCATACATCTCTGAAAACATCAGATCTGTGTAACATTAAGGCAGAAAAATCTGATTTGAGTCATTTCAGCCTGGTAATGTGAACGTAGCCTTTGTCATTCAGAAAAAAGTGGTAATCAGGATTGTGCAAAATGACCATCAAACAGTCTTAATCTAGCAACACCAGCAATTTACAACATCATGGCAGCATGCTGTTTGAATGGAGGTGAATACTGTCTTTGAGCACTGGTGCTACTTGTTATTAAAGCTATAGGGGTGAGGCCTGCAACCCTGGAGCAGCTGAGCAGCATGCTGTGCTAATTTTTGACTGTTAGTCAGCACTTCATTGACCAATTAAAATGCTTAACTCAATGAACCTCATTTCCTGGGTCTGAATTAGCTCTTGATTTTGAGGTGAAAATTAAATCCAGCGGACCTAATACGGCTCTCCTGGGCTGGAGGTTCACACACCTCAGTAAAATAACCAACACATCTTATTCAACGGGCGCCCTAATGACCAGCTAGTTTAACTGGTTGAGTAATGCCTGCCCTCTCTTCCTCAGTTTATGTACAGTGTGCATTCCTATGCAGGACCACTCAGATGGGTGCTAACCCACTCCCTGCCCCTCATTGCTAGGAGATTATTACTGCATAAGCACCACCTTCATGTAGTTCATTATGATTATTGACCTGTAGTTTTGAGGAGGCCAAATCTGCTTCTCCAAACTGTTGAAAAAGTTATTCCATAAAGCAGACCAAATGGACTGCAAGGAACACATTTCTAGAACAATTTTGAAATTTTACCTGTTTGTCGCCATTGTTGTTCATTTGGGACTTCATAAAATGGAAGTTAAAGTAAAAACTGAATGTGTTGAACAGTGCGTGTGTGGCACATGCCCATGTTGCAGCGAGGCCTTCCGGGCTCCCTGAACTCCTCAGCGGTTTCCCGATTTCGTGCGGTGGGCTGGCGTTCGGGGAGTCCTTTCAGGTAACGGCGTCCCCGAATAGCACGATATTGCGGAGGAGGCGTCAGCCCTGCGGCACGGACGAGAAGCCTGGTGGACGAGAAGCCTCGCATTTACCGCAAACGCATGGAACACACGCACAAACACACACACACACCCCGTTTACATCCACGCGTCAAAATCAGTCACAGAAGAGAGCAACGCTTCACCCGGGAAATATCATCCTCATTTCATATACGCACAAAAAAAAAAAAAACCTAATGGCCCGCGAGCCCTCAAATAAGAGAGTGCCGAGGCATTAAGCATCATTTCCTTTTATTTCAAGGTAATGCCTTCCTCTGTCTTTACCCTGAAGGCTAGCGAGCTCGGAAATTTCCAATTGGCTTTTATTGCCAATAAATGGAGCAAGTATAAATGAGACGCTAATTTGATTTCAGGGGTGGGGAGATTGCATTTCTTTTTTTTTTTCTTTTTTTTTTTTACACTCCAGCGTGGGGTGCGATGGCCTCAGCTGTGCAGTGATTAATTGGAGATCTGTACCCAGGAAGAAAAATGCTTACGCTTTGAGTATCCCTGGCTGACCAATGGCCCCTCTCACATCTGGCAGCCATGCCGGAGGGACATCTTTAGTAGCAACAAAATTTAATTAGATGGATGAGAAAGGCAGGGTGTTGTTGTTCGACGGAATCAGTGAAGGTCCTGTGGGCAATGCGTGCACGTCCAGAGACGCAATGCGGGCCAGCTGTGCCGGAATATCTCCTCAGAGCTTTATGATAATGAAGTCGAGTTCACGCTGTGATTATATTTGTCCAGGAAAAAGAGATGCCCTCGTCCATGCTCATCAGCTCTGCTTGTGTTTTTGGTTCATTACTTTTTTAGGTGGAAGCCATTTTCCAATTTTATACACTTTTTTATTACATTTTCGCACAAATCCCCTGCCTGCGGCCGCGACTGTGATGTTTTGGGCAGCCTGTGAACGCGGCGAAACCAAATGGTCCTGTGGAGGCAATCGCAACCATTCATACGCAGTGTCAATTTCCTCAATTCGTTAGATTTTTTTTTTAAGAAATATGGCATCTCCAATCCCACCCGAATCTGGAATGCCCAATCCGAGAACTATGTTCAAGGCTTCCTCGTATGTAACCCCCTCTTGCCAGCTCCAGAAGGGGAGACAGTTTGTGACTCTCTTCTGAAGCACGCGCCTGCCAGCCCCTGCATCTTTAGTCTCATTGGTCGAAACAATTGCAAGTTCAGAACGAGGGCAGAGGATGCACATGAGCAAGCTTAGAATCTCACTGACGAGCGCCTGGCTGGCCAACAAGAGGCGCTTGAGCAACACACAAGGCAACAATTCTTAATTTCCCTTCCCAACAGTCCCTTCCCAATTTGCATCCCGACAACACTTTAGCCAATCATGGGCTGTTCTGATAAAGCTGCCGACCACTGCCAGTTAGTACGACCGGAGATCGAACCCGCACCATGGTAGTCACTACTGCTCCGCAAATGCGGCACAAGGCTTCACAGGTCGGAGATCCTCTGGCCATCTTTACTTACAAGAGACTCAGCCTCTATAATACGTCCCTTTTATTGCCAATCATGTTACACACCTGATGTCGGTTAACTTAATTACTTGCTAAATGTTCTTACTGCTGATTCTCTTTGATATTAATTGCTTTCTCAGCCTTTTTTGCCTGGGTCCCAACTTTTTTGAGACCTGTTGCAGCCAGAAAATTTCAAATAAGCTAATTTTTTGGATAAAATTGTAAAATGTCTCAGTTTCAACATTTGAAATGGTATATATGTTCTATTGTAAATAATAAATTGGCTCATTTGATCTGAAATATATTGCATTTTGATTTTATTCACAATTTACACTTCGTCCCAACTATTTCGGAATTAGGGTTGTTCTTAGCATCCATCTTTTTTATGCTGAGCACGGCCAATTGGTTGTGTGTTGCTTGTTTTTTTGTGCTTTGTGTCGATTGACTATCTGACTCAGATGCTATGTTCTTATTACAAGCCTGGTTGTTTAATTCCAATTTTTTTCTCTGAAATGGCGGGCATCAGTATATTGATAAGCTTTTGACTAGTCAACTGCATCACCAACAACAAAAAACCTCATATTCGTGAGAGTACTCATGGTATTAAAATCTGATTCAAACCAAGAAACTGGACGCGTTTGTAGTGAATGTTAGGATGGGATTTTGCCCTGGAGGATGCTAACAGGTCATCAGCTGAGGTCAAGAAAGCAAAAAACGCCAGACAGCTAGCTTGTGAGGTTTTAATCTGCACTCAGTGCTTGCGTACAGGCAAAAAGCTATATGGATTCCAATCTAATCATTCTTATTCATGTCGCATAGCTGCATATCTGATTTGTATCCGATGTAGGATGACATTATGTATTATCACACATTATAGTCTCATTAACGTGGTGTAATGCCTTCATAAACTATCCTTAATAAATGTCATACTACTGTTGTAGATCAGATATGACATGTCACATTTGGCTTAATATACTATAATACTGTATGTCACGTTTGATGAAGTACGACATTACTTATGCATATTTTATGAATGAATTTTATCACATTTATGAAAGCATAATGTATTATTTATAAAGCCTACATAAAAAAAGCCTGGATTCATACATAAGCAAGTTTTATGTCACCCTTTATAGCATTTAGCCACAAAATGACATTGTCAGTTATATCACATCTGGCATAACATGTTGAGTTAGGATATGTTCCTCTTTACAAAAGAGGAAATTTGCTTATGTATGATTCATGAAGACATTATATCTCATTTATGAAGGCATTATACATGCTGTATAAAGCCTTTATGAGCAACACTTCATCTAAAGTGTGACCAATCAGATTTGAGTCACTGCAGCCTGGTAATGTGAACATATCAAGACTAACAGGAGTCCCATGCGCTGAGACAACTTCGGCTCTAAAATTGAGCTTGGAATCTTAAAGTGTTCTCGCAGGCAATGCATCCAGGCCTGTACCCGCAACGCAGTAAAATTAGGAGCACAATGTTATTCCGTTGCAGTTGCCTACTGCTGAAGCTGAATGGATTAAAAAATGCCCAGCAAAGTAATTATAATGGAAAGAAAGAAAAAAAAATTACACATATATATAAATATATATATATATATATATATATATATATATATATATATATTTTTTTTTTTTTTTTTAATAATATGACTGTAGGATTCATTCTGGCTGTTGATACGTCCTGGCTGTCACATAGGTTGCAATAGCTCAGAATGGCCACCGAAGAGGAAAATGCTCATTTTTTTTGCAGGAAAGCATATGTAAATGGTTGATTTAAGAAGACTGAAATCAAAAACTGTGTGAGATCTGAAGCCAAATTCAGCTAGCTTGTTTTTTCAGGTAATGTTATCCAGCGGTAGAGGTGGCAAAGCGTCAAGTTTTACAGATTCCGCATTTTGTCAGGCTTAACTGGGACCTGTCAAATAAAGCGCACAGCCAAGTGTTTAATAAAATCTGAGAAGAACAGAAGGGGGGCTTTTAAAGTGCAAAACTTGTCTCGTGAACAGCTCACATCCTGCAGTCCCTTCCAACAAACTTAAACCTTTGCTCTTGCCCTGATATTTGTATCCTTTGTGGAAGATTACTATAGTTCTGAGCAATAGTTATCCTATAGTTAATGGTTGGAAGTTTCACCACCATAGAGTAGTATTTCTATAATGATACTATAGTTATTCAACAACAGCAATACAGTTGTGTGGACAATGACAATATCATGGTACTATTGACTGTAGTAATCCTATAGTTATAATGTGATGGCTATAGTGCGACTCAAGTTATACTATGCAAACTATAGTAATGCTATAGTTATGCCATAAATACTATAATGTACTAAGAAATAACTATATGATATTTTAATAAGGGTCTTCCATGCAAGTGCACCATGGGATACTATGGATCAGTCTTAGTTCTGTGACTGTCGCCGAGTCCATACATGATTCTCGTATTTGCCTCACAGGTTAGGAAATAAATCCGATTTATCACATATTTGGTTGAATTATTAAAGGTGATAAGGTCATGTCATCCATCGATTTTGGTTAGGATCAGCTAATTATAAATAGTGATAATTCCCTGTTTTTCACCCAAACTTAAGGCTACGGGTCACCTCCACACCCGCACCCCCTTAACGCCGTTCACCTTTAATCCCTCCATCAGCTCCCTTTGCCAAAAAACGCCAGTCGAGATCATGTCCAATCCAAAAGGAGCGACAGTCCCATGTGTTCTTTGTTAGTATCTCCTCTGTTTCTTCCCTTATGGATGAACCATCTGCTGACGAAACACCAGGTCGGATTTGGAGAAAGACAGGCCCCCGTTCCTCCTCAGCTCGCAGGCTCATTTTTTGTCCTTATTTGCATGAGAGACGCCAGCCCGCGATTCTCCATCGTCTCCCTCTGAGGTTCAGTCCTTCAAAAACATTTCCCCCTCACTCTACCGACGCATCACCCTCCTAATTAGCTGCTTAATTAATAATCCATCCTCACCAGCATGAGCTTTCACCAACACTGAGCAACAAAGGTCCCCATCGTGAGCAGTTACATTCATGCCGTGTCTCCTTTCTTCCACCTCATAGCTACTCATGAAAATTAATTATTAATAAGGGGAAAAAAAAAACATGATTCAGAATGCACAGCGCCCATCCCGGTACTATACAAGCGTAACCCTGAATTTGACAAGCACTGCAGCGGATATTCATACCCACGTGCGGATGGCCATAAACCACGAGGAGTCAAATCCACAAGGATACGGCCCACAAGAAGGGATGCTAATGTTTACAGGTGTATTCTCGCCTATGCTAAAGCAGCGCAGGCGAGCAGGACTGCCCTCCTGATTTACACATCTTGTCTAGAGATCCGGCCTTGAGCTCTCAGATGAGCCAAACCAGGCCTGGAATAAAAAAAGAAACAAGAAACTCAGCCTACACTTCTGCCAGAGCAAAAGCTTATGTATTCTGCGCCATAGGGACTCATAACCAGTGTGCACTCATAGTCGTAGAGCCAGGGCCTGGCTGCAGGGCGAAACCTCCTTTCCAATCCCAGATTTTTGCCGGACGGCCAGCTTGGAAATGCACTGGCTCTAAAAAGACAGAGCCACTGGACTCAGTGGCTGAAATCTCTCCTGATTGGTGACCACAATGAGTCCCAGCCAGTGGATTGTTGGAGCTTATGTGGCGGCTGGAGAAGAGGATGATGGGATGGCACGCACTGTGCTGCAATTCCCACGGTCGCCTGTCTCGGCCAGAGGCACATTCAAACGAGCAGGGGTGTCAGGACTGTCACGCGCCACCGAGCAACCCGAGGGCTCGCGGCTTTCAGTTATCTAGCAATTATTCACAAGTGTTCGTTCGCCTTTCCCTCCTGGCATCGTTCCCCCCAAATTATTCTTAAGTCAATTACGGATTCCTTATTTTGTGAGCGGATCACTGGTTGCGTAGATTATTGTGTCCTTTTCATCAAATCAATGAGCGTTTTTTTTAACAGGCAAGCCCATGTCAATGTTATTATGCTAATTCTACCCCAGTCCCATCGTGAGAGAAAGGACATTTTATCCATTCGATTAGGACATCTTAGTATATCGAATCATTCCAAATAAATCCTTCAGGCTGCCAATTAGCATTTTCAGTTGACTGTGCGACAATCAGACCTGCAGCCACACTTGTGATTTCTTATTTTATTTGTATTTTGCCAACACATTACCATAAGGACATAGTATTTCTCCTCTTTGATATGTTGTGGTGTTTTAGATGCGTCTTGAATCCATTAGGAACTAACACTTCTAATGGGCTTCAATGAGAAGCGCGCTAATGAGTTTCATTTCTTGACAACTAGAGCTTCATCCTGTGAGTTCAGGTCAGGGTTTAGTGTAGCTAGATACTGTGCAGTATGCTTGATGCGAGCAACGAACTGTGTGCACTGATGTATCTCTCCAGCCAGTTATAAAATAAAATAAAATAAAAAATGTGCTTGGGCCCATTCAGTTTAGCTCAATTGTAGACCCTGGTGCTAAAAGCACTTAAGTCACAAAATGTTTATTTTGAGGGGGAAAAAAGGGATTTGAATATATATCAAATTTGCTAATTGTGGACCACAATGCTAAAAAGTACTTAAAGGAGCAGTGTGTAGAATTTAGATTGATATTTTGGCAGAAATGGAATATAACATTCATAACATTCATATCTTTGTTCTATGTTGGACAATAAGTTACGATGGGAAGATAACATTAACATAATTTTAAGTAAATGCCAACAGCGGCTGTTTTTCCTGAGGAAGTTGAAATTTTTTTAAAGTTGACAGAAAGATGCTAGTGCTTTTTTATTGATCCTGTATTAAAAGTGTTTTAAGTTTTTCACTCATTTGCTGGTTTGGAAATCTTAGTGTACAGTGTAAAAACAAACTTAGTAGAATGGTAAACATCTGTAGCAAAGTTATTGGTTCACAACAAACTAGTCTTAGCACATTGTATAAGAAAAAGGTTTTAAACAAAGCAAAGTCCACAGTTAGTAACCATCACCACCCACTGTACCAGGAATTTAATATTTTACCATCTCGTCGGCGTTATAAGGTCCCTAAAACTAGAACAAATAGATCAAAACAGTCATTCATTCCCACTGCAATTTCACTACTAAATCAAAAGAGAAGCGACTAGAACATTTGTTTTTAAATTGGAATAGTCCACTGTTTTTATTGTTTTTATTATTCAGTGATAGTACTTTTTACCATTTTGGATCCCTTTTTGCATTGATTTTCATTCTTTATATAGAACTTTTGTGCATCCCAGTTTTTATTGTTTTTGTTTTCTCGTGATTTTTGATGTGTATATGTACAAATGTCCTTTCTGTTTTTTTTTTAATACTTTGTAATTTTTTATCTTGATTGCTGTCGTGCAGAAAATTGCCCAAATAGTGGGATAACAAAGAGTTATTGTATGTATTGTATCGTTGTAACTACTTTTTTAGTAGTGTATAATCACGTGAAAACAATAATCTTTGAGTTTCATTTCGCTTAGAATAAGCCCATTAAACCTACATGGGAGTGGGTCCACCTCCATGGAAGCCAAAATGTTGCGCCGCCATTTTTTCTACAGTTGCCCAGAAAGGGAAAAAGTAAATGAATAAAGCACTGACAGGAGAGAGCGCTTATCACGTTTTCGCATGTTTTGCGGCCACCGTAGGTTTTCTGAGAAAAGGAATGGATAGTTGGTTGCGATCTATAATCTGACCACTAGATGAATCTTAATCTTACGGACTGATCCTTTCAGTCATTAAATTGAGAAAATGGACTTGGGCAACCTTAAAAGAAGTTTTCCCGTCCTTACATCACAGTGTGTGAAAATGTTAAGTAAGTACTTTTAGCGTGAGACTCTTCAATTTAACCCTATTCAATATGCACACAGAATGGCAATTTAAACCTTTGTATTGATCATATGCTGCAGTCACCACCTGCAGTGTTCATTTTTTATTTTCTTTTAATGGTTCCCTATTATGCAGAACTGAGATGAGACATTAAATATGTATATTGCAAATAAAATGGCGCATGAACTCATTAATAAAGTTCAAGCTATAGCTGTGTTAGTTAATCTCTCAGCCTCACCTACATCATTACAGCGGAATACCGTACAAACACTATTTAAAAGTTGTCTCTGCAAATGCTCTTGTGAAGTGCACCGAGAGAATGTTGTAATGTACTGTAATTCTCCATTTATAAGATTGTTCAAGTGATCAAAAAGACTTCATGTTTCCATTACGAAGAGCAGAGTGCACACTAGAAGTCATCGTGTATGGCTTAAACAGCAATTTCATCCAGGTTATAGGTGCTGAGTCTTAAGGATTTACTTAAGAAACTCTATGACCTGTCAGGGGGCACTGGGATTGAGATAACTCCTAAATTCTGCAGAGTGGGAAGGTGATAAACCTGACTTAAGAAGCCATTTCAGCATTTCTGGGCATTAGAATCACCTCTGTAAAGTAAGGACCATTCTTTAGACAATGGTTGGAGGAGAAAAGCCCTGTAAAAAGTAAATAAGTGTCATGCCTCACTGCATGTACCGCAGAAGTCAATCACCAAAAGTATTTGATGAGTTCATCCGCAAAAAAATGAAAGCCATGCTTTACCCACTCCAGCCCAATTCATTATTTCGAGATATGAAAAATCTTTCATTCATGGAGACTAGTTCTCATACGCTAGTGGCTGCTGGTAGAACTAACATTGTATTTTTGCTATACTGAGCTGGAAGGCTAACGTCATCAAACCATTTCCCATGTGGTCTTCATATTTTATAATCAGTCATCAACTGATTTATTGTTGCAAATTTGCAACATGAGCCTGGAGAGGGTTAAAATTAATAAACCAAGTACAAAATGATGAAAATTCCTTTGATTGCACAAAGAAAAAAAGCAGAAGTAAACTATTTTGACATATCTTTTTTAGAAATAACCCAACACTGATTTTATTTTTTATTTCTGGAGTGCAGGAACAAAAATCATGATCTTGGAAAATAAATCAAAATGCAGATGATTGCTTTTGCAAATCAGCCCTTCATTTTGTTCTTATAGGGCACGGGCATTTACACCAGAGATGCCAAGGCTTACGTCTTAAGCGTGATCCTCCTCTTAGTGGATTTGACGTTACTGTGCCGTAGTCAGAAATTATTCAATCAAAGGGCACTGAAGAAATTCACTCGCGGCATTTAAGACATTGTGCATCAAGTTAATCAGTTTCACGTGCATTACGGTGGATTTCCCCACTAATGACGCGGAAATCGATTATGACTCGGGAATTCTCAGGCTTGTCTTTACTGAGGGATTGAAAGCAATGGAATTGCATAAAAATGTTTCATATGGTCTTATTTCATTAAAACAATTTAAACGATCATGAAACACATCCATTGTTTCCAATCCCTGAATAAAGAGAAACACGGGAAGTTCAGAGTCATAATCGCTTTCCATGTGACTTGTGATGAGGTGCACCTTAACGCAAGTGAAACGGAAACTTCAATGCACAAAGATTTTAATTCCGCGTGAGAATCTCATTAAGCATTCAATGAATAATTGCGGACTATGGTGAATAAGCCTAAAAAATGCGTAGGACCTACGGCGAATGCGTGAGACTTGGCATCTCTGTGCATTCTCTTTTAATGTCCGTTTTGGGTGATTGGATCACAAGTGGTCAGGCGAGACACATTGCTGTTTACACAAGGGGCTCTAATTTCGTAGACCAGGCGTAGGCGCGGCGCAGGCGCGGCGAATGGAGGGTGCTCCGCGCCAACGGGGTGTGTCCAGGCGTATGTTGCAATTTCGTGCCCGGCGTAGCCCGGCGCAAGTACTCCTCTGTCCCGCCTCTGCCCCTCCTTCCAGCGCAAGTTGGCAAAGAAGGCGACACAGCCGAGTCAAATCTTGCTCACTGGCAAGAGAAACGATGGGTAGCGTGTTCCCATTATTACAAACTGTTGCTGCTTTAAATTTTGGGATTAACATGAATGGACAACAATGCAAGATATGTTACACATTTATTTTCAATATGTGATTTTAACTCAGTGCGAGATCATAGCAATCAGGCTGTATTCCTTTCCCCCACTAAAAACGATAAAATCTAAGTAACAATAATAGTAGCCTAGTATTAAGCCGCTTGCTCACTGGACGCGAAACGAATTTTTCGCTCGACAGATTGCGTCTTGTGTCCGAAAGTCTGACAGGGTTTTAATAAATCTCCGTGTCTGACAGTCTATTATTGTTTTTAACTTCTTCAAATCTACTGACTCTTTTAGATATTAAACGAGAGTGTTTGGAAAGAGGGCTCAGTTCTTCAAGATGAGTACCGAGAATTTCAATCAATGTTTCTGTTTAAGCTCTGCTCAATAAGGTGAGTCGACACTGGCATGGGACAATGTACAATGCCTCCGTGTCTGACAGCTAAAAAAAGAGGACGATTAGAACAGATTGATAACGAAATAAAGAATAAAAAGAAACATTTTAACAACAGAGCATCCAATGAACACTGCGATTTATTTATTGGCGGGTCATCTTTGTTGGATATCCCGTTTGTTGCTGATATATTTTATTCTTTATTTCGTTATAAATCTGTTCTCATATCAATACTTTTACTTTTTGCTGGCTGCTGGATATGGAGTAATTTGCATTTCGTGTGGGACAGTCTTGATCGTGCATGCGACAATTTATTCACACTGTCAGTGGTCATGGAATTGATTTGCTCACGCACTGTTTTATCTCAGCTGTGGAAATAAAGCGTGAATCTGTTCGGTCCATCTGACGAATTTTCAAAAGAAAGACCGAATAAAGACTGCTGGCTATCTTCAACGGAAGAAAACAGATGAATAGGCTAAAAAGACCAAGAAAAGTCGATAGCTATCAATTTGCATTTTTTGAAGGTCGAACACAAACATAGCCAAGTTTGCATAGAACTTTTATGACTTTCGGACACGGAGCTATATTACAACCCTGTCCAACTATCGCGTCTTTGCATTGACTTTGTCTGTAATCAGTCGTGGGTAAATTCGTTTCGCGTCCAGTGTGCAAGCGGCTTTAATGAGCATAGAACATAGAGCATATATATATATATATATATATATACAGTTTGTGGTTGGCTGAGAAAGATGTGAAGCCGTTAGTTTGCATCACAGATTCAGCTGCGCTGATTAAGCCCGGTCAAGTTTCCATTACGCGTGGCAACCGACTTTAATCTGACATCAGGACAATCGATATAGATAGGCCTACTATAATTTATGTCCTTATTCAGATTGTTTCGAATTTTTGCTCTTATGTGGCACAGTTCAGATATGCTCGTCGACAGTGTGAACAGGAAAAAGATGCATGCATTCAGATATTTTTTTAGATCGGATACAGGCCTCATTCATATGTGGAAATATATCAGATATGTGCCAATGCGACCGCTGTGTAAACAGGATGATAGGAGTTTCTTACATATTGCGTCTCTAACGTCATCAAATCTGCGAGCATTTAGCTTATTTTGTCGCATAAACAGTGAACGCACAGTAAATGAACGAGGCTTTACACTTGAGAAGCTGGCAGACTGAACATGGAGGCTGTCTCGCACCCGGACATTCCTCTGAGTGACGGAGGAGGCAGTAATTGCAGCATGTGCACAAGGTGCAACTGTAGCCCTTTTCCTGCTTCACTGCCTAAAAATCCTGGCGATGTCAGGCGAAGTTTTCATGCACCGCAACATTATCATCAAACGTATCGTCGGCCTGCTGATAAAACCATCAAAATGATAAACTTTGCAGGAAAAAATAAATATAAAATTAAAAAATGATAAAATAATATAAATATAAGTTAAAATATACATAAAATAAAAAAAAAATAATTTTGAATGCAAGAATAGTCGACATACGAGTTTATGTTTCTTATCTATTTGGAGATTTTATCAGCAGGCTTATCAGCATCATCAATTTTTTTTGGCTTGGCAGTTAGCGCTTGGTGCAGAAGTAGGCGTGGCCTGAAGTTTAGTAAAAACTGAAAGTAGGCATGCGCGATGTTTCAGATGTTATAGGCAAGTGTAATCGCGTGTATCCGATATCGGTCACTTGATAAAATGCGTGTAACCGCATGGTAAAAAAAATCAGATTCAGGCAGTAAAACCGATCTGGGCATCAACACTTATAGTGTAAATACGGCCTATGACAGCCACAAGCCTGCGGCCTTCATTGAAGATGTTTTTCCAGCTACGTCCTTGTCGGTTAGCATTTACACAACCAAATATATGTGATTAGATGCACCTCAGCCCACTTCCGAAAGTGTTTTGAGTGATTGGCTCTCAATGTGTCTTAGACCCCGTTTACACTTACATTTAGTGCAGACCACTTGTGATCCGATCACCCAAACCGCATGTTAAAACCAAATCTAAATGGGGCCATATTTAGATTACACTGGCCAGTTTCACAGATTAAGCTTATTTCTAAACTTCATTCAGTTTTGAAGGGAGACTTCGTGCAAACCCAGCTTAACCGGTGACAGTGATTAATCTGTGTTAATGAAACCTGCCCAGCATCAGATTTAAATCCCTTATTTGGAAAATCGTCCAAGTATTCAGTCACTGGGGCGAGACAGTTTGACTCATGAGCAAGATGCGCAGATGAGCAGCAAAATATAACATCAAGTAAAGCGTAAAATGGCAAAAGTAGTTTGATCATTTGTAAAGACAGGCTCTTTTTCGATGCCATTTTTATGCCCCCGCCCCCCAAAGAGGAAAGGGGGCATTATGTCGACACCATGTCCGTCCATCGTCCGTCCGTCGTCCGTCAACTTTTCGTTTCCGTGGGATAACTATAGAATCCTTCGTCGGACTGTTGCCATTTCTTAATGGCGTATTGGGAGTGGCTAGGGGAAGGTTCCTTTCGAAAACCAGCGTCGTGCGATATCTAATATGGCCGCCACAGCAGCCATCTCAATATGCCCTTGGTCAACATACAGGCGGGGGCATATGCCACACTCTGTGTTGCTCTTGTTTTTCTTTGCAGAAGATGCACAAGGCAGCAGACTCTGTGAAGAGATACGAGCATGAGGAGGGAGGGGCTGGGGCCGGATTTGTAAACTGATAATGAAGATGAGTCGAAGGAACAATAGGCAGGGGCAGGGCCCATATGGTGGGTGAGATGAAGTGTGAGTCTGAGGGGTTATCAGAGCACAAGGGAACACGGGAAGGAGGAGGAGAAGAAGAAGAATAGATGGCGGAGGTACCGAGAGGATCACGCGGAGGGTATTTATACTTTTCCCCGGCAGGTGAAAAAATTGTGCTGTGAAGCAGAAACTGGAAATTCTGACAGCTTTTCTGTGGCAGACTTTCAGAGCTGTGAAAGAGAGAGAGAGAGAGAGAGAGGGAGGCAGGGAGAGAGAGAGAATGTGTGGGCAGCATTGCAGGCATTCTGTCAAGCTGTAAGAAATCTCAGTTTAACAAGCGGAAGGCGGGAGCGGAGGGGAAGGATGGAAGTGGGCGGGGTCCGGGCGGAGTCCGATATTTCCCCAGGGTTTCTGCCGACTCGCAGTTTAACCATTAGAGCGCTAAACGCAGCTATTGTCGCACAGTGATGTAAGATATCAAAATCAAAGCTGCTGAAAACCCGCAGGGAAGCTCTGTTAAACAAGTCGCCGCGTGATAGGTTTTCAACAGCACGAGATTAATTAGGTGTATATTTAGAAAACTTTATTTCAGCGCTGTCAGGGTTAAACGCGGCACGTTCAGCAGTATGGATGGAACACGCAGCGCAGTATGCAGCCCTGGAGGTGGCTGGAATGAATTATTCTGCTGTTACGTTGCATGAGAAATAAATGCATTAATAAAAGCAGACAATGTATTGAACTAACCTGAGAGGCAAACTGCTTCCTCAATAGTATTTTCGGGGCGGGTGCTGATGACTGGATGCTTCCTGTCATGTGATCACCGCTGTCGTGATAAACAGAAACCCCAGAAATACTCATCTGCTTGAATTTTTAAGAATGGGAAGAGAATTTTTGTGATGTACTGCAGTACTCAATTGCAGCGCATCCTCAGCAAAAACTTAAATGTCACACTGCCCACTGACCTTATGGCATTCAATATCCTTTGTTACACTTAGGAAAGAAAATAGAATTACAAATTGCTCAAGTCATTTCTGTGCATTACCCAGGTTAAGCCAATTTGCACCATTTTTAACAGTCATTCATTGCTTGGAGATGCTGGCGGGATTTTTTTTTTGCTGAGAGGAGAAGTTTCATGCAAATGGCGAAGACAGAGGCCGCCTCTGGCCGGGAAAAGCATTGCTCAGCACCGCACAGTCTTCATATGCAGAAACACAGAACCTCGGAGACTATCAGCACACTGGAGTGAAGGCTATGTACAGTGCAGCTTGGCACCTTGACTTGGCATATTTTTGCAGTTTTATTTTGTGTGTGTCCGCGTGTGTGTCCGTGGGTGTGTGCGCGCCTGCGTTTATGTGTGCGTGAATGTGAGTGTGTGGGCATGAATTACTTATTCATTATTATATTTATATTTGCATAATAACGTGTATGCATATTGTATGACCCCCACAGAAACAAGATGTGACAACTCAAGGCATTTTACTGCAAATGAGTCTATTTATACTGTATATAATATACGCACATGCAATATTGGATTTCCCCCCCTGGCAAAGCTTCATCGGCAGTGTAATATACAGTAACATGTCTGCAATGGCTCATTTGTTGCTGTATGGTATTTAAGCTCGGCTGCTGCCGCCCCTGCTTTTATCATCTGAGGGTTTCAGTCTCACTCATTGGCTAGAAAGTATCAGCGAGGGTGGCGGGCTTCCCTGCCGCGCGACGCCCTCGGGTGCACAAAACAGACATGTGCGTATCCACCTCGCAACAGCAGTTGGCTGTGTTTAGGGGTCTTGCGATGTGCCCGTGTGTGGGCAGTGCCACCCAGGAGCCCGTCATTCAACATCCCCCCTCCCCCCTTTTTCCCGGCTATCTTAAACCACCCACTTCCTCTCCCAGCCAGACCTCCCCGGCATCCTGGGAAAGCATGAAAGCTGTGCACTTACTGAACTCAGAGAGCTTGTATGTCGGTCTCCAGCCGTGCCCAAACACGATTACTTCCATTTGTGCTATTAGTGTGGGATAATTTTTCTGAAGCAACCTACCCTTGTTTAATTAATAAGGGCGCCACGGGGTTCTGTAGCGGAATTGAAGCAATAGGATTTAACCGAATATATCTAAAGCAGTTCATGCTTGAAAAGTCCTGTAGCATTGTTTCAGAGAAAAAAGGACTGCATCAGGTAATAAAGTTTGGGTGATGGGGGTGCTTGACCCACTTTTACTCTCCGCCTATGGCCTGGCACCCATGACTGCTTCATTACAGAGAAAAGTGCCAAAAACAACAGGCAGTGTTTCTTTTGTGGATAGTCAAGAATAGATTTTGTTAACAGATCTGCGCTTTGTCTCCCACACCGAAGACCTCGGAAGATCAATTATACTTGCAAAGTGAAAATTTTGTCACAAGTCTTCAGAGGCTGTGAATTCTCCATATATTCTGTGATATTTGCTCGAAAAAGGAAAGCAAACTGTTTGCTCGGCTGTTATCAAAGGATACATAGCAAATCCGTAGCATGTTCATTTGTAAGATACGCTCAATATGCTGAACACTCACTGATAGCGCAGGCTGTAAATGTGCTCATGATGTTGCTCGAGCCATGTTAAGTAAGTTACTTTGGCAGGTTGAAATAATAATGCAGAGCGAGCTCTTCAACCTGCTCTTTTTCTCCCTGTGTTCCAGGAGGCAGGCTTCTCTTCCTGGTCCTGTGGCTGAACCTGGTGCCTCGAGCCATGGGCTGCCCCGCCATGTGCATCTGCTACAGCGAACCCCGGCCCACGGTGGCCTGCCAGCAGCAAGGACTGTTCTCCATCCCCACCGAAATTCCTACCCGGAGTCAGAGGATATTCCTCCAGAGTAACAAACTGACGGTGGTGAAGTCCACCAGCTTCAGCTCCTGCCATAACCTCACCGTGCTCTGGCTCTACTCTAACAACATCACCCACATAGAGTCTGGGGCCTTCTTCGGCCTGGAAAAGCTAGAGCAGCTGGACATTGGGGACAATAACAATCTGCGGATCATCAGCCCCACCGCCTTCCGCGGGCTCTCCAAATTGCACACCCTGCACCTGCACAGGTGCGGCTTGTCCGACCTCCCCGTCGGTGTTTTCCGAGGTCTCTTCTCCCTGCAGTACCTGTACCTCCAGGACAATAACCTGCTCACCCTGCATGACGACACTTTCCTTGACTTGGCTAACCTGACTTATCTCTTTCTCCACAACAACAAGATCAAGATAGTGTCAGACAACATGTTCCGTGGATTAGTCAACTTGGATCGCTTGCTGCTGCACCAGAACAGGGTGACATTTGTCCAGCAGAGGGCCTTCCATGACCTGGGAAAGTTGACCACCCTGTTCCTCTTCTACAACAACTTGACCGTACTGACGGGGGAAACTATGGACCCTCTGGTGTCCTTGCAGTACCTTCGTCTGAACGGAAACCAGTGGATATGCGACTGCCGGGCGAGGACTCTCTGGGAGTGGTTCAAACGCTTCAAAGGGTCCAGCTCGGAGCTGGAGTGCTATTTGCCCATCAGTTTGGCAGGAAAGGATTTGGCGAGGTTAAAAAGCACCGAATTAGAGGGGTGTGTCAATCCACCTCAGGTCCAAACGAGCATCTTCAGCACCAAAACACGTTCCGGAAAGTTCCATTCTACTGAGAGCCCACTGCACGGGGGTACTCCAAGGTGTTGCCTGCCTGATATTGACAAATCTTCAATCATTTCCAGCAAAGGCCTCCCGGATGCCTCATCTTACAACAGCAGGCAAATCACCAACAATCCCTTGAAGGAGAAGGAGAACATCTCCAAGACCAAGTTTCTTGAGGGGGATCCTACCAAGAACGGTACCCTCAACAAGCAGAGCCTGAACGATGGCCCTGTCGGGACCTTTTCCAACAACCTGGACCAGTCCATGGGGAAGCTAAAACCGGAATTAATTGACGGCCTGGAACGTTCCACAGCCCCTTCTCGGAAGATCAAAAAAAAGTGCACCAAAAAATGTGTCAAAAGCTCGGGATCTACCGTTCAAGCTCTGAGGCTGCTCCTCTGGTCGATGATTTGGGTATTGCTGGTCATCTGTTAGGACAGGAGCCCTCAGAGGCTTCTGTTGGACTTCATTGCTGATGACTTTCAGAGAAACCCACAGTAACCTCCAGAATTGCCCAGATATAAAAGGGAAGGGACAGTCGGTAGTTCCTAAGAGAAGATAAAAAAACTTAAAGAAGATAAAATTAACAAATGGATGCCTTTATATAAATACGTCAGATCTATTGTATATAAAAATTGGTGCCCAAATCATTTGTTCTATGTACTGTAATGTGTCTAAGCTGCACTTCTGGAAGCTCCTGCCCCCCTACCCTCTCAAAGCTAATGCTGCAAAGACAGTGAGCAGATAATGATCTTCTGACGATAGCGAGGCTGGGGTGGTGCTGCGGACTGGGGAACACATGCTCATCGAAGAATGTTTTGGGGTTGTTCAACCATAGGAAAAACAAACAAAAAAAAAACAAAAAAACAAAAATTCCAACAACACCTGAAGATGTGGCATATTTTATTCCCATTTTTAGTTTTATTTTTCAAAAAGTGATGCATTTGTTCTATGCTGTTATTTGTTTTTTATGTTTATAAGTATTACAGTAAAGAAAGTGTTTTTTCTCCCCTCAATTTGAGTTATTTTCATCACCATGGTTACGGATAGCATTCGCTAAAGAATGCTGTCAATGAAATTCACTGAGATTGCAGTTAAATTATAAATATGGATTTTATTTTACTTGTGTACAAGTATAAATATATTATAAATAAAGTCTTCTTTTCTTAGATCTGGGTGATAGTGAGATATATTTAATTTAGGACGCAAGTCAAAACTTGAGCGGTTTGCTCGCACGTATTTGTGCATATTTTGTGCATTTGTGCATAAATTCTGATGCACTAACATTTCATTGAACAAACTCTGCACTCAGCAGTATTGATGAGTTCACATCTCCTGGAGCAATCAAATTGCATAACAAATCCTTACCAATCCAACTAGAGTGATGTGGGTCACAGAAGAACATTGTTGTTGTCTAACAAAGTTGGTCTGGCTGTAATACCAAACTGGATATTCATTTTTCTTACTTTGGCTTTTCAAATTTTAAGGATTATAAAAATGTTAAGCCGCACTAAGCCAAAAATAGCTCTGAATGCTATAAAGAATTATAGTCCTATGTTCACATCGTGTTGCATTGAAATCTTCTATCTGGTGGGTATTGACTTGAAAGCTAGTTCTAGGCAAAGTACTCTGGCTGTTAAACCCTTTGCGCAGAATACAAATAATGCCAGTTTTCTCTGTTATGCATGAGCCTATTTAGGCTTTATAACTCAGTATTAGTGTCACTGAGACTCTGGAAAATTATTCTAGTGAAGCAAGACATTTATAAATTCAATTACAGATTTATTTAGGAATTAAATTTCAGAATTTAAGGATGCCTGTGTCTTTATCTGTGCAAGGGGGTTAACTGAGATGATTCGTTAGAGTTGAAGTGAAAACCATCAGGATGGGCTCCGGCTGGTTCACTGAAAAGAATTTTGCGTGGGAGCCCTGTGGTAGAGTGATCGAATTTCAGCCATGCCATTACCAGCCATGATCAGAGGACTGCAATGGACCCAGCCTGGCTGGGGATAATAGGGGTTAAGTCATTTAAATGTGTGAGACTCATTACTCTCTTGCAGCAACTCCTGGAGAGCCCAGGGGTTGAAGCTGCTTGAGTCGAGCATACGCTGACTCCGTGATCCTCCAACAGCACTGGCAGGGTATGATTGGCAGGGCGCCTGGATTGTGTAAAGAAATAAGGGCTTGTGGTCATATGAGTTGGAAGAATCACTATTCATGGCCTTCTCCTCCTCAGTTGAAACGATGGAAACAGCTCAGCTGAGTTCAGGGTGAGGGAGAAAATGTTGTGGCGGGGGGGTTGTGAAAATAATGGTTGCTCTCTCGGAACAGAGTCAACCTATGTCAACGTGAACTTTGCAAAAACACAACCCTCTGAATGGTTAGAGTGACTGGCAGGTAAATTATATTATTTACATCCAAATTTAATCATTACTCAGAAAAACAGACACATGCCCACTACAGCAGGGCATCTATTCTGGTGGACCTGGAGAAGGGACATGATTACTGTATAACACAAACACGGACATTATAAAACTGGGATTAATCTACATGATTTAAGGTATGAGGTTTCCATATAAATGTCAATCGACACATAGATTACAGATTAAAAATGCATGGCTTTATACAACCTATCTCCCCCAGCATGCAGTTCTGAAAACATCAAAAATGCACCAAAAGCTGTCAATTGGCATTGTATACAACATTATTATGTAAATTAAATTGCATTGTATGCATAAAAATGACACGACAATGTCATGCAAAGATACTGCAAGTAAACATTTATTGGCTAGGCAAGGGCATTCAAACATACTGGCAGTTCGTTTTCTGGTTATTACCTCAGTTGGGGGGGGGAATTGTAATCGGCTTGTTTGTTTGTGTGTCTGCGTGTTAACAATCTAGCATTGACATGGTTGCAACGATTGACTTCAAACTTTAGGAGTAGGAGAAAATAAAACATTTTCCTTTATGACTCAAAAACGCTTGCAGATAGACAGATGATTACTATTATGACCATATAGGAACTCCTATACGGGCTTTTATTTCAAACTATGACCTTTGACCTTGAGTGACCTTGAAGGATATTCAGAGGACTATTTGTTGAAAACGGTTGAGGTCACACTTGTAAAACTGAGTCAGTATGAAAAGCACAAAAAAAGTGCAGGCAGGACACTTGTTATTTCAGTTTTAGTGCATGAATTTAGTTGCTGAAAACAGTTTTTTTTTTTTTAATGAGGGACTTATTAGATGGTGACAGATGTTTTGCAAGACTGCCAGATTCATAATTATAAGTGTAAAAAAATGAAATCCCCAAAAGTCAGCAATTAAGTGTTACAATCTTAAAGATAATACAAGACTATACATGACATTTATTTTATGAATGTGAATTAATTCCACTTGCCTCACTATAACTTTCATAGTTAAAACTTTCACAGCCTTTCAGCCGTTCTACACTTCTTCACTTTCTTGTGTTTGTCTATTTTAATTGGATTTTTGTAAACTCAGCAGCAACAACAACCCTGCTCCAAGTGTACTAGAGCAATCAAATTTCTTTTATTATCCAAGCTTATAACTACAAAACAAGATTCATTATTCAGCTAAATGGATATAGCTGGAGGTACTGAGTGTTTAACCATACGGTGCATCTCAAAGCATAGGCCGCAGCCTTTGAAGGCTGCATTTTTAGGGATCGTCACTTAATTCCATCTGCCAAACTGACATAACGTCATTATATCTCCATTAAACAGCTTTGGTTTTAGCTAGTCATCTCTGGTTTCCCTAACCCTAACCTTACCTCTAACCCCTAACCCTAAATCTAGCCCCAAACCTAACCACAAGTTTTAATTTAATTTAGGGTTACTGGGGCTAGGTTCAGGGTTAGGGGTAAGAGTTAAGGTTAGGGTTAGGTAACCAGAGACGATTCGCTTAAACCAGAGCTGTTTAACGGGGATGAAATGACGTTGCGTCAGTTTGGCGGATAGAATTAAGTGACGATCCCTAAAAATGCAGGTTTCGAAGGATGCAGCCTCAGCTTTGAGATGCACCCATCGACTGTGTCATGGTTTTGCCCCCGCCGGCAGAGGACAGCGAGCTGGCGGGCACTGGGACCATGTACACAAAAGCAGATCAAGGGACCCAAATGCACAGGCTGAGAAAAAATGTAAAATTAAAAAAATCTTTGATTAACTTCATAAAAACAGGAGGGGAGCAGCAGCACGAACAAACATAGCAGGGCTCCACACACCAAATACTGCGGCACTGATCTGAGGCGCAGCCAACCCTTAAATGACAAACCATCACCTCTACCTTAAAGAGCCACACCTGTAGCCCGTTAAGGTGGAGGTGAAGAATGCAGCAGGGGGAGGGACAAACCCTTACAGACTGACTATCTGAACCAGACATAATCAAACTCAGACAGAAATTTACGTATCCATCAGTCCCTTGCAATCAAGCTCAGATTGATCACCAAGATACTCCAAAAACACTCCTGAACCAGAGATACCCACCTCCATGCCACTGCACAAAGCCGCTGTATGGGCAAGCCTTTTGCTGAGACTTTCCACTACACGACAAGTATCCCAGCGCAGATTGCAAAAGGCTCTACAAAACCGGTGATGCAATGCAAGTAGCATTTTTCTGCTCAACAAAAACAAATATATATTAGTCATGTGTGCGTGCTGATATCACCAAGCCAATGCTTTCACATGACGCACTGCCACCCGCTACTTAATCTCATCTGTAGCAGATGGTCGGACCATCGCGCTAAAAGCGTTGTTTTAGGCTGGCATTTCCATGCAGTGCCAGATACGGCTTGAAAGCATACTCCTATCCACCGCCCCGTATCATCAGTGCCCAGGATATGGGTTTGTGTGTACGTAGGACGGTGTGTCGGGGGGGGGCGTGGTTCGGCTGTGGCGCGTTGTGTCAACACAAGCATGGTGAGCGAAGCTCAGAGGGGTGGAAGCTGTCGAAGAGGCCTGGTAAATAATTCCTCGAGGCTTCATTCCGTCAGAGCCGCTAAGACGAGACGTTTCATACTCGCCGCCCCCTCTTTCACAGAGACAAGGAAGCCTCATCAATCCCGCTGTCACCGACGCACACTACCGCTTGACAGTCTTTCCCCACAAGCCAATACGCTGTCTTTGTTGCACCAGCTTTGGCTAGGAAACATCCTTTTTTTTTACGTGGCAGGAGACAATACATTTCTCCAGCTCAAAAGCATTCTGTGCTGTCCTCTAACTGTCAAGGCACAAATACCTCATATCATTGCTGACATTCATGCTTTAAGCTAATGCATGACCCTATAAGAGGATTAAAATGAAACAGAAACAGAGAAATAATAATGGCTTACGACCTGCTCTTTACGTCAATGAAGATAAACGATGCCCTCATTAAAAATGCACGCGATTCAAGGCGGTATAGAAACTGAGCCAGAATTGAGCATCTGGTTTAATTGCATGGTGAAGTTTTTTTTTCCCCCACAGAGTGGTTTCTGGGCAGGATTAGGGCCTGAGGGAATGCATTTGCATTTGGTGCCAGGGGCACCTGACAGGAGCAAGAAAAAAGACAGAAAATTGAGTTTAATTGCAATGCAAAGTATCCTCTCGGCCCGCCGTGATGCCTAATTGAATAATTCAGGCAGGGTACCTTCCTGGGGAATTCTGCATCTCTGTATACATTAGCCTTCCACTGCTGTATCGTCCTATGCAGCTGAGCAGGGATTTTGTAATTTCAGCGTTACGGTATGTTCAAGTCCTTAAAAATTAATGTATTTTAACATCTGATCCCTGAAGGCCTTGCTTGAATTATTTGCATGAAATTTTGCGAGGATTGGGACAGTGATGCATGCTTTGTTGTTTTGTATCTGTAATCCACCACACAATTTATATGAGGTTAATTAAATAATTTCAGCTTGTATTTCATTGCTTTTACAGCTATATTAGGTGATCTTCCAGTAAATTATCATAGAATAACAATTAAGGGTGTTTATTCACATAGTACAACCATTTTAAAAGAACAAATTTTGATCAAAAAAGGGCTCTTGCAGTTTTATTTTCTCCTGCCGGGCGGTCGAGGTGCGGTCCGTCCATCTGCCCATATCAGAAGGTACTTGGCTCATGAAATCAACTCCTACAGTTTTCATAGGACATCCCTGAAACTTTGCGCATATGCCTCAGATAGACTGATGATGCGCATTTTGCAGTTGTGACTCTGGCAGGGGATGTTGTGCTCTCAGAGTTGTCTTGTTTTTATTGGCCAGATGTGTGCCTCTGCCTCATTATGTTTTGCAGTAGAAAGCTAGTAAAAAGTCCAAGAGCAGAACTGGCATTTGGAGCCTTTTACAGTTGCCTCACTACGCTTGAATCCCATTAAGGGTCAATGGCAATAAATCGAACCATCACGGCTCCGAATAAATAATATGGGGTCATATTATGCTTCTTTCTGTTTGCTTTAGTATGCTAAATAGGTTATTTATACAAATGAAATATCTGCAAACTTACGAAGCTCAAAGTCCATACCAAATGGAGTAATGATTTCTGTCAGAAAACTCAGCTCCTGAAGCGCCTGAAACACCACCTTTGAAGCCTAGCTTTTATTTGAAGCATCTCAATGCCACATGATGTAACAAACTGGCATAATGCCCGACTAGTGGGTTCGAGCAAAGCTAGAAAGAGCAAAAGGTGGGAAGCGTTTGGTTATTGCATATTGCCATATTGGCAAGATGTTTCTTTCTTCAGTGCAAAGGCATATTCCCTCTGTCTGTACTTCCAAAGGAAAATGAAGTGAAGGATCAGTGGTTAAAATGAATTAATACCACTATTCCTCAGTAGTGTAACTACAACCTTTTTAGTGTTCCTTTCATTTCGATTAACTGTGCTTCCTGAACCATGGTGGTCCAATCTCAACAGAGTGGGATGGGGCCACAAAGAGACAGGAGCCAAAAAACCCTGTTTCAGGCAGAGTGAGCCTGAGGTGATGCACACACAGCCTGTACTGCTGTAACTATGTGCTTTTTGACACAAAAAATTTTTAAATAGACCACAAAAATTAAACAACAGCTCATAAATTGGCATAATATGACCCCTTTAATCGTTCAACCAGAAGCATAGCCAAATCATTGAGAGCATCACAATCAACAATTTAATACATTACTATGAAACAAGAGTATATCGGTGTGCTTGGCAATAGAGAGAGAGGACAAAGACACCTGCACACATACTAAATAACAATAGCAAATGGCTTTGTGGGCCACAGAAAACTCCCACAGTTGGTGACAAAGAATGCTTATATAAATAAATGAGTGACTCACACACTGCAAGGCTCCAGTATCCACTATTTATCACACCAACGTGATGTTTCGAGCACTACAGCTCTTCATCAGACAATCAATAGTAACCCACAGCGCCATCTTAAATACACACGGCAAAATATTATGTGATAAAGACGCGTGACCCAATAGTCTTCAAAATCGAAGACAGACATCTCAAAAAGTAAAAAAAAACCTCAGCATAAATATAAACAAACGTACACGCACACACACACCCACACACACGCACACACACACACACACACACAACAAACACACTGAAGTGCATAGTGCAAATGTTGACCCACATATATAGTACATATAAATTCAATACGTTAAAAATGTGGTAAGAAAACATAAAAAAGTACAATAATCCAATAGACCAGAAAAATCATAAACAATCAGGCATATAGGTCATCATCACAAGGAGAAACTGCTTAGGCGTTAATTTGTTCTACGTGAAGAAGTAAGAAAAAAATTATAATAATGAAGACTTATATAAGGGGTGCAAACAACCAAAAAACCTAAAGAAAATATCCAATTACGAGATATATCCTCATTGAGACCTTGGGGTGACAAGGTATCTAAGGCAAAAATCCAAAAATAATTCACGTTTTAGAAGTAAATTATTCATGTCACCCCCCTCCGAGAAAGCTGAACACATTCAATACCAATGTTGCCCAAAGAGGCCACAGTATGGTTCATAAGTTTAAAATGATTAGCTACAGGGCTTTTATGATCAAAATTTCTAATCAAACTTCTATATTCCGAGAATCTCTGATTGACAAAACTTCTAGAGCTCTTAATGTATACTAACCCACAGGGGCATTTAAGCATATAAATCACATTCTTGGTTTTACATGAAATGATGCATTTAATGGCAACAACTTTCCCTGTGTGTGGATGATAAAGACTTAGTTTTACGAGTAAAACTGCATTGTTGGCAATTGCCACATTTATAACAGCTTAATTCTACAGTACTGAAAAACGTGCATGGAGTAATCTGAGATTTAGGAGGGTGATCTGCTCTCACCAACAAGTTTCTCAAGTTGGGGGGTCTCTTAAAAACTATCCATGATGGGTTAGCTCAGTGTCCTTTCAAAGAAGGGTCAGTAACTAAAATGTGCCAATGGTTTCTAATAATACTTGACATTTCTTTGGCCAATGGAGACTACTGAATGGCACAAGTAATTTTGTTGTTGGTAGTTTTAATCCGAGTGGCATTCAAGCTCTCCAGCTGTGTCATATAAGAAAAACATTAAGAGGCTTGAGTGATCCACTCTCTTTCATAAACTCTTTGAGAAAATCTATGTTCCAAATCAATCATTTGTTGTTTAAAATCAACCTCTGAACTACAAATACATTGCATACGATTGAACTGAGCAATCGGAAGACTTTGTTTTGATTTTGTGGCATGATAAGACTGTCCGTGTAGCAATTAATTTCTGTGGGTTTTCAATACGAACTAGTAGACAAATTCTCATAATTGTTGATAACCGATATGTCCAAAAAAATCACTTTAACCTTATCATAGACCAAGGTAAATGTCAGAAGTCTGTTTTACAGGTTCAAAAAATTATGAAATTCTTCAAGTTTAGCGTTAGTGGAGGTCCATATAAAAAAATCATCAATGTATCTCCTGTATGTTGAAATATATTGTAAAAATGGATTCTCAGAGGGATTCAAGACAACTACCTGTTCGAGTAGACCAACATATAATGAGGCAAAGCTAGGGGACATCTTAGACCCCATACTGACTCCAGACACCTGCAAAAAGAAATCATTAGCAAACATAAAATAATTAGTCGTCAATACAATTTCCATAAGTTCCAAAAGACACGCGATACTAGGAGAGCTAGATCTAACTGAAGTTTGTTCTTGTAAATGTTAGAAAAAACTCCATAGAATCTTTTAGATGAGAAGGCAAAGATGTAAGTCATGGTTGAAGAAAATAATCTACAAATGCAGAGATGTTTTCTGTAAGAGACCCAATAGCAGCTACAACAGGTCTACATGGAGGGATGTCATTAAAAGGTTTGTGTATTTTAGGTAGAGTATAAAATACTGGTGTTATCAGTGAATTTACCAACATGAAAGAATGTTCATGTCGAGTAATTTCACCTTTAGCCAAGAGGTCGATAAGTCATCCCAGTACTTTAGTTTTGAATGTTACAACTAGATTTCCATCTAATTTTTGATAAAAAGTCTCATTCATAAATTGCCCCACAATCTCTTGGTAATATAATATAATACATATAACCAGAGATGGACAATCCAGCTCCAGAAAGTAAAAATCCGACCCAGTATTTTGCTACAACCGCCTGGATCTAAAAATTGCAGCAACCCTTCAGCCCAGAGTTTGAACAAACTAAGAAAATCAGCTGCCTGAGCTCTTGGCTGGAGGTAAAACACGGCCAGACTTTTACTTTCTGACCCCTGGAATGTCCACCTCTGCATATAACCTCAGATTACTCCCTGCACGTTTTTCAGTACTGTGGAATCAGGCAGTTATAAATGTGGCAATTGCAAACAATGCAACTTTACTCGTAAAACTAAGTCTTTATCATCCACACACAGGGGAAGTTGTTGCCATTAAATGCATCATTTGATGTAAAACCAAGAATGTGATTTATATGCTTAAATGCCCCTGTGTGTTAGCATACATTAAGAGCTCTAGAAGTTTTGTCAAACAGAGAATCTCGGAACAGAGAAGTTTGGTTGTTTGTACCCCTCATATAAGTCTTCATTATTTTTTTCTTACATCTTCACTCAGAACAAATAAACGCCTTAGCAGTTTCTCCTTGTGATGATGACCTATATGCCTGATTGTTTGTGATTTTTCTGGCCTATTGGATTATTGTACTTTTGTATGTTTTCTTACCACATTTTTAATGTATTGAATTTATATGTACTATATATTTGGGTCAACATTTGCACTATGCACTTCAGTGTGTGTGTGTGTGTGTGTGTGTGTATTTGCATTTGTTTATATTTGTGCTGAGGTTTTTTTAACTTTTTGAGATGTCTGTCTTGGATTTTGTAGACTATTGGGTCACGCGTCTTGATCACATGATATTTTGCCGTGTGTAGTTAAGATGGCGCTGTGGGTTACTATTGATTGTCTGATGAAGAGCTGTAGTGCTCGAAACATCACGTTGGTGTGATAAATAGTGGATACTGGAGCCTTGCAGAGTGCGAGTCATTCATTTATTTGTATATTTATTTCTTTTTTTGACTTTGCACCTGCTCTCCCTGGCTTTGCATGTGCGTATATTTGATGAGTTTGGTTCCAAAACACAATATATCCATTTTACTCATTTTGAGTAAATCAGCTTTTTCTTTGTTGGTGCCTATTGCATTTTATAGAGAAACACAAACTTTGACCATGAAAAAATACACTCTATAGTATGAATAAAAATAAATAAATTTTGCACCATGTGTAAGAAGCTCAGGGCTATTGCTTTATGAGATTATCTCAATTTTTGTAATTTAGGCACTTATTGCGTTTTGGAACCAAACTCTTCATTTCTTTTTCATTCGTGACAAAGAATTTAAATTGTGAAGAAAAATAAACAAATATTCCGGCATAGACATGTTCAAGACCATCATAAATGAAGGCCTGTATAGCTATAATCCTGGAGAACAGAACTGTCCACTTACCGTGTAAAATAAAACAACATGGAGGCGAGGAACAATCTCGATTGGGCAGTTGTGCAGGATATGTACCTGTACCAATGTGGTCGATTGAGAGGGGAGAGAGAACAGAAGGCAGGGAACCTCTGATGTCACAGCCACCGCTCTTGTGAGTGAAACATGGTGGTGGCAGATTTCTGCGTGGGCTGTGTGTAGCTACCAGAGGCTCAGGTGTCTTTATTGACAGCATGAACAAGATCAATCCTGCACTGCGTAAAAACACTGCATCTGATTACCCAGAACCTCTGTGGACAGAGCTCTCCTCAGCAGTTGGTCAATGACCCCCAAATATACTGCTAAAGCAGCCGAGATGTTTTTCAAAGCCACAAATAAAGAAATAGAAACAAATCAATAATGGCCAAGCCAATGAACTTTCCTGAATCCAAATAAATATGTGATTCACTCACTGGAGACAAGAAGAAAGAAAAAAATCCCACTGAAATAAACTGGATAAAACAACGAAGACAAACCATCTCCAAGGACCGTTCTTCTAGTCCACTATTGCCTGTGTGTCAAAAACTTCAGGCAGTCATCAAACTAAGTGCTAAAAATGACACCTTTATTTCAAGCTAAATTAAGATGTTTTTAATGAAAGGACAGCCTCTTGAAATGATCCAGCTTGTTCCAAAGGGAGTCCTACACAGAACACAAAATTCATAATCACATAAAACGCACTCGGAGCCTCTCATTTCCCAACCCTCCCGCATGTCAGTCCCCTGAACCGAATTCCTCCTTTCAGTCACTCTGGCTCGTCAAAATTTGCGGCGGCTCCCTTTCACTCATTTCACAGCCAATGTGCTGAGTATAAACTATAGTGCCAAAAAAAAAAATATTGTCCTTATAATTCTACTTTTAACTGTATGCACAAATGCACACACACATGCACACAAACACGTACACAAAGCACACACACTCGCACACACACACACACCAGAATTTTTTTATCGTTGTTTTTTAGTAATAGCAGAAAAATGTGGAAGCACCATTTTGAGAATCTTCGGTTGTCAGATCACAGAGGTTCTTTAGATTCTACTCACATATTTTGGTCATTCCCAAGGGATGATGGGAATTAGCATTAGCAAGCAATACAGCTGTGTACTTACTTTATATCGTTACTTTAATGGTGGACAGTAAGCACTGCGACATGAGCTTTATTGTTCTCAGTGAAGGATGTTTTTGGCCGAAGCCCAACTCTTGGGCAACTTTGATGATGCGAGTCAGAAAACAGACTTCTGCAACCCTAAGACATGAGCCAGTGACATATTCAATGTGTTGCATTAGCTTGCTTGTATTCACGGATTTTGATAAAGACGCAGCATGACCCAGCTTTCCTATTAGCCAGACAACCAAGATTGATCATAATGAGCAAATTTATTCGGACAACATCTCCGACTGGATAAGTCATTTTTATCCCCTGCCTCGAAGTACGATGGAGATATTGGATTAGGGTCTGTCCGCCCGTCCATACGTCCGTCAAGGCCACAAGGGGGACAAGATTTCTCTGAAACTATTGTATCTGGATGCATGAAATTTGGTAGGCTTAATAAGCTACTCATGATCTAAGTGGAGTTTGAAAATGGATGTTGAAGCATATTTTTTAATGGAGTTATGGCCCTTGATCGTGGCGGTAATAGTGATGACTCTGACGTCTTGTTTGTTGTGTTCTTATGCCACCGTTATCCTCAGCTGGTGTTACAGCAGATCTGTACATGGCGTATCGGGTGGTCAGGATAGGCTGGAACTGATAAACGGTGCCAAATTAAATCGCAACATAGAGAGGAAACGCTGGATTTATGACACAGAAAGGGGTAAGATCACGACTCGGGGCCTCGACAAATCCCAGCAGCGTTTTATTGTTTTTAACCCGGGGAAGTACGATGGCCTGGTTTGGCCAGGGCTTCATTGATCTGGACTGGAAATGAACAGAGAATATAAATGGTTGTCCTTCCTATAGCCTGACCCTCTCCCCACAGTGAGGACTTTCGAATTGGCCCCAGGTAATTGGGGTTGCTTGAACTGACCTGCTACTATGGAGACTTGGGGGCTAATGGGCAGGCCCGACATGCTCATTTCACAATGTTAGAGTCAGCTAAAGCCCCCCTCTCGTCCACCTAGAACATTGCCATAGGTCAGGACCCTGAATTGTAGCTGAGACTGCAAGGTCGAGCAGGGCTTGGGCAGTGGCGATACCTCCAATGGTAATTAAGGACCAACACAGATACCCCCCCCCCCCACCCCTTCCAACCTGTGCCCTGGTCTTTAGTTTCACCTGCACGGAGACACAACCACATATAATGACGAGAGAAAGAGAGTATCACAGAGTTAACTTCTCATTCCGGTGATGAACGAGGCAATTTCATTGTCTTCCCTATCCACGCCTCCCACGGATGCAGAAGATTATTAGCAATTTGGAAAGGCAACAAAACACATATGCGATTAATAAGAACAGGAGTTTTAATGGCTATTCCTCTGCAACTTTTCAGCTGCAGTTTTTATTGTAAGTATTGCTACAATGTTCATGTGCATTTTTCTGCTTTGGACCTCACCAGTCCACAAAATACATTTAGTATTCATAGAAGACAAGAAAAGAAAGCATTTAACAAAATACAGTGATTTAATAACAGGCCAGCACATCACCATTCACATCAGCACATTGGATCATTGTCAGCGCCAACACATCACTGGCGATTCAGGTCCTGGTGTAGCAGATGTTTACCCCAGAGCAGCTGGCATCACGCAATGCGATGACATGGATAAACCGCAAAGACGCAAGGAATTTCCCCGTGGCTTTTTCGATTTGGGGGGGGAAAAAAAATGTAAGAACTTGAGTACATTACAAATCATTAAACCTTGCAGAAAATATGAAACACACCGCCGTGCATCTAAAGAGTGCGCAAAATCAATCGAGTTCAAGTGAGGCTTTGGAGGCAAATGCGAGACAAATTTAAAGAGCCTGCGTCGTTATTGACATTTCTGATCAGCTGAAATTGCTCATTATTTGTTGGCTGCAAAACACTTGACTAATGACTGCAATTTTCTTCTTTTGCCTTCTGTGTTTGTCTAATTCAGATAAACACCCGGAACGGCACAGGAGCTGCTGACAACTTTTGTGACAGAGAGACTAAATCATCATTCTGGGGAAACAGAAAAGATTAATTGCATCAATATACTGCCAGCAGCATGCATTTTACTTATGTCTTATTTATGACCCCAATTTCCGAAAATGCCGCGACGATATGGAAAATGCAAAATCGAGAGGAAAAAAAAGGAAGACCATAATTTGTAAATCATCATTGACTAGGATTAAATTGAAAACAACATAAAGACGATCTTCAATCACGCTGAATTCACGCCTACAGCACATTCTGGAAAGTTGGAACTGGGGTGTGTTTACTGTTTTACATTATCTTTCCTTTAAGCAGCTTTCCTAGTAAGTGATGGGGGAGCTGAGGACACCGGTTGTTTTAGTTTTGAAGGATTTTTACCCTTCTTCCTCGTTATGCGTCTCCAGCCACTAAAACATCTGGAGTATTCTTTTTCATATTTCACACTTCTTTAAACCCCACACATTTTCAAATGGAGACAGGTCTGGACAGCAGGTAGGCCACCCAAATTCTCTGATTAGGCAGCCACTTTTTCATAACATGTGGAGACATATAGTTTGCTATTGTTTTAATGAAATAAGAAGGGGTGACCCCCCCAAAAAGTAGTCTGGTTGAATATGCTTCAAAATACATTTATGTCCTTCAGCATCACTGGTATCCAAACAGGTGTTACAGTACCCACGCCATGTGTGCTAACAGACCTTCGTACCGTGACACATGCTAGTATTTGAACATTTTGTTGGTAACAAAAGGATCACTCTTTTTTTGTCTGAGGAGCTCAAAATCCATTATTACCATAAACTGTCACAACCTTCATGTGCCATTTATTTGTTCCTCCCTTGCTCCTGTAGTCTGTGTGTGTGTTTTTGCGGTTTTTCTCCTTTATTAGATTGATTGTTTAATCTCCTCTGGTGCTGCCAGGTGCTATCATTAATGCCTTGCCCTTTATGTGAATGTCCCATCTGTATAAGTTAATTGCGGTGTGATTGTGGTTGGTGGATTTTCCTGGTTCATACCCCACTATGCCTTCCAGTCTGTTTGTGTCTTCTAAGCTCATGGTCCATTCGTTTCATTAAATTCATGGTAAAAAGAGGCATAATAACTGATCAGTCTAATTAATATGAACAAGCTCCCAAGACTTTATATCGGTCTCCATAATTGGAGTCGAATTCTTGTTGAGCCTGCCTGTTCCTCTGACCAGTTTATTAGGAACAAGTCTTCATCTATTTCTAGGATTGGGACTGTATTCCTGCTAAACCCTTTGGTTCTACTGTCAAGAAGTCCTGCTTCTGCGAGAGGAACGCCCTGGGATTGTCACTGGCCTGGGTGCAGATATACTCCTACCCTCTCAAGTCATTACCAGCTCAGCTAGACTGCTCCTTTTCAGTTCTGGACTATGGCCTTTCCCTCTTCTGTTACCATATTCCAGTTAATAAATACTCCCCTGAGGATTGTACCCTGAATTTGCATTTGGTTCTTTTCTTGGATTATAACAGCAAGCAATTTCAATGGCTGACTGGTCCAGCAACAGAATGTTTCCATTGTGCATCGGTCCATTTCAGATGAGCACAAACTCAGACGAGACAGCGGTGTCTCTGGATGTTTTTCACGTATGGCTTCCTCAGTTTATTATACATTCTTCACTTGCATTTATGGATGAAATGATGAATGGTGTTCATGGGCCAAAATTTTCCCAAGGAGCCCCAGCCCATGTGGTAATATCCACTGCAAAAAAAAAAAAAAAACATGTGGCTTTAAATGCAGTGCCATCTGAAGGATGGAAGATCTGGGGCACTCAGAGATTTCTCAAGGTTACCTTAATGTTTGAATAATATTATGCGCTGCAAAGGGTGAAATCTTTACAACACTATATTGAGGCATGTTGCTTTTAACCCTCTAAAACCAACATAGGTGCAGTATTCAAACCTTTGAAACTTCAGGCCTATTTAAAATTCTCGTGGAGATCACAAGGTTTCCAATGAGTCCAACTATGTCCTGCTGATTGCAGAAAAATGTGTATAAAATGAACAAGATCTTGATATTTAGATGTGACGCTGTGGCCATAAAACTATGGCATTCTGGGTTTGAATATTGCTCTCAATATAAGTGTGATGTAGCCTTAGTGAAGCGCTGCAACCAACAGATACAGAATATGTGGGTAACTTTGTCCTTCAATACGAAAAAAAAAAATGCTTTTGCTGGACTTTATATGCACTGATGAAAACACAGAACGCAATGCTAAAGTACCCTCAACCGTATGGGCATAGGACAAGGAATTACAACACATTAACACATTAGGTTTTTTTAATGTATGGCTATGTAACACAACCCAGCAAAACGCAAGCTTTTAACCCTCTATGGAACAAGTATAACTCAGGTCACAGTAACAGCTGTTCGCATTTTAAGAGTGAAATGGCAAGCCATTCCGTTTCTTTGAATGTGGTATAGATTCTAAAACTGATTACCTAGTTAAGAAAAATGGCAGCATACTGCATTATCGACTACTGTTTTGTTACCCAATGTGGTAAACTAGCTCTGTGATCATGGTGGTAAACCAAAAATAAGATATAGCTGGCTATATTGCTAGCTGGCTAAAAGTAAGATAGAGCTACACCATCCAAAGACAGCTTTACTCACTTTTCAATAGAATTATTGAGCTGCTCCTCAAAAGTATCAATGCTGTCAGCCCTCCTGTCTGTTCCATTCAGAATAACTGCTATTTTCCATCTCAGAATCACATTTCCATCCCGCAAATAAGCTCAGCTCTTCAGGCTCAGTTCTGGAGGTTTTTTTGTTCCCATGCAACCCATAGACAGTAAAAGAAGTGGACGGCGGGATGGCGCTATTTTCAACGGGAGAGTTGAGCACCATGCCTACTGCGCAGGCTCGAAGTCAGCTCGCTGACGTAAACCAACGTCCATAGATGTGGTCACTCGTCTGGTAGATGTATCCTACACATAATTCCCAGCAAGCAAGCAATTGCATCTGTTCGTATACTCTGATTCCGTTCGATTTTATTATGTTTTGCAAATTATGTCTTCATAGGTACTTCACTTCGTTAGCGATGTGGCTCAATCTTCTTCTGTCTATAATTTTTTATGGGCTTCTGGTCTAAACAGCTCAGTTATTTACGTCCTGTGCGACACAAAGTCGCCGGCATTTCACGTCACTTTTAGCCTAGTCTGGTGCCATCGGCTAAAAATGCTTACTATTAGACCGTATCTCTACATACGAAGTAAGGACATCTGCTACAAAATTTAGTTTCTCTGTGGAAAATATTAGCGCTGACATGAAGGCTCATAATGTTTTTAGTGTAAAGTTATTTGATGTCAAAAGTCAGGCAAAATAAATGGGTGTGAATTGAGAAGCTACCGCTAATTGATCATCTGCTATCTTCTAGAGCGTTCAGTTGGGCTTCAACTTCCGGGTGTTACTACCCCCTTGATGCAACCACATCAGTCTGAGCTGCATAGTCTGAGCTGCATCAAGTGTATTGAATACAACATAACCCTATTATGCAAGTATTTTAATATGTTTTTAAGATCCAAACAATGTCTTTCATTTACTGAGGAAAGCTTATACTGTCTGCAATTGGATAGAAATCTTGTCAACCAACTGGTAATTACCAGGAGAATTTCACATGGGTGTGAACTACAGCTGGTTTTCATGCAGATTTTCATGAATCACCATTAAAGTGATTGGATTTCGTGAGAGCTTGTATGAGGCTCTAAAAGACAGCTAAATGCTTCAACCGACAGATCTACGCATTAATCCACAATAGGAAATTGCGCGTTTTTAATTTGTGATGACTGAAATTATTCCCGTAGGCCCATCCCCCGTGGGAGGATTCAGAAGGGGCCAATGCATTGTGCTTTGGGTGGCGGTTGTGAGCGGGGGCCCCGACGACCCAATCCCTGGACATGGAATCTGGTTCTTGGAACATGGAATATCACCTCGTTGGGGGGGAAGGAGCCTGAGCTTGTACGGGAGGTTGAGCGGTACCGGCTAGAGATAGTCGGGCTCACCTCTACGCACAGTCTGGGCTCTGGAACCCAACTCCTTGAGAGAGGCTGGACTCTCTTCTACTCTGGAGTTGCCTGCGGTGAGATGCAGCGAGCTGGTGTGGGTTTACTTATAGCCCCCCAGCTTAGCTGTCATGTGTTGGAGTTCTCCCCGGTGAACGAGAGGGTCGCTGCTCTGCGCCTTCGGGTCGGGGACAGGTGCCTTACTGTAATCTCGGCCTATGGGCCGAATGGCAGTGCAGAGAACTTGACCTTCTTGGAGTCCGTAGGAAGGGTACTGGAAAGTGCTCCGACTGGGGACTCCATCGTTCTGCTGAGGGACTTCAACGCCCACGTGGGTGGTGACAGTGTTACCTAGAGGGGCATGATTGGGAGGAACGGCCTCCCCGATCTGAACCCGAGTGGTGCTCTGTTATTGGACTTCTGTGCTAGTCACGGTTTGTCCATAACGAACACCATGTTCAAGCATAAGGGCATCCATCAGTGCACATGGCACGAGGACGCCCGAGGTCAGAGGTCAATGATCGACTTTGTGGTCGTGTCATCTGACCTTCGGCCGTATGTCTTGGACACTCGGGTGAAGAGAGGGACTGAGCTGTCCACTGATCACCACCTGGTGGTGAGTTGGATCCGCTGGCGGAGGAGGAAGCTGGACAGACTTGGCAGGCCCAAACGTGTTGTGAGGGTCTCTTGGGAACGTCAGGCGGAACCCTCAGTCAGAGGGGTTTTCAACTCTCACCTCCGGGAGAGCTTTGACCGGATCCCAAGGGAGGCTGGAGACATTGAGTCTGAATGGACCATGTTCTCCACCTCCATTGGTGACGCGGCTGTTCGGAGCAGTGACCGTAAGGTTTCCGGTGCCTGTCGTGGAGGCAATCCCCGAACCCGGTGGTGGACACCGGAAGTAAGGGATGCCGTCAAGCTGAAGAAGGAATCCTATCGAGCTTGGTTGGCTTGTGGGACTCCTGAGGCAGCTGACCGGTACCGGCAAGCTAAGCGTGCTGCAGCCCGGGCGGTGGCGGAAGCAAAAACTTGGGTGTGGGAAAAGTTCAGGGAGGCCATGGAGGAGGACTATCGGTCGGCCTCGAAGAGATTCTGCCAAACCGTCCGGCGCCTCAGGAAGGGTAAGCAGCACCCTGCCAACACTGTTTACAGTGGAGGTGGGGAGCTGTTGACTTTGACTGGGGATATTGTCGGCCGGTGGAAGGAATTCTTCAAGGATCTCCTCAATACCACTGATACGCCTTCCACAAAGGAAGCAGATGCTGGGGACTCAGAGGCTGACTCGTCCATCACTCGAGCTGAAGTCACTGAGGTAGTTCGGAAGCTCCTCGGTGGCAAGGCACCAGGGAGATCCGCCCTGAGTACCTCAAGTCCCTAGATGTTGTGGGGCTGTCTTGGTTGACATGCCTCTGCAGCATCGCTTGGCAGTCGGGGACAGTGCCTCTGGATTGGCCGACCGGGGTGGTGGTCCCTCTATTTAAGAAGGGGGACCGGAGGGTGTGTTCAAACTATAGGGGGATCACACTTCACAGCCTACCAGGTAAGGTCTATTCCAGGGTGCTGGAGAGGAGAATTCGGCCGATAGTCGAACCTCGGATCCAGGAGGAACAATGCGGTTTTCGCCCTAGTCGTGGAACACTGGACCAGCTCTATACCCTCCGCAGGGTGCTTGAGGGTGCATGGGAGTTTGCCCAACCAGTCCACATGTGTTTTGTGGATTTGGAGAAGGTATTCGACCGTGTCCCTCGTGGCATTCTGTGGGAGGTGCTTTGGGAGTATGGAGTCCAGGGCCCTCTACTAAGGGCCATACGGTCTCTGTATGACCGGAGCAGGAGCTTGGTTCGCATTGCCGGCAGTAAGTCAGACCTGTTCCTGGCACGTGTTGGACTCCGGCAGGGCTGCCCTTTGTCACCGGTTCTGTTCATTATCTTTATGGACAGAATTTCTAAGCGCAGCCAGGGGCTGGAGGGAGCTTGGTTTGGGGACCACAGGATCTCATCTCTGCTTTTTGCGGATGATGTTGTCCTGTTGGCTCCTTCAAACCAGGACCTTCAGCACGCACTGGGGTGGTTTGCAGCTGAGTGCGAAGCGGCTGGAATGAGAATCAGCACCTCCAAGTCCGAGGCTATGGTTCTCGACCGGAAAAAGGTAGCTTGCCCCCTCTGGGTTAGAGGAGAGCTCTTGCCTCAAGTGGAGGAGTTTAAGTACCTTGGGGGTCTTGTTTACTAGTGAGGGAAGGATGGAGCGTGAGATTGACAGACGGATCGGTGCAGCGGCAGCAGTAATGCGGTCATTGTAACGATCTGTTGTGGTGAAGAAGGAGCTGAATCGAAAGGCAAAGCTCTCGATTTACCAGTCAATCTACGTTCCTACCCTCACCTATAGTCATGAACTTTGGGTCATGACCGAAAGAATGAGATCTCGGGTACAAGCGGCTGAAATGGGTTTCCTCCGCAGGGTGGCGGGGCGCTCCCTTAGAGATAGGGTGAGGAGCTCTGTCACCCGGGAGGAGCTCAGAGTAGAGCCGCTGCTCCTCCACGTCGAGAGGAGCCAGCTGGGGTGGCTCGGGCATCTCTATCGGATGCCCCCTGGACACTTTCCTGGGAGGGTGTTCCGGGCATACCCCGCCGGGAGGAGGCCCCGGGGAAGACCCAGGACACGCTGGAGGGACTATGTCACTCGGCTGGCTTGGGAACGCCTTGGGATACCCCTGGAAGAACTGGAGGAAGTGTCCAGGGAGAGGGAAGTCTGGGCATCCCTGCTTAGACTGCTGCCCTCGCGACCCGGCCCCAGCCAGATAAGCGGCAGAGGATGAATGGATGGATGGATGACTGAAATTGACAATAGAATGACAGTGTCAATATCATGGCGAATTTTTGCCTCAGGAAGCTGATTTTTTTTAAACTACTTGGAATACCATTGAGTCACTGTAACTGAAGTGGTTGCTACACAGCACAATGATTTATTTCTGTCGCAAGAGATCATTTTTTATTTTTTTTAACTGCTGGATAGATAGTATGGGCAAGGATAATGAGCAGTTTGCACATCAGGATTAGCTGAGGAGTTTAATTCATGCAGCTCCTGAAAAATAGGGATAGGAGTGAACTAGTCAATATTCTAGGCTGTGTTCCAGCTCTGCTGGCTTGTGAATATTCAACTGATCCGGGGGTGCAATGTCGTGATAGAGTAGTGCAACTGCTTCCATAAAAAGAGTTGCTCTATGTCCGCAGGCGTCTACGTCTGCAGAAAGGTGTTATGAAATGTTGAATTACAAAAGGTATCCTTAGAAGGAAATGATGATAAGAACATGCAATTGGTAGCCTCCAGAGAAATATACATGGTAAATCACAATGGAAGGGTTGTACGATGAGGTTTTCATTCCACATCCAATGTTCTCCAAGTCAACTTCCTGAGAATAAACCCTGTGAACTTGACGAGGCCAAAAAAAAAAAAGAAACATTTGTGGATGTTATGACTGAAACACTGCTGACAAAGAATATGACCTTTTGAAAGTAGGTGAAGGCCATGTAGCTTCCATGTCGTCAAACTTGATTATCCAGTGAGTACACCTTATGAATTTGACATGGCTACACCAAAAATTGTCATGGTAGTGCAAAGGCGTAATGAAAGTAACACTGTTCAGAAACAATGTGACCTTTTGACCCCATTCATCAGGTCAAGGTCATCCACCTTTTATTTTCCGTAAGCTGATTATCTAGAATATACACGCTGTATATTTTACGCGGCTATAACAAAAATAGCGGATGTAATCAAGAAACAGTGTTTACAAAGAATGTGACCTTTTGACCCCTTAAAGTAGGTCAAGGTTACCCATCTTCGAACTTGTCCAAACTATATGTCCGAAGGACAGTACCTGTGAATTTCGTTACCCTGAGATTAATAGGAAAGGAGTTATTGTCTACACAGAAGTATGGACAGACGGACACAAGTTCTTAGCAATACCTGATGGCCATAATTCGGTCTCGGGTAAAAAGGTTACTTCCTGTTACCAGGGGGCACTATGAGAAAGGCCGGATATTAATATTTTCAGGGCTGAGCCATCATCACGTCCATAAATTTTGAAGCTGTTAGGATAAAGAATGTGGGTGTGAGAGCTGTTGGAAAATGGATGGCAAAATCATGAAAAGTACAGACATTCTTTTAACAATATTTGATCAGCATGGTCTCTAGATGATGTGAACAGAATGGAAAGTCATTAAGGCAAATTCCCTGGGAGGAGTTTGTTAAAATATGAGGTGAGGAAATTGCTGGTAATCAAAAATTCAAATCAAAATGGCTGACTTCCTGTTGGGGTTGGACCATGATGTCAAGAGACTTTTCTGTGCATCTTGGTAAGATACATGTGCGTTCCAAATTTTGTTGGCCTACGACAAATTAACCCCTATCAGGAAGGGCTTTTTGAAAATTAGTAAGGGGCGCTATTTCGCCATGCCACGCCCTAGATTACCCATCTTCGACTTGTCCAAGCTATATGTTCCCAAGTTCCCAAGAACTTTCTCTGTGAATCACATTGCCCTGACAGCAATAGGAAAGGAGTTATTGTCTACATAGACGGACGGATGGACAGACTGACAGATGGACGGAAGGTCTTTGCAATACCCGATGGGCCATTTTTGGCCTCGGGTAAAAACTTAACCAAAAATTTTGAGTTAAAGGCATTAAACTTGGACTTTTGTCTATACTTGTTTTATTTGTATTTCCAGGCATGATAGTGTCACCTGTTCCACTACTGTGAAACTTTTTTAAAAATTCTAATTCTTTCTAAGCCTTACATTGCCCCTCTTCCTAATTTTATGGAGTGAATTACAGACTTAAAATTTACATTGAGCATGCATTTCCAAAAAAAGGTAGAGTATGAAATATTTGTCTTGCACAGTAGTCAATTTAATACACGGCAAAAATGATTTACAAATCACTGCTTTCTTTAATATACAGTCCAAAAATATCAATAAAAAGTTGGCAGGTTCATTACCTGACATCAAAATGTCTGTAGTCTTTCCGATGTGACAAGGATTACATCGCCAAAATCTGTTAAGTAATGGATCTTCTTTTAAAACTAAGAATTCCCCAACTTTGAATTGATCGCGTAATTTGAGTATGATAAATCACATTGTATTTTGCTGAAAACATGCATAATTTCAGCCAGGGTTTTTTTTTTTTTCTTCACTCAGCAAAACAAGTATATTAAATTCTTCCAGTCACACTTCTGAGATATAGACATCTCTTTAAATTAACTCAGCGCTGACACCACATTTGTGAGTTCTCATTTTTTATGAATAAAACACAACAACGAACACTTACACCTGATCTGCAGTCACTTTAGCACAGCTTTAGCAAAAGCATAACTTCTTGTTGCTCTGACAGCGGTACAGTTTTTACAGTTCAGCAGTACTGTAATAGCCAGAAAACATCAGTAAAAAGGTAACAGCCTTGCAGGCTCCCCTTTGTTTTAGAAAGCCTCTCACGTTCCGGCTGTGAATTACCCCTGGAACTGTGCCCTTTATGTTTATTTCTTTTTTTTTTGCGGGTATTCCATTTTCTACCTGTCATTCTCCTGGAGAGAAGAAAAGCGGTTAGTTCATTAACGCTCACTCTTCCACTCACACTGACAGGATGACAGTGAGTGACACACCACCTTCTCCTCGCTCCCTGCTACACAAACTGACAATTTGAAAGATTCTTGCCAGTCCAGTAAATTATTAATTCCTCTTTTCACACAACATGTGGACAGGAAATGGAAACCCGAAGCGTGGAGGTTGGTTTGCACTTCATAAAGGATTTCTCCAGGAACCTTCCAGCTGCTGGGGCTGTGGTTTGGAAGTGGTATGGCTTTCACTGACCATCTCTCCCAAGCAGATTTTTTTAGACAGTTTGTGAATAGATAACAGCTTCTCCTAATTCTACCATGTGCAATCGCAGGTCATCTTTTATTAAACGTGCAGAACAAACTCAGCTCTGACCCCTGGAACAGACTACTGCTTTTGAGCTCAGATTTTCTGGTACATTTAGATGAAAATCAATTAAAAAAAAATAATAGCGATGTGTTTAGAATGCACTTATATAGGATTCTGCAATTCTTTGTGTGATTCAAGTTAAATAGACAGGCATAAACAGCGCTTGGAGAAACAAAAAAAATCTCAACAATAACTCTACCCCTTCGCATTCTGGGAAAATAAGAAATCTTTGATTGGCCCCTTTTTTTACTTTTCTTTTTTTTTTTTCTCACGGATGGCTGGTACCCGAGCCAGCAGGGTTTGCTTCTATGCCATTTTGCCATGCCTGCTACATCGCAACAATGTTGTGCCATCCAAATGGTTTTTGGAAGCTGGCTAATTAAAGACATCGTTAAGCTAATTAGAGATGCCACAGCACATTAAGATTCAGCGCCATTACAGCCACACAGCTGTTTGAGATAGAGAGAGGGAGAGAGTCTGAAAGTGTGAGTGAGAGGAAGTAAAAGCGAGTGAGAGATAGAAAAGAAAGTGGGAGAGAGAAGAACACGATTGATTTGATTGTTAAAAGGTGCCAAGGCCAGCATCAAACATTGCAGCCTGTTTTACTGAAGTTTTTTCGACAACTTGAGAATGTGAACTGCCCTGGATTTATTTATTTATTTATTTATTTATTTTTTGCTGTTTTCTTGCCACATCGGTTCAGTAAAGTAACAAAAAAATGTGAAAGCATGTTTAAAAGTTCACTGTTTTAGACAAGAAAGAGCAGGAGTTCACCAACACTGCTCTCTCCTCGACTTTTTAGGCATCAGCTTCTCCAGTAATTTGGAATAATCACACCCTCCGCTGCCTGAACCTCTGATGCGCGCTGTCAGCAGACATCTGACAAAAGTAATGCTGATTTCTGACTTTCTAAATTACTTTCCCCCCGTAATACTCTGCTCCAGTGAACTGTTAAATACCAGTAGCCACAGCTTTTGTCGTTGCCTCTCCTTTCATTTTTAAGGTGAGTTTAAACATGGCCAGGCTTACCCTGTTATGGTCAGGCAGGTCAGGATCATGTTTTTGTTATGATTCTGGCTGACAGCCATGTTTGATTATCTATTGGCGATCACAGCCCAATAATGATTAATGGAGAGACGGTCGAACAAGTAACATCATACAAATACTTAGGCGTTCTTTTTGACACTCAGCTGAAATTGGCTCAGCATATTGATTTCCTGAGTTCAAGGGTTAGTCAACGTCTATAGTTCTTAAGGAGACTAAGGATTTATGATATAGATAAGGACATTATGATATCTTTTTACAGAGCAGCCATAGAATCCATCATCTGCTATGGTATTATGATCTGGTTTGGAAACTTGTCTGTCAAACTAAAGGCACAACTGCAGACCCTGGTTAAAAGAATGGGGAAAATTATGGGGATTGTACCCCCCTCCTCAGTTCAAGATATATTTGAGGACACAGTGAGAAAGCAAGGCTTCAAAATATCAGGGGATATTATCCATATCCTTCATAGGGGATATGAATTGATGCCCTCAGGTACAAAAAGATTTAGGGGGCCGCCAAGCTGTCACGGAATTACAGTCCCATTACCTTTTGGGTTGTAACTCTACAACTAAATAAGATAAAATCAAGTATGATATGTCATATTGAAGGTATCAACTTGTTCTTTAATATTATTAAGTGAAAATATATTTTTTGAGAAATTTTCATTGAAGAAACAGGCAAAAACTAGTCCGTCAAGGAATTACACAAAATTGACGTGGTTTTTTAAATGTTTTGTTTAACTATCCAGAAAGTGATGTTCCTCTCACAGTTAAGTTATGAAACTTCAATATGTTCATATTTAAGGTGTTTTCTGTTAATACTGTTAGTTATAGAAACAAATATTGACTTTAACCCTGCTTTATGGGCAAGAAATTTCAAAAAGTCAATGTCATGGAATTACAAGACGCAAATTGTTACGGAATGACAACAATACTATTAATAAGTTTCAATGTATTTATTTCAATATATCATACATATATACATAATTATTTACGTTTTCACAGTTTAGCAATATATTACAATGAGTTTTCCACTTATAATGACCCATCATAATACATACTTCAAATTTTTTTAAAATCTCCATGTCAATATTGGCTTGGCGGCCCCCATTAGGGTTTTAAATGGCAAGAAAAACCGATTTAAATGTTCGACTGTCCCCTTATCTATCAAATTGCTCAATAGTAAGAAGGTATGATATGGATGCAGTCTCTTTGAGATTATTTAAATTAGGGGAGGCAGGTAGAATGGGGTTGTGAGGGTGTGTGTGCTGTATGCTGTGGGGGGATGGTCTCTGGTGGTGGGAGATGTGTGGGGGATGTCTGTGTGATGGAAGGAATGGTCAAATCATGTAATTTGGCTGATTCAGTGACTAGCATGCATGGTCAGACTGGGGTTAAGTGTAATAATTGTTAAAGACTGTGTGGAATGTACAATGGGATGTATGAACATTTAGTGTTGTGTGCAATGTATAAGTGAATGTATGGTTAATTGTTGTTATTTATAGACTCACTGATGATCACTCTGGGGTTATGTGCAATATTTAGAGACTGTGTGCAATGCAGAGGGGTATGTATGAACAACTAGTGTTGTGTGCAATGTATAAGTGAATGTATGGTTAACGGATCTTACTTACTGACTATCATGGTGGCACTGATGGTCAGTTTGGGGTTAAGTGCAATGGAGACTGTGTGCAATATCTGAGGGGGAGGGAAGGAGAGAGAGTGACAGTGCGAGTATATGTGTGTGTGTGTGTGTGTGTGCGCGTGCGTGCGTGTGTGTGTGTGTGCGTGTGTGAAAGATAGCACCATTGGTAGATATGCCTAATGAATTGGGGTTGGGGTTATGTAATCTATCTCTCGATTGCCCAAGACAAATTTCTCAGCTTTGAGACATCAAAGGCTAATCCAATCCAATCCAGTCTAATTCTGCTTTGTCTGACCATGCACTATATTTGTGATTAGGATTCCATGCCTTGTTTTGTTTCTGTATGTTCTGTCATATTCCACTCCAGCAGTTATATTCCAGTCCATGTTTTGTCTCATACCATGCACTGCACTTTGTCTCCCCCTGTCTAATCTTTTGTCATGTGATCGCTCACTGCCCCAGTATTTTGTGCCACTTTCGGGTGATTTCATGGTTTCTGGGATTTCAACCATTTCCAATTTCGTTTACTTCCTTCACCTTGCTTTTCTATATTACTAACAATACGAAAAGTTTGTTGTTTTAGTTAAACTTACTAACCAAGACAATGTTAGTCTTGGTTAGTAAGTTTAACTAAAACAACATTGTTTATAGTACTAACTTACTAACAAGCACTAGGGACTGTATAGCTGCACATTACTAATTGACTAACAACCTCTCAGCACTCGCTCTGCTCTAGTCTCCGCCCCTTGCCTTCACTCAATTTACTTTGCTGTGCTTCAGCAGATTTTCTGCACCTGGCTAATCACTGTTCTGCCTCTCACTCTGTGCACAGTAGAACTTCCTAACTGGAGCCGTATGTTTTTCAATAGGTCTCTGTGATCCCTGTCCGCGTTTTGGCTTTTGACAATTTCTTGTAATCAGGAACTTCATGTTCATGTTCATTCCTTTGTAATTAGTCTGATCCACTTCACCTGTTTCCCTTGGTAGCATGTGACTTCCCGTTTGTCTATTTAAGCAGTGTTTTCACAGCCAGCTTCTTGTCAGAACATTTCCCTTGGTTTGCCTGTGCTACGCTTGTTTTCGCCTTGTATGCTTTGTGATTCGCTTCTGACTGGACCATCCCTGTTTTGCAATTTTGGCTCTGTTTTGGATTACTGTCTGCATTTGTGTATCAAACCCCTTTTTTTCCCAACTACGAGTACTGTGATTGCTGCCCTGGTAAGGACTCCTGCTCTGCGGGGGTTCTCCCCCAATCCAGTTTTACTGCACTGCTTGGTTCTCCCGACTGGTTCCTGAATGATACCTCACATACCCAGTCTGTGTGCAGTACATACCTAAAAGGGTCCACATCTGTATGAATACTTTTTTTGTCATACAAACAACACCTTTAAGTTTAAAAAAAAAAAAAAAAAAACTTTTTTTTCACATTCTTATTCATGCATGATGGGTTACTTCATATTCTGTATATGAGGACTGTTTTCACAGTGCCAATTGTTATAATAAAAGGATTTACATATGCACCAGACAGCAAAGTACTGTTTATCACATATAATAAGGTGACTATTTAGCCTGATATAACCAATGAAAATCGCAACACAATCAAAACTATATCAACATTACATTCCATTACTTAACCTCTTAACTGTCACCTGCATTTTCTCACATTTGGACTGGATTGGTATACCACATTTCAAATGCTCACTGCTCTCACATGCAATGGTTCTATTACACAGGCATGGTCTCATTGGAAAGATAAGACAGAAGTTTTCAAAGTAATGCATCATAAAATCTTGTGACTTACTGTCAGAGAGTAATTGAGATGAGAATAAAGAGATATACTTCCGCTTGCATCATGCACCTCTGAACAGGACTTTGCCTATTAATTTGGGTGTGTGGGGTGAATTTTCAACAGCTACCAGGCCATGGCCACAGGCCTCATGCATCTATGGTCAAAAGTTGATCCCAAAGGAATGAAAATTGAATATTTTACAGATTTATTTGTGAATGTATGTCCATGCATTTGCCTGGATTGGTTGAGGATTTAAGTCATAGTAAAGGATTCAAAATTTGTTTGAAAATTCCATAGGGCCCTAATTAGGGCCCAGTGACAGTTAACAGCTTCCTTGTTTGCTCTGAACTGCTTCATTACCTATGGCATTGTGGAGGTTATAATGCATGTCCTATGGTTATTTATCCAAGTAAATGTTATTTTTCTGTCATACTTGCCTCTAAATAAGGGGTGAGTGAGCTGCTTCAAGCTTGGGAAAAACAACATTCAAGCAAGGAAGGTAAGGTGATGCCATAAATACTCACTGTAGTTTACATATCGCTGGTTAGTACACAACATGTTCATAATGAGATTGAAATTTCTGAATGACGTTTATTTCTTGCACAGTGTCCATGTGGTCCTTACTGATTCACACCATAGCAGGGCACAGTCTGTTATTAAAGAAAAGATAGGAACACTCACGAAAACAACAGGCTGCAGGCCGACAAACAACTCTGTTCTCCATCGGCCATCGAAGAAACGACAAACCTTGCTAAATGTCAAAAGGTTACTCAGCACAGGGCAGCTTAAAACACTGAATTCTGGAAAGTTCCATCTTCAGGAATTCAAATAGTGCATCTCCAACAGACACTTTAGATGTCCTCCCAGCGTCACCTTCAAAAACAATAAAGGAAAATTGACAAAGAAACACAATAAAGCCGTGTCCAAATGGAAAGACTGCAGAAAGACGCTCGTGCTACACGGAGTCACTATCCTGCAAGCAAAGGGGCAAAATAAAAGAAAATGTCAGCTTGAAAATTCTAGGTGTCAAAAGCGGCAAGAAGTTCACCGGAGCAAACAAAGCGAAAGTAAAGACAAGAGTCATGGTCAAATCCAAGGAGGGAAGGATCAAGAAAAAGAAATCCAGTCAGCAAACAAATGTAAGTATTTGGCAAAAAGTAGTGTTGGAAACAAACGGAACAAAGACAGAACGTCACAGAGGCAACCCCTCAATCCAAAAAACCCACAAACGGGACCGAAGACCCAGTCCTCACTTCGTATGCAAAGCGAGGGGCAAACCAGGAACAAAGCAAAGGCACAGCGACAGAAAACAGAGATAATTAACAGCAAATACAAAACTTACCACAGGGGTTGTTACAACCCTACTGAGGTCCCTACTGATTCAAGCTCCAATGGAGATTAATTAACATCGGACAACTTATGGAATGAACGTGTGAACTATATGAACTTGGCTAATATAACCGAATAAATCTTATTCAGCCCAATCCAATCGGTGGATTATTTGCTTTTGTCATATTGCTAACTTAAATGACAACATGGCCTTGTGTGCTTAGCACTGTAGAAAGTTCAAAAAAAAGAAGAAAGAAAAAAAAAACAAACAGAAACAGAGCGAGTGCCATCTACTCAGAGTGAACTTTCCCTCACCCTCTCCCTTTGAGAAGGTGCACAATATTACTGCAAGGGGCACAGCTGAATATTCTGTGTTGCTGTGAAACAGATCGCAGAGCCTCCGCCTTGCTCAAAAACACATTAAATAAAGGAGGAGAGAACAAGAGCAAGTGGAAAGATGAAATAAATAACCCGACTGGCAATAGCAGTGGATGGGTCTGGAAAAATGCATGATGGGCCCTGTTACTGCATCACTGTGACATTTGTAGCCACTGTGGCAGGAAAATGAAGAAATTCGTCTGCCACTCGGATTTTTTACTTGCTACTCTTCAGGTCTAAAATGCAAGAACAACAAAAAGAGAAATGTTGGGACCTTTCGGAACATGCACACTAAAATACATGGACTTGTGTTTCATCACTGACAGTATGAGGACAAGGACAGCCAATTTGCCCACAAACGCATGAGAAGAAAAAATGTTCCTCACTGGGATTTGGACATATAAACCTCTGCCACACAAAACGTAATTAACCTCTCGTACCCCACGCAGAAACTGGGTGGAAATCTGCCTGTTTTGACTACTGTTACAAAAAGTTTTGTGTCTTGAAAACTGTAAACGCAAGACATGTGGCGTAAAACATTTTCTTTTAATTGAAGCCTCGCATCTTTATGGACAAACAGTCATTTTCCAATTATGTCCATTTTTGTTACTTATTTTCATCCACTTATGTAAACAGAATGCATAGAAATCAAAAATGGAAAATTAAATTCAATTTTTGGAGATTTTTTGTTGATGAGCAACAGCAGGTATAGAGGTAATGACATCTATCTGCAGTAAACTCATGTCCTCAAAATATTATATAAAAAACGTATAGTCTTAAACCGTTCAAATTTTAGGGCACTTTATCAAAAACATAGAAAAGAGCCCATTTTTGCCAGTTTTATTATTCCCCTCTATTCTTTAACTACACTGTTATAAATGAATTTAACAGTTAAATTAACAAATTGTCTCCTTGTTAATTTAACTGTAAGTAAAGTCCAGCACGGATTTAAATGTGGTTTACAGTTAACATACTCGGAACCTCTGTTATAAACTGATTGTAAAATTACAGTTAAAATAACTGCCAAAAAAGGTGCTAGTTTCAGTGTAGTTTCATAGAAAGCTCAGTATGTCAAACACAATACAGGCTGGGAATATGGTTCAATGCTTTTTAACTAAGCAAGAATACCATTTAACAGTTAGAAGTAACTAAAGTCCAGGATGAACCATTTAGGTTTTCCTTCTGAGCTCAGACAAGGCATTCAGAGTCCCTTAGCATTTTCAACATAATCCACATGGAAAACAAATATCATCAATATCGTAATCAGTCAAAATACGTTCATTAATTTTATCAAGCAAATTTTTGGTGATCTTGAAATCCCCTTTTTGGAAACAAACCAGGCAAACTTTCTCTCAGCATTCAGTGTGCAACATCTTTCAAGGGGCACTTGAAGTGGCTGACACCAAATTTGTACACCTTTATTATGTAACATCATTACATTCTGGTGCAATCTATTGATTCCATGTCCTTACCATTACCTAATGCTTACTATGCAATTCAAAATAGGCCATTTCAGATGAAATACGTGTGGGTGGAATTTGTGGAATGCAGTTAGAACTTTCCTTGGGACCATTTATCCCAAACATGTCACTGTCCGGAAATTAACTGTTATTGGTGTCAACTGTTGTTTTTGTCATGTTTTTGATCATAATACACCGTTCTAATATTTTTTCCTATATTAATCCTATTATAAATTTTTATCGCTACCCCTCCAATGCTCAACATGGGTCCAAAATAACCCATATCCATTGACTATGTTATTTCATGTATGGCTGAGGTTTCTATGCTGCATCTTGGAAATAAAAATATTTTATCATTTACTGTTCCAAGTATTCAGGAAATATTGCTTTTTTTTAGCACAAATCATCAGATTTGTTTTTCCTCTCTTACTTTATGAACTTGCATAGCTTTTGCACGTCTACATCAGGTTAACACACATTGGCCAGAAATGACCCACATGAGTTCACTATGGTACTTGGTGGGAACCTTTGAAATTTGTACGTTTGCAATCGGGAATGTACTTACTGCAGACAACTATTCATCCCCCACAATGAATTTGATGTGGATTTGAATTTGGATTGAATGGTGACATGACCTATGTGCAGGAGAAGGGAAAGGCTGTAGTCCCCCTGAGCACCAGGCATGATGACACAGCTGTGGATGACAGCAGTCAGAAGAAGAAACCAGAAGTGAGCCAGTACTACTACAAAACACGAGGAGTGGACACAGTGGAGCAGATGTTAAGCACCTACTCATGTAAGCAGAGAACACGGAGGTGGCCAATGGTTCCCTGGTGCAATATGATGAATGTTGCCACTCTCAATGCCTACACCTACTTCACTGCACAACACCCTGATCACATGAGTGGTGTGAACAACGCACGCCGGCAATTCATCAAGGAGCTGGGCAAAGAGCTTGTCATGCCACATATGAAGAGGCGCATGGAGGGCACACCCAAACTCCAAAGGCATATCATCGATGCAATGGAGAGATGTTGGGAAAAAAAGAATTTAACTCAGCTGCCACACAGCCACAGAGGACATCGAGCAGGAGGGCCTAGGGAAGAGGAAGAGGTGTGCAATCTGTCGAACCTCCAAAGACCGGGAAGTTTGCAGCAGGTGTTCCCAGTGCACCAGGCCTGTGTGCCAGGAGCACCGACATGTAGTGGTAATTTGTGAGGCATGTAAGAATTAAGATGGCACTTAGTGGTCTATTGATGTGATCAGTTGTGTTTTAATTTACTTGATTACAGTAGTTACTAGTGATGCGCAGATCGAGGTTTTTTAACACCCGCACCAACCCGACCCGACGTGACCGCTAACCCGCCCCGCTAAAACTCGCACTGATTTTCAACCCGAACCCAACCCGGCCCAACACAAAAAGGAGGCAAGAGAAAAAGAATACAGTGGGTCTGTGTGACATGATTTGCAGTGGAAAGAACGATTCCACTGTTACGCTATGGATTTGAGTGGAGCACAACAGACATTTGGCTTTTGGCTGTAATTCTTAATACAAAGTTTAGGCGCTGTCTATTAATTGAACCTTACCGTGATTTCTGATCTTTGCAACCAAACGAAATACCATCAGGCAAAATATTGCAAACAGGCTGTTTTATTGGAACAAAAGTAACATGACAGTGGCGCACTGGCGCTATCGACTACTCTCCCATACAGTGTTGCGATATCCTGTCTACGAGGAAATTTTATTTTCCTCGTATATTTATTTCAAGATTGTTTTGGAGGGCTTTTAGGCTATTTTTTAACACAGCTTATAATGTAGGCCTAGGCGTATTTTTTTCCCAAACTATGCAAAAACAAAATCGCGTCAACAGTGCCAGGGTTTAAGCGATTACGGCGCGCTTCCTGGACACGGCCAGGCGAACTGAAGGTTCGCTCGCTTGTTGCGCTAGTTGCTGGGACGCAGAGAACTGCTTTGGCCACCATGGAGTTTTACACGATTATTCTTTGTCTCATGGTATGGTAATTAATGAGAGCAAGACTAAGTTTATGACCATACATGCTCCAGTAATGATAAGTTACCTATTCGTTTGGGAGATATGTGTACAGAATGGTGTTATAGAAATGTATATCTAAGAAGTGTCTTTTCTGCCGATGGCAGCACACGCTCTGCTGATAGAGAACACGTAGCTGATAAACGGAAGCACCTCAACAAGTTGATTTTATTTTTGAATAAGAATCACGATATGCCTTTCACTGTAAAGTGGCGAAAAAAAGTTTTGTCTATGTGTTGTTTGGACTCACAGGTCAATAAAATTACTACTACTATATAATATTTCGGTGCTGACTGCAGAACGATTTATAAGATGAGCTATCATTCAACCTTTAGATCCTCAGTATAACCGTGCAGGATTAAGCCGCGCACCAGTGAGTGCGTGTACATCGAGAGTAGGAAGAGGGAGAGGTACAATTGGCATTCTATCCTGCTTAAGGTAGCGTTACATCGTTTGACAAGAGAATATTATCTAGGCTATATGTCTAGAGCCCTCAAGTGGCTGATAGCCTATTTTACTTTTTATTCGCAAATTCGTGGGAATTAGATGTCGCCACTGTTGGCCCAACCCGCCTGCACCTGCTAAATGATATTAAAATATTGACCCGCCCCGCCCGAGCTGCGGGTCCTGGGCGGACCCGCGCATCACTAGTAGTTATACTACCGACAGACCAGTGGTTCAGTTAAATAACCGCATTATCTGTTATGTGGAAGTGTGAAAAAATGAAAAATAAGAATGATTTAAATTCTAAATGTATGCTTGTTTGGCTCAAGCCACTGCTGAAGAGATTTGAAGCAAAATATTGTTAGAGTATGAAGACATTTGATTCAAAATCACATTTAATAAATGTGTGTAAACTTGATGTAATAATACCAAACCTATTTTTGTTCATAAAATAAGAAAGAAAAAATGAAAATAAAGTCTAGTACTAATCAAAAACAAGATGTTAAAGAATGTGTGGCTTATTCAATCATTTAAAAAAAAATTATTATTTCAAAAGAAACAGCAAAGAAACATACACCCAGCATGAAATCACATGGAATATTAATGGACCCATGTTGTGCATTAGAAGGGGTGTGCATATGTTGTGCATCAAAGGGTTTATGTACGGTCATCATTGCTTTATTGAGGAGCATCAGAAGACAAAGGAACGAGGCATTGACAACATGTTCCATGCAATCACCTCAGTCCATGATCACACTGAGTGCCGGCCCAAGGCATAAGCCATATAAGCGACTGCTTAGGGCCCTGCGACCACTAGGGAGACCCCAAGAGCAACAAACAAAAGTGTTTTTTAATTAACTAATTTTATTTATTTATTTATTTATTTTGCATGTGTGAGTGATGATTCCTCTGTGATCAAAGGTATTTTATCGTACAAAACAAAATTTTATGTTAACAGAGTACTGCTGATGTAGTGACTCCTACTGCCTCTCGCTTTAAATGTCAAAGTTCGGTGCACCGGTAATCCTGCCGTGCAGACAGCACTGCGCATCCAAGGAGCGGCTGGGTGAAAGTTAAACAATGTCACAGGAGCAGAGAAAAGAAAGAGGAAGAGGAGAAAAAAACGGCATGATAAACATATGTTTGCATGTCTTGGTAATGTAAGTTTCCTCAAGTTAGGAAAGTCCCTAAGTATCCCTATCATTTTGATGCAACTGGTTGCGTGTAGCCGTTAATCGCAAATTAGCTAGACACTAGCCAATCATACTCGTTACAAATAAAAATATGAATGTAATTCACCTTTTAAGGATTATGCAGATTTAGCGTGTTTGAGAAGAACAACGGTGCTCGGCAGGGTAACTTTGTGCAGATGTGTCCGCCCCGGACATGGAGCTGCAAATTTATGCATGCAGTTACAATACTGTAACACTAGATGGCACACCCGGATCAGTTAGTGAATATCCACAAGCAAGCCGAGCTCATTATCCCCCGCCAACATGAAGTGGGAGGAGGATATAGGTTTGACCTCCGTCCGTCCATCCGAGATAAAGGGGACAGCTTTACCAGAAACTACTACAGATACAGTAACCAAATTTGGTGTGTAGCTTCAGACCATAAAGGCCTTGATCGAGTTCGAAAATAAGAAGCGCACGATTGGCGGGGGATGTTGTAGACCATGTCGACTTGTTTAATACTATTTTTGTACATTTGAAGTTATTTTTATATATCTTAATGTTATATATAAAGTGTTGTTGCACTTTATTGCTGTTCTTGCTCTACAAATTATTTTTCCGCATTGCTGTGACAGTTTTTTGAAACCAAAAATAATAAATCAGAAGACACTTTCACAGTAAATGCATTGTCTATTGATTAATTTTTGTTACGTTTAGTAGGCTTAGATGATATTCAGTATCCCACTTAGTGCTTTATCACTTGCAATGTTGTGTAAATCAACCCCAGTCTGCTCTTGTACCTGAATGTGCTCCCTTTTTTGAGATTAAAAACCATACATGGGTAAAGACATGTTAGGTTGACAATGAAATAATGTAAGCAACACTGCCAGAGCTGCATAGTTAGTTTATAGTAGGTGTATTAATGATCAATAATCAATATTATTGACAGAAATAGAGGGTCCAAAAATTAAATTTTGCTTAGGGCCCCATGGAGGCTTGGGACATTCATCACAATGTCATCCCGTCTCTCCCCCCCCCCCCCCCACAAAAGACTTACCCCCTTACCTCACATATTTCCTGGCAGACAAACCACACCACTTAAGAGACCCTTCCATTTCACACAGGCAGATAAAGAGGAAGTTCAATTATGTGGCAACAGGTTGGATACCCTCATACAAAAAGGCTCTTTTCAAATTGCTTAAATGCAAGGCTAGCGTGTCCAATTGCATTAACATCCCTTTCTGTAATTTTGGATGCCGGCGTAGCGTAATGCTGCGAGATCTGGGCCCAGAACTCTTGGGTTGCTTATTCAATTCCCAGCATGGCTGCTGCCTTTGTAAATTTGAGTAAGGTACTTAACCTGAGTTCAGTGAAAAAATTAATAAATAAATTCAGCCGTGCAAATGGACTGTGCATAAAAACGTAATCTTGTTCTGGATAAGAGTATCCGCCAACCGCCTGTGTAAGGGTAATGTCCTCTAATTGGTGGGAATGGTATCAGCTACATGCTAATCGCCTCCTCTTCGCTGCCTGTTCATTGTGACAAGCTCATAATAGGGTGTTTGAGTGCAATATTTCTCTCTTCTGTTCCTGCTGATGCATTGGGAGCATATGGACTCAAATCATAGCCCAAATATGCTTAGCTAACAAATAATTACCCGAGGAGTCTATCAAAAACACACAATATAATCCAAGCCGGAAAAATACTACAAAAGTAAATAAAGTTCTTATTTAGCTGCTATAAATAATTTGAGGTAAATACTTTACTGAACCAGACAATTAGCCCTATGCAGTTCATGAATCAGTTACTCAGGGGCCTTGTATACTGTATAGCACCCAGCAAGTGGCTGTTCTTCTGAAAGTAGAATCTTAGTAAAGTATATCTAGTATAACAGCTTTGACAAGATGTGGGAGATAAGCGGAGTACCTGAGGTGGAAACCCTCAGCAGTATGAGTGGAGAATTCAAGCTCTACGTAAGTTGGGTCCTGACGTCTGGGATTCAAAACTAGAACTGCATCTTTGCAGGACAACGGAGCTATAACCATTGTGAATACATGTGATATTCTGGAGTATTGAGGGATTTTTTCCCAAAAGGTATACCATCAAGTCTGCAATAATACTCAGAAAATGCTTCACATTTTATATGCGTCGGAGGCTCCCTTAAATGATTAATTCATTTTTATGGTATTAGTTTTGAGACCCCAAGCCAAAGAATGATTCTTACTACTGATTACTTTAAGTGAGTATCTGAATCCAACAAGCCAATAATAATCTGGCATCTATTTGCTGAAATTAATCTCGAATGCTATTTTATTACAGCGAACACATCGACGTGTGGAGGACTGGTCAAACATTATCAATATGGGATATAAGAAGAATATTGCATAAGCAGATAAAATTTCAATGCAATCAAGTCATCAAGATTTGGACTGTGACATTCTTGCAAAAGTATTTGACACTGTACCTTGAGGATTGAGAGCTAAATTTTCGACAAAGCTGACACAATTTCACACAGACCAGAATAAACAAACGAAAACAGTCACAAACCTCATAGTCATTACTTCAGACTCAGTGTGGTGGAATAAAGACACAAATCCAACCCTTTGCCAGAGCCCAAATGCATACTTAAAGCACTGTAAATGCAAGGAAAACACTCCAGCCACCATTTTCTATAGCGCTGCACCAACTCCAGGCTCTTTTCTGCCTCGGCTACTTTCAGAAAGCTAATGGCTTTCTCTAAGCCTGGCTGGGTAGGCTGATTGGTTCTTAGATGTGTAAGAGAGCATTTCGGTGCCCTGCGTTTACCCACCTGCGTGATTGTGAAACGGTTACTCTAACGCTTTGCAGACAGCTCTCCCCTCCCCTCCCCCACCCCCTCCCCTTCGCGGGAGGGGTAAAACGCTCTATCTAGGGGCCTGGCATGAGAAGCTAATGGCTTCGCAGCGGCGAGGCGTGTGATTATTCCAGCGGAGGAGCTGAGTTGGCCTTTGCGGTGGCGCGCGGCGTCAGGGACAGAGGCGTGCGGGCCGTCGACACAAATGCCCAATGTGACTCCGGCCGAACAGATGGTTCATCAATGTCACCTACCGAAAGAAGGGAAATGAATGGCAGGGGTGTGGAGGGGGGATGAAAGCTCATTTCTGTACCTTCCGTGCGAAAGACACTTTTTGAGGACGTACGGCAAGGATCAGTTAGCAAATCCGCCGACCTTCTGACAGCTGCAAATCCGCTTAGGACGCGGAGGGAGCGAACCCGGGGCGGACGGCCTGGCTTCTGAAAGGGCGACGTAGAGGTCAGAGAGGCAGAAAATGGTGCCATGCTTTTACCGCCGTACCGCCATCTCCCTCGAGGAGAGGCTTCGACGCGGATGTGAAGCATGTCGGTCTCCTCAAGGAGGGACGGATCAGCAAGGACCCGTATCTTATTACAGCGGGATTCTCTGATAATCAGAGCTGCGCCGAGAACTGTGTGTGGAAAAAAAAAAAAAACGGCAACTCAGGTGAAGCAGTTTTATTAGCAGCGGTTCGTCCCCGTGGAGGTAACCTTGTGCAATGGAGGACACTCTGCCATTCTCCTACCGCTGAGGGACTCCCTTATGACTTATTAGTCATGTGATGGCAATCCCCTCATCAGCAATTAAACAGAACTGATGCTCTGGTCCCCTCACCTGAAGAGCCCATCTCCCAGGAGGAGGTGGGGAGTTTATTCCTTTAGATGGCCTGAAGCAGGAATATTCTCGCCAATTACTGTGGTTTTAAGATTAACACCTGTTTTAATATGCCTCCTTAATATACATCACCCGAAACTTAAACAATTAATTACTTCCATCTACACTGCCAATATTTGAGAAGCATATATGTATAAGCTTGTAGCTTGTATGAATATGAACGTGGAGAGAGAGAGAGAGACAGAGAGAGAGAGATTTGTTTTAATCTCTTGTCCTCATTTTGAGCTTTGCGAGAATGAGATGTTTGGCCATATCATTGTTTTTTATTACTCTGTGTGTTCCGCTGCCCCACTTCTACAGACCGCATATCAGCTACAGCAGAACAAAAGCATTCATCTCATAAATCCTCAGGCCACTGGGGCAGAGAAAAACCTGCCTCGCATCCGACCACCGCTTAAACCGCTTATTCTTGGGCAGGGTCAAGGGAGGACTTCCACGTATCCCAGCATGCACTGCAGGCATTCAATGCTAGTCAAGAATACTAATTCATTGTAGATATCAAAGACTCATTCAGATGTAATGGCAATTCAGATTCTCCAGTTTGCCGACTGGTCGTCTGGGGGAGAACATTTGGACATAAAATGGCCATCAGCAGGAATTTCAACCCATCAAAAGTCACGGAAAGACTTTTAAATTAAGGCATCTATTGCATTTTGCTCTTTTTTTGTTTTCACTGGCGCTGAAATTGATCATTTGAATATCATTCCGGGAAATGTATGGATCAAATCCCAATTGATTTGCATAGGAATATTAATATTACTGCAATGTTCAATGTTAGCTAACCAAAGCTTTTTTTAAGAATTAAATTTTAAAAATGTCATTTTCTTATTTCTCATCCAAGGAGAAACATAAATACAGTTTGCCTAAATATTTTAGTAATCAGCGATTCAGCACATAATGCGCCCACAAAGACAGAACTTGGAGAGAGGAATTCACTTAAAACACTTCAGTGATGTTTGTCAGAGCTAAATTAATAAAAACTATAATCCTAACATTTATCCTGTGACTAGAAAATGCAGTACCTCTTAACCCAAGATATTTGTGCAAAAGGAGAGTTACTTCCAGTAGGTTGCACTGATCGAGCCAAAGAACGAAACTCGCCCACAGAATTCTCTCTCCATCTTCACAGCAGGAAAATGTTTTCATGAGACACACCTACACTCTTTAACTGCACAGGAAGAGCCAAAGGTCTTCATATACCAGGCAATTACTCGTCTGAAAAAGGCCAACAGCTATTATGCAACAGACAGCACAATTTTCAATTCACGCCTGGGAACACGTGTATATTTGAAGTGTACGGCGAGATCTTTATTATTTAGGAAGATCGAGAGAGAAGAGTGCACAATTGGAAGGCCGTGTTGTACCGGGAAAACCCAGCATTGATCCTGTGTCAATAATGCACGTCTGTGGCGTCCGGTGGGCGAGAGAGAGCTCACCAGCTTCCAAATGCAATAAAACAACAATTGGAGACGTGGTATACAGAAGAATAAATCCTCACTCGCTTAAACAGCCGGTCGGCCGTGACTGCTTTGTCGCCCGGAAACGAAGTACCCTGGCATTTGCAATTACAGTGTTATACATTTAAATGAATAGTAATTTGCTCTGCATCGGTGAGAAGAATAAATCCCCCATTCGTCTCAATTCACTCTCAGTGGGGCTTGTCTAACGTAGTTTGGAAGACGGCATCCACTGCACCACGATCACAGCCTGCCCCCCGATAGTTACGGCCGGCTCTAAAACTCTGGATATTAGCATCCTGCCAATTTAACAGCTTACTTAGAAATTACTCGAGAAACATAAAGCATCTCCAAGCGATCCTTGAAGGAACCCATTACTTGTACTCAGTTGGACCATATTTATGAACCAATTAGATTTTTGGATTACAAGACACAATTTTCTTCCTTCCCCACCCCATCCGTGTCTTTATCTTTGTGTCCGAAGGCATCAGGCAATTCTCCTTATTGGCCAGCTGGATGTGTCCTGTCCACGGCAGTAATTGGAGGTATGAGGGGGATTTATTAAAGAATAGACTCACAGGTAATAGGATTGAAGGGTTTCAGTCCATTAAAATATAATATGTCATCGGCAGTGGCAGCCTTATGCATCTGGAGGTCTGTTTCAAAAGCTATTATAGGGCCCCAAAAGATAAATAAAGAAGGATTAAAGTTGCTTTGCATCAATAATGATATGCTTTCAGACTTCAGCTTAAATGCATGTGTTACCGGTCCCAGACTGGGTGTCTGAAATGAATGAAAGAATTAAGAGACAGCTGGACACAGGTTTATGTGTTAGATGTTCTGAAGAATTCTTTTATTCATTTTTCTTTTTTTTTCTTGTCCTTAACTGTAACTCATTTGCATTATAACAAGTAAGTATCATTTTCAATCATCAGTCCATTCATCAATACAAAGCCTAAACACAGGCACAATCTCTGTTACTGATCTTCAACCTTAGATATACACAGAAAATAATAAACTGGAATTTATAGGGCTCATTACCAAATCTAGTATCTTTTCTCATAACATCTTCATTTCACTAACTTAACTTTCACCGAACACCCATAGTGTCATCACATCAAAGCATCAATCAGTAACAATATACTCATTCAAATAACTGAATAGTAAATACACTGCCATTAATAAACATAAAGTATTAAAATAAGCATGATTAACTCATCAGTACGAAATGCCCTTAACCTTAGACAGTAAGTTTTCAGAACATTACGCTGCCATCACAAACTAAGGCATTGCAGCTGATTGTATATGGCCAACATGTAAATTCATGGGAGACGCCATCTTAGAATTATGACGCACCCTCTAATTACTTGGTGCACGAACGGCGCGTTACATTTTTGGCATTCCAACACATTTAACTTAGACAATAACAATTCCATTCCTGCAGATTACAGTTACAACTTCAAAATTATTCTTTTGTTCACCTTAGCAAAACTGGTTTCATTTCAAGCATTAGCATCCAATCACAGAGGTTGTAAAAATACTGACTAGACAAAAGTAATATTTCCGTCAAACGATCTCTGCATCTTTCTAAATGCCTTAACAGTTACCCAAGGTTGTATTTCATGTGATTACCCACCTGAAATGAGTGACAGAATTAAGAGACTGCCAGACGCAGGTTTATGTGTTAGATGTTCTGGCGAATTCTTTAATTCGTTTGGCTTTTCACCATCAGAACTTCTCCCCATCACTACTGGCATAGCGCCATCAAGAGGTGTGGTGGGCAAGTAGCACAGAAAATTTTAAATCTCATTGAAGGGGTATTAGACTGATAGTCATACTAAGTTAGGAAGGAAATCAGAATAATAATAATAAAAAATAATAATAATTAAAAAGAAAAAAACTATATATATATATATATATATATATATATATACTCTTTCAATCAAAATCAATCAAAACAATTGCCTCAATTAAAAACTAAAACAATAGCATTTTGTTTTCTAAAGAGAAGCCTCATCCTTCTCTGTCTTGGGGTTAATGCATATTGAACTTATAAAATCAATTAATGAAATTCCATTAGTACCACCTATGTAACCGCCACTGAATGAATTCCTTACACAACCTCACTGTTAACTGTTTTTCAAATATTAACAAATATGTAACTTACTCTTGGGTTTAAGAAAATACAATTTAACCAACCTTACAAATTGCATTATAGCCTACAATAAACGCCAAGCGGTCAGTGTTAGTCCCAGCAACAAGTTTCATGCTCCTGCCCCAGTGAATGTATGTGAAATGCACCTGGTGTTGTGAAAATCACCTGCGCTCATATTATGCCTGTTTGATCAAATCACAGACAATGTCATTTGTTACCAGCCAAACAAACACACACTTCCTGTGTAGCTTTGACTTGTCCAGTCCGGTCTTCCTGCGGGCCACGCACTGTTTGTGTCAAAGGTGCTCCATTCAGGCACGAGAAGTGTCCCACATGACCCATTAAATTCCTCTGTCGAAAAGAGCCGCCATAGAACTGAAGATGAGTTCAAAACTTTCTCCCAGCAATCTATAATTGCCAATGTTAGTTTGTTCCGAAGTGCTGTCCGCAAACAAATGAGAACTATCATAGGGGCTGGGCACTGAAACGGTTCTAGAACCAGGTTTGCACGCATTCATAATGGCACAGCGGCCGCACAGATGCAGCCAAAAGCAGGTTACCGGCAGCAATAAAAATACACCGGACTAAAAGGAGGAACTTGGGCAATTGAGTGTCCACTTGGTCAATTTGCACGTTTGTAAATATATTTTGACCATGCTTCATTGCTATGCTTTTTCTCAACTGCACTCCATAACTCTTGTTGTCAGTTGCTATATAAAGTGGATGAATTATTCAATCCGTTGAAGTCATTCAGGGCTTTGGAGGACACAGTCTGTTTCAGTTGAAATGGGGGAAAAATAGATTAGGCTGTCAATGGTCATTGGACATGTGATGAGCAAGGAAAACATACTTGTGAAAATGCTCGATTTTATATCAGGTCCAGAAACTACATAGATCTGTAATTCCCAACTGTAGTTAGTTCTGAAATTCACTCAACTGGATTGAACATTGTTATCCTTCTCCTTTGTACCTGCTACACAGCCTGTGGCAATTGAAACAGCTTGACAGACATAATTTCTGCAGCCTTTTACATCCAAATCAGAGCCAAAAAACAGTATTATACAGTGCGAGTGCTCTCAAATCTGCAGTAATGCCAGTTTATACAGCAGAGCTCAAACAACACTGCACATGAGTTTCCAAATGTACCCTTGTGATACAGTGGACACCTTTAACACATGGTACATGATGCTTTTACCAAATCTATCTCTGTCTACTAAGGTTTGAGCAGACAAAGCTTCAGATTGTTCCGTTTGAAAGAACACTTCTGTGGAAAATGTGCTCGGGTTAAGCATAACAGCTATATTCCCAGCACTCTCCCTGTGTCGAACAGCCCTGCTTACTGCGAGCTTAGTCAGAGGAGCCTGCAGGCATATAAAAACATGGAAGCAAATCCTGCAGAGACTGTTGAAGTCATGATTAATGTATGTATGAAGAGGGCATGAAGGCCCTCAGAAATAACACACTCTCCTAACCTGGAGGGAAAACAGGAATATGTATCTGCCCGGCTCGATCAGCCATGTAAGATTCGTCACAGTTCCTTAGATATAATTTTCGGACTAATGGATGGGAAGGTTGGGCTGGCCATTTCCGCAGTCATGATACTCTTACTGGAACGGAAGATCGACAGAGAGCTTCGGGCCATATTACCTTCCGACGGTCATAACATCTTTCTGACACCTGGATATCACCTTGTTTTGACTAAAAGGATTCAAAACCGAATTATGTCTTTTTGAATGAGTCAGAAAAGGTCACATTCAATTACAGCAAACATGTCAAGGAGATGGCGTCAATGAACAGAGCTGTATTTACACTCATTGTTTTTTAAAAAACATTTCGTTCATGACTAATGCTGCAGAGAAAAAGGCATTACCAAAAAATTTGGAATTATAACAGTGTGACCCTGACCAGAATAATAATTAAAAAAAAAAACATTTATAGACATTATTAACTGAAGTCCTTCTGCTAGCTATAGTATGTCACAGCTTTTTCCAGTAAATACTTTTTGTGTCTCCTCCCATCCGGCGGCTTTCGAGTCTTTTAAATACTATACATCGCTTGATTTGATTGATTGGACATCCTGTGTGCCTCCACTGCCTCGTGTTATGCATTCGTGTTTCCCCACTCTCTGATGTGTGCATGACATATAAATACCGCTCTCTTTGAATGTGCAAGTTGTTGGATTGTCTCCTGCTACACCCTATTGGATTGTACATGGTCTCTCCATCTGATTCCTTATCTGGATCATAACACTATATTAGTCAAACAACATGAGATGTACAGACAGTTGAATATTCTGTTAATGACCTATTGTTTAATACAACGTATTCTTTTAATTCTGTGCCAGCAACCAAAAGAAGGATATGAAAAACAATTTGCTGGTCCAAAGTTCAACCCTGAAATTCTGGGTCACACTTAATTTGAAGTGTTGCTCATAAAGGCTTTGTACAGCATGTATAATGCTTTCATTAATGAGACATGAGACACAAACCTTTATGAACAACACTTCAAATAAAGTGTGACCAAATTCTGTGCCACTTTTCCCATTTTGTATGATTGTACTGGCAGACATGCGAATGTTTACTGCACAACTCAGGAGGTTTGTAGCTGCATGGTAGTATAGTAAGCACTCAAAGGTAGTGCATGATCAACTGCATGTACAAAGAAACTACAAATAAACTCCAAAATAAATTTCTGAGAATTACAGCAAGTGGACAATGTAGACTACAAATGGGTCTTTGCTCAACATGAAAGGTTTCATGCCCGAATTTGCCCCACGACTGCGGTTTTTTTTTTTTTTTTTTTGAAAAAACTAGAAATTAACCAAACTGAACAAGGCTTTGCGTCTAATTGGCTTACATTTTTAAGTGTGGTAAACTTCAGGTTGTTTTTCCCAGTTTAGAGGGCCTTGTGTGAGATTTAGATGGATGTATATTAGCTTACATACCCTTTTTTATGCTACTCCAGTGATCAAGAAATGATGCACCGAAAGTCAATTTCCTGGTTCAGAGTTCAGCTTCGCAATTCTATGACACCCTTTCCATCTTGTACGTTTTACATGCCTGAACAGCATGGCATGCGAAAGTGCATCATAATGATAGACTCATGCAGTCGTGGCAGCATTTCTAAAGCATTTAAAGGCAGCTCTTGATCAATTATTCAGAAGAATGAAAGGGGAAAAGACCAGGATGCAAAGAGAGCCTCCGATGATGCGTTTATATCCGCATAAAAAATATATGCAACACCATGTAAACGCTGGGAGACAAGCAAAGAAGAAAATCAGAGAAAGTAAATTTATCCAATATGTCCCAGACTGCCAGCTCTATATGGCTAATTACAGAGAATCAATTCAGACTAATGCTAATATCCTCATGTTGTTGAAACATTCAGCCGTCATCAAATTGTGCCAATAGGAATACACATTAATCTGACTGCCCTCCTACATACTAAAGATTTGTTTTTTTGCTTTGTACACCATTTAAAGTCAATAGTGCGACTGTATGCTATCTTGTCACTCCAAAGGTCACACAAATCCATACTGAGGGCAGGCAACGATGAACTGCAGAAATCCCAGATAGACTATGGAAGATAAAAGGGGCCCTAATATATTACTTCTCTGTCTTCTTTTTTTTTTTTGGTGAAAATGTATTGAAAATACAATTGTAGGCAATGAGAACAAAAATAAATAATAAAGCGAGGACTATGTCTGAGAGATTCAAATGCTGTAATGAAAGGCAAGGGTTGACCACAATAGATATTGAATTTTTCTCTCAAAAAGACTTTTTCATCTATATGATCCAATGTTACATGAAATAAATACTTGAATAGTACTTGGTCTATGATTAACCTTCATTTTGTTAATTGTATAATCACCACTGCACACTACTGTGTATTCCGATGTTTCCTTGGTCTCTTTTCTAGAAGTGTCCACATCACTGCTATGTTTGCAATCTGTACTGAAAGTTGAAAAGAAACTAAGGAAATTTTTCAGGTAGGTAGGTAACAAACATTTTACTGGCCATCGCTGACATTCTCAACAACAATGTTGACATCAGCACAGGATCACTAATGTGTGAGGGCTGAACATGTTGAAATACCTCTACATTATTGCTGAAAATGTGCAGGGCATACTTTTGCATAGTTCCAATCATATTCTCAAAAATGCACAGTCGTTAAAAGCCTGGATCAGACGCAACCCCACTCATACTAGGCTTATGAAAAGGCTCAGTTGTCTCCAGGGATAGTTAAATTTGCATTCACAACGAGCCACTCACAAGCTCCAAAAGTAGATTTGTTCAATATATCATAGTCATGAGGCGAGCACTCCTAACTGGGTTCCCACTCAAGGCAGAGTTATATTCTTCATTATCTTCAATGACATTATGAGGATAAATGTATAACTTTCAATGATGCACTTTTGGTCTAAAAGTCAGCGAAACTTTGGGCTATGGGGATCATTATGCAAAGCAGAACTAGATCTTGAGGCAGTTTTTCTTTCAAATATTTTGTCTGTACAAAACAATAACCTTTTTCTAAGATTTTCAAGGACCCCGTCTTAGATAATCACAACCCATATTTCTTAGTCTCACACGCGCAAGCGAGTGGATGTAATAGGGTTTATTTTCCTATTTTGGCTTATGAAGTCAGCTCTGGACATAAATGCGTCTGGATCTTTCACTCAGTTGGAAAAGTACGTTTTTTTTTTGTCACTGGTGTGAATATTTGTAACTCGTGTCACATTGTTCAAGGACAATTCAACAACAACGATACAAATTCTCATTCATAACACAATCTATTCACAGGGCCAGTCTGTCGTATCAGATATAACAACATGCATAGAGAATGAATCTTCTTTATTGTGTGCAAAAAATCCAGGTCTCTTTTATTAATTATACTTCAGAGGCCTAATGGAGTGTCATTTACCATCTATCATCATTGTGAGCCACTTCGTTTGCCTCATACACACACTGTTGGCAGCTCAGATTTACTGACCTTTTCCACAATATATCAACACTCCTCTGAAATATCACTGTTCGCGGGGGGAAAAGTTCCCATGTTTCCATCGTCAGCTCTCACAGTGTGGGCTGCTTTACCGTCCGGCGTTTCCATACATCATCAGTTTAGATGCAGCACCATTTTAACGACACTTCAAAATTGATGGTTATTCGCCGAGTCTACCCCACCCTCCACCTCTTCCCAGCCCAGACCCCCACCTCTGTCGTTCTGTCTTCAAGCCGGTGAAAGAGCATGCCATTTACCGTGTGGGTTCAATCAATTACCGTCCTGCTGCCCTTTTGATACTGACTGCTGAATATGGCATCTGGAGCACTTACCCACAGTCTTCTTTTTCTTTTCTTTTTTTTTTCGGAAGCAGGGGAGTTTGTCTTATCTTTTTCTAAAGATGTTTGTTTGACGCTGCCCTCCTTTGCAAATGGGCCAATCAGACTTCCGAATGAGCACACTAAAAGAGGGTTAGTTCAATCAATGGTCTCTGGGCTAAGGAGCTCACCCTTCATAACTTAAACTTATATGCCATGAACATTTCTCTCTCGTTTATCTGTTTGACCTGCCACATAGCCTTGCTGTTGCAGCAACAAACATCAAGCTGTCCTTGAAGGTCCCGGTGTAAATTTTCCAATCCATATGCTTGTGAAGGCTGCAAATACATTTTACAAGGACTAAAAAAAAAAAAGATCCAGAGTTTGAATTATCTTGAAATTTTACGTTGTGAATTTAAATCGTACTTGAGTGCATACTAGATATTTCGACGTAGGTAAAGCAAGATAACGTACCACAAGATGTCCATTTGCTGCAGTGTGTTAAAACTATGGCGTGGTATGTCACAATTAAGGTTATTGTGATGATTCTTAGATTATGTTTCCATCTACATCAGTAGAACAGGCATACGAACAGAGAATAAAACAATGTTTCCCATCCTTTCAGTTAAACAAGGCTTCTGATTTCATTTTAGCCATATTTTTGGGGCATGTTAACCGGCACATTCTCGACTCAGACCGAATCAGACCGAAGTATCAGTGATTTCAAGCTACTCTGCATAAATGGAAAAAAGTTTATCAAACCAGTTGGAGTTGAAGTACAAAGTAAGCAAGAGCTCTCTGTCACTCACTTTCTTTTAAGCACCAAAAACTATTTTTTTTTCTACACCAAAAGCATTAGTGTATTTAGTAAAATTGAATCATTCAGAACTGATTCATCTCCACTACAATGTCATTTGCAAACCCATAAGTCTTTGAGGTTTGCAAATTAATGCACACATTATAGAACAAAAATTATACTTGGAATAAATTTGGAGCACAATGGTATTAGACAAAAAACTTAATAACACTAAAATTAACTAATTATAGAAGGTGGCAAAAGCCATGTCTTAGTACTGAGCTTTTGTAAAAGGAAAAAATGACAAGGCGGGTCATTTCATTTTCCAAAACCACTGTTGATACAAAGTGTTTGTTTGAATGAGAAGCTTGCCTGGTAATTATTTCCACATCCTCATCCAGCCATGGACCACAAACAAATGGCCCAGATGGACACAGATTCTGCAAAGAAGAAAAAAAAAAACTGAGGTACATTTAGGACTGAATACATGCCAGCCTATTAGTAATAAAAATGCTAAATTAAAAATTAAGAACCCAACACAGTAGGGGTTGTAGCATTTTGCGTGCTGTACTGCGCCGGGAGACACTGAGCTGCCAGTATAGTACCTGTCATGCTCCACTCGGGGACTGGCCAGGGCCACTGAACTAGTGTCTTGAGACAGTGGAATTTCACTGACTTTAGTGGCCTTGCACTGAGGAAACTGGCATGGGACAGCAGCTGCCTCCGGTGCTGGAACCATTGACTGTAGAGTCCATGCTCGGGATACTACAGTTACATAGTAAATGCCTACCTTACCCTCAGCGGAACTAGCCAGCCATTTTGAGAAACAAACCGTACTGAATATGTTGTTCAAAACACTTCAAGCAGGTAAAATGAGCTAGTTGCATTCAATGTGACAATGTTGCATCACTTCTTTTTACTGTACCAATTAGACATATCAATAAGTTAGCTAATGACACCTAACATCATGAGATGAATATAAGATGAAAAATCACTGAGATAGCATTAGTATACTAACTAAAATGTGAATTATCTGAACAAATTAATTATATCCAGCAATTGAACTTTAAAGAATGGTCGGCAGGTTATGATTGAGTAATGTTAATAAGTCCTAATCACACACAAGTGAAATAACCAAACAAAACTTCAGGGACAAACAAAAGGTGAGTGTCCAACACAAAAGAGTGGTTCTGACTAAGGCTACCTGCCTGTGAAGGAGAAAACTAAGATTTAAATAGAAAAGGGGATCATAATAAACTAAGAGAACCAGGTAACATAATTAACTAAGAGAACTGAGGCTAAATTGAATAATTGGATAAGGGCAGGTAGCCAAGGTTCTGGAGTGCCCAAGGGGAGGGGTATTTTTCTGTATTGGTAAAATTGTGATTTATCAAATATTGCAACAAATATTTTTATGTCAACAAAACAAAATCACTGACTATTGACATAATTTTGCAATGAGCCTCCTTTTTTATATTACCCAGCCTAAGGCAGCATTTTGATTTTTTGGCTGTATATTAAGTACAATAGCATTGATCTGAGCTGAAGCTAGCTTCTGCGATGATAGGATACAAAACAAACTCAGCATGATGTAAGGCAGCAGTGGCTTCACCCTTCATTTTTGGAAAGGTTTGTGGACACTTAATGCCTTTCAGTCTTTCCTGAGGAAAATTAATGAATAAATGAACCTGTTGTATAAGTTATTGCTATGCAATGATGAGCCTTCTGTCCAAAGCCCTACCAGTGGCAGCGGTGTAGATGTTTCAATCCTTTATCATCCAGATAATAAAGAACTAAGTACCTCTGGTTGCGGAATAAAGCCACAGAACTTTCTCTCTTTTTGATGCCAAAAGTGTGAATATTTTCCTAGTCCATCATGGCTGGAGCCCTGCATAGCATTAATGCCGGCTGCATCTTCTCAGCAGCATTTATTTACGCGCTCCACCATGGGTCACACTTACCGATTCTCGCTAATTGGTCTGAGGGCCTGATTAAACCTACCGGCCGGAATAGGCTTTGGGGGGAGAAGAACATGGACACCTCTCCTGTAAGTCAATACAGTGAGCTCAATATAAATATCCATGGATTCATTTCAAACCCAATGCAGCCTCCAGGCTTTGTATGTACTCATCTGCATAGAAAAAGAGTGGGTTATGATGACCCAGTGCGTAAGTTGAACCATGCTCTAGGTAGCTGTACATAATAATAATAATAATAATAAGAAGAGGAAGAACAAAAGAAAAAGAAGAAGAAGAATGATAATAATTATTACTAATTTAAGGCACTGACCATCAGTATCTGTCTGTCTGTGAAGTTCTTCATGAACACAACTAGTCCTAGAATTTCCAAACTAAACTCACTTAATCGTGCATTATTTGGGTCAATCTGCAAAGGCGTGTTTTTAAAGACTTTGAGATGCTTCCATCTGGAGTTCACTCAAAAAAACCAGATTGGGTGTCTGCTAAATTAATCTAAGTGTAACATGTTGCTTCTACCATATATAGTCATGTTTTGTGGTTGAACATCATTAAGTAATGTTATTTTAGCATGATGTGCAATAACTTAACATTTACTAAATTCAGTTATGCTGACAGAACCTAATGCTTTTTGGGTAAGATATCAAATGGCGTGTACAACTCCAGAACAGAGGGTGGCAGTAGTGTGCGAGCAGGGAGTGCATTTACAAACTTTACTTCCGGAAGTTGCAGAAGAAGGCAGAGCAACGCACGAAAGAGACGGGCGGGCGGACAAGTTGGGGAAGGCGAGTTGAATAAAGTTCAATCTCAAGAAATCCTATTTGCTTTTAGGTGTTTTTTTTTCCTAACTAGATATCAATTGTCATAAACTAGGATAAGAAATGTTTACATTGTTTAAAACAAATAGTGATGTCAGAATTGACTTTTATTGAATTATTACTGTTGATTTTGATTTTTTTTTTTTTTTTCAGTAACACTATTATACATGTTAGTGGAAATCTACTGAACAAGGCAGTCAAAAAGTCAATAAATTAGTTTACTCCTACATGGCTCAACTTATCAAACCTGGCACAAGTTGAGTTAAAAGACCACTTTGTGAGAAGTCAACCATATTTTCATTGCAAAGAGTTGCTGGTTCAAACCCTTATTCGGTTTGGGATTCTGACTTACTCTGGAGACATGAAGTTGGAAGAACTCAGCTGTTAGGCCCTAGAGCTCAGCCCTTAACCCCAAAATTGCTCAAGGGGTTTTACCCCTGTTTCTTTCTATCCGTCTTCCGTTGTAACTGTACCATTTCTCCCTTGACATCCTTAAAATAGAGAAACAAGTTTTCAATCAAACTTTCTCTGGTTAAATTAAGGATAAAAAAGCTCTTTGTCCTACATTCTCTCATAAGATTTCGACTGAATGGGCCAGTGGCGTAGGCAGCAGGTGTGCCAAAACACTTCTCTTTATGACAGCAGTTAGTCCTGGTTAGTTCTCAATCATTTTCCTTTATTGACGCATTTTCCAATTATCGTAATTGGCAAATGAAGACACAGTTTCTCTCCATATGCAATCTAACAGTGATTAAATCACGGGCTAAATTCAGTACAGTGGCGGAACCAGAACTGATAATTGGGGTGCACAAAACATCCGTTTAAAACAATTATTGGTCCTGACTCCTGACCTGTTCTCAGTCATTTTCATGATTAAGAAAAGGTTCACTCCAAGAGCACTCCACACTTAACTGGTGCTGCTTATTCTCTCGATTAGGTAAGATGACAATCATTCATCTGGATGCGTATTTGCTGTATTTAAATCAATGCTATTCAAAATCGCTTGAGCCGCTTAAATAGCTTGAGCTGCATCCTTTTTATAGCCTATTTAACTGCCGAGTGCCACTTTTTTTCAACCCACGCAATGCCGAGAGTGAAAGGCAATATTTCATAGGAATGCGGACCAGTTCAATCAACTGGCCAATTCATAAGTTAAATTTTTTTTTAACTGAATTTAGCCCATGATTTCATCGCTGTTTGATCGCATATGGAGAGAAACCACATCTTCAGTTGCCAATTGCGATAATTGGAAAATGCGTCAAAAACGGAAAATGATTGAGAACTAGCCAGAACTAATTGCTGTCATAAAGGGACGTGTTTTGGGACACCTGCTAGCTGCGCCACGGGAATGGGCATGTCATGGATTACAAATATGTGTATTTGTTTTACTTTTTTTAAAAATTTTCCTCGCATAGAGCACTATTGAAGTAAAAATTGGCTCATCTTATGCAACTCTCCCCTACTGCTGTCTTACCTTTGCACTTCACTTGAATACATTTCACCAAAAAAAGGTTAAACATCCCTTCATTGCATTTCCTCAACAGTAATAGAAGCAAGTCTTTTTCCCGCCATATAACATATTTGGTAAAATGTTTGTGGGCCTTGGCTTCATCCCCAGTATTTGAAACAATCAAAATCCTCTTTTCATGTGGAACGTGAAATGTCTGCCACCCAGCTCACTGAATGGAAAAATACTTGTCTGAACTTCAATGCGACTTGGACAGATTTGCAGCGATGACGTTATTTCTTTGACATTATTTCTTAAGTCTTAGCTGAAAGGCTAAAGCCTGCACCATGTTCCAAAACATTTATTTATATCACCCAGAACCACCAACACAAGTATCTGTTTTTTTCCGCACTTCTTTGCATAATTATAAGAATTTAACAGAAGTGCGCATTAGTGAGGGCTGATTCCTGAATTGACACTCATTCTCAGTAAATTGTTGATATGATGACTATAATTACGATCGTACTGACATTTAGAATATGATCTTATACAGGGTGATATATGTACAGTAGATCACACTTACTTCAAGCTATCGAGAGGCTAGTAATCACTGCCAAGGATAAATAACACAACATTGCCAACTGCAGGAAATGTCTGTGCCAACTGCCCACTGGTGTCTGGCTTCATGATCAATGCCACCTACTGCTAGCACTTGAAATAACTGTCGGTTTCCGCCTAATATTCTCAGGCATGCACTGTGAGCTCTTCGCTTCCAACAGCAAAGCCTTTGAAGCTACAGTATCTCTCCCTCTCAGTGTTTTGTTTTGGAGCAGCTTGGGGGTTTTGTCAGAGTGCGCAACAGTCACAGTTGGGGTACTTACCATGTATCTGCGTTGTGAGTCCTAATCCAGAATGAACATATTGCCACAGGAGCAAGTGATCAGATTCATTCACAGAGATGTGTTCATCTTGCGTTCATAAATATTTGATATTTGTGTTCATTAATATATGCATAGTTTGTAGTAGAATTATAAAGCCCAGATATGTGTTTATTTGATATAGGAACGGCCCTTTAATGACTCTTTCGGGAGCTGAGAGATCCTAAATACCGTAAATGATCCAGGGAGGTTGCCCTACTTTGGAAGCTACGAGTTCATTTCGTTTTAAGGACAAAGCTAAATGGTTTTAGCTTTGTCCTTAAGGTGAGAAAAAAGATTGTTTGTTTTGCACTTCGGTTTAAAAGAAGTCTGTACCATTTGCGAGAAGATCTCGGTGAAAAGAGGTAAAAGTGCAAAAGCTCTCGAGGAGCCACTCACTTCACATTTGAAAGTAGGCATAAACACGCTGATGCTGGACAATTTGTTTAGAAGCTCTGTACTCCAAAACAATCACTGCTTCAACTGATTTAGCACTTAGTAACGTTTCATTTTTTTCCACTGGTTTGGCATTTTCCCTGAGAAGTATTAAGCATGAATCAAAATAGCTCTGATGTCACTGACCTTTCTCCGACTATACAATCTGGATCTACAGCTCACAATCTGATCTACAATCAGGGCATGACATGAAAAGCTGGCCTTTTCGATATATATCAAAGGGTAAATGAATTACAAGGAACTGTTACTGTTTTGTTGACGTGTTGAGTGATTGACACGTGCAGACACAAGTTGCTCAACAATAACACGCAATGTATGGCTCTCCTCACAGGCCAACTTGGACTTTCATTTGCCGTTTCTTTGCGATGATAAATTTTACAGAAATGAATAAATAGAACAAGCCTTTTCTGAGCTTTTTACCCTTTTTCTTCTAACTGTGGTCATAATCCTCTCTGATATCCTTTATCTTATCGTGAGCACAGCCTCTAGTAGGAGATTTATACACATCTGTCCCTCTCATCTGCTGTAAAGCTGTTATGATAGGCTTAAACTAAGCACCCAGGCCGATAACCTGCAACAGAGATTGGGGAAAAAAAAAAAAAAAAACCCAAACTATTCCATGCCTGGTCGTCTGTTTCTTGGTCAATGTTCTCACTGTACAGTGGAGTGGAAAAAACTATTAAATATTTGTCCCCTTCCAGATTTCTTCTTTTTCCTAATTTGTCATAAATGTTTCATGTTTATGTTAAATGTTTCAGATTGTCAGTGTTTGTTAGTGAGGTTTTTAAATTTAGAGATTTAGTGTAACTACTGTTTATTCAATTTATTTTTTCTTTCCTTTTCCATGTCTGTGTAAATCTTCCCCCGTCCTCTCGTCTCGCCCTTCCAGCTCGGTTTCCCCCATTGTTGAAATTACATTTTTTTGAGGTCAGGCCCCTTTTTGCTTCCTCCATCCTCCCACACCACCTGTGTCCTGTGTTCCCAATCTCTTCCTCCTCCATTTAAGGCCAGTTTGTTGTCTTTTGTTGTGAGTTTGTATCAGTGAGCCCCCCTCCCATGTTTGGTTTCCAGTCCTTTGCCTGTCTACATTATGTTTTATCAATTTGGATTTCATTTTGTGTCTGTTTGCCCTCCAGGTACACTTCTGAATGCCCATTGGTTTTTGGATTCTGCCTGCTGTCCTGTACTGTATTCTACAGGGTGTGTGTCCCCCCCCCCTGATTTTTGTCTTAATTTGTGTCCCATTCTGTACTACAATCCTACCATTGGTTTTTGACTTGGACTGTCTGACCCTGATTTTGGCTTTATTAAACTGTGCAAAACCTAACACTCCTGGGTCCGTAGCCCCTCCTTGCTACAGATCGTCCGACTCGTTTTATTGTAAGTCAAAGATAATGTGAGCTAACATAAAATGCAGCTTTCAAAAAATCTTTTCATCTGTTGAAGGTGAAGAGTTATTGAAAACCTTTATCACCTGTGTGAAAAAATTATTACGCCCCGGAACGTAATAAACAGTTGTGCCGCCGTTGATGGTAACAACTGCGATCAAATGTTAGCAATAACTGGTAATAAGTCTTTAACATCACTTTGGAGGGATTTTTCAGCCATGCAGGAGAGTAATAAAGCATGAACTGCCTGATTTAGGTCATGCCACAGCATCTCAATCAGGTTCAAGTAACAACTTTGTCGAGCCACTCCAGAATCATCTTTTTTGCAGCAGCAGTAATCAGAGGTGGACTCTCCTGTGCTCTTGTGACCTGCTGTGTAACCCACCTGCACTTTGGCTTTAGGGCATAAACCAATAGCCAGACATTCATCGTCAAAATTTTGTGGTGGAGAGCAGAATTCAGGGTTTCATCATTAAAGGCAAGTCACCCTGGTCCAAAAGCCGCAAAGCAGCCCCCGAACATCACATTACCACCACTGGCACATTGTCGGTGTCATATTATCATTAAAGAATGCAGTCTTAGCTTTACCCAAAATGTAATGGGACCCTTGTCATCCAGAAAGTTCCATATTTGACTCATTACAAGCGGCAAATACTTTTTCACAGAACTGCATGGGTAACAGTCCTGTGTCCAAGTTTCTTGCAATGGGCAAAGTCTAAGATTAATGCTGGATACGAAGTTTCCTATATTGCAATTTCAGGCTTGTCAGATTCTGTCAGACAATGGGCAGAAAATGTACTTCAACTTTTTTTTCCATGCAGAAAGGGCAGTGAACAATATTATTCTTTTTGAAAGAAAGTTTTAAAATCCCCCCCCCCCCCCGCTTGGAAGTAATTTGGTCGGTTCTTTGCAGATTTTCTTTTTTTTTAATGCCAATCACTTGGCAGAGAATACATACAGGTGCACCATTGGCAGTGAGCAATTAATATCATTCAAAATGATTTCTTCATTTTTATTGGAACTATGTTTACTTTTTTAAATGACAGGCACAGTCTGTCTTCTGACCATCAGATTAAGAAATACTAGTTACAAAAATAGATTAATGTACTTCATCAGAATTATTTAAGAAGGAGAAAATTGAAATAATGTGGAACAATCTAAAATAAATATAACATATAAAGCAAGCAACATCAAGTTCAGAACTTACTTCTGACAATCAATGAACACTGTGATCTATCTCACCAATGTGCTTAAGATTGGGAAAGTATTCTAAACAGAATTGATTTGTTTGGTGGCATCATAAGCCAACATTAGTAAGTCTTGCTTGATACAGTTTCCCTTTAATTTACTTCCAGAAAACATTGAGAGATGTTATGTCAGTTGAGTCTCTCGTGCATTACTCCGATGAATGAAGTCTGTTGGTGAGGGAAAGAAAAACAAAAAACAGACCTTTTCTGTGTCTGCACCTATTTCTGAGCAGGTCTCAATGAGAGCACTTCTATTTATAAGCAAACAGTCATGAGTTAGCATTATTTGCAAACAGGCCATGTTTTTGTCCACCCCAGAGTGGTCCTTAACTTCTTAAATACCTTTAATCACCATAGTGCCCCCATCCTGTGATGTTATGAATGTAACAGGGCTATACTCTGTGGTTAAAGGTCACAGGCCAAGTCATTCCAAGTCATGAGAAATTCAAGCTAAATTTGGTTCAAATGATCGGTTATGCCGTAATACTAGGTCTGGCCCCAACTAATTAATCAGTTACAGTAAAAAAAAAACGGCTAAAATGCTTCCAAATGCATCATCAGCTAGCGGCCGCCTGGCCCGAGAAAATGCGAGATTTACCTGAAGGGGATTCTGGTATTCCCGCAGCGCTACGTCACAGTTGCCAAGCAAAGTAGCTTAATGGAGCTTTCCAATGAGTACCCATGTTATGGAGTTTGGATGAATTTTGAAAATTTCCTGCATAATTTGCATTCTCCGGCTTTCGCTGCAATCGGTCCTTAATGGGGGGTTAATAAGACATTCATCTAAAAATAAAATGGAGCGAGTACTAGCGAACGGGTAGTTAGTGCGGAATTTCGTTGTCATGGCTTTCAGGTGGTTACAAACATTGGAAACTCTGAATCATTTACGGCCACTTGCTCTACGCAATCGCAACAACGCAAATTTTAACTCTAATGATGATAACGATGCCAGTAACTTACTATCTGACCACCTGGTTTCAGAGTTTACAAACTGCACTGTGGTGAACTCAAGGTTAGCATTTGTGTACCCACCAGTGGCTACTGGCGAACTGGCAATAGGGGAAGCTCAAAACCATCCCTTAAAAATAATGATTGGACATGACCTGTTTTCGATTAATTTGAATTACCATTGCAGAAACTCTCATCATTATCAGGTTTGGCCAGTTTTCATGAATGACGCACACCTGTCAACCCTCACGCATTCGGATTTCTCGCGCTTTTCTTTACTCATGGGTTGGACAATTCTGCGCTCAGCGGCTCGTACAGCTGTAAGTCACGAGAATCCATTATTTTCTACATTATTAACCGCTGAATGTAGACGGAAATGTCCGGCGCGTTCCACAGCGTGTCGCTTAGTGAGCCTCGCGCGCTGTCCTGCGCCTTTCGCGAGCCACTCGACCACAGAATTTATGAAGACATGCTATTTAAGTCGTCATTTATGTGCGAAATAAACGCCTCTATTCAGTGAAGCAATGTACAACGCTATCAAAAATAATTTTGATTGTCATTTCACCAATTTGTCTGAGAAACTTTCTAATCAAAAAAAGTAAACTGCTACAGGTTTAGGTAATTCAGCACTGAAGGGTGAGGATTGAGCGTCTCTTTGCAGCAGCCGATGCACTGCCTGTGGTGCCCAGTTCCCACTACTGTCAGTTATGGTCGAGTGGCGTTTGTGAATATCAACTGGCGAGGAGTGGGACCGCTCCCACAGTAAGTGGTCGGTCGATCTCTTTCTCATACTCCAGTTACATTTCAATCGTACTCCCTATATGGTGAGTGTGAGTGTCGTTTCTGAATACGGGCCTTAGGGGTATTCCTTCCACTTCGTCGGCCCCTGCATCTCCACCTTCGACAGAGGCAGAGCTATCGTCTTCGTCTTCGGAATCGCCTGACTGTGACGACTCGTTGCCCGCTTTCTTCAACACCGGCTCGAATAAATATGGCTGCAGGCCGTAAACTTGCACAGAACTCGCCTCCTCATCGTTATCAAAATCAATTGTATCTGTAGGGTTAACGTTATTGTCCATGTCTCATCAAGAGTCCGGGATTTATTGCAAGGAAACGTTTAAAACTTTGTTATGCTATGCAGATGAATAGAGTCAACTTCAATTGTTTGACAACTGTTACGTCACTGGCAGGCCCCCTAGCGGCGTGATTTGAAACTAAATTTTATTCGGCTGGGCTCTCGACTGGCTTGGGCCATGCGTTGTTATTTGTTACCAATTTCACTTTTAACGCGGTGATTTTGGATGGGATGTGACATTTTTTTTTGTCATACTGCTAAATAGGAAGGATTAAAAAAAATTTGACTTGAAGTAGTGGACTTGGCCTGTGACCTTTAAGCCATTTCCAGTAAGTTGTATTAAACAACAACAATCCAAGTACTGCAAAATCAAATCAGGGAATTGGAAGGGTATATTACACTGAAGGGAAGGGTATATTAGACTGAAAATGCATCGACATATGGAAAGGAGACCTGACTGAAGGAAGTTGTAAAACTGTTGTAACAGTGAACGCAACCCTGCCTGGGAATGCAGGAAAATTTGGACTGAAAAATATTTGTGTTAAAGGAGAATTCTAGTGTGAAATTGACTTGGGGTGCATTGAAACATGATAATGAGTACTAACTTTTGTTGAATACCCCACCTCCGTACGCACGCAACTTTTAAAAATAAATGGCTTTTTAGCCGAAGCTCCCAACAGACTTACAATGGTAGTGAGTCAGGCATAGCATTGCCATGCAAAGTAACCGCTATTTCTTTCATCATTAACAAGGCTAAAAGTAGCTCCACACTTCATCTGTAGAATTCTGAGGGCCCTTACATTTAAAACGAGGCACTGAGAACTCACAGGTTGCACAGGTAGTTTATTAAAAAAAGACTATTTATGCAAACAGTACCTTGAGGTAGTTTCCAGTCGCCTCCATCTTGAAAGTCACGATGAGTCGATTGACAAGCACAAACGAATAGGAAGGACGGGGAATAGATTGCAATCTATTTGGAATTCTCCTTTAAGATAGGTAAACATAATATTGGACCCTGCTGTTTTTCAGGCATCTGGCTTTGGCTACATTATTTTTCTAAGCTGATGAAGCTTGGTCAGAGCATCATGGGGCAGAAAATGTTTTTCTGACTGACAGAAACTTATATTTCCAGTGTTGTTACTCAATTTTCGTAATGTCCTCAGCAATTCAACTGGAGAGCAATCCGCTGAGTGTCTTCTTTCAAACAAGAGTATGATAATGCTTGTAGTCAAAGCGTTGCAAGAACAGAAGGCATTTTAGTTCAGAAGGAAATTTGATCAAAAAAGGACTGCACTATACAGTTCTGAAGAAGAACTCAGTTGACATTTCAACAATGCACAACTGAATGATTGTGTGTAGTCTATGGAGGATGGCAAAAGCAGAATATGAAAACTGAATCCCACCAATTCGGCGCCGAATGTACCACTTCATAGATAATTAAGTACATACATATTCTGAATGCAAGCAAACATTTTCTATCACCAATTGAGCCTGTTTAATTGTTAAATGGCATAGAGAGAGATAATGATCGAGGGAGAAAAAGAAAAAGACAGTTCAACAGTTTTCGTGTCAACCACCTCACTAGACAGTGAGTCATTCAGCTAATGCACATGCATTAGGGCAATGATAAAATTTCTGAGGAACTCTTTGGTGTCTACCACAGCTTTTAAATTACCTTAATACCCAAAGACAGTGATATGCCTTTAAACGGTCTTTTTCTCTTTTCTTCAGAGCAAGCATGGAAGCCAGTAAAAAACTGTCCCGTTTATTAAATCCCTTTTGTTGCGTCTTCTTCATTGGCTCTCCCAGCAGTTTTCTTCGAGGAAACCTTTCACCCTAAAAAAAACACACAAGAGGGAAAACGAATGAAGACCACAAAGGAAAAACGATCAGAGTCCAAATTTTGCATTTTTGCATATTTAATATATTATTTTAATATCTATAGTAATATATAATGATATTATATCTTATTATAATATTTTATATATTTTATATTTTTTGCATAATTTTTCAGCGCTTTGTTTCTAAGATCGTTTTGAAGTTTTTATTCATCATTTCTCCAAATCGTGAAAATGCCACTGATATTTTTTTTCCATTGTGGTGTTCAAATGGTCATCCTTTGCACTAGTCTATTCATAGTGTATCCACTGATCTTGAAGTCTGTATAAAGTACAGTAGCCTGGTGGATAAGGTGCATTGCATGGTCTTGGATGGTCGGTGGTTCAGGCTTGAATATAATTTATATAATAAGGATTTACCTTTGTACATTGCCAACTTTGCACAATTGTTATCACGCACGCATGTGTGCTCCATATGCAAAAGATATGTTCGTTCAGTCAGCATTGAACAGACAAAATGTCACTATTCTGCCAGTGGGATGTGTGTCTGAAATTCCAGTATTTTTGACATTAATGTACATGGATGATTTTTATTTTCCGAGTTCAAATTAGGTTGAAAACTGAAACTTTCACTTACGCACTCCCTCTATAAACATGGCCCATTAATCACCCTTTTTACATCTTCAACTTCCAGGAGACCTTTGTGGGCAGCGGAGGCTTACAATAGTCACATTGCCCAGACTATGAATCATTTCTTTTTCTTTTCTTTTTTAATTTGTTACTTTTTGAAAATTAGGGTATACCGAAGCAGGAGTAAACATTGGTCGATTAACTTCAGAGAAACACCAATTTCATAAAACAAATTTACAAACTATTCTTTATCTTGCTTTGCATACAATTCTTTAAGCTGGTGATGGCATTTGTAAAAAAAAAATGTATTCAAATTCTTTTTTTTTTCCAGCCAAGTTGCAGCATGTTTTCACTTACGGAAAAGTCACATGTGAAACACATGATTTTACACATGAAATATACGTGATCACACGTGAATAACGTGAGCACATGTGAATAATGTGAGCACGTCAACTAATGTGTAATGGGAGACTTTCCTTAAATTTCACGAGGTGACATATCGGTTAGACAAGGTCACTTGTGGTTACGTGGTGAAAGCAAAATTCACGTGACTGTTGACACGTTTGATGCACATTTCTATCTAGATTCAGCTTACATGCGGTCATGTCGCCTCGTGGAATGCATATTGGGTGCATGTCATCTGCTTACATGGTAAAAGCAAAATTCACCTGACCGTGAATACAGACGCTGTATGTTGCACATTTGTTTAGTTGCAACTTGATACCATCAAACACTGTTGAATATCTGGTGGTCAGCTTTTTGAGTAGGAAAATTATTAAATTTAAAGATTAAATTTATGTCATGTGGACTTTGAAGCAATTAAAGAAAAACACACCACATTGCCAATGATCAGCATATTTATTTGAACATTTACCTGAAATCCTTTTGTATATAAAATAAGCTGGGATATATTTTCTGTACTTTTACCAACCTTAATATTTCTCATACTCTATTTATAGATTCTCCACAACACAGACAATGACTCAAGAAATGTCATGATTACTGTACTGAAAAAGTACATTCTACACCAAGTTACAGCTTCTGAGGAAACCGTACCTTCAACATTCTCAAATGCAAACAATAAGAAAGTAACTAGTTAAGCTGAATCACATTTAAATGCTACATACTGTGCCAGAACACAAATACATATGCTTTCCCCAGAGTTAATTTTTTTTAAGTTGTTTGGCAAGAGAGAAATAAATTGTTCATCATCATCATCATGATCATGAAACATTTGCCTTCCAAACCCTTTGTGCAAACAGGAATCACATCAACATGGTTTCTGTATTCTATGAAATATAAATGTTTCACCATAGACCCTGTTTCACTACATTTAGGAGCAACAGTTTTCCCTCTTTCACAAATTATAGGGCTATCCAAACAGAAAATGTGCTCTGTCCCATCAGCAGTGAGAACTTTTACAAAGCTCTGGATTTGGCCAGGTCTATCCTGATTTAAATTTACCACTTATTCTTATTATTAGGTTTCTACAGTAATTGTCAGTAATTACTTTGGATTCAGTTTTGGTTGGCATAAACTCTTCAGCGATAAATGGGAACTAATGCCATGAGCCAGCAACAAACTCAGTTGGGCTAGTGGTTAAGACCACGGTGTGTGGTGTGCTTGGAATTACTTCATTCCCAGGTTTGAATCCCGATGCTGATGCTAATGTATTGTCTAAGATCACATATGAACATTTATTCACAGCTTCAATGGTGGAAAAAACATAAAGGAGACAGAAAATAACAGTAATTGATAAATGTTTTTGGGAATCACACGTGACCACTTTATTTGGATCACATGTGATCACATGTTATTTGGAGCACATGTGACAACACATGGGAGTCCCAATTTAACGTGATTACGTTATTTTTTTATGTGGTCACATGTGACTTTTCCATAAGGGTTTGCCAATGAAATAATATATAATGACAGGTCATTTGGCTCCTTTATATGATGTGCCAGCTCCATACTCCCATATACACTGTACTATCTTCAGAGGGAAATGGCGTTCCCTAGCTGCAGTCATCTTATTAACCCTTCAAGCGGTAAATGCAACTATTGTTGGTCAGTGATGTAAGATATCATAATCAAAGCTGATGAACACCTACAAGTGTTAAGGTCACACTCCCCAGTGAATTACTGGGCAGGACCCACCTCACCCCCAGAAGAGCCTAAATTATTCCTGGAATAGATTCAACACATCCTGAAGTAATTCTTAGGGATTCCAGTCATGTTAATGTAATAGAATCACACATTTTTTGCAGATTTGTTGACAGCATTTGAGAAAAAAAACAAAATGTCCGCTTTCATTTGAAGAGTTCAGATGCAAAACCCTCAAAATCCATCTGACCTCTTCTCTTTTAAATTGGCATTTTTATCGGGCTATGTTCAAGTTATTTAATTTTAACGGCAGAGATAAGGTTATTAGTTAGTGAATAAAATTTCTTTTTTGGAAAAATGTCAATTTGGTCAATTTATTGCTTTTTTAACAAATTCGATTTTCTTTTGCGTCAAAACCAGCTAAATCCACAGGTCTTTTTTTTTTTTCGCAAAAACCTCTATATCCACCTCTTTGGAAAAGACTTGGTAAAGAATTGCAAAATCACTTAAGATGCAATGTGATGAAAGCACACACAACCAATTAGAAATTCAACATTCCTAAGGGGTGGGGGTACGTCCTTGTTATTTGATTATTGCGTTATATGCGTGGAGAGCATTCACTCACCATCATTATCTCATTTTTGACGGAGGTGGCGTTCAGAGGCTTTTACATCTGAACTGTTCCTTTGGACAAAGACGCGGTCACCATAAAGGCCACTAAAGAGCAGCTAACTCATTGGGCACATGCAGGATGTGACCATTCCTGAACTACTCAAACAGGAAGTTGCGATTCTTTCGGCAATGTACGTTTTCTTTCCTTTCCACTCAGTGAGAACCTGCCATGCAGGAGGACTCAGGAACAGGGCTGTAAATGAGAATCCAGATGAGAGGTTGATAAATAGGATGGAACAAGAATAACAGTGGAAATAGAAATTCTAGAATAGTCAAAACAGGCTGGGAAGACAACAGAAAAATCACAACACTGAATTAGGGAAACATGGCCAGAAATGTGGTCTGTTAAACATAAAGCCACGGAGACAGAAGCCAGTGATAGAGTGAAGGGAGAGTGACTGCTTATGTAGGGAGGTCCAATGGAAAACCTGTTCTGGAGTGTCACCAATCAGGTGCAGGAGACAAACGCTCAGGTGAGTGGAGCAGAAAATGCGAAGCGGAACTCAGAGTCGGGAGGGCGCATGTAGTGGCAAAAAACTTTGGTTGGGGTCAATTCTATTTTCCCCCTCCCTTTCCAATGTTTTTACCACACGGAGAGTGGGGTGCAGCGTGTCTGACTCGCAGCCTCACTTACAAAAAAAAAAAAAAATCACTCCAAACTTTTCTCATTACTATTAACCGCAATTTATTATGAAACATAAATAGAGTAAAACATAAACAAGAGGATAATTCATGAAATTTAAACTAATGTTGCTGCAAATCCTAGTAATCTACAAAACACTAACTTGGCATGAGGCTGAGGCTGAAGCTGAGGTAAATGACGGTATGCGCTGTTACCCGCCCTCTCACCTGCATGAGCCAAGGCCACCATTTTTTATGGATAGAGCCTTCAACACCTGGGAGGGCGCACAAACACACACACACACACACACACACACAAATAAGAAAATAATATAAATAAAAAATAAACTTAGGAATGGCTCTACAGCACATGTCAATCTGAAGACCCGATCCAGACGTGACAGAACTGTAGAACCCCACAAAACAATACCAAGGACGGACATTGCAGAGGGCTGAAGGTTTCACGTGTTCTTCTTGGCTGGCGTTAATTCAAGCAACTTCCTGGCTGGTGTGAATCACAATAAAATGGATATTTTTCTCCGTCCAAAGACTAGGCGCAAAAACACAACGGTTACAATTAATTTGACTCCATAATACATTTAGAATACCAAATTTAGTTATATCCTCGTTAAATATCTGACTCCAAATTAGAATTAGAATTGATAGTTTGGGGACAGCATGCATGAATCTCAGGGCAGTAACGCCATCAGACTCGTCTGTGAAAACCAGTTACTCAGACTCTAGGGAAAACATGAAGTTGATTATACCTTGAATTCCTAACAGACAACCACCGTCGCTACATTTATTTTCCTGGGTTTTAACACCATGTCCGGATTCGTTGCTTAGATCAGAGCTTGGAAGTCAACCATTACTGCAATAGCCTCTGTTGGCATATATCTACAGCGAACCCAGATTCAAATACGCCCATGGGTTCCTTAAGGGAATTTTAACGGATAACCGACTTTTCGTCCATGGGTTTCCTTAAGGCTAAAACCCCAGAACCATCAGTACATAAACCCTTTATGTCAGTAGATCATGATTGTCTTTCCAACTTAACAAAACCAAGTCCCACACCGCGCCACTGGCCAGATGTTCCTCAGTGGGGATAATACCCCTAGGTATCCTCTGAGACGGGGCTAGAAAGAATGTACAAGTGTTAAGAGTCACGGAGACCACGCAAGCTAAATGGAAAAACAATAATTTAATCACCAAGTAGGCACAAACTTGGATCAAACAAAATCAATGTTAAGCCAATTATCAGTTACACACAATTTAGAAAGAGAGAATAAATTTGTACCTGGAAAAATGGAGGCCGCACCACGTGCCTGGGGAGAACTCAGATGCCATCCCTCCCCGCCTACCTAGATCCGCTACTTAAGCGCAAACCCAAGCACGCGGAGCGAGGCGGCATGTGATTCTCCATAATTAAAAGACTACTCACCCTTCCGCATGTGAGATCTTGAAATACGGTCCTCCCCCAATGGCTAGAATATCTTGGTTTTAAGCCAAACCACACCTTCGATCAAGTCAGAGGAAGGGAGGGCCGAATCTGGGTTTTCCACCATTGGGGTAATAAAACCTTCTAACATAGAGAGGAGAGCGGAATCTGGCAAATTTTCAGGAGTTTCCCAAAAGAAATGAACCATAATTTCAAGGGAAATGAAGCATTCTCCATTCAACTCCTTGGATTCCCCCAAGAATAACAAGACCAAACAGGATAGGAATATGTACTAATATGATGCAGTTGTCATGAAAAAGCCTTAAAATGGAGTATTATATAGTTTAATTGGGTTATAAGTATATAAGTGATTTCTTCAAAGAATATTGTAAATATAAACATATTAATGTAACTGGACTTTGGGAACAGTGATATGACTCTCACAGGAGTTTTGGGACAGCCAGGGCTTTGCGACTCCGCCCCCCGCTGAGCGAAGCCAGAGATGCTACCCCCCTCAGGCAGGCTGCAGGAACATCCTAGGGGAATGTCATAAAAGTTTTACTACTGGTTCTGGATCGAGCTTATCAGCCATATGTTCAGATTCTACAGAACTGTTAAAAAAAGTCAAAACTTTAAAAGTATCTAAAAACTTTAATTTTTTTTGAGTTTGCCCAAAGGATACGAAAACTGGTTTGAGGTTTTTTTTCAGCCAACTAAAAAAAATGCTTTGCAGATGGTTGCATTGCTTTTGTAAGTTGACTCAACTTGTGATTTCTTACACTGCAAAGAGAATACAATGGATTACTGCGCTCAGTGTGCAACAAGAGATCACAAAACAAGCTTACTAGGCATAGAAAGAAGGTAAAGTTGCCTTAAGAGTAGTGTGATAGACAGGAATAATGGTTTATGTTTAACCACAGCTAAAAAATGGCCTTAAGATAATATTTTGCCTGCCCAATGAAATATGCAAATAAACAATAATTTACCTCAGCAACGTTGCAAGGCCTTGTAAGCCCTATCCAGGAGTACCCGTGTCCCTGAAAAGAACACAGTTTACCTGACAGCTAAAAAAAAAAGACCAGGAATCGTGGTCGAGGAAACAAAATGTGTCCGATGTTCTGAAAAATAGTCCAGCAGTGTGAAACCCCTTCGTGTCATGTTTGCGGAACCAGCTTCAGAGGACATGTTTATTCTGCAGGAAGCAGACACTAGAAAATGGGTAGACTCTGCCCTTAAAGGGAATCACTCGGCAACATTTTTTTTGGTACACTACTTGGTATCAAGGGCCCCAATGTGTGCCAATAAAATATCTCCCACATCATTGCACTGCCACAACTGGCAGTATAAACCATTGACAAGCGGCGGGACAGATCTATGGATTCATAGGTCCGTTTCCACCGCAGGAACTTCAGAGTAATTTAAGGGGGCCGGGGCCGTTATTACGTGTCTCCATCGCTGGAACCATCCCCGAAAGGACAGCGTACCGGAACTTTTACAGGGGCTAAAAAAGTCCCTGCCTCGGAGTAGGTACTCTGAACGGCCCCGAAAAACTCCTGGGTGGGGCTTGGGTTTAACTGGTGCTGATTGGATTTACTCAGGGCGGGATGTAACGTCTACAGAAAGCAACAAAATAGCTGGCATTTTAGCAGACGACGAGGGGTCGCATTTTCAAAAAGAGTTTTCCTACTTCACCCTCTCGGGGTAGACATGGCTGTTGAGAGGGCCGAGTGAGAGGGCGTTCCTGTAGTACAGTACAGTCGCCGTTAAAACCAAAGAAAAGTTAGTTAATCCCGCAGTAGGGGGGCGTTAGGCTGTCGGTAGGACCGGGAAATCTCGTTGCTAGCTGCGCGGTAGGGCAGGCATCTTGACACACACAAAGACAAAAGAAGACCTCCAGCCGCCTACCATGCACGCGGTAGCTGGGCGATAGCCAGTTAGCCAGGTGTTTGTTTAATCAGGGCCGGCGCTCGCCTAGACAGCAAGTTGCTAGACCTTCATTTGCAAAAGAGTTCTGAAATGCCGCTCTTGCTGGAAAAAAAAAAAAAAACGTTGCTGAGTGCCAGTGCTTAGACCTAATTATGATTAAATTATTTTTCTGTACTGAATGTAGCCCATTATTTTGTCGCTGTTAGATCGCATGGGGGAGAGAAGCTGTGTCTTCAATTGCCACTGATTATTCTTGAATTGGAAAAAGTGTTAACACAGGAAAACCATCTAGAATTAGCCAGGACTAATTGTAGTCAGTAAAGGGATGGATATTTTCCCCAAAATTTCTAGGTCTAGTGCTGGCCCTGTTGTTTAATCATAACTGAGCCGAGGCAGGTTGGGGCGGTCGTGTTGACAGTAGCCCTTACATGTGGATGATGGCACAGCTTTTTGGCGATTTATTTTCATATATGAATGCAAGAGTAATGTTAACCAACATAAAATATTGATTTGCTTTGGCGGGCGTGATGTTGCCGGTAATAATTTCTGCGAACCTTTTTATATTAGACGATACAGTTTGCTCAACCTGTGCTACTATTTAAAACTTTAGTGTGGAAAATACGCAATTGTATTATTAGATATCATGCTATTTTTGGCGGGGATTTTGTTTGTCAGGTAGCCTATCATTTCTGCAATATTTTATGCTTCGGAGATAATGTGTGCTTTTATGTAGCAACTATTATTTTACTCTCAAGTGCCAAAATATACTATTTTCCCTGTTACGAGTAATTTAGCAGCTTACATCTATTCCTATATCCTCACACCCCGTCTTAGTAAAATTCATTTACGGAAAGAACTCAAATGTTTTTCGATTTATATACTGTTTCGTTTTAAAATTCTAACAGGCAATTTTTCACCAATTTTTCATGACAAAACATTTTGCATTGTCTGTATTTGTTTTAATGATTTGTTATAACCATTCAAATATAATGTTTGCAAAGCTTGCCACTAGAAAAGGGAGAAAAGAATTGTGTATAATATGAATTTGCTTTGACCATAACGACTCTTGAATGCACTAAAAAAAAAAAAAACCCACACACACACACGGTCTCGACCAGTACAGGTGTCAATTGCTGGGTGTAAGATAGGCTATTGTTTTGCAATTAAGATCCATGGTTTACATACGGAGTCCTGTAAATCCTTTTTACTGAGTTAATAACAAAACCCTCTGATCCGTAATGCCAGATTATTCAGACCTTCCGGACTTTGTGTCTTCAAGTGCACCCTGGAGTGAGAAGTCACACATGCGACAGGCTATACTCTTTATATACTGAGTACAAATGAAAACGCACCACTCAGGAAATCTGGAATAGCTCCACGGATTGATATGTGAAGTATATACGTATGATGCATTTGAGATAATGATAATTTAAGAAGACATGTAAACATCATTCAATTTCATTCACGATAATGTTAATGCGCGAGAGAGGTTTAACTGGTGTAGGGGTCAAACAGGAAAGTCAATAACGGGTGTGACTGCCATTTGCATTGACACATGCGGTGCATCGTCGTCGCATGGAGTTGATCAGTCTCTGGATCGTGTTCTGAGGGATAGCATTACACTCCCGAACAAGGGCAACCTCAAGTTCTCGGATGTTGTCCATCTGGCGTCGACGTGAAAGACTTCGTCCAATTTCATCCCATAAGTGCTCGATAGGGGAGAGGTCGGGTGACAGAGCTGGCCACTGAAGCACGAGGATGTTCTGCTGTGCAAGGCACTGCATGGACACCTTTGCAGTGTGTGCCCTAGCGTTGTCCTGTTGGAACGTGTGGACATCGTGGTGTTGGTTGAAGAACGGCACAACATGGTTCTGCAGCACCTGGTCCCGGTAGTAGACGCTGTTCACCCTTCCTCTGCAGATATGGAGAGGGGTTCTGTGACGGTAGCTTATTCCACCCCACACCATAACGCTGCCACCCCAACGGTCCGTTTGAACGACACAATCGGCGTTGTAACGTTCACCACGTCTCCGCCAAACACGTATACGACCATCTGCATTCCTTAAGTGAAATCGTGACTCGACAGAAAAGATGACACCGTGCCATCGTCAAAGTCGCCAATTCTGGTGCCTGTTTGCCCACTGTAGACGCTGGTTTCGGTGACGATCCGTCAATATGGGGCCGACATAAGGACGTTGTGCACGCAGGCCTGCAGCTCGCAGACTGTTCCGTACGGTGTTGGGGTGAATGAATCCACATCGTCCTAAGACTTGAGCAGCCGTTCTTGTCGCTGGTAGTGTTCGGTCTCGGACATGATCCCGTACGATCTGACGGTCTGTTGTCACACGTTGTTGACCCGGTCGAGGACGGTCCCGAGTGCTCTCCGTTTGCAGAAACCTTTGATGGAGTCTTGCGATCGTTGTGTGTGCGCAGTGTAGTCGTCTGGCAATTTCCCTGGTGCTGGTGCCAATTTGAAGCATGCCTATGGCACGATCCCGTTCAGGGGCTGTAAGTCGCGGCATAGTGTCGATGTGTCACAAGTGTCAGTGAAGAAGTGAAATTTTATTTGGATTCACATGCTTTTAAAGGCAATGTGTGCACAAATTCAGAGTGAAATTCATTTTTCCTGTGGTGTGCGTGCAAGATGTTGCATTTCTGCAAAAAATTGCCTAGCGTTACAGTTAACTTGAAATTCTCGCACCTGGCATGTCGGGTGACGTCATTGTAGTGTTGTTGTATAAAAATTATATTGAAGTTCATTTCAACTTAAATATTGAATTTATAAGAGGTGCGTGTTCATTTGTACTCAGTATAATTAGGCACATGTATAAAAATGTATTTAGACAGTATAAAGTAATGCGCTCCGAAAATCGGTATTTGGCTAAAAAAATAAAAATTTAAAACCTATATACACATACCTATCCAAGTAGAGATTGCAGGATATCATTTTCTTCGAGTTAGCTGTTGGTTTGGATTAATTACAGTTCACACGGTCTAAGCTTTCAGTGTTATATTTAAGCACGACTGTAATGGTGCAATCAGGAACCAGTCGCGAGAACCAGGCAATGCAGTAGAACTTGCTTTATTTGAAAAAAAAAAAAAAAAAAAAGGGGGGGGGGGGTGCGTTGAGACCCTCCCGCAGGGCTGAAGGCAAAAGTACAAAGTACAAAGTCCACACTCCAAAAATCTAAATCCAGTTGGGCAAAAATAGAATTGAAAACCAGGGCAGCAATCACAATAATCGTAGTCGGACAGAAATGGTCTGGTTTGCAGGTACAGGAATGTCGAAGCAAAACCAGAATCCAATGGGCGTAATTCGAATCGTAACTAGGGCAAACAGATCTCATAGTCGGGCGGAAAAAGGTCAAAACTCAGATGCAACAATAATCCAAAATCACATAGGCAAAAATCGAAAAGTCGGGCAGTCCAGTCAGAAAGATTTGAGTAAACTTTGAGTAATCAAGGCAGAAGAACCGTAGCACAACAGGACTAGAAAAACAATCTGACAGAGACTGGCTATGACAAGACACCTAATATACACTTCTGGGGAGATCACATGGTGAGGGACACAGGTGTAAACAGTCAGACTGATTACAAAGGAGCAGCACATGAGGGAGAACCTAATCACATGCAATTTGGCAGAAGCCAAAACATGGACAGGGATCACGGGACCAACCTATACAAAGATAAACAGCTCCAGTTACGGAGTTTCTAACGTGCATAGATTATGAGAAACAGGACAGCGCGATCAGATGTGAGCTTTCACAGTGCAGCAAAGGTTATCAGGAAGAGCAAAGAGGCGGAGACTAGAACAGGGCGAGTGCTGAGAGCTTGTTAATCAATTAGTAGGTGCAACTATACTAATCCTTGGTGCTCGTTAGAAAGTTAGTATTATATACAAGGTTAGCTGTTGTTAGTAATCTCAGGAGAAAATAATAAACTGTTAGTATTGTTAGTAGATAGAAAAGAAGAGTGAAGCCAGCAAACGAGATCGGAAGGAAGATTGAAAACCAGAATCCAATAAATCACCCGAAGAGTGAAACACAAGACTGGGGCTGTGTGCAATGACTAGACATGAGACCAGATGGGGGAGACAAAGTGCAAAGCAAAATGGAAAACATGAACCGGAATGTGATATGACAGAAAGTAAAACATGGAAAAGTAAACTAAGATAAAACATGACAAATCAAAGTAACCAATTCAAAATACATAATACAAAGAATAGTCAGGCATGGCAAGTAGCCAAAAAACACAAAAGGCAGTCAGAATAAACAGGGCATGAACGTGGTCAAGGCAGAATCACAACAACATGATCTTTAATCAGAATTTATTTATATTGCGGTTGGCTTTTCAAAACCAATAAATCAGTTGTGGCACACTTCGCTGAAGGTCTACCCACAAACACTCAGAATCACAGTTTCTGCTATAAAAAGACATATATTTAAAATACCAAAAATATTTCCTTCAAGAATACAAATGCTTATATTACACTGTTGAATTTATCATTATATATTTTTTCTTGTTCATGCTAGGCTTTTTAAACTGGGGAAATGATCAGCTGCACGCTTTCCAGAGGTCGCATAAGCTCTCACCTCCACTTTCACTGCAAGAGAAAATAAAAAAGATGTTAAAATACATAACGGCAAACACAAGCGTAATTCAGACAGTCAAAATGCCCTCTATTCTATAAGTTAGACGCGGTACTACACTCAGTTCCGTGGAGCCACATGCGGTTATTCCTGGCGGTAAATTGTCCTTTGATATGGCTCATTGGTCAGCAGTGTGAAGAACCGCGCTATCGCGCATTAGATCGTGGTTAGAAGGGCGAAATGTCCGAGGTAACCGGCTGTTAACTAACGCTGTCTCTTCGGTTTTAACGGCGACTGTACTGTAGTTCCTGCCCCCCAAAGACAACCAGGAACTTCTTCGGTGGAAACGGGCCTCATGATGATGGTGCCATATTCTCATCTGTATGTAGCAATAAGAATCGATTTTTGATGCATGATTTGATTTTTTTTCCCCCCAGTCATCTACAGTCCAGATTTTATGAGCTGTAACCTACTTTAGCTTTAGTTTCCTGTTTTTATCTGACAGCAGTGGAACTTGCTTTGGTTCTAAGCCGCTGCACAACATCCATTTCATGGTTCATCGTGGTGTGCACTCAGAGATGCTCGTCCTCATAGCTCTCATGCCACGTGCGGTTATTTGAGTTACTGTGTCCTTCCTGTCAGCACAATCCATCATCTGGCCATTCTCCCGAGAAATCTCCTCTTTACAAGGCATTTTTTTGCATTACATTGCATTTTTGTCATTTAGCTCTTATCCAGAGCGATGTACAACACAAACTGCATTTGAAGGGACAAAGGGAGCAGTGAACCCCTGGAGGGAAGTAGAATTTCAAATATCATTAGAGACAATATATAGAAAGAACTTGGCTCAGTACAAAATACCAGTGGAAAAAAATGCAACAATAAAATGCATCATTTGCCCGCTGAACTGCCAGTCATTGGATGGTTTTTAAAAAAGTTATGTTTTTGCTCCGGTGTGGTCGCTAAGCATGATTACGGAAAGAAAAATTTAGAACCAAATTTGGGGGAAATTTGTAAATTACTACTGTAAGAGCAGCTTAGATTTATAAAGATCAAGGTCAACATCCCACAGAGGGTTTAAAAGACGTTGCAGGCGGAGACATGCAATCTATGTACTCTACTAAGTGCCCTTCTATTTCGCTGGAGACTGGTGTGTCTCATCCAAGGAGATCAGCATTTTCAGACATAATCGAACCACCCTGTCAAGCACCAACAATGATTCCACGGTCAAAATCACAGTTAAATCATATTTCTTACTCATTCTGAAGTTTGATCAGAACAACAACCGAACTTCTTGACTGTGTAAGCAGACCTTAATGGATTCAGTTGCTTCAGCATGGCTAGCTGAATAGATTTTTACATCAATGAGAAGGAGCACAGGTTGACTGATGAAGTGGCCACTACGTACATATTTCATTTCACTGTAATATAGCAACATAAGAACTAATCTTTTCCCAACCACCTGGTAAAAAAATAAATAAGTAAACAGGTAAATACATGATTTATTCATTTATCATAGCATGCATGCATATGCGTTAACAAGCTTTTCTATATGAAAAGAAGCTGCTGTCAAGCTCTATCAAGATATCAGCCCTAGTGAACAGTCCAAAGACATTACTCCCCCTGAAATGCAGACAATTCTGGGAAATATTGAGTCACACAACTGTCTGAGGAGAGATGTGAGATAACTGTCTGAACGTCTTCCTTCTTTGTCTTTGTTGACAAAAACATGAATCTCCCGCTCCCGGATGCTGCAGCACTGCCATCATCCTTCTTAACATCTCCCGCAGCACTCAGAAGGTAGCACATTAGCGCTTAGCATTACAGTACTTATTATGCTGGAACGGGCTCAGTGTATCTCTTACAGGCTTTAAAATGCGGCTGTCACCGCTTATTACCGACAATATCTTGAGCGGACTCCAGCTCTGGTTCAGCCCCTTCGCCTTGGCTATTGACCCGTGTTTATGTAAGCTGGCCTGACCACCGCTTCCCCTTAAATGATCCCAAGCAGCATAGTTTTCCATTTCATGTTCTGAAGATGAATGAGGAACATCTAATTCTTTAGACGCATATGACAGGCAACCCTGAGCTGCAGTGTACCCCATTCCTTGATGATGATGATGTTGTTGATGATTTATTTTAGCACTGGTGATTTAAAAAACAGTGAATAATGCATGAGGTAAACAGAAGCCTGATCTCATTTGCTTTTCCGGCACTATATAGGGGCAGCACTAATTTATACTGCGCAAGCAGAAATCCAGTACGTGGGATTTGTATGAATATTTAGATCTTCCTGTTTCATAAGTTGTGGATAATATTCCCTGTGGATCATGGTGCCCCTATTGAATTGATTAAAATATTGGCTTCTTATTTTAATATCTATATCATAAGTTTAATGCCAGTTATATGATCACAGAATTTCATTCGTAAAGACAACGCGTGGCAGAGGGAAAGGAGAGCCGTATTCACCCGATATGCAAATCAACCAATTACAAATATGTATATCCAGTAGCAGGAGTTCAATACTGCAATAGAATTAAACATAATTCAATTATTTAAAAAGTGCAGATCACCATGAATCTCCTGATATTTAATTCATTGTTAAATGCTTTCATGGTGGCCATGTTTTCTCGCTTGTCAGTGTGGCACCATAAGTCTTGATTTTAAAATTTAATTGGGAAATAAGTATGCTCTTCAAATTGGATGTGAAAAAGTTTACATGTCATGCTTCTGGTATTATGCCATAAATACACATAATAAGGCTGTGCGATATGACCAAAATCTTTATTGCAATAAAATTATTTCAAATTGATCGATAACAACTAAAATATGATATAAAATATAATAATATTATATAAAATTATATAAAATATAATATTTAATGGAACCACTTAGTTCATCCAATTAAAACAACAATAGAAAAAAGGTTAATGTACTTACACTGCGAATTTTGAGAAATGCTTTCGTCCAGGGATGACAAAGTGAGGGTCAATGAAGCCCAGGCCACTTGAAGGCAAGTTTTTTGACCGAGTCTAGAACTAACTTTTCATTGAACCAGACCCGGTCTCACACATGAAAATAATTTACAAGACACATACGCATTGAACCACACAACCTTACTTTTTCAAAAATTCTCAGCCTGTTTGAAAATACTATATTCTCGGAAAACTTGAACACAAGCAATATGTGCTTATTTCCTTCCTCCTTAAATCTCCACTTCTTGAAAGTATGTATTCAGTCACATATACAACTCTAATTCCGAAATAGTTGGGGGAAAGTGTAAATTGTGGATAAAATCAAAACGCAATGAATTTCAAATCACATCAGCCAGTATTTAACTCACAGGAGAACAGAGATAATATAGCAGATGTTGAAACTGAGAAATTTTACAATTTTATCCACAAAATGAGTTCATTTCAAATTTTATGGCTGCTACAGGACTGAAAAAAGTTTGGATAGGGGCCTGTTTACCATGTTTTAGCATCCCCTCTTCTTTTTAACACAGAGTGGAGGCGTCTGGGCATTGTGGAGACAAGTTTCTGGAGTTTAGCCATTGGAATTTGATCCCACTCTTGTTTAATACAGGCTTCCAGCTGCTGGAGAGTTCTGGGTTTCCTTTGATGGACTTTTCATTTAATTATGCACCAAAATGTTCTGAATCGGTGAAAGATCAGGACTGCAGGCAGGCCAGTTCAGCACACGGACTCTTCTACTACGAAGCCATGCTGTTGTAATAGCTGCAGTATGTGGTTTTGCATTGTCTTGCTGAAATACACAAATCCTTCCCTGGAATTGATGTTGTCTGGAGGGGAGTATACGTTGCTCTTAAAACTTTAATGCCTTTCAGTATTCATGGTGCTTTTTTGAAACATGCAAGTGTCCCACACCATATGCACCATATGCATGAATACAGCTGAGAATTAGCTGAAAGAACATTCAGCAAGTAATTAATTTTACTCGCACAAGGTGTGTAACATGATTGGCTATAAAAAGGGATGTCTTAGAGAGGCTGAGTCTCTCAGAAATAAAGATGGCGAGAGGCTCTTCAACCTGTGAAGGCTTGCGTAAACATTTTTTGGAATACTTTATAAACAATGTTACCCAACGTCAAATTGTAAAGGCTATGAAGGTCTTGTCATCAACAGTGCATAACAGCATCAAAAGATTCAGAAAAACAGGAAAAATCTCTGTGCGTTAATCGCAAGACCAAAGACCTTTCCTGGATGCCCGTGATCTTCGGGCCCTCAGATGCCACTGCATCACTCACTGGCATGATTCTCTCATTGACATCACTAAATGGGCCCAGGAATACTTCAGCAAACCACTGTCTGTAAACATAGTCCACCGTACTATCCACAGATGCCAACTAAAACTCTATCATGCAAAAAGGAGGCCATTGTTCAGCATGATCCGGAAGTGCCACCGTGTTCTGTGGGCCAAAGCTCATTTAAAATGTACTGTAGCAAAGTGTCCTGTGGTCAGACGAGTCTAAATTTGACATTCTTGTTGGAAATCATGGGCGTCATGTCCTCTGACGGTATATAAAGGCTTTAGAGCAACATATGCTTCCCTCCAGATGACATCTATTCCAGGGAAGGCCTTGTGTATTTCAGCAGGATAATGCAAAAACCACATACTGCAGCTATTTCAACAATATGGCTTTGTAGTAGAAGAGTCCGTGTCCTGAACTGGCCTGCCTGCAGTCCTGATCTTTCACCGATTGAGAACATTTGGCGCATAATTAAACAAAAAGTCTGTCAAAGGAGCCTGTATTAAACAAGAGTGGGATCAAAATCAAATGGTCAAATTCAAGCAATGTCTCCTCAATGCCCAGACGTCTCCACTCTGTGTTAAAAAGAAGAGGGGATGCTACTGTGATGGTTGGTTTTATGAGATGCCAAATGCTGTGGCCGGAACAAAAGCAGGAATAGCAAAATAAGAGACAAATGCAGACAGAAATCAGAGAAGGAGACTCGCGCTTCCAAAGGACCTAGATCCAGTCCGTGAAACAATAAGGAAGCAAAGCGAGTTCAACAGAACGAATTGAAAGGGAAAACATCTCAGAAACCCAGATAAAAAGAATTAACACCTGACAGTGCCCAGAAAGAGGAAAAACAGAAAGATTCCCTTGTTATATAGCACTTTCCTATTTTGCAGCTCATACCTCAACAACTTCCTCACTAGAGACCTTACTAGCTAAAGTGCAAATGAAACACTGACACTCTTGCGAGGGCAGTGAGGCGGAACTTGGGCTTAAAAGGATCTGGGCATCGCCCCCAATTAAAGCTGGAGTATGCAATTTTTCAAAAAATCACTTTTTGTCATATTTGTTAAAACTGTTACTATGACCTGACTTTGGGATGTGAGTCAGATGATCTTTGAGAAAATCAGAGTCATCTGGCTCTATCTAGTGTTTCTAATTCCTTCTGCAAGATTTCATCGCAACCGGGACAAAACAACCAATCAGAGCCAGGAGGAGTGACTGAAAATGACAATCATTTCTCGTGCAAACGCAATTAAATCAGCTGTGTTGCCTAGTTGTGAGTGTTTCTTTACAGCTGTACAAACGCTAGCCAGCGTAAGCACAGCCATTTCTCATGGACTACCTCATTTGTGAGTTCAAACTTGTGAAGTTGAGAACGGGAAAATAAATTTCCAAGAACGCGAGGACACGGTAAGCGGAATCTGCAGTTCGAGACAGTTGTGTTCTTGTCTACTTAACATTTCAGCTTGAGAATTTATTTGTTCTCACAATTTTAATATTGTTAAAAATAAACAGTTATGTGCTTTTTCCTCAGCGGATGCTGTTGTCGCTGACTGTCACCAGAGAATGTTGTCACATTAGCTGCAAAAGCTATAGGGAAAAAGCTGGCTACACTTGCTGCCAATAGGCGTTACAAACTTGGCTCAATAACAACTTCATTGGTAGTTGGTTGCTAACGCAAGTGGGTGGCTGGTAGATATATCGTATATCACCACAGATGTATCTGAATTGCCATATAGCTTCACATGAAAGACGTCAATAATTACAGTAACACTCTGTTGAGAATATCTCATGTTACAAACGATGTGCTCGTGGTTGACGTTCGCTTGTCTCCAGTGCTAAGGCTAGCTCAGTGGCTAGCTGTGTATTATACATAATATGCAGTAACTCTATTTCTAATATCCCCAGGTAGTCGTATTAGTTTGGTCTTTGACCTGAGGCCACATTCATAGGATACTTGTTGATGGTAAAATGTTATTTTTGTTATTTTGCCGTGTTTGCACCAAACGCTCACATAGCTCCTCTGACGATTCAGACATAAGACATGCTGTGCATCCAGGGTAACGGGATGCGAGACTCGCACTCGTGCATGTTAATTGGGGGGGCATGGCTTTGGTCAGAGACTTGAGGGGAGGAGGTGGGATTAGAGGTGAGGCTACATTAAAATCTTGCTTGCTGTTCCAAGATTGCATGCTCCAGCTTTAATGCCGGCTGACCCAAGAATCCGACTGTGGGCAAAACGATAACTTCCCGGACAAGAGCAACCAAGAAAGCTCACAACGCCACCACCAGCCTCCAAAACAATGACAGCTACACCATGGCAAACAGGCTCCTATCCCAACTTTTTTGAGACCTGTAGCAGCCATCAAATTTGAAATGAGCTCATTTTGCGGATAAAATGTTAAAATTTCTGTTTCAACATTTGCTATGTTATCTCTGGTCTCTTGTGAATAAAATACTGGCTGTTGTGTTTTGAGAGTCATTGCGTTTTGATTTTATTCACAATTTACACTTTGTCCCATCTGTTTCAGAATTGGGGTTGTACTTTGCAGGTATGGATCTAGGCCTACGGCTGGATTGGGGCGAGAGAGGCAAAAGTGGGCTTGTAATGATCCTTTGAAGATTTGAGTATCTGCATTCGGATCTGAACATAAAATACGAATTGCCCAATTTTGAACACATGGCCGTGAGACAAGCATAAGTAAATTAAATAAGAAACACGCGTCGATATTTACTTTTTTTCATGATCTCAAAAAGAGCAAATATGTTTTTTCAAAGACGGGAAGACAGCACTTCACGGCACAACTTCTGTGTGTTGCTATGAACTGCTTCAGCGAAGTTCAATTCTTTCCTTAGTTTCCTCACGTTTCCCAAAGACAGGTGAATGGTAAAGATATGACACGACAATTTCACTAATATGAATCACACCAGAGTCTGCAGCCGTCATTTTCAGACTACAGACCTGGGGTGCATTTTCCGAAATCACAGTTGCTAACTTACACCTTCGGACCCTTGGACTGTGAATGAACCAACTTCGTTAGCAACTACGCTTTTGGGAAGCACATCTATGATCCACAGTTTTGGCTGAGTTTGGCTCCCTAACAAACGGCTTTTTCTCAAGCTGACGATGGTGGAGCTCCGAATCCGGGGTTACAATACGTAACCAATGTTCTATTTCAATGCCCCAAAGTGACACCAGCATAAAAGCATTGACACACACACCCGACTTACACCAGGAGTACAGGAATCAAATAAATGTTCAACTGCATTTGCAAAACCCACTTAATGAAAGAATATGATGCAGGGCTCTAATTTCGTAGACCAGGCGCAGGCGGCGAATGGGGGGTGCGCCGTGCCAACGGGGTGTGTCCAGGCGTATTTTGCAATTTCATGGCCGGCGTAGCCTGGCGCAAGTACTCCTCTGTCCCGCCTCTGTCCCTCCTTCCAGTGCAAGTTGGCAAAGAAGGCGTGTTTAGGTATAACACAGCCGAGTCAAATATTGCTCATTGGCAAGAGAGGACGATGGATAGCGTGTTCCTATCATTACAGCCTGTTGCTGCTTAAAATTTTGGGATTAACATGTGTAGAACTCACACAGTTCGACCAACGGCGGAGGAGCCAGGAGCGAAGGTTTACGCGTATAGAATACAGCTGTTATGAGGCAACGTGTCAATTAAACCTTTTTTGCCTGTGTCCCGCCTTGGACCCAGTCTGAGACTTACCTGAGGTGTTCTCAATAGTTCTCCGTTCGAAAACGGGGCTATGCCGAAATCACAGAATCATCTAACTTAATGTCCTACTGCGAATAATCCCTGGTGCACGTTGGGACACACGCAGCAACTGAAAACGTAAGATGTATCAGTGATTCAAGCAAACTAAGCATAACGATTACAACGTTTACTCTCGTTTCAAATCTGACTCCATAATACATTTAGAAAACCAAATTTAGTTATATCCTCGCTAAATATCTGACTCCAAATTAGAATTAGAATTTATAATTTAGGGAGCACCTGCGTGGACCTCGGGGAGATTACTCTGGACTGATAAATGCAAGCCTGCGTCACTAAAATATATGCCCCTGGGTTTTTAGCATTATTTCCGCAGCTTAGGTTCGTCGGTAATACCAGAGGATTGGAAGTCAGCCATCACTGCAACAGCATCTTTTGGCTTGAATTACAGCGAACCCAGATCAGTATGCCCATGGGTTCCTTCAGGGAATTTTAACAGATAAGCGACTTTTCGTCCATGGGTTTCCTTCAGGCTAAAACCCCTGAACCAGCAATTCATAAATCTGTTAGTCAATGATGGCTGCCTACCCAACTTGATTAAAACCGATACCTCATCCCAAAGCCGCTGATCAGTCAGTCCTTGGTTGAGCATAACCCCTAAGTCTCCAACATAATGTAGCTAGAAAGACTGTACCAGAGTTAAGAGCCACTGAGAACACGCAAGTTTACAGACATAACAATAGTTTATTCATCAGGTAGGCAACAGCTTAAATCTAACAAATCAACATTACCCATTACTCAGCGAAGACTTTTTCAACGAAATTGTCACTGCGTCTTGATGAATAAGTGACACCTCCCCCTACTACGCTGCCACACCCATCTCGGCGCACGCTCGTCTCCGCACGGTGTTGCACCTCACGCAATTACCACTGCGCGGGCTGCGCCGAATGAAATTACCACTGCATGGGCTGCGCCACGCTACGCTACCTGCGCTGCGCCAAGAAATTACAGCCCGCAGTGTTTTCAGCTGGAACGCAAACTGGGGTTCTCGCGTCCGACAGACGATCGATTATCCAACTGGGCTAACCTCCTGCATTGTCATGAATAGATTAGATCCACAGTCTATCCATTCACATTATGGACCTGCTGCTATGGTAGAGCGGGATGAAAGTTGTCATGGTTTCAGTGCGCGTTTGTTTGTTGGACCTTTCTTTTTTCTATCGTCCAGGACGATATCGGATTTCTTTTCCATCAAATTCCTGGCCCAGCTGGCTGATTGAGCTGGGGCGGAGTTCTCACTATATATATGGCCGGGTGTTCGCCACGCCTATCGCTAGAGTGTCTGTTTGTTTCTAGCTCTTTGGCTGGAGAAAATCTCTTGTCAGATTTCCTAGTGATTTGTTATATTCCACTTATTGTTATGAATTGCTTATTTTAGAAATTTTCTCTCTTCTCTTGTTGTTTATTCTCTCTCGCACTGCTTCCATGTTGCGGACTTTTATTCATCCTTGGAAGCGTAAGCTTTTACTGGAGGTGTGTACCTCTTTTGTGTTTGTCTCTTTTGTGGGCTGCTCTCAGTTCTTTCTCTCGCCGGCCGTGGGACCTGGCATCTTCTCACCGCCCATTACAAAAGTTATTTGTAACTGGTCCTAAGGGGAGCAGAACAGGGATGCAAGGGTGCCCGTCCGATTGTCCGTAATGACCAACTCATGTTGGGGAGCAAGCAGAGACGAACGTTATGTACTGTGACAGTCCCTCTAGCTCATACAAATGAGTGTGATGGGAGAGCCTGAACATCTGTTTGCTACGTAGCACAGTCAACAAAAAACATCACGGCGTGTTTACCGCACTTAACACAGAGTATACTTGGTAACTCAGATTCATCGCGTAGACAGAAGCATGTAAAAAGAACATGAGGATGTCCTTGAACAGCGAGCACAGCCATTATGCTGGATTCTTCTGCTTTCAATCTCATGGAAGGAAAGTAGCTGCACGACCTTAAACGCAGAACTGATGCGTACATAGAGCCCCTTAAACATGGCATCGTCTGATTATATCTTCAAGGTGCGCAAGAGCCCAACAATTGAAGGCAGAGCAAGGGCTTGGTATTAACAGTTTAATGAATGGTAGAGATGTTCTGGCCATGCTGCCTTCTGGCTTCGGGAAAAGCCTTTTTCCAAATCTTTGCTGTATTTTATTCTTAAAGAACATTTGTAAACTCCACAGAATTCATCTACTGAGCTCTCGATGCTTACCGGTTTTCTTCCTTTGCGTTTGTAAGATTTTGTGGCTGTTTTGAGCTACAACGTATTTTGAACAAAAAAAACGCACGTGTATTCAGAAGTTGCACTGTTTTGACAGCGTCTTGGTTGAGTGAGCAGTAGCTCACTTCCGCTAAGTCCTGATTGGCTGATTCCATTTTCAAGACAACTCATGCAGAACGGGGGCAGGACTCAAATCTTCAAAGGAACAGCGCAGGCCCTCTTTTGCCTCTATCGCCCCAATCCAGCAAAGGGGCTGTTCGCAAGCTAAGACCTCACATACAATAGCAGTACCACAATCCATCTGCGCTAAGCTAGCGCAAATGCTTGTTAAGTTTTCTAATTTGGATTCTTTTTTTTGTCTCCAAGGTATGTCTCCATTTTTGGGGATGGCTTTGCCTCTGCCCTGAACCCAGGCATATCTGCACCCCGCCTTGCTGGATCGAGGTTCCTCGGGGACGGAGTCTTCGCCAAAGACTTTACTGAATTCATTACATTGAAAATGAGTCTTTTCAACTTATGTCTTCTTTGTGACTGTAATTTTATTCGCCATGTGGCAACTTCACGGGACTTTCTGAATTTAGTTTTTCATGCTTTATTATTATTATTATTATTATTATTATTAAGGAGGTTTTTGTTGTGATAATTATCTTTATTTTAGCTCCCAGTCCTGACACAAGCAAACATGTACAAGCAGCCTGCTCTTTGGCAGTGTTGCATCTCACATGATTTCTTATTGATTGAGCTTTTTGTCAATTCAGTAAAATTTAATTCAATTAGCATACAAGAGAAACCAAGCTGGTAAGTTGCTGATTGCCTAAACACAGGACCTGTGTAAAGACACTGATAGAAACTGATGATCGATCGGTCACTATGGGGAAATACAGAAGCCAGAAGCGAAAGATGGGAAAACAAATTCTACCCAATGTAGTGCATCATCTCAATATGCATTCATCAATGAACCTGTCTGAAACTTATATTGTATTAGATGTTGATACAGCACAAGGAAGCGGATTGGTTAGCACTGTTGCCGTGCGAAGAGAGGGCTGTTTCAGCCCCATCCTGTCCAAATTCCCAGCGTGAAACGCCCGGCTGCAGATGCACAATACTGCAATTAATTACTTTGATCCTGCCCTATGCTCACATGGATTACCCAGTTCCAATACTCAAATCAATCAAGCAGCACCACATTATTATGGGATGCGAGGAGGCTCGCTTGAGTGCTCCCTTTTTAGTCCTTAATTTCGGCTGGGAAAAGGTGCAGTATAGATGCTCCATGTGTATGACCTATATGTTTTCAACTAAACACCCCCAATAGGCACTTTGAACCATGCTGAATACATCACTTAGCAACTGTAACCAGCCTGCATTATTACTTCAATATTTTACCAGAACTGATGCCCTTATCTGGTGGAGCTAAAGCGCCTCAGAATTATATTACTGCAGTATTAAATTCCAGTTGAATTCCATTGTTCTCTGAAAGTCATGCATATTTTTGCTGTGCAATATTATTTTCAAATATCAATATTAAGCATGGTGGCATCTTCCAAAATAAAAAAAATGAAAACTGACCTAATTTTCTGACTCAAAAATCCAGTAATTCGCATCATCTTCTAAAAGGAGGCTGAAGGCTGACAGTGCCATCAAGTAGAAACCAAAATAGAGATGAGATTTCCTCCATCCTCTGTGTGCATACGATTACTAACTCCAGTGATCTCCAGAGGATGTTCAGTCTAAACCAGCCTTAATGTATTTGCAACTCATCCACTTAAAATCCACATATTGGGATTATTGTGTTTAATGTACACAATATCACATTTTATCCTGTTTTTTTCTACCCGTGCCATCTGTGTAGTTTGTTGAAATTAATTCTGTAGTGTTGAGTCAAAGAAAAAATGTGTCCTTCTACATTAATGCATTTTTTTTTTTTTGCCAGACGTCACTGAATTAAAATGAATGATTCTTTACAAATCTTTACCATATATTAAAGATTTATAAATATTTGATAGCGCTTCATGAGCCCGTTGCTAACAGTGACTAAGTGAGCTGCAGTTAACCGTAACTGCTATTTTTAAGTCATAAAACATTTATTAGAGTGCTTCACCCCACTGGACCACACAACTGAGCATCTTGCATATAAAATGTTTTAACAATAGTTCATTTATGCAAGATCACTATTTTATGATTGCAAGGCAAGAAATACACTGTACAGTAACACATAAATGGCTGAGTTACGCGCTCTTGTTTGTGGTATTGTAAAAGCCATTTCTTTGACAGAGGCTGGTGTCAGAGGACTTTTGTCTCAGCTCCATTTATGGTATGCTTTATGGTATGAACACTATAGGCCATTAAGGTATAAAAATGTCACTCTTTGACCACTGTAACGTCAACTTAACAGAACCAGCTGTGGTCACGAAACAAAGAAGCACAATACGGGAAATGGCCGGGCCCATTAAGTTCAGAGCTTGAAAGTCACAAATTAGGATAAAACATATTATCAGACAACTGCATTGATCTGAAACACAGTTGAGGCCTCACTTGAGAAGGCAGATGAGGAATGTTGAGAGCATATTCATCTGTCACTCATCGCTCATTCCTCATTAGATGTATCTGCCCAGGGACAGTCCATCCTCCTTGCATCTATATTTAAAACAGTGGCCGAGTTTTATTCATTTATTTATCTATTTTTCTGGAGCAGTACTTAGGAATTGGTGACTGAACAGGAGAATGAGATTAAACAGCCTCTTTCTGTCAGGATTACGAAGAGGAGCCACAAGCCAGAACCAGAGAATGCAAAAATGGAGACTTTATTTCTGAAGGGGGAGACCCCCCACAGAGCTGGCAACAGTACAAAGTCCACAATCCAAAAATCTGAATCCAATGGGCAAAATCCAGAAACCGTAACCAGGGCACCAATCACAAAAATCAGGGTCGTAGGAAAATAGGTTCGGTAACAGGAAATGCGACAGGGAACAGGGAAGTACAGGGAATAGGGAATAGGCAAAAATCGTGAAACGTGGACGGTCCAGTCAGAAAGGTAATCTCAATGAATACAAGGCGAGGAAAGCGTGGCACAAAGGAAACCGTTCTGACTAGGCATGGCTGTGATCAGACTCCTTAAATACACACTGGTAAGGTCATGTGTTATCGTTGGGGAAAAGGTGCAGCGAATCAGAGCACGTGAGGGAAACCCTAACCACATGAAATCGGCGAAAGCCAAAACAAGGACAGGGAATGATGAGACTTCCTGTAAATATTAAACGGCTCCGGTTAGGGAGTTCTAACAAGCACAGAGTAAGAGAAGCAGAACAGGTTTTCAATTAGAAGCCAGAGCAGCAGAAACGCAGCAAGACTACTAGGAATAGCAAAGAGGGCGGAGTATACAACAGAGCAAATGCCAAGGAAATATTAGTCAATCAGTACGTGATTTTACAAAGAACCCGTGCACATTAGCAATATGAATAATATATACACAATGTGTTAGTAAAAGAGTTATCAAAATAACACACTGTTAGTAAATCTAGAGTAGAAGTGGTGAAGGAAGCAAACGAGACTAGAAAGAAGACTTGTTTTGCTTTCTCCGATAGTGGCGCTTTAGAACTAAAGGTTTCATTTCTTAATTTTTACCGGCAAATATTACGGCAAAAATATCATGGCAAAAATACATGAATTTGCAGACATTAACTTTCCTGGAAATAAAAATATCACCAACTGCACAAAAGAAAATTTGTAGCAAAAATTACTTCTGGCGTTAACACTATACTACAAATATAATGGACGTCATGTTGTCCCACGAAAAAATTTAAACGCCGATCTTACTTTGACTTAATTGCGATGGGGATTTACGCTAAGATATGTGTGAAATGGCCGGCCATGCCTTCTCACTCACTCAGGTTCAGTAAGCAGGGCACGTCCACCTATGACTTTCGGCTGACACACGGCCAACAGTGCGTTGGCGAAAGTGGAACCTTTATCCGCGGTGGTACTGTAAATTATGAAGATATAATAGTTAACTGACAAGATGTTTACGGCTTTCATCATTTTTATAAATGTTTTTGAGAGCACATTGCACTTGCTTCCCGAGGCTGTTTAGACTCCTTGTGTGGGAAAACTGTCGGCACAGCATTTGCTTTTAGTCTCCGTTTATAACCGTTAGCTCCTGTCAGCTCCTATAGCAGCTGTGGTCGGCTAAAGGCCTCAAATGCATCAGGTGAGAAGTGGCAAGAACAGAGCCGCGGGTCTTTCGGAAGTTGTGTACGTCCACAAGCATTTTCCCTTCCCTCCTCCTCTTCTTATCTGCAGGAAAGTTGTGGAGACTTAAGTCTTTAGCCTTGTTGCCTTTTGACTGAAAATTGCAGCCAAAAGCAGCTCAATGTGGCATTGTAGCATCTTCTTCTTAACGGCAGGTTAACTCTATGCTGGCGTAAACGGCTCTTCTCCCGAGTGCAACCTTTTTACGTCATCACTCCCAGAGTGCACTGCGCACATAAAATAATGGCGGCCCCCGTTGGTAAAAATATGCACTAAACATTTAAAGCAATGACAATATTATATGTGTTTGTAACAACATATTTTAGAATAAGAGAACAATTGTGGCTTATTAAGGCCTACAAGTCGTCCGGGTTCCTTTTAAAAGAAGAGGGGATGCAAAGCTACAGTAAACATGACCCTGTCCCAACTTTTCTGAGATGTGTTGCTGCCATCAAATTCAAAATGAACTAATATTTTTCATGAAATGGTAAAGTGGCTCACTTTCAACATCAAATATTTCGTCTATGTTCTACTGAGAATAAAATGTGGGTTTATGAGATTTCCAAATCATTGTATTCTGTTTTTATTCATGTTTTACACAAAGTCCCAACTTCATTAAAATCGGGGTTGGTAGGAAAAAAATGAATGATGATGACATTCTTAATTTCTGATGATATTCAGAGTGTTGTGTTCCGGGGTTCTGGCCTTTGGCCAGAACAGTATTGCTTATGATTTTAATAGTTCATGTTCAAGATTTCATAGTTCATAGTTTCATAGTTCATAGTCATGGTTTTAACAGTTTCATGTTCCAAGTTTCATAGTTCATGGTCAGGTTCACAGTCACAGTTTTAACAGTTTCTTGTATCAGGTTCTTGCATTTCATTGTTCATGCTCCATGTCCATGTTTTTGTTTTTGCCAGGTCTGCCATGCCACTCCACCGCTTGTCTGCGTTCCGCCCCGTGCCTTCGTTGTTGCACTTTTCAGAGCTCTGGTTGGCTTTGGTATTTCCCCTTCCTTCCGTGCTGTGCTGATTCAGGGCTCTCTAAGCTTAATTGACAATTAACTGTTTTTAAGTTACTAACATTTACTAACACTCACTGGGTTGATGTAATTCTTAGATAGGCACATTACTAATACTACTAATTTAGACTGGGAGTTTATTGTCATGATTCCTGCTTTGCTATTTCAAGATCTTGCTGTGCTTTTCTGTTCTTAACATTCATGCTTGCTTCCAAACTGCATACTTAATTGGTACTTAAGCTGAGCACGCTCATTCTCTTAATGAGCAGGTCATGTCATCCAATCTCTGTCCATGTCTTGATCTTGCCATGCCTCTTGTTTCTCTCTCTCCAGGTGTTACCCCTCATGTCATGATTTCCAAGCCTTTATCTGGATGCGGTGGAAGTTGGCTGGCAGACAGTGTTTCGCGTCTCGTTGCATGTGCAAGTTTAGCCAAGTTCTTGTTGTTATAGTTCCCTTGCATTTCTAGTTTCAAGTCTTGTCCTAGCCTCTTGTTTTGTGTATATATATAGTCTTGTTATTTATTTTCCTTGATCTCTTGCCTGGAGTTTCCAGTGCCTTTTGTTTTTTGTCGTTTTGCATTCTTTGTTTATAGCTCTGTGCAGCATACTTTAGTTTGTCTTTTGCAACCCTTTGGGCCAAGTTTTTCGTTGGCCCTCGTGCCTGTTTTGTTTTTTGTTTAATAAATCCTCATTCCCATCTCCCCGCATCTGGTGTCTACCTGATTCCTTATCACAGAGGAGGAAAAATGTCACCGTCAAATACACTGCCTGGCCAAAAAAAAAGTCGCAAACTCAATTATTTAGTTGGAACCGCTGTAGCTTTGATTACAGTGCATATTCATCTTGTCATTGTTTTGATAACTAAATGCAATGCCAGAACATTTATTTTCGATCAGAAATGCCATAATTTTTGGCCGATATCTTGTCTTCTCGACATAATGGTTGAACCACTCGGTGGTCTTTCTTCAGCACATTCCAATAACTTTTAATGTGTTTAAGGTCAGGACTTTATGGTGTTAAATTTGTTTGTGAAAATGATTCCTCACACTTGTTTTTGTCATTCATGGTTTTCTTTGCTAAATACAGGCCAATAACTTGCCTGTTCTGAAATACTGTCACATCTTTTCCACCATCAGGGGATGCGTCTTCCGACATGATTTTTTAAGAAATGAGTAGCGACGCGCTTCATCAGTCAGGGTTAAAATGATTATTGTCAGTTGAAACATATTAAAAACTGCAATAAAGATCCAATTACAGAATTTGTTCATTAATTTCCAAACGGTGACTTTTTTTTTGGTCGGGCAACGTAAATGTAATAAATCGCAGACAATGCATTTTTGTTCTTTTCTCCCTTCTCCCTAGACGCCATATATTGTATACTGGATATTTATCGATGAGTTTCTTACGTTTTTTGTACTGTTTGTACCCTGACCAAAATAGAAAAAGCAAGTGTGATATGAAATCATTGCATGAATTAATGGCAATTTAAGAACTCTTATACCCATTTGACTTTTATTAAAGGGGTCATATTATGTATGTTATCTATATTTCCCTTCCCTTCAGCTTAGAGCGTCATGTATTTATACCTTATGTCTGTGTCACAATGAAATACGTTTGAAAAGTGGCTCGATTGGCATGCCCTGGAACAAAGCTAGTTAGAGCAGCGTCCGGGAGAGTTTGATCAGTATCGCCGTGTCAAGAATATCCTGCTTTCTTCAGTGCAGTTCCAAATTCCATTTGCATGGACTGCAGAGGGAATACAAAGTGAAAATTCAGTTGTAAAAATTATTTTTTCCTCTATTCCTCAGCAGAGAAACCCCAACCTTTTATAGTTTTCCCTTCATTGTACAGAGCTTTGGTCCCTGAATCACAGTCAGCCAATCAAAGAAGAGTAATCTTTAACAGAGGGCCCTGAAAGAGACAGCCCATTTCAGGTTGCGTGATTGTGAACAGCTATAGCAATGAGCTTTTCGACCATAGAAGCATGCTATTTTTTGCTAATGGATCAAAAAGATTACTGTGAGAAATGGGCATAATATGACCCCAATGTGCTCAACTGGCCATGGGCAAAAATCTATTCACCCCACTTTAATTCAAACAGGAGTGGAGCAAGAAGAGTATAATGACCCAGTAAAAGTCTGATTATATTTAGGGGAAAATCTAAAAGGAAGCTAATGCATCAATTAATTAGCTAACAAATACTCAATGTAATTTTTGTCCACCTTGGACCATCAATCAGTTTTAACAAGGGAATATGACATAAATTACATTAGACAAGATTATCACTATTTAAAAAAATGTGTTTGAAGCAGTACACAGCATCCCACCTTCACAACTCAAAGGTTCAAAAGTAGTTTCAGAAAATAACCAAATAAATGAAAATGCTCTGCTCTCTCTGGATGCATGGCAAGTCGCTGCTGAAATGGTAAAATCTTCAACTGAGCCGAGATCTGGCACAGTATCACTGCAGATTGGAGGATGTATTCAGCATCCAGTCAAAATGAGTGAGGCACCAAATTAATTACTTTGATTTGCTTGAGTAGGTGCAGAAATTATCGCCACTTACAAAAAGCGATTTGCTAATTTGTTACGCAGATACACAATTACTAATGCAAATTACTTAAGAGGCACATTCAGTTCAAGATCGGTGCGTGATTCATTCTTTTTTTTTCTTTACACTGATCCCATGGTTACAGGTCAAGGTGTGGTGCTGTACGTGGTGTCACTAAGAACTTACAGCAAATGAACAGGACCTGGCTTGTTTCATGAGACATCCAAGTAGATATTTCTTTCCAAATTAAAAATAGTATTCTCTTTCCTGCACACAGTTGCCTTCAAATATTTTAAACATCAAACAACAACAAACAACGACAACAAACCCCGCCCCTCGCACATACTTTCTCCTACTTGTACGAAATTCTATAGGGATCTATTCTGGGTCAGTGGCAATCCCTGTACCGAATTTGGGATGAATCTGGCCATTAATTTTGGCGCTAGAGTGTCAACAAACAAACAAACACACAAACACAGAAATAAACCAAACCAAAAACAATACCCCTTCCCTCACCCTTCAGGTGGGGCGGGGTAATAATAAATATAATAATAATAATAATAATAAAGAGTATGCAATGCCCCTCCCCTCAGGCACTCCAGGCTCATGGCTACCCGCCCTAACCCAATTATTCAATTATACCCTCTGTTCTTTCAGTTTATTATCAGACCTGGTTTTCCTTAGTTAATTATCACTTCATTGTCTATTTAAACTTTAGTTTACCCCCTCACTGGCAGGTAGCCTTACAGTGTAACCAGCTTTTGTTTAGAGCAGAGGTGGGCAGCGAGGGCCGTATCTGTCCCTGGTTTTCACACCAACGTCTGGCCTTTAATTAGTTGATAGTCTCAATTAGCCAAACCATTTATGAAATCTGACGTTTCATGCGCATTTCTTTAAATTATCATGAAACTACAAAGACTAGTCTCGTCTCCCTTCATAAAACATTTTCCTTTGATCGTATCATTGCGAAAATCTATATTTGTGCATGCAATCAATTAACTCAATTAGTCAGGGTAATTGATTGGAATAGAAACCTGCATACACACCGGCCCTCCAGGACCGTGATTGCCCACCCCTGGTTTAGAGGAACCCCTTTGTGCTCTCCCTCTGAGGATTTGTATTTGTGCTATTTATTCACTTTGGTATTCAATAAATCTTTGCTTCAGCACCTGTGTTCTTCATGTACCATCACTTTCCTGGGGCCTTTTTAAAAGCTTTGGGCACCAGCTTGTCACAGATTGTTTTGTCGAATTGGTTGCCAGTGGAAGAGGTCTGTGAATATTTTCAATGGAAGTGATGTGAATGAGGCTTTAACAGATGACAAAGGTAATCATTTTGAAAGGTGATGATTGATTTATCTGCATCAATGCATGTGCAATTAACAGATAAACAAACAAACAAAAATCTATAGATTTGAAAATGCTTTTGAAATCTTTCAGCTGGAATGAGAGGTATGAGGGTGTAAATGTGATTCGTTGTATTCACCTATGGTGCAAGGCGGATCCTTCTCACGACAAAATGAAGTTTTGTTGACTGAAATAATGATTTTGTAAATGGGTGCCACTTTTGCTAATTAATCATCTATTTTAGTGCTGGGGTGTGATGAAATATGTTAGCATTTTATTCTGTTCTCTTCTGATCCCTCCACACACCAACCAACAGCTATTTCAGAATCATCCTCCATATCGGCGCCAATTATATCAGCCAACATTGAATTAAAAACCATTGTTCCCTGGAAGCTATAATTATCTGTATTTCCACTGCCAAGGATTCAGACTGTGAAAATGAACATGTTGTAAGAATGCAAAGATGTGCTGTGGTTCTGAAGGCAAACTCTGCTCATAAAACCTCAGTATATAGGAGGAAAGAATTGGATCACAACCCTGCCAAGGTTAAGAAAAATTACATCAACACAATCTGACAAGGCTGGGTAATACTGTTCACACTGTCCCCAAAGACAATGTTCGTGTCATCATCTCGCTGAAAGTGGAACAAGCCCTATTAACAGTCGAGCACTCAAGCAATGCAGGCTGCAGTCAGAGCAGAATCCACTTTTTCTGACTCAGTTTTAAATTGGGTGCTGTTTCCTATTCGAGGAAATATACACTAAGTTAATGTTCCATGTGTGTGAAAGGAATGGAGATCTAAAGAAAGAGAGAGTGTGCGTGTGACATTCTGCTCATTGTGCCTGTTGCAGTAAAATTGGATTCCAAACACAAAATAACAGTGATAGCAAGTAGTTGCATAGAAGGAAATTAAACACACAGAGGTGAACACCTACTGTTGCCCCACCCTCCATTCTCAGCTATCTTAAGATCAAACATCAACATACACTGAACAAAAATATAAACGCCCCATGTCAAATATTGATGCCACATGGAGTTAACAGCTCTAAGTGAGCATATGCTGACTTTAACCCTTACAATAGGGATATTTCTCTTGATTTGTGTACCATTTTTAATCCATATCTCTGTCAGTGAGCATTTGCTCAGTGATGCAGTGATTTCACTCAGTACAGTAGGTGTGGCATTTCCAGACGGTGATCAGACAGGATGAGCAGTACCCAGACACTCCTTATACTGGGGAAAATAAAAGGCCATCCTAAAATGTCACATTTTGTCAAAAGTCATCATGCCTCAGATGTCTCAGGTCATGCGGGAACGTGCCATTGGCATGCTGGATGCAGGGATGTCCACCAGAGCGGTCTGCATGCAGTTCCTTGAAGCGGAGCACATTCCAGTTCTGGACGGGCCTGTCGCCCATAGAGCATCTTCGGGATCTTCTGGATCGACGCGTCCGCGACCGTGTTCCAGTTCCGGATAATGTGCGCCAGCTCCGTGTGGCCCTCCGAAAGAATGGAATAACATTCCACCTGATCAACTCCATGCGAAGGAGACGTGTTGCTCTGAGAGATGCAAATGGTGGACACACAAGAGATTGAAAATTCAATTTCTTCAACCCGACCCCCAACGTGTTTAAAGGATTGTCACTCCTTTGCACATGCCAATATCAAGATGTAATGGACGGTGATCTGAAGACTAGTCATTAACAAAAATGAATTTTGATTCTCTTCATATATTGCATAACCCTAATGTTAATTAAAAAAACTCAAAAATTTGACACGGGGCATTTATATTTTTGTCCAGTGTACATCAAACACTGTGATACTGCCAGATTAGCATTAGCCCTTTTTTCAAAAAAAAAAAATTACTGAATCAATTGATGTGCATTTCCTTGTGTTTACTTTTGTCTAACTGTCTTTTTTACACTTACATGCTCGAAATAAAGATTTTGAAATAAAATGAGATGTGTATTCTCACAGCCAGAGCACCAACCCTATTCCCACCACCACCCCAACCAAATTCCCCCAACCAATCCCCCCCCCCCCCCCCCCCCCCATTCCAGCTCACCATTGTCCGCAATTGGCAGTTTTCTAATAACCGGTCTACTTCATTCAATTATCACCAGTGCCTGACCCTCATTACAGCCTCATCGCTACTCCCTACGTAATCCCCTCACTTCAGTCCCTCTGCGGGTCACATTGACTTTCCTGTCTGCAACTTCTGTTTGTGCGCCTCAGTGCTTTGTTTTGTGCTGTGCTGCTTCTTTTTTTTTGTTGTGAACGCTTAATAAAACCTGTTACTGCTCATATTTGTGTTGAGACAGAAGATTCATGACAGATTGCTTCCCCTGAAGGAACCAATGGTGCGAGTGAGCCCTCGCTGTGCGCAGTGGAAACTGAGCACTTCGGTGCCAGCATCACCTGCAGCTGGCTAAACCTGAGCTGCACCATGGAGGAGGTGTTTGTGCAATCAAAAAGAAAAAAAATTGATCAGCCTCTCCACAGTGGGCCTTGGAGCTCCTGCCAGCAGCTCCCCCAGTACCATACCCGTCTAACTCTTCACACATCTGGGGCCGTTTCCCAAAAGCGTAGTTGCTCACTACATAGTTCGTCCATTCACAGCCAATGGGCCCAACTTCGTAAGTTAGTGTGTGTGATTTTGGGAAACGCACCCCTGGTTGGTGCTTCTTGACCCAGGGGCATGATGGTGGGCCAGCTAAGTGCAGGGGGATTCCGCTCCAGTGTTCCCTGTACTTTGCCCACCAGTCCAGGGCGTCTCTCTCAAACGTCTTCAACGTGGCATGGACAGGTGTTGGAGCGGGCAAATGCTGTCTCGCGAGGTGACTGTGCCTACTTTTTCCGCAGTTTGGCGGCCTCCAGTAAGTGGAATGAGCCATTCCCGTGCACGCTGTGCTGGACACGTCTACATGCGGCTATTCAGAGGGAACTGATGAGGTGAGACGAGATTTTTTCCTTAGATGCTTTGGTTTGTGAGCATGTCCTTCTGTCTGAACAACCTAGTACAGGAATGGCGACAGATATCCGGACTCAATTGACAGTCTCTCTGTCTTTACTGCAAGGGGGAGGACTACATACCTGCTAACTCTCACGCATATGGCATAGGTCTCACGCTTTTTAGTAGTATATCACATTATCGCAGCGTGGATCAGAAATTTAATGCATAATGAGCTCGTCTCATCCTGACTCTTCATTAAGTGGCGCTACCAAGCATTGATATATGACACAAAAGGAGACACTTTTGGCGCCAGTTTAAAACTAACCCCCCCAACTAACCTCTGACCCATACCCTAACCCTAAGCGTTAAATAAGGTCACGAAAAGCCTCCTTTTTTGTTGCATATCGATGCTTGGTCAGGTAGCGTCACAATATTATGAGTTGGGATGAGAATGTGTTGTCATAATTTTATTATTTATTTATTTAACCTTTATTTAAACAGTTAAAAAGACTAGTTCATTCAATGGTGACGTGGCCAAGAAGGCAGAAAAGTTGAGCATCGAGAACATGCTGATTATTTAGAACAGAATACCAAACAATACATTAGGGAAGGGAGAAAAATGAGGATATAACAAATAACAAAAATCAAGATTGGAAAATTAAATGCGGCAAACAAAATCCCAGTTTTTAATCAACTCATGCTATACCGAGAGTGACAGGTGATATTTCATCACTTCACGGATCAGTCATTATTCAATCAACTCGTATTTAAGAGATTCTCACGCAGAATTGAAGAACTTGGAGTAGAAAAGTTTTTCTGTTTTACCTGTGTTACGCTATATTTCACCACGAGTGGCTGGGAAAGCAATAATTATTCCTCAGTTCTCCCTCTTTTCTTCTCTCAGAGATAGGAAGCTATGGAACTGCCCAGTATGATCACCGCAGCCTGATCCAGAGGACTGAAAAACTCACCAAAAGTCTCCTTCACCCACTAGCCAGGTGAATTTGTTTCCTCCGCTGTAGCAACTACGCTAATCAGGTCAATATCCAAGATTGGGGCAAGTGGGGCATCATTTCAGTACCACCACTGACTTCTACAAGTACCTGCTAACAATGTTCGGTTTGAGAACCTCCCCTGTAATATTTCAGCCATTTGTCAGTAATGTCCTCTTTTGCAACATGTGATCATATGCATCTCTCAAGGTGGGGCAGTCCTGAATTGCTTGCTGGCCAATCACTTGTATGTGAGAAGTGTGTCTTCTACCAGAACTCTGTCATCTTTCTTGGGTATGTCATTTGACTAGAGGGAGTGAGCAGTAAAGATTGACTGTCTGTAGTCCAAGCCCATCCTGCATTATCAAGGACCTGCAGTGGTTCCCTGGGTTTGTCAACTTTTATCGCCACTTAATCTGGGAGTTTAGTTCAGTCGCAGCCTGTCTCAACTCACTTGTAAACGAAGGGCTTCAGACATCTCCACTGGACTGGTGCCGCTGTGGCTGCCTTCCAGAACCTTCATGTCCTCAAACACTCAGACCCAAAACTCCCCCTCGTCAAGGAAGTGGACGCTTTTGAAGGTGGGTATTCCTTAATCAGCAGTTGGGCAACCCTGCGCGCCTGTATCCCTGCACCTACTTCTCCAATAAGATGTCAGTTGGGTGAGGAACTACATTGCAGGTGACAATGAGCTTCTGGCAATGAAGCTTGTTTTGGATGAGTGGATGTTTGGGCAAGAGGAAGCAAAATACTGTTGTCCTATGCGGACTAAGTACTTTTGACTTGTCAAGCCACTGAACCCCTGACAAGCTGAGTGGGCCCTCCTCTTGCCCAGGTTCACGCAGAAGAATGCCAGAGCTGAGGCCCCGTCCCAAATCCATCAGAGAACAAATTGCCCCTGAACCAGAGCTGATCCCTGTCTAGAAAGCATTATATTTACAGATGTAAAGTAAATATAGAAATAACTTAAGTGTGTTTTTACCGTAAATAGCAATAGGTACCAGTTCAGCAGCCTGATAGATCCAGCTACAAAATTTTGTAATGAAACATTGAGCAGTTTATTTTATTTTTTTTATTTGGCATCTCCTATTCCACCCGAATCTGGAATGCCCAATTGGTGGCTTGCTCGTATGCGAGCCCTTGTTGCCAACTCAGGAGAGTGAGGACAGTTCACAGCTCTCCTCTGAAGCATCTGCCCGTCAGCTGCTGCTTCTTATACACTCATCGGTTGAATCTTCGCAAGTTCAGAACGAGAGCGGAGGATACCTGGACATGACCAGGCTTAGAATCTTCCTGACGAGCTCCCGTCTTGCCAACAGGAGGCGCTTGAGCAACGAACAAAAATATATCTTTTATTTCACTTTGAAACCCTGTAGCGCTATAGCCAATTGTGCGCTACTCTGAAAAAGCTGCTGACCACTGCCGGTTGGTACGACGAGGCTCAAACCCGCAACGTGATAATCACTTCTGCACTGCAACGCAGTGCCTTAACAGAGTGAGCTATCCGGCAGCTCATTGAGCGGTTTCTGATTTATGGTTCAGAAACACTTTGGGAACGCCCACGCTGACAATGACAGGAAACGGGCGAAAAACAATATGTCCCTCTCTTCCTCGGGGTGACATAATTACTGGAACATCTTTGGAGATAAAACAATGTGGTGCTTACACAGTAATGTACCGAATTATGTATTAATAGGCATTTATTGTTTTGTGTAAAACATTTAATTTGATGCAACTGGTATTCATCACCATGCATGGGAGATTTTAGAGCAGGCTTCATCAGGTGTAACTCTACAGATAACTTTTATCTTTAATGCAACAAGAATACCTTGTAATATCCCTGCTATTAAATTGCAACAGTAAAGGTGGTCTGTCTTTGACCTCAACATTTAACACAGAGGTCACATAAATAATTTATCCGTAAAGGGCTTCAAAGGAATGAAAGCTTTAAATGTCAGTTTTGCCCAACCATTGAATTGAAAGTTTGTGAACAGCAAACTCTCACTCGTAATAAAAAATACTGCAACTATGCAGCAGTCTGAGGCCCATTTGAACAGTGGTGTATTTGGATATGCCATCACCCCAATTACAATGCACCCTTAATGGATTGGTAATCGACAGAATGTGTTGTGTTTTGTCTAAATCACACAGATTTTTATTAATTTATTTACTTTTCCGTAGGCGTATACAGTAAAAGTGGCAAACATCTAATTAGCGCCAACATTAGATTACAACGTATATTTGCCAGCGTTAACGCGTGTGGGTGTGCGCACGCATATGTTCCTGCATATGATCATGGTTGTGTGACTGTGCGCCCGTGCATTTTTTGCACACTTATACACAATGTGAAAATGAAAAAAAAGAGCGCTGGAAAAGTTTTCTGCCAGATAGGGTGTTTCAGCTCAGTGGAAACACAGCCAATCTGATGAGCTACATCACCGCGCGCCGAGCTAACAGCAAATCCCCAACTCTGGCAACCCCTCTCTGCCTGGTCTGGTGATGTAGGTCACAATGCAGAACAGCTGTAACATGGGGCAGCGAAGCTTTTCCTGGATGCAGCTCATATAAGCACAGCTGCTACCGTGGCGGATCTGTTTGAGGGAAGCTACAACGTGCAGGACTGTCATTTAGTGGCTCCTAACCGTATCATATAGCCGGTGCTAAAGATTCTGACAGGCCTCTCCACTCAGAGGACCCATCTCAGGATACTCATTCAACATTGTATTCCTATTTTAAATCAACCACAGCTGTATTCAACTGGACCTTAAATAATTCGACAGACTTTGCAATTTTACTTGCAATTTTTGCAATACTTACTTGTGTTCACATACAGTACATGGCAACATGGCACAGTCATGGTAAATCTTTGATCTAAGCAATATCTGATCAATAGACAAATCTGAGAAATATATCCTGGGCTGTCACTAACCGATCTTAATGATTTAAAATGAACTCATATTTTATTTACTCATTATTTGTTTTTATGAATAACCGTGTACATTAGGGTGTTTTCATGATGACGTCACACATTTAAAATGAGCCTTTTCATTAAAGGCAAGCTGATTAACTGGCATGCCTCTCAGTAATTTAAATCTGTGATCGTTTTTGTCTCAAAAATTACAAACAAACAAACAAATAAATAAATAAATAGAATTTATTTATTTATTCAGTTTGCTTCACGAAGACAAAAACTTTTAAGATTAAAAGAACAAAATCTTAAAAAAGAAATTGAGATTCTCACATCAATACTGGATAGCTCACAAGCAACTTGCGATGTAACTGACAAATTGGACCGAAAGCAAAAAGAATTGGAACAATTAATTTGTGACAGGTCAACTATAATGCACTATAATAATAAAGCAAAATGGATGGAGAAAGGAGAGAGATGCAATAAACTATTTTTAAGCCTCCAATATAGAAATACAGCAAAGAAAAATATACAGAAATTAAAAAGGATTGATGGGACGATTCTCATCTCTCCTACAGATATTCTGAATGAGGAAGAGAGATATTTTACAGAGATATTCTCCCCCCAGTTATCAGCTGTTTCACTATGTAATACTGATAGTAATTCATTTTTCCCTCAAAATCAAGTTAAATTATCAGAGGAACAGAAAGCAACATGCGAGGGGCTAATTACAGAAACTGAGCTTTACAATTCAATCATGTCCTTTCAGCGGGGGAAATCGCCAGGGTTAGATGGTATCCCAATAGAAGTCTATCAAACGTTTTATGAACAGATTAAAAACCCCCTGCTCACATGTTTTAATTTTTCATATGATCAAGGTATTCTCACTGGGACTCAGCGAGAAAGTGTAATTTCTCTGCTCTTAAAACAAGAAGCTAGCGGCCACTATAAAGATCCGGTCCACTTAAAAAACTGGAGGCCACTCACTCTTCAGTGCTATGATGCGAAAATATTAGCAAAATGTATAGCATTGCGTATAAAGAATGTCCTGCATGATATTATACATCATGACCAGTCTGGTTTTATACAAGGTAGAAATATTTCAAATAATATAAGACAATTACTTGAAATTATAGAATATTATGATAAAATAAAAAAACCAGGTTTGATTTTTATAGCAGACCTTGAGAAAGCCTTTGATAAAATCAGATGGGATTTCATCTACCAATGTTTAGAATTTTTTAACTTCGGTAAATCTTTAATACAGTGGGTTAAAGTAATGTATCATAACTCCGTCTCCAAAATTATAAATAATGGTTATCTCTCAAACCCCATTATACTCTCTCGGGGAGTAAAACAGGGCTGCCCGTTATCACCGTATCTGTTTATTATGGCAATAGAAGTACTTGCTATAAAAATACGAGCAAATAATAATATCAAAGGTCTAGAAATGCCAGATCTAAATACAAAAATTTCAATGTATGCCGATGATACCATTTTTTTACTGAATTCTGATTATGAAACACTTCAGTGTCTTACAAAAGACCTGGATGAATACTCAAAACAATCTGGGCTGAACCCTAATTACGAAAAATGTCAAATACTGAGACTTGGTTCCTTGAAAAATAAAAATTTCACTCATCCATGCAATCTACCACTTCACTGGACAGATGGACCGGTCAATGTTCTCGGTATACACATTCCAGAAGATATTAGTGAAATTTCAACGGTTAATTTCAATAATAAACTGAGTAAAATTGAAAAAATTCTGCTCCCATGGAAAGGGAAACATTTGACCATTTATGGCAAAATAACTCTGATTAATTCATTAATTGTATCCCAGTTTACATATTTATTCATGGCATTACCAACTCCTAAAGAATCATTTTTCAAAATGTATGAACAGAAGATATTTAAATTTATATGGAATGACAAACCTGATAAAATTAAACGTGTGTATTTCTACAATGATTATGTATCTGGTGGCCTAAAATTATTAAATTTAAAAGCCTTAAATCTTTCACTGAAGGCCTCCCTTATTCCAAAATTCTATCTCAATTCAAACTGGTTTTCCAGTAAGTTACTGAAAAGTGTCCATCCTATGTTTGAAAAAGGATTCTTCCCATTCCTGCAGATTAAACCTGTGCATATTAAGTTAATTACTGACATGTTTTTTAGTGTTTCCACCTTTCTGGAAGAAGCTCTACAGAGTTGGTTGCAATTTCAGTTTCATCCACCAGAAAATACAGAAGAAGTTCTGCAACAAATAATATGGTTAAATTCCAATATACTTGTTGATAGAAGAATGATTTTCTGGAAACGCATGTTCGATAACGGAATTATTTTTTTAAAGGATATAGTGAATGAGGAAAATAAAATTATGTCCCACAGACAATTAACTAGTGTTTATGGAACTGTCTGCACACTGCAACAATATAATCAACTTATTGGAGCTTTACCAAATACTTGGAAATCAAAAATTATTAAAAGACCAGGAGGACATTTAGTCTGTCTGCCTCAAATGAAAATGGTACAATGGTTAAAGAAAATAAAGATTAATAAACATATATACACATTTTACTTAAGAACAAAGAATTTAGTTGCGACACCATATAGAATTCTAGATAGTTGGGAAAATTTGTTAGACACACCAATTCCATGGAATAAAGTCTTCAAAATTCTTTACAATACATCACTTGATCCGAAGATAAGATATTTTCAATATAAGCTAATATATAAGTTTCTAGCAACAAAAAAGATGCTAAATATCTGGGGAATTGAGCCGTCACCCCTCTGTCGATTCTGTCAAGAGGAAGCGGAGTCAGTAGTCCATTTGTTTTGGTACTGTCCTGTAACAGCCCTTTTTTGGATAAAGGTGCAAAATTGGATATCTCAGTATAATAGTATACAACTAGATTTATTTAAGGTATTACTGGGTGATGTAACTAAAGAAAAACACCAAATATGTAATATAATTGTATATCTTGCAAAAATATTTATTTTCAAGTTGACATCTGTTGGGGAGTTAAGACTTGAGAGATTCAAGAATTTTGTCATGTATTACAGTAGAATTGAGTGTGCGATGGCCTATGAGACGGGTCTTGTAATTTATGCCAAAAGATGGGATAAAATTCGGGAGGCTGAAGGTTGGGAATAACAAAGAGATGGAATGGATGAGCTAATGGTTACAAATGCCAAAATATAAAACTCTGTGAATGTAATCCTTATTGTATTGTATTTTATTTTAGTTTTTTTTTTTTTTTTTTTTTTTTTTTTTAAATTTATTTTTTTTTTTTTATTTTTTTGTTTTTTGTGGGTGTGTGTTTTGTTGGGTGATGGTAGGAGGATTCATACTTAATTATATAACTGATTAAATTAATAAAGTTGTCCTCCAAAGTGGGGGGGTGGTGGCGGGATAGAAAAAAAAAAAAAAAAAAAAGAAAGAAAAAAAAACAAACAAATAAATAAATAGAATTTCTTTCTCTCATTTGCAGACCTGCCCAAGTACTTGTGCCTGAGATTTCTATTAAAAATTATAAGTGGAATCGTCCTGAAAAAAAAAAAAACAGTTTTTATGTGGTGCTTTTGAATGAATGGAAAAGACGCTCTTGAAGCAGAATGACTAAACCCCTGAACACAATGTAAGTGCAAACAATCTGACATCATTCGTTTTCCATAAAGAATTATTACTTCGATGTTCTAGTAAAGCTACGGCTTAAAAAGTTTCACAGTTGAGTAATAGTAATGAAACACGATGGGACAAAGCAGATTTCATTCATCAGGCCTTATCGCCCAATATACTGCAGCCCCTCCACTCAGCTGCTAAACCAGGCAAGCACTGGGATAATTAGAAATGCGTGTGGGATATTAAATAAAATGAGAAATTTCAGTTTTCCCCCAGACTCCCCCTCCTCTCTGGCGTTCGGTGCTTCATTGGAAGGGAACGTGTTCGTTTTGAAGCACGCCAAGAATTGATGTAATTTATTAGAGTGGAAGACGGAGATTAGGAGTCGCAGGTAAGAGTCGGTGATCCGATGCCTTGGAGGGCTTTGTCGCAAACAGGACCGTTTGTCTGAGACAGGCATATTTTACAGGCTTGGTGCACGGCCTGCCAATCTACGCAGGGCCGTTATCACGAGAGAAACAAGGAAAACAAATGCAGACCTGCACTGAATGCAGACACAATAACCTCAGATCAACAGCTTGCGGGGTCGATTGGTCAGAGATGTGGACAATATTATGTTTTTATGAGTAAAGCTCCCGTCCGTTATTTCACAAAATGAGCACACAGCCCCGGAAAAAGGTAATAAAGGTAAAATAAGGCACTGGTGAGATGGGAGTAAGTTGGGAATGGAATATGATTTATAAATCTGGGAAGGTTATTATGTGAATGTTCTCCAGGGTCGAAATATAAATACGGTCGGGGCGATATGGGACCATTTTCATGTTTAGGGCAGTGAAAAAGAAATTAAAAGTGGAGTGCGAAAGTTATAAATGATCAGAGTGCAAACAGCAATCTCCCCGAGACAATACTGGCCTCAGGTGTAAATAAGCAAAAGTAGCGAAATATGAATGTTGTTCGTTCAGTTCGTCTGAAGGACTCACTGTCCGTACATTTGTCTCCCCTCAGTCATTTTTGGGTCGGCTGTTGTGGCTGAGTTTCTGCCGGGTTTTGAGGACGGAAGCAAATCACTGAAATGGCTATGAGCATGTCAAAAACCACAGCTGCCTAATGCAAGTGGTCAACAGGAAGCATATTTCTCATTAGCGTAATTAGCATATGTGCAAATGAATGAACAATAGCCTGGAGTCAAAACACACACAGCACGATTTTATTGGTTGACTTTCATGTTATTATTATTATGTGAGGACCAAGTGGTGCAGTCCACGGGGTGGCTATTCATACAAAGCATGTTATTATTTCACTGTTTGGAAGGGAATTCCATGATTATGATCCAAAGAGACCTGGCCATTGTTCTGCTTGGCTGCCGTGAAGTCTGTATTACAGACCCAACATAACACTAAACACACTTGGCAAAATATATTTGTTTTGTGTTTTCATGTACGTGATACAGACCTTTGGTCAGAGCTAGTGAACATGCCCAGTTATGAGGAAATACGTCTTTGCAACAAGGATTATACAATGTTCCACATACATTTCACTCCATATTCTTAATGTATTATTGTTAGCAGTTTTGGTTGAGTAATTAGTGGTGTGGAATCAACGGTGCATAGCTACTGATAAAGGTAAAGGTAAGGATCGGCTTGTGGATGCAGGGGTCCGCATCTCTAACGCAGCTGTGTATCTGCAGAACCCTCTTTTGAGTAAGGTCAATTGTTATATCAACAGTGTAATTAATTGATTTGTCAAATCAGGTGTTTTACCCCTGGGCTAAGCAAGAAAAGCCAACACCCACAACACCCCTTGTTTGGAAGGCACCAGATGCCCTGCGGTAACAGAGTGATTAATGGAGATGATTAAGGCACATTGGTGTGTTGGTTGCCTAACTAATGGCCTCAGGATGTCCTACATACGCCCATCGGTCATGAGGGGACAGAGCCACTGGTTAATTTCAAGAGAGAAACAAGCCATAACTGAGGACCCCAGCACTTTGGGCGATGAAGCGTGCAGACAGTCTTTGACCTCTGGGTCCTTCATACATAAACAGCGCATAATTCTGTTTCCAAGATAAAAATACGATCTGTTTGTGTTTGCATTGCATATGACTCTTCTTGCATGAGCAAGTTTCAATTTGTATTCAGATTAGAGGGTGACGAGACGATATTACAAGCTCTCACCTGATTGAGGGATAAGATAAATTTATGCATTGAAAAAGCCCTACAACAGTCTACTCGACTTCAAGCACAGTCAAGTGAAAGTGTCATGTACATTTATTCCTGGAAATAAATTATTTCGCCAGCTGGGAATAATGACTTTGTTGTCGTTGTTTGCAATAACATCATTTTTAAGTACTGACGAACACCGGCAGCGTTTCACCGGCTCTAAGATGTAGAAGGAGAATCACATTTTAAAATCAGCCATGATGAAAAAGCTTTCCTCGCAGGAGCATAGCTCTCACAGCTTCCTGGATCATAATGGGCTGTTAATTTACCGTCAGTGCAATAACGGAAAATTAAGACTAAAATATTCCTGCCCATTATGGCCGGCACTCTACAACTTCACAGCTACGGAGGGTCTAAGAGAATGCAGACCTTTCAGTTTAACAGGAAATGAGAAAGTTAGTGTGCCATCACAGTTCAATGAATCATTTCCCAAAGTTCATCACAAACTAATGATTCATTGCCACTAAATGCTTTTTTTTCCCCATCCTCATGCAGTCTTAAAAATGTGAAGAATGTAAGGGAAAAAAAAGTGGCGAAGCCACTGCGCCCGCTTGGTCAAACATGGCCAAAACTGAACTTAGATTTTCATCCCATATACAAGCATGTAAAATATGAAAAGGATCCCTGAAAAACTGAAGGCGCTAGGCTAGGGCGCTGACAAGGCAAAAAGTTTACGGACGCACAACAGACCACCACAAAGGCATCTAACCACAGCGCAAGCCCAACTGCCCTAGAGGCCAAGCAAGCTAAAAAAAAAAACTATGCAATTGATTTAAAATGCAACTAATATGCGCAACTGTATATTTTATAGGGCTATTTATAAAATGCAGAAATATTTAATAAATTTGTTTCTGTGTAGGATCCATACCCTGTTCTTAGTGGTAACTAAGTGCATCGTAAAATGTCCCTTTTCAGTCATTCAGACACAACCTTTTAAAACATTTCAGGAAAAAAAGACAATGAATAATAATGTTGGGAGGTTATATTAATAGAAAATAATCTGCTGTAAGCATACAAATGCTAAAATTTCACACTGTTTGATGGTGCAACGTTGAAGATGTTACTGATAGAAAGAACAGGTACAGTCAAGGTGAAATACATTCCTTATTTGACCTTTCAAAACATTGCAAAAGACAGCACAAATTGAAGCGGCAGTTGCTTGCTCAGAAAAGACAGTAAAATGCACTCTTATGCATTTTAAGCCACAAGGTCATTGCTGTGACAGAATGCCAACGAAAAACTTAATTAAAAACTGAATTAAGAAATATTACCCTTATCCCAACAGAAGAAAATAAATATCCCAGTGGTGGTGTATTAGCCTTTTTAATTTTTCAACTAATTACCCATCAATGCATTCCATTATGCAACATAAGCCTTATCCAGCACCCAATAAAAGATGGCCATTCCAGGACAGCACTACTGACTGTCTGGATAAATTCTGCAGTCGATCATAAACTGTTCCAGACATACCGTGACCTCTGAGATCAGGCTAACCATGGCAGCACTGGCTTTCTCTGCCAAAGTAAATCTACAACCCGCACAAGGGTGTGTGAGTCACCACCTAATGTATTTGCCTAGCGCCTGAACACGGCACACGCCACATTTAAATGCCAATGTGGATTACGCTTCCCTGTTTATCTCTATTACAGTAAGTTACACAAGTGACACTATGAGCTACCATGCAGGCTGACTCTTCAAAGTAATAGCCTAGGTGGAGAAATTATTTACAGTAAATAAATGTTACTAAACATTTATTTAAAAACTAAATAAATAAATAAATACCACCCCAATAACAAAAAATGTTGGGATGCTGTGTAAAATGTAAATAAAGGCAGAAATAAATAATTTGCGAATCTCATAAACCCGCACAATAGAACATAGACAACATATCAGATGTTGAAAGAGAGACATTTTACCATTTCAGGAAAAATATGAGCTCATTTTGAATATGATGGCAGCAACACATTTCAAAAAAATTGGGACAGGGCAATGTTTACCATTGTGTAGCATCCCCGCTTCTGTTTTTATTTACATTTCACACAGCATCGCAGCTTTTTTGGAATTAGGTTTGCAAATAAAATATAAACCTTTGATTGTATTCATTTGCAGAATGTAAAATTTACATCCATGCATGACTTGATAGATAATTAAACAATAAATAACAATAAAAAATAAATTCTTAGTGGGAAACATTACGTCATATACCAGGGGTTCCAAAACTCGATCCTGGGGCCCCACTGAGTCAGCTGGTTTTTGTCCCAGCCACAATTGGAATCCCTGAATTTTAATAAGTTGCCAATTTTTCGTAACTGCGCTACTCTTATTCATATGGGGTATGTACTTCTAAGCCACATAAATAGGTATTCACATTTTTGCTAAAGAGCTGCACATTGAAAATGTAATATTTAACAAATTTATTTATTTTATAAAAAGAGAGGAAATTTGTGACTCAGAATTGACTTCTAATTGTTGAAATTGTGGACATGTGTTCACTAAAACTAGGCTTAAACATTTATAAGGTAACTAAGATTTCAAAGACAAAGCACCTTATGATGTGCTGTAAACCCGTATTCTGTTCTCATTGGTTTACGAAAGACTATTTGAAAAAGACCATAACAAAATAAAATACAACCCCAATTCTGAAATAGTTGGGACAAAGTGTAAATTGTGAATAAAATCAAAATGCAATGACTTTCAAAACAGACCAACCAGTAGTTTATTCACAACAGAACAGAGATAACATGGTAAATGTTGAAACTGAGAAATTTTACAATTCTATCCACAAAATGAGCTCATTTCAAATTTTATGGCTGCTACAGGTCTCAAAAAAGTTTGGACCGGGGCCTGTTTACCATGGTGCAGCTTCCCCTCTTCTTTTTAACACAGAGTGGAGGCGTCTGGGCATTGAAGAGACAAATTTCTTGAGTTTAGCCACTGGCATTTGATCCCACTGTTGTTTAATACAGGCTTCCAGCTGCTGGAGAGATTTGGGTCTCCTTTGACAGACTTTTCGCTTAATTATGCTCCAAATGTTCTCAGTCAGAGAAAGATCAGGACTGCAGGCAGGCCAGTTCAGCACACGGACTCTTCTACTACGAAGCCATTCTGTTGTAATAGCTGCAGTATGGGGTTTTGCATTGTCCTGCTGAAATACACAAGGCCTTCCCTGGAGTAGGTGTCGTCTGGAGGCGAACATATGTTGCTCCAAATCCTTTATATACCTTTCAGCATTCATCATGCTTTTTAAAACATGCAAGTGTCCCGCACCACAAGCACTGATGAATCCCCATACCATCAGAGATGCTGGCTTTTGAACTGAACACTGATAACAGAAGAGTTAGCCGGGAGGACACGACGCCCATGATACCAACAAGAATGTAAAATTTGAACTCATCTGACCACAGGACACTTTGCCATTTTGCTACAGTCCATTTTAAATGAGCCTTGGTCTACAGAACACAGCAGCTCTTCTGGATCATGCTCAACAATGGCTTCCTTATTTTATGATAGAGTTTTAGGTGGCATCTGTGGATGGCAAAGCAGACTGTGTTTTCTGGCAGTGGTTTCTTGAAGTATTCCTAGGCCCATTTAGTAATGTCAATGACAGAATCATGCCAGTGAGTGATTCAGTTGGGTCTGAGGCCCTGAAGATCACAAGCATCCAGTCAGGGGCGCTCCTGTCATTAGGTGGATTAGGCGGATGCTAGGGGCGCTCGCGAGCAGAAAGGGCGCCAGGGAGGGAGTTTTTTTTTTTTTTTTTAATAAATACTTTTTTATTTCACAATATAAAACAACAACAAAGACACAGCAATCTAACAACAGTACATGCAGTCGTAAAGTCTTTAAGCAATGGCTAAATAAAGCATTTATAATCGGGCTTAAGTGTCTGTCTACCTGCAATTTCGCCACGGTCCCCAATGGATTGCACACAGGACACGACTCCTCCCCGCCCCCCTGCTCTCTCCTGTAGTCCTACTGCGCTTGCGTCTGAGGTAAGTTGGGTTGGTAATTCTCTCTCTTGAATCGGAGATTGTTGAATTGGAGTTTGATTTTACCGGACTTTGACCTGGAAATTAAGCACGTAAAGGGTACTGACAATGTAATTGCTGATTGCTTATCCCGTGTTTGAGTATGTGTATACAGGGCTTGGAATTGGCACCCGCCAAGCACCAATGGCATGTAGATTTTGGGGCTGGCGGCCGAATTATAGCAGGTACTCGCCACTTTGACGAGTGGAATACAGCTGCATGCCGATTAACCGCGCCTACATCAGTCTGTCAGTAAAGTGAAAACGGCTTGCCATATAAACGCGAGAGGGCGGAGGCTCTGCTCGAGAATCTTCAGTATCAACGCTATTTTTCAATGGTAACTAATAGGGGTGCAACGATTCGTCGACGTTGTCGACAAATTTCGATGATAAAGTTTGTTGTTGACTAATTTATTCATCGATAATTTGTCGTTAAGTCATTGCAAAAGTATTTCACGCTTTGGAACTGGACTAAGCGTAGTTTCACTGGAGCTGGAGATGAAGGCAGCTTCAGAGTGAGCCATTTGACTTCCTCGCAACTTTCTGACACGCCTGCGCAAATGCGACCGGTGGGAGGAGAGAGGAAAGCGACAGGATAACGCGGACATGGAGCTGCAAATTTATGCACGCAGTTACTATAGTCTGTCGCTAGATGGCACACCAGAATCATTTATTGAATATTCACAAGCAAGCGGAATACTGAATACCGGATTTTTCTTTCACCTAAAAATTGATTAAAAGGCACCAGGAGAGAACAAAGAGTGGTTATTCCTCTTCTTTCTATGCGTACTGTGAAAAATACTTTGTACTTGTACTTGCTTTTGATACTTGAGTATATTTTTCACAAAATACTTTTGGTACTTAAGTACATTTAATGTGAGCTACTTTAAGACTTTTATGCAGGTAATTTTCTTATGGGTGACTTCAACTTTTACCAACTTTGGTAAAAGCAGAAGTCACCCATAAGAAAATTACTTGCATAAAATTCTTAAATTTGTTGTGTTTATATTTTTCTATGATGAGGAAGATTGTTACATTGGGTTGTGACTAGCAGTAAATATATGCAGTGTACCCAGTGTGCAGATTCTACTTTCTTTCTGTGTTTTTCTATTACATATATGGCTGCTCTATAGTTTATTGTAGTACAATTACTACATTATGCATATTGCACTACAACTGCGGTTTTAAAATTCGAGAGAAGTGAAGATACCCTGTGCCCTATATGAGTTTATGATGAATATTTTGTGGTCAGTCTAATATGTTGGGGGGGGGGCACTATCAGAAATTCTGCCTAGGGTGCCAAGTTACTTAGGAACGCCACTGCATCCAGTAAAATTCTTCAGCCTTGTCCCTTACATACAGAGATGTTTCCAGTTTCTCTGAATCTTTTGATGATGTTATGCTCTGTCGATGATGGGACCTTCATAGCTTTTGCAATTTGACATTGAGGAACATTGTTTTTAAATTATTCCATAATTTTTTTTACGCAAGCCTTCACAGGTTTGAGAGCCTCTGGCCATCTTTACTTCTGAGAGATTCAGCCTCTCTAAGACATCCCTTTTACATCATGTTACACACCAGATGCCAGTTAACTTAATTACTTGCAAAATGTTCTTCCAGCTGATTCTCTTCAATATTAATTGCGTTTTCAGCCCTTTTTTGAGCCAGAAAATTTGAAATGAGCTCATTTTGTGATTAAAAATGTAAAATGTCTCAGTTTAAACATTTGAAATGTTATCGATGTTCTAATAACATATTAGCTCGTGATCTCAAAGTCATTGCATTTTGATTTTATTCACAATTTACACTTAGTCCCAACTATTTCGGAATAGGGGTTGTAAATAAATAAATAAATAAATAAAGTTCATGTCATTTAACATCATATTATTTGTCGTAAACCTGATACCAGGACATGTGTGGGATGCACTTAACCATTGCCCAGGTTCCCATTTTCAACTTGGCTCAGAACAGCTGACAAATTACGTAATTACAGGATTAAAATAGTCACTTATTGTAGAAAATTTTGGCATTTTACATCTAACAAATAAATTAAATATATCTGATGTTGTTTCTAAATGAAATATCCTGCATGCACTGAAAGAAGGGCTCAAAGTTTTTCAAGAGAGCTGTCGCAATCAGAGGAAACACAGGCAGTAAAATGTATGATTATTTGGAAATTTAGATGAAAAGAAAACTCTGGGGAATTGAAATTGAATAGGGTGGATTACAAGTCAGTTCAAAGTACATGTAAATATTTGCCTTTATGTTTGTGCCGTGAGATTGTGCTGTATTTTGGGAAACTCCAACTGGCTATCATTAAAGTCCAGTTGTTCAAATTCAGCAATATTGCCAGAAAATATTTCCTAAAACTTATTAGATTCTTCAAGTTTAAGCAATCTGCACAAGGAATGGTTTTAAAAATGGACCTGTTTCTCCAAGCTCCCCTGTCACCCAACACAAGCCCAAGATAAAATGGTTTAATCTGGGAGCCCACATAACATTCACACCTACCATTGAGGGTTCCTTAAAGAACTTAAAGGTGATAGCTACAAGTTTATTTCCTCTTGGCCAGTAGGTGTCGCACTCACATTCGCCCGCTCTCGCTCCAACCAGCAATTGTACTGGTTGCCAGGTACGCCAAATACTGGAGGTGGACGGAGAACAAGAGATGTCAAGCGAGGAATCTTTCGTGGTATATTAATTATTAAATCATAAATCCTTTCTGTGTGCCTATATAATGCCATTTACTCACTGTAACAATCTCCTTGTAAAACATGTTTAGATTGCTAATTAGACAGCTGACTGACGAATGCCATCATATAACGTCTGGCAACTCCTGAGCTCCGCCTCACGTGACATTAACGTACTAATGCTGTTGGCACAGAGACCATGTCATGTTGCCAATGTAAACTGATGTAAATATTTATATATTTTGGTCCCGTAAAATTTTATAAAACAATTATTTCTATACTATAGTATTTTTTTTCAGCAAAATTTATACTTTTATTCTGCACCCCTCTTGACATTCTGTCGATGTATTATTTTCGAACAATTAATCGTTTTGATGAAAAAGTTGTAGCTATGACCTTTGACCCTTAGAGTGCTATATTGTTGCTCAATGATGTAAGATATCAAAACTGTTGAAAACCTTTCATGTGGCGACTTGTTTTTAAACAGGTCGCCACATGATAGGTTTTCAACAGCACAAGATAATTGAATTATCATTTTTTAAAAATGTATTTAAGCACGCATGACGGTTAGATTTTGTCAGTGGAGAAAAAAAGCAAACATTCTGTCTTACACTCTTCAGTGAATCGAAATAGTATTAATCAGCCTGCTCGTTATGAACCGTTACAGCAGCTCATGTCACCAGCGTTGTGCAATGTTTGTGCTTCGTGATGAATGACGATTCTAATGGCACTTACTAAGAGTCATTAGGTTGTTTAATTCAACTCCAATCTATCAATTTTAATTTCCACCATTACATTTAGATTTGAATGCTGTCACGTTGAAAGGTGAACCTAAGCCCATAATTAATTGAGGCCTGAATTTAGCACCTCTAAACACTGACTTACAATATGCAAGGAGTAACAAGGAGTTTGCAGCCTGCTCTAGGTTTTGCTACATTCCTTTGCAGTAATCATTGTTTTGATTTTTTTTTTTTTTTTTATGGAAAGTGGTTCCTGGGTACTTAAAAATTAAAAGCCCTCCAATTTAGGATAGAGGGAAGGCATCCACCATTTTGTTCCTTCAATTACTTTTTCAGCACTGTGTGGATGTGACCTACAAACTGCACAAGTCTTTTGCTATGTTTCTGACTGAACCTTGCATTAGGACAAGGACTAGATGGCAATATATCAGCTGCACAGAGACTGATTGAGAGGATAACGCAGCTTGAGAAGAAGATTGAAATGCTGCATCAAATACGTGAGAGAGAGCAATTCATTGACTCTGTGGCAGCTACGATACAAGGTGCTACGCCACCAAATGCTAACCGAAAGGCTTTTATACATAGGCTTATGTCAACTGTAGAGCATCTCATCATTGACCGGGCTGACATGTTGCCCTGAGAGCGTTCTAACTCCGCTGAAACTGCTGAGGGTCCTTAACCAGCCTTCCCTAATGATGCTTCTTACGAGCACAGCACCAGCGCTAGGCCAAACATTCAGCAGGAAACCAAATTAGAGGGCACTAATGTTCTCTCCACTACCTGAATGCTCACTGCAAAACAGGTATGACTCACTAACTTCATTAAATGTGTGATAATACTTACGACATGGAACCAAGGGAAGCTAATCCCAACATTTGTATTTATTCTAACCAAAACCCAATAAAAAGCCACAAAACTATTGGTACGTTGAGTACCAGAGGAAAGTTTGCTGACCTGATAAGCCAGAGGCCAGTCTGATTGGGGACTTTATAACCGAGCATGAAAGAATGGCAAAAACTGAAAATATAAGTATAGAAGACACATCTATCAGGGAGCTAACGGGTCTGCTGCCACCTGTCCGATCTATACATCCAAGTAATAGGAGGATTGCTATCTACGCTGGGTCTTTTCAAATTCTGTGAAGGAAAACTGGAACTGACATCCTGCAAAAAGACTTTTTCCTGCTGCTGGAGAAATTTAGCAACTGTAAATTGCACCTCATACTCATTTCAGGCCCCAGTCCAATTTTTGGAAGAGGAATTTAATATTTTTAGTTGACTCCTTACCCTCAATACATGGCTGACATCAGTGAGCCTCACCCATGGGATTAAGTTAATTTTCAATTTCAATATCTTTTGGAACTGCAGAGACCCTTTTAAATCTGTTGAGGTTCATCCAAACATCACTGCATCGAGACTGCTTTGCGCAAAACTACATCATGCTCTCGGGAAGCCATACCAAGGCAAGAATGGATGGAAAAGAGCAATGGACAGAACAGACAGGCATATAGCCTGATCCCCTCCCCCCCTCCACATTACCAAAGGCATTTACACAATGGGCTCTCATTTCTCGGTGCAGTGCAGGGTGGCGCAGCGTGGCGTAGCCCACGCAGTAGTAATTTCGTCTGGCGCAGCCCACGCAGTGGTAATTTTGTGCGGTGCAACACCGTACGCAGACACTTTGGCAATTTGGTAGACGGACGTGCGCCAAGATGGGTGTGGCGGCGTAGTAGGGGGAGGTGTCACATATTCCTCAAGACGCAGTGACAATTTTGTAGCAAAAGTCTCTGCTGGAGTAAACTAACCTGGTTTACTTTCTGTGCAGGGGTAATTTGGCTGACCGGCGCACAGTGCGCACACGTCATCGAAATCTCACAGGCGGTTTCCAGAATGTCAGGCATATTTCAATGCAATAAATAATTACAGGAAGCACTATTGTAATTAATGTAATGTAATGTAACTGTCTGAATAAGGACATAAATTATAGTATCTATATCGATTGTCCCGATGTCGGGTTTAAAGGCGGTTGGCACGCGTAATGGAAACTTGACCTGGCTTACTCAAAGCAGCTGAATCAGTGATGCAAACTAAGGACTTCACATCTTTCTCAGCCAACCACAAACTGCCTAATATAAGTTCTAATTTTTCGAGTGTTCCAGGAATTATTAGACATGCAATCTTTGTTTGTGTTCGACCTTCACAAAATGCAAATTGATAGTTGTCGACTTTTCTTGGTCTTTTTATTCATCTGTTTTCTTCCGTTGAAGATCGACAACAGTCTTTCTTTGAAAAACTAGGCTTATGCCATCGGAGGCAATGGGAACGTCCCCGATCCTCCAATTCCCCAATCCTTGAATAGATTTTCATTTGAACTTAATTTCAGGTCAATCGGACAAATGGTTCTGAAGATATGGCCAAAATGGTAATTTTCCATCACAAAGCGCCACCTGGTGGCAAAATATTGAACCATACAGGTATGATGACATGTGACACATTGTGAGGTCATGACTTTGCAGTTTCAAATAGCTTCATGTGAATTGGACAAATGGTTCCAAAGATATGGCAAAAATGGTGAATTTTATGTGACAAAGCTCCACCTTGTGAAAAGATTTTGAATCAAACAGGTATAATGTCATTGTGGGACACGTCCTCAGGTCATGACCTTTCATTTGCACTTGACTTGAGGTCAATCAGACAAATATTTCCAGAGATATGATAAAAACTGATTTTTCAGTTTTTGGCCCCTGGTGGCCAATCTAGAAATTTTAAATTGTCCAAAATCAAATCATTTCTTCCTCTTTATGATACTTACCTATATGCAAAACATTTCTAATAGAAATATTACTGAAGTTATTGCGTAAACACGTAGGGTGGCGCGGTGGCGGCATTCAGACCAAAAACATGATATCCCCAAATTTTGACTACAGTCAAAGTCAATGCAAAGAGCTATCGACTTTTCTTGATCTTTTTATTCGTCTGTTTTCTTCCTTTGAAGATAGACAACAGTCTTTATTTGGTCTTTCTGTTGAAAATTAGTCAGATGGATCGAACAGATTCACGCTTTATTTCCACAGCAGAGATAAAATAGTTCGTGAGCAAATCAACTCCATGACCATTGACAGTGTGAAGAAATTATCGCATGCTCCATCAAGACTGTCTGACACGAAACGCAAAATACTCCATGTCCACCAGCCAGCAAAAAGTAAAAGTATTGATATGAGAACAGATTTATAATGAAATAAAGAATAAAAATATATCACCAACAAGCAGAACATCCAAAAAAGATGACCTGCATATAAATAAATTGCAGTGTTCATTGGATGTTCTGTTTTTAAATGGTTCTTTTTATTCTTTATTTTGTTATCAATCTGTTCTAACCGTCCTCTTTTTTCTTCTTCTTTTTTGGCTGTCAGACACGGAGACATTGTACATTGCCTCTTGCCAAAGTAGACTCACTTTATTGAGCAGAGCTTAAACAGAAACATTGAAATTCTCGATATTCATCTTGAAGAACTGAGCCCTCTAATCAAAACATTCACGTTTAATATCTAAAAGAGTCAGTAGATTTGAAGAAATTAAAAACAATAATCGACTGTCCGACACAGAGATGTATTAAAACCCTGTCAGACTTTCGGACACGTAGACACTGCGTTCAGCGCAATCTGTCGTGCGAAAAATTTGTTTCGCTTCCAGTGTGCAAGCAGCTTAATACTAGGCTACTATTATTGTCACTTTTTTTTATCGTTTTATCGTTTTTAGTGGGGGAAAGGAACACAGCCTGATTGCTATGATGTCGTACTGAGTTAAGGTAACGTATCTTGCATTGTTGTCCATGCATGTTAATCTCAAAATTTTAAGCAGCAACAGGGTGTAATAATAGGAACACGGTATTGTTACGGCCCCAGTCTGGGGTACGAGCTGTAAAACACCTTAAATGAGCCTCCCCTTTTCCGTCCCCAGAGATTGCAGGCACACAACAGTTACAAAGAAGATTAACAGAGTATTTATTATATAATTCACTCAGGTGAAGAGCTATTCAACTCCAGGGTGGGCAATGCCAAAATAATAAACAAAAGGGATCTTAAAGTAAGAACTAACTTGCCTGACCAAACAAACAAAAAAAACAAACAAATGACCTTACCTAAACGTCCTAACATAACCAGAAGAAAAGAGTAATCAAAAGATATGGCGCCCACCCCTTCAAGCTCAGCAATTACACAGCTTGTCAACGTGTCAACTATACACAACTCGTGTCAACTCAGACAACACAATGTCCAACTGCAGAATAAATTACCATTTCGCAACAGGTTCAACAAACAAACGTGTACAAGTTATAAAAGCTCGATACAACACGCGAACCAACGCTGCCAATTGAGGGGGCGGAGAAGGGAGAGGCTCTCGTCACACCGCTTCCACAGCCTTTTATGTCACGGAGAATGTTGCCAGGTCCAATTGCGTGCCGCTCATTAGCAGGACCACCTGAGGAAGACAAGAGGCATATACACAAACAGCATACGTCCAAAGACGTAACACCCCCACCCATAAGAGTGATGGTTTCCACAAAAATAAATCACTCAATTTGAAAAACACGAGACAACGTGTCAGCAACAATATTTTCCAATCCCCTTTTATGACGGATATCCAAATTGACTTCTTGCTAAATTAAAGACCAACGCATCAGTCTACTGTTTGACATACTCATACGAGATAAAAAACACCAAAGGATTATGATCTGTATAGACCTTGATCGGCGAAGAGCTTCCGCCCACATAAACCTCAAAATATTGAAGCGCTAACAACAAAGCCAAAGCTTCCTTCTCGATTGTGCTATAGTTCCTTCGAGCTTTCAGAAATTTCTTTGAAAAATAACAAACGGGGTGATTAATACCAGTGACGTCTTCTAGGAGCAAAACTATTCGACCTCCAATGCACTTGCATCTACCTTTAACTTAAATGGTAGAGCAAATTCGGGGTCAGAGAGAACCGGTGCGTTACACAAAACATCTTTGATCCTTTCAAATGCAGTTTTACACTCCAAGCCCCAGACGAAATGCTTTGCTGGGCTCAACAGGTCGGTTAAAGGTGAGGCAACTGTGGCAAAGTTCCTGCAAAAGGCGCAATAATACCCGGCCATACTGGCGCAAATCCCGTTTATTTCTTGGTATGGGAAAATCAATAATTGCTGTTACTTTGGCATCAACCGGCCGTACCTGTCCCTGACTAACCCTCATGCCCAAGTAAGTCACAACTGCTTTCGCAAATTCACATTTAGCCAAATTCAATGTTAAAAATGCCTCTCGCAGACGGCTGAACACAATGCGGAATGTAACAAGATGTTCTTCCCACGTAGCTGTATAGATGAGTAAATCATCCAAGTATGCTTCACAGTTTTTAACTTCAGATAAAACCCTCTGCATTAAACGTTGGAACGTCGAGGGTGCATTTCGCATTCCGAAGGCCATTACTGTATACTGCAAGAAATCATCTGGAGTAACAAATGCAGAAATTTCAGACGCACGTAAAGATAAAGGCAGTTGAGAATAGCCCTTCAGAAGATCTAGTTTTGTGACGTACCGTGCCGCACCAACTCTATCAATAAAATCCTCCATTCTGGGAAGAGGAAAAGAGTCAGGTTTAGTAATTGCATTAACCTTCCGATAATCCGTACAAAAACAATGAGTTCCATCTGGCTTTGGCACCAAGAGACAAGGAGAACTCTATGGACTCTGGCTATGAACCGCCAGTCCATTCTCCAACAAATAATTAACTTCAGTTTGCATTATCGCCCTCTTTTTAGGATTTACACGATATGGGTGCTGTTTAACTGGAAGTGACTCACCGAAATCAATATCATGAACTGTTACATTAGTCTGATGTGGAACATCTGAAAACAAATCACAAACTCTTCAATCAACAATATAACATCCCTTCGCAGCACCTCAGGCAAATGTTCCAAACTGTTGTCAAGATAAAAATAGCAGAGTTGTGTAATCGAGCAACAAAACACAAAGAATCACTTCCCTTCAACCCATCCTTTTCAAGAGTATATTGAGAGGGCAGTATACTAGCAAGGGCAGCGACAGGCACAGGATCTCTGCCAACATAAGCCTTTAACATGTTAACATGACACAGTCTTTTTTTTCGCCTGCGGTCAGGAGTGTGGATTAGGTAGTTCGTTTCACTAAGCCTCTCATCAACCACATAGGGGCCTGAGAACTTGGCTTGCAAAGGAGCACCTGGAACAGAGAGAAACACTAATCGCCTTTCTGAAAGGCACGTGAGACACAACGTTTATCATACCAGTTCTTCATTTTAGACTGCGATGAAGCCAGATTCGTTTTTGCAATATCGTGGGCCCGATGAAGCTGTGCACAAAACAAACTGACATAGTCAAGAACAGACACAGAAGCAGACATTTTGACTAACAACTGTTCGCTCAACAGCCTTAAGGAACCTTGAACTGTATGGCCATCAACCAGAGATCTACAGAACTGCGCCCTAGGACTGGGAGATTCGAAGGATCAAAGTGTGAAATTACTCATTTCACCCACAATGTTACAAATATAATATGTATTTCTGTTATATTGTAGGATACGTGCTGATCAATAACATTAATGTGGATTATCTTTGTAATTCTGTATCCTACCAGATGTTTCATGGCAAACTGTGGTACAAGCATATCGTGTTTGGTATCATTTTACTGCACTAAGATTCTGAAATCGCATGGTGCATATTTCGAAGGGATTTAAATAGTACTGAACCCTCATTCAATAAGTACGAAAAGAAATCTACTTCTGCTTCTCATGGTAATGTCCCCTCCCAAATTCCCTCTGAGGAGGGGTTTCCCTCCTGATTACCCAAATGATTTATGACCCTGCTGCAGGAAGCGTTTCTGGAGTTTGGGCTTAAAAGGTCAGAAAAAAAAGAGAATCGCAACTGACTTCCCACACGAGCATCTCCATGCCCTGTGTAGCCAATACTAATTATGGGAGATCGTAGACGATTTCCCACACATGCATCTGTATGTGTGAAGCTGTTATCACAATGGAAGATTACATTCAACTTCCCGAACCGCGCATCTCCATGCCGTGGTTAGCTTTAATCTAGTAATGGAAGATCTTACCTGATTTCACACCCGTGTTCTTGGAGCTGAGTGCAGACTGATATTGCTATGGAGGCTGGTATTCATTCTTCCCACATTGTACACTTTGTGTATATGTGTAGTTGTGAGCTGCGCCAGGTATGATTTGACTTCTCTATATTCTCTTTAACGGTATATTTTGGTTTCTAATTTAAGCTTGTGCCTGCCTGGCGAAATAAATTTATATTTGCATTTTTTGGTGGGTTTTCTGACTCTGAACAAGTATATATTTTCCAGTTCTGAGTCCTGGCTTCAAATTTAGTAACGTGGGACTGTAAACGCATGCCTGATCAACATGCTTGGTCTGCATTATAAGGAGGATTTTCCATGCTGTGATGAGTGTTATTTGACTGGTGCCAAGAGAATCTGGTATACCGAAAAGGAATCAGTCCCTGAACAGACTTTCTGAGTAGAATTTTGTCATACCGAATTGGAATCGGTCCCTGAGCAGAGATCTCGTTTTGGGCCCCGATAATCCCTAGTCATAGCTGACGTCTATGTCGAATTATCGCATTGAATAAGACCGCCAGCCTCTGAGTTAATTCACCAAATTGGGTAGTAAAGATGTTTTGGTCCAGCAGAGTAAGGTATAGACCAGTCCTGAGTCCGATGCACAATGTTGCTCTAAATTCATAAATTGGAGTCAAATCAATATTTATGCAAACGCATGGTAGCCGCGAATGGGTACAACTAAATTTTATATCCTAAATTTAATATGGAGTCAGATGAATGTTAACCGCTAGGACATTAGGACTACAGCATCCGCTGGACATGTTTCAGGCCATTTAAAAGCAGAACGTGAAAAATGTCATCACGTTTGGCCTGAGGCAGTGGTCCAGTGCTGAGGCTGTAGCCAGACCCCATCATTATAATGGAGACCGTTAGGACTTTCTTTTCCCTGGCTGTTAAGGCAAACATGCTGAGACCTTCCGCCTCAGCTAGGACCCTCCTTGGCCAAGTTGCACGGTGTTTACATTTCTCCCAAATGGCTGAAAATTTCAACAATACCTTCTAATCTGCTTTAAATTCTGTTCCTAAATTCTTATGGCAATAAGGTCTCAATTCCAGTCCTGTCCAAGTGCAGAATTTGACGATTGACCATGATATTTCAATCAATTATCCTAGAAAGCTGCTTGGTTTTTCTGACTGTGCTAAACTAATCAATGTTTACCTTTTAAATGAAGCCTTCTTTAAATGCATTTTGACCATGTAGTTTGTCTGTTGTCAGCTTTTCATTCCAGAACATCAGATGTGCTCTGTTCATTTAGTAAACGTCTCAGTGGTCATTATTCTCAATCCAAATATTTTTTAACTGGGGAATATCTCATCTGTCCAGTGATGAGATAAATTGCATCACTGTCATGTATGATGTAGCAATACAGGTTGATTGGCTGTTGTCTGTCAATTTAATGGGTGTTATTATGTTGTCAGTGGTATAGGTACGTGATACTTGGGACAAGTCTACCAGCTAGTAGTTTGTACTGGTTGTAATCATCGATCAAGAGCACCTAGATTAAATGATGTCCTTACATCACGACAGAGTCCACCTAAGGAGCAAGTAATGGTGTTTGTTGGGAGGACAGTGCTCACTCTGTCATGGTTTCAGAGGTATTGAGAGCTTTCTTTGTTGCTCTCGTCCGGGACGATATCGTTTTGCTCCCTATCGGATTCCTGGGCCAGCTGGCATTAATTGGGGGCGTTGCCCAGACTCTATTCAAGCTCCCATTTTGCCTCGCTCCCGTTGCTAGATTGTCAGTGTTTCAATTGCACTTTAGCTGGTAAGGTCTCTTGAAAGAGAATTGTCAGGGACTTAAGCTGCAGAATTAATGTTTAGTGATAGTGAGCAAGGGAATCTTTGTTTTATTTTCCCTTTTCTTTCTGGCGCTTCAAGCTCACTTTGCTTTCTACCTCGGACAGCTTCTAGGTCCGTTGGTAGCGCGAGTCTCGCATTTTTATTCTATTTGAGTCTCTCCTTCTCTGCTGCTTTTGGCTTTTGTATTTCTGGCCACTGCATTTGGTGTCCAACACTCCCCAATCATCACAGTACACTCTCACCTGCTGTGTAACTCCTGTTTTTCCATCTGCGAGTTTAACATTTGCAACTGTGGGTAAACCTTGTCTCTTAAAAACCACACTTGCAGTACCCAACCAATCCAGACTGCAAACACTGAGATGATGTATAATTTATTTTTGATAGTGTGTGGGGTTAGTCATATATATATATATAGTAGGGCCCTAGTATCCCACACCTATGGCTCTGATAACTGATGACACCGTTCAACGTTTGGCTGTAACCCATTTTCAAGAATTATCAGAGTTTGTTCAAAAATTTTCCATTGGTATCAGGCAGCATAGGCATTTTTATCACAGTTTTGGTGTCCCAGTTTTTGTGTGGCTCCCATGCACTGCATTTATTGCATACTCCTTTTTTTCCCCAGGTTACACTCTGAGAAAGAGAAATTATTTAGCTGGAGTCCGCAAGGCAACCCTTATTATTTTTTCCATGGAACTCTATATGGTAGCTGTAGTTGCTGAGTATGACAGCTACAAGATTGTATGATTTTACCTAAAAAAGACCCCTCAAGTTATTTAGAGATTATAAACAAAAGAATTGGGGCATCCTCAGGAATTTGAGAATAGCCTCTGTATTTTCCAGTGCTCAGAACCTCACCTACGGTGTCATATTCTAGTCTCTTTCTTTTGGTTAAAAAACACTCCAAAACAGAAAGCACAATAGTAATTTAAATGAGCTCTTCTATTTAAAAGAAAGCATGTGTATAATTAAATCATTTTATGAGGCCGCTTAAATTACCAGAATACTGTCGGAAATTTATAGATCAACAAACTATAATTGTGCTCATTTTGAATGGTTTTGAACAATGTCAACACAATTTTGTTCATGCATGTCATTGAATTTTTATTGATCTGCGTCCTCTGATTTGTGGTGAACTGGTACTGCACAGCAGAATGTCATATCATGAAAATTCACGGATGCTGTGATCGTTCTATGTTTTAATTTTGGTTTAAAGGGATCATTATTTGGTCGGAGTTGTCAAATCAGTAAAAAAAATCCTCCTTCCGCCAAACTGCAAAGATTCCCTACGCCAAACCCCACTCTCCCTTCTCCCGAGGCCCTGTGTTCAGCACAGGTGTCAGGAACCATGGCAACAAGAGGTGGTTATTGTCAGCTTAAGTGAAATTATACGCAGTCAGAGAATAGAGCCCTGGTTTGCTCTTAGCAGCAATACAAATTGCTAACATGGCGTTCCTAGTTCAATGGCTCAATACGTACTTGCCGGGCTAGTGGAGCCACCTTGGTTATGATCTTTCATCTTCACAAAGATGGCATTTGTGAATAGCCGCGGGATATTTTACCGCATTATGAAGGGCCGCAGTCTCGGGAGGACTGCTGAAGTAATCACATTCGCAGTCAAGGTGGACCTTCCACATTTCACTCCTGTTTGCTGGTTGATGGAGGTACAGTAGTGACAGAACATGTGTGTAGTCAATGGCACTGGTTATATTGAGGAAGCAATACTGTAGCACACGGTGCTTTTCTGGAAGCATCCCTCCCTGGCGGTCAGGGAGTATGACTGTATATCTTGGCTTATCGCCACATCTACTACCTCCATTACGGAGGGAAAAAAGCAGACAGTGAGCAGGTCTCCATTCTTGATAGGGAAAGATGCATGGATATTTCATTTGGCTCACTGAATATCTTTGGCTATTGCAGAGGCATTTTATAATGCATGCAAAAAAGATGCCTCCTGAAGCTGATGTTCTACATAATGTTATAACAATGTAAAATTTATCATTACTAATATTCCATAAACCAATTCTATAGATATTGCAAGTGATAATGCTGGAGGCAATAGAGATATCCCGCCAGTACACTACAGATACACATATAAACCTAGCTGGTTTAGTACCTTATTGCCTTACATTATCTTTTGAGCCATCGAGCTGGTATGGAAGGTAAAATTATGACACTATTTGTGAATGCATTGAGGGACAATCAGTGCAATGCAGTTCATAATGTGTGAATGGACTGAAAATGACCAATTTACAAATTGCAGGTTAGTAAATATGGTGGTCATATATACTGTGGCAATGTAATGATTATGTGATTGGCCAATTATAATCGCTTTATGAATGGCAAACATGCTGTTGACAAGGACAATGTAAGGACAGTAAATGCTGATAAATCATTAAATGAATTAATCATAATGTTTTGTACGAATATGCCACTACTCCACTTTCCCACAGCATTCAACAAAATACTAATGCTAAATGAATAACCATTTTGCTCATAATCATTATTTGCTGATAAGTTCTTTATTATAATTATTATAAAACATTACCAATAAAAATAAAGACAGGGTATCCAAACCTGTTCCTGGAGATCTACAGTCTTGCAGGTTTTAATTTAAAAACTGATTTGTCACCACTCGTCCAACTAATTGGTGATTTCAAAGAGTTCATTAAATAACCCATTTTCTTTGCAGTAACGCTCTTATTGCTTGAGCCTAACCTTTCCATTTGCATACATGCTAAATTATCCTGGGTTTTGAGGCATGACGTGGAGAGACTCATGATAATATATACTAATCTACTTCTTGCACAATACATGCAGATTATGGTGAAAACTGAAAATGACCTCTCTTTCCTCTCCTGCCAATTCTGGTTATCAATTTCCACCAAAAGGCTGCCCTATAGTGTTCGTGAACAGCATTATGTTAATGAAGGGTGAAGCTACTAAATTCACATACAGAATACATCATCCATAAAATAGATTTAATCAGATGTCAATTAATTGTGTATTAGCCTACTTTTCATAGTGACTAGGCAATCTTGTGGGTATTGCAGAAATTCAAGGTTGAAGACAACAAATATTTGGCTTCAATGTAATATATACTGAGTCACAAATATAACAAATATTTGTGACTGAGTTATTTTGCTCAATAAATGCATTGTTCTGATGGGGGGGCATTTGATTGGTTCAGACAAGTCAACGAATGAAACTTGCCCTCTCTCACCCACACGCCCCCTACAGCTCTTAATCCGAGCCCTGGCCCTGTCAGTCCTGAAGAAGAGCAATTCCCTTCTCCCCCATCCCTCAGCCTGTGTCGCTCGACCCCTGGAGGCTAATACTGAATACAGCCACACAATGTGTGCAATCTCCCCAAGCGTGCCCGCAGTCGCACCCTTCCTCATTTCACATTGGCTGCCTGCTACAGCTCACATCAGGTTTATATCCCCAGCGCTCACCCACAGGGCAGCTCATGAAAGCACTGTGAATATGCCTCTGATCAAATCTATGGCCCTGCACTTCAGCCAGAAATCTCCGCCAGGCTGAGTGCACTCATGGCCTTGCAAAGTTCAATCAATGCTGCGGCAAGTTTCCAATTACAGCAAAAATACCTGTAATACTTGGTCCAGACCCAGCCATACCTAGACGATTCATAAAACAGCAGTGCCTAAACATTCCTAATTTCTTGGAAACATTGGCAACTTTGTGTGGTGGTGTAAAAATTATTTGGGATAATTTTCACATTGGTGATGATGGTGGTGTTATTGTATTGTTTGTCTGAGCATGTGGCATAGGTTGACAGATTTATACTATTTAACTCATTAAAGCTGCTGTTGGTCAGTTAAGAGGAAAGAGCAAGGGAGAGAGAGAGAGAGAGAGAGATTTTGACCTGAAAACCATCTCCCCTCCCTTTTGCTGGTAATGACTGCCCTTTAACTCCAAGCACAGGATAAGGGAGCAGAATAGAGATTTACTATCAAAAGAGACCAGTTTGGATCCCTGTACCCCGAAGAGTAACATTTGCTTCCCAGCTGCCACCTATCGATCTGTCTTTATGTGGTCTATATAGTCATTGCCTCATTTGGCTACGTCGCTACACTAAAGTATCAAACGCATGTGGGCCCGGTTAGTAGAGTTACAGTTTCTAAGTGCTATACATGCAATCAACTACTCTGTTATAGACAAAATGCTTGTTCATAAATACAAGTAGAGTCTAGTTACTGTAACATAAATGTGCAAACTAGTGTTATAGATTAAATGCCGAAGCATAGTAACAAGCTGCTTGCTAACACAATGCCTGCAGATATACAAAACACTTTTCCTCAGTTTATGCGGGTTGCAATTACTACAAGCGAACTAATGTTATATATTTAAAGTCACAGGATAATTCTTTTTGAAATAACATGGCTAGACATCTACCGAGAAGAGAGGCATTAACCTCAGCGTCCAATTTTAAAAGTCGGAAATTCTAAAGGTGAACAGAACTGTGGAAAGCCACACCAGTGTTGACTGGGGATTGATTTCTCGCTTCGTCCATCTCCTTGATTGACAGCTAGAATATGCAGTTGTTGGCAATGAAGGAAATGAAAGTGAAGACTGAGGTTTTGGTACTTCTATGTTTCCACTTTCCATCATTGTTTCAAGTTTCTTGCGAAGGCTTTTAAAACTCTGGCTGTGACAAAATCAGACAGCTCCTCAACCAAGATGGAGAGATCAGAGCGAGGCCCTGACTGGTTAAGGCTAATGAGAGCCGTAGCTTTGTAGACTCCTGATTACAGAGGCAGGAGAAAACACAATTACTCTCATATCACCTCAATTACTGATACCTGAAAGGACATTTTGACATTTTTAACAAATATAACATAAAAATGTAATCAACTGCTGCTTTAAAGAAGCTTACCACAACATTAAAACAACTAATTCAACAAAGCAAATGTTTTTTTTCAGGTCTTTTAAAAACCTCCCTTAGAACTCAACTCTTCAGTTCCTCAACTGCTGTGTTCAAAACAACTCGGAAGTTGAAACTCAGTACCCAGAGATTTCTGCCGTCCGAGATCAGTGCCTTCATGCTGCAGGCACGCACAATTCACTGCGTCGAGGTGCTCCTAGATAGTTTCCAGTCGCAATGTGGTTAATGAAAACCTATCAGAGATGGAAAAATAGCTGTTGTATTCCACCTATTGCCAAAACAAAATGGTGAAAATCATCGTGTTTCACAGACTTCATGAGTGCATGTCCAATAATGCATTAAAACAACAACTAATACTTTTATAACAATACCATTTTTACCATGAACGATGAAGGCTGCCATGTTTGTTTTTTTCACTGATGTCAAGTCAGATAAATCGAATCTCTGAAATGATCCCGGAACTTCCTACCTGTGATTTCTGAGTCTTAAGCCATTCAATTCATTTTTGACAACTTGGAACTTGTTTCAGCTGAGTTGCGAGTTGCAGCAAAAGAAAGAGTGACAGAAACAAAAATCAACACTGACTACTTAGATTTACTCTGCTGAGTTAGATTTTTTTGTACAACCACATTTTAACGAGAGCAATAAGTGTCGCTCATTTTGTGAAAAACTGAAACGGTTTTGATTGGAATCATGTCACACTTTGTGTGCCTGTTTCTGATGCATTGACAGGATATTAATATTGGTCACCCTAAAATTATAGTTTTCGGCTAACATTCCCGGAGGCCAGAGAAGTACCCTATGTCGTGATTTTCATTCAGACATATTTTCATATTATGAGATTCCCCCATCCTCAAGCAATTGGAGAGAGACAGATTCTTCAGAAAATTAGGCTTTATTGAGGCATTTTAATGAATATAAAGCAGAGTTCTTTTTGTGTGAGTAGAACTGCCAGTCTGCTTTTCACACCCAGTTTTTATACCTTCATCATAGGAAATATCTTCCAAATATGTTTTTTCCGCCCTCTCACGCTGCGATGGTTCAATAACGTAATGTCTGCTTCTTACTTGTTTCCAATGGTACAATCATGTGGTGTCTGCATGTTACTTGTTTTTCTCGTTTTATCATTAGTTGGCATCCTTTGCAAAATGACAACTTCAAGGCTACTTGTTTCAGAGGACTTTTAGTTGAGTCACTGGTTTTCCTAGAGAGAGGCAAACCATAACACTGCCAACTTGCCTTGAAAACTGCAACCAAAAGAACACAACCCTCTTCCACTGTAATACTGGAGCATGAATAACAAGGAGTTCTGATGAATGATGGTGAATAATGCTGATGACTGAACAGATATTGCCTGAATCAACTGAAGAGATGTCAGTCAAAGCTACAGAAGCCAACTGATTATGTGTGTGTGCACTGCTTGTATGCGTGTGTTTTATGTGTTTTTGCGTGTCTGTGTGTGTGTGCCAGTGCGCGCGCACTGCTCATGCATGTGTAAACTGCTTGAATGCGTGTGTCTGTGTGTGTGTGTGCATGTGTCTGTGTGCATGTGCCTGAGCATGTCTAATTGTGTTACTGCTGCTTACGTAATACATAATATATTGATTATGGTTATTAAATTTGGTAATTGATTTACAGATGAATATGATGAGACATATTGAAATATGATCCTCAGCACCTATACCCTTACCTGTTGCACATCCACTTTGACCAAGCTGTGAACTTGGCCTGCAGGGAGAACGCTGTCATTTTGGCGAGCCCACTGTACACTGTTCTCATCCAAGGAGAGCATTTATTAATTTATCATTTTGTGTTTGGGGCAGTTTTCGTTGAGCACAACTTATGCGGACATTATGCGTCAGTGAATAAAATGCAAGTAGGTTGCAAATCATTTCAATAAACAGCAAAATCTGGGCTAAATCAATAAAAAAATCTCCATTGCCACCTGAGGCCATGCCATTACATTTGCTGAGAACATAAAATAGCTGAAAAGGGAACGGGAGCAGCTGTTACCACGGTAGTAAAGCCCCCCACATTGTGTTTCTCTACTCCCCAAGTATATCCTAAACTGCACTGTGCTTCCGCAGTACACTCAAAAGCATTCTGCTCCGCGCGCACAACGCACTGCTCCAGCACTGTATGTCTGACAGCACTGACTGCCTAGAGTACTTTTCATGTATGAGATTAATCCAGTGCTCTACACATAGAAGCGCACAGTATGTTAAGCGTGCATAATGTGCACATGCATCTTTATGAACAAATCGAGAAAATTCCTGAGAAGGGGCACACAGCACATTTTGCATTTTGAGTAAATTGAGCTTTATTGAATTTTTCCCTCCCAATATCATGGCCAGGTATGACTACTCTCTCTCTCTCTCTCTCTGTTGTTTTACTTTATAACTGCTGTTAAATTATGAAGGAAAGCTTGTCAAATCTGGTAATATTGAGTGTTTTTGGTGTTTACATACTGTTAAAAAAATTAATGATTGAAAAATAACCAAAAAAATAACAAAAATAAACTTGAAATAAATAACTGCTGTTCAACTTAGAAAAAATAATAAATAAATAAAAAGTAGGGCTGCGTAGAAATGTAATTATTCTGGGAGCATGGGGGTTGCCTAATGCGTTTGCCTCTGCCTCACATTTCTCCTCTTCATCTCTTCACTTCAGCACCATTTACACACCGATTGAAAAAATAAATTACATTTGTTGGACCCGTGAGTCTTATTTCCTCTGTGCAAAAGCATCATTTTATTGTTCTAGGTTGCTAGAGAAATGCTAAGGCCTGATAATGTTAAATGTGTATACTACTCCTATAAATTCGACCCGGAGAAAAGAAAATCTCACTGCACAATGAATGGGATCATCAAATGATTAGTAGCCCTTATTCAAATTGGTTAACAAGGCTCTGGAGTCAATGATCTATGGTTGCAATTAACCGCAATGAATGGACTCATCACCGTAATGAGGCTCCTCAAGTTTAAGTGTGGGGTTCAATCCGGACCATTATTAAATCCCTCCAGCGATAGCAATCAGCTCTTTACTCCAATCCGTGTAAATTATATTAGCATGCATAAATATTTTCAGGCCAATGGCTTAAAAGTACACTAATAACTTAATGAAATAATACCAACAAGAACGGCTGGCAGAGATTGAATAATGCGAACAGCAGTACAAAGGCTTCCTCACAGTCAGGAATTCACCAGCGCCTTCCACAGAGATGGCAAAATAATAGGTTTAATTATTCCGAGATTTAAGGGATTTCTACTGTGCGTTCAAGTGATTATACTGTATCCGCTTTTACGGGTTGTTTTCAGAATCTCATTCTGCGCTTAGGCAACAGTCTTCCCGCTTCCATGCAAAAGTCTGCATATCTCTCCCGCAAAACTTAATTCTGCGTAATCCTTCACAACGACACTTCAACAACGACCTCTTCACCCAACACTGCTCCTCACAGCTGCAGCACGTTTTCTTTCATTTCACTTCCATTATTCAAAGTTTATCTCTTGAGTTCACCTTTCGCACAAAATATCTCCCAATATCTAACAAACCAGCCTCTCTACGTACCTCATGTATGGCAGCCTAGAACATCTGAAAGATATTTTCTTCTTATTTTGTCATTTATTTTTCATCGGCATTCACGGAAAGGGCTGTTTTGTTATACTTTGACCGAATACACACTGACCTCCTGCTCTCAGCTGCGATGTAGGACAACAGATGGATCCTGTGACACGGTCCAGGCCAAAAGCCATCCAGCCCTCTGACAAGAGCTTCGATATTAAGAACCATGACATAGTCAGGAATTAATTTGTTTGATTAAAAAAATGGCCAAGACACACTCATACAAACTGAGCCAGAGTGAGAAGGGGGGGGGGGGTATTGCTTAATACAGCCAAGTTTATCCAGCTTGTGTTCTAGCATAAGATGTCCAGCACATCCTCAGCTGTCACCCCGAGTCCCTGAGCTCCTGAGCGTCAATAGCAGTTGGCTCTGTGAGCCCGTCTTCCTTCCTGCCAGAGTGAAACTTTCCTGTAACTCTGCTCAGCCTTGAAAAAGTTTTCTGCTCAGCATGAGGGCTGATGTGGGAGAAAGGTTCAGAAAGCAAGGGAAGCTAATGCTGGTCGCAGACCCAGGCGCAAGTGCACACGCACACACACACACACACACACACACACACACACACACACACACACACAAAGGCACAAAAACTCACACACACACACACTCACAGTCCTGTTCATTGACATATCCAGCTTTAATTCAGTTTCAGAACATATCTGCCATTGTTCTTGTTCAGGGGTGAGTTTCCTAACATCACAGATGCTAACTTACAGAGTTGGGCCCTTTGACCCTCAATGGACAAACTACTTGAGTTGCCAACTAAGTTAGCAACCATGCTTTTGGGAAACGCACCCAAGGATAGTTGAGAGAGTTAGTTTCCAGGCGATGCACAATGGCTGCTCAATGCTCTTGCATAGCTGGGATGGGTAAAATGAAGAGGACAAATTTCCCCACGAGGTTCAATAAACTACTTCTCAATATCCTCCGACACTGTAGAAGAGGAGCCAAACTGCATATATAAGACCACAGCAATAACGTTTATGTTGCAGTACTGTCAACTCATTTTATGCAATAAATATAATCTTGGTATGTACTTTATGGCATCATTTCTTTGCCTGCACACAACGTTAGCTTTAATAGCGGCTCTTATGGTGCCAAAATGCGCACCTGAAATGATCTTAGTTTGAAATGATCTTATCTGTTCTCTATATATTCTGGCACAAAACATCACTCATCATTCAGAATGAACTCAAATTTATTCAAATGCATCATAATTACTTTTGAAAACTAGCCATATTGAGCGACATAATTACGATTTGAGCTCTACAGAGGCCTAATAACCTCCTGTTCAGTATCTTCGTAAATATCTTGTCAATTGCAGCTCTTTCAAATCATTTGCCTCCCAGGTGACCAACTAAATCAACTTTTGGCTAATTAGAAATTGTCCTCTTCCTTTAACTTGAATTCCATTCTCATTTTTTTAAAATCAGTTTAAGACTTTAAGACTTTTTTTTTGGTCCATCATTTTAATCTTCATTCCCAGAGTAATTTCAGTATCAGGTGAGGCCGTAGCATTCTGCATCGCACCTTCCAGAACTCTGATTTATTCAATTCAATCCAGCATTCAGTGCTGACAGGTTTGAATTAGAAAATCTGAAACATGAACAGTGAGCATTGAGGGATGATGCAGAGTCACACCAGCTGCTCTGGTCTTGTGTGTGTGTGTGTGTGTGTGTGTGTGTGTGTGTGTGTTTGTGTTTGTGTGTGTGTGTGTGTGTGTGTGTGTGTGTGTGTGTGTGTGTGTGTGTGTGTGTGTGTGTGTGTTGGGATGGGATGGGAGGGGGGAGACACTTCACTCAGACTAATCAACACCTCAACAGTCATTAACAGATACTATATCAGACTGTGGAGATGCCAGAATTTGGAGCAGTGAGAAGATACTGGGCCACAAAGCAGATCCACCCACTGTGTGAAGAGGCCCATGTCAGATACTGGAGTTGGGGGCCCAGACACAGGAACAGTGCCTTCACATGGGGCTCAACACACCACAATATCAATAGATACCAGATTCGCTTATTCAAACTGGGGTTGCCATTTATTTGTACTTCTCGAAATGGCTTGCTCGCTTTGAAATACAGAATTATTTGCAAATTACCATTAGATAATTTCATTATTACTGAGACCAAAAAAAAAAAAAACAGAACTGATTACACTCAACCAATTTTTTTTTTCACAAATATTTGTAAATATTATATAAATAACTGTCGCACTTTAATTTACAAATTAGCAGTTCATTAGTCAAAATTACTGGTGCTCAAAACTATTTGTTAGTTTGCATGCTGTGCATTTATCATTCAATGTGAAATTTTGTTATTTTAATGGTCCTCTTGTGTTTCTTCCATCGATTAACTCTGTCCATTTGATTTCATTATACTTAATTCAATCTTCCAGTAGAAGAATTGTGATTATTGCAACTGGAAAAGTGGGAGAACTTTTATTTTCTAATCACGTTTTATACTTTGTATTGCAGAGGCATTGAAAATAATGTACTCAGACTACAGAGTATGCATATTCACTGGGAGTATGGCATCAATGGTGTATAAAAGATGTACATTTTAGCACTGAGACATAAAATGAGAGTATTTTTTTTGAGTGTGCCATTGGGAACTTCTAATTTTGACAGCTATGCTGTATGGGTGAAGGCCTTGTTGTCTCTTGTCAGTTTAAGCAAGCTTAGAGCGCGGTGAAATGCTAATCCCCATTTTACTCGGGTAATGATTTTACATCATAGCAGATATTGCACATCATTTTTTGGTAATCATTTACTTGACAGTTTTATTCGGGTGTATCTGCAAGAGAGGCTGCTGTTTGCATTTCCATCATACTTGCAATTCTGCAATATTAAGAGATGACAATTCCCTTGCCTCATGTAATAAATGTGGCCGTATTCACGACTGTGACGAGTGGCACTTGAATCAGAAAAAACATATACAAAATATTTTTCATTCTGTTTGGAATTTCTCCAATAGTGACCTCACTTACGCATGTCCTACTTTTTATTATTCAGTTTACTAAGTTACTTTTTGAATTGTCTGATGGAAAATAAGGAGATTAGATTGCATGTTACTGTACGGCTGCATGTAATTTCTAGCCATGCTAATTGCATGAGATTACTCTCATTACAGCATTTAAGCCTCGGACAATTACACTCCACAGGCCCACACTCGGGGCAGCATGCGTCACCACGATCTGCAGACTTGCTCAGAATACATTTTACATTTGCTCATAAGCACCACAGCTTAAATATTTTAAGGTGGAAAAGCCAGCCTCTTCAGTCCCTATCTATGCCAATGCTCAACGCCCAACGCCCATGTGCAGTTTTGGGTGGTTTAGCCAATAGATTGGAGGAAATCCTCATTTTATAGAAGAATTTTCAAGAAAAGGTTCATTAATTTTATGAACACTCATTAAAACCAAAGTGTCACTTGAATGCTTGGGAGGCATTGCATGGGCAGCATTTCAAGTACACTACAGGCCAAAAGTTTGGAAGCAAGATCAAATTTGTACAAAAAAAGATCATGGTATCATTGGCATACTTTGCAACAAAATAAACATGATTAATATATAAAGAATCACTTATCAGAATAAATTTTTACTCAAATTATCAGGCCCATACTATCAGGCCTATGGTCCTAGTGTCATGGTTTAGGCCCGCCGGCAGAAGGCAAGAAGCCGGCGGGCACTGGGATCATGTACCCAAACCAAACAGAGGGACCCAAATGCACAAACTTAGAATAAATTATAAAACTATTGCCCGCCGGATTGCTGTTGGCATCCGTTGGGCTGTAAACCATGACATAAAGTGAATAATGCAAACTGTGATTTATTTTTTACTTTTTCAGTGAATTTGGGACTCTTGCAAATCTTCTCAACCCAAAAACTAAGCCCCTCCTTTCTTTAGTTTACATTTATTCAGCAATGGTCTGGTAACATCAATGTAAACAGTATTTAAAGGTAAATAAAGGAAAATGGTGCATATCAACGACAGAAAAGTCTAATCATGCAGTAGATACATCCCAAAATCCATAGAATTCATACTGGTTTTTAAAAAAGGTATTGTGAGCAGAAACTTAAAGTTGCTTCCAAATTTTTGACCTGTATTGGCCTTGCTTCCAAACTGCTGGCCGGTAGTGTACCTTCTGCTTGATTGCAGAGATGGCAGTCCTGAATGTGCAAAAAAAAAAAAATTCAATTAGACATATTAAAATAAAATTAACTCTCAATGTGAACTAGTGCAGTTGCAGGCACTTTCTTGTGCACTGTCTATCGGGAGACTCGGGAGTTTTCTGAGGTTCTTCTCCAAAAATTATGATGTCACCGGCTTGCTTCTTTGTGCATCGGAGCCCACGTCAAATCTGGCTCAGAACTTGAAGAAGACCAGGCCATTTAGTTTTGGTAAGCAGTGAACAGAGTTTTTCTCATTAGACAGTCGGGGTGAGAAGTGGAGCCAAAATGAACAGATTCAGCTGATAATCAGCATGACAAGATCGTCAAATCCACACCAGTCTGAAGGGCTACCCACTCAGTCTACACCAGCACGGTCTGGATTCAATCCAGCACCTCGGGGGCCCCATCAATGCCTCGTTGCGTTGTGTCTGTGCCAAATGAGCCACCCAGCAGCTGTTAGTGGTTATTATTCTTCAACAAGCAGATGATTGCTGTTGACCAGAGATGCAACAACATCATCATGCACAAGTACACGAATTTCATAAGCAACAACGCAGGGTAACCCTGGTCTTGGAGTTTCTGAGCCATTAAAGGGTTTTCTTCCAACCAAATTTGACCTCCTGAGTTTGACTGATTATTAAAACTCTGATCATAAATTCCTGAATGTTCTCATTGGCGAAACTCTCAGAGCACCAGGCCAACTGCGTCCATGAAAACAAAAGTAATTAAAATCAGCCCAATTGTTTCGTTATAGGTTCAGATTAAAAAGACAGCAATGCTACTCAGCACCAGGGTTGCCCTTCCCTCCACCAGCAGATGTTAGGTGATTAGCTCGGCAGTTTCAATATTACAGCCTGCGCAGCTGAGGAATGTCAGTTTGAATGGATCTGTTTATTTCTCCCACATCATCTATCCATCACTCAGAATATCAAAACATCTGCATTAATTAAAATCCCAGAAGACACTGCACAGGCCTGCCTGTAAAAGACAGGACCTGAAATGGAGTTGTCTGGTGGTGTCTTTATTTCAGTGATACAGCAAAAGCGCAGGCCGACCTAATTCAATGTTTGTCCTCTTCTGTTCCTGTTATGAAAAGGACAGGAAATGAACATCTGCACAAAACTTGCCTTAATACATAATGTCAAACTGTGCTAAGGAAAATTTTGGAGGTCTACCTGTGATAGTTGCTGAAGGTGGATGTCAAGAGCGGCGGCCAAATATTAAAAAAGGCAAATCTCACAGCGTAAAGAGAGACTAAACAGATAGAACAAACAAGGCTCGCGCTCGCGTGGTAGAAAAACAAGCGAGCTTGAGGAAAACAAAAGAAAAGGGAAATAAATCAAAGATTCCCTTACTCACTCACACTGATCTTCTTATGCAGCTAAGTCCCTAACAATAATCTCTCAAGAGACCTTACCAGCTAAAGCGCCAAAGATGCACTGACAATCTAGCAAGGAACGCAAGGCGAAACTGGAGCTTAAATAGAGTCAGGGCAATGCCCCTAATTACTGCCAGCTGGCCCAGGAATTCGATAGGGAGCAAAACGATATTGTCCTGGATGAGAGTAACAAACAGAGCTCTCGAAGCTCCCAAACCATGACACTACCTCCACGTAATTGTTTTTGACTGATCTGCTGTTGTGGATTTGGAAATACAGTACTTTGTTTATATTCACGTTTCTATCATTCTCCAGGGGAAAATTAACTAAAAGTGAGATTTTCAGAAAAAAAAAAGATTCATTACTGTGAGTATTAGTTCTAGGCTACAGTATTTTTCATCTGCCTACCGAGCCCGGTCTCATCCCGAGTCTTCATATAGTGGTGCTACCTGACCAAGCATCGATATAATCAACAAAAATGGAGGCTTTTGGCATCTTTATTTGACGCCAGTTTCAAATAAGCCCAACCCCCAACCCTTAACCCTTAACCTAAAACCTAATCTTAAACATCAGATACGTGTGCCAGAGGTGTATCGACACTTGGTCAGGTTGCGTCACTATATGACGAGCCGAGATGAGAATGTTTTGGCCTGCCTGCACCTTGAAACAAATGTTATTCACATAAAACTAATGTGTAAAATTTAGGAACTGATATCACAAAATGGTTCATAGTCAATTGGGACATCAATACATAGCACAAGCATTTAGCTATGCATGGCAGGCATTCTGCAACGGAGAGCTTACACCAGGCTGACTTTTTTTCTCGTCATTGTTTGAAGTGTTCTCCATTTTTTTTTACTTTTCTCTTGTATAAAACAGGCTTTGCAGGCAAGAAATTCCTTGTAGCTGAAATAACACACATCTGTGTGCCACTAACCCGAGGCTGATCCATTGGAAAGCTCTGTTTTACTCCATGAACAATACCAATTCTGCAACAGGCGTTTGAGTGACCACTTTCGGGACATAGAAACACACTAATAAGGATTTCAGCATCAAAATCACACAATGTTTTGTACATTTCCTAAATGCGACCCTAGAGTATTGTAGCACGTTGGGATAGAACACTCCAGCCTGTATTTAGGGTGCATTTTATCACATTTTATGGTTCTAATTGTGTTCCCTGCTTGGAAAAATACTGCAGGCATTCCTTCCTTCTTTATGCATTCCAACTTTAATTTTGAAATTATTGAAACAGCCTGTTCTTTATGAGTCACAGAGGGAAATAAACATAAATGTCCCAAGGTTAAAAAATGTACTGAAAGTAAAGAGACAGTCTGCCGCTTCCACATCAGGAAAAATTATTTCACTAAAAAGTGCCTGCAAGGAGAGGTTAGAATTTCATGGTTAATGTAATATCCATGCGGCAAATTCTACAAATTTTATCTGCATCTGTGCAGCCAAACAATAAAGCTCACATAAAGTACAGTCGTGTCCAAGATTTCAAATTTAGTTGCAGACTTTCTTTGATAATTGAGTTCTTTTTGCAGTGGTTATTTTGATATCTTTCATCTTAATGTCTACCAATTGTTAAATCATGATTACACAAAAAAAGTTCATTCAAAGAGCTATGTATTAGTTTTACATTACCCTGACGGTACCACTAGCTGAATCACGCTGGTCAACTGTGCTTCGTATTTTAGCGGACACATTCATATGGTTAGCTTGTACTGACATAAATACTATTGCACTAATACAAATTGTAGACTTGTCCATAGCGCCTCAAGCATGCATATTTATTTTCTTAAAAGAAAAAATCAGGCTTAATGGATTGGTGGATTGATCAATAATAACCTTGCTAAGCTATGTTTGCAACAAAAACAAAAAAAAAAATACACAGAGAAAAAAATACTGATCTGAACCTCGGTCAATGTGCCGAAAACTATTTTACCATCAAGGGGAAATTCTTGGCTCTGACTTTTGCAATTAAAAGAAAACATTGCAGTTCAGCTGCGGCAGTAAAGGCGCGATGCTTTACAAGTGATAATAAAGACAGGAGAAGTGCGAAATTTTATGGGCCCTTTTATGATTCACTTGCGCATGCTTCCGTCCTAATGGGGCGGCGTGGGCGCTTTGACTTACATTGCATGGAAACGACACCTCCAAATTTCACTGTCTTCATAAATAATTCTGCCATTGTCCGCGACTGAGCTGCTTCTAGGCCTAACGTGTGGACTGCAGGACGACAGGCTCACAAAGGCGGTCAGAACATGTTGTTGTTGTTGTTAGCGATGGGCCAAAGCAGCATAGCTTCACCTGGCCAATGCAGCATCTCATCTGTTGGGAGGGACATAGCATTGTGTCCTGCGGAGAGAGGAGATGTACATATAATAGGCTTATCAGCTGTTTGCATGAACCGTATTTATGGCTGAAAAAAGCGCCTCCATTTCCTCTCATAATTACACTTTTTCGGTCCCTTTTCAATAGCACTCAGCAATGGGAATTTAAACAGCCAGTGCAATCTAGAATAATACCTGCGCGTTGAATCAATTGCATTGTTATTAACTTGACCCAGACACTCGGCTGTCTGGTGTAATTCACTGAGGCTCTTTTAACTGCAATACATAAACAATGGCTGCATCAACATTCCTTATTAACACTAGCAGTTAATTGAGTCCGGTGAACACAAAATTACTTTGGCATTATAATGCATTATGAAAATGCGAGGAAAAAGGGAAGACACTCGCGCAGTAAATCGCTTGCCCATTAGAATAAGAACCAGCAGCTCGGCTCTGGGTCCCTCGCCTGCTGATGAAACCTTTTCATTGGTATTTCGGTGATGCATTCCAAAGTCCATCAGGAAAAGAAATAATAATTGGTCAAATCTTGTGGACAGTGCCTTCCATCCTCAGTAAATATCAGCCTAATAAGACAATTAAAAAAATGAAGGGGTTTGGAGTAAAATGCGACTTTTCCCAAAAACTGCTTTTGAGAAGGTCAAGCATTTTAATAGTTCTCAATCACGTTGCCTTACTGTCTTCATTTTATGGACTGACCATAAGATTGACCCAGTAAGACGACATGTTATTGAGGACGATCCATTCATCCCTGTATTCTCTGTGCGGCTTCTTCCTCACTGGGGTCGCGGGGGCCTGTCCCAGCTGACGATGGGCTGAAGGCAGGGACCCTCTCCGGACACCTCACCAATCCGTCGCAGGGAATATACGACATTCTCACACACACTCTCACCTATGGGCAATTTACCATCTCCAATTAACTTGATGTGCATGTCTTTGGACTGTGTGCGGAAACTGGAGGGAACTCATGCGAGCACGGGGAGAACACGGACCTCCACACAGAAACACCCCAGGCCAGACTCGAACCCAGGGCCTTCTTGCCATTAGGCAGATCTGCTAACCCCTTTTTTCACCCTTCAAATCATTTATTAAAATATTCACAAAAATCTGGCCTTGAACTTAAAGAAAGTGACAGATGGAAAAATTATTCCTGTCATTAAAAAAATTAAAAAATATATTATATATATATATATATATATATATATATATATATATATATATATATATATATTTATATATATAATTAAAAAACTAATAAAAAATATAATAATTAAAAAACTTTAAAAATTTACTTTGATATGTTTAAAGTTATGTATACTTGCATGGTTGCATGGGGTGTGAAGAACCTGTCAGTACCAAGAAGTGTAAGAAGGACTCCTAGAGACAAGTTATCTTATAAGCAATGTTATCCAATTGATAACATTGGAGTGGCTTTCAAAAGATGAAGATGGTGTTAAATTCGCAGCAAATCACTTAATTTCAACTGGATAGGTGAGTAATACCTTTAATAATTTTTGCTCATTCGGTGGGATTAGTTTAAGTGGGGTAGGGGGTATCTAATATTTTTATCTCCACTATCTTAGTCCCATCAGAATTTGTCATTTAGCGAACTACCTGCAGTGAAACTCTATAAAAAATAACCCCAGGTAATACTAAACCTGTGAAATTTAAATCCTCCTAAAATACTGTGTCCCTCACCTGACTTACAAATGCTTCACAGAGGTCCTGTGATAGTCCTGAAAAATTAAAACTGTCGAAACAGGGCTTTACAGGACACTTTCAGTAACTTCAATTGCACTGATATACTGGTGATTTGGCATGAGCCCAAATTTAACATGCAATCTGTAAGACCTCAGGAATTCATGCAAATTGATAGTCAGAGAAATTAACATTATAAACAACAGAGTACTGAGGCACGATATTGGACAATGGTCCCTTGTGAATCACGGACCCATCAATTAAATCAAATAATAAATGCTTTCTGATGTTGCTAGGTGAACAAAGAAGATTTCTAAAATGACAATGATTGTGTCCATGTTTACAAAGAACTTTGCTTAAAAAAAAAACTTCTGATTCGGACCTAACTTGGCTAAGAACAACAATGATTGAATTATTTCAACTTCTTAACGTGAAATGGGTGCAGTGAGGGCACCGGGAGCTATGGTGAGGCAAAAACATGCCATTTTTCATCTGCGTTGGTCTCCCCTTAAAGTCCACCTCTCAGGTGTCTATAAACTTTTTCTACTCAAAGAATATGTGTGTTCATTTCACATTACCCACTAATTTGAAACCTGTTTGAAAGAAGTTTACAAAATTACAAATCATCTTCTGAAAAAATTTGATTAGTAGTTCGCACCATTTTGTTGAAATTTTTACATTACGTGAGGTTCCCGTTCATGGACGTGCAATACACTGATACATGCAATATGCAGCTGTTAAAACTCATGTAACAGTTCTTTGACGGAGTTGCGATTTTAAACCTGAAGCTATTCTAACATTAACTGAGCAATCTGTTACTTGCCAGCTACACATCTAACTCAAGGTACACTGGTAAGTTCAACCTGGCTAACACGCTGCTGAGTGAGGGAAATGAAATCATAACATTAGCTAATGTTAAATTTCCTGATGGCTATATTTCTAAGGTAAAATTATGCCTATACATGATGTATGATACATAATAAGCCAAACATGTGTGACTCATCCATGACTTCTCGGTCATGTTGTTTTCTGTCAATATTGAATCTGCCATGTTTACAGTGGGCTTTTAAAAGCATCAGTTTACTCTCGACGTTTAACGCAATGCTTTGCTTTGATGCCGAGGTCTTTGGGCTTTAGAGGTGGTGAAGAGCCGTATCGTTTTGATGATGAATCTGATAGTGACACTTTGATTCACTTTTGGAAACAAAAATCAAATTCACTTGAGAGTCAGTTTCTAATCCAGCTCCAGACAAACAGGAACTGTAAGTGAAGTCATGTCACGCAAACTTTTAATGGGAAATATGAATGGTCCTATTTCTGTTGAAGCCGGAATTGAGGTCATTTTTTGGTGTTTTGCAAGGGGATTCTGGGCACTTCTAATAGTATGTATGTATTAAAAACCTAAACAAATGTTCTGATTAATAATCAGATTTGTGAATTTCCGCGAAATTTGAAATACCAAATTTGACAACATGTGGACTTTTAGACCAGATGCAACATTGGTGCATTTTAGACTACAGAATAATTTTCATGAAATGTGACCAGTGAAATACTGCACATTTTGATGCGTTGAATGACATGAGGAGAAGGCAAAATTAATTCTGGGATTTGAATTTTGAATAAAGTTTCAAAAGCTTTATCACTCTGTCATGAACAACAATGAATTAGAAGATTAAGCCCCAGATTATGACGACACTGATGACTCACGAGCCGTGGCTGAATGGGCGAGACGTATTTTTGAGGAGGAGGTGAAGGAGGATTTTAAGGAGTTTTCCGGATTTCTTGATGACTGTTAAACAGTCACCCTCGTCGTAAGAGCGAGTATCGCCACAAGCCAGGGGTAAAGTTTGAATTGGCCAACAGCGCACCGCCATTACCGATGTTTGTGGTTGTGAGTTGCGAGGGAAATAAATTCATATGCGGAAAAAAGTAGGAGTGAAACTCCTTCCAGCAGTAAATGGACGGTGGAAGAAATGAAAACCCAAAGTCATATGAAGGCCAGATCCACAATAATATGGAGATAATAACAATAATAATGGTAATAAATGCTGCTGCTGCTGCTGATGATGATGATGATAATAATTTTAAAAAACGCTGCTGCTGATGATGATGATGATGATGGATAACAACAACAACAATGCTACTACTACTACTACTACTACTACTACTAATACTAATAATAATAATAATTATAAATTATGAAAAGTAATAATCTGTCATATATATGCTTTCATCATAAGCAACATGCTTACCCATGCGATGCCATGCGAAATACATTTTTCATTTTTTTGGTATTTATTTATTTATTTTTTTAATGTAAATGGTAATGAACATCATGGCAAAGGCAATAACTTCCAATGAAAGACAAACTTTTTATTTCATGTCTCTATCTGCTGCCGAGGCAGAAAAATAAGGGCTCGGGTCAACTGTGTTAATTCTATCGAGTTTTTCAGAAAACCCTCAGGTTTTAAGAGGTTGTTTTCGACCTCTCGCCTCAGATCTTAAAATACTATTCCAGAGGGCACTTTAGGTCTTAATGGGTTTAGCGATTTGGGGAAAATAACTCTAAAACTATGATCAGCGATGATCATAAGTTACTTGCATGTCCAGTGGGACCGGGTCAATGGTCAGATCAGGCCCAAGTAGAGGTCTTTGGCAGAGAAACATCAGAGAAATGTTTTTGGCATAAAAAATAGCCATTCCGTGAAGAACACCAGCCCCACTGTGGAGTACGGTTGTGGCCCTTCGATGTCATTATTGATTCTTTGGGTTTATTAAGCACCAGCAGTAATTAAATGAAAATCTGATTGATAACCTCAACTAGAAAGCTGAAACTAGGCCATGATTGGTGTTTCCAGCAGGGCAGTGGTCCCAGGCATGCATCAAAATCAACACACAACCCACTGCAGTATCATGGTTTTGCCATGGCCATCCCAGTCTACTGACCACTAGTTTCTCAGATTCTTTGCCCTATCTTCTCCGACATTGCTACAGACTAGTGGAGCCGTCATTGTTGCAAGGGGAGGCAACACAAAGAATTAAATGAGGGGGATCCAACATGTTTTTTGAGAAGATATATTGTCTAGTTATGCTAATTATTGTTTTCTTTCAATCCTTATATTTCATTAAATTTTTTTCATATTTTTACTACTCAGAATTAAATATCAATAGGATAAACAATGGTTTTAATTCATAAAGACTTCTGTTCATATTTACCCAGGGTGCTACATAAGCCACAAGCTGTTTACAGCACGAAGACACCGATGCAGTAATTTGTTCTTGATAACCACTATTGTGGGACCTAAAATTTCAAACAAAACCGAAACCACCTTGTCATTTTGAGCGGATGCAAAAAAAAAAAAAGAAGAAAAAAGGTCGTATTGCTTAAACTGGATAAATGATTTATCAAGTCTCCTATTATTGAAAATGATCTCCTCTGTGAAGATGAGGATGATTGACTCCAGCGGTCGCTGTAATGTAATGAAGCTGTGATGGATTAATCTGAGAGGATTTCTCTTTCTTCAAACCAATAGCTCTTAAGTGGACTCTGAGGTTTCTTCCTGACCCCAGTAAAGCACAAGGAAATCAAATGCATACTGTATGCGCTTGTCATTAAGAAATGTCAAAATGCAATTTAAGGAGAGTGGGGAAGGGGGTTGGGGGGGGTGGGGTGAAACTTGACTTAATCGAAGATGTCACGACCATTATTACCACATGCTAACCATTTCATCTGATCAATCTCAGAAAATTAGATGTGCGGGAAATGGAGCAAGCAGATAATGGTTCTGACAGTGTTTTTTTATCTCTCAGTTTTTTATTGTCTTTCGGACCCCCTCAGAGAATCATATCCATGATGAGACTAATGCAGCACTGCCACTCCAGCCTATCGCATGCAAACCCTCCACAACCTCCCGCCCTCACTGCACTCCATTCCATCCCCAAAGGCTAATTATCCAAGGGAGAGCGACAACAACAATGTGACCCGGCCGACTGCCAGCACATTACCAGGAGAATAAACCGGGCTAAGGCTGCTGCCAGCTTTTTTGTTTGTTTTTTTACACTTTTTAAATTCCATCAGCAGGTTCAAACGTCAGCTGCCCCATCGCCTTAAACATCAGGGCACAGCCTGCAAAATCCTGACACCTGCTGGCCTGAACTTTTCAAGCAGCCGGCGATGACGGTCGGAGCGTTCATGTTTCCTGAGCTGCGGCCCAGCCTTGTTTGCACTCTCACTTCTCCCAAATTAGCTCTTAGTGCCGGTCGGTGTGAACAACGCACCCGTGGCAGTATTCCTGTCTGTTCCCCATCCACACCTCCGCTACCGAGGCCCTCCTTCTGCTCGGCCCAGGCGCAGCACCTGCCATATCACAAAGTCATCGGGAAATCTCCGCGCTGGCACCGGATCTCCTCTTCCGCGGTAGAATATTACAGTAAGTCAGGAGCCGTGGCAGAATTCCAGCAGCTGACAGTCCTCGCTCTTGCTCACTTCCAGTAACCTCACAGGGAGGCCCGGCATGGCCATGGCGGAAAGGAACATTCTGCTCCTCGTTTGCCGACGGTGGGTCTGCTCTGCGAGCTGCAGCGACCAGAGCAATTGGCAGGATGCTGCCACGGCCGAATTAAGGGGACTGGGTCAATTTCCGGAAGGTGAGCTGTTTAATGAGGACAGCAGCCTCTCCTTGAAGGCTGCACAAAACGAGCAGAGCAATTGAACAGCAGAAAGCATTCCCACCAGACATGCAGTAGTCCAGCTTACTTATGGTCTGACCATGACCATAACGTTCTGGTGAAAGTAAACAATCATTAATATTAAATCCCTTCATAACTGAAATCTAGACATTCGAAAATAATTAATCCATGCAATTTATGAACCCCTTTTTTTCATTGGAAAGTAATAATTTCTGCTTAAAGCTTTTCAGGTCTTTTTTCAGCTTGTTTTAGCGGGGCTGAGTACATGGTCAGCTGAGGTCATTAAAACAAGGTAATTTATTTTATTTTTAACTTGAGAAATTCATTGTTGTTTTTTTGAATCTCGTATCACCACTTGCAGTCTTCCAGTAGATCAATATTCATATTTTCATTATTCACTGTTCCCCTTCACCGTTAAATTGTCTCAACCCTGTCTTCAGAACCAGACATTCTCAGGCTTGTCGATAAGCACTGATTAAAGTGTGCCCAAATAAGTTTTACATTTTAAATGAGTTTTAAGATGAATTATCATGCAGTTACATGCAGTTTTCTCATGATTACATTGTTTTTGAACCCTGATCAAGTGTCAATGCGTAGCCAAAACCTTTCTTTCGCAAGTAAATGAAAGACGCTTTACCACTCATGTAATTCCCATTTAATGGAGTCAGAAATTGAAAGTATGAGACCAAGTACAAAGTCCCATTGGATTACAGCCCTTTCATCCATTTTTAATCAAAGAACAGGAACCTCCAATCAAAGATTTTCCACTTGAATTTGCATGAGAAATCCTTATTGGGGTAAGGCAGAAAACATGGACATGTAATTAACATACTTTATTACCTTTCACTCGCCAACCCCTCCATTTTCTTTAACATTTGAAATTCCAGGAATTCTCAAATCTATTTAATTGGCTACAGGCAGAAGGGTAACATACTTGTGATTGGCCCCGGTGCAAAAAGAATTTAAGCGCAGGCCCTTGTGCGCCCACAAGCAGACAATAGCTTCATCATCATAGAGAGGCTAACCATGCAACTCTCATTCTGCAAACCTGCCTTTGATGTGCATTGCGGACAGCAGAGCAAGCGCCAAAGTAATCAACACTAATCTAACAGCCTGCGTTGGACTCAAAAGACCACTGATTTCTCGGACTACAACATCCGAAATAGCTTTAGCCAGCCTACGCTATCAAATTAACACACAAGTAACAAACGCTATATATCGATAAGCATAGAACAAATAGCCATCGAGAAAAGCACGGTAACTCATTAAATGCCAACACAGTAGTGATGCGCCCAATGTAGTTATATCTGTGGACCTCGTGGATAATCTTTCCAGATCAAGTGGGCTGAATTATAAAATAAAACATTTTGATTAAAAGCAGATGGGTTGGGGTTAGTGAAATAATACATTATTAACAAGGAAAATATTAATTACGTACTCTGAAATATGAGCATACTTTAAGCTTAAACACCTTTAGCGATCCTCCAGAAGGTCTCATGGGGAGACACCAGTCTGTGCACGATTATGCGCGAGCCACAGCAGTGTAACTTAACTGATGATTTAAATTTTCATACACACCAACAGGGTCGGTCAGGATCTACTGCCAGTTAATGAGCTTCGTTCATATAAGCAGTAACAATTGCATGACTACACAAAAAGTGATTGTGAGCTTACGTTAGCCTCCCGGTACACGATAACATTGCAAGCATTCGATGAAGCAGAAGCATGCGTGAAAAAAAAAAAACCTTAATTTAGCCAGTTTAGCACTATACTCATCCTGTTCCCGTTTTTTCCTCTCTCTTTTGGGTGACGCTTTTCTGTTTGGGCTTACTATACTTAATGCTGCTATGCTAACTTATTATTTACTCACTTTCATGGGCGTCAGTTTGTTTTGAAAAGTGGGGGGGGGGGGGGGGGGATGATAACTATCAGAATGAGTGCGTTTTGAGAAGTGGAGGGGGCAATGACATTAATTAATGTTTTCACTTTTGGTGAAATGCTACCATCGCATGCATGAGGGTATGTTATGTCAATAGTCGAGTTTCCATTTCATATGAAGTGATTTTTTGGCAAATATTGGACAATTCACTTCAAAGGAAATGCGATTGACGCTTCCATCAACCGGTGTTCTGACAAATTTTGCTACCTTGTCAAAAAAATGCTATCTTCATGCAAAGCGATCGTAAAGTCTTTGTTTTCGCCTTGATATTGCAATATGAATCAGTTTACAGTCGTAACTTTTTTGTTTGTTAGCTTTTTATAACATGCGCATATTTATAACAAGTTGGATAAGTCTGTTTGAAGATATATGCCCATGCGCCATTATTGTCTAATTTCTGCATTTTCAGGAAACCCCAGCGTGTACATGCAAATATATGTATGCTTACAAGTCGAAATGCACCCTGAAAATAAATCTTGTTTTATGATTTCTGAAGATACTTAAGAGCGAGGAAACAGCCCGAGATTTTAGGTTTGCGCAAGCGCAGAACCGCGAGGTAGCATATTTTGATGGGTAGAAAAATTTGTCAGAACACCGGCTTGGAGCAAAGAAACTTCAATGTATTAAGCCAGGTTTTCCACAAGACAGCAATAAATCACTTGTAACCTGTGTACCAAATATAGGCCCTACAGTAGCCTACAACAGTAGAAGAGGTCGCAATTTGATCAACAACAAATAAAAATGCACATTAAAATAGTGCAATAGAAACCTGATCTCCATCATGTACGGAATTAGAAGATAAACCTAGTTTTTTTTTCAACCGCGAGGAATTTGATCACAGGATTGATAATTGGAAAATTACATTTCATTCCATTGTTTAAATAAACTGTCGATAAAGCCAATGCCAGCGATGGTGAATCATTACCAGCAAAGCTGATGAAGTAATTTGCAGAAATTGGCGTTTATCAACGAACGTAGCAGAAATGGTAAAACGCAAGGCGCCAAACGAACACCGAAACGCCGGGGTAGTGAGTAATAATGGGAAAACACATCGGAGTGAGAGACCCGCGGGGTAGGAAAAGCTTAACGCGGGGCGGCATATCCCAGGGTTACGCAGTTTGTAGTAGGAAAGGGGTAACAGTTACTATCAGGGTTGGAATTACACATTGGCTGTCGGAGGAGCCCCATTTTCCGGTGGGCACCACTATTAAACCAGGTCACATGCACATGCATAAATACAAGTGTGTAGCAGCCCGGTCATACTGCGAAAAATATTGAACAAATACCATTGTTAGCAGTTAATGCCACAGATAATATTTTATAGAAGTCAAGCGAACGTCAAATTTCTGGGAAAAAAAAAAACAAGAACGAAATTGGTCATCAGCTGGAAAGGAATTCCATATTCAACCAATATCAAATGAAATCAGTACTTTTTCGGCTCACCTTGATATCTGGGTACCCAGAGAAGCATTCAGGTGTGCTGACTACATCCAGTCAAGAAAATTTATTGTTTACTTTCTAGTGCTGCTGTACGCGGTAATAGCATTTAATAGCAACAGCCATGTTACAGATGACATGTCAGGTTGCTTGGGCATGCGCAACTTTCTTCTCTACCGCGATACTTGGGTCACTTAAAACATCAAACTTGCATTTTTGTGCAGCTACCTCACTAGAGCAGTATTTCACATAAAGGCAGGATATGATAGTGACTTGAAAAAGCACACAACGAGATGGACAAAAGCTGCAATATTTGACAATATTTATATATATTTGAAACAATGCCACCATGTCCCCCAAATGGCCCAGCTGAACACCGTTGGCATAAATCCCATAAAATAATCAATTTACTGCACAGACAGCCTTATTTCTGCCATATATCCTATATAAAAAAAACGACTCTGGACTAAAACAAAAGTAACTTATAGGCCTAGTTACATATTTAAACGGCACTTGGCAAGTTTTGCGTTGAGCAAATTCCTCGACTTGTCTTGAAATTTATGCAATAGCCATGAAAGATATCATTGTTTAGGCCAACCGCTATCTTAGCTTGATCTGTTACCAGCTGGCTGCATTGTTGCTTGAGGGAGAGTCGTCCGCGGTGCGGCAACTGCTTGTAAGAAAACCGAATAAACTTAGTTTTCGCAGCTTTGCTACCATTTCCTTCTGTAATTTATTTTATTCTCTTTATTTAATACTACTTTGTTTGAATGGAAGTTAAAAAATTTGCTTGTAAGTTTGATCTTCACATTTTGCGCTCCAACTATCAGCTGTCACCCTGGTCAGACGATCAAATCAAATACAGACTTGACATTGGACAATACATTACCCAGCAGTCAGCTTGATGCATTTGCAAATCACTGTGAAAGAAAAATAAAAAATAAAATCAAAGAAAATTGTTACTTTAATTAATATTTTTGAAAACGTGTGTGAGTTGAACATTTAACTTTGTCATAAAATGCAATGAACTATTGTTAATAGGAAACCCATGATAGAGATAGGTATGGCTTTATGAAGTTTATATATAACTATATAATGACTGGACACTTATTAGTCTACTTTTGCGCTCAGAATCGGTTATGTCACCGGCCTAGTTAAGAGTTGCGTTAGGTCAATATTTATGTTAATTATAGAGCACGAATGGTAACGAGATACCATTGTTCTTATGTAGACAGAGCACAAATAGGCTAACGTTAACTGGCTGATTGGCAAGTTTCTGAATTCGCTGACTATTTCGGGATCTAGACCAAGATTTTGGGGGAAATATTCCCGATCAAATAGCGCGCTATTCGTGTCTTCAAACAGCAAGAATAGCTGTCTAATTTGACTTCGGGCTAATTTCGCAACCGCAAAATACTGCGCGAGTTTAAAACTTCGGATTGATGAGAACATGCTTACTGGCGACTCAGCTCTTGTCATCATCCTGGAATTTACTTTGTTGCTGAAATTCTGAGTCTGTTTGGGTCTATGCAACTGTGTTACTCTGGCTGAAGTTGTTAGGATGTTGCGATATGCATGCAGCCAGTCCCGTTTCTATGCAGGCACATTAAGTGGCTGTTCGCAGTCTCTCCTATGAAATCATATTTATGACAATTTTTTCCCCCATTGAATAAAAAAAAGTGGGGGAGACAAAATGACTTCTGACAAAAAGTGGAGGGGACATGCCCACCCCGTCCCCCCCTAAACTGACGCCTATGCTCACTTTAGAACACTTGCTTCTTGCAAAAAGGTTGAGGAGAAATTGACAGGAGGTCAACGCAAGTTATTACAAATGACAGGGAACAAGGTCATTGGACAAATTACCATTTCCCAGCAAGCCCCTTTCCTTCGGAACTTTGGAAGAAAGCAAGCAAAGAAATTAAGTGGAGGATGCAAAAATAAGTTTTTTTTTTTGATAAAACATGCAGTTTTGTAACATTTTAGTTGGGGGAAAAGAAAACTCAAATTAAAACCGTGATAGTGGTATACGTCAAGTAGTGAGTGGTGTAAATACTGATTATGGTTCACACATGTATTCATCCGGATAATAATTAACAATGAAAACATATTGCAACTCTCTTCCAAGTCCCTTACGCCTGCTGGAACCTGGTGTTATATACCGACTGCGCCGTCGACAGTCAAACGACTAGCTACTAGAGTACCAATGGCAATACCCTCCATCAACAGACAGCCATTTAGAATGATTCCTCGATTCCAGGATTCACCATGTCTTGTGTCCTATGGTGCATGACAGATATTGGTGACTGTCACATCTTCATTTCTCCATACAATAGGAACAGAAACTCATCAGGAAAATGTAAATTGTTCATTTTTCTCTCCATAAACAGGTTTGCACTGTCCCGAACCATTGGCAAGTCAATAAAAGGCGAGAAGAGGGTTACGCCAAAATGTCGGTAGTGTAAATATACAACCCCCGCAGTGCTCCACTGCAGCAGCACACAGCCAATTATCTAGACGCCCTGCAGAAAACTACATGAGCAGAGCTTGCCCCTTTAACAGCTGGAAAATTGGCTCTATTTGATTTCCTGGCAATTCTACTGCAAAAAAGAAAAGCATGCCATTGCCCCTGCTTTTGCGTGACCGTTGACACACAGCGGGATTGCTGTGACGCACGTATTTCAGTCCAGATTTCATTAATTCTCAGTATTTCTTTTCGGATTTATGGTAGACTAAAATTTTGCTTTTAATCCAAGCGGTACACAAGCCCTGACACAGAGTGTACAACTGTAAGCAAGAGAGAACGCGAGAAAGGCCGCCATTTTAAAATCTGCCTGCAAATGACGCCCCTCCGACACAAACACAATGCAAACCCAGGAGCAGTAAGGGAAAATGCCAATGTGCTTAACCTGGTATAGTCCACCAAATTGGTGGCACACCTGGCAAAAGCCTAAATAAATAGGTAAATAAATAAATAAACACTTCATGTATGCGCTGATGTGGTGTAGCTTGTGTCTTAGTCACCTACTCCATGAGCACATTTCCAGAAACAAGGATTTTGTCTTTCAGATAAGGCCTTATACATGAATTTTGGCTTAACAGTTTGTCTGTCACTAGGATTTCATTTAGGAAGAAATAAAGAATAAAACAAAGAATGTGGGCTTGAGATTGTTAAAATCATTTTGAAAATGGCAAATTAGCCGAAAATGTTGCAAATAATAAACCATGATTTCAATAGTAATAATAAATGTTTGCTGAGCCCATGCTTTTACCCAAAGCTGCACACAGTTTATTAGACCACAAAAATGACCCCTGGGGTATTTTGGGGTTAAGAGCCTTTTATAAGCGCCACACTGACTGCATTTGTATGGACAAACTCGGTCTACATACTCCATTTTTTCCCTTATACAACATTCCGACTGAGCTGGTCAATGACTAATGAAAATTAATATCCCACTAATACTTCTGTTTACATGCAGCCAGCTGTGCATGGTGCAATTAAAATATGATTTATTCAAGGTTTTCCAATGCTGCTGAACTTGTTTGACTGTGCAAACACAACCTTCCACGTTGCAACATTTCAGTATATCCAAAAACTTGTTGAAATCCCAAGTCTTTCATAATTTTTAGAGGTAGGTGTATTTTCCCATCCAACCAGAAATGTGGGTGACCATAAACAGGCAGCCATGTGTTTAAAACTGTGGTAAACCTCCCCAGCTGTGACACATATTCCAAATGTGCTGCATATACATGTCTAAATAATGCTTATGAAACTTGAATAATATTAGCATTTCCCTTAATTGTGCGATGCTACATTCGGAATATGGCCAAATTCCAAAGATTCAAGAGGAATATGCTGTTTACATGACCTATGTCCTATTTAAAATATTTTCATATTTGTAATAATAGTGGAATATTATGGGGCTTGAAACCATAGTCACTGGAACTTGTACCCTCTCGCTTTCAGGCAAGCACCTTAATCGCACAGCTACAGGCTTCCCATGGTAGAGATTGGGCACGGGTCCAGGCCGTTTGAATTTCCCTGTTGGTGAATAATAGACAGACTGACTTTAATTCACAACCTTACATCCACCAGAAAGAAAAAAAAAGATTCTGTTATTTGTAGTACGCTGTACTAAGCCCTACCACATTAAATTGTCATGTGGAGACGGGGAGATGTCGGGGAGAATGTGACAGTTCAGGTAATGTGTTGCCATCCTTGTCGACTGCCTTTTATGTTACTGCGATGCGCATGAATAATTGAAACAGTGTCCATCTCCATGGCTGCGGTGTATCAACTTGGCCATGATGAGGGGTAGAGGTTGCAACTATGGACAAAAAAAAAAACGAAACTGATGTTATGCTCACTGAAAGCTCAAAACGAATGCAGGAAGAGAAGTGTAATGGTTCATTCGTAAACAGAAGCAGCTGGTATGTTCGTCATTGTTTTTTTTTACAGTTTAATGACATCTTGCTTTAAATAAAATTCACCTTGCTCAAAATCCTGGCGCTCATCTTCTGGGATGCTCATTTCCCGATCCCAACCCCCCCCTCCCCCAAAACACATTTTCAGCGTGTGAAACCCCTGGATGTATGCAGCTAAAAATGCTAATGGGATGAGGCACAGCAGAACATACTCTTTGATCTAGAAGAGACACATTTTAATAACCAGTACTTTAGATAACATGCATCTGCAGCGGGAATTACTGTACACTTCTTGTCGTTAGGTGGGAACAGTCAAGGCGGCGAGGGGCTTCTCCATTTTGAGTGGCAATCGGAGTGAAAATGCGGCTCCACCTGTCACCTCATTACCACATATCAGGAAGCAAAGCTGCTGCTGTGCTGGACATCTGCTCTGCCGCAGCTGAGGTAAATACTTTGATACCTTGCCCTTATTGACTTCCCATAAATCATTACTTTCCAAATTCAAGAGGAGCCATCCAGCAGCCGTAAACATCTCCCCTTTTTAAATCCTCTGACTGGGGGCTCTGACTTGAATAAAGGAAGTATTGATTTGGTGGACAAATGAGACACCTCAAAATGTGAAATGTCAAACCAGTTTGCGAGGCATTGGAGTGGACAGATGCGGCAAAGTGTCGTCATAAAATCATCATAATAATGATTCAAAACAACATCACTCAGTGAAACCACAAGGGTTTCAATAAAAAATAAAGCTATTTATCAAGAAGTTTAAAAGTCCAAATAGATTTGAAAAAAAAATGTGTAAATGGTTAAGAATATGTTGTAAGATAACCTCAGCACTTTCCCAGTCAAATCATATACAAACACTTATCAGACCATTTGTGCTCTTAATTACATTTAATTATGCATGCCGAGTTGTTTAAGATCAAGCAGAGTTTAACTACAAGGGAAGATTTGAGGATCCTTTCGACCATGACTGATGTGCCATTACTGACAGTTGCTGTAATTTTTTAGTGCATGCTGTAGTTATTCACTCATTTGTTCATTCATTGATTTATGATGGAACACATATCCTTGGGTCTTGGGAGAAGAGAATCCATCATTCTTAACTGCAGTGGAATATAAAAATGTTGACAACCGGACAAATCTCACAGGAATTGGCTTGAAGCAGTAAATCAATGGTAGCAGATTATATACATATGTTTCCCCTACAGGGATGGCACTAAAGATAGAATGGAAAAGAACTGTATACACCTTTTTTTCTGGTATAAAGCATTATGTCAAACATTTTACTGTGTTCTGAAGAAAAATCTGTCAGTGACCCAGACCTGGTGGAACTTGAAAGGGAGGGATTTTGGTCTCACTGTGATTATTGTATCCTTCATATATATATATATATAGCCTATATATATGTGTGTATATATGTGTGTACACACCGTATATATACAGTAGAGTGCAGCAATGATTATGAGGGAAAAAAAAAAAAAAAAAATATATATATATATATATATATATATGAAGAGTTTGGTTCCAAAATGCAATATATCCATTTTAGTCATTTTGAGTAAATCAGCTTTTTCTATGTTGGTGCCTGTTGCATTTTATAGAAAAACACAAACTTTGACCATGAAAAAATACACCAAATAGTATGCATTTCTGATGACGGGTTTTTGCACCATGTGTAAGAAGCGCAGGACTATTGCTCTATGGTATTATCGCAATGTTTGTCATTTTGGCACTTATTGCGTTTTGGAACCAAACTATATATGTATATATATATATATATATATATATATATGAAAACTATGCCACAAAGATTAAATGCTGTTATCAAAGCAAAAGGTGGTAGATATTGACTTTTTCTCTCAAAAACACATTATTGTTTTTACCATATTTAGTCATATGTTTACTTAAGTTCATCTATAAGATATAGGGCAGGGTTGCTTGATTACACTGGCTCTGAGGCAGAGTAAAGGAAGTCTGCCAATTTTGTTCTGTGAGGAGGAAATGCTCGGTCTCCTTTGTCCGGCCAATTTGACTGCAGTTAAGAGCTAAACCCAGCACTGGCCATTTCTGATGAGCAATGAGCCTTGCCCTGCCTGTAAATAACCCCAATCCCAGCACTGAACATGTATGTATCAGTCTAAAATGGCTAAGGAATTAGAATTTTCAATAACATTCCCCATTCCCAGACATTGCTCAGTAACAAAATAACCCAACAAATACACCCAGTTTTGAGCTTCTGACCGTTATGCAACTGAAAAACAGTGGATATAAATAACTGAAGAATTCGTCACCAATTTGCTCATCAGTACCACTAATTATATAAGAAATTTGCTGTACTTGACATTGATGCTGAACTTAGCTGTATGCCTCGTTTTTGCGGCCCTGACAGATAAGTAAAGCCCAAACTTGCTGACACAACTCGTCATGAGTTTTTCTCTCCTAGTTTCCCTCGCTTTCAGTGTGACTCATTTAATGATTCATGAAAATTATTCATTCGGTCCTGGTTTTCAGCCCTTTTTCCATGTATTCTTCTCAGAAAATAATGAGATCTTTATACTGATGCTCTCTGCCTCCTAATATATATAGCTAAAGTATTATTTTTCAAACCTTTGGGGGGTACATTGTGAATTACACTGATCCCCGGAATTGATATGCAACAGCATATCGGCTCAGATCTTGCAGGTAACACCTCAGCCTTTAGATGACTGGTTTCTGTCGATCAGTGCTATGTTTACTCGCAGGCTCTTGAAATGAGAGCTTGGAGAGGCCAGAACCGTGATGCACATCGAGCGACCAGACAGAGACTGAAGGCATTAAAACTATGAGCCACATGTGGTTTTTCTTGCCCATAATTATTTTGAAGGGATGAAAAAAACAAATAATAATAACAACAACACTACCAGGAAAATTGCCTTGAGTGCAAGAGATGGCTCATCCTTAAGCAAGCAAGAGAATCATGAATGTTAGTATTTACCCAGACCACAAATGTCAGCTTAACATTTCATTAATTGTGTTGTTTTTGCTGGATTCACCCATATTTAGAAAAAGAGGAAAATATAAAAATCCAAATGGCAAGAAGTTCGGGGCGCTGTGTTCCACGCATTCACTGAATGCATCACATATCGCTTCTGGATCTGAATATTTCAGAGTTTGGAAGCTCATTTCAGCGAGTAGAGCTGGCTTATGTAAGCTCACACTTTCAATTATGTGCATCAGCTGTGTGCATCTGCCTGGTTCATAGCTGGAATCCAATACCCCTCTCTGTGAAACAGTGAGACAGACAGCAGGTTTCACTGTTACATTTAGGATCTTTACGAATGTATTTTTTTCTGTCTTGGCACTAATAACCAGTAGGGATCATTAAATTAGCAATAGACGTTCAGTTCAGCGGATTGCAATGAAATATGTATTCGTGTTCTGAAGCATATAGGCCTACCGCAAATAACATTATCGAAGTAGCCTGCTGTATTTGCATAGCATGGATCCTGGCAACTTCAGCAGTCCCTACTGAGTAATAATGGCATCACCATTCCTTTTGGTTCTCAGTTTCGCAATTTCCTCCCATTCATTGCAGATCTCTGCGAAAATGTATCCTTTTTTGTTTTAATTCACCTCAACTGTGAGGACAGTGATGCCTTTTCATGCGTGACTGTCTACGTTTCACAGTGAATGGTAGACATTATACGAGAACAGTGAAACACCTCGTCAGTGTGAGGCAACACCCAAGGAGAACGAGCAGCTGATTGAGTGTGATTCAGCTGTTCGCCGATCTCACAGTAGTATCATTACCGGTCAAGTCGTAGATTAGGAGAGGTAGCACAGCTGTGCCGCACTGTAAGGACTACCTGATTTGGTTTTGCGGCACGGATACATTTTTCAGGTTGCGAGTGCTTGTGCGTGCGCGTTGAGGGTCAACCTATTTCCTAGCGTGTGGATGGGTCTGCCCTCTGATTTGTGGTGTCACTTGAGGATGTGACATCTTAAGTGGTTCGTTGCAATCAGTGTATACTGCCTTTCGTGTCAACACTGATGTGCATGAATATTTCAAAACTTTGCCTAGTTCGGTTTTCAGCTTCGCTGAAGCTGAGGATGGAGGGAATGTACACAGAGTTAAAATGGTAAAAAGCACTGTCCATATGGGATAAGCACGCGACTTCCCCAGGACATCCGACCTGACTGTCAGCAGGCTGTGGAATGGGTGATATCATCTGCCGTCAGCGCCGTAATTACGGGATATTAGTTACAAGTCAACACCTTGGCACATTAGGGAAGCTTTGATCAACTTGAATGCCTTACATAAGCCCATACCCTACCCACTATGGGTTGAGAAGGTCTTTATCATTGATTGATACGGGATAAAGCTCAGACCGTAACCATTATAGGCTGAATAGGTCTTTATAATTGATTTATTTGGGATAGGAAGTCCATACCCTATTAATTATAGGTTGAGTCGGTCTTTATTATTGATTGATATGGGGTAGTAGGCCCTGTCTTACCTACTTTTAGCTCCGCTTAGAAATGTTTATATTGCGTAATGATTTGTCAACAGTATGGTTATGGTCTAGTAAAGGTTAGACTTATGGTTACTGTCTGGTTAAGATTAGGGTAATGGTATAAATACAGGTATCCTTGTTATCCCTCAGGACGCAGGTTGGGGTGTCCACGCTGCAAAACACAGAGGAGGAGGGCCACTTTTGTCCCCAGAGCTGTCCATCTCCTGAACAATGACCCCTCCCTGTCCCAACACCACTGCTCAGCCTCGGCCCAGCCCAGCCGCCCCCCCCCCCCATCCCATCCTCCCTGTAACTGAATAAATGCACACGGCACTTTAGCACTTTACACTTTATAGTATGTACAGAAGCACTTTAATTTGACAGTCATTACATGTTACTCAAAGTTTTGAACTCACGGAAATGAGAATGGAACAGTTGTCAGCCCGATTTTTCCCACCCTCCTGATTCACCCACCACCCTGACCTCCCTACACAGAACTGTTGTGTCATAATTACTAAGGCCACCAGAGAACATGCATCACTTAAATACAAATATGTCCTCATCCCTATCAATCAATGATAATGACCTGTGGTCCACCAGCGGGTGTAATAGGGCCCTACTATTGCATAACCTCCCATGGGGCTGAAGAAAGATGATAAAACACATTCATTGGATGAATTCAGTGATGATTATCCAATCAGCTGATAAGGAGAAGATCATTTTTTACATGTCTGTATATCATCCTTTATATGTGGACACACAGCAGTAATATCATACTTTTAGCTTTTATCTTTCGCAATTACAATTTGAATTCTAGGTGGTATTCTCAAAAAATGTCCCAGTAATCAGGTGAGTCATGTCACAGATTGACAGGAGGGACTGCACATACTGGTCAACAGAGGGGAAAAAAAAAAAACAATGTTTTTTTCGTCGAACGTCGAACACTTGAGCAACATGAGAGGGAATGAGACTCTGTGAGCCTTGGTTGGTTGCAATTCAATTCAGCTCTTCATTTGGTACCATTCATTTAGATGAGGATGTGCGCTGCAGAAAAATACAGCTTATTATACACATACAGAGCATACATACCTATTAGGCTGCATGCAATGCAATATGGTATTAATAATGTAGAATAAATTTGCGAGCGTAGGGAATAGCCTGTTGTGTAAAAAGGGATCTGTATAATCCATATCTATCAAACACTAATGAACACATTGTTCCATACCGCACCATCCAGACACTTTCAATTTTGAGAGAAAAAACAAGTCAATTGGACGGAGTAAGGAGTAAGGTTTCTTATTTTTAACAGATGAGCACGTCCACGAGGGTAACATTTAGGTCAGGCAACAAAAAATAAAAAAAAGCGTCTCTCCAAATGAAAAATCACCTCCCCGTGATTAAAAAAAGTGACCCATTTACCTTACCGGCCTCACCGGCAAAATTAATAAAGGGGCCCATTTCAAAACCACGGCCGCGGTATCAACCATCATAATCCTGCTTTATCCACGCGGTTTACAGGCTGCCGAGACTCCGTGTCTGGATTAAACAGGCATCGCTCGCTCGCCCGGTAATTTAAACGCAGTCAGGTCACCCAAGTAAAACTCGACTGCGGCTCTTGTGTGCATATCTCTTAAATGGGCCACAGAAAGGGTTCAGGTAGCACGGTAAAAATCCATTATTATGGCCACGCGAGCTATTTCTGTCGTACACCCGTCCCCCGCCCCTCCCTCGAAACACAAGCCGTTCATCTACATTTTGTGGAGCAGATATTTGCCACGAGAGGGAAATAAGCTTCCCGAGGGAATATTTTATGTTCCCCAGATTTATGGGGGCATTATGTCTTCCCTCACTGCCCTCTAACAAATTTAAGTAATAATTGAGGCAAATGATGAAAATTGTTCCCTTCCCTTGCTCAGCGCGACACATAATGATGCCCCTTTGAACCCATGCACCGGTTTGGTTAGGCGAGGTGCGCGTCAATTAAAACCGGGCAAAATTTCTTTGTGTGCACAGCTGAATATGCAAGTTATAAATGAGTGAAAACAAACAAACAAACAAACAAATAAATACATGTTCAAAATGTTCTTTGAAGTAAACAATAGTAGTACTGATAATGATATTCCGATATACTAAAATAACAGGCTGTCACAGATTGCATACTAATGTGTGACAAGCTGACCTTACATTATAAACACGTGCACACGCCAATGCGTGGTCACACGCACACACGTGCGCGCGCACACACACACGCACAAAAATATGCAAACCTTCGATTATAAACACATGGACACACGCACATTCACACCAAAATGCAGAACTTACATTATAAACACAAGTGCACATGCAAATACACACGCAAGTGCACGCACGCACACACACACACACACACACTCAAAATACGCATGCACACACTTGATCTCCTACGGGGATAATTTTCACAAAGGTGAGAGCAAACAGTAATGAAAGCAAGGTCACCGAATGTCACCGGTGGTCGTGTCTCGTATGTGACCTGCATGGGAAGTGGGCGACATCTTTAAACAGGAAAATCAAAACTCTATAAAAGCGCATTAAACGGGAGATGAAACTGCCAATGGCTGCAGTCCATTCCAGAGAGAAATGAGGAGAGAAGGAAAGACTTGGCTGATACTTTGTCCCATTCATATTCATAAAGTCGTTGTACGCCTCCAACTGTGATGGGGAAAAATAAAGTTTTGAAGATTTTATTGAAAATACGAAGTAGCTCCCCTGAGTGGAGCCCGGATGATTTGATGTAGACTTCTCCGTCGCATGAGAAAATTGGCACATCAAAATTAATATAAACCCAGGCCTACGTGGATCTCTTTAAATTAAGAAATGCCGCATTAAAAATGTCATTAGCAATGTTATATAGGCCCCCCACTCCTTGTAGTCCTTAAAAATGCAGTGCGCCGTGTCAGAATTCTTCATTAAAGGAGGCCACGGTATCCCCGTGCCATATGATCTCATCAACTCTGGCGTTTGATGAAAAAAAACTCCTATGAAAGTCATAGTACATCATTAAAAAGACCGTCCATGATGTCGTACAATTTCATATACTTACGGTTTGTCATTTTTTAGCGGTTCCTTTTAATGCATACTGTAAGAAAAAAAGTTGTCTCAACTGAAAAAAGTTAGTGTTCAGGCTGCCTTAAAATTTCAAGTTAACTGAATTGAAGATCATACAATAAGTTGAATATTACCTCAACTCGTCATCTCAAGTTCAATGAGCTTAAAATTTTAAGGCAGCCTGGACAGTTTTTTGTTTTTCAGTTGAGACAACTTTTTTTTTAGTTTTTTTACAGTGCATCATTTAGAACTTAGAAGAATGGTGGCTCCATTTACAAAAAAGGCTAAATTTCCGTCACATAAACTGAGGAACTAGTTTCCCTACACAAGGTAATACTGTTGACAAGTTGCGTCGTGAACTACAATTTTACAAAAATAATTGGTAGCCCTCTCCAGTTCCCTTATTATTCCTGGCAAAACCCCAATATGAACAATGTAGCTGAGCCAAATTAAATATCATTATGCAGAAGTGGGTTTAAAACAATGTGAAAGGAAATATTTAAATGCATTTGTTTTTAATGCAGCAAAACAACAAGCTAATGGAATGGGGACTTCTACTCCTCGGAAATATATCAACTGGGGGTTATTTAAGCAATTCATACACATTGCAAGTGTTTAGAAATCAATTAATTTGCAGATTCAAATCATTATTATTGTTGTGTAGGCACGTAGGCATGATGCATTCATGTCCAAAGCAGCAAGCTGTATTGTCACGGGCCAATTTACAGAGGGTAAAATGAGGGGAGATCTCCCTTCTGCTCAACGCTCCCATACCGTATGGTTGATTCCTCCCCCAAAGCGTTGCCGTGGCGCCGTTTGGCCACATCACAGCCAGCAAAATCCGTTGGCTGCCAAGCTGTCTTTGGATGCTATCACTAACAGCGAATGATCAATGCCCTGGGATGAACCATCCCGTGTGCTGACCCTAGTCTCAGAGTTAAGGGATCAATCTGAGCAGTTAAATTGGGTGTGACAGGCCTACATGGCAGCCGTACCCGTCCCCCTCGGGCCGAACTCTGAGTCCCTTCCTGCTAAGATGAAGGGAAGGGAGAGAGGTGGGGGGAAGGGGGCAGGGGAGGGCCTAGGGCAATGTACAGAACACCCTACCCCGTTGCTGTCATCACTTTTGCATATTTATGCCGCTCACTGTCTCCGTGACAACAAGTGCACTTGCAGCAAGAGGCTGGGTGACACAACCGCAGGTGCCAATTAATCCCGAGGGTCATGTGATCACATTCCATGTCCTGGTGATAACTGGCAATGCTGGTCCAAATCTGAGGACCCATATATCCGTCAATTCTGAAACGCACACTACAAAGAACATTAAATGACAATAAAATACTTCAAAAATCTTTTTCTTTTTTGTCATACAAGATCCTTGGATTATTTCATGAAAAAAAATGTACATTTTCATCATTATTATTATAATTATTATTATTATTATTTTAAATCCAGTTTCAAGTTTGATTAGGGTTGTTTTGCCCAAGCAAGTTTAACAATAATAGCCACATGGGCTGTGCGGCACGCACAGTATTCCGGTTCATGCCATCATTACGGGAGGTGATTGCCACAAGCACCGATTTGGTTCAGAATAGCAGAGAATTCTCTGTTATGGCTGATCTGACATTTATTTAAGCACCAACTGCAACCAATGACTGCAAATGTAATGTTCATATATTCCCACACTCAAAGACAGAAGTGAACCAGCATTCATCGCACAGCAAGCAGAAAACTGACGCTCACAAGTTGGTTGAAAAACCAGCAACAATCCAGCCCTTCGGTGCCACAACAGACAATACAACACAACTACAGCCTTCAGGATTTGAACACAGTGCCTATGGCCTGCTGCTCATAATTCAACATGTTCACATATTCAACAACAAAAAACCAAAACAAAAAAAAAACTGCTTTTTATTCTAAGCACTGCGCAGCTCACTGAGAAGCTGAATGTCCCTCGACACTGCAAAAATACTACATTCCGACAAGAATTGTTTTGTTTCTTCAGAAGAATTATGCTCAAAATCAGGATGATGCCATTATTTGGAGTTTGGTTTGAATTATGCCCATGTTTTTGCGTACTTCTATATGATGCCATTAATGTAAATCCATCATCATCTCACCCTGAAGTTACCCTTCAATGGCAATTTCCAAGGGTACAATCAACAAAAGAAAACCTCATAATAAAATAATACCACCCTCCTCTGTTCTTTACAACTAAAATTAAACAAACAGGAATACAATTAAACACAGAGCTGATTTACACATAAATCGTATGCCAAGACAAATCCATATCTCAAAACGCCTCCTATTAGCAAACAAGAACACAATTAAGCATAAACCTGGAACACACATAGATCGTGTACCAACATAAATCCATAAGTCACCGACCCCTCATATTATTGTGAAAAAGAACCGGAGAGAAAAAAATAAGGGAGCTCATTTATGAGAATCCAGACAGAGAGAGAGAAATGAGGGAGAGCTTGTCTCAGGTGTCCAAGGCAGGCTTTATTGACAGACGAACAGGAGAAAGCAATGCCTTTATCAATAGGGGAAAAAAGAACTCTGAGCCAATTTGCTCAGAAACCTATAAAAGACAATGGAACTTGAATAAACAACTTTTTTTCGACCCCATGAGACTTTGTTCGGAGCTCCGGTGTATCTCATTTGTTGGAATTTTTCTAGATTCTCATCGGTGAACAATAAATTCCTTTTTTTGGGTATATCAATTATGAAAAGGAGAGCTGAGAGAAGTAACAGTTCTGTTTAAGCACTCAAATCCTGCCCGTGGTAATGCTGATTTTATATTCCAGGAAAAGGCTCATTTATTCATTAACACAGCGAAGTTTAGCCCCACAATGCCGCTCACCTGTGGTCCTAATTCTGCATGTTCACGTTATTCATGTGGAAGAATGAAAAGCAACTCTGCTGTGGGCCTGAACTTAGAATCCCTGGCCTGTGGTATCTATAAATTTCCCCCCACTGAATATATACGTAAGCATTGAGGACTAGAGACCAAACACAGTCAATGAGCTTTGCTTATGAATGAAGCCAGAATTATACAGCTAAATCAAAATGCAATCTCACCTATTGCCTCGTACCCAACAGGCAGATATATTACCCTGTTCATCAACCTCGATTTATGTTCTAGGAGCACTTTATTTAGAGAGTCATTTGTTCTGTCATGTTCTCCACAACAGCTATTAAATCATTGCAGTTTCAAAACTTAAACGAACTCAACAGAAAAACAGGGTAGCGACCCAGTAAATTGCTGCCTCTCACCTTTCCAACACATCGGATCAAAAGCCATAGTTTGGTGATGCAATTATATTTTTAGGCCACCGTCTGCACTAATGAGCTAATATAACACTTTTCTAGGTGTGACAGACTCTTGAGATTGAGCACTGCAATATTGGAAATGTGATTATACTGCCATTATATATGTAGAACAGAGTTTTCACCTTTCTCCAAGTGCCATGCTGCCGTAACAGATCTTACTTGATAAAAAGAACCAGTTGGCATTGGGCTTGGCGGTGGTGTATACGGTGATCAACAGCGTCAAGGGTACCACTCAGATCAAGGAGCATTAAACAGTAATGGAGTCTCAGTTATCATTGGTACAGCCTTGAACACAGCACTTAGTCCCAATTTGGCTCCCTCTTCCTTTGCTGAGAGGGACAGAAATGCTCAATAATGTTGTGGTCACCGGCTTAGCTAGTGACTGGGAGCAATTCCAGTGTATATTGCTCAATATTTTGTCACCATTCAGTAGAAAGGCAGCAGTTTCTTTTTTCAACACTTCTTTTTTTACACTTTATTAACTCATTTGATTTGTGCAAGAGGTCTAGGGAAGTGATTAACATTAGACCCAAGATCAAGGAGTTAAACTACCATTAGAGTTCAATAATAACAATGGTTAAATTCAAATATTACCCATTTAGCTAATATCTGCATTTACTGCAATCATTGACAAAAGTGGGAACTTTTAGCAAGCAGTGCATTAAAACTCTGCCCACTGTATGGAGGCAAAGGAGTAAATGCAGCAGTTCTATCAGCAGAATTCTATCAGTCCTTCAATCAAAACTTTTCAAAAGTTTGATTAGTTCTGTAATCTTCCAAAATAACTTCAAACCGATGTTTAGAGAAGAACAACAGTTGAATTTATCTGTAAACCATTGACAAGTGGGTCTATCGTGTCAGTGTTCTTTCATATTCTAGATTTTCTGTATCATTCCCCAGTGTTGTCATTATTATCCCCCGCCGCGCGATTAGCGCGAAGCGCGGGATATAGCTTTGGGCTCCGTCCGTACAGACACATAAAATTGAGGCGCAGGGGATAATGCCATGTTAGTGACAAACACTTGTTTTGTTTTAGTAGTCAGTTTTCTTGCTTCCTTGTTCTCATTCCCACTCCCCACTAAGCCCACCTCACTCCGTTAATTCCTGAGTTCATTTCCTTGTTTGTAATCACACCCCTAGTCAAACTTCTCTACTTGCGAAACAGCTGCTTTGTGTTCTCCCTTCTTAATTGTTTGCTTTATTAGATTCCAGTTTTCCTCCGTTCATTGCTATCTGTATCTGTGTATTTTACCAGTTATTCACAAGCCTCTGTTACTCCTTGTGTTTTCTTTTTGTTTTTTTTTAATTGGGATTTTTCTTTGTCTTTCAGTTTTGAGTATTACATCACCCACAATGTATGATTGAAATTTGGATTCAATGTCCTCGGCTTATGATCATAGCTGCGCCCTGGAAAGGCATTCTTGGTTTCCAACCCTTCGCCTGTTAAACGATGCTGATTTTGCTCCTCGATTCTGAGCCTCATTCTCACGACTTGGCAAAGAAACTGGATTGTTTGACTTTGAGCTTATTTCAGTAACACTTTACAATAAGGGTACAACAATTTACATTAATTCAAATAAGTTCATTAACTATCAGCTAATTAGAGGGTAACTAATGTGTTAGTTAGCTGAATATAAGCATTATGCAACCATAATTGAACAGTTAGTAATTTACAGTGTTTCCCTTATTGTGACGTTGAAAACATTCCTTAAGTATCCCCTATGTAGCACTAAAAAATATTAAACCATATTGTATAAATTAATACCTTAGTTGATGTGAACATCATTTATAAATGATAACCAGGTGCATTAGTTAAATGTTAATTACTTGTTAGTAAATGGTTATTACTGTATTAACTAATGTTAATTGTTGTAACCTTATTGTAAAGTGTGACCTTTATTTCAAAAAAGTCTTTGAAACTAATTTTCTATCAGCGCTGGAGTGCTGAGCCCCTAGTTTGTCACATTCATTGAAACCAGGTCGTAATTCACAGGTAAAACTCCAATCAGAGTCCTGAAGTTGAAGTTTAGTGCCGCCTTCCATTTTCTTGATGTCTGTGGCAAGAATGATTCACTCAATTCGCTGATATGCCAAAAGAGGCGACACATCTGACTCGCAAGGCCTTGATTGGCAGCTGACTTGAAGGAAACAATAAAGCCTGCACAATGCAACTCTTTGTGAAAGCTATGATTCAATTTAAAGAATTCAAATAGATAAAAGGATTACAACTAATACAGTGTTACATAGCCACTTTGATGTGAGGTTTGCTCTCAAGAAATGTTAAGATCTCTCCCTTTTACCAGTATCAAATGCAATTATTTCATTCACCTAAGATGCACTTCGCAGATGAGCCCAAGGCCATTTGAAGTGTTCGTTGCCAGAAGACCACATTTCAGGGTATTTTAATCCACTCACCCTCTTGAGAACAGCACAACTATTGCATCGCTTTATTTTATGTAGCTAGTGCGCTTCTTCTGGTCTCTACATTATGGACGGTACAATGCATAGAACAACATTGTTAAAAGCAGGTGTTCAGCAAAAAGGTTGTGCTACAAATGAGCAAAAAACTGGTGTACCATGAAAAGAGTTGAAGCACATCCAGCAACGAGGAACTCATCCATAAAGCAGAGTACATATTGTTTGGACTGAGGCCTTATCCACACGTACATGAGTACTTTTAAAAACACAGCATTTTATAGGTGTTTTAGTCCTTCATTCACATGCAAACTACATTTTCGGTCACTGAAAATGGGCCTTTTTGGAAAATGCCTTCCAGGATGAAGATTTCTGTAAACTTTTCACTGTTTATAGGTGGGCAGGGAAAACATAGTTTTTGGCTTGTGACGTCAGAGTGCGTGCTCCTAACTGAAGGTTTTTAAGGCTTGTGATTGGCCCCCATGGTATTAAATTTAGTAACATCATGGCCACCTGCTGGTTTGGAAGGCTCTTTGTGTTTTTGTGTCATTGTGCGGACGGAGATTTAAAAAAAAGAGGAAAAACGGCAGTTATAACAAGAAGAGCACCGCCAACGGTGCATAATACGCCCGTCATGAACATGGATCAGGAAGTGGACAGACAACATGATACCAATATCCAACAGACAACAGCCCCATGTGAGCTTTGACCTTTGTCCGTGACCTTGACCTTGGAGGGAGGGCCGTAAACATGGTACGCGACACTCCGCTCAGTGATGGTACACGTGTGTGTCAAATATCATGGATGTATCTGAAGCGGTTGAGAAGTTATGCTCCGGACAAGCCCCATCTGGGCTCCATGTGACCTTTGACCTTTGCCAGTGACCTTGACCTTGACCGGGTGAACAAAATCATGGTGCGCGACACAGCGCCTAGTGATGGTGCACGTGTATAAGAAGTATCACGAATGTAGCTCAAGTGGCTCAGGAGTTATGCCCCGGACAAGAAATTGCAAACAGACAACAAACAGACAGATGGACGGACAGACGGACGGACGGGGGTGATGACATAATACGTCTCGTCTTAAGACGGGCGTATAATAATAATAATAATAAGACGGGCGTATAATAATAATAATCATAATAAAAATCAACATGGATGTGTGGACTAGGCTTGAGTGCAGCTCATCAGGACCAGGAATGATGATCACTGGTCTATGTTAGAGATCACAAATTGAAAATGGTAATCTTGATTTCAATTGATTTCTATCTCCAACCTTAGATATTTGTTTCAAAAAAACTTAGATTTGCAAGGGCAAAATGTAATTTTGAACCATGTAAATTAGATATGGGGGAGGGGGAGGGGCTGAATTAGAACTTGATTGTGCATCTGTGTATATGCTTTATATATTAGCTTACATTGGCTCTTGTAATTTGACCGTGTTAGCAGTTTAAGAGGTTGGTTAGTTCCTTGTCCTGCAACTTGTATCACAACTGGTATTACCAATGTTTGATGAGCAGAGGCGGCAACAATAGCAGCATGTGAAAGTTTCCGAAACAGGGGTCGTTTGATGCGTTCCTTCCTGCGATGGTTCTTCTCCTTCCTGTCAGACCTCAGCTTCTCTTCTGGCTGAGCTGCAGTTCTCCAGGCCTTTCAGACTGATTCGATCTGTTCCCAGGACTTTGGGTCAATCTGCAGGTGCATCATGGTGTCACTGCACACGTCTCTGTAGTGCACCTTTGGTCTTCCCCAATGTCATTAGCAGCTGAGTTAGAATGAGCATTTAGCAGGTTAGAATCCCTGAAAGATGATGGAGCTTCAATCAATTTCTGAGGAAAGCAAAGTTTGAGAAGATACGGTCAGATAAAAAGGAAATTAAAATCACACAAAATCAGTCCAGTTTTTGTGAAGTGTTTGTTAAGACAGCAGAAAAATGACAGCAGGGACCACCTTGGCTGTCTGCCATTTTTATGCAGCTCACATTTTGTTGAGGTTTTGCAAGCTAACAATCCACCAAGTGACAGGCAAGACCCTAGAATCAAAGATGAGTCCATGAATCATGTCATTAGATAACAATTTTAGAAAGACCCAAGTGAAAGGGTACGACCAGTTATTCCCCATTTGAGTGACTGTTGTTCCACCAAAGTTCTTTAGGTTAGCTCTATAAATGTTCCTCACCATGTAACAAGCAGCCACAGGGCAGTGTGTGTCATCAGTCAGAGACACAGGTCTTTCCGTCAATTGGCACAACCTCAACTGCAATATCCCAGATAGACAGCGACTTCAAGGAAGGTTCATCGCAAGAGCATGAGTGACAATGTTGTGGTCACTCTTGAACACCCGTGGTGGTTCAAGAGGCAAACTGCCAGTTATAATTGGCAAGAAAAGTAAGAGGGGGGGATTTTGTACAGTCTCAGTCGAGAGCTGATAATACAGTAACATTATATCAGGAACTGCCATCTCAATGAAGAAGCCAATGTTATTCCATCACTATCTCACTTCAACGCAGTCTCATCTCAAAACTTCCTGGATGGCGTGTCATTATCATTTTTATGAATAAAGGTGGAACCCCGGGAACAGGCCATCAGAATAGATACATTTTGGTCAAATTGGCTTGTTTAGCGTGAAAATTTGAAATAAACCTCCTGGGAAAAAATGTTGAAAAAGTGGAACAACATAGCGAAATTTATACAGAAAGAAAACATTGGACAACTCAAAAAAATAAAATAAAAAATCGTGTGAACTAACAATTTGTTGATCATCAGGCAAGATTCTCATCACCAGGTTACCCTGTCACACCAGTGCTGCCACAGCAGTGCTATCAACTGACAGCTGAAACTCATGCTCACCACTGTATGTGTGTCAAAAACATTTAAGCAAATAATTTTTGAGTAAATAAGAGGTGAAAGCCTGGGAAAAAAAACTTACTTGTCAACATATAGGAAATGCCTGTAAGTTATTTGGATTTTTTTTTAACACAGCTTACAGACATACAAATTGTAACTTAATGTGGATTTTTTACTTGAAGAAAAAAAAAACTTCATTCGAAGTATTGATTTTTGGAACCTGTTCATTTTGACAATGATGAAAGAGCACATGAGAACACACTGACAAAATGACAAACCACAACTGGATGCTTCTTTTCATAGCACTCGTGGCACGAAACAGTTTGCCATTGGCCAAAGTGGTAGCTCACTTCTCGGAGCTGCTCTTGACCATGCGTATAGACCATAGACTGTAAAGATTGAGGTTTGGTTTGCAGAATCGCCAAACCTATCAGTTGCAAACGTCCAAACACAACACAATTATCAAGTAGAGCTAAATTTCTACGGCTGCACAACATTTGCCGTTACTGGACGTCACCCCTCTCCATTGTTATCGATGAGTGGAATGATTAGAATACGAGAGATTGGTGATATTTGGTCAAGATTTTCACTGAGTGGAGAAAATTTAGGATCCTTGGAATGCCCCCGCATTGGCACAAACATGGCAATAATCTCTGTCCTGGAAGAGGCTTTGAGGTCTTTAAATTACATTCTTGAATGACAGGCTTTTTTTTTATAGAAAAATTTACCATTTCCAATCCCACCTGAATCTGGAATGTCCAATTGGGCAACTATGAACGAGGCTTTTCACATATGTGGCCCCCTATTGCCAGGAGAGTGAGACAGCTTGCGGCTCTCCTCCGAAGCATGCGCCCACCGCCACCGCTTCTTATGCAGTCATTGGTCGAAACCTCGCAAGCTCAGAATGAGGGTGGAGGATACCCGAACATGAACGGGCTAAGAATCTTCCTAACGAGGGTCCCTCTGGCCAACAGGTGCCTGAGAACTTGTCATTTACAATACCCTATCCCGGCAGACCCTTTTCAATTTGCATCCCTGTAGCGCATTGGCCAATTGCGCGCTACTCTGAGAAGAGTTGCCGACTAGCAGGTTTTTTTAAGTTTTTAAAAATATTTTGTCATTTTCACACTTTGTTTTCAATTTCATTGAGGTTTCACAAAATGAACCAAGAGCGACAGCCAGTAAAATACAAAACGGAGGTTTTATTTTTGAAGGGGGAAACGCGACAGTACGAAGTCCACAATCCAAAGTCAGAATCCAAGGGGCAAAATCCAGAACCGTAAACAGGGCACCAATCACAAAAATCAGAAAAAAATGGGTCATTAAACAAGAATGTGGCAAAGTACAGGGAGAAGGCAAAGCTCGAGGTCTAGGACAGTCCAGTCAGAAAAGATAATCACAATGATACAAGGCGAGAGAAGCGTGGCACAATTAGCAAGGGAAATAACGATCTGACAAGGAAGTGCTACAAACAGACATCTAATATACATTTCCGGGAGACCACATGACAAAGGAACACAGGTGCAATCAATGGGAATGATAATCATGGAGAAACACATTGGGAACAAACTAATTACATGAAAATTGGCCGTAGCCAAAACACAGACAGGGATCACAAGACAAGCCTATAGACAGATAACAGCTCCAGTCAAGGAGTTCTAAAGTGCATAGATAATGAGAGAGAAAGAACAGCACAAATCAGTCGTGGAGACCCACAGAAACGCAGCAGAGATAATTAGGGAGAGACAAGAGGCGGAGACTAGAATAGGGCGAATGCTGAGAGGTCGTTAGTCAATTAGTAAGTGCAGCTATACAATCCCGTTAGTAAGTTAGTCAAAATACACAAGGTTAGTGATGGTTAGTAATTATCTAAAATCACAAACTGTTAGTATGTGTTAGTAATATAGCAAAAGTAAGAGGAAGGAAGAACACGAGACAATGAAAAAAGATTGAAACCCAGAAACCAATAAATCATAAAAATGAGTGGCACGCTATACAGAGGACTGTGAGCAAAGACAACACTCATGACAAGACGGGGGGAGACTAAGTGCAATGCATGGGACTGAAAACATGGCAAGGAATAAACTGAAACTAAACATGGAAAATAATAAAACAAGAAATCTAATTACCAAAACACAATACATGATCCAAGAATAGTCAGACATAAGCAGAATATCAAAAACACAGAGGTCAGTCAAAACATGACACAAGGCCAGGCACAAAACTTCATATATGGGCATGGCAGAAACAGAATCACAACATTCATAAATGAAAAAAATACTTTTAAAAAATCTTGGAGAATTTTAAGAGATGTTATGGATATTTACTGAATGCAAGTGGCAATCTGCAGGGGTTAACGTGTATGGAAAATGCCTGTTGTTCACCACAGTGTAGAAAAGCTATGTGTAATCAATTTGGTTTACACGTATGGTTTGGAATGTACTTCATATCACGTTTTTTACACGTTAATTATCCGTACCTTATGATACATGTAAAAACCACCAGTTTCTCACAGGAATTACACATGGAGGAAAAGTGTAGTGTTTGCTAATACTTGTAATCAATGTATTTGACACATATGGTTTGAAATGTACTTCATTTTACGGTCTTTACATGTTATGGGGGCACAATATACATGATTAGAACTGGCTCTACCCACAGCCCCATTCTGTTAGTTTAAGGGGTGAAGTTTAATCAAATCCACTGGTCAGGGAAAGAGGAAGGTATGGATTAACCAATTAAGTGGGGCTGTGGGTGGACCTGGATCTTTGGTTTACAGTGAGAAATTTACTGGCATTTTGCCCGCCGCAGCCATTTTAATTTGTTGCATCACTTCATGTTCAACAGCTATTAGAGTCAAGGCATTGCTCTCTTTTGAGCAGCCATTTTGAGTAGGATGAAGAAACTACTTAGGCCATTCCCAAAACAACTTCCTTAATTATGTGACCTCGAAGCACATAACTGAGCATACTGCCAACTACCTACTGCTATCCAAAACACTGTATTTTCTTGCAACACCAAGTTGTTTACATTGGAGTATAAAGATTGGAAGTATACAACATTTTCAAATGCTCGAGTTATGCACGTATACGCATGCACATTCTGCAGTTTGGCATTAGGGTGGAAACATTTTAAGAAATAAACCATACTGAGGAAGCTGCCATTTTGTCCAGTAATACTCAGAAATATGATAGTTGAAGTGACTGTTATTCTTCATACCATGGGCTGACACCCCATACACATCCGTCTTACCTAATGGATGGACAATGCATACAACGTGCAGTAGCATGACCACTTTCACTGAGAGCATAGAAATGCTTGCATAATTTAGGTACATACGTAAGTATGCACTTAGTCAACAACCTCCTCAAAATTCAGTGCACTTGATTTATGCAATAAAGTGTAGTTGTTTTAGACTTCGCCTTTTATAAGGACTAAACAACAATGTAGTGATAGTAGATTGGCATACATACAGTATGAAAAAAAATAAGGGAGATGTACTTACCATAACTTGATTTCTTTACAGAAACTCCTTCCATTTTTTTATTTTTTATTTGCTTTTCTTACAACATCTATTATCTATTATCAAATATCATCTATTTACTTTAGATCAAGGTCAGGCCTAGCTCATGGCACTGTCATGCATTGTGCTCAAATGCAATTCAAAATGTGTGTGACTGAAATCCTTCACATACACAAGCTGAAAAGGAATATAATCTCCAGGTTTCCCTGGCACTGAATAGCACTGCTGACTATGACTGTGTACATAATAGTTTTTGTTACAGTTCTGCAATTGACACATTACTGAATATCTTGAATATAGCCAAACATCAATTTTTCAGATTGATAGATACAAAAACCAATAGACTGACAGACAGACAAACACACAGAATTGTCCTGTCTGGCTTTCAGGGGACAAACAATCATTAATTCCGTAAAGAAATAAATCTAATATTGGTACTTACATGTTGTTGAAATTGTGTGACTACCCTAGACAAATTCAATTTGCATGGATCTTTTGAATGTTGTGTGACTATAATTTATCAGTACTGGATGGTGCAGGTGCATTTATCCAAAGATTAGAATTTTGGTCATTCATGTTTTTTTTTTTTCAAAAATATGGAAGTTTTTAATTTTTTAAATTTATTTATTTATTTATTTTTTGGTGCAGTTCCCAAGACTTGAACAGCCTCTTTTGTCATAAACATAATTAACCCCGTAGTCTAAATAGTCCTCCGGTCCTTGAATTTGCCTTCTTCTTTGAGTGATTTGTGTGTATTTGTTTTGACACAGTTTAAAGTGTTTCCCATTACCACAAATTAAGTTAATGGGGAAATTTAATTTTGAGGACCATGAAATGAGAAAATGCTAATTGCGGATACAGATGGTCATTGGTTGCACATGGGTCTTTCCAGCGGGCTCTTCCTCAAGAGAGTTTGCGGGACTATGGTTGTTGTGTTCCAGGGTTCTGGCCTTTGGCCAGAACAGTATTATTCATGGTTTTAACAGTTTCATGTTTCATAGTTCATGGTTCATAGTTCATAGTCACAGTTTAACAGTTTCTCGTATCAAGTTCAAGCATTTCATTATTCATGTCCATGTCCATGTTTTTACTTTTCCATGTTTTTGTTCTTGCCAGGTCTGCCATGCCACTCCACCGCTTGTCTGCGTTCCGCCCCGTGCCTTCGTTGTTGCACATTTCAGAGCTCTGGTTGGCTTTGGTATTTCCCCTTCCTTCCATGCTGTGCTGGATTCGGGCCTCTCTAAGCTTAATTGACAATTAACTGTTTTTAAGTTACTAACATTTACTAACACTCACTGGGTTGGTGTAATTCTTAGATAGGCACATTACTAATACTACTAATTTAGACAGGGAGTTTATTGTCATGATTCCTGCTTTGCTATTTCAAGATCTTGCTGTGCTTTTCTGTTCTGAACATTCATGCTTGCTTCCAAGCTGCATACTTAATTGGTACTTAAGCTGAGCACGCTCATTCTCTTAATGAGCAGGTCATGTCATCCAATCTCTGTCCATGTCTTGATCTTGCCATGCCTCTTGTTTCTGCTTCTCCAGGTGTTGCCCCTCATGTGTCATGATTACCAAGCCTTTATCTGGATGCGGTGGAAGTTGGCTGGCAGACAGTGTCTCGCGTCTCTTTGCATGTGCAAATTTAGCCAAGTTCTTGTTGTCAAGTCCCCTAGCTTTTCTAGTTTCAAGTCTCGTCCTAGCCTCTTGTTTTGTGTATATATATTTAGTCTTGTTATTTATTTTTCTTGATCTTCTCGCCTGGAGTTTCCAGTGCCTTTTTGTTTTTTGCCTTTTGCATTTATTGTTTATAGCTCTGTGTAGCTTACCTCAGTTTGTTTTTTGCAACCCTTTGGGCCAAGTTTTTTGTTGGCCCTCGTGCCTGTTTTGTTTTTGTTTTATAAATAAATCCTCATTCCCTTTTCCCGCATCTGGTGTCACTGATTCCATATCAATGGTGGCGCTCCAGATTCTGCAAGGTTCATGCTGCCATATCAGTTTGACACTGTAGCTGTAATGTGACTCCGCCCAATGAGTGATGTAGGCTATGCTAAATCAAAAGGCCTGTCATGGAAGAGGAATTAGAAAAAAAATTGTATGAAAGCAGTAAGTGTTTCAGAGAGAGGCTGATACAATAAGCAGTCTTGTCTTGGTTGGACTCAATTTTTTATGGCTCAGTTTTATTTATGAAAAGTAGTTTTGTTATACTTCCACTCAGTTTTATTTATGAAAGTGATAAAGTCAGAGCTCTGGGTCATTTTCCAGAAAATGCATGAGGCAGCAATATATGAAGAGTTTGGTTCCAAAACGCAATAAGTGCCAAAATCACAAAAATTGAGATAATACCATAGTGCGATAGTCCTGCACTTCTTACACATGGTGCAAAAAACAGTAATTAGAAATACATACTATATGGTATATTTTTTCATGGTCAAAGTTTGTGTTTTTCTATTAAATGCAATAGGCGCCAGCACAGAAAAAGCCGATTTACTCAAAATGACTAAAATGGATATATTGCATTTTGGAACCAAACTCTTCATATACAGATGTAAATGCTCTTCACGTACAAACAGTGCACAGTTCGAAAACCTACATCTCTGATGGTGTCGGGTAGCATTAGTGCATGTGGCATGGGCAGCACACACATCTCGAAAGGCATTATCAACGCTGAAAAGTATATAGAGGTTTTACAACAACATATGCGCCCATCCAGACAACATCTCGTTCAGGGAAGGTCTTGTATATTTCAGCAAGACAATGCTTAACCACATACTGCATCCATCACAACAGCACTGCCTCACAGTAGAAGAGTCCAGGTGCTGAAATGGTCTGCCTGCAGTCCAAACTTTTCACCAATCGAAAACATTTGGCGCATCATAAAATGGAAAATCCGGCAAAGAAGACCCAGGACTGGTGAGCAGCTAGAATCCTAGATTAGACAAGAGTGGGACAACATTGCTCTTCCAAAACTCCAGCAACTGGTCTCCTCATTTCCCGGATGTTTACAGACTGTTGTTAAAAGAAGAGGGGATGCTACACAATGGTAAACACAGCACTATCCCAACTTTTTTGATGTGTTGCTGCCATCCAATTAAAAATGAGCTGATAATGAGCTGATAATTCATGAAATGGTAAAATGTCTCTCTTTCAACATTTGATATGTTGTCTATGTTCCATTGTGAATAAAATGTGGGTTTATAAGATGTGCAAATCATTGTATTTTGTTTTATTCACGTTTTACACAACGCCTCAACTTCATAGGAACTGGGGTTTGTACATTTCTGCGCATAATTCGCATTGAAAATTATATTCTCAACAACCAGACAACTTTAGGGGGCTACTGCATCTAATTTTGTGGAAGGTATTTCAAAAAAAAAAAAAAAACTTGACAAGTTTCTGGTAAAATCTGTTTTCCGTGAATAAAGGGGCCATTGTTGTCTTTGTTTATATCTTCTCAGAAGAGGCATCATCTATTATTCATGTTGCTTTTTTTTTCGCGTTGATGTTGGAAATTGAGCATGGTTTACTGAGCATGTTTATTGATGAAATGTGTGAGAATGAGCCAAATGGTGAAGCAGACCTAGGCAATTATTCATGAATTAATACTTGGCTCATTTAGTAGCGTATACCTTCTGGTCATAGAAGAGGAGGGATGTTTAGAAACTCAATCAGAAATATTTGGAAATGAATTTATGGAAATTTTGCACCATTTCTGTGGTATTTCAGTGGATGTAGCAGTTTGAAAACATTACTCTTCGGTGTTTCTGAATCAAAAATAATAAAACCATAAAACGGGTAACCATGAAAGATGAGCCACCTGTGAATGTTTCTTAATTTTTAATTATCTATCAAATTACATTACAGTTAAAATTAGTGTGGGTCAGATACAGTTTGCTGTTTATATTCTTTTGGTTCAATATACCGTAGCTGTAATAAAATTTGAACCTCATTCCTTTGGGAAATGCAGCATAGGACTGTAGGGGGGAATTCATTGAGATGGTTGACAAATAGGGCTGCATTTCACGAGCCAAAAATGTAAATTTTAAACATTTTTAACTGCCACTGACAGTGTCCCACTTCTGCAGAATATATTGGGCCTGTCCCTTATGAGTTCCTGCATTCCATTCAATTCTGAACGTTAGCAGTTCTGCCTTCTACAGCGTCAGTATTAGTAAGAATATTCTCATGATTAATTTTGTCCTGTCTGTGGAATGACACAAGAGATGTCTTCTTCACAACAAAATACTGTTTGTTTAGGCATTATTTGGCTCTGATTGTTTCCCAAGGTGAATTATTAATGTCAGCTCACAAGGACCTCCAAACATAATATTAAGTCTTATTTACTGTGTGAAATCTCTTTTAAAATATACACAATTGTTTTCAGAAAATATTGCATGGCAATAATAAAAAATAAATACATAAAATAATAATAATAAATAAACAAATTTGACCATGATTTCAACTTGTGAACATGTGGAAAGTGAATGTAAATAATAATCAGGTCCATAAGTGTTTGGATAGTGACACAATTTTCACCACCATGGCTCTATACACCCCATCAATTCATTTGAAATGAGCAAAAGTGCTTCAAAGATATCCTTTCTGTCACAGCCCTCATGTGAATCTCTAGCGTGTCCCTTTGCAATTTAACAGCTGTGTATCTATTAGGTGTATGTGTTTTGAGACTGGTGTACATTTTGTGGGTCTCCAGCCTTGGCTGAATCTCGTTTCTTGTTCGTTTCCTAATTAGTGAGTGATGGGTATTCAAGCCTTCTACCGCACGTGCTTATTGCTACATTGTAAAGTCACATTAGCACTGAAATCCAATTCATATGTATGTTAGTTAACCTTCTTTGTCTTTGTCATAAAGTACCCAGTATTTCAGTGGCTGCCAAATTCTCGTTGAAACCTTTATTGTCATTAGTTAATTCAAACAAGCTTCCAATCCTAATCAGAATCCAGGATTGGGACCGTGTTCAAGTTCGCTTAATTCAGTATAGTTCTTCAGCTCAATTTTTCAAGAATATGCATAATGCATAAAGTTAGTTTAAGACTGATTTTCACTGTAGACTGGTCTTAAATTGTCAAGTTAGACTAGTAGAATTAAGACTGTCTGTTGCATAAAGCTTAATACTGATTTAATCATAGGCAGGAAAATTAGCCACCTCTCCCCCTGGCTAAGCCTGAGATGAGAGCTTTGTTGCCATGGCGACACATTGTTAGAGCACCTGTTAGAGGACACAAAGATAGTTTTAAGTAATTAATTAATTAATTAATTAATTATTGTTTTTTTTTTGTAGAGGGTTCTCCTCCGGTGGCTGGATTTTTTTTTCTTCCATATCCCGTCTTAAGCTGCTTTCACACCGGACCCAAAAATTTTTTTTGCACAACAGATTACATTCAAAGTCAAAACCATTGACTCCGAATGCAATCTGTCGTGGGAAAAATTTGTTTTGCGTCTGGTGTAAAAGCAGCTTTTGATTCTTGCACCAAAGTTTTTGAACATCTTTTACGGTTCTCACGACTGTTGATACAGTTCGCTTTTTCTGTAATTTTCTCCCCTAACTTGATGACGTGTCAAATTTCCGTTCACTTGCTGAAAACGATTGAATAAAATACTTTTTTCGGCATTATATTCCTCCTGCAGGCAAAGGTTTTCTGTTGCGCTTAAGTGGGGTGTCACTGTTGTGTCCGCCATGTTTTTCTGCTCTGTGAAGTGTCTTATTTTACCCATGATACATAGCGCGACAGGCTATCTAATTCAGTCTTAAATAAGTCACTCATAGACAGGTTTTATGCGCCAGGCTTATTTAAGTGTCTATAGTAAGTCTGACTTAAAATTGCATTTAAGTCGAAGACTGGGTCTAATTTTATGCAACCGGCCCCAGGACTGGGACCAAGTTCCTCTCAAGCAATAACCTTCCTCTTCCTTGGGAGTCCAGTGCTGGCAAGTGCATCAACATCTGGTAGCATTGTATAAGCAACTGGCTTGCGACAGTAGTCAAGAATTGCTGATTGTGCAAAGGTTATGAGCCAACCTATCCTCTTCAGAGTCCCATCCCAGTCATTACTGTGAGGCTGCCAATGAACTAGGCTTATGCTGTAGGAGGCAACGGCTTGGGGCATATCCCCGAACGCCCCCAATCCTCCAATTCCCCAATCTTTGAATGGACCCAATACAATATAAAGCCCCTCAGGTCATAACCTTTCATTTGAACCTAATTTCAGGTCAATCAGACAAATGGTTCTGAAGATATGGCCAAAATGGTAATTTTCCATCACAATGCGCCACCTGGTGGCAAAATATTGAACCATACAGGTATGATGTCATTCCGTGACACGTTGTGAGGTCATGACCTTGCAGTTGCCCATAGTTTCATGTAAATTGGACAAATAGTTCCAAAGATATAGCAAAAATGGTGAATTTTATTCGACAAAGCTCTACCCAAAATTTTAAACCAAACAGGTATAATGTCACATGTCACAGATGTCAAACAGGGACACATCCTCAAATCATGACCTTTCATTTGCACTTGATTTGAGGTCAATCGGACAAATATTTCCAGAGATATGCTAAAAACAGTGATTTTTTCTGTTTTTGGCCCCTGGTGGCCAATCTAGATATTGTAAATTGTCCAAAATCGAATGAGTTCTTCCGGTTTATGATACTTACTTATTTGCAAAACTTGGAATTTCTAATTGAAATATTACTCAAGTTATTGCGTTAACACGTAAATCAGTTTTTGGCCCCTGGTGGCCCATCTAGAAATCGTAAATTGTCCAAAATCGATTCAGTTCTTCCTCTTTATGATACTTACTTATATGCAAAATTTGAAATTTGTAATTGAAATATTACTGAAGTTATTGCGCTAACACGTAGGGCGGCGGCAGCGGTCGGACCAAAAACATAATATCCCTGGAACGCCATTCGGCATTCGGGGATATAATTACCAGCTGTATTGCAAGTCTGTTTTGCATTTGATTCCTGGTTTGGACCATAGCTGTACAATCCAGCTCCTAATGGAATCAGTGAGGATATTAAGCCTGGTTGACGTCCTGAGGAACCAGTACAAGCAGACTGGTCAGCGGGAGCTCTCTCCAATCAACTCGTGGCTGTAACAGATATTTCACAGGACTCCGCCTCCACTGCTCAAGCTGCCAGCGCCCCTCTGCAGCAAGCTCTCCCTCAGGCGCACGCCCTTCCGGAACCCAGCCTGGTGGTTTTGGACTCCGACTGTGGCAACTCAACCACTGGGCAGCTTCCTGGCCCAGTGTGTTATGGTGTTCGACCCTCAGCCCCCCTCCCTCCCTCCCTCCCCACTGAGAATAGCATTTGTCATAAATCACATCTCTGGAGGCGCCAGGGATTGTGTTGCTACCTTGCTGGGAGAGCGGTCATCCTGCAGTGACGTCACTCACTGCCTTTGCTGCAGAAATTAAGAAGGAGTTTGACTGTTCCCACTTCAGTCATGCTGCTGCCCATCAGCTACTCCAGCTGTGTCAATGCAACCTGTCAGATTACTCCAATGATTTTTGAACCTTGGCTGTCTCCATGCGTAGGGATGCCTGGGCACTATGCAATTTCTACCCGTTTAGCTTGGCTGGGTGAATACAAAATGACTTAACCACCTGTGTCCAACCCCTGGACTTGGACCAATTGATTGATCTGGCACTAAGAATTGACTATAGGGCGCAAGAATGGCAAATGGATCAGTGGTCCAGGATACAGGTGGTGCCTTCCTCGCCTGCGTGGCAAGTCATGCAACATGGAGCTCCTACCCATCTGGCTCCTTCGGTGCCCATGACTGTTGACCAGACTGCCTCCGGAAGAACAGCTGCACTGGAGGATGCAGCTGAATCTCTGGCTGCACTGCGGAAGCGCTGCACATGCCATTGCTGAGTGCCCACTCCAACAGACGTGAGCAACATAACATAACATGAATGGCAAGAACAGGCCGTTCAGCCCGACTACGCTCGCCAGTATCTTTATACTATTGTGAATATATCACTTCAGATACTCAGTGACTCAGTGGTATCTAACTTTTAAGTTAAGCCTGCTCTTGAAAACCCCCAAGGTCTCTGCCTCAACAATATGGTCAGGCAAGCTATTCCATAATGATATTACTCTTTGGGTGAAGAAATATTTCCGAATATCAGTGCTAAATTTACCTTTGGTCAACTTCCGTTTGTAACCCTGAGTTCTACTCACAAAACTTGGTCTAAGGAATCCTACATAATTCACTTTGTTAATCCCTTTAACATATTTAAAGACCTCAATCAAATCACCCCTTAGTCTCCTTTTCCGAAGACTAAAGAGATTAAGGATCTTCAGCCTCTTCTCATAGCTTTCATCTTTTATACCTGGAATTAGCTCAGTGGCTCTTCACTGAACTTTCTCTAGAGCCTCTAAATCTTAAAGTATGGTCCCCAGAACTGTACACAATACTCCCGATGTGGTCTGACGAATGTGTTGTACAAAAGAAGCATCACCTCTTTAGATTTTTACTCAATACTTTTGGCAATGTATCCCAGCATCTGATTGGCTTTTTTAGCTGCTACGGCTAGAGCCTGTGAGGGTTTGGTGAACAATCATGCCCAGATCTTTCTCGTGTGGAGCACATTCCAGTTTTAAACCTCCCAGGAAGTAATCCCCTCTAATGTTTTTATGATCTACATGTACAACTTTACATTTTGCTACATTAAATTTCATTTGCCACATTTCTGCCTAATTCTGGATTCTATCCAAAACATCCTGAATCACTTTAGTGGACTCTAAACTATTTGCGAAAGCCCCCAATTTAGTATCATCTGCAAATTTAACTAATCTGCTCTCAATATTCCTATCAAGGTCAATAATGTAGATGAGGAACAGCAGGGGTCTCAACACCGATCCTTGGGGGACGCCACTCCCCACCATACCCAGCACAGATTAGATACCACTGACCCCCACTCTTAGTGTTCTGTCCTGTAACAAGTTTTGAATCCACTCCAGAATACCTCCTGTAACTCCAATGGAGCTCATGTTAAAAATTAGTCTCTTATGCAGTGCCGTATCAAATGCTTTCTGAAAATCCAAGTATATGATGTCATAAGCCCTGCTTTGGTCATAAGTCTTGGTGGCCTCTTCAAAGAATTCCAGATGGTTTGTCAGGCATGACCTTCCCTTACGGAAACCATGTTGGCTATCCTTCAAGATACTGTTATGTTCAAGAAATAAGTCTAGCTCATCTTTTATGATAGATTCCAATATTTTGCACGCAATGCAAGTTAAACTTACTGGCCTGTAATTTCCTGGTTCTTATATATTGGTATTAAATTGCCCTGTTTCCAATCATTTGGTATTTCTCCAGTTTCTAAACATCGTCTGAAGATGGCAGATTGTGGCTTAAAGATGGTCTCACCAACTTCCCTGAGCACTCTAGGATATAAGCCATCAGGACCCGCCGCCTTATCTGCCTTTAGTTTATGCAACTTGTCAAATACTTTGTTATCCCTAATCTCAATTTCCGCTAAATAATCTTGAGCATTTTACTTGCCCTCTGGCCGAATAAAGAGCCCCTCTGTCAACAAAAAATTGTCAACAAAGTAACTGTTTAAGGAAACCGCAATATCCTTGTTATCATATAGCAGCGATCCATTTTTATTCTTTATGCATTTAACCTGCTCTTTAACTTTCCTTTTTCTGCTACAGTACAGAAAGAAGTGCTTAGGGTTAGTTTTTGCCCCCTCTGCTGTTTGTCTTTCATACAGTCTTCTAGCATTCCACAGCTCTTTTTTGACCACAGCCCGCATTTTACAGTATTCAGCCTTAGTGTACATCTTGTAAAGATTCCTCTTTTCCCTCAAAATCCTACGAATATTTTTGGTATCCACTGAGGATTCTGCTTTACAGCTTACTTTTGGACACCTTTGGAATGAATCTGCATTGTGATTCAAGTAAAACCCCCTTAAATCTTTCCCACATCTCATTTATGGACTCACAGTCCAGGAGTGTCTCCCATTTTATTTCACTTAGATATCAGCGCGCCTAAAATTGAAAATTTTTGTTTATGAATACACCTTTTTAACTTCCCATGAAATATCAAAATTAACAGCAGAGTGATCACTTGTCCCAAGTGGCTCCAGTACCTCAACATTGTTAATTCTAAATGGGTCATTACAGGGCACTAAGTCTAAAATTGCCTTCTCTCTTTCAGGTTTATTAACATACTGCACCAAGAAATTATCATTTATAACATCTAGAAATTCTTCCTCCCCCCTACCCTGTCCTTTCACCATTTCCCAATTGATACCAGGATAATTGTTTTTTTTTTAATTAAATTTGGCATCTCCAATCCCACCCGAATCTGGAATGCCCAATTGGTGAACTATGCACAAAGCTTGCTCATATGCAACCCCTTGCTGCCAACTCTGGATAGTGAGGACAGTTCATGGCTCTCCTCCGAAGCGCGTGCCTGTCAGCCACTGCTTCTTATTATACACTCATTGGTTGAATCTTCGCAAGTTCAGAACGAGGGCGGAGGATACCCGGACATGAACAAACCCAGAATCAGAGCGCCCGTCGGGCCAACAAGAGGCGCAACAAACAAAGCTGTTTGCATCCCATACCCGGCAGTCCCTTCCCAATGTGAAACCCTGTAGCGCGATGGCCAATTGTGCACTACTCTGAAAAAGCTGCCGACCACTGCCGGCTGGTACGACTGGGGCTCGAACCCGTGACGAGATTGTCACTTCTGCACTGCAGCGCAGTGCCTTAACCGAGTGAGCTATCCGGCAGCTCTGATACCAGGATAATTTAGGTCTCCCATGATAATAGTCCCTCCACCTCTACAGGCTTGCGTAATCCGCCTAGAAAGCATTTCATCCACTGTACTGTCCAAGGCTGGTGGTCGATAGCATACTCCTATGCATAGAGTACAGAGTGATGGAATCGGGAGCTGCTGTTTCATCACTCCGCCCACTCTTCCTCTTCACCTGACCTGGCAAGGCCGCCCAATCACCATCATGGTTGTGACAGACCCTGGCGTTGAGGGGAATTTCATCAATCCTGGTTTTGTTCAATGCTATAAGACAGTGGTCTTCAACATCGTTCCAGGGGACCCACTGTGTATGTTGGTTTTTGTTCCAACCACAATAGTAATCACAGGATTTTAACAAGCTGTTAATGTCTAAATTAGTTGTTTTTCGTATTTAGTGTTGTTACTTACTGTCTTTAGCCAGATGTTACATAGAAACATCCATACATGATATGAAGAATAAAATATCCTTGAGAATTGCGGTTTTATTTCTATACTGCAAGAAATTTCAAGCATTGTAACATTTGAAACAGATTAAATTAGACACTGAGGAAATCGGTAAACCCCAAATTAGGCTGCTGGACTCAACTGTTTCAAGTTTCAGATAAACTTAATTAGATTCACCCAAAGCTGGTTTCACTCATTACCATTTGCTTGTCGAATAAATTTATCATGATGTGCCAATGAGTTTTCACCAATTTGGAGTGAGGTATATCTTTAATTTGATTGGTTACATTGTTTTCTCTCATTTTATGCTGTTATTTCCAATGCATAGCAATGTGGGTATGGCAGTATTTAGTTCTTGATGGCAAACATAGATATTTCTATAATCTTGTGAAGTAAGGGGGCAAATAACTGCTCTAGACATTAAATACACTAAATTAAGACAAATGAACAGCTTGTTAAAAGCCTGCGATTACAACTGTTGTTGGAAAAAAAAGCCAGCAGACACAGTGGGTCCCCAGGAACAACATTAAAGACTACTGCCATAAGATATCAACAAGCCGTTTCCAGTTGACCTCCAGTCCCAGGGTTTGACGGGGAATTCCCTGCCTGATGTCACTCAAGTCACCCAGCCAGTGCCCCTGCTGACCTCTGATAATCAGGCAGAAGAGTTAGCCTTTTACATCATGGACTCACCACATGCTCAGGTGGTATTGGGCAGGACCTGGTGTGAAGATCACAGCCCTCGAGTCGACTGGACGTCAGGAAGTACAGAGCTTAACAAATTTATGAGACCACCTGTCATAGAGACAAGAAAACACAAATGTTTTAGAAAACTGTCAAAAACTTGTTTGAAACTAAAAATTTAATTGTTATTTCTTTGGCAAATAACGACTAACAACTAAATAGTCCTTATTTACACACTAAAACAAAAAAAAAAACAAAACTAAATACTTTGTATGGCCTGCTTTGGCCTTGATAACAGCTTGCATTCTTGCATTCAACCACTAAAACTAATTTTTATGTTCAGGAATGCAAGAAAATAACTGCTATTTGGCATCTTAATAAAAAAATAATAATGTGCATAACTATTTTTTTCTGCTTTTCTAGTAAAACGGGACATTCAACAATTCATCGATAATAACAATAAATGTATTTTAGCATTAAAAATATACTTTCAATTTAAGAGCTTGCGCATACTGGCGGAGTAACCATTGGAGAAACATAAAATATGATTTTGTTAATAACCAATACTGTTAATTTAGGGCAGCTGTGGCCTGACATTGGATGATAGTCTAATAAATTTGTTGAGCACTGTACTGGAATGTAGCTCTTCATGTTCTCAGTCTTATCGTTGTGCTATCGCTTGTACAGCTGCATCTCTGTCCTCCGAACATCGGGAGGAGCCACCGGACCTGAAGGATGGTCCTACCAGCTACCACAAGCTTCTCTTCCTGTCTTTCTGGAACAGGTTGACCTTTGTCTCATCTGCCTATAGGATGTTGTTCCAAAACTGTGCGGATGTAACTGGCGAATTCCTGATTGTGACACTTAACTGAAGAGCTGTTGCTTTTTTAATTACTCTGATTAAGTATTTGCTTGATTGTAGATATTAACACAGATAAGATAATCTCCTGGATAATGCCCTTGAGCTGGCCAACTGTTTTGATGTGATTTTTCTTTTCACTTCGTGTAAGAATATAGTTGTCATCTGTTATATTCCAAGGCATTTTGGTGTTTTTGAGCTCAGAAACAAATGTTCCTCATCTTGAAGAATGAACCCAATGTAGCTTTTGGCCACACCTGATATTTTGCTGTTTCTCTGAAGCTTTTGATTCGATTTTTCAGCCTAATGATGGCTTGCCTCACTGGCAGTAACTGCCCTTTTCAGTTCATATTAAGAATTTACAGCTGCAGCCAAATGCAAATACAAAATGTTAATTCAAATCAATTCATTTAATCTGCTCATATGAAAATTAAGTGATGAGGGAATGACACCTACCTGGCCATGTACCAGCAGAGCAATCACGTGTCCAGTTATATTTGGTCTCTCAAAACGGGGGTGATAAGACATAAAAGTGCAGTAATTCCTATGCCATTTTGGAGGTAAATACTTTCAAATCAAAGCTAAGAGTCAGCACTTTGAACTTCAATTAATCATTTACTTTGATCTCCAATATGCTGTTGTAGTCAGCTGAAATAAAAGTAGCATTGTCAGGGTCCAAATATTTATGGACCTGTCCATACTGCGTACCATTATTATATCATCCCCGTTTTTATGTCTTGATGTAAATATCATTCTTTACATTAAATTTACTGTGTGTCGCACAGGGGCACATCAAAAGCTGGCACTATCAACACTAACATTTCCCATTCATCAGTGTTTTGTGTCTCTGAAGCTGGAACACCGCCTGGACCACGTGGTGCAGCGCCTGGCATAAATGCCCTGTTTATACGCAGCGGATATGCTGATGGAGCGGTAGCATTTGTTACGCTCCTCCGCAATCCCTCAGTCGACACACTCCTTTCTCCAGACCGCACATCATGGGTAATCCCTTTTCCTAACCACAGGACTCCTTTAGCTGTCTCATCTACTCCCAAGATATATGGTTTCTTACATGGGCTTTCTGGACCATTTTCCATTGTAACGTGGTTTGTTTTTGATTCTGAATTCAAGTATCATCACACTACTAAACTCACAGGGGAACGGCTTTATTGGGTCAGAAAAGCTTTGGAAAGCAGTTTTTATTTTTTGATATATCATCATACTGTATGATAATAGCCTCCAAAATGCATCATAGATGATCTAGATATGCTGTATATCAAAAGTTCTTGATTCAAAAAATATTGAAGCGTTATTGGATATATTGTGAAATATCCTGGTTTTGAAACTCTGTAGTTCAGCATGTTAGTGCCCTCAGTGCCCTCTCAGATGGCTGCCTCATGTAATATATAGCCCAAATCTAAAGTGAAATACCTGCGCGGCGAAATCCCTTAACACATTGAAATGGAGAGATGTCCGCCCATCCTGGACATTCCTTCCATCTCAATTGCTTTCTGAAGAAACAAGCCCACATCCCCAGGTAAAGAAAAGATAAGATTGATTTTGTTTTCTTTTGAAATTGGTCCCCCAATACACCAAGGGAGAAAAGAGAGCTAAAAGTGTCATATTTCTACCGATTTTGAGAGGTGCTTACTTGCCCTTTTCAAACAAAAAACTACAGAGGAGATGAAATTTGAAATTTGAGAAGTGACAAACAAGATCCAAAGAGATAAGGAGAATGTAGAAGTAAAGACTGTATATACATCTTTGAGTGCTTTGAATATATGTTTTATTAAATACAAATAATGGATGAAATATTGATTAAAAAACGTGCATTCAGATTAATGACCAAATTCTAATAAACACAGTAGTATTTATTACAGTAACTTGAAATTGATCATTATATTTGTGGTAGGCAGCTGGTGTTACATATCTGGAAAACCTATTATGTTTGTGGGATTATTAAAATTAAAATGCAAATTTGTATTATTTTTGTGGTTTATTACATTTTGAAGTTATTAGTTTGTTATTATGGTAAAACATTGTGCTTTTCTATTTTTGATAACTCTGTACAGATATTCAAGCATTGTATATATGCACTATATAAACTTGCTGTTAGGTTTAGCTTTGTTGACAAAAAAGTATGCCTACATCTACTGTATGCTACACAAACGTCTGAAAATCCAATAAAAATCAATAAAATGGCAAAAATTAAGCTATAAAATTCAATTAAAAATACAGTGATAGATTTACAACCTGTGCCTTCGTAAACATGAAGAGATACATTGTAATTGCTTCAATTCGCTCAAACAAGAAATTTTTGTTAACCTACTATCAGCCCTCCATATGCTCAATCTCATGATCCATTGGAAAACATTTACATCGCCACGCGCCAAACTGGCTTGTGAAGCCATCTTATTTCATTTCACATTACGTATTCATCTTATTTCAGTGATCTACAAGCTGTTATTAAACTTTGTGAATTGACAAGCCATCCACATTTAAGATTTTTAGCTTTCAGTCAAAACAATAAAAACGAACAAACAAACAAACAAAAACAGCAAATAAATCTTACGAGTGTTGAAATATGCCTTTCCTGGAAAAAGTCAATAGCTTAGTTTTCTCACATACATTTGAACTGCATTGAGCACTGCTTTCAAAATAGAACTCAGTTATCTTTATGTAGCATTCACCCATTTTAAACACAAATATTTTGTGACATATTTGGGAAAATTCTCTGGAAAATATATATTTTACCTACCATCCAGCTTCAAATATGTTGACAGAAAATGAATATTTTCCTGCATAATTTTGATGATTATCTGTCTCGTCACCTGTCTACAGGCTCACATATGGGTCATTAAACGTGCTATCAATCCAAAACTCTTACTTGAGTCTATGAACATATAATTCCTTCAATTTGATTCATTTACCTTATTGCTTTATTCCAACTGTCAATGAAAAGGGGCCTAGTTCTCATTAGCCTGCCATTATTGCACCTTGGATTTTTACAGCTAAGCTTTCAAATGAGGCATTCTATGTACCAAACTGCTCCTGACGCAAAATGAATGAGCTGGTTTCCCATCTGTCCTTTCTGCCTTTCTGGCTGATGTGTGTCCATCGACCAAAACTGGGCTGTTACAAATACAACATTGCACTCTCTCCAACCTCCTCCAGCAGATAACAATCATGTTGTTCTTTTTTGAAAATAAAATTCACAGTCTGCCATCTGCACAGTTGCATGCTAACATTCCCTTAATGATTAGTTATATTTACTTTGACTCTTTTCATGTATTTTAGTTCAATTTCCATCCATCAAATAACAGCTAAAGATTAAAGGATTAATAGAGGTAAAACTCACGACATTAGTGAACCTACCCTGCTGAAAAGACCAGCCTAGGCTGGTCAGGCTTGTTTAAGCTGTGTTTTGGACAGTTTTAGCTGGTCAACCAGCCCTTCACCAGCTGACTCCAGCTGAAAATACCAGCTAAACCAGCTTTGACCACCTTCATCAAGCTATAGTGCCCAGCTACACCAGCTATGACCAGCTAAGAACACAGCTCAGACCATCTTAAACCAGCTTAGAATTTTAGCTGCTAGAATGTGTTGCAGTTGGTCAAGACTTGCAAGCATAACTTTTTTCTCCTCCTCCATCATGCAAGTCTTCAGCTGCTCAACTGTACAAGCCCTTTGTTGCTATATATTTTGCTTCATAATGTGCTATATATTCTCAAATGGAAACTGAAAAGGACTGCATGTAAGCCAGTCAAGCAACCGCCCTCCCTGCTTATGTAGCAATGCACTGACTATCCATGCAGAATGTGTTTTGGCGTTGTCTTGCTGGAAAATACAGGGATGTCCCTGGGACAGATCTAGATGGCACCACATATTGACCCAACACGTGCATATACCTTTCTGCATTAATGGAGCCCTTGCAAGGGTTTAGTCATCGATGGAATGTGCATTGATACGCCCCATACCCTAGTAGGTGCTGGCTTTTGGACCTGAGGCTTGGGTTGCCCTTGTCATCTTTGGTATTGAGAACTAAGTGGCTGTTTTTTCTAAAAAACATTTATAATGTTGACTCGTCGGACCCTAGAATTTTCTTGCACTGTGCTACTGCCCATCTCACATGACTCCCAGCCCAGAGAAGTCAGCGTTGTTTTTGGACAGTGTTGATGTATGGCCTCAGCTTTGCATAGGAAGGCATCAACTTGCATCTTAGAATGCAGCGGCAAAGAAGATTGACTGAAAAAGGCTTACCAAAGAGTTTCTGTGCCCATGTTGTGATATGCATTACAGGTGTATGATGGTTTTTAAGAAAGTGATAGCCTAAGGAATTGGAAATCGTGTGTATTGAGAAGTAATTTTCTGCCTTGCCCTTTATATATTGAAATTTGAAAGGATTCCGTCCATATTTCAATTTCAGAACACATTTTAGAGGGTGAAATTCTAAAAGGCTACAGATTTCTTTTTGGAGAAATTTGCCTTCAAAGTAAAGGATTATAAGTTCGTGTATCTGTTCGCAAACTGATGAGCCTGAACCCATCATCGTTCTTGAGTGACTAGGCTTTTTTTTGAGTCTCCTTTTATGCTGTAACAAGATTAGGCCACCTGTTTAACATCATCAGTTTTATTTAACCATATTACTGTACCTTGTCAAATCACTTCAAGGGTGTAAATTTGCATATGGATGGTAGGACATTATCGTACCAATATTTGAGCAAACTATAATAATTTGGAATGAAGTGAATCATATTTGAGAATTCCAATGTGCTCTCCCAGAGATTACATCCATGAGGCGACCGAGCCTGCTATGCTAGCATTTGATTGGTTTAAAAGGACTGGGCTTGAAGGCTCAGGCATGACATGCAGGTTTGATATTTGAAAGATCAAATGCCGGACACGGAGGAGACGAGAGCTGCTCCTCAGTCGATACCTCAAGCATGAGTGTAAATTTATTCCTCCTGATTTACTCCTTTTCCTCCACTGCACAGCACACACAAGGTCATTTTGTCCATATTAACTTGTTATGAACCTCGGAGATATCATGCAAGATGCCACCACTGAGACCAGACTATGCCCATACATCACTATTAGTCCTAAAAACCCATATGGCAATTTTTTTGGAGATGGTTGCAGTCATTAGATTTGAAACGAGTATATTTTCATTAAACAGTTGAACTCTCAAGTCATTCAGTAATGTGTTGCAGAAGTGTTTTCAGTGCAGCAGAATGTGAATGAACTTTTCAAATGACTGTTTTGATTTTGTTTGCATTTTCCATAATTGCTTTTTTATTGCTCCTATTTACATTGAAATAGACATTTTGGTGTGAAATTAATTGCTATTAGTGTGTATCTTTTGTGTCATGCATATGTGCAAATAAATGTGGCTGTTCAGTGTGTGTTCAACTATGTACTGGTGATAATTATAATACCATGGGGGGTATTTCACTAAAACACATCGATGACCAAAGCGCAAAACCTCCTACCTGCAGAATTATTCTGATTGGCGGATTTCACTTTGGATGATGAAAACAAGGAAGGCTGCTCATCCAAAGTGAAATCCGCCAATCAGAAAAATTCTACAGATAGGAGGTTTTGCGCTTTGATCATCGACATGCATGTATTTCACTGCTGTATTAGTAAACACAAATACAATTATAGTTTAGCATTTAGGCTCTCACCCTAACGCACCCTGAGGTTGAGGAGAACAGCAGCAGGGAATGGCAGGATAACCCCCCCCCCACCACAGGTGGATGCCAGGGTGGAGGTGGGATGTTAACTATCAGTAGGCAAGAGCGATGCAGCAGTAAACAATGTTAACAAACTGCAGTAGAAAGTTCCGCGACAGAAGCAGAGCAGGTGAGCAATTAGCTCCTCCTACAAAGGGGTGGAGCTGCGTAGATATGCACTGGAGTCTTATTGAGACTGAGGTCACATTGTCTGCCTGAAGGAGCTCCCAAGACAGCATCCCAGAAGGATCACTGACTCAAAACCTTTAGCTTTTATACATTGACGTAAAGGGAACATATTTACCCATACAAAGTGGCCAATAAATCTTCTGCTACATTACAATGGTCTTTGTCGTCAAGTGTCTGATTCAAGGCTGCGTCAATCGTGTCAGTGACTTTTCAAAAAGTTATATACAGAATCTAAATTACAGCGCAGCCAAACATCACATTTGTGTGAAATTATAGAATCTGTTAGACTATCTAAAATGCCATCCAGTATTCAGCAAATTCTGCAAATAGTGATTCATTCATGTGGTGACTGCATTGTATTCGTTAGTTTTTTTATTTTTATTTATTTATTTATTTTTTGACGGCAAGGAAAGGCCATAAAATCCAAGAAAGTCTTGGACGTTCTTTGGTCACACTTTATTTGAAGTGTTGCTCATAAAGGCTTTATACAGCATGTATAATACCTTCATAAATGAGACATAATGACTTCATAAACCATACATAAGCAAATGTCATACTTTGTAAAGGGTGGAATCGCACATCCTTCTTCAGCATGTAATGCCAGATGTGACCATGACAACGTCACTTCGCTGACGGTGTCGTCCTTTATCACATTTAGCCACTAGCTAGTTGACACTATCAGTTATATCACAGCTGGCATCACATGTTGAAGAAGGATGTGTTATTTCAACCTTTACAAAGTATGACATTTGCTTATGAATCATTTATGAAGACATTGTGTCTCATTTATGAAGGCATTATACATGCTGTATAAAGCCTTTATGACCAACGCTTCAAATAAAGTGTGACCCGTTCTTTTTTTATTCATGAAATGAGACGTTTAAAGTCAGGAAGTTATTTGTGTTTTTCTAGGCGTCATTTAGTCTGAAGATATAGGCGCACTATCCAAAACTGTTTCTTATTTTTAAAAATCAATGTTTCAAGTCGGACTGAAAAGACGCAAGGGAAAAAAAATAAGCCAGAAAAAAGTGACAGAAGCCCTTGAACAGCACAGTACATCTTTAACCTTCCGTTCTAGAGATTTCCAATTCTTCCTAAATAGAAATGATACATCATATCAAAATCCGTTTTCAGGGGCTGACTGGGGCAAATGCACTCAATGGTAAACAGTCAGCTTATAGCTGAGACCAGAGGTTGGATAATAAGGGAGACTGGAGTCGGATGAGCCATGGGGACCAATGAGTCATATCACAAATTGTGATCAACAGAAGTCAGAGCTGTTTAAAATTGGTTAAAAAAAAAGATATATTTATATATATATAAATGGTGCACATGGCATATTGGGACTCCAGTCTCTGCTACATAGCAGAAGATGTATTTCTTCAGTCCTCATTGCCAAAATGTCAAATTTCCCATTCAGGAGAGCATGGATCACCCCGTTTTCCCTTAAAAAACATGTATGCTGCCGCTACAGCCATGCTGAAATATATTAATCAGGCTGACCTGGGCATGGACACAGTAAATAACATTTGGGTGGCAGAGGTAGGGTAGCTTTTGTTGGTTGTCAGAGTTTTAGTTCCATGAAAAAAATACCCAACGAACACATCTTCCTCTGCTAATAGCGCAGCCATTTTGGATTACAAATCACCTGTCAATGAGGGCTATTCTCATTCTAGGTTTTTAATTTGATGGGATGAGCCGCGCAACCGCCCCTACGCGATGTGGCTCCTGAGAGAATGGTGGCAGGACTCTAATGACACTGTATCACCGTGGGTTTAGAGAATATTAAAGACTTGTAGTTCATAGCGTTACACCTCCATCTATATAGAACCATTTCAGAGGGTTCAATTTAAAGAACCCTTGGGATTCTTACATTTTTAAAAAATGGCTTCTACATAGCACATTAAAAAGGTTCATTCATACCCCAGACCTTTTACCTTCATTTTTCAGTTGAAATGGTAAATAGACGGCAGTCACATGACATGACCCCAAAGCGCTTTACAATTATGCATCTGCCCGTGATGGCGGAGGCTGCCATGCAAGGGGCCAACCTGCACATCAGGAGCAGTGTGGGGGTGTAGGATGAGTTTCTTCTGGAAGGTTCCATAAGCGGTCGTTGAAGTTCAAACAATCCTTTCGTGACGGAAATGGCACCTTATTTGAGCTAAAGGTTCCATTTCTTTAACACTGAACCCCAATTGTTCTACATAGCACCCTAAAGAAACCCCTTTTTTAAGATTGTAGGCACTCACAATCTACCGGTTATCATAAAAGATTTGCTTCTCTTCTGGTTGTTGCTACCGTGCTATACACACCGAGACAAAGCAGACCTGAAAAACCGTCCTTGCTGCCGATTAGCAAGGCAAGCAGTTTTTAGAAGCTGCTTTCGATTAGCAATTATCTGCACTATTTATACACCAAAAGCTGCAGTGCCAGCTTTGTTTTGTACACAGTCTCAGTTGCTCGAAAAGGAAGGAATGGGGTGTGCGCTTGTGTGTGAATGTGCATGTGTGAGCATCAATCCACTGAGAAGGAACACCAGAGAGACCGCTGATAAGCGAAATTAGAAGTGTCCCCCGTAGCTGTAACCTCACTAATACTCCAAGTTCATGTCTACCTCTACATCTTCTGTGGTATCATTCTTCTGTGTATCATCCTCTTCCAGCTGTTGTGTCCCAGCAATAGCATGGGGGGCGTGAGCATATGGGATGAGGGGTGTTAGTTGTAATAGACCTCCCAGCATGCTGCCGCGACACAGACGAAAGGCTTCCTCTCGGTCAATGATGCCTCCCTGCCATCACACAAATCCTGGGTCATGCCACACAGTGTTGCAAACCCTGAGGCCCACTCCACCATCTTTCATCCTACCCTGCTGTGGTGCAGTCATCCTGTTTCCTCTCTCTCTCTCTCTTTCACACACATACACACACGCGCGCGCACACACACACACATTATCTCCCTCTCTTAAACTTCCTCCAGAACTGTGGTATTGGATATTTTCCAGAAGTCTCATTTGGATACCTCTTCTGACAGGTCAGACATGCAGCTCTACTTGTTTTATTGTTGCTGCACTGAGGTAAATCTCTGATCCCCGTTCTCTTCCTCTCAAATAGTAATCATCTCCAGGTGGGGAAGCATTTTGCATTAACCCTTGTGCGATCTTAACATTCTGTTTACTCCCCTTGTCCTACGGGTCAAAAATGACCCGCCCTAACAAAGCCCCATAACAAAGCAGCTGAATTGAATTTTAAATCCAAAATCTCTTTTGCATGATGGAACAACATGTTATTTATCAATTCAACTCAATTTAGTTCATTTTTTATCATGTATTTTTTGTTACACAGTACAAAAAGAAGGTCACCAGTGACCATTATTACACATTTTTTTCTTTTTTTACCTGAAACCAACTGTCATAACACTTTTCTTTTACACAGTAAAGGTTTATTATTGTTGTTATATAAATATGATGTAATTACTTCTGAATTTATTACATTGAAAGGGAAAAAAACTGTCAACAATCTGGAACTTTTTTGTCAAGTTTATTCTTTTATATTTTTTAGAAAGTAAATTATACAAATACTTGTGTAATACTTGCATAAGTGAATCATACATCTACTGTGACTTCAGGCCCAGGGTTGTAGAGGTATGGCAGACGCTCAACCCTCTGTTCCCAGACTTCTCTGATGGCTCCCAGTTTGTCCGTCACACACCTTGCTGGTCTTGACTCACGGTTGTCAAATCTCAGCATTCTTGAGAAAGTGTGAAAGATTTTCAGTGCCATTGTGGCACGAAAAATTGCCCTTCTTTCTCTGCATCCCCGAGACTATATGTGGCCTCGCCACGGGACCTAATATACTCCTGCTAATATCAAAAGCCCTATGTAGCCATGCAAGTCAATCTCATCCATATTTTTCTAGTTTTTTCCATATTTCTGGAAACCCTCCAAATTTGTATTCTCCAGGATGATTTTTTGATGGCTGGTGTGATGAACAGGAGAAAGGTGGATGAAATGTCCTGGACACAGGCAGCTGAATACCTTGTTGGCCCTGGAGTCATCCTTATGATGTTTGGTGCTGCTGTTCTTCCCTGGTTGCTGTCTGAATTTGATGAGGACCATGCAATTTTGCTGTTCTTTGACAAAAATGTCTCTCTGTCAGCTTGAGGGATTTCCTCTCCTTCATCTGAAGATGCATCATCCTCTGGGTTGCATTCCTCCCCATCTTCCTCTTCAGATACATCTTCATCCTCTTGCCCCTCCTGAGCCCCTGAAAACATCTCATCCAGGACCTGTTGGACAGTGAATTGTCTACTCATGGCTTCAGCAAGGAGCCAACTGGGGGTCCTTTGATTCAGGGTACCTTTATACCCTCTAGACTGAATTTGATTTTATTACGTCTGAGATTGTTTTTTTGTTTTGTCTGGGGGCTGGTGTGATGTGAGGGGTTAGCTGCAGATCCACAGTGCAGGTGCAGATCAAATGCAAGTTCTATTCGTACATCAATCCAGTTTCTTTGTGTGTGTGCGCGCGTGTGTGTGTGTATGTGTATGTAGGTGTGTATCTGTGTAATAGAGAGTTTGTGTGTGGCCTAGAAACTTTTTTCTAGTGTTTAAATGCTTTTATAATTCACGGGTCAAAAATGACCCATAAGACAATCATTGTACCCTAGTGGTGTACAGCCCACATGTAAACATAAACATAAACAAAGTATCACTTTTTCTAATGATGGGGTCCCTTTAGGAAAAGTAATAAAATTTCAAGTTGGAAAAAGATAGTTTAAGGTATTTTTTCTACAGCTAAACATGGTAGTGGGTCACTTTTGACCCGCAAAACAACACAAGGGTTAAGAGAGCAGTGATTGCAAAGATTCATTCCCTGACCAACTGAGTTTTAGTCAAACTCCTATTCTGTCATACATACATGTCAGATCATTTACATTTCTCAGCCTGATTTACTGTCTGTAATTATGCATATGTACCTGTGTACCTCTAAACTCCTGCTGCTCTGTATGAATGGGCATATATTATTGCAAAAATAGATGTTAATTCATTACACCCTGTGCTTTTAAATGCACAGTGCTTAACAAATTTATTAGACCGCCATCCCATGTAAGGTTTATGCCATAGCTGCCCTAAATTAACAGCGTTGGGAATAACCAAAATAATTTTTATTTTTCTGTTATGGTTAATCCACCAGTATGCGCCAGTTCATTAACTAGAATGATATTTTTAATGCCAAAATATAATTATTGTTGTTAGCCATGAATTTTCGATTTCACCGTTTTACAAAAAAGCTGAAAAAAGTAGTTAAGCACATTATTATTTTTTGATTAAGATGCCAAATAAAAGTTATTTTCTTGCATTCCTGAACATTAAAATTAATTTTAGAGGTTGAATGCTAGAATGCAAGCTGTTATGAAGGCCAATGGAGGCGAACCTTTTTACCTGTGAACCTTTTTACGGTCTAAAAGGTACTTTTATGTTCCAAAACAAATAAAAACCAACTTCAAAGTTACAACAGCAGTACCTTTGAGGGTACTGCCCCAGTGACGACCAAGGCTTGTCACTGGGGCAGTACCCTCAAAGGTACCGCCGTTGTACCTTAGAAGCGGGATTTTATTTGTTTGGGAACATAAAAGTAACTTTTAGACCCTAAAAACGTTCACACAGGTACCTTGAAGCCCTTTAATTAGCCCTAAAGGGTACATAAGTGTTGAATGTACCTTGGGGAACAGAAATGGACTCCTGCTGTACCCCTATTTCTGAGAGTGTAGCATACCATGTTGAGATCAGATGATTAAGTGATACATCAATTATTAAATGAACAAGTGAAATAAACCTTCATTAATGTTCAACAAAGAATTTATTCACAGTCCAAAATGAATAAGAAACATCAGGGTTTGTTTGCCTGCACCACTTGCACGCTTAAATATCGTCTCGACAAAGCTAACTACGATAAGCCCCACTGAAAATACTAGTACAGTATTCTCTATATAAGCGGGCAGGGACGGGCGAAACATTTCTTACCCAATTCAGCATTTACTGGAGAGAATGCCTCAGTAACAAAAGTCGCACGCAATCATTCTGCTCAAATGCAACTAGATTGATCATTTCTCTCTCACTGCACTGGCATTACATCGGAAATAACATAAACCTCACGCAAATAAAGCATGGTCCAGTTTTAATGAATGACTCATCAGCCGTTCATGGGATATAGATATTGGCACATATTCTTCATTTTCAATCGCATGACTACACTGTTACTGCACTAGCGTCTGCCATGCTGGTGGTATTCAAAGAAACAGAACGGCTCCAGCTAATGCGACTCTGATCAATATTAGTTTTTCTGAGTATTTCTTCGGTCTTTCCAGCCCCTCAAGAGCAAGATATCTAGAAAATATTTCTCTCAGTGGATTCAACATGCTGAAAAAAACTGATTGTTTCGAAGATGTATCAGGTTTTCCAAATGTCAAGTATGCGGACATTCTAACTTACCTGGTGCTTCAGACCTCGTAGAAATACCAAAATATGACAACAGATTCTGTGTAGAGCAATTTGGTTGATTTCTTCTATCATGTCTGCTTTATCTCAATGTCAATTACTGATTTAAAAGTGCAAAATTCTGTGTGGACTTCACAACGAACACTTCGTTGAGTGACCTCTTGCTCATTTTGTTGTTTGGCCTCGTCAATAGCACTCTGTGTAGAAGTGGTCAAGCTGGTTTCCCTGCAAATAAAAATACCTCATGAGCTGACTTAATAATATTAAGATTCAATTGCAATTATTTATTAGTCTGAAGTAGAAACTTGACAAAAATGTATACAAGACGTGTTAGCAGGGGCAAGTAATCGGCTGATTATCTAGAAGTGGAGCGGTCAATAGCGGTTTGATTTGCAAATCACTTGTGCTGCATCTTCACAATTATCAGATCACTTTCTGATCGTATGCTGAAGTATTATTTTAATGGTAAGATATTAGCTGTTTCACGGTAAATGGACCATTTATTAAGCCCTAAAATGACAGTTTTAATAACGTATTCATGAAAAAAATGACTGTCAAAGAGCGAGTGATTGGCTACTCCTTCTGAGTAGTTACCCCATAATGTACTGTCCTAGGAATTGTGTTGGTTATCTGCGTAGCCCTGAATAGTTTCTCAATATCTGTGATGAAATGTTTACAATACACATGGGTGTAATCGGCCTTTCTGCCGTCACGCCCCTTTCTGTATATATTGGTTAGCCACCATCTTTGAGAATGTTCACTCAGCCGGCAAACTTTCTCTCCTCTGTTTCTGTTACCCCCAGAGTTCGATGAAAGATGGAAAGACCCCCGTTTTTCCAAAGAGTTGCTACAATGAACAAAAATATAAACGCAACACTTCTTATTGTGAGAAATATGACCATGTTCAGAAGCTCATTGTGCTTTCATTGAGTGTTGACAGATTGTATGACCATATTGCAATAAATTTCGATCAATGATTTAAAAAGACAAACAAGAATCTTGCGATAGTGTGATGGTAAAGGGGATGGGGTTTATTGTCCAAATTTATCAAATCAATATTGGGTATGTCTGCCTTTGGCCTGCTGCATTGCTACACATCTCTGCTGTGTGGACTGTAACAAATGGTCAATGGTGACTTGGTGGACATGTTCCCACTTCTCTTCAAGAGCTGTGTGGAGTTGGCAGCCACAATATTGGCTGAAAATGGGAACCAATGACGAACCTGTTGCTTGTGGACATCCCAAAGATGCTGGAAGGGGTACAAATCCGAGGAATAAGCCTACCATTCAAGCACAGAAATGTTTTCAGGCTCAAGGAATTCTGTGCATACATGGTTGACTTGGGTCTGGCATGGTCATGTTGGATGGTTGTTGTTTTGATGGATGAATGGTTGGATGATGGGCAGCAGCATCTCATTATGATATCACACTGCATTCAAGTTGCTGTTCATCAACTGCAGCTGGGTGCAATGTTCTTGGAGTATTCCCACCCAAACCAGCACTCCACCACCATGTGCCACCATTGTGCCATTAGCCATCAAACATGTCTATTCACTCATTCGAACCAATTTTTTCATCGAGCTGAGGAGAGGTCCAATCCACAAAGGGCAAAAGACGTAAAGATATGGACTTCCTGGAGATTATTTTTCATGGTTTCGGCAAAAATGGGGTGATGGTGGGGACCAGCTGTCTCATCTGCAGTGGGAGTTACTGGTCTCAGACGATCACAGAGGTAAAGAGTCCAGATATGGCGGTCTGTCACACATGGTCGTCATGCATGCGGGCGGTCTGCTGTCTTGCCTTATTCCTCTAAAAGGTGTTTTATGCGACTTATTGTTGAAACATGGACATTAAGAGCCCTTTCAACATCCCTTAGAAACATTCCGGCATTGAGCATGCCAATGGCACACTGATGGTTCAAGTCATTTATGGAATTTTGAACAATGGCAGAACTGGACCTTTTGAGGTGGCCTTTTATTTACCAGAGTTCAGGATGTGCCTGGGCTGACTGTACCTGATTTCAGTAGCTCTAGATCAGGCCCCACCTGTCTGACAGCCAATTTTGACAAAGGGCATGTACTTGACAATGATATGGAGAAGGTGACTGAAATGCACACAGAGCAGTGGCACACAACACTGGTCACATAAATAAACCCAACTAAGTCAACCTCAGAATAATTATGCGTAATATTGAAATGACTAAACTGTTGCGCCTATATTTTTGTTCAGTATATGTCTCTTCACAGCTCAAATATAACCCATGGTAATTCATGTAAGAACACAAAGAAACGTGGTAACCCGAGACTGAATAACCCATTGAACAGCATTGTGAGTACACAAGCAACTGGTGTTCATACCACCAGCATGGCTGATTTCCTGCTTAAGATGTCATGCATAAATTCTGATTATTAGCTATGACCGCTAGTGAAAATGAAGGATTATCAGAAGGAAGCTCAACTCCATGTGAAGCGTGCAGCCGTGAGCTGCAGCAAAGAAAGATAATTAACACTACTAATAATAAGCCTTACGAAAGGTAAAGGGCTCTGGAGCTTCCGCTCTGCCTTTTTGGCACGTCAGGCGATCTACCCTGCGATTTATGATTGTTTCAACTGTTTAAGCTGAATCAAAGACATAGAATTAGGTTGATTGAAACGCACCAAATTGCGCAATCAGATGAACGATTATCATCTTACCTTAACACAAAAAACTTGCAACACCTGACGGTGTGAAGTGTTTTTGAAGTGAATGTACTGCTAAGAAAGATGACTGAGTGCCAGTGATGGTTTCAAATGGATTTTAATTTAATTTATTTTATTGTGGGTGGGAAATTAACCCATTCTTCCAGTCTCTGGTGCAGTAATTATCCAGTGCAAGGCTCTTAGGTATTTGCTTCGTAAAATTCAGGTGGTGACCAGGCAGCGTAGTCCTTTTAGTCGCTGTGTAGGCAACCTCCTCCAATCACCCTGTCCTGGCGGGGCACTTGCCCTTCTGGGGACACAGAAAACCTTTAAAAGTCTTTCCAGACTCCAAGTCCAGCCCAGGATGCCCTGGCACTGCAGAGTCTCCCAGGTTCCAGGAGGTTAGAGTCTCTGCTCTCTACTCTCCGCCCCTCTCCCAGCTGTGCTACCCCTGATGCAGTGGTGTGGTCATCAAAGAACCTGCATGGCGAGAAAACATAAGCGCTGATATGTAGTGATTGGACATTCTGGAATAAAAGTACATGACCTCTCCTTGGAGCTGAATATTAACCAGCTGAAGGGAAATATTTGTCATTCTATCTCCCACACAGTGCCATGAAAAAGTATTTGCCCCCTTCCTGATTTCTTATTTTTACATATTTGTCACAGTTAATTGTTTCAGATCATCAAACAAATGTTTAAATTGGACAAAGATAACCCGAGTAAAGAAAAAATGTAGTTTTAAAATTATGTGAAAAAGTAATTGCCCCCTAAACCTAATAACTGGTTGTGCCACCCTCGGCGACAACAACTGCAATCAAGCGTTCGCGATGACTGGCAATGAGTCTTTCACATCGCAGTGGAGGAATTTTGGCCCACTCTTCTTTGTGGAATTGTTTTAATAGGCTACATTGGAAGGATGAATGACCTGTTTAAAGTCATGCCACAGCATCTCAATCAGATTTAAGTCAGGACTTAGGCCACTCTAAAACCTTTTTTTGATTTTGTTTTTTTTATTTATTTATTTATTTATTTATTTTTTGAAGTCATGCAGAGGTGGACTTGCTGGTGTGTTTTGGGTAGTTGTACTGCTGCATAACCCAAGTGCGCTTGAGCTTGAGGTCACAAACTGATAGTTGGACATTCTCCGTCAGGATTTTCTGGAAGAGGGCAGAATTCATGGTTCCATCAATCACGACAAGTTGTCCAGGTCCTGAAGTAGCAAAGCAGCCCCAGATCATCATACTACCACTACCATCTTTGACTGTTGGTATGATGTTCTTTTTATGAAATGCTGGGTTAGTTTTATGTCAGATATAACGGGATGCACACCTTCCAAAAAGTTCAACTTTTGTCACATCAGCCCACAGAATATTTTCCTGAAAGAAAAATTGCCCAAAAATGGCTAAATTCAAGGGATTATTTGGTTATGTGGACACACCAGAAAAAATCTAAGAAAATTTGTGGAGCAGCTTTTATATAAAGGCAGTAAACCACAGAAAATTCATCTTGTGTTTCCAATTCGTTCTTGAAAAATTCTGGCATTTACCATGCTTTGTGGCTTACATAAGCCTAATAATATGACTGAAAATTAAGTGGGGTTGTCAATAATTTGGGTATTATGAATACAATTGCTGAGATTATTTCACAGGAGTCTACTTATATATGCTAGTGCTAATAAATCATGGTCTTCGGTTTTTGGACGTGGAAGTATGATTTTACATTAAAACGAAAATCGATATTGTAGCTGATATATCTGGCTCTCCCATGCCTTTTAGCAAGAAAATCAGTGTTCAAAACATCCTTGAATCTTTGTCTTTTCAGCCTGCAATATTCATAAAAGTAATTTGAGTTTTATTTAAGAGCTACAAGGAAATTAATGCCCTCATGAGTGCCTTACCTTTCCCAATTTATGGGCAAATACTTGCATATATTGCAATATTATTTGACTATTAAGCATTCATTAGTGATTTGCTGTTCGGCCACCTTGTGATCCTTGGGGCTTTATTTTATAATGCATATGTTAGACATTTACAGGATTTTAAAAATGTTACAGGGGTCAGTCCATATTAACTCAACAAATATGCAAGAATCTTTCATGGTCACTGACTTATGTTTGGCTCAAATTTATGAAGGCATGTATAATGCCTTCATAAATGAGACATACTGTCTTCATAAATCATACATTAGCAAATGGCATGCTTTCTAAAGGGTGAAATAACACATATTTATTCAGCATGTGATGCCAGATGTGATGTAACTGACAATGTCACTTAGTTAGGGGTTAAATTCTATACAGGGTGACATTGTCAGCGAAGTGACATTGTCATTGTCACATCTGCCATCACATACTGAATAGGGATGTGTTCTTTCACCCACAGAGATCTAAAAACGCGAGAGTGGACAAAGTCTTTGTTTTGTGTGGCAGCACTTGGCCGTCATCTTGTGAATGTACAGTATATCGGGGCAGATGTTCATAGGAAAATACCGAAGAACTCACCAAAATCTTCCTCGTATAAAACGGAAACTCGCTCGTACTGAACAACCGTTTCTTTCAGGTACAGCCCTGGGACAGACTCACAGGCACAGCTGAATGCAAATGCTTTTTCTTTGAACAAAATGAAAACATAGGGTAAGACAATCGTAGCGCTTATTCTTTAGCTTTGCCAAATAATGGAGCATAAATATTGTCGTTCAATTACACTTCCTTATTCCTGTCCTTTTAAAGCATGAAAAGATAAAAAAAAACACGGAAAACAAGTCTCTCCCCAGAAAAAATAAATAAATAAAAATCAAAACCCATTGTTTAGCCTACTGTTTACATGTGTCTCATTGGACATTTATACATACCCAAGATGGCAGAGCTTTTCTGCCGTGTGTGCTTTGGTCCAGCCAGTGACATTGTCCACTCTAGTGTTTTTATATCTCTGTGATTTCACCCTTTACAAAGCATGACATTTCCTTATGTATGATTTATGAAGACATTATGTCTCATTTATTAAGGCATTATACATGCTGTATCAAGCCTTTATGAGCAACACTTCATCTAAATTGTGACCACATATCACTCTTTAGAGAGGTGATCGAATTATCTGTCATGAGAAACAAAGGAAACTATGATCGGCACGAGTGGCAGCTTTGTGAAATGTCAGGAATGAACCACTGGATTGCTATGCAGCAATGTTTTTCACTTCAGGGGTACGTAGAAGCCATGTGACCAAAACAGAGTGGCTCTGTGTACCCCCTTAGCTTGTATGGAAATTCCATGCATTTTACGTCAAAATAAAATACGAACGAGCTCGAAGCTGACTGTTGTGATGTCTACACATGACACTCGGCATGACACATGACATTATAACTCAGTGCTATGTCTCAGAACTTCGTTGTGTATCATTTAAAATTGAATATTAATTTTGAGTTATTGAATTCAACGCAGTTGAGATGACATTTTTTTGAAAATTGCTCGGTAATTTCATCGTAAGAATATGATAAATTGTTGAAATTTCAAGAATATATCAGGATTTGTAAATTTGTTTTGTCATCTGGTGGATAATTTGGATGATAAGCATGAAACGTTTCTGTTTGACTACGCGAGGACATTGATATCTAAAAACACGTATGTTAATGAATTTAGCACGTAATGCTGATTAATCTGCAAAAGTCTACTAAAATATTTTAGGATCTTGTGAGCAAAAGCGTATAAATTCTGTTTAAGTACTTCTCGAGTTACAAAGGTTATTTATGTTGGCTTATTCTGTTAACAACAACCACAGGCAAAAAAAAAATGTTTGAATCACCCCACTTTTTTACTTAATAGAAAATGAACAAATCACAGGTATGACAAAAAATAATGATAATAATAATAATTTTCTGAGATGGCTTAACATTTGGGCTGCGTGAAACACACCTCAAACAAATTTAATTATTTTAATTATTAGCATATTTTTTCATACTTATAGTAAGTTGAGGAAAAAATATTTAAAAATCACCTTGTACTTGACCTTTTGAAAGAAAGACCAGCTTCAGTTTGAAAAGACATACATGTAGTTAAAAGGCAGCGCTTGGTGACCTTGACAGAGTGTTGTACTCGGCTAACTGAGATGAAGCATGGCACCTGCAATTTGTTAATTTGCAATGAAGTAAAAAATGCTGAATGAACCTGCTATCAGTGTGTTGATTCTGCTATTTTTTCTCGGAGTTGTAGGTACTCTAAATGCAGTGAAACACCCCTTACTTGGCCGAATTTTAATTCACAACTAGAGACTTGTTCACACTGCATTTCCTCTTCCCAAAGAGAAGAAGGGAGCTAAGAGTTGCGTGAATCAAATAAAGCAGAAGTGGCAATCCATAGTGATGTGAAGATGGGTGTCCTCAAAACTGAGGGGTTTTTCTTTCCTTATCGAACACCGGGCTCCTTCTGTTATTCGCCTGGAACACCGAGCACCACAGCTGATGAAATCGGAAAGTTGGAAAGTTTGCACAAACATTGTCATTGGTGAGATTTGCTGAATTTCCTAACATCATGAAACCTCTTTGACAGTTGGTGACAGATGTCTCTGAAATGTCTAAATCACAAATTTTTGGTGACAGAACTGGAACTGTCAAATCCTGAATTAAAAAAAAAAAACTAGAACGGGCACTCGGTAGAGCGCATACCTTCGCCGACGCCACTGAATCCCTCGCCACTGGCGTTGGTTTCATGCCGATCGGATAAAAATTGACCGAGATATGGCCGAAAGTCGGTTTTGACCTTTTCGTGGCCTTGACCTTGACCTTTGACCCGATCACTCCCAAAATCTAATCGATTGATCCTCAGGTCATACCAAATGAACCCAACAAATTTTATGAAATTCCATTTGGTACTTTTTGAGTTATTTGATACACATACATACACACAGACAGACAGACAGACAGACACACAAACAAATAAATACACGGGGATCAAAACATTACCTTCGTCAGCGAAGTCGCTGGCGAAGGTAAAAATTTTCCCTCAGTCTAGGCACCTGTAAGTTCTGAACTGTTCCTTGTTTTTAAATTATTGTGTTGTTCGTAACCATTCTCTTGAAATCCCTGTGCTTTGCTCATCTATTTCCAATTTGTTGATGGTCGTCATTGTGTATTTAAGTTCCTGGTTGGCTTAAATATGATTCCGTTAGCTAGACAGTTGTGTGGCGCCCTTTGTGTTCATCTATTGCATAAAGAATCTGTATATTGGGGATTCTATACCCTGGGCTATGCGGTTCTGGTCAGGTGTATTTCTTCCAGCGTCATGTTTGTTCAAGTCCGAGAGTGTGCATCTGCCCTGTGTGCCCAGATCTCTTCAGGATATTCGGTACCTCCTCCGTGCCTTTCTCAAGCTACTGAGAAGTATGATATAGGGACGGTCATCCTGAGTATCTCGGGTATCTCGGGTGCTCCACTGTACGCATAATTTAGCTTAACTTGCTGGTGATGGTTCTGCTGTTTTGGGGATTCATAAGTTCTGCTCCCCATCTAATTTTGATGTTGTTTAGCATGTTCTGGCTATGTCATGGTAGTGAGCACCTTCAGAGCAGAACCCTCCACCAAGTTAAAATGTCATTACATTTACATGTTAATACATTTGTTAAATCCAAATAAGTTTACCTGACTGAAATAAGGGCAAGTTCAGGCAAGAAATTCAAGTGTACATCACCTGATGCGTTGTTTCTGCGTCAGCGAAAGAACACCAATCGCAGTGCGGCAACAACAAAGAGCCTGTCATGTTGGTCTTTTTAAGCATAATGAAGCTCGCTCACCTTTGCCGCTCAATTTGCCGCCTCACGTGCAGGTGAGAAATGTTTTTTTGCTTCCTACCTCCACTCCAGCCTCCACCTGTGTGATTCTGCTCTGTCTGACAGTGGGGGGGGATTCTTAAGTTCTGCTCCCTACCTGATTTTGTTGTTGTTTAGTATGTTCTTGCTATGCACGGTAGAGTGCACCTCCAGAGCAGTGTCTTCAGTCAAACTAAAATACCCCGAAAGCTAATTTTTATATTCAGGAATGCAAGGAAATAACTGGCATCTTAATAATAATAAATAAGCTTAACAAATTTTTTCTGCTTTTTTGTCAAACATTAAATTCGAAAATTCATGGACAACAACAAAAATTATATTTTAGCAATAAAATATCATTTCAGTAAAAGAGCTTGCGCATACTGGTGGATTCACCATTACGGAAATATAAAAATTATTTTGGTAATTACTAACACTGTGACATGTAATTTAGGCCAGCTGTGGAATAAACCTGACATTGAGTGGTGGCCTAATAAATTTGTTAAGCACTATGTATATGCGGTCTCTCATTGGCTCGCGCCATCATATCAACCTCCTCCGGAAAATTATAGTTTCGGGTTTTGTTCTAGAAATCTGTTTGTTGTATGCTCTAGATTTAACAGATTTCTGTCCTCAGACTCACCATAAAGGGGCTTTTTTATTGCAAGATTGATGGAGCGCTGAACATTTAATAAACACGGGAATCAACCAGTGGATTTTCTTTCTTTTTTTCATTTTGAAACATTTGCCTTGAACTACAGACTTTTTCATGAATAGGTTTAATGAAAGCCTGCTTGGCATTCGACCAAGAAACTGGATATGCAAGGTCAGTCAATTTTGCACCGTCATATATTAAACCTCATTTTGGTATGACATATGCAATATTGGCACTGCTATGCATTTTTTTACATGATTAAATTCAATTTAAGCCCATATTTATAATCAGGTTACACATCCACGGGAATCACAAAATCCAAGCCCAAGGCTGTTGAAATAACTAATAAAGGAAACAATGTTAATCCCTTGTCACAACAATGAGAAGAAGTAGGAGGTGAAAAGTACAAGGACGGAAATGCTTCAGGCACGGAAAACAGGTTTCATTTCCTGCTCAAACCATTCAACTGCTGAATGAAGAAGAAAACAGAGAGACCTTCAGTTCCTGTGAAGGATTCTGGCAGATCACAAACCCACAGTCCATCAAACAGAACATAGCAAGCTGATAAGTTTTCAAATCTACGTGCTTTTTAAAAGCAGGTTTAAAACAAAAAGTATGAAACAAACTCACAAAAATAAATGTCCTTCAATTGCGTAAATTGTTGACAAATAGCAAGTGTGTCCTCTAAGTTATAAAAGGACAGATGTATGATGGTGGCTGAGTAATTTTCCTGTCAGAAACCTAATCATTAATTCTCTGTTAAAATGTTAAATTTATATATGTGATTTTTTAACACCGTAATACTTGGTATTTTATTTTGAGAGTCTCCAAAAATATTGTTGTGTATTTTCATGCAATGACAATAAAGCCTTTCTGATTCTGATGAGTATGGGTATGCAGCCTTGTTTCACTCCAGAAGTTCATACATACTTTAGAATATCCTAGACTTTGATAGACAAACTCGGATGTCAGTGGTAGAGAAAGGTGGGGGCCATTTTATCCACAGCATCCCTCTGAACGCTTTATGAAACTCGAGTACAGGCCTGTGGCTATCTCTGAGCCCCGCCTGTGGGCTCTTCTTCTCATCTTTTCTCCCTCAGACTACTCCGACTGCCCTGTGCGCCACACCCACCTCTCCGCAGACAGAAAATGGCTTTAGGACATAATATTCTATGCAGATTGGTTCTCTTTGTTTGGCCATGGTGAGCACTGCAGCTCTCCCTGCTGCCATTCATCACGCCTCTTATTTTCATTCTCATTTTTTTCCCCGTGTCATTGACAGTGCAGGTTACCATTTTTCCTCTTCTTTTTGGTTTTTACAATATTTAAAAATTTCTGGCAACCCTGACTGATAATGCACAAACAATACTTTTTAAAGAATCTAAGAACATATATTTATGGAGAAACTCCAAATACCAACATGTGAGAAATACTGCATGATATGAAGGTTCCAATGGAACCAAGCAAAATCATTTACTGATTTAATGAAAAATGTATTTCCTCCAAATCAAGGTTTCACATTTAATGGCACGCTTAAAGATTACTGTAAATAACATCTACGAAAATTAAACCAGGTATTTAATTGCACTTGTTTAAGTTTAATCTAAGTGTTAGAAACTATATTGAGCCATTACATTCCTGTTTCTCTAGGGTATACTAATGAGGTAACACACGTGCAATATCTCTTTGTCAGAAACCACCATGAAGAAGAAAAAACAACCCTCAGTTCAAAAAATAAATAAATAAAAATATGCCACTAAGCACTATCAGGGCAAGCTCTTGAAAACCTCAAGGGTAGGGGACATATCTGCACCCCCACCAGGATACTGAGGAGAATGGAGAGTGGAGCAACAAGACCCCCAAGAATCACTATGAGGGAACTGCAGGCCTTGGTGACATCTTGTGGTCACCAGGTTTCAAAAAGCATCATCAGGCGGCACCTCCACGACCCAAGCTCTTCAAAAGGGCTGCCATAATAAAGCCTTTTCTGACCAGAAGACAGAAGAAAGCACTTGGAGTTTGCCAAATGTTATTTGAAATTTTGGCTGAAACAAAGTGCTTTGGTCAGATGAGATTGAAATTGCACGTTTTGGTCAGATACATCATTGGCACACTTGCCGTTGAAACAGATGCAAACAAGGAGAAGCACCTCATACCCATTGTGATATATCATGGTGAATCAGTCATGTTTTGGGGCTATTTCAATTCCAAAGGTCCAGGGGCAATGGTGAAGATTAATTGCATTATAAATTCTGCCAAGTATCAGGATATTTTGGCTGACAATTTGGTTGCCTCTGCCAGAAGGCAGGGACTTGTCTGTTGATGGACTTTCCAAGAAGATAACTACCCAATGCATACCTCAGGATCCACACAGAAATGGTTCGGTGTCAACAAAATTGACGTTCTGCAATGGCCACCGCAGTCGCCAGACTTCAATCCAGTTGCAAACCTGTGGGCGGAGTTGAAGAGGGTAGTCGATAAACACAAACCCAAGAATGTGAAGGATCTTGAAAGGATCTGATTAGAGGAAATGGTCCAAAATCCCCCTCAATGTGTGCCTTAAGACTCCATGCTGTTATTTTTGCCAAAAGAATGCCAGTCGTTGCATTAAATACTAAATTAAGGGTGCAAGTTATTACAAAACCTTGATTTTGTTGAAATTTATTTTGTATTTAATGATTTTGTTTGTTTCCATCGAAACATTAATCAAGTTAAAATTATCATGCATGTTGGTATATTCCGTTTCGCTTTAATCATCTTGTTTATATTTTTTGTATTATTTTGCATTGCCAGTCAGAGGTGGCATTGGTTTTGGAGCCCACTGTGTAGAAGATGGGCGCATGAACACTTATTTACTGGTTGTCATGGAGGTATTGAGAGCTTTGTTGCTCTCGTCCGGGACGATATCGTTTTGCGCCCTATTGGATTCCTGGGCCAGGTGGCATTAATTGGGGGCGTTACCCGGACTCTGTTTAAGCTCCTGCTCTGCCTCGCTCTCGTTGCTGGAGTGTCAGTGTCTGTATTGCGCTTTAGCCGGTAAGGCCTCTCGAGAGAGTATTGGCAGGGACTTTAGCTGCATAACAGGTTTAAGTCTTAGTGAGCAAGAGAAATCTATGTTTTATTATCCCTTTTCTTTTGGTTTCTTCGAGCTCACCTGTTTTTATACCACTGACGGCGTTAGGTCCGTTGGTAGCGCGAGTCTCGCTATTTCAATCTGTTTTTAGTCTCTCAGCACGCTCGCTGTTTTGCCTTTTATTTCTGGCCGCTGCTCTTGGCGTCCAATGTCTAGCTGCCATCACACTGGTGGCTGGAGGACCAGAGCAGAACGTCCATAATAGGTATTTCACTACTAGCACAACCCGCCCCCCACCCTCCACCCCCCCATTCCTCTGTATCTTTAACCCCTTCCCCCCACACTCCCCTACTGCCTCATCACTTTCCCACCCCCAAAAACTGTGCTCTTGCAAGGTCTCCTGAAAATAGATGGAGCTGAAACAGCAAATCTCAGAGCTCAAAGCTGTACAGAGCATGTGTAAGCATGTTCATATCCATAATGAACATGGAGGCCTTTGGTATCATTTGGGCTTTGGAGAGTGGGTTAGACGAAAAGTGTTCCCATGGAAAAATGAGTTCACAGCGCTGAATTTTTACTTTTTTATTCATATAAATTTTATTATCTTGGGCTGATGAAAAACTATTGTGGCAACAGCTTCCATTTTGATATCATACATCATTGAGCAACAACAGCTGCATTTAGCGCTCTCAGGGTTAACGTATCGACACATTCGTTGTTGCAGGGTGCCCCTTGATGAGACCCCAACATTTCTAAAATTAGCCCTCACTCTTATTCCTTACCCTCCACCCCCCACCAACATTGACAGCACTTCAAAAGGAGCCCCAGCGCGAGTCAGTCTATCTGCAGGAATTGATTGAGTTGAATTGGCAGCTATTTTAATGACTTTGGGAAGGGAAGATGAGGAAATGCTGTGAGAATTGAAAACAAAATCAGCTCTGTGCCAGGGCCCTGCATGCCTCCCTCCAGGGTAGCATCTAATTGCTTCTTGCATGACCCACGGAGTGGAGCTTTTTAAATTCATACATAGATTTATTATTCCCACGATAAGAGAAATGCAACCACCCTCTGTTCTTATATTATAGTTTCCGTGTGGGGCCTCTGCCTCCTCTCCGAGCACGAGACTGAAAGCGTTCTCTCTCTCTCTCTGGTCCACATTAGCTCTCCAATCAAAGCGCTTTTCCGTGCATTAATTAAATTCTCCTGCCGCCCACGCCGCCTGCTTTTATCTGACCCTTATGCAAGCTCTCCATATGGCTGGCACTCTCTGATAAATATTGCAATATTCTTATTTGACGGCACAATGGGTGGATCTACCCAGCGGTTGAAGAAATGCTTTGAAATGAAGTGGAAAACGGGGATCTACTTGTGTTTGTTTGCTACTATATGTCCCTCAATTCTCAGACTTCAAATGGAAAGGCCGTTCAATTCTTCAGTTGTCCTCATTAGTCTGCAGTGCTGTGTGACTAACCAAATATTGTTTATAGGCGTATAGAAATGCAGTGTGCGGGTACAAAAATGCGTCTTTTTTAATTTGACTCTAATATCTATTTGTCCTAAAAATTGCAGGGCCCAAAAACATGGGAAAATGTACTGCCATACTGTGACGTCAAAATCTATTCAATAATATCATATAATTTATTCCTTACATGACTTGTTTGATTACAAATCTAAATTTTTGGACAAAAATGCAGTTGTCTTAAAAATGATCAACATTGCATTGGACATTGCATATAGCTAATATTATTGACCGCCTTTAATATATATATATATACATATATATATATATATATATATATATATATATATATATATACACATCTAGTAGAGTGATGTGGTGTGACAGGCACTCCAACCTTCTACTAAAAAAAAAGTGTTGACATAAAGCAGCAGCACCTACTGAGTAAGAAGACCAAAATTCATGATGGTGTTGCCCTCCAGACATGTCAATATGACTGAGGGGTGATTGTACCAGCCAGGATCCTGTGTTCACTCTTATTTTCCAGCCATGGCAACTGGAAGCTGGTGAAGCCAGCTGAGTTCATGGTGCCCAGAGGGAGTTTGGCTGATAAAACCTTTAAAATATTCATGGCAGTGAGAAGATTCTTTTTTATTTAAAGGAGAGGTGTGGTATCTCCAAATGCGTCAACCAAAATTTTATGAACCTGTGTGTGTGTGTGTGTGCGTGTGCGTGCGCGTGTGTATGTGGGTGTGTGCCTGAGCAGAGTTTCTGAGTGTAAAAACTTGGTGGGGCAAGAATGTATTTCAGGTCTGGATAGGTGAATTTCTAAATTTCCCATTGACTATAATGGAAAAACTCCTGCTATTATTTTGTTATCTAAAAGGTATACAATCATAAATCCTCCCTGCGTAGGACTGGATTACATAATAAAAAAATGAATCGAGGCGCAATTTTGCTTGATGCTTTAAGAGAACAAAGTTATAAGAGGTTGTTTTAGTCAATGGTTAATCTATTGGTAGGTTAGTATGACTCACATTTGACTCTGATTGGTCACCTGCATGCTACCGGTGAATAGCCCACAAGGGCATGTGGAACGGAACAGACAGCCGAGCAGTATGCAGAAATGTTATTTTCGCTGACAATCATTGTCTATGTTTCCATCCGCTTTTCAATCGAATTACAAAACCCAAAACCAGTAAAGTTGGCACGTTGTGTAAATCGTAAATAAAAACAGAATACAATGATTTGCAAATCCTTTCCAACCTATATTCAATTGAATACACTGCAAAGACAAGTTACTTAATGTTCGAAGAGGTAAACTTTGTAATTTTTTGCAAGTATTTGCTCATTTGGAATTTGATGCCTGCAACATGTTTCAAAAAAAGCTGGCACAACTGGCAAAAAAGACTGAGAGAGTTGAGGAATGCTCATCAAACACTTATTTGGAACATCCCACAGGTGAACGGGCTAATTGGGAACAGGTGGGTGCCATGATTGGGTATAAAAGCAGCTTCCCTGAAATGCTCAGTCATTCACAAACAAGTATGGGGTGAGGGTCACCAGTTAGTGAACAAATGCGTGGGCTGATTGTCGAACAGTTTAAAAACAACATTCCTCAACAAGCTATTGCAAGAAATTTAGGGATTTCATCATCTACGGTCTGTAATACCGTCAAAAGGTTCAGAGAATCTGGAGAAATCACTGCACGTGAGCGACTAGGCCGAAAACCAACATTCGATCCCTCAGGCGGTACTGCATCAAAAACCGACATCAATTTGTAAAGGACATCACCACATGGGCTCAGGAACACTTCAGAAAACCACTGACAATAACTACAGTATGTCGCCACATCTGCAAGTGCAAGTTAAAACTCTACAATGCAAAACGAAAGCCATTTATCAACATGGCATGGAAAACTGAATGATCTAAACATGAAAAATAATGAACAAGAAATCTAAATAACCAAAACACAATACACAATCCTAAGAATAGTCAAAGGGCAGGCAGTGGTCACTAAACACAGAAATCCTAAACATGGCTAGGCCAGGCACAGAACTTAAACATGACATGCAGAATGCACAGATCACAACAGACGAGTCTACATTCAAATTGTTTTTGGAAACTGTGGACGTCGTGTCCTCCGGACCAAAGAGGAAAAGAACCATCCGGACTGTTATAGGCGCAAAGTTCAAAAGCCAGCATCTGTGATGGTATGGGGGTGTATTAGTGCCCAAGGCATGGGCAACTTACACATATGTGAAGACATCACTAATGCTGAAAGGTACATACAGGTTTTGGAGCAACATAGGTTGTCATCCAAGCAACCCCTTTTTCATGTACGCCCCTGCTTATTTCAGCAAGACAATGCCAAACCACATTCTGCACGTATTGCAACAGCATGGCTCCGTAGTAAAAGAGTGCGGGTACTAGATTGGCCTGCCTGTAGCCCAGACCTGTCTTCCATTGAAAATGTGTGGCGCATTATGAAGCGTAAAATACGACAACGGAGACCCCGGACTGTTGAACAACTAAAGCTGTACATCAAGCAAGAATGGGAAAGAGTTCTATCTGAAAAGCTTCAAAAGTTGGTCTCCTCAGTTCCCAAACGTTTACTGAGTGTCGTTAAAAGGAAAGGCGATGTAACACAGTGGTAAAAAGGCCCCTGTGCCAACTTTTTTGCAATGTGTTGCAGCCTTTAAATTCTGAGTTAAGGATTATTTGCAAAAAAAAAAAAAAGTTTCTCAGTTTGAACATTAAACATCTGGTCTTTGCAGTGTATTCCATTGAATATATGTTGAAAAGGATTTGCAAATCATTGTATTCTGTTTTTATCTACGATTTACATAACGTGCCAACTTCACTGGTTTTGGGTTTTGTATTTGAAGTTCGCCAAAAATATTCATGTGAATAAAGGCAGTGAAAATGCATTTCCACCTCACAACATTAAAGCGAATAAAAACTTGTGCGTAATGACGTCACTGGCTATTATGCGATCAAATTAGTGTATCGAATAGATATCTGACATTTTAAGCTGTTTCCATTCATTTTCGAACTGAATCACAGAACCTTTGAGTGGACAGATGTAGTGTGGTAGCCAACAAAATGAACTAGTTAGCAATAATGGATCTACGCGTCTACCAACAAATGATGATAATTTCACAAATTGTAATAGTGCTTATGTCCCAGCTATTTGCAACATAGCAAACCATTATCAGGGGGCAACAACGGCATCAAAACACCGTCATGATGCAGTAGCAGATTTTTTCTGCAAATAACGTTTCCATCAGCAGTTATCGCATAAACCTTTTACTAATCAAGGGAAAACCCGATGAGATCAACCGTATTGACTTAAGAGTCGATACCTTGAAAATCAAAAATTTCCATAAGGAATTTTTAATTCGATATGACTTATTTTGCATAAGAATGTGCGGATGGAAACATGGCTAATGAAAGCTAGCCAGTTTGGTCGACTGCCTCACCTAGGATTGCATTATCTAAATAAAAAAGAAAAAAAAAACAAACTCACAGGTTGCTCACTAAATACTCCCTAGATAGGCAGATGCCAAGATACTTTTTTTGTACAATTCAACCGGAATGAGCACCACTAACGTTACACAAACGTTTCTGCCAGGGGTTATACTACGAAGCAAGATTAATGGGTTAGCGAAGTATGTCGAGCCTAAACCTAGGCTTTTCATTTGTCATGAAGGTGCCTCTCTTTTAACGTGACTAGATTACCATGGTGACTTACTGTGAGAACATGCTCCCGACTAGGTTATGTGCCGAGTTTCGGTTAAAATCGGCAATAAATGTGCTGCCTTATCACTAAGCATCTTATTTGCCATCACCTTTCTTGGATGATCCTATTTGGTGCCTGAATTTTACGCGGGTCTCTTCGGAGGGAGACTGGCATGACCTGTTAGCTTTTTCTGACGATATTCTCCATGAACGCAGCAGATTTTCATCTAGAGGAATTTGTTACTTACGCGATCTATGATGGTTGGGTCAATAACAGGTAGAGGCTGAGTAATATAGCCGGCATTCGGTTCAATTGTCTCAAATGTCCAGTTATTGAGCCAGACGAAGTGGGGGCACTCGTCATAATTTTTTTTTTTTTTTTTGCCATGGAAACCTATAAGCAATCTGGTGGTGATGCGGAAAATCTGAGCAAGAATATTGTTTGCCGCGCTATATATTTTACACAGCATACCATTAAAATGATTTAAATAATTATGAAAGCAAAGCAGCACAGAGCGTACTACGAAAAATGTTCTCATGCTTTGTTTTAACTTGCTGCCATGTCCTCTTGACAGTGCTGGTACAGCAATTTTTAAAGCACCAATTACAAAAGTAAATTTTATCATTTTTACCATTGTTCTGATATGCCACAGGACTACTGTAAATTTGCAATGGTGCTACTGGTTAGAGTTAGTGGTGGGATACGATTTTATTAAAATCATGCTGTATGAAAGATAAGCCATAGAAAAAAATATGTTAAACCAAAAACGAAGAAATCAGTAAAACAGAGTTCACATTGGTATTTATCAGTCAGATAATATTAAATTTGTAAGTTAATTTCTCTTTGTTTGATTTGGCTGAGAAACTAAAGTGATTGCCACTACTCCTTCATCAGAGGACTTGCGCATTTACAGTATTAACAATTTTCCACCATAATTCCTCTCTAGCCTTATTAGCAGAAACACTGTTGCTTTTTGCTGTTTCTTTTTTTTTTCGGCCCACCACCACCCCCTCTCTTCGGAGAACACCTTTGTTTTTAAATAACAGCTTTTTAACATTCTCAATTTACATTAAGCTTTACATGGGGGTCATATATGGCGCCAAAAAAAAAAAACAAACAAACAAACCAACAATCCAGAACAGAAAAAAAAAAAATCATAATAAAAATAAAAATAAAAACATATGCATCATGACAAACAAAAGTCATCTTCACCAAGTTTGAGACAATAGGACAAGACAACGAGACAAGAGAGGACAAGCCAAGACAAGACAGGACAAGACGACACAAAACCACAACAACAACGACAACAAAAACAACAAAATGACAGACAGACACGCATAATCCACCCGGCCATATAAGCAACTTTTTGCTGTTTCTTATTGTTTTAGATTCTTCCTAACTGCCCATAATCAAGACCCACTCCGCCTAGGAGATTTTTGAAAACATTTTTAATAATCACCCAGCAGCCACTTACATTACATCCAACGAACAAATGCGTATATCAACCAACATGAATACATATACTAACATAAATCTCAATTACGATTTCCTAAACTGTCTACGCGCATGCATAATCGTGCAATCATCTTTCAAGTGTCCAACCAATCAGTATAAAACTTCATGTGTCTCCCATTTATTGGCTGGAGGTGCCCCCTGGTGCCGCAAGGGGAGACATCCCGCAGTCTTCCTGATCCTGGATCAGGGGTAGCTTCCTCAGAGGAATATTCAGCATGCGGTCGGTCATTTTATGAACGGAAATAAGGTCAACTGACGCGTGGAATGCCCTTTTACTGGAAGGGCGCATGGCTATTGAGAGTACAAGGCCGAGTTTAACAAAGAAAGATTATAACCACAGTGGTGGAATCAATAATCTCTGATTGCAAGTTCAGGGTTTGTTGAGCTGGCTCATTCTAATAAAGCCTGTCTATGTTGAACTTGCTTCAGCGTATACCCCCCAGGTCATTCGCTATGGCTAATGCTATATGTAGATATGCAACTTGGCTGACATTACATGGGCATGAGAGCTAGCTGGCCATCACCCTTTGTAAGCAACGTGAGTTCATTGTGCTAAACTAAGTTTATCTAGCTAGCTAAATTTACTGATAAAGTTTGCCATCACAGCCGTCTACAGCGACTTGATTGCCTAACAAGCCATCTAGACAAGTGGCTAGTTAGTGCTGTGCTTCCCACTAAGATATATTTTTATATTTTCGACGTCTCGAACAGTATCATGTAAAATTGCGCATTAAGTTTTATTCTTATATGATTTTTCGATCACAAGTATGTTGGAATCCTATCGGAAGACCCCTTAGTTCGACAGAAAATAGCAGGAATTTTTCTGTCATAGTTTATGGGAAATTGAGGAGTGCAGTGCACTTCACGCCATACTTGTTTCTTCAACTGCGCTCATCGAAAAAAGCAGCAGCAGCTTCTCCAGTTCTGTATTGAGTGGAGTTTGGAGCTGTCAGCCCTACATGTCAACAAATTCGTGCCATTTCCACTAATACAGCCGACACTGTGACCATGAGTACTTATATTTTCACATGTATCGTAAACATTGCATTGCGTAAGGGGGGCTAGCCCCATTCATGCGGACATGGGTCAGGATATCTGTCTGAAGCAGCAAAACAGAGACCAACAAACATGGACTTAAATTCAAACCCAAGTTCTATGCAATTTAGCAAAATGCTAAATTTATAGACAATACATTTTAGCAGATAATAAGATAATGTTTCAGAATTAATAATGTAATTTGCCTGCGTTCCTTTCTGTTGACACCAGGTGGGGCTGTGCCCCTCCTGCCCCTAATGACCAGTCATCACTGTGTCTGAGTATACTATGTGTGTGCCGGTGTCGGGTGTGTGTGTGTGCGTGTGTGTGTATGTGGGTGTGTGTATAGGGGGGGTGGTGAAAAGGTTCGTGGAGGATTACCATGTATGTGCATATGTGTGATCGTGAAGTGAATGTCTATGTGTGCTTAGTACAACTGTGTCTATCTCACACACATACATACACACGTGTGACTCCGAACACTCAGGTGTCTCCCACCTGTGCTGGGACTGAACTTGCACATGCATGTGCGTACAAGTGACCATAATATCATTTCAGAAGTATTGAGTTTATGATAATGTTTCAACAGGAAGTGCTGTGCAAACACCCGCACACAACGCTGATCAAGCATTTGAGAATATATTCTGTTTGTCAAGACTTCTGAGCTATTATGATGATTGCGAAGTTAGAAGTCATGGCACAAAGCATGTCGGAATAGTCTGGGATTAATGTAGTGTCAACTTCTTGGATTAGCATAAGATTTTGTTTTGGCCATTTACAATTCAAACAATAAAATCTATCATAAGAGATGCCCAGCTGAAAGATGAATTCAGTTAAATATAATAATACAAATAAATAAATAATTACATTCAATTAAAACTGAAAATAACACCAAAATACATATTTGATCTAGTTATATCCCCGGACGCCGAATGGCATTTTCGGAAAATATTATGTTTTTGGTCCGACCACCGCCGCCGCCGCCACGCCGCCCTACGTGTTAACGCGATAACTTCAGTAATATTTCAATTTGAAATTTCATGTTTTGCATACAAGTAAATATCATAAAGAGAAAGAACTGATTCAATTTTGGACAATTTACAATTAGTGGATTGGCCACCAGGGCCAAAAACTGAAAAAAAATAGTTTTTATCATATCTCTGGAAATATTTGTCCGATTGACCTCAAATCAAGTGCAACTGCAAGGTCATGACCTCACAACATGTCATATGATGACATTATACTTGTATGGTTCAATATTTTTCCACCAGGTGGCGCTTTGTGATGGAAAATTACCATTTTGGCCATATCTTCAGAACCATCTGTCCGCTTGACCTGAAATGAAGTTCAAATGAAAGTCTATTCAAGGTCTATTCAAGGATTGGGGAATTGGAGGATTAGGGCGTTCGAGGATATACCCCCTGCTGTCGCCTTCGACAGCATAAGCCTAGTTTAACACTGGAAACACCAAGGGTTGCAGTATCCCTAAAACTGCCAACATTAACTTGTGCTTCTGGCTGCCTTCATTTCAGTGGTGTGAATCAGTCTAATATGAAACCGAAAATGGCTGTTTGAAGAAATATTTGCATATTTGGGTGGTTTCAGATTATAAAACAACATTCATCAGATAATGAGATAACCCATGTCATTGAATTCCTCAAGCAAAATGTCCCCCTTCCAGAAGACGCCAGCGTCACGGGATTTTCAATGGTGGGCCGTGAGCCTCTGACCCTTAAACGGATAATTGCTATCAAGCTGTTCCTGTTTAAGATCGCATGATTAATAATCACACAATTTATTTACTGGAAATGTTGTGATTCTGGTTCTGCCATGCCATGTTTTGTTCTGACAGCCATGTGTATTTTTATTCTTGCCATGTCTGACTATTCTTTGGGAATGTGTATTGTGATTTGGTTGTTTTTTCGTTCATGCATTGTCTTAGGTCTGGTTTCCCATGTTTTTCTTCTCGCCATAGTTTTATTACGGTCCATGTTTTGATTTATCCATGCATTGCACTTTGTCTCCACCTGTCTTGCACGCAGCCCCAGTAATGCGTGCCCCTTCTTCGGGTGATTTAATGGTTTCTGGGTTTCAGTCTTCCTTCACAATCCCGTTTACTTCCTTCTCCTTGCTTTTTCTATATTACTAACACAAACTAACGGTTTGTTGTTTTCGTTAATTTATTAACCAAGACTAACATTGTATATTGGACTAAATTACTAACGAGCACTGGAGATTGTATAGCTGCACTTACTAATTGATTAACAAGCTCTCAGCACTCGCCCTGTTCTAGTCTCCACCTCTTGTCTCTCCCTAATCTTCGCTGCTGCATTTCAGTGGAGTCTCCACACCTTATGCTTTCCTTTCTCTTAGTATCTGTGCACAGTAGAACTCCTTGACTGGAGCTGTATTATTGTCTATAGGTTTGTCCCGTGATCCCTGTCCGCATTTTGGCTTCTGCCAATTTCGTGTGATCAGGTTCTCCCAAATGTGTTGCTCCCTTGTAATCAATCTGACTGCTGCACCTGTGTTCTGTTATCATAGGACCTCCCTTAAACGTATATTAGGTGTCTCTTCACAGCACTGCCCTGTCAGATCGTTCTCTCATGTTTACTTGTGCCACGTTCAATTTGCCCTGTTCTCATTGTGACTATCTTTCTGACTGGACCGTCTTGGATTTACAATTTTTGCCTACTCCCTGTACTTCGCCGCCTTCTTGTTTATTGAACCCTTTTTGTCCGACTTTGATTTTTGTGATTGGTGCCCTGGTTATGATTCTGGATTTCGCCCTTTGGTTTCTGATTTTGGATATTGGACTCTGTACTGCTGCCTGCTCTGTTGGGAGTTTTCCCCCTTCAAAAATAAAGCCTCCTTTTTGTATTTTACTGGTTCTCGCTTGTGGTCCCTTTCGTAAAACCTCACAGAAAATCAGGACCAACATACTATATAAGCCCTTAATTATAAATTAATGACAGAGATCGCTGATGGGATATTTTGACAGCATACTTGATGCGAGATCAGAGAGACACCAGATGCGAGGTGGAAGGTAAATGAGGATTTATGAAACAAAAGAAAACAGGCATGAGGGCCAACAAAAAACTCGGCCCAAAGGGTTGCAAAGTACAAACTAAGGTAAGCTACACAGAGCTGGGAAACTAAATAGCAAAAACGGCAAGAACAAAAAACACTGGAAACTCCAGGCAGAAATCCAAGAAAAATAAATAACAAGACTATGGCTATATATACAAGGGCTATGAACAAGACTTGGAAACAAGGACTTGAAAGCGTGAACATGAGCGAAGACTTGTACATGAAACGAAACTTGAGACACTGTCTGCCAGCCAACTTCCACCGCATCCAGATAAAGGCTAGAAATCAAGACATGAAGGGCAACACCTGGAGGAGGAGAAACAAGAGGCATGGCAAGATCATGACATGGACAGAGATTGGTGGACAAGACTTGCTCATTAAGAGAATGAGCGTGCTCAGCTTAAGTACCAATTAAGTATGCAGTTTGAAAGCAGCATGAATGTTAAGAACAGAAAAGCACAGCAAGATCTTGAAATAGCAAAGCAGGAATCATGACAATAAACTCCCTGTCTAAATTAGTAGTATTAGTAATGTGCCTATCTAAGAATTACACCACCCAGTGAGTGTTAGTAAATGTTAGTAACTTAAAAACAGTTAATTGCCAATTAAGCTTAGAAAGGCCCGAATCAGCACAGCACAGAAGGAAGGGTGAAATACCAAAGCCAACCAGAGCTCAGAAATGTGCAAAAACGAAGGCACGGGGCGGAACGCAGACAAGCGGTGGAGTGGCTTGGCAGACCTGGCAAAAACAACATTGAAAAGTAAAAACATGGACAATAACTATGAACTATGAAATGTTTAATCCTAATACAAGAAACTGTAAAAACTATGATATGAACTATGAAACTATGAACTATGACTATAGAATCTTGAACATGAAACTGTTAAAATCATAAATGCTGTCCTGGCCAAAGGCCAGAACCCCAGAACACAACAATGCTTAAAAGTGATATTGTTGGGATGGTTGAACATGCTGGAACAATGCAATGAACAATAATGCAATCTGAGGGGAAATGAGCAATAGGCTAGTTCTATTGACTCATCCTTGCTTCTGATGTAATAACACTTTGTTGCAAATTAGGAAACATAAATGGGAACGAGTTTGCTTTTAGGTGAGCTGAGAACAGGACCATAAACCCTCCAATGGCAAGTCCCAGGTGGAAAGGTTAAAATGACCAAAGTTGCTTGATGAGCCATGCCTATGCACGTGCATATGCTAGATAGAGTTGTGCACCTGCATACAGTCATGTGGGACTTCTAGTGAATAATCATGCAAGTGTGCTTACCTTTGTGACCATTTTCATGTCACGTAGTGTGCTCGCGCACGCGTGTATGCGTGTGGGTGTGTGCGCTTGTGTGTGTGTACATGCATGTTTGTGTGCATACATGTGCGCGTGTGTGTGTGTGTGTCCGTGTGTGCACTAGCCCTAAGTTAGGAGTGTAATTTTTTCTCTTTCTAAATATCAATGTCTACTGGGTATCAGTACTGCACAATGTGATTCTAACAATCCAGAACAGTTCTTCAACTGCAGCATTGTTCCTTTTCAAATGAGTCTCTTAATCCTCAAGCTTAATTTGCTATTACTGACTAAAATGGGTTTGGAATGCGATGTTAATCTTTAAACAATTAAACTGTACTAATAAAATAAGAACAATTACCGTATTCCTTAGCCGGGTGCTGATTAAATAAAGTATCCCTGAAGGTTGTTTTCATTCATTTTCAGATTAATGTTTTGACCATTCATGTTTTTGTTTTTTTTTTTTTTCAAATAAGGTAGACTTCTTCTGGTGAGCGGAGAGTCTCATGCCTTTCTTTCATGATAGTATTTTCAGATGACTGAAAATTCTAACATTTTAAAAGAGTCTTCTCTAAAATACTTTCCTAATGATTAAAGAAACCTCAACAACTTCTTGTCAATATGGAAAATTTGTCTGCCGCAAGCGAAAATGTACGGAGCCCCTATGGTGTCACTGATAATCTTTTTTGGGGGGTGTTGAGAAAGCGTGCACTCAGTTTGCAGAGCGTGCTCTCATTTAATTAAGACGCGCGCTCGTTAAAATAGAGCGTGCCCTCGTTTACCTACATCATGGACTCGTCTTACTAAAGTCGAGTACTCGCTGCAATTCAGTGTACCCACATTATATACCTCGTGAGCACAATTTACTAAAGCGTGTGTTCACTTTGCAAAGTTTGCTCTCATTTAACCAAGTCGTGCGTTCGTTAAAATAGAGCATGCGCACGTTTACCTAAATTGTGGACTCGTCTTACTAAAGTCGTGTACTCGCTGCAATGCAGTGTACCCACATTTTATACCTTGTGAGCACAATTTACTAGTAGCCTAAGTCAGATGGGGTACTTCGCCATTTTGCGATGGACCTAATCAGGGTTTACCATGGGCTTGGTATGGAATATAAGAACATACTTTCAGCCTTAGCGTCCCGACATGGTATTGTAACAAGCCCCGTTTGCACTTGTAGTGAGCTTGCCAGTAGCGTACACGCGTTCTTTGTTAGTCGGCGCAGACATAAGCACCCTCGAGCCCAAAGTGAGAATAAGACGTTCTTTATTGTCGAATGAATATGGGTCATGGATGACCTCGACCGAATCTTAACCAGACGCAGTTAAGACAACGCGAATTAAAACCTGGGCATTAGTCACACTAGCTAATGAGAATACACAGCCGCTTGCGGGGCCTAGACGCCTTACTTGCACTCTCAGAAAACATTCAGCGAATTCCTGCTGATAAAACGAGCCTCCCCGACCTAGCTCATAAATTCGCATTCGACTGCGACCACGAAGAAAAAATCCCTCCTTTCTTTTCCCGCCCGGAGCATTTATACCCCAATGTATCCAGTTCAACTGTTCTCTTTCAGGTCCGCCAAAGGCCGTCAAGGAGCTGTGTTTTCTCGCCCTTATTTTTACAGACAAAATCACAGATAACCTCACACATGCAATACATATGTCCTCACAAACTTATCGGTCAGAAACTAATGTAAATCCTCAACACTGTACGCTGAAAAGAAAATCCAAAGAAACATGACAGTGGAGTCATATGCATTTTAAATCTGCAAACTGCATGTTTTCCAGGGAGACAGAACTTGTGACAGTGTGTCTAATAGCGCCCCCAGATGGATCACCCCAAGACACCGGCATGACAATGAACTGTCACAGTATTATCATGAGCCTGAGCACGTTTAAAAGAAAGCTGAGGGCAATCGGTCTTCGCCGGCGAATGTATGATGATTTGGGTTCCGTGATTGATTTCATTTTGAACCAACTCCAAGGCCCAGGGAGGTTTCATGGGAATCGGTGGATGTACACGAAATGAGTAAGGTACGGGTTGCGGGTAAAGAAAGAAGATGTGCGGATCATCCTTAGCGCGCTCGATCCCGCAGCGTCCCAGTATCGCCGCCGGAGACGCCTGAGAAGGAGACAGTATTTCTCCCACAAGTAACCAAAACGAGCACTCAAATAAGTAATCGCGCACTCGTTATTTAAAAAAAAAACGTGCTCTCAATTTACATGATTGACTCAAAACGAGGGCACGTTTTATACAAAAATCGTGCGCACACTTTAAGCGAATTAAAAACGAGAGCACGTTTTAGATAGTCGAGGGCACGACTTTATACTGCGAGCACACAATTTAGGTAAACCGAGTCCACGATGTCGGTAAACGAGGGAACGCTCTATTTTAACGAGCGCGCGTCTTAATCAAATGAGAGCACGCTCTGCAAAGTGAGTGCACGCTTTCTCAACACCCCCCAAAAAAGATTAAAATGCATGGATGGATTAAATGCTCCGTAAAAATGCATGGATGGATTATTTGACTCTGTTAAGCGTGGGTTTAGGCCAAGGAAATCCATGCAATGAATGCCAGTATGAAGCAAACATGTTTACTCACTGAACTCAGAGACTGTCATCAATTGGGCTGATGCAATATTGCTTGGGGACATGAAATAATGGGATCAGTTGCTCAATGTTCTCCTGATGTTAGCCAGGTAACCCTCATTCTAACTTGATCAGACGCTGTTCATCAACATTGCCCTGATCCGCTCACAAAATCCAATTAGCTTAATATTGTTTCATGCTGTGTTTTGCAGGGCTAAAAGTTCAATGAATGTTATCTTGGACAGAAAGTGAACCAATATACATCTACATTACCCAGTCAAAACATAATCATACAGTCTGCATCGCTTAGATTCTTTGTGGAGAGCTGATGCTTAAATTTATACCAGTGTTTCTCTCGTTAGTCCTGGGGACTCCCTGTATACGCTGGTTCAGTTCCAACCCAGAATTTTAACCAAGTGTTAATTTTTGCTTACTGTACAATTCCTGTTTATAAGGAAAATTTACAAAAATGAACAAAATGTCCGCACACTGTTTTGATAGCTTTGGGAGCTATCAAAACAGCGTGCAGACTTTTTGTTCATTTTTGTACATTGTCCTTTTGAGTCGAGCACCTGTTAACTTTTTTTCTGGATGTGCGTACATTTTTCTGCTTCTTATAAGGATAATTTACCCTCTTAAGTCACATGACGTCAGAAATAGCTCTGGGTGCTCTGAAGAGCTCTGTATTTATGTTGTAATTGGCTTCTAATTAGTGAAACTGTGGACACATGGTCACTAAAAAATATTCATTTGGTAGTTAATGACCAATTAAAAGACAAGGCAAATTATAAGGAGCCAGACCTTTGAAGGGAAAAAAAACAGATGTTCAGCAACTTAATTAGGACCCTATTGATTCGGCATCATCTTTATTTCAGGCGGCAAAAAAATGTATTCCTTTTTGTAATAAAGCACAATTTTTAAACCAAGGTAGGATTCAGCCAGTGGTATTTCAGACAATGTGGTCAAAGAAGTTAAATATTCCTTTTTAATATAAATGACCCAAATTGAGAAACATCATCTCCTGTCTAAAGGCTTGATTTCAGCAATGGCCGGAACCAGTTCCAAGAAAATCAGGGAAGCCTTTGGAAAAATGTTAAGAACCAATTAGTTACACAGCTGAAGGCAGAAAGGTCATATTTGGTGGATGATAATATATACATTATAAATACAATAATATAGATAAATAAAGGCATAAAGGAGGAGATGAAGCTATTAAGAAATAGTTGCATATGCGCAGAACAAAACTACTGTTTGAGAAGAATATTATTACAGTAGTTTCAAATCCAAATATATATGTTGTAATGAAAATTATTCAACCCCCATTGCAAATTGGGTTTAATATCAAAATTTACAAACTTTCAGTTGTTTGTGATAAACAGATTAAACAAGAACATTTTAAATAGCTCAACACAACTAATATTACAAGTGGTTTATCCTAATTTAACTCAAAATGCCACTTTTAATGACTACTGCAGTTTCAAAATTATTCAACCCCTCCGAATAGAATCTGTCAAAAGAGCATATTTGCAAGTCAGGTGTTGTCTCAAGCACAATAATGCAGCTAATCAAGTGCTTAATTGGTTGTATCAGGTTTGTTTGAGATAGAACACATGAAATATTCACACTCCCTAGAGGTTTGTTGACAGTGACATTTGATCGTATATTAGAAATATGGCTGTGAAAAGAATTGTCCAAAAAGCTAATAGAGATGATTGCCTGGCACAAACAAGGAAAAGGATACAAAAAGGAAGCACAGGCACCGAATGTTTGTTGAGATACAGTTGGAAGCATAGTTCACAAGTTCAGAGTTACAGGGAGAGTGGCTACAGTACCAGGATGTGGCAGAAAGAGGAAGCTATCAATGGCTGTCACCAGATTCCTGAGGAGACGGGTGGTCAAAAACCCTTGAGTGACTGCAGGAGACCCGCAGCAAGACTTGGAGGCAGGAGGCACTAAGGTTTCAGTTTGCACAGTAGGGCGCATACTAAACATTGACTTGGACCATGACTGGTTTAAAAGCACAAGCTCCAATATGCTCAAAACCAAATAAATAAGCCACTGAAGTTTGGGGGTATTGTTCTGCGAAGTGATGAAACAAAACTGGAATATTTCGGGCTCACAAATCAGTGGTATGTCTGCAGGAGGAATAAAGAAGCATGTGCTGAAAAGTACAACCTGCCTACAGTGAAGAATTGTGTGGGCTTTTTGATGCTCTGCGGCTGCCTTGCTTCCTCTGGCACTGGTAATCTGCAAAGTGTGGAGGGTGAGATGGATTCAGTCAAGTACCAGGATATCCTAGGAGAAAATGTCATGCCATCTGAAGAGAAGCTGACGCTTGGGCATCATTGAACCTTCCAAAAGGACAATGATCCTAAGCATACCTCAACATCCACCAAGGCTTGGTTTCAGAAGAAGTCTGGGAAGATTCTAGAGTGCCCATCACAGTCGCCTCACTTGAAACCCATAAAAAATCTCTGGTAGGATTTGAAGAACACAGTTGCAGCACACAAACCCAAGAATATTAGTGAACTGGAGGCCATTGTCCATGAGGACTGGGCTAAGATTCCGTGGGGATGCTGCCAAAAGCTGACATCTGCCTTAGCATCACATTTTCCAGCAGGTCATAGCGGTAAAAGGGTTTTCTCCTTTTACCGCTATTAAATATTAAATAAAGTATTAAAGATGCTTGTCATGAAGGGGTTGAATAATTTTGAGCCTGCAGTGGTCATTAAAAGTGGCATTATTTGTAGCGTTGAACCATTTAAATCGTTCTTGTTTGATTTGTTCATTGCAAACAGCTGAAAGTTTGTAAAATTTTACCAGTAAACCTAATTTGCCACAGGGGTTGAATAATTTTGATTGCAACTGTATATATATATGTTTTTTTTTAACCCACTTTTTTTTTCCTGGGTGATTCTGCCAGCCAAGGATGCTTTCAAATAGTTAATTTGCTGTGGAATTCTGAAAATGAAATTTAAGTTCCAAACGAATAGGTTAACTCAGCTGTATTGGATTGGTAAGCACTGACATATCTCCTCTGCTGGATTCTGCCTTGGGTCCAAGTGCCAGGCAGACGCTTATTTTCTGTACCCAGACAGAACTGTGAATACAGGGATTTCTGCAGTGATTAAAAAGAGTTGTATATCCTACCAGGCTCTGCAGAGGGGATGCCTAGATGAGCTTTAAAAATAAAATGTGTTTGTGCCCTTGTTTGCGTGTATGTGTGCATGTGTGTGTGTGTGTGCGTGTTTGTGTGTTGTGTTTGTGCATACATGCATGTGTGCATGAGTGTGTTCATGTTTCTCATTCTGTTTGTGTGTGTGTGTGTGTGTGTGTGTGCTTGTTTGCTGCTTGTGTGTTTGTACTTGTTTCCTGCTTGTGCGTGTGTGTGTGCGTGTGTGTGTGTCTGTGTGCGTGCGCATGTGCTGTGTGTTAGAGCGCGAGTGGCTGTGTGTGTGTGAGAGTGCGCGCGTGTGTTTTTGTATACTGTGTGTATGCAGCAATAAAGAGCTTTGGTAGAAGGTAAATTAAGTTGGGTAGATGTAATTATTGCGAACATGGGTATGAAATTAAAGAAAAACATGATTAAATTTGACTAGGATGACGGTGCTGGAGTAAGATCTGTAGATGCTGAGAAATTGGCTAGGTCCTTTGAGATCCAGTAACTGACAAGTCTTAAAGATTATTTCTAAGAAGGCAGAAACATCACGGTTATTGAGGCAGAGTCTTAAATTTCCTCTTTTCATCTTTCTGGTGTCATTAGAGACAAGAGTCTTGTTGAGGTAAGCAGTCTAGAGGTAAGTAATAAACTGTAAGTAGACTTTAGACAAAAGTCTCCTTTGATTTATCATATCTAATTAGTCATGAATTTAAGCGCATCAACCTCTAGCTCGCCGCAGACAGATTCATGTCTTTTCTTTCCTGGTGATATCTCTCAAACTGTAAAAGGCATGAACTTATTTATTTATTTACTTACTTACTTACTGCCTCAGCCATTATTTTTAATGACCGAGGCGGAATTCCATCCTGGCCTTCCGTGATTGGAAGTCACGTGTGCGGGGCCAAAGCACCCTTTAATAAATGCCTTTCCCAGCAAGTGCTGTAAAATCCTCACTGAGTACAATTAGATTGGGACTGTATATCAAAACGTGGCCGCAGGATCGATAAAAGTGACATCCCTGCGCCGAGGCAGTGCAGGGCCGTGGCAGGGGGTTTATACTGTGATTCATTAAGCCATTAATGAAGCATTTTACACGGCGTCAGGTTTTAAATGATTGAAGAGCCTTTATTTATTCAGAGGCTATATATGATTTCCCCAATGGAGAGAACCTGTGGGAACATGATTCAGGCAGAAGAGGGGGCGAGGGTTTCTTGCTCTTTTTTTTTGAATAAGTGGGTCAATTTAGCTTAAAGTCAAAGGAAAAAGACTACCCATAATGAAAATCTGACTAGAGCATTTTCTCTGATTAATTGGCTTCAAATGTAAACCTACTGGGCACATAGCATTCACATTCAAAAGCACAAAATCTGTGGAAAATTTGCAGCCAAACATATCACGGTCCCTCAGGGTGAACTTCTGAAGAAGCTGGTCTGATGTCCAGGAAAATAAGTGTGAGACATTTAATTGCTTGTAATTTACACTGATATTATTTAATTCACGGTGACATGGAGGCACAGTGGGTAAAAGGCTGTGGGATCTAATCTGGCTCGGGGCCTTTCTGTGCAGTTTGTATTCCTCCCTGTGTTGACGTGGGCTTCCTCTGCACTGTTATAAACCGACTGAGTTGAACTATTAAATGAAGACATTGTTTCCTGGTTATTTTATCTGTAAGTGGAGTCCTGCATGCATTTAACTGTGGTTTACACTTAACATACACTGAACTCTGTTGTAAACTAATTGTAAGATTACAGTTAAAATAATTGGCAAAATAGGTGCCAGTTAAATTAACTGGCAAATAAGGTGCCAGTTTATAACAGTGTGGATACTCCATCTTCCTCCCAAAGCCCAACAACATTCATGCTTGGTTAACTGAAGACTCAAAATTGTCTATAAGCATGAGCGTGTGAGTGAGCAGAGTGCACAGTAAAACATTGAGTGTTAAATCAACACTCAAAGAGTCTATTTTGATCCACGCAGATATGCATGGATCCAAATAAACTCTTTAAATGTTGATTTAACACTGAACGTTTTGTTGTTTGTGTGGCTTGCAATGGATTTGCGAGCTGTCTAGTGTGATCCCACCTTTTACCCGTATTGGGACGGGCTCCAGCTTCCTCTCAACCCTAATGAGGAAGAAGCAGTTAAAGATGACGGATAGCTGGAGTTTTAGTCCCATCTCTGCCCTCCTACGGACAGGAAACTCACCTGTGGGTGACGTGTATCTGCATCTGTCTACTGGCTTTTAATATAATTAATAGCATGGCATGTAAGGAAATGCCATCTTGACACTTGAACAACTTTTGTTCCTGCAATGCGTCGTGGCAATGCTCAAAGTCTTCGGGAATGAGCGTGAGGAGCGTGTGACGGGTGCGGGGGTGCGCGCCACGTCTTAGAGAGAATTTTGAAATTTTCAAAAATTCGGCACGCATTCAGCATGCAATGTGTGTGCCACTTGCGTGAACACCACCCGAACTCGGCGTGAACACTGCCGACGGTGCATGTCAATCCGTGCCGTGTTAGGGTGTTGTCACGAGTTGTTCACGTGATCATGGCACGCCCAGCTCACACATAGTTCGCGCACGTCACAAACCATTCGCGCACGGCAGGAACTTGCCACAAAGTGTTCACGCATTGTTCGCCTATAGTTCAAATTTTTGGCCAGGCATTTCGTTGACAGCCATTCAGTTTCCTGTTATTTCTTTAATGAGAAAGTTGTACTCTGAAATGAATGACTGCCAGGTAGTATTCATGATGCCTTGCTGCAGTTGAGCAGCCCAAGTTTCTAGACTGGCTGTTGAGTTCAGGCATAATTTTCCCAAAGCCTAGAAAATAACCAATTCTTAACTGAAGACCACACCGACCTACCTATATCTAAAGCCTGAATGCAGGCAAAAGCACCAGAAAGGAATTGATCGCCGCACACTGGAGGAAAATAACTATGTGAGATGAGGACACATGCAGAGCCTGATAGTCCTTCTTCCTGAATACAGTTCCTCTGTCTCTGGACTCCGCAACTCGATCTATGGTTCAAGACTTTCGCACTTTGCTTTTTTCTAATGATACACTTCCAAAAGAATGCATCACTAGCTGTGGTTCGGAACTGTGTACATTTTCATTTGCAGTTGTTTTATGGCTGACAGAATATTTGGAAGATTTTTCTTCAAAATTGAATAAACAATGAATGTCCCAATGCCTTGCTGTATTCTGGAGCATGTCAAACTGAGTGTCACTTGAATACAATAAAATGGCCCGATAAACTGAAGCAAAACAACAGAGGCTATAAATTTGTTTCATCCTTCGGTTTTGACATTCTATTTTTATTTTAGGACATTTTTCTTTATTTCAGATTTTTTCTTTTTTGTGGACGTATTTGTCCATGGATCCTCAGGTAAACACTTAATCTTGGCTGAAATATGACGATATTTTTCATTTAAGCAGAAAACCTGATGAACAGAGTTGTCATATATGTGTGTGTGTGTGTGTACACACACAGGCACACGCACGCACACACACACACACACACACACAGGTAACAGGTTACTTTATTTGAACCATAGATAGATTTACTTACACACACACACACATACACACACACAGTTTATATATAAATGTAACGATAAAACATTGACATTTGTAGTCACGTAAAATATCCCTCCAAAGATGACTCACGTGAAGGTCTGTCATGCCAAAGAGCCTGCGCTGCCATCAGCTGCCTTTTAGAAACGAGGCTAATGACGCCAGGAAAGAATAAATTTTGAACCTCTGCCCTGCAAGTCCTTTTAAGACTAAATAATTCAGCTGGCTGGTGGTTAATGTCTTCTCAGCCCTTTTTGTACTGTGAAGGAAAGAAAGAAATGCAGTGAACCACAAAAAGAAAAGAGATGGCTGTTGATGCTCCCTCTAATTAAAGGCAGTGAGACGGCCTTTCCCTGTAACACTGAGGAGGGACAGACACTGCCGTGGACTGGAGGGCCTGCCAGTCATCCAAGAAGACTGAACTGCTTCCTGCTTCAATGAGTGAAATTATTGCAATTATTGACTAAAGTCTCAAGTTCTCAATTTTATAAAGTGCCTGAGTGTCATTAAATGGACTTCAAAAGCAGTGCTTCTTCTTAAATGAGACTTACAACAAAAAAAGGCATAATTTGAATCAGTTTGATGAGAAAAAATAATAATAATTATTATTATTACCATTGAATCAATTTTCTGTATTATATATATATATATATATATATATATATATATATGTACACTTTTTTTTTTTGCTTCTTTATTTTTTATTCTTGTTTTTTTTTTTTTTTCCACTCCATAGATGATTCAAATTGTTGGGAATGAGTGGTGTACTCCTGACCCTTATCATGGTCTGAGCAAGCACTGAGCAGGCCCATAATGCACTGCAATGATCTCTTTGTCGATTTTTTCTGTCACAATTTAGGGCCAGCTGTGCCATTAATGTGTTTTCTAATCTTGCTCGTCCGCTGTCACGGAAACAATTGCTCTCTGTACTCATCCAGAACAGAAACATGGCAGACTGCCGCCGATATGTGTTTACACAATTTGTGCAGTGATTATTTTTGAGGGTCTGAAAACAGCGTTGCAAAAATGTTAGTCGAAGAGGGGGGAACGACTCACCATGGGGTACCACACTGTGTTAAACCTTAGGGAATAAGCCTGAGCATGAACTGCAGGCTTATTCTATCAAAACTGCGAAATTGTTTCCCCACCTCGTGTTTTTAACCCTTAGTGTGCTAAATGTAGCTATCTTTGCTCAATGACGTAAGATGTCGAAATCAAAGCAGTTGAAAACCTATCATAAAGCAACTTGGGAGCTCTTTTAAACAAGTCGCAACATGATAGGTTTTCAACAGCACAAGATAATTACATTAATATATATTTTTTCAATTTATTTCAGCGCTCTAAGGGTTAACTGGCAAGTCAAACCTGTTGCTGTGGCAGAGTATTTTCAGATCACTAATGAAGAATTCTCAACTTGGTTTAAGTAGGTTCCACAGGCTTTGTTATATTTTCTATCACTGTTTAATTTACGATAAGACTGGGCTATATTGACAGGTTTGTGAAGTGTTGCTCTACATCCCACTGAGGTCTGAACTCAAGCTGTGCACTTAAGCACAATATGCATTTCTCCTCAGCAGGGGCTGAGCACATTCATTAGTGCAAAATGCTTGTACTCAGAAAAAGGGTGAGTTTACTGGTTAAGCCTTGAAGTCCCAAGCCCAGGATGGAATTGGAATAGAAATCAATAGCATTATTTCATCTCAAGCATTTGCTGCTTGGATACTTAGTCCAGTCTTGTAGTTTTTTTATATTTTCATATGAATTTTTCTCCGCATCATAGTTATCTGTTCTATGTTCTTTTCTTCTGAAAATATTGAGATGTACATTGAAATATGACATAACCAGGGTAACCTTAACTGACAAATAATAGCCAAAATGGCCATTTTCGTCAATTTAGTATTAAGGTGCAGGTGACTGGCATTTCAACAAAAAGTCTACTTCAGAGTCAAACCATGTGCTTCAGAACCCTTACCTATGATTTTTGACGCTTTAAAATGTGGTATTAGTAGTCAGGTATGATAATTTTAATCAGTGAATTAGCACATGACCAATTCATGATGATTAACTCATGAAAATTCTGTGGCCTCTCATTATCTTGCATGAAAACAACATTTGCTTTCATGATATTTGGCAATCTTGAGATATATTTTGGAGACATGAGGCTTTTTATAATCCACGGTCGCCGCTCATGCGTTTCCACCATGCTAAATTCTGTAGTATTGTGTTATTGTCCCCCCAGCTGTGCAATTAATATTTCATGTAATTTGACAGGATGAATGTGTCAGAGGTTGAGTCAACAAATAATTGTTGTTTTGAGATCACTCTGATTACAACACTGAGGCTCCATTTTCTCATTTGCATGAACTGAAGGCACAAGCACTATACTTGTTTGGGAAATTGTTATTGTATTCTTTGGCTCAGCACCAGAGGGTCATAGCCAGGGGTGTAAAGTCCGGGTTCAGGCAGTAAAAATCCTCCACAGAACTTTATTCCAACCTCCTGGATTTACTTCGGACAGAAGATATGCGTGATCAACTTATTCTGAGGGAGGGAGAAAAACTTGGCAGGATTTTTACTTTCTGACCGCTGGATTTTACGCCTCTGGTCAATGGTTTGAATTCCTAGCTAGAAACTACCATACAGGCTTTGGAAAATTATTTCCGGAACTTTGGTAAAATGTAAAATATAAGGACAACGAAAGAAGCAAATGTGTAGTGGGGGGGCCGGGGGGGGGGGGGGGGCGTGGCCACAAAGTGAATTAATACTGGCCAATGATAGTGATGCAAAAAGCATTGCTGTCTTTGTTGGATTTTTCCGCAGAATCATACGAGTGAAAATTAACCCCTAAAGTGCTGAAATAAATCATTTGAAAACACAAATTTAATTTTCTTGTGCTGTTAAAAACCTATCATGTGGCAGCTTGTTTAAAAGAGCTCCCACAAGGTTTTCAGCAGCTTTGATTTTGATATCTTACATCATTGAGCAACAATAGCTGCAGTTCGTGCTCTAAGGGTTAAGGAAGGTGCAGCTCTGGGGTTGCCAGGGTACGATCCACTTTAATCCCAGAGCGGAGGCTCAGTAAGGAGCAGAAGAGGTGTTGCGTGCCCTTTGGATCCGAATTGATTGATCTTCCAACTTTTGCATTTGGCCCAAAACAGAGGACGAGTAAAGGAGCGGATGCCTGGAAATCAATCGCTGTAAGGATGTTGACCTTTAAGGCCTGAGCCTCCACATCCATTAGGACAGGATACAGGATATAGATAAATCTGCTACTGTCTGTCCGCCTGTCCTGCCTGTTCATAACTGCGTGCCGCTTCGTAGTCCAAACATAGCAAGGCCATTTAACATTGCGGTGAGGGGAGTCACAGTTTGTCAATGAAAAGCCGTGAACGGTGACCTGAAAACCCGAACTTATAGTATATGGAATATATTGAAGCCTCATTTTACATTTCACTAGATATGCCTATTTTCAGAAGTCAGGTCTGAGAGAGTATTTTTTTTTTCCCCCAGTAATTTAATTTCTCGAAAGCTTGCTGGGTTTCTTGCTTTTGATTCATCCGCTGCATCAACTTAAACAAGAGTTGGAAACAGTTGTTGCAAAGCACCGAAGGTGAGAGATTAGCACAGGCACCAGATCTGCACACGAGTCTCCTGACAAGAAGATTAGAGTTGAGTTCTCCTCGCTGTTCGTTTTTAAAAGGGGTAAACAGCAGGGTCCTCAAAGACACTTTCTCGCAGTTCGAATGCCTTTCATTAGGGATAAACGCTGTGCGCAGTACTCAAGCAAAGAGGCTTTCGGCGTACCTCTGGAGGTAGGATTTAAATCCGGCCCGTTTAGGGATATTACACAAAGTAACCCACAGAAGAGGAATTTTGCCTCCTGTGACGTGTTTTTCTCGTTGATCTGATTTCAGAACAGGAGTGATTTCTTGCATGATGCAGGAAGGAAGAACTGGCCCACTTAGAAGAAACAGTACTGGAATTGTGATGCAGTTAATGGATACAATATCAGCATCATTACTAAAGCCTTAATTTTCTTTAGATAAATTTCAGTTGTTGAGAAATCACAGAAAAAGCAGTTTAATACGAGGGGATATGCAGTATGCATTACCATTCCATGCTTAACAGGAATAAAATGTCAGCTTTCGGATCTGGCTGCTAAAAATAGCAGAAAGTGACTGCATAATGCAATATTCTCAAATTTTATAGTCACATAAGTAAACAATAAGACTCCACTTCTGTGTACCCTTATATGTCCTTTGTACAGAAGGGCTTAATGAACATAGTTAATGCAGTAATATACTGTGGACAGATTACTAATATGTCTATTAATCATTAACTAATGGTGTTCATGTCAACGATGGTATTAATTTGCACATTATTCAATGGTTTAATTGTTTGAAGGGTTAGTTTAGCGACACTAAAGGGATGTTTTCAGCTTTGCAAAAACCATGACATCATCACTGATAAATGGTTGATTATGGTTACATAGTGCTTAACCAGCACACTGGATGAGGTCTAGTTTCAGACCTCTTCTGACCACAGAACACTTTGCCACTTTGCTACAGTCCATTTTAAATGAGCCTTGACCCAGAGAACACGGCGGCGCTTCTAGATCATACTCAACAATGGCTTCCTTTTTGTATGATAGAGTTTTAGGTGGCATCTGTGGATGGCACGGCAGACTGTGGTTTCTCGAAGTATTCCTGGGCCCATTTAGTAATGTCAATGACAGAATCATGCCGGTGAGTGATGCAGTGGTGTCTGAGGGCCTGAAGATCACGGGCATCCAGTAAAGGTCTTCGGCCTTGTCCCTTATGCACAGAGATTTTTCCCGTTTCTCTGAATCTTTTGATGATGTTACGCACTGTCGATGATTAGACCTTCAAAGCCTTTGCAATTTGAAGTTGAGGAACACTGTTTTTAAAGTATTCCACAATATTTTTATGCAAGCCTTCACAGGTTCTCTGGCCATCTTTACTTCTGAGAGACTCAGCCTCTCTAAGACATCCCTTTTAAAGCCAATCATATTACACACCTGGCGCCAGTTCACGTAATTACTTTCTAAATGTTCTTTGAGCTGATTCTTTTATATTTTCATTGCTTTTTCAGCCCTTTTTTTGTTTGTGTCCCAACGTTTTTGAGACCTGTTGCCGCCAGAAAATTTGAAATGAGCTAATTTTGTGGATAAAAATGTAAAATGTCTCAGTTTCAATATTTGAAATGCTATCTATGTTCTATTGTAAATTGCATATTGGCGCATGTGATCTGAAAGTCATTGCATTTTGATTTTATTCACAATTTCCACTTTGTCCCAACTATCTTGGAATTGGGGTTGTAATTTAACAGTAGTTGAGTAAAAAAACATATAGAGTTACTTATGTATTAGATTTGAATAAATTATGAATTCAGCTGTTGTTCATGTTCAGTCCTCCTGCAAGACCATAGAAATAAAAATGGCAGTTGATAAAAGGAGGCTTATCTTTTGAGTCTTTGTCCGCTCCATCTTTTTTCTGTGAACAAGTAGCTCACACAACAGAATAATATTTTCCTTTTTTATTGATCTCCTTTCCAACCATGGTCATTTCTTTGCTTCCACAGTCACTTTATGTCAAGCCTGCCGCAATCAAGGCCATTTTCTGAGGGAAGATGGCAGCTGGGAGTTGAAAACATTTTGTTTCCTTTAAGAGAGATGAGATTTTGATTTTAAGAGCTATTTTCAGGTGCCACATTGAAGAAGATTTGGGCCTGAAAGGCAACAATCCAGAGAGCCATCCAGGTCTGTTTCAGCAATGACCTTTAAAAGCATTTGAATGAATTCAATACAGTGGATTGCTCCATGAATCATATGTTTTGAGGCTTTGTGGACGTGCTGCAGCGGCTGATATTCAGGCCAATAGTGACTGGGATGGAATAAAGCAATTGCTGAAATGGCTGATAGGCTTTTATTCTGGTTTGCGGGTTGCAAGATGAGTTCACAAGGACTCTTAGTTTGACCTGTATTCAGTGAGCATTAATGCTGGTGTCACAGGGGCTTATTTTTACGCAAAATTTAATGAGCAATCACAAAAATAACTTGGAATTTAATGAACGGCACAAAGCACAATCTGTTTTTATATGTTCATATTTTGATTGTGTGCAGTCATCTTACTGAAAGGTTGCATGCAGTTGCATCAGAAAAAAGAGAAGGCAGCAATTCTTGGAGAACAGTAATCAGTGAAAACACAGGCATTCATCTTAAAATATATTCTCGTGTGATGTCAACATAACTTGTCGTGGAGAAAAACAGCACAGTTCATGCAAAGAGGACCATAAAAGAGGTCTATAAAGAGATTTTTATACAAAAGTTCTATATGGGTTTTTTGTGCCCTTTAGAGGGGAAGGGAACCTCTCTTGAAAGATGGAAATTTTTATATGGAATGACATGCAACTAATCATTTCGGATGGAAACTGTCATTTAATAAGTGTCAAAAGAATGCACAAATGCTGCTGAGTTTGCCATTTGGTAAAGGCACCACTTGCAGTACAGAGTAACCACCATTGCATCAAATCAAATCCAGCCGTGCCAGTACCGAATGTGGCCTGCAGCATCAGGAGTGTGGTGTATAATTGGCATCACCCAGCACAGGGAAATGGAGGAGACATAGTCAATTGAAGGGTTGATTTCCAAAAGTGCGCAAGTCCGTTTTCGTCTTTTTAGAGGAACGAGATTTTAAGAATTTGACAACTTGTGGGGATCATGTTACATGTGTTAAGCTGATGTAAATGTAATGAAATATCAGAAAAGATGTCTTAAAAAATATTAGGAGACCTCTAGCCTCTATCTTGATTCTTTGCCCAGATATTTCAAACACCAGTCTGCATACTTGCAAACTTTTAGAAGCAAATGCCCCAAAATTTAAAAAATTCTCGGCATTAATTCTTATTATTTCAGAGTACCTAAACAGAGCTTCTTTTAGAAAACATAACACACCGCTTTCAAATGAAAATGAACCGCAAATATAGTCATACCAGTATACTATAGTCAAGGGTGTCAAAAAGTTTCTTGAACAAAATAGAATCAAAGATGTATACAGTCAAATGGAAGTTAAATACAGCTGAACAAAGATCGCAATAAAAACCATTCTCCATGAATTCTGAATCGGCAAAATCACCATTGAAACAGGTTTAAAGATTTCATTCGTCATCTACAGGGATGTGGTGTGGTAATCAGGAGGTTCATCCAAAGAATAAGCAGCTACAAAAAAGATTACCTTTTGTAGGGCTTCTTTTTCACTAGTTTTAGCATATGTTTCGGGCTGTATTTTATTTTATTTTTTTAGCTCTTTTGGGTTGAGTCCACACACACACACACACACACACACATTCAGGCCAGTAGAGTCAGCCATTTAGGCTAGGCAGTAAAGCTGCAGTGGCTGATATTTTCTAAGCGATGCTTTGATTAGCTGACTGGACTTCTGTACTCGTAAAAGTTTTAGTCTGGACTTGGTCACTGCTAAAGGTAGTTGCTTCAGGTGTTTCCAATTCACAGCTCATTTTATATTTTACTTGAGTGCATCTTGGCAAAAATTAGCTTACGGGCTTATTCCTCATCAATTTGGATTTGAAGTGTTATCTGAATTTCAATGAATATGGACTTTTGCACATATGAAAATAACCCCTTCAGTTTGACTTTGCACAATTTACAGCAGTTGAAAACATTGGCCTGGTGGAGGTGCTGCATCTTAGGTCATTGGGTGATGTATATCAGTAATACCCCTGTTCTCTGTTCAAAAAACAATCACAAAAAAATGTGACATGATTCCACTAAAACTCTTTCAGTCACAGACTTAGAAAATTTAAAATTTTGTCAAAATAGTGGCACTGCAGGAAACATTGCAGAGCCACCACGGTCAGTAACTTCCACCTCTGCGACCAAGTATGTTAAAGTGATAGAATACTCTGCAATGGTGTACATTTATCTTCAGAGAACTATATGTCTAATATCAGAAAAACCAAACATAATTTAAAAAAAAAAATTTTAAATAAATGCGAAGCTGTCAAACATTGAGAATGCATGGGTTCTTTAGCAAACTGTACAACGCTGCCATTGTGAAAGGTTAGAAGCGCGTTCGCCAATCAAAAGCATTTCCCATGTCATGTGTTTTTTCCTTGTGACGTTTGAGTGACCCAGTCCAGTCGAGTTTACAATGGTGGACTGTATGCGTTTCCTCTTCTACCGCCTCGCTGTCAGTATCCTCAACATTTGTTTGTTTAGGTTCAAACTGGTATCCCTGCAAACCTCCATCACATGTAATTTCCTCATTTGAACACTGTCATCATCTTCTCTGTTCGACATGCTGGACGAGTTAGAACGCAGTGCGCATCTCCAGCCTCATTTTATGTTTTCAGCAATACTATTCAGCTGCAGCCTCGGTTCAGAAGCCCCTGACGTGACACAAGCCCCTGGCGTGGCGGAAGTGAAATAATGGCTATTCACTGTTTTTATTTGCTTAGCTAGCTTGCTATCTAGGCTCGCGAACAAGCTGGCTAGCGAGCTAGTTAAGTGAATAATGCTGCATTTGGTAACACTCGTAAACACGAGTCGTGTCCTGAATTAAGTCGAAGGTACGAGGAAGGGTCATTCAGACAGTGAGGTCAAAAAAATGGAATTCACCAGTTGTGTCTTGAAAACACGGCTTTTGGGACGCGTTACCGAATGAAGCATTAAAACGGTGAATAGCCATTATTTCACTTCCGTCAAGCCAGGGGCTTGTGTCACATCAGGGGCTCCGGCTCCGGCTCCGGCGCTGCAGCTGGATGCTACTCTTTTTCAGACATTGGAGAGCGGCTGAGTCAATCTGACGTCACCTTTTAGATGAGCCCAGTCAAAATGGTGCAGATCATGAGGGATGGAGCGTCAACATAAAATTGCCGTTTACTCTCTCAGAGAATTTTTTTTTTAATGCGATGAATGTTCACAGATTGGATAATTCTCTTGACAGATATGCACAGCATAGCAGAGTTCACTATCGCTTTAAAAGCAGCATTGAAATGATTCCCACGAAAGCTGTTTCTGTGACTGTAATTTTTTAAATGAACCCTTTCAAATCCAGTGCACATTCCAATATACACCACTTCAACCCCTCCTTTTTAATGCTTGATGACATTTTTGCACAGCATGAGGGCATAAGTCCATCTGATTGGATGTTCAACAACCCATTGGGCAACAGCTTGCTCCCACTCCTTTCTTTTGACTAAAAAGTACTATACATTTATATGTATAATTTATTTATTTATTTTTGATAGAGTCTTATTTCTGGTTGAGTTTGGAATCGAGAAAAATGCATAGCTGTATTTTCCCCATCCCTGGGACATAATTCTGGTCTGAAGGGGTTAAAATATCGGCTTCATAGAGGTGCCACAGTAAAGATCATACACAACCTTTTCTTCTATGCACCAGAAACAATCACATGCAGAGTGACATCATTCCCATCAAAAGTGTTTCAGTGATAGTATTTGGAAATATAAAGTTTGACCTGGCCGTGGCCCTACATGAAAGTTTGTTGGGTCACACAATACAATTGGTTTCATCCTCTATGCTCCAGGAATGAACAAAATAAGTTCCGTGCAATTTCCATCAAAAAAGCACTGTGAAGTTATTGCAGTTTAAAATAAAAAATTTGGCCATGTGGTGGCACAACAAAAAAGGTGACATATTGACGAACATCAATATCAGACCCTCTCTCTGTATCAGAAACTATCAAAAGATGTTGTTTCGTTTATCGTGCAAGCAAGACAGATCTGTTGTGGTGGCAGCAACCAAGGCGAATCTGTAATATCCCGGAACACCTCCATCTCTACAGCAAAAAAAGAAAACCAAACAACATATTTTTGGCTGCTGAAACACTGCATCACTCTCTGCTGCTGCTTATCCATATTGCCTGGAGCTTCATCTCGCTTGCCAACAGTTAGTTAACATGCAGTCCCTCCTACATGGAAGCTGTTTCATACAGCCAGTTTGAACTTGCTACATTCACATGCATGTTTACTGGGGGTAATCTAAAAATCGAGCAGTAGACTACACCATATAAAAGAAAAATTTGCAATTCATTTGGTTGTTCTTCTGCAATACCCATAGCATGCATAATATCCATTACTTTGCCACAAAACTAGTATCCTGCTGAACTGAGCGCATATCGGACACAGATATACAGGTATCTTTATGGTATAATGGTATGTGTACATGTGCGCTAAGTGTTCTAACAACAAAGTTATGCATACAGATTCCACAGAAAAACTGCAATATAAATGTCTGTTTAAGAGAAATGCTACACTGACCTCAGCCCCAATTTCTGCTACTGAGAGCCCTTACTAATTCAACAGAAATACACAAATAAGTGGAACTAGTTCAGGCAGGAAACTCTGGTCGTTCTCCATTACCTATGTGGTAGTCTGCGTCAGCGAGAGTACACCAATCACAGGGCGGCAACAGCAATAATCCTATTACGTTGGTCTATTTAAGCACAATCAGCACGAACACCTTTGTTGCTCAATTCTGATGCCTCACGTGCAGGTGAGGAATGTTTTTGCTGCCACCTCCACCTGTGTGGTTCTGCTCTGTCTGACAGTGGGGGAGATTCTTAAGTGCTGCTCACTACCTGATTTTGTGGTTGTTTAGAATGTTCTTGCTATGCATGGTAGAGGGCACCTCCAGAGCAGAACCTTTCACCAGAAATGTCATTACATCTACATGTTAATAAATTTGTTCAATTGTAAATATACAAAAATGGAAAAGGTAGCCCGCACACTGCTACAAAAAAGAGGCACAAAAATGCAAAAAATGGCTATAATAAACCCATGTGAAAAAAGTGAATAAAATAAAAAGTGCTCAAAACAAAAATAACGTTTCGGCTTAAACAGCCATCTTCAGCCTTGCCAACTGATGTTACCTCAAGGCTTTAAACAAGCAACACACAGTGGCAGCAAACCATAGCAGCAGGTGTCAATCGTTAAATCAATTAATCAATCAGGATCAATTAGATCACTTAGCCAAATAATAATATGCTGTGACATGTAAAGAAACATTACCTGCAAAAAGTAACCATATGCACTGACCAGAAGATTATACTTTGCACATCAAAAATAACATCTACAAAGTAATATACAAAGAGTCAAGTACCACAATTAAGGTTCCACACTAATTGACTGTAGGGTAAAACCTTAGAGAGAGAGGGCCAGAGGGAAGAGGTGTATTACAAGAAGCATGAGAGAGACAATTCTTCATTAAGACCCTCTGGCTGTAAAGTTTTCAGATAATAGATCCATTTACATTCAGATTTAAGTAATCTCTGATTAATATCACCACCTCTACGTGTTTTAGAAAATTGCTGTATAACACAAAATGAGAGCTTAGATACAGGATGCTTGGCTTCATGAAAATGTTTAGCAACAGATGACTTCATGTCTTTCCTGCGAATTGCGCTCTTGTGTTCAATAACCCGTGTCCTAGCAGATCTGATGGTCTTGCCTATATACTGCAGCCCACAAGGGCATGATAAAAGGTAAATGACCCCAATAGATGTACATGTAAGACATTGGCTGATATCATATGTCTTAGAAGTAACATAACTAGTAAAAGTGTGTGTTGCCTTTGAATTCTCACAAGCCGCACAGTTGTTACAAGGGAAGAAGCCAAACATCCCATCCAAGCGTCTCTGGACAAGAGTGGATCGAGCAGCAGTATCAGCTCGTACAAGATAGTCTCTTACATTTCTTGCTCTAGAATGAGAAAAGAGAGGTGGATCAGAGAATAGTATGTTACAAACAGGATCAACTGATAACACATGCCAATGTTTCCTAATAATATCCTTAATGTCTTTACTAAGAGGAGAATAGGTGGCAATACAGACACATGAATGTTTCCTCATGGAGTCACGATTAACGGATGCATTGACATCCATATTACGAACTTTTTCCAAGGCCTGATCAAGCCATTTTGTAGGATATGCCCTCTCTTTAAAATTAGCACACATTTTATTAGCCTCTAATTCAAAATCCTCTGGTGTGGAACAAATACGTTTAAGTCTTAAGAATTGGGAAAATGGGAGACCTTTCTTTAAAGAAGCAGGATGAAAACTCGAAGCATGAAGGATACTGTTCTTATCTGTAGGTTTGGTGTATAAGGTAGTGGAAATCTGATTATTTTGAATGCGCACCCTAGTGTCCAAAAAAGAAACTACATGGGTGCTGTATTCCACACTAAATTTAATGGTAGGAGACATGTTATTAAGATATGACACATATTCAAGAAGAGTAATCTTCTGGTCAGTGCATATGGTTACTTTTTGCAGGTAATGTTTCCTTACATGTCACTGCATATTATTATTTGGCTAAGTGATCTAATTGATCCTGATTGATTAATTGATTTAACGATTGACACCTGCTGCTATGGTTTGCTGCCACTGTGTGTTGCTTGTTTAAAGCCTTGTGGTAACATCAGTTGGCACGGCTGAAGATGGCTGTTTAAGCCGAAACGTTCTTTTTGTTTTGAGCACTTTTCATTTTATTCACTTTTTTCACATGGGTTTATTATAGCCATTTTTTGCATTTTTGTGCCTCTTTTTTGTAGCAGTGTGCGGGCTACCTTTTCCATTTTTGTATAATTTCATCCAGCTTCACGCACCTGTATTAATCTTGGACAGCTGAGTATCTAAGAGCGCAAACTCTCTTTACTTCTTAAATTGTAAATACACAGGTTTACCTGGCTGAAATAGCAAAAAAAGTAATCAAAGATCAACAAAACATTTGCTCTCAATGTCTTTCCCAAGCATGCAGGATGCATGTGGACACTACTCATTGGCACCCCTCCTGAGCCTGCTCAGCACATGCTGAGAAACTGTCTCATTCACTCCCACGTGCTCTGCACGTATGTGAAAAAGACTTTGAGCCTTTCCTACCATTTACAATGCCTACTCAATACTTTGTACCCCCAGTTGCAAGACACAGTGAAGGTATGACCCTACCAATAGTCACGAGGCGCTCAGGCCAGCCTCCCCAAAGCATCCAAAGAGCCACCCACTCTAAACACGGTTCAGGCAGAGCAGCAATCTGTTAGCCCTACGAGACAAGCAGCCTACAACCAGGATCCAGCTTTGCGTGCGAATCAACTCAGATTCAGCCTTCGTTTCCCCTCTTAATCACAGAGAGGGAAAAACCTGCCTGCGGGCCCTGCGAAACCAGAAAATGTGTTATTTACTGTTTACTGTGAAAGCATATGCTATCATTGTTTAGCGAACACCATGCCATGCACCAAGCTGTGATAGAATGAAAATACCTCTCAAATAGATGACAGTCTGCATGAGATCTATTTCAACTGTTTACCATTCAGATCTTATCGAAAAATATGAATTTAACCAGAAATCACGCACCATCTTTTTATCATATTTAGCCAAGCGGAGTTGGAATCTCTCTCCACTTTAGCTTTGCTTCCCCTACACATGTACTGGATGCAGACTTGCCTTGATTTAAGCCAGCCTTTGCTATTTCGAAGACCTCCAAAAACCTTAAGGCATTTGAATCAATGTTGTTATAAAACTCACTTGTAACTGAATATGTTATGTTGCGATTCGAGTGATGGTCAACTATTTATACTGTGACTTTGCAGTGATTATGATATCCATTAATAATTAAATTGCTTATTTCATATCTATGTTTCTGTATAATTCATGAGACTGATATACTGAATACATGAGAAAGCATGTATTTTAGAATTGTTACCAACCTTAGACCACCTTGGTGACTAATTGTTCATAGTCTAACCGTAGTCTGAAAGTGCCCCTGTGTAAGATAGTATAATGTGAATATAGGCCACTAGATGGCAGTATTTACCCCTTTTTTTTGTTAAGCTCAGACTGGAGTCATGTTTAGACATGTCCTGGACATGTCTGGGGCAAGTCCCCGAAAAGTAAAAAAAAGAGGTCTAAATGTGGGTGGGGTCTGCAAAAGAGTATATAAGGAGAATAATTGAGACAGTAAAGTAGTAGGAGAAATTGCAAGAAGAAGGATACGTGTGACCAGACCTGTCATTTCTGTTCAAGACCTGTGAAGTTTCTTTTGTGGATTTTTGCCTGTGTTTGAGCCTTTTTCCTCACCTAGCACATCACCAGGAAACTGTAAACATTTCTGTTTTTTTGTATGCAATCTTGGTCAGAATATTAGTTTAGTCATTAGTTAGTAGTTTAGTTGCCTTTGTTTAATTAAATGTGTTGGAGTTTTATAACTGTATCTGTCATCCCTTGCTGTTGCTGTTGTGTTATAAATGTAATAGCAAATTGGGGCCATAACAATTGTCAAGACTAAGACATCCTGGTTTGTTTTTGTACCTGATTCTACTGGCTATAGTCTATCGGACTATTGCGTTTTGTAGAGGTATATCCCCTACACAGCTCTCCGTTGTTACACACAGTGTAAAATCGAATGCCTATTCTTTCTTGGGGGTCACTCTCGATACTTATCTACTAATGCCAGGTCATGACTGGCTCTTTTATTCCACTGTGCGTTTTCTGTCATCATTTGTAATTTTGGATGCTGAGATAGCTATTCTCCTCCTGCCCTCAATGTATTACAATTTCACCACACTGCACTCAGACACAGGTTGTGAGGAATACCAGCTTCTATTTACTCATTTTCAGTTGAGCACAATGAGTGAGACAGCAATGTATTTTGAGTTGGGATTGTACTTATCAATGGCGGATGCCAGATGAGATCCATGATGGATGAAAATGACCTATTACTCCTTTGAGATGGTAACACATGCCTGACTTCTTATAATTATAATTAAAACTGCTGTTTCTCATGCTTGAGTGGGCTTGGCTGTTTGGGTTTCAATGCAAAATATGGATAATACCTTTGATTGCCAGGATTAGCGAAGTGTCAGTTAGCTGGCTTTTGTGAGTCTCTGCTCTCTATCGCCCTCTATTGGAGATGGTCCGGTGAGTGCAATATCTTTCCCACACTGATTGTTTTGACTTACCTTGAGGATTGTGAGGCAAATAAATAAATGAATAATTTGGCCAGAAAGGTCATGTATTTCAGGAGGGAGCCAGAGTAGCTATTATCACAGACAAGCATTGTCATACATTCGGAATGATATGTAAATGTGATGTCAGGTTTGTGTCAAAATCCCCCGCAAATCCTTGGCAAATTCGATCATTTCACCCAGTAGGGCGCTTTCACATCAAACAAGCCAGCCCATCCGTAATTTATTTAAACTTACAGGAAGAAAAAGTTTTTTTTTTTCTGGCGAAGCCGTCTGCGCGGGCTCTGTGCATTTATTGAGGCTGCAATTTCAGCACTTATCAAATGTTATCTCTTGGCCTGAGCAGCGGCGGATACACCTGTGCTTTTGAGCAGATTCCCGCTGGCTCTCCTGGAGACGCGTTCGGGCTCTGCATATGGCTAATGGACAGTGTTTCACAACAGGCGGCCGCTGCTCGTCTGCCTTTCTTTGCCAGCCCAGTGGGCAAATGTGTGGAGTAATTAGTCCCGGAGGGGGGGAAAAATGTGGCCACATGGCTACATCCTGCACCGTTGCCAGTAAAATGGCCTAATGAATAAACGGAATGGCTGACTATTCCAGAATGCTTGAGGTGCTTTGATGATATTGGCGCAGTGGAAGAAGCGTAAAGTTACAAGTTAGAATGCAGCACAATGTCGGTATTTGCATTTGACCACTTCACTGTCGATTCTACTGGTTTCTAGCTCCCGCAGTAAAGAGCCATTTTTTCTTTTTTTACCTTCTAATAAAAGCAAGTAATAAACGCTGCCATATGCGCAGTCGGGCAGTAAACAATGCCACCTGCGCAGTCGGCATAGCCCCTGTCACCTTTACAGGTTGTCAAGGTGACGGTGGGAGCTTGCCAGCGTGATAAAGAGGACGTTTGGTGGCGAGCAGGATGTTAACTCTCTCATTATGTTGCTGTTTTGCTCCTCAAAGCCTTCGTAGTGATTCAAAAAGCTTAAGCCCTTTGGGGCTCCCTACTGGAGACAAGCTAGCGGAGCCTCAGGTAATTAGATCATTAATTATGCTACAGGACAGTTACAACGTACCACAGCAGCCACAATAATGCAGAAGATGGAGCCGACCAAGTTTTTTTTTAAAGAATTATTTTATATGTTTGTTGAATCAGCACAGTGGCACATTGCTGAAAGGAGAGTATCAAATTGTACCAGGGAGCATTGCTTGCATACAACAAGACAGCCGGCAGATTTCGCCGTGCAGCTTTGTTCAGCGGCGTACACTATAATTTGAATGCATTATTCCCGCAAAAGCAAAACAATAATTACACAGACAACGATCTCCCCATGCCACAGCCTTTGTGGGTATTAATTTGTCTTCACTTTTCAGGGACTGCCTCGGCATTTAGCGCTGCATTCCCTCGCTCGAGAAGTCGAGACATGCATTTTCTGTATACAAAAAAACTTTTAATGGAAGGAAAAGGCAAAACCTTGCTGCAGGCGTGGATGTGCCTCTGTGACCGTGTCAACAGTGATTGAGCTCACTGCTGGGAACGTGCATGAAATGAAATTTCAGGCATGAACAATAACACTGAGTACTCAGCCAGATAAGATTTTAATGCATTGTTAGTTTCTGTGTGCGTGTAAGATAGGCGTAGGAGAAAGTAAGGCATTATTCACTTCTTCTTTGCTCCGCAAGTTTTGTAAAAGCCTTGCTGTCTCATCTATTGGGATTAATCTCTTATTTCAAGACCTGGCAGACCTTATGTTTGACGACTCTAGAGCAGAGAAAAGAGCAGCTCTGCCCAGATCCCAGCTCCTATCACACACTGTTTCAGCTGGTCACATGTTCAACCCTAATTGAAGCAATTTGCAGATTCTCATTTCTTCAACAACCACATCGGAAGACGAAGCCCATGTTCATGAAAAAGATGATACTGTGTTTCAGAGGAGGCAAATTATTGGCCTGCAGCCAGGTTATTGCTGAAGTCACTGGCCTTGGATTAAGAGTTATTCAATGCATTATTAACCCTATTTTGGGATGTGCTGGGGAACACCACAGACTGGTTTGACTCTGCTTTCGTAAAATTTCAAGATCTCGGCCAAAAACGACTGCAACTCCGGACGATAATAAATGTCGTGACAGTGTACCAGTTTGTGAAAACAATACCTTAATGCCGCCTTCACACTGGACGCAAAACAAATTTTTCGCGCGACAGATTACATTGAAAGTTAATGCAAAGGTGCGTGAAAAATTTGCGTTTCGCGTGTATTCGCGCCTTTGCATTGACTTTGAATGTAATCTGTCGTGCGGAAAATTCGTTTCGTGTCCGGTGTGAAAGGAGCTTAAAGGGTGCACCCTGAGATGAAAAATAAAGGTAGGCCAACAAAGTTTTATTAGGCGCAACTTCTTTGTTTGGCTGGGCAGTATATTTCAGGAACTGAGTGTGTGTATAATGGTTGCTGGAGCTGTCATTGCTCATTTGGATGAACTTCTAGGTTCAGTGACGCAAACAGCCTGACACTTCAGAAGCAGTTGGGAGCTTTGATGGACACCACTAATTAATCATCACCTCAACAACTTCCAGCCACAGAACTACACTTGTGAAGAATATATTCATAGTGTTAGAATGAGTATTATCATACCCTGCATTACGTCAGTCTGCAATGGACACATTCAGCCAAAAAAAAATGTGTTATGTGCATAAACAGTAAGGAAAAAATAAATCTGTAATAAACATTTAACGAGATTTTTTTTATTCAGGGAAAAGCGAAAACTCCAGACAAAACAGCAGTACAGATTGCAAACCAGGGTATTTTATTTCAGGCAGCGATGCACAATCTGATTCCGCAGTCACGGTCAGAGACAGAAGCAGGGTCAGGACCGAGAGTACAGGAACAGACTGGACTGCAGACTGCAAGAACTGACTGGACTTCAGATCAGAGCAGGAACAGGCTGGATCCCAGACTGCAGAATGGCTCAGGAACAGACTGGGTGTCAGCCTCGCTCAGGAATAAAGGGAACAAATATCAGAACAGAACCTCACGCAGCAGACATTAACAGGACAGAGGTTTGGCAACATCTGCACACTTACTAAAGGTAACAAGGAGACATATATACACGTGGACAAAATGTAGAACCATAAAATGGTGGGAAAAAAACAGTGGAGGCAGGGTGACAAATTAAACAACATGAGAAAACGCTCGGAATGACAAGACACAATCAAGGGACACTGGTTATCCCGCAGTGGTAAAGTAGGCTTGACTTGGTATCGGAAGGTCCTGAGTTCAAGACCCGGCCACGGCCTTTGCGGTGTGTTCTTGGGCAAAACACTGCACTCCCATACTCCACACCTCACTCAACACAGGTGTATAATTGGGTACCAACAAATAGTCAGGGAGACTTGACAACGAGCTGGGGGGAGTACCTGCGATGGACTGGCATCCCATTCAGGGGCAGTAGTAATACTCCTAGTCGCTTAATGGCATGGAAACTGGGGTTAAGCACCAGCCTGATGGGCCACTCGGCTCGTGACAGGCTTACTCTTTATCTGACGCGTGATTCTACCTGTTCCTTTTTACTTCAATCTGTCAGCCTGGTGATGGAAAATTTTCCTTTTCTACAACACTGACTCTGCGTCTTTGCAATGGGATGTGTCTGCTCGTAACTAACCCGAACTGTCTCACCCAGATTTTGTAAATATGTTGTTGCAATTTCACTACTGTCTGCACCTGTGTCCATTCCCTCCAACTCTAACATGTGGGCTCTGACTAGTAGGACCCCTCAAAAACAATACAACATGGGATTTTCTGGGGTGGTCCAGTCTTGTGTGTGATGAAATAATGGGGACCAAAATCCCTGGTGGCACTTCTGCTTAGTTAAATGCTTCAATAATACTTACTGTTTTTCAGGCTAATCAATTATTTGATTAAATTTTTTTTTCTTTTTTGTGGCTACGCATTCTGTATCTTCTTTTATAATGACCACAAATTTTCAATTTTATGCTTTGACTTTCCATGTATTCTGTGTAACAGCCACGTTGTCGCATGCGCTGTCATCCCATTGTGTGATGGTCGGATTTTTGAGACGCCAAATGCTGTGGCCGGAATGAAGTGAAGAATAGCAAAATAAGACACAATAACCGACAGAAATCAGAGATGGAGACTCGCGCTTCCACAGATCCTAGATCCAGCCCCTGAAACAATAAGGAAGCAAAGCGAGTTCAACAGAACGATTTGAAAGGGAAAAAATCTTGGAAACCGAGATAAAAAGAATAAGCACCAGATGGTGCCCAGAAAGAGGAAAACCTAGAGAAAGATTCTCTTCATTTTCCTCTTTTGTAGCTAATACCCGTTACGGTCCCTTTTTTAAGAGGCACAAGAGACCGTTACACATAACACAGGGGAGACCAGACAACAGGTTGAGATCGAAAGGTGTATTTATTTTAATCTCAAATTCCCACCAGATGAAATTGAAACAAAGCAATAAACATAACTCAAAGAACTTAAAAGGACGGTAGGTGCCGGCTAAAAAAAATAAAATCTGAAATACGGGACAAGGCCAACCCACATAGGGCCGTAGGACCCTGCCTGTATTCCACAACTAAACTAACCTATAGAAAAATGAAACTAAACCTACAAACCAAAACCAAAAATAGGACCACCGGCCACCTACCCTCCAAACTAAAATAACAAAGCCCATAAGCTCCAATAACTTATGAGAATAATGTAACCTGCTACCAAGGGAAAAAGAAAATAAAATCAACACAACCAAACCACCAGGCCTCCTCCATAGTCGCGGCGTGCGCCGGACAAAAGCGTTCGCGCGTGCGTGAGAGAGAGCGAGGCCGCCCCCCCCGATCTCTTCCTTTTATACTCCTCCCCCTCTGCTGAACACAGATTGTCCTCAGGTGCGTAACGGCCTGGGGAGGAGCACGTAACATACCTCAACAACTCTCTCACTAGAGACCTTACCAGCTAAAGTGCAAACAAAACACTGACACTCTAGCAAGGGCAGCGAGGCAGAAGCCGACCATGAACTTCACAAGGCCGCGCAGGGCAGTTCGCTTGAGCTAACTGGTCAGCTGGTCAATCGGGAATTCCCCCAGTCATCCCGATGGCCTCTCCGCCCCTGGCTCTAAGACACTTTACACTTAAGTCTCCTCAAAAGATGGAATATGAAAGAGCTTCTGTCATTTTTGATATCTTTATATGTATGCTTCAGCAGCAGCTGGTAGTCATTTGAAAGTATTAATCAGACCAATGTGGACCAAAAAACATTTAGAACTCTTATAACCCTTCTGTAACAACTTATAACCAACCTCTGGCCGCTTACAAACCCTTCCTTAACACATGTCTAACCAGCTTTTGGGCAATTCTACATTTGTCTTACATTTTCCAATTGGTGGTACTCTCCTTGCTGGTAAATAAACCCCAGTGCCCCAGTGCAGTGATGGGGACACTGCGCTGAAAGAAACACTGTCTTTCGAATGAGACATTAAACCGAGATCCTAACTCACTGTGGTCATTAAAGATCCCATGAAACTTTTCAACAAGAGTGAGGCGCTCCCCAGTGTCCAATTCCCAACATGCCTCTTTCAATCTGCCACCTAATCATCCGTTGATCTAATAGTCTAAGAAAATTCTCCTCTCTCTTCACCTCAGTGGATGTGTGGTGAGTGTTCTATCAAAAAATGGCTGCCAAGCAACACCCAGGTGGGTACTATACATTGGTTGCGGTAAGGTGAAGTTCCCCTATATGCCTGTAAGGCACTTTGAATACCTGTGAGCAAGCGTTTTATATATATATATATATATATAAATGCCATGTCCATTCTTTCCAAATGCTTGCAGCAAAATGGTGTGGCACAGACACAGCATTTTCGGTCTTGCTAAGGATACATCAAATGTTACCAAAGCAAAATTTACTTCATCAGCCTAGATTTATTCCTAAAACTCTTGCGATGCATATACTATTAACTCTAATAAATAGACTGTTCAAAACAAGCCGCAGAAGATTTATACGTTGTGTAATGCACACAGTAAACAGTAAAAGACTTTTTCAAAAATAGTTTTAATCCTTAAAGTTGATGAAAAGCTGACCTAAACAAGAGCTCAGTTCGAGACTGACATGGTGTTTCTGTGCATCATCTGCCAATATGTGTTCTGCCTATCTGCTCAGTAAAATTCTCACGCCTGAAGTGACCCTATAAACAAACCCTGACATTGTCCGACCCCCACATAAAAACTTTGGAATGAGTGTTCCACCCTGGCCTTCTGGGTCACACTATGTTCAGGCTTAAGGTCTGCAAATATCTTTCCTCCTTTTGTAAATTGCCCAGGTGGGTAGAGGCCTGGATGAGGCTATTTTCTATTCTATTTGCGCTTGGCCCGAATGACTCAATCTATCTCATGCTATCCACAGCTACACAAGGGCTGGTGAGCGATGCCTCTAAAGATTTTTTTTACGAATTTGTAATCAAAACAGATTGTTCCTGAGGTAAATCCACTTTTGATGGGGGCCATGTTCTTTATTTATAAAAGGATTAGGACCTTTGCTCTCTAAAGGTTTACAAAAGGGTAGCACCTTCATCTTCCAAATTTGGCACAAAACACAATCACAAATTTTGTTACACAGGGCGTAATTTTCTTAGAATTTAATACATTTGGTTGAAAGATGGTTAAATTTTGATGGTTGTCAGAATATTTTTCGAAGTGCAGACAATGACGGGGCCTTTTTTTCCTTTTTTTCTTTGCTTAACGTTAGCTGGTCTGCAGTGGCTTGTTTGTTTAGCCTTGTACTTTGAGTCAATACATTGGACGTGACAATCCCAGACATGTGCATCCGCCCACTCATGCCCTTCGCTGATGGCGTTCTCGGCTTCATCTCCATGTTAACACCATTAGACGCCGTTACTCATGAAGCATCAACAAATTGACTCATCTTAGTCACTGAAGCTCAATCTAACAGACCCCCCCCCCACCCCCAGCAGCCCTCTTTCAAAGTCACTAAGTGTCCTTCTGCTGTACTGCTCCATGAGAACGAATTAGCAAGTCTGTGCGGCCTGTTCACAGTGAAAGCGCAGTGATTATACACAATGCATTCGAAGATGCTATGTGCTTAAAGGTCCCCTATTATGCTACTAGGAGCACAGCCAATTAACCATTGTGAGCCATTACAAAATCTGTCGCTCCAAACATCAAAAATGGAAGTGACTACAATAATGAAGCCACTGACTGACTGAAGTCAATCAGTCCCTTTTGCCCCTGAGCGGTCACTATATCATGTGATGTCCAGAAGGAACAGGTTTTAAAATGGCTTGTGATGGCTAACTGGCTGTGCAATTGGTAGCACGATTGGGTGTCTTTAATAAATGTGTGAACCAAACCTGTGGGCTGTTCCATGAACCAGGATTGCTGAGTCAGCCAAACACCTCCTCAGGGTAAAACCTGGAACACCCTTTTTATACTCCAGTCCATGTTCCGCATTTGAGAGGTTTCCAATTGTCCTTTTTTAAAGAGCAGGATTTGGTATGGTAGTTTACAATTAGCGTGCACTTATTGTCCTTTCCTTATACAGGTAGCCATGTTATTATTACGATCCCATATGTCTCATCAAATAATGCATTTGTGAGGCGGAATTAGCCAATTAATTGAATTATGGATTTTAAATTCACTTCTGAAGGCCACATTCTGTTGCTTAAAATCACAGCTATCTTTCTTATCGGCAGTGTACTGTCGGGGTTAATGAACGCATTGAGCCAGAGAGGTAACTTTTGTTTTTAAATCTCAGCAAAAGCAATTTGATACTTCACTGGCTTGACATTACTATCCTTCTGGCTTTGAACAGCAGCAAGCAACATTCACTCCGCTATGAATCCAGTGTCTATAGCACATTGTAGAGAGCTGCTCTTTGCCAAGATCGTTTGAGTGTAGATCCGGTGCATTTTTGCTCCCGTCAAAGATTAATGATTACACAGGGTAGCCATTTATATCTCATTGGCTATTTCTGGTTAGGCTACAAGTATTAGGTCAGAGACTACTGACCCAAAAACAAAATGTGGATACACTTTGTACACAAACTGTCCCTCAAAGTTTTTTATTTCTTTCTTTGAAAACTCCGCTCATGTCTAGAGGTGGTCAGGCTAGTGTCGCATGAAGGTCGGCGCTGATTTTTGAATCTTATATTTCCCAGGAAGAAATCATTGCGATGACGACTGCTCTTGGATCATGCGTAACCTTTCTTTGCCAGGCGATGACCTTAATTACGTGATAATAACCTTCAGTTCAGTCCTCATGCCTGTACAGCTAACTGATGATTACTTTGTGTACAGTGAGGGGAAATGGACCTAGTGGTGACAGACCTTGATTTATTGCCAGAGGCCATCAATAAGAAGAAAGTGTATTTCAGTAAGTTGTCATTTCAAAGGTAACATTGCATAAGGTTGTTCACAAAGCAAAACAAGTTGCATAGAAATATACCAGAGGGATACTGTATTCATCCCAGAAGTATTCAGATCTGTGCGCACAAGTCTCTCTCTCTAAAAAGTTTGCAAAGTTACTTCAATAATGCTTGGGTACTATGGCTATTTTAACGACTGTGAGTAATTTAAGGTCATCAGATTTTAAGACATTCTGTATTCATATTGTGTTGTACGTGCTGTATGATTTTAATGCTCTCTAGATATCTCGACTCAGGCTGAGTAGAAAATGTACTTTCAGTTGAACAGATTCATTTTGTTAAGGGCTATTAAATTCTGTATTTCTATGTGTTATTATGCACTGTTACTGCCTTTTTGTTTAGCTTATGGGAAACTAATACATTTAAAATCACTTATTAATTTAAGAGCTCGAAGATGTATGCTCAATAACATTTTCTGATATGTTAATTTCATTACTTGTAATGAGCAGATACCTATCAGTCCACAGAATAGCATTTCATTGATGCGCCTCGAAATTTTGTCACAGTGGGGCAGCCACTGTAACAAATTGCTTGTTGATGAGGCAGCTAACAGGCGGCGAACTCGTCCTTGTGAAATAAACATGCAAGCCCAAATATGTTTGATCATTCTTCAGAAAATAGGCAGAGCTCTGAACCTTGTACAAAAGTAAAAAGAAGCACATGGGAGTATTTTTTTTTTCTTTTTTGAACGTATACTTTAAAATAAATAGTGTCTCATGCTGGTATGGGTCATCATTTTTGTAGAACTTTTCTGCTTATGCCTAACTCTCTCCAGATTGTGTGCTGCTTTCCAACAAATGAGTACGTGGTCATGGCATGCCTAGCAGGCTAATGGTGCTCGCTATGACACAGCATGTACTGTCTCTTACATTGCAAATAGTGGTTTTTGGTTCGTTTGTTTTGTGCATCCACTGGCTGGGAGGGACAGACTACATGATATGTTAGCATTCAGCTTGCCATCATATCCAGACCACTGTTCAGAACTTGTATCATTTCATTTGCATAATTAGCTATCGATTGTACAAAAGGTCAATTTTCACTCAAATGTTAATAACGTCGCTTAAGTATACAGTGCAATCCTGGCACATGAGAATCTGTCTGGCAAGACCAGTACCCAATTTTTCCATTAAACCACTGCTGCTGAGATAACCAGGGCCGCATTAAAGAACCAGGGCCCCGGCCGGGGCTACCATTTTTTCAAGCCCCCCCCCCCCCCCCCCTGCCCTGTCCCATCTGCGCAACATCAGCCCTGCTTACCTTCTATGCAATATGCATCAACAATCACTTGTAACTGCAGTTTCAATTCATGACTGTTATAGCACAAAATACTTTTATTATCGGGAGGGTTACATACATACAAATAATTCAGAATGGTGACAATAATATACAGCTTGCCTACATCACTTTGTCCACTCACAACTATCGCAAATTGCAAAAAAACGCCACATTGGACAGTTTTGAACCACCATTGCGAGAAGATAATTTTTGACAAGCCGGTTGACGTTCTGAATTCAGCCTTTAGCAACATGCAATATCCCAGTGTTAAGCATGCTTGGACATCAGCATTAATCAACTTTTCACCAAGCAAGTTTTTCTGCTGACAGCAATATATCCTCATCGCCGATCCACGATGGAGATGCTCGCACTGCCAACAGGCTCCCACTGTTTAGCTCAGTGGTTGTCAAACTTTTTGTGCCCACAGCACACCAAAGGGCGAGCCAAAATCTCAAGGCACACCTGTATTTATATCAGCGCAAATTAGCCTCTATAACATGTGTTTTAACTCTGATCATTAAGTATCATTTTTTATTTACTAATGGCAAATAAAATTTGCAAACAACCATATTACTCCTTAAATATTAGTTAAAAAAAAAGGATTCGCTTACTAAAATTCCATCATACAAAATAATTTTAAAAAACTAAGTCATTCTTCTTCTTAGAGAAGCACCAAATTCCCTTGTTACGTAAGGATTTTTCATTGTAACTTAATAGAACCAAGCATGAATATCTCATCCACCCAACCCCTCGCCAAATAAATAATATCAAAATTATTAAATTAGCACCTACATTGACGTGAATATTGCAGGACTTCACTAAGAGAGCATGATCAGCAAATGATTGAACGCTTAGAATTGGCTTTATTTGTTGTGCACTCGTGATCATGAAAAGAAGAAGAAAAGAACAGAGTATGCTTTGTAAAGCATTTATCGCACACTTTGATAGAAAAACATGATCGTGAAAAGATGTGAAATATGAGCAAGCATAATAAATATCAATTTCACGGTACAAGCTCTTAAGATGCTCTCTGAGGGTCTTCAGCTTTCAATCTTTTTGCAGAAAAATGAAAAAGCATCGAAACGGTCCAGGGGATTTAGCTGCCCATCTTATAATTCTGGTCAGAACTAAATGACAAACTTCTGTGCAGTGATACCACAAAACTACTGAGCAGTCTTGCGTGCATACACGGAAAATATTTTTCTGTCCTGCTACTGTTAAACTGTAGTGGATCAAATTTAGTATCACATCGGATTACTCCATCTGACGGTAAATTCCATCATGACGCAACTCGCCGAGGAAGGGCCATGTAAAAATAACAAACGTATTTCCAAATTCAGAAATTATTATTCATACGAACGCCATTTGCACCATTTATACAACCAAAATTTGAATGATAATACTGAACAGCAAAAGCAGATGAAAATCTCTAAATCACAAACTTTGCGGTTTGCAGTGAAACTCCAGTTACAGTGGAACAGGCATAACTGAAACTGAATCGACATTTTCCAATGATGTCTTGGTACTAAGTTACCTTCCTACCAAATGCCTAGCTTGCTATCCATCCTGAATAAGTGCCAGCTCAATGCGGTTTGTTACCATCTTCAACAGTCAGTGCGCTCAACAACCTTGCCGTTAGTGGCTTGTTAGAATTGCCCGGATAGCCGCTAATGCTGGAGGGTTTTCTGTCTCGTTGAGGCTCGTAGTTTTGAAATATTCAGTCAGCTTGGTTATTTTTTATTTTCTTAAAAGCTGGTACTCCCGCAGCAATTTTCCAAGTTGATTTGTGCATTTTTGAGCCCCGCTGTCAATTTCTTCCTACATTTTAGCGTCTTTTGTCTTAAATTTCCCCTCCAGGAGCAAGGTAACAGCGGTAGCCTATTTGTATAGTTAAAATTCAACGACTCATTCATTGGACAGGAACAATAGGCGCAGCGCAGGGTGGCGCAGTGTGGCGCAGCCCACGCAGTGGTAATTTCGTCCGGTGTAGCCCGTGCAGTGGTGATTTCGTGCAACACTGTGCGCCACCACTTTGGACGGACATGCACCGAGATGGGTGTGGCGGCGTAGTAGAGGGAGGTGTCACATATTCATCAAGACACAGCTACAGTTTCGTAGCAAAGTCTCCGCTGACATTACGCAGAAAGCTCGCCAGCAACCTGGTTTACCTTCTGTGCAGTGGTAATTTGGCTGACCGGCGCACACGTCACCGAAACCTCGCAGCCAGGTTTCCAGAATGCCAGGCACATTTCAATGCAATAAATAAATACAGCAACCACTATTTAATGTAACGATCTGAATCAGGACATAAATTTATTGTATCTATATCAGTTGTCTTGCTGTCAGATCAAAGGCGGTTGGCACGTGTAATGGAAACTCGACATGGCTTAATCAACGCAACTGAATCTGTGATGCAAACAAACAACTTCACATCTTTCTCAGCCAACCACAAACTGCCACGGCATCAGGCAGTGCGTGTAAATAATGCTTGCATTCTATGCTCAGTAAAGCTGCTTGCACACTGGATGCGAAACAAATTTTTCGCATGCGAATACTTGCATGTATTAGGGTCTTTGCATTGCGTGTATCACGTCTTTGCATTGACTTTGAATGTAATCTGTCGTGCAAAAAATTTGACGTATTTCATTCCAACTTTATAAGTTTGAATGATCTGACGTAGTTTCGTTTTGAAATTCCATTCAAGTTCACTAGTGGTAATAATCTGCAAATACCCTAGCTAGCAAGCTAACTCATATTTGTAAAGCTTAGTATAGACGTAAGTGGTGCAGAAAACATGCCTGAAGCAGCAAAAAATGGAACATTAACGCATCATACAGATGTAGGACAGAGGCTTTATTCCAACATTTTATAGGTCAGGAGAGGAACTTATTTGATTGGCGCAAATTTAAATCGGCTGTTAAGTCTTCACCAACGCCTTCTGTCCTCCCTCTTTGCCACTTGCGCCGACAGGAGGGACAGAGGCAGGGCAGAGGAATACTTGCGCCGGGCACGAAATTCCAAAATCCGCCTGGATACGCCTCCTTGGCACGACGCTCCCCCCATTCGCCACGCCTGCGCTTGCGCCTAGTCAACGAATTTAGAGCCCAGTGTTTTTTATTTATGCAAAATATTAATGCACCTCATCCTGTTCCAGGGCAGGCCCAACACAAGCAACAATCAGAGCACTGTAGAAGCATTATGCATTTCTGCTGATGATTGTTTTCATCTCGATCCTCGCGATGGGCCCTTTCACCCGTCGGGTCCCGGGGAATCAGCCCCTGCAAGTCCCTGCATCAACATGGCCCTGGAGATAACACCCAAGTAATACTGTTTCTACAGTGTAGATGTCAGCTCTAAGTCAAGTAATTACTGGAAATCTTCTCGACCCTCAGGGTGAGAATTTTTAAACATAGCGGGAAAATGAAAAAAGACATATAATTTCATAATATCAAGAACAAATAGTCATCTTATGTTAGTTACATATTTTCTAGAAAAAAAAAATTCCACCGGAGAGTTTTCAAATAAATAACGCCTTTTAAAATGGGTATTTGACACAAGTCGAGTTTCTCAGAAGTGTGATGAGGCCGTGATATGAGGAATCCCTGCGGCCGACCTGCTCATTATCTTTTGTCGCTGACAGGATAACCACTCAGACATAACCTTGGTCGCCCTTGGTTTCCTTACTCAGTAAAATATTCTGTGTTAAATTGCCTCCTACAGATTACTGGGCAAAGCAGACTCAGTTTATTAACACAGGAAATATTACTGTGCAGTTACTAATATCATCATTGCTTCATTAAATTATCATTTTAACATCCATGGATATGGGTATAATTTTAGAAAGACGAGGTTGGGATTTTGATGCTATACTCTCGTTTCCAAATATCTGTGATGAAATAAATAGGAAATAACAGTAACACAGTGATGCAGTGGGTAGAACTGCTGTTTCAGTGAGATGATGCAAGATTCCGGATCTTTCTGCTTGGAGTTTGCACGTTCTCCCCGTATCTGCAAATGATTCATCTGTGTACTTTCTGGTACGTGATGACATGCATGTCGGAGTAATTGGGGGCCTTGAATTGCTTTTCAGTATGTGTTTATAAGTTTTTGCTTGGAAATGGATTGGTGAGCTATCCAGGAGCAATAGAATTAGATCATGGATGCATGAATGAATGGATTGATATCAGAAATATAGCTATTATAGAGCCTTCTTTAATTGTTATTTGAGGATCGAGACTGCCATCGCCATCCCACTGAGCACTGAATGCGAGCACAGCTGGCACACAAGAGATGTCGACTGGAGTGAGTAAAATGGAATGGGGGTTTGCAAACCATTTTGCCACAAGTGGAACACAAGGTCGCAAGTGACATTTCTGGAACCCACTTTTCTTACCATGAAGTACTGCAGTATGCCCACTTGACTCTTGGAACAAAGAACAGGTTTCACCAGGAATGGGGCTTGTGACCTTGCGTCCATCATGTGCCCATATACTCCTCTAAGTCTCACAGATAAGTCTAGCAACTGACATTCTTTTTCTACCATGTTGGTATGAGCTGCTGAAGGTCATTGTGATGTGTAATCAACATCATAGCATTCATTCAAACCAATGGTTTCCAGGCCAGGCCAGCCGTATCGAAGTACCGGTACTACTCCTTGGTTTAGCGAGAGGGTCCCAAGCCAACAGACGATTCCTGACCATGACAGCACAAACTATGGCAGAAAGCGCCACTAAATGTACAATTACCTCGGAAAGGATGGTTTCAGGTGGCAGTTTATTTATTTTCTGTTCTTTTTATCTCATTGAAATTAGCAAAGTCAGGATTAAAGAATGAGCCTGATATCAGCCTTTGCCAGCAGGCACTGAAAAATATTCAGTGACATGCGCAGCTGGAATTACGCAGTTCGGAGCTCCATCATGTGCTATTACTCAGCGGACAGAAGCTAGCCACACATTCAACTGGGATTTTTGAGACTGTTTCAGAAAAATATATTTGGAAAGATAAAGTAATACTGAAGAATCAGTCGAGGAGCAGAAAGCAGGTGATAGAATCAGTCTGTGTCTAGTGCGGTAGATAAAGGCTGAATTGTCTGGAGATCAGCACTCTTCCCTTCAGCAAGCATTTTTGGGTGGAAAATGTCCGCTGTAAGTCTTTGTGTCATGTCTAATGTATTCATGTGATATGTGAACCAGTCCCATCATTCATATAAACTATGCACAACAGAATATCATGTTTCATTATTATCATTATTAAGTCCTAGAAAGAGCAGTAATTCTAGAAGTAGTAGCAATTGGAGTCATAGTTGTGGTAGTTACAGGAGAACTCCTGTACTACAGGAGAACTCCTGTTACTAATTTAAAACTAAAAACACCAACCAAACAGGAGTATATTGAAGACATTTACATGAATTTTAAAACATCTCCTGATGAAATGAAAGCACCACAGCAGATTATTGAAAATCTATGCACAATTCTTCTCGGCCCACATTTCCTGGCAGTGTTTCTTCTGTCTGCGCTTGAAGATCTGTTCCTCAGAGCTCACTGATAAACGCTTAAAAATGGCTGATATTCTGGGAATCCGATTCTTCCCCACCCCACCCCACCCCCTCTTTTAACATATAGTCAGGACAAGCGGTAAGTAGACAGTGATACAATCAGTCTGGTTCTGTTCTCTACCTCTGACAAGGGGCTGAGCCAGAACTGAAATGCAGACGGAGATCCAGCTCACAGGTTTTCCTGAAAATCAAGGTCAGGCAATCTAAATCAGAAACAGGAAGTGAGACAGCAGTACAGAGTGGCAAATCCAGCATTGTAATCAGAAACAGTCCAATAAATAGAACCAGGAAGTCCGTTTCTCCCATTTGCACCCTAAGTACTTTTTTATGCGGTTTGTGTTAAGCGTTTTGAGTTACGCGGATTCTCCCCCGCGCGCTTCAATCACAGTTTAGGGCAAACAAACTCGAAAGGCTCGACATTTAAATGATCGCACCATATTCTCATTGGGTAATAAGTTGCCAATTACTGGGGAAAATGACGCGTTTTATTATTGACTCATTTTATGCTATTGGCTTTTTTATAACTATCTCTTTCCGATGTATGTTTATTTGCCTAGAGCATGATATGTGGGGACTGCACATAGGGATCTATTCTCCCATTAGCGCGTAAGTCTTTTTATGCGCGTTTCGAGTTAAGCGCTTTTGAGATACGCGCATTCTCCCCTACGCGCTTCGATCACGCCCACTGCGCTGAACTTCAGAATGTAGGCGGCCTTATGAAAGAGGTGTGACTAATGCAAAAGAGAGGCAGACTGTACCAAGCTCATTGATTATGGCCATCAGGAAAACATGGAACAAGGATTTCCTGATTAACCTTGAAAATGCAGTTGTAGTCCGTGGAAAACGCAAAACCAGACTTTAAATTTGAATATCGTCGGCCTGCTGATAAAACCTTTTATCTCCAAACTGATAAGAAAAAAAGCTATGTCCACTATTCTTTCATGCAGAATTAAACATTTTTTATTTTCAACTATATTTATCAATCTTTATTATTTTTATTTTTTTATTTGATTTTTTTTTTCCCTGTGAAGTTTATCATTTTGAAGATACAAGGTTTTATCAGCAGGCCGACGATATGCCACTGTAATAGTAGGCGTATGTATATCTGTGCCAATTAAGTAATGTAGTAATGCAGTAATCTCTTTTTTATTTCTTACTCTAGCCACCATGGCATTAAAGCCTTGCAAACAAATTTCTGCGATAATGAAATAACAAATAAAAAATTTAGCGCTTCTCAACCAGCACAATCAAATGTTGAAAATGTGCCCCTCCTACACCAGCCTGTTTGTTCCGTGGAAGACAGGGAAGAAGACAAATAAAAAGAACATTCTAGTCACAAAAAAATGACAGTCAAAGACAGTTTATATGATCTCATTTAGAAATTGCGTACTTGAAATCTCAAACTACTCCAATGTCAGGTTTGCGACTAAAGGACATGGAAATGCTTTAACAAAGGATTCTTACCCCGCATGTGGTCATCCGCCCACGCCAAAACCGCCTCTACAGTCACACAATCCTATATCCTATTATGTCCTGTTTGATTTGAGCGACTCATTCACTTGTGCCTAACTTGTGCCTAATAATTCAATCAATTATCCCATTTACTGATAATGATTCTTCCCATGTCGGCTATTCGTTATTGCTTTGGTATTGGCCAGGGTAGGGCTCAATCTAGAGTAGCCTATTTAATAATATCTTTATTCACTCCTTAAAATACACAGTATTGTCAATGGTTAAAAACAAAATAATTACGAAGACATAAGTTAGTTAATGCAGACATCCTCAATTAGAATATCAATCTTCTCCCTCGTGAGAATATTACCTTTTATATTATCACGGACATATAGGGCAGTTGTATTTGTTAATAGAACATGAAGACAATGATGGCGATGTCCAGCTAAAACCGAAAACCAAATTTCACAGATGTTGGTGTCGTATGGCAAGGTGGCACTGAAGGATGATCCGAGGAAGAAAGCTGCGAATCTTTCTGGATGTGGCTTCCTTGGGGAGATGTAAGCGCAGTATCCTCGATTTAAAGCATAAATGGACAGATCTGCGGGGCGCTGTAAAAGCCAGGTTCTCTGCACACCGGAGAAGAGTGCATGCAACAGGTGGTGGGCAGCCATCATCCCCTGTGCATTTCACTGCTCTGGAGGAGGAAGTGGCATCCACACTTTCAGCAGTGGAAGTGCATGGAGAAGAACTTGGAGCATCGACGAACTGTGTCAGACACAGACGTGTGAGATATGTGCATGACATCACCAGCCACTCTCTGGAACGACCCAGATTCCAGGACCGACAGCGCAGTTAAATTTCAATGCTAAATTTAGAGAATAAATTAAATGGTAAATAATTGTCTAACTAAGTGAATTGTGCGATATAGACCCATTTACTGCTTGCAAACAAGACAGGCTGCGCGCACAGCTTGGCAAGTCAAGCGTCACAGCTTGTTTTGTTGACCGGGGGGGGGGGGTGGGTGAGTTCGACACGGTTCATTTCATTCACATTGCACATCTTCCAGACTTTTAGAGCTTTCGGACAGGGAAGGGGCTTGTTAAGGACAGTAACTGCAGGACGAGACTTGCTTTCACATCAGTCGCCAAAACAGCATAAATCTCTCCAATAACACCAGAAAAAGTCGCTAGATTCCTCGCTAGGCGCTTTTGACAAAAAAAGTCATCAAGATGATTTGGAAAGTCACCAGATTTAGCGAGAAAGTCGCCAAATTGGCATCACTCTTTAGCCTTGGTATGGTTGGTGGCACACATTTAGTGGAAACCCACATGCAGTTGTCGAAACCGATATACCTGCTTTTTAACCAAGTCGCAGTTTTGAGAGGAAATCCATTATTTTGTGCGCATTTAAGTTATCAAGCGATCTACAGTTAGACAGACCCTAACTCAAAGTACACTGGTAAGAATTTAAGACTGCTAAGTTAGCTAGCTAGCTAATTCGCTGCTGGGTGAAGTGAATCATAATCTTAATTTACTCGACAGCTAAATTTAGGAAATGAGGAAAATTATGCCTTTATATAACATAAAGTGTGCAGTAACCTGAACTCACACTTTTTAATCCCTGAAAATAAGCTTTATCGGTAGGTGTTTTTGAAAATTAAACGTTATCTTGAATAATTTGAGAGTGACACCCATGGCTTCTCAGTCGTGTTGACAGCTGTCAATGTTGATGCGGCTGACGCTTTCAGGGGGCGTTTAAAAGCATCAAGGCAGTGTTTTGAGTTTGACTTGACACTTCGCTTGCGACCAGTGGGTGTCATACGGATGTGATCCTCTCGGAATGCTGTAAAACATAAGTCCACCAATGAAATATCAATTCTGACAGCCGTACATGCAACAATCAGAAATTTCGGTTCTGGTAAAATATCTAATTCAATGTTTTTAGATTCATAACTCGTCAGACTGAATTAGGGAGACCGCTACTTCTGTTGCGAAGACACGCACGCATCTTTTTGATGACGTCGGCTGTAAATGGGTCTACACAAATGAAAACAGTTGTTTTCAAGGACTATGGTACTGGCTCCTGGTTTTTCTGTAGCTGATTTAGCAAACGAACCCTAGCAAGCTCTCAACACCAAGAATATTATAAAATTATCTAACTATAACCCGGCTTGGTTTCATACTTGGTGGCTTACATTTTATACAGTCTTCTAGCCAATAAATACTGATGTTCACCTGGTTTTTTAGTCCCCTTCGTTCTCTATCCTGACTGCATTACTGCATAAACGCGTTGCCAAGCTTGAGTATTAACGTGAACCAGGGTATTCGTCTTTTTCACATTTCATTATTACCGAAGGGCCCTTCTGATTAAACACATTGTAAATACCCTATCTTTGTGTTAATCTCCGGTTGCTGTGCCTTGAACAGCTGATTAAAGTTTAACCGCTTGTTTAAGTGCTTTTTGACAGCTTGTTGGGGGAGGTACCGTGTTTATTTCGCTCACACAGTAAACAACTTGTTTATTCACTTTTAATTAAAGGGACCCGGGTGTAAGAGGGACCAAGGCAGTTAGGCAATGGCGCAGGATTAAAGTTTTAAATAATATTTATTTTTTTTAAAAGTAAACATAAGTAAATACAAAATAGAGAAAAATGCTCAACATAACAAAAATGCAACTAAAGAGTTCTGGGCCCAAAAATAAGGTCAACTGAACAGAACTCAAAATCAACAAAAGGAGCTTAACATAAGTGAACACAAAGAACTGACCTCCCATAATGACACACAAAGGGAACATATATGTCGGCTGATCAGACCAACAGACACACACGGGGAATATTAGCAAGACACAATACACACAGGATGACGCAGATGAAGACAAGGACTAGTCCAGTTTTCACAGTAAAGAAAAGTAAATAACTTAATATTTCATCATTGAAAATAAATATAAATCATACTGGAAAGAAAAGAAACAAACAACTAAACTAAATTTCTGTTCCTTCTCCCCCTATGACGTTTCCTGGCAGGTAGGAACGTCCACAGGACTCTTAAGTTGGCGTTTTCCGCTCGTGCTCCTTTAGCTGGTACGCCGGGACGCGGAAGTGATCCCGGCTTGTCCGCACGCTCCCACAACTCAGCTGCGGTAACTTAAACTCAAACAAAAGAATGTCGGTAACGAACAAAGCAAACTGAACTACGTAACTGATGAATGTAAAGCTAAATAAAATGTGAAAATGAAACTAACGTGTTGCGGTTTTTGTAGTGGTAATGAATAGTGAGGTTATTGTGAACTAAATATAACTAAACTGAAACGATATGATGGTATATGAATGCAGGTTAGAAAAGTGAGTGAACAAAATAATATGCGAAAGAAATAACAGAACTGAGCTGTGCGTACGTGGTGTCGGTATAAATGTATGTGTTGGGAGTGCGTGAACGCTTGCCTCATGGTGCGGCTGCAGGGCTGGCCGTCACATCCTCCCCCCTTCTAAGCTCGGGCTGGGACAGCGCGAGAGGTAGTCAGCAATCACATTGGCCCGTCCTGGGACGTGATGGATAGAGAACCGGAAAGGCTGCATTGCCAGATACCACCTCGTCACTCTGCTGTTGGTGTCCTTCATACGCCCCATCCATTCAAGTGCCTTGTGGTCCGTTTCAAGGATGAACTCTCTCCCCAGGAGGTAATATCTGAAAGAATCCAGTGCCCATTTGACAGCAAGACATTCTTTTTCTATTGTGGAATAACGTGACTCTCATGAGAACAGTTTCTGGCTTATGAAGGCGACTGGGCGGCGGTCTTCCGGCGGACCTTGCAACAGGACAGCACCAACTCCCCTGTCAGAGGCATCTGTCTGCAAGATGAACACTTGATCAAACTGGGGTCCAAACAGGACAGAGCCCTCACTCAGCGCTTCCTTGAAGTCCCGGAACGCCATCTCTGCTTCCCTAGTCCACTGCACCTGGTTGGGGGACCTGGAACCCACCATGTCAGTCAGTGGAGCCGCTCTAGAGGAGAAGTTGGGAATAAAGCGGTTATAAAACCCAGCCAAACCAAGAAATGACCTGAGCTGTTTTCTGGTCAGAGGTAGGGGGCAGTTCTTAATGGCCTCGACCTTCTGAACCTGTGGCCTGACTTGGCCTTTCCCAATGACAAAGCCCAGATATTCTATCTCTGCTCTTGCAATGGCACATTTACTGGGGTTGATCGTCAAGCCAGCTTCCTGAAGACGCTGCAAGACGGTGCGCAGATGTTCCAGATGTTCAGGCCACGATGTACTATATATGACCACATCATCTAAATATGCCCCAGCAAAATCAGATAATCCGGTAAGCACATGATCCATTAATCTTTGGAAAACCGCAGGGGCCCCATGTAGTCCAAATGGGAGGACCTTGAAATGGAAAAGACCCCATGGTGTACGAAATGCAGTTAACTCACGTGATCTCTCAGTCAGAGCAATTTGCCAGTAGCCTTTACACAGGTCAATGGTGGTAAGATATCGCGCTTTGCCAAGGCGGTCAATGATTGATGTTCGTCAATCCTAGGTGTCGGATAGGAGTCGAACTTTGACACTTAGTTCAGGTAACGGAGGTCAATGCAGAACCTGATTGCGCCATCTTTCTTCGGGACCAGCACCACTGGATGGCACCACTCACTCTTCGATGGCTCAATGATCCCCAGGGATAACATCTGGTCGCGTTCTTCTTTCAGAGGAGACAACAGCCGCTCCGGAATCCTGTAACTCATCCGCCTCACTGGAGCACCCTTCTTCAACACACTGTCATGGGAGACGACATGCGACAAACCAGTGGTTTCAGAAAATATGTCAGGAGTACACAGGGCTCTCACCTCATGTTGTTGGTCCTTCGTCAGATGTTGCAGCTTCAGGTCAACTAGCATCATCTGCGGCAAGTACTGCTCCTCGTCATCATCTTCTTCCTCCACCTGTCTAATCAAAAGGGACTTTTGTGTTTCAGGTCTGGACACCAACTCTTTCAGAAGGTTCACATGGAGGACTTTGCTGGACTGACCTCGCCCTTTGACTGCGACACGGTAAGTTGTAGGCCCAACCCTTTCCAGGACTTCAAATGGACCTTGCCACTTAGCGAGTAATTTGCTCTCGCGACTAGGCAACATTACCAGTACCTTTTGGCCAGGGGACAGGTTTCTCTGCCAGGCTGAGCAATCATACCAAAACTTTTGGCCCGAAGATCACGAGCATCCAATAAAGGTCTTTGGTCTTATCCCATACGCACAGGGATTTTTCCAGTTTCTTTGAATCTTTTGATGATGTTATGCTCAGTCAATGACGAGACCTTCAAAGTCTTTGCTCTCTGACGTTGGTGCATCGTTTTTAAACTATTTCACAATTTTTTTTATGCAAGCCTTCACAGGTTGGAGATCCTCTGGCCATCTTGACTTCTGAGAGACTCAGCCTCTGACATCCCATTTATAGCCAATCATGTTACATACCTGCTGCCAGTTAACTTAATTACTTGCTAAATGTTCTTTCAACTGATTCTCTTATATATGAATTGCTTTTTCAGCCCTTTTTTGCCTGTGTCCCAACTTTTTTGAGACCTGTTGCAGCCAGACGATTTGACTAGAGCTCATTTTGTGGATAAAAATGTAAAATGTCTCAGTTTCAACTATTGAAATGCTATCTATGTTTTATTGTAAATAACAAATTGCCTGATGTGATCTGAAAGTCATTGCATTTTGATTTTATTCAGAATTTACACTTTGTCCCAACTATTTTGGAATTGGGGTTGTATTACATTATATTATATTTTAAAGGGAAGCTGAGTGACTAATTTAGAGGAGCAACAGGAGCAAGAGGTGGCACTCGGCTCACTCTGAATGGACAGTTTGCAGCAAACATTTCCAACAACGGGGAGGGGCTCCGCTGCGCTGCGCTTAATTACATACTACTAGTCCAGATCCACCTGGTTTCCATAGCGAAACAGAAAGCAGCCAGCACCTTAGGGTAATTTATAACCATATCAAGCAAGGTTTGAAAAGCAAGACAGCCTAGTGAGGTAAGCCAATTAGTTAGCAATTGCATATTGTATTTAGTAAGCTTGCCTTGGTAGTTGTCAAGTTAAGAAGCTCGCGCCAAGTTAATTTAGCCACCAAGATGGGACACAATCTAACCTCTCCGCCATTTCGGTTGCAGCGCAAGTCACCTCTTTCGACTGTTAGCGTCTGTTAGGTAGCGTTACGAGCTAACGTATTGTTCAACATGCCAAGGTTTTGTAACATTTTGTATATTGAACACACCGCAGAAATCACACAGAGAATGAGAGAGAACAGGGAATACTGAACTTATACAATCAACTGCTACACGAAACAATGACGCATGGAAAATAATAAATACAGTAACAAAATACTTTAATGCGAATAGAAGCCACTAGATGGCAGTATTGACCTTTGTTATGTTAAGCGCGCACTAGAGCTAGGTTTGGGCATGTCTTGGGCATGTCTGGGACAAGTCCCAGAGAATTAAGAAAAAGAGGTCTAAATGTGGGAGGGGTCTGCAAAAGAGTATATAAGGAGGAAAATTCAGGGAGTGGAGTAGTAGGAGAAATTGCAAGCAGAAGGATACTGTACATGTTACCAGACCTGTCACACTTTTCAAGACCTGTGTAGCTTTTTGTGGATTTTTGCCTGTGTTGGAGCATTTTCTTCACCGGGAACATCACCAAGCAACCCAACCAAAGGGACTGTAAATATTTTTTTTGTTGTATATAATGAATCTTGGTCAGTAGAGTAGATAGTAGATTAGTTAAAAGTGTTTGTTTAATTAAATGTGTTTAAGTTTTAAAATTCTGTCTGTCATCCTTTGCGGTCGTAAATGTCATAACAAATTGGGGCCATAACAATATCCAAAAAACATGCTGGCCGCAAGGCCAACTGTCTCCCATCGCTAAAATAAATATGTATTCTGTGACCTTAAAAGAGGTCAATTCTGTTGAACGGGGAAGTGGATATTTTGTAAAAGAGAAGGAACTGGATCCATAAAATTTGACTATCGGGTTAAGAAGGATTGCCAAAAACTCTTCATAGAAAACACTGATTTGACCTTGAAAGTAGGTCAAGGTCAAACTGGATCCCTAAAATTTTACTACCAGGTCCTTAGTCCTTAACGTTTCACTTTAGCTAAGAGTTTTGTCAAAAATACTATGAACTGTGCAAGAATTACAACCATTTTCATCTATGGCAACCCCACCATTATACAAAATATACTCAGCAACAAAAGTTTCTGTGACACCATTTATGTGTATGTTATAAATGACACGCAAAGATCTCAATGCAATCAATATGTTTATTTAACAGGAGAAACACTGACTTTTCAGTGCCAACGTCACTCAAAACGAAAAATGTCATTTTCATGCGTCATGAAGCACTTGTCTGACGTCTAACCAATTGTGACCTTCACACATCAATACCGGGTGTGACTTCCTCGTGCCATGATGCAAGCAACGCATCTCCGGCGCATGGACCGAATCAGATGTGCCAGAAATTGCTGTGGGATGTCATTCCAAATCTGACGTAGACGTTGTCGCAATTCCTGGAGTGTAGCTGGCGGGTTATCCAACCGCCGCAAACGTCGATCCATCTTGTCCCAAAGATGCTCGATTGGGGACATGTCTGGGGATCTGGCTGGCCATGGCAGGACATTGACATGTTGTTGCATCAGATACTGCTGTACAATCCTTGCAACGTGTGGTCTGGCGTTATCATGTTGCAGCGTTATTCCGGGACCATGTTGCATCAAAAACGGTACCACCAATGGCCGTAGCACTTCATCGCGATATCTTTGACCTGTCAGATTTCCATCAATAACAAGCAAATCTGTTCTGTTTCTAGCCGTGATCCATCCCCAAATCATGACACTACCACCTCCAAAACGATCAAATTCCTGAACACAGTTGTTGGCATAACGTTCTCCACGTCGACGGTATACACGTAAACGACCATCACATTGGTTAAGCATGAATCTTGATTCATCAGTGAAGAGTACAAGATCCCACTGACGTTGGATCCACCGTCGATGTTGTTGTGCCCACTGTAGACGCAGTCGTCGGTGTTGTACTGTGAGTATTGGACGTCTTGCTGGCCGACTTGGGACAATGCCAAAATGACGGAGACGGCGACGGATTGTCTGTGCAGACAGTCGCCTCAAACCAGGTATCGTTCTTGCAGTTATGGTTGCAGGTTGGAATCGATTTCGGAGATGGGTTGTTCGAATCCAGTTGTCCTGTCTGGGAGTGGTTACTCGTGGACGGCCGCTGCGAGGACGGTCTCTGACATGTCTGCTGATGACGCTGCCATAAGTTCCAAATGGTGTTTCGGTGGACATTCAGGCGATGAGCAACTTCCCTCTGCGAGGTTCCGGATTCAATCATCCCAATGGCCCTCCACCGATCATTTTCAGACAGTCTTGGCATTTAGAGGGTAGAGTTCCTGATCCGAAATGGCTGTGTTTTCGATAAGTGATGCTTCCGTCGTTCATCAGGCACAATGTGAACATTCCAAAAATTTACGTGTACTGTTTCAGTCTGATATCACCATGTATGACAATTTCATAATTGCGTTATGAAAAATAATTAACAATATTGGTGTCACAGAAACTTTTGTTGCTGAGTATACATTAAATTGCCATTGTGGGCATTAACACTTGAAAATCCTGCTTTAAAGGGTAGGACTCTCAGACACCACCAGGCTCTGGGTTTCTTGCCTGCTGATGATCTGCCAGGCCTTCACTGCGGCAGTTTTCAGTTTCTGCTTGTTTTTGGGGTGTTTTGCCTTCACCAAGCTACATGAATGCTCAATTGAGCTCAGGTCAGGTCAGGGTCTTGATCCCAATAGAACATTCCACGTTGGTTGCATAAAGAGGTTTTGGATTGCTGTCTTATGTGCTACAGCTCACAGTCCATGTGCACTGTGAAGCACCATCCAGTGAGATTTGAAGCAATTGGATCAATCTGAACAGATAATATAGCCCTACACAATAAATAATTAATCCTGCTGCTTCTGCCAGCAGTCAAATCATATTGTAAATAAATAAATACAAATGGGACCAGTGCAATACATGCTCAAACATGCCCACCTTTCATTTATGAGGAGATCTTCTGATCGGACCAATTTCTCAAAAATAGAAAATTTATTGAAAGCATACAGGCAGATTAGCATAAAAGCATACATTGGGTTTGGTGACATGGCTCTGCTCTGAGAGATCCCTGCCCGTCCAAGCGTGGGACCGAAAACAGGGAGCTGCTACTAAAACCCTCCCCCCCCCACTCTGCAGAACAGAGCCTACAGCAACAATGACCTCCAGGCAGATTAGCATAAAAGCATACATTGGGTTTGGTGACATGGCTCTGCTCTGAGAGATCCCTGCCCGTCCAAGCGTGGGACCGAAAACAGGGAGCTGCTACTAAAACCCTCCCCCCCCACTCTACAGAACAGAGCCTACAGCAACAATGACCTCCAAAGGAAGAGACATTGTTTTCTGAATGGTAATTAAGTCACAAGAGAACATAATCAGTGCATGATATAAAAGACAGGTGGAGCTGGGGTGGAGGAGGGTTGTTGTGCTAGCGCGCCGAGGAACAGCTACTTGGGAAGGCAAACTTAAATTAGCCTAACATATTACTGGCCTAGCAGTCATGTGACAGCAAAGGCAGGTGACAGTCAAATGCACTCAGGTGACTCTCCAGGAGGTAGCACCTCCTACGTTAAGCAAGCTTGACTCTGTGGCCAATCAGAATTTCCCTCAGAGCTCCATAAGTTTAGAAGAAGGACAATTCCTTTCTTCTCGATGCAGTTATCCCTTTATGACTCAAGTTACAAGTTGATCTTTTTCTTATTAGTTCATGAGATATTTTTCTTGAGGAGTATATGTTTTTTAAATAGTTCTTGGATAAAAAATTCCTGTTTTTGAGGCTAATCAATGGCATCTTGTGGTAAAACCTCTGTAGGGTAATCTGGTGAAGTTGATTACAGATTCACCAACCTCCTCAAGAATGTACTTCATCTGACTGTCTGTTGTAGAGGTGTTTTTATTCATGAAGGAAAGGAGTCCGTTATCCTCCGCAGTTGTCATCCATAGTCTCCCTTATGCTGGCTCGCTTCACAAGCAGATACAGGTCTTTAAACTTCACATTGACGGTTGACTACAGCATTCCAAATGTAAATATACCCTTGGAATCAACTCAAGATTTCCCCCAGCCAACTTGTAAATGAATGAATAAGTGATTTATTTACTCAAATGATGCTTTTCCACCGCATGGCACGGGCTCTACTCCACTCTTCGGTTTTGGTGCCAGATACTCTTTTTCCATACAGCATAGTATTCACTAAGTTGCAGGTGAGATTGACCTTGGAAAGTGCCTTGACGTCATCTTCAGCACGGCACAAAACACAACATTACCTCACGCGACACATGCACTGGAACAGAGGATGATGACAAAGGGCTACTGCTTCTGGCTCTCAGTTTGTAGTTGTTTGTCACCGCTAGAAGAAAAAATTTGGTTTCAGAAAAGGCCAAAGGCGGCAAGTTAAAACACTGCTGAAGAAAACAGGACAGTTTGAAAAATCCTTTATCAGAATTCAGACAGCGAGACAATTCTGCATGCTCAAAGACAATGTAGGCTGATAAGCTAACCTAGCATCTAGCTTGTTAACATTGTGCAGTCGAAATACGTACCAACCTTACTGTTACAGTAGTTAAAGAACTCAAGTTACTATTATTCTTGTATTTAAATGTCTGCTGTTTATGTGTATCTCAGATCTTTCTCTTCGCACCACAGACCATCTGTTTGGGCGTTCAACCAAGCTTCAGTCATGAGATATTGTTCCCAGCTTCCATTGTAAAAATTCACGATCAAATTCAAACTGTGGATCTTTTTGCTAAGAGCTTGGCTATTTAAAAATACTAGCTCATCCTGTGTTGTACGAATGATGATTCCCTCAGACCAATCAGTGGTCTGCAGTGCATTGACCTCGTAGTTTAGTATGGCTTACTTGTTGAAACCTCACCCGAAGCAGAACAAAAATAAGTACCTGCAACTAGGTACTATGGTAATGCATTGAAAAAATCCAGCAGAGTCGAGTCATGTAGAGCCGTATCATGCAGTGAATAAGCACCATGAGCCATGGAACAGCTGAGCAGCCAACTGTCCCATTACATCTGGTCCCATAAGAAAAAAACAGAGGAGGTGGCTAAAATGGGAACTGCTGTAATGTCCACCCTACTCACCCAGTTTTTATGTAAATACCCTCAGAATAAAGATGAAAATCACCTAAAACTAAATTTCAACTGCTAATGTTAATGGACCTGACCATATGCACAGCAAGTATACTGCAGTACACAGTAGTACGTGAACACAGTGTAATAATCACTGTTATTTTCCTTCAGAATCTCACAGGTGTTTGTATCCCTCTGAGTTTGCATTCACAAGTTTAATGTCAAAAGCAGATTTACAGAACCCCCAACTGCTTTCAGTCCAGCTGCATTGACCTCCGCATCTTGTCTCCTACGAACTAAAGGCACTGCTATTTCATTCATTCCCATGTCTCTTCATTTATTAGTGAGCCGAAAGTATGCACCTCATTTCTTTTCACTTACTAAATCTACCATGAAATAAATATTTAAGCTATATTCATCAGTACATAAATCACTGAAAAGCCGAGTCCAGATCATCAGTCGGAAAACTATCAAAACTCAAATTTCATGGTTCGCGCTGAAGAGCACCTCTTTATTTATTTACTCATTAATTATTTCATGCTTGTAACCTTCTCCTAAGTGCAAGCTGGCAAACACTCATGAATCATGTCGAGGTAGGAGGCAGGAAATTAATTTGGATTCCGACATAACAGAACTGCAGATCTTAGCTGAAAGTCAGTCTGGATTTAATCAAACGTGGTAACGTTGCCAGTACATCATGCCCTTGAAATATAAAACGACTAAGTTTGGTTCAAAACAATAAGCCCTTTATCTAACATAACACTCCTACACATCGGCAAATTGGAGGATCTATATCTGTGAATCTAACAAATCAAAATTCAGACAGGAAGATCAGAACCAAATCTCTCATTAGTACATATAAGATAAAAGTCTGTCGTTCATAATTGAAGACAGGAGAGGGATTCTTTCATGATCCCGTTATTGCAATTTTGCGAGTGAGAGGTTGACATGATCTGAATCTCCGGGTGTTTCTATATGCATGAGAATCCAACCACTTTAAACAGTGAGGCTGAGGCCTCAATCAGGCCGAGAGAATCAATGTAACTGCGCTTCATCTCTCTTCCCTCAGAACCGTCCCTCAGAGTTTTGAAGAAGCAGCTGAGTTGTGTGCGTGTGTGTACGCGTGTGTGCGTGCGCTTGTGTGTGCGTGTGTGTATGTTTTTCCTTTTTTTGGCTTGTTTATTTCTTTTTCTTTGATGGCAGAGTCTAATGCCATAATGCCATTTTTTTTCTCGAGGGCTCATGGGAGCCATTTGTCTGCAGCAGCAGCCGGCTGGGAGGGGGGGGTAGGCTGGGGGGGTAGGGACTTCACAGCTGGTTGTGTCATCACCGTATTTCACAGCTCCGATCAATAAAGTTTTGAGACTTCGTCTCCGTGCCAGCCTCGGCGTTCAAGCACGATGGCAATTTCCCAGCAGGAATCTCAAGGTCAGGGCAACTTTTGAGCCAGCGCCAGATTAATATCACATAAAATATCATTTCACGGATTCAGTTGAGCATAAGTAAAGACAGAAAAAATAACACTTCCTCAAAACAGACAAGATTATTGGCGCTGGGCATGAATGCCGACAGGAGAGTATTCATCAGATTGTTCTTCTGTGAGCCATTTCCTGGAAGTGCACCCAGCCTGCACCTGTCTGCTGTGACTGCTCACCTTCTCTGTCCCTTCGCTCTCTTCTCATTATGAATATCCAATCAAATCGAGTGGGTCTTAACAACATCACTGCAATTATCTTAACATCATTCAGAGCCCCGCTGGCAGGGTCACTGCTCTATTTCAGACACCTTATACCTAATAACACTCTGATCCGAGTATCAGGCACCTTGAATCCAACCCAGGACTGATTTTCTATTCACCTGGATACTTTGCGAATTATCTGGACAATTAGTGCTTCTCATATGCCCGACTGCATTCTCACCTGAGGTATGAGCCCAGTCTCACCCCGACGCATAGTGACTTGAACAACCTGAACAAGCGTCGATATACGACGCAAAAGGAGGCTTTTGGCCTCCTCATTTGATGCCAGTTTAAAACAAACCCTACCTCCTAACCCCTAACCGTTAACCCAAAAGCCTAACCGTAACCGTCTAATAAGGATGCTAATGGCCTCCTTTTTGCGTTGTATATCAATGCTTGGTCAGGTAGCATCACTGTGTGAGGAGTCGGAGTGAGAATGCGTTGGAGGTATAGGGAGGGTTGGAAAACCAGCAGGGCTAGGTGCATGATCCTTGCTCTTACCTAATCAAGTGCTATTCTGTGGCAGACTGAAAGCCATACAGTATGCAGTTGTGCAGTTGGTATTCTATAAAAAAGAAATGTGAAAAATTGGGGGGGGGATTGCAATGCAGGTGTACTGAATCTAAATCCATACAGAGTCTGTGTGAGAGTGGGCATTTGCCTTAATCAGACATGAGCACAATGCTATTTCACCCAATCAAGGTTCTTAGCAAAAGCTGCAGTAGCTATATACTACATAGTACATCACAATCAGAAGTCCTAGTGCTTGCTTGGTATGAATGCAAGTACCTTCATTTTCGTATGCAGATAAAGATTGAGAACTGCTTCGGTAATGTAATAAAATACTAATTTAAGAAGATTTATATCTGGAAAAATCATGAGTCACATCTGGAAAAGAATAGCAAATTCATGCGATGAGCAAACTGGACACGGTCCACTAGCTGCGCAGTTCAGTCACAGCTTTTCGTCTCATGTGCAGCTGGTGCAGACAGCTTACGGATCAGAGGATTTTCTCATGTGCAATGGAGTGTGAACACACCTGTTCCCACCGACACGGCCGGGATTCAGAGACTGAGCCGTGGATGCAGAGGAGTCGCTCGTTACATTAGTCGGAAGAGCTTCAGATCTGGACGCCTATCGGATGAAAATAACTGCAACTAAATTAAACTGGGACTGTTCAAAGAAATAACGCTGATTCAGCGACCTGCTGGCCGTCTGGTGAGAGAAGCATCTCCCTTTTGCAGTCTTGCAAACTTCAGTTAAAACAAGCCAACAGCATCTCTGCAGTTGGTGCGGTATTGTAGATATATGGTTACAATACTGCTAAAGGAAGATCTTGGGATCATTCCAGTACTCACAAAATCTGTCCTTCACTCGTCTGCTCCTGCATATTTCTCCACAAGACAAGGAGTCAATTGGAGGAAAGAAAGAGACATTTTAGAGTTTTTGGACTCATAAATACATAGGTGAGGATGGAGGGATTTTTCTTCTTTGTTGGTGTTGATGACAGCTCTAACGTGGCATAAAATGTGCATTTCCACCACCTGCCGTGCTGGAGTGCAGTGCGGATTTGGTCGGTTGTCAGATGTGAATCCCACAACCCATTTAATAGAGAAATTTAACCTGGGCGTGACAGCACAGACCCAGCTTTAACCATCTCTGACACCAAAAATGCCCATACCATTAATGCTCACTTGTACTTTACGTGGGAAGTAAATCATCACCCAAAATGTAGCTTAAATATCAATCACTGTGTAATTAGGATAATTGAATAATTATCTGCAAGAATTGACATGAAATGCAGAAACTGAGTCAGCCCTCCTTAAATAAATTTGTTAATGCCAAGGCAACTACATTTAACAGCTTAAACTCAAGACATCTCATTTTGGTTTAGAGTGCCGCTGAAAGTGGTCCATAAAATGTAAGAATATTGAGAGAGTTAATTGGCCACTCACAAACTAGAATGTGTCAGATATGAATTTGATGGCAATGACCTCGGGATGTCAGGTCAGGACACTTTTTATATTTCTTGTGAGAGTTTGAAATGAGATTCTAGTAGGAGTTTCCTGGTTATATGGAAGCAAGTAAAAGTCATTGACATTTTGAGCTTGTGAAAAGTTTTCCTCTCACAGATATAATTTGTCATACCTTTTCTCGCTGCATAAATACTTTTTTATGTGAGATTATAATTAGAGCAGGAGTTTTTCAACAGTGAGGTAATGAAGTCTGAGAGGCTGACACACTCACATATCTTATCTATACATGTGACACTGCATGCACAAGCTTGATTGGCTGACCAGCCAATCACCACGTTGCCAACTGATAATCCAATCAGAGGAAGTCAAGCTGTGCAATCAGGTTACAAAGGGTACTATAAAGTTCCAGAGAGGAAAACAAGCTATTTCAGTGCCTTCTTGTCATTTTTGTCCGCTAGCTGAAATAGAAAGATGCTGAAATGCTGTTGTATGACTGGATGCACCGATTAAAGAATAAAAAACTCAATTTTATTATATAAGATTCCAAAACACAAAAGCACATCATGGAGCAAGAATAACTGGAGCAGCCTGTCGAGGTTTGTGCAGCTGAAAATGATGAAACCTTTTCTTCCCTTAGTTAACTACACTCAAGTCTTTTCATTTTCAATTAAGAAAGCAACTGAGGCTGCTGTTGTTATGCATGTCCAGTGGGTTATTTATTTATTTTATACATTAATTTATTTATTCATTCATTCATAAATTTATGTGAATTTGTTTATTCATCTTTTATACAGTATTTTTCCCCAACACGGTGAATTGTATTTGGACAAAGTTCCAAGTTTCTAAGCTATATGTGTGTACAAAAGTTTGCAAACTGGCTCATTCCTTGATCTGTTTTGTGGATCCAACTCCTTGTGCAAATGATACATGCTGAACAATGATAAAATGTTGCCACATCAATTTAATGAGGCTGCATGATCTATTATTAATTTGTATGAATTTAGAGCGGGCCAATAATACACATCTATTATACTTAATACCTATTAAAAGCCACGGTTACATTTGCATTAGACACGTCGGAACATAATGTTAAAATGGTGTTTGGCTGGGCTCTAGGACTCTTCGTCCCAGGACTTTTTATCCCCGGATGTTTCATTGCCGAGGTATTTACATCCTTGGACTCATCTTCCCTGGATGCTTCATTCCCAATAATGCTTTGTTTCTGGTGGTTTATAAACATATATCGCAAACAAACTCATGACCATCATATAAATGCAATTCACCATGTTGGAAAAATGCAGATGCACAAAATATTTCCACAGCCACAAAACTTCTTTTTCACATGAGCAAAATACTTCTACAACTACCAGCTTTATACACATGCAAATTATATTTGTGTGGACAAATTTTTACACGCTCAAAATATTAATGTACGACCCCTATTCCGAAATAGTTGGGATTCACAATAATTGTGAATAAAATCAAAACGCAATGACTTTCAAATCACACCAGCCAGTAAGTTATTCACAATAGAACAGAGATAACATAGCAAATATTGAAACTGAGAAATTTTACAATTTTATCCACAAAATGGGCTCATTTCAAATTTGATAGCTGCTGCAGGTCTTAAAAAAGTTGGGACAGGGGCCTGTTTACCATAGTGCAGCATTCCCTCTTCTTTTTAACACAAAGTGTCTATTTTTTGTAATTGTAATTGTAATTGTACTTTATTTATACATTACTACATTACATACATTACAGTACTTTATTTATACAGCACCTTACAACAACCGTTCGTTGAACCAAAGTGCTTTACAATAGAATAATAAATAAAAGCAATTAAAAAAAAAAAAAAAATTGCAATGAAAAAATCAAATAAAATCAAGTAGAAAATAAGCTAAAGTGTCATCATATCACTGGGTATTAAAAGCCATCCTAAATAAATATGTTTTCAAATTAGATTTGAAAAGGCTCAGGTCAGAGATCAGGCGCATTTCTGTGGGGAGTTTATTCCAGAGCCTGGGGGCAGCTACAGAAAAGGCTATGTCACCCCAGTGTTTATAACGTGACCTGGGCACTTCCAACAGACGCTGGTTCACCGACCTAAGAGCCCTATCAGGCTGCCGGACAGTTAAAAGCTCAGATAAATAAGCTGGGGCAAAGCTGTTAAGAGCTTTAAAAACAAACATTAAAAGTTTAAAATCAATTCTCTGAGGGACAGGAAGCCAGTGCAGTGAGGATAAAACAGGAGTGATGTGCTCTCGTCTGTTAGTGTAAGTTAAAAGACGAGCAGCAGTATTTTGAACAAGCTGCAGGCGACCAAGAGAAGCCTTAGAAAGCCCAACATAAAGTGCGTTACAATAGTCTAATCTGGAGCTGATTAGAGCATGGATGGCAATCTCAAGGTCCTTGCGCCTTAAAAACATTTTAACTTTGGTCAGTAGACGCAACTGGAAAAAACTGGTCCTGACCACACTGTTGATCTGTTTATCAAATAACATCTTATTATCAAAAATCACCCCCAGATTCCTCACAACCGGGTTGAGCTTAGAAGATAAAGTGCCAAAGTCTGCCGACACAGTATCCCCAAACACAATACATTCAGTTTTGTCCTCATTTAACTTCAGGAAGTTTTGGGACAACCACTGTTTTATGTCGGCAATACAAGCGAACAAGGCATTTTGTGCACTGTCAGTATTTGGTTTCACTGGCAAATATATTTGTAAGTCATCTGCATAGCAATGAAAGGAGAGGTTGTGCCTGGCTATAATTCACCCAAGTGGCAGCATATATAAAGAAAAAAGGATTGGGCCAAGAATAGAGCCTTGTGGCACTCCACAGGAGAGAGGAGCACTGGAAGAGGACAAGTCATCAAGCATAACAGAGAAGGTCCTACTGGACAGGTATGAAGAGAACCACTTCAGTGCAGTGCCACAGATGCCCACATAATTGTCCAGGCGTGACAGGAGGACCGAATGGTCCACCGTGTCAAAGGCTGCTGTGAGATCAAGCAGCACTAAAACAACAGGAGACTTAGTATCCACAGACAGCATAATATCATTGTGGACTTTCAAAAGTGCAGACTCAGTGCTGTGCCGCGATCTAAAACCAGACTGAAATTTTTCAAAAATACAGTTGTCATCTAAAAAGGACTGTAACTGTATAAAAACAACCTTTTCTAAAACCTTCGAAAGAAAGGGTAGGTGTGAAACAGGTCTAAAATTTGACAAGACTGAGGGGTCGAGATTAGGCTTTTTAAGAAGGGGCCTGACCACAGCATGTTTAAAGGCAGCCGGAACAGTCCCAAGACTAAGACAGAAGTTAAAAAAGTCCAAAAGGCGAGGCCCCAAAGAATTAAAAACCAGTTTCAACACCTTGGCAGGGACAATGTCCAAAGGGCAATTTGTAGATCTCAAGGATTTCACAATGTCACTGAGAGAGGAGAGCGAAGCCAACTCAGACTGGTCGAATACAGCAGAGTGAGTTGGAACAACATGCACAACCCTGTTAAAAGTCACATTAAAACCTGCACTGGTGTCTTGTCTGACAGAATCCACCTTGTCAACGAAATAACGAAGAAAGTTCTCACAAGTGTCAGTTGAGACATCAGTCAAAGCAGAAGTGCATGGATTAATAGCAGCATTAATTGTGTTAAATAACACCCTGGGACAATGACCGCTGCAGGAAATAACATTGGTGAGGTACTGAGATTTCACTTGTCGTACAGCCCTCTGATAGTCAATAAGGTTCTCCCTTAAAATTCCCAGAGACACATGCAGTTTGTCCTTCTTCCATTTGCGTTCAGCCTGCCTGCAACGTTGCCTGATGGTGCGGGTGGTGTCATTCAACCAGGGATCCATTTTTGGCTTAGCAGATCTTTTCCTAAAAGGAGCAATGGAGTCTAGGATCCCAGTACAGGTGGAGTGGAAGGAAGAAAGGAAACTATCAGGTGAAAGAAAGTCTTGGGCTTCCATGTCAAAAAAATGTGAGTCCTTAAAAGCAGCAGCAAACTCGTCGGCAGTGGAGGAAGTGGTAATGCGTCGCTTACTGGATGGAGCAAGAGGGTTGCTTACTGATTGAGGAGCTATCATTTCAAAAATTATGGGAAAGTGATCCGAAATTGGAGTTTCAGAAATCTCTTTGAGCGAGACTGAGAGCCCGAGTGAAATAACAAGGTCCAAGGTGTGCCCATGAAGGTGAGTTGGTTTATCCACCCATTGAATTAAATTAAAATTTGCCAATAAAGTTTTAAAATCAATGGCAAGTTGCTCAGATGGACGGCAAACATGAACATTAAAATCCCCACAGATTAGAAGCTTATAATATCTTGTGATGTTCTCTGCCAGAAACATAGAAAACTCATGCATGAAGTCCTTATTGTATTTCGGAGGGCGATATACAACACCACACAGCACAGGACTTGTGAACTCAATCACAAACAATTGCAGTTCAAATGAGGAATAAGTATCTGTGCGAAGAAGCCGGCATTTAAAATTGTCTTTGAACACAACAGCAAGTCCACCTCCTCGCCCTGAAGCTCACGGGGAGCTGAAGAAAGAACAGCTGGGTGGGAGGAGCTCCGAAAAGATTCTGTTGTCACCTGGCTTCAGCCAGGTTTCAGTCAAAAACAGAAAATCCAAATAGTGAGAGATAAAAAAGTCATTTAAGATAAAAGTCTTATTCACAATGGACCTGGTGTTGAGTAGAGCCATGCGAACCAAACATTCTTCTGCCTGTTTGGAAGCCCGATTAAGCGGGCGGAGGTTCTCGAGGATGCATTCCCTTCTGCGGATCCTCACAGGCCGGCGATAAGGAACTGGATGTCCGGTCTCCGGTGCCGCCGGCAGCAGCCATCGGTGGGAGTAATCCATGGAGCCTCGAATGTCATAGCCGCCGTATTTAAAAGGCACAGGCGATCATAAACCAGCAGTGATGACACTTTATGAAATAAAAGCGGTAAAAACAAGACAATACACAGAAAAGGTAACAATGGTAGACGACCAGCCACACACAACGGCGCCATCTCTTTATCTTTATCTAGGCATTGAGGAGACAGGTTTCTTGAGTTTAGCCATTGGAATTTGATCCCACTCTTGTTTAATACAGGCTTCCAGCTGCTGGAAAGTTTTGGGTCTCCTTTTACGGACTTTTCATTTAACTTTGCACCTAATGTTCTCAATCGGTGAAAGATCAGGACTGCAGGCAGGCCGGCTCAGCACCCGGACTCTTCTACTATGCAGCCAAGCTGTTGTAATAGCTGCAGTATGCAGATTTGCATTGTCCTGCTGAAATATACAAGGCCTTCCCTGGAATAGATGTTGTCTGGAGGGGAGCATATGTTGTTCAAAAATCTTAATATACCTTTCAGCATTCGTGGTGCGTTTTAAAACATGCAAGTGTCCCACACCATATGCACTAATGCATCCCCATACCATCAGAGATGCTGGCTTTTGAACTGAACACTGATAACAGGAGGGGTGGTCTTTCCCCTCTTTAGCCCGGAGGACACGACACCCATGATTTCCAACAAGAATGTCAAATTTGGACTCGTCTGACTACAGTCCATTTTTAATGAGCCTTGACCCACAGAACACAGCGGCGCTTCTGGATCATACTCAACAATAGCTTCCTTTTTGCATGATAGAGTTTTAGGTGGTATCTGTGGATGGCACAGCGGACTGTGTTTACAGACAGTGGTTTCTTGAAGTATTCCTGGGCCCATTTAGTAATGTCAATGACCGAATCATGCCGGTGAGTGATGCAGTGGCGTCTGAGGGCCCAAAGATCACGGGCATCCAGTAAAGGTCTTCGGCCTTGTCCCTTGCGAACAGAGAATTTTCCAGTTTCTCTGAATCTTTTGACGATGTTATGCACTGTTCATGATGAGACTTTCGAAGCCTTTGCAATTTGATATTGAGGAACATTGTTTTAAAAGTATTCCACAATTTTTTTACGCAAGCCTTCACAGGTTGGAGAGCCACTGGCCATCTTCACTTCTGAGAGACTCAGCCTCTCTATGACATCCCTTTCATGGTACACACTTTACAGTTATGCCAGTTATCTTAATTACTTGCAACATAATCCTTCAGCTGATTCTCTTACATATTAATTGCTTTTTCAGCCCTAATTTTCCTGTGTCCCCCTTTTTTTGAGACCTGTTGCCAGAAAATTTGAAATTAGCTTATTTTGTGGATAAAATGTAAAATTTCTCAGTTTCAACATTTGAAATGTTATCTATGTTCCATTGTACATAACATATTGGCTCATGTGATCTGAAAGTCATTGCATTTTGATTTTATTCACAATTTACACTTCGCCCCAACTATTTCTGAATTTGGGTTGTAATTTAACTCATTGAACTGCTAGTGGCTTATTTTTATCATTGCATAATGAATTCAACAAGGAAAATGACTGAGAACAGATTGAGGCTTATAAGTGCTCGCCTTATCTTAATGAGCAAAACTGGCTATACCTCATGGTCTCGATTGTTTTTGGAGTTCATGTATAGTTAACGGTCTGTGCTTCACCAATTTTCAGTTCATCAGGCACCACTGTTATATAAGCCGACTATATAGCACCAGAAAGGACTTTATAATTATTTATTTTGCATCATATTTACATTGCATTGACATTAAAAAACCTGCTTCCATCCTTAGCTCATAACGTTATGACAGCCCAATTCCATCTTTTTAAATTTTACCTTGAATTTCACTATCTTCTGACAAATCTGATATTACGGTGGACAAGCTCTTGCATATGATTTGCTTCGAATTCCAAAGTGAAATATGCAAACACTTCTTAGTTGCTTGAGAAGAATGTGTAGATTACTGCAAGCAAAAGCCACTTCCCCCAACTCTGCTCAGAGCATTGTCCCACTGGAGATGACAATACCAGGATAATGTAATTTGTAATGATAATTAGCAATTTTCTAGGGGTGTTCACGAGCAAGGTTTTTGCATTCGCATTTTACAATTCTCAGAAGTATGAAAAACTAGTGTCAGATTCAAATTCACGTGGAAAAATTCTGAGGAAGGGTTTAAAAGCAATTTTTTTTGAAATGTTGGGTCTAATGGGACCTTTAATTTAATTTGGTGAGGACAATGCATGCTTGTAAAGGAACCAGTCAGTTTTGAAAACAGTTGGGACAGAACACCATAAATGTCATTGTGTCTCCATTATTTGCCCTCATGAGAGATCGAATCAGAGAGGCTGGGGAGCTGGGCGTCCCAGCTGTACAGATAATGACATCCTCCATCTGCGATGCCAGCTGGTGTTTGGTTGCCCTAAGTCATGGTTACTCAACAAAAATTGGCTAAATACGCTGCATTCCAAATTGTATCTTGAAAACCTAGTGGGGATTGATGAAGTTCACGTCACATTAGTGGTGGACAAAGTGCACAACTTCATTACTCGAGTCAAACTCCTGGTCAAATATTACTCCAATACAAGTGAAAGTTGCGTTCAGATTATTATTTGAGTTAAAGTACTGGAGTATTTGCTTTTTAAAATACTTAAGTATTCAAAGTACTTTTCAAAAATCTCAGAATGTATTTTCACAGTGCATGAGTGCAGTAAAGAATACGTGGATATAAATTTGGCTATATTTTGTTTGTTTAGACAACCTTCACAGTTTTTAACTCATATGCCACAGATTTGCAGCTCCAAAATAATAGGAACAGTAATAGAACAACACAAAATAGCTCACTAAAGAAAATGTTACCTAGGCTTACATTGAGAAAACATTCACAATTTTTAAACAGCCATAAAAAGTCATTTGAACAACCACCCACAGAATAAAACTAGAGCTAAGTGAAAGAATTCCATATTCAACCTCCACCAATATTGAATGAAATTTTTCTGCTTGTCCTTTTCCAAACAGTTTCTTTAAACGACTTCCCAGATGGTTCTGTGTAACAAACTACCTGGCGAGTCAGGTAAAATATACATATCCCTCCATTCTAAAGAATTTCCACTAATAAGTGTTGTCCTACCTGTAGCCTCTCTCTCCATTCCCCTTTTTCCTTTCTGTTTGTGTGTCTGTAGTCTGATTGCAGGATAGAAGGCTGGTGTGCATGGCTTGGGTCATTGAGCACTGGCCGCTTCCTGCAGCTGTGCCTAATTATTCCCATCAGCACTCTCTATAAAGACCCAGCACTTGCTGCCAGTCTTCGCCAGATTGTTGACTCAGTTAGTTGCTTTCCAGCCTCCAGAGATTGCAGTTCCACCTGCATTAAGAATTATTAATTGTATGTTCCTTGTTTCTCAGACTGCCTGTGTCCTGCAATTTAGCCCAGTCTGCAGTCTAACCTGCAACCGTGCACCGCCTCCAGCCTAACCTGCAACTGTGCACCGCCTGCAGCCAACCTGCAGCCCTGCACAGCCTGCTGCCCAAGCCTGCAATCCAGCCCAGTCTGCAGCCCCACTTGCTGCCCCGCCCCGCCTGCAGTCCTGACCTGTGATCCAGCCCTGGCTGCAGCCCTGACCTGCAACCCAGGAACTATTGCCTGCTCCTGCCTGTCCAGATCTAAGAGAAAATAAATCACACCTTTGAACTATACTCCTGCCTCTCAGCCTTTTTTCTCTGCCTCTGAGTCCGCAAACCCATAGCCTTAACAAAAAGACTCATCTTGACAACTATCTAGTTCCAACTCTTCCTCAGAATCCATGGCAGATACCACTTTGGCGTCACTTTCCGTCACGAAAACGGGACAAGTTGCAATGCATACACAACAGTTGCCATGTGTGAGCGAATGCAAAAAGTATCAAAAACAGCCCGCACTGCACACAAGTAAAGAGACAACTTGGATGCTGAAAAAAGATAATTTTATTAATATAATTTAAAAAATATTTTAATTATGTAATAAAAAGTGCTCAAAGTGAAAACCAAAATGTACATTTCGGTCCCATAGACCTTTGTTAGCATTGATGTGTCCTCAGCATGCCTCCTTTTTAAATATGCACTGGTGATTTGAAGTTAATCAGTTGCACACTTAGCTTGTACGTGATAGTCATTAAGTAGCTTGGTAAATCAGATGGTACATCATCAACATACATCAGGCTGAGGACATTAGATAAAATAAATGTTGCCTGATACTCCCTCCTTACTCATTAATGATCTTACTAAAAAAACTAAAACGTCTCTTTGAAAGGAATCAGACTACAGCTCCATGGCACTACGCTAAGCGAGTATGCGCGGGCAAGACGCAAGACCCCAGAGGATTGAGGGTGCAGAAACTGCCTTCTCTTGGGTGCACCAGCGAGGAATTCTGTACCAAGTGGTGCAAGATTCTAAACAAGACCTAATGGTACTTATCATTGAGTACACCTAATTGAAGCTTTCTGAGACAAAGAGACTTATTGCTGAAACCCAAAACAGTATCCGTAACACTGTCAGTGAAGATTCTTTTAAAACCGTGGAGAGAGAGTTGACAACTACAATCTCTAGGTACATGGAGACAACACAACAGACTAAAGTAATGAAACTCAAGAGGGACACACTCAATTGTTAGAAAACCGGGTATATCCTTGGAGAACTCAAGCTCCTATTTCGATACTGAGGAAGCAGGTCCATTTCAGTGAGCAGCCCTCATACATCTCAGGCTCCAGCACATCTGAGTACCCATCTGATTCTGATGGAGATTTTTTTAGGGGAAAGGATACCAGGACAACGCGGACTGCCAGCTTGGATACCACACACGGCTAAGAAGACTCGACGGGGCAAGCCCGGCGCCACGGAGAGGCGCAAGGTCCAGGTTGAATCAACACCAACACGGCTGGAACAAGACCTAGTATTCAACCTAAAGGACTACACCTTATCGGATTCTGAAAATCAATTATTGAACAAAGGTTTGTCCAATGTTCCATGTACTTCTGCAAATCCATTTTGCACTAAGGTTGAATTATTCAGATTTTTTTCGTTCTATTAAATTTAAATATTTTTACAAGAAGGAAATGAATGTTCAAGGTTACATAGCTGTAACACCCTCTGCATTGCCTTGCATAGACACATTCTGTAGACTGGTTGAAAGGGATATACACAAATTGTTCACTACCCAACACAGTCCTGGTGGGACAGGTGAGAGAAAAATATTAACTGCTTTAAGTGATATTAAGGATATTGTTTGGAAACCCACGGATAAGGGTGGTGGTCTGGTTCTTATAAAGAAACAATTATATAATGATGAAATACAATCGCATTTGGCAAATACTGTGGATTATTAAAGATTGACTACCGAACCGACCACTACCTTCAAACCAGAAATTGATCTGTTCTTGCAAGATTCCCTAATGAATGGTGACATATCTCCATCAAAGCACAAATTCTTGACAAAAGAGCACCCGGTGATACTGGTATGTCTTACCGAAGATACATAAATATTTGGAAACCCCCCGGGTCGGCCTATTGTCGCAAGCAATGAGAGCCTACTTAAGCCCCTATCTATTTTTTTTTGGACCGATGCCTTCGCCCTTTGGTGATCAAACTTCATATTTACGAGATACTGGTAATTTTATTGATTGTCTTAACAATATCGATTTGCAAAAAAACCAAATCCACCGTTTATCTCGTCACTATGGATGTTGTGTTACTGTATACAAATATACCACATTCAGAGGGACCTACTGCCCACAGAAATTTTTTAGATCGAAGGCTTTCTCCTAATCCCCCCACATAATTTCTAATTTCATTTACAGTGCTTGTTCTTTCAAAGAATTATTTCATTTTTGGTCAACGATTCTATTTGCAGGCTTACGGTATATCCATGGGCTCTAGCTGACTTCGCTAACCTGTTTATGGGATATTTGGTACAGAAATATTTCACAACAATCCTTATTCTAAACATATAATTATGTCCAAACATTACGTTGATGATTGCTTTATCCTTTGGCAAGGCTCTTCAAATACCCTACAAGCCTATATGACCTTCTTAATAACATGTCTTTTACAATTAAATTCACATTGGCGTATAACACTAAAGAGGTTCCATTTTTGGATACCAAGGTCTGGATACAGAACGGTAAGATCTATAATAGTCTTTATAGAAAACTAACGGACAAGAACAGTATCTTGCATGTGTTTAGTTTTCACCCCATACCTTTGAAAAAGGGTCTCCCGTTTTCTCTATTTTTGCGTCTTTAATGCATTTGTGCTACAACTGAGAATTTTGAGGCAGAAGCTCGGAAGATGTACATGAATTTTTGTGAAAGGGCTTACCCTATGGTTTGGCTTAATACAGCCTTAAATAAGCTTTGTAGCATGGATAGGAGTTGTTCAGGTCATCGTAGGAATTTGAAAAGTTATTAGTGTAAGAAGAGATCGTGCAACATCAGATGCACAATCCAGAAGTGTTTATTAAACACAAAACACTAGGAGAAAATTGGCAGACATGCCAGAAATAAAACACCGTGCACATGCACTGAACAAATGGGAAAACTAAGGTACACTGCCCAAGGCAGGGGGAAACAGAAGTACTCTCTCCAAGAGTGGATAAACTAGAAAAACGAAAACTGAACCTAACTACACTGACGGACACACTGGGAGACTTAAACAAGGGGCAGACAAGACAAGGGCACAGCAAAATACAAGACTCGGGAATCATACAAAGGAAATACTCCGAAGGAGCTGAGATTTCACCATGCAGCTCTGAGTCATACACAAGGTTCCGTCTGACGGCTCCTTCTCTCTCTGCTACATATATAGTCACAAGAGGAGGCGGGGACTTGGAATGTAATCTCGACTGGAAACAGAAACACATGGGATTAATAAATAATTATACGAAAACCGGCTTAACAATAATGACTCGAGACAAGACGCTGAGACCATCAATCAAGCTAGACAGTTTAGATTAAGGTAATCTAAACATGACAAGTAAAAAGCACCACAAGAGAAGTGAAGGGAAGCATAGCACATAATGAAATTATCAGGGATAGCTTAGGCAGATTTTCCTAAAGCTAGGAATCACACGCGCTCGCTAATGAGTAAATTAAGGTTAATACTACGTGACAAAATATTTACAATCACCCTCGAATTAGTGCTGGTTAGTACGGGTTGGTAATTATCCTATCAGAGAACGCATTCACTCAGTTTCCCGAGACCCAGAATTAAACACAGGTGGAAGCAATGAATGAAATACCAGAGCCGAAACCAAAAGAGAAAACTTGATTGGACAACGAGACGCAGGCATGCAGAAGGCTGTGACGCAACATCACTGGAGAGGGAATGGATCGTCAGACGGCCGAAATGATAGCTGAAATATAAAACAAAAGTAAAGCACAAGCACAAATAAACACAAAGACAGCACACAAAAGGCAGAATCATAACAATTTGGTTGCATGTATTACTACTTATTCCCACCTAACTTTGGGCATCAAGAGCATTGTAAAGAAACATTGGGATGGATTATCTGCTGATCCTGTTTGTAAACATTTGTTTGCTGACCCCTCTCTTTTCTGTCATTACAGAGCGAATAATGTCAGAGACTTTCACGTACGAGCCGAAATGTATATTCCTTCTGTCCCGGCCCAGAGGAAGTTCGATGAGATGACTGGCTTCTTCCCTCGTAGAAACTGTAGCGTGTGAAAACTCCAAGAGAACTGACACATTTGTGAGTCATATCACATTGAGAACCTATCAAATCAAACAATGCCTTACGTGTTCATCCGCTGAGGTGATATACCTTCTCACATGCCCGTGCTGGCTACAAAATATTGGTAAAACAATCAGACCTGTGAAAACACGGATTATTGTACATAAGAGTTTTCATATTTAGCTATCACCAAAAAGAGCAGTTTCTCAGCTCTCTTTTGATGTATAACCCAGAGGAATCAGATGTACTGAGAAATATAATTGCGGAGAGTCTGATGACCTTTCTCGCCAGTCATATCTGAGCGGGATTCGGAAAAAAAGCCATCAGGAAAGAGTCGACAGATAAAGCTGCAAGCATCAAATGAAGTTAGCTAACTAATAGTGCATATTTGAATGCTAGTTTTTATGAGTAATACTCACATTTATAAAACAACATTTATTTAAATGCAACAGTTCTCTTGCAGTCATTAAGCAAAAAAACAAAAAGTAAAAACATAGAGGAAAATTACTTAAGGACATACACAAGGGAATAAACTGTCGTGCCATCACCTGTTCCTGCAATATACGGTGGCAGCTCCGTTAGGGCGGTCACCTGCTTCTAACCTCTGAACTTGCTGTCTAACTCACTGTTTGCGTTGTGATCTCGTACAGAAGTGGGTGCGGGCACAGAACATGATCAAGTAGATACGCATCATGGGCTCAAGGCATAAGCTTTGTTGCATACCTGGTTCACTGAAGTGGTCAGTTCTGTTCACAGTGTTGATCAGTTTTATTCAAAACTGGGCGGTCTGTTGTGATTCTGCCTGTCTGCCATGTCTCTGCCCTGCCTTGCCATGTCCATGATCTGTTTGCCATGTTTATATTTTGATTTTTGCATGTCTGACTATTCTTTGTAATGTGTATTGCGATTTGGTTATTTAGAGTTCATGCATTGTCCTAGTTTAGTTTTTCCGTGTCTAACTTTTTACAATAGTTTTACTCCGGTCCATGTTTTTGTTTAAACCATGCATTGCACTTTGTCTCCCACTGTCTGGTCTCTTGTCTTGTCATTTGCTCACAGCCCCAGTATTGCGTGCCACTCTTCGGGTAATTTAATAGTTTCTGGATTTCAACCTTCCTTCCAATCTCGTTAACTTCCTTCGCCTTGCTTTTCTATTTTACTAACCCATACTAACAGTATGTTATTTTGCTAGAGTTTCTAATCCAACTAACAGTGTATATAATACTAACTTACTAACAAGCACCAAGGGATTGTATAGTTGTACTTATTAATTGATTAACAAGCTCTCAGCACTCGCCGTGTTCTCGTCTCCACCTCTTGTCTCTCCCTAATCTTCTCTGCTGCTTTGCACATTAGAACTCCTCGACTGGAGCCGTATGTCTGTCTATAGGATTGTATCGTGATCCCTGTCTGCGTTTTGGCTTTTGCCTATTTTATGTGATTAGATTCTCCCTCTTCTTCCTTCCTTTTGTAATTAGTATCATTTCCTGCACCTGGGTTCTGTGTATCATATGATTCCCCAGGAGTGTATATTAGGAGTCTTTTCACAGCACTTTCTTGTCAGATCGTTTCTCTCAGTTTGCTTGTGCCACGTTTCATTCGCCTACTACTCTCAGTGATTCCTTTCTGACTGGGCCGTCTGACTTTTCGATGTTTGGCTTTGTGATTTTGGATTTATTGTTGCATCTGCCTTTTTTGACCCTTTTCTGCTCGACTATGAGTTCTATGATCACTGCCCTGGTTACGGTTTGGATTACGTCCACTGCATTTTGGTTTTGTTTCTCTGATATATCTGTGCCTGTCAACCAGACCCATTTTCGTCAGACCACGAGTACTATGATTGCTGCCCTGGTTTTTGTCTATTTTTGCCCAACTGGATAGTGATTTTTGGAGTGTGGACTTTATACCTTTGCCTTCTGCCCTGCGGGGGTTTTCCCCCTTTATCAATAAAATCAGATCTACTGCATTGCTTTGTTCTCACGACTGGTTCCTGATTGCATCATCACACGGGCGTGAGTGCTGATTTTTGAACTTACACCTTTTCACAGTTTATTAAGGGCTGAGGTGCATGCAGGTTTTTCTTTTCAGACATTACACCAGCCAGATTTACTGATTGCCTGAATACCACATCTGAGCTGGGTTAAAACAACACCTTACACCCACATTTTTGAAAAAGATTCAATGCTCCTGTTGGTGATAATGTTTGCACCACGTTAGAGATGATGGGACACTGCAGAAGCACACTGAATTGAAAAATTCTCCTTTATCCCCAGTGTTTTCTTCTAATCATTTATTGAAACCTTAACTGAAGATTAGATGTAATGACACCACATATAACAAAAGTGTATATTTTATAGTATATGATCCTCTTGTGTGTGGAGCATGCTCTTGGACAACTTGGACCCCACGCCACCCAATGCTGGATCGTAAATGTTTAACACATCCGACTTGAAATCGGTGTAGCCCTAACCAGCTTCCAAGCACAGCTGGTGACCTCAAATGCACACTGCACACACCTCTTACAACAAAAGAATCAGGCGAGATGATCTGTCGGGCCATTAAAAAAAATTAGGCTTTGCTTAAGTTCACTTTGATGGCATGGCCAAATCCTGGTCTGATATGACCAGTGAGAGAAGTTATGAAACATTTTACGATGGTCTTGTTTATTACATCAAATTACTCAGTGTAATACATCAAAAGATAGCTGAGAATCTGCTCTTTCCAATGATACCAAAATATGGAAATGTCCAGCTTTCGTTAAGCAGTTTGGCTCCTTGAAGCTAATTTTGCAGAAAAATCCTTTGTGTAAGATCGCTCGTGCACGGGGAACGTTGTGTAAGCATTGCAACCTGTTTCATTTTTGCTCATCACTCGAAAAACAGCAATCAAAATGGCAGAAAGTCATACCAAAATGGTATCTGTTGTGGATTTTGAGGAACAGTTGGACCGAAAGAGTAGTCCAAAGGCGTTTGTAGGCGACTTGGAAAAGAGTTAAAATTGTCTCTAGGGGGGAATCAGGCTGAGAATTGGCTGAATTATCCTTTGATTTTAGCTCGTCTCTTGCTGAATAGCCAAACACTTTAACCTTGAGGTATGATTAGCAGATTTTTCATTCGAATAAATACATAAGATTTTTTTTCTGACCCCCTGAATATACCAACTGTAGAGGCTTGGGTGTAGCTGATCTGGTTACGACACGCCAGGATGATCAGCAGTGTGACCGTAAATCAGCTGCCTATTTTATTCTGCCTTAATGTGCTCCTTCGAAGTTCCAACTTTAGAGTACAGATGTGCCAATTAAGATGTAAAACTATCAACTCTTGGCAGGAAATAAACTAGAAAAATGGAGAGGCTAAATACTACACCAAACATTACTGCCGTGAAAGAGCAAATATATGAGTTACATTTGTACTGTAAACTATGGGAATTTATGCCATAATGCTTTGATGACACACCTCAAAGAGTTGTCCACTAGTAATTAGGACTTTGATGTGTTCGCTCTTTGATGTTTGCACAACTCTTCAACATAGCATTTCCATCAGCTGTGCCCATCGAACTGGGCCCCTCCTCTTTTTTTTGTCTCTGCTAATTAGCTCGGCAGATTTAAATCACTGGAAAGACTATGAATACCATTCAGCCCCTGGTCCTTTCTAGTGACTCAAAGCTATGCTGGCCAGCTGCTACAGTAGCTGCTGGTCATATTTATTGTAAGCTTATGGTTACTCCACCCCCCCTCCCCCGCCCCCGCCACCTCCCCCCTTAGCTTTGTATTTATTTGCCATTCGTTTTTTGGTTGACACTCTGTTTTTCTCATTTCCTCTCTTTCAATTTGTGTTGTGGTTTCTGTCGTTTTTGTGCGGAGGGTTACGCCTGACCTCCTATAACAAGGGGGGCCCAAGCCACCCATTATTTAGACTGTATTGATTTGCTGACCAACCTATTTTTGTTCTTTGTTCTTCTATTTCACTTTAAAATGTTACAGTGCTGTCAAACACTCTGCCAACACACTGCAGCATGCACTGTGCCAAACTCCAGAACAGAACAAGCAGGACATTTGGCTGTAAAATAATTTATTTGCATTCTCCCTCCGCCTAGGCAAGCAGCAATGCATTCCATTGTTCAGACAAAGTAATTGGTACCTTCAGATTTGAAAGTTTGTGGGTGTGTGTGTATATATATTATATATACACATATATATATAGAGTAGTACCAACCAAAAATAAATAAATATATATTGTAGTTGCAGCCAAGAGTATTTAGATATTAGAAGTATTGGAAAGCCATATAACTTGTTTATGCCGGGATGCTAGCTGGTTTAGCTGAGAATAGTGAGGAAAGTAAATCAATATTGCTGTAAAATACCTAAGGCTAAAGAAATTTGCTCACAGAACTACTTCAACAGCTCCACAGGTGAGCTTTCCATTCGCCAAATCATGTTCAATCAATATATTTCAACAACTGAGCAAGTTATTCTTAAACTTTTGGGTTCTCGCTGCCAGTTCCTTGTATAAATAATGTGGCTGAACATCTTATTTTCCTTAAATTTAGTAAAATGAGTGAGGCTCATTTTGCTTTATTTGTGAATGTTGTTTCAACCAAATTATTGCTTTTAGTGGCGTGGTGTCCACATTCACCAATTAGACGCCTGCTGATTTACCACAGCCCTTATGGAGTGAAAAACAAATTGATTATGGAACTTATATTTCTAAGGCTATTATTTAAGGTTCCTGATAACGTGGTAATTAATCCCTAAAACCATGAAGAGCGCAGTCACAAAAAAAAATTAACATCTAGTTCAAATTAGGAGATTAGAATGAAATGCAGCATATGCATGGATCTCACCAGATAAAACCTGGTAACCATTTCCCTGAAAACATGAAGCGTCCAATTAAGCAATGAACAGCTTGTGTCTTGTTTCTTTCACTTCTGGGATTGCAGTCAGGAATGGAACGAACCCCAGCACGCACACACTCCTGGACTGAGTTTGTGAACCTCCAATTAAGCAGCGCTTTTTTACAGATTGCGGAGGGCAGGAGTGGAGAGGACCTAATTAGTGAGCTTACATGCCGCTAAATCCAATGGTATGGATTAAATTAGGTTTTACTAGGGTTACTAGACTGTTTACATTCAATAACTCCTGCATGCATTTGGTACTTTAAAGCCTTCAGCTCATGTTAATCATTACTGTACATGCTACTACATCGGTTTGATTTGTGACAGTGGAGCAAATTGACTACCCCGATGAGTCGCACGCTGCCTTAGACTTGTTACACCAGCAGAAGAGCTTTTTTATGCGCAGAGTGGTTTACTAAATTAGGACCTCGGTATACAGACTGAATCCAAGAACAAGTTGGTGGGACCATTAACAGGAGCAATGAAGCTCAGCAATGTCAAATAGTTTGAAATGGTCAAAAATCCTCTTGGAATTTTTAAGCCATGTCTCATGAAAGTCTATTCCACTTTTGTAGCTCATTTATTGGCAGTGTTTGGGATTGACTCTGGGTGCAAGGCAGGGAGTACATTCCTGGGTTACACTTTTCAACAAGGTCTACAAAATTTGAGTAGTTCCTCTTTTGTTATTATATTAAGTAGCTATCCCATAACGTATCTTCCAGTGTTACTCCAGCATTGCCTGGTGGCATACATCACAAGATTAAAGCCACCTGTCTTATATAGCGAAGGTCCCTTTGTGCTGCCAAAACGGCTCCATCAAGCTGACATCACTTGAATTGGCAAAATCAGGGTTTCCCAGCCGAACATTTCCCAGAGTATCATGAATTGATTCAATTTTCAAAGTGATTCGGAACATACTCTGGATTCTAGTACTGACATATGGCATGGTGTGCGCTCTACCGAGTGCCCTTTTAGTTAACTTCTGAGAACAGTTTGATCATAGATTACTCTAGAATTGCCCATTAACTAATGGTTTACAAGCAGCTAATGCCTCATTTGCCTCATTTGTTCCCTAATTAAATAACCATCTGCTTGTCCATGAATCCTAGTCCACACATGTACACACAGTAGCTATATTTAAAAGAAGGATTTTTTCCCCTTTATTTGAAAAAAAAAAAAAAAGCCCTATTACTCAAAGGTGCAAAAACACAAAGTGCGGTCAACAGCATGCCAAACCATGGGGTGACAAACATGTGATTTTATGCAAGTCCATGTAGGCCAATCAAAAGCCTTGCCATAAGGTGCACACACTTGTCACAAGCCAAAAACTCCATTTTCCCGGTCTACTCAAACACAATAAAAACAGGGGGAGGAATTTTCCAATTTGGTCTATTTTCTGTGACCAAAAAGCAGTTGGCATGTAAACGAAATGCAATGTGGATAGAAAATGCATTGTTCTCAAAAAAACCTGTGTATGTGTGGACAAGGCGTGAAATGTTAACTTACCAACTTATTCCGCCTGATTGTTACTGATTCCTGGAATCCTCCGGAATATCGTTGACCCTGCAGGACTCGTGTGATGTGTGTAATTAACTTAACTTTTAGGGCAACTGATATCACTGGCTCTTTACGGTAAAAATCCCAGGGTTAATTCGACCTCAATAGAGTTTACTTGAGTTCAAGATGGATGGGTTGGTCTCATATAAACTCAAGTTGAATTAACACTGGAATGTATGCTGTGTTCCCATTTGATATTTGTCCATGAGGGCAAGCTTGCATTAGCGATGAGATGAGCACCTTAAGCGGGTAGAATTTTTCAGCAGCTCATAAAAGTAGTCTAAACCTTATGAACCCTCTGCAAGCACACAAACACTGCATGAAGATAGGCACACAGGAATAGTGCTTCACCGTGCCTTCGAGAGCAGTATTATTAATAATTTCATGAGGAGTTTGCGAACCATAATTGTTTATGAGCATTATTTTCTCCATAAAATATGCTTGAATGAGCCTCTGCTGGAGTTCAGTGTGTCTGCAGTCGCTGATTGCAAACTCAGAGTGGAGAACATTAACTGCGACCTGGTATGATGGCTACAGGTTATAACTCAAGTAGCGGAGTATTTCACATTTCCCAGATTTCAACATGAACTCCCCCATTTCAAGATTCGGTCTGTAATCCACCCAAAGCAGGGTGGTGTGGTGCAGGTGGACATTCAAACGGGGGAATCCCTTCAATCCATCTGTTGAAAATAGCATTATAATTGCTAACTCACATGGGCATAGGCCGAGTATTGTTTAGCTCCCAATAATGGTGAGCTGGTGCATCCACCCAGTAACTCCAACACTGAATTTTTCGGACATTACCCCTGGGCAATGGCTGTACACTAAATTGAGAAACACTGCAAAAACGTTAAAAATAAAACCCATTCCCAAAATGCAAAGTTCTAGTTGGGCAGTAGTGCGTTTGCTGCTGGAAATATTCTGAAAAGTGTTCTGCGCATGTGCGCTCCAACAGCCAAGGCAGACCAGGGCACGGGAAGTCAGGCGTAAATAATACTGTGACTTATTTTGTTCAAGCTTTCTGCAATATTTTAATACAATACAGTCTGGTAAAGGTCATGTAGGTATCAGTTCTTTTGCCTATTTATAAAATAATTAGGGGTGAACTCATACGCAGCCAGAGTTCTATTTCACAGGTTTTATTGAAAATCAAGGTCAAGCAATCCATGTCAGCAACAAGCACTGACACTTTGGTACAGAGAAGAAAATCCGGAATCATAATCTGTTACAGTCCAGTAATCAGAACCAGGAAGTCAGTATACCAAATCTGAATCACAAAGAGAATACTGAAAACCAAAAAACCAAAACAAAAATCAAACAAGACAGAAGACAGAATTAGAATCAGAAACTGGACAACAAAACAAATGGTACACAGGGACCTCTCAGAAGATAACCCGCTCATATACCAGACAGTTGGAAACAGGCTAAGACAAACTTCCAATGGGATGTGGGGGGTACATTTTGTATAAAGGAAAGCTGAGTGACTAATTCAGAGGAGCAACAGGTGTGAAGGGGAGCTGATTATGTGCTCAGAGGTGTCACAACAGATGAGGAAGCAATCTAACATGATTGCATGTGCATGTGAGTGAGTGAGTGAGTGAGAGAGTAAGTGAGTGAGAAACAGAAAGCGCATGGTGTGAGAGAGAGGATGGAAATGTTGAAGTAATACAATGAACTGCTAAAAATAAGCAATGATGCATGAAAAATAATAAATACAAAGACAAAAAGTACATAAAACACAGCATTTTCAGACCCTGACATTATGCGGTTTACATTTTCAAATAATAGAATACACTAGTAATTCAGATGCTATAGTCAAAGGTTTTTAGTTTGTTGGAATAAACTTTTCTCTCTATCTACTGACTTAACGCAATGAAAAAGTTGCAGATAATTGTACTGATTGTTAGATCAGCATCGGGGCACTCAGTGTAGGATATTGTAATCATATGAGCTCTTTCTCCTCAAATGGTTCATTAGCTATTGAAAAGCAGTCCGGTCCTCTCATCTTAAACACATTATGTTCTGGCTGTCCACATCCAAACCTGATTGGTTAATAATGGCATCATTTTCGTGTGTAATGGCGCATTTAATTGTCGGCCCTTTGATTAATCTTAAGAATTACATGCTAAATTTATAACCTAATTAGCCGGCTCAGTATGTTGTTTGGCTTGCAAGAACTGTGAAAATAGCTGCTATTTTTATGCTGTAACAGCTAAAAAGCATGTGTACCTTTTCACGCGTCCCTCTCACCAGTCTGAGTGACAAAAAGCCCAGGTAATGGACGCACTGGGGGCAGCCTGTAGCATAATGACTGGAGTAACTGACCATGACTGAAAAGGCTTGTTGATCAAGCCCATAATAATGACGTTTAATGGAGTTGTTGGGCCTCAGGCAAAGCTCCACTTAGTCCAAGTGGTTTTGGCAGAAATGTCACTGTGATGTAATACACATGCAGTCGTCACAACCCAACCCTCTGTCAGAATCCCCCCCCCGTTTGCTTGAACAGTAATCTATACACTGTAAACCGTGGTAGTTGTGATACACTCAATTGTTTTGGGAAAGCCGATTACCTCAAAAGAAATTGCGTACACCAACTTAATGTTGTTGTGTTCCCAGCACTTAAAAATGTTTGAAAAAAAAAAGAAAACTTTTCAAAATTTTACATTATTTCTTCAAGCACCTTCCAAACTATGCAATTAAGCTGGCTGACAATTGAAAGAATGCTGGTCGCATCCAGTCTACACTGTAAACCCTGGTAAGTGTGGTGAACTCAAATGTTTTGTGGAGACCGGTTTACCTCAAAAAAATAGTTTATGCCAACTTAATGATCTTGAGTTGATCACAACACTTAAAAACATGTAAAAAAAATAATAAATAAATAACTTTCCTCATTTTCCTGAAGTTCCTTCCACACAGTGTAATTAAGTTGGCTTATGCAATTTTTTTGAGGTAGTCGATTTCCAAAAACATTTGAGTTCACCACGCTATATGGATTTACAGTGTATGAACACAGTGTATGAGTATACTGTGCTGATTAAGGCCTGTAAGAATGCCAGTACATCCAGTCCAGCTGTGGGTTACTTATGGAAGATAAGTCATGCCTGCAGCTGATAACAGGATCTCCTCAGGTAATAGAGCGCTAACAATCAAAGTTTTCTTTCAGACTTTGGGTGCCAGGGCTGCCTCGTAGATCCAGAGCAGCTTTGTTGTGGGGCGCTTGCCTGATAACTGTAGAGTTGCTGGGTTTAGCCCCTGGTGGGGCTTGAGGTCCCGTCTATCATTTGTTGGATGTAGTCGGGAACAACTCTGCTACTGAGCCCTTAAACAAGGTCCAAAACTAGTTCAGGCCTTTCGCCCTGTTTCTCTCCATCCCTTACCACTGGCAACGGTTTTATCAGTAATTTCTCTGAGGCAATCCTCGAAAACAAAAACAAAAAAGACGTTCCCTAGTACAATAAAGGCTTAAAAAACAAAATTTGTATGAAATACGTGTTGGGATTATTACAGGGTGCAAAAATATGGTCCTTGATGCCGATGGAAAGGTTAGCGGATGACTCTTCTGATTGGGCAGTCCTAATTGGAGGGCAGTAATGGATGCCAGTAGCAGCACTGGTCTCAGGGGCCAAATTCAAGTAACCCCAGGCTAGCATATCTGCAAAAAGACTCTCCAGCTTAACGGAGCTTGTGCATATGTCCCGTAAGTGCCAATAAAACTTTATCTGTGACTGAGGCTAAGGAAATGCAATTTCTCAACTGAAGTGCTTGGCAGTCTCTCCCCCTGCGGTGATATTGTGTGCTGAGAGTCTATACAGTATAGAAAGCCTGACAGTAGCACACAGGAGGGAAGAAGGCACACACCCTCTGCATTGTCAATGCAGTTCCTGATCCCCCAGAATCGGGTCAGGATGGTGCCCTTTATGTGTCCAAAAGATGGTTAAATGCTGTCTCCTACCGTGTTCAGATTAGAGGCTGCGCTGATACGATTTTGAGTTACGAGCGGCTGAAGATTTATAGCCTTGTTTGGTGCCTGAGCTCGGGCGCTGGCGCTCGTCCAGCGGAGTAAACTCTTTTACAGTGACGGTACGCCGAGGTGCACCTTGATAAAGGGATGCCGGCCTGCGTTGTTGCAAAGACTTACACTGCAGCTCCTAGATACTGGGTTTAGATCAGGTGTTCATCAGAGCACTTGATTGTACCGTTTAATATCAAGCACGGCAAAAGGTGTGGAGGTATGTGCAGAACTCACTGATGCAATTAAATGATGAGTCATAATATTTTTTGTATGGCTGAGCTCGCAGGTGCACAGTCCTGGCACTACACAGTCTGGTAGAATTTTATAACTTTTTTCCAGAGTGTTACTAAAATAGAGCTTATGTGTAGCAATGCTCATAAAAATGTGGCTTTTGGTAAGAGTAGCTGTATGCCAAGTTACTATGCCAAGTTAGGTTATCGTTGGGGCTACCAAGTTCCTCTGGGTCTCTATGGCTGAGAGCTGTTGAAAGAGGAGGATAGGCCTCTGTCAGGCTGGGACAGAGAGTACTTTTTCTGTCTGCATCTCCCCCAATCCCTCTCATGCTGACTGTTCTGCTCCCAAATGGAGAAAAAAAAAAACCAAGTGAATGCATTTGAGCATCTGGCTCCATTTCAGCACTGGACAGCTCCCGTTTCCCCGCTGATTGCGCTGTGGATTTCCTGACATCGCTTCAAAGCGAGGGAACTGTCCAGCTTCTGAAATTCACCACTTCCACCGCGCTTTAGAACTCTGTGATCGCGGGGAAATCCCAGGTAATGAACGCTGTGCTGTTCGGCTTCTGTGCGCTGGCGAAACCGTCCTGCAGCAGAAACGGACGTAACACACACCCCCCGGATAGTCTTCCCTCACGAGCAGATAATGATGTCGTCTGTGTGCTCGGGGATAGCCCCAGAGGGGCTACAAATGGCCACTGTTTAGACACTGGGAGCCAGTTTAAGTGCATGTGCCCTATGTAACGGGAAACACTCAGTCTTTATGGAAAATGCATTTTCTTGATCCAATGAATGGATGCAGAAAATTGTGCATAATATGCCTTCACTCTTTCAGCCTCATCAAGCTGTAGTTTCTAGTGTAATATATACAACACCAATTCTGAAATAGTTGGGACAAAGTGTAAATCGTGGATAAAATCAAAACGCAATGACTTTCAAATCACACCAGCCAGCATTTTATTCACAACAGAACAGAAATAACATAGCCAATGTTGCCAATTTTTAGCCAATTTTTACAATTTTATCCACAAAATGAGCTCATTCAAATTTGATGGCTGCTACAGGTCTCAAAAAAGTTGGGACAGGGCCCTGTTTACCATGGTGCATCATCCCTTCTTCTTTTTAACACAGAGTGGAGGCATCTGGGCATTGAAGAGACAAGATTCTTGAGTTTAGCCATTGGAATGATCCCACTCTTTAAATACAGGCCTCCAGCTGCTGGAGAGTTTTGGGCCTCCTTTGACGGACTTTAATTTAATTATGTGCCAAATGTTCTCAATCGGTGAAAGATCAGGACTGCCGGCAGGCCAGTTCAGCACACGGACTCTTCTACTACGCACCCATGCTGTTGTAATAGCTGCAGTATGCGGTTTTGCATTGTCCTGCTCAAATACACAAGGCCTTCCCTGGAATAGATGTTGTCTGGAGGGGAGCATATGTTGTTCAAAAATCTTTATATACCTTTCAGCATTCATGGTGCTTTTTAAAACATGCAAGTGTCCCGCACCATGTGCACTAATGCATCCCCATACCATCAGAGATGCTGGCTTTTGAACTGAACACTGATAACAGGAGGGATGGTCGTTCATCTCTTTAGCCCAGAGGACACGACACCCAACAAGAATGTCCAATTTGGACTTGTCTGACCACAGGACACTTTGCCACTTTGCCACAGTCCATTTTAATTGAGCCTTGGCCCACAGAATACGGCGGTGCTTCTGGATCATGCTCAACAATGGCTTCCTTTTTGCATGTTACAGTTTTAGGTGGCATCTGTAGATGGCACAGCGGAGTGCGTTCACAGACAGTGGTTTCTTGAAGTATTCCTGGGCCCATTCAGTAATGTCAAAGACAGAATCATGCCGGTGAGTAATGCAGTGGTGTCTGAGGACCCGAAGATCATGGGCATCCAGTAAAGATCTTCGGCCTTGTCCCTTACGCTCAGAGATGTTTCCAGTTTCTCTGAATCTTTTGATGATGTTATGCTCTGTCGATGATGAGACCTTCAAAGCCTTTGCAATTTGATGTTGAGGAACATTGTTTTTAAAGTATTTCACAATTTTTTTTACGCAAACCTTCAGGGATTGGAGAGCCTCTGGCCATCTTTACTTCTGAGAGACTCAGCCTCTCTAAGACATCCCTTTTACAGCCAATCATATTACACACCTGATGCCAGTTAACTTAATTACTTGCTAAATGTTCTTTCAGCTGATTCTCTCATATATGAATAGCTTTTTCAGCCCTTTTTGCCTGTGTCCTAACTTTTTTGAGACCTGTTGCAGCCAGAACTTTTGAAAAAAGCTCATTTTATGGATAAAACTGTAAAATGTCTCAGTTCCAATGTTTGAAATGTTATCTATTTTCTATTGTAAATAACATATTGGCTCGTGATCTGACAGTCATTGCATTTTGATTTTATTCAGAATTTACACTTTGTCCCAACTTTTTCAGAATTGGGGTTGTAAATTTAAACACCAAAAAGGAAAAAAAACTTAAGTATAATTTTGCCAAGTTTGTCTTGAAGTGGCCCAATATACAAGTCTCTTTTCTCTGTGTAGGGCGCCAAATCCTCTTGCACATGGCTCTTATGCCAGATGAATTGATGCAAATCATTCATGACTGTACTGTTCTAAGGTGCCATTTGTAGAAATGCATCATTTTATTTAGTTAAAAATTCAAAAATCTTAATGTTTTGCCGCAGATTCAGTATTGCACAAACATGAGCCTGACTTATTATTTCATCAAGGCTAAACTTGCTATGGCTTCAAACAGCTGTTGACGTGTAAGTTGTCCTTGTTTGAGCTGAGAGGTTGTCGAAAACGCCGTCTGATGTTTATGTTACGTTCCCTGTGGCTGGAGTCACTTTCGTTTCCAGATGCAGCTGATCTGAAGCCCTAATTCCCTTATAGTTGATAAACACCTGGGTCCACGCAGCTGCTCTTTTGTAAATGCTTGAATCCCGCAGGCGCAAAGGTGACCCACCCTTGGTTTATTAAGACGCCCTTTTGACGCTGTTTACTTTGCATTTGCCAGCTGCTTGTGTTTTAAGCGTGTTTGTATTGTGAGTTTTCTCTGGGCAGTACGGCTGTCTTGTTTAAGAATATAAAAGCTGGTTAGGTCAGAGCAGGGAAAATATTTGAAGGAGACACAATCTTTTGATTTGCCAGAGAAGTCAGGGAAAGATGATTTTGTTTTCAGTGGTGGGAGTAGGAAAAGCAGTGGCTTCACAGTCTGTGTCTGCCTGGACCATCTCTGCCGACTTGTGGTTCCTCTTGCAATTAAACTTGTGTGCTATGGTCTCATATCATCCTTGAGTACAGTAACACTTTGGTTCGTAACAATATCATATGAACACTTGCCATCAATCTGGACAGTTCTTACTGCTTACTCAACTATGATGCTGCAATAAACAACCACCTAACCAATGTTGCAGGAGACCTCAGGGCTATCCATGGAAAGGCAAGTAACCTATGGGAAGGCTGCATGACTGGTAACCGCAGAGTTGAAGCCATTTTTTTAACTCCTGGATAAGCAAAGCTTAGGAAGTATGATATGATAAATATCATACTATGATAAATATGATCTTGGCATGGATGACAAGTCCCTAATTCACAAAAATCTTATCCAGGAGTTAACGATAGTGTCACTTTGATTAGGATTTTGACTCATCTGGAGTGTGGAAGTTGGGAAGGTGTCTGGTTTTGGGCCCTGATGCTAGGCTCTTAACTGCAAAACTGCTCTGGGCGCTTTGCCTAGGTTTCTCCCGAGTGCTCACTACTTGTAAGTGCGCAATGTATTCTTTATCCCTGGACATCCTTGAAGAAGGAAAAAATGTCCTCAGCGGATCTCCCCTGGATAAATTAAGGCTAAAAAAGGCCAAAGAGATTGTGTCTCTGATAGAACAAGGAAAAATGTTAATGGGGTCGTCACCTCTCTCGTTTGCCTCTGAGGTCTCTTTGATGCAGTATCTTCAGTGTTGCCCAGTTCTACAAGCATCTTTACTTATTTCCTTATTTCTTTTTTCCCTGAGCTCACTGTCAAAGTCTTGCCACACACAAATCCAACCTCCCTCTGTCACTGTAACCAGGAAGAACAGAAACACTCAAACACGTTCACACGCATGTTTGTATGAACGATCAAAAAAGTCAAAAAAGAACAGGTGAAGACGCTGAGCTTGGGCAAAGATAGCTGGGCTGATAAAAGAGAAAGTTGGCAGGAGCAACTAACCTGGCCTTTAATTTTTATTGTTCTGCCCAGAAAACAAGTAAAGGAACCAAATGGTGAAAGAAATCACTTTGCAGGCTGTCTGTGTGACACTGAAATGCTCCAGTAAAAATTAAATATGACGTAGAAAATGTTAAGCCTCCTATTTGAAGCAGAGAGTTCTGCAAAGGAGGCCAGATCCCGTAAATCATGTGGACTCCAAGCTGATAGATGGTTCCGGTGTTTGCCCCCAGAGAACTGCCACAGGTGTCTGTATCCTTCATCAAGAGCAGAGGACTGAACAAGGTTAAAACATGTCCCAAAAGCAGAAGAAGAAGAAAAAACTGGAGAACACAGAAGGAAACAGAGCTGCAAACTAAAGAGGAAAAAATTGCATAGATTTTTGGACTAACAGAAGAAATGCAAATGCTGCTGTTCATTCTCTTCCTGGCATGTTTCAGGTCTACCCAGCTCCTTAAGAGCAGATGGGTCACTTAAAATCAAAGCTAGATATTCTATTAAATCACTTTTTTACATCACAATGTGAGTGGTCACTCTCAGAATAGTGATAATGCAACCCCACGGGGCACAAGGGGTCACTGAATGATTTTATGAGTATGAAAATGATCCCCAGCATTTGCCACCCCCTTCAGGCACCAAATCTTAGACCATCTGAACTCATATGGGAGATTTTGGAACAATGTGTTTGGCAGCACTCTCCATCACCACCATCGAAACACCAAATGAGGGAATATCCGTGTAAAAAAGCAAATTTATCAGGTAGGGAGATAGAGCTAGGTCACATGACAAAAACCACACCCCTCCAAACCCACACAAGATACAAACACATACATTTTTAAAAAGTATCTATCCAACACAAAACAAATGCCATTTAAAATATATTCTTAATACACCATTTTTTACATCCCCCAGTCCTAACTCCCTAATATATACAAGGCAAAGTAACACATTATAAAAAATAACACATTATAAAAATGGAGAAAAATCTACATCCTCATTGAAGCCTGGAAATGTTGTGGCATTCAGTTTAACAATCCACCAAGTTTCCCTTTGGAGAAGCCGTTTAAGTCTGTCCCCGCCCCTTATATTCTAATTTATAACCTCTATTACCATTATTTTTACAGAGTTCAGATCCATGTGGCCAGCTTCTCTGAAATGAACAGCCATGGGGTAGCTGAGATTTTGAGTCCTTATGGCGTATTTGTGCTCTGCCAGTCTGTCACGTAATCTGCGTTTTGTGCGTCCAATATAGAAGCAGCCACATCCACATTCTAATCTGTACACTACATGTGTGGTATTACAGTTCGCAAAGTGTTTACAGTAATACACCTTTTGACTGAATGCATCCACAAATGCGCTTTGGCGAGAAATGTTATCACAGTGGTTGCATGAGCCACATCTGTACGTGCCCTTTGGCTTTGGGAAATGGGAAGGAGGTTTGGATGCAGGGAGGTAACTTCTCATCAACCTGTCCTTTAGTGTAGGTGCCCTCCTAAAGGAAAATAGGGGGCGCTCAGAGAACACTTGGCGTAGGGAGGGATCACCATCAAGAATGCCCCAGTTTTTATTGATAATCCGTCTGATCTTGTAAGACAATGAACTGTATTGCGTGGTAAAGAACATTTTTTCAGATTTTCCTTTGCGATGAGTTTTCTTGAATAAGTCCTTCTTATTAAGTGCTTTTGCTTTACCAAGTGCTGTATCAAGATCTTTTTTCTTGTACCCCCTATGTTGAAATCGGGAATACATGTCATCAGCCTGTACATCAAAGTCTACATCAGAGTCACAGATTCTGAGAATCCTTTGGAATTGGCCATAGGGGATATTTGTGATAAGGCTGTTGGGGTGAAAGCTGTCAGCATGCAGAATGGTATTCCTATCAGTCCTGAAAATGGATGTATGCAGGCAACCTTGCTCATCCAGTGTGATGTTAAGGTCCAGGAAGTGTATTTCCGACTGACTGTATTCAAGACTCAGCTTAATGTTTGGATTTGTGGAGTTCAAGAACAGATGGAATTCAGTGAGTTGTTCCAAAGGGCCTGAAAAATAAAGAACAAATCATCGATATATCTCCCTTACCGCCTAATGTACTGTTTGAATGGGTTCAGATCACCAAAAATATATTGGTCCACCCAAAGACCCATGAAAAGGCACGTAAAATTAGGTGCATAAGCGGCCCCATAGCTGTACCCTTCTTCTGGGAGAAGAGTCGATCCTGAAACAAAAAGATGTTATTATTTAGTGTCCATTTTGCAAGATCAACAATGAATTCAGTCAATTCAGTCAGAGGTGTATCATCAGGTCTCTTTTGTAAGGCCCGCCTCAGGGCCTCCAGGCCCTCCTCATGGTCTATATTGGTGTAGAGTGCCTCATCATCCATTGTAACAAAACATGCATTGTTGACATTTTGAATTCCATGTAATATAGAGAGCACGTGTGTGTCGTCCTGTATATAAGCTGGTAGTGCCATCGTGAGGGGTTTGATGTGAAAGTCAATATATTTTGATGCTGGTTCAGTGATTGATCCCATTCCACTAACAATAGGTCTCCCAGGTGGCTGCAAAATGTTCTTATGGACCTTTGGTAGCATGTAGAATACAGATAGGGTAGGGTCATTGGGCAGGAAAAAGTGATAATCCTTCTTTGTAATCCACTCATTGTATAGAGCATTGTCCAAAATAACATCAAGATCAGCTCTCACCTGATTTAATGGGTTGGTATCTAGAGGGGTATAGTATTGTGGATTGTTGAGCTGCTTCATGGCTTCTGTTTTGTATTGTGCTTTTCCCCAAACCACAACTGCACCGCCCTTATCTGCAGTTCTAATGACAAGGTCATCAATATCTTGGAACCATTTTGTAATTGCATGTCTTTCACCAACAGTCAAGTTGGATTTAATTGCCCTGTTCCCTCCTTCAAACAGTCTCTCAACATCATGAGTTACTTTTTTGGTAAATTTAGTCAAGCATGAATTAATTACTTGAGTAAAAAAAGTAGATGTAGGTCTAAATGGGCTGGATTGCTCAACATCACTCACGGTAGGTGTATTTATTGAGGTCCACTGTATGTGTACTTCTGGGGTTGTTGTGGCACCAGACTCTTAGATGTAACTTACGAAAAAACTTGTACAGGTCCACTTTGGTCTGAAACAAATCAGGTTGATGAGTGGGAGGAAAAGACAGACCTTTAGAAAGTACTGACAGGCAGTCATCAGATAAGTCGGTACCTGATATATTGATTACTGTCTCCAGATCCGGACCGGGTGTTGTGCCAGTAGACGTAAGGTATATGGCCTGGTGGCCCGTCCACGTTTTGGCCTTCCTCGTCTCGTCTTCTTCTTCCTCTTGTAGGTTTGGATATTTGTCTTGTTGCTGAAAAATCCTGATCCATGGGTCTGGAGTTTGAACTCTCATCCTCACTAGTTGTGGCACTACTTGGCAGACTGAAAGACACAGAGCGCACCTGTCTTGGTCTCGAATCACGACGAGGTCTTTGGGTCCAAGAGTACACCAGACTATCTGAATAGTCCTGTCTGTCACGCTTAAATTTCCGTAGTTTCACTTTGGCAATCTCTTTTGCTAGTTTGTGAACATCCTCATTCAGTTTTCTCTCCTGTACCTCAATTTCTCTTGAATTTGACACCATTTTACTGAGTTTTTCTCTTGTCTCCTTAATTGTTTCTTGTACTCCAGCTCTTTGTCTCTTACTCTCCTCAATCAGTAACAAAATCAAATCAAGAGAGTACTTATTAAGGATAGCTTGCCACTTACTCTTGAATTCCATGTTGTCTTTGCCAAATGAGGGAAACTTCACAATCCTTAGCCCTCTAGGGATCATCTCTTCTCTCCAATAATCAGAGAGGGTAATTGCATGTAACTCCAATTTCTTATCTTTCTCCAAAAGTTTTTTTAAAATCCATAGACACTGTGTGAGTATCCACAGATTGTGTAGAATCCATAGAAAGTAATGATTCAGTGACAATAATCTTCTTTCCTTGTTCATTAGTGAAAAAGAGAGTGTTGGGCATGTTGAAGATCCACAGTAAGAGCCCAGTATAACGTGGCAAGACAGCAACGGAGCAATTCCCAGGACTGAGCCCAAGTCCACCAATGCAAACCAAAAGAGAGAGAAGGGAATGCTTCACTGGGTCAGATGTCCAAATTTATTAAAAAACGGGTGCTCATCAAAAAAATTGGGCATCCAAACAGCCATGTAAAAATGAAACTTTTTGAGGCACTCCTTAGTAAAGTTAAAAAGCCTTTATTGAACTATGGTTACATGCCTACGCGTTTCAACCTTATGTCTTCAGTAGGGCATGCCAAACAGGTGCAGGTGAAGCAAATTAATCAGGTAGGGAGATAGAGCTAGGTCACATGACAAAAACCACGCCCCTCCAAACCCACACAAGATACAAACACATACATTTTTTTTTTAATCAACTGTTTATTTAGGGATAATACACAAATCAGAGCATGACATTACATTTATCAACAAAATAACAGGTGATCCCTAATATTTTTCTTCCCCCCCACACACACACATTAGTATCCATGTAATCTTACCACCCACCCACCCACCCCAATGGCGACAAGATCCCACCCTCCCCAGAGTAGTTTGTCATTACACTTTGCTTTACATAGACATTTAATAACAAAAAATAAATAAAATAAAATATTTTGTTCGTTTGCATTTGTTCAGCGTAGTTCACCTCGCTGCTCACTCCATCAATTCTTTTAATTCTAATATTGCATAGGTCCATGTTTGGACCGTTCTTTCACTTGCTCCATGAATCCTGGCAATTGATTGTTCCATATAAAGAATGTCCAGGAATGACAGCATCCATTGTGATCGGCAAAGTGTATGTGGAGGCTTCCATCGTAATGCCAACATCTTTTTGGCTGCGGTGAGCCCAGCAAATAAAATATGGGACATGGAGGCTGATAGATCTAATGACGAAGTGTCATTCAAAATCAACAATCTCGGACAACAAGGTATATGCTCCCCTATGAGGTCAGATAAAGTGGATGCCACTAGACTCCAGAATGCTGCCACCCCCGGACACTCCCAGTAGGAGTCCAAAAAAGAGCCCACCTGTCCAAGCGAACATAGATCACAAATTGGAGATGGTACAATTTTCATTAAGTGACACTTTCTTGGAGTGAGGTATAATCTGTGTAAGTATTTGAAATGGATAAGTTTATGGTTGGGGTTCTTGGATGTGGCTTCCAAGTTATCCCAAATGGTCGTTCAATCAATTATCTCACCAATGTAGTCAAGTTCCCTCTCCCATACCTTATGAACAGCAAGGGGCTTGAAAGATGATTCTGATAAACGAGCATATATTTTAGAAACTAAGCCTCTTGTCTGAGTTCCCAGAAACACATACATTTTTAAAAAGTATCTATCCAACACAAAACAAATGCCATTTAAAATCTATTCTTAATCCACCATTTTTTACATCCCCCAGTCCAAATTCCCTAATATATACAAGGCAAAGTAACACATTATAAAAAATAAGACATAAAAATGGAGAAAAATCTCCACCGTCATCGAGGCCTAGAAATGTTGTGGCATTCAATTTAACAATCCACCAAGTTTCCCTTTGGAGAAGCCGTTTAAGTCTGTCCCACGCCCCTTATATTCTTATTTATAACCTCAATTACCATTATTTTTACAGAGTTCAGATCCATGTGGCCAGCTTCTCTGAAATGAGCAGCCATGGGGTAGCTGAGATGTGTTTGTATCTTGTGTGGGTTTGGAGTGGTGTGGTTTTTGTCACGTGACCTAGCTCTATCTCCCTACCTGATTAATTTGCTTCACCTGCACCTGTTTGGCATGCCCTGATGAAGACACCAGGTTGAAATGCGTAGGCATGTAGCCATAGATCAATAAAAGGCTTTTTAACTTCACTAAGGAGTGCCTTAAAAAGTTTCATTTTTACATGGCTGTTTGGATGCCCAACTTTTTTGATGAGCACCTGTTTTTTTTACTAAATTTGGACCTCTGACCCAGTGAAGCATTCCCTTCTCTCTCTTTTGGTTTGCAATGAGGGAATATCTCTTTGAAGAAACGCACTCCATCCCTCCAGTAAATTTTTACACTTGTAGACTCTATGCCAAAGCATCGGGAAACCCATCTGACAGCTTTTGGAGGCTCAACACCTTTCAATGACAATTTCTGCATTTTTTTTTTAATTAATGTGTCCCTTGTCTGTAGCTTTTGCTAATATTAGTATCTATGATCATAATGGTATATAATGACCTGTGTCTTGAAAATGGGTCACACTTTTGATGAAGTATTGCTCATAAAGGCTTTATACAGTATGTATGATGCCTTCATAAATGAGACATAATGTCTTCATAAATCATGGAGAAGCAAATGTCATGCTTTGTAAAAGGTGAAATAACACATCCTTATTCAGCATGTGATGCCAGATGTGACAATGACAATGTCACTTAGCTGACAATGTCACCCTTAATGACATTTTGCCACTAGCTAAATGACATTGTCAGTTATATCACATCTGGCATCAGGTGCTGAACAAGGATGTGTTATTTCACTCGTTATAAAGCATGACATTTGCTTATGTTTGACTTATAAAGACATTATGTCTCATTTATGAAGGCATTATGCATGCTGTATAAAGCCTTTATGAGCAATACTTCATCAAAGTGTGACCAGAAAATGCTTTAAGATTTTTTTTTACGCCAAATACAAGTATATTCATAAACAAGCATGTGAATTAAAAATATATGAATAACAAATGGTGAACATCAGGTGCCATACTGGTCTGCAGTTGGTCAGTGTGCTGCAGCTGGAATAAGACCAGTCTGACATGATCTCCCTTCCATACACTCCTACATGTCAGCACATTTAAAAACAATGCATATAATGTGATCATTAGCTTTAATTTACATAAGTGTGAAGCATTGCATTTTAACCTTTAGAACACTAAATACAGCCATTGTTACTAAATGATGAAAGATATGAAAATCAAAGCTGGTGAAAACCCATCATGAGGCGACTTGTTTTCAAGAGCCGCATGATGTAATTTAAACAGCACAAGATAATTAGATTTAATAATTATTTAATTACTTTCAGCGCTATAGGGGTGATTTAACCTTAAGGACAATTTCTTGGCAAACCATAATGGCTTTCACGGTTTATATACCACTATTAATTGTTCACCTTCACTATTGCGGTTGTCTTGCATCATGGCAAATTTATCTGGATCCAGAAGTATAAGCTTGCTTTATGCAATAGGAATGACCGAGAAACTCTTTTTTTGCAAATAAAAAAGGATACATGGACTTAAGCTAAGTACAATTTATTTAATTTTGTTGTTTTCGTCCTAAAGTTTAAGAAGGCAGGCTTGCTTGGAAAATTATTCGACCAATGGCCTTGCTTGTCCCCTGTTGCGGTAAAACACGTTTAAACGACTACGGACGAAAATGTCAGAAAGCAATTGAAAAGTGGAAAAGCTTCGAAAATAAAGTAAACGTGTAATGTGAATATAGGCCACTAGATGGCAGTATTTACCTTTTTTTTGTTAAGCTCAGACTGGAGTCATGTTTAGACATGTCCTGGACATGTCTGGGGCAAGTCTCAGAAAATTAAAAAAAAGAGGTCTAAATGTGGGTGGGGTCTGCAAAAGAGTATATAAGGAAAAGAATTGAGACAGTAAAGTAGTAGGAGAAATTGCAAGAAGATGACCAGACCTGCCATTCTGTTCAAGACCTGTGACGTTTCTTTTGTGGATTTCTTTGCCTGTGTTTGAGCATTTCATCATCCAGGACATCCCCAAAGCCACCCACTAAAAAGGGACTGTAATTATTTCTGTTTTTTCTTATTTATCAATCTTGGTCTTTAGTTGTAGGTTGTTATTAGTCTTTGTCTTTGTTAAAAATTAAATGTGTTTTAGTTGTTAAAACTGTGTTTGTCATCCCTTGCTGTTGCTGTTGTGTTATAAATGTGATAACAAATTGGGGCCATAACAAATTGGGGACTCAAGGTCCGGGATAGACCATTTTGTGAGTCATTTATTAAAAATCTAACCTGTCAGATTGTAAAATTGTTTTTGTGAATTTTCCTATATAAATATATTGACAACAGCAATGGATGATTTCTTGGCATCACCAACCGTAGGGGTTTTGAAGTCTTTTAAAAAGACAGAACTGTTGGAAATATGCAGACATTTGGAGCTGACAGAGGTAAAACCAGCCATGCGAAAAGCAAGACTGGCTAGAGAGATAGTTGAATATTACATTGATGAAAATGTGTTTGCACCAGGAGATCTGGAACAGTTTCCAGTGGAAAATCCAAATATAATAATGGAACTTAAATTAAAAATGCTAGAGATTGAAAGGGAAGAAAAAGAGAAACAAAGAGAATTTGAGAGGGAAGAAAAAGAAAAACAAAGAGAATTTGAGTTAGAAAAATTTGCAAGACAGAGAGATTTTGAATTAGAGAAATTCGATAGAGAAGAAAGACTCCAAATGGAGCAACTAAAAATTAAAATTCAAACTGAAAATAAATTTCGGGCTAGCCAGGAGGTAAAATTGGTGCCTCCATTTTCGGAAAAGGATGTTGACAACTATTTCCAGTGTTTTGAAAAGGTAGCAAAGAGTTGCCAGTGGCCAAAGGAACACTGGCCTCTGATGTTGCAAACTGTCCTCAAGGGTAAAGCTCAACAAGCCTATTCGGCTTTGTCTGCAGATGATTCCTCTGATTATGAGGTTGTCAAAAAGGTTATTTTGAGAGCTTATGAGTTGGTTCCAGAGGCTTACCGACAGAAATTCAGAGGTCTGAAGAAATCTGAAAATCAGACTTATGTTGAATTTGCTAATGAGAAGCAGGTTTGCTTTGAGCGCTGGTGTACTTCTATGGAGGTCAAGGATGATTTCAACTCACTAAAAGAGATGGTGTTAGTTGAAGAATTCAAGAACTGTGTTAAAGATGATGTTAAGACCTACCTTAATGAGAAGCAAGCACTGAATTTGCAATCAGCTGCCAAATTTGCAGATGAATATGTTCTCACACATAAGTCCAAATTTCAGTCTAGCAGTAATAATAGATGGTCCCAATTTCAGAAAAAGGGTTATGGTGATACCCAAGATTCCTCACCCAAAGACAAAGACAAATCTGGTGATGGTGCTCAGAAATCCAGTAACAGGTCTGATCAAAGTGTGAAAGCTGACAGTGACAAAAGTGGTCTAGTTTGCAGTTATTGCAAGAAATCTGGTCAGTTACAACTGACTGTTGGTTCCTTAAAGCTAAGAAAGAAAAAGAAAAGGATACCAAACCAAATGCCTTTGTGAAAACAAGGTTAGAAACCCCTGTAGTAGATAACCAATCTGCTAAATTGCCTGCTTCTTGTGGGGCTAAAAAGCCTAATACAGCTGACTTTGTGAGGGAGGAATTTCTTCCATTTGTGTCAGAGGGATTTGTGGCTCTGAATGAGCATACTACTCCTGTCCCCATATATATCCTAAGGGATACCGGAGCTTCTCAGTCACTTTTGTTGATGGACTCCTTGGAGTTACGTGATGAGACCGCTTCAGGGGATTTCATACTTGTACAAGGTATTGAAGGGAGGACTGTATCTGTACCCCTGCGCTCTATATTCTTGAAGTCAGATTTAGTTACAGGACAGGTAAAGGTGGGACTTATGTCAAGTCTACCTATAAAGGGTGTTTCTCTGTTGCTAGGCAATGACCTGGCTGGGGGCAAAGTAGTTCCCCCTGTACATCTTAATTCACAGCCGAGCACTTGAAATGGGGATGAGGACCCATCTCTGTATCCTTCTTGCGCAGTGACTCGTGCTATGGCCAAGAAGGCTAAAGAAGAAGATGATGTGGTGCCGTCCAGTACATTGAATAGTCAGGACTCAGGTGGTTCGCCTCATGACACTGATTGGCCTACTATGGTTTCTCCGTTTGAGGACTTATCAGATACTTTTATCAGTTCTCTATTCAGCCAGCCGGATGGGTCTGGTGATTCTGATGTGTCTGGAGACTTGTCTCTGTCCAGAAAGCGGTTGATTGAGGAGCAAACTAATGATCCTGAAATTGGTGTACTAAAGAGGAGAGCCCTTCCTGAAAAAGAAATAGATGCAGTTCCAGTTGGGTATTATCTCAAGGATGGTGTGTTGATACGGAAGTGGCGCCCTCCTGATATCCCTGCCAATGCAGATTGGGCAGTGGTCAGGCAAATTGTTGTTCCGAAGGTCTATAGGAATGAGATCTTAACAATGGCTCATAGTTTACCTTTTGGAGGTCATCTTGGTGTTAACAAGACTGTTGATAAGATCATGAAACACTTCTTTTGGCCTGGGCTTCGGAAAGACGTTTCCAACTTTTGCAAAACCTGTCACACTTGTCAGGTAGTTGGAAAACACCAGTTAGACCCACCTGTAGCTCCATTGCAGCCTATCCCAGCATTTGGGGAGCCATTCTCTAGGGTCATTGTTGATTGCGTTGGTCCATTACCCAAGACTAGATCTGGAAATCAGTACTTGTTGACAATCGTGTGCATCTACCAGATTCCTTGAAGCCATACCTCTACGTAACATCAAGGCAACTGCAATCTCGAAGGCTTTGATAAAGTTCTTCACGTTGTTTGGCCTTCCCAGGGAAATTCAGTCAGACCAGGGTAGCAATTTCACTTCAGATTTGTTTCAGCAGGTTGTGTATGAACTTGGTGCAAAGCAGATTCTTTCTAGTGCCTATCATCCAGAAAGTCAGGGTGCCTTAGAGCGGTTTCATTCCACTCTCAAGACAATGATGAGGACTTATTGTTATGACCATGGGAAAGACTGGGATGAAGGGGTTCATTTGCTGTTGTTTGCAGCTAGAGAAGCAGTGCAGGAGTCTACTGGATTCAGTCCATTTGAGCTAGTGTTTGGTCATGAAGTGAGAGGACCTTTGCTATTATTGAGTGAACAATGGCAAGAGGAAGAGCCGTACATCAGTCTGTTAGACTATGTTAGCAAGTTCAAGGAAAGATTGCGTGCAGCTTGTGACCTTGCCAAAGAGAACTTGAAATCAATTCAGGGAAAAATGAAAACTTGGTATGATCATAAGGCTAGAAGCCGTGAATTTAAACCAGGAGAAAAGGTCCTTGTGTTGTTTCCCTTGCAGTCCAATCCATTGCAGGCTAGATTTCATGGTCCTTATGAAATTCTGACAAAACTCAATGATCTCAATTACATTGTGAAGACTCCAGATAGGAGAAAACCAAAACAATTGTGTCATATTAACATGCTAAAGCCTTATCATGACAGAAATGCTAGGGTTGCAGCTGTCACTTCAGATTCTCCAATGGTCGAAACGTGTGAAGATGAGGGGGAGTTTCAAGATGATGAACCAAGAATTAAAGCTGAAGTTCTTTCATGTAAATTGTCAAACACTGAAGTGTTGCAAAATCTTGATGTAAAACTCCAGCACTTAGAACCCTCACAGAGAGATCAGTTTGAAAGGTTGATCAAGAAATATGAGGATTTGTTTCCTGATGTTCCAAAGAGAGTTACTATAGCCTCTCATGATGTAGATGTTGGTGATGCCAAACCAATTAAACAGCATCCGTACCGGATGAATCCTGAAAAGAGAAAGATTGCTGAGAGAGAGGTTGAGTACATGTTAGAAGATGATATTATCAGACCTTCCAACTCCGATTGGAGTTCACCCTGTGTGCTAGTTCCAAAACTTGATGGAAGTACTAGATTCTGTACAGATTATCGCAAAGTCAATGCTGTAACTAGAACTGATGTGTTTCCAATACCTAGGATTGATGATTGTATTGATAGTGTAGGGCAAGCAAAGTTTCTGACCAAGATTGATTTATTGAAGGGTTATTGGTGTGTGCCTTTAACTGAGAGGGCCAAGAGCATCTCTGCTTTTGCCACACCATCTGGATTGTACCAGTATGAAGTCCTACCCTTTGGCATGAAAAATGCCCCAGCCACGTTCCAAAGGATGATACTGTCTACAATCGCCGGATTGCCACACACGGGTGCATACATCGATGACCTGATCACATGGAGTGACTCCTGGGAAGAACATCTAAAAGATGTAGAGACGTTGTTCCAGCGCCTGACCCAGGCTAACCTGACTGTTAACCTGAACAAGAGTGACTTTGGTTGTGCTACTGTCACCTATCTTGGCTACGTCATAGGCCAGGGTAAGGTGGCACCCATAAATGCTAAAGTCCAAGCCATCATGGACTTTCCAGTTCCTGACAACAAAAAAGCTTTGCGCCGCTTCCTTGGAATGATCGGGTACTACCGCAAGTTCTGCAAGAACTTTGCTGAGATTGCTCTCAGTCTAACTAACCAACTGAAAAAAGGCGTAAAGTTCACCTGGGATGATGCATGCCAGAGAGCCTTCGATCGCCTGAAGTCTCTGCTGTGTCACTTCCCCGTGCTCAAATCTCCTGACTTCAACAAACCGTTCTCCATCGCGGTCGATGCTAGTGACCAAGCTTGTGGATCTGTGCTCCTACAGAGAAGTGACTCTGATGACATTGAGCATCCCGTGGCATACTTCTCCACGAAGTTCAATCGCCTCCAAAGGAACTATTCCACAATAGAGAAGGAACTGTTGGCTCTGGTCCTTTCTTTACAACACTTTGAGGTTTATGTTTGTACAGGACAAAAGCCAATGATTGTGTACACTGACCACAATCCATTAATGTTTTTGAGTAAGATGAAAAACAAGAATCGGAGATAGTTGAATAGGAGTTTGATTTTACAGGAGTTTGACTTGGAAATTAAGCATGTGAAGGGTACAGACAATGTAATTGCTGATTGCTTATCCCGTGTTTGAATGTGTATATATATATATCATGTGTTTGAATATTGTATGATATGTATATATAGACAAGTGTTCACTTAACCATTTTGTATTGAAAAGAAAAATTTTGCCTTTATGAGTCAAAATTTTTCCCTTTTGGAATGGAGGTGTAATGTGAATATAAGCCACTAGATGGCAGTATTTACCTTTTTTTTGTTAAGCTCAGACTGGAGTCATGTTTAGACATGTCCTGGACATGTCTGGGGCAAGTCTCAGAAGATTAAAAAAAAGAGGTCTAAATGTGGGTGGGGTCTGCAAAAGAGTATATAAGGAAAAGAATTGAGACAGTAAAGTAGTAGGAGAAATTGCAAGAAGATGACCAGACCTGCCATTCTGTTCAAGACCTGTGACGTTTCTTTTGTGGATTTCTTTGCCTGTGTTTGAGCATTTCATCATCCAGGACATCACCAAGCCACCCCCACGAAAAGGGATTGTAAATATTTATGTTTTGTATATAATTCAATCTTGGTCAGTAGTGTAGATTAGTGTTAGTCTTTGTCTGTGAATTAAATGTGTTTAAGTTTTTTAAAAACTGTGTGTCATCCCTTGCTGTTGCTGTTGTTTTAAATGTAATAACAAATTGGGGCCATAACAAACGACATTTGAGGCTCAGCCTCTCAAATGGAAAAAAACTACCAGCTGTTTGGCCATGATGATCCTCACTGATGGACCAGTTGTTCATAGCCTACTATTTGATGTATATTTATTCGTTGTTTTACGGTGCCAAATAAAATTTGTCCTGGAATACCAGATGACTTTCCAAATTTTCCATTCCAAAACCCCGTCTTCACGTTCAGAATTACCGGTCATTAAACTTGTAACCAGCGAATGCTGCGGTTCTGAAGCTAGTGAGCTATTCTATGCCCTTTAGAGTCTGTAAGTAAGATATGCAACATTATTTTTAAAAGCTTATGTATGAGTCAATCCAAATAGTTCAATGGTCTTATTGAAAAAATTCTAAATGGCCATAAAGTCACATTTCTTTTTCACATTCACTCATGTAAATATAATAATAATAATAATAATAATAATATTTCCGTAAATAGTTTATATGTTGACAATTCTATGTTTCAATATCGTACAGCATCATTGTATAACATTTATATCAGGACATCTTGAGGATAAAAAGGATCTTTAATATAAAAAAGATTTTTTTTTACATTACCCACCCAACCACTGCCTCCAGATTAGTAAATTCACTCACGTGCAGAAATTCAGCTTAATGGTGACTCGGATTATGTGTATGACAACACTTCCTACTCTCACAACACTCAGGAGTGTTTTCGAAGCATTAAAACCTAATCTTTTAGAACCATTTTGAAAAAAGGCAATCACAGCATTGTAATAACTTTTTACAAGCTGTTGAGGGTAGAACCTTTTACTAAACATGGTTAGGGACTCGGGGGGCAGAGGAATTTGGTTATCTTTTAACATTTGCTAAAATCACAGATGCATATTGCCACTGGGTTTGCATGTTAGATATACATAACAACTATTTTGTTGGAGGCTATTTAGTGTTATATAAATTCAAAAACTAATAATATCAAATCAATGTTTTGTGGAAAATTTGGTCAAACCCTTTCACTGCCAATGGTGATTTTGTCAGCATTTCTGAAACATCAAAACCTTTGAAAATAGCTGGAACCATAGCACATTGGTATTCACTGGAAAGCTCTCATCAAGCACATTCCAATGAATACCAACACTGAAGGGTTTTGACAATTTCGAAAGCTTTTCTCCTCTTTGAAATTTTGACTAAGTCACCAACAGCAGTGAAAGGGTTAAGGTCACGAACTTCGACACTAAAGTGAAAGTCTTAGGTAAAGGTAAAAGTTGTCAGTTAATGTAAAACTGCATTATAACAGTGGTTTTAAAGTTTTTTTAGCTTAATTTTTGGAACCTAGGGAGGAAAATCATTGAACAGATAGGCCAGATTTTTCTCCCAAGATACCAGGAAAACATGTTTTCAGCAGAAAAATTTTTCTAATTTTTCTGGAGAAGGGTCCCCAGATCCCCTCCTTGCTGCGCCGCCCCTTTCAGCAATTCCTGGATCTGCCCCAGGTAACATAAGGGTCAAGAGATTAACAATTGCTGGGGATGCAAGTACTGTATGCAAGGGGTGAATGGCATCCATTTGCAATGCACTGCACATGCCAGCCTCTGACAGCCATTTTTAAGCCATTGTTATGAATTAGACGAAACCACATTACTGCTTCTTCTCGGAAACACGGACATCCTGTTTTAATGTTGCGGTGCAGGTTTTGAAGGCTTCTTATCATTCTGATGAGCGATGGCATCCCCGTAACCTTCATTCTGCACTTTTCAAAGTGTGAAGAGACAATTTCTCATTTTAAATGTCTTCCCATTTTACCTCCAGGCAAACAAAATCAACAACTTCAGGGCAGAAGCCAGGTGGAGCTCTTGTGTGTCATTGTGCAAAAAGGGCAATATCTTCAGGCAAAATAAATAAATAAATAAATGTATTGTAATGCATATAATACAGAATCAGTCTGCATTTTTTAGAAATTCTTCAGAATATTAAAAAAAAGTTGGGACGGGGGCATGTTTAAACTTCTCTACAACTTGTGTAGAATTGCATTCCTGCAGCCAGGTGCTCTTGTAAATCATTTGAGATTATTTCCAGCCAACAGTTTGCCAGAAGCCAGCAGCTAGTAACAGTGAATTATTGTGAGGGGTGAGAGTTCAAAAATGAAAGATTTTTACCAAACTCATGGTAACTGGAGAGCATACATGTGTAATTTTTCACAATGTAATATCTCATAAAAGGTTTTATTCATGTACCAGAGTTATCCACGGAAATGGACCACAGCTGCTGTATCAGTAATCTCTGCTTGAATCTTTTGCAAGAGAATAATGGGGAATTATGGTCATTTGTAAGGATTAATCCATTTATTGGAGGGCTGTTGACACAAATTTATCAAGTGTTATTAAACTTGACCTGTTTGAACATTGGCTCCATTTACATCAGTCATTTTATGACTCATTAGAACATCCACATTGAAATTACATGGAAAACAGGTTAATGTTGATTATATATCATTCCTTCTCAAGGACGGCATTTATGGTGTCAATTATATCTGTCACAGACTCCAGGCATCTGGTGGTGACTTCAAGCTGGGGTGGCCATTAAGGTGCTAAAATTATTTAAAAAAAAAAAAAAAAAAAAGACAAGAAAAGAAATGGACATTAATTGCTACAGTTATTGTTCAAGGGGAAAAAAATGGGGAATTCCCCCTCCCCCCGCCCCAATCGGGCCCTCTCCCAGGAACCGTGACAGGCTTGAGGTGTAACATATCCTCAACACAACATTATAATCACTTGTCAGATCAGGTGTCCCTTGAGAACAGGCACCAGGCCAGATTGGTGACGGCAAGAGGGTGAAATTAAAGGGGTTGACAAGTCAATCAAATACCTCATATTTCATTGTACAATATGTATAGCAGTGTAGAGTTACTGCACTGTTGAAATGACTGAATAAACAGTCACTATTTCCAAAATGGCTGGCAACAAAAGTGAGTACACACCCCAATTGGTTATGGTCAAACACACAATGAAATGTGTCTTATTCGTTCATGCTTTTATCTGTTCAACTGGGCCATATGAGGTTGTGTAAATATGTTGAAGGATTAAATTGTGGTTCTTTGGGTGCGATGCTCTCATTCTGGTCACTAGATGGTCAACATGGCACCTCATGGGAAAGGACTTTGAGGATCTGAAAAAGAGAATTTTTGCTCTCCACAAAGATTGTCTGAGCTGCAAGAAGATCTGTGAAACGGTGGGCAAGGTTATCCAGCGGTTTTCCAAGACGGGTTCTACTCGGAACTCGAAGAGGTTGAGTCCTCATGCTCTGCGTCAGGAGCACAAGTTGGCTTCAGAAAACAGACACAGGAGTGCTGGCAGCATTGCTAATGAGGTTGCAGCAGTGGGAGGACAGCCTGTCAGTGCTCAAGACCATACGCCGTGCACTGCATCAAGTCGGTCTGCATAGACGTCGGCCAAGATGGAAACCTCTTCTGAAGCTAGTTCAAAAGAAAGACCAAAAACAGTTTGCTGAAAACAACCAGTGCAAGAATATGAACTACAGGAACCATTTCTGTGGCCTGACGATAAAGATAAACTTGTTGGCTCAGATGGTGTCCAGCATGTGTGGCGGCGCCCTGGTGAAGAGTACCAAGACAAGTGGGTGCTGCCTACAGTCAAACATGGTGCTGACAGCATCATGATCTGGGGCTGCCTGAGTGCTTCTGGTTTTGGAGAGCTGTGCTTCATTAATGGAATAATGGATCCAACATGTACTGTGACATTCTGAAGCAGAACATGATGCCCTCACTTCAGAAACTGGGCAGCACGGCTGTTTTCCAACATGATTACGACCTTCAAGATAACTGCCTTGCTGAAGAAGCTGAAGTGATGCTGTGGCCAAGTATGTCTCCAGACCTGTATCCCATTGAGCACCTGTGGGGCATCCTCAAGAGGAAGGTGGAGGAGCAGCAGGTGTCCAACATCCACCAGCTCAGCGATGTTGTCATGGAGGAGTGGAGGAGGATTTCAGCAACAACCTGTGCAGCTCTGGTGAATTCCATGTCTTGGAAAGTTAAGGCAGTGCAGGACAACAGTGGTGGTCACACTAAATATTGACACTATGGACACAATGTGGCATGTTGCCAGTAAGATGTACTCACTTTTGTTGCCACTCATTTTGGAAATAGCGACAGTTTCTTCAGTATTTGGACAGTGCAGTAAATGTACACTGCCACACATATAGTACACTGACTACTCTAGAATATATTCAGGTTTCATTTCTGTAACGTTGTCCCTTGAAAAGATATAATAAATTAATTGTCGAAGCGTGACGGGTGTACTCACTTTTACACGGCCACATGTTAAACTGATAACAGAAATCTCTGCCTGGACTTTTCTGAATTATTCAATTTGGGTCACAAGTATATATATATATACAGTGGCGCTTGAAAGTTTGTGAACCCTTCAGAATTTTCTATAAATAAAAATAAATATACCATAAAACATCATCAGATTTTCACACAAGGCCTAAAAGTAGATAAAGAGAACCCAGTTAAACAAATGAGACAAAAATATTATAGTTGGTCATTTATTTATTGAGGAAAATGATCCAATATTACATACTTCCGAGAGGCAAAAGTATGTGAACCTCTGGTTTCAGTATCTGGTGCGACCCCCTTGTGCAGCAATAACTGCATCTAAATATTTCCGGTAACTGTTGATCAGTCCTGTACATCAGCTTGGAGGAATTTTAGCCCATTCCTCCATACAGAACAGCTTCAACTCTGGGATGTTGGTGGGTTTCCTCACATGAACTGCTCGCTTCAGGCCCTTCCACGACATTTCGATTGGATTAAGGTCAGAACTTTGACTTGGCCATTCCAAATCATTAACTTTATTCTTCTTTAACCATTTTTGGTAGAACGACTTGTGTGCTTAGGGTCACTGTATTGTTGCATGATGCACCTTCTCTTTTTGAATGAGTTCATGGACAGATGTCCTGACATTTTCCTTTCGTATTTGCAGGTATAATTCAGAATTCATTGTTCCATCAATGATGGCAAGCCGTCCTGGCCCAGATGCAGCAAAACAGGCCCAAACATGATACTACCACCACCATGTTTCACAGATGGGATAAGGGTCTTATGCTGGATTGCAGTGTTTTCCTTTCTCCATACATAACGCTTCTCATTTAAGCCAAAAAGTCCTATTTTGGTCTCATCCGTCCACAAAACATTTTTCCGATAGCCTTCTGGCTTGTCCACGTGATCTTTAGCAACCTGCAGACGAGCAGTAATGTTCTTTTTGGAGAGCAGTGGCTTTCTCCTTGCAACCCTGCCATGCACACCATTGTTGTTCAGTGTTCTCCTGATGGTGGACTCATGAACATTAACATTAGCCAGTGTGAGAGAGGCCATCAGTTGCTCAGAAGTTACCCTGGGGTCCTTTGTGACCTCGCCGACTGTTACACACCTTGCTCTTGGAGTGATCTATGTTGGTCGACCACTCCTGGGGAGGGTAATAATGGTCTTGAAATTCCTACATTTGTACAAATTCCGTCTGACTGTGGACTGGTGGAGTCCAAGCTCTTTAGAGATGGTTTTGTAACCTTTTCCAGCCTGATGAGCATCAACAACGCTTTTTCTGAGGTCCTCAGAAATCTCCTTTGTTCATGCCATGATACACTTCCACAAACATGTGTTGTGAAAATCTAAATTTGATAAATCCCTGATCTTTTAATAAAACAGGGTGCCCACTCACACCTAATTATCATCCCATTGATTGAAAACACCTGACTCCAATTTCACCTTCAAATTAATCACTAATCCTAGAGGTTCACATACTTTTGCCCCTCACAGATATGTAATATTTGATCATTTTCCTCAATAAATAAATGACCAAGTATAATAGTTTTGTCTCATTTGTTTCACTAGGTTTTCTTTATCTACTTTTAGGACTTGTGTGAAAATCTGATGATGTTTTACGTCATATTTATGCAGAAATATAGAAAATTTTAAAGGGTTCACAAACTTTCAAGCGCCACTGTATATATATATATATATATATATACAGTGGCGCTTGAAAGTTTGTGAACCCTTTAAAATTTTCTGTATCTCTGCATAAATATGACCTAAAACATCATCAGATTTTCACACAAGTCCTAAAAGTAGATAAAGAGAACCCAGTTAAACAAATGAGACAAAAATATTATACTCGGTCATTTATTTATTGAGGAAAATGATCCAATAATACATATCTGTGAGGGGCAAAAGTATGTGAACCTCGAGGATTAGTGGTTGATTTGAAGGTGAAATTAGAGTGAGGTGTTTTCGATCAATGGGATGACAAGCATGTGTGAGTGGGCACCCTGTTTTATTTAAAGAACAGGGATCTAAAGTCTGATCTTCACAACACATGTTTGTGGAAGTGTATCATGGCACGAACGAAGGAGATTTCTGAGGACCTCAGAAAAAGGGTTGTTGATGCTCATCAGGCTGGAAAAGGTTACAAAGCCATCTCTAAAGAGTTTGGACTCCACCAATCCACAGACAGATTGTGTACATTTGGAGGAAATTCAAGACCATTGTTACCCTCCCCAGGAGTGGTCGACCAACAAAGATCAGTCCAAGAGCAAGGCGTGTAATAGTCGGCGAGGTCACAAAGGACCCCAGGGTAACTTCTGAGCAACTGAAGGCCTCGGTCACATTGGCTAATGTTAATGTTCATGAGTCCACCATCAGGAGAACACTGAACAACAATGGTGTGCATGGCAGGGTTGCAAGGAGGAAGCCACTGCTCTCCAAAAAGAACATTGCTGCTCATCTGCAGTTTGCTAAAGATCACGTGGACAAGCCAGAGGGCTATTGGAAAAATGTTTTGTGGACGGATGAGACCAAAATAGAAATTTTTGGTTTAAATCAGAAGCATTATGTTTGGAGAAAGAAAAACACTAACCTTATCCCACCTGTGAAACATGGTGGTGGTAGTATCATGGTTTGGGCCTGTTGTGCTGCATCTGCGCCAGGACGGCTTGCCATCATTGATGGAACAATGAATTTTGAATTATACCAGCAAATTCTGAAGGAAAATGTCTGGACAGCTGTCCATGAACTGAATCTCAAGAGAAGGCGGGTCATGTAACAAGACAACGACCCTAAGCACACAAGTTGTTCTACCAAAGAATGGTTAAAGAAGAATAAAGTTAATATTTGGAACAGCCAAGTCAAAGTCCTGACCTTAATCCAATCGTAATGTTATGGAAGGACCTGAAGTGAGCAGTTCATGTGAGGGAACCCTCCAACATCCCAGAGTCGAAGCTGTTCTGTGCGAAGGAATGGGCTAAAATTCCTCCAAGCCAATGTGCAGGACTGATCAACAGTTACAGGAAATGTTGAATTGCAGGTATTGCAGCCCAAGGGAGTCACACCAGATACTGACAGCAAAGGTTCACATACTTTTCCCACTCACAGATATGTAATATTGGATCATTTTCCTCAATAAATAAATTACCAAATATAAATTTCTCATTTGTTTCGCTGGGTTGTCTTTATCTACTTTTAGGACTTGTGAGAAAATCTGATGATGTTTTAGGTATATTTATTCATGGAACGAAAAAAACTCCTGCACACAGTCTTCTCACTTGCAATGGATTTATTTGTCAACGTTTCGGTCAACCAACCTTCCTTGTTGTCCTGAGGAAGGTCGGTTGACCGAAACATTGACTAATAAATCCATTGCAAGTGAGAAGACTGTGTGCGTGGGTTTATGTCGTTACTTGAGTCCTTAGTCGGCCTTTCTCCTACGCACCTGTCTACTTACCGGTGTGCAAAAGTTTTTCTCGCTATTCAGGTATATTTATTTAGAAATATAGAAAATTCTAAAGGGTTCACAAACTTTCAAGCACCACTGTGTATATATAAAAATTTTAACCCAAGTCTAAAATGTAACAATACCTAACACCTCAGTACACAGTGCAAAAATTGGAACAAAATGCCAACATTTTTACAAGGACACCCTGTTCTTAAAACCATAAACAGCCAGCACAGGCACAGCCTTTCCTTCGGCAAACACTGCACCAGGCCAGGACTGCTCCGAAAATGGGCAGAGTGAAATTTGTAGGTTTCGCAGACTCACATTTTCAGGTGGTTAGGGATCATGGCCCTCGCCGTCTTTGAAAGCTCAGAGGGCTGATATACAAAGCTATATCATGATATTAAGTTGCCCTTTCCTTTTAACCCAACCTCCTCCCATTCCCATTTTTTATCCTTCGAGAACCCTGCGGTGTGCAAGCCTACATGATTTCTTTATTAAAAAATTGCTCCACTGCAAATAAAAAAAGAAATAATAAAAAATTAATTTCAGAAATGATTGGGCCCCAAACCCAATTGCATATCGATCTCTTTTTTTGTACTGATTTAGGGGAATCTATTTGTTTGCCAAGCTATAGGCTGACCAATGCTTGCTTTCAGTTTTGTGTTGTCTTTTTCTCTACAGTATATTCGCTAAGGAGGATGTCAACAGAAAGTCCAGATGCCCTGCTCCTGGATGTTTCTTTCATGACGTGTCCTGGATTTTTTTATTGATACCTGACGAAGGCATTAAATCGGAGGTTCGTGCTGCCTCAGGGAATTACATTCATTTTGCCATCTCAGCATAAGGTAAAGACAGCCAGGATCTTATGATTTTATTCAATATTATCAAGCTATCCAAACTCCAACAACCAGCAGTTGCACCATGTGCAATGCACACGTGCCTTTTTTTGCAGGTGGAACCGGGACTAGTTCATTTGCCTCTGACTCAGAGTCGGACCTGGGTTTGCCTGCAGGCCTACTGTTATTTTCACTTTCAATGCTGCCTATCATTGAATGCTCATGTTCTGTTTGCGCTGAGGTCTCATCAGACTGGGTCTCGCCTATTTTGCGGTTTGAACCGGGCTTGGAGCTAAACAACTCAACAGGCTGGGTTGAGTGACCATCCTGTTAGATTGACGGCAGGCTACTGTAGATTTCCGCTGGCAGCGGTAAGTTTTGCGCCTCTGAAGCCACAAGGGAAATATTTTGGCATCCTATACACAGGTGCGCAGAAACAGGGCTGAGTGTGAATGATCAGAACAAATTTCCTGAAAACAATGTTGAGTGTCGGTGATTTGTGTCAGGCAGTCATTTGCCTGGCATAGACTTCTTCTGTGCATAATGATGTTCTGTCAATGAATTTGTGTCCGAAAATAGACCGACAGACAAACTTTTAAAGCGTATTTTGTATATTATCCAAGCTCCCAAGTAAATGGTATCTGGGTGTGAGTGTCTCCCAGATACCCAGATAAAAATAAATGGAAAGCAAAGCAATTACAGTGTACTTAACTCGCCACAGCTGTTGGGCTCTACAGTTGTGAAAACAATACTGACTAACCTGTCAGCAAACATAGAATCCCTTAATGGAGAACAGTAAGCAAACCTAAACTGTAGCTGCCTAATTGATTAGAAACACAACTGAGGCCGCAGGAAGAGTTTCTCTGATTGCTGTTGATATTGCAAGTCCCTCCCAATTTCCGATTTTGATTTGTAGGCGATAGAGAAGTAACATTGATGAGCCGGACGGTGTTCCAGAAGTTGAAGTATCTCCAGCCGAGAGCGCCGTGGGAAAAAGCTGGGTGCTGAGGGCGCTTTGTGCGCCGAGGATGTTCAGCACTGTCAGTGTTGAACTTCAAATAGTATTTGCATTGAAAATTGATCCAGCCAGTGCAAAAAAGAAAAAAGTTTCCTGTGAACACAGGCCCTATTCATCACGGAGGCAGATTGCGTCCATTTGTATCCCTCAGGCTCTTGTATGCTTTGAGAGGCTGTAGAGTAGGACGCGGGAAAGTTTATCAGGTAATTGTCATTGTCTGGATATTGAAGGTCTGGAACATTGTCCGATCCGGCTGACTCCGTACTTGTGAAAAGCACACCTGAGGCATTAAAAGGTTCAATAATGCTTAATTCATTAAAGGTCCCCCTATTATGTCACCAGGTGCACAGGTAATTAGTTATTACAAGCCATTTCAAAATCTTTTCCGTCTTGACATGACATGGGGAAGTAACCAACCAGAGGCAAGTGAAACTGATCACCTTCAGCCAAGCAGTCAATCAGATTTCATTATTCTGGGCGGTCACTCCCCCTTCTGATGTCAGGGGAGACTTTGAACAGGCTCATAATGGCTAATTAGCTGTGCACCTGGTGGCCTAATAGGGGACCTTCAAGTTTTGAATTATATAGCTCAATTTCTGTGGATCTAAAGTGAGTAGTGAACTCCAATGGCTCAAAATCGTTGCTAGCACCATTCATTTTCACTCAGGCTTTTCCTGCAAAAAAGGTGGCGTACACAAAAGGAGTCACATGACATCCGGAGCTTTATACGCCTGCCTAAGCCCAGCAACAGTCGTTTCTTAGCTACTCATCTCTGCTTGAGCACTCGCTTCCTACTGTTCCACTGAACATATTTATTTATATTTTAAAAACATACATACTTTTGTAAGTAATCATTGTTCGTGGTAGATTTTTTTTAATTTAAAAAATAATAATAATAATAATTAAAAAACACACTCTTCATTAGGGAGGCGATGCCATAGTGCCCTCTAATGGCTAGCTGCCACTGTGAGTGCTATGCAACCATAAGACATTTGATTTGTCATTCTGAACAGCATTTGTTAAATTGACATTTTCTGGCGGGGATTGACATTTCGTTTTCATTTGGCTTATGTGATTCTTCATAAAATCTTCATTCCAAGCAGAGTGCCAGATATCAACAATGACAGAAACCTAGAGCATATGAATATTTTAGCTGTGTGTGGTAATTGCTTGAGTCGCTACAGCTGGAATTGGTGTTTTGGCGTGCAGCTGACTGTGGAATTCGCTTGTAGTGGTGTCTTTCTCAGGATAATGACAGTGTCACAACATAAACTTCTGCTTGTATGTACGGTTGAGAAGCGCTGTAAGATACAGACAACTGAGTGCACACTGAGTTAACTTGATGGATCCTTTACTTCAGCAAGCCACTCAGTTACATTGAAGCTCAATATACCATTGAGTCTGCAAAAGTACAGTGTACACAGCAGAATTTTATGTTCAAATTCAACTGTATATTTTGTACTGTAAAAAACGGTATGTAGCCCAAATAAGTTTTAATACTTGCCTCATTCTAGGATTAAAATGGCATGTAATATGCAGCAATGTTAGACTTCTGTTAAATTTCAACCGTGTGACTGGCTTGCATGCAATACAAGGCAGGACAATGATTTCCCTTGCGAAAATTTCAGGAACCGTTCTTGAAGAATTCTTGAAATGTTCTTGAATTTTGAATTTTGTTCTTGAATTATTCTTGAATAGTTCTTAATGTTTAGCAGGGGTACAGGGTTGAAATTATGGCATAGGAAATATTGCCAAATAAAATTAATGGACAAACTTTTTTCTAAAATAACGATCAAGTATCAATTCATGTCCTCAATTCAATCACCCACTATTTGGATTCCTTGAGGGGATTTGCATTTTAACTGCAATTTATTGAAAGATACTCTGGTCACTCATTTCTTTTCTACGGTGACGTCTGCATAGGTGTGATTTGCACATCATCTTACAGCACAATATTAAGAACAGGATGGGGCCTAACAGCAGGTGATCGTGCTGGAATTTCTGGTTGAAATTCAAGTCCATATTTTGTGATGTGACAGCGCAGTATTTGTAAAACCCCACAAAACAATACCAACGATGGAAATTGCAGGTTGCGAAGGCTCAACGTGTTTTTTGGGCTGGTGTTACAAGTGCGATCTTTTGCCTAATGTGAATTACAATAAAATGCATCAATTTTCTCCGTCCAAAGGACGGGGCACAAAAGCCCAACGGTTACAATTAATCTGACTCCATAGTAAATTTAGAATACCAAATTTAGTGGTACTCTCATTAAATATCTGACTCCAAATTAGAATTAGAATGTATAATTTAGCGAAAACATACGTGGACCTCGGGGTGATTACACCGCGGACTTGCAGGTGTAAGCCTGCATTACTCAATATATACTGCGGGTTTCAGCATCTTAGGTTTGTTGGTAATATCAGGGGATGGAAGTCAATCATTGCAGTAACAGCATCTTTTTGCACGAATACTGCAAACCCAGATCTATCCAGGCCCATGGGTTCCTTCAGGGAATTTTAAGAGTAACCGACTTTTCGTGTTTGGGTTTATTTAAGGTTAAAATCCCAGAACCGGCAATACCTACACCCTTATGTACGTAGATCATGATCGTCCCTCCAACTTAATAAAACCAATTCTCACCCCAAAGCTGCTGATCAGTCGGTCCTTGGTTGAGCTTAACCCCTTAGTCTCCGTCGTAACGTGGCTAGAAAGAATGTAAAAGTGTTAAGAGTCACTGAGACCACGCAAGTTAAAGGGATAACAAGAATTTATTCACCAGGTAGGCAAGAGCTTATTCAACAGACCAAACATCAGTTACCATGAATCTAGTCAAATATAAAAGTCATACCTGGAGAAAGCTACACACACAGAGTTGTGTGAGGGCGAGATCGGAGAGACAATCTGCCCCATATGGTAGGGGCTACACGCGGCATAGAAATGCACGTGTGGGAAGTCGCCTGCGATCTTCCATAATTAAAGAGGCTACACACGCACTTGTGTACGCGGGGAGAGATCGGATACGATCTTCCATAATTAAAGAGGCTACACACGCACTTGCGTACGCGGGGAGAGATCGGATACGATCTTCCATAATTAAAGAGGCAACACACGCACTTGCGTACGCGGGGAGAGATCGGATACGATCTTCCATAATTAAAGAGGCTAAACACGCACTTGCGTACGCGGGGAGAGATCGGATACGATCTTCCCAGAATGGATTGTCTCTCTGTGCTTTAAGCCAAATCACGTGTTATGGCCCCAATTTGTTATTAGATTTACAATGCAACAGCAACAGCAAGGGATGACACACAGTTTTTAAAAACTTAAACAGATTTAATTTTTAACAAAGACAATAATGACTAAACTAATATTCTGACCAAGATTGAATACAAAAAAAACAGAAATATTTACAGTTTCCTGGTGATGTGCTGGGTGAGGAAAAAAAAAGCTCAAACACAGGCAAAAATCCACAAAAGAAACTTCACAGGTCTTGAACAGAAATGACAGGTCTGGTCACACGTATCCTTCTTCTTCTTGCAATTTCTCCTACTACTTTACTGTCTCAATTCTTTTCCGTATATACTCTTTTGCAGACCCCACCCACATTTAGACCTCTTTTTTTTACTTTTCGGGGACTTGCCCCAGACATGTCCAGGACATGTCTAAACATAGCTCCAGTCTGAGCTGAATAAAAAAAAATAAATAAATACTGCCATACAGTGGCCTATATTCACATTACACACGTCTTTGATCCAGGCGGCATGGCCATAAATTACCTGAAAGGGGGGGTTGAATCTGGATGTTGGGTTTCCACCATTTGGAGGATGTAATAAAACAATTTAGCAGAGGGAGAAGAACAGAATGATTACCCAAGAGGATTCTGACCAATTTTCAGGAGTTTCCAAAAGGGAATGAACCATAATTTAAATGGGAATGAAACATACTCCATTCAGCTCCTCGGATTCACCTGAGAATAAAGAGACCAAACATGATATGAATATGTACTAATATGATGCAGTTGTGATGGAAAAATTATTAGACAAGTGAGCTGGGTTATTATTGAACATATGAGCATATTGTGAAGTTCCCAGAGGTTTTGATTATTTTAAATAGATAAGTTAAGGTCCAGTTTCACAAGACTGAGGACAATAAAATGACTTCCACAGGGGCATTTTGTCAGCCAGAGGCCTTTCAACTACCCCTCCCATACAGAGTAACACCAAGGACACAGAAAGACCATAAACCCCTTCCACTCCACATCCTGGGCCCACTCATAATGGAGGTAGTCCAACCAGTTTTACTGTTATCTAGCATGGCTCTGGAGTGTCTTGAGGCCCAATTCCCAAGCTATCAGCCATGTGCCGCTTTCAGCCTTGGGGCTCTCCCACTCATCAGCATTTGCAGTGTTCCAACCCCCTTTGCAGAGCTTAGATATGCATCCCATTTTGTGCAAACATTGTGCCGCCTAAATCAGCCCCCCCCCACCCAAAAACCAGGGCGTTTTTGAGAGGGTCTTTAAGGCTCGTGTCCACAGGCTCCTTCTCATGACATAAAAATGTTCAAGCCTTTTCAAACCACTTCCTGTCAAGTGCATCCATTGAAATACAGTGTGCTACAGCCATATGCTGTCACTGATTAACTGAACACTGGATATTTGCCTTTATCAAGCAACACGCGCAATAATGTGGAGTCTCTGTTAATGTGCTACTGAATTATGTGCTTACATGCAATATGAAGCAGGGCTATGATTGCACATATGCAATTATGCCATTTGATAACTTGTCATACAAATTTAATAGAAATGGGAAAAAAACCCCAAAGAATACCATCAAGTTAAGCAATTTTGTCCTCGGTTCAATATACCATTTAGATTCCTTGAGGGGATTTACATTTTCACTGTAATTTACTGAAGGATACACCAGTCTCTCAGTATTTTTCGACAGCACCGTCTGCATAGGTGCGATTCACGCGTAGTCCTACCGCAGATTATATGGAACAGGATGTGGCCTGACAGCAGGTTATCACACAGGCTCATTTTTCAGCATGACATGTTATCATCAGGGTCACGCTAGAAAACCACAGGCCATTCATGATTTTCAACTGTGGGATGACCGCTCTTCACAGATACTGAGTTCCCTTTTTTTATCAGGTGGGAAGAGAGTAATGCTTTTCGCTCATCTGTCACTTCATCTTATTCATGGTCAGAGTGATGGGGGAGGGGCACACACACGTCATTCACTCACACACTCATAACTATAGGAAGTACACTACAGGCCAAAAGTAAAATCATAGTTTTATTGGCATACTTTGCAACAAAGTAAAAATGATATTATATCAAGAGTCACTTATCCGAATACATTTTTTCTCAAATTATCAGGCCCATATTACTTGGTTCATGGTCCTAGTGCCCGCTGTATTGCTGTTGGCATCCGGTGGGCTGTAAACCATGACATAAAGTGAATAATGCAAATTGTGATTTGCTTTTTACTTTTTCACTGAAGTTGTGACTCTTGCAAATCTTCTCAACCCAAAAATTAAATCCCTCCTTTCTTTTGTTAACATTTATTCAGCAATGGTCTGGTAACATCACTGTATTCAGTACCTACAGATAAATAAAGGAAAATGGTGCTAATCAATGAAAGAAAAGTCTAATCATGCAGTAAAATACATGCCAAAATCCAAAGATTTCATACTGGTTTTTCAGAAAGGCATTGCGAACAGAAACTTGAAGTTGCTTCCAAATTTTTGACCTGTATTGGCCTTGCTTCCAAACTTCTGGTCTGTGGTGTATGTTTGCCAAACATGCAGGGCTTAGGACTGTAGAATGACCGTGTGGTACCTGGAGAAAATTCTAATAAACACGGGGATCCACAGAGACCCCACACAGAAAGGCCCGGGCCAGATTTGAACCACAGTCGTCTTGCTGTACTACCCACTGTGCCACCGTGCCACCTGCGATGCGTTTAATTTCTATTTTATTGCACACTTCCTGATTCCAAAAATAATTAAAAATCATGTACATACTATGGGTTGGGTGAACACTTTTCATTTATTTGCAAAGGTCAGAGTTGTGAGAATTAATGGAATGAAGATAAAGTACAAACGTAAACAGAAAAGAAAACAAAAACATCTGGATGAAGGATGATGAACTGACCTGAGAACCATGAACGGCCATCAAGAAAAAATAACAAATGTACAGAGCAATACCCCCTCACGTAAGACAGATAAAATCATACCACCTTGGGGAACCCCAAACATTCTCTGATGCAGCCCTCTTAGCTGAATGAGGGCTGCGCACATCCCCTGAGGAATGAGTAGCCTTATCTAACCTTATTTTATTTGTTTCCAACATAATCTTACAGCTGAGTGGGTGTATTAAACTTTTTTTTTTCTCATGAAAAAATGGAAAAATATGAGGAGGGTAGTTAATTATTAGAATTGAAATTAATTGAAAATTGACCAAACTGATAGTGTCCATGCCCTAGTGGTTGTAAAAATCCATATCAAATTTTAGAAGATTCAAATTAAAACAGTTAAAGTTATTGTGTAGACATGAAGGATCTTTGGGGTGAATCCATAATATAATTTGGAGATGTATGAATATAATCATTAAATTCAACAAGGGCCAAACTCCATGAAACATTTTTTTTTAAATTTTTTTTCCGTAAAGTGTGGCCGTGATATTAGTATTGTGCTTTTGACACATGTAATACCTCACCAGAGGCAACATATCGCAAACAAGGTGGCATGTGATATTTACCTCCCTGTTGTGTGACCCAATCAAAACAGTGGAGTTGAGCTAAATCTTGTTTCCACACAGAGGGGATAAACCATGACTTGATTCTCTAGAGTCATTTTTTCCCAGACCTACATAAAGTAAATACTGTGAAGGACCTATTTTTAACTTTTTTTGTCATTTCTATGTCGGGATACTTATGCTGAGGTATGGGCAGGGGTGTTTCTCCAAACTTTGGCGTTACACCTGCATTTTCCTCATATTTTCTTTGCAGGTACTGTTTACTTTTTGGCATGAACTCATGGGGTGCATCCAAATTCTCTGAAAGCAGGGTACCTTCCTCGCTAGGAGTGGTAGCCATGCTGAGGAGCCTACTAATTTACTGAAGGATAGGAGGCAGCTGGCTCCATTGTTGCTTCCTTCCATGAAGTAAACACAGGACCAACCTTGAAAGAAAAAAGCTCACATATGGAAAACAATGCTTTGCAGCTGTTGCAGTTAAAAAATACTTTTGTGTCCCAAAATTGTCCAATAAATTGAGAAAGCTATCTTTGCTGTCGGGCTCATAACATATTGTAACATCCAATTTTTCTCCAACATGTCCTCAAGGTACATTTAAAATCCTCCCTTAACTTTCCCTTGACCTGTGTGACGGTCTTGCAACATCATAGAAATGTGAAGAGATGAGGAAGGCCCCCTTTAAGGGAATTTGGATGCACACTTGGCCTTCTGCTTTCATAGCCTTCCTTTATTTTGGCCTCACTCGGCTTCACTATGTTTTTCTTTGGGGTCATACCTCATTACTTCTATCAGCATTCGCCATGGGCGTTCCATCTTGCATGACTGTTGCTCTCTCCTATAAGCCGAATTTCCAACACTGTTCGTGGCTCACTGTGTAAAATATATAAAGAATAAGCACATTCATTCATGGGAGTTTAGATCTTTTTCCACACAATCGAGACCCTTGTCAGCTTTAGAACACAAAGCAGGCGAAACCTGAATTTTGAAAATGTGTGGAGTTGAGCTCTTACTGAATTTGCCAATTCAACTGTAAAATAAGGACTACACAGCAAAAATCCCAGTGTTAATTCAACTCCAGTAGAGTTTATATGAGACCAAACCATCCATCTTGGACTCAAATTAACTCTTTTGGAGTTGAATTAACACTGGGATTTTTACTGTGTACCCATTACTCTGGAAATGAAAATATTCCGCAGTGAAAAAAGATCTGAATGCTACCAAGAATGACAGATTATTTGATATCATGGAATTATGTGATCATTCATTCATCTTCTACACCTGCTTATTCCTCACTAGGGTCACAGGGCGAGCTAGAGCCTATCCCAGCTGACTGCGGGCAAAGGCAGGGACCCACTCTGAACAGGTGGGTACAGGGCGCACACAGGGACCCACTCTGAACAGGTGTGCAGGGCGCACACACCATTCATACCTTTGGGCAATTTAATGTCTCCAATTAACCTGACGTCTTAGGATTGTGGGAGGAAACTGGAGTACCTGGAGTAAACCCACGCGAACACGGGGAGAACATGCAAACTCCACACAGAAAAGCCCCAGGCCAGATTCAAACCCACAACCTTCTTGCTGTGAGACAGCAATGCTAACCACTGTGCCATGGATGGATCCTGGATAGTTAGTATAACGAAGTGCTGTACCATATTCCGAAAGCACGCCCACTTCTCCAGCTTGGAGGGCGTAAATATTTTCTAAAGTAAAAAAAGTGAAGGCACTCTAAACACAATGGGCAGAGACTGCCTCCTATTAGTTAAAACTCAATATCTTTGTGGATATGCAAGCATTTCAATGGGTACTGACAGATCTCTGCGTGGGCGTAGGGCTGGCTTTTTGATCTTTGAGAGACTCTGATCAATGAGTACCCACCTTGTGCCGCATCTCTCAGCGCTGACTCACACTAGAACCATGATTCTAGTCATCATAGAAGATCATAGATGATCATTCTGTGCAACGGCAGCAGAACCACCTTCTCGGATAAAAGTACATAAAATCAAGCCGGGCTAAATCAAGCAGTTAGAATTCTATAATTTTGTAAAGCTACAGCTCTAGAGTGGGTTTCCCGGCTTTTCTGTACAACTTCAGAAAACAAGTTTGGACAGTATGGAGAATTAACATCATAATAGAAAGCAGTTCCTTGGTCAGGGGTACTGGTTGGAGCGTTCCTATGATGCATGTTTTTGTGGGTGGGGGAAACCGGAGTACCCGGAGGAAACCCACACGAACACGGGGAGAACATGCAAACTCCACACAGAAAGGCTCCAGGCCGGATTCGAACCCACTACCTTCTTGCTGTGAAGCATCAGTGCTAACCACTGAAGTTCATCTGAAGTGGCACTGAAGTGCTAACTGAAGCTAATCTATTCATGGGAGTTTGTATCTTCCTAAACAATTTGGGATGAGAGCAATTTAGGGCTAGAAATGAGGTTGAAAAAAAGAATGATGATGTGATTTCAGACACCTGTTGTCAGCAGGTGATTGTAATGATTTGGAACAAAAGCAGCATCCAGGAGAGGCCTGGTCTTTCAGGAACAAAACTGAGCCGAGGATCACCAATATGCTCTCTCGTGTGTTAGAAAATCACTGAAAGTTTTAAAAGCAATGCTCCTCAAATAAAGATTGAAGGGATTTGGTTTTCACCCTCTACGGTGCACAATATAATTAAAAGATATCAAGGAGTATGGTAAACTTTCTGTACATAAATGGCAATGATGCAGACCTGACCTGAATACTCATGTTCTACCCTTGCTGCAAGAACAGCCATTTCTCTGATAGTGATATAACCACAGGATTACTTTTCCAAACATTAATCAAGCACTACAATATGTACGTAGTTTCCTATACCAATGCAAGTTAAAACTTGCACTAAAAGGAAGCCTCATGCTCAGTGTCCAGAAGTGTTATCAACTTCTCGAGTTTTGGAGGCAGGAGCGATGGAACATCACACAGTGGAAATGTGTCTTGTAGTCAGACAAATCAAAATTTAAGCTCCTTTTGTGGGAGAAATGGATGATGTCTGCTCTGGACCAAAAAGGAGAAAAATAATACAGACTGTTACCAGTGATCCAAAAAGATCCACGCTCCGTCATTGTATGGGGTCAAGTCAGTGCCCTTGACAAAGGTAACCTGCACTTTTGCAAGGGCATCATTAATGCTGAAAAATTCTTACATTTTGGGTAGACATACACTGCTTTAGATTACATATTTTCCAGGGATGGACATGCATATTTCAACAAGACAATGCTAAAAAGAATTCTGCAGGCATTTAAAAGTCATGGTTGCGTAAGGACAGTGTGTGGGTCCTGGATTAGCCTGCCAGCAGTCCTGACCTGTCCCCGATAGAAGACATGTGACACATTTCAAAGACCCTATATTGTTGCACACCTTAAGACCTGTTTGCAGGAACAATGGGACAAAATTGCACCTGAAAGAATAATCACTTAAAGTCTTAAATCCCTAAATGTTTGCTACATGTCATGAAAAAGAATACCAACATTGCAAAGAGGTACACATGCACCATCCCCACTTTTTTTGAAATACTGTACCTTGTGAGAATCAAAATTAAAATGTATTTATTTTGAAAAATCTGTAAAATTAATATGGTGAGATAATATGTTGTTGTATTCTTCAACATAATTTTTGTCAAGGATGATTTACAAATCATTGTTTTTAATATTAATTTCAATTTAATATACCATTCTAACTTTTATTGATTTGGGGGTTTTAACCCTGCTGGACACGTAGCAACGTAATCATTAAGCTATCATTGTTGTACATTAATTCCTCAGCTCATTGCCTGCAAATGTTGGATGCTGTGTATCACGAAGCCCTGAGATTGATTACCTAATCCTTTTTGTTGTGTACTGTACTCAAAGGTTAATTGGCCATCTCTTTCTGCTTTTCAACTTAGCCATTCATTTCCTATTACTAGTAGAATCCCATGCCATTTATCATGTTACAGATCCTGGAAAAGTAGCTCCTTTGGATTGCGGTTTTGCGTCTTTGTGTTATCATTGTTCCTAAAACTCCGGCTGAGTTTGGGAAGAAGGCCTTTTGGCTCTCTGCACCCTCAAACTGGAACTGCCTACAAAGGGAGATTAAGTTTCAAGATTTATTTCCGCTCAGCAAATTTAAAGCTATAATAAAGGGGAAGCAGAGTCAATCAAAACCTGCAAAAGTTCATTTTAATTGTGTTATGACTGCTGCACTTATTTGTGTATTACATTGTGTAGTTTGTTTTGTCTTGATGTGAGTTTGTCGGACTATATGAGGAGTCCACTTGCAAAACCTGCTAAGTAAAGTTTTTAAAATAAATGAGTTATCTCCCTGAGCCTCTTTTCCAGGCGCCGGCGCATGTCCCACTGGTAGCTCCACTTTCAAAACCTACTGAATCATATTATAAATTTTAACGGAAAAAGTGAAATTCTGTTAAAACCCAAGGTGAAAAACTGTCAAATTCTAACTCATCAGCCAATATCGAAATGTGATTTCATTTTTATTCGCTTGAAGGAACTAATTACAGTTGAACTTTTATTGCCTGTTCATTTTTTGCTTTCTCTGACTCAAGATGGGGGATGCAGACTCAAGTTTCCTTTTTGATCCCATAAAATGCAAACAAATCTCCTCGTAAAGGTTCAAAAAGGAAGCCCCTTAACTTAAGCTTGAAAGGCAAGGAATACTATTGTGAGTTCGATTGATATCCTTGCATGTCCTAAAATGAATTTCTTGCATGTAGAGTGGGTCCTCAGTCAAATACCCTCACCTTTTGAGCAACGGGCTGGTTTAAACACTGTCAAAACCTGCTAAATTTCCACTCAACTCTAAAAGCCTGCAAAGTCAAAACTTTGTGTTGCAAAGTGAAAGTAATTTCCTGAAAAAAATGCAGGGTGAATGTTCTTACCGTTAAGTAAGCAGTTCCATTAATGAGTATGTATGCTGGCTAGCGGGACTCTGAAGAAAAATTGACAAATTCTAAACTTTATCATGCAGAAAAGGCATATTTTGTGTTTGGAGAGGTTACTGGTGACCACTGATGTCCAACTGCACCTATATTGATAAACTCATGCTAAATTCAATGAGAAAATCATTACTTCATATTGAATTTCATGCGTCAAACTTTTTTTGAGTTAAATATGATTATTTTATGATTTGACAGTGCACCATTTTGGGGGATGTTAGGCTACGTTCAGGCAGCAGGCAAATGTGGCCCAAATTCGATTTTTTTGCCCATATGTTGAAGGCACGGACTTCGACTCCAAATGTAGTTCAGCCTCGGCAGGGCGTTTATTTGGATTAGCGAAGCTCATGGTTAAATACAGAAACAGATCGATAGCCAGGCAAACAGGGTAATGCAGAATAGTCAGAAGAGTCAGGGGACAAGCTAAATATTCGGTAACCGGGAAATCAATCCGCACAAAGACAGTAACAAAAGGGGTAGATCTAAGGGAATGGAAGGGGAAGGAAAAAGGGAGTTGGATGGGATAAGGGAGAAACGCAGGAGAATCTAAACAGATGGGTACAAAATGGGAATAAGGGAGAACGAAGTACTAATCAATCAACTTTCAATCAAACAACGTAATACAAACAATCAATAACAAAACTTACGGGAGAATTCACAAGAAACGAGCAATCAACAATCAAAACCAGAAAACGCAGAAACGAGAGTAACCCAAAGCGAGCTTAAGGGAAGAAACGAGTCGACAAGAAGCTGCGGTAAAAATGGGTCTTTTAAACACAAACTAATCAAGTGGAATCCCAGCTAAACACAGGACAGCTGTAGAGAGAGGCGGAACTAGAAAAGCAAGGACGGTGATAGGAGAGAGAGGGGAAACAGGTGGAGTTCTAACTCTGATCTAACTAATCACTCGTGCCTCTCTAAACTACTCTCAGGTGTGGTTAGTGAATGAGAACAGCAAGAAAGAAGGAAGTGGAATTACCTCACCGAAATACAGGGAAGAGAGTGTGATGAAAAAGACAAGACACCACGAGACAGAAACGAGAGGAAGACACTGAAGACTAAAGACAGCGCAATCTTACAGAAACATACATACTCTAAAAGAATAAATATGATAAATAAATAAATAGCAACTAAAAGTACTAAAACATACTAAAAACAAACATACAAATCAGCGATTCCCAACGTATGTGACTTGCATCCGATCTGTTAAAGACAGTTTGAACAGCACAAATCCAATTTTTTTTTAATCCGACCCAGGCCACTTTCATATGTGGTCCTAAATCCGCTACAGATCTGATATTTGCAATGCCACTGCTGTCTGAACGGCCAGGTCGCATTTATCTGACCTTTACGTCATCATTTGTCTGTAATGGTACTGACTTCGGTTGCAGATAAACTTACTGAAGGGAGTGCCACACACGCGCTGAAACGAGATCCCTCCATATTTACTTCTGTAAACAAACAGTGCGCGCCTGCGTGGTCACGTATTACCGCAGGACCTCTTTTGCGCATGCAGGTCACTTCAGGGTCGCATTCAGTTCACACTCAAAACTGATACAAGTCGCATATAATGTGTAATATGAACAAGCACATTAAAAAAATCAGATATCTCCAAAAAATCTGAATTGTGCATCAACACCTGTTGTCTGAACGAAGCCTTGGAGTCTGGGAAGCCACCTGAAGAGCTGTCTTATTGGCTCCTAAAGAGTTGGTAATTTAGAATTTAATGCTGAGATTAACTATACTTGTGGTCAAGGAGTTTATGATCCCAGAAATGTATAGTTTTAACCCCCAGCCATTTTTCAATTCTCAGAATTATTATTTTTTTTTTGACAATTTTAATGCTGAATTTTCATGAAGATTTTTTATGCTTGCAGCCATTTTTTTCCCAAATCATGAAAATTAACTGAAATATGATGGAATTCCAGATGCTACAAGTGTCATGTAGCCATACTCTTCCTCTCTAAGAAGCTGCAATCCTGAATTATTAAGCCTTAAATAAGGTAACACGTAAATAGCCAGATTTGGCTTCTACGCAAAGGGGTTAAATAAAGGTTAAATAAAAATTATGCACATGTAGTGCTTGCGTTGAGCCCCTCCCAATACACTCCTGTCTTTAGTGCCCTCTCTGTGCTCTGAGCTATAATGGGAATGGCAGGTATTCAATTGGAGTGTGAGCTCTGGGGCTTGAAGTCATGGATTGCCAAAATTGATGGTATATTGCCTCAACGAGAAAAGGTTACTTTCCAATAGGTCAACTAAAGCATGTCCGATCTGTGTTTGACACAGAAGCGTAATTGCTCAGGATTTCTGGGGAATGAGCTTGTTAACAAATCCAAAACGTGATCTTGAAGAAAGATAGTTGTCCATTTTAGAGTAGTCTCTGAACTCATCTTTGTGTGGTGTGTAATTAAGTGCAGCCTGTCCTCATTTTTTATTGCTTTTTTATTTTCTGTTCTTTCTTGGGGAAATTCATAAATGTGGGTGCTTCTGAAGTTATAAAATGAATTTATTTGGGTGCAACACACATTTGTTGAATGCTGCACCATTATTGCGTGGTCGCTAGGGAGTGAAATATGTTTCCAATCATGTTAAAGGCAGATTAGGCTTATTAGTTTTCGAAGGTGGTTTATTGTATAGTGCTACAATCATGTGAACATGATGTGCAGGCACGAGGAGAGAGGATGAAACTGCTACATTGTGTATTATGAGTCTCTACAATCAAATAAAAAAGTGAACTAGTCAACCGTGTTATTTATGGTTTACTTGGCTTCCGTTTTGCACCATTTCAAAGAGCATTCAGTTTGTTGAGCAATACTTGAAGAAGACATATAACGATGAAAGGAGGAATAAGAACATTAGATGTACCCATCAAGATTCAATCTAAAAATGCAGACAAAATATACAGGACCTGATTTTTCCCATTAAATGCAATGTACGCAAGGACCAGTGCAAACTCATCCATGATTCTACTAAGGGAGCAGTTCTTCAGAGTATATTTAAACTTGTGTGACAGGCGCATGAAGGTGTGATAAGAGCATTGATCAGTCTATAAGGTGGCTCTGATCAATACCAATGCTGCTACCTTGTGTCGGAGCTCTGGTGTGCGCGCAAGAGGAAGCCGCACACATAGCCTAATTGACTTTGTCTATTTTCGTTAAGGCATTTGCCATTATTTTGTGGACATTAACAAAGCATTTTACTGATTATAATATCCATTATATTCAATAGAGGATCTCAGACAAGTGGGTGTGTCATATGAAAATTATCAAATAACCAGTGTAACTTGTTTCCAAAACCCATTTCCAGAATCAACAGAAAAGAAAATCATTTCATATGAATAGAATAAATTAAGAATAGGTATATGCAGCCAGGAAAATTGTTATTTTGACTGGTAAGGGGGAGGGCACTCAAATTGCCTGAATAACAGACGTCCCTGACCTTCAGTGAATCATGTCTCCAGCACTTCACCTTCGTTCAGTCTGGAAAACTGACAGAAAATTAGCAGTTAAGTTTCCTAATTGACAATCTGTTCAATCTACGCAAATGTAGACTGCAGTACATATTTCGCTCGCCAAAATTACTGTTCCAAACTGAGCGCGTAGAAAAATAAACATAATGTTTGAGTCTTACATGTCACAAATGTCACATCATTCTGAATATCACTCAACCATATAAACTGGCCATAGGAGGGAGTTGGCTTTCCGAACAATGGCGCCCCTAAGGGGGGGCCCCACCCCACTGACTGTATAAAACATGGACGTAGCCTCCCTGACGTTACTCATAGGTTTCTGAATATCCGCTGTGAAGCTCATTTGGTCGCCAGTTTGGCACTTACCTGACTCCGCCTACCTCCCGGCTAATCCAAAAATGGGCAAAAAGGTGGCGAGCCAAATGGAGCCTGGTTGTTGAAACACGCCCCTGAGCTCGAAGCTACCCAGCCAGTTACTGCTTTTGAACTAGGCTAAGAAGCCAACTCAGTTCAATGCTACGTAGTTCGCTATGTCCGAGATGCTGGGTCACATCTGCCCTAGTAAAGGAAAGGAGCTGCCAAGCTGCTTGAGGTGGCGGGTCGAACGCTGTTTTTATCTGTGAAGTGGTTGCGAGACGAACGTTGCACACCGCTGGGAAGTTGTGACAGTTGGCTCAGCCCTAGGATCGCGAGCAGTGCTCAGCGCAGATTTTTGACGCACCTTAGCCATGCCACATTAATGGTGGTATGGCCAGTCAAACGTTAACACTGCATAACATAAGCTTACTAGCAAGTCTAATGGACCTTTATTTTCCTTCCTCACTCAGGCATATATTTGATCTATCACCCTACATTTTGAATTTGGTGAATGCCGAATAAATTGGCTTCTGTTGCTAACATATGCATGGGTTATCAATGCTAGCACAGCTGGGCATCTGGCTCCAAGGCTAAACCATGGTTATTTCAGCAGCTACCCAACTAATGTATGACCTTTATATTAGCTAACGATACCAATGTGACTTATTACATTTCTTTCGCACCGAATAAATGAAGGTACTTCTGCAACTCAAAGAGGCTTTGCTCTTAGCTTCACTTTTCACTTGTTTTTTTCTGCGTAAATGTTTCGTTACTGGACACTGAATATAGCCAAATGCGGCCAGCTAGTGACACTGTTCTCCTTTGGCATTTGGCTTATTTATCAGGTTAAAGTAGCTAGCAAGCTTGTGGATGATGGACTTTATGAAGAAACATATTTAGCGACCGCTAGCTAGCTTGCTAGATAACTTGGGATAGGTCTAATTAGCTATAAAACTAGCTAGCCTCTCTATATAGAATGACACTGATACCGAATCGGTATTCGTACTGAAAATGTGGCGAAGCAGCGGTAATTGTAGCTTTTGCAGCAAGATAACATGAAAAGAGAAGAGACTCAGAGCCAGAACATGACTACATCCCTATGTGACAGGCCGAAGGAGGGCCCAGGTGGGGAATTGAACTCCAGACTCCCGGGTAACAGTCAAACATACTGACCACATCGCCAAAGAGGCAGGCTCATTAGCAAGGTAGCCAGGGCACGAACTTATTAGGAGGCATTTCTAGTGACAGGACCCTTCAACTGTCACACCTACAAGGGAGGAACAACAAGAGGCAGAAACTTTGCATGAAAGTGTGGAACAGGCAGCAGCCTCAGTCACAGCCACAGAGACTGGTGAAGACTCAGCGAGAATTAGGCCAGCCCCTACCAACCTGTACCTGAACCAAGAGTTGAATTTATCTGTGTGTCCTCGATAATGTCATGGTCCTTGCCTGCAGGCCCTTCCCCCTGCTGCATTCTTTGCCTCCACCTTAACGAGCCACACCTATTGCTCGTTAAGGTGGAGGTGAAGTTTAGTATTTAAGAGGTGGCTGCACTGGTCTTGGTGTGGCAGTATACTGTTTGTCTTCTGAGCCCTCACATTGTCTGTACTGCTGCTCCCCTCTGGGACTATTTTAACTTTTATATTAAAGATCCTTTGTTTTTAATCAGCCTGTGCGTCTGGGTCCCTTTACCTGTTTGGGAACATGGTCCCAGCGCCCACCGGCGTTTTCTCTTGCCGGCGGGCTGAACCCCATGACTGATACTGATATGGATGGCTACAGGTTAAAATCATTTGGATGAATCTGTCGTTATGGTATGTCTACAGTGAGTGAGAAATTTAACAGTAATTATATAAAACCTTTGATTTACCTTGTCAGTAGTTGAGACTAAGAATAGTCCGAATAGAAATGTTCATTGGCCAATATTACAAATGAAATTACAATGGAGAACACTTACTACTCATACTATTTGAATTATTATTATTATAGTTGATGTTGCAAAAAAAAGCTGCATTTGAAACTACTGGAAATGTTTGTGTGTTTTTCTGAAACTTGAGGCAAATGTGTAGGATGCATATTGTCTTTTTAATGAAAGGGAGTCAAGGACATAGCTTAGGAAACATCTTGTGTCTTGGAAAGATAGAGTGGAGGGGTACATGCAGTACATGACCACGGACTGGAGCTGAATCCGGGTTACACGAGGAGGACTGATTCGATCTGCCACCCTAAGATTTATACTGGCCCCATCTGGCCACCCCTATGAACATTTTCTGGGGGCGCCGCTGTTTCCGGAATGGCACACAGACACTAATGTGAAGTTTCATTATTATTAAATGAAGGCTGACTGCTAGTAATACAAATTGATGGTACAATTACATGCAATGCAAACGAGACATATTATTTCTGTTTAATATGGAAAGATTATTCTGTTAGTCCGCCCGCTCTAGTGAAATTAGAAAAAGGCGATGTTACACTTTAGACGCGGATCTGGCAATTCAAATTTTTTTTCTGCTTTATATATCAGAAAGACACTACAACTTTCTTTTTGTGGCCATATTTAAAGACCACTCCCAGTAGTGTCATCCAATTTACATGGAAAACACCCCCTGCAATTTAACAAAGCTCTTGATATTCACCTCTCCCTCCAGTTGTATGCAGTGCTCAAAAAAATACCAGTTAGTCTTCGTGGCTGGAAAGAAAAAATACAAATAGGTGTAGCGATGGTCTGTGTGCAGACTGTATCATCAGACATAGCTTGTGCAGAAAAATTGGGTCCATAGTATTTCATTCTGAAAGCAAAACTACGGGTTATTTTGGCAATAGAACTTGAGATTTTTCCCTCTCATACATTATATTTTCTGATCAGGGGATGCCCTGTACTATCAGATTAGAGCAGCAGTTGCAGGTTTGCCAAATGATCAGTTTTAGAAAAACAGAATCGAAATATCTTAATAGAGTTTAAAATAGCCACATCTTATCTTTTTGGGCTCCTAGCTTTGTTTATTCCTGAAGGTCATTCCCCCAAACAAACCCTACCACTGTGTAGCAAGGTCCTAAAAATCCATTGTTTTTAACAGAATCTGTGGGAAGTCCCTTGTCACTGCGTGTGGCCAATCTTCTGTAACCTCTTCGTTGGCAGCAAACTCTGTTTCTTTCCCCACCTGGATTCTGCTCAAATTAGACTAACCGAAGGCGGCAGTAAAACTAGAATGATTAATTAGATAATTAATTCCTTCCGAAGCACACCTGTACGGGAGCCATGATTGGAGAGCAGGGCGGAGATTTTCCATCTTGTTCTTGTCTCGGTGTTTATTTGTGCATCGGTGACCGGTAAATGAGTTCACGAGAAAACAAAAGGAGAAATGTCAGACGGGGCCAATGAGGAATTAACGTTCTTTACAGATGACAGGAGAGCCTCTCATCAACGCCAGAACGGATGAAACAAACTTGAACCCCGTAGGACAGTTGAATTGATTCCATTCGCCTGAACATCTGCCTCACTCTGGACACCCATGCACTGACTCCATTCTGTACGCTGTGATTATAGTGGGTTGTCTCTCTGCTCACCTTGCCAATTCAGGTAACACACCTCAAATAGTTCCCTACAATATAAAGAATATAATTAATTCTATTTGCCTTCCTCTCTCTCCACTCCAACCCCTACGGTGGGGACGCTTTGCTACACAGATTTAACCTAATAACAACACCATGTTTTTTCTGAACATGACAAAGATTTCAGCTCTATTCAGTGAATTATTTTCACATTATTGGATCATTTGATTTTGTTCCTCATGGGTGATTTGTCTACAATCTATGTCTTTATTTTTAGCCCCTTATCACAGACTCAAAGGACAAAATATTTATGGAGGCAATAAGCTCTCTTCTCTTCTTTCTTCTTGGTGTTTGAATGTACCTGGAATATACACCCCAAACCACCGCAGAATGACTGGATGTACAATATTCATTAAACAAACTCTGACGAGTGGTTAGCCACTGTAAACAAGGCTTGGCTTCCCTTAATCCAAAAATATTCATTCAGGCCCCTGTAAAGCTCTCAATTGTGATGCTTCGCTGTGATATCCTGCCCTTGGTAACTGCCGGCAGCAGCCTCGCATAATGGGCTTGTATGTCAAAGACTGGAGTTTGACTGCTGCTAGTATGCTTGTATTGTTTCCTTGAACAAAGTCAGTAACTTCTCTTTCTGCAGTGAAATATCCAGCTTTCCCTGAGTACAGCGACCTACTTAAATTGCTACACATATAAATATAAGCGCCTGCTAATTGAAAATGCGATAAAATATGACTCATCCCACCATATGGTAATACTCATGGTGTAAATTTATTAAGGTGAAATCCAAATACAGCACCGGGAAACTGTGAGTACCATTGCCTGTTAAATTCTCACCACGTCCAATTGCAAAATGAATTGTATTCCCAGGATCTGATTCAGCACCATATTCCTTAATCCTGTACTCATCTGTGTGCTGATGTGCTCGGAATAGCTACCATTCTGCACGGAACGGAATAAAATCTCAAAGGACTCTCAACCTGCTGAGTCATTCCTACTGTGACAGTTGTTCCCTGTTCATACAGAAAATAATGCAGGGACTTATTCTGAGTTACTGGCAAGAAAGCTCATAATTGGTAAACATTACACTCACTATGATGCAAATTGTCTGCTGACCTGCTTTTAACACTTCCTGCAGACAGCATCACACTAAACGGTTTTAAAAAATAGGGTAGTTTGCAGGAAACGATATTTATAAATAGAAATATAGTTTCTTGGAAAATAATATTTCCCTTATGTTCACAGCACAGATGGGCAACAAAACTTGAATTTCAGCAAGTTATTGGTTCTAGTGATTGTTTTTGGGTTTGAGTTGTATATATCCTCTATGGTTGGCGAGCACAAACCTTAAGCAAGAAAAAAATTGATATTGATTGTTACTTTATGATTCCGGTTTGGCCACAATATCAATAGTGTGAGTCCTTGCACGATTTATTTCCCGTAAATATATCCTAGTGAATGATAACCAAAAATTTGAGGGACAGATATCTAGGTAGAGATGTTCTGACACAGTCAGAATACATGAACAGCAATATCACACTTCTTCATGAGCATAGCCTGGCTACACTCTTGTTGGCTAGAAAGAAAAAAAATTGAGGAAAAATATTCACTCTGCAATTAAATGTACCCTAATTTTACGCTAAATTCTTGGTTAGCATCTTGCCTACTTTTCTCCGCAAATATTCCTCAAACTTTAAAGACTCCAGTTTAGGAAGGTGATATTTTATACTACTGCTGAGTGTGCATAGGCCTCAAAAGTAAACGAAGTTGGCCAAGCATCCTGCTCTGTGACTAGGCATTGTAATTTTTTATTCTGGTTTTTTTTATTTTATAGTTGTACTGGCATTCCTCACAGAATGCACTCGATAAGCAGAGTAAGCACAATGCAAGGAGGATAGAGTGCGCAGTAAAGTTAGCTTGCGTGCTTCGCTCTGTAAATACTGTCCTCACTCTGGTGGTGTGTGACCTTGCTAACACGACTTGCGCTCTCTCTCAGCTTTTCTGGAAGCGTATTCCTCGAGGGCTTATTGCGGCTCTCCTCTGAGGCAAAACAAAGACGAAGTAATCCTTGGATAAATAAAATTGCCATGCTAACACAGGCAGTCTTGCTGACGCATTTAAAAAAAAAGGAACTTCTCATCAAGTCAGGAGAAAGAACATTAAGATGGAAACAACTGCATACAGCAGCAAGTTTCATTACAAAGCAGTTTTATTTATTTGTTTATTTATTTTTTTCCCTAGCTGCACCCCCATCTACTCACTGACGATTTTCTTCATTAATTAAAGACTGCCTTTTTGCAGCAGTTAAGAATAATGAAGCATTGTCATATAGCTGGTTGAGATGAGAGAGCCGTCAACAGACTTAATTATTTTCTTATCATGCTTTGTTGATAGTTGCAGAGAGTCGAGTCGTGCCTTTCCTACTCGTGGAAATTTTTGTCTCTCTGAAGTGTTATTACTCTTTCTCAAGCATCATTACATTGTTAGCACCATTTATTCTTAGGCAGTCGCAAAGTTTCAGAACAAGAACATGTGAACTGTAAGTATTTATATATAAACCTCATTTGCAGAGCCCACTTTCTTAGCATTAATTTGCAGAACAATGACGGCATTTTCTAAATTGCGTCTCCACAACCATTCCTTACCTGTCTAGGAAGTGATGTCTGTTTCGATGTGGCATCTTAATGGATGTTAGCTCGCTGTAATGGAATAAAGGAAAGCTGCCTGACCTTTGGCGTCACCGAACGCACATGCAAATAAACATGGACACATGAGCAATAGCAGTAATGCTATGAATGTTATGCCCTCCTTAACACATCTGATCATTTTCATATGAAATGGTGATTAGAATCACCCACCCCTTCCAGTCTTCTATCTCAGCATGAGAATGCTTTTATTCTATGGATGGATAATTAATTCTATTGTATTGCACTGAAGAGATTGTTTCAAAAGAAACATTTTGGAATACAAATTTTCGAAAATTACCATGCAGATCTTCCTATGCCTGCCAAGAAGCCTTTTGTTGACAGACTTGGCCCAGTTATGAACCAGCATTCAACAGCTTTGGCTTGTATGTTAGTATCTCATGTTTGGAACTACTAACAGCAGATACCAGGCATAAAAATACTCACTCACAAATGTCTGCCAGAGTTCGATGAACAAACCTTAATTTTGAGCTTTTGTGATAGCCTAGGCATAGTGGTCAATTGCAGACATGCAAAACGTTACCTGGACAAAAGCAATTCTGTGTCATTCATAAGCAATTCTACATTGTATTAATAAATGCTTTGCAGAATAATATTGAGTTTTAGGAGCAGCAGACTTTGTTTGTTGTTGATGAATTTAATATTTAGCTGTTATTGAAGGACTTTTACCACAGAAAATATTCCAAATCGCAGTATGCATTGTCGTGGTGATTTTTGACAATATTGATTTGCATCATCTTAGAAAAATGTGTCACAGATGGTAGTTTACCCTTTTATTCCTTTGCATATAAAATTATAGTCATTAAATTTTACTTAAACAGCATTCCTAATTCAGCATGTTGTTCTTCAAAGCAGCCAGTTCAGTTATCACATCCTTTCATGATGGATGTGACCAGTGCAGGGCTGAATTGAAATCGTCGCTCCTCAGACTGTCGGGGTGCGTACAATGACGTTTACTGAGATGGTACACATCATCATGGTACGTTTACAGGAGTAGAGGACAACACCATGAATCTGCTAATCAGACTGGGCTTCTGACCTCTCTCACAAGCATGGATATATCCCTGGATTATGTAAATAAATAAATAAATTAGGGTCAGTTTACAAGTATACTCTAATGTTAACTGACTAGTTTATTCCGCACATTGGAAACAGCTTTGGTTGTCTCTCCTCCTTTCTTGTTTTTTTTTTCGCTTCTGTTTTGGCATTGCTTCCGTAACATCTTGTATATTCTCCCATCCTTATTGCGGAGGATGTTGAGCATTCCAGCATGGAAAAGCCTGGTGAAGCGAATATTTGAATAGACTTTCTGAAAGTGCGCGAGAGTCCGCATGAGCCCCGTGGCGGACTGTGTTAATTGCAGAATTAGGGAGCCTGAGCCTCTGGACTGCCTGGGAAAGCACACAGGGAGTGTCTGCCAATCTGCACGCCAGGGGAGGACTGTACTTTTGGATTCACACGATATTTAACCATTTCAGCGCCGTAATGATGTAAGATATCAAAGTCAGATGCTGTTGAAAACCTATCATATGGTAACTTGTTTAAAAGAGCTCCCGTAAGAGAGCTCTTTTAAACAAGTTGCCACATGATAGGTTTTCAACAGCTCAGGATAACTACATTTTTAATTCCTTGAAAATGTATTTGGCGCTCAAAGGGTTAAAAAGTAAGCAAATGAAGGTTTCTTTCCTTTGTTGGCCGGTATAATCTGTACAAACTCAACTTCATCATTTTTATCATGCCTCATTAAGGTGTTGCTGTTACGTGACGCACATAGTTGTGGACACACAAGCACGCCATTTTTTTTTTTTGCTGTTATTTTGAAATGATGTTGTTTACTCGACCACAATTAAGTATTCTGTGTCAGTAGCACTTAAATGATGAAGCATTTGTTTCATCACGGTTCAAATATTTACTTCATTTACAAAATTGTCTCTCGAGGCTTAATATATTTACATACAGATTAACTTCTAAAGCAATGAACGGTTTGCGTGTACTGCCAATGGTGTACGCGTCATGCATACACGCCGGAATTCTTATAAGCAGACTTAAAAATAGATGTTTTTCGGAGAAGCCTTTACCAAGAGCTAATGAAAATAGAAAGTGGAATAACAAAACAATATAATATGGACATGAGATATATATATATATATACTGTATATATATATATATATATATATATATATATATATATATAACTGTGCCGGTGAGTTAACTCCAGCTTAAAGTCGTTTTTGATTTTAAGACGGACGTTACCACTCAGCTGACCCCATAGGCCTCCCTTCCACTCCACTAACAATTAAATGTTTACATTATGTACGCAGTTCATATCAATTCCATAAAAGTTGCTAAACTGTGGTTTGATTCAAACTCCATACATCAGATGGCAGACATCCGCAAATCTGTAAGATTATTTCTTTCTTTTCTCAGAGGGCAACTCATATATTCTGAAACCCTGAGGTTAGTAGTGATGTTATCTACAGTAAGAAGAGTTTGATGTTGGTTTTATTGGCTCACCTCTTCAAATGCCTTTTGCGTGTTTATGCGATAAGAATTCCAATCATCTCGCATAGTCTTTCTTGTTATCTCTGTGACAAGATTGTATTTTTCCCAGACTGCTCTGCTTGCGGAATTAACTTTCCAAATCACACCTGTAAGGTGGTCACACATTAAGGCCATCAAGATAAAGACAATGAATTTGACTGATCATTCGCCAAGGTTTGTGTTGGAACACTTTCAAAGGAGTACCTGATGAGACAAGATCAGTTCTGGACATGAAGATGCCTTGGCTTCTGAATTAATTTAAGTCATGGAGACAGATCCTACTCTATCTCATATTATAGAGAAGTCAGTTTATTGTATTTAAAATGGTGTTAGTTTTGGTCCTGAACTATTCCATTGCATTTTCTCGACAATAGTTTGTATTAACCTCTGATATGAGAGGAGATTGGATTTAATTTCTAGTTTCTATATCTACTGCTTTCATTTTAATGGATTTTGGATGCTACTTTAAGTACAAGCAAGTAGACCAAAACACCTTGTATTTGAATCTTTCCAACAAATATGTTCTCGAAACAGAAGCCCAGACTTAATTAAGAAAAGGCACTGTGTGTCTACATTGAGCCAAATCATTGTAACCACCTAAACTACTATATTGCTGGCCCTCTGTGTGCAGCAAAAATTGCTCCTTCAAATTGACATCCTCCTGAATCCCATACCTCCCTCTCCTGGCTTGTTTTCTTCCCACAATGCATCCTGGTGCCTTCTCTTCCCCAGGTGAACAACACCACATACGCACTCAGCAGATATACATGATGTAAGAAGAAAAAAAAATGACCCATCAGACCATGTGACCTTCCTCCATTTATTTACAATATAGTTCAGACACTCTCATGCTCATTGCAGGCGCTCTCAGCTGTGCAAAGGGGTTAGACTGGGGCTCCACAGCACAAAAGCACCAAACGCAGCAGTGAGTGATGCACTCAGTGAGATAAAACATTCCTGCCATAGCCATCATAAACATTTTCAGGAACTTGTCATAGTACCCCTTCTTTATGCACACACACACACACACACACACACACACAAACACACACGAGAGAGAGCGAGAGAAAGAGAGAGCACATCTCCAATAAGTGAGCCCGAGATATCAAATTTATGCGTTGAGAGTAGTAATTTTCATTTATTCCAAGCCTACAGCGAGGAATAAATAAAAGGTACTACTCAAGTTTAATAAATTTTATAAATAGAATTTGAGATTCAAACTTATCCCATAAATGTCCGCATTGTATGATCTGGTAAACAGGAAAGTTGCGCGAATGTGTGCTTCCATTTGGCAGGCTATTCAAGTCAATGGGACAAATAATTTGTTAGCTCATATACAAACGTATTTCGCCTTTAAATTAATAAATTCAAGCATCTATAGCAACAGTTACAAGTGTAACTGATTGCTTCACTGATCAAAAGTGTTAGCCTGCTAGATCACAAATTAGTCATCGCATTGACTTGAATATACTGAGAACTAGAAGCTAACGCCAGTGATGGTGAACAGTTTCTAGCAGAATTGATGAGGTTACCTTTGCGAACATATTAATGACGTTTCTCAATCAGCAGAATCTGAACTATTGCAATGCAAGAAGGTAATATCACACCTGTGTGTTACCAAATATGTATCTCATAGGTTGTTTCACCCCAATGTTTATTAATCATTTTAGTGGCAGTTCTCAGGTTTTTGCCATGAGTGAAGCCTCATTCACAACCAGGGAGTCATATACACAATAGTCATTGTGTACATTTGGTTTAATGTAATGATGAAAGGAAAACTTAATCTATTGTATCATGATGAGCATTTTACTCAGAGTCATGATTGCTGGAGTCAGGAGGGAGGGCAGATCGGCTCTCTGTTGCCAGGTTACCAGCGCTTGAGGCTCATCAGCTCGTGCTTCTGACCTAACTGGGCCAAGGATGGCAGGAAGATGATGCAGTGTGCTTCCTCTCTCCTCTCCCCCCCAGCCCTCTCTCAGTCCCAGGAGCGGAGACTTTCTTTATACCTTCAATATGCCCTCACTGGGAAAAACAAGGATTGAATCTGATTCAAGTAACAATTTGACTTGTTTAATGATTTTGAGGTGACTGAAATGAGAAGTGATAATACACAATAATTCCCTGAGTTCGTTCTAATTTATTGCGATTATGAGCAAAGTATATTAAATGGGGCACAGCATGCGGAGCTAGTTCTGGCAGACAGCTCAAAACAAGCCCACATTCCCATGAACACTCCCAAGCGTGTCAGTCACTGAACGTCACTGGTAGGGGACTATTTAAGCTTCTCTCCTGCTCTGCCTTTATGGCAAAACATGCCTCTGCCTGCTGCTGCGCTGCATCACTGTCTGCTGCTGCATCACTCTTACCTGCTGCCAGTTAAAGCGCTTATGACACAAAAATAAAAGTATAAAAAGGCCTCAAGAAGTAACATACGGGAAGGTTTGTGTCATAGCTGCTCCAGCCGCAAAGAAATAATAAAAAAAGGGCAAGCGATTCGAAGTGATATTTCTTTTTCACTCTGGAGAAGTCTTGTCGCGCTTAACCGTCTTGACTGTGAAATCATCACAAGAGCACTGACTATTCTCCAGTCATAGATCCTTTCTGTTTCTGATTAAAGATCTACATCATAATTATACGGATATATGGGCTGCCGAATAGCTCACTCGGTAAAGCATTGCGTTGAGAAGCAGAAGTGACTATCACTTCACGGGTTTGAGCCCCGCTTCGTATCACTCCGCAGTGGTCGGCAGCTTTTTCAGAGTAGCGCACTATTGGCCATAGCGCTACAGAGTTAAAAATTGGGAAGGGACTATAATAGTTGCCTTGTTCGTTGCTCAAGCACCTCCTGTTGGCCAGACGGGTGTTCGTCAAGTCTGTTCACGTCCGGGTATCCTCCGCCCTCGTTTTGAACTTGCGAAGATTCAACTGAAGAGTGTATAAGAAGCGGTGGCTGACAGGCGTGTGCTTCAGAGGAGAGCCGCAAACTGTCTATACTCTCCTGAGTTGGCAGCAAGGGGTCGGACACGAGCAAGACTTGCACATAGTTCACCAATTGGGCATTCCAGATTCAGGTGGGATTGGAGATGCCAAATTTTAAAAAAAAGAAAGAAAATTGTACGAATATAGGCCTGCATAGCCACCAGTATGTCAAGATTTTCATTCCCGTTTGTAATGCCTTGTAATAATACTAGCACTCATCGTATTATTTCCAGTCCTATGGCGCTATGAATTACAAACAGGATCAATGATTAACATATTCTTCATTCCAAAGTTCTCCCATGCCCTTCTATGAAGTTGCATTTATGTCAGTGTTTAAGGAATTAGTCATTTTCGTGTAAATCTCTCTGAATTCAATAACTTTCTAATTCAATCAATGACTGCAGGAAAAAGTCCCAGCTGTTTGAGTTTATTTGCATTTTCCATTACTTATTGGAGTCGAGGGGGGGTGTATCCTGACATTGCCTCCTGTCTTACCTTCAAGCTCAGCAGTCCGCAGGGCGTTTAAGGGTCAAAGCCTTGATGCCAAACTACTGATGTATCTTCCTATTTGTTGACAGGGAAATACACGGTTTTCTAGTGAGTTGGCTGAAATAAATGCTCAAAAGTTAGATAAAGTAATGATTATATTGTTCTCAAAATGGCCAGAATAAACTGTTACAATATGACGGCTACTTTCTCTGGAGCTCAACTTCCCTACATCAACAGCAGCAAAATATTTGGCCATGTTGATGGCTCTCTTCTTTCAAATAAAATTTCTCTGTGAAAGATGTTAATGCAATAAGTATCCAATATATTTTTCCATCAAACTATTTTTTCCTGATTTCGCTCTATCTGCAGAACGCAAAGCCAGCATGTGCACAGAGCTGAAAGCAGTTATTTCTTTTTTTCTCGGCGTGCCTCATAATTACTGATTTACTAATTTGATGTTTGCTTTTGTCACCACCAGACCACCCCCACTCCCTTCCCAGAGGAATATTTAATTGTATGAAAGCAGTTTTTTGCCTATTAATGTATAACACCATGTGGTACATGGCCATAGGGAAAAGAAATCAAAATGGCTGAATGACATTCAATTGAGCTGTAGCAGCAGGAATTGAGCATTTCTGCCAAACAGCCTTCCGCCCTTAACGACATGCCCTGGGAAAGCTGGGGTAAAAAATGTCCCATTTACTTTTGCCAGCGACACTTAACGCTCTTTAGCGTTGAGTCGCTCGTCTCGATTCGCATTTATTTATTCGTCTGTGCTTCTGCGTGTGGGTGGAATCGCATTGGCGCCTGAAAGAACAAGAAACGACACTTTGATATAGAGTGGGATGTTTCTGCAGCCAAACTCACGGCCGTGGGCAGAGGCTTGGCATCAGATATATGAAATTGAAAGCTCATGCATCCCACCGTCACAAAATTTGTTTGCGAGGGATATTCCTGCCTTTGGCGAAACCTCGCGAGGAGGTGGGCTGTTCTTTATGTGAAGCCAGAGGGCTGAAAATAAGCCGTTGTGGAGAGGAAAGCCTTCGGGCTGCATCATCACAGCCTATTCGCATTCTTCAAACCAAATGACATCATATCATATTTTAAATCAAGACTCTGCTTGGTAATATCGGTTGCTGGTATTTTCTTTCATGTGTCGTCTTTTTTGTTTTATTTTTATTATTCCTACCGCAATACTGACAAACATAATTAAGTTTTGAGTTTTCCTCCGAAACGATGCCTTGAAGAGAAACTGTAACAATGTTATGCTTGTGGTTGTTTCACTCGCGGTAGCTGGGATTTCGTTTTTATGTGGCAGGGTTATGAATGGTTTCTCAGCTCTTGCATGATGCACAGGTAAGGGACCTGTGGTATGTCATACTGAATCTGGCGCGTCAAAATGAATTCAGATGAATCAGCCTGGGAATCATAGCAAAGTGTCCAGCAAAATCACACAATAAGGAACTTTATAAATGGCATTAGTCATGACATAACACTGACAATGACTTTCTTTTATTCATAAGTTTTGTTCATAGATGTACTATTAACCTAATCTAATCAAAAGTTTTAGCATTATCCCTTTTTCATGCTCAGAGCCAGAAAAGTCAGACTACCAAAAATGTATTGAATGGTTAATTTCCCCTAAAAATGAAAGTTAAATAATTAAAACTACTTATCATTCTCACCTGAAGGGTTCTATCTGTGCGTTAGACAGTTGCATCACCAGTCAGAAACACCTCATTTGACATTGTGCTCTAACCCCCTAAAACGATGAGTTGGGGAGACAGTCTTCTTGAAAGCTGAATTGATTTCTGGTTGTGACGTTTTTTTTTTAAAGGTATACATCATTATTATTAATTATTCAGAAATTGTCATCTTCTGCAGACAGTGACAAATGTGCCTGTCGGCTTGAGCTTTCAGCAGATGTATATTAATGCATCTAGTAACGGTCCAGGATTCTCAGAAAACTGAACTCTATTTCTGGAAGATTCCGAGCAGAGGCCTTGAATGCTTTCTCCTGGCTCAAAATAAGTTTGCTTTTCTGCGCCCAGTCCTTGGACACGGGCTAAGTCCAGAGTAGAAACAATACAAACTGTGACGCCGCAGCTAGTAATGAGCTCATGTTTTGTGGGGTCTAAGTAGCCAGTTCCATTGTGTGATGAAGCAAAAACAGTTTATAGAGCACTGCCCTATTTCTGAGCATGTGCACCACAGAATACCGTGGTCCTCAGTTGACTTCTGTTCACAATTTTAATCTATTTCCCGTTCTGCCATATGACAAGTGACCATGGTGGCTCAGAAGTGCAATTTACTTGTCAACATATCGCTACCTCAGTATTACAAGGTTCTATCACATATACGTTTCTGCGGCAGAACCTTATAACACTAAGGTCAAGATATGAATCCTTATTGAGAAAAATGAAACAATTAGAAACACTTTCCTTTTTATAAAACAAGACTTTATACTTAGAAAATCTGAATTCAGTTTAGAATTCCATTTTTGTTTTTAGAAACAGGGATTTGAAATTTGCAATAATAAGGAAGATTCATAGTTATAAATGAGGATTGGTCCTCTTGGCCATCATTAATTATTCATACAGTGGATGCTATAGAGACCGATGACTGACAGTTTTCAAACGACGCACTGGACCCAACTTTTTGTGGTACACTGCATTTTTTGTTTACCTGGACTTAAAATAATAATTTACACTCTGGTTTGTGCAGAGTGTATTCTCAGTACTCCTATTTTGTCTTCAACTCAATTAGAACACCAGCTTTTGTGTGTAGGAAGGTAAACTCAGTGAAAAAGCTTGTGGCTAACACGTGTTAAGAATTTTCACTCGCATTGCGAGTGGCTTTGCACCACCCTCCTTCTCCCTCAGTCAGCTGCTCTCGACATTTAATGTGGGCACTGATTACACCCTACCCCCCCCCCCCCCCCCCATCTACCCAAACCTGCTACCTAGCCCAGGAACATGAATATAGTCATAAGTGGGTTACGATAATGGATAGATAGAAGCTTCGGGAACCTCATCTGTGATGCACTGCATCCTCTGTCTTAAATGAAAGTTTTTGCCTAGTTGATATTAGCAGGTGGTAAATGGGAGTCCAAAAGCGGGCCACTCCAAACTAAACTGCCAAGCGGTTCAATCACACTCTCCAATTAAGAGTGAGCTCAGCAATTCAAATTGCATTGCAGCAGAGGAAAGTGATTTGTGGCATTATCCTTCCCATTCAATAAGGTTATTAATGCTAGAAAATACAGCCTTTTCTGACAAAAATGGAGAAAGGGGTTACTTGATCATCTAAGTATCGTTCTTTATAAGAATTACAATTTCCTTTTATCGCTTACCTGAAATCATATGTTGGCACCATAATTTACATCAGTTAAGCTTCTAATTTCTGCCACAGTACAACAGACTGGCCTGCTGTGTATGACAGTGCTTGGGAAAACAACCAAGACTATAGTTGACAGTGTCATCAGTGGCTTAATTACATTACTGTTCTTCATAGGCAGTTTTAAGAGCCAATATGTACACCCAAATCCTCAGGGAAAAGTAATTTATTTAGTCCAAAACTCGGGGGTGATAAAAAGTTTAATTCATCACTGCCGTTCGCCTGCCACTGTAAGCGTGCTTTGCATTTGCGATCCAATTTTGTGCCGGATTGTTTTGTTTCTCTTTTTATTACCAGTGGTGCTGATGAGAACCATTTTAAATCATGTATTCCAACAGAAGCAATTGCTGAGGTAATGCCAAAATGCTATCAAGGTCAATGCAGAGCTTTTTCCTGTTCTCTGCATTGTAAATATGCCATTTGGGTATTAGCAGAAAATGGAATGCCTGAGGGGCCAATCCATCTGTGGCAGCACTGTAGGGCTCAATTTTGGGCATCGACGCTGATCAGCCCATCACAAAATTTGCGGGCTCTCGTCACCCAACAGTGTCTTTCAGGCACCTGTTTTTTCACGACATTGATGGGGATGAGGGGGGAATTTGAGTGTGGATCTAGCATATTTGCACAGTTATGCACACTTCTGGTTTCAATCATAGGCTGAATAAAGTCATTGGGCTCTAATTTCTTGGCGCAGCGCAGGGTGGCGCAGTGTGGGGTGGCGCAGTGTGGCGTAGCCCACGCAGTGGTCATTTTGTCCAGTGCAGCCCACGCAGTGGTCATTTTGTGCGGTGCAACACCACGTGCAGCCACTTTGGCAATTTGGTGGATGGACGTGCGCCGAGATGGGTGTGGCGGCGCAGTAGGGGGAGGTGTCACATATTCTTCATGATGCAGTGACCATTTTGTGGATAAAGGCTCCGCCTTAAGTGCGCAGAGAACTCGCCAGCTCTAACCTGGTTTAATTACTGTGCAGTGGTAATTTGGCTGACCGGCGCACAGTGCACACACGTCACCGAAACCTTACAGGAAGGTTTCCAGGCACATTTCAATGCAATAAATAATTACAGCAACCACTGTTTAATATAACTATCTGAATCATCACATAAATTATAGTATCTATATCGATTGTCCTGATGTCAGATCAAAGGCGGTTGGCACACGTAACGGAAACTCGACCTGACAGCCCTCAGAGTGTCAGTGCATTCTCTGTGGCATGTTGCGTGCTATACATCATAGCTATATGCCATGGATGTCACTTTGACCTCACGCAGGAGACATTACAGGACTAGATACAAAGAGAGGCCGATGTGCATGTGCCATAGCAGCAGGGAGAGGAGCAGTGCGCACGGGAGAGGAGAGACCACCTGACTGCACAGCTCTGTCCATAACACTAGAACCACGGCACTGATGTTAGTAATGCATGGTATTTCATGTCAGTAAAAGATATGAGTCCATCCGTCCATGACTTTTTCTAAATATGTGTCTTCTATGTTTGATCAAAGTTTTGAACTTATATATAAGTTATAAAACGTAAGTGAGTATTGATATTAAATTACTTTGAGAGCCGTAGCCGCTTTTTTGCGGCAGTGGCTTTGACCGCAAATTCCCCTGTCTGCAACGTACGAGAGAGAGAGAGAGATGTGTGTGCATGTGGGCGCGTGAGTCCGTGTGTGGGCTATGTGGCTATGTATCCTTCAGCTGCTTTTACATCGGACGCGAAACAAATTTTTCGCACGACTGATTACATTCAAAGTCAATGCAAAGAGGCGAATACATGACTGTATTCCCGTCTTTGCATTGAGTTTGAATGTAATCTGTATCTAAGCGGCTTTATACTATCTTTGTCACTTAGGTTGTATCGTTTTTAGTGGGGGAAAGGAATACAGCCTGATTGCTATGATCTCGTACTGAGTTAAGATCACGTGATGAAAATAAATGTGTAAAGTATCTTCAATTGTTGTCCATGCATCTTAATCCCAAAACTTTAAGCAGCAACAGTGTGTAATTATAAGAACACACAATCCATTGTCTCTCTTCCCAATGATGCAGGCAGAAGAAATAAATGAGCAAGCGTTGTATTTTATTCCAACTTCATAAGTTTGAATGATCTGACGTAGTTTTGTTTTGAAATTCCATTCAAGTTCGCTAATGGTAATAATTCACGAATGCCCCAGCTAGCCAGCTAACTCATATTCATAATACTTAATATAGATCTAAGTGGTGCAGAAAACATGCCTGAAGCTGCAAAGTAAAATGCGCCATTAACGTATCATACAGATATAGGACAGAGCCTTCTATATTCCAACATCTTAAAGGTGAGGAGAGAAGCTCATTTGATTTGTGAAGAATTGACTCGGTTGTGTAAAACCCACTCACGCCTTCTCCCCTCCCTCTTTGCCACTTGAGCTGGCAGGAGGGACAGTGGCGGGGCAAAGGAGTACTTGTGCCGGTATGCCCGGGCACGAAATTGCAAAATACGCCTGAATACACCTCTTTGGTGTGGCACTCCCCCCATTCGCCGCACCTGCGCCTGGTCAACGAACTTAGAGCCCAATGTTTTCAGTGCACAAAAATGGTTTTCCCTCTGCCTGTTCATGCTACAGGCAATGCAACCAAGTTACTGTTTTGGATTTCTTAGCGCGAGTATGTGTGTGTGTGTGTGTGTGTGTGTATGTGCGTATGAGTCTTTGTGTATGTGTGTGTGTGTTTGCATGTGCGCATGTTTTTTTTTCTTTCTAGGGAAGTAATTGTATATGTTCAGTGATATGCTACAGCTAATGCTACAGCTAGATATTGTACTCTGACCTGGCATTGTATTGCTAGCAAATAGTATCTGTTACAGTATTTGCCGGAAGAGCACATTCCAATATGGAGAATTAACCTCCTAAAACCTTCAGCGCATCAGCCAATCACATGCAAGGATATGGCAAGAAAAGCAGTTGCACCTCTGGTGGCAAAGTTTGGAAATTTCATTGTGATCCCCAGAATTGGGTGTGTGTTGAGTGTGTTGAGTGTGAATTACTAGCTCTGTTACTGCACCAAACTTACTGCTGCAGGGCTGTGTGGTGGGGCCTCTTTCAGCCCAGCGAAGATTCTATTTTTTTTTTTTTTTTTTTAATTCAACAGCTCAACAATTAACTGACTTTGAATCTTTTTCTTCAAATTATGTGGAGAGAAGAAAAAAAACAAACAAATGTGCACCAGCCCTTTGAGCTGGAGGCTTTTTGTTCTCTCCCACACTGATGGATGTTTATCAGACTGCATGGGCACTAATGTAATCATGGCCTAATGTCTCAGAATGTGAACATGTATATTTTATTTATTTAACCCTTATTTAACCAAGTCCTGTTGAGATTGAAATCTCTTTTTCAAGGGAGGCCAGGGGGTTGAGGTGGGGAGGGAGAGGGGAATTTGCACAGCCAATTAGATCCGATTAGGATGATTAGGTGGCAGGTTGAAAGAGCCAGACTGGGACTTTAGCCATGACACCGGGGAACCCCCTACTCTTATCAAGGAGTGTCATAGGATCTTTAATGACCACAGTGAGTCAGGACCTCGGTTAAACGTCTCATCCGAAAGATGGCATGTCCTTCAGTACAGCGTTCCTGTCACTGCTCTGGGGATTATTCCACCAAAGGGAAGATCGCAACCTACTGGCCACCAACACCTCTTCCAGCAGCAACTTGGTTTTCCCAGGCAGTCTCCCATCCAAGTACTACCCAAACCCACACTTGCTTAGCTTCAGCCACATGGCTGGAGCAGATCGAATAGTGGTATGGCTGCTGGCAATAATCATGTATATTATTATACTTGTACATGTATAATATACATGGTATAAAATTAATTTAGATTGGAAGACAAAATGGTCTGGACAAAAGGTCATCACCATTCATAATTACTGAGGGAGCTCTACTTTTAATGAGTATAGATTTACTTTTTGTGTGGTGTTCATTTACCCTTTTTTTTTCCTGAAATGTTTTTCTCAGAGTATTGATGTAGGCAGCGCAAGCACATATTTTGGAAGCACATGACTGGTATTATTCAGTATTATTATATACTTCGGGGCTAAAGTTAAGCATCAAGAAATTCTGAAATTTTCTGAAAACTGACAAGTTCTGAACTCTGTATATTTGCATGAAGGTTTTAGCATGCAGTCCACACACATTTCATGTACGAAAGGCTTTATCATGAACCTTGCATAATTGCACATGCAGAATGTTTGCAGGTGGGTGACACTTCTACAAATTTAAGCTTCATTTCTGTCTGATCTTAATTTTGTTCCTTACAATTAAAAATCAGACTTCGGGGAACAGTTTCTGGCGAATTCAGGCCTCCTTGTCACCTTTAAAGGTCAGTAGGACCAAACATAATTAAATGTGTTAAAAACATACCCTTTCTTTAAAGGCTAATACAGCATGAAGTAAAGATCAGGGCCCATATTTACAAAACATCTTAGCTCTAAAAGTAGGTCCTAACTACTGAGGAGAAACTCCTTAAAAAAAGGGTGTATCAGTAAAAATAATTAGGAGTCCTAAATTTACGACTAAGTGTTATTCACAAAGCATTTTAGGCCTAAAAGTAGCTCCTAAGTCTGGGAGAGCTTAAAGGGGACCTAACATGCTGATCCTTCTTTTACATATTATTAATGTTATAATGTTGGTTGTCCATGCTCAACCTCTGAAAAGTTTCTAAACATAAGATACAGGGATTTAGCTGTAATCCAAGAACATGATTTCGAGATCTGGGCAAAACCTGACGTCAGGTTGTGCCGTCCAATTACAGACCAAACCAGAGCCAACCACTGCGCTGGACCTGCCCACACCTAAAACTATTCTAGCAGGCACTAACAAAGGCAGATCAGACTATGCCTTAGTAGCATCTACACTTTTGGAAATACAAACCAATACCGCAGATCATTTGAGGTGCAATTTTGTCAGTATCTCTCACAAAGCTACTTGTCTGTTTACTTTTAGACACAAAGAAAAACAAATATTTCTCTTACAAAATACGATAACACCAGAAATCAGTGGGTAGCTTTTTTTGTTTGCTGGTAGCAAACAGCCACAACCAAAGGGAACGTTAGCTGTTTGTGCTCAGCATTTCACCAAAGACAGCTTTGTCAATAAAGGATAATTCCACACAAGATAAGCGTTTCAGCTGCATCTCAAACCTGAAGCAGTTGCATCGATCAAGCGCTCAGAGCCACAAGCTGTAAGTAACCATATAGCAGCAAATAATGTAAGTGAAGCTAACGTGTTATGGGTGGCGAGCAGGACCATTAGCAATAGTTAGCACCTACAACTGGACTCATACACAGGCTCTGTAAAATATCTGAAGATAAAGCCTGTATTGGTCGCGACTGTCCGTGACTCACAGACACAGAAGCTGTTAGTTGATTTTACTGCATGAGCCAACCTGACGTGATAGCCAGTTGATTGTGGCTGTAGCACAGCCGCTAACGCAGTCAAGTTACTGTTGCCAATGTTTGTGTCCTAAATATGCAAGAGTGATATCAGGGGAAATTCTACAGAAGGTGTGTGAACATAAACCTCATTTGAAGCTAACTTTTAATACTTGTTTGTAATTTGGATGCTTGGTACAACTGTTCACAGTAACAGAACCTGCTGTTGTCTGTAAAACCTGTATTTCAAGGGCTTGTCTCTGTGGTTATGACCGCTCAGTTACCAGCTACTGCATGTTTGCGTGCCGTGCTAATTTAAAATGCTCCTGGTTAACTTATATGCTGTAATTCTGATCGGTATGTTTGTGTTACTTCGGTAAGCATCAATGTGGCAGTTTGATCATAATGTTGCCCAATTGTAGCCATTACAGTTATGCACTTATCCATGACTGGGATCAGCCGGATACTTCACAAATGTCTGAGCAAGCTCTCTGGTGCTACCATGAAAGCAATGCGAAACGCAGAAGCTCTACCGGTTTTCAAATGATTTCTCTGCGCTACTTTGACATAATTTCATCCCCCTTTAGAAATTGTTGTGGCTAATAAAAAGCCGAGAACTTGTCCGTGCTAACGGAACTTGCGGTCTGCAAAACCTATTTTATGTTCATAACGTAACCAAGCTCTCTCTAGCAATCACGTACTATCCATAAAGCTGCTTTCACATCAGACACAAAATGAATTTTTCGCAGGACAGATTAGCCTATTCAAAGTCAAATCAAAGACGCAAATACATGTTATGGGCGCGTTAAGCAGCTTTCATACCGGACGCAAAACAAATTTTTTGCACAATAGATCACATTCAAAGTAATGACTGCTTATCAGCTACTGCATGTTACTTTGCGTGCTCTGCAAATTAAAAATGCTAACTTATATGCAGCAATTATGATCGGTATGCTTGTGTTACTTCGGTAAGCATCAATGTGACAGTTTCATCATAACGTTGCCCGATTGTAGCCACTACAGTTGAAGCTAAATGGAGAGGTGCTGTATGTGTCTGCCAAGTTGCCCTGCAGTTAGATCAGACAGATTTTGCAGAGCTTGGGGTGCGTTTTTTGGGTGCTTATGAAACGACCACTTTACTTATCCATGACCAGGGTCAGTGTGAATATCTCCAATGTCTGGGCAAGCTCTCTGATACTATCGGTGAAAGCAATAGAGAAGCACACAGACTATAACGTGTCCGGTATAACAAACGATTTTTCTGCATTGCCATCGATTGAATATTAAATTCTTTCCTGTAAAAGTGATCGATTTGCTTGCTCCACAAAAGCAACGGTTCACGCAGACGGAACTTACGGTCTGTAAAACCTGTATTATGTTCATGTCTAGCCCTCGCACGCTATCCATAATGCGCCCATTTTCCGTGAGGAAAAGCTTGTCATTCCGAAGCAATAAGTAAACTATTACCATGGGCAATTTCCGAAAAGGCCGTTTAGCCTGGAACTTTCGCCCCTCCGTCATATACCAACGCGGAAGCTGTTCGTTTCTCCACGCTAACAACACACCACAGCTATGCGCAGGTCCTAATACACAACCAGCAGGTCCTAATACACACCAAAGCAGTCCAATAGCTGTTGGTCCACTTTTAGCTGCTCCTCACTGTCCATGTTTATCTAAACTCAGACCCATCGGATTTCTACAGACTTCGGTCTACAATTCGGCATGTCGACCCATTCTACAATTGTGTCTATATGGAGTGGATTCTAGCTTCCCCTGCATCCTAGCTACGGAGTAGAAAAGGATGTACTCGCTGTACTCCGCTGTGCTTACCAACTGTTGCCGTAGCAAACTGTAGCCGATAGCAAATTCATGCTTGAGCTGCCAGACTTTCGGAAGGAGTCCTCTACTTTCGCCGGTGCGTTTATTAGAACTAGTTAATTTCATTAGATCTATACACATGTACTGCGTTAGATTCCAGAATATGCCCGTTGATTCCTATGGAAGGCGCGTCATTTTCACTCTGGACCCAGACCAGAAAAACTGTGTTCTGCAGCCTCGTCCTGCCCAACTACGCCCTCCACAGAGCTGGCCAGTCAGAAGAAAGTGGGCACACGGGGAGTGGGGGCCATCGCGGAAGAGCCACCCCAATGAGCCGTTTCAGGCAGAGACTACTATGGACTACTAATGGGGTTTTTTGAGGATGGCAGTATGAGCGAAATAAGTTCCCTTTTTTTACTTTGTGCGATCCAGAGTACTCCAGGGAAGTCAAAGACCAAAATATAAACTTGGAAAAATAGCAAATTAGGTCACCTTTAAAAGTAGTCAAAAGGACTCCTAACTCGCTAAAACCTATTCACAAAGAATCGGAAAATGGCTGCTGCTCTTGAAAGACAGAATGACTTTGAAATTTTGAATGATGCGCAGTTGTTGAAAAGATATCGGATCGAGAGTGAAGGGATTTTATTTGTTGTTGACTTGGTGAGGGAGAGAATATCGTCTCCAACCATGAGAAACAAACCAATAAGCCCCAAAATAAAATGTTGGACAATACTGTGTTACTTGGCCCCCGGAAAAATGCAACTTTGCAACGCGGATAATTTAGGGATTTCATTTCATCAACACCCAGATCGTATTTGATGCCGATTACAACATTTTGGACATTGTTACAAAATGGCCAGGATCCCCACATGACTCGCATTTTAATGGAAAGCAGCTTATGCCAATTATTTGACAGGCATTATGTGCCCGCGAGATGCCACTTGCTTGGGGACAGTGGCTCCTCTTGCTATGCATGAATTATTTTATTAGGCTGTTAAGCGAGGGATACATTTAATAGACCATCATAATAATACCAGCCGGTGTCATATTTTGTAACATATTTAAATTGTATCCTATAAATTATAAACCAAGCTTAGTGTGCTTGCCTGTTTAAATGATAGCCCGTTTATAGACTGCAATTTCGGACCTCAACTGCGATTGCAGTCCATACCACTTCTTCTTGCAGTCGTCTGTCGTCCAAGGATTTGCTATTCACCCCCCGAGCCAAATTTCCCTTTGATTACACGCTTTTGCTCCAGCACCAACTGGGCCAGCAGCAGTAACTGGTCGTAGCTCCAGTTGGGCTTTCGCGTCCTTTTTGAACTTTCATCCATGACAGTTTAGGGCAAACAAACTCGAAAGGCTCGACATTTAAATGATCGCACCATATTCTCACTGGGTAATAAGTTGCCAATTACTGGGGAAAATGACGCGTTTTATTATTGACTCGTTTTATGCTATTGGCTTTTTTACAACTATCTCTTTCTGATGTATCTTTATTTGCCTAGAGCATGATATGTGGGGACTGCACATAGGGGTCTATTCTCCCATTAGCGCGTTAGTCCTTTTATACGCGTTTCGAGTTAAGCGCTTTTGAGTAACGCGTATTCTCCCCTACTCGCTTCGATCACGCCCACAGCGCTTAACTACAGAATGTAGGCGGCCTTATGAAAGAGGTGAGACTAATGCAAAAAAGAGGCAGACTCTGTATAAAGCACAGTGATTATGGCTATCAGAAAAACATGGAAAAAGTATTTTTTGATCAACCATGAAAATGCATTTGTGGTCCCTGGAAAACGCAAACCAGACTTTAAACTTGAATATCGTCGGCCTGCTGATAAAACCTCGTATCTCCAAACTGATAAGAAACAAAAACTTGTATGTCCACTATTCTTACATGCAGAATCAAACATATTTTATTTTATTTATATTTTTAATTATGTTTATCAATTTACATATATTTTTATTTTTATTTATTTTCCTGTGAAGTTTATTATTTTGAAGATACAAGGTTCGACTCTAATAGTAGGCATATGTATGTCTGTGCCAATTACAAGAAGTAATACAGACATCTCTTTTTTATTTCTTACTCTAGCCACCATGGCGCTAAAGCTATGCAAACAAACAAATTGCCGCGATAATGAAACAACAAAAAGAATTTAGCGCTTCTCAACCAGCGCAATGAGAGCATTGAATATGTGCCCCTCCTACGCCAGCCTGTTTATTCCGTGGAAAACAGGGAAGGAGACAAATAAAGAGAATATTCTTAACAATCAAAGAAAGTTTATATGATCTCATTTAGAAATTGCTGAAATCTCAAACTACTACAATGTCAGGTTTGCAACTAAAGGACATGGAAACGCTTTAACAAAGGATTCTTACCCCGCACGCGGTCATCCCCCTGCCCCGAAACCGTCTCAGCAATGACGGAATTCATATCCATAGCCTATCATATCCTATTTGATTTGAGATACACATTCACTTGAACTTGTGCCTAATACTTTATTATAATCAATTATCCCATTTACTGATAATGATTTTTCCCATGTCAGCTATTCTTTATTGGCTAAAATTGATTAACAAATGGATAGTGCTTTGGTATTGGCCAGGGTAGGGCTCAATCTAGAGTAGCCTATTTAATAATATCTTTATTCACACATTAAAATACACAGTATTATCAATGGTAAAAAATAAATAAATAAATAAATTAGTCAACGAAGACACAAGCTAGTTAATACAGATATCCTCAATTAGAAAATTATCCCTCGTGAGAATATCACAACTTTTTTAGATTATCACAAACATATAGGGCAGTTGCATTTGTTAATAGAACATGAAGACAATGATTTGTTGACTTAGGCGCATGGGAGAATAGACCCCATAGTGCATTTTCAGGAGTGCTCAACATGATATTATTTTATGGGACAAACCAGCAGCTTGGACTATTTCCTCAATTTTTTCCTCCATGGGTTGTATGTGGGATATTTTTTTTAATGCGCCGCCCTGTCACCAGACAACCAATCATCGTGCTCATTGTCCCAAGACTCGTGCATGAGAATTGATGTAGATTTACTCCCACCTATCGCAGCGCTACTCCTATTCGAGGAGTTACCAGTTTCGCAGCGGTTTAAAGATTTACTCCGATATAAAATGCATCGGCATGACTTAGGAGTTCTCCTAGCGATAAGATGCTTTGTGAATATGGGCCCAGATTCTTTTCAAGCTGATTTTTTACAACCCCAATTCTGAAACACAAAGTTGTGAATAAGTGTAAATTGTGAAAAAAAATCTAAATGTAATGACTTTTAAATCACACCAGCCAGTATTTTATTCACAGTAGAACAGAGATAACAAAGAAAATGTTGAAACTGAGAAATTTTACAATTTTATCCGCAAAATTTCAAATTTTATTGCTGCTACAGGTCTCAAAAAAGTTGGGACAGGGGCCTGTTAGCCATGGTGTGGCATACCCTTTTCTTTTTAACACAGAGTGGAGGCATCTGGGCATTGAGGAGAAAAGTTTCTTGAGTTTAGCCTATGGAATTTGATCCTACTCTTGTTTAAGACAGGCTCCCAGCTGCTGGAGAGTTTTGAGTCTCCTTTGACAGACTTTTTGTTTAATTATGCACCAAATGTTCTCGATCGGTGAAAGATCAGGACTGCAAGCAGGTTATTTCAGCACACGGACTCTATTAACTACTATGAAGCCTTGCTGTTGTAATAGCTGCAGTATGTGGTTTTGCATTGTCCTGAAATACACAAGGCCTTCCCTGGAAAAGATGCCGTCTGAAGGGGAGCATATGTTGTTCTAGAACCTTTATTTACCTGTCAGCATTCATGGTGCTTTTTAAAACATGCAAATGTCCCACACCATATCCACTAATGCATCCCCATACCATCAGAGATGCTGGCTTTTGAACTGAACGCTGATAACAGGAGGGGGTGGTCTTTTTCCTCTTTAGTCTGGAGGACACAACGCCCATGGTTTCCAACAAGAATGTGACATTTGGACTCTGACCACAGCACACTGTGCCACTTTGCTACAGTCCATTTTAAATGAGCCTTGGCCCACGGAGATCACAGGCATCCAGTAAAGATATTCGGCCTTGTCCCTTATGCACAGAAATTTTTCCAGTTTCTCTGAAACTTTTAATGATGTTGTACACTGTCAATGATGAGCTCTTCAAAGCCTTTGCAACTTGACATTGAGGAACATTGTTTTTAAAGTATTCCACAATTTTTTTATGCAAGCCTTCAAAGGTTGGAGAGCCTCTGGTCATCTTTACTTCTGAGAGAATCGGGCTCTTTAAGACATCCCTTTTATAGCCAATCATGTTACACACCTTATGCCAGTTAACTAAATTACTTGCTAAATGTTCTTTCAGCTGACTCTCTTATATATTAATTGCTTTTTCAGCCCTTTTTCGCCTGTGTCCCAACTTTTTTGAGACCTGTTGCAGCCAGAAAATTTGAATTAGGCTGATTTTGTGGATTCAAATATAAAATCTCTCAATTTCAACATTTGAAATGTTATCTATGCTCTATTGTGTTGGGGTCACACAGAGGAAAGCCTTCATATGTGAAGATACAAAATGAAGCCCAGGACTTCCCATGACCACTTGCTGTCTGCAAGCCCCTCCCGCCAGCAGGCCAGGCAGATAAAAGCAGTGGTCAACCATTTTATCTTTCTCTTGGATCTTCTCTTGGCTCTTGGACTCTTGTCTCTGGATTCTCTGTCTCTCCCTTGGAGAGGTTCCTGGACCCCTGGGGATTGCTCAGGCTGGGGTACTCCTCCCCCACCTCTTAGGCCCAGCATAGACTGGCCATGCTGAAGCAGCAGCCATGCTACCAGGAGTAGAGCAGCCTTGGAAGCAACAGCTTGCTATTGAGGAGTGGCCAGCCTCCCTCCTCTTCCCACAGCAAAGACACGGACTTTGGCAGTACCAGAACCGCTCTTCCCAGCCAGATCAACATCGCCCATGATCGGATCCTCCAGCAACCTCCAAACCTCTTTCCTCAACTAAGGACTGGTAACAAGTGGGCATTCAAACCCTCTTTTTAAGGCTAAAACTGACTGTGTGTATTTGTAAAATGATAGTTGTTGTGATTGTTTTTAGGATTGTGTTTTAGTAGGACAGGATGGTATTAATGTATAGCAGACAAGGTCTTGCATGCAAATAACCCCTGTAAACTAACACGGCGCCTTTCCTGTGCAAAACACACACAGATCTCTTCATTTTAACGCAATACACACACACAAACAACATTGAGCTGTTAAGACATTTAACTGACTTTAAAACTCTTAACTTTCCTTTGCTACAAAGACTTGGTCTTTGTTACAGTAGGGTTGCCTTCCCCCACTCGCATGGTCTGCAAGGCTCCTTCATTCACACCTTAGATCATCCCTTTGTTCTCTCTCACCCACACCCGCACGCACGCACACACACACCTCCTTCATTGTGCATATAGTGTTAGTGTTTTGTGTAGTTTAGATTGTGTGTTTCATTTGTTTATTTAAATAAATATTCTTTTAAGACATGTGCTGTGGTTATTAATGTTGTGCAAGAGTGAAGGAAATTGCCAGCCACTTCTATCTAGAACTCTCGAATCCTTCAATCTAGCTATTGCTTGGGTAAGTTGGTTACAATTATTAATTCAATTATCAATCAATTTCCAAATTAATAGCTTTGTGGATATTGAGACTGAGGTTTTATTAATTGGCTATCGTTTTCCCTTCACTGAGGAAGGGTGGTGCCCCGAGGTATTTATATTAATATTTTATATCAATATTACAATATCATATTTCTTTGATAGTCAAATTAATAATATTAATATAATTTGCCATTACCCCAACAATTGTAAATAACATATTTGCTCATGTGATCTGAAAGTCATTGCATTTTGATTTGTCATTTTGAAACCGGATGTGATTCCTATTGAACGAGAGTGTGACCTGAATATCCAGGGAGGAGCGAGGGGTGGATCTACATATGGATCTTACCGTATCAGATGAGGACCAGAGAATAGCATATTCAGGCTTCATCCTTTATTCTATTCTATTTGGGACCATAGTTTACAAAAATGAACATCATGATATATCAAAGGCGATTTGAAACTTGCGATAGATAGAATAAAATAATGTGGAAAATCATCATTGAAATCAAAAATCAGGAAAGGGAAAGTTGGTTTATTTTTTTATAGACTTCTGTAGGATTGAACTTCTTTCTGCAACCAATGACGTCGCTATCTGCTGGCCATTAAATAGAATGCAAATTTTAGAGATTTCCGCACTGGACTCAGTTTTCATACCCAGGGGTTGCATCCATCTTTTTGAACAGTCTATGGTATGCATATTCAGGTTTCCCAGGAATCCAACCAATGACTTGATTTTTTCCCCCTCACCATCCCAGAAACTACTGTGGGTCATGGAATTTGACACATGTGCCTTATACTGTGGTACTAACCATAGTTAACACTTTAGAGGTGATGCATAGAGATCCATTTGTGACCTCTGTATAAAAAGCTCCTGTTTCTGACCTTAGCCTGGAGGCTAAGGGTTACCATAGGTCAAGGTCTTCACTGTACAAAACGTGCCTATTACGATCTCCACCACACAAGGTCATAAGCCACAAGCCCGCAGAGAATCAAGAATAAAGTGGGCTAACAGGGGTTACTGCAGGCGTAGGGAAAGCTCTGGAATACCATTTAGAGGAGAGGTGTGACTCATTCATGTCAAAGTAAGGTATTGTATTTCCCTAGTGTCCTCTGGAAAGGATTTGTATGCCCGAAAGTACTGAAGAATCCTTCATTCTTTTCAAATTTATGGAGTTGCTTTTCATATAAACTGAGTAAAAAGTGAAAGGGAATGCAAAATTGACTGTCTGTAAATGCGTCATTACCAGTCAATGAAGGCTAATTATGGACTTTTGTCTGCTAGCACATCAGTGCTTTATGGAGGCGCCTTGTAAGGGAAAGAGATTGGGCTTCTGAAAAGATTTTGGAACAAAGAATAAAGGCTGAAGGAAGAACTAGCTCATCAGGATGTAATGGTCTCCTGGGAAATAGGATAATTCATGCATGTCATCTTTATTTTGTGCATAAAATCTGAAGAGTAGGTTGTTAAGATCAATAATCAGAAGGTACCAGTCACTTGAAAGACTGGCCCCTTGATTATTGGCAGATTTTATTCCTGAAGATTTTTGTTTCATCCTGCTTCATCTACACTTGAGATATTGGGATTCATTTTTAGGACATCATTTGTCACTGTTGAGGAAGATTACAATGTTACTTAGTGATGACCTAACTTTTTGTGATTACTCTTCCCTTTGTCCTTTTTCAAAATTAAATTAACCCCTCTGTGCAGATGTAGATAGCAGCGGATTTGGAGCAGCTCTATTTATGAATGCAGTTACATAATTCTATCACTAGATAGCACACCCGGATCAGTTATTGAATACTCACAAGCAACCCATGCTTGAACACGGGTTAGAATATGGACAAGCTAAGTTGTATCCCTGTTTTTTAGGAGTTGCATGAATTAAACTCCTCAGCTACGCCTGATGTGCAAACTGCTCAATACACTTTCCCATAGTATCCATCCAGCACTTCAAAAAAAAAAAAATCTCTCGCGAACGAAAAAAAAATCGTTGTCTTTTGTAACAACCACTTCAGCTATAGTGAGCCAAGTAAGTAGAAAAACCAGTTTCCCGAAGCAAAACTTCGACATGGTCTTGATACTATGTCATTTAACTATCAATTATAGTCATCATATAACAAAAACGTGTTATTCCTTACCGTGGATTTATGTGTAAATTCCTCCATTGATGAATTTAGCACTCCCTTATATCCTCCTGAGTACTTTCATTATTTAGCCAGTCACTCAGTTGCTATCTAAGGCACATCTGCGTAATGCACTGTTATAGTTCACGCCCACGTGAAACTTCCCCGGTAATGATCTATTGATTGCCATGTTTTTATTGAATTCCAGGGAGTATAAACTTTTCACAGTAACTGAAAGACATTTATTTAACCACTAGGAAAGTATTTAAACCTTTGCGTAACAGCAGTTCGGTCGTATTCTCCTCATTTTGCCCAACTGTAAATGATGCAATTGCACAGAAAAAAAGACTTCCAAAACCAGCCTGAGGTGCTCACTTACATTTAACAAATTTAATTGAGATAAGGACTTTTTTTTTGAATGAAACAGGACTGGAGGGCTCTTTCGTCTCTAGAGGAGGAATTCAATGAAGAAAGGTTTTTGTTCATTTTATGAGTAAGGTCAATTTTATATATGTTTTTACTTATGGCTAGCTGATTAGCTGTTTTTTATTCTCAGTTTACCATAGGCATGATGATAACAAAGCTTGTTCGTCGCATTGGTGAGTAAGAGTAACCATTAGTCTTATAATACTGCCTGCTTTTTACTGATAGTAGAAACTCTGATCTGTTATAATAAGGTATATTTCAGATATTACTGAGTTAGTGACTTATACTTGTTCCTTATAAGGTGTGGAAAGTGTTTATGTAAGGTTGCGAGCTCAGAAGTGGGAACTGCTGGCTTCTCTTTGCAGGATGAATGTTCTGTCCATTAAATAAGCAGCCCCTTTAATGAGTATGTGTGCTGGCTTGTGGGAATCTGAAGAAAAATGTACTAAATTCCAAACTTTATTATGGGGCAATTTTGCCAATTAGGAAACCTATCGGTGGAATTTTCAAAAAAATCTTGCACATCTCTGTAATACATCATTTTAAAGGTTTGTAGCCCTTTTTTTTCAAACCAATGAGTTGGAAGATACACATTAATATAAATATCAGTATTTTTGAAAGATGGGAAAAGGGAGTCTGGATATCCCTGATAGATGAATATTTAAATACTTGCATTTTTCCCCTATCTAAGATTATCAATGTAGCAAATTTTTGTTGGAGTGATTTTTGCACGAGGCCCCTATATTTATTGTATTAATAACAAATTTGTTTGATTTAAAATAATAAAATTAATATGCATACTAAGTATACACACTTTTCACATGTACATCCGTCACCAAAAAAGATTCTGTATAATTGTCCCATCAATATGCACTGTCAGATTAAATTGATATCCTGGGTAAAATGCAGTGTTGGGCACTAACGCGTTACAAGTAACGCATTACTGTAACGCCGTTACTTTTGACGGTAACTAATACTCTAACGCACTACTTTTTAAATAAATAAACTCAGTTACCATTTCAATATAGTGCGTTTGTCCGTTATTCGGTAAATTAATTCATTGAGTATGTAATGCCGATTACATCCAATGGGTGGCAATGTTGTAAAGAGACATCCTTGTTTGAAAGCTCTGTGAAAACCAGAAGTTGATCGTTGATGGATGGTAGTTTTGCCTTCTGGTGATGGTGAAAATTGAGGCAAGTAAAAATCTTAGGGTGTCAGGAAAATGAAATATGCAAACGATTATATTTTTGTTGAATGGCAGAAACGTTTCAATATAATGAATTGCTGTGAAACCCTGGAAAAAGCGCTCGACCGCTCTATCAAGTTGCCCAGTCACGGTTAACTGGAGCCGATGCCGACTCGGCGTATAAACACACAGTGAAGATAAAAAAATGTAATATGCCAATTTCCTTGCTAGACTGCATTGTTCATGTTACCTTCAGATACCTATAAAGCCATTTACTGTTTAAATAATTATATAATGATGATAATGAGATCTATACTTAATAAGATAAATAATAAGCTTGTGCTTATTTATTCTGTCAAAACCATCGTAGCTGAGCCATATTGAATAGCACTGTGCATCAGAGGTGTAACCCGAACTTTAAAATGCTTACACACGAAACATGCCTTTACGACAATAAGTCCTGACTAATTCTCTAGTTTTTCTTAATTAAAGATACATTAATGCTGAAAGCGCACCACACTGTTAAGTGTTTGGTTATTCTCCTCAATGAGCAAGACAAAAACCATTCATAACGCGCAATTAGAGCATTTCAATTAGGTTATGCTCATTCAAAATTGTGTAAAGGTGTTTAAAATATTTTTGTTTGGTTTAATTTAAACAATTGAAACCATCAAAAAATGCAGGTTACACCACTTGATATGCCAAAATGATTTGAGAGCAGTTAACCACTCAGAATGCAAATACCTACATAAGAGTAAATTATTTTTCCGAATCAAATTCAGCTCAATATAGATCGCATCTAGAAAGAACATGTCTTTAATTGCAAATGGATCATTCTTATTGGATGACGTGTCACTAAAGGAAAATTATTGAGGGCAAGTCAGGACCAATAATTGTTGTAAAGGGATGTGCCGTGCAAACGTATTTTGAAGTTCTGGCTACGTCTCTGCCATGCATTGAGTAGTCATAGTTACAGCTATCTAGATGAGTAGCTAACTATAAACATTAAATTTTAATATGGTAAATATATGAGGCTATAATTGAAGTGATGTATGTAGCACAGTAAACATGAATTTCAATCTCTTGTTTTCTATGTAGGTTTGAATTGATGGGATGCATCTGGATAGCCATGTTGTATTTGATTTAGTAACCTCTGTCTCTTATATAAGTGCATCGTCTGGTTTGTTTATTTTATCAAATGACTTTTATTTTTAGGTTACTATCACATTATGTTGACTGTTGCACTTTTTACAGCATATACATTTATGTGTATGTGTGCGCACTTAGTATATATATATATATATATATATATATATATATATATATATATATATATCACGTTATCATCAGAAAAAAAAATTTCAATAAATTCATTAATTTTATAAACATTCTGCTGTCAATAATTTTTTAAATGAAAGAACTTAAACTTCAGTTGCACAAATAAAAAAAAATTCCATCGATGCCTAATGCTTGTTAGTTCAAGCCTAAAGTTACCCTAACTGGGCAAGTGAACCGGCAGGTTGACTAGCATATCTGCCATTTGATTGGGTCATCTAGGGGAGAAAAAAAAACTGAATATTTCCTAAACATGGAGTCAGGAACACAATTTTTCCAATAAATCATTTTTTGAAAATGCATTTCATAGTGTGCCTGTTAAAGGGTTATGAAGATCCAGTTAAATTTGAAATGACATTTGGACACATTTCTACGTCCGAGACAAAAAATTTACGTCCGACACCATGTTTAGTGGTACATTACATGCTCATGATCAAAATTATGGATTTCTTTATATAATCTTGTTTGAGTGTACCTTCTTGGGGAATAAGTCATGGAATAAAAATTGGAAAAGGTTTAAACACTTCACATAGACCCTAAAACAAATGATGTACACTCAACAAAAATATGAACGCAACACTTTTGTTTTTGCTCCCATTTGTCATGAGATGGACTCAAAGATCTAAAATTCATTCCAGATACACAATATTGCCATTTCTCTCAAACATTGTTCACAAATCTGTCTAAATGTGTGATAGTGAGCACTTTTGCTTTGCTGAGACAATCCATCCCACCTCACAGGTGTGCCACATCAAGATGCTCATCAGACACCATGATTAGTGCACAGATGTACCTTATACTGCCCACAATAAAAAGTCACTCTGAAATGTGCAGTTTTGTCTCCAAGCAAAATGCCACAGATGGCGCAAGCATTGAGGGAGCGTGCAATTGGCATGCTGACAGCAGGAATGTCAAACAGATCTGTTAATCGGGCATTGAATGTTCATTTCTCCACCATAAGCCGTCTCCAAAGGCGTTTCAGAGAATATGGCAGTACATCCAACCGGCCTCACAATCGCAGACCACGTGTAACCACACCAGCCCAGGACCTCCACATCCAGCAGGTTCACCTCCAAGATCGTCTGAGACCAGCTACTCAGACAGCTGCTGAAACAATTGGTTTGCATAACAAAAGAATTTCTGCACAAACTGTCAGAGACCGTCTCAGGGAAGCTCAACTGCATGCTCGACATCCTCATCGGGGTCTTAACCTGACTCCAGATCGTCGCCGTAACAGACTTGAGTGGGCAAATGCTCACATTCGATGGTGTCTGGCATGTTGGAGAGGTGTTCTCTTCATGGATGAATCTCGGTTTACATTGTTCAGGGCAGATGGCAGACAGCGTGTGTGGTGTCGTGTGGGCGAGCGCTTTGCTGATGTCAATGTTGAGGATTGAGTGGCCCATGGTGGTGGTGGGGTTATGGTATGGGCAGGCATCTGTTATGGACGAAGAACACAGGTGCATTTTATTGATGGCATTTTGAATGCACAGAGATACCGTGATGAGATCCAGAGGCCCATTGTTGTGCCATACATCCATGAACATCACTTCATGTTTCAGCAAGATAATGCAAGGCCCCATGTTGCAAGGATCTGTACACAATTCTTGGAAGCTGAAAATGTCCCAGTTCTTGCATGGCCAGCATACTCACCGGACATGTCACCCATTGAGCATGTTTGGGATGTGCTTGACCTGCGTATACGACAGCGCGTACCAGTTCCCACTAATATCCAGCAACTTCGCACAGCCATTGAAAAGGAGTGGACCAACATTCCACAGGCCGCAATTGACAATCTGATAAACTCTATGCGAAGAGGATGTGTTGCACTGCATGAGGCAAATGGTGGTCACACCAGATACTGCCTGGTTCTGAGTCCCCAGCCCCCCAATGAAGCAAAAACTGCACATTTCAGGGTGGCATTTTATTGTGGACAGTCTACGGTACACCTGTGCACTAATCATGGTGTCTGATGAGCATCTTGATGTGGCACACCTGTGAGGTGGGATGGATTGTCTCAGCAAAGCAAAAGTGCTCACTATCACACATTTAGACAGATTTGTGAACAATGTTTGAGAGAAATGGTAATATTGTGTATCTGGAATGAATTTTAGATCTTTGAGTCCATCTCATGACAAATGGGAGCAAAAACAAAAGCGTTGCGTTTATATTTTTGTTGAGTGTAAGTTAACCAGGAGCATTTTTAATTAGCACGGCACACAAACATGCAGTAGCTGGTAACTGAGCGGTCATAACCACAGAGACAAACCCTTGAAATACAGGTTTTACAGACAGCAGCAGGTTCTGTTACTGTGAACAGTTGTACCAAGCATCCAAATTACAATATTTGAGAGAAATGGTAATATTGTGTATCTGGATTGAATTTTAGATCTTTGAGTCCATCTCATGACAGATGGGAGCAAAAAAAAAAAGTGTTGCGTTTATATATTTTTGTTGAGTGTATATGTCATTAAAGACATTTGTCTGAGTATGTCTTACACCAAAGTATTTTGTAGCAACATTTCTGACACTAAGATGAGGAGCCATACCCCTGCATACCAGATGATTGCCCTAATCAGGATGTGTAATCTGCCCAAATTACTGTTATCTCCTCACTTCACTGTCCTCTTAATTGCCTTATGAAGTGTCTGAAATGTATGTCCCACACCATGGAATTGCCCCATGGAGAAAAGGCATAAGAGATTACTGGTGACCATGGATGTCCAACTGCACCTATATTGATAAACTCATGCTAAATTCAACCAGAAAATAATTAATTTATATTGAATTTCATGAGTCAAAAGTTGGTTTGTGTTGAATATATGATTTTTTTAAATTATTTGACAGTGCACCATTTTGAGGGATCTGAGAGTTTGTGAAGCCACCTGGAGAGCTGTCTTATTTGGCTCTTAAAGATTAGAGCATTTAGAATTTCAAACTGAGTCAAAGAATACTTGTGATCAAGGATGTTATGATCCCAGAAATGTATATTTTTTACCCCCAGCCATTTTTTACTTCTCATCATTATTATTTTTTATTTCAATGCTGAATTTTCATGAGGATTTTATTATGTTTGCAGCCCTTTTTCTCTATCAAAATCATGTAAATAAACTGAAATACGATGGAATTCTATATTCTTCAAGTGTCTCGACTTGGTTGAGCCATTCCCTTCCTCTCTGTGAAGCTGCAATCTCAAATTATAAAGCCTTAAATAAGGTAACACATAAATAGCCTAATTTGACCTCTGTGCAAAGGAGTGAAAAACTTCCCCTGTGAATGTAAGTCATGATATTCATCTAACATTTAAATAATAAAATCAGCTGATTCAGTGTATCCTCCACAAAAGCTCGGTCGATCCATATTAAGCACTCAACTTATGACCTGACCTTAAATTCCACCTACTGGGATCCTTAGAGACCCCAATGATAGATTATTGTTTCTTCACAAAAAATGATTAAGCACTAAATTTAATCTGATGATAATAATATTATTATTCTTATTAGTAGTAGTAGAAGTAGTAGTAGTAGTAGTAGTATTATGAATTTATATATATATATATATATATATTTTTTTTAGATAAGGTAAAACTTATTTGCATATTGTTTAAAGGAATAAGATGTACATTTCATTAATTGCAGCGGTGGGCTCAAGAACACGGAGAACAGGGCTGATGATCTGAACAAGACTTTAATCACTGGACTGAAAGAGTAAACAACAAAGGATAAATAAACACTGGAAAGTGGAGCATAGGAGCAGGAGGCTGGGAACAGGGGCAAGCAAAACAAAGGTATCTATCCTAGAAACAAACAAAGGAATAATAATTACAGTCAAGATTACAGATGTAGGGAATCACAGTTTGATACAAGGTCTGCTTAACAGAAGCCAGACAATGAGTGAGAGGAAAAAAGCTGCTTAAATAGAGTAGTCCATTGGGATAATGTGTTTGCGAATCAATCAAGTGAGTCAGGCCGTAAACATGGAGCGGAGTCCGGAGGGGGCATGTCAGCTGGAAAACCCAGTCTGCAGGTGACACCACGTTCAATCCACATTTGAGCTTAAAAGCTTATTTAGCATCTGAGATTTTGGTTTAATTGTGTTTTCTGTGATTTCAAGTAAACATTATTTGCTTTATATTTATTTTTATGATCGTGCCATCTATTCTAACGGCATATAAAAAATCAGGGGCTTTTCACAGGGCCCTCCCAGCCCAGGACCCAATTCACTCACTTATTTATTTATTTATTTTATTTTATTTATTTATTTTTTTTAAAGCACCAGGTAAAACAGAAACAGATAACAATGAAATAAAGATACGAAGTTGTTCGTACAAAAAATTGATGAAGTCAAGAACAATTGGGAAAATAGAATAAAGCTCCAATAAGATGTGATGGCAGTTATACCTTTGGAATCTATGGGCACCCTAAATGGTAGAATTAAGGAGAAAAAAGCTATTTTTGAAGTTGAGCAAAGTTATGAAATCATTATTAGAAGCAATAAACAAATAATAATAACTAATCTCCCAATACTTTATGCCTCACCCGCGATGGAGTCTTGCGATCAGTGTGGTTTGTTGTATGTTTCTTGATTTTGATGTCCGTGTGCTAACAATCTAGATTCTAGCTGAATGACTTAAAACTTTCAAAGTAGGTGGGCAATGGCCTGTAAATTACCTGTTAAAATTTTGGGTCATGGTCAAGGTCACTAGAAAGGTCAACATTGCTGTTTTTTTTTACAATAACTGTCTTTGAATCCATCACATTGTCATCAAACCAAAACCAAAATGTGCATCTTTCAATTCTGCTTCTTACCATATGCTGCATGATAGGTAGCTGTGATTGTGTCCATGGCGGTTGGGATTTCTCAGATACCAAACAGTGAAACTCATTTAATTTCACTTATATGTCACTACAGGCATAAATTGCATCCAAATAAGACATTTTTTAATTTTTAGAATGAAAAAAAAAAATTATTATTTCTAACAATATTGTTGCCTATACAATTTCCCATTCAAATATAGTATATATAATGAAAATGAAGTTTGACTCCACTGGAGCAGATTTATTAAAAAACAAAACAAATAAATAAAATTATTAATACAAAGGCTATGTGGAAAGAGTGTTTAATTAATTAAGAATTAATTAAGTTTAATTAAGAATAACAAAAAACCCCAGCGTTTATTTGTAGAAGGAAACTCCGATTATTTGCCAAGAAAATGAGCCCAGACCAGGAATCAAATCTTCAGTCTCCCCTGTAGCGCAGCATTTTAACCATTAGGGTAGGCCAGCTGACTGTGTTTCCATGGTCAAATTGCCCATTTAAGGAATGGGTAAAGAAAATACGTACTGTACTGTTGTAGGCTCAGTATTTGCGCGGAATACTGCAAAGATTCTGTCAGAAAACGACTTTGAAAATGTTGAATATTAAGCGGATAATAATTCGGACAATACCTCAAACAAACTAGTTATGCATTTATATAGTCGCGCTATTTAAGAGCATGCAAGAGGCCCATGAACTCAGTTTGCCGCACTGGGAACGCAAGGCTGTAGCTCAGGCTAGTTTTCTGCAATTAAGGTGGCTTAGAGTTCGTAGGAAACATTGGAGCCTATAGAATCAAATGGCTACTGGCATAGTCTTACTGACAGCATCACAAGCCGATCTCAGAGAGGAAAATTCATTGCAAGCGAGATGCTTAGGAGCTGAGATCTTTGAAGCAACGCCTTGAGAAAGAACATGCTAGATACCTGCAGATCTAGTTTCGTTATAACATGAACACATTGGGCTAATGATAGCAAGTGCAGATTTAACCTCGAGCAGTTTTTTATCACAAAATATCAAAAGTAAGATTTATTTTTTTGCTCATCTCTGTAGAAGTTAAAGTGTATGCCTGCCTTTCCTTGAGTGTGGCGTCGGTTGAAAATGACAGGGCTCATTTAGTTGGATTCTGTGGACTTTCCTCTTTCATTTGCGATATTGTATTTATGCAAAGCGCAAATTCAGGAGAAATTCTGCTGATTCAGCGCTGATAGGATTTTATCCTACGTTTTGCTACATGGTTATTTACTTGCTTGATGCTTGAATTGTGTTCGGTTGAGGTAAAAGTTTCTTCGCGAAATGTGGATATTCCGCATGACAATGTTGTGATTTGGCAGTTTGCTGTTGTGCGTAACAACCGGCCCGGTACTGGGCCATAGGGCTTTTAATAGGTCAACCACATTTTATTTAGTTGGGTTTCACCAGCCACACCCAAGCCTGATTACTGCCAGATCTGTTGAATCAAGAAATCACTTAAATAGAACCTGTCTGACAAAGTAAAGCAGGCTAAAAGATCTCAAAAAGCAACTCTTCATGTCGTGATCTAAAGAAATTCAAGAACAGATGAGAAACAGTCATTGACATCTATCAGTCTGGAAAGGGTTACAAAGCCGATTCTAAGGCTTCAGGACTCCAGCGAACTGCGGCGAGAGCCATCCTCCACAAATGGTGAATACTTGGAATAGTAGTGAACCTTCCCAGGAGAAGCCGGCCTTCCAGAATTACTCCAAAAGCGCATCAACGACTCATCCAGGAGGTCACAAAAGAACCCAGAACAACATCTAAAGAACTGCAGGCCTCACTTGCCTCCATTAAAGTCAGTGTTCATGATTCAACAATAAGAAAGAGACTGGGCAAAAATGGCATCCATGGGAAAGTTCCAAGGCGAAAACCACTGCTAAACAAAAAGAACTGAAAGAATCTGACATTTGCCAAAAAACATCTTGATGATCCCCAAGACTTTTGAGAAAATATTTTGTGGACTGACAAGACAAAAGTTGCACTTTTTGGAAGGTGCGCGTCCCGCTCCATCTGGGGTAAAACTAACACAGCATTTCATAAAAAGAACATCATACCAATAGCCAAACATGGTGGTGGTAGTTTAATGATTTGGGGTTTTTTTGCTGCTTCAGGACCTGGACGACTTGCCGTAATTGATGGAATCATGAATTCTGCTCTCTTCCAGAGATCCTGAAGGAGAATGTCCGACCATTAGTTCGTGACCTCAAGGTCCAGCGTACTTGGGTTATGCAGCAGGACAATGATCCCAAACATACCAACCAGTCCACCTCTGAAAGGCTTTAAAAAAAACAAAATGGAATTTTTGGAATGGCCTAGTAAACAGTCCGGGCTTAAATCCGATTGAGATGCTGTGGCATGACCTTAAACAGACTGTTCATACTTGAAAACCTGCAATGTGGCTGAATTAAAACAATTCTGCAAAGAAGAGTGGGCCAAAATTCCACAGTGAAGTGAAAGACTCCTTGCCTGTTATTGCATATGTATAATTACAGTTGTTGTCACTGAGGGTGGCACAACTAGTATTTGGTTTAGGGGGCAACTACTTTTTCACATAGGGCTAAGTAGGCTAAGTAGCTTTTTCCTCAATAAATAAAATCAGCATTTTAAAGCTGCATCATGCATTTACTCGGGTTATGTTTGTCTAATATTAAAATTAGTTTGATGATCTGAAACATTCAAGTGTGACTATACAACTATACAAAAAAAAAATACTTCACAGCATTGTAATATATTTTCCATGATACCTCAAAAATGGTTTTCGATAGACAGATTTTTACTATTCTGAGCAAATGGGAACACCTATATGGGCTTTTATTTAACATCATGACCTTTCACCTTGAGTGACCTTGAAAGGTCAAACTCATTTCAGAGGACTACATCTTGAAAACGGTTCATCGTTGAAAGATATTTACCATTATCAACATCTACAAAGTCTCATATGGGCTTTCATTTGCCACCATGACCTGTCACCCTGAGTGACCCTGAAAGGTCAAACTCAAGGTCATTTTCAAAGGACTATATTTTGAAAACAGATGAGGTCACACTTGCTAAATTGTGTCAGAATCAATTACACTTGCTTCAGGACATCCCCAGTGGTAGGATTATTAACACACTAGTACCTCTCATGAAGCCAATCATATCATATAGGCGCAGGCTGCGTGGAACATTGCTGTTTTTCTTTCCAACTGTGTATTGCATATTGTCTCTGTTTATTACGTTTATCTTGGCTGGAATGCAGTCACATGTTCATTGATTCTTTTCATTTCTGTCATCGGAATGATGGACAGGGACAGAGCAGGGTTATTGATTTCCATGAATCTTCTGCCTCTGTAAGAGGAATTGCCGGAAGGCAAAGATTTTGATCTGTGACCTTTGGGGGAAAAGAAATCACCTTCTATGAGTTGCTCACAAATCAAACAGCTAATCAACTTTAATGCCTAATGAGTCTCGAATGTGATCATTATTATCAATCTATTTTAGAAAGATTAATACTTCTACCTACACGTTACACGCACCCAAAGAACTCACAATTGATACAGTATTATGCAGTGTTATCATTTTACTCAGTGAAAATATTAAGAGGACACGCGCAAAAAAATTGGGCATAATTCTGTTGCGAGTAAACTGTAAATTTCGGGATTAACTATGAGATTTTATTATAGTTTGAAATCTAGGCTTTGACCCTGACACAACCTGCAGCCCAATGAGCTTGTGAATAGAGCAACAAGAAAGTCAGAGCCCACAAGTAGATGCTGCAGTGCAGGTGAGATGTTGACTAGCAGCAGGAAAGAGTGATGCAGCAACAGAGCAGAGCAGTGTCTGATATGGAAGGGAGTGTCTATGGAAATGTGGACCTGTCTCCACAGCAGAAACACGCTATGCTCCATCAATGTGGAGTATCCTTATGTGAAATAATATTTGCTAAAGCTGGTCTTGGTTATTTTTCTCCTCTTCAAAGTGGAGCTTGATGCTACTGATTTTCTTGATGATGCAAGGACTATCAGTAGTCCTTTCATAACTTTAATATACCCTCTGGTCTCAGTGGGGCATTAAACCCCAGCTCTGATCCACAGAGCAATTTTAGTCCTCCCCAGACTGAACTGTTTCCCATTCTAAAATCCAATTAATCAGTTGAAGTAATTAAGTAACTTAAGAGGGCCACACACTTCATACTAAAGTGCCTGTGGATGATCTCTTTAGTGTTTCTGACAGTTCAGCTGTTTCAAACAAAACTACACTGCTCAAAAAAATAAAGGGAACACTTAAACAACACAATGTAACTCCAAGTCAATCACACTTCTGTGAAATCAAACTGTCCACTTAGGAAGCAACACTGATTGACCATCAATTTCACATGCTGTTGTGCAAATGGAATAAACAGCAGGTGGAAATTATAGGCAATTAGCAAGACACCCCCAATAAAGGAGTGATTCTGCAGGTGGTGACCACTGACCACTTCTCAGTTCCTATGCTTTCTGGTTGATGTTTTGGTCACTTTTGAATGCTGATGGTACTTTCACTCTAGTGGTAGCATGAGGCAGACTCTGCAACCCACATAAGTGGCTCAGGTGGTGCAGCTCATCCAGGATGGCACATCAATGCGAGCAGTGGCAAGAAGGTTTGCTGTGTCTGTCAGCGTAGTATCCAGAGCATGGAGGCCCTACCAGGAGACAGGCCAGTACATCAGGAGACGTGGAGGAGGCCGTAGGAGGGCAACAACCCAGCAGCAAGACCGCTACCTCCGCCTTTGTACAAGGAGGGACAGGAGGAGCACTGCCAGAGCCCTGCAAAATGACCTCCAGTAGGCCACAAATGTGCATGTGTCTGCTCAAACGGCCAGAAACGACTCCATGAGGATGGTATGAGGGCCGGATGTCTGCAGGTGGGGGTTGTGCTTACAGCCCAAGACCTTGCAGGATGTTTGGCATTTGCCAGAGAACACCAAGATTGGCAAATTAGCCACTGGAGACCTGTGCTCTTCACAGATGAAAGCAGGTTCAATCTGAGCACGTGACAGATGTGACAGAGTCTGGAGATGCCGTGGAGAACGTTCTGCTGCCTGCAACATCCTCCAGCATGACCGGTTTGGCAGTGGGTCAGTAATGCTGTGGGGTGGAATTTCTTCGGGGGGCCGCACAGCCCTCCATGTGTTCGCCAGAGGTAGCCTGACTGCCATTAGGTACCGAGATGAGATCCTCAGACCCCTTGTGAGACCATATGCTGGTGCGGTTGGCCCTGGGTTCCTCCTAATGCAAGAGAATGCTGGACCTCATGTGGCTGGAGTGTGTCAGCAGTTCCTGCAAGACGAAGGCATTGATGCTATGGACTGGCCCGCCCGTTCCCCAGACATGAATCCAATTGAGCACATCTGGGACATCATGTCTCACTCCATCCACCAACGCCACTTTGCTCCACAGACTGTCCAGGAGTTGGCGGATGCTTTTGTGCAGGTCTGGGAGGAGATCCCTCAAGAGACCATCCACCACCTCATCAGCATGCCCAGGTATTGTAAGGAGGTCATACAGGCACGTGGAGGCCACATGCACCACTGATTCTCATGTTGACTTGTTTTAAGGACATTACATCAAAGTTGGATCAGCCTGTAGTGTGTTTTTCCACTTTAATTTTGAGTATGACTCTAAATCCAGACCTCCATGGGTTAATACATTTTATTTCCATTGATAATTTGTGTGATTTTGTTGTCAGCACATTCAACTATGTAAAGAACAAAGTATTTAATAAGAATATTTCATTCAGATCTAGGATGTGTTATTTTAGTGTTCCCTTTTATTTATTTATTTTTGAGCAGTGCATTAATCCCTCAAATGAGGGGGGGAAAAAAAGACAAATCTATACTCAACTATTGAATGCTGTGCTTGGAAAGTAATGTGATTGCGCCAGGTAACAGTTAAGAATAGCTGTTCATCAACATTCTGCAAAATTAAAGGAGCAATATGTAAGAAATGTATAATGATTGATCATTAAATGGCCCCGATATCACCAGACATTAAGGATTCTCTACAGTCGAATAACGTTATGTATGTTCGTTCATGATATGTTAATGCGTATGCAGGTGGGTCATCGAATTAACAAGGTAACAAATCATTTGAGAAATAAAAACTGTGGCTCTTTGTTTACATTAGCAATGCATTATTAGAGTCCGTTTCTCTGGCATTATGCTGAGACGCTGAGGAAACCGTTCTAACATTAGCACAGCCGTTATGGCAATATGAAATTTAATTGAGACAGTACATTAGTCATGAGTCCTCATTCATTCTTTAATCATATTACAGTATGAACTTTAGTGGGCTATCCACACAAGAGTCACCATTGCTAAAGTTAGTTAGTCATTAGTCTAGTCATTAGTCTTTCTGAACTGAACACAACCCTGTGAGAGCAAATCATTGGTGATATTGAGACGTAGCCATGGTAGCTCCATGTAGTAGACGTTCTTGCTGGACCCGGCAACAAGCTGGCAACCTCTTGTCTGATGGAGAGGAGGAGGGGATACTGTGCTCTGCACTGTTTTGAATGCGATTGCAGTACCAGTTTTGGCCACACACTTGCATATTGCTCCTTTAACAGAAAATATAAGAGCACTTTAATCTCTTGCATTATTCAGTTAATGTGCCTCAACTGGTTTATCATAAACACAGTACTGTCTCAGATATTAAAGGGGAACTTCGGTCAATTTCAACACGTATCTTTGTTAGTGGTGAAGGAGTATTGTCAATAGCGAGACAATGAAAATTGTTGTGCCTACACAGAGTTATGCTCCTGCTAGAGTTCGCACCTCAAACAGGGCAGGCTTTTAACATTCTTTTAACCTCTTAACACGATCGAGATATCATTTCAAATTCATAGCCATGTTAACTTAACCCTTCCAAGTGACCACAGTGAAATTGACTGCAGTAGCTGACCTAGAAATGCATAAAAGGTGTGCTAATTCATTCACATACCTGTTTACTTCCTGTGTTCCGGTGAAGTCCACACTAGTCAACTGTCGAACTCGTACAATCCAATATTCCAAAATGTAATTTTTCCACCAAGAAATTATGATTAAAAATTGCTGTGGTTATGTCCATTGTAATGACTATATAGCAACATAGCTACACCGCAGCCTAACATCACAACTAGCAACTAGCTTCAACTACATTTGAATACTCGCACGCGGGCTCATTGGGAAATAGCAGTACTGGTGAGTGTCTGCAACGTGCACAATGATAGGAAAGCTGACAGACGGAGCTTGGAGTTAGATGAGGAGGAATATCAGAGGAAATGGTTCGACTTTGTGCTTTTCCAAATTGCAGCAACAAAATGAAGAGGTATTTCTGCTTGAGCTCTCACCGTTTACCCCTCCGCAACAGGGAGACTTTGCCGTTGTGGCTGGTTGCACTTCAACTTGATGTGCAAACTCCTTTGCGAACATTACGTCAGAGAGATTACCGTGTTTGCAGTGAACATGTTGAAGAAGACAACTTCACCGAAAAGAGCGACAAGTGCCAGTCTTCTGTCAAATTTTGCTCCCTTGTCGAAAAATGCTACTTTAATGCAAAGCGATCGTAAAGTCTTTGTTTTCGCCTTGATATTACAATATGAATCAGATTATAGTAGTAACTTTGTTATTTGTTTGCTTATTATATCATAAGCAGATATTATAACGAGTTGGATAAGTTTGTTCAAAGATGTATGCCCATGTATGCCATTATCATCTAATTTCCACATTTTCAGGAAACCCCAGCGTGTACATGCAAATATATATGCACTAACAGTTACAGGTCAAAATGCACACTGAAAATAAATCTATTTATAACTTTGTAAAATTCTTAAGATTAGTGACGAAACAGCCCAAGATTTTAGGTTTGCGCAAGCGCAGAACTGCGAGGTAGCATATTTTGATAAGTAGCAAAATTTGTCAGAACACCGGCATCTGGAAGTAAATGCCATTCTAAAAGCAAAAAGGCCAGCTGCAGACAAATTGGAGGTAACGTCTTTATGATTTCTTCTTCTAATTACCCTTTGTAGCCTCGGAACATACATGTATGCATATGGGGCTTTTCATGCAAGATTATATGTGACGAGTTTTGAGTATAGCGATCTAATTTCTAAGTTTCTGGCCTGCTTTGATCTTGAAAAATCATATTTTGGAATATTGGATCATACGAGTTCAACATTTGACTAATGTGGACTTCACCGGAACACAGGAAGTAAACAGAGGTACGTGCACTGGGTGAATAAGAACACTTTTATGCACTTCTAGGTCAGCTACTGCAGTCAAATTCACTGTGGTCACTTGGAAGGGTTAGGTTAACATGGTTATGGACTTGAAATGACATCTCAATCGTGTTAAGAGGCTAAAAGCCCGTTAAAAGCCTGCCCCGTTTGAGCCGCTTAGGTGCGAACTCTAGCAGGAGCACAACTTGGTGTAGGCAAAACCAAATTTCTTTGTTTGTCTCGCTATTGACAGTACTCCTTCACCACAAACAACAAAGATACTTATTGAAATTGACCAGAGTTCCCCTTTAAGTGTGACCTTGACTGTTTTGAGTAATTACTAGTTCCTCAAAAACTGACTCCGGCTACTGGTGTAATTTATGGTTATTTCATTGGCTGTTCCAATCAAAGATCTGTAAACATCTAATGAATATTTTCAGTGAGTCCTCAGCTGTTTGGAATGGCTTTCATTAATTACCTGAGTCTCATGATGGAATATTTTCAGCCAGTACATCAGTTCTGCCTTTTTGATTCTGACACTCCAGGATCAATCAAAGTGCATCTCATGCTGGCTTCACAAGGCTGGGTCACTTTGATACTATCCCGTAAGGGATGCACACACTCCAATCCAAAAATAGAGTTACACCTGTATATTTGTATACATGCCAACACCCCTTAACAGGTGGACCTTGGCCCACATTTATATTTCAGGCCAATGAAAAAACAGCCCGAAAACCACCACACAGGAAATCCCCTGCTACAGCGATTACAATACTTGTCTGTATAAAACATGCCCATTTAGCTTACGCTCAAAAAAGCACAATACTATTTGATGAATGCAGTTATGATGGAAATGTCCTCCTGAACATATACAGTAATTGTCCCTTTTACTGCCTGTTGATTGCACGTCTGTTTAAAATCACTGCCTTTCAGTTGCCACAGGAGTTTCCCTCCTCACTTCCGCTCAAAATACAGGACTAAATGCAGTCTGTCCACAGGAGTCCTTCCCCTACAGTTACATTTCAGATTGAAGATTATCCTTAATGGACTGAAATTTGATGTGCATTATGGTTGCTTATAATCAACCTGTCAAGAGCGAATAACATGGAGAATTAGAGAATTCATTAAAAAATAAAGAGAGTCTTGATTTCAGTCTTCACTAAGTACTTCATTACTTTTAAAATTATGACAATTTTTTTAAATGTATTTTTCTTTCCGGCAAATGGGATATTGTTGTAGAGTAACTGATTAACTTTGGATAATTAAATCCTCCTGCTCATCTACCATCAAATCTTCAATATTGCGAAATTCAGAGGTGAATTTGCGTCGGCACAGCAAGAACAGAAGAAGAACGAGGCAATATTTACCCAAATGCCACCAGATTAGACAAGCAATTATGAGAAGTCAATTGTATAATTTGAACAGGGTTGTTTTCCTTCAAGGTCTGTTATCAGTTATCATATAGGTATTAGAGTAATAATTGAAGGGTTCGTTTGCAAAAACAGTTATCTGCATTTCGATTTATTTTTCGAAACCAGGTTTTTTTTTTTTTTTTTCAAATTCTGCACTCCTGGGAACAGCAATTCAATTTGTGTTGGGTTGTTTCAGTAAGGTATCTCAAAATCTTTTACTTTTTCTAAATTGTGTTTTTAATGCAGTCAGAGGAATATTCATCAAACTATTGTTGGTTTATTCATTTTAAGAACCGCTTTTATCTGTTTTGCAAATGACCTCTTCAATTGTCTCTAAAGTGTTTTTACATTTTACTCATCGACGTCTCAAATAAGTAAAGGAATAAGAGAAAAGGACTAAATTAGCTGTTTTATGCACTATGCAGAGTAACTGCAACAATGCGGCTTCATTCATGAAATGTGCATATGCTCAGAAAAAATCATTCATCCCTCTCCCCAGTGGTCTGGAGATTTATAGAGACATCCTTGCAGTAACACATTGCACAGTTTACAGGTTTGTGCGGAATTTCAAGTTGATTGTGATGTGTACAAAAAGAAATAAATATTAAGAAATAGCATTTTCGTATACCTGGTTTTATATTTCAGGATATTTTTTCCACGTCCTCACAACTGCGGCCTGCATTAATGAGTACTTATTCTTTATTCATGTTGTCTACATTGACAGTGAATACGTCTCTTGGAAATATAAATTGCACATCCATAAAACAAAGGCTGTTTTTTGATTGATTTCAAAGCGCATTGCATTGAACTTGATAATATAGCATTAATGGCTTGTCACATCGATGATAATTTTCATTCTGAACACCATTATTGACTTTCCATAATTTTTTTGCTGATTACACCCGGAATCTTATTGTTTTAAAGTGTACGTGTCGCTTAAGCCTCAGCAACAAAAGGACACTTGGGATCAAAAAGATCAGAGTTTAGCGACAGCACATATTCTTACCTTTGAAGCATTCATTTCTTCAGTTTGTATTGGCTAAAAACAAGAGACATGCTAACTCATTCACCAGTTTATCAACTCGACAGGAACACGCTTTGCAAAGTGCTCACGTACAGATGGTTCTCAGGAAGGCCCTGTAAGGAGAAAACATTGGTTGCTCAAGAACTCTTGAGTGGAATGAATCAAAGTTATTGGGAAACCAATGCCAAGTCTCAAGAATTGGTGCCTAATAATAAATAAATTAAAATATAAATAAAACTCTTTGTTAAAAATAAAACTGCCTCAGTTTAGTGCTGAGCAATTTCTTTTTTCTTTTTTTTGGCAAAGTCATTGATACTAATGGACAGTTTCTGCCGTTATTTGAGCACTCACATACCTACCATATAGATGAAGGAAGGTCTGGGTGAGTCTAATGCACTCCAATAATTTAAACTAACATAAGACCTTTGGTCTGGAAAAGGCAATTAAACATCTGGTCCTCCCAGCTCATATTTTCAAATGACTGAGCAAAGACTAAGTCCCACATTAATTAGCTTGAAATAAGAATGGCCTTTCTTATTTATTGGCTTGTCCAGTCCAGTGACATTCAACTTCAAAGGTCTGTACCACTGTGTTCTGCACCTCCTTTCAGTACTTCCTTTCTCTAACAAAATTTTACAATCAGATCCAGAAATGGATGCGACACACATTTTCCTGGGGATTGCTGTAAGTTGTCATACAGCAATTTAGGTGAATATTTAAATTCAATAAAAACTCAGTAAATGCCTCTGAAAGGGCGAAAATCTGAATAAGCCAGAAGCAAGAAATGTTTCAATTAATTCCCAGAACTGAATCTAATTAGGCAATAGTCCCCTTCTGACAACAGTGTGAGTAGTTATTATTCTCATCTGGTCTTTCGCTGCTTCCAGGACGCTTTCAGAAACTTGTGAATTGCTGCTTAAATGAGCATCATGTGGCTTCCCTGATATTTTGCGACATAACATGTATAGGTATGAAATTCAAAAAATTCTCAGGGCTATCGCCCACCCTTAATTAAAATTGAAGTGTTTGTTTCCAACACACAATGGGTCTCATTCATGAAACGTTAGTAAATTTGTGCGTAGATTTGCACATAAAAGCCTATGCCACTAAAAACCTACTCCGGATACATGAACGCCACAGGAAACTCAGATCTGATTGTAAATGGGTGTGTATGATCGCGAATGCCAATCCATCGTAAAGTGACAGCGCGCTCCCGGTAATCAGCTATTGGCATAAATCCCCACCCATTAATTTTTCAATGACCACCACATAAGGAGGTGTAGATGAATCCAATCGACCTGTCAATCATGGCGCAAACATAGAAAGAGAGAGAAAGAAACAAGAATTATTCCTAAGCGGAAATAGAAATAATTTTGGATGAAGTGGAGTTAAGAAAAAACATTTTATTGTCATCTCTTAGCAGTGGTGTGACAGGGACAGGCAAAGCGAAGGCCTGGAGGGAGGAAACAGATGCCGTTAATGTTGTCTCTGTAGTCCAAAGAACCATGTCTGAGGTGAAGCGTAAATGGTGTGACATGAAACTGGAGGCAAAGAAACGCATAAGGGCACACACACACACACACACACACACACACAGGAGGAGGAGACTCACAGTCACAACTCGTCCCTTGAATAACAAAACGTCGCAAATGCAGTAGCAGATGAAACCTGTTTTTCTGCACCAAAGTACTTCATGCCGCAGAAAAACAGGTTTCGTCATGAATGTTACTTGCGACCTTTTGTTATTCATGGGACGAACTATCAACTGCAGATGAGCACATCGCTGGCATAATTGGGGAGACCTCTCTGTCAGGAATCATACCTGACGGAGACAGCGACATGCCTCCATTTTTATTTTTTTATTATCATCATTCAACATGTAGAAAGAAAGTGAAATCTATTGAGTCGATTCACATAGATAATTCATAATCATGAACCTAATCTGGATCTTAAACCTGCCAATTGCTAGCTAACTTAACTAAATGTGTAATATTTTTAATCTTTTGTCATATTTAGGCTATATCATGTGTTTCAAAGGCATCTGCGTATTTTGTACATTACAGAGCACAATATGAATTAAAATTGTAATTTCCAATATTGACAAGCATTATTTATGTGCATTCTTACATTTGCACAAGCACTATGTGTGGTCAGCAGCATGTGTAGATTTTGTTAGTAGCTAAGAAAAGATCGGAGCTACTAAATTATTGATGAATGCGGAGATGCACGTAAATTTCCGCCTGCAAACAGTTTGCACACAAATTCGTTCTGCTCACGTTTCATGAATGAGACCCAATATTTCAATTTTATTCAATTCAATTCAAGCCTTTATTTAAACTCGGAACCCACTGAGGGAGACCCTCATTTTCGCTGGGGCCGAGTGCACAAATGGACAATTATAAAAACAACAAATCATACAAAGAAAAGGAGGGAATCTAAAACAACGAATAAAAAAATTAATTAATTAATTAAAATATTAATCAAAACACGCACATGATGATATCAATAAGTCTTGGATCTTGGCCTTAAACTGATTGAATGATGGAAGAAAGACCAGTTTTAAAGTGCTTTGTAGAAAATACCAGGATTATGGAGCAGAGAATTGGAAGGCAGTCTTGCCAAGCTTAGTCCGGGCACAAGGGACCTCAAGCATAAGCCAGTCATTTGAACGAGTAGAATAAGGGTTATCACACTGCATTAGTAACATGGAAATGTAAGGCGGCAATTAACCAAGAAGTGCTTTCAGTATAAACAACAACCAGTGCCTATTTCGCCTCGTTTCAAGAGATGACCAACCAACCACATCATATAAAAGACAGTGGTGAGAATTATAACTTGCACCTATGACAAATCTAAGGGCGGAATGATAAACTGAATCAAGCGGCTTTAACGTTGTAGCGGCAGCATGCCTATAAATTACATCTCCATAATCCAGAACAGACAAGAAAGTTGATTCCACAATTCTTTTCCTGCAAGACATGGGAAAGCAAGATTTGTTTCTGTACAATAAGCCTTTCTGACAGAGTTTAGTGACAAGGTTACCAATATGATATTTGAAATTGAATTTATGATCAATCCATATTCCAGGATACTTGTACTCTCAGACTCTCTCAATGGAGGAGCCATTTGCAGTGATGATGCATAAACTATCAGGGTCAATATTTTTTGCATTTGTAAAAAGCATAAACTTAGTCTTACTTGCGTTTAAAACGAGTTTAAGGCTTTTCAGAGTGCCTCATGCAGGGCATTAAATGACATCTGGAGTCTTTCAGTTGCCAGTTGTGCAGAATCAGCTATACAACAGACAATCGTATCATCAGCATAAAAATGGGCTTGGCAGTTTTTTAGAGTAGAGCCAATATCATTTATGTACAAAGTAAAAAGGACAGGACCCAAAATCGAGCCCTGCGGTATACCATTGAGATGGGTAACAGCTCTGATTGGAAATTTCCTGCCTTCCCACACTGACGCCTCTCATGCAGATAGTTCTGAAAGAATTTACAAGCAGTAATATCCATACCAATATTTGAAAGTGTTTGTTGGAGCAAATGATGGTCTACGGTATCAAATGCCTTAGAAAAGTCTACAAAAAGGGCTGCATAATGCTTCTTCTATCTAATGCAGTTAATATGTCATTTGTAACCAAAGTGACAGCAGTGAATTTTCTGTGATTTGATCGAAACCCAAATTGAAGAGGACTGAGAATTGTATAAGACGAGAGGTAGGATTTGAGTTGAGTGTCAACTAAGGTTTCTAAAATTTTTGCCAAATATGGTAGCTTCGTAATTGGCCGGTGATTATTTAACTCATTAGTGGTGCCACCTTTTTGTACTGGAGTTACATGGGCAGTCTTCCAGGCCATAGGTAAACAACCTGAGGCAATACAGAGATTAAAAACATGAGTTAATTGTTCAATGATGGATGGAGCTGCTAATTTTATCAAGTAAGCATCAAGATTATCCTCTACAGTCGGACATGTGGCATTTATAGCTTGCATAGAATCCAGAACATCAATAGATGAGAAGGGTTGGAAGGTGAGAGAGGAAGTGGAATCCATTTTACCCACACATGTATCAGGAGAACTGGGACGATCGGAGTAGATTTTTTCAAATAAGTGGCCGGCATGTATGAAGTGCTCATTAAAGATTGAACAAATCTCTTTTTGATCAGCAATTTTACAGTCATTTCATTGAATATGCGAAGGAAGTGAGGCACTAGATTTTCCATTTATGGAGTTTACTGCTTTCTAAAACTTGGCTGGATTAGAAGATGAATTAGTTATTAGATTCAGATAGTAGGTAGATTTAGCCTTTCTTACAGCTGCAGTGCATCTATTACGAGCTCTTCTGAAAGAGAGCCAGTGACTAGGATCAACAGATTTTCTAGCTAAAGCCCAGGCTTAGTTTCTCAATTTAAACTCTGTGGACAACTCTGGGGTAAACCAAGGAGTTATTCTGTCTTTAATTCTAATCTTTTTGAGTGGATCATGAGCATTAACACCTGAGCTGAATGTCTCAGTGAAGAAGTCTAGAGCCACCTGAGCGTCATAGAAATTTAATGCGGAACTAATGTCACTATGAGCAATATCTGCTAAAAAGGATTGTTCATTAAAATGTTTCAAATTTCTTCTCAGGGCCACATAAGATTTGTTCTTTTCCACACGAGTGCTTCCGATACATGCAGTGGAGCAATGATCACTGAAACCTAATTCAAACACTCCACTGGCAACAATTTTTTTCACTTCCATTGGAAAAGATTTAAGATCAATCAATGTGGACTTTGAACAATCCTTTAAATTAGGCCTAGTGGGATCAACTAACAACTGAGTCAGGTTTAGGTTCCCACTAATCTCTTTAAGATAAACTGGTTTAATTCAAATTCAGATTAAGTTAAAATCACCAGTTATAATAAGTTCATCATTTGCATATTGAGCAATTAGATTCCCTAGTGCATCAACAGAATCCTTGCCAGCAGGTGGAGGCCTGTGGACACCAGCAATAACAAAAGAGGTAAGCCCAAGGTGAACTCTCAGACTAATAAATTAAATTTAGGGTTGGTTTCAGAGTGCAATGCAGTGACTGAGATATTAGTTTTTATATAAATTACTACATCCCCCCCCCCCACACACACACACCCCTCTCAACCCTATCCACCCTAAAAACATTATAGCCCCCCAAGGCAATACCAGAGTTGGTTATACTTTTTTTGAGCCATGATTCACTCAAAACAAGAATGTCTGGGGCAGTCTGTGCCACAAATATTTCAACCTCATCTAACTTTTGATATATGCCTCTTACATTTAGGTGAATTATTCCCATTCCAGTTCTATCTTTAAAAGTGGAAGAATTAATACGAGAGAGCTGAGCCTGTATTTGGGGATTGGTAAAAGACACTAAAGGGATTTTAATTACATTAGACCTAATAGCTGTGACCTTTAAAAATAGAAATTGGAGTTTTAGTTTGAAGATTTCTGGAATGCCTGGTAATGACATTGCAATGTCGATTATTTATAATCCCTGGAACAGTAGATGCAGCATTGGAAGATACAGCGCCCTCCATAATTATGGGCACCCCTGGTTAAGATGTGTTCTTTAGCTTCTAATAAATTCAGTTTTTTTCTAAATAATATAATTTTATCATTTTAATCTAAATAATAAATAATATAAGACCCCTGATAATATAAATAATATAGGACCAATTATTAGCACCCCTGATGTTAATACTTTGAACAACCCTCTTTTGAAAACAAAACAGCACCTAATCTTCTCCTATAATGTTTCACAAGATGGGAGAATACAGAAAGAGGGATCTTCGACCATTCCTCTTTGCACAATCTCCCTAAATCATTCAGCGAACTGGCTCCTCTCCTCTGCACTCTCCTCTTCAGCTCACTCAACAGGTTTTCAATGGGATTGAGGTCTGGGGACTGAGATGGCCATGGAAGGAGCTTGATTCTGTGTCTGGTGAACCATTTCTGTGTAGATTTGGCCACATGTTTGGGGTCTTGCTGAAAGACCTAGTGATGGCCCAATTTTCAGCTTTCGGGCAGAGGCCACCAGATTTTGATTTAAAATGTCCTGGTATTTCAAAGCGTTCATGATCCCATGCACCCAAACAAGGTTCCCAAAGCCTCTGGAAGAGAAACAGGCCCACAGCATCACTGATCCTCCCCCATACTTCACAGTGGGCATGAGGTGCTTTTCTGCATACTCATCCTTTGTGTTCCGCTAGACCCACTTAGAGTGTTTGTTGCTAATAAGCTCTATCTTGGTCTCCTCTGACCAAAGCACACGGTCCCAGTTGAAGTCTCAGTACCGCTTAGCGAACTCCAGACGTTTGCGTTTATGATTGTGAGTGGGAAAAGTTTTTTTCCATGCATGTCTCCCAAACAGCTTGTTGGCATGTAGATAGTGCCTGATGGTTGTTTTGGAGACTTTGTGACCCCAAGATGCTACCATTTGTTGCAATTCTTTAACATTGAGCTTTGGAGAACTTATTATTTCTCTTACCATCCTCCTCACTGTGCGTGGTGGCAAAATAACCTTGCGTCCTGGTCCAGGCTTGTTTACCGCTGTTCCAGTTATTTTAAACTTCTTAATGATTCCTCTGACAGTAGATATGGGCAGTTGCAGGCAAGTGGCTATTTTCTTGTAGCGATTGCCTGACTTGTGAAGGTCGACACACATCTGTTTTATTTGAATGGTGTGTTCCTTTGTCTTTCCCATGTTCAAGAGTGGATAAGAGAAATTGCCTCTGTGTCACATCATATTTATACCCCAGGGAAAAAGGAAGTGATGAATCACTAATTAAATGTTCCTAGATTCTCTGATCAACTTTGTAAACTACTGTAGAAATTACAGAAATACTTCAATTACATTTAATTCCTAGGAATTGTTAGGGGTGCCAATAATTGTTTAATTGTTTCTTAGTCAGGGATTTTTTTTTCCCATTAAAATTCACTTGAGTTGAAGGTTACATTTTCTACAATTTTCAGTGTGAGAGTATGCTTCTGCAATAAAAATTGAATTTATTTTAAGGCTTTTAACACATCTTAACAAGGGCTGCCAATAATTATGGAGGGCGCTGTATATTATATTGGTGTATCGGCGGTCAACAACAGGGTGGGCTACCCTGGATTATAGTAGAGAGAGAGCATCCCTGATGGTTAGAGGGAGATGTGGTAAAATACGGCTGCAGAGGAATTGTTTTCAAGATTTGAGGCGGTAACATTGCGGTTTGAATTATGGAGAGGAAATCTTAAAGAAATTTGGGTCAGGATAGATAATAAGGGTCCTGGCACCATATGGGCAATGCTAGGGAGGCATTAGGACTTTACAGGACTGGCACTAGGACCCAGGGAAAGTCACTGGTTGTATGAATCGTCATGATGCGTCGACGATGTGCAGGTGCTTTGATTAGCTGAATGTTTGACTGAGATGGGGTTAGCGTACAAAATGTTTGCTGCTAGAGCACGGGCTCCCTGTGGGCTGGGGTGAATACCGTCTCTTTTAAAAAAGGATGCACATTGCCAGAAAGATTAAAATTATCAATAAAAACAAAGTAACGCAATAAACACTCTGACTGCAACCAGACATTGAGGCTGAGAAACCAGCTAAAACGCCCTACACCCCGACGATAAGGAGGAATCAGCCCAGATATAAAAACAGTTTTTCCGCAGTCCTCAAGAAGTTTAAAAAGAGCGATAAAATCACTTTTTAAAACCTCGGATTGCTGACGGGCAGGGGCGTTGGTGCCTACTTGAATTACAACATTTTTAGTGTGAAAATGTTTGGTAAGAAGAGACGAGACCAGTGGCTTAACCATGTCTGAAACTGTAGCGCCCGGATAGCACTAAGTTGTGGCAGCATTTGATTGTTGAGGATTCCATTATCAGAAACATTCAATCAGAGAGACGGTGCGACGGGGCTCGGAGTTCTGGACCGGAGGGGTAGCTGCAGAACGAGCAGGACGAGTGGCGAGACGGTAAAATTGATGAAGCGGACTGCTTAGACGCAGCCGTGTCCAGAAGGCGGTAAGAGTACCATTCACAACCTCCATTTTTTTGGGGGTTTTTTTGGCCAGAATAATTTTAAAAGGGGGCACAAATATTTTTGGGGGGTTTTTATGAGTGAGAAGGGGGTTTAGAATGATGGGGGAACAATTTTAAAAGGAAGGGGTAGACGCGGCGCGTGTAAAAAAAAAAAAAACGCGCTATTGCCGATCTGTGAATTGTTACCTCGTGGCTTTCACTCTATGTCCTACCTTTCGAACTACTTATGTTTTTTTTTTCTGCTTTCCGTTGACGATGCCGTGAACAAAGCTTTACATGTTAAGTCATACATTACATTACATTAGTGTCTGCGGTGGGATTCGAACCCATTCACTGTGGCCTTAACCACTACACCAACTGAGTTTGTTGCCAGCTCACCGCCAAGAGTATATATACTCTTTTTTTTCTCATACATTCATTTTCTCTTTTATTTATTGTTGTCAATGAGGAGACGAGTGAATATCCATTTTGATGTTTTTCATGCTGGTGGCCGATCCGGAGACACTAGGTAGAATAATTTGAGCAGAACAAACTATTTGTGGCTGAGTTGGGTTAAGGTGAGGGATAGGGATAGGGATAGCATTCCCTATGAGTTGGATAGGGATAGAGATGGTTTAGTTCGTTTGGTGATGAGTGTGCCGCGCAGCACGCGGCGAGTACGGTTGGAAGAGGCGGAGGGGGATTCGGCACGATATATATATCGGAGACAATCGATACCCCAATACTTTACTTGGTATCTAAACATTAAGGTAAGCCGAAAAAGTTGTGATTTTTTCGATTTTGCTGGAGGTTGTGTATGGTACTCTTACCATGGACAGAGGACAGACAAAACCGGACCTTTCCACCATGTTTGCCTTTACAGACAGCAGTCCATGGCTGCTCCTGGCTAGGAGTGGAGCTAAACAGGGCCTTAGGTCTAGCTCCCAACTCATTCCTGTGGTCTGCGGCCGGGGTTGAGGTGACATCCAGGCACGAGATAGCGGAGTCGTCTTCTCCGGCGGCTGTGGTGGTGATAGCGGGGCCAGCGGAGATTAAGGAGTCGATGAGCTGATCATCATCTTCGATCTGAGACAGGGTGGATATTCTTCCTTCCAGCTCGTTTATTTTCTGAGACAGCCGGAGACGGCTTTCGCATCCGGATGGAGAGGTGAGTGAAGGCATACCTATGGGTCCGGTTGTGGTCGCTGGGGAACAAGAACAGCTATGGCCAGTAAAGGAGTAATGACAGCGGTAAATGCTACTGTATTTAGTGTCGAGAATGTTGGCAGGCTGCTGCACAGAGCAGGACCTACCCAAGAGGGCTCCACAGCGGGAGCCCACAGCGGAGAGTAGACCATGTTCAAAGCAGAAAACTTACTGGGTCTGTTGCGATGGATCTGCCTCCGGTTAGCGGGTTTGGTCTCCATAATTTTTTCCAGTGTGGTGGCTCCACGTCTAATGTCTGCATCTACAGTCTACAGCCAGTGTTGCGTTAAAATAATGGAACTAAATAAATAAAATGATGAAACAGGTAAAATGATAGGATAATGTTAAAGGTTAAGATAATTAAATTGGAACTAAAATATAAAATGGCAGAGTATTGTTTCCTAGGCTTGAGAAGCTAGGAGCAACACTCACAAAGAGAGTTTAATAATAAAATAATAAAAATTAGTAAAATAAAACAAATAAAATAAGTAAAATAATAAAACGTTAAAATAATAAGGTGTCAAAACGACGCAATGCTAAAATAACGATAAAATAAAAGTAAAGTAAAAGCGCCGGCAGCATTTATTTAATTTTTATTAATTTATTACATTTATTTATGAATTGAAATTTATGAAATTTAAATTTAGTCATTTTGAGTAAATCAGCTTTTTCCATGTTAGCGCCTATTGCATTTCATAAAAAAACACAAACTTTGACCATGAAATAATACACCTTGTACTATGAATTTCTAAAAACGGATTTTTATGTCATGCGTCAGAAGCACAGGGCTATACCTTTTTGTCACTTTTTTGCCATTTTGGCACATACTGCATTTTGGAAACAAACTCTTGAATTGTTTCATCTGATATTAGTTCTGAGGCACTTTAAGAATTTATCAATTACCATGTGGCCACATACTCGTCAAAATGTCATAACCCTTACTTCACACCATGATATGCCTGATTTATTTATCGTTAAAATTTCCAGCCTGCATGGGGCTGAACAAATCCAATTCACTCCTTTATTTGGAGAAAAGCATTATGTATTTGTAGATATAATGAGAGACATAGGTGTGGATTCAATGAAACAAGAATTAAAGGAGAGAAAAAACATACAGTTCTTTAGTGGAGAGCGCAACTTATTTGGAAGGTGTTGCAAGCATCACATTAGGAATGGACGAATAATTCAAAGTTAGAAAGATGATAGATTGACTATTTTGTCTTTTCACATTTTAAATGTACAAAATTGGACAAGGACCAGTTAAAAATCACTGCTTACTTTTTGTTTTATTCTTTCGAAGTAAAATAAGTGGCATGTCCAACCATCTAGCATCAAACCTGCTTATTTCTAGTCAGGATAGCAGGGGGACTGGCACCCATGCAAAAATTTCGATAGGTTAAACTCCGGAACAGACCCTGGACAATTTGCTATCACAAATTGGAAGCATGGATCGAATGCTTTTCACTCGTACAAAGTAAATGGTTGATTTAGTCTTAAGTTATCCTGGCATGTGTGTACATAAATTATGGGAGGAAACCCACTGGAACATGGGGGGAGAACATGCCAGCTCCACACCTGAAGGCCCTGAGTTGGATTTGAATCCACAACCTTCTTGCTATGGATTCTAAACTCTCAACTGTCATAATTACCTTCACCACGGAGGTAATGTTTTCACCCCTGTTTGTTAGTTAGTTTGTCTGTCTATTTGGTAACAGGATAACTCAAAAAGTTAATGAAAGGTTTGCCACAAAATTTTGTAGGATGGTAAGTGGTAAATCAAAAATTAGTTAATTCAACTTTGGAAGCGATTTGGAGCATATTCCGGATTCTACATCTGGAAGAACCAATAAAAATGATGTATAGCGTTGCGGGCATATGCGCCCCACCAAGTGCCCTTCTAGTCTATTTCTTCTGAATTCATGAAAACTGTAAATTAAAATTAAGAATTATACTTCATCCTCTGTGAGAGGATTACGCAAAGTCAACTTTAAGACCTTCTGCTTGGAGTTGGCATGAGACGATAGCTAAGGGGTAGGATCCTGCCAGGTCTCATCCATTATGTCAACATGCTGTCAGTGCGTGACATTAAGATTCACCTAATAGCTGCAGCAGTCACCTCAGGCAAGTCTTTGTTGGTGTCAATTATAGGTGTTTAAACAGTAAATGGAAGGCAATTAATCCGCAGATCCTTTTGTAATGAACGACTCTTAAATTGCTCAATCACACAGACGGGGGAACAGGTCTGCCACAATAATCTGAAGATAATGGCAAATGGCAGGGCACACTTTGCAAGTATTAACTAAGATAAAGTGCAATGGGTAATAAAATGTATGCCCTGCACAAGTTTGCTGTTAGCTGATAAAGTAAGTTGAATTGATGTCAAAGTGGCTTTCATTGTTAATTGTTTCTATATGTTGCAAACAAGAGAGGGGAATATGAATGTTCCAGTCTGTCAGTATGCTATTAAGTTCTTTGGCTCAATTGTGTTCGATTCTCCAAAAACTTGAGGCTATAAGTTTTCTTTACTTACATGGTAATGAGCAGGCATTCCTCAGAAGAGAACACGGCTACTTTAGACTGAGGTTTCTTTTTGGGGAAAAAAATGCTTTTTTTGTGTAAAAAAATTGACCCAGTGGTGTTGGAAAATACAACCCCAATTTCGAAATAGCTGGGACAAAGTGTAAATTGTGAATGAAATCAAAACGCAATGGCTTTCAAATCACACCAGACAGTATTTTATTCACAATAGAATAGAGATAACATAGCAAATGTTGAAACTGAGATATTTAAAAATTTGGTCCACAAAATGAGGTCCTTTCAAATTTGAAGGCTGCTACAGGTCTCAAAAAAGTTGGGACAGGGCCCTGTTTACCATGGTGCATCATCCCTTCTTCTTTTTAACACAGAGTGGAGGCATCTGGGCATTGAAGAGACCAGATTCTTGAGTTTAGCCATTGGAATGATCCCACTCTTGTTTAATACTGGCTTCCAGCTGCTGGAGAGTTTTGGGTCTCCTTTGACGGACTTTTCGTTTAATTATGCACCAAATGTTCTCAATCGGTGAAAGATCAGGACTGCAGACAGGCCAGTTCAGCACACGGACCCTTCTACTACGAAGCCATGCTGTTGTAATAGCTGCAGTATGTGGTTTTGCATTGTCCTGCTGAAATACACAGGCCTTCCCTGCAACAGATGTTGTCTGGAGGGGAGCATATGTTGCTCTGAAACCTTTATATACCTTTCAGCCTTCATGGTGCTTTTTAAAACATGAAAGTGTCCCACACCATATTCACTAATGCATTCCCATACCATCAGAGACGCTGGCTTTTGAACTGAACGCTGATAACAGGAGGGGTGGTCTTTCATCTCTCTAGCCAAGAGGACATGACACCCATGATTTCCAACAAGAATGTCAAATTTGGACCCGTCTGACATCAGGCCACTTTGCCACTCTGCTACAGTCCATTTTAAATGAGCCTTGGCATACAGAACACAGCGGCGCTTCTGGATCATGCTCAACAATGGCTTCCTTTTGGCATGATGGAGTTTTAGGTGGCATCTGTGGATGGCACGGTGGACTGTGTTTACAGACAGTGGTTTCTTGAAGTGTTTTTGAGCCCATTTAGTAATGTCAATGACAGAATCATGCCGGTGAGTGATGCAGTGGCATCTGAGGGCCTGAAGATCACGGGTATTCAGTAAAGGTCTTCAGCCTTGTCTCTTATGCAAAGAGATTTTTCGAGTTTCTCTGATTCTTTTGATGATGTTATGCACTGCCGATGATGAGCTCTTCAAAGCTTTTGCAATTTAACGTTGAGGATCATTGTTTTTAAAGTTTTCCACAATTTTTTTACGCAAGCCTTCACAGGTTGGAGAGCCTCTGGCCATCTTTACTTCTGAGAGACTCAGCCTCTCTAAGACATCCCTTTTATAGCCTATCATGTTACACACCTGATGCCAGTTAACTTAATTACTTGCTTAATGTTCTTTCAGGTGATTCTCTTATATATTAATTGCTTTTTCAGCCCTTTTTATTTTGCCTGTGTCCCAACTGAGACCCGTTGCAGCCAGAAAATTTGAAATAAGCTCATTTTGTGGATAAAAATGTAAGATGTCTCAGTTTAAACATTTGAAATGTTATCTATGCTCTATTGTAAATAACATATTGGCTTGTGATCTGAAAGTCATTGCATTTTGATTTTATTCACAATTTACACTTTGTCCCAAATATTTCAGAATTGGGGTTCTAATTCCAAAGCCAATTTTCATAGCTGATTTACAACCCCCAACTGTCATATATAAATCTTCAGCTTTCACGTAATTATAGTATGCTTTGTTCAAACTAAGAACCTCATAAAGCATTAGTGATGGATAGTGGGTGAGAATTAATGATCATCACTTCTCAATGGTACTGCATGTTATCAAGAGCTCAGTATTATCAAAAGTAATTTTGCCGCTTGATGGTCATTGGTGTTATTTCTTCAATTAGTAATGTCTGTCCAGTATCTCTAATGCAGTGCTGAATTCCTAATTTCATGGGTCACAATTTCCCTTCATTAAAACTACATTAAACAATTATTTTAATCTGTTTCAGATCACTTATGGGGTCTCCCCTGACATAAGCTCAGACGAAAGTTTAAATTATTGCAGGATGGCCGCCTTTGTTTTCTGTAGACACTGATGGCTCTGACGTCCATTCCAATTTACGGAGCTCATGATATGCCTTTTGTCCATAATATTTGGATTACCCCCTCTGCTCCAGGTGTGCTGAGCATTGGTGATTTCTTCTAAAGACATGAGAAAGTGCCATTTATCCTCACTATATTTTTGAGTTCATGAGCTTGTCTGCCTGGACAGTTGAGTTGGCTGCATAGTGGTTGGAGTACTGAGTTCTGCATTACTGCACATTACTGCATTAATGTGCCTTCCCTTGTGCATTGCTGTGTCTGGGAACGATGCTATCTCTGTGGTGTTCAGAGACTGAAGGCCAGATTAAGTATGAATGGTCGCAGCCAAGACAGAGCCTGTAGCAGGGGGCATACTGTAGCCATCACCTGGACTTCTGCTACTGCTGGAGCTACTATCACCATAAAAATTATACCGTTGTTGGCAAAGTCACCATTGATGGTAACAGAGCCAAAACAATTGAGATCTTTGTGACTTTGTAATCTTCTCCCGGGACAACAATGACAGCACTTTTGCGCTTAATGCATCTCCCTCTCTCTTTTCGAAGCTGTGTCAGTTGAGGCAGCATGATACAACATCTTTGGAACAAGTTTATCTAACCTTTTTTCCTGAGCACTTGAGTTTTCATTCATTCAAAAAATGCAGGTCTGATGCCAGTCGGTATTGTTCTTATTTCTCCCGAAGGGTTCCTTCCGCTGAGGCTCCTGTGGCTCTCTGTGTGTGCGCTTGGTCTGGGCCTACTCTACAGCCCACCCCACCCACACCCATGACTATGGTCACTGGGTCCTATAACAGTAACAGAATTTGTATGCAGTGAAGTAATCCATGGCCAATTAATAATAACAATAATAACAGCAACAACCACAAAAAACAAATATAATAATAATAATCATCATCATCATCATCATCATCATAATAATAATGATGTAGTTCAAAAGCAAGAAGCCAAAACTCAATGAAATTAATCGACAGGAGACAAAAAACTGGACTCCCAGACTAAAAAGTTAAAAAGTTCAACATGCTGAGTCATATTTGAGTCGACAGTCCAATTCAGGTATGATTTGCCGACAGAGCAAATGGTCACTTATTCCTGAGCAGGGTCACAGGTAGAAAGAGGCTCACCCCAGCATACACTGAGCACGAGGTAAGACAACACCCAGCACTGTTATAAACTGGCACCTTTCTTGCCAGTTATTCTAACTGGCACCTTTTTCCATTTAATTAAACTGTAATTTTACAATCAGTTTATAACAGAGGTTCCGTGTGCGTTAACTGTAAATCCACATGTGCATGTAACAGTTGAATACACAGTTAAAATGACAAGGAGGCAATGCATTAATTTAACTGTTAGATTTTAGTCAGTTTATAATAGTGAGGACACCCTATCAGTCCATAGCAAGGATCAGACACACCACTAACTCACTCGCATAACCATACTTAACAGCATCAGCAGTATCCCGTACAGTACCCACTTACCCTGACATGCATGTCTTAGGAGAGCAGGAAGAAATCAAAGAAATCAAATCAAGAGCAAACCCAAGCAAACATGAAGAGAACATGCAAAGTCCATGCTAAACGGCCCCAGGTCAGATTTGAACTCATCTTGCTGAGAGGCGACAGTGACTGCAGGGAAAGATTTACATATTTAAACATTGAGATTTTCAAAAGTGTTACAACTTTATACCATAGACTATTCCCAGGAGTCCAATGTCCAGAACTTAACTGTCCACAATTTTTTACGGCAAGTGAAAGATCAGGCAGTGATTCCTCAGCCCTTTTTTCCAGAAACATCCATGCCACGATCGCCGATACTCCTGGACTATGCCATTTCAGATACCACAGAGCAATGCTATGCAATTGCTGATCGCATTGAGATATTCCAGGCAATTTCAGACACCACAGAGTGATGTAAGGTAATGGAGATTGCCTCAAATCACCAGCGCAATTTCAAGTCGAATCAAATTTAACCAAGCAGCAAGAATTCCATTAACTACAGTACATCATTTTTTTCCAACTGAAACACATTGTTTTGGTAAGTTGTTACAGAACAAATTATAGCAGTATGAGTTTTTTTCAGCATGTTGCATACATACACACAGCCGTACAGGCATATTTAAAGATCAGAACAGCACTTCTGCTAAATGTCAGGCCAAGCACAAAATGTAATTACAGGAAAAATGTGCCTGACTAGCTTAATTTAGTGGAGTGAATAGTTGGTTGGTTGGTTGGTTCAGAGAAGAGCATGACTGGCTTCTTGCTGTATTTGCCCCTAATGGTGCCACCTGATCAAGCGAGGAAAGTCTGAGTTACTCTCTGACTTGAATGGTGGGCATGTACGTGTGCGTGTGTGCGCGCGTGTGTGAACCGAGACACACATTATTTACAGATGAAACAAATAACACTGGCACGTGCTTATGAGATAACAAATGTCGGCAGACAATTCACAAAGAATTTCAAACTGTTTGAAATGCCCTGTAATGTCAACAGAGCTTATTTCCGATATGATGCTGATTTGACCTTGGCCGTAAAGTACACCGCCTGGCCATAAATAATTAAACAAAATGAATGTTGTCACCTGCATTTAACTGAGCAAATTTGTCAAAGCTTTCCGATGTAAAATTACTGCTGTAATTAATATGTTTCCGCTGGCTGCAACTCATTTCACCTTAATTTCATCTATTAGTGAACTGTCAGTTCTTGAGGTCGGCGTGTTGAATTTGGGAAAACTAGGACCAGCGTATACCATTGACAAGCACCAAATCCTTATGGCTAGCATCTACAAAGGAGCAAGGCTTGTGCTCCCAGTCAACAATAATGCTTACCAACCAACTAAAGTCAACAACGCTCGCAACAGGGCATTGGACACCCGACTCATGGACGAGTCTGATCAACATAGGCTGTCCTGTCTGGTTCACACTGACAGAAGGGTTATCATGGCACAAGTCACAGAAACTTTCAATGATTATTTCATGAGGAATGAATCTCAATGCACAGTGCAATATATCCTGCTGTATATAGGGATTTGTGGCCACAGATTAGCCGGAGTGCCTATTCAAACTACTGTGCAGAATCAAAAGTACCTACAATGGGCACGTGAGTATTGGAACTGGGTCTTCATAGAATCAAAATGACACTATCGTTAAGTCCTGGATAAGCTGTTTGTGAATCGTACCGCCGGTGGTTGTGTTAACAGCAGATTGATTGATTGATTAGTGAGCGGTGCTCGGGTCTCATTACAAATCTCCTTCCTGAGTTTTGCTTATCCAGGAGTGAAAAGGTGACCTGGTTTGATAAGTCCTGTTTTCTTTTCCATCATATAAGCTACATGAGCTGGGTATGTGTGTCCTTTGTACCTGGATAAAAGACTACACCAGGGTGCACCATGGGAAGATGAGATGCTGGCAGAGAAAGGGAGACGATCTGGGAAATGTTCAGCTGGGGAAACACAAGCTCCACACATTCATACGAGCATTATGCCACCACCTACTCGTGAGGAAATAGGATGACATCTAGCCAGTGCAGCATTTCATATAGTGCCTTTCGGAATGGCAACATGTTAGCGCAGTGGCTGGCCATGCTTGTAGTGCTGTTCAAGAGGGTGGTTCTGGCCACAAGTCTGGACAGTCCCATTCGGGCAACAGTTTGCTACTTTCCCCACATTGGAGAGGGTTCACCTGTAAGCCCTGCCCCAGGCCCCGCCCACTCCATTTCTTCCACTCCCCAACAAATTCATATCAGTTTGCTGTTGTCAATCACCCATGACCAAGGTAGTGGCCACAAACTAGAGTTTATCCCGAGGTGCATAATGGCCACTTAATGTTCTTAAGTGACTAGGATGGGTTAACCTCAAAGGACTAGCTCTAACTTTCACTCATGCTTTAGTCAATGTTTTCTCTTTTTATTTCATGAAGAGACTGCTCTTTGAAAAATGCGAAGGAAGTATGGCTACAGTCAGGATTTGGGAAGCCTTCTACGTTTAATTAGGACCTGACATCGGAGTCCTCTGGGGAGAGAACTTTTGAAAATATTCAGAAATAACCTCAAGATAGATTAGGATATGCAAAGCACACCGTGTACTGACAGCTCCCTGTACGAGGCTGACCTATAAATCGAGTTAGCCCATGCAAACACTCTCCCCTGAGTCTCTCGTTTGCATACCACATCATATCCTGAGCTGTATTCAATCAAAGTTCACATTATAGGTGAGAAAAACCCTTAAAATAAGTGAAATATATCACCTGCTTTCAGTGCAAGCATTTATAAATGAGACGAAGCAAAGGTTTAGCATCGTGTTTGTCGCGGCTGACTGCTCTTTTCACAAGTGCTTACTACAATGAGCATAAACGCAAGCAATTTGAGCTTTACAAATTCCGTAAAATTAGAGGTGTCAATTCAATGTGACAAAGGGTTTATGTGAGCAGACTTGAGGCTGAGAATTTGCAAGACTCTAGCAGTCAGCGATTTCTTGTGTAAATTTATTATTTTTGGCATGGATTTACATGATTTTAGTCTTCAAGTTAGCCTATCTGTAGCAGCTTCTTAATTTCATTTCTGCAACTGTTGATTTGTTTTTATGATGCACTTAAGCCAAGAATAGAGGAAAGTTTAATGAAAGAGATCGATTTCAATCATTGTACAAAACTTGTTTTTGTAAAAAGCCTGAATTTCACTACTTCACTTGATGGGTTAAAATGCAATTCCACTAAAGTGCTGAACAACGTTATCTGCAACTCCTCCACTTCAAACAGACAAGGTAAATTGCTACTGATTTCCATTAGAGCATGCTGCACATCAAATGCTTTTCTCTTCTTGTCATTTTTTAGGAACGTGCGTAGAATTTTAGAGGTGTTGTACACTTGAATGTTTTGTTGGTGGCGCGTTGTTGCTCATTTTCTGTTGTGGAATGTAAAAAAAAAAATCATTATACATGTGCAGCATTGAGACCTCACAGTGTGATACACCTATTAATAAACAATGACTCAATTCTGTAGGCAGTGCAGTAATCGATGAGAATCTTAAGACAACTGGCAGAAACAGACAAAGCAGAATGCATTCCCATGTTCTCTTTAATATTTCAGTAAATTTAGCTGGCAGATTTACAGGTTTTATAGGATTAAACACGTGAGAAAGGCCAGCTAGGTGAGTGAGCTAGATGTCATAATGCTTCTGAACAGTTGATTCATTGGTATTTTGACCCATCCTTGATCGCTCTTCGTTCTACATTATAGCATCTGCCTCACATGGTGCAAAAAAATGTAACGATGTTAAGGGAAAGTCGCATGTTTTACAATGAATCAACATAAATTGGGATAAATTAGCGCTTTGTGAAAAAACCTTTTTGAACTTTTTACCCAGAATTCATCACTATTGTGAATTTGTTTTCTAACATGATGGTGCCTGTCTGAGACACTTCCTTTCACTCAAGCATGAACGCTGACTGAAATGCCTCAACAGATTAGGCTGAGGGAAGAAGGCAGGTACACTGTACAATTTCAGGCCTGGCTATTCAAGTTTTAAAGAGCCAGTTAGTATTTGGTCATCTATACCAAATGTATTGATCTATAACCTGTTCTGCACACTGTGTCAAGCCAGCAGGGTCATCGTTTTGTTACTTTTCTAGCATTTGCTTCATTTCTGTTATAATATACACACTGCCCAATCAAAAAAAAAGTAACCTGCTTAAATATTTTGTTAGACCGACTTCAGCTTTGATTACGGCAACCATTTGCCATTACATGGTTTTAATAAGCTTTTGCAATGTCACAAAATGTATTTCTGTCAGCAGTTACATTAATTTTTTCCCAAGATCTTGTACTGATGATGAGTTGAACCACAGCTTGTGTTCCCCAGCACATCCCAAAGATTCTCAATGGGGTTGAGGGCTGGATTCTGAGGTGGCCAATTCATGTGTGAAAATGATGTCTCGTGCTCCCTGAACCACTCATTTACAATTTGAGCCCGATGAATCCTGGCATTTTCATCTTGGAATATGTCTGTGCCATCAGGGAAGAAAACAACCAATGATGGAAAAACCTGGTCATTCAGTATACTGCTGTTGTCAGCTGAGCTCATTTTTGGGACACAAATCATTGCTAAACCTAGACCTGACCATCAGAGGCAACCCCAGATCATCACACTGCCCCCACTGGCTTCCGCAGAGGACACTCGACATGATGGGTGCATCACTTCATCTGCCTCTCTTCTAACCCTAATGTGTCCATCACCCTGAAACGGGGTAAATCTGGACTCATCAGACCACATGGCCGTTTTCCATTACTCAGGAGTCCACTCTGAATGCTTTCTAGCAAATTGAAGCCTTTTTTTCTACACAGCTGTTTAGTCCCAATCCCTTGAGTTCTCTTTGCATTGTGCATCTGGAAATACTCTAACTTTCACTATTAAATGTAGCCATGAGCTCTACTGTTGATTTATTTATTTATTTTCCGATTTGATTTCGCCAAATGCTAACATGATCTCCAATGACGATAATTCCAGATTTTTTTTTTCCGACCACATTTATTCCTCGAAGATGGTGGTTCACAATTATTCTTCCTGGTTTCAGCAATGTGTTGGACAGTTCTTAATATGGTTAATGTTACAACTAACACTAAAAAGTCCTACCAGAGCAGTAATAGCCAAAGTTAAATAAGAAGCAAGGGGGAATTTTCATCCAATTTAGTTACGAGCTTGCAAAAATCAACATGCACTGAGATATGAGTCATTTTAATAAGCACAATATTATTGAGTGATGCATTACAAAAGTACAGAGAGAGACGGAATTTTTATAACGGAAGCATATTTATCAAATCGCAGTTCATGCCTTGCGGAAATTCTGTAGGAGAATTCACCAAGACATTGCCATGTTATTTGCAGAAGATATGCACAAGTCGGCCAGTTTATTTACAGTGGTCTGTATTAACAGTCCTGAGGAAGAATTGCCTCTGCACTGTTAGAGCAGATGTGAGACTGATTCTGAGACTTGGACTTCTGTAAAATCAGCTCAGGAGGTTCTTACCTGCATCTTCAAATGCTGACTGCACTATCACCCAAGGAAATGAAAGTAATTGATCTACCATTTGAGGTGTAATCCAAAGACAGTTCCTCTTTTTATTGTATTAATTCAGAAGCAGGGCCACCTCTACCTATTTCATATGACACCATTCATCTGCGGAAGGGAAGCGAATGGGTCCCTATTTGCCAACCCCCATGCAAGCAAGTCTGAAATCTTCCAGCAGTGACAAAAAGGCAACACTTCTACATGCCTTGGTTTCTGCGGCAGTTTTATAATATCTATTGATTTAAAGATAAAATAGAACCTCACAGATTATTTCTCCTGGGAGTAGAGAGGAAAAAAATGAAGAGAATTCATACTATCTTTGACATTTCCATTGGCTAAGGGAGCAAGCAGGTACTGCGCTTCTACAGGGAATAGCTTGTACTCGGCAGTATGTGATAGGCTGGGTTAAAAACATACAGCCGCACGAAAACAGAAATAAAAGGACGATTTCACATGAATTAAAAGGTGCGAAACAATGCCTGCGGCATTGTGAGAAGGAGATGTGAGAGATGCTTTTAGATTGGTGTGAGATGAGAATCTGCTTCCACTACTCTTCCTGTTCCACTGCAGAGGCCTGCAGACTCTATGGTGTGCTGGAATACATCTGAAGTTACTACCCTTTGGCTATACGTACTGTGCATTATCCACCATAAATATGCTAATGGGAGAGGGAAATCTTTATCTTTGCAGAATATCCAATAAGTTTTTTGATTTCAGATAAAAGTGGACAGAATTAATTTTATGGTGTCTACATGTGGATATGTACTATTTCTTCCACATATTACCAAAATGGCTGATTTCATATTGAGTTCCAAAAAGGTTTTACTATGCAATAGGCTACTCATGGATGGCACTGTAACACCATCATGAATTGAAAATGAATTTTCAATGGCTTTCTGAAAAATATATATCCTTCAGAATCCCTTGCTCATAAAGAGGTACTTAATGAAATTGGCATAACTCCTGATGCTTACTGCAAAGCATGAAGGAATAAATTTCCGGAACTTATTGTCTCAGTCCGGCACACAGACACACAAACACACTCACACATATATATTAGTCAACAGTCTCAAAAAACCAAGAGGAAGAACAACAAAGGTCAATCCAATTGTGTCTATCTTTACCTAACTTCGGGAATGGCTGCAAACATTGAGCTGGAAGCATAATCCACATTTAATGTATTCTCTGAGAATAGGATGCAAATTACTCTGGCTTCAAAGGATATGAAAAACAGACCGAAACAAGTCAGGTTTGCTTTTTTTAAAAAAAAAAAAAACTCAATTTTTCTTCTCCAGCTTTAAGTGGATTATTCTGTCATGAAGTTTATATCACCACAGCCGTAGTGGAAGGCCAACTGCAGAAGGGTAGTGATGATTCCTCAGTGTACATATCTCCCTTCTTCATGCGTGCATTGCTTTAGTTATACAGCGGACACTTTTATCCACTGCAACATTCAGTTGATTACAGTGCATAGGGGGTCAACCACCCCTGGATCCATGTGGGGCTCAGAGCCTTGCGCATTGGCCCAGTGGCCACACAGATCTTTTTGGGTGTAAAATGGGGTTTAAACCACCCATCGCTGGCCCCAAGGAAGCACTTTAGCCACTGGCCTGTTACAGGCCTTCCATGTATCAGCAGGGTACCAAACAAGTACTGTGAGGGGACGTGACTCTCCCACTTTCAAAAATCTGGTAACACTTTATAATGAGTACACATTACTAAGTGTTAGTTAAGCATTGATAAAAACTGAATTCATCATGTATAAAGCATTGTTGTCATCTTAATACTCATTAGTATGTAGTTTATAAACAGTTGTAAATGTCTTACTCAACTCATCATTAATAAGAATGTTAGCTATGGATTGGTAAATCCTGAATTCATAATTTATAAATCATGTTTTTAACATGAATACTCGTTGGTAAGTAGCTTATAATCAGTTATTTTTTTCTCTTCATTAGTAAGCTCATCAATAACATGCTTAATTATCGCATTTTCAAACTTTAAATTTATTAATGCTTAACTAATGCTTAATAATGTGTACTCAATATAAAGTGTTACCAAAAATCCCACTCTCTCCTCCGCACTTTTTCAAAAATATAAACTGGTACACTACTGTGGAGATACTTGAATTCCACTGCGGACACCTCTGAAGTTGAACTGCCCCTCAACTTTCAAAATTCCCGCATATAGAGGATCTTCAAGGAGTGAGCCCATGATATCAAATTTATACAGAAAGTGTAGTAATATTCATTTATTCCAAGCCTTCGGTGGGGAATAAGTGGAAATTACCACTAGAGTTTCATAAATTTGATATCTTGGGCTCACAAATTTGAGATCCTATTTATCCCATAAATGTCAGTGTTGTATTATTTAGAAAAATGGAAAAATAGCCTTAATGTTAGCTACTGGGCGGCAGTCTATTCTAGACAATAGGATGAATAATTTGCTTACCTAGCCTACTAACACTGTTCATGCATCCATGATAGCAGTAACATGTATCTTTTACTTTGCTGGCCAAAAGCAACAGCGTGGAAGCTAACAAATCATTCATCCCATTGACTTTAATGAACAGAATTGGTAAAGCTACCTTTGCAAGCATGTTAGCTGACGTTTGTCAATGAACGAAATCTGCCCAATCACGATGCAAGAGAGCTGTATAACTTGTGCAATCAAACGGGTTGTTTCACGCTGATCTTTAATCATATATATATATATATATATATACATACATATACACACTCCATACTAAACTGTACAATTTACTTTGTTGCATAAGAATGGTCAATAAAATTTTTTCTTTGAGAATTATATGATTTGCATTGTTATACTGTATGTATTCACTCCCAGATTGAAGATATACATAAGCAAAAATCAGAGTCATCGGTCCAACAACACAGCAGGAAAAGTGGTTTCCTGATGTTAGCCAAGGCTGATATGGAATCAGTTGACACCAGATGCGGGAAAAGGGAATGAGGATTTTATTTTAAACCAAAACAAAACAGGCACGAGGGCCACAAAAAACTTGGCCCAAAGGGTTGCAAAAAACAAACTAAGGTAAGCTACACAGAGCTAAAAAACAAAGAATGCAAATGACAAAAAACAAAAGGCACTGGAAACTCCAGGCGAGATCATCAAGAAAAATAAATAACAAGACTAAATATATATATACACAAGACGAGAGGCTAGGACAAGACTTGAAACTAGAAATGCTAGGGAACTTGACAACAAGAACTTGGCTAAACTTGAACATGCAACGAGACGCGAGACACTGTCTGCCAGCCAACTTCCACCGCAACCAGATAAAGGCTTGGTAATCATGACACAAGGGGTAACACCTGGAGAGAGAGAGAAACAAGAGGCATGGCAAGATCAAGACATGGACAGAGATTGGATGACATGACCTGCTCATTAAGAGAATGAGCGTGCTCAGCTTCAGTACCAATTAAGTATGCAGTTTGGAAGCAAGCATGAATGTTAAGAACAGAAAAGCACAGCAAGATCTTGAAATAGCAAAGCAGGAATCATGACAATAAACTCCCTGTCTAAATTAGTAATATTAGTAATGTGCCTATCTAAGAATTACACCACCCAGTGAGTGTTAGTAAATGTTAGTAACTTAAAAACAGTTAATTGCCAATTAAGCTTAGAGAGCCCCGAATCAGCACAGCACAGAAGGAAGAGGGAAATACCAAGCGAACCCAGAGCTCTGAAATGTGCAACAACGAAGGCACGGGGCGGAACGCAGACAAGCGGTGGAGTGGCATGGCAGACCTGGCAAAAACAAAAACATGGAAAAGTAAAAACATGGACATGGAACATGGATAATGAAATACTATGACTATGAACATGAACATGAACTATGGAACTATGAATTATGAAACTTGGAACATGAAACTGTTAAAATCATGAATAATACTGTTCTGGCCAAAGGCCAGAACCCTGGAACACAACAAAGGCATTGTGACGGACATATTTTGTTTCAAAATTTGGCAGCCAACTTCATGAAATGCTCATGACATGTATGCTGATACTTTGAAAGAAAGTGAAATGAAATATTGCAGAGAAATACCCATAATAAAGGTTTCAATTGTCCGCACTAAATTATCGGGACTCATCTCATCAGAAATACGATTTGAAATGACCGTCGTGGGCGTAACCAGTCTGGTCCTCACGTGTTACGTCCATCCCCTTGGGTAAATTTGCATAATGTCTGCATATAGGGTAAAGATGACCTTGGCAAAATATGGTACTCATTTCCTGCATCGAAATGTCACAAGGCATCAGACAATCATATATAGCATGCTTTTAAAAATAATGATTGAAAAAAGAAAATTTTTCTGTCCTGATATTGTGTTACGGCCATAAAAACATAAACAATCTGTGCGCTATCACCATAAACTGTATAAAAAGATGGTGGGTCTGAAAAGTGAAGCCAATGCGGAAATTGTATTCCATTTCAAGGCCAGTAGATGGCGACGTCGGTGGTTGCCGAATTGGAAAAAGTGTATTTGAATTTTCATCACCACTGTAACAAATTTGAACAGTTTAGTATGGAGTGAGCCACATATATACTGAGCACTGTTTATCCAATCCATCCCTGCATTAAGGCTCACCCTCCATCTCCATACAGATGTAATCCCTTTAACTCTCTTAATCTGTACAGGGAATTTGCAACAAAGTCTTTATTTTTGATATGCCCTAATAATGACTGACGTGGACCGTGTGACTCATGTGGACGTCAAAATCCGGGGCAGGGGGGGGGGGAAAGTATCAGAATGGAAGATAAAATGAATGAAATCAGAAATGAATCAATGTTCTCTCTCCCGTGTATGGAATCATCCGGAACGTGGCGGGGTATTTTTTCTCTCCTTGGTAGGGATTGAAGTGTAGTATTTTCTGATTATACTTGCATGCACTGATCTTTACTCCTCGTGCACTGCTCAGCTCGATGTCTGTTTTTACTGCAGTGCGGATTCCCCGATTCATGAGCATATTAATGTTCCCAGGGTCCTATTTTCCCATAACGTTCTATGATTGCCGGCTTTATTAACTACCCACTCGCTACCACATTTGACTGCTGTTGTGTGTTTCTGCTGTTCAAATAAGATCAAAGGTAAAAAATACAATTCTGGTCCATCAGCGTAGCCAGCAGATTTTCATTGTTTCCCGCAATTCTAACATGTTTTAATAACGGCATGCACAGTGATTGCAACAACATTGTGCAAAAATGCAGCTACTGGTATTTTTTCTTTAAAGACCCCTTTCAGCCTACCAATTAAGAGACAGGATTTTTTCTCGGAAACGTATACATATCCCATGATACCAAAACATATATTTCAAGATACAGTGCATAAAAATTCAAAATAAATGATAACATCCTTGAAAATTTTTCATTTGCAAGTGACTATAGGTCACCCTTGATACATATATTAATTTTTGAGAATAGTATAACCTTTTGGGGGGTTTCAGAAGGATACAAATGTCAGACACATTCACAATGCAAAGAACAATTTAATTGTAATGCTAGCACATGCAATATTTTAAAATCTATTCAAAAAGGTATATATTCATGGAGCAGATAAAATATTAGAGGGCCTTGTCAGGTGGAAATTCTTTTCACGCAGTTCACTCTAGTTTTGCTCTATGCAGCAGAAAAGAAGCAGAAATCTTCCCACCCTGATGGCAGAAACACAAGCTCAACATGCTTTATGATTGATTAGGACACGAGTGTCCCAATCATCAGGGGATTTCAGCAAAGTGATGTTAACTAATGGGCTTTTTTACCTGCCTGAGTCACATATATCAGAACACCAGTATGGATCTCTGTAAGCTTTCTGCTGGCAAGAACATTGATTTTCTGTTCATGCTGAGGGAAAATGGAATTCAGGCACTTTGGAGCTGACCCTGGAAACATCAGAAAGAACCCAAACTCTGACACCACCCCACTCCAACCTCCTACCTGGGAACTAGACTCCCCATAGCACAGATTTTCATGCCTCCATCCGCCACTCCCCAGCTACTTTTTCGGCGCACTTGTTAAAAGAAGCAAATAAACAAATAAATTAATAAATAAAATTTAAAAACTTAAAACAAAAAACATTGCCTGCTCTTATGGCACCTCTGACAGCGCTGCAAAAGGTTTCCGAATTTAAGTTTTCTACCAACCTGTTGCTTGGCAATGCATAGACTGAGATTGTCACACCTCACTGGCACTGAATAGATTACAACAGACATCTAATATACTTCTCTGAGAACTTCAAGCAGAACTTATGAATAGCTTGAAAAGGAGGCTGTTGATCTTTCAATTGGTTTTCTTTGCAGTCTTTTAAGCTGTTTAATGGTCTCGCATCAGTCATGTTTTGCAACTTCATGGGGCACGACACAAAGAGAAGTCTTCAGTTAATTTACCTTTCAGTTCTCAGTCAATATCATGGCTTCTATCCCCACACCCTAAAAAAGTTATCCTCCTTACTTTCAATAGTCAGCAGCAGCTGCACAAAAACTTCTTTTTTTCATATGGAAGTTAAACAAGTATCTGCTCTGTCTGTAACCAAAACACCCCAACTTGTACAATGCTGTCTTAAACCACCAGGTCCCTCCCGCTGTCTCCAAGTGAGATTCCATGTGCCTTGGTAATTCAACACCTCCACTACCTGGCACCTCCAAACTAATCTTTTCAAAGAGTTCCTGCATTCCCACAGCTCACGGAAGTCTCGACTCTTGCCTGTGGGGATTGACACTTACCGGATAACACCTCCTACGTAGGCAGGTAAAACTACTCCCGAAGGCTGCCGCGTCACTTTCAGGTGCACATCTCCTCCACATCTGCCCTGCTGTAAAACTGAAAAATAAATGGAAACAGAGCATCTTCTTCGAACAACATGGCCAACCCAGGTACATATGCTGAGGTGCACTATAAATTCAGCACTGCACCAGTATTAGGCCAGTTGTTGAAAGTCATTTGCTATTTTTAAATGCAGGTAATGCATGTCGCAACTGGGAGCAAACATCAGTCGGAAATTACAACAGTGAAGCCAAAATATCAAATTTTCAACTAATTTACTAAATACTAATCTGATTTAAAGAGTGCAATTTTGATTGTATAAATTTAAGACCAATCAGATTTGGAGATTTTATGACCATCTCCAGGAATGCACAGATGGACTGAAAAAAAAAACAAAACAAAAACGTTTGGTAAGACTTTACTTGGATATTCTGCTATAGATAGTTAATAAAGTATTTGTAACATATGAACCGCATATTACCTGAATTTCACAATTCAACTGTATCACTTTGTCAGTGGGTGTTCAACAGACTATCAACAGAGTATATGCGATGATTCATCTGCATACCTATATACTCTGAGGATAATTTCTTTGAACTGCTCACTCAACTTGGGCTTCACAGATGTCCAACAGTGTATGTACAAATATTCTATGAGCAGACAGTAAACAAATGCATTAATGTGTTGAACATCCTAATGTTTAACTAATATTCAACTAATATTGAACTTATGTCTATTGTTGAAACGTTACAAATCCTCTGTGAAATATCTGTTGCAGAATATCCTTGTAAAGTGTTACCTAACTTTTTTGCAATGTTACCTCCATTGTGCTATTGAGAGCTATAGTTAACCTGAACCGAGGTTTTTTGTTTGTGAGAATTGTTACAGGCTTGCCAGGAGTTTTATCTTGCATACACTGACTCGATGTTCCACCAAGCACTCGGTGACTAAAAGTACTTTTTATTGTGACTACACATGAGATATTGAGTGTCTGTCATTAATTTCAGAGAACAGCACCCATAAAGTACTTTTAACTATCATCCGCATTGCTTCAAAATGGCATTTTTATGCACAAAGCACTGATCAAACCAGCTGTTGTCTCGGGTCAGTGGTGCTTCATAGTTTTTGCATTTTTATTACGTTGATGGCCATGATCATGCGCAGAACGTAATGGAAATGATTTTATGACAGAGGAGAACAACATAATGCCAAAGCACTGAGTCTAAATTCACTTTATATTGCTTGTTTAGTGGATTGATTAATGTTGCTGATATAAGCTGAAATCTACCTTCTTGGCCAACGTATTTTATCAGAATTCATGTTAACTTTTCTTGGATCTCTATGGCAACAGACACACTGTGGAAGTGCATTTGATCAAATCCAATTCAAACAAATGGAATAATATATTCAAGTGGCTTTGTGAGACAATCTACAAGACGGTCAGACAGTTATACAGGTGTGTATTCAGCTCATTGTTGTTCATTAGTGCGCTCTGGCATGATTAACATACACATGCGAATTGTACACTTGAGAATAGAATTTTTTTTTATTCATTTGTGCGCAGATGTATCACCTGAAGTGCTGATTACTCTAAAATACAAACAGTAATCCCTCAGTAATTTGAGTCTGGGCTACCATCAACCTTTCAGAAAATTAGAAATTAGAATAAGCTATTAGAAATTAGAAATACCTATTACCATTCTATCCTTTGACATTATTGGGATATTCTCTTGCAGTGAGTATGCCTCATTGGGCACAGGAGGAAAACAAACTGGCGACAGTGCTGGTGTGATTTCACATCGCCACCTGTCTGAAGAGGGACGACAGAAATCATGCTAAAGTGACAAGTGGTTATTCAGGCAGATAATGGCACCCGGTCAGGAAAATAAAATAATGCAGTGGGTCACAAATTCAGGTAACACTTTATAATAAGGGAACATGAATCATGTAGTTATCATGCATGGTTTACTCATGAGTTCATCATGATTTATGCATGATTTTATACATGAATTCATCGTGACTCATCATGAGTTAACATAAAGTTCATGCTTACTCATGTCTGAATTTATGCAATGACATCATATCAACTAAGGCATTACTTACTGTAATTAATTAATCATGCAAAGAACTGTTTTATACAGGGCTATTAGGGCATGGAATTGTCTTCCAAGTTGCAAACATAAAATAAAAAGTATTGCAAGCTTCAAAAAACGATTACGGTCACACAAGTGAGCCAATGAATATGCAAATGTAGCGTTATGCAATATCTTCTCCACCTTGGTGTGTTTTGTTATAATTTGTTTGTGTGGTAATGTGGTTATGTTTCCTTGAATTTTGTGTCTTGATATGTTTTAATCTTGTGTTGTTGTAATTGTTTAATGTTGTTGGACCCCCAAGAAGACTAGCTGACGTCTTGTGTCAGCTAATGGGGATCCTTGCCAATAAACAATAATAATAATGAATCAAAAGTAATTAAGCATGATCATGATGAGTTTACGGTTCATCAAAGACAGTTGTTTCACTTTTGTCAGGATCAAAATAGACATTTTCATCCATTACTTCATTCTTACTTCATGTATCATAATTTGGCTGCTGGGACTGGGCTAGGCTAGCCTACATTAAAATGATTCTTGACATACTGTCATGGATCAATGAGCAGTGAGACTGATCCGAACTGTTAATCCCCCACCTCCTACCTTTCTTTCTTTCTTTCTCTGGACTTTTTACATCATTTCACTACATGTTTTACGCAAGTATCTCTATGCATGTGACAAATAAAGATCCTCGATCCTTGATTCTTTCCCAATGGCATTTCACAGATTTGTTGTAATTAAAGCCGTTTGTCCACCGCTTCAGTTGAATGGGCACAAACATGATGAACTCACGAGTAAGTAAGCTTTAATTCATGTCATTCAATGATTCGAAAGCAATAGCATTTCTCACATCTATTGTGATAAAAGCATGTATAGCCACCCATTTATTTGAGGGCACAAACATGATGAATTCATGAGAAGTTAAGCTTTAATTCATGGCATTCAATGACAAAAAGGACAAGCTAAAATACCCACCATTTCAGTTAAGGGGGAACAAACATGATGAAAACGTCTATTTCGATTCTGCCAAAAGTGAAAGGACTTTCTTTAATGAACCATTAACTCAACATAATCATGCTTAATTAGTTTTGATTCTTTATGAATTCATTACAGTAAGTAATGCCTTATTTGATACAATGTCATTGCATAAATTCAGACATGAGTAAGCATGGATATACAAAATGTCAGCTCATGATGTGTCATGGTGCATTATGCATGAAATCATGCATAAATCATGATGAACTCATGAGTAAATTATGCATGAAGTAATGCATAATAACAACATGATTCATGTCCCCTTATTATAAAATGTTACCAAAATTCAAAATTTCATAAAAGTGTTCATTGCATGTTCGACTAAACATGTCAATGTTGTCTTGAGATCAAATGAAACAAGACTGTCCAAGCAGAATTCCAGTCAAACTGAAAAGCCAATGAAACCGGGAAAGAAATGTGAAACAGGCCTACTGCTTAGTCTGTATTAAATGACGTTCCTCTGATTAGCTCTGCATTTGCCTCCTGTATAGAATTCCTTGATACTTGATTTAATTGCTATAAATAAGCTTCTGGCACTCGGGGATAAAATGGGCCCGTGCACTTAAAAGCCAGCAGAGTATACTTTATGGCATGGCACGGTACTTTATGATCAAAGCAGTGATTTTAAAAGCGAAGCATCTGCCATTTGAAATGACACGTTTAAAAAAAGGACCTGTTCCAGTCTCTTCTCGCTCTGCACTACTCTGTATGATTAGATCAGTAATTCTCACAAGGAGAAACACACAATAGGGATGGGGTGACTTAAAGGAACACAGAGAACAAGGGGAAAAAAAAAACGTTACACGCACTGGAAATGTGTAGCGAGCTGGGCCGGCCGTGCGTCGCCATGAATTGTGACAGGATTAAGGTGCATGAGCTAGATTACACAAAGCGGGTGCCTCCGTGTCACTGGCTGAATTATACGCTTGTAAACGCGCAGATTTCGATGTGTAACATTGGCGGGAAGGGGGGGGGGGGGGGGTTAATCCGCATTTTATCACCGCGATGACATTTTCTGCAAGCCCCTGGGCAGAAATGGAATGGCGTGGTGGAGCAGGGAGAATTATTCACCCTGTTTGAACTTCAGTAATCTGTGAAAAAGCATGCCGGCCAGGAGAAAACGGCTCCTCCGCATTTCTGATCCGCCCCTGCCACCGTTATCGTGAGAGTCCGCACTGATATAGCGTGCATGAGGGAAAACTATAGTAAAAGGATGCTGCTTGTCGTGCAATCATTCATAGCAGCACCTTGTCACTCACTGCCTCAAGGGAAAAGCTAAGTGCTGCAGATTACTCAGAAGTGTGGGCTCTAAAGCGTGGCCATGGCTAGCCTATGAAATGTGCCTCTTCCCTCATAAAGCCTTCTATGATGCAATGCAGAAGAGCTAACGAGGCAATAAATGTCCCCAGGTTTTTTGTGTGGTCCACAGTAAATATGCTACCTCCAGCTTAGCCATTTCTCCTTGACCAGGTAACCTCCGGCCTCAAGCACTCAAGAAATAAAGAGGAAAATGATGCATGAAAAATAAAAATTTTAGTCAGACAGATTGATAACTGTTTCCTGGTGGAGAAATGGGCCCTGGTGGAGGGAGTTAGCCTGAGAATATGGGAATGGGCTGGTAGGATAGCTCTTTGTCAGGTAAGTTGACTGGTAGCCAAAGAGCTGCTGGTTCAAGGCCCTAGTGGTGCTTGAGATTCTGACTTGAATCTGAAGAGATGGAATTGGGATGAACTCTGCCGTTGGGCTCTTGAGCGAGGCCCTTGACCCCAAAATGGCTCCAGGGGTTTTACCTCTGTTCCTCTCTTTCCCTCATTACTTTCCACTGTTCTATCTGGCATTTCTCCCAGGGCGTCCTTGCAAAGGAGATACTTATTTTCAATGGACCTTTCCCTGGTTAAATAAAGGTGAATAAATTGATTGGAGAGAGAACACGCTTAGTCACTTTAAACAGGATGCAGGAACAGCAGGGAGGAATAGTGGGCCAATGAAGGCTCGGCTAGTCTTTCGGTCTCTCAGTCATGTGTCTCTCTGTTTTTTACATTCAGTCTGTCTCCTTCGCTCTCTCAAACACGTGCAAGCACACACACGTACACACACACACTTACAGGCACACGTGCACAGAGGGACTGATTGAAGGTCCTTTTCTCCAGCTGCGATCTGAGAATAAATTATTGATTTTAAAAACACCGTGTTGTGCATTTTCTGTGTTTGAACGTCCGAGGGGTCGGGGTGGCGTCATCACGAGTTTTGCACACAAATCAGGTGAAGCACAACATTGTCTTTTATCAACAGAAACAGTGACCACTTTTCCACTCAGCACTGGTCAGCATAAATTTCCGAAACATCTATCACACAAACGGATAAAAATAAATATTAGCTGACGGAAATGAGTGAGTCAGTCTATGAAATGATCATTTTTAGAAGGCAGTAACAAATATATTTTTACATCAATAATACTGAGGGAGAACATTTAAGGACAAAATGTACAGATGGGCGATAAACTTCAAGTATAACCACATCCTTATTGAATTTGTACTAAATTGCTTACAACAACCTAACAATATTCTATCTGGATTGGAATTCTTGCCCTGGAATCTGTACCACACTGCAGCACAAACTCAAAGTAAAACAAATACAAAGCACAATAAATACAGCTTAATGCACTCGAGGAATAACCAACACACTGGCCCTTAAAAGAGACTTCAGCGGACACAGGACTGGTTCAAACAACATTTGTTGTTAACCTTGACCAACAGGTAAATGGATGCATTTATTTCTGCTCCTTTTGAAAATGTAGTTTGACAAGGTAATTTTGATGATTGCTGAACTTGTCAAACAGTGTGGGTGTGGGGAGATAAAATGAAAACTTGCATTTATTTTTAAATCAAAGTACAGGGCAATTGAGCTCAAGCCAGAGTTTCTGAGAGTGGCCCCAGGGAAGCTATATAAAGAATTTCAGTTTGACTCTTCACATTTCTGTGTTGTACACACATACTAATATTTATATGAAAGATATACAGCAACCTATTTTTTGGTTTTTTTTTTTTACATTTCTTGTGCAGTAGCAAATCAGCAATAAATACCTGGCATTTTGATTTATAAACTTTCCATATCTTTCTATTTCATGTTGTAAATTTAGATTTCAAAGCCTCAGATAAAACACAAATCCTTGACAACACACATAATATTGTCTCCTGTCAATGTGTCCAGCAGCATCATTTTATTGTTATTCATTTGGAGAAAAATGAAACATTAAGTGCAGTGCATTCTACATCCCTCATGGCTGCTGGTGATAGTGGGTGGGTGGGCTAACAAACGCATTATACCCATCCCGTTGCAGCATCACATCCGAGATACCAAAATACATTAGAGGCACAGTAGGCCTTGTTATAATAAGTGCTCTCCAACAACACAGCACAGAAGTAGCTACACACAAGAATGGACTGACGCGATAAACTCTGTGTCGCAGTTATCAGTCTCTCTCTCTCTCTCTCTCTCTCACACACACACACACACACACACATACAAATGTACAGAATAACACCATTTCACTATATTTTCTCCTTTCAAATTATCTCACGCCATTTTTTTTGACAAAAACAAAATATGCAAAAACAAAATATGTGAGTGATGGAATGCTGCGCTATGTAAATGATAGGAATTCTCCATGTAGCCAAAAATGTCAGAAAAGAGTCCACTCACAGAACTGGAATCCATTCTCAGGGACCGAGTATACAAGGATGCACTAAAAAACGTGTTCCAACTGTAACAACTGCAAATAGATACAAATGCTCATGTGTACCTGAACTCAACGCTGCTGCTGTTTATATCACCACTGTTTTGCAACACATTGTGTGAAACGTCCCAAATAAAACTTTTGACGGGTCTGAGAGATGAGTAGGCCTGCTGTCATCACACTAGTCTACAGGGAAGCAAACTAGCTTTATTTTTGTTTGTATAACTTCTCCCTCATCCAGTTTTTAGACTTGGAGTTTAGTTAACAGCTGTGCCGAGGTTCTCATCTTGTACTCTCGAAAAATCTAAAACAGTTAAATGGTATTTGCTAGGTAGTGCTTGTAATATGTGTGGCTAGTTACTGGTAATGTCAAGTGGGTAGCAGTAGTTCACTCACTTGCTTGGCTAATATACAACCTTCTTAACTCATCTTTTGATTAACAAGCACAATACCAATGACTTTGAGATGCCATGGCATGTCTGCGAGTAACTTGTAAATACTTAATGTTTACTTCTTGTTATTGGCAGTATTTGTTACATCATATTAAGACATATTAGAGTTACTCGTTTTTCTGTAATACACAACTGCTCGGTGAACTGAACTCATGAACAAGCTTGAACGGAGGAGCTACAAGGGATAGGTAAGGAGCAGAAAGGGCGAGGCGGTAGTGTTTACAATCAAAATTTCTTGTGCTCCTTTCTCCAAAGTCACTGACTGCAGTTTTTTTTTATTTTATTTATTTATTTTTAATTTGGCATCTCCAATCCCACCCGAATCTGGAATGTCCAATTAGGGAACTATGTACAAGACTTGCTCGTATCCGACCCCGTGTTGCAACTTGGAGAGTGTAGACAGTTTGTGGCTCTCCTCCAAAGCACGCGCCTGTCAGCCACTGCTTCCTTGCAGGAAACTTCGCAAGTTCAGAAGGAGGGCAGAGGATCCCTGAACATGAACAAGCTTACAATTTTCCTGACAAGCGCCTGGCTGGCCAACAGGAGGCGCTTGAGCAATGAACAAAGGAACCATTTTGTATTACCCTACCTGGCAGACCCTTCCCAATTTGCATCCCTGTAGCGCAATGGCCAGTTGTGCACTAATCTGAAAAAGCTGCCGACCACTGCCCGTTGGTACCACCGGGGCTCTAATCTGCGTCATGATAGTTGCTTTTGCTCCGCAATACGGTGCTTTAACTGACTGGGGGTGGGGTGGGGAATAATGCAATAATGTGAGACTGAAACAAAAGCTCCTAATATGAAATTGATGGTTGTGTTTGGGAAGTGGAACAGAATGTTTGAGGAGCAGTACATTATCAAACTCCACCAGAGCAGTTGAGAAACTGATACCACTGGAATAGCATGACATAATTGGTTAGCTTTCAGCCAAGTGAACTCAAGGTTGTCTGAATGAGGACGGCCATCAAAGCATTTTGCCAGACACACAGATCCCTCTAGAAATCTGCTGGGAGAACAAAAGCTTGACTGAGCGAAAAAGCACTTGGGAGGCGCATTAACATCCACTGAGAGGATTTAAGATTTCTATTCAATTCTGAAAATAATTGTGAGAACTTCAATGCAGGTGTTTTCTTCGTCTAAATCTGTGTGAACTGATAAGAACAGAGACTTGTTTGGGGTTGCGGTTGTTTGATTCCAAACCAAAATCAGATTAGACTTTCAAGGACTTCAAGTCATTTGTGTGTTCATTGGTTTGTTGAACGTTAGAGACATTAATGGATGGATGCCACCTGAGTTGGTAGACTGATACCTCTGTGCAGTGTCAGCTCTATGTATAATTCTGTAAATTAACAGAATTAAAATCAGCATTTACTCACTTTTTTATTGACTTGAGCAGAAATGAAACTGACCCACGCTTTAGTAGCATTAGTGAAATTAATCTATGATTATGGTCAATACGGGCACTAAAGAGATTCCCTCAAAATTTGCGATGAGGCATTATAGAAACCCTGAATTTGGCCTGATGTGCCTCCACTGATATGTATCTAGTCCTTTAAATAAGTACCCCATGTGAAGGCCTATCTGCAATAAACGCACAAACAGCAGTCCATAACAATCTCTCCGAGGTTTAAACTCTTCACTTCATTTCAGATTGAGTGAATATCTATGAACTTTCTGACAGTGTATTGGATGCAAACAGTATGTAGTCTATTGCTTGATATTCCCTGCACATAAACTGAGTGGATAATTACTTTCAACAGGCAATTGCTTGGGCAAACAATAATAAAGTTACAAAACAGAAGCATTATTAAAGTCTTGCGACTTTAGGAAGTTAGTGGACTAAATTCAAGGAGAAAACACATTACATTAGTCTGACACCAGTTGGGAGATCAGCTGAGAAGATTAGAGGAATCATGTCACTATGCATAAGAACAAAGCAAAGATGTAGACTTTGGTATGACTGTTGGTAACAATTTTATGCCCTATTTTGGATATTGCTACACTTGTATTGTCATTACAGGCAACTATTAGTATTAACCATAATGTAAAATATTTAAGAATACTGGGCATCTGTTTGTCTCCAAGGATACTAATTGTCCCCTGGCTGTTTTTCCATTGCCATGTATTTTCCTGTTTAAAACTCATGACACAGATTGAAGTCCGTCCGTCTTTCTGTCATCTTTCCCGCTTATTCCTTGTCTGGGTCACCAAAGAGTTGGAGCCTTTCCCAGTATACAATCGCATAGAAGCAAGAAAACACTTTGGACAGTCTGCTAATTACTGGGATCACACTCACATGCACACGCACGCACACGCACACGTTGGGTTTTCATGTCTTGTGGGGTCATTCCATAGACTTCCATTCGTTCCCTAACCCTTTTCCCTGACCTTAACCCTCAACAGTACATACCTAACCCTAATCCTACCCCTGACCATATCCCAACCCTAACCTTAACCCCTAACCCCAAAATAGCTCAATTTCCTCATAAGAACCTGAAAAGGTCCCCATAAGAAGGAAGAAATCTGGTATTCCATTACTTATTGGGACATTTTGTCCCCACAAGGGTAGGTAAACACGGACCACACACACATACTCATACCTATCGGCAGTTTTAAGTCCGCAGTTAGTCTGGAATGCCATGTGGGACAAAACTGGAGTACCTGTAGAACCAAGGAACTTTGAGCCTGGACTGATTATTCTGCATGGTTTGCACAGTTCTGTAACACAGCTAAAATGCGCAGGATTGAATAATTATTTTCTTAGATATATACATAACAGTGTCAGGATTCTTTTTCAGTTTATTTATTTATTTACACTGAACAAAAATATAAACGCCCCACAAATATTGATGCCACATGGAGTTAACAACTCTAAGTGAGCATATGCTGACTTTTACTTGTACAATAGGGATATTCCTCTTGATTTGTTTACCATTTTTTAATCCATATCTCTGTCAGTGAGCATTGGCTCAGTGATGCAGTGATTTCACTCAGTACATGGGTGTGGCATTTCCAGACAGTGATCAGACAGAATGAGCAGTACCCAAACACTCCTTATACTGGGGACAATAAAAGGCCACCCCAAAATGTCAAATTTTGTCAAAAGTCATCATGCCTCAGATGTCTCAGGTCATGTGGGAATGTGCCATTGGCATGCAGAATGCAGGGATGTCCACCACAGCGGTCGCTGTCCAGCTGAATGTTAACTATCAGACGACAGGCCGTTTGAGAGTTTGTTTCCGACAAACGGGCAGTACTGCAAATGACCTCATCCGCGTCGGCCACACGTGACCACACCAGCATAAGATCGCAACATCCGGCTCAGATCAGAGACATGCACAGCGGATAAGACTATTGGTCTGCACAACAGACGCATCACACCACAGACAGTCCGTAACCGCCTGCAAGAAGCCAACTTGCACGCTCGGCATCCTCACCACGGCCTGGATCTCACCGCCGTCCGGCGTCGGAACCGACTTGCTTGGGTAAACGCACACGTTCGATGGCCCTTTGCATGCTGGAGAATAGTGCTATTCAAAGACGAATTCCAGTTCCAGCTTTTTGTTAATAAGAACTCAAAAATTTGACATGGGGTGTTTATATTTTTGTTCAGCGTATTTACTTATTTTCAATGGGATATTTGTTTGCTTTTTGCAGGAAAAACCATTTTATTCATTTTCTGAGTGGGTTTTGTGGGTCCCTGGCTGTCCTAGCATTTCACACTGATGAAATGGGACCATACAAAGTGGGCAGGGCTGGGCATTGAACAGCCAAATGTTATCTCTGCCAGTCCAAATGTCCAAATGGCCTGTGTTCTCCACATTCTGAATCCAGCAATCATGTTTCTTTATTTCGCCGGTTGTGTCATTTGTGCCTTGCAGGGCTGTCAAAGACTTCTGATTCATTGGTTGGACAGTATAAATTTCAGCACATTGTCACGGGCTGTTCAACCATGGCAAAGAGATTAGCTTGAAGCAAAAATCTATGTTAGTAAATGCAACTGAATTTAAAAATTGTAATATATAAATATATAAATATGATTAGTACTGTGCAAAAGTCTTAAGCGCGTTTGAAGCAATTTCGCTGGGCAAATATCCTTGCAAAAATGATGAAAGTAACAGTTTATAATACCTGAGAAATGTGTTATACAGAGTTGTAAACAGTTGCAAACTAAATCAAGTCAATATTTGGTGTGACTACTCTTTGCCAAAAAACTTGGGACACTGTCCTGATGAGCTATAGTTCTGTCAGATGATTGGTTTTTGCGTGCTCCAAGCAGAACGAAAAACTTGCCTCTGTTCTTCTGCAGACTGACTGTACTTGTGTCTATCCCTCCAAGAACTCTCAAACAGATTTAAATTTTTTAAAATACAGGGTGTCTAAGACTTTTACACAGTACTGTGTGTGTGTGTATATATACCATCCCCAATTCCAATGAATATATCAAGCAAGAGTGGGAAAGAATTCCACCTCTAAAGCTTCTATAATTAGTGTCCTCAGTTCCCAAACGCTTACGGAGTGTTGTTAAAAGCAAAATTTGGTATAACACAGTGGTTAACATGCCCCTATCCCAGCTATTTTGGAACATTTTGCAGGCATCAAATTCTAAATGTTTTTTTTTTTTTTTTTTGGAAATATTCACTCAAACAATAAAGTTCAGCAGTTTGAACATTAAACATCTTGTCTTTGTAGTGTACTCAATTGAATGTATGTCGAAAAGGGTTTGCAAATCAATGTATTCTGTTTTCATTCACGTTTTACGCAACGTGCCATCATTGGAATTGGGGTTTGTGTATACAGTTGTATATATGTGTGTGTGTGTGTTTGTGTGTGCGGGCGCGCGCGAGTGCGTGTCTGTGAATTAGTTGTCCTCAGTTTGTAGTGTTTTTTTTTTTTGTTTGTTTTGTTTTGTTTTTTTTTCCAGTGTTGAACATGATACAAGCGTCCAGATTTAAGACACTGTCCAAGTCTCTCTACTGCTTAAGTCCAGTGTCTGCATCAAGGAATAGTTCCCTACAAAAGGGTAATCATGAGTCTGATTAGCACTCACCGAAATGGACGAAAAAGACAGAATTCCTTTGATGGCTTGTTTTTTCTAATTCTTTATGAACATGTTTGGTGAGGAAGGGAGTCCTGCGTGATTCTGGGTGAGCCAGTCATTTTTCGGCCATGAATAAGCAGTGAGGAGGTGGTTGAAAAGGGGTTGAGTAATGAAATGGGACGAAATGAGTTTCTTGCTCCATCCATCTTGTAAGGCATTATTCTCACCTGCAGCAAAAACAAAAAAAAATAAAAATTACTCATCGTCATCACCGCCATAGTTGTCCGGAAGCATGAGTGAAAAGAGGCGAGCGGAAGTATTCTCGAGTTTCTGTCCTTAAAAGCTCATGTATATAGCAAATATGGAGGCAGCGCTGACTAACGGTGCTATTCTCAGACCCCAGTAGGATTTAACAGAGAAAATAAAACACTGGTCAGGACTCTTTCATCTTCCAGAATATTTTGATATTCCAGAGAGAATCAGTGCTTTATGAGTAATGATTCTGTCACAGAGCCAGCTATACACCAGATGTCTGCAGTCTTCTGTGTACACTGCATGCTTTTGTACAGGGCATCCGCCCACGGTGAGTCATTCCTACAACCCCGGGAAGAGGCTGCACATTTCTGCCTCTGTCTTGTATATAATACCAATTTATAAAATTATAATATATATATTGTGAGTAATAGTTTTCATAGATATTCTTAGATTTCATAGTTTTCGTCATTTTTTTCAACGGAACTTGCATTTTACTGGAACTACTGCATGAATAATCTGACACAAGGATGATATTTCAGATCTGAATGGATTATGGTCTGATTGATGTTGCGTATATGGAATATTCCCCTCTGAAAATACTTTCACGCAATTTTATAAAGCTTTTGAATTCATAAAATTATGGTTCAACTCAGATCCATTTGGCAGTTGTGTAAACAGAGCAGCAGCAATGCAGACGTTAAGGCAGACGCTGTCAGCAATTCTTCCTTGTCTCAGGATTCAATCATAAATATGGGGGAAAAAACAGTCTTTGTTGTTGTGTATGATTGTACATGATATTACTGGAATGTTGCCCTATATTTTGTTCCCATGTATTCCACTACGAAATGCTCCATGCAGTCTCGTTTGGGGTGGCCAGCCAGTTAAGCATCGCTGCACTCTGTTCACGCAGCCAGGTATTTGTAATGCAAGCAGAACAAGGTTGGACATTGTCTTGCCGCCACATGCAGGGTCTCCCTGGAACAGATAATGATGACCTGGTGGCAAATATTGCTTAAAAATGTTTGCTTATGTTAAGTTTTGCATTAATGGTGCCCTCGCAAATGTGGAAGTCACCCATGTGATATGCACTGACACAAGCATACAGTGACAGATTCTGGCCTTTGGATTTGACTGATTACAGCTTGGGTTTCCTTCGTCATGTTTGTTGTATTGATACATTTTCCCAAAAAAAAAAAAAAAAAATCACTTTACTTGAATCACAAAACAGGCTTCCACTCTACTATTTTCCATCCAATGTAACACAAAGCCCAGAGAAGCAGGCATTTTTAGACAGTGTTAATGTTTTTCTTCAGCTCTGCATTGTGAAGCCTTGGTTTTTGTATAAGCAAGCAAAAGTTACGTAAAATTTATCTTAGCCCATGTTGTGATATCCATCGCAAACATATTCATGTATCTTGAGACAATGACAAGGAAGGGATTGCAGATCATGCAAATTCACTGGTGGTTTTCAACCTCATCATTCATGCACCAACAGACAACCACATTCCTTCTGTTTATAAATTGAAATACACTCTGTAGCGGGTGAAACATTGTTCTCAGAGAGATGGATTATAAGCTTATTTATTTTTTTGTCCCTGAAATTACTCGATATTTTTCCCTTACTGAGATATTTTTATCTCAACTCTCTTGAAATACCAATGTAATAGGTTGAACTGTTGAGAAGGGGTAGTGCTGCGTTAGCAACCAGCCATTTTACCTCTATGAGTGGTAATAGTGTGGCTCCCCCCCCTTTTTTTCAGACATTGCCAACAGGCTTTAATTTCTGCTATACAGCAATGAAGCAGTAAATTAAAGTGCGGAGCTAAAAAATACTCATTAATGATCATCCCACCGTGCCATACAAATCATCTCATATAAGTCATTTAATGATTGCCAATCCATTCTTAAATGCTTCATTGAGCAGTGACGTTAGCTATCAGCAATGTCCATTTTATTCAACAGTGCATAAACCATACTGGTCTCACTATCCTAATATTGACAGAATAACATCAGAACTTCAACAGACAAGAAATACGAAACAGAAAATTAATGTATATTCCAATAAGCCAGTCCAGGGTGAATCCATTGAGGAAGGTCCAGCCCAGACTTTGATCCTTCTTGCTTTCTAGTATTTAATACTACTTGTCTACTTGTTACAAAAAATTACTATAAAAAATATATATTTTAAATAACATGCTTATCAATTTAAGGCCATAAGTTGGCCACCATTATAGGAGCTACAGGAATTCAGAATCTGTGGAAGACATTGAAGTTTTGTGTTGTCATGATCAATGGGAATAGAAAAATGCCTGAAAACTTTGTGATGCAAGTTAAAACAAATTAGCTGGTCATTCTGTTCATTAGACTTTGCAAATGAGCAGATTAATGTTTGGTTGCTAATTAGATGTTCAGAAGAGCAGTTGCACATCTCATAGCCAAGGTACAATAATTCATAAATTAAAGTACCTCGTTTCTGCATTCCTCAGGACATTGAGGTATGATTCAATGCGTCAAAGAACACTTGTGGTTAAACTGTTGGAAAAATTAATAAATAAATCATTATCGTGCCATGGCTACAAGTGCGCAACTGCCTTGCTCCAACCCTGGTGTGTGTTCTTTGATGTTATCACAGGGTTGTTTGGGGTTATCATGCATTAATGCAAGGTTACTGTGGTGTTTTATACCTGTGACGGCACGTCATTGAAAATCATAGTTGAAGAGTTTAGAGCGTAGTGAAGAGAATGAGCACAACGAACTGGACAACAATCCAGCAAAAGTAAAACAAAACACTGGAGGTTACATACACACCACAAGAATAAACAATTAAGGAACAGGGAGCGTGCATGCAAGCAGTGACCCATGAAGGAAGGGGAGAGAAACAGGAGAATAATTAATCAACTAAGGGAAACAGCTTTGGCTAACGACCTGAGCGATTGCAGGAAAAACAATTAGGGAAACATTCAGCACGTGACAAACGCTATTTTAATTTGCCTTTCAACATAAGAAGTGCATATTTAAGATGTTAAGTTTTTGTTTAAATGCACAGCAATAGAATATTTCAGTGATTTTTTTTCCCCCCCAAATCATTAACAGAAGAATTGTAATAGGGATTGAATTTCAAATAGACTTAAAACACAGCTAGTGAAAGTGAGCAACCGCACTCATGTTACAGCGGACTATCCATTCTTGAGAGATATTGTAAATATCTGGCAGTGTTTGAGTTCTGCTGTTGTTATTTTTCATGTTTTATACTGTTTTCAGTAAATTCTTATGTTTGTGTTGTTATTTTACTTCTCCTTACTCTACTCTCACCTCCCAGTCAGCCGCCTCCTGCTTCTGCTTCTCTCCTCACTTCTGCCCTCACTCTCCCCCATCTGTTTGTTTAGTAGTTTCTGTTCACTTATTTGTTTATTACCGCACCCCTAATTATTTTCTACTCTTTATATCGTGTCAGTTTGCTTTTGTTTCTTTGCGAGTTTTTTGCCTTTCTGAATCATCATGCGGGCCTTGTTATTTCTAGTGAGAATTTCTTTTGTCCTCAAATTTGCAGGATTTTCGGCTTCTGTGCGTATTGTGCTTTTTGGAAACGACTTTGGCTGGCAACTAGTTTTTGAATCTGATTCCCCTTAACTCCGGTATTCTCACTGTCTGGTTTCTGAACTTCGGACTATTTAGTGAATCCAGTTTACGTAGATTACCCCTCTATAGCTGCATTCTCATTGTTTGGCCTCAAGTCGCACCAGAGCACCTTCAGCAAACATCTTATTACACCTGTAGAACTGAATTTTCGTCTGCGCATGATTCCTGCGTTCAAGTCTCTGTCAATATTGCCGACGGCTGTTCAAAAACCATACGGCAGGAGGGTCCAGGCTCGTCTGAAATGGGCCCGTATGGTCATACGTTCATGGTATGGTCATATAGGGAGTAAATCAACCCCTCATTATCCTCATATGTAGAATCCATTGTATTACGGCGCTAGGCTCAACCAGAAAAGCTTAAACCTCCCATTTTCAGACACCCCAGGCATCCCACTTCAGTGTTATGAAAAATTCACATCTGGGTTTTTCCAGATACACATCATTTTCATTCCCTAATTAGACTGGTAACACACTGATCCAAATAAATGGAATGTAGATCACATGCTCATTATTTTACCCTCAAATTAAAAGGGTTTTGTATTAATGTCATGGAAAAGTAATGTTTCACAACTGCAGTGTCTCTTCTAGGTCTGCTGTTGCAAATTAATTAGCTTTTTTTATTCCATATTAATTACCTAGACATCATGATAATGACTTCTCTGAGCCATTCCATACCCCCTACAGGTAAAAGTAATTGGATTGGACTCGGATGTGTCAAAGCAGAGGTGTAATGCTTCAGTCTCCTGTTCTTGTATTTAAATAAGGGCAGCTTTCATGCATTTCATTTGACTGATTTAAATTGTTTGTGCGGTTTAGTTTCACTGGAGTACTGTGAGGTCTCTGATAGTGACCGTGGGTGCAAGTTAGCGCATCAGAACTAAAGCCTCTGGAAAGGCAAAGTCTCACTTTAGAGCTAAACTTATTGCTGGTCCAAACACACTGCCTGCTTGGCTCCACTTGTACTAGTGGAATCCATTAACACAGCTGTATTGTGTGTGGGTGCTGATCGCATTAAGCCCCTTATCCATGGCTACAATGACGGTACCTTACCAGGGAATAAAACAGAAACCTTTATTAATGGAGAGTTGTGATTGGCTGGAGAGCCTGTTCTCCCCACTCTGCCATGTGAGATACTCAGTTCCCTCGTCATTATTATATCCTGCTGCCCTTCGCTACAGTCACCTCATATTCTCACCAGAAACTACTGCCTGCACTTAAATGGAAGTTCAAGTATAATCAAATTGTTCCGAGCACAAAATTAGAGCAAAAGTACATACTCATCTGCTTCAGCGGGACTAACCAAATTTATGCAGATGAGTTAAATGTAAAATTATAGTACCATGTTCATTTCGAAGAATACCACATTTTGTTTAGCACTACAAGATTACGAGCTCAATTATGCACGAGACAATATTTTGCCAAATGATGTAATTATAACTATCATCAGAAGAAAGATTTTAGCCCATATCAATGCGAGCAAACCTCTGATGTGTGTTCGCATCATCCTGAGAAATTTCAAGGACGAACGGTTGAAAAACCTGAGCCTGTAGATTAAAAACAGCAAAAAGTTTGGCCTTGAGGCTGTTCGCACCTTTCAATGAGGATGGCGGTACTCACATTTCTCTTCACCTCATCTTTATCAAAACTTTAAATGTGGGTTATCATGAATTTATGAAGTATTGCACCTCTATTCGTTAATTTATAGATTAAAAAGCTGGCCCAGTTCTTTTAAAGGAATGCCGGAGAGGAGATGGCACTACTGTTGCCTTGAGTTTAGATCACTGTACTCTATTAAAATGGAATGGATATCCTGGACCCAGCAAGATTTGGGAGACCCATGAAAACTGAATTGAAGTCAGAAGGATAACTTCTCACCTTCCATAGTTCCGCATATCCTTGAGCCTTGAAGTTTTTTAAAGGTCTTAACTGGAGAGTTACTACTGAGAATTCATACTGCTAATTATTTCTCCAGTCTCATTCTGAATAATTTTGTCATAAGGGGGTATAAAATATTACCTTTGCCCAATTTGGTCATGGTGTGCTTTGCTGGAGTGCAGAGAGCAGATTTTTTTTTTTTTTTTTGTGTGTGTGTGTGTATGTGTGTGTGTCTGCGTGTGTGTCTACGTGTGTGCGTGTGTGTGTGTCTGTGTGTGTGTGAGAGTGGCTGCATGTATGTGCCCAGTTGCATGCGCCCGTGTGCGCCTGACCGCGCGTGCGTCTGTGTGCACAGAAACTCTGTTTTTACATAAGCTCAAACATATTTGCTCTTTGTCAAGAGTGGTTCCATGAAGTCATGCATATCATATCTCAGAAAACTCGAAAACTTATTCATTGGTAGGGAACCAGAGATTCCTGAGTGTATCTCTCTCTGATTAATAATGTATGTTATGCACTTTTGTTTTAACTTTACTGGGACTCGTTCCTTGGAGTAAATGTGAAGTCTGGTGTTTTGTCTTCAAGCCTTTGTCTATTATGAATAACAATATTTCATTTCATTTTACAATTATAATTGTCATTTTCATCCCAATTCGGAACATTTCTTTTCTATGTGGGGGTCAATCACGTGATGGCAACTCCCCCTTGTCAGTAGGGGACACAATGAATAAGCCAAAATTTCTCTCTCACAGCACTCAACTTTACTTTCCAATAGAGAGGTCCTCAAGTCTGGAAAACTAGTCATTTGTTGACTGTTGTCCGGCAGCAGCTGCTGTTGTTAAGACATGACAGGCTCCCAGACCAAAAACATGGCCATCCAACCCAGTTTCCAGAAATATACCGTCTTTTGGGATTTCGCTCCACCACCAATCTCGTCAAAGCACACCTTCTGAAACAACTAGGACTGAGCTGGTAATTAGTAGAGTCATTTGTTCCAAATAAGGGCGGAAATGTAAACCTGCATGAAGTTAAGGTAACCCCAAAACTGAGTTGAACGCCCCTGATAGAAAGAACCCCGCTGCTGAAATGTGCCTGCCGAGACCAATTACAGCACTTATCCTCAGTGAGTACCAGGCTCTGCTCTGGCTCCGTATTTGACTTGGCCTTGTCTGCCCGTTAACTGTGAAGGCAAAATTATGCCTGCTAGATATTAGAAATTGACTGCAGGTTATTACTGGGAATTTATTCAGCAACAATGTCTCCCTTGTGACTCTGGCAGTTGTATGTTGCCGCCAGGATTAGCCCGACAAATCTGCAATAATATTCATTTCCCCCACAGCATTAAGAAACCTCAGCGTCAATCAGAATAAGGTTTCCTGACATCTCACTGGTTCTGGATGAAAACTTTCATGGCACCTAATTCTCTTAATTGTACCTGTGGCTGTACAGCTCCACTGCTTACAGCTCGGATGCGCTGAATAAGATGACTGGCATCGTGTCAGGAAGCACAGATTTCGGCCCTCGAGGAGAGAACTCACTTCTGACAATAATTATGAAAACACATTTCGCTTTTTTTAGGGTGGTGTTCTTGCTGCATCTGTTTTGTCATCCTGGATCAGACAGTTCCGCAGACTAATGCCAGTCCTTCACAAAAATTTCACGGTACACCGCAACAATTCCTACCAGAGTACAGCCTTCAGAGATCGGACAGCAAGAGAGGTTATCAAGGCACGACAAAAAAAATGATTCATCGTGTTGAAGGTTTGGGATCTTGGAGAGGTAATGAATTGCTTGAGAGATAAATTTATAAATCATGAAAACAAACCTTTGCATGCATCGAACGGCACAACTCCGTGAAGGTAGCAGAAAATGTGAAACAGTAGGTAGAGAGTGAGGACATGATGAAGATGAATTTGAGTTCTCGTTTGAATTTGCATGTATCTCTGCATTATCTAAACTGCTTGCATGGCAGTCCTCCAGCCTGATACATATGCAAAGTTGGCCAGCTCGGGGAAAAATCAGTTGAATTACTTTGAATGCAATTAAAGCTAACCAATTTGTTTTAGAACGGGTGATTTAGCATGCACAGCTTAAATGTAGCTAGCAATGAAGCCAGTTTAAAGTACAGAATTATAGAAAACTTAAAATGCATTGTGCTGGGAAGGTCCATAAGCCTCTATTGTTTTTCCATTCATTTTAATTACTGTGAATTTTCCTTACCTCGGGACAAAGAGAAATCAGCTTCAAAAAAAATGTATTGTACCGTCTGGCTCCTGGGATATGCTTAATAACGAGGACGGAAGAGTGGGCCAGTTAATTTTCACCCCCGTTTTCAAATTGTAACAGATGCCAGACTGTTACTGCCTCGGGACTGAACAGTCTAAAAACAACCAATTTTCCTCACCCCCTGGCTGGCAAACAAAAATTTAGATACAAATAGTAATGATGTGGTATACTGGGGGAACAGTTCCGGAGATAATGTACTGGGGACACAGATGCTCTTTGATAAACATGTAAGTTTTTCAACTAATGGACAGATGCAGCACTAAAATCCTATTTATGTCTGTTTACTAACAAGTACTTCAGAGTGTGAAAATTTTGCTCTACAAGACCCACAGGTGCCCAGCCAGGCTCCTCCTCCCCCTAATAATTTTTGAGCACCTTATAAATATAAAATGTTGTCATCAGTGCCCAGTAGTTAACATAATATATTACAGCTAAATGAAAGTAAGAGGATTAGGTTTTATTTCACTGTTTTGCAAGTGAAGGAAACGCTGAACTCGCTTACCAAACCAAGACTGACAATTTTATCTCCAAAATTCGGGGTGCATAATGGTTGAAAGCAGGCCAACATGTTTACCGACTACTAATGAGCATAGGTTGTTGTAGAACCAAAAAATTACAAAAATACATCAGAAAATAATGGATCCATATCATATTTCACCTGTATTTTTATTACTACTTTGGACACTGCTTTGGACAGGTTCTTGAATGGTGACAAAATAAAATCCTACATGGTTCACTTGATTGGTTTATAAAAAATTAAAGATGACAGCCTGCCTTTTAATTTGAGGGTACATCCCTGTGAAGAGTACTATCTCCAATGCACAATTTTCTTTAAAATAATCGCTGTTTGAAAACCTGAATATTCCATGTGTTGTTCTCATTCATTTCTGATATAATATTTTGTATTTATATATTAATCAAGTAGGTTTTATTACTGCTCTGTGAATGCACAATCAGAAAAACACTCACAAAAGTTGATGCATTAATTAAAGATTATGCACAACTCCAATTCCGAAATTGTTGAGATAAAGTGTAAATTGTGAATAAAATCAAAACGCAATGACTTTACAAATCACACCAGCCAGTATGTTACTCACAACAAAACAGCAATATCATAGCAAATGTTGAAACTGAGAAATGTCACAATTTTATCCACAAAACTCATTTCAAATTTGATGGCTGCTACAGGTCTCAAAAAAGTTGGGACAGGGGCCTGTTTACCATAGTGCAGTGATTCTCAAATTCGGTCCTGGCGCCCCGCCTGTGTATGCTGGTTTTTGTTCCAACCACAACTGCAATCTTAGGATCTTAGATATATTGTAAATATTGGCAGAGGGAAACAATTTAACCAAACATTTAATCAACATAAATAATCAAAAGGTAAAAATAAATAATAAATAATAATTGATAAATAATCAAAAACTAATCCTCATTGGTGAAACTCTTGACACATGGAGGTAAAACCAGATAATTTACTTGGCAAACAATGGAGTCACACCTGTCGTGTTTTATGTTGATTTAATTTGGTTCAAGCAGGTTATTTGGGTAAAAACTGTTCAGAAACCTACTATGGAGCTGACTGATTTTCTCAGAGTCTAATTTGATCATTTAAAAATGTTTTCACTTGAAAATCCAAACAATATTGAAAATTACGCACAAAATGTTCAAGGGTTTTTATTCTTCATGGCAGAATGAATATGTCCTTCTAAAAGTGACTTAAGATGGTAAACAATTACTCTAAACATGGAATGCTGCTAATTAAGACAAAGTAACTGCTTTTTAAAATTCTAGAATTGCAATTATGGTTGGAACAAAAACCAGCGTACAGTGGGGCGCCAGGACCGAGTTTGAGAACCACTGTAATAGTGTTGTATCCCCTCAGTGAAGGCATCTGGGCATTGGAGAGACAAGTTTCTTGAGTTCAGCCATTGGAATTTGATCCCACTCTTGTTTAATACTGGCTTCCAGCTGCTGGAGAGTTTTGGGTCTCCTTTGAGGGACTTTTTGTTTAATTATGTGCCAAATGTTCTCAATCGGTGAAAGATCAACTGCAGGCAGGCCAGTTCAGCACACAGACTCTTCTACTACGAAGCCATGCTGTTTTAATAGCTGCAGTATGTGGTTTTGCGTTGTCCTGGTCAAATACACAAGGCCCTCCCTGGAATAGATGTTGTCTGGAGGAGAGCATATGTTGCTCTAAAACCTTGAAGTACATTTTTAAACGAACAATTCCAATCTGGTTTTCGCCCACTTCATAGCACTGAAACAGCTTTGGTCAAAATCACAAACGATCTCCTTGTAGCTGCGGACTCTGGACTGCTATCAATCCTCATCCTCGAGCTGAGCGCGGTCTTTGACACAATATCCCACACCATTCTCATTCACAGACTTGCCTCCATCGGAATTTCAGATACACCTCTAGCCTGGTTCAAATCCTATCTCTCTGGCCGTACTCACTTTATCCAATTACAATCATACACATCCCATCCATCCGCACTATCTGCTGGTGTCCCACAAGGCTTTGTCCTTGGCCCCCTTTTGTTTATCATTTACCTCCTCCCTTTCGGCCAAATCTTGCACAGATTTTGTATTCAGTTCCATTGCTAAGCGGATGACACCCAACTCTATCTGTCCACCAAACCCACTTCCACCCTCCCACCTTCTTCCCTCACTGATTGTCTTCAAGAAATTAGGTTCCTGGTTCTCCAATAACCTCATAAAACTTACCAGTGATAAAACTGAGATTCTCCTCATTGGTGCCAAAAAAAAACTTCACAATAATTGACATCTTCACCATTTCTATTGACAATTCATCAGTCTCCCCCTCCACCCAAGTTAGAAGTCTGAGTGTCATCCAAGACATACGCTTTAATTCCAGGCTCATATTAATCACATCACTCGCTCAGCATATTTTCACCTGCGCAATATCTCTCGCCTTCGCTCATCCCTCTCGATCAACAGTTCAGCCATCCTTGTTCACTCCCTGGTCACATCCCGCCTTGTTTATTGCACTTCCCTTCTTTTTGGCTTACCGGTAAAGTTAATAAACTTCAAATAGTACAAGACTTTGCCGCCCGCATTCTTACTCGTACCTCATCCATTAGTCACATAACACCTGTCCCACAGGAACTTCACTGGCTTCCTGTCAAATTCCGCATCATCTATAAGATTCATCTCCTTACATTCAAGGCAATTAATAACCTCATGCCCACATACCTAACTGAACTCATCCATCTCAACACACCTTCTCGCACTCTCAGGTCTTCTTCATCCATCCAACTCATTCTTCCACCCGCCCGTTTAGTCACCATGGGGTCAAGAGCCTTCAGCCGCTCTGCCCCCCGCCTCTGGAACTCTCTCCCACATGAAATTAATACCTTGATCTCTCTCAATATTTTCAAATCCCGGCTAAAAACTCTTCAGACAGGCTTATTCACTTTAGGCCTGCAGTTCTTTGTTTTCAATGATCTGCACTGTTTTTACTCTTAATGCATTCCTTTATTATCTATTTTATCTCCTCTCGTGTATGTGTGTGTATTTTATAATTTATTTTAATTGTTTGACTTCTGTATGGTGACCTTGAGTGTCTTGAAAGGCGCCTATAAATTAAATGTATTATTTATTATTATTTCAGCATTCGTGGAGCTTTTTAAAACATGCAAATGTCCCACACCACATGCACTAATGCATTGCCATACCATCAGAGATGTTGGCCTTTGAACTGAACGTTGAGAACAGGAGGTGTGGTCTTTCTCCTCCTTAGCCCGGAGGTCATGATGCCCATGATTTCCAACAAGAATGTCAAATTTGGACTCGTCTGACCACAGGGCACTCTGATACTTTGCTACAGTCCATTTTAAATGAGCCTTGGCCCACAGAACACAGCAGTGATTCTGGATCATACTCAACAATGCCTTCCTTTTTGCATGATAGAGTTTTAGGTGGCATCTGTGGATGGCACAGCGGACTGTGTTTACAGACAGTGGTTTCTTGAAGTATTCCTGGGCCCATTCAGTAATGTCAATGAAAGAATCATGCCGATGAGAGATGCAGTGGCGTCTGAGGGCCCAAATATCACGGGTATCCAGTAAAGGTCTTCGGCCTTGTCTGTTACACACAGTGATATTTCCAGCTTCTCTGAATCTTTTGATGATGTTATGCTCTGAAGATGATGAGACCTTCAAAGCCTTTGCAATTTGACGTTGAGGATCATTGTTTTTAAAGTATTCCACTAATTTTTTTACGCAAGCCTTCACAGGTTGGAGAGCCTCTGGCCATCTTTGCTTCTGAGAGACTCGGCCTCTCTAAGACATCCTATTATGACCAATCATGTTACACATCTGATGCCAGTTAACTGTAAAAAATTTCAATAGGAAAATTTTTTCCGATGTGTTCCCAAAAATTTTTTGGGACAACAGGCTGGGTAGGCCTTGCCGGAGTCATGGGGAAGTGCTTTGGCGAAATATTGTTTTCCCCGAGGCATACCCGAAGCATCGGTAACCTCTCTCTGAAGTATCAGGGGACCTTCAGGGATATTTGAATCTTTGGCGAAAGTTCGTTGACTTTTCGGTGACACATTCCTTATGTCGGAGTTGCATCCCCGAATATCCGCCGAAATTTTAGGGATGGTTTCAAAGTGCATTCTTCTCATGTCGCTGACTGGCTGGATTTTATATTCACGAGCATTGAAAGTACGTTTCTTACAAGTACATGCCAGAGAGAGAGTGATGCTGAGCCCAAAATGTGCATATATTATAGCGTAGCCAAACACAGTTATTTTATCAATGTTTTGTCCGGGTGCTAGATCATCTGTTTCACCAAATTAAATTACTTGTGTTCAGCTCCACTACAGCATCTTACGGAAAAACTCGTCAGCAAAACCATGAGAAAGTAAATAACTTGTATTGTACCAACAAAGAAAGAGGCACTTCTGTTGGCTCAAATCATAACATTATTTACATTAAGAGAAAAAATGAAGAGGTTAAGGAAAAAAAAACACATTTATCCACGGAAAATAAATAACTCAAATTGCAGGCCCCAGCCTCGACACCTGCAAGAAAACGAAATAAGTATATTCAGCCGTTTAATTAAAAAATCATAATAAAAAAAATAGTTGATTAATCTCTAAAGGAAAAGATTGGGCCACTGCAGTACAGATTATAACAAACAGATGTGCTTGCTAGACACAAGTCGCGGTTAGCTACAGAGATGCCCAGTCTCATGCATTCGGCGTAGGTCTTACGCATATTTTAGGCTTTTTCACCGTAGTCTGCAATTATTCATTGAATGCTTAATGAGATTCTCATGTGAAATTAAAATCCTTCTGCATTGAAGTTCCCGTTTCACTTGCGTAAAGGTGCACCTCATCACAAGTAACATGGAAAGCGACTATGACTCCGGACTCCCCGAGCTTCTCTTTACTCAGGGATTGAAAACAACGCATGTGTTTCATGATCGTTTAAATAGTTTTAATGAAATAAGACCATTTGAAACATTTTTATGCAATTCCATTGCTTTCAATCACTCAGTAAAGACAAGCCTGAGAATTTTGAGTCATAATCGATTTCTGTGTCATTAGTGCGGAAATCCACCGTAATGCACGTGAAACTGGTTAGCTTTATGCACAATGATTTAAATTCCGCGAGTGAATTTCTTCGGTCCGCTTTGATTGAATAATTGCTGACTACGGCACAGAAACGTGAATGCCACTAAGAGGAGAAACTCACGCCTAAGACGTAAGCCTTGGCATCTCTGCAGCTAAATAAAGAAATGCCTGACAGCCACTTCGTCATTAAACACCACTTCAATTATATATCAAAATTAAGATAAAAAATTAAGGAAATGAAATTGTAAAAATAAAGGCTCGAGGAGGAAAATGAGAGGGGGAAACAATGTTCAAAGTAACTCAGGGCTGGAGTAAGTGGAGTGAATGCGAGCTAAGAAAAAGTTTCATTTGGCGATAGGCTATAATTTTTTTGTGGTGGGATGAGTTACAGGGAGTGGACAGCTAGTTAGAGGATTTTTCTGTAAAAAAAAAACGTTCTTTCCCAAACCCTGCTTGGCGTCTCGCCCTGGATTCCCATCCAAACTGTTCAATAATTATAGAGGCTGGTTACACCTTGTAGCTCGTTACAATATATACCTCCCCAATATTGCCTCCCCGAGGCACCTGGGTTGGATGGAAAGTACTCACCGATGCATCCTCTAATCTACGGGATGATATTTAAAATTCGGGGAAGCTCCAGGGCACCTTCGCCTATAATTGGCGAAGGAGCCCCGGAGCTTTCCTGAGCATCGGGTGACATCCCCGATGTTTCAGGGGCATTGTTCGGGGGACATTCCCAGAAGCTTAGTGACCATCGCCGAAGCATCAGTGAACGTTCACCAGACCATCCCGGATGTCTAATAAGTGCAATTTCTAATGGGACTGCTCCGTTTTTTTGACAAAAATATTGGGATCTTCGGGAGCCATGGGGAGAAAATTTGTCTATTTCCATATCTACAATGATTTTTCCCCAGTGGGACCTAGGCATGAGCTGTGTAATTGTGGGGAAAATACATACATCTTATGGGCAATCTATATATCCATATAGACAATTTGTAGATGACATATGTAATAGAATCAAGTTTAAAGTTTATTTAAAAAAACTTTTAAAAACTTTAAAAAAAAATTTGAAGAAATTTTAATAATTAGTTATGGCCTTTTTTTCTGTTTGGGTTATCTATAATTGTTTTGAGTCAGGTATTGCACATGGCACACCACTACACCTGCCCCCATATGGTGTTTAGTGGGCATGACTGATGCTAATTATAAACAATCGGCCCTTCGCCTGCAATTTATGATCAAATGGGATTCGTCATTCAGCACACACGGGTAAGCGCAGATTTGAATCGTAACAATGTTTGATGAATTTGGAGTTGAATTCTCTTATTTTTTTCTCTCAACAAAAAATGGGAAATTTTAGGGAAATGTTGCTATGTGGCCAAATGAGCGTTATTATGTGTCTATAGCTTGTTTGGTGGTTAATATTCCAAATAAGATTCTTTTTTCTGTGAAAATTCAGAGGGCAGGTGAATTCTTTCCACAACACAGAATACAAATAATATATAAAAAATACAACCCCAATTTTGAAATAGTTGGGACGAAGTGTAAATTGTGAATAAAATCAAAATGCAATGACTTTCAGATCACGAGCCAATATGTTATTACAAGAGAACATAGATAAAATTTCAAATCTTGAAACTGAGACATTTTACATTTTTATCCACAAAATTAGCTTATTTCAAATTTTGTGGCTGCAACAGGTCTCAAAAAAGTAGGGACACAGGCAAAAAAAGGGCTGAAAAAGCAATTAATATATAAGAGAATCAGATGAAAGAACATTTAGCAAGTAATTAAGTTCTCCTGATCCCTCCCGATGCCTCCCGATGGCTCCAGATGATTCGCGATGCTCCTGAAGCTTCCCCGGGACATCGGGGAACCTGTTCCTGACGCCTCCTGACGTGCATCAATTTCCATCGGAGTACATTGCCGAGGCAAAAAATGCCCAAGGGGACTGAGCCTTTATCGACCAACAACTGAAGTTATCCGGATTTTTAATTCCAGCCGCAAAGCATAGTTGGTTCAACCAGCCACACAGCATAGCTGATATTAGAATCATATGTTCTGTCTGTTGGTCTGCGCTGACACTATAATAGTTTAATAGTTTTAGATTCAACCTTAAGACATTGCATAAGATCAAAAATGGGTGCGATAGATCGTTTTTATCATGCTCGGCTCAAGCCTAGCTTCAAGCACTCACCCTACTCTCCTTGCGGCTGGATTGATCCCTGTGAGAATAAAGTGAATTGTAACATTAATTGTTGGATGTTGTTCTTTTTGACAACAACAAAAGAGCATGTGAACAGACACCACGGTAAAGAAACAACAACTGGGTGCTTCTTTTTGCAGCTCAAATCAATTTGTCATTGGCCATGACACTTCTCTGAGTTTCAGCTCATCATGCGTATGGACCCTTTAGACTGTATTAAACACAATCCTTATAAGTATCAGTTGCATATGTACAAACACAAAGCAAATTATCCAGAAGAGCTTTGTTCCCAAGACTACACAGCATTGGCTATTACTGGAAGTCACCCTTCTCCCTCAAGATACATGAGTGGACGGATATGAATATTGGCAAGATAAGAGACTGGCGACTTTGGTCAGGATTTTCACAGAGCTCAGTCGAGGAAACCTGACATGCTCGTGTATATCAGCACGTGTGGCAATTTTCACCCTCTTGGATGAGGCTTTGAAGTGCTTTATTATCATACTTGAATAGAAAACTTTTTAAGCTTTTAAAAATACTTCGTGAAATTTTCACACTGCATTTGTAATTTAATTCATGAAAAAATTGTTTTATAAAAAAAAAACTTTAAAGAAATCTTACTGATTTTTTTAAGGATCTTACGAATATTTACTGGAGGTGGACATGGGAAACCGAAAGAGGTTGACAAAGGTGCTATTATGAATCATGAGTTATGCTCCCAAAATGTAAAACAAATGTTTCTGTGCAATGGACAAACAATTTGTGGACTGTATAAATGGGAAGTTTTCCTCTATCTTGGTATGAGTGCTCTCGACCACTCATTAAATTTTTTTAAAGTGAAGAACAAAAAAAAAAAAAACATTGGTGAATCCCAGAAATCGAGGGGTACTTCAAAAAAAGAGAGAAAATCGTAGATCTGAACAAAAATAAAAGAAAATTTGTCTGTATATCGCTTCTTGCAGGAGGCGTAAACAGGCGTTGAAACCTTGAACCCTCCTGCTACTCAAATGATATCCTTCAATGTGCTGCGAATTCAGCCTCCTCTGGAAATCAATACTGCTTTATAGAGACTACAAAAATGATGGGAGAGAGTGAACCTGGTTTATTGATTTATTAATCTGTGGTCCCCACAATCGGTGATCAATATCCTCTTTTTTTGCTGAAAGAAAATTGGATTGGTTACTGCAAGGCGCGCTCTGCTCCCACACGGCTTTTACGGCTGTTTGAACGGCTTAACCAAATTAACATCGCAATTAGTGTCACAGTCCTAAAGTGAATATAAAACTTAACAACCTTTAATGCATTTTTGATCTTTCATGAGTTCCATCCATCTTTTCATGCCGGCAGTTACTGTCACATGGCCCCAATTTCACCGCCGTGATTTTCAACCCTGTGAGCTGGATCATTAGGTTATTTGAGCTGTGGCTCCTGAAGACTGGGCTGTATAGGTGGGCTGTCTATTGATTTGACATTGTCGGGGAGCGAATGAATTATCCATGAACTGAACACACATGACAATCCTTTGGCTTCTCTGCCGTCAAGGAGATGAAAAAATAAAAAATAAATAAGACAATGCGACTCGGTTTCAGAACTCGCACCAGTCACAGGTCTGTTTATTAGGCGAACATCGAAATTTCTCAAACCATGAGAAGGCACTTCCTGAAATGATGATTATAATTAGACCATGGGTGAGAGAACAAGCAGGCAGAATTGGTCGTGTACAGCACAAAGCACAACACATGAAAGCAGAACCCGGACTAGAAAGGACGGTGGTTTTTGAAGTGAACACAGCATTCGCAATAAAACAGGCCCTGTCTTCACTTTTAGAGGGTCAGCCAATAGAACGTCAAGCTTGATTACTTGTCACAGAAAAGCAGATTTCCAAGTCGCGCCCAAGATCACCCACTGTAGCCAGTGTATAGAAAACCTAATTGGAAAAGCTGGGCATCGAGAAAGCATGGACTGAAACTTTAATTGGAATGCTGACATTGAAATGTTTGTTTTCCCAATCCCCCAAATCCCTCAAATGCAAACTTTGGATTACTTTTCTAAAAGGATATTGGCTTCATTTCAAAGGGTAACTAAGGGCTGCACTAGCCTGATACATGTATAGATGTAAGCTATGAGGGAAACTTCTGAACTCCATGTGTTTTTTGACATAAAATAAGTGCGTTCAAATGGACATATCCTGTGACATTTAGTGTGTCATTAATATAACATCACCTCCTGCATTAGTATCCCAAAAACCATATGCCTATTTGTGGTTATTGACATTCAGGAATGTTATCACAGTGCTTCAAGTGTAAACTGCACCGTTCGAGGAGTGACATAACTTTTTATGAATTACTTGTCAGAACATTTTCGTTTTTCGCTCAGAATGCGTATTGGCTGTCATCGCGAAAAATTTGTTAAATAGTCATTTTAAATTACAAACTATTTTCCTATATTTGCTTTACTTTGTAAAAGAGTTTACTTCCAGCAACCTAGATCCTGAGAGAAAAGCCAAAGTACAGTTCTGTGAGATCACTGCAACATTTACGCCAGATATAGTAAATGAAATGACAATAGAATGCAGATGGTGTGGGTTGTTTATTTGTGTATTATTAAGCTAATGAACATAAGCGCTAATGCTTTAATGGCACCATTCGCCCCTATGCACATCTGCCGTCCAATGGCTGAACCTAGTAACTGTCATTTTGGTCAAAATTGAGTTAACATTATTTTTGTAGTTGCTATGTTTTGTGCTTCATGTTCACATACAGTTCATTGCAAAATGCCCACCCATTCCTTGAGTATTGCCATGCCCAAACCTAGTAAGTACCATCTGTGTTGATCCTAAAACCTTGTAACTTTTAAATACTCTTAATAGGCCTACTATTTTTGCCAGTCAGAAAAACTGGTGCACCAAACATTCTCCATTTAGTGCAGGGGTGGCCAACCCTGGTCCTGGAGAGCCGCAGTGTCTGCTGGTTTTTAGTGTTATTCAGCACTTTATTGATGAATTAAAGCAGTTGATTACACACTTCACTTCTCACCTGGTGTCTTTGGTTTTCTACTCCCAATTAAAACCTAACTCGGCACTCCCTCTGGCTCTACAGGACCAGTGTCATCCACCCCTGCTCTGTAAACTAATCTGTACTCTGTACTCCTACTATGCCTGCGTTACAACTATGCTAAATATCCAACCACATTGACAAATCTGTCACAACCTGCAAGTCTGCTTAATTGGCTCTAGGAGTCTTGTGGGTTGTTTCTACTAATTGCTTGATTGGCTCAATTATCAAATTGCTTGATTGGCAAATTAAGCCTGAAACACCAGGTTAGATCAGTTAAGTGAGTAATCAACTCATTTAATCCATCAATGGAGTGCAAAGTAACACCAAAAATCAGCAGACACTGTGGCTCTCCAGGACCAGGGTTGGCCACCCCTGATTTAGTGTAATAACATTCAATAATAATGAGAATAATGAACTATAAAACTAACCTTCCCCAAATAACCAGGCTTTACTATCAAATTGTTTCATTTTCTGCTTTTTTCTCAAAATCAAATAAAAGTGAGTTACTAGGTTCTGCCATTGGACAGCAGACATGTACTGTTTCAGTTCTTAAAATGTAAACATACTGAAGTATTTACCCACAGCCATCCCTTTTACGAGAGCGATGTTGCTCAGTTTTTCAGGGCCCCAGTTTCTCGCGTCTGTTTAATGTTGAACAATCAGGTGTAGCCAATTTTTACCCATTCCTTGCCATTGACAAGATTTTCTGTCAATTATGACAGAATTCCTCCCCCCTATTAATGAGATATTCCTTCAATCAACTGCTATATGGTGGGGGCGTGGTAACATATCTTCAGACAAAAAATAGGTATCGTAAGGTCGATGGATATTATTTAAAAAGCTGGAAGTGGCTGGCAACTTAAAAAAAAATACACTGCCAGGGAAAGGGTTAAAGGAGGAGACCGCACCTCGGCAAAGTATATTTCAGTGGAGAGTAGAGTTCTTGAAGTGTCTAAAACGCATGGTTTTATAAATTTTAACTGGGTAATTATTCAGTGCGACGCATTTTAAAACTGGCGAGTCTTCAAATGGGCATCAATATCCGCAGGCAGACATTTTTACTTGGGGAATCTAAGACTACATTCGGAATGCACACTTGTCCGCTTACTTACTCACTCTTTATATTGTTTTCTATGTAGAACATTCAAGTCATAGAGCCCTATATAGTGGGTGTTCAGACATTTCGAACACAGCCAAAAAATTTTATCCGATCAAATGCGAGTGCCACGGTGCTTGTGGCGTCAGTTATTCTCTTTCGTGACGTCAGATGTTCTCTTTCCTTTCATCCGAGCCATGGAGTTTTTCAGAGGGCCTTCAGTAAGCTCACCCTTTACCCTTGACTGCCCGCAAGCTGCTTTTTTTTTTTATGCTAGTCTGATTAACAATCAAACAATTTATCGGCTGAGCGACCAAGACCAATACATGACCAAAATTAGAAATGGCAATGAAAAAGTGAATGCCTATTGCCTTCATTTATATGATCGATATGGCATTCTAAGGATGGTAGTATAAATGCAAAAATCCAAAACTTTTGCTGACTTTGCAGTATTTATTTTCGCCATCCTTACGATTGTCACTCAGCTGTGCCTTCTCACCCTTTAGCTGCGAATACATTCAGGAAATAGAACAGATCCTTGTGGCTTATTGCTTAATGTGCCACGCAAACTAATTTATGCAAATCTGTGCTTCTCCACGAGCACAGAAATTAAAAAGACATATTGATTTTTTACATAGTCATTTATGCGCAGATGAACTCACCTCATCATCCTGTGGTGCAATGCATAACACTGCTACTGAAAATAAATTAGTCACTGGTCAGTTTTTACCAATTAGTCTGAGCAACTGTGGCCAATCGGAAGATGTAAACTGGGAGAAGTTTAGGTTATTAAGCATTTAAAGGTGAGATTTCCGAAGATCAAATTCAAAATCAAAACCCAAGTAAAAATGTCTGCCCCCTGATATTGAAGCCAATTTGAAGACTCGCTGGTTTAAAAATGCCTCACACTGGATTTTCAAATTAAAATATGCGTTTTAGACACTTTAAGAATTCTACTTTCCGCTGAAATATACTTTGCCAAAGAGTGGTCTCCTCCTTTAAATGAAGCCCCAGATGTTTTTATTGTATTTTTTTTTTGTCTGCAGCATCCTACTGGTTCACAAAGACCTTTTGTTGAATTGCTGCTGTTCTCATATGACACTCTGAATATTGAAATGTTTAGCTCAGATTTGTGCTTCAGTGTTTTAAAACAGAATTTATATTTCCAGCATATTTGACATAATCATAATTTATTTCTTTATGAAAGCTCACTTGTTGGCTTCCAGTTTGTGATTAAATTCAGTGAGAAATGTCTTCTTGCAGGCAAGCGCTCATGAAAGAGACCATTATCCAGAAAATGTCATGATGACATCGGATAATGTTAATAATAGGAAAACCAATTATGGTTCTGAAATTTTTGCATATATACTACTGGTCAAAAATTTTAGAACACCCCAATTTTTCCAGTTTTTCCTTGAAAATGATGCAGTTGAATGTCTCATTGTACTCTAGAATAAAAGCATAGACATGATAGAAGAAATAAACAATTGATGTTAAAAAAGAAATCATGGGATCAATTTATAAACCAAAACGTTTTCTAAGCTTTTGACTTAAAGTAGTCACCTTAGGCAGATATAACAGCTGAACACACTTGTGGAATTCTTTCTACAATGGAAATTATATCTTCTTCAGAAAGTTCTTCCCAACTCTGTTGTAAAAGTTCCCATAAATGTGTGGCACTTGTAGGTTGCTTTGCTTTCACTCTTCTGTCCAGTTCATCCCAAACCATCTCGCTGGGGCTTAAGTCCGGAGACTGCGCTGCTGCTCCATGTGTTCAAGTTTACCATCTTGTTCTTTTTTCCTAAGGTAGTTCTCGCAGAGCTTGGACTTATGTTTTGGGGCATTATCTTGCTGTAGGATGAACCCTTGACCAACTAGGCTCATACCAGAGGGTACTGCGTGGCGCTGCAGAATGCTGTGGTGGCCATTTTTGTCCGGGGTGCCTTTCACTCTGTAATTCACTGGATCCAGGAAAACAGCCCCGGACCATCACACTTCCTCCTCCATGTTTAACAGTTGATGTCACACACTGAGGAACCATCCTGTCATGTCCTGGTGGATTTGAAAGTTTTCTTTGCTGCTCTCATCCCTGACGACATCGTTTTGCTCTCAATCAAATTCTTGGGTCAGCTGGCATTAATTGGGGGCGTCGCCTGGATTCTGTATAAGCCCTAGTTCTGCCTCAGTTCCCTTGCTTGAGTGTAAGTGCTATGTTTCGCACTTTAGCCGGTAAGGTCTCTAGTAAGAGAGCTGGTAGGGTTAAGCTGCATATTTCAGGAAGAGTTCTAGTTAGTTAGGGAATCTTTCAGTGTGTTCCTCATTCTGTTCATCCTATCGAGCTCGCCTTGCTTCCTTGCCTCGGACTACATCTTGGTCCGTTGGAAGCGCTATTCTCACTCTCCTGTATTGTTTATTTCTCTCTCCCTTCTGCGTGTCCTCCTTTATTTCTGGCCACTGCATTTGGTGTCTCAAACTCACCACCCATCACAGTACACTCTAGCCAACATGGAGACATCAGCGATGGCCGAAATTAAAAGGGCTGTTGCCAGCCAGCAAGATATGCTGGCTGGTTTCGCTAAAGGGCTTTCAGACTTGGGTAATCAGCAGTCAGAGCTAGTTGAGAGACTCCACCTTCAAGAGAACTCGCTTCAGAATCAGGAAAGCGTTCTGTTAAGCTTGACTGTGAGTGTTAGGTCTCTGTCTACACAAGTTTCAAAAAAAGTTGCAGAAGCACCATCCATACATCTTCCCCAAGAACTGAAGTTACAACTACCCCAAAGATATAGTGGTGAAGCCGGAAAATGTTAGGATTTCATTGCCCAGTGTGAAATATTTTTTAAAGGGGACCTAACATGCTGATCCTTCTTTTAATACATATTGGTAATGTTATAATGTTGGTTACCCATGCTCAACCTCTGAAAAGTTTCTAAACATAAGATACAGGGATTTTGCCGTAATCCAAGAACGTGATTTCTTGAGTATGATTTCCTCTTTTAACAGCTCCTCCTTGAGATACCTACATCTTGGTCCGTTGGAAGCGCTATTCTCACTCTCCTGTTTTGTTTATTTCTCTCTTTCCCTTCTGCGTGTCCTCCTTTATTTCTAGCCACTGCGTTTGGCGTCTCAAACTCACCACCCATCACACATCCTTTCACCTACTCCACGGCATATAAAAAACCTGGGCAACCTAACCTTTGTTTAAAACTTCTGGAAGTTCACCACTTACGTCTGTGCCATTTCAAGCTATTCATTGGACTGGAACTGCATCATTTTCAATAAAAAACTGGAAAAATTGGGGGTGTCCTAAAACTTTTGACCTGTGTGCTACACAATGCTAGTTAGAAGTAGGCCTGACTCTCGGCTCCGACACCATCAATAGTGTGGATCACGAGTAAATAATTAATAAATGTAAGCAAAGGAAAATTCCTAATTTATTCAGAAGGGGGAAAAAAGCTACAAAAAAAATATTTGATGCTTGACAGTGTCTGTCAAGAAAGTATCGGTAAAATACTACTGCTGCAAGTCTTAGGAAGATGGTTAGTAATTTGAAAACTGGAGATCTTGCTTCAGTTCAACTACAGTGCTATTTCTGTAACGTATGAAATAGTTTACAATCCTGTACAGATTTCTGGACCACTGTCTGCATTGCCCAGATTAAACGCCACGATACGCAATCCTGCGTGTTCATTGGGCCGGGATTTTGCGGTGGAAAATCTTGTGATGAAAGTGAAGTCCTCTTGTCCCGTGGTGCCTGACAGGGCAGCCTCCAGGCCCTCTGTGGCGCTTACCCTTTCTCCACCGACCAAAGGTGGAGACAGGGTATGAACCTTTGGTTTAACTTACACAATGCACACTATTCCCTCAGTGGGTTTAAAGTCCACAAAGCATGGCCCTCATCTTCATGCCTTATTCAACACTCCCTGGTTCCAGGAAGACTGTCGACATGGAAGCCGAGGCCCAAGAATACATTAGGTCTTTGTTTACGTGGCTTGTGGTCTGGAAATGTGAACACACTGACCGTTCTCCCCTTAGGAGCACACAGGACATACAGCTTAAGATTCAGCTATCCTGTGTTCACAGGTTACAACATCCTTGGTTCTAAATGTAAAACGGAGAACCAGGCCAGACTTCACAGCAGGGATACAGTCTCTGCATTTCTATATTTCCATTCCATGTGGTTCATCCATCAACATAAGATGTGGCGTGAAAACGAAACACAACATTCTTTTTGTTATACTGTGTGCATTATGATGTGTGAGAATATTTACCTTTCAAAATAGAGGACAGTCTCATCTCAAATTGTTGTGGATGCATTTGAGGTTCAGTGCGTCGATTTAGTTCCCTCTTTAAAGTTATATTTAAAAAAAAAAAAAACAGGACAACAAAACTCTGCTTAATTTGCCTTTCATCTCACCGAACAAAGAAAAAAAAATCAATTGCTTCTAATTAATGAAGTGTGTGACTTTTACCAACTGCATGAGAATTTTCACATTTCTTGACTGCATACATGCTTGTAAGAACAAAAAGCAATTTCCCTGTGTAAATCCACATCGTGCATGTATATTAAATGTTTGAATCATTACAGTATTAGAGTACTCAAATAGGATGGTCAACATATTTCAACTTATTTATTCAGCATAATAGTGTGAACATGGTTGTTAACTGACATTTTCAACTAATGCAAATGACTGAAATCAATCTGCATAATGGCAGAGGTCTCTGGTGTGAGATGAGAGGAATGATGTCGTGGTGGGTTACTACAGCAGATGTGTGTTTTAATTAGTTCTGTGGGACTTGACACAGCGCTTTTGGAAAGTTCTGAAATTGGCTTCAAAGAGCAATCTCATCGTTCGAAAGTTATTATGCTAACTGTGAACTTGTAGAAACGTATTGAGTGAGTCAGACTGCAGTCTGTCCCTTGAGCTCAGACTTTGGGAAAAACAGATTTATGGACAACCTGGATCATTTGTCTTTATTAAGACATAATTGTAATGCTAAATGGTGACATTACTGGTTCTGCTGAATGCACTCACTTGTGCATGTGAACTGTAGTTCCTTTCATTTGTGCCCTTTCTTCTTTGAAGGAATCAAACTCTAAATCAAACCCAAGTATAAACTGATCTGAAGGTTATAACATTATTACAGATCAGGCTATCTTGTGATTATTATTATTATTATTATTATTATTATAGTGGTATTTTGGGGCAAGGGTGCGTCTGTCTGAACATTGAATGTTACAAATGTTAACCAACAGAGGGTCACTGTCACTGCCCACTCCACTGGGTTAATAGAGCGAGCTTCAACCTTTATTTCATTTCTTTATTTTCAGTTTGTATCCCGCCATGTCATCAGATGGTGAAAAGATTGATAGGCCAACCAGTGTAAATCAAGCAATTACCAGTGACTAGCCTTTGCAATTAGCAGTGACTAGCCTATGCCTGTAGCAAAAGTCATTTAATGTCCAATTAAATCAGCTAACCATCCGAATTGGTAGTTAAAATGCCGAATAAAAAGGAAAACTATGGAGGGCAAAAGAACAATGTTGCAAGGACAGATAACTTATTATGATTAAATATAAGCGCAATTAATGTCTTTTTTCTTCATTGCACTAAAATGTCAGTATATTCATAACATCATGCAGCCTACTGAGCTTCAGGAGACTAGAGCAGAGTGTCTGAATTTATCTGAAAGACACAGACTGATATCAGAATGTTAGCTTTCTCAATTAGATAATGCTATCTGTTAGCAATCTACCTTTTGTGTAGCAGATTTTTAGGTGCTATGGATCCAAATTTACCCAAGTGTGAAAAAATTCTGAAAACACAATCCAGTCAAAATGCAAGTCTAGGTACGTTGGTGTCAGCGTCAAGAGATGCAGAATATATAAAGAAATCAAAGAAGAAAAGCAAGTACTTTTAACAAAAAAAAAAAAATTCAAACAACATGTTAGCTACAATATCCAACAAACTAGGTCAAAACCGAGGTTAATCCTTGTTTGGAACATCAAGAGGGATGGAAGTTTGCATAGTAAACTATTGTTGCTGCTGTCCATCAGAAGCGGGACTGAACTAACCTCACCTCTTTAATATTGCCCAATTGTGTTGGCTTACCGACCACAGCCCGTAGGACTGAACATTGACCCTGATTAGCCATGAATAACATTACACTAAATTCAGAAAGATTCATTTCCAGTTGGTATTTGGAGAAAATCACAAAGGCCTAATGTGACACTATTATTTTTGTAAAGCTAGATGGGTGACTTCAGTCACAACTCTACCGGGGAAGTGGAGTTCACATTAGGCAGGCTGTAAGGCAGGCACTGGACTGTACTGTCAGTGATTGAGATGGCTGGTATTTCGAGACATCAAATGCAGTGGTTGTAACGAAAGGAAGTACAGCAAAATGACGAACACAGACAAAGAAAGAGAGAGATGCTTGTGCTTCCAAAGGACATAAATCTAGTCCGAGTAAACATAAGGAGGCAACGCGAGTTAGACTGAACGAAATAAAGGAAAAATCTCGGAAACCGAGATAAAAAGATTAAGCACCAGACGGTGCACAGACAGAGGAAAAGAGAGAGGAAGATTCCCTTACTAACCAACACTTTCCTCTTTTGCAACTAATTCCACCAACTTTCTAGCTAGAGAACTTACAGGCTATAGTGCAAACGAAACACTGAAACTCTAGCAAAGGCGGCGAGGCGGGACTTGGGCTGAAATAGAGTCTGGGCGCCGCCCACAATTGATGCCGGCTGGCCAAAGAATCCGATTGTGGGCGAAACGATATTGTCCCGGACGAGAGCAGCAGAGAAGGCTCCCAAGCAAACGGCAGCCTCCTGAACCATAACAGTGGTAAATTCTCGGCTACCGCTGTCTTGAGCCTGTCTCCAGTAAGGACAGCAAAATATCACTGCCGCGAGACACTAGCTGAGTGGCTCGGGCCAGTACCCTGGTGGAACAGGACAGCTAGTGCACTGAGATGCCACTGGAAGCCACTGCCATGAGCCAGCCCCCTAGTGGGATAGGACTGTGGCAGCTCAGTGGCTCGCGGCAGTAGTACATAATAGTACACAAAATGTTTCAGCCCGCTCTCAGCTTAACTCAACAATAACAGGTCATCCTGAACCTCTTGGAGCAACATAAAAATGATAGGCACGGATTTAAACTAAGGAATTCAAGCAATATGAAACTGGAGTAGAAATGCATGAAAGGATTTGAAATCTTCAAGGTGAGTGACTTTCCCGTTTATAGGACTGGCCTCTGCTTTGCAGTGGTTCAGAAAATACGAGCAAATTCCAGTACTGAAAATATATTGCCGGCATGTTAATAGCACTTTGACTGAAAAGTCAACCAGCCGAAAAGAAATATCCGATTGCGGCAATAAAATGAGAGAGGTCAATGAAAATATACCACAAAATCAACAATCTGCGTTCCCTGTTTGTGAAAATTATTATTTAATAGATCGTTCATGAAATGGAAAAATAAATAGCTGAAATCACTAAATATTGCTCAGCTCTTGCAGCGTGAAATCCAGAAACTCATCATGGGCTTGGATGCTTCCATTATATTTCAGTGTCGCCCATTATGCAATTTGTCTGTTGTCATCTTTCCCTTTGTGCTGTCAACTAACTCTGTGTTTCAAGTAATAACATTTCTAATCATCTATGGAAGGATTGCATTTTAGAAGAGTTCTTCAACTGGGTTATTTTTTCTGCCTTGACTCTCCATTGCAGAAAAAGAGAAAATTATATGCAAAATATTCACATTATTTATGAGGTGATAAATTACTTAGGTTGAGGTGTATAGAAAACACAGATATATGCAGTGGACCTTGGCAGCCTTTGCGAGTTGAATTATGCCCTTCAGGGCGTCCTTCAGCTGGTCATTACAAATGAATGAATAACAGCTTTCTACAGAACTTATTCTGTGACCTGAGGCTAGCATGGCACTGAAAAATAATTTCTAAATCTGTTTCAGCAATAGAGAGGAGGCCGTTAATTGTAGGCACACAGGCGATTTGGGATATTGTTCATATCTGGCGTCATGGTTTCATTTTTTTACTACTGGATAAGCAAAGCTTAGGAAAGAGTGTTGCGATGAGACTTGAGCGTTACTCACTAATCAATCAGTCAATCAATTAATCAATTTGTCGTAAGCATGACCACGGGTGGTATAAATATGATAAATATGATCTTTGCATGGATGACCGGTCCCTAATTCACAAACAGCTTATCCAGGGGTTAATGATAGTGTCACTTTGATTAATACACATTACAAAACTTTTGAGAAATGAAATTAGAAAAGGCCACTGAGGGAAAAAAAACTGCTTCTGATATTGTGGTTGACTTAAGGATTCTGTGAAATGTTATTACAATAAAAATGTTCGCTTGCTTTATCTTATATTTTCTACCAGACGTAAGTATGTGCGAGCATGTGTTCGTTCATATGTGCACTATGGGCAACATTTCTCAAACCTCTTGGAGAAAGAGTGGCGATATAGGATGAATATTCCACTGTGCGAAACCTGACCTGACACATTATGTGCTCAAAAGTTATACTGATTCTCGGCCAGTGCAGCTGCGATCAGCATACCTCATGGATATGAACAAATGTCTTGCATTGGGTAAATATTTTTTATGGTGGCCATAACATTGTCTGTGAGTAGGACCTCAGGCCATGAAACTTGTTTAACTGCACAAGCAGAAGTGCACTCCTGACCATAATGTCTGTACAAGCCTGGCTGGTGAATATATGCTGAGTGAACAGAAGTAATGTTGATGAGCATAAACTGTGAATACAAACAGGTGTTCCCAAGTGGGTGAAAGTGGGGATCTTATTTTTTTCTGACTACAAACAGACCAAACTTTGTACACTCTAGTACGAGCTGATATAGTAAGGCCGTTCAGTATGTAAACATATTGCTTATTATTTTTCGAATCTGGGTGAAAAAAGATCATCCTTCTTTACCAGCGTCGTGGTGTATTTCCATACTGGTGTCGAAACGGGTTTAATGGTAATGCACAGTGTATGAAACTCCCGATTTTGCAATCCGCATCTCCCTATGGATCCAAATATTATTATTGACTGCTTTATGGCAGACTCAATACGGCATAAAATCTTGCTTATGAGGTGCTGTAGAAGGCAAAAGGATAATGTGAAAATAAATTTAAACAGCACCTCTTCCAAGGGACTCCTGCAAATTTCTACCTTTATTCTATCTGACACTGTGGCAAACACAACATTATCATAATCTGCTGCAGACACAAACATTCATGCATTCACTCCGCATCACAGTGCTCTCCTGGACCATACTTTATCTGAAATGCCATATCTGTCCACCCCTGGTAAATACCAGTGAGACACGTGAGCTTTGACAACAGTGTAAAGTTTGTAAATTTATTCCAATACAGCGCTGAGGTTTAGAGTGCAGTACTGGCTGGCTAGATAGCTGTTGTACAAGTTCTCATCAATTTTATTGGCTGGAAGACACTTTTTAACCTTTAAAGACACTGTTAAAAAGCATTGCAATTTTTCAAAGCACGAGCACCATTGCTGTACTCACCCGCCTGTCCCTGCTGGTGCTCCTCTAAAATTGTTTAATCAAGATCTATTGAGCTCCGTGGAAGAGACCTATTATTTAAAGGAAAGTCTATTGAAATGCAATTATTTTTTAGCTTTTGGGAAAGCCCTTTAAAGCAAAGAGAAATATTGCACAAATCCTTCAGGTTCAGTCATGTCTTTAAACTCAGCCCACGACAGATCGACCTTGGCTTAATAGACGGTTTTTCTTGCATGCATTGAAAATAGCAAATAGCTTGTCAATAAATCATAAAATCGCAAGTAAAGCGTGTTAAAAAAAGCACATTTTGTAAATTCGATTGGCATTTAGAATTATATATTTTGATGAAGATCAATTTCAAGTGCCAAGCAGTCAAAATAATTGCTGACATCTGAGCTTGAGGCATGAATAGTGATGGTAGTTGAAACCTGATTAAACAATTTTAGAATGAAGGAAATGCAATCTAGCAAGGAGAAAGTAAAATGTAATCAAAAGTTTTTTGTTCACACTTTAGATGAAGTGTTGCTCATGAAGGTTTTATAGAGCATGTATAATGCCTTCATAAATGAGACACAATGTCTTCATAAATCATACTGAAGCAAATTTCAAGCTTTGTGAAAGGCGAAATAACACATCCTTATTCAGCATGTGATGCCAGATCTGACAATGACAATTTTACTTAGCTGACAATGTCACGCTTGATAGCATTTAGCCACTAGCTAAGTGACATTGTCAGTTATATCACATCTGGCATCACACGCTGAATAAGGATGTGTTATTTCACCCTTTACAAAGCATGACATTCACTTATGTATGATTTATGAAGACATTTTATCTCATTTATGAGTACATTATACATGCTGTATAAAGCCTTTATGAGCAACACCTCATCTAAAGTATGACCAGCCCCCCCCCCCTCCCCGAATTATTAAGATGTAGTGGTGCAATTGGAAACACGGCTTACAACACTGAACTTTAGCAGTTCTGTGACTGATGGAAGACCTCCGTTAAGAGTCAATCCTGACGCTCATTTTTTCCCCCTTTAGTTTCAGTTGGGCTTTCCTCCACCTCTAATATATATATATATATATATATATATATATATATATAGTACAGTTGGCCCACATGATTCCGGATTTCTGTGGAACCGCTCTGAGAAAACAGGAGTGCATGAAGGATATAAGAAATTGAGATATGTTTCCCTATAAGATCTGATTAGGGAGCAGGAAGAAAGCAATATGTAAGTGTGGGAAGGGTGTTAATGTAGGTCACAGTACCTACTAAGAGGTTAATTATCTTTGTACATATAAAGTCAGAACAAATTAGCCTGCTTGTCACATATGCAAGCGAGTGAGGGAAGTGTTTATTACTGCACATTGATCCTGTGATTCAGTAAACTTCATTCTTTCGCTGCTCGCGATGTAGTTAATCAGTTCTGCATTTCAAAGTTTTTTGCCAGGTGTTTGACAGTTCTTGATTTAATCATACCCCGGATTTCTACTTTATTCCCCGATTTGCAGTTATCCACTTTCCCAAATACCCTTTATAATTGAGCTCGTCCTCCAGACGGTGGGCACACTGTGACATTTACACCTAGGATGAGAATTTTCAGAACACATCAGTGCTGGCTTTGAGAATAAAAACTTCATTCGACATGATTGGAGCTCTCAAAACCCTTTAGATATCGTGTTTCGTCATTATCATAAAGGTGACCTCAGCTTTGATGATAATACAAACAGTAAAATAAGAATTGAAAGGGCTGAACTAAGTGACTAAGTGTCAGTTCCAAAAATGTGTCATATATAGTATGTCCTTGTCCAACTGCAGGTGAATAAATGACTATGTGCAAAAGTTGAATTTCATATACTATGTATGTAACTACTACTTCACCGTACTTGAGTTCTGTACTTAGAGTAAATTCTAAATTAGACTAAAGTTCTAAACTAAATAATTTAGGAACTGTTATATTCAGGCTAAAATGTACAGGGTGTGTGCAAACAACCACTCTAAATTGTACATATATTCCCCTTAAATTAGCCCCTGCCACAGTGAGTGCAATAATCAGAGATATGGTTTGCCTGCTCTGAAGGGTTGAAGTTGAATTAATAATTGGGACAGTGCCAGTCAGGGTGTTATCCTCAAATTCCCAGCAAACGGTACAGTTTTTAATTCACTATTTATTTTCAGAGCAGGTGCTTTATATTGCTATTGACTGGATTTGCCATGTAATATTTTCAATATGTGTGAGCTGGGACATGAAAATAATAGGTCTAGCCCAGGAGGCTAACTTAATAATGCATATAATTGCCGAACTGAAGACTATCCAAAGAAAAGTTTTTAAATTGCCTTTGCTTATTATTCAATATTATGGACTAAACTGGATTTAAAGTACCCCAAAAGACCCCCTCCCTACCCTCATTATGTCTTCCATTGAATGCTCGTCTACATTCTGAATCACATTCCCTATGACCATTTAATGGAGTGCTTGTTTTGATTGGTATCAGGCAAAGAGGGAAAGCACTAGAGAAGAACATAAAATAACTGTTGCTCTGGAGTAAAATGGACAGCAACATTCACTTTTTTTGGCATATTGAGAATAACACTGATTTATACATACACTTGTCGAGCCAAGAGAGTGCTTCTTCGCTTGTAGTACAACTCATCGTCAGAATCATAGCCATTTTTAGGCCCTTGTCGTTATGGGCCTTGTCACCATGGTAGCGAAGGCTTACTAAATAATGGAAAGAAAGACTAACTTGAGATTTTAGTGACCTCAGATGATCCAGAAGGCTCTGAGTTCATTCCTCTGCCTCTCCATTGGATTCTACAAACTTTGAAAATAAAACAATGTTGTTGTTATTATTTGATAAACATTCTGTATATGAATGCAGTTATTGCAAATTTTTGCTCACGTTGCCGTACTCTGGGTTCATTCTTTATCTTTCAGGACCCAGAGGCCCTTTTGCATGATTGCTCGAAGAACTATTTCCATTGTGACGCTTGGTTTTCATCCAGCCATTACTTTCTACTGCAACAGTAGGAAGCAACACCTATGTCACATATTTTTATCATAGCCTCCTGAGACCCGAGCTTTGAATATTTTTGCATTTTTGATTTCTCCAAGCTGTTTGGGATTAGTTGGACCTTGTAAGTATAAAAACTAAATATTGTCTTTGAACAGGAAGTAGTTTTTGAAAAAAATGATGTCCTCATATGGGGACAATGGGTTTATTTTACTGCATTAGGGGGCTGCCAAGCTGTCACGGAATTACAGTCCCATTAGATTTTGGGTTGTAACTCTACAACTAAATAAGATAAAATCAAGTATCATATGTCATATTGAAGGTATTAACTTGTTCTTTAATAATATTAAGTGAAAATATATTTTTTGAGAAATTTTCATAGAAGAAACAAGCAAAAACTACTCTGTCACGGAATTACACAAAATTGACGTGGTTTTTTTAATGTTGTGTTTCACTATCCAAAAAGTGATGCTCCTGTCATAGTTAAGTTATGAAACTTCAATATGTTCATATTTAAGGTGTTTTTTGTTAATACTGTATGTTATCGAAACAAATATTGACTTTAACCCTGCTTTATGGGCAAGAAATTTCAAAAAGTCAATGTCACGGAATTACAAGAGGCAAATTGTCACGGAATGACAACAATAGTATTAATTAGTTTCAATGTATTTATTTCAATATATTATACATATATACATAATTATTTACATTTTTACAGTTTAGCAATATATTACAATGAGTTTTCCACTTAAAATGACCAATCATAATACATACTTCAAAATTTTTTTTTTAATCTCCATGTCAACATTGGCTTGGCGGCCCCCATTATGCAATAAAGTCACCAGTGCGTAACACAGTATATAACTTGTGAACTCTGAAATGCACCAAGGTGCAAATATACTAAGTCCAGCTCTAGGCCACCAACTGAAGCCAGCACAAATTCTTCATGCCGAATAGTTTGGACTTTAGTCGCACATTCTTTCAAAATGGACAGGCTCCTGGTCTGCGTCATCGCACTGCCCCACACAGTGCAGTGGCTGCTGACCATGTTGGTCTAGCAGACTTTCATCTTCAGCCTCAAACTGAACTAAGTCTGGAGTAAATACAGCAGACTTGCAGTGTTCTCATGCATCTTTTCTAAGTTCTTGTTGGCTCATTGGGAGTGCAAACACTTCTACTACATTGACGTTTATGCAGTCCTCCTCTGAATTGATGAACCTGGTGACTGTCATTATCTTTACTTGCATGTAAATAGAGCTGAGGTTCATTGTCATTATCGTCACTGCTCCACTGATCAGATTCTGATTTTTCACATGGAGTATAATCCTCATCATTTCCACCAGGATCAGCATCATCACAATCAGACAAATTTTCCACCTCAGAGTTCTCTCCTATTATTGCAGTCAGTAACCGTTCTGCTCTTGACAGAGGAACATGCCCAAGAAATGTATCATACAAAAATAAAAACAATATGGATTAATTTGTACATGGAAAAAGTCTTTATACTCTTGTAAACAGTTGGTTTCTTTTCAAATCTTCTCAAGCTTTCCTTACTTTTACACTTTCACTTTGCATGAACAAAGTCCCAATGTCCTCAAACAAGTACATTCTACTTACCAGCGTCCTAACTTGTTACTGTTGCTAAAGCTTTTTGAATTTGTATGCCATATCAAACTACAAGCTTTAATAAACATAAATAATCTCATTTCAACCATAAAATTTGAGGCAGGATTGCACCTTTTGCACTTCTATATAGGTCTCGGCCAAAGAACATTTCAGTAGACATGGCAGCCATCTTGTTTCAACACTGATTGGTGAATTTTGCTTTTTTAACCACCAGATGGCAGCAAAAAGTGTCTACTTATGAGGGCAACAGGTCTAAGTGGGTTAGAATTAAGTATGATGTGCTGCAAACCCAAAATTTAATGTCCTCATATGAGAACGCAGGGTCTCAAGAGGTTAAGCAGCTGGGTTGTTTATTAACAAGGACTCGGATGCCTACAAGACCCTTGGAATGAAAGTTCATTGCACTAAATCATCAAGAAATTGTCGGACATCAAATGGCAATACCTGCGAATGTTAATTTTGGTCCATCCTAAGTCTCTTTTGACATGCTCACTAAAAATGAACCAAAATATGAACCAGTTGCCAACAAGCACTGCTTAAAATGTATTTATTTATTTTTCATGTTCACAGTGCACACTCTGTGTGGGCTTGAGAAAGGACTTGGCGCTGCTCGCGGTTCACAGAGCTCTTGACATCCTTCACTCTGTTGATCCCACATATGTGCCCCTGCCAGGGAGGCAGCTTCGTGCTTTCTTCAGACCTGTGGAACTACATGCCTATTTTCAATTCAAAGATCCCACATGTGTCCAGCTGAATTACAGGAAAATGTACATAAAATAATACTGAATATCACATTTTATGTGAGATGTGATGCTGTGCCCATGAAAAAATACATGGCATATATAAGTGCGATGTAGCTTCGGTGAAGCACAGCAAGAGGCAGACACAGAGTAGTACGTGACGTTGTCCAAATAAATTGGAAGAAAAAAAAAAGCTTTATCAAAACTCTTACTGAAGGGGAGATTCGAGTGGAAATGAGTTTAATTAAATGATACTGCAGCCATTGGTCGAGATGGGAAACGCATATCTATTGTTTTGGTAATACTCGTGAGCAGTACTGCTGAAAACCATCTCCTGCTAATGTTTGTACTGTAGGCGTGCTTTGGGCCTGAGTGGTTGTATAAGTCCTGTTAATAATCTGTGCGGATGACAAGAGGATTACTTTGACCTGCTGTCTCTGCAGTGCTGAAACTCTGTGTACGAGAAATAATGAATTTGGAGGATGGACTTCTCAGTGTTGGCTGCGGCTCACTCTTGGCAGCCATGAGCATCATCAATGATGAGTATCAGCGAGCTGTGTTAGTTCAGATTGAAAGCACTGGAGTATCACTTCATTGAGTTCAATTCATTGCAAAACAGGTTATTGTGTAGCAGTATGTGCACCCAAAAGAGCAATTCACATGATACATGCAAGATGAGTGATGTTTTGTTTCTAACAGAGATGATTAACATTTAATTGATTATTTTAAAAACACCGTGTGCTTCTAGCCTCTTTTCCAGAGAGTGACATTCAATGCAGGGTATTGGCTTGGGGATGCTGTTATTTTTACATGCTCAAACCCATATGATACACACTGCACAAATGCGACGGCAGTGTTGAAATATTGTGAATGAAAGTAATCCAATTTAAAATGGAGTTTGACTGAAATGGAAATTACACAGTGCGTCATATGTTGGCTCTCACCTCCGGAGATAATCAGTCTCTATTTCCTTGTTTATGAATGGGGCTGGTAAACCCAAGGCTTGAACAAGAATAGATTCTACTGACAGGGAAGGGAGATGGGTTGTTTGGTATTGCACATACTGTGTATCTGTGGATGGAAGTCCTTTTCTAAACATATCCTCCCAACAAAGGAACCATTTTCACAGTAGGCCTTTCGGGAGGGAAATAAAAAAAGAAAATACTGGCTGTAGCATATTGTTGTTGGAGAAGATAAAATTTCAACTCTGCATATTTTCCTTAATCTCTGATCACATGAAGGTCATTTCATGACTTAGCTCATGAACTGGGGGAGACCAGAGCTAGATTGCCAGCGGTCAAGATCTTCCAACACTGAGAAGGGGGCCCATCGTATGCCTCTTGCTTTACCCTCATATGTTTGGCGCAATACCCAGTCAATGGCTAAGTTAAAGAGGAGTGCCGACATCATGCAGCCCTGCCTTACTCCTGTTATCACATTAAAGCTGTAGTCACTGCTTTCCAACTCTGCATGAGAAGTTGGTGTAATAGCTCTTGATCAGCAGGACTATCTGTTGAGGAATTACATACAGTCGCAGTATCCGCCAGAGGCTGTCTTTATGTATGCTGTCAAAAGCTTTTTCAAAATCCACAAAGTTAATGTAGAGTGGTCTCTGCCACTCTGTGCATTGCTCGATGATCTTACCTAAGGCAAATATTTGGTCAGTGCATCCTCTTCCTTTTCTAAAGCCAGCCTCTCCCTGTCTGAGCTGTCGGTCCACTGCGCTTGATATACGTAGGATAATGATCTTTGCCATTATCTTACCTGGAACTGACGAGAGTGATTCCACGCCAGTTGCTGCAATTCCTAAGGTTTCCTTTCTTGGGGATCTTTACAAATGTTCCCTCCGACCAATTATCCGGTTATTATCTTCCTCTCTTCCCATATGGCTGTAAAGAGTGGTAGGAGCAGTTTGGCTGCAAGCTCAGGATCTGCCTTCAACAATTCTGCACTGAGATCATCTTGTCCAGGGGCTTTTCCGATTTTGAGGGATTTAATGGCTGTCGATATCCATTCCTTTCTTTTCCTTGCTTTCTTTCCCAGGCATGCTTCACTGGTTTTGAGGTCAGCTTTCTTTACATGTTCCCACCCATTATTGACTACATCAGGAAGTGGATATGTGTGGTCTTCCATATCTGCCAGTGCCTGGGATCCCTTTTTTAGATGCAGCACAAATGCACTCTTCACATTGGGGTCTTTTACCTTTTCGACATCCAACTGCGCCCTTTCCGCCGTCCTGCTGCCCATTTTCCTCAGCCTCACCTTCGACACTTCTACTACAAGATGGTGATCACTGCCGACATCTGCCCCTCTCCTGACTTTGACATCAAGAAGCGCACGCCTTCAGCAACCATTGATCATCAAGTGGTCAATCTGATTTCTGTCTCTTCCATTAGGGGAGCACCAGGTCAACTTATGTATGTTTTGGTTTGGAAAGAGGGTACCTCCGTTAACAAGATTGTAAGTTGTACAAAATTCCAGTAGTCTCTCGCCATTATCATTTTTGATGCCGCAGCCCTCTATTCCCATCGTCCAGTTTGCATTGTCACCTCCCAACCTTAGCGTTTAAATCACCCATAACAATCTTCAAATCGTACCCCGGTGAGTTTTCCAACTCAGCCTGTAACTGCTCATAGAACTTGTCTTTGGCGTCTTTATCGCTGTGGGGCGTAACACTGGATGATAGTAGTGCTGATCTGTTTCCCCTTTATCCTGATCCTGATGATTCTGCTGTTGATAGGTTTCCACTCTAATAAACTACTCTCCACTCCTTTCTTTAAAATGATGGATGCCCCTTTACCCCTGAATTTACAAAAAAGAGACACTTCGAACGATTTCTCATACCCGCAAATCAAAATCGTTGACGAGTTAAATGAAAGAAAAAAAAATCATTTCAGGGCTGGATTGGCTTTAGTGACTGTAATGCATCTATGCTGCTTTATGCGATTTTTTACGGAACGCAATAGAATTTAACCCATTTACCTGTAACATCACAGGTGCAGACTGTGCTAAGAATTTCAATGTTAAGAATAACCAATTTTGACTCAGTTCAATAAATAAATAAATAAATAAACAAATGAAAACATTTCTGGCACCTAGTATCGAAAAGGTTAAGCTTGTACCGCGTAATCTGCTTTCCTGCCTGATCTAGAACACACACTGAATTTAGCATTAGCAAGCATCAGTACAAGTTCAAATTGTTCACCATGCTTTTCCAAGGTTAAAATGAATGAAGAAGTCACTGTGCGTCTAAACAGTAAGAACTGTGTCATGTTGCCACATGAGAATAATACACTCCGATGGAGCTACTCAATGTTCTAAAATTGGAACCCAGGCAAGGCGAAAGCTTGCTGACCCGAAACATCCGCATGTAATTGTATAGTCCAAAGTCAAAATTCATGTAGTTCAACGAAATTTACAAAAGAAGGGCAAAAGCAGGGTGTAAAATGGTAGAACAATGTACAGTATTTAAGGACTGGTATACATAAGCACATTCCTTTAGAATGCCCCTTATATTCCCTTGTGTCTCTCCATCTTGCCTTATTGATTCTTGTCCTTTCTGCGAACGGTAAAGCGCTTCAAGGGCCTATTGAGAGAGTTTGTTTGCTTTTTGTTGTACAGGTGGACTGCATTTAAATAACCAAATTAAAATCAATTAGAATCAAGTGCTAATAGAAAAGGGGAAATGAATCAATTTAATGCACATTAATAAATGTTGCACGCTTTCGTTGCAGGGCTTTTACAGAGCAGTATCTGATTGCTTTGTTTTCTTGTATTTGTTTGGGGCGTTTTTTATTGCTGTGCTGTTGCCTGGAGTTAGCTTTAATGTTCTCAATACTCAGTATGTTCATCAGAGCTAATCAGGAAACCAATAAATAATGGCAAGGACTGTGTGATGAATTGTGATGGTCATGCCTCTCTGCATTCCATCAACAGGGGTGGTCACATTTTAGAATAATGTGGCAGATACCAGCATTATGTTGCTCACGGCGTAATATTTTTATTTGAGGCTGGTTCATATGAGGTTTGATTCCATTAAGTGACTGTTTTTAAACCTGCAGTTCTGAGGTTTTTAGCCACTGCACTTGAGTGTCCGTCCTTTTCTTAGAGCTTTGACCTGTGGTAATTTTCCTCTGCCGTTGTGATGTTTGACTTGTACTGTCAATATTTGACAGTTCCCCTTTCCACCCTGAATAGTTTTGCGATTTTTCAGGACGATGCATCTGCGATTCGGGCTCTGACGTTTTAGCTCCTATGGAACTCCGTCGAAGGGTTTGGAGATGACTGCTAGTTAGATCTCTTTCCAGCAAACGCATGTCATGCATTAACATTCAAATAAATAGGAATGACCTGTGTAAATGGCTTTTGTAGTAGCATCTTAAAGACCTCAAAGTTAGTTATTTTTTAGGGGTATTTTATTGACCCCCCAGTGGATTTTAAATTTGGAGAAAAGGCAGATAAGTGTCACAATCAGGCGCTGCATCCAAATTGTCTTTTTTGCCTAAGAAAGTTTCTAACTCCTATAAAATAATCTGGAAATAATTCCGTGGAAGCCATCATAAGAGCATTTGAATTCTTTAAATGTTAATTAAAGGTGTCTCAGTGTATCCTAATTTACCTCCTTTGGCATAGGGTACGCAGAACCGTCCTTTTCGAAAAGAAAGGAGGTAACGCCATCCCGCAATTCTGCGCAGCAGCAATATTTCAAGCGGCGACCATTCATCTGGCCAATCGCGTAAAAAAAAAACGTATATGATGGGCAGGGGACTCATGATCATGCTGCCTAGTGTAAGTGCATTCGGATTCTCTAATTAGCGCAGTTGTCTCCCTAAGATATTATGAATTCCTTTTTACACCTTTCCTTTATCTTATGACGTTTTCCACAAAGGTTGAAGACAAGTAGTTAGGAATTAGTGGACAGGACGTTTTTTTTTTTTTCTGACTATTCGGATGCAGCCCGTGTTTCTGTTTCATTGCTTCTTCCTCTGTTCCAGTTGTCTTGCGGGTTGGTCCTGTTAATTGATTAATTGTCTCATTATTCCCTCATTGTAATCAGCTGTTGTCACCCTGATTTTCCTGTGTGAATAGGTTGCTGGTTTTGTGTAAACTGGGGCTGGATCATCTTACTAGCAGGGGTGAATCTAAACTTTTACTCTATATTGTAGATTTCTTCCCTGGTGTCACTTCCAAGGAGTTAAATTATTTTTGAGCAAATTATTAGGTACAGAATTTCTCCTCATCCACCTCCTTATAAACACACCCAAGTGACTCTTCGTTCACCCTGCAATTGGCTCCCCCTCTGCCCAGCTTGTTACATATTAGTATCAGAAAAATTACAATTCTATAATGGAGCAAATTGTTGTTTAAATTTTGCATATGGATTTCAGGCATTTAATTTCAATGCCTTTGACTTATACTGAAAAATGTGGGGAGTAATAAAATGTCCCCCATCCAACACAATCTCTGATAAAACCGGTGACTGGCAGTTATTACACTCATTCTCGGGGAGAATTGTTGAAAAAAAACAGAGTCTCATGGGAAACTCGCAGCTTTCATGCATTTCCCAGTGATATACAGGTCTGATTGAAGCCTGTTTAGGGCTCGCAGCAAAATTCATTCACTCCTTCTCTGCTGTTTATCCAGAGCCAGGTCACAAGGTAGCAGATTAAGCAAAGTGGCTAAGGCATCCTCCTCCCGAGCCACTTCCAGCTTCTCCTCCAGGGGAACCCCAAGCCATTCCCAGGCCAGCTGGGAGATATGCAGTAGTCCCTCCAGCATGTCCTGAGTCTGCCTTGGGGCCTCTTCTCTGTTGGACATGCTTGAAAAACCTCTCAAGGGAGGCGTCCAAGAGGCATTCACACTAGGTGCCTGAACCACCTCGGTCGATTCCTCTCAACGCAAAGTAGCAGTGTTTATTTTTTCCATTTTTATTCCTCTGAGCCTCTCCTGGATGTCTCATCCCCTCACCCTTTCCCCTATGGTTAGCCTAGCCACCCTGCAAAGAAAGCACATTTCAGCCACTTGTATTCGAGATCTTGTTCTTTCCGTCACTAAACTCCTATGGTGTGTTCCCAAAAAATTGTGAGAACCCTGCCTGGGGTAGGGACACTGGGGCCCCCTCCTGGAGCCAGGCCTGCGAGGGGAGCTCATGAGCGCGCACCTGGTGGCCGGTTTGTTTCCGAGAACCTGGCCAGGCTCAGCCTAAAGAGGCTGTGGGGAGCCGTCTCCATGTGAACACACCGCCCACCAGGAGAGGAGTAGGGGTCGGGTGCGATGTGGACTGGACGGCAGGCAGGGGCGGAAACCCTGGAGTTCAGGGACTCAGCTGTGGGGACTGGCTCACAGTAAAATTGTTAAGAGTTAAATCAATTCTTAAAGAGCCCATTTGTTTTCTCTCTGACAAGAGAGGGCCCTGGAATAGACTTAGTAAGAGTTAATTCAACGCTTACCCTGTGAAATCAATTTTTATCATTTTGTTGCACTCCAGCCAGTCTCAGACAAGTGGTGAAGAATAATTCTAGAGTGCATCCCAGGATTGACTAGATTTGAATGAAGAGGGTGATACTTTTAACAAGAGGAGGAAAATTGTGGGGAGAAAAAAAATTCTTAGAAGTAATCAAATGTCTAGTTTTGATACTTAGCTCTCAGCTGAGCTACAAACAAAAGCTGGAAAAAAATTTCTGTTAACATCAGATGACTTATATTTGCGGTGAAGGAGAATCAGTACACCGTGTCCTCACGTTATGATGCAGTAATGCATTCCTGACACAGCAGGGATGTCAGACATGACAATACAATTATTTACTGTTAAAAGGCCCATCAAATTTTTTTTGTGGTGTTTTAAATGAGCCAAAATGCCTAGATCCTTTTGTCTTGGTCATGTCACATAACCTATAAATAAATCTGCATTACTCACTATACACTGTGATTCTTTGCTGTGGAGTGTTACTGCAGCAACAAACAGAAATCTCCCTGACAGAAATATTCTGTATATTTTTGCTGTGCAGAGGGTGATGCTGTGCCCTTACAGCAAGCAGGTTCTGGACTCCAATGACCATGATGCTTTTTGTCCTCCATTTTGACATCCGCCTTGTGCTCTTCTTTCTCCAACAGTACAAAGACATGCTGGTTAAGCATATAATCTAATAATAATAATAATAATAATAATCTAGAGATTATTTTGGCCTCTTGCCCAATGTATGCTGAGATAGGCTACTACCACCTCCCTACATAGTGACAAGAAATAAACAGATTAAACCTTTAAATCAACAAACCCATAACTGGGTTCATAAAATGCAGCTGCTGTATTCAAAATTGTGGAACTTCAGGCCTATTTAAAATTCTAGTGGAGATCACAGGTTTTCAACAATCCAAGTACATAAAAAGAAGACCTCAGTATTTACCATTTGATGTAATGCTGTGGCCATAAGAGACATGGCGTCTTGGGTTTGAATATTTCTCTCAATAAGTGTCCCATAGCAGTGGTGAAGCGCTGCAACTGGCAGATACAGAATACAAGAATGACATTATCCTACGATAATAAATGCCTTTTCTGACTTTAAATATACAAAAGGGAAAATTTACATGACATGTTACAGTTTAAGGGGTTATATCATGGATGGAATATATAAATCAAACAAATTACATTTTCCAAAACACAACATATCAATGGCCTCATGCAAGAAGGGTGTAACTGACACTTTGGTCAAAAATGACTTCTTTGGTTGTTTTGGAATAACTGAGAGTGGCCCATCTCTTGACCAAGTCTGGAGTCTCAATTCCTATCCTAAAGGGATTAAAATGCGTTTTCAACATTGCAGCTGTGATCGAAATGGTCATCTTCGCCCATGCTAAATAGGCTTAAGTACATTTTGCTAATTATTTCCCAAATTACGAAGAATTATGAAAATGTCTAGTTGGCATCTCAATCGGTTACGAAGTACTACACTTCTATCATGGATAGTTCAGCATATAGCTAACAGGTGGCGCTGAGGCAGTTTTTTGGCTCTCCTGTAAAATTTGTAAAATGTCACTTACGCCCTTCTTGCAAGAGGCCATCAATATGCAGAGCGATGCTTCAAGTCATTTTTGATATTTATAACAGTATCATCAGTGCTTAAAGCAGGGAGATAAAGGGTTCGAACATAGCCTGGGTTGAGCTTGCACCCATGGTCTTGCCAGTATTTATATGGGTTCTGGGTTTTCTCCATGGACTCTGGTTTCCTCCCCTGCCTGCCAGACTAATTGGAAAGTCTGAGTTGCCCATTGCTCTGAGTTTCAAGGGACTGGTGTGGGATCCCTGTAAATTGATTGGTGTACTGTCCAGGGCATGTTCCCGCCTCTCTTCCAGTGACTGTTGGGATACCACAACTCCCTCCCCTCGAACCCAGATCAGGAATAAGCAGATGAATGATAGATGTTCACTCCTTCTGCCATGCAAGAAGTCAGGAAATGGTCGCTCTAGTGTTCTCAAATGCTGGTGGCCTGGTTAGCACTGCTTCCAAACAGAAAGGTACTAGGTTTAAGTTCCATCTACAAGGATCCTCACTGCATGGAGATTCCATGGATTCCTCCCGCACTGAAAGACAAACTTGTCACTGTGAATATGCTCTTACCATGGCCCTTGACCAAAGCCTTGATCTCAGAAATAAAGCTGGTCTTCAGGCCCAGCACAATAGCTCTCGACTTGCTCCCCATAGTACAACCAAGCAGCTATGATCAGTAAAATGAAGAGAGCAGATTATCTCTCGGGGTTTGATAAGGTTAAGGTTTCCTTCCAATAGAAAAAATGAATCCCTTTTAGGATTAGTATTTTCCTTTATGTTCTAGCTTGAAATGTAAATTTCTGCACGCGTGGCATTATACATCAAGCATTTTGAGCACAGAATTCAGAAATGATCATATTATGAGAGAGCCCTCGCTGTGAGGAAAAATGTTTACCACAGCCAATGTCTGCACAGTGGGATGTCGTCCATTTGAATTAATATGACTCCATGCAGTTTTGTTTATACTCAGTAATGACCTTCTGAGAAAAAAAAATGCTTGATTTGCATCTGCATTGAAAGTGTTTATTTTCACTTGATTGCATCCACTTCTTGTCTGTTATTTATTTAAGTAAATTTCTCTGCGAATGGAAAAAAAAAATAGCCTCAAGTTTTCCAGGTCATACTCGCCGAAGAAGGTTATGAATCTGATAATTATAAGAGATGGATCGCGAAGAGTGGAGCCAAACCATACAGAAATGAAAGACGATGAATTATAATAAGTTGGTATGAGGGAGTCAGGGAATAATAAAGTACGGGGCTCATTGTTGACACTTGAAGTGGATATGATTGCACATCCCCGGCTTTGGATAAAATTTAGTGAGAGGTGAATGAGGGCGAATCAAGGTCAACTGATGCGGCAAAGCTGATATATGCTGTCCATCAAAAATTCGGGTGCAGTGACAGCACTTTGAGTTGGCTCCAAATTTAAATGCCACATCTATTTTTTTGTGCGTCGAAACTAAAGATGCAAAGACACACAGATAGCCACAAAACAGAAGAGTACCTGCCAGAAGAATAAGACGTGATCAGTATACCAAAATGAGTCTTAATGACCAAAATTCTGAACTGAGATCTCTACAACAGTGTATAGATGACAATGTAAGCTTTTCAATGGTGCTTGGACCAATCATCTGCTAGGATAGGGGGTCAACCAGCTCTAGCACAGCAACAAGGCTAATTTGTTTACAACTTTCAATGGCTACTATTGGCTGCCTTTGACGTGTAATATTATAATGAATACCATTGACATGATTCTGTTGATCCTGACCATTTTTTTGTAATGGCTCTGTTTCCATGCCATGTTTTTTGATTTAGTCCATGGCTTGTTTTGTATTTTTCCTTGTCATTTCTTTTGCCTGCCTTTTCTCATATTCATAGTTTATATTATCATTCTGGTTTTTGTATTTCTCATGCCCTGCATTGCATATTGTCTCCCCTGTCTGGACATGTGTGATGTGACAGTTTTATTCCCCAGTATTGCGTGCCACGCTTTCAGGTGATTTCACGGTTTCTGGGTTTTCAATTATTCCTTCCAATCTCGTTTGCTTCCTTCACCTTACTGTTCTATCATTACTAACAAATACTAACAGTTTATTATTATTAATCTACAAACAGCAACTAACCTTGTACATTATACTAACTTACTAACACGCACTAGGGATTGTATAGCTGCACATTACTAATTGACTTACAAGCTCTCAGCACTCGCTCTGCTCTTGTCTCCGCCCCTTGCCTTCACGCACTTTACCTTGCTGCAATTCGGCGGATTCTCCGGACCTTGCTTAACACTGTTCTGCCTCTCACTCTGTGCACTTTAGAACTCCCTAACCGAAGTTGTCTGTTTGTCATAGGCTGTCTGTGTAATCCCTGTCCACGTTTTAGCTTTTGCCAATTTCATGTGGTTAGGAACTTCCTCTTGTTCATTCCTTTGTTAATTAGTCTGATCCAGCTCACCTGCTCCCTATTATAGCATGTGACTACCCGTGTGTGTATTTAAGCAGTCTTTTCACTACCAGCTCTTGTCAGAATGTTTGCCTCGTGCTGTGTTGTTTATGCCTTGTACTCTTCGTGTTATACTTCTGACTGGAACGTCCTGGATTTTGATTTTTGTATTTGCCGCCCTGTTTACAAACTGGATTACGTCGACTGGATTTTGATTTTAGCTTCGTCTCTGATATACCTGTGCCCTTGTAACAAACCTACTTTTCCCGACCCTGAGTTTTTGTTTGCTGCCCTGTTTACGAACTGCATTACGACTAGTGGATTCTGATTTTGGATTGTGGACTCTGTACCATTGCCTACTGCCCTGCAGGGGTTTCCACCCCAGAACTAATAAAGAACAAGTTTGCTGGATTTTTGGGTCTCACTTCTGGTTCCTGAACACACCCTCATAACCATATTTGGAAACCAGAAATTTTGCAGATTATTTTGGTAAATATATGATGGGTATTCCCTAGCAAAAACGTGGACAAATCTATCAATTAAATTGGTTAATTTACAGCTTTTTTCAGGGTCAATTTCAAAATAATGAAGTTAACTATTGTTTAGAAATAACACATTTTCTACCTTTATCAATGTTTCTCTCCAGGAAAGTGTATCTGGCAGAATTTTAACATTATTAAGTGGCTGAAAACAGATAAAACTATTTATTGAAATTTCATCCCCTTGGGCATATAAAATGCATGTTCTGGAAATGCATAGGCGGGACATAATAACTCATTTTGCTATCATGGGTCAGAAATAAGAGCAAACAGAAAATCAAATTATAAATAACATCCTGAACCATTTCACGTATGCTTAACCTAAATGAAATAAAATATTCCTGTTTCTCAGCTGTGGAAATATTAATGGAGTTCTACCCAAAACTGTATGTCTGAGGTATAACTGGTGGATTTATAAAGTATTTTTTTGCATTCAACCTGTTGAGTTTGATAGAATTGAAACACCTTCTTCATGGCAGGAAGGAAAATGATCCACTTGGTTTGATTTGAATCCACTATGAAGATTGATTCAAACTCACCAAGAGAGCTCATACTGGATTGTACTTGCCAGTCTGAAAAAAGTTTGCAGACGTGCTCCACGGTTCTTCCTGACTCGAATAGTGAGAGATGTTGATTCTCTCTGTGTGTTGGGGGAATTATTTATCTTCTCCCCTTATTTCTGACCATGATAGGATCCTGCAGGTGCTTTGCTGTGGCGCCGGCTGTGCACACAAAGGTAATCGATACGCCTCAGTGATTTAAACAGGGAACATATGTATTTGCACATTCTCAACCTTGTGGGATGATGAGAGGCAGTTTCCTTTATGGTGTGTGCGTGCGCGTGAGTGTGTGTGTGTGTGTGTGTGTGTGTGTGTGCGTGCGTGCGTGCATGCATGCATGTGTGTGTGTGCGTGTGTGTGTTTGAGAGAGACATTACAACAATACAAGTGTTTTTGTGCAAAAGATATTTAAGTCACAAACATTTATTTTATTATATTACAAAATGATAATTCCTCATTTTTTTATAATGAGAACAATATTATTTATATTCCAGATATCTTGACACAAACCTACACACATAATCTTAGAATTATAGTCGAGTTCAGGTATTACCCGTGCTTCCACATATTTCTTATAAATAATTTCTGAGTAAACAAGCTCAGCACTCTTCCATCTATGCTGTTCTCCAAAACTTAAGAAGTGACTTCTTGTTAGGGATTCTCTCCATTGTCCTACCGCGGTCTCCAAAGGGTCTGCGCTCTCCAGCATGCCCTGCTGTTTGGATTGTCTGCCCGGTCACGACCACAAACTGACCACTGACCATGGCTGCCTAACCGCCCTGATCCTGTTTTCCTTTTGACAGACCCAAACCGCTACTGACCTGATCAGCCAGGGCCCTTTTCAGTGTTCCATTTCTGTTTGCGCCAAAGGCAGCTCGGTAGTCCTTGTTGAAATTCCACAAAGCCTTCATCTTCGATCTGCGTCTGGTTCCTTCGACCTAATCCATTACAAATAGTCCTTCTCTTGCTTCTCTTGCAAATTTTGCCTGTTTACAAATTATAAAATTTGTTTTTTTTTTTCGTATGAGAGCCACCCCCACCCCAAAAAAAAAAAAAATTGTTTTGTAACGATAATAATAATGCATCAGTTTTATATAGCGCTTTTCTGGGCACTCAAAGATGCTTCACAATGGATACATTATTCATTCACTCACACATTCATGCTCTGATGGTGGTAAACTACATTTTTGTAGCCACAGCTGCCCTTGGGCAGACTGACAGAAGCGTGTCTGCTCTGCACTGCACTGTGGGCAAACTTAGTGCGCCAAACTAAGATGAAAGTCTGGAAACACTGTCTGACAATAAGAAAAGAACATTTATTTTAAATGGTAGAATGGTGGTGGCATGTCTGCGCAGTGGGTAACACTACTGCCTCACAGCAGTTAGCTCATGTGTTTGAGGCTGACCTCGGCCTCTCTGTGTGGAGCTGGCATGTTCCCCCAGTGGCGCCCCGGTTTCCTCCCACAGTTAAAAGACATGCAGTTGGAGACTCTAAAATGCCTAAAGGTGTGAGTGAATGGTGTGCGCGCCCTACAACAGATTAACAAACTCTCCAGAGTGGGTCCCTGAGTTTCACCACTAATCTGCTGGGATAGGTTCCAGCTGACCCGTGGCCCTTTTGTTGAAGAAGCTGAATAGACAAGGGATGGATGACCTTCCATGGCGAGTCTTTTTTTTTTTTCCTAAGCTCATCCCTCTTTAAGATTTTAGCTCATGCCAATTTAGATTCTCATCATTGACAGTGTCAAATGGCTGCCAATCTTGGCCGCCCATTCCCCACAGGGAGCATGGGGGACGTTTCCACTTCATCGGCTGTGAACTTCACTTTATCTCAATTCTGACGAAACAGACAACAGAGTTGAGTTTTCCATTCTCAGTGACCCTTTCCTCCATCACGCCTTCAATAAGGGATCTCTGGAAATTCTTGTACATTTTTCCGACCATCCAAAGCACATTAATTTGAAGTCTTTTTTTTTTACTGCAGTTGCATTGTCCAGTCTTGTTCCTGTCAAGTCAAGAAACATATGAACATCAGTGACACCTTGTCTACTTAAAATTCTTGTAAGAAAAGTAAGTTCATGGCCCCATTTGGTGCAATCCTTTTGTTCTCCTTTCCATAAATTGTAGATATTTACGTACATAGAAAGAAGACCTTGGCATTGACATTAAACCTGAATAATATAAAAATAAGAAATTCAACAACCAGCCCCCAAGGTAAGCTTGGTAGACAATAAAGCAAATGCTGCAAAATGTGTGGCCTAAAAGCAACCTTTTTATTACTGAGGTGAAAGAAACCCTGCTGCCCTTCTTTGGGTAAAAGCAAAATGCCTTTCAGCATCCAATACTTCACTCAAAAAAAAAAAAAAATCTAAAATAAACTTAGAAGTTTCAGTAGAAGTCCTGCAGGCGGTTCTACCATAGCAAAGCAATACCATAAAACTGATGCTACCAATTTATTACAATCATATTTTGCCCTCTTAAGGGCATGCTAATTAAAGCCTATCACTATCTCTTTAAGCTGCCCAGTATTTTTTTTTTAATCCCACCCTAGCTTTTAAAAGAGTAGAGCGGTCAAACAGGTAGACTCCTAAGTATTTAAAGGTCCCCTATTATGCTGTATTTAGTTGTTTACAATATCTCCAATGGGTCATTAAAATAATCTTAAAAAGAATTCAGTTACAAAAAGAAAACCCACACACATCCACCTCTTCTCTCACCCTGTCTGTGCTGGCCTGAAACACGAGCCATTTTGAAATGGGCGGGGAGGCTATGGTAATGAGGCACTGCTCTGATTGGCTGCCTGGCCGCTTCGATTCTGGGGGAAGGTGCAGACCTGAAAAATACTAGGAAACCAAGATGGCAGATATTTCAGGACAGCTCTCTGCGGCATGTATTTCTGTAAGACTGTACTTGTTTGATCCCGCATCTGCCGCCGAACGGGAGGGGGAAGCAATTGAAGTATTGCAGCAATGTTTACAGCAGGATTTCAGTGAGTGGCAAGCTGAAATTTTAGTGCTTTGCTTGTGCTGTCTTTAGTGCTGTGCTTGTGCGCCTTGCATGTATGTGATTATTGCTGTACTTTTATATAGTCATGTTGTAAACCCACTTACCTATCAGGAGGAAACTTTTTTAAAAGCTCCTGTTAACCATTTCCACCAAAACGAAACGCAATCCCGACACCAAGCTACTAAATGAGTTTGTAGCAAAAGCACACAAACAGTGTAAGCGTTGCTAATGAGGATCAAGCAAATTGATAATTTCTACTGAAAAAAAAATCATTATCCAATCTCCACTTTTTTTTTGGCTTTTTATTCGCCAGAACAATTTTCAAAGGTGGATGAAATTCCGCCAAGCCGGTGCAGAGAAATAGTTTGTTCAACCAGACATGTTATAGTGTGTTTCGCGATTGCTTTCACAACGGTAGGATCAGGGAGCTAAATCCACACCGTGGCAAAGTACCCGGCTGATGTCGGTCAAGGATAGGTAAAATGATCGTTTCCCAGCAGGAGTAAACAAACCGAAACACGTACCCCAAGCTCTGCAAAGCCTACGTCTGGTCTAACTGCAGCCTTATCAGCCAAACTTTGCAGACACGCACAACACATCTCCGGTTAGCTTCAACTGTAGCGGCTAAGGTCAGGTAACGTTATGATGAAACTACCACCTGAGGCTAACAAAAGTAACACAAGCATACCAATCTGAATTACTGCATACAAATTAACCAGGAGCATTTTTTAAGTTGCACGGAAAGCGAACTAACATACGGTCGTAACCAAGCGGTCATCATAATGACAGAGACAAATGTTACCATGCAATACAGGTTTTACAGATAGGAAATTCCGTTACCATGAACAGTGTACTAAACATCCAAATTACAAACAAGTATGAAAAGTTAGCTTCAAACGTGGTTTATGTTCGCACCCCTTCTGTTGAATGTCCCTTGATATTACTATTGCATATTTAGGACACAAACATTAGCAACAGTAACTGAGCTACGTTAGCCACAGTGCTACAGCCACATTCAACAGGCTATCATGTTAGGTAGGCTTATGGAACACAAAATGGTAAAACTTACTGCTTCTGCGTCACTGAGTCACAGACAGTTGCTACAGATGGGCAGCTTTGGGAGACATACTGATGAAACTGCACCTCATATGATCCATGGTTCTTCTTCTTCTTCTTTTGCATTTCGGGAAGTGTGGATGCTACAAAGGCGTAACATGCGGTTTTTTTTTTTCTTTCTAATATCCCGCCGCCACCACCTTGCTTTGGAGGACAACTTTATTAATTCAGTCAGTTATATAATTGTGTACGAGTCATTGCCCGACAAAACAAAGCACACAAAAAATTAAATAAATGAATAAAAATAGAAATACAATACAATAACAATTACATTCACAATGCTTTACTACCTTTTGCATTAGTCGTTATTAGCTCACCTATTCCATCCCTCATTATTCCCAACCTTCAGCCTCCCTTACTATATCTCATCTTTTGGCGCAAATTACGAGTCCTGTCTCATGGGCCATCACACGCTCAATTCTACTACAATACTTGACAAAATTTTTGAATTTCTCAATTCTTAATGCCTCCACAGATGTCAACCCGAAAATAAATATTTTTGCTAAATGAATGATTATATCACAGATTAGATGTGTTCCTTTTGTTACATCACCCAGTAACACTTTAAATAAATCAAATTGTATACTATTGTACTGAGGTATCCAGCCTTGAACCTTTATCCAAAATAAGGCTATTATAGGATAGTACCAAAATGAATGGTCTACTGACTCCACTTCTTCCCGACAGAATTAACAAAGGGGTGATGACTCTATTCCCCATATATTTAGCATCTTTTTAGTTGCAAAAGACTTATACATTAACTTACATTGAAAATGTATAATCTTTGGATCAAGTGATGTACTGTACAGGATTTTTAAAACTTGGTTCCATGGGACTGGTGAATTTAACATATTTTCCCAACTGTCAAGAATATTGTACGATCCACGGTTGTTTGTGGCTGCTAGAATAGTTTCCAGGGTGGGCAGGTCCAGCGCCGTGATTGGCTCTGGCTAGGTCTGTACTAATTGGATGGCACAACCTGACGTCAGGTTTTGCCCAGAACTCGTGAGGATCTCGGGACGAGCTGTTCAGAAAGGAAATCACGTTCAGGAAATCATGTTCTCACATTATGGCATTATGATTATGCTGGCTTAAATAAATTGGAACAATTATATTTCCTTCATTAATACTTTCATTAAAGCTGCATGTATTTTAGAAAGTCAATCAAAGTCCTTAATCATTATATCTCAGTCATTTCATTGCTTCGATCCCTGAGTTGCGCAGCTTCCACAGTGCAGACGGCTTTTATAAAGGACAGCTTTGTCTTATCCAATCTGATTTCTTCTCTGCTGTCAAAGCTGCTCTTGCTACATGGCTCTGGTCTCAAGTCTCAAGACCTTCAGAATTTTAGATTGCTTCTCTCTCCCATTAAAAGGAGCAGGACAATTTTGAAGCTTGTCATATTTTAACCAATCAGATTGTGAGTATGCCAAGTGGGCTGTAATCTTTGACACAGCGGAGCCATCTAGCTGGCCTCTGCCTTCGTCAGGACATTACGTGCTGACAACAGGTCAGTTACGTTCACAAATGGAACAGTCTGTATAGTACAACAAATCTTACATGAGTGGGCGTGTCAAATGAAAGTAATGCAACGAGTACAGTAAATTTTGCGGTTGTTTCGAGCCTTAGGGAGCTACAAACCCGAAATTTACTCAACGAGTTGGCACTGAGCTAACTCCATCACAGCTACTCTAACAGTCTCCGAGTCACAGACATTCGCGTTTGAACTAACAGTTAGCTAGCTGCAGTTTTTTAAATTTACTGGAAACTGAGTATCTGTATGATCTTTGTGAAAGCATGCACCAACTTTACGCACTGACATGTTTGGTAGTGACCATCTTGGCGTCTAACGTCTCTGTCCAAAACTATTACAGATAGAGCTTAGATTTGTATTGTGGCCATATAGGAAGTCATGTATGAAGTTTCATTTGGTGACATTGAACTTGACCTTCAGTGACCTTCAATGCACAAACTTCACAGTGAAATTTCAATGACTTATATCAGCAAAATGGTTACAGATAGTTTCAGTTTGTATAGGAGATGTATAGGAAGTCATACATGAACTTTCATTTGGTGGCCTTGAACTTGACCTTCAGTGACCTTTGAAGGTCAAACTTCACATAGTGAAATTTCACTGACTTCTACCACCAAAACTATTACAGATAGAGCTTAGATTTCTATTGTGGCCATATAGGAAGTCATGTACGAAGTTTCATTGGGTGACCTTGAGATTGACCTTCAGTGACCTTCAATGGCCAAACTAAACAGTGAAATTTCAATGACTTATATCAGCAAAATCCTTACAGATTGAGTGTAGGTTTGTATTGGAGTGTATGTATAAGAAGTATAAGTATAGGAAGTCGTGTATGAACGTTCATTTGGTGACTTTCATATTGACCTTTGAAGGTCTAACTTGACCTAGAGAAAATTCAATGAGTTCTATCACTGAAAAGGTCACAGATGGAGCCTAGGTTTGTGTTACTGAAATAGGAAGTCACATATGAACTTTCATTTGGTGACATTCAGCTTGACTGTTGATGACATTCGAAGGTGAAACTTGACATAATTCAATTACAATGACTTGTCTTGCCAAAATGGTCACAGATGGAGTCTGGGTTTGTATTAGAGACATATAGGAAGTCATGTATGAACTTTCATTTGGTGACCTTCGTATTGACATTCAAAGGACAAATGTGACCTAGTGAAAATTCAATTACTTGTATCACTGCAATGGTCACAGATGGAGCCTATGTTTGTGTAACTGACATCTAGGAAGTTGCATATAAACTTTCATTTAGTGACATTCAACTTGACTGGCAGTGACCTTTGAGGGTCAAACTCCACAGTGAAATTACAATGACTTATACCACCAAAATGGTCACAAATTGTGCCAAGGTTTATATAGAGACATTTAGAAAGTAAACCATGAAGTCCATTTGCTGAACTCGACTTGACATTCTGTGACCTTTAAAGTTCACAATTGACATATTGAATACATATCGACATATTTTAATGACTTGTATCACCAAAACTGCTTCAGAGCTTAGGATTATTTAACAGACAGTCTTATAAATCTATGTGAACTTTTATTTAGTGACCTTGATTTTGATTGATTTTTATTAATTAAAATGTCACACTTTACACAACATTTTCATAGCTTGTATCATTACTGTAAGACTACTTACTGGTAAGCTACAGGACCCTTGGTCCAATTTTTTTTTTTTGAAAGAAAGAGAGGAGGATGGAGTTCATTTTCAAATAACAAGCAGTTGTGAGTTTAATACATTTTTCATTTTATTCATGTGAAGTTTCAGACTTTGTTCCAGATCGATGATGCTGGTGTGTGACTGATGTCGCTGGCTGTGCCCTTGCACATTGAGACACGTGTGTTTATGTGCAGCAGCTTGGCTAGTGTCTCAGGAGTTTTATACAGGTAGTCTGAATGGATGTGACTGGTTGATGTGAGTTTTTTTTGTTCCTTGGTAAAGGCAGTGATTGATTAACACTAGAACCACTATGACGGTCATTTTGACCATTTAGAAATATGTTTGTTTCAAAACTTTTCAAAATAAAAGAAAAAAACCTTGAGGGTCACTGACTTTTCCTAAAAGTGTCTATATTTTAAAGTGCAATTGATTTTATATAGATTACCCCTGAGGAGCATAGAATATCACCAAATCTACCTATTTCTGTCTCACTGACCGTACAGTTTTCGGGCTGTTATTTTTTTTTTTTTTGAAAAATGTATATTTTGGTTGCCTAGCAACTAACCGCTGCCACTGTCAGAGTTGGTTGAGTGGAGTAGCCTAGAAATTATTTTATTTTGCACAGTAGGAAGACACTTAACAGAAAACGGTACCAAACAACACCAAAACGGAGTCAGGGCCTGGTCCGCAGGAGCTGCTCACAAAATAAGACGCTCGTCACCTGCTGCAGATGTTTCAGACCAGTCTGACTGCGAAAGGAGAATGGAGGTCACCTGCACAGACTGTTAGGAGTAGGCTATATGCTACGCCACGCCAATAAATAAAAAGATAATCAGAAAAAAAGTTCAGCACCTACCTATTGTTTTCTAATTCAGTGTCATTGGTCCGATTAATTATGTCATAATAAATAAGATATTCCATATGGTTATGTTGTTATAAATGTTGAATCCGAATGTGTATTAATCAAAATAGCTGTGTTTAATTGTTGTTTTTGTCGTTCTGAATTGTATAATTATTTCTTTACCCAAAAATATTGTTGTGAATGAAAAATATAATTGTGAATTACATTCAAAGTCAATGCAAAGACACAAATCCGCGCAAAATGCGGATGCTCATGTTCATTATATATAATTCTCTTGCCTTAATATTCATAGTTGTATCATTAAACTTGTTAAAACATAATGCTGGTGTTGTTTCGTTCTTTTGAGATACATGCTAACATACGAGATGCATTAATTGCTTTATTAGGAGCTCAGAGAGACGGATTAGAATGTTTTGAACCTGTTGCCATTGAGTTACGGTGCAGCTTAGGTTAATTGCTGGAGGGTTACTGAAGGCCTTGATGTAAAATGCATGGCCTGCCACTGGAATCAAGGATATATTATCCTTAAAAGATCTACCAGGGATACTAAATATTTTTTTAATTTGTAAAATTTGGTCACTTTCTTTTTACATTCTAGTTGTCAAAGCCTTTGATATCTTGTAGTCCTCACATAATAAACTCACTGGTCTCCAATTCAAATTACATTGGCCTATTTTTTTGGCAGTAAGGTTAGTACTGCCCTCCTGTGGCTTCGTGGAAAAACCCGTAATCAGGCTTTTATTAGGAATTGCGATTAGGTCCTGCCCAAATGTCATCCACAGGAAGGGCATTTATTGCAGGCACTTTGCCATTGGCCATACCTGCAATAGGTTCTCACAGTTCCTGGAGACTCACCTGACTCTGTGGTTCATAGTTGGACACTTACCAGTGGAAACAATGTAAAACTGACAGAAAATGTTGGTTACAGCACTTGTGATGGTCTGAAAAAAGTCTAAAGCAGTTTTCCTCATGTCAAGACTTGTCCATCATCTGTCCTGATGCAATGATTCTGCTCTGCCCATTTTTTTTTCCTCAAAGTGAGAAAAACATTTCAAGAGAACTTTTGGATCAGATATGAACTCCTTGAACCTTGAGCCCTAGCATATCAGCCAAAGTGGCTCTAGTAGATCTTATATTTATCCTCTGATGTCTCTGGAAACATTGAAATTTAATGATTACAAAAATGTTTCATGCTTATTTCCCAAAGTCCCAGCATTGTTATTAAAATTTAAAATACTCCTTTTCTGACCTCAAAGTCTTTTACAAAATATCTTGTTTGAAATGTCCATCATAAAAAAAAATCACTATTAAATTGCCAGAGGGAGCTTTTCAGTTTGACTCCAATGATAAAAACATTGAACAACAGAGATGAAAGATTAGAAAACCCAATGGGAGACATAACAACAGACCTATAAATCTAGAGATGAGATTTAAAATGATTTAACCTGTCTCTTCTTGCAGGTCATAAATAATTATCAAGCATTGGCCATGGAATATTGTGTAGACTAGCCATGTTTTGATTGCCACACAGCTTAATCATGTCTCAATTTCAATATAACTTCTGTCTGAAACATCAGCACTGCAATCAAATCAAATTTGCTTTCATAAAAAAAAAGTCTAATGAGTCACATTTTGCAAGGTTACACGATTGTTTTGAAGAAAAAAAAAAGCTTTTTTTCATCTGTCTATTCTGGAGCATAAACATAAATACAAAGGTAACTTTTTCATATTTTTCTATTAATTTAAGTCACAAATCTCTTTCCTTTGATATGAAATTAGTAGAAATGTCTTTGAAAATGAAATTGCCATTCCTCAACTGAAAGGGTGTTTGTGACTCATTGAAACCTGTCCAGCCTACACTGTCTGCCATTCAATCTCATTCTTTTTGCTACTGTGGATCTCCTGTACTAGTTAAGTATTAGCATTCTTCGTTTTAAGGAGCTCAAAAAGTGTTTCTTTTCTTTGCATGTCTTGCATAATCCACATGTGGGAAAGAAATCAATCATTGGCAAGAGAAAATGAATTAAAGACATACTTAGGTCCGTTGCTTATTTAGCAATGGTCATGATCTTGTGTTTTCAACTTCACACTATTTTCCTCAGTCTTAGACTTAAGTATCTTAAAGTCCATCTGTCCCTTACTTTCTCATCAAACGCTTTTCAGAATCTGTGAACAGCAAACAATTGCGGGGGGGGGGGGGGTTCTAAAAATCTATGTTTTTGTTCAAAAATGTGGCTGTTTTTCCTGTGACCAACTGGAATGGATGAATGAGATGATATTTGCTCACTGTCTGAGCTTGAAGCATTCAATGAATCATCCTTCTGATTTACGACTTCCTCATTTTCATGATTGAGATAGAACTTTTAACAGCATTCCTTTCTCATTGACTGTTATTTTTTTCTTAATTGTTCGCATCCTCAATCTGTGGTTCGAAGTGTTTATCTGCCATACTGGACTGACTGGCCACTGTCAGTACATCAGAAGAAGAACACATCTTCTCACAGTTCTCCAGCATATTTTCTGCCTCCTGCACCTTGGACATTACCATTTCCTGTTGCTCATTCTGGCTCAGTTCCAGCCTCATACTACCTGTAATCGTTGAGTCCTCCATATCCTGAGCCCTTCCTGATTCCAATCAAAATATTCAATTTATTCAGTAGTTGCATACATTTTTTAATCAAAAATGTCAATTCAAAAATTTCACTGCCACTTTCAAATCTTCATTCACTCTTTTTGGGATTAAATAATAAAAAAAAAACCTTCAAAAAGAATATGTGTTATAAGTTATGGAGACTTACAGAAACCCTAAAAAAATCTGGTGATCCATTTTCTACTGTGAATCTGACCTAAACGGTTTTCTAAGTTTATGATTTAAAAACAGCTGATAAAACACCGCCTTATGCATATTCCTCAACATTATTTCCCGTTCCACAACAAAGTTAACAATATCAGTCACATCCAAAAACATGATTACAGCACTGTTCATTCCAGGAGCAGATTTTAGACAGGCATCATCTACCACCTTAACTGCTAAACTACGCTCATTAACCAAGCAATTCACCACAACAGGTATTTTAACACCATGTTGGCAGAATAAATTTCTGAACTCCCCACTCAATTCCACCATGGTAACCAACAAATAGTCGGCTGTCGCTGTGCTAAATCTCCTCCAAACACCCCAAACTGTGCTCAAAATGATTGGAAAAAAGTGATGTAAAACGTCAAAATAAGACTCGATCAAAACCTGGAGTATGGCAGGACCATGAAGACAAGTTTGAGGACTGTTTGTGCCTTGATATAAAAGCCTCCTGACGTAATCACTAGACAGACCAAAAGCGCAACTTCGTCATTCACTCACTCAATCATTGACCTTCATGTTCATAGAGCAGACTCTAGCTTTGCTTTGGTCCAGCCAAACACAAGTGCAGATAATATCGATACACCCAACTTTAAGAGGAAACTCCATACTCATATTCAGACACACTCCCACCAAACTCCCCAAGCAGTCAGTCATGTGTATGCGTGTGTGTGTGTGTGTGTGTGCGTGAGTGAGAGAGAGAAAGAGAAATGTGTTTGCTGTTAAAGGTTATAAATATTTTTAATAGAGTTGGTTTCTATTAATGCGCAGAAGTTGTGTTTCTGTGAACACTGTGTTAATTAGGTATGGATTGCTACTTTAATGTTGCACGATGCAAGTTTATTTTAGGTGGAATTAATGGGAGCTCCATCTACAATGCTGCTCCTTTCATGTCTGGTATCAAACTGAGTCTGCTCTCTTTGCTCATACACTCAGTAGACTTGCATATACAGTACATAATTGTGCTGGTATAAAGGGCCGTATGGGACATACCTTTAAACAACGACTCACAAAAACAAGTGAAATATACCACAAATGCTGATGAAAACATGCACATCAGTGATAAACTCAAAAACACAACTGAAAAAAAAAAACATCATGCACTCATACTCCTGAAACCTCACACAAAAGCTTTTGAGCCCAAGCACACACACAAACACAACTGAAACCTCACACGAACTCTACTAAAACCAGTATGCACAATCGTGTCAATGTACAATTCAGTTTGGTGCTCGCAAGAAGCATTGCATTTGTCTTCCATTGAGTTTACTTCTGAGGTCCAAGCGGTGACAGGTGAAATGCTGCGAGTGTTGTTACCCGCTTAGAGAGTTGTAGACCCTTCGGCAACTGTGCTTCAAAAAATAGCCGGAAAACCTGGCAGGTTTTCAGACTTGATTTGCAATGCTTTCCTGGAAAAACTTGTCAACACTGCCCACTGATTCCTCAGTTTTACACTCATTATCACTCCGCTGCTCACATAACAGTTTTTAATGAGTTGCAGTCGGCGAGTTTCCCAGCAGTTAATGCATTCAGGGTATTCACATACAAGTCAGGGATTCCCCACCACAGATCATTGATTGAGGTTGGTAGGGCCACCGTTCATTCTTAAATTATATCTGCTCAGATTTTGTCATCCTACGTTACCTTAGAAAAGAACTATCGAGCCACTCAGAACTTCTCGAAGATTCCGAAACTCTTCATCAAGCCTCGCATGTGTGACAGAAAGTTGATATGCTGCTCTGCCTGACATTTTCTTTGCCGGAAGACGTATGTGCACAGTTGTCAAAATCCGTGCACTACATCGCCATGAGGCAAAACTGACCTTCGCAAAATCTATGTGTGGCGAGTCTGGCGATGCTTCCTCGTGTCTTGACGCAAGAGGCAACATGATGTCTTCACCAATTTGACATCAAACCCAGGGCTGCTGCCACTGGACGCAGCCATGTTTATCCAGAAAAAAAAGTTCCAGCTAATGGCTTCCGCAGTCACACATCCTAGGCTTGATGGGGAACAAATTGGCTAAGGTTTGCCGAGTGCAGTTGAGCCCCAAAAAACCATACCGGGCCAGCCCATGCTGGAGTGCTTTTGAGAAAATGGCTTTGAGAAACTTTGGGGTTGAGAGGTGGGGGAAGAAAGGGTTAAATGCATCATCAATCATAGCAAGCAAATCCTCATCAGTGAGATACCTGGCCTCCATGCTTACAATGAATTATGGGAACGTTGTGGGAGGGCCTATTATGGCTAAGGCAGTGCAGTGTACAAGTACAGTGGCAGAGAAGACGGTTGCTTGTATTAATAATCCATGTGGGCAGATTGGGGCGGCTCATTTCGGAAATGTAGACCTCAGTTTTCTGCACATGCTGACCACCTCAACTAAATTTTGTCAAAAGTGCCGGACGGCCAGGTATGGTTCTGAGGGGCTCAATTTTTCATTTCCCCGTTTGTAAGACTGACATGAATCATGCCTCATATGACTTCTCATTTGCAGGCATTCACAAGACTGTGTATTGATTCACAAAAACTTGATTATGGATTTAATTATTATTCCAATAATTTTAACTATTGAATTTTTTTTTAAATTTACAGTATGACATCTGAAAAACAACATTTAATGGCAAATACATTGTCTTGATTCAATCCAAGCAGCAATACCGTACAATTCCCGTAATATTATCCATGATACAACTGAATATGTATCTTCATTGCTGGTATTTTAGGATGTTTCCAGTAGAAAGCAAAATGGTTATCATTTTATTCAAAAAGTTAGAGTTAGTCTGTCCTGATGGAGGACATACACTGGAAATACCTAGAAGGTTCCATTGCTGCCAGGATATTTAACAGTGCCAGTACTCCCTGACCGTGCTCGGGCCTCAGGATAATGAGGCGTTGACGTCTCCAGTGCCCAATAACACGCTGAATAGGATGCAGTGCTCCGGGGACGGTAAAAACAAAGCCAGCCGGGTGATATCGCTGCTGTTGTCATTGTCGCTGATTAGATTATGTGTGATGAGACAGCTGCTGCAGATGCGGACTGACAGATTGAAGTGGCCTGGCTTGATTTGGCCTGTTTTGGCAAGAATGGCTGTCGTAGCCCACTTGTAGTCAGGCTGAATATAACGAACACGCGTACTTCCCTCATGAATGGCCGGGGGACATAAACTCTGCAGCTCAACACCAAATCCTCCCACCACCCCTTTGGTAGTCAGGACTGCCCCCTGTGATCCTTCCTTTCCAGAATCTGACAGACAGGTGTGTGGGAAAAATGGCCATCTATCAGACAAAATCAGCTTCAGGACAAAAGCACAGGAAGGAAGTACACACATGAACACGCACACTGTCACAGACAAACATTGCGTGTGCAAGATGAACACATGCACATCATAATGCAAACGCGAGCATATATTTATGTGTACTGGCACACATGTGACACTCCATCTCCCTCTCGTACACACAATGCATGGACATGCAAGTGTAAACACTCTCCTTTTCTTACATAGAAACAGAGCCGCACATGTATGAGTACTCGTGGTGCCAACTGGTGCATATACACTCACATTAACATATACATGCTGTTGTGCCATATTTATCCTTGTTTCTGCTCAAATACACAGGAAAGTACATGTGCTTGCAGACCTGCTGATATGTGTACATAACACACGGAAGAACACAGACACATGTACAGTTATGCAAGCTCACACCACAAACACGTGGCAATCATTTTCTTTCTCTTTTGTCCCCTTAAAAAGCTGGAACCAAAGTATGTTTATATTTCACTTTGGATTGAGACATTGTTTGGTATGGAAGGAATAGGAAATTTGCTTGCACAGTCGGAAGAATAATTTACAAAGTCCGACAGCCAAACATCTTGGATCAACTCATTTTAATTATACTGTAGTAAGCAGGGAAAGATTTAATATCCCAGATTTAATGTGCAGATGGCAGAGTACATTATATTCTCCCTCTGAGTTCCAGAAGGATGACTCCTATTATCTCCACACAAACAACTCTGGGACACAGATCTCCGCCAAGCGAAAGCCGAATCATTACTCCTGTGGCTGTGACATTGCAACGTCTGACCCATCGATGTGCTGGTCAAGAGTTGTACAACTTTAAATGTCTAAACTGGCAGATTTCCATTCAGGGCTTTGAAAAGACCAGATTTTCAGGCCAGAGTTAGCTAGAATTGGCAAAGTATATTGGATGGAGGGGGTGTACATGCGCTCCTATTCCTGGCTTGGCACAGAGTTTCACCTCTGGTGAGTTGAGAGACTTGGATGCTGAAACAGGACTCTTGTGTGGTTAGTCTAACAAAGCCTTACAAAATGACTGGCTGTTGAGAGTGACAGAACTGATTCCGCGAGACAGGAAATTGGACTTCAGCTGGGACTTAAATCGGTTTTATGTTAAGCAGCCCTGCGGATTTTGATACCCTCCCATCCTCAAGACATACAAGTTAATGGGTGAAAACAAATATTATACAGCTACAGTACACCCTTTTGCTATGTTCAGACATATCTTCATGTGATTTCAAAATGCTCACAGATATACAATCTACTCCATCATTTATGGAGCAACGATTTTCCTGTAACCTAAAATATTGGATTTATAATTATGTAAATTAAAATTAATTTACACTGTACATTCACTGAGTTATCTTGGGTTTGTCATGCAGAAATTTCAGCCCTTTTTCACAACGGTTCCCTATACTTTTGAATCACAATGATACTGTAAAACCCCATGAAACTATGCCAACAACAGAAATTGCAGGGGCCGAAGGCTCAACGTGTTCTTTGGGCTGGTGTTACAAGTGCGATCTTTTGGCTGGTGCGAATCACAATAAAATGAATCAATTTTTGCCATTCAGACGGGGCACAAAAGCACAACGGTTACAATTAATCTGACTCCATAGTCAATTTAGAATACCAAATTTAGTTATACCCTCGTTAAATATCTGACTCCAAATTAGAATTAGAAATTATAATTTAGGGAAAACATGCGTGGACCTTGGGGTGATTACTCCTCGGACTTGTAAGTGAAGGCCTGCGTTACTCTATGTGCCCCCGGGTTTTAGCATAATTTCCGGATCTTAGTTTGGTGATAGTTTTAGAGGATTGAAGAAATCACCATGATAATAGCATCTTGGCTGAAAATGATAATGAACCCAGATTTATGTGAACCCAAGGGTTCCTTAAGGCAAATCTGACAGGCACTGGCTTATAAGCCCAGGGGTGCCCTTTAATGCCAAATCCCCAGAACCGGTATTACATAAACCCTTTATATAAGTAGACCCTAATTGACAATCCAACTTAAAACTCATCACAACCGATAAACATCAGCTAGCTAGTCTGGAATTGTAAGGAATCGCCCCCTAAGTACTGGTTATAATGTGGCTAGAAAGAACAAAAGGATTAGGAGTCACAGAGACCACGCACGTTTAAAGGAATAACAATGATTTACTCGCCAGGTAGGCAAGAGCTTAAATCAACAGACCAAACATCAGTTCCCAAAAAATTAGACAAACATGAAAGTCATACCTGGTGAAAGCTACACAAACAGAGTGGTGTGAGAGCGAGATCAGAGAGATGATCTGCCATAACTATGGAGGCTACACACGGCAAAGAGATGCGTGTGTGGAGAGTCGGTTGCGATCTTCTATAATTAAAGAGGCTACACACGCACTTGCGTACGCGGGGAGAGATCGGATACGATCTTCCATAATTAAAGAGGCTACACACGCACTTGCGTACGTGGGGAGAGATCAGATAAGATCTTCCCAGAATGGATTGTCTCTCTTTGCTTTAAGCCAAATCACGTCTTTGATCCAGGCAGCATGGCCATAAATTACCTGGAAGGGGGCTCGAATCTGGATTTTGGGTTTCCACCGCAGGAGGATATAATAAAACAATTTAGCAGAGGGAGAAGAACAGAATGATTACCCAAGAGGATTCTGACCAATTTTCAGGAGTTTCCAAAAGAGACTGAACCATAATTTCAATGAGAATGAAACATACTCCATTCAACTCCTTTGATCCACCTGAGAACAACAAAACTGTAAAGGAGAGGTCAAGTGGACACCAGATGCAGGATGCAAAGTGTTTATTTAAACACAAGCGGGAAAAGATGGCAGACAGACCAGAAACAAAACACCTTGCACTAAGGTACTCTGCCCAAGGCTGGGGGTAACAGAAGTACACACTCCTAGAGTGGTTAGACTAAAGAAACAAAAACTGGAGCGAACTAAAGTGACGGAAACACTGGGAGACTTAGACAAGGGGCAGACAAGACGTGGGCACAGCAAAACACGAGGCTCAGGGAAAACTCAGGAAACAACACAACAATGTCCTGTCTGACGGTCTCTTCTTCTTCCCCACTGATATACGCACGGGAGGAGACGGGGAAACGGAAGGCAATCTCAGGTGGAGACAGAAACACATTGGATTAATGAACAAATTTATGAGGACCAGGTAAACAATAATGACTCGAGACAAAACGCTGAGACAATCAATCAAGCAAGACAGTTTAGATGGAGGTAAAGCATAGCTTTAAACGCAGTTAATCAGGGAAAGCTTAGGAAGGAATTTACAAAAGCTAGAAACACTCGCACTCTCTTATGAGTAAATTAGGTTAATACTTTGTGACAAAATATATACAAACACCCTTAAATAAGTGCTGGTTAGTACGGGTTAGTAATGATCCTATCAGAATGCATTCACTCAGAGTTTAGTGAGACGCAGCAGTAAACACAGGTGGAAGCAATGAATGAAATACCACAGCCGAAACCAAAAGAGGAAACGTGATTGGACAACGAGATGCAGGCATGCTGAAGGCTGTCAAACGACATCACAAGAGTTTGGGCAAGAGGGAATCAATGGTCAGACCGTGGGAATGGAGCTGAAAAACAAATCAAGAGAGGCACGGGGGGTAAACGTACAAGCACAAATAAGCACACGAGGCAGAACCATAACAAATACCAAACATGGCATGAATATGTACTAATATGATGCAGTTGTCATGAACAGCTCTTCAACTCAATTGTTGTATAAGCAATTTTGGTTATGAGCACTTAAGTATTGCATAATAGTCTATGGAATATATGAGAAGGGTTTGACATTACTATAGTGTCAGAAAAACTAAACAGATGAGTTTAAGGCCTAGTTTCATGAAACATTTAGCCAGGGCAGAAAAGTGGGGGGGGGGGGGGGGACTGTGATAGTCACCCCCCTCACATTGCCAAAGACCTGCTTATTTTTCCCTGCCATCAACAAGCCCCCAGTCCCTCACAGACACACAGCCATAAACACATTCTGCGTCCCTGCACTCCAACTGGATTTCCCGTCTTCAAAACCCAAAACCAGTGAAGTTGGCACGTTGTGTAAATCGTAAATAAAAACAGAATACAATGATTTGCAAATCCTTTTCAACCTATATTCAATTGAATACACTGCAAAGACAAGTTACTTAATGTTCAAACAAGTAAACTTTGTAATTTTTTTGCAAATATTTGCTCATTTGGAATTTGATGCCTGCAACATGTTTCAAAAAAGCTGGCTCAAGTGGCAAAAAAGACTGAGAGAGTTAAGGAATTCTCATCAAACACTTATTTGGAACATCCCACAGGTGAACGGGCTAATTGGGAACAGGTGGGTGCCATGATTGGGTATAAAAGCAGCTTCCCTGAAATGCTCAGTCATTCACAAACAAGGATGGGGCGAGGGTCACCACTTAGTGAACAAATGCGTGAGCTGATTGTCGAACAGTTTAAATTCCTCAACGCGCTATTGCAAGAAATTTAGGGATTTCATCATCTACGGGCCGTGATATCGTCAAAAGGTTCAGAGAATCTGGAGAAATCACTGCACGTAAGCGACAAGGCCGAAAACCAACATTGAATGCCCGTGACCTTCGATCCCTCAGGCGGTACTGCATCAAAAACCGACATCAGTGTGTAAAGGACATCACCACATGGGCTCAGGAACACTTCAGAAAACCACAGTCAGTAACTACAGTTCGTCGTTACATCTGCAAGTGCAAGTTGAAACTCTACAATGTTAAGTGAAAGCCATTTATCAACAGCACCCAGAAACGCTGCCGGCTTCGCTGGGCCCAAGCTCATCTAAGATGGTGGAAAAGTGTTCTGTGGTCTGACAAGTCCTCATTTCAAAATGTTTTTGGAAACTGTGGACGTCGTGTCCTCCGGACCAAAGAGGAAAAGAACCATCCGGACTGTTATAGGCGCAAAGTTCAAAAGCCAGCATCTGTGATGGTATGGGGGTGTGTTAGTGCCCAAGGCATGGGCAACTTACACATATGTGAAGGCACCATTAATGCTGAAAGGTACATACAGGTTTTGGAGCAACATATGTTGCCATCCAAGCAACGTCTTTTTCATGGACGCCCCTGCTTAATTCAGCAAGACAATGCCAAGCCACATTCTGCACGTGTTACAACAGCATGGCTCCGTAGTAAAAGAGTGCGGGTACTAGACTGTCCTGCCTGTAGTCCAGACCTGTCTCCCATTGAAAATGTGTGGCGCATTATGAAGCGTAAAATACGACAACGGAGACCCCGGACTGTTGAACAACTTAAGCTGTACATCAAGCAAGAATGGGAAAGAGTTCCACCTGAAAAGCTTCAAATATTGGTCTCCTCAGTTCCCAAACGTTTACTGATTGTGGTTGAAAGGAAAGGTGATGTAACACAGTGGTAAAAAGGCCCCTGTGCCAACTTTTTTGCAATGTGTTGCTGCCTTTAAATTCTAAGTTAATGATTATTTGCAAAAAAAAATAGTTTCTCAGTTTGAACATTAAACATCTTGTCTTTGCAGTGTATTCAATTGAATATAAGTTGAAAAGGATTTGCAAATCATTGAATTCTGTTTTTATCTACGATTTACATAACCTGCCAACTTCACTGGTTTTGGATTTTGTACAATACCCACACAAACTATCCATGAAAAGAGACCATATGCCCCCCTGTTTGCAATTTCTTTTTTTTTTTTTTTTGCTCTAGCATGTGCACCCCATTTCACTCGCTCATCTCACTGCTTCAATTCCACACATGGCATTTTGGCAATATCTTCTAAGTTTCACGGCTATGCAGTTACTTGTTCCGCTGTTTGGTTGATGCCATTACTCTACATATTTCAGAGAAATTGTGTCTTGGAAGACCAGTGAACAGCGACAGATATATGGTTGAAGCAGATGTACACGCACATTGTATAAACAGTTTCTTTCAAAGAAACGTGTATGTTTTTACAATGCGTTTCAGCATAAAAATACATTTCGTGGCCGCAACTTGAGGTATATAGAAGTACACCAACTTAAAACCTACAAAGCATTAGTATTAGAAAATAGCATTAGAAAATATTTCCATGAAATAAATGCGGAGCAATTTTTTTTTTTTTTACTTGGAGTATGGCTGCACCCTGTGTAGGCGCGATGGTTAGACCAGTTGATTTAATCCCATGGACTCTGACATAAGATGGAGTGCCTACATTTGTGGTGTACTTCAGTTGTTTCATAGTTACGTGGCATTCCACCCATTCAGTACTTAGGCAGTCAAAGTTATGAGCCGGAACTACCTAAAACTTCTGAGGAAAAAAATATGGGCATGTCTTGAGTTGTCTGCCAGAACCAACTCTGTCAGCTATGCTCAATTTATGATTTAACTGTAAATTTATTTCATTTATTCATTTCTTTATTTTATTTATTTAAAGGTGCATTGATTATGAAATAGGAGTAAGTACCCTGAAGTAATATTGATGTTCGGAATAATTTATTGCAGTGAATGACAGATGATGTTCCAGTTTCGGACACTGAAATTACTCCAGGTGCTTGGTGGGTAAGTATGACATTTACTTTCAGAAATTTTAGCCAATGCTGTCCTCTCAAATAAATAGACTTTGCGGTTCAACATCTTAACTGGTGTGTGGTCTTTACAGCATTTAGAGATTTAGCTATGCGCCCATCTAATCTGACTTATATGAGAGTTACTTTTATTTAGCTTGCTATCCAGTTATACAGCGAGGATATTTACTGAAGCAATTCACATTAAGTACCTTGCTGGAAGGGTAAAACTGCAGTGCCAAATCCAGGAAGTGGATTAGATCCAGGTTTGTGGTCTCTCTGATTCTGGCACTTGCATTTCTAACGATCACGAACTACACTGCCACTTAAAAAATGTTCTTCAGCTGCCTGACTGAATGGTCATAATGTTCCAACCCACGTCTTTACCAAGATCTTTGCATTTCTTGCGCTAATTTAATATATTAATTTGCTGCATTTCTAATTGAATGGGCACTACATTTGTCATCTCAATAGAGGCGGTAACCTACACTGCAACATGTCCAACTACTTCACGCAATAAGATATAAATGAAACACCAAACAAAGTTTAATCGAGGACAGGCAATACTGAAAATGACAAATGAAAACAATATTCTGACAAAAGATGGGGCTCATAAACGGAGAATATGCGTCTCGCTGGAAAGCCATTCGGCAGAGCCGGCTTCGCAATCAGAGGGCCTCATCAATTCAGAATTTCGGACAGGCAAGTACAGCTCCAGCATCCATTAAAACATCCCCCTGATGGGTGCCTGTGTAAAGAAGTTCCCCTATCAGCAATTCAGATCTCACTACGGCTCTCCTGCTCCTGCTCACGTAACGAGTGATTGCTCAAAAAACCCATTGCATTAATTAATCTCTCACAATGAGTGGAGAGGTCTAAAGCTCAGATTCTGGACTAATTTTAAGGTGTAAAATCTCGAATAAGTAATTAAAATATTCTTAATGAAACATTCCAACCCTGATTTATCAATCAGTGCCTGTGATTGAGGGCAACGGAGTTCTAGAAAACAAGGGGGAAAAAAACCTTCCAAAATGCCTGCGTTTTATGGAGCAGTGGTGTTTACTCTCTCGCCTGCCGGCTAAAACTGGTTCAGGCAGCTCGGTTTTCGCCAAATTCTCTGGACTCCTCCACCAAGGGCATCCTTGTGCATGAATTGCGTCTGGGGCTGAAGTGTAAATATCTTTTCCTGACAAGTTGTTTGTATCGAGGCAGCGTGCAATCCAATGCCCTGTGCATCGGGGAAGGCTCCTTATCCTGCCAGGCTTTAGTTTCCCTGTCACTCTCGTGGAAACACTGAGAAGGAAGAGAGCTTTTAGTCCGCGGTAAAGGTGGACGCGGGGGAAATGTAATACCGGGGTAGAGTCACGTCGTCACCTTGATTCAAAGTGGGCCTGATTGAATGTCTTAAATTAATAAGAGTCCGAGGGGGATAATGCCCCAGATTTCCAAAACTCGAGCGAGATGGGCGTGTATCCGATTGCTCGGCGGCGTTAAAGTATCGGGGAACGCTGTTGTGGGGAATTGCCGCAATCTGTCTATTTGTGAGCCGCGGCCCTCTCCCGCATTTGCTCCCTCACGTTTAGCTGCAAAGCTAAAGTCCGCTTTGACCTTGGATGTTGGAGATCGAGCTCTCTCCCACCTGCTGCTTCTCCATTTTCCGATTCTAACAACAGCCGTTTCCGGAACACGTACCCGCTCGGTGCGGTCTACTAATTTATGGACTGTTTATCTTGGAGGGGAAGGAAAAGATTTATGAATCGGCAGAGCGGCACAGTATTTACCCAACACTGAACTAATCTGACTGAGCACGAGGGTTAATCAGCAGTGAAATCACAAGCCTTCTCTTTCCCTGAATATAGATTGAGCAGCCGTCCGTGAAAATGTTTGGCAAACACGCTTATGTAAAGACCACGTGAAAGGGTGCCCAGTCAACCAGCTCTCCCCAGGTGGGCTCCATGTTCACTGAGCCCTGATTTGGACCAGGGTGTGGAGGCAGTGCAGATAGCTAGAGACCTTTAGCCAGATAGCAGTCCTGATACCCATTTAGGCTCACAGATTGCAAGGCAATGGTACCTTAGGTAGAGGCTCAATGATATGGTACTCAAAACAGATTTCTGTCTCAGCTTAATGATGATCTTCTTTATGGCCACCGTTTCTAGCTCCTCTTACTTTGCTATTTGCTTAAAACACAGCACAGCAATTGTACTTGGTTGATTTGTTCCTTCGTAGAGTTCTCTCTCTCTCTCTCTCTCTCTCTACAATTGACCGTTTCTAGGTGAAACAGAAGCAGTTTTTTTCTGTGAATGCTGTAATATGGAAGCACACTATATTTCCACAGTGATGTTTGAAGAACGCACTGGCATATTGCATTTACAAGGCGCATGATTGTATACTGTATAGTGTATTTACAATAAATAGATGCATAGGGACTGTGAAAGATGTGCAGCAGCAAACTTATATGCAGAGGGAAACAAGTGTGTTTAAATGCTGTTGAGAAACTCAGATGTAATTGATGTTCCAATGGCTCCTGAACCTTTTAAGAACATAATGTTCCAGTCTTTGTCATTTTCACAATGATGGTTTCACACACTAATCACTCACACGGTCTTACTAATGGGGAAGACAGAGGCCTCTGTCTTACACCCACCACAAAGCAAGACATAAGGGTCTTTGCTACTTTCTGACTGATGCAGGCACCATTTTCCCATCTAGAATCCAGGCTACAGAAATCGCAAATGCATCTGTGCCAAATTGAGCTCCAAAGGGCATGCTGGTCTTAAAATGAGGTGCGGTCAGGTGCTCTGCTGGCTTGCTTCCATCTTGAGGCAGCATATTGCACCATTGACAAACAAAATCCCATTAAAAAGTCAATGGTCAGTTTTTAACTGCTACTGCAAGGGCACATTATTAAGACAGTGTTATGTGCTTTTGTGGGCGGGGGCACAATGCGCTTACCCTCGGCTTGTTACTCAAGCTGTTACTATTTAAATCGTTATGTTGGTGGACCACCAACATCCAGGTCATTTGCGATGTAACGTGTAAGATTACACATTTAGGCATTCGCAAATTATTCAGGATAAAGCCATGGCCCCTTTATACTAACAAACTTTGCCATTCTTGCAGTCCTCCTGCTGGTCCCCCCTGAGAGATCGTTGTTAGGAGACCATGGCATATCATACCTAGAACTGCGGGAATTACCTTTCAATCAGAAATAGGAAGCGCAAGTTAGTTAATGTACTTGCGTGGTCACCAAGTAGAAGTGACTGCAAGAGTGTTTGAGAAAATAGGTATAAATAAGCATGTGCTAATAAAGAGATTTCTACAACGTATAATAATTGCACACATTCTTAGTTTCTGGTCAGTCTTGTGTTAATTTTTGTTTTCTTTGTTGCTCAGTATAGAAAGAATGTTTGGAGAAGTTCAAACGTTTGGGTAAGTCCTGCAATTATCTCAAAACCAATTTTGAACCGAACTGACCCATGAAAAAAATTCCTGCAACCCATCTGTCCCACTTTAGTTACCAAATACAGAACTTTGCATTTCGTTTAAGATGTTCTTATTATAATTTATAGTTTGGCTGACAGGTGAAGCGACCGTAAAATGCGCAACTGTATGAGCTTCAAAGCAACAGCTGAAATTGTGGGCACCGTTCGTATTTAATCCAAATTCTTCCATAAATCTAACTTGGCCTTCAAGGATAAGATAACAACAAGCTGGTATTCACCAACAGCTATTTTGGTTCTTATGTCATCCAGTTTGATCCATTTCTATCCCAGCCTCACTGTCAATAAAGCAGAAGCAAATTCATTTCACTCCTGCTGGATATTATTCAGGGGGGTTACAACAGCGTTATTAAAGTAATGTTATTAAGTTCCTGACCCTCCAGCTGTTATTTTATTCCCATATTTTATTTTCTCCCAGTCCTTGCTCTGCCCGTACATAATTATGTTTTTACCCACGACCTTGAATTAAAACTTCTATTTGGTTTCCTCTTTTAATGCACATTTTCAAATGCGACTTCATTATGTGTTAAGACTTTTTTCTTTGGAATGTGAATATAACAATTTGAACAATTTTTGAATATGCATCTCTGATTAACTAACATTTTTGGACATGACGTTGATCAGGATTCAGCAGTGGTTTGCTCACGGGCCTTGACGTCGCATACGAGTTAACCTGTCTCTGCTGAGAAGTATTTTCCCATAACTGGGAAAATCCGTCCCTCAAGGGGTCTTCAGGGTAAAGTTTAGAAATGACCATAATAATGTAAAAATTATTGTTTAATAAAAATTAGAAATTTTTACATTTTTAATGCTTATGTTTTTAGATTTATGTTAATTTTTTTAATGTTTATTTCTTAATTTTATTAAAACATACTCAACATGATTTTAACCTCATAAAATGTAGTGTTTTGATAAAAATTTACGTGGTTGCCATGGAAACAGCACTTTAATGACAAAATCTGAAAATATTTTATGGCACTGATATTTCAATAAGCCATGGTCGAATTTTTCTCAAATTGGTCTCATATGAAAGGTTTAAGGTAGTTTTATGAAATGACGTAGGATTTTTTTTTTTTTTTTTGGAACCGTTATGGATATTTAATGAGCTCTGTTATGCAACCATAATGAAAATCGCTATCATCAACTTGCTTCATATTCAAAATTAATCCCCTTGGGATGCACCTACAGCGCCCTCCATAATTATTGGCACCCCTGGTGAAGATGTGTTAAAAGCCTTGAGATAAATTACATTTTTATTGCAGAAGCATACTCTCACATTAAAAATTGTAGAAAAATGTAACCTTCAACTCAAGTGAATTTTAAGGGAAAAAAAAATCCCTGACTAAGAAATAATTATTTTTCATAAAATCACCTGTTCCACAATCATTGACACCCCTATCAATACCTAGGAAATAAATGTAATTGAAGTATTTCTGTCATTTCTACAGTAGTTTACAAAGTTGATCAGAGTATCTAAGAACATTTAATTGGTTATTCATCACTTCCTGTTTCCCTGGGGTATAAATATGACGTGACACAGAAGCCATTTCTCTTATCCACTCTTCAACATGGGAAAGACAAAGAAACACACCACTGAAGTAAGGCAGATGTGTGTCGACTTCACAAGTCAGGCAATGGCTACAAAAAAAGCCACTCGCCTGCACCTGCCCATATCTACTGTCAGAGGAATCATTAAGAAGTTTAAAACAACTGGAACAGTGGTAAACAAGCCTGGACGAGGACCCAAGGTTATTTTGCCACCATGCACGGTGAGGAGGATGGTAAGAGAAATAAAAATTTCTCCAAAACTCACTATTAAAGAATTGCAACAAAGGGTAGCATCTTGGGGTCACAAAGTCTCCAAAACAACCATCAGGCACTATCTACATGCCAACAAGCTGTTTGGGAGGCATGCATGGAAAATACCTTTTCTCACTCACAATCATAAACGCAAACATCTGGAGTCCGCTAAGCGGTACTGGGACTTCAAATGGGTCCGTGTGCTTTGGTCAGATGAGACCAAGATAGAGCTTTCTGGCAACAAACACTCTAAGTGGGTCTGGCGGAACACAAAAGATGAGTATGCAGAAAAGCACCTCATGCTCACTGAAGTATGGGAGAGGATCGGTGATGCTGTGTGCCTGTTTCTCTTCCAGAGGCCCTGGGAACCTTGATAGGATGCATGGCATCATGAACACTTTGAAATACCAGGACATTTTAAATCAAAATCTGGCCACCAGATCTGCCCGAAAGCTGAAGATGGGTCGTCACTGGGTCTATCAGCAAGATAATGACCCTAACATGTGGCCAAATCTACAGAGGAATGGTTCACCAGACACAGAATCAAGCTCCTGCCATGGCCATCTCAGTCCCCTGACCTCAACTCCAATGAAAACCTGTGGAGTGAGCTGAAGAGGAGAGTGCAGAGGAGAGGACCCAGGCCACTGGATGATTTAGAGAGATTGTGCAAAGAGGAATGGTCGAAGATCCCTCTTTCTGTATTCTCCCATCTTGTGAAACATTATAGGAGAAGATGCTGTTTTGGTGGAAAAAAGGGGGTTGTACAAAGTGTTAACTTCAGGGGTGCTAATAATTGTGGCACACATGATTTGATGTAAAAGAATTATTCCTTACTTATTATTGTTATTATTTCCCAATGAATAAATGCACTTGAATTAAAGGTTGCAATTTCCTTTTTTTTCATTGTGGTCCTATATTATTTAGAAAAATACTGAATTTATTAGAAGCTAAAGAACACATCTTAACCAGGGGTGCCAATAATTATGGAGGGCGCTGTATCTGGATAATCCTATGTCATTTCATAGATCTCCAACAGATGCAACTTCAGTCCAAATTTCAAGTCAAACAGATGAATATTAATGATTTTATGAATGCCACACTGTTGAAAATCAGTCAAAATTGTGATTTTCGGTCATTTGAATTTAAGTCAAAAGTAACTATTGAGGCAGAGAAAAAAAACATAGATTCTTGGTGTTTACTGGCATCTCACTGAATTAATTTATTTATTTAATTCATTTTATGTGAAAATCAAAAAAAAAAAAAACTGAAATTTTTACCCTGAAGACCCCTTAAAAATGGTTGATTTCAAGTTACACCCAAAGCACGCCTATGATTCATTAAGAAATTAAGTAAAACCCCTTTGAAGCTTGCGCCTTACTGTGCGCCCTGATACCCACCATTAAACTAGCAAAAATGGATTTGAACATACACTAAAGTGCACATGCGCCACACGGTTTAGACCTTGCGCACAGATCGTTAAATTAGGGCCCAGAGTCTCCAGTTAGCCTGCCATGCATATCTTTGGACTGCAGCAAGCAACCCATTTGAACACAGGCAGACCTTTCAAATTTTAAACAGAAAGGTCTTAGGTTGGAATCAAACCCACGACCTTCTTGCTGTGAGGCAACAGTGCTATCTGCTCTCTTATCGACCCATACCACGTACGCTTGGAATGAAGCTTCACTGCAAATGGTCGTTTTCTGACTATCCCATTTATTTTAATGATTAATCAATCAGGGAAGAAGTTATGCCGAGTGATCAGAGTATTTGAGAAGAGTTCAGAATATTGAGCAGTTTACATCGTCAAAAACCCCAAAACAAGGACTTTCATGTATTGCCGTACTGTCTGTAACTCACACACACAAACATCACAACTTGAGTTTCTCCCAGATCTTGCAATTTTTTTCCCATGTTTACCCCTTGTTGAAAGAAAAAAAAAATAGAAAGTTATCATAGAAAATCCTTCTTCTTATGCCAAACACCCTCCGAGCAATGCAGACATCCTTCTATCTGACAAATGACAAACTCTTCAACCCCTGGCAAACACTGTATTCTGCTGACACAGAATTTTGCCCTCATAACCTCGGTAAAGTCCATTTTTGCAAGCAGAGGATTTTTATTTATATATATATATATATATATATATATATATATATATATATATATTGCCCTCCATTATTATTATGATGATTTTTTTTTTCTTGGACAGATGAATGCTCTCAGATATATTTCAATGAGTTTCATACACAAATCCCAGTTCAGTTCGGCACGGGTCACCTTCCCTCTGCAACTCACTGTTACACGGAACAAAGATTCAGAGCAATTTTGGACACACTTAAATCCCTCTGAGCCCTACAGTCACACACGCCGCGAGTCAGGAGTTAGAACTTATAATTAACTCCACAGAAAGCAAGCAGCCAGGCTTGATATACTGTATGGATGACTGGTCTATTACTTCAGTCCCAGCCACTTTTTCGGTCTCCATTTAAGTCTCTGTAAAGGGTAAAGTTTCAGACCAAACAGGAAAGATTGTCAAGTCTCATTAGGTCCAATCCAGTCAAAAAAGTCTCCGCCACATTTCTGTTGCTTCTTTCTCTACATTTAATTACAAACCCCAGTTCCAATGAAGTTGGGACATTGTGTAAAACGTGAATAAAAACAAAATACAATGATTTGCAAATCCTTTTCAACCTATATTCAGTTTCTACAAAGACAAGATATAGAATGTTCAAACTGATAAACTTAATTTTTTTTTGGAAATATTCACTTATTTTGAATTTGATGCCTGCAACAGGTTCCAAAAAAGCTGGGACAGGGGCATGTTTATCACGGTGTGATATCACCTTCTCTTTCAACAACACTCAAAAAGCATTTGGGAACTGAGGACACCAATTGCACAAGTTTTGTAGGTGGAATTCTTTCCCATTCTTGCTTAATGTACGACTTCAGTTGCTCAACAGTCCGAGGTCTCCGTTGTCGTATTTTGCGCTTCATAATGCACCACAAATTTTCAATGGGATTCAGGTCCAGACGACAGGCAGGCCAGTCTAGTACCCGCACTCTTTTACTACAAAGCCACACCACTGCAACATGTGCAGAATGTGGCTTTGCATTGTCTTGCTGAAATAAGCAGGGACGTCCCTGATAAAGACGTCACTTGGATGGCAGCATATGTTGCTCCAAAACCTGTATGTCTGTTTCAGCCTTAATGGTGCCTTCACAGATGTGCAAGTTACCCATGCCATGGGCGTTAACACATCCCCATACCATCACAGACGCTGGCTTTTGAACTTTGCGCTGATAACAATCTGGATTGTCCTTTTCCGCTTTAGCCCGGAGGACACGATGTCTATGATTTCCAAAAACAATTTGAAATATGGACTCGTCAGACCACAGCAGACCACTGCACAACAGACCGCTTTCCCACTTTGCGTCAGTCCATCTCAGATGAGCTTGGGCCCAGAGAAGCTTTCCTAGGTATTGTTAATATTTGGCTTCTTCTTTGCATGGAGGTGTTTTAACTTGCACTTGTAGATGTAGCAACGAATTGTGTTAACTGACAATGGTTTTCTGAAGTGTTCCTGAGTCCACAAGGCAATATCCTATACAGAATGATGTCGGTTTTTAATGCCGCACCGCCTGAGGAACTAACAGTCACGGGCCGTCAATGTTGGTTTTCAGCCTTTCCGCTTAGGTGTAGAGATTTCTCCGGATTCTCTGAATCTTTTGATGATATTATGGATAGTAGAAGATGAAATCCCTAAATTCCTTGCAATTTCACATTGAGAAATATTGTTCTTAAACTGTTGGACTATTTGCTCACACAGTTATTCACAAGTGGTGAACCTCACCACATCCTTGCTTGTGAATGACTGAGCCTTTCGGGGATGCTCCTTTTACACCTAATCATGACACTCACCTGTTTCCAATCAACCTGTTCACCTGTGGAATGTTCCACACAGGTGTTTTTTTAACATTCCTCAGCTTTCCCAGTCTTTTGTTGCCCCTGTCTCAGCTTTTTGGAACCTGTTGCAGGCATCAAATTCAAAATGAGTGAATATTTCCAAAAATAAATAAATAAAGTTTACCAGTTTGAACATTAGATAACATGTCTTTGTAGCGTATTCAACAGAATATAGGTTGAAAAGGATTTGCAAATCATAGTATTTTGTTTTTATTAACATTTTACACAACATGCCAACTTCATTGGAATTGGGGTTTGTAGTTTCATAACACAGTTGGCATCCTGGATGTCCTATGCACAGTCCAAATTTATTTAATTATTTTCAGCACATTTTACTTTTGAACAATTACAACTTCTCTCTCTAGAATACAGTATACTTCAAACTACAATACACTAAAGTAGAATTCAACCTCCAATATAATAGAATACAGCATATTTCAACGTAAATTAAGCGAATGTAGTCAGCAGAATTGAGTCAGTGCTGACAAAGTGCTCTCTCCATGTACTGTGATAATAAAGCACACTGCTTCGGAAAATATTTTCAGCTCATTCAAAACCAAAAGAATATTCGCATAAAGCACGACCATAAATGCTAATGGTTTAATTTCCATTCCCTTTTCAGCAATATTAAATGAGCTAATAAAAATCTTTTCCATTTTCCCCCATGCCAGTTAATCACGATGCCTGCTGTTTTAAGCAATCAGACCATTTGAAAGTTTATTAGGGGGTCCACACTTCGCTGTTTGTGTTCATCATGGGTTTATCCGACTTGGCTTTAATCACGTTTAACTGATAATCTTGAGACTTTCAGTGAAGCACACATGCACGCCTGTGCAAGCGTGCAAACACTTGCACACTCGTCTGCTCCAACACAGACATCTTTGCACTCAAACGGCATGGGTCTTCTTTTTTTTTTGTCACCGGCAGAATCTTAAATACATAATTTGCTGTTGTTTTTGCCATTAAAAATAGCCCATTGACTACTCATACTGTGCACAGTGTTTCCTCTCATCGAGCCATTACTCGTGCGTCACACTATGGTGAGCAGCCTTTCTTCCATTTATTTACATTTTTATTTGTCAAATTTTATTTTTATGAGGCTATATTACTGATGGTTACCTCTTGGAAATTGCGCCAATCAACCAAACAAGCACTTTTGGTAACAGCACAGAAAGGCAAGTTGAACTATTCAGCGAACTGCATTCTTCTATCCTTGAGTTCAAATGCACTCCTTTTTTTCTCCATTATTTATTTAAGTATAGATTTTGGGCCTTTTCAGACAAAAAAGTACAAAGACTGGAACACGAGAGAGAGAGAGGAGCTGACGTCACATGACCTGATTCCAACCGCTGACATCACAGGTTGCTGAGGAAGGTGAACATGTGGATAGCGCTCGACAGGCCGCAGCACTAAGACACCGACTTTCTGTTTATTAATTTTTTTATTTAAAACAAAAAAAAAAAAACAAGGTGTTTGAAGAATATATTAACTTATTTTCCCTTTAGTTAACTCTGTTGGCATGAGCCAGGTAACAGTATACATGACAGAATGCAAATGACTTTGACCTTCCTGAGCCCATTACTTCGAAAGTAAGAAAAACACTGGTGTTTCGCCAAGGACAAATATCATTTAATAGCCTTCCAGGAAAAAAAAAAGAAGAAAAGAAATGCTCCATAAACCAAGCCACAGTATTTAATGTTGTGTTCCTGTCAAGACTGTGTCAAGCACTTTTTTTCAGTACTAAATCTATTTTGTGAATATAAAACTGAAAAGTGTGACTACTTAATGGGAAAACAACTTGTACCTCAGGAAAGCCAATTTATAATTCATCCTTATTGCTGTGTGATTTTCACCACTCAGCTTTAACACAAAGCAAAGTCTGGCATTGATCATTCATCACACCCTTTACTGACACGCTGGGCTGAGTCACACGGCACTCCGCATGACCTTTTCTAGTCACTTTAAAATTATTCCATCGCTCCTCCAGGAGACATTGAAAGACTTCATTTTGGAGAATAGTTTGAATGTGCTCTTTTCAATGAGTCCAAGCAGAAGCAAGACATATCATTTCAGACAGCAGATCCGTGGACTTGAAAGTCAGGGTAATTGATTGCTCTTGATGCAAGCATATTACAATGGGGATTATTCTTCATTACTACAATGCGCTGTCATGATAGAAGCAAACCTGCTTTCTAGCTCGGCGGCTCTGAGTACTGAAGGCGTCTCCTACAAGACTCCCATTTCAGGGTATCTGTATTGGGTCATTATTCCTGATCAATAGCTCAAGTCCCCACTTTTTTGGAAATACTGTTTCTAAAACAGCCAGGCGAGTTCCACGTTAGGCTCCATGGCAACCTTTGCTTTGAAGCCCATGTGCCCTCGAGTCACAGGTGGAGTTGGATATTCAAAGCTCTGCTTGCTCAGTACTACATTTCATACTCAAATGTCAGAAGGGAAAATTAATTGTCAAGTCTGACACATAGTTCTGTTGTAGGCTGTCTGGAAACCTGGATAATTGAAGAGTGACCAAAACAATCAGAAGTGCCCTAGCTTAGATAAAGGTTGAACACATTGTTCCATAGCATACCGTGCTCTGGATTGGAAATCTTTTATTTGTACTATTAACTTCAACCCCCCCCCCAAAAAAAAAAAAATGCACATCTAACTCAAAATGTAAAAACACATCCGTGACGTATTGTGGCATTTCTGATGGTCACTGGTGGTCTCTCCAGTAATTCCAGTCATGTTATGAAGTTTGCACATCTAACATGAAACAGGCTTTTCAATGAGTGTAATTTTTATTCTTTTTTCAAAGGAAGTCCCCTCTTTGGGATGATATGGATAGCTAGTCTTTTTCTTATTGCACAACTTTCTCAAGGCACAAAAGCGTTTGAAGTTGTTTAGTGGAAATACAGCACAGAACAATAAACTTAACTGAAAATAGATGTTGTAATCAATGATTTCATTAAAGAAAACATCAATCTTGTAATTATGTCTATGCGTGTATGTTAGAGAAAACAATTGATGATATTATCACAAATAGCAGCGTAGTATGACTTATGAAAAAAGTGCATGAAACATTGGAGCATTCTTCTCTCCTCTACTTCTTAATTTTGCAGAGTTGATAAAAGAAACAATGTTGACCTCCCCCCCCCCCCCAAAAAAAAAGACGCACGTGCACACACACGCACGCACGCACACACGCACGCACACACACACACACACACACACACACAGACACTATGCTGCTTTTGTTTAACTGCACGCAACTGAATCTACTTCCATTGCTGGGCCCATGTTAGACAATTTCCCTGCACTGAAAATAATAGAGTTAACAACATTTTTCTGCAATAAACTGATGAAAGGCCTGAATTGTGTCAGTTAAATGGTACTGTTGCTTCCATTCAGCCCTCTTTATGATTCATGTGGTCCTCTCGTTCCTTAATGGAGCTGCGATGACCAGTTTGGGACATTATAGCTACACATATTCCCAGCTCATAAATAATTCTACTCTGCTCTGGCATTCTGGTTGCAGCTGTTGAAATAATCACAAATTTTAATGCACTTTATCTGATGACAAAGGACACACACACTCGCACGCACACACACATGCGCACACGCACAAACACAGAAAAAGCATTTGCCGGGGAAAACGGCTGTTTTTTCCACTTAACTATTATGCCTAATCTTCAAGTAACAACATTTCCGTAATGGTAGGTCCTTTGGAATAGATAATGTAGCCACTATAATCCTTATTTAGAAAAACAGCCTTATTTTATTACATTTTATTTATTTACTGTAATGAATAATATTGCCATGGAAATGTGTCCATTAACTTACCCAATTATTCCAATGAATCCAGGTCAGTGCCACTGCATTCTATCCAAGCAAATACCAGCCAACGCAGGAACACCCCAAAGACCACACCCCGGTCCTCTGCCAAACACGTACCACCATTCATTCTCATACTTACAGTATACCTCCTATGGGAGTCTACAGTGGACTAGACCTGCACTTAAACTCGCAAACTCCTCACAGAAAGGCAAAGATCGCTTTTTTTTCTTATTTTCCTCCTCAGAACTCTGCAAATCGAATCTGAGTCGAGATTCAATAAACATTTAGTCCTTTCATTTAGACAAAACATTTTCCTTCTTAAGGTTTAAATAGAGTTTTTACAGATGTTTAGGTTGTCACTTTGTAGTAACAGTGTTTTCTAAATTATTTATTTATTTAATTTTTTTCTGATCATACTGTGCTGTGTTCAGATACGCATGAATTATCAGAACTGTATGCGATTATCTGTTTGCACGTTCCATAGGAAATGGCTTGTAACGAATCTAAATTTTATATGCTGGCTATTATAGTGTATTGATTTTATTGTGTCTTTGAAATATTCATCACCAACTGACCCGGCTGAGTCGGTACCATTTTCGTAAAATGCCAATAAAGGATGTACTCAAGGTAAATTGAAATCTTTTCTTGTTTTTAACTTCCCTGGGGAAGCCCATATTCAGGCCGTCAGAGTGTTAAGGGGTTAAAGAACAATATTGAATACATTTCGTGTACAGGAATATTAATCGAACAGCATTCTTTTTATTTCAATGGTGAAATTTTATTTGAAATTTTCATTGTGTAGGGTCTCAGTATCCTTGTAGGTGTGAGTAGTTATTCAGTGTCACAGGGGCCCACTGCATTGGGAATGAACAGTGGTGTGGCGCTTTGTTAAGTGTCAAACATGCATCACAGAGAGCCATTGGAGAATAAGCAGAGCGAGCAGGTCCTCACAAAGCAACAAACTGGCCAGCAAGAACAATCTCGCTCCCCTCGCCCACCTCAACATCGTTGTAAATAACCTTGAAGCCGTCACTGTGTTACATTACATGAGAGCCCGCGTCCACAGTCCCGCTAAAGTACCAGCAGTTGGACGCCTTTTATTCTTCTGCAATAGCCACACGGGCGAAAAGACAAATGGTTGCGATCCCCACCGTGCTCTAGGTCAGGTTTAATGAAACGAAAGGAGTTAAAAAGCCCCTGTTGGGGGTGCCATTCATTTTCAAGCCAGCGTTTTCCAAATAAAAGGAACTTCTAGTTTCTTAATACGTCATTTTCCCCCGGCGTGGAGGATCCAATTAATGAAAACAACGTTTTCTTAGCCTGGGTTATTAACCCCTCCACACACCAAGCACTACCTGTCTCGCCCCCTCCACACAAACACAGCGGTAAATGAATCAGGCTTTTATTCTTTGTCCCTCTTCAATGCGGCCCCATTTCTTTTAGCTTTGGAAGGATGAGCCTGTTCTGAAGAAACATGGGCCTCTCTCCCCCTCTGTCGAGTGACTTCCTGTTATCAGTCAGCTCCCCTCCTCCCTTCCTCTCCTCCTCCTCTCTCCTCCAACTTGTCACCCCCTCCCTGCCAAACTTGATCTATACTGTCTGCCGCTGGTTGGGCCATCCCTCTCCCCTGGGCCTGTCCCTAATGGCAGCTTCCTCATTCATTATACAAGTGGGAAGAAAAAGTAAACCCGGCACTATTGGACTGCTGCTAGACTTAGTCAACTGGCTTATCCCTGTTTCATGGTGAAGACAAACAGGTTAGAGGATGTAGGATTGTAAACTGGAGCTAATTTGCACTGGTTTTTTTTTTATTATTATTATTATTTTCCTGGCCATTGTTTCATTGGAGGATCTGGAATGCCCTCCCATGCATGTTCTTCTCAGATAGCTGAAATTGGAAAAACGCAATATTTGAATGGTGAATGTCCAAAGGATTATGAGGACATTATGTCGTTTTTATGAGTTCTTTATGTTCTTCAGGCGTGATTGAGGTGCTGCAAAACAATGAGGGAAAATGAATATTACTTTCCGAAACACTTACAGCTAAGTGTGCAATAACACACTTGACGGAGTTAGTTGTGTTCCGCTAATTGAACTACTCAGATGGCTGGGAGTTCTTGGCGCTCAGCCTAGTAAACTGCTATCCTAAGCATGCAATTATGGGCATGCTTTCATGTGTGTTATTGCTTACAATAGATTGAACAGCTTTACAGCTAACAGTATAAGTATAATATTTTGAGAATTGTTTTTTTCCTCTTTAATGGTAGTGGCTTTATTGTGCAATAATATTTCAACTGTATAAAGTTCGATCTGTAGAATAAACTTTTTCTTAAGCACTTTGACAGTAAGAGGTAGCATGTTGAGTTATGTGATTAAGTAAGTATAATGTCGTTTTCATTGTTTCAGATTTAATGTGCGTTTGTACTTAATAATTTGCCAGTTTATACTTGTATGTAACATACAAACACTGGAGGTATTACTATGTAACATGTAGTGTCTGCAAACCTCAGTTCTCACCCCAAGAAGGAACTATATCTATTCATCAATTATCTGAGATGCTCTTCCTCATCAGGGTCGCAGGGGGAGCTGGAGCCCATCCCAGTAGACTACGGGCGAAAAGCAGGGACCCACCCTGGACAGCTCGTCAATCCATCATAGGCCGCACACACCATTCACACATCATTCGCTCTGACGCTCTTGCCTATGGGCAATTTAGTATCTCCAATTAGCCTGACATGCATGTCTCTGGGACTGTAGGAGGAAACCGGAGTACCTGGAGGAAACCCACACAAACACAGGGAAAACATGCAAACTCCACACAGAAAGGCCCCAAGCTGCATCTGAGCCCACAACCTTCTTGCTGTGCCGCGAAAGCACCTCACTGCAAAACAAATGAAAGATTAAAATACCAGGTAAGATGAATTTACTTATTTTAAGACTTAAAACGCTTATTTCTATCACCATTTTTCTTAGTAAGACAAAAAATGTGTTCTTGTTTTGAGGTAATTTTGATCAGCTTGCCAATGGGATGAGTAAATTTCACTTGTCAAGCGAATAGTAACTTGTTTTAAGAGAAAAAAAAGAACTTTAAAAAGAAATGTACTCGTCCCATTGGCAAATTACCTCAAAACAAGAACACACTGTCAGTCTGGAAAAGGTTAAAAAGCCATTTTTAAGGGGATCACGGTGGGGGCCATTATCCACAAATTGACAACACTTGGTGAACCTTCCCAGAAGTGGCCAGCCTACTCTCAAGAGCGCATCGACGACTCATCCAGGAGGTCACAAAAGAATCCAGTTCAACATCTAAAGAACTGCAGGCCTCACGTGCCTCAGTTAAAGTCAGTGTTCATGATTCAACAATAAGAAAGATACTGAGCAAAAATGGCATCCATGGGAGAGTTCCAAGGCGAAAAGCACTGCTAATCAAAAATAACACAAAGACTCGTCTCACATTTGTCAAAATACATGTTGATGATCCCCAAGACTTTTGGGAAAATATTCTGTTGACTGACGAGACAAAAGTTGAACTTTTTGGAAGGTGTGTGTCCCATTACATCTGACAAACTAACACAGCAGAAAAGTTCTCATAAGAAGAACATCATACCAAAAGTCAAACATGGTGGTGGTAGTGTGATGGTTTAGGGCTGCCCTTGCTGCTTCAGGACCTGGACGACTTGCTGTAATTGATGGAACCATGAATTCTGCTCTCTACCAGAAAATCCTGAAGGAGAATGTCCAACCATCAGTTTGTGACCTCAAGCTCAAGCGCACTAGGGTTATGCAGCAGGACAATGATCTGAAACACACTAGCAAGTCCACTCTGAATGGCTTAAAAAAAAAACAAAATGAGGGTTTTTGAGTGGCCTTATCAAAGTCCAGACTTAAATCCAATTGTGATTTGATGCTGTGACATGACTTTAAACAGGCTGCTCATGCTTGAGAACCCCCCAATGTGACTAAATTAAAACAATTCTGCAAAGATGAACGGGCCAACATTCTTCCACAGTGATGTGAAAGACTCATTGGCAGTTATTGCAAACCTTAGATTGCAGTTGTTGGCACCGAGGATGGCGCAACCAGTTATTAATTTTAGGGGGCAATTACTTTTTCACATAGGGCCATGTAGTTTTGGATAGCTTTTTAGAAATGATGATTTAAATGAAATCATCATTTAAAAACTGCATTATGTATTTTCTCAGGTTATCTTTGTCTAATAATTTGTTTGATGATCTGAAACAAAGGAGCAGTGTGTGAAATTTAGATTGATATTTTGTCAGAAATGGAATATAATATTCATAACTACTTTTTTAGAAGTGTACAATCACATGAAAACAATAATCTTTGAGTTTCATTTTGCTTAGAATAAGCTCTTTAAACCTACAAGAGAGCGGGTCCATGTCCGCGGAGGCTGCCATGTTGCGCCGCAATTTTTTCTACTGTAGCCCAGAATGAACAAACCAGACAGTCGCGCTAGAGCCAGCCTTTTGCTATAGTTCATTGTCTTCCGGTAGACCAGAAGACGAAATACGAAGAGGAAGATAAATAGTTTGCAGCCGGCTGGCCACACATTTTGTGTTGTGAGCACTGTGAGAGAGTTGTAGAGTTGAGGGAACTTTGATAAATGGAGGATTATATGCATTATTTAGCACAAGAAAGCGCAGGAGAGGACGAACCATCCGCTTCGAAGAAGAGAAAACATGAAGCAAGACGACTTTGAGACAGACGATGACAGAAAAAACACGGGTGAGAATTGGTGTGGCCTTTCCCAGATGGAAGTCGCTGATGCGGGACAAACATCTTAACAGTGACGCCGAAGTTGCCTGTTTTCTGCTAGAAAGGTAATGTACGCTACCAATGTAAATGCTATGAGTTGTGTGCTTGGTTTAGCCAGAACATGGCCATGGGCATAGTTACCAACACAAGTAGCCTTGGTTTGAAATGTAGAAATTTCCAAGTATCGATACTGCGATCCAATACTGAGTTGTCGAAAAACCTGTAGGTTTATCCCCTGATTAGCCTTGCAGACGTTTCCCAAGCAATGACTCATGTTACACTGCAGTAGCACATCAAACTAGGGACTACAATAATGAAAAGCACTGAGCTGCTATGCAAATACCACTGTGTTGTATTAGTATTGTTCATATCATACAGACCAGTTAGGACTACGATAAAATCATTTAATAAAATACGTAATGTACCTGCATCACTTCTTCTCGGTCTCTTTGGAGGGCATCCACTCTCTCCATCTTCATAGAAGATGCCGTGATGTCGTTGATCTCACCACAGCTTCTCTAACTGTATGTCTCAGCATGCCGACCCAGGGAGACGATCCTACCGATGTTCAGCCAGAAAAATATGCACCTCGGCTCAATAATGGCGACAACTGGCAAGCTCAGCAATATCTCCGGCAGTCTCTGATGGGAACCAGAGAAACTCCCATTCCTCTTCTAATGGGAACCGAGCACCAGCAAGAGAAAGTGTGACTTTACATAGCTGTCTGTTGGGCAACATGGGAGGAAGCTATTTGAATTATTCCTTTCCTTTATTACAGCAAAGTCCCACTGAGACCAAGGTCTCTTTTTCAGGGAGCCCTGAATACAATAAAACAAATACAAAGTGGGTAACAGACAGTGCATAATAAGATTCACACACTTACATACAACAACTGCAGAATAAAGGAAAACAAACTTTAAAATAAATTTAAATAAATTAAAAGAGAATCATTAAAAAAATTAATTAAAAATAAAACATTCAAGTGCAGTGGACAGAGAACAAGTTCAAGGTTAAAACTGAAGGCAAGTACATCTGGCCTCCTCAAGTAACAACTCCCACAGTCGATTCTAAAAGGAGTCATAGGGAATGAGACAGTCAAGCTTCAGAGAGTCTTGGCATCTATTCCAGACATAAGGTGCAAATGCGCTAAAAGCAGAACAGACCAAATTTGTCCTAGTCCTGGGTGACAAAATCCACCCTTGCAATCTAACATGCTGGCTTTGGATTTTGAGGGACAGAAGCCTAGTTAGATATGAAGGAAGCTTACCAAGCAATGATATATAAAAAAATAAAATACAAAGAAGCTTCCTTCTAGATTAAAGGGACAACCACCCAACAAAACTATATAACACACAGTGATGAGTGCGGAAACAATCCCCAGTGATAAAACGTAGAGCGCGGTGATAAATAGCGTCCAGAGGTCTTAAAGTACTATCAGAGGCATGCATGTAAAGGATATCCCCATAGTCAAATAAAGGTAAGATTGTTGCCTGAACAATCCTCTTCCGACTGTCTAAAGAAAAACAAGACCTGTTTCTGTAAAGAAACCCAATTTTTGTTCTGATTTTCTTGGACAAGTTAGACACATGAGTTTTAAAAGAGAAATTATGATCCAGCCAGGTACCTAAATACTTGTAAGACTGAACTTGCTCAATTTTTGTTCCAGACACCAAGAAGATTGAATCATTTGGCATAATCGCATTCCGAGCAGAAAAAAACATGAACTTTGTTTTATCCGTATTTAAAACAAGTTTCAGTTCTGCCAGAGCGTGTTGAATAAGATTAAAAGCTGATTGCAGGTAGATAAGGGCCTGGGCACACGTTGGTGCAGAGTACAACACAGTCTCATCTGCATAAAAATGAACCTTGCAATTTGCTATAATCCAAGCAATATTATTAATGTAAATGGTGAATAAAATCAGTCCAAGAATGGATCTATGGGGTACGCCTTTTGTCACTTTAAAAAATTGAGACTTCCCTTCCCCAAGGAAAATAGCTTGTGTTCTATTTGAGAGATAGTCCTGGAACAACAAGCAGGCATCACAATCAAGACCAATGGAGGACAACTTTTGAAAAAAAATTTTTTTTATTTGGCATCTCCAATCCCACCCGAATCTGGAATGCCCAATTGGTGAACTATGTACAAAGCTTGCTCGTATGCGACCCCTTACTGCCAACTCAGGATAGTGAGGACAGTTCACGGCTCTCCTCCGAAGCACGTGGCTGTCAACCACTGATTCTTATACACTCATTGGTTGAATCCTCGCAAGTTCAGAACGAGGGTGGAGGATACCCGGACATGAACAAACCCAGACGAGCGCCTGACGAGCGACCGTCTGGCCGACAGGGGGCGCTGGAGCAACGAACAAAGCTATTATTGTATCCCCGGCAGTCCCTTCCCAATTTGGAGCCCTGTAGCGCGATGGCCAATTGTGCGCTACTCTGAAAGAGCTGCCGACCCCTGCCGGTGGGTACGCCGGGGCTCGAACCCGCAACGTGATAATCTCCACACTGCAGCACGGTGCCTTAACCGAGTGAGCTATCCGGCAGCTCTGGAGGACAACTTTTTTAATAAAATAAAATGGTCTACTGTATCGAAAGCTTTTGCCAAATCAATAAATAGGGCAGCACATTTTTGTTTATTATCCACAGCTGATATCAAATCATTTAAAACCACTGAAGCTGCTGTGATGGCACTTTGACCAGGCCTGAACCCAGATTGTTGTGAAGTTAAAATGTTGTTGAAAGTTAAAAAGCTGCACGGTTGTCGCTTAACTAGAGATTCTAAAATCTTAGCCAGGCAAGGCAATTTTGAGAGAGGTCGGTAGCTGTTCACTGAACTGGGATCACCGCCATTAAATAATGGAAAAACATGAGCAGCTTTCCATACACTGTGAATCGTCCCCATCAATACTGACAAGTTAAAAATATTGGTTATTGAATGTGCAATCATTGGGGCTGCTAAACGCAAAAGATTCGGAACTAGATGATCCTCTCCAGTGGAATTATTTACATTAATTCGTTTCAATTCTTGTAGGACCTCATTCACTAGAAATTCCCTAAATGAAAATAATACTCTAGGTTTTGGAGAATTTGTGAATGAACTAGAGCTGAGGTCAGACACATCCCTTGTAGAGGGCTGATTAATTAAATTTTCAAAAAGGTTTCTGGCCGCGATAAAATGTTGGTTAAAAAGATCACAAATTTTGTGTTTATCCATTGTAGGACCAGAATCAGTGTGGATAGAGTGTGGTATAGATGAAGACTGATGACAATTCAGGGACTTCACAATTTTCCAAAATTTTGCAGGATTACCCTGACTTTTGGCCAGTGATTAAATTAAATAATCAGATTTCGCCTTTTTAATCAATGAGGAGCAATTATTTCTTAATTTTCTAAAAACCTGCCAATCAGAGAGTGCTTGGGTTTCCCCAGCTTTACCCCATGCTTCATTCCTAATGCGTAGTTCTGTGGGTAAGGCATTCGAAAACCAAGGGTTTCTTCTATTCTTAACCCTAAGTCTCTTCATCGGAGCATGCTTATCCACAGCACGATTAAACACGGTAATAAAGAGAGCCAATGCTAGGTCAGGGTCTGGAATAAAACCCGCAGAGCTTAAATCACTCCAAAAAATATCGTGCAGGAAGGCCTGTTCAGAAAAATGTTTAAAATTTTTCTTAGTTATAAAACATGGAGGAGCTTTTGTAACTTTCATATCTCTAATACATGCTACAGGGCAATGATCACTAAAATCTAAAGGAAAGACACCACTCAGGGCAGACTTGTGCGGTCTATTGATCAAAATCTGATAAATCAAAGTTGATCGGGATAAACCTTTAAAATTAGGTCAGGTAGGCTCTAAAATAAGTTGCGAGTCAGGCCATCGCAGACCTCTTTAAAATGGTTTGAGGTCGGTGATAGCCAATTTTTACTGAGATCACCAGCAACCAATGGTTCAGTGTGAGCATAAGCGGACAAGATATCAGAGAGATTGATTATTGAGAATGAAAGAGCACTTGGTGGGCAATATACATCTGCTAGTGTAAAACTTGCACAACCCACACCAATTTTGATAATTAGACACTCAAACTGCTCTGGAATAGAAGAGGATAAAAAAACATTCACAGTGAGAGAGGATTTTACAAACATCAATACCCCTCCCCCTCTCTTAATCCTCTCACATTTAAAAACATTATAACCAACCATTGCTATATCATGGTCCGACACAGAATCATTCAACCAAAATTCAGTGACAAGAAACACATCAGGGTTACTTTGCAGAACCAGAGCCGTAACACAATCCATTTTTGATAATAGACTCCTTACATTGAGACATAGCAGACCAAACCCACACTTACGGGACTGAAAAACTACAGGTGTTAAAACTACAGGAGGGACAGTTAAAATAATACCAGGGGTCTGAATATTGATTTGTATAAGGTTTGATACCGAGACACCACTTGGTCTAAATTTCTGCCTTGGCAGGCACGTTATTACGCCTGTTAAACGCAAATTTCCTTGCCGAGCGGTTCTTCTTGGACGAAACCATTTCCAAGTACACTGCTGTCCTCTTCTTGCCTCATTACTATCATTATTTCCCTACAATCCGTGGGCTTCATTTTACCTGTCATATCACTCAGCCTTCCACTGTTCCCTCTATAACCTCTCAGTTTTAAATCTAATGGCGTCCCAGAGGTGAACAGTCGAATATTGTACTGCTGATGTTGATATTCTTGAACGCAATCATGTTTTTATTTTTGCAGTTTTGCACAGATAGCTTTTGCTTTAATAGCGTTCACTTCATACCATCCTCCAATTGCATTTTAAACATACTGAGCTACCCGAGGGTCTCCCTTCCCACTCTCACCCTGGTTTTCTCTCAAAGAAAGAGCAATTCCCCCTCCACGAAGCTTTCAAAAGGTTACAGTTGCTGTGAGCCTGAGAGACATCAAGGTAAGATGAACACTAGCACTGCAGTATCAGTACCATGCTAAGGCAGCGCTAAAATTACAAACAAGCTCACTTTTGTACTAAAAAACGCACCTGGTTGGAAAAGCTAAGTGGGATTTCGCTGTCATTGGCTAATGAACTTGCGTCAAGGTAAAAGTCAAGCAAGTCACAAACAATATATGTGCTGTTTCAATATTTGGGGCTCATTGATTGGGTGCTTGAACCATATTGTTGATTATTGCTTCCGTAAAGTGGGGGTTAAATACAGAAAAGGCTGCATGCTATCAATAGTGCAGATGATCCAATATCAGATATCAGATGTGTCTGCTGAAGTGCAGAGCCAAATGAGTAAAACCTGTATACATGTGTGAAGGCTGCACAATTACTTAAATGACTTTTTTTTCACTGTTCTCAGAATGTGCCTCAATGGGGAAAAGAGGTGGGCTTGTCCTTTTTCTTGTCCGCAATACATATCTGAGACAGGCTTGAGGAAATGGCAGCCAAACATCAGAGACCAGCAGGGGAAAAAACTGCAGTGATATCTGTATTTACCTTCTTCATGCTGAATGGAGCTACATTAAGGTCAGCAGAAGAATGATCACCTTTGAAAGTGTATATGACACAAATGTATTATTATTATTATTAGTATTATTATTATTATTATTGATAATAATTATTAAATGGTATTATGTTTCTTTGATTTGTGTAAAAAAGAATTCTGACATTAAAAAAACAAAACCTTATGTAAACTCATGGCCAAACATTTTCCGTCAGGATTTTTTGCTTAAGAGCAGAATGCATAGCTCCATCGATTATGGCAAATCTGCTAGGCCCTGAAGCAGCTATGCAGCCCCAGACCATCACACTACCATCACGTTTGACAATTGGTATAGTATGATTTTTTTATTGTAGAATGATGTTTTAGGCCTTTGCCAGATGTAACAGGACCCACGTATTCCAAAAACAATCTACTTTTCACTTATAACTCCACAAAGAATTATCCAAAAAGACTTCAGGATGTTTTTTTTTTGACAAGCCTGTATGTTGTTGGTCAGCTGCGGTTTTTGCCTTACATTGTTCGTATGGATACCACTTGCACCCAGTCTCTTATTGTGGGATTGTGAACACTGACTTTTAAGCTATAGTTGGTGATCCTGTTCAGAAACACTTTTTGTTATACTGGGTGAAATGGTCCATCTATCCTGAGAGTAGTCAATACATTATGTATTCAGAAAAAGGAACGAAAAGAATCAGACCTCTGTGTCGGCTGCAGGACTGTAAAAACTCTGACAAATCCCTGCCATTCGGTCCGAATGGAAAGAATCAATCAGATGCCTTCTGCTACCCATGCCACCCTCTATCCCTCCCTCCTCCCCGCGTGCAGCTCATCACATTTCACCGCTGCCGGAAATATTCAGCCAGTAGTTGTCAGTAATACACCTTAAGCATTGAATTTGCCATAAACCTCCAAAAAAAAAGAAGAAGGAAACTTATTCAGAACTGAGAACTTTGCCGAGTGGAGCGGGTGCATTGTTTACACGCGTGATCAGTTGATTGCCCTGTGTAAGCCTGTGCTGTTTCCCGGAGACAGACCTCTGATCCCGCAGGAGTTATGGAGGAGACGCCGGGGTTGCAGATCAGGAGTCAAGCAGAATGAGAAAAGGAGATGACAGAAGCCAGCGGTAGCCAGTGTAGCATTTTTTTTTACTTCAGTGAAACATGGCTAAACTCGCTAAAGAAGGGAGCTGAGTGCACTTTATGTGAGTGGGAGGTGGTGTCATTCCGGACATTTGAACGTTAAGAAGCGCCTCTGTACCCCGGACATTGAACTGCTTGCTGTGGAAATGCGCCTGTTTTATTTACCAAAGGAGTTAATGTTCACCATTGTGATTGCTGTTTTCTCTGTCAGCTGATGCAGCGGTGGCCTATGACTTGAAATGCTTGTATTCGCATCTTTGCATTGACTTTGAATGTAATTTGCCGTGCGAAAAATTCGTTCCGCGTCCAGTGTGAAAGCGGCTAAATCCGGTCGTAGGTAGTGGTGACGTGGATGGAACTGGCACACCATTCTGCCGTTTAGTCTTGTAAATTAGTTAATCAATACTCAGATTGCTAATTAAGCAAAGTAATATAGTTATCGTTTTATTGGGAAGGATTCCGCCTACCCGAACTGACCTCCGGCGGCATACAATACAAAACGTCTGTGGTTAGTATTGCTAAACATGACATGCTAGCTTGAAAGCTACTATAATAATATAGTTTACTAACAGGTGAATGAGACATGAGGTAGTTTGGTTAATGTCCAAAATGTGTGGAAATGGCTGAGTCGGCTCTCTTATGCCCTGCTGAGTCCAACTGTCAGATGCGCGTTCAAGTTTGTGGGGGCGTGGCTTTGGATGGAGCACTGACGGGAGGGGATGGAGCTTAGAGGAGGTGCCACTTTCAAATCTTGCCAGCTTTTCAACATTACCGGCTATAGCTTTAACTGAGGCAAGTGAAGCCTGCATTTCTTTAGATGTTAGTCGGGGTTCTTTTGTGTCTTCCTGAAAGAGTCCCTGATACGCTCTTGAAGGAATTTTGGTAGGCTGACCACTCCTGGCAAGGTTGGCACTGTTCCAAGTTTTCTCAATTCGGAGATCATAACCCTTACTGTAGTTCCTTGGAGTCTGAGAGCTTTAAAAATGGCTTTGTAGGCCTTTCCAGACCGAATGTCAACGGCTTTGTTTTTCATTGATTCTTTAATTTCTTTCAATTGCCATATCATAAGCTGCTTTTTGCCTACTTCGCATTGCTGGACAGGTTTCCCATAAGCCCAGATAGGGTTGGAGAGATTCTTCACCTCTGCCAAGAAGGTGTATCTTTTTGCCGGCGTTTATTTCTTTGTCTGTCTGTTTGACTGTTAGCAGGATATCTCAAAAACAGCCTTATAGATTTTAACCAAACTTTGCAGTATCTTAGACTAGCACAAGACGAACAAGTGATTAAATTTTGGCATATCTAGGCCAAAGTACAGCTGAGATTAGGCCTTGGAATTTCAGGAATTTTTTTCAAAATGGGAACCTGACAATTTTTCATTTCACTTAAATGCAGGGGCGGTCCTAGACGTGAAAAATTGGGGGCAAATATCCAACCCTTTATTGGCAACAATTAGTCCTGGCTAGTTCTAGATGGCTTTTCTTTATCAACACGTTTTCCAATTTAAGAATAATCAAGTGGCAATCAAAGACCCGGCTTCTCTCTCCCATGCGATCAAACAGCAAAAAAATTACGGGCTATATTCAGTACAGAAAAATAATTTAATTATAATTAGGTCTATGCACTGGGACTCAGCAACGTTAACTTTTTTCCAGCGAGAGCGGCATTTCAGAACTCTTTAATGAATGAAGGTCATTCAGGTGACAAGTTGTTTTTTAATAAATCTGCTCCAGTGGAGTCAAACTTCATTTTCATTGTATGTATTATTTTTGAATGGGAAATTGTATAGGCAACAAAAAAGGCAGAAGTAATAATTTTTTTGGTAACACTTTATAATAAGGGGACATGAATCATGTAGTTATCATGCATTACTTTATGCATGATTAACTCATGAGTTCATCATTATTTATGCATAATTTCATGCATGAATGCATCATAAGTTAACATTAATTCATGTTTACTCTTGTCTGAATTCATGCAATGACATCATATCAAATAAGGCATTACTTATTGTAATGAATTCATCATGAATCAAAAGTAATTAAGCATGATCATGATGAGTTCATGGTTCATTAAAGACAGTCGTTTCACTTTTGGCAGAATCGAAATAGACGTTTTCATCCATTACTTCATTCTTACTTCATGTATTAGCTTCCCATGAATTAATCATGTTTGCACCCCCATAACAAACGTGGTGGGTATATTAGCTTGTCATTTTTGTCATTGAATGCCATGAAGCTTAATTTCTCATGAATTCATCATGTTTGTGCCCCTTCAACTAAAGTGGTGGATGTATGGTAGCTATCATCACAACATACAGTATAAATGCACAAATGTTAGTTCATTGGGAATATTGAACATGAACTGAAGGTTAGTTCACTTTTGGTAGAATTTTAATTAATATTTTACTTGGACTTACCATCACTTTTTGATTATAAAGATGCAATATTACAGTCATGTACTACTTTATGCATTAGTACATACTGAGTTAATCCATTAATTCATTCGTACTTCATGCAGTAGCTTCCCATGAGTTCATCATGTTTGTGCTCCCTCAACTAAAGTGGTGGAGAAACGGTAGCTTTTATAACAGCAGATGTGTGAAATACTATTGTTAAGAAATCATTGAATGACATGAACTACGAAAACATTTATTTCGATTCTGCCAAAAGTGAAACGGCTGTCTTAAATGAACCATGAACTCATCATGATCGTGCTTAATTACTTTTGATTCATGATTAATTAATTACAGCAAGTAATGCCTAAGTTGATATGATGTCATTGCATGAATTCAAACATGAGTAAGCATGAATTCATTTGAGATCATCATGAGTTATGATGAATTCATGTATAAAATCATGGAAAAATTATGATGAACTCATGAGTGAATCATGCATGAAGTAATGCATGATAACTACATGCGTCGTGTCCCCTTATTACAACGTGTTACCATTTTTTTTAATTCTAAAAATTAAAAAATGTTGGATTTGGATGGAATGGATGCCTGTAGTTATATATAAGTGAAATCAAATGAGTTTGGTATCGGAGAAATCTGAAAACGAACACAAGGCACCTAAATTGCCAAATTGGAGAAGCCACCTAGACATTCCTCTCTAATTTTGCTCTGATTTACATGATCAGAATAAACTTTGGCACAGATGATAATGAGATTCTGTGCTGTAATTTTTTTTAGAGGTTTCAGACTGCAACTCAACAAATTTACAAGGGATAGAAGTAAAACTTTGTTAGGTGTAAAATGAGATCTTTCATTTAGACTGTGTTCCATCTCCATTAACTCTGACTCAGTTACATGTATTTTTACACCAGGGAAGAAATCCCAAATGGTTTTACTTTTATTATGATACTAAGATTATTCAAAAGGACCAAGCAGTCGCAGAGATATACTCATTTCATATGGGGCTTGCCATTTTCTAAAAAGAGGGGTTAAGGGATTAATTGATCAAAGAGCTGGTATTTTTGATCCAGACCTCTACAAGCCCACTGCCCCGAGAATAAAGTGTTGATGAAGAGCAGTCTCCATAGGACACTTTTTCATGATTGACTGTTGAAATAAACCATGGGCAGAAAAGAAAAACAGGTGGAGGAAATTGTTGAGACAAGAGAGTAAAGATAGAGAGTGAAGAAAATATGCCAGTGTCTTTAATCTGCGAGGCATGCATTTCCACGTGCATTTTTACCTCAAAGTTTCAAACATGTTCACGTATACTGAAGAAAGACTGAGAAACAGAAAGATAACTTACAACGAAAAGCTCGTTCAAGGTGATGAGTATTTCATTGTCAACTATCAAGTATGAATAATGTCCAAGTCCGAATCTTGTAAATCACATCGTGATCGACAGTGTAGGCTTGAGGATTCTTAAACAAACTTCACAGCTTAAGCAGGTCAGCGTCCGTGCGATATGACTTCAAAATCGTAGATGTACTTACACAAACACAGAGCGTGTCTAGTCCCTGATGGACGGATCTGGAAGCTATTTTACAAATACGATATTTTACTTTGCAAATGTATTTTCCAAATTAATTTACTATTTCAAAGTGTACGGATGTCGGACTGACGTCATTATTATCATTAATAAGTATTTCATTATACTATCCTAAAAATCCCATCGTCAAAACTCTAAATCATAACTGCACCCCTGAATTTCCTATTTCTTCACAATCATCATCATTTGATAATTATTCCATAAACTTCAATTGTTACCGAATGCCGAATCGCTGTATTCATTATCACTATTACTATCAACCGGGACCATCAATAACAGCGACGATAAATATATCATCTAATTTGTATCAATATCATCAAAATTCATCATCATAACTGTTAAAAAGAAAAAGAAAAAAATAGGCGTGTAATGCATGGAATACCCCTCAGCCCGATGTTGAAGTTTTTGGAGACGCCCGCCCGCCCAACCGCACGAAGAATAGCAATATCCCGTCAGCCTTGAGGGCTGAAGGGTAAAAAAAACCATAACGCCGATGAGACCGAAAGGCCAGGGCTCCAGAGTGCGACCAAAGAGTGCGACTAATAATTTTGCTAGGTCGCACTGGTGCACCTGATGATGCTCAGGTTAAAACTTAAATTTAATTCGCAGGCGCATCATCGCTCTGTGTTCGAACTCACACACTCATCATGGTAGGATCATTCTGTGTTCTAAACCAATAAGAGACAGAGCTCGGGCGGGTATTTGCCTCTGATTGGTCCTGTAAGTTGTGTGTGTTAAAAGTTGCGAGCGACCTGAGCGCCAGAGTGGCTGACTAACTGAAACGAAAAAATAAACTAAACGCAACAAAACGAGGGGAAAAAAAAGAGAGGCTGAAATATTGAAAGTTTTTTCATTAAGAAAACTAAGCCCGCAACCAGCCCTACTACTATCATCCCATCCATCCCCACTAGCGAGTGTCCATCCCGTCAAGAAACGGAGCCGCTCCCTGGTGTGATGCCAAGCCCCGGTCCTTCGGCGACAGCATCAGATTCAGAACCAGAGGAGGTGTCAACCGAGTGTGGGATAGAGCCCGGGTCGAGACCCAAATTAAAAAGGCCGAAATATATTCTTTCAGAAAGGACTGACTGAAACAATTTCCCTAGCTGAAGTACAACAAAGGACATAACGCAGTGCACTGCGTGTACTGCCAGGAGTGCGGTCAGAATATGGCCGGAAATACTGCATTCGCAAACGGGTCAACAACGTTTCGTATTGAAACTTTAAAAAAAACATAACATGTCTAAAAACACACTTTGTGCAGTGACATGTGCGCACAGAAAGTGGCCCCTCTTCCAGCTGCATTTCAGTGGCAGAGAGTAGCCTAATCAGGTCCTCTGAAGAATGTTGCAAACCGACGTATTGCAATGATACGGCACGTGCCCACTTCATTGGGGTAATAACTGTCACCTTAAAGCGAAATACAGCTGCGGACATCAGAAACGCCACATACATGTCCTTCATGATTGACAGCAACACTGACGTCTCTACCAAGGAGTGTGTGATCCAGTTGCGTAGCCAGCGGGGGTGCCGGCTTTTTGACTGCAATTAGTAGTTCTCAATCATTTTCATTTATTGACGCGTTTTCCGATTGTCGTAATAGGCAACCAAAGACACGGTTTCTCTCCGCATGCGATCTAAAAGCGATTAAATCATGGGCTAAATTAAGTCCAGTTGTGGAACACGAACAGAGAATTGGGTTGCAGAAAACTTCCGTTTAAAACAATTATTTGACCTGTTCTCAGTCATTTTCATAATTAACAGAGGGTTCACTCCGAAAGCACTCCACAGTTAACAGGTGCAGCTTGTTCTCCCCGATTAGGAACAGGTCAGGACTAATAATTGTTCTGAACGGAAGTTTTGTGCAACCTAATTCTCTGTTCTTGTTCCGTAAATTTTATAGTCCTAAATATTATATTTAAAAAATATTAAAATAATAGATATAAAAATATTCTTATTAAAAAGGAATACGTAAAAAGATAAGAGGCTAAGATCGCATAAGCAGTTTTCCCTTTGCAAATTACAGGCTAGTGACCTGCATGATCTTTTTTTCTTTGGGAATTTATGCTGTCACAAAGCAAGCATTTTCTGCCCTTGGGCATCAGTGTGCAGATTGGCTGGGGAAAACGGTTGCTCTAGGTGCTGTTGGTGCTGCAGTTAACCATCTGAGGGGCATGTGACAGCAAGGGGAGACCTGCTATAAGATTGACACATGATGTTAGGTCTCATTTCAGTGAAACTAAACTGTTGCACGTTTAATTTTGAAATGTTTTATTTTACTTGAAATGTTTGAGTTTGAAATGTTCAATTTCAGTTCCACGAAGCAATTTAAGCACAAACATTTTATTTTGCTTAGTGTTTAAGTTTGAAATGTTCAGTTTCAGCTCAGTGGAGCACTTTATTTTTATTTTTACATATAATTGTACTTTTAGTGAGAGCAGTTCAATGAAATAAAGACGAGCATTTCTCTCCACCTTATTCTTGTTTAAAAATCATTCACATTATATGAAAGTTATGGAGAGCGATAAAAAAGGTGAAGACATGGCGTTAAAGGCGACGCAATGAAAAATTTGGGTGCACCTAATTTTTATGCTGGTGCACCTAAAAAAAAGGTTAAGCGCACCAGTGCAACCAATGCAAAAAGTTAGTCTGGAGCCCTGGACCTGTCGCAGTTTACTTTTCTTGATTAGAAAGTTTCTCAGACTAATTGGTTAAATGACAATCAAATTTATTTTTGATAGTATTGTTATTCATTGCTTCACAAAAATGAGGCTTTTTTTCGCCCATAAATGACGACATAAAATATCACCATGTCTTCATAAATTCTGTGGTCGAGTGGCTCACGAAAGGTGCTGGACAGCCTGCGAGGCTCACGAAGGAACAAGCTGTGAAAGGTGTAAGACATTTCCTTCTACACTCAGCAATTAAGAATGTAGAAAGGAATGGATTCTCATGACTTACAGCTACATGAGCCTCACAGACCACTCCACACGCGTCCCATGAGCCATCTGAGCGCAGAATTATTTAACCCATGTGTAAAGAAAAGCGCAAGAAATCCGAATGTGTGAGAGTTGACAGATCATTAATGTTAATGCGTCATTAATGATAACTGGCCGCACCTGGTAATGTTGAGAGTTTTCGGAGTTTCTGCAATGGTAATTTAAATGAATTGAAAACAGGGCAATAATTATCAGTTCTCATTCTAACTTAACAAGTAGAACTGGCAACACAAGATAATCCTTCGGATTTTTGGAGTTCAAGTGAGTAATATTTAATTGATTAAAAGCAGGTCATGTCCAATCATTTTTTTAAGGGATGGTTTTAAGCTTCCCCTATTGCCAGTTCACCAGTAGCTACTGGTGGGTACACACATGCTAACCTCGAGTTCACCACAGTGCAGTTCGTAAACACTGAAACCAGGTGGTCAGTTAGTAAGTTACCGCTATCGTTATCATCATTAGAGTTAAAATTTTCGTATTTGCGACTGCGTTGAGCACGTGAAAGTAAATGATCGAGAGTTTCTATTGTTTGTAACCACCCGAAAGCCCTGACAACGAAATACCAGCGCAAGTTAGTGCGGCTCAAGGGAGGTGTTCTCTGCACTCAACCTTCACTCAGAAAGAGGCGCTATTTTCAGTGTGAGTGAGCTCTCTGAAAGCAAACCTCTGACTCATTTACTTTTGTAGTATAACCTGACACTAAGTAGGTTTAAGTACTCACTCACTCTCAATTAGTGTGAGTGTCGCTTCTGAATACGGACCTATGTCTGTAAATTGAGCTGTGTATTTTATGTTGGTAAATGCCAAGGCAATAGTCATTGTAGCACTGGAGCCTTAACTTGTATTAAAAAAATGTAGGGATAAGAGTTTCCTGAGTTACAGTTTCAGTGTTATAAGTTTGTAAACAAAAGCAAGAATAAAGACAAATAATAAAATGCATTTTTGTGGAAAAATAAACCATATGTAATCTTCCCAGAAAGACTGAGCTGAGTAACTTGTTTTACATCATGCTTTGTAAAATGTACACATCAAATAGCCTTATGAACTGTCCTCAAAGTGTTGTTGTTTGGTTCCAGAGCAGATGTGGCTATCAATTCTTGTCCCCCACCCCACCATGATATATGCCTTTAATATAATGGCAGTTGGAAAATTTTGAGGCATGATGTCCAAAGAGACATTATTCCTACGTTTTGAAACAATTGTTTGATTTTAAACTTGGTTCAACTCTGTACTGTGGAAGATTACTGCCTGTAAACCAGAAATATACACATTGTTCGTGAATCAAACTTTTTTGTGCCACTGAGTAATCCTTAATATTTTCAAGATCTTCAAGCTATAAAGTCAAATAATATCCACAACAGTAGAGATTAAGCTCTGTTTGGTATGGTGCAATTTTTGATATTATTCACAGGTGACCTGATCTTGCAAGTCACATACTGCAAAGCTACACAGCATTCAGCAAGATAGCGCTTATTTTCCAGGAAAAAAAATACATTAAAGTTGTATTACTTGCACAACGAAAATGAAAAGGCCAATTTTGCAGGTTCAAATAAATTAACCATGAAACCTTCACTGTTATTTACAAGTATATGACTACCAGCTCTAATTTCTTGGCGCAGCGCAAGGTGGCGCAGCGTGGCGTAGCCCACGCAGTGGTAATTTTGTCCAGTGCAGCCCACGCAGTGGTCATTTTGTCCAGCGCAGCCCACGCAGTGGTAATTTCATGCGGTGCAACACCATGCGCAGCCACTTTGGCAATTTGGTAGATGGCCGTGCACCAAGATGGGTGTGGCGGAGTAGTAGGGGGAGGTGTCACATATTCCTCGTGCCGCAGTAATAATTTCGTGGATAAAGGTTCCGCGGAAAGTGCGCAGAGAGCTCGCCAGCTCCAACTTGGTTTACTTTCTGTGCAGTGGTAATTTGGCTGACCGGCGCACACGTCACCGAAACTTCAAAGGCAGATTTCCAGAATATCAGACACATTTCAATGCAATAAATAATTACAGCAACCACTATTTAATGTAACTTTTTGACTCACTACATAAATGATAGTATCTATATCGATGTCAGATCAGAGAGAGAGAGAGAGATGTGCATGTGGGCAAGTGAGGGCGTGTGTAGGTTATGTGGGTATGTGCCCTTCAGCTACTGTCACACCAGACGCGAAACAAATTTTTCATGCGACTGATTACATTTAAAGTCAATGCAAAGACGCGAATACGTCTTTGTATTGACTTTGAATGTAATCTGTTGAAGATTTGACTCCGCTGTGTTAAACCCACTCAAGGCTTCTCTCCTCTTTCTTTGCCACTTGCGTCGGCAGGAGGAACAGAGGTGGGACAGAGGAGTACTTGCGCGGGGCTGCAACGAGCACGAAACTGCAAAATACGCCTGGATATGCCTCGCTCCCCCCATTTGCCGCGCCTGCGACTGGTCAACGAATTTAGAGCCCTATGACAACCTTCTTTTTATGGTATGCCTGACAATTTTGCACAATCAATTATTCTGTATATCAAACTCAGTCTACACCTTCACCTACAACATGGCAGCAGGAAGAAAGTAGAGATGACATGTCGATGAAGGATTGAGGTATTTTTCCAGTGCTGTGTGGCCTAGACACGACTTTCTTTCCCTGCTAAAAAAAATTTTAACTACTCTACTTTTTTGACATTTATAGCTGCTGAACCAGCCAACAAAGTCAACTATTCCATTTGCTGACCACCAGCGTAGCCAAATTTGACCAGTGTCATCCAGGTTTTGTTAGCCACAGCCCAGCTATGGGTGCTGAAAACACAGCCTAATCTTCATGTACTGTGTGAGATCCCACAGAATGCTAAGCCTCCATACACAGCCATTTAAGCTGATTCCCAGAGAACGCAAGGGTTAAACCAGCTGAGAGTCCGAGCTGGTCCTGGCAGGAATTTCTAGCAAGGTCAAGACAGTCTTGAGATGGACATCTGAAAGACAGAGGAACCGGAAGATATCTTCCTGAATCGCAAAATATGGTCCTAGTTATAAAAAAAAAAAAAAAAAAAAAACCAGTATAATTATTGCTAATGTTGAATTAACACCGCATGTTTCAGTGCTGACTCTGAAAATATAACCCACAGGTACAATGGAGCTGGTCTTACAAAGTCGATGAATCAGAGATTCATTGTACTGTACAGACACTTGCCAGACAGCTAACCAGACAGCTTACATAAAGCTCCACATTCACCTACAGACCGCTTGTCATAAGCCTGAAAGAAAGGGCAGAGAAAAAATTTGAACCAAGGTTGTCTTCCAAATGGAGACTTGCTTGTTTCTTTTAAACCCACCATGTCTGGATGTTTTGTGCTTCAATTTCTCTCAGAGTTTTATTTATACATCAACTTTTCTGTGCAACTTGCATGCAACCTCTAGATTAATGACTTCATCAGGATGTGGGATGAGTTCAGCAAACATTTCACTTCAAATAATGACAGTTTGATATAGTCGCATCCCTGTGGCACATGAGAAATGTGAAATGACACCAAGTGAGCCACAGTGTAAATCAATATTACTGAAACTAAACCAAAAAAGTTGGGACAGTATAGAAAATGCCAATTAACAAAAATCAGCCCTTTGTTTCTTTTTTTTTTGTGACTGCATGAAAGCAGTACAAGAAAATATATTTTATCATTCATTGCTGTATCTACGAATCTAAGTTAAGATTGTGACTTGCGCTGAGGAAATCAAATCCAAAGAGCTGTCATCTTCTCTTGGTCCAAGCTCACCTGAATTGATTAGAACTCGGTGAAAATGTGTGCTGTGCATAGATGAGTTGAACTTTTGAATTGTTTATGGTAATAATGAATATCATGATCTAAAAAAGAAGAGTACAATCCTAGTTGTCACATCATCAAGTTAAGAAGTTAATGTCTGTTAAGGGGATGCATTAGTGTCAATCGCATGGCTAAGTTACACATTTGGGCAGGTACCATTAACACAGAAGGACAAGGTACATGCACTGCAGAGCAACATACAGCCTTCTCGATCAGTGCTTCTGAAGCTATGGGCTGCTGACTGGCACTAGGAGCACAAAGGAGAGGATGGTGGGCTGTGAGTCCGTCTCCATCAAATCAATTTGCTGCAAATCTGTATTTATTATGATAGATCATTTAAATTCAATCTTTGCAGCACTGATTTTACCTATGCTAATGATTACATAGCCCAGTAGACAGCACCAGGTGCAGTAAACAGCACCAGGTTCAGTAAACATTCTGTGTTGTCATGACGATCAGTCGCGCTGACAGACCTCGAGTCTCTTGAACATTTAGCCTAAAAAATCTCGTGTGCTTTTTTGTTAGCCAGAGCCTGCTCCAAGCAATAATATCGAGAAATTTATCTCAGGAAAAACAACAGTACCCATCAACATTAATCCAGAAAAAGCTTGTGACTAACCTAAATCAAAAACATAGCTTTTTCAAGTGTAGGTACGAGCCTTCTGGCATAATATTTGGCTTCATTTGGTGTCATGGTTTGTGAATGTGCTTTTCACTTTCTTTGTTACTCTCGTCCCAGACGACATCGTTTTCTTTCCACATCGGACTCTTCACCCAGCTGGCTGATTATTTCTAGGCGTTCCCTCCCCGCAGTCTATTTACGCTGGAGGTTGCCATGCCTCCTTCGCTGGAGTGTTTGATATGACTTTGCTCACTTCGGCTCGATTTATATCTTTAGTCAGGGGTTTGCCGATTTTTTTAATATATAATATATATTCTTTGTTTCTGGGAAGCTTTGCTTCTTTAGGTTTTGGCACTATTATAAGGTGCCCTGTTAGTTTTTCTCTTTTATCGATATTTCTTTTCTCTCTGGTTGCTCGCTCCGTTTCTGGCACTGAAGCCTTTCATTTGTTCTGAAACGCGAGCTCCTTTCCTCTTCAATCTCGCCCAGTTACTTTCAGCTGCGTCGGCTCTGTGCTCGGTGCAGCTTAGCCTGCCGCGGCATCTGAAACTCCTCTTTAACCAGCCATTACATTTGGAGGCTGCCCACCAAAACTTACATCATGTGCAGTTTATCAGGTCAAAACAACAGTCCTTAGGCCCAAGAGGGAATCAAGAGAAGCAGCGTAGAACGCTTCCATGACTTGTTTCTATGCTTCCCTTGTCCATTTTTGGTGTTTTGCTTTGGATGGGATCTCAGATGCTGGAGCCAGAAGGCCTCTGTGAGGAGTGTCCTCAGCATGACGGTCCTCTTGATAGTGCTTGATACAAGTTTGTTCCAGTAGCAAACTTTAGATCCCAGCCTGGTTCCCTGCTGGAGCTCGCAGTCCTTATTGACCTGCGCGACAACCATCGCGATTTGATAATCTGGTTTGATGAGTGAGCATCATCTTGAGTTGTCGGAGCCCCATTAGCCGTCAATATCACTGGATTACTATATCAACATTGCTCAGTCTGCTGCATGTGGAGGTGGGGGTTGAGCTTCGCAGACCTTTTTTATTATTATTTTTATTATTATTATCATTATTATATCAGACTTAAGTGGTCTCTGGAGGCAGAGGGCTATGCATTACTGAGCCTTGACTCCACAAAGTTTGAGAAACGCTGCTCTTGATGTAGTGTCAACAACCGTGTCTCCATAATCCGAGAATAAAAGAGCTGGACTGTTGTGTCTGCAGTCCAGAGCTGTCTCCCAAAAAATTACAGGGGTATTGTGAAGCACTTAAAATGAGAACAAAGATCTCAGCCAGTGTAGCAGCTGAAGATGTATATCAACAAAGAAACCGAGAAGCGCTTTTGAAACGAGAAAAATTGGTGTCTGCAGTTTCCAAATAATCACAAAGAATTGTTAAAGGGAGAGGTGATACAAGTCGTGAAGACACCCCTGTGCAAATTTATTTATTTTGAACATGCTGCAGTCATCAAATTTGGATTGAGCGCTAATAAATGCATAGCTGCACTGAAGCAATGCCAGGCAGGAAAGGTGGTGGCTAGGAAATGAGGATGTGGGCTAATGTAAGTATAGTGGGTTTTACTACCACCCTACCAGAGTCAGTTTCAGGTCACCAGGCAGATTAAGTGGTGCAGAGTGATTATGGAAAAAGAATTCATTGAGGAATTCAGTTTGCCTCGCTCTGGTCTGGTGTGCGTGTGCGTGTGTGTGTATGTGCACGTGTGCCCGTGTGTGTGTGTGTGTGTGTGTGTGTGTGTGTTTGTGGATGAATGGCAATACTGTGTGCGTGTGTGGATGAATGGCAAAAATTTTGATGGCAATCGAAACATTCCCTCTGCATTACAACAGGTACTGCTCACGCCTGCTCTGGGCTCATCATGGCGGAATTAACCTCACACAGGTGGATAGTGTTGCAGAACCCCTAGCCACATAGACAGCAAATAAATGCCAGATGTACGCCAATTAAATCCTCTGCCACATACAAAGGCTATGTGGTATAGAACCAAGCTTCAACTAGTTCCGACAAACAGAATGGTGAAAAAACAAGCTATCCCTCATCTTTCTCGGAAGATCTAGCGAGAAGATTGCGCATGCATGTTAGTGCAGAGAATTCCTGCTATTAGATTTTGTGATTGATTTGTCGACAAACATACCTGGCGATTTGGTGAAAAGAAATGTACGTGGTCACGCACCTGTGAAAGTCATCTTATTTTATTTTATCTTATTTTACATTTCTTGTGTCATAGCCAGGTTGGACTGCGATTCACAATAAAACTTAGACCCTTAATTTCCCTGCTAGACTTTGGAGAGAAAATGGATGAAGACGCACTAACAGTCACCTTTGTGAGCTGTCCTTGGACTCTTCAGCTGATGGAGTGAGTGGTTTAACAATTTCTGTTGAAAACATTGCTAGTAAGAGACAAGGTGTGGACCCCTTTGGGGCTATTCACACAACTATGCTTTCATTTTAAAAGGTTTTAAAACAAAAATCATCTCAACTACACTAAAACATAATCCTGGAGGCTTCAAGCTAAAATATGGTCACCAGCATTTCCAGAAGCTTTCATTTTAGAAGTTTGAAAACGCCAGAGAAGTATGGACTCTAAAAACGTTATGCGCTTTAAAATGAAGACGTGTGATTGTAGATGAAGCCTTATTCTGCTGAATTTGAGTTGAGTGAGCACAGAGAGGAAAGGTCCCTTGGTCAGCAGCTGCATTGATGCATTGTTTTGATGTTATCTTCTTCTCCCTGACGTCTCCCCTCCATCCCTTCCTCCCTTTTTAATAAAGCACCAGGCAAATATTTTATTATTTTTTTTAAACCAAGAGAAGCTCGACAAGAGCAGTGGGTCACAAGGTATGGATACAGTGGTGATTCCGAGGAAGGACGCAGGGATTTTACCCTTGGATACCCTGAATAAAAGTGTGGCCGGGCAGCCAGCAGTGCTCAGGAGCAGGGCTCCTCCACGTTCAGATTTTAATTAACCTGAGAGGCCGAGCATTGAGGTGTATGAGGCATGGAAGGGTGGTCGTTACACTGATAACTCTGGTCCACAGCCACCCATGTAGGGCACCTGAGTGGGTGCAGTGGAGTATTTTGAGTTTGGTCATCTGCTATGCGCCACAATTTCTGTCAGGGAAGGACTCTTTCGTGTCAACAATCCTGACTGTGACGTTTTGCATGACAGGGAGCCCATTCTTATCCCCACTCTTCGTATAATGATACCACCTGACTGTTGATAAATGACAAAAAAACAAGTAGATCAGAAGGATCTAATAGCTGCGACCTGGCCTAGCATCCGTCACGAGGCCTAGTGTCCATGACTGGTGGTTTCTTGTACAAGTGTGATGTCGAAATCGGCAAATGACCTTGAAAATCAATAGGGGACCCTTCCTCTGTACCAAGAACCTTGTTCTAAGATGTAATAGCCATCCATCAAGTTAAAGTGGAGTTACGGTGTGGAAACTGTGAAATCGGGGCAGAATGGACACTTTTTTGACCGTTGTGACCTTGGGATTTGACAGATGACCTTAAAAATCAATAGGGAACCCCTCCTCTATACCAAGAAGCTTGGTGTAAGATTTCATAGCCATTCATTGAATAAAACTTGAGTTACGGTGCGAAAACCGTCAAATCGGGCAAAATTGACACTTTTTTTACCTTTGTGACCTTGGGATTTGACAGATGACCTTGAAAAACTATAGAGAACACCTCCTGTATGCCTAGAAGCTATTTCCAAAATTTCATTGCGATCCATGAATTCTAACTGGAGTTACAGCGCGAAAACCTGCAAACAAGGTCGTGACCTCTGTGAACTTGACCTTTGACCTCGACCTTATGCATGGACATCACTTTGGTGAAGGTCAATAACTCCTGAAAATTTCATGATGATACGACGACAGGAACATGGTGAAAAAGGTGTCACAGACGGACAGACAGACGGACGGACAGACAGACATAAGCGTTCATAGAGCTGCTTGGTCGCACCTAAAAAGGAGGCTTTTGGTGTTCTTGTTTGATGCCACTTTATAATGAACCCTACCTCCTAAGCCCAAACCCTTAACTTGAACCCAAACCCAAAACATCAAATAAGAACGCCCAAAACCTCCTTTTTCATTGTATATTGACGCGACTTGGGGCGCAGTGAAGAAAAAGGAGGAAAGAAGAACAGGAGAAACATGGTCAGGAGAAAGGGTTACGATTTTCATTGTATATTTATCAAATTCATTAATTAGCATTCATGGTTTGATGATGATTCTAGCAAGCAGCATCGTCTTGTAATCTTGCTGGGAAGTTAACGTTAAGTGGCGGTAAGGGAAAGTCATGTTCCGCTTCATTCGGTCAGGTTACCTGACCAAGTGTCAATATGCAACAAAAAATGAGGCTTTTGGTGTCCTTGTTTGATGCCAATTCAGGACAAACCCTACCGCCTAAGCTCTAACCCTTAACTTGAGCCCTAACGCTAAACATCAAATAAGGACGCCCCAAGCCTCCTTTTTCATTGTATGTCGACACTTAGTCAGGTAGCGTGACTGTATGATGTGACGGGATGAGACTGTTTTGTCACAGGAAGCAGGACCAGGACACCAGTAAGCAAAGCTGTTTCCCAGAGCTCCCGCCCGCACTCTCCCATCCATCAAGCAGCACTGTCTTCTCTTAGGAAATCCTAGCTTGGATACATTCCTCATAACTTCAACAGTATATAAAATAATATTCCTGAAAATAGGCCAGTTTGACTGGCTTCATTTGAGTGATCAATGGTGCCAAGTGGCAGCTATTTCAGTTGTGCCTAATAATCCCTTTACACGACCAGGTTGTTCTCTGCTCTGCCTCAAAACAGCGGCCTGCGCCAGCCAACTAATTAATCCGAAACAGTTGCATGTAGTGGCGCCGAGCCTGGGTATTTGCGACAGTGGCGAGTGAGAAAGCAAAATGGAAAGTTTTTAAACGCTGGAGGTAACTCTCCCATAACGGAAGTCGCTGACAGAATCGTGCTGGAGAGCCGCGGTAATTGACAGTTCGCCTTGCAACAGAGAGCAGCAGGGAAAAAGCAGTTACGGAGAACAGTTCCAAGTACCCTCTCTACTATTGCATCCACCCACACAGAGAATAAGCCTTTGTGTATGAAACAGACAATTATGATAATAGGAGATGGTAGTAAAAAGGGAAGGGAAGTGTTTTAGCAGCCCAGACAACTGTGATGCATGAGCTCTTTTTTCATTAAAGATAATGAAGCTTAACAGAGAATTCTAAATATTGTGAGGCTCTATTTTTTAAGGTGGGAGTTCCCTATGCCTGGGTTGTTACCTTGCAGAGTTGGGGAAAGGTAACAAGATGGAGAGAGAAAAATACGGAGTGTGTCGTGCTGAATCTTCCCTCCCACGGCTCGTCTGAATCCTCCAGCGCATCAGAAGGTCGTAGAGGAAGCCTGCGTGCTGAGAAACGGCTGACAACTTTTACTCTTCTGCCCCCTACAGGAACAGACTGGAAAAAAACAGGACCTCAAAGGCTGTGTGTAGGCGTACGTGGGTGCGCACAGACGGGATTGTGTTGGCGTGAGTGTGTGTGTGTGTGTGTGTGTGTGAGTGTGTGTGTGCAACTTCAACTTCAAGTCAACTTCAGGGCTTCATGCAGCAACAAGACAGTTTTGTTTTATTTAGATTTATATAGTCATTGTAGACTCGTATCGAGATGCTGCAGAGAAATGTTATTTTCCATAATAACAGTTTAGTACTGCAGATGGAACACTGCTGCAGAGGGTGTGCACACACAAACACATGCACACACACACGCGCGCCCACACACAGGCGCTCACGCGCACACACGCACGCACGCGCACAAACACATGCACACAGGCACGCGCAGCCACACACACGCATGCGCCCCCACACGCGCGCACGCGCACAAACACATGCACACACAGGCACGCACGCCCACACACACGCATGCGCGCGCGCACACACGCACACACACAAACACATGCACACAGGCACGCGCACCCACACACACGCATGCGCGCGCACACACACGCACGCACACAAACACATGCACGCACGCTTGCGCACACAAACCCGCACGTGCGTGTACACACACATATACACACAAACACATGCACACAAACATGCTGGCACAATTCCAGATTGTTACCTGCGAAAATTATCCAGTTTGACTTTTAGGATAAGATCGCGTTGCACCAGATACGCTCAGTCTCTTTGATTGAAATGTTTGCAGAGGTATCAGAAGAGAAACAGGTCCATATTGTGCTATTCCAGATAATGCCTCAGATTACACAATCTAATCTTTTGCTTGTTCCGATTGCTCTGTCTGCATACGTGTGTGATGTAAAACAGCCAAACGCAATTAAATATAAGCCTCACTTCAGTTCATACAGCTTATTGAGACAACAGGGGGAGGCATTTCACTGCACGGCACGGTGTTTTCAAAGAAGGATAAAGGAACAGCAGGTTTCCGCAGAAACCTTCCTCGGAATTCCCACAAGACGATTCAGTAAAGGAGGGGAGGTAATTGCTAGACATGGGATGGTTTACAGCGCAATTACCTACATACAGCACATTTCCTTCGGCAATAAAGACTGTTCCACAAACCCAGTGTATCGACCGATAAGATGGCCTTTGAGGTCCATTTCAACATGACTTTAGTGATTAGCCTGCATGTGAAACATACTAAAACAGGATTTCTCAAAGCATTGTTGTGTCTAGTTTTCTCAACCTATATGACTATATGTATGGCTAAGCAGTAGCGGGCTTGCTCAGTAAGTCCCAGGAAATTAGTCTGTCCCGGGAATGGGTCATGTGGACCCTGAACCTGTTGGACCCATACAGGTTGTACCCTGACCAGTTGGGCCCCACACTATTTGGACCCCAGGCAAGCTGAACCCTTGACCAGTTAGACCCCTGACCAGTTGGGTTAGGGTTAGGGTGAGGTTCTGGGGTCCAAATTGCATGGGGTCCAACTGGGTAGGGTCTGGGGTCCAAGTGGCTAGGGGGTCCAACTGGTTTGGGTCCAAATAGTCTGGGTCCAACTGGTGCTGGGTCCATTCAGTTAGGGTCCAACTGGTGCGGGGTTCAAAGGACCAATACCCGTTTGTCCCTCGGAGTGGTGCCGTTGAGGAAACGGGGTCTTCCCTCTGGCAAGATACTGTGAGCCCCATGGTATGATAGATGCATTTTGCATTAGGTCGGAGACAGTCTTGCTGATTAGAAGTTCAATATTGTGAAGGTCCTCCTCGTGCCATCAAAACAGCTCAGTCAAACTGTGTCCACTTGAGTTCCCAGACCAGTGTTTTCCAAGCAGAACTTTTCCCAGAGCATCACACTCCCTCCGCCAGCTTGTCATCTTCTTATTCTGCATCCTGGTTCCTGTCTCCCTTAGGAAAACAGAAGCATTTCCAATGTTCACACACCTGTTGTAGGCATTTTAATGGTGGGCTGGGGTTAGAATAGTCAGTTCGACTGGTCTGCATCTTCAATGCGCTATTGGCATCAGGTTGGGATGCACTATGCGTGTGACACATCCCACGGGTAAGAATCATTGAAATTCTCTTACTGCATCACTATAGCCCTTCTTTCCATTTTTCTCCGTCATCACCCTTGTGCATTAATGAGCCTCGGACACCCAGCGCCCTGTCATCTGTTCATGGATTGTCCTTCCGTGGACCACGGTCGATAGGTACCCACCACTGCTGACTGGAAGCATCCTGGAGGCCTTGCCACTTTGAAGATGCTCTGACCCAGTCATCTAGTCATAACATTTGGACCCTTGTCAAAGTCGCTCAGGTCCCATTTCTCCCATATCCAGCATGGCGACGATGAGAACCGACTGTTCGTTTACCGCCTACATCTAAAGTCTATTTGCAGACCGTGACATATGTCGTTGTTAAAGATAATGTTATTTGCTTCATCTGTGTGTGGATTTACTGTTTTCATCTGTGTAAAACCAAGACCCTGTCTCAAAATGCTCATTCCAGAATAACCCTTTGAGCGCCAAAAACATTTTCAAGGAATTAAAAATGTAGTTATCCTGAGCTGTTGAAAACCTATCATGTGGCAACTTGTTTAAAAGAGCTCCAAGTTGCCACATGATAGGTTGTCAACAGCATCTGACTTTGATATCTTCCATCATTGGCGCTGAAAGGGTTAATACTGATGTGTAGTGAGAATTCTTGTCTAAACTGGGTACCTCGCATCACACAGGAAGGCGCTATAGAGCACATGTGATTAAATGGCTTCTTCTCTCTCATCATTTATAGCAGTAGCTGGTGCAGGGGCTGCCTGATAACCAAATCACAACATACATACTCAGTTTGCTACGTCCGGCAGGTCAGTTGCTTCAGTAAATCCTGTAGTAGCCAGCATGCGTAAATATTGTTTCCGCAGCTGTTGCCATCATTCTGAAGAACCTGACATAATCGTATGTACCTACACTTGCCTAGCTCATTACATTGTAATCGATCCTTTGTCATGTTAATGAAACTAGCATACACTAACTGGATTTCTGAAATGGATAGCAATCTCAGTATTTCACACTAATTAAACTAATTATTTCAATGGCTTATAGTGACTCTTTGGCCACTTGAGTTAGTTGACTGTTGATAATGGGAACTAGGCCATTGAAGGAGTTGTATCATAATGACCAGGCACACAACCTCCAAACGACATGTTTCCTCAAGTAATGTTGTTTGTTTTCGTTCCATGTCTTGAGGAAGTTAGGACCTGAAATGCATTTCAAGTGCACCTTTATCCCTTAGGGTGCTGAAATAAATTTAAAAATTTTCAATCTTGTGCTGTTGAAAACCCACAGGGGAGCTCTTTTAAACAAGTCGCAACATGATTGGTTTTCAACAGCTTTGAATTTGATATCTTCCATCATTGAGCAACAGTATTTGTATGCAGCGCTTTAGGGGTTAAAATAAGAAATGGTGACTGCAAAAAGCTGTCTTGAATGGAATGTTAATTTCTGCGGATGAGAGAATTAATGGATCGCATGCATATTTAAGGTGTACCGTGCCATTAACTATGCCCAGGCAATCTCTGCGCTGAGCAAACTCTGCATTCGTAATTATTATTTGGCTGGCTAATCTCCTGCAGGTCACTAAGCAGGATGGCATCAGAGAAAGAGCAAAAAGAGTCAACATGCATTTTCATTAGCAAGCCCCTGTGGTTCAGATCAATTTCCAGATATCTTATGCACTGCATTTAAACTAATATGGGTGGCTGCAAGCAGTTTGCAGTTTTATTCTGAGAGATCTCTAACAATTGAGTCGTTGTTTGTTCGTAGAGTGTTTGCAATGGCAGATTGCTGAACAATGTGGCACAGTTATCCGCAATGACAAGTCTTCGTGACATCGCATTCAACATTGCAGATTTAGCAGTTCTATTTGACACTGTACTTTCTTGGAGGACTGGCTCTTAATTCTTCTTTACAAACAGGGATTTGTTGGTACTTATGCAATTCAGGCCTGACGTTATGATCAGTCATACCGGTTTGAATTTTAATCACCATCATCATCATCGTGATCCCCATCATCAATTCTTTCCGTTGTCTCCTGGTGGCCAAAGACTGGTCAATAGGACAACTCCTGGGACAATTCGGGTGCACCTTTTATCACACAGAAACAAGTCACTGAAAGCGGGAAAGAAATTGCCTCAGTGCCTTTATTATTGCACCCCAATTATAAAAGTTGCTTTTTAAAGTATTGGTTCAGTCTTAATTCAACCCAAAATTATAAAATGATTTGTGTATTGAGTACTTGTAAGGTTTGTGCTGTGTGCACAGTTCAGAGTCGAGGACTGGACTCAGGCGGAAGGATGGACTAGGTAGTGTTTATCATGCCAACTGCACTGCAGAGGGCACAGACGGCACAATGCAAAACAATAAAGAGAATAAGCACTGTGAGTAATACAGTCTGGGCTATTGCTACAGTTACAGCAGTTGGGCTTCCATCCACCTGTTTTCATTCGCATTTTCAATTTTGCGCATTAAAAACCCGGATGGAAACACTGAAAATTCTGAAAATTTCCCAATATCACAAAAAAAAAAAAGGTTTTTACGCTTGGGGCAGGTTGAAAAGTTGGCGTATCGATGAAAGGAAAATGCAAATAAGTGCTGTGGAAACAGATATAGCGAATAAATAGTGACGCTCAGAATCACGTGACATAGGCCACTGCAAACTCTCTTCGTCTCTGGGTGACTTTCAACCATATATATATAGCACTGCAAAAAGTGATTTTCAAGAAAGGGAAATTTACTTACTAAAATAAGTAAATTTCCCTTTCTTGAAAATCACTTTTTGCGGTGAGAACACTAGATTGCTGATAGGGTTCGCTCAGGTGAAGCATCTGTGGTGGAGCTTATACACCTGGAAGTGAAATTCGACCGTAGACTCCCAATCATTTTCGCATACTTCAAAATTACATTTTCAAAAACACTTGCGTGCGAGTCGGCGTGATTTTGGTATCGCAACATTTTGTGTCCCTAAATATGTGCATTTTGGAAGATGGAAAGCGGCACACTTACAAAAGGGAAGATCGAAATGTGACTTGGCGTCAACGCTAAAGTGCAAGCAGAAGAATAAAGTTAACGTGACCAAGGCTTTTAATGACACTCTGATAAGATAATTGCTTGGAAGATTTTGCCATCATGAGCAATGGAGGTGAATGTCCGAATACGCTATCAAATTACTGATTGGTTTCCTCACTGCATTGTACCCTGGTTAAGCATATGTGCCTTCAACCGAATTGTTTATATTCAATCATGTTGCTAATGCCAACGTTGATAAAGGAAGCGCTAGTTAACTCTGGCTACTCCTTTACTAAGCTGCATCTTCGCCCCCTGTCCCGTTAAAACACTGCTCTCAAAAATGATCACTGCGCAGCATAGATCAAGGGGCTAAAGAAAAGTTTTTTTATCCTGATTTCTAAAACACCAACGGCTTTCTCCCCTCTTTCCCTTTTGGAACTCTGTATAATCAGAAAAAGCGACTAGTCCACTGTTTTAAATATTATGCAAATAAGAAGTATTGTCGTTGAATGTCAATTACAAGTGGCTAGCTTGTTAGCCACCTTGTTAATCTTATTAACTGCTAAGTCAATGCAGTCCCCGCGACGGTAGCGGTACCAAGGTAGCACACTGTGACCGTTATCAATTGCTAGCTTTTGCTTTTAGCCAGCAGTCTATTCTAGTCAATGGGACAGCTAATTAGCTAGCTAGCATGCAAACGCGGTTTTTTTTATTAAAGTGACAAATTTGCGCTTGTATGCTAACTTATGCATGAAACGTTTTATTACAGCCCTTAAAGTGAATATTGCTGCAAAAGGCAACCGCACATCTTGGCATTTTAACGCTTATGCTGACTTATGTGAAATTTGCCTCATAGGAAACCATTTATTTTTACAAAGAAGTTTGGAATATGAATATGGCGAACGGGTGCTTAGCAATCCAGTGTTCTAAATATATATATATATATATATATATATATATATATATGCTTTTAACATGATTATGAATGTGCATAGCGCTGTTATCAATACTCTTCTAAGAGCGCATTATTGTGATATTTCTTCCATTTGATCTATAGCTGTTCTGTTTTGTTGTGGTTTTCATTCAGACATATTTTCATATTATGAGGTTCCCCCATTCCCATGCAATTGGAGACAGACGGATTCTTCCGAAAATTAGGCTTTATTGTGGCATATTGATAAATATAAAGCCGAGTTCTTTTTGCGCAAGAAGAACGCCCAACTTGCCTTTCACACCCAGTTTTTATACCTTCATCACAGGAAATATCTTCCAAATATGGTCTCTCCGCTTTCTCATTCTCACGATACAACAGGACAGGCAAACCAAAACACTGCCCACTTCCCTTGAGAACTTCTACCAAAGTTAAGGATACACATCTCTACCAAGGACTGGAAAATTACAGTCAAGAGAGGAAAAATACAGTCAGATGAATAGGATACAAGTAGATACATAAATGATTCAATAGATTATGTTTTCAGTAAAAACTAATGATTCTAATGAACAAATATTGATCAAAGCTGCAGAAATCAAATACATCACCTGGTTGTGTTTTCAAATCAACTAAACAGGAATCTGCTTATTAATCAAAGCTACATAAGCCCACTGCTTATGTGTGTGAGCTGCTTATGCGTGTGTGAATTGAATTGCTTGCATGTGTGTGTGTATGTGTACATGCGCACTGCTCATGTGTGTGTGTGTAAACTGCTTTTATGTGCCTGTGTGTGTATGTGCATGTGTACGTGTGTGTGTGCCTGTGTGTGTTTGCACTGCTCATCCCCTCCCTATGCGTATGTGAACTACAGTACTTGTGTGTGTGTGTGTGTGTGTGTGTGTGTGTGTGTGTGTGGTACTGCTGCTTATGGTTATTGATTATGATTATTGATTATGGTTATTCAACAAGCCAATTGATTTACTGATGAATATGATGAGAAATATTGAAAAATAATCATCAACATTTGTTGTTTGTTTTGAGGCTTGAAAGATGCGCCTGTAATTACAACATCACATTGCGCCCTCCTCTTCTGCAGTGGTATACTGTATCAGGGTTGGAGAATTGGTGCTGCCTATTGCTCATCTCAGTGAACCAACTCTAAATATTTGCATAACAGTAGTGGATGGAAATGTGCATAAATTTGCATTTTGTTTTGCCAAATTTCTGAAAATTCGGTTAAAAATTGCGATGTATTTGGATGGAAACCCAGCTAATGTATTACAAATAGGAAAACAAACGGAAGCGATGTTCCTTCAAAAATATAGTGCTGGCAAACACCCGAACAGAACTATGTTTAAAGAGTTTAGAATGAGATACGCGAATACAGAGAATAAGTCTCTACAAGAATAACAATGCCGCACAGGCGTGAATTTGCGAGACTTCACAATGAAACATGCTCGGTCCTAAATACACACTGCTGCCACCCAGTGGCAATAAACAGCAGGTGCGGATGACAATTGAATAATGAGGGAAGTGCAGTCCGGGTCTTCGTAGATCAGTGAGCTGGACGGCTGGAGGCGTCGCCTGACACAACTCCCTCTGATTCTTAGGCTTTGTTCACACTTTTTAACCTCAATCTAAGCAATCAAAGTTGGATTCCATGGTGCCAGATTATAAAAGATGTTTGATTTGATTCATTTCAGGTCACCAGGAACTCCAGAGAGGGGAAAATAATCGATAAAAAATAAATCAGGACAACAGATACAGATTTTGTAAGTATCCTGCAGTAAAAATGTGTGGATAGGCATCTTTCACTATTTTTAGCAGCTGCCTAAATAACATACTAGATAAAATCAATGAAATGAGCCTCCATACCGACAGTTGGCCATGTTCCTGTCACGCTGAACAACGGTTCATACAAAGCACTGGTAGCACATCTTTCTCCTGAGAACCCAACGTCAGGTGGAAATGCAAAACCAGCCAAATGCAAAACCAGCCAACAAGCGCAATGTGAGAGATGTGAGGCTCGTGAGGAATCTAATCAGAAATAAAGAGATTTTGGGAGCATTTTTTTATCTGTAATGACACATTGTGTCCTGGGTGAAAACTTGACAAATACCAATAACAGAAAGAAATCAAAATATCTTTCCTTTTAAAAAATGAGCGGATTCTCCAGGATGGGAAAAACAACACTGTAGAGGGTGAAGAATGTGTTTATTTTATTTATTTATTTTTTTAGAGCCCAGTGAAAAGGCTGGTCTGTGGTGTGGAGATAAATGCTGAGGGAGGGGAATATGAAATGGCCAGTAAAGAGAAGCCTGAAGACTGTGATCTGACAGTGGATGCACAGGCTTTATCTGGAGGCTACACAAAGGATGCTCGGCCCTGGGGTTTCAAAACTTCCACATCATTACTTGAAATAAGCTGCTTGATAGTGGGCAGCGAGTTTCCGAATACAAAGCGTCGTCTGTACTTCCCAGGCTTGTTGTTCTGCTTTTAAAATATTTTGTGTTGGGTTGAATTCGCAGCTGAGGATTACGATGCATTAATTTACGTTAAAAAAAGAAATATATTATCTTTGGAAAGTACAGAATGTACAGAAAGACTTATAGTGGCTCTCTCTTGGGGGCATGTTTCAAGTGAAACTGCCAGCCTGTTTGACGTGTATAACAATGTGCGCTCTGTCCCCGGAGTATTGCAGATTTAGAATGATGAAATATCCAAAAGGATTCAACAGCCCTTCAAGTGCCTTGCACATGTTTTATTAATGAGTTTCCCACGCTGTGACCATTCCCAATTATATACAGTAGCTATGTGCACAGATGCAGTTTGTCCTAATATTAATTTGCATTAGGTATAATACGTTTCATAAAAACCACAAGACCCCCGTAAAAAAATAGAGCTATTTTCTGAACTGAAAGAGGATATGTGTTTCAGGCAGAGAATGTCCATTTGTCTGTTTTTGTGTATTGTTAGTGTTGTTGTCTGTTGTTGGCTGTGGACGTCAGTGCTGCTGTGGCCTAGTAAGATATTGCAGTCACATAACAGTCAATCTGACCACCTGTCTTTAAAAAAGGTGCGTGTTAAAATCAAGGGACGAAGCCTTCATACATAAGGCTGGACATGTTCCTGACACACAGAACAAGGTCATTTTGTTCAGCGCTGTGCGTGTGCATCTTTTTCTGAAAAGCCAGCTCCAGTAGGAAATGCAAAACCAGGAGAATATACAGTGCGCTAGTAAGCTGATGCACCACAGTTGAGTTGAGCAGCTGTTGTCAGAATGAAAAGTCGTTAGTTAAGGAACTGCAGTCGTTAGCACCAGCCAGTATACGAACAACAGCTACCTCCAGCATTGCTCTGATACACAAATGGGCTGCAGTGCCTGCTGGATTTGATGTGTCTCTGCCCAAGTGATTAATTAAATTCACTTATTAGCTGATGAGCCCACACACCTTGTTCTCAAGGTATTAACTGCCTACTGATTGAAAGAAGATTATTAAACCCTGCAGGCATCACATACATTTATGCACAGTATACAAATGTACAGTAAGCACCATAGTTCCAAAGGCAGTGGTGCATTTTATTATTTTGGTTTTGTACCCTGACAATTTGAGTTATAAAGGATGGGATGGCAGTTTATGTCGACAATGACCATGTAAAGTAAAGTAATTATTTTGAACATTTGGCCTTTATGTACTTTGCATGCTGTGACCAGACGTCGCATCTTCTCTAGTCATGCCCTGTCAGGCCTGTATTGAGGCCATCTTCATTTATTGCTTTTTTCTTGAATTTTTTGCCCTCAGTTTGCACTCCAGTATAATAAATGCATTTTCAGTTGGATTCAGATCCGGTGATTTGCTAACAGAACCAAAATAACAAAACAAGTCACTTTCAAATGCTCTAATAAAAAAACTGTGCCACTTTAAAAGGCAAATAACCCAGCTGTCTTCAGTTATTGTGTTGATAAATTATATCACATTTCCAAAACTTTAATGAATCAGTTGACTTTCCATTTTTAACGAGAAGTTTTGTTTTTACTCAAAGTTTGGCAGTTGCGACTCAGTTCAGAACTGAACAATTCAGTCTTCACCTCAGTGAGTATATTTGCATCTTTAAATAACATTGTGCTCATGTATATGGTAGTCTGATTATGGCACTATTTTGCTTACAGCTCATGTTTTCCCCATAAAAGAAGCAAAGCCAACAGACTCTGTAAAATTAAGACACCAGGTTTTGTAGCTTAAAGATAGTGAGTTCATAAAACCCATATCAAATCGTCTTTACTACAAAAAAATAAATAAATAAAAATACAGTACACTGGTCCTTGTCGAACTAGTGAGCTGCAATTAAAACATTTGCAAAACATGAAAGATTTTGTGTATGAAAATGTTTGGTTGGTATAACTCAAATTTATATACTGCTTTAACTGCAAGGCAGTGTCTCCTCTTACAGTGAATAGAGTGTTATGCTCACTGTGTGCAGTGATTGATTTCGCTGGGTAATGAAGTCGGCCACGCGACTGCCTCGCTATCGGAGACAGCTATCACACTTCCTCTTTCAGCTTATAAAACACCTGTAGAACAGAGAGGAGAAAATAATTGGCGCTGTCTCAGATTCAGTTGATTTCTCATGACCGAGGTCATACTCCAGGGCTAGTAGAGATCTCATAAAGTACTTCTGAGTGAAATGATCCTGGAAGCGAAAAGGGGAAACCGTGATACTTTACAGCACCCTCCCATCAGGAATCCGCAGGGTTCTATTGCACTTCAGTGTTATAGGACATTTTCTGTTGCACTGTCACCTCTGCTGTGGCTCCATGGAATGCAGCATGTTGTGGGCATAGCTTTGGTAAACAAATATCCCCTACTGCCTCCTTGTTTTTCTCCTCTGGTGGTGCGCATAAGAGCACATAATGAAGATAACTGCAAATTCGGCCCATCTGCACCTGTCACATACTCACTGTACTGTCTGGAGTAAGCTCGCCCACGGTCCAGTCTTATTCACTGAGGGCCACACGGGTTAATGGTTTTTGTTTTAGGCCGACAGTCTCTCTCATAACAAGCGTTTAGCTGTGTACTTAGATTCGATTTGGAAATCCCTGCCCCTCCTAGATGACCAGGAGAGCAGTTCCACGTATAAAAGATGTCTGTACCAATGTTTAAAACTTAATAACAATGGCAACAGAATCAGAATCAGAATCAGAATCACCTTTATTATCATTGTGTTTCTACAACGAAATTTGAGTTGCACTCCAGTTGGCAAAAATATACAAATATGAAATATAATAAATAGAAAAATATAAAGTATTCACATAAAGTATTCACATTTAAATATAAAACCAATACACAACTTCCGAAATAGGGTATTTACATGAGTACTGAATTGCCAAGAGTCGGATATATACATGGAGTACTGAAATTGTCACGACATTTCTTTGCATAATTACTAAATATAACAGACTATGGGATTTACAGGATATGATTTCACTTCTGAAAAAGTATTGCACGTATGGCCGCGCAATACTCAAGTACTCATGATATTGCACTTAAAACTGTATTCCACGTGTCCTATGTGTGCTTGTGGTTTAGTGAGTTTATAGCTCTGGGGAAGAAGCTATCTCTCAGTCTGCTCGTTCGGACCTTGTGGGATCTGAACCGTCGGCCCGATGGTAACAGTTCGAAAAAGCGGTTGCTGGGGTGTAAGGAGTCCTTCAGGATGTGTTCAGCTCTGCTGAGGTAGCGAGAGCTGGCAATGTCCCCCAGGCTGGGCAGGGGGCAGCCGGTGATCTTTTGGGCCGTGTTTATGATCCTCTGTAGGGCTTTCCTGTCCACTGCAGAGCATCCTGCGTACTACGTCGTGATGCAGTACGTTAGGATACTCTCTATGGTGGCGCTGTAGAATTTCACCAGCAGCTTCAGCAGGTTGTTCCTCCTGAGCACTCTCAGGAAGTGGAGTCGCTGCTGGGCCTTCTTTATCACCACCGCGGTGTTGGCCGACCAGGAGAGGTCCTCGGAGATCTGCACGCCCAGGAATCGGATGGAGTGGACTCTTTCCACGCAGTCCCCGTTGATGTGAAGCGGGGCTGGGTCTGCACTGCCCTTCCTGAAGTCCAGTATTATCTCCTTCGTTTTTGTGGTGTTCAGTGGGAGGTTGTTCACTAAACACCACGCCGTTAGTTTTTTGACCTCATCCCTATAGTCTGACTCATCTTCCCCTGAGATGAGACCGACTACGGTGGTGTCATCAGCGAACTTGATGATGCTATTCGAGGGATGGGTCGGGGTGCAGTCAGATGTATACAGAGTGAAGAGAAGGGGACTCAATACACACCCTCGTGGAGAACCGGTGCTGAGTGTGATGGTGGAGGAGCAGTAATTTCCAAGCTTGACGGATTGTGGATGATCTGTCAGGAAGTCCTTAATCCACTGACAGATGGATGTGGAGAGGCCCAGATGCAGCAGTTTTTGCACCAGGATCCCTGGGATGATGTTGTTAAAGGCTGAGCTGAAGTCCAAGAAGAGCAGCCGCACGTAGCTCCCTCGGTGCTCCAGATGGCTCAGCGCGAAGTGGAGTGCTATAGTGACGGCGTCCTCCGTTGATCTATTTGCCTTGTAAGCAAACTGGTGGGGGTCCAGAGTGGGTGGCAGACAGGCCCTGATGTGTTGGGAGACCAGTCTCTCGAAGCACTTCATAATTACAGGCGTAAGTGCCACAGGCCTGTAATCGTTGAGGCTGTCTGCTGCTGTCTTTTTGGGAACGGGGATGATGGTGGAAGTTTTGAGGCATGTAGGAATGGTGCCTTGTGCTAGGGACTGGTTGAAGATTTTTGTGAATACTCCAGTCAGTTGGTCGGCGCACGCTCTGAGTACCTTCCCGGGCACTCCATCGGGGCCTGCCGCCTTCCTGGGGTTCACTGTCTTCAGCACCCGTCTCACCTCATGCTCCTGAAGTGTCAGGGTGCCCCTGCTGGAAGGTGGTGACGGTGGTGCAACTGCAGAGGGCCTGTCTGCCTCGAAACGGGCAAAGAAGAGGTTGAGTTCCTCTGCCAGCGAGGCTTCAGTCCTGGCAGCCACCTGGTTCCTGCTACTGTAATTGGTGATGTGGTTGACTCCCTGCCACATCTTCCTGGAGTCATTTTCAGTGAAGTAGTCCTCAATCTTCCTCTTGTAGGCCAACTTGGCCTCCCTGATGCCTCTTTTGAGGGCCGACCTGGCCGTGCTGTACAGGGACCAGTCTCTGTTCCTCGTCTTGAAGGCGGTGTTTCGGTTACGTAGGAGGGATTGTACTTCGCTGTTCATCCAGGGTTTCTGGTTTGGGAATATCCTGATCCTTTTCGTTACTGTCACAGTACTGATACAGTTTCTGATGTAGAAGAGTACAGTGTCCACGTGCTCCTGGAGATCCTGACTGTAGAAGATGTCCCAGAGAGTGTTGGAGAAGCAGTCCTGCAGCTGGAGGAGGGCCGCTTCAGGCCAAGTTGCTATTGTCTTTGTTGTGGGCTTTGTTTGCCTCCTCAGGGGGGTGTAGGTGGGGGTGAGGGACAGGCAGAGATGGTCAGATCCAGCAAGATGGGGGAGGGGAGAAGCTTTGTATGCGTGCTTGATGTTGGAGTAAACATGGTCCAAAGTGTTCTCCCCTCTGGTGGCAAACTTCACAAACTGGGTGAATTTTGGTAGCACAAATTTAAGGCACGCTTGATTGAAGTCACCAGCTACAATAAAGACTCCGTCAGGGTGGGCCAGCAGCTGTTTGTTGATAATGGCCAGCAGTAGGTTGAGGGCAATGCTAGCGTTAGCATCCGGTGGGATGTAAACAGCTATCACAATGACTACTGTAAACTCTCTTGGGAGATAAAGAGGTCTGCACGAGACTGCCAGAGCCTCTAAATCAGGGCAACAGTGTTTGTCAATGATCCTACTGTTACAGCACCACTCGTTGTTCACGTAAACACAGAGCCCCCCTCCTCTGCTCTTACCCGACTCTCTGTCTCTGTCCTGCCGGTGTAGCGTGCGGCCCGCTAGCTCAACTGCAGCGTCGGGGATCCGCGGGTGAAGCCACGTCTCCGTGATGAAAATAACGCTGCAGTTCCGCACGAAGCTGTTAGTCGCCATCCATAACTCCAGTTCGTCAATTTTGTGGGTGATGGATTGGACGTTTGAGAGGAAGATGCTCAGTAGTGCCGGCCTGTGCGGTTGTTTAACGTAGCCTAGCTTCCGAGCCGGCCCGGCAGCCTCGCTTCTGTTTCCTCTCTCTCCGACGCCTCCGTCGCTTGCCTGGGATGACCACCCACAGTGATCCGGGCGGTCTCGTTATGTCGACTGGGATGTTGTATTTCTGGTGGAAATTGGCTGTGACAGGCAAAATGAGCCTTAGTCCGATGTCGATTAGGTTGTTGCGACTATAGGATGTGTTGGCGTTGCAATATTCCAACAAAAGACAGACAAAAACAAACAAAAACAGACGCCAGCCTGGAGAGCTAAGAGCCGCTGCACCCGTGCGCGCCGCCATCTTTCGTGCTTTTCGTTTCGTTTTTGTTTCGTTTCAAACTGCTGACACACGGTTATCGATTCTGTGGTGGAGACCTGTATCTATTTTAAATGTTTAATTAAAATAAAGAAAATTTTTTAAAGTTTTTCTGGCAAATTTGCCATAAGGTCAAATGCGAAAAATTACATTTTTGAAAGACAAGTTTATAAAAATGTTTGTGGTAAAGGAGTATTCTGATAAAAACTAATAAACCCATTAAATGACATCTAAGTAAAACAAGGAAAACTGACTTGAAATAATTTAAAAAAAAAAATCAATTTGGCATCTCTAATCCCACCTGAATCTGGAATACCGAATCCGAGAACTATGTACAAGCCTTGCTCATATGGAACCCCTTGTTGCCAGCTCAGGAGAGAGAGACAGTTCGTGGCTCTGCTCCGAAGCACGCAGCTGTCAGCCCCTGCATCTTTACTCTCATTGGTCGAAACTATTGCAAGTTCAGAACAAGGGCGGAGGATATTTGAACATGAGCAAGCTTAGAATCTCACTGACGAGCACTCGGCTGGCCAACAGGAGGCGCTTGAGCAACGAACAAAGAAATCATTTTAATTTCCCTTCCCAGCAGTCCCCTCCCAATTTGCATCCCTGCAGCACTTCAGCCAATCCTGCGCTGTTCTGAAAAAGCTGCTGACCATAGCTGGTTGGTACAATCGGGGATCGAACTCGCGCCATAGTAGTCATATTATTCTAAATAATTAGAATATCCACAGATTCCTTCACATGCAGACAGACATGTCTTTTGTTGGGGATCTTTTTCAACTCAGCCACAGTCATAATGTATATTTGTTAAATGTCTATATATAAACATTTTGAGAGGGCATTAGATCTTCAAGTGAAATTGCACCAACAATTAAGTTTCCCACAACTAATGTCTGTAATGCATGCTCTAAGGATACTGTTTTTTTTATCGAGCAATTATGCTTGCATGGAATTTGGGATACCATGAGAGCTTTGCAGTAATGAGCATGTTACTGTGCATGTAGACCCTCTTCTTAATGGCACAAGCTTAATTAGTATATCATTGTCTTATAGTCTGTTTAATGTGGACAACTTTATATTCCTCAATGTGTGCAGTGGCTCATTCTTGAGACTGACAAAGTAATATTAAATGTGAATAAAAATGACTGTGCATAATTAATGTGATGCCAAGCATAAGAAATGACACACAGAGGGACTTTGTTAACACAATACAGAAACAGAGAAGACATTTTCCAAACAAAAAGAAAGAAAACAGAAAACCTACAACTAAACATCCAGTTCCTTTCATTATGTTATTTTAGATTAAGCTCGGGCTGAAATTAATTCTGTCTCATATTCGGAGTCATAATGATTATTTCAAATGAACTGCTGGCATATTTTAAAAAAGATGGATAGTATGTCATGTGCTGGCGCTCCCAGTAGAGTAAGAAATAAGTATGTTACCATTTCCAAGGCTTTGTTTGAATTTCTGAACATCGGTAAGATGGTAGGTTCCGTCACGGACTGGCTGTCTAACATTTACAAAAATAATCGCGCCTCGGGGTGCACTCATATTACTGTCTGGAACTTCTGTCCTGGCATTCTGGATGAACGTTATCATCCCAATTCAAAGCCCTGATTGTCCTCACTGAGCCACTTAATAGATATTGATTCATACGGAATACCTGAGGTCTATACCCTCAAATGTCCTGGAGAGGCAGGAATTGCAAGTAATGAAGTAATGGCCACAAATGATCTCTTCCCCTTGATAAGTCAGACCTAAACAGTGCCATATACATTGAAATGGCTTTCACAACCATATTTTTTATCATCTTTGCTTTGAGCAGGATGGCAATTGGGGATTTGCCGACATATTTCACGTGTTTTTCAACCTGTATTTTATAGATGACCTTAAGCCTAAAAAAACTACAGAACTGTACATGGGTTTGTCAAATGCAATTGCTTTATTCAATCCTGTGAAGCTTCAGGCCTGTTTTCAATTCTGGCGGAGGTCACAGAAAGTCCTGCCAAACTGCAGGGAAATGTTTGTAAAATGATACACGAGATCTAGACATTTTCTATTTTGTGTAATGCTGTGGCCATAAAAACATGGCATCCCTAGGTTCAAATATTTCTCTCAATATACGTGTGATGTAGCTTCAGTGAAGCACTGCAACCAGCAGATCCAGAATATGTTTGTGACTTTGTCCTTCAATAGAGTAAAAAAAAAGAAACTTTTTTGAGCTTTGAAACAACTTAAAGGGAAATTCAGGCGAAAATCTGAGTTTGAGAGGTTAATCTACGACCACCAGTGTGTAGGTTGTTTGACCCAGTTACTGCTCTAAACTCATCCTCCTCTCTCAAGTGTGATTTCACCAATGTCTTGGCCGAAGCTTTGCCTAGTTACTCAGGCTAGTAATTACTCTGAGATGCCTTGCTTGGAGGCTGCAAAGAGAGCCGCAAAGAAAAGTCCAAACAACACGCGCACCTAACAAACCACAACACCCTCACCATTGTTTTTTTTTTCCCAAGGTGTTGCTTTGCTCCACTATCTGGCCCACATCTCCGTCCAGAGGGTCCAGAAATTGTCTGTTATACAGTATATGGACCTCATCTCTACCCATCTGTCCAATGACATCATATTTTAAACCCCTCTCTTATATGCACAAACACTTTTGGATATCTTCCCATGCCAGCTAGACCTGGTATAGGCGTTGAAGACTGTTGTGGGTACGTTCGGTTGTGCGGTGCTTTTTCATGGCTCCTCAGCTCACAGTGAATCACAGGGGAGAGGACGGCACGTTTAGAATAAGAATGTTCGACTGGGAATTTACATCAATATACATTTTCTTCTGGCATGAGTAAGCATAACTGACAACACTTTGACGCTTACAGCGTTAAAATAATAATAATAAAAAAACTATAAACTTAATGATCTTGCACCCCTGCGGGAGCTCTTTTAAACAAGTGGCCACATGATAGGTGTCAGGTCTCGCCCCCTGCGATCCAGAACGCCGGCCAATTAAGACCCGGACCGCTTTAGTAACCCTCCTCATCAGGGAACCATAATCACCTGCTCCTCATTGCAGCTGAGTGGTAGCAGCGTGTATAAATGTCATAGCCTTACACTTTCTGTATGCAAAGTCACGTAAGCCTCACCCCAGAGCTGTTGTGCTATATTAGCGTGTTCGTGTGTACTCCTAATATAAATCTTAACCTGACATATAATAGTGCAATGTAGTCCAAGCACTTTATTGTTATTTTAAGGAACCTTGTTACCTTCTATCTATTACTACTTGTAATACAAGCGTTGCTTTACTTAACCCTTTCAGCTCCGTGTTGCCCAATGATGTAAGATATCAAAATCAGGCGCTGTTGAAAACCTATCATGTGGCAACTTGTTTAAAAGAGCTCCCGATTTTGTTTATTTTACATTTTTTCCAGGTTTTCCATTTTGTTTGTATCGTTCGTGCTTATTCCGCCCGTCAACGTTTTCCTGGCCTTCGTGCCAACCCTTACAATAGGCGTTCAACATTTTTGATTTTGATATCTTGCATCATTGTGCAACAATAGCTGCATTTAGCGTTCTAAGGGTTAATTGCACATTTATTACATTGTCTGATGTCAGACATGGTGGCAGGGTCAGCGTGAGGATAGTTTAGACCCAACTAATATGCTTTCTAATGCATTTGTATGTGATGTTAATTCTGCATTATCAAGATTATGGAAAATACACTGAATAGGTTAGCATAAAAATTTTGAAATATGATTACAAATGAAATTACTTGCTATGTACACATTAGTTAAGCCTGGTCTTTTTTTATATTTAAGTGTTTTAACTTTCCGTGAATTCAGAAGTACAGCAACTTGAAATGTAATTTTAATGCCAGTAAAATGTTAATTGCATTCTGCTCGATTGACCCGATGTGTTATTCCAGCCTTTCATTTTCAGTTCACTGCAGAAAAAAAAATGTAGTTATACATTCAAATATTAATGAATGCAAAAAGTTTACAAAACAAAGTCCTTGGTAATTCTGACTCCCTTCAGGTGATTGGATTTTTGGAGGCAACCATTTGAAAAGCTGTGAATAATTTAAGGTGCATGTGTAGAGGTTGTGAAAAGGACTAAGAACAGAGCACTTTTTATAGACTACATCTGCCACCGAGAATTTCTGCTTAGTATTGCATCACTTGTGTGTAAGCAAACGTGATGCATGCCTTCTACGGTATCTGTTCAGCTATCTGCAGCTATATGCCAACTTAAAATTGTTCTAAAAATCACCCTGTAAAATAATCTCCAAAAGGCCAGGACGTGGCCTGAATGACTGACATATTGTATATAGCCTGCATCTCCTGGCTCCTAAACCAGAGAGCTAAAGCAAAACAGCTTTATAAACCCAATGAACTGCACTCTCTGTTATGCCAGAACCACTGATTTAGAAGGAATCACCAAGACTTGACAATACTTGCTGAGGCTTCCTTGTTGTATACTTATACTTGAATATAATTGAGTGTTTTTTTTTTCTTTTCAGTTGGGTTTTATGATATCAGTTTGACCATCTCTGATGGCCGCATCTTTCACCGCTGCAGTTTGAGGATGCTGAACTTCTCAGAGGAAAGACGGTTGTCGCACAGAACCAACACAATATTCTCACAAAGACTGAAAGCAAAATGACAAAATTCTCGAGCTACAACTGCACTACAGGATTTCCTGCGGTATGCTGGGACAGGTCATTTCGGGAGGGGCTCGGGGCTATTTGGGATTCAGACTTCAGCCAAAGGACAGCTGAGAGGAAGACAGCCACTGTTTACGATCAAATTGTTACTGTAACCCCCCCCCATATGCTACTGTTGTGCAATAGCAAAGACACACATACATTTTATTTTTAAAAGAGTCCATGATTTTTCTTCTACTTCTATACACAGTGCTTAACAAAATTATTTGACCACCACCCAATGTAAGGTTTATCCCACAGCTGCCCTAAACTAACAGAGTTGGTAATTACCAAAATATTTTTTATGTGTCTGTAATGTTTAATCCACCAGTATGCGCAAGCTCCTTACCTAAAATGATATTTTTAATGCTAAAATATAATTATCCTTGTTCTCCATCGAATTTACCATTTTATTTTGGAAAAAAAAAACTGCGAAGCACATTTATTTTTTGATTAAGATGCCAGAGAACAGTTATTTTCTTGGATTCCTGAACATATAAATTAGTTTTAGCGGTTGAATTCAAGAGTGCAAGCTGTTATCAAGGCCAAAAGAGGCCATACAAAATATAGTTTTTTTTTTTTTTTTTGTGGTTTTTATGTGTGAATAAGGACTATTTAGTGGTGTCAGTTCATTATTTGCCAAAGAAATAACAAACTAATATTTAGCCTTAAACAATTTTTTGACAAATTTCTTAAATATTCCTGTTTTTTCTTTTTTTATGTCAGGTGGTCTAATAAATTAGTGAAGCTCTGTATCTTACCTCACCACTTTGGTCGATCAGTGACAGCTTCATACATCTTCCTCACCCCCTCAGAGACCGAAGCACAGAGACAGAATGTCAAGGAACCTCACAGCTGATGCATGGGAAATACAATGACGCAGCCAGGCATACACTAAATCACAAATTGGATAAATAACAGGTCATATACACATATCCGCAGACCAAAGAAGAAGAACAGGTCTCGGCAGTTCTTGAGAAGCCTTCATTCACACTGCCCCATGCTTAATTGCTTGCACCTTTTCACCCTCCTTTTCACAGTTTGTGCATCAATGGCTGAGTGTGTGTGTGTGTGTTTGCGTGCGTGTGCGTGTGTGCGCGCGCGTGTGTGTGTGTGTGTATGTGTACCTGCTTTTCTCATAGGCCACATTAGCTTTGTACGACTAATCATTGGTGTTTACACAAAATGTACCTTATCAAAGACTCCAGATTCTAGATACTTTATGAAATGTAAATGTATTTTCACCTCTACAATAGTACAGCATGGTGGATTGCAGTGCTGCATACAGTTAACAGCGAACAGGGTTCGCAACTTTAAGGTTGTCAGGCCAACCCCCCAGAGAGAAACTGGCGCTGTGCTCTTATGGTACTTAACCTGAATTTCTGCAGTAAATACTAATCCATACCAATGAACTGTGGAATGCACATAAACATCTCCCCAGGCTGTATTCATGTCTCGAATGCAATGCGTGCTGGGATGTGGCCTAGCCCCACTGTGACCCTGACCAGGAGTACATCGCTTAGATAATGGATGGAGGGGTTTAGGCGCAATTCAGTAAAAGCATTCATGACAACCACTCAAAGCATTATCTTATGAAAGCATTTTCTTTCATCTATAATACATATTTTCCCCCTTATATGCAATTTCGAGAGAAACTTTTTTTGCTGAGTTTCAAAACTAGTCAGAACAAGACAACAAGGCCAAAAGAAGGGTCCCCAGTGCAGTCAATATGACCCTTTGCGGAGGGAGCAACTTGTGCACTCAGAGCGGGAAATGGAATTAGAGGAAAGTGGTGTAAAAGTGGGTAAAGTCAACAGAGCTGAACCAGAGACTGAGACATGAAACACTGACATTCGAGGCCTTGGAGGGTAACTCCTCAGCAGAGTCAGAATAAGGACGTGAGCCGCTAACCCCCTGTTAGCCTGCCACTACCTCCTTTTCTGTCACCTCCCCATTGTGCCACGGGGTTCTCGCTTATTGGGCAGCCGCGACAGCAGTCAGCTGAATGTTACAGCAAAAAAAATGAACAATACACTTCTACACCCAAGCAGGAATGCACATTAGCTTTACCTAAAGAGCGCAACTATTTTGGTGTACAATAGTTACATCAAGCGAGGCTGAAAATGCACTTAAATAGTCTGGTAAATAGTGCCAGCTTGGGAAGTGATTGTGTCACACATCTCTGGTTTATAGGAGAAAGTGACTGACAGGAGTCCGTGTTAGTTGGTATCAAATCTGTCAGGTATTCTTTGCTATCAGGCATCAGGTCCTGATTCTTGCTAGAGTGCTTAGGATTTTATTGATTGTGTTGACCTCACGGCACACAACATATTGGACAGAGACTGATTGGGATTAATGGAGTATTAGATGGGAACGTCACAAGATTGGGAAACATAGCTGTGGACTTCAGCGGCTGGTGTCTTCGTGGCCCGAAGCCAGGTACCTTCATCTCAACTTACCTGACATTGTAAGCTCAAGGTGTCCAAAACATTCATTTCTGTACATTTAATTTCAGCCAATGTCCCCGAGAGGAGAATGAGAATAAGGTTCTTACATGAGGGATTGTGGGGCTTAAAATTGAAGAAGCTCTTGAAGGTCAGAAAGGAATTGCTGACAAGTGCAGAAAATAATGGCTCAGATTATAGAAAGAAAAAGAAGGAGAATCTCTTTGATCACAAATTGATTGATTGTCGGACTGCCAGAACGAGTAGAGGGCCTTTCTTTTTTTTCTCTACAGTGTGAGAATCCAGCCCAGGAATCAAGTGCGTAAGCAGAGTACAATTCAATAGTAAGCTTTATTGATAGTAATACAGCAACGGTGTTACAGAGCTCGGAAGAAGAAGGTTCAGTTCAGTTCAGATTTTGCGGGCGAAGCAGGACATTGCAATGGTCGGCCAATGGCTTTCCAGGATGACCTCCTGGTGTAGTGCTCACTTAGCAAGAGCCAAACTGTCTGAAGGCAGGATGGAGTAGCTCAGGAGAAATGCAGTTCCAAACCTGTGATGACCACAGAAGAACTGGGAGCTAGTTCCCAAAAAACCGGAGAGAGGAACAGACTTAGGACAGGATAGGGTTCACAAAAACAAGGAGCCAATCCTGGACCCTGAATTAGGCTTGGTAGCTTGGTCCCATTGAATTGGATGAAGAAGCTGCCTTGAATTCGGTTAACTTGAACACGGTCTCAGTTCCGGATCCTGAATAGGCTTGGGAGCTGGTTCAAATATACACGGCATAGAAGAAAGCTTCAGCACATTACGATCATTAAAGGTTACTTTGCAAAGGTAAAGCCTTTTCAATAGAAAATACTGACTGGTTCTAAGCACAAATAGCAAATTACAATCCAGCAACTTGCAACTCAAAGCATGGGGTTAAAGCGCACATCACAGATGCATTACATGTCAAAAGTTTGGACAAGGCCACATTTTTCTTACAATGTATTTTAAATGAAGAAATAAGCAGACTTTATTTTGCAAACAAAGATCTAATTCTTAAATCCATCAAATTAATTGCCATTTCTTGTCATATTTGCTGAGGATTTTTTTTTTTAACAAGGGCAGTCATATGACCATAATGAATTTGCAGTTGCATGGCTGTCCAACTTCCCAAAGACGTGCTGCATTTGTGGTGGCTTTTCATCAACCTTTTCGCCCAATAAGTCCCAAAACCGCTTGACTTTAATTCAGCTGTTGGAAAATAGGAGTTTATTTGTCTGTTTACTTTGCAAAATATGGCTTCTTTGAGAATTCCAAAATAATCGACACTATTCAAACAAGTAAATTATTCTCTTTTCACTTCTGACTGTTCACCATTGACAAGATTCCATTTGAGATTATACAAAGAAGTCAAGCCTTTAAATTTCTCTAATAACAGAGTGCTGTGACATTAGCAAAGTGTGTCCAAAGTTTTGACAGGTACTGTGAATTGAGAAGCAACAATGAAACAAGATGCATGGGGGTTAGGAACCACTTGTCAACTGCCGATAGACACAGAAGTTGTTGAATGGGTGGAGACACAGGAGGCATTTACTAAAGGGTTGTGACCCTGCAGATTGATCCAGATTAGGGAAATGGATGGACCCAAGCAAGAGTTACAAAACCTATTACTTTATATCAAGAAAAAAACTGCACAGAGAAAAATTCAGAATGTAAAACATTACAGACAGCACTTGGGTCTTCAAAGACGTGTCGCTGTCAAAGGCTAGAATATGCATTGGATATACCACTGTGCGGGCCGCGAGGATTGCTGCTGCTTCTCTCTGAGGGATTATACCACCGGTTCAAGGCAAGAGCCAGACTCTGAACAAAAAAATGGATTTAAGAAAAATGTGGAGACGGTGGTTAGGTGACACCTTGAAAAGTTTGCACAGAGGATTGCGTTTGAAAAATCCAGCTCTGTTCTCTCACGAGTGACCCTCTTCCTGGTTGTGTGTCGGTGGGAGGCAGCAGGATATTGCTGTGTCTGGGTACACTGCAGAGAAGCCCATTTCCAGATCAGAAGCTCCATTTGGTTTCCTTTATCCAGCGTCTCATATCCAGATGCATGAAGAGGCAAAGAAATCAAATCAAAATCAAATTAAATTTGATCTATATAGCACATTTCACAAATATTTGTTCCAATACACTTCACAAACAACCCTGGCTTAAACCCCTATCAGCACAACTCCAAGGCAGCAGGAAAAACTGTATTCGAGCGGATGAAACTCCAAAGAAATATAGTGAAATAATATTAGTTACCCAGGTATCCATCCCTTGGCTGTCAATGCTCAGCCAAATGGATTTTTACAGAAGACGCAAAGGGACGAATAATGGCAGTTTAACAGAAAAAGTTCCGCTGTAAAGACTGCATTGCTAAGTATGCCAAGTACTCATAGTGTCACCGGGAAGGAGTTTAAACTCTTGAAGAGCTGAAATGTGCATAGAGGATCGCAATTTCATATTAGATTTCATAAGTTCATATAACTTTTTTTTGTGATTAATACATTTATGTATTTGAAAAATAAAGAAATCCATGGAAAAATACCCACCAGATTTGACAATAAACCAGTTAATCAAGTGAAATGATATGCTCTCTGGTCAGTCTAGATTTGGAAGCAAACTACAGCAGGAGTTCTGCATAAATCAGCGGGAGGAAAGGCCTTTGAGGAGCAGGAGTGAAGTACCATAGATAGAGAAGTAGAAATTGGATTAATAATGTGTCGCTACTTAATTGATTCATTTACAATTCAAAACAGGTACATGGATAGTACTGTATGCTCCGTTTTCTCCTGACATTTGAGTGCATCTTGTTTGATTTTGGCAAAATGCATTTTCCCTTTTCTTCTCTGATTTGAATATGAGCTTTTGCTGAGAATAATACAGACATTCTGCTGGGCTGGAGAGTGTTTTCTATTGTCTGACAAAGTAGCAGGAGCAGCATTGCATGTAAACTGTACTTACTCGGCATATTGTGCATGTCAATGCCTCTATTCACATCCATACTTTTCACTCATTCAAAACAAGTTTAACCACACAAGAAAAGATGCAAAATCACAGCCTGACCTTGTAGTATTGTAGTAAATTGTAGTAACTATTTACTCATATTTTTTTGTGGAGGGGAAGTAGCAGGCCACGAAATATCCGTGGGGGACGGACTGATGAATGCGAAGCATTTACTTGGTCTCTCCGTTCCTGACCGCCAACCAATTTGCTTTTGAGCTCACTGGAAACCACAGCACCGGGCAGCCCACTGCCACTAGTAGCCTTCAGTGTGTTGCGCCTGTTACATTATTAAACACAAGAGTCTCCGTCTGATATACCATTTAAGGAAGAGGAGGCGTTCGACGCGATTTCCCAGAGCTTCACGTCAAAATAGTGAAGACAAAAGGCTCAATATTTATTCCCAGAGATAATCTCAAAGACAAATGGTTTCTAACTGGTGGATTGTGTTTGGCTCTAGATTCGCCACTGATTTAATATAAAGAAGGCAACCTGAGAGGAAAAAAAAACTCAGTGTAAATATATACGGGGGGGATGTTTACGTGTCAGCAACGTTAATGCAAACTGACATTTGAAAGATAACTGTATGACTGTTTTGGTCCCTGTTTGAATATCACGCACAGCACCAGTAATACAATATGACACAACTCATCATGTAAACAATAGTGTATCATTTCTCTGTGGTTGTCATTTGTCCCCAGTAATTGTTTCCATCTAGTTCTGTTTATTCGGCTTACAATGCCCATGGTTTTCAGTATAATGTCCATTGAGTTTTTTCCATCCATTATAAATGTCAGGGCAATTCCCAAAAGACTGTTTGCCGATGGAATTTCAACATTTCACATTTTTTATTCGAAACAGTCAGCCTAATGTGGAGTGTTTTGATTCAGGGCAGTCGTTTTCTTTTCTTTTTTTGCTCAGCGTAGATTCACAGGAAGTTTCTGAAAGATTGCTGAGGGCTTTGGAATGGTCCAGTTTTTTTTCTCTCCTTTTATTCCTTTGCTCTACAGAAGCTCCAGGTTTTCAGACAAGTGCACCAAACAGATGCTATTCCAACTTTTAATGAATTCCGTTTTAATTATGCTCTGTCTGTGCAGATGTTTCTTCTCATGGTGAGACCCTCAAGGTGACCTCTGTGTGAGCCCTTTTGAACGTCTTTTTTAAGAATGAACAGCACAGAAAAACCTTCTCGGAAATTCACAGTTGGTGTTTGAATTGATGAGGGAAGTGGTGTGTGTGGCCTCATGGCAAGAAGGTTCCAGAAGGCTTAAAGGCATGTCTGTGCATTATACCCTTGACTGAAATCTCTGTACCATTGATTAAAGAGGGTAACTACTGTAGAGAAGTTGTGTCTAACTGTTGCCAACGGCGTAAGTGGAGTAATTTCTCCTCTGTTTCTGACGTGTCATCAGTTCTCATTGTTTGAGTCAGAGATGTGATGGATAACAAGCTTAAATGTGCAACTGCTGAAGGAGAGAAGTGCAGGAGATTCAGAAATAGTTTACCTTTGAATTATAAATTACTTATTATACATGATAGATATGCTGCATTTACGTACTTGATTTATTGAGTCATTGCGTGAAAAAAGGCTACTTTGAAACAGAAAATTAAAACCAAAATTACCTTTTAACCCTCAGGGCCTGATTTACTAAAGCTTTGCGTGTATAAAAACATGTGCAAATGCCATATTCCCCGCAAATTAACCAGCAATCTCATCTACTAAGGGTGTGCACTGAGAATCACGTCTTTGAAGTGTGCAAATTTGCACATTCTATGCAGTTTGTACCTTTGGCCATTATGGATATGTAATAAGGGCCGTGTCTATCTTAGCGTGCAAAATATGGGAGGAGAAAATGCAAATGCAAAATATTAGCACATGCATAGTGACTTATCAAGTCTCAAGGCAATTTCAGTGATGGTGATTGCATTTGCAATTTAATACCTTTGAAGGGTAGGTACTAATTGGCTTCACATAATTGCGCACAGACATGGCTGCCATTATTGCAGCGAGGAGAAGACAGGCGGCGAGTACACCGAGAACGGGTGTTCTTCATCTGCGTGACAATGTTTGGGATGTCAGAGGAGAGAAAAATCCAGACATATTGCCTTTCCAGGAGCTGTTAGATGAAATAAAGACTAATTTGGAACCAGTCATGAGAAGAAGTCATGCCATACCTGCAATGACAAAACTTCTAGCTATTCTCCATTTCTCGCAACTGGTTCGCTCCAGCGTACAGTAGCTCTCGCTGCTGGGATCTCCCAAAACAGTTTCTTGTGTACTGTCTCAAATACCGGATGCCATGTTGCGCAGGATGGGCCGGTACATGAAGTTTCCATTCTCATGGGAAGCACTGAATGAAACCAAACACGAGCTTTATGCAGTTGATCGCTTCCCAAGAGTAATCGGAGCGATTGACCATACTCTGCAAATTGTTCCCCCCTCAAACACTGAGCATGCAGTTATAAACTTGCACCTTTTTGCCAGTTATTTTAACTGTAATTTTACAATCAGTTTATAACACAGGTTCTGCGTATGTTAAGTGTAAACCACATTTAAATGTGCGCAGTACTCTACTTACTGTTAAAATAACACGGAGACAATACGTTAATTTAACTGTGAAATTCAGTCCATTTATAACAGCGTATGTGCTTCCTCCACAAGCACCTCCGACTCCATCCAGTCAAATTTTATCTTGCGTTTGCGATCGTCCTTTTTCTCATGTTCGTGATGGAAATAGCTGCAGCAGCAAAGTCCTCGTTTAACTAATGCTGTTTACACCAGCAGTCATTTAGGCAATTACTCTAAGTAGATCACCCACAAAACATAAGCTATCTAAACGCGCAAAATGTTACCACGAGCACGAAATTTAGCGGTCTTTACCTGGGATCTTAGTAGATAAGGCCCTTAGAACGTTAAATACAACTATTTTTGCTCAATGCTGAAAGATATCGCAAGCAAAGCTGTTGAAAACCATGTGATCGTAGGGCCACGCCTCCAGCCTTCTAACTCAATGGTCTGCTAAGACCTGGACCGCATTCTCAGCCCTGCAATCATCGCATGCAGATGTTGTTCATTTCCACCGTGTGTTAGTGTTGCGCTATTTAAGACTGAGCTTCGCACTCAGTCTTTGCGAAGTCTTGTAAGCCACATGTCTGTGTTGTATCTCTGGTCTTGTATAGACTTATTCCCCTCTATACACGTGTATAATTTAATTCTCTAACTCAGTCCTGATGATTGTTAATATCAGCACATCAACTATATTAAGGAACCTCATTTCCTATTTTCTTTCCCTATTTGAAATACATTGTTACTTTAGCTAAAGCCCAGTGTCTGTATTACTGATAGTGTTATTTGGGAACCTCACTTACTATTTATTTTGTATCTCTTTGTGTTTGCCTTCTTGCTGCGCAGAAGGCTAAAAATATAATACAACTAATTCCGTCCTTGCCCCTAAGTGCAGTCCTCAACTTCCTGTCCTCTGTGCCCATCACCAGTGTGCAAAGTACAACCCTTACAGTGAGAGCTTCTCCACATCACAAGATAATTAAACTTATATTTTTTTAAAATTTATTTCAGGGCTCAAGGAGTTCATTTATATTTAATACCAATGATTTACTTCTATATCAATGATTATTTACCTCAATATCCACTGGACATGGCTGACCTCTATTTCTAGAGGCTATATTGTACATTTCTAGAGTTCAGCAATATCTGCAATATTTAAACCTTGTGTTGCATAGTGGTTAGTGATATAACTGAACCTACCTACCACCATTAATAAGCAGAAAGGGAAAGTATCATGCAACTAAAGGTCTAAATGGAATGAGTTCCACACAGGTGCAGCGGCAAGTCCATTAATCTGTGAAAACTGAGGGGGAATTTGTTGTTGAAATAAGAATTTTGTATGGTACACTCAGTGGCCACTTTATACGATAAACCATTCTAAATATGGGTCAAACATTGCACCTCCCTCACCATGGCCCCCACAACAGGATCCAACAAAGTGATGAAAACGCTACGAAGAGGTTCTGATCCGTTACAGGACAGCTTCATGCTGTCGGCACAGCGTAGCTGACTGCACATTCATGCTGCAGAACTCCCGTTCTACCTCGTACCAAAGGTGTTATATTGAGTAGTGATGTGGTGACTGAGGAGGCCATTGGAGTCCACTGAACTCACTGTCATGTTTATGAGACCACAAACGTTTTCTCCGCACCATTACACTGCCACCAGCAGCCTGAACCGTTGACACAAAGCAGAATAGATCCGTGTTGTTTACGCCAGTTTCTGACCCGTAGAAATGCTTTCCCTGAATATTGCAGTAAAAAAATCAGACCAGGCTATATTTTTTCCAATCTTTTATAGTCTGGCTTTTGTGAGCTTTTGCCCACCATAGCCCTTGCTTCCTGTAAGAGGCAGATCCCGCTTTGGTCTCCTGTCGCTGTAGCTTATTTACTTCAGGGTTCAATGTGTTATTCCTTTTACCTTCCTGTCATTTTGAACCACTGCAGTCATTTTCCAGTGACCCCAGTCATTTGCAAGGTGTTTTCACCCACAGATAAACCAGGTCTTTTTATATCATTGGTTTTTGAGATACTCAGACTACTTTATATGAAGGACGAAAAATGACTTAAGTAGAAATAAATAAATAGATAAATAAATACATAAAAAATGAATAAATGTAGAAATAAATTAATAAAAATATAAATGAATGCAAAAAATAAAGGTAAATTTTATATTCTTACATGTGCTTTATTATTTATTTTAGTATTTCTATATTTATTCATTTTATTTATTTTTTTATTCCCTTATTTCTACATTTTCATGTATGTATTTATTTATTTCTGCATTTATTTTTACAGTTCTACGTGTGTGTATGTATTAATTTATTTTTACGTTTATATATTTATTTACGTATTTATTCCTACATTTATTTATTTATTTATTTCTACATTTATTTCTGCGAGACTTGTGTCACCCAACAATGTAAAAATGTAAATGAGCTGGGCGGCCCTAGCATCTGGCTGAAACGCGATTGGTTGTATCGGTGTGAATGGATCTTCTGCTACTCAGAGCCATGTATCCCAGGGATAATTACTGCGAATGCCCTCCTAAAACGAGGAAAATTAAGGTGCTTTCACATCGGACGCGAAATGATTTTTGTGACGACAGACTGCAATCAAAGTCAATGCAAAGACGTGAATACACGCGTTTTCGCGTCTTTGCATTGACTTTGAATGTAATCTGTCGTGCGAAAAATTCGTTTCGCATTCGGTGTGAAACGCAAAACGCGATTGCTCAGCTTGGAAACACAGACAAAAACAGTTGAACTCCGTGGGAGCTACTATACACTCCGACCAGCTATCCTCGTCAGCATATTAGCTGCTGCTGCGATGGCTTCGAGTGGGGGGCCTGGCACTGAGAAGGCCATTGCCAGACCGCGACTGCCCGAATCACAACCCAGTTTAGACAAGCCCGCGCCCACTTCCGCATATGACGCTAGCCTCGCCTGCTGCTTTCCCATGGAAACCGCACGAGAAGAGACGCCGACTCACTTAAGTACCCTTCTACTAGCTAAGGAACTGAGCTAGCTAGACGCAGCTGTCGCTATTATCCCCCACGAGACTTTCGTCCCTTATTGCGCGTTAATTTGCGTCATGATTACGCCGACAAAATAAGGCCACAGTTGATTACAGTCTTACTCGCTGGCGAGCTAGTTGGCTACCTAGCTAGCAATAGTATAGCTACCGCGCCAAAGTATTTAGCTACATGGCCAACTGGGTAGCGTGCTAAAGGGGCTACAGTTCGCTCACAATGGAATACTCGCGAGCGAGCTATTTTTGTTAAAGCTAGCATGCCAATGTATTTAACATCCTAAAGTCGCTTTCACACCGACCGCGAAACGAATTTTTCGCACGACAGATTACATTCAAAGTCAATGCGAAAACGCGTGTATTCTCGTCTTTGCATTGACTTCGAATGCAGTCTGTCGTCACAAAAATCCCAAAAATCATTTCGCGTCCGATGTGAAAGCACCTTAATTTTCCTCGTTTTAGGAAGGCATTCGCAGTAATTATCCCTGGGATACATGGCTCTGAGTAGCAGAAGATCCATGCACACCGATACAACCAATCGCGTTTCAGCCAGATGCTAGGGCCGCCCAGCTCATTTACATTTTTACATTGTTGGGTGACACAAGTCTCGCAGAAATAAATGAATAAATGCAGAAATAAATAAATGTGGGAATAAATACGTAAATAAATATATAAACGTAAAAATAAATAAATACATACACACATGTAGAACTGTAAAAATAAATGCAGAAATAAATAAATACATACATGAAAATGTAGAAATAAGGGAATAAAAAAATAAATAAAATGAATAAATATAGAAATACTAAAATAAATAATAAAGCACAAGTAAAAATATAAAATTTACCTTTATTTTTTGCATTCATTTATATTTTTATTAATTTATTTCTACATTTATTCATTTTTTATGTATTTATTTATCTATTTATTTATTTCTACTTATGTCATTTTTTGTCCTTCATACTTTATGCCATGAACAATAATTCCACAGCCAGTCACAAAAATCACACTGTTTCCCAAGATACTTTGTCTGAAGACCAACTGAACCCTTTGCCCATGTGGGCATACTTTTATCAACTCACTTGCTGCCACATGATTGGCTAGTCAGATATTTCTAATAATGAGCAAGTGTGGAGGTGTTCCCACTAATGTGGCCCCTGAGTGTATGCGTAAATTTGCTGCACAGTGGTCCCAGTTCACAAACACATGTGAAACCTTTCCCTGCTACTGACATGCACCCTATTTAAACACGCAAATGATTGTGATGAAATCAGATCTACTGCAAACCGCAAAATTACCTAGTGGAGGCAGCAAACTCCCGCCAGCTGAAAACACCAAGAAGCGCTTGGGGCGAGTGGAATTACTCTCATGTGGTCCGGACAAAGCTTTGAGTGCAAGCAGGGCAGTATTCCACAACACCATAAATAATATTGGTGGAGTTTGGGGTTAAGTCTATAGTGGGAATTAAGGGATGAAGAACAGGATTTTCAGTATTATTGCGATAATAAAATGAAATGAATTGTTGCCCAGGAAGTAACATCTCGTTAGCCTCTCATAAGCCATTAAAAGTCATGTCTTTGCCCAGGAGGGCTTTGCTTACCCAAAATAAATCCCCCTGATCTGGTCTGAGCCACTGAGGCTCATTTGTAGAACATCGATCATGTCTGATGGCTAACTTTTACTGCAGCACTCAGGATCATAGAGTCTGGTGGTCTTCACTGGTGGGTGATGTTATATGACTTGATAGGATCAGGAACTGCAAATTAGAACTTGAGTTGTGTTGTTGTTATTACGATATAAAATGAGGCGATGAAAATAATATGCCGATGAGTTGATAAACCCCAAAGAGCTTATGAAAATGCTCGCCATTTGCAAACAAAAGTATGTTTTTAGTGTGCGTGTGTGAGTGTGCGCGCTCGTTCATGTGTTTTTCTGTGTGTTCTGAGCATTGTGTGCGCGTGTGTGTGGGTTTTTTTGAGTTTGTGTGTGTGTGTGTGTGTGGTGCACTTATGTGTGAGAGTACTACACATCTAGTGGATGCGTAGAACTGCGATGAAGTAGAATCATCACTTCAGCAAAGGCCAAACAATCGAACAACAGGACCTCATATCTGGAATTTCCATCACTCGAACATCGGTAAAATGCAGTGAAATATACTTTGCGGTCATCTCGCTGTGACCTGGACCAGTCAATCATGGGAGTGATCTGTGCCAGGCTGAGGATTCCCCTGGTGTTTTGTGGTGCTTTAAGGCATAAACAGCCTTTTCTGTGGCTGCAGTGCATTAGGCCTAAGATTAAAGAAGCCCCCGCTGGGAGCTGTGGGAAAGAGAGGTTGTGGCCAACCATCCCTCGAATGCTCCCCTAATTGCTGTCTCACATGAGGCGTTTCAACATGTCTCTGGTACATGTACACACTCACACTGCAAAGCATGCCCAATATTCATTTTCAACATGCGAGGAAATGGAGTATGGTGCTGCGTAAGAGCATTTGTTTTGTGTTGTTCGTCTTTTTTTAATATTACATTTTGTCAACTGATCTGAGCCCATCCATCAATCCATCCATCCATTATCCAAACCAACCTTTCACTCTTATAAACTGACTGAATTTAAAAGTTAAATTGACGAATTGTCTCCGTGCTATTTTAACTGTCAGTAGAGTCCTGCGCTCATTTAACCGTGGTTTATAAGTAACATATAAGGAACTGCTGTTATAAATTGATTGTGAAATTACAGTTAAAATAACTGGTGAAAGATGTCCCAATTAAGGCAAAGAGGCAATCAGAGATTATAACCGTGTTCCTCATCAGGGTTGCGAGGGAGCTGCAGCCAATCCCAGCTGACTATGGGTAAAAGGAAAGGACGCACTGTGGACAGCTCTCCGAATCTGGAATACCCAGAGGAAACTTGTGTTTGCAGGACCATGCAACGTGTCTCTGCCAATTGGGGGAGCCTTCTTGGAGAAAGATGAGATCACGAGCCTCTTGTGCTGTGATACAGTTGGTGGGTATGGTCTTGCTGAAAGAAAGGGGTTTGCGTGTTCAAGTCATGATTTCTTGATTTCTGGACAGAGACATTGCTGTTGTTTTTTCAAATGTGTTATTTGTTTATTTATTTATTTATGATTATTTGATTATTTTTTTGCGTGCTGAGCACCACAAGCCAACTGTCAGTTACTGAAGTTCCACTCTATTCGAGAGAAGGCAGAAATCTCTACGGCCGATATCTCCAAACCTTGGCAACTCCCACCAGCAAAATCTAGATGGATAAATAACACTACAGGAAAGAGAGAAAATATTTATAAAATATGTATAAAAATATATTTTTATTTTGGAGTGAGCGGTCTCATTAAAAAATAAATAAATAACTAAATAAATGAATAAATAAATAATATTAGGCACATAATATCGCCCGTGCTAATTGTCACATTGTGTTTCAAATACTGTCAGAACAGAAAGACGATGAGGACGATCACGTCTCCGGCTGTTTGATTTGTTTCAGTGTTTCAGCCTTTTTGTTTTCATAATGATTACTGCTGATTGAAGAATTGTCTCGTTCCCTGAGCATTCCTGATGACCTTTTCCACACCGGTTCCACACAGTACTCATTGTCTTCATGTACATCTGTTCCTCTTGCCTCGTTCCTTCTCCATGCTCTCTTGCTCTCTCTTTGTTCTCCGCATTCCTGCTTCCTCATTCCTGCCTCTAGTCCTTTGTGCTCATGCGTGTTTCACCTTTAGTTTGTTGCTTCTAGGGTGTTTCTTGCTTTCTTTCTCGCCTCCTTCACTTCCTCTCATTCTGACCTCTTGGCCTTAACTCCAGCACTCATCGACAAAAATTCCAGTCCACCGAGATCCTGGCTGCCGCTGTTTGACTCAGGCCTGTCCTTGGACCACAAAATGCCTTGACTGCTTTGCCCTGATTGCTGTGAACCAAACTTTAGCCTGTCGACCTCTGCAAGAAAAAAATCTGGCTTTTTCTATCTCTCTATCCAACTATTGATTCCTTCTCCTCTACTATCCTTGAGAGAAGGCTGCTTAAAAGCATGTCTCTTTTGTCATTATTGAGTGTTAGTCATCCAGTGTAATATGTATCCTCATTCAAGATTCCAGATCTTCCATTTGTTGATAGATCAGGTTATTAGAATCATAACCTAGTTGTGCCACATTGCTGTTCATAATCTTAAGCTGTTGTGCCAGGCCAAAGGCAAAAAGTATCCATTGCATGGTTCACCAGTTCAGCTCATTCTGCAGACTGCATGCAGACAATAGTCAAAACACAGAATTAAACAGAACTGGTGTGGCCTGCGTAGGTCTGGGAGGGCTAGAGCACCAAGATGTTGACTCCCAGTCAGTCATACCACACAGTAGCCATGGCATTATAACATCCAAAATTCCCATTTACTCATTGCCAAATCATTCAGTCAATTTAAGCTCCAGATGCCAAACTTTACTTCCACTCATAATGCAGTGATTCTCGCTCTCTGGTGTAACTGGCTCTTCCGCATTGCTGCTACATCTGCAATGTAATTTCATATCAATTATTGTACACTGTGATCTTTTACTTTGTGTTCGCGAGGACAGTTTGCTCCCTTGTAGAACATTTGCTGGTACAGTCTGACCCGCCTGTTATGTAAGTGGTGGTCCACACCCCCCCGTTCAGGAGCAAATGGATTAAGCCTTGTTTCCACCAAACGCCTTTGGTATAGAAACCTCTGAACCAGCACGTAACCTGTACAGACAGATACAGTACCTAGCATTTCCAGAGCAGACAATTACCTTAAATGTGGATGGAGTTACAAGAAAAGATATTGCACAGGTTTGAATAGTAATGGTAAATACTGGCAGCTGGTGAGCTGAAAATTGAGGGGGTCCAAAACATCCATTGAAACCAATGATTGGTTTTGATCCATTTACAATAATTTCTTTAAATTAAATCACAAAAATTCTGGAAACACTCATTATCAGATCTGGCCAGTCTTCCTTGCTATGGTAACGCGAGCAATAAAAAACATTCCTCTGATGCAAAATTGAAGGGATTATTTCCATAAGTGCTCAAGTCCATATTAATTAAAAACCTGATAACACTACACTCTTTCATTGATGAGGAATAAGTCCCATAAGCTAATTTTGGGCAAGAAGCACTCAAATACAGTATGAACTGAGCAGTGAATTGGAAATTTTCCAAGAAGCTATTTCTAGTAGTAAAGAAGTCCAGTCTAAAAATTATACAAGTACAAAGGTCCAGTCAGCCAATCAAAGCATCGCTTAGAAAATTGGTTCTTCAAATTTCTGGTTCCGCCACTGTACTGAATTTCCCATGATTTCATTGCTGTTCAATTGCATATTGAGCGAAACCGTGCCTTCAGTTGCCAATTACGATAATTGGAAAACACGTCAGTGAAGGAAAGTGATTGAGAACTAGCCAGGGCTAATAGTCATAAAGGGATGTGTCTGCGCCCCCCCCCTACCCTTCCGCCCCCAATTCCCGGTTCTAGAACCGCCACTGCAAAGAATCAAGATAGAGAATAGAAGGTCTCCTGGTGTTTTAAGACATCTTTTCTGATATTTCATTACATTTACATCAGCTTAACACATCACATTATCCCCACAAGTTGTCAAATTCTTGAAATCTCGTTTCTCTAAAAAGACAAAAACGGACTTGCACTCTTCTGGAAATCAACCCTTGAACTGTATTCATTCATTGTTATTCAGTTGTGGATACCTGTTACTAATCTTTGTTTCCTTTGATGTAATTGTAGCCCCCGGACAAAGTCAGGCGGCTGCTACGGAATGATGCTTGCCGTCTCCACCGCCGCAGCTGTGACTACATCCATAGACACCTTGTGGAAGCGCTATAAAGTGTAGAAGTGGGCTTTCAGGGGCTACACCCAGGCAGTAATGGCCTACCAGACAGTCAAGTTATTCAATCATGAAGCAAAGGTTAAGCAGTGCTGGATGTACTGAAAGCAAACACAGAAGTTAACAAAGTAGTTTTTTTTTTTTTTTTTTTTTGAAAAGTGATTAAAACAATTTTATGGATTTCTACTTAATCGCTGCAACATTGCATTGAGACGGATTCTGTGTGTTTCATTGCTGATGGCTTATTCTAATTATGATAAAATTTGTTTGTCAAGGAAAATTATTGGAAACAGATGTGCAATCGAAGCTGTTGCTGAGAAACAAGCTGGAATGTGTTTTCACAGTTTCATCCAGCTGATTCTGCCCAAACCAATCACAGGACTACAGCGTTTCTCGCTCTAGCTTTTAGTGTTGGATTAGGGTGCTAGGCACCACAATGGAATGGTAACGAGAATTTAAAAGAAAAGTGGTACAGAGTAAAACACTTCTTTTGGTGCAATACACAACTTTTGAATGGAAATGAAAAATAATTGAAATAATGTGAAAGGAATTGAACTGATTTGGACTGCTCGGTGTGGGCATGCAGAAATTTCGTACATATTAATAAAATATCATGGGCCCCTCCTCCAGCCACCACAATTTAGCAAAGGTTAATACAGCTGATGACAATGAAGATAGATATTATGCTCTGAATTATTTTCAAGAAGCATATTGAACTTTTTATGGTTAGTAGATCACTGCTTGTAACCCCTGGCATATTTGGATTTTCAACAGCTAATCTGTTCACAAGCAGGCCATGGCAATATATAGAGCATGCACTGTTTTTTTTTTTGGTAGTCAATTTGCGTTTTGTCATCGTAGTCAGCACTGGAAATGCGCTATTATAATGGCATCGATTGTGTGTGTGTATCAGGAGGAAATGCTTTGGCATTTGGTTTGTGTCATCTGCTTTGCAGATAAGGAGGAATGCATCACAAAATCATGAATAAAGCAACATATATCTGTTAAAAGATTTCCTGCTCACACTGAACTCTACAGTATTCTATTCTGAACCTGGGTAAATGAATACAATGGCTGAAACAACAAGTCGACATGGTCTACATCATCCCCCGCCAATCTTGCGGTTCTTATTTTCGAACTCCATCAAGGCATTTTTGGTCTGAAGCTACACACCAAATTTGATTGTCCTATCTGTAATAGTTTCTGAGAAAAGTTGTCCCCTTTCTCTCGGACGGACGCCCACACACACGCACAGACTGACGGATGGAGGTCAAAACTATATCCCCCTCAAACTTCCTGTTGCCGGGGGATAATAATCTGCATCTGCTATCACAAATTGCTACACAACACAAGGGTAACTTGGCTGTTGTAAAATGCATCTTGGATGCAATAAGAACAATGCATTAAGGGTACTTAGAAAGAAAGGGAAGGCACTTTACTGATTAGACTGAGTGTTGTATGAATGGCAAATTTGTTGGAGTGCAAATGGTTATGGTACTGTACTTATTTAATGGCTAAAAAAGCCAGCAGCCCTCCCGGCAAATCATGGAGTTGTTTCTTCCTCGAGCCTACTTCAGAAGCTAGCAGCAGTGGTCCTTATTTCTATGACCCACAGACTTTAATTTTGTTTGCAAAGCTTAAGTAAGATAACCTCAAATGGAGTTGCAGGGTCTCAGTGGTTTGACAGTTGCTTAAACATGGTCAGGGATGCAGATGGGCAAAGGCAAACACAAGAATCATCATTAATATTACTCCCTGCACTGAACAAGCCTTGGCTTCTGAACATCACCCTCCCTTATCCCGAGTTGCATTCAAGCCAATTGCCCAATCGGGTCAGCCAAGAATTGACAACCTGACACATTCAAAATTTTGACTTTACTTGCCAACACAATTTGAGCGGCCAAATTAATTATGCAATCTTTGCGTAATTTAGAAGTTTGATCACTAAGCCATCAAATCTCAGATGTGTCTGCTTTGAAATACCGTTTTATCTGGTCCAGGCTTTTAAATTGCTAAAATTGAATCATGAATGGCCTCTATCATCGTGTTTTCTTGTGAACAGTCAGCAGAATTCATCTGTAAAGTTTTCCACTATATTGGCTTCGACGCAACAGGCTGTGATACCCAGCTAGCATCTGCCTCACTTCCCAAGCCTAAGCTCATCTTGCATGTTTAGCTGGCATTATGGTTTGTCTTTTTATACAAACTTGTGTTTATTTCCTGGTGTGTGCTCATAGGCTTTCCAGTCATCTGCTCCAACATCTGTCTCTTTCATTTGGGACAGCTTTGCCACCGCCCACTGGCTGTAGAGCCCCGCACACAGGCTGAGCTAGTGCAATATTTACAGGAGCATGTCACCTCTAGCAGTGAGGGGCTTATATTAGCCTCAAGTTATTGGTTGCGCTGGCCTGGCCTTGTATACCCTGCATTTGGCTCCATGCATGCTAGCATGCAGTTTCCACACGCAGTATATTTTCCTTATAATACTGGCTTCAAAGGAAACAACCATATGGGTGTTGCCTTAAACATAGTCTCTTCATAAAGTGTATTTTCCCTGTAATTATGGCCTCAAGGGAAATGACAACTTAGTCATTACCTTGCACACTGTCTCGCCATATGGCATACTTTCTAGTATTTAATATTGGCTTCAAGAGTAACGACAACATGGCTGTGATGTCATATGTAGTGTTGTCATGTAGTACACACTGCCTGGGCAAAAAAAGGAGTCACACACTATTATTTTGTTGGACTGCCTTTAGCTGTAATCACAGCATGCATCTGTCGTTGTTTTGAAAATCTTTTGAAATCCATTTCTCTCTGACCAGAGATCCGTAAATTTTTTTGGCCAAGATCTTAAATTGATGACAGAAAAGTCTAAATGTTCTATGAAGCCCTCTCCTGTGCATCCCAAAGACATTTGACTGGTTAAAGTGAGGTCTCCAGTGGCAAGTTCATGTGTGAAAATGATTCCTTTTGCTTGCTGTACCACTCTTTCACAGTTTGAGGCCAATGAATTGCGTCATCCTCGAATATGCCTCAATGTCGGGGATTCAAAAATCTATTGTTTGGACAACCTGGTCGCCCAGTAAATTCAAGTAATTTGCTGAATTAATTTAATAGCTGTGTCATGTTGCCAAGCAAAGATTTAAATGAACTGCAGATCTTTACAGAGGCTCGTACAGTGAGCGCCATGCATCGCAGGAGCATTGATTCATGGGCTTCCTTACCCTGATGTGCCCATTCCTTTAGAGTTGGGTAAATCTACACTCATTACACCACATGACCTTTTTCCATTACAAGTAGCTTTTTTTGGCCACACAGTTGTGTAGTCCCAATCCTGCAAGTTCATGTCACATTTTGCGAGTGGATGTGTTATGATTCTGATCTGTCTCGCCATGTTCATGATCTGATTTGCCATGTCTTGTTCTATTTGCCATGTTTTGATATTATGTTTCATTGGTATTTGAATCATTGCTATGTCTGACTATTCTTTGGTATGTGTATTGTGATTTAGTACTTTGATTTGTTCTTGCATTGTCTTTGTTTTACTTTTCCATATTTCGCATTTAACCATAGTTTCTATCCGGTCCATGTTTTGCTTTCCACCATGCTTTGCACCGTGTCTCCCCCTGTCTGGTCTCTTGTCTTGTTTCTGCTCACAGCCCCAGTACTGCGTGCCACTCTTTCGGGTGATTTAATGGTTTCTGGATTTCAACCTTCCTTCCCATCTCGTTTACTATTTTCACTCTATTTTTCTATTTTTACTAACCAATACTAACAGTTTGTTGCTTTCGCTAAGATTACTAATCCAACTATCATTGTATATAATACTAATATACTAACAAGCACTAGGGATTGTATAGCTGCACTTACTAATTGATTAACAAGCTCTCAGCACTCGCCCTGTTCTAGTCTCCACCTCTTGTCTCTTCCTAATCTTCTCTGCTGCATTTCTGTGGAATCTCTACACCTGTTCGCGCTGTCCTTTCTCTCATTATCTATGCACGTTAGAACTCCTTGCCTGGAGCTGTATGTTTGTCAATAGGATTGTCTCGTGATCCCTGTCCGCGTTTTGGCTTTTGCCAATTTTATGTGATTAGGTTCTCCCTTTTGTTCCACCCTTTGTAATTAGTCTCATTTCCTGCACCTGTGTTCTATGTACCATGTGATCTGCCTGGAGTGTATATTAGGTGTCTCTTCACAGAACGTCCTTGTCAGAATGTCTGTTGTATTTACCTGTGCTGCTCATTATCTGCCTTGTACTCATTGCATTTCTCTTCTGACTGGACCGTCCGACTTTTGATTTTTTTGCTTGCTCTTCTTTGATTACTGTTGCATCTGTGTATTCGAACCCTTTTTGACCGACTACGATTTTTGTAATTGCTGCCCTGGTAACAATTTGGATACGCCCTTTGGTTTTTGATTTTTGCTTCTTCGACAAACCTGTGCCTGTGTACCGAATCTGTTTTACCTGACTACGAATTCTGTGTTTGCTGCCCTGGTTACGACCCTGATTCTGTCCCACTGGATTTTCACTTTTGGATTGTGGACTCTGTACTTTTGCCTTCTGCCCTGCGGAGGTTATCCCCCTCAGTCTATAAAATCTCATCTGCAATCCTGTGTTCTCGCGATTGGTTCCTGAACGATACCTCACAGGAAGAGTGCTTACTTTCGCAATTAAACATATTCATGAGTTCTAGTGTTTTTTTTTTCTTTACAATGAGACTTCTCAAAGGATTTTAGTGATCCTCGATCACAATCATTCATGATTTTTTTCCAACCCATTTCATCTGTAAGGTTGACGATTCACCATTTTCCCTCCAAGGTTTTAATAATATATTGGACAGGTCTTAATCCAATATTCCACGTTTTTATCAATTTCCTAAGTTGTTTAGTTTTCATGATGCAGCCAAGAATGTTCCTCTCTTGAAACGTCTTTTCCACATTCATGGAATAAAGGCTTCAGACATGGTTGCTTTGGAAGTGAGAGGTGACACACTAAATCAGTCTGGGTTGAAAGATTTGTTGTTTTAAAATTGTTATTCTGCCGCCAGTGGTTTGTCTGACTGTCTGTGGACAACATAACTCAAAAAGAAAGTATTGGATATCTCTGAAATTTTTTGGGTGGGTTGCTATTACATCAGGGATGGATGACCATGACTGGCCAAACAAGTGGCGTGGGGGAGGTAGGCGCTCTACTAAGTGCCCTTTTAGTTATGTAGATTGCTCATTGGGCGTTTAATTTTACTGACATGATCCTGGCAGATATATTAGAATACTGGAGTGGCACTTGGAGAGACCCGACCTCTGCCAAGGTCAAGAGTCCACTCTTTTATGAAAAAATATGCAAGGGCGACCAACCATCAGCAATTAGCTAAGTTTTGTTGCGTTGAACTTTATATCCATCTGGTTGATTTCAAAATGTTTAGCATTTATGGCCTTATCTTGCAATTCTGCATCGGTGAAGAAAAAAAAAAATTCCTGTATCCTGATGGGGATCCAGATCACAACAAAAATCTACAGGATTGTTATTTTTACCTGCACCCCAAATCTTGACTTTTTGAATAAAATTGCTAACAGACAGACAAGCACAGTAAAGAAATCATCTCGGTGATGAATGAAAATCAAAATACAAAGGCTGGGTTGCACTAACGAGGATTAATTTTTAAACCTGACTGCTTCGTGTTTTTATTTTAAACTCTGTTACCTGAGGAGCAAGTGCATCAAATCATGCCTGGTTTGACCACAATTTGAAAAAGCGCTGCATCACAAAAACTATAAATGCCACAAATATGCTTCACAGCTTCAAAAATTATTTTTTCAAATTAATTAAAGAACTGCAAGTTTATGACCCAATACTTATTTCAATCACGAAGACTTCGGAATTAAAATGTAAAAGATTTATTTGACAATGGAATTAACAATGAAATTAATTCGACAAAGTCTTTGGCGATGACTCCGTCCTCATGGACCCTCCAGCAAGGAGGGTGCTGATCTGCCCGGGTAATAGGCAGAGCAAAGCCGCCCCCCAAAAAGGAGAGGCTTGGAGGACTAAGGAGTCATCGCAATGAACATACGTGAAAGACAAAATACACGCGTTAGAGAAATTACAAGCATTTTACGCTAGCATTTTACGCTGGATTGTGCCTCTGCTAGTGGACGTGAAGAGCACCAGCTAGGCGATGTGCTCCCGATACCAAAGTGCTCGCCAAGCAAAAGGACTACAGCTAGCGGTCGTGCAGGGCATGAGAATACTTACTGGTTAGGCTTTTACCTTGAAAGTCTTGTGCTAATGACGCACGTATTGTCATGGATTTCGGCAAGAGACAAAGTGGCGGTTGCTGGGACCCTGTTCCGAAAGAGATTAGAGGGACCCAAACGCACAGGCTGAGTAAAAATACGAAAATATTTAATTTAAAATTTAAAGATTAAAAGTGTCCTAGAGGGATGCAGCAGCAAGACAAAACCATGGCAGGGCTCAGAAGACAACCAAAATACTGCTGCCCAGAGACAGGTGCAGTCCACTCTTAAATACTAAAACTTCTCCTCCACCTTAACGAGCAATAGGTGTGGCTCGTTAAGGTGGAGGCAAAGAATGCAACAGCGGGAAGGGCCTGCAGGCCAACACTATGACAGGACCCTCCCCCAAAGGCACGGCACCTGGCGAGCAAAGAGCCCCCTCCTCCGGAACACACACTGCGGCGCCCTCCTCGGAAACACTCTCTGGCGCCACCGAGAGGGTCAGCCTCGGCTGGGAACCGGAGCACTCCCACGTCAGCCTCGGCTGGGAACCGGAGCGCTCCCACGTCAGCCTCGGCTGGGAACCGGAGCGCTCCCACGTCAGCCTCGGCTGGGAACCCGAGCGCTCCCACCGCAGCCTCGGCTGGGAACGGGAGCGCTCCCACGTCAGCCTCGGCTGGGAACCGGAGCGCTCCCACGTCAGCCTCGGCTGGGAACCGGAGCGCTCCCACGTCAGCCTCGGCTGGGAACCGGAGCGCTCCCACGTCAGCCTCGGCTGGAAACCGGAGCCCTCCCACGTCAGCCTCGGCTGGGAACCGGAGCACTCCCACGTCAGCCTCGGCTGGGAACCGGAGCACTCCCACGTCAGCCTCGGCTGGGAACCGGAGCACTCCCACGTCAGCCTCAGCGCCCTCCTCCAGAACACACTGCTCTAGCGCCCTCCTCCGGAACACACTGCTCTGGCGCCCTCCTCTGGAACACACTGCTCTGGCGCCCTCCTCTGGGACACACTGCTCTGGTGCCCAGCTCTGGAACACTCCGCTGGCGCCCTCTCTGGCGCCCCGCTCCAGAACACTCCGCTGGCGCCCGCCAGACTCCGGGACACCTGGCACCAGCCAGACCCGGGAACACACTGCCGGGCCTGAGTGCATGGTGCCAGCGGGACCCTGAACGCGCAGCGCTAGCAGGAGGACTCTCCCCCCAAGGCACACCTCCTGGTGTGCCAGGAGAAACAGGCGCCCGCTCCCCGCACCGGACCACTCGCCCCGCACCGCACCACACGCCCCACACCGGACCGGACACACTTCCGGGCAACTGGGGCAGACACACCTCCGGGCAACTGGGGCGGGCAAACACCACCGCGCAACTGGGGCAGACACAGGAGCACCCTCCTCTGGAGCACACCGGGGCACCCACCTCCTGAGCCCAAAAGAAATTAAAAAACAGGGCTGCCGCTGCTCCCCTCTCTCAGCCTGGCTGGGTCTCATACTGGCAGCAGTATTCTGTCATGCATTTCAGCCTGCCGGCAACAGACAAAGCCGGCGGGCGCTGGGACCATGTTCCCAAAGAGATTAGAGGGACCCAAACGCACAGGCTGAGTAAAAATACGAAAATATTTAATTTAAAATTTAAAGATTAAAAGTGTCCAAGAGGGACGCAGCAGCAAGACAAAAACATGGCAGGGCTCAGAAGACAACCAAAATACTGCTGCCCAGAGACAGGTGCAGTCCACTCTTAAATACTAAAACTTCTCCTCCACCTTAACGAGCAATAGGTGTGACTCGTTAAGGTGGAGGCAAAGAATGCAGCAGGGGGGAGGGCCTGCCGGCCAACACCATGACACGTATACTTCCACGGCGAGTGGAAGTGAGGAGATTCTCGCGTAGCATCTGTGATGATGTGCCAGCTAGGCAATGTTCACCCAAAACCTTAGCTCTAATGAGCAATGCCACAGCTAGTGGACGTGAGGAGATACCGACGAAGTATCTGTGATGATGTGCCAGCTAGGCAATGTGCACCCAAAACTTTAGCTCTAATGGCAATGCCACAACTAGTGGACGTGAGGAGATACCGACGAAGTATCTGTGATGATGTGCCAGCTAGGCAATATGTGCACTCAAAACTTTAGCTCTAATGGGCAATGCCACAACTAGTGGACGTGAGGAGATACCGACGAAGTATCTGTGATGATGTGCCAGCTAGGCAATGTGCACCCAAAACTTTAGCTCTAATGGGCAATGCCACAACTAGTGGACGTGAGGAGATACGGATGAGGTATCTGTGCTTACTTACCAGAATGGACACTCACTCTGCCATATTACTTAAGTGCATAAGAACTCTCACAGCTAGTGACGTGAGGTAGATACTTGCAAAGTATCTGTGACTGCTTACCAGCTAGGCAAGGTGTGCCCATAACTAAAGCGCTAGCCAAGCACTTGTGCTTACTTACCAATATAGATACGTACCATTACGCCATCTAAATACAAGAACATTGCCACTGCTAGTGGACGTGAGCTAGATACCTCCGAAGCATCTGTGACTGCTTGCCGGCTAGGCAAGGTGTGCCCATAACCAAAGCGCTAGACAAGCGCTTGTGCTTACTTACCAATATAGATACTTGCCATCGCACCATCTAAATACGTGAACATTACCTCTGCTAGTGGACGTGAGGTAGATACTTGCGAAGTATCTGTGACTGCTTGCCAGCTAGGCAATGTGCATCCATAACCAAAATGCTAGCCAAGCGCTTCTGAGCTGTGCCACTGCGAGTGGATGTGATGAGGATACATGCGTAGTATCCGTGATGGCTGCCGGCAAGGCAGCACATGACCTTGGTGCTTGTGTAGCACACGGGATATTGCCACTGCGAGAGGACAAGAAAACATGGCATAGCATTTGTAATGGTTTGAAAACTACAGGTAACACCAGTAACTCCGAACGAAGAAGTTCAAGGTTGAACGAATTTGTAGGTCTTCTTTACCAATTCGAAATATAAAGAATGAAATCGTGAGCCGAGTAACATTCCGAAAGCCTCGCGATGCGGAATCGCTGAAACAGCAAAACGGAACGTGTCAAGGGCATTTATATAGGAGATAAATGGTTACGATTGGGTAAGACCGATTGCTTGCGTCCTACGTCTTGTGATTGAACTTTCGTTTACACTCCAATTTTTTTCAACTTCTGGTACTTATTTTTTATCATCTTATGTAGAGAGAATATCTGAAAATAAAATTAATATTTTTGAGATTTTTTTTTTTGTTAATGAGGAGCAGCAAGTATGGAGAAAATTACAGCAATCTGGAGTACACGCGTGTTTTCATATTATAAGATTGAAAAAATTGTGAGTTTAAAGGAGGAGACAGCACCTGGGCAAAATAGAATTCTTGAAGTCTCTAAAACCTATAGTTTTTATGCCCCCGCCCTTCAAAGAGGAAAGGGGCATTATGTCGACACCATGTCCGTCCGTCGTCCGTCTGTCGTCAGTTAACTTTTTGTTTCCGTGGGATAACTATAGAATCCCTCGTTGAATTGATGCCATTTTTTATTGGCGTATTGGGAGTGGCTAGAGGAAAGTTCCTTTCGAAAACCAGCGTCGTGCGATATCTAATATGGCCGCCACAGCAGCCATCTCAATATGCCCTTGGTCAACATACAGGCGGGGGCATATGCCACACTCTGCGTTGCTCATGTATAAAGTTTGTTTTGGTAATGATCTGATCCTGTTCTGCCTGACCATGTTTTTGTTTCTGCCTGACTCCCATGTTTCATTATGAATGGGTAATTGGTCTCATACCATACATTGCACTTTGTCTCCCCCTTTCTGTTCTTTTGTCATGTAATCGCTCACTGCCCCAGTATTGTGTGCCACTTCCGGGTGATTTCATGGTTTATGGGATTTCAACCATTCCTTCCCCTTGCTTTTCTATTTTACAAACAATACCAACAGTTTTTTGTTTTAGTTTAACTAACTAACCAAGACTATCATTGTTTAAAGTACTAACTTACTCACAAGCACTAGGGATTGTATAGCTGCACATTGCTCTGCTCTAGTCTCCGCCTCTTGCCTTCACTCAATTTACTCTGCTGTGCTTCAAGCAGATTTTCTGCACCTGGCTAATCACTGTTCTGCCTCTCACTCTGTGAACGGTAGAACTCCCTAACCAGAGCTGTATGTTTGTCAGTAGGCTGTCTCTGTGATCCCTGTCCGCGTTTTGGCTTTTGCCAATTTCTTGTAATCAGGAACTTCCTCACGTTCATTCCTTTGTAATTAGTCTGACCCAACTCACCTGTGCCCTAATATAGCATGTGACTTCCCCTACGTGTATTTAAGCAGTCTTTTCACTCACAGCTCTTGTCAGAACGTTTTCCCTGTGCTGCAATTTTTGATGCCTTGTACTTTTTGGGCTCTAATTTCGTAGACCGGGCGCAGGCGCGGCGAATGGGGGGTGCGCCGCGCCAACTGGGTGTGTCCAGGCGTATGTTGAAATTTCGTACCTGGCGTAGCCTGGCGCAAGTACTCCTCTGTCCCGCCTCTGCCCCTCCTTCCAGCGCAAGTTGGTAAAGACGGCGTGTTTGGGTATAACACAGCCGAGTCAAATATTGCTCATTGGCAAGAGAAACGATGGATAGCGTGTTCTTATTATTACAAACTGTTGCTGCTTAAAATTTTGGGATTAACATGCATGGACAGCAATGCAAGATATGTTACACATTTATTGTCAATATGTGATCTTAACTCAGTACGAGATCATGGCAATCAGGCTGTATTCCTTTCCCCCAATAAAAACGATAAAACCTAAGTGACAATAATAGTAACCTAGTATTAAGCTTCTTGCACACTGGACGCGAAACCAATTTTTCGCTTGACAGATTGCGTTGAAAGCAGTGTCTTGTGTCCGAAAGTCTGACAGGGTTTTAATATATCTCCGTGTCCAACAGTCTATTATTGTTTTTAATTTCTTCAAATCTACTGACTCTTTTAGATATTAAACATGAATGTTTTGATAAGAGGGCTCAGTTCTTCAAGATGAGTACGAGAATATGTTTCTGTTTAAGCTCTGCTCAAGAAAGTGAGTCGACACTGGTGTGTGACGATGTACAATGCCTCCGTGTCTGACAGCCAAAAAAAAAAAAAAAGAGGACGATTAGAACAGACTGATAACGATAACGATAAAAAGAAACATTTTAACAACAGAACTTCCAATGAGCACTGCGATTAATTTATTTGTGGGTTATCTTTTTTGGATGTTCAGCTGGTAGGTGATGTATTTGTATTTTTATTCTTTATTCCGTTATAAATCTGTTCATATCAATACTTTTATTTTTTGCTGGCTGCTGAACATGGAGTATTTTGCATGTCATGTTGGACAGTCTTGATCGTGCATGCGATAATTTATTCACATTTGCTCTCTGATTGCAAGCACTATTTTATCTCTGCTGTGGAAATAAAGCGTGAATCTGTTTGATCCATCTGACTAATTTTCAAAAGAAAGACCAAATAAAGGTAGAAAACAGACGAATAAAAAGACCAAGAAAAGTCGATAGCTCTTTGCATTGACTTTGACTGTAATCAGTCGTGCGAAAAATCTGTTTCGCGTCCAGTGTGCAGGCGGCTTTCCCGAGCATAGAACGCAAGCATTATATCGCACTGCCTGATGCCGAGGCAGTTTGTGGTTGGCTGAGAAAGATGTGAAGTCGTTAATTTGCATCATTGATTCAGTTGCGTTGATTAAGTCAGGTCGAGTTTCCATCACGCGAGCCAACCGCCTTTGATCTGACATGAGGACAATCGATATAGATACTATAATTTATGTGCTGATTCAGATAGTTACATTAAACAGTGGTTGCTGAAATTATTTACTGTATTGAAATGTGCCTGACATTCTGGAAACCTGCCTGTGAGGTTTCGGTAAAATGTGCGCACTGTGTGCCGGTCAGCCAAATTACCACTGCACAGAAAGTGAACCAGGGTGGAGCTGGCGAGCTTTCTGCGCAACTGCAGCGAAGACTATTCTACGAAATTGTCACTGCGTCTTGATGAATAAGTGACACCTCCCCCTACTACGCCGCCACACCCATCTTGGCGCATGTTCGTCTGCGCACGGTGTTGCACCTCACGAAATTACCACTGCGCGGGCTGCGCCGGACGAAATTACCACTGCGTGGGCTGCGCCACGCTACGCCACCTGCGCTGCGCCAAGAAATTAGAGCCCTTTGTGTTATACTTCTGACTGGAACTTCCCCGTTTCTGATTTTGGCCTTTTCTGTGATACTTATCTGCTCTTGTACCATACCTGTTTTGCCCGACTCTGAGTTCTGTGTTTGCTGCCCTGTTAACGGTTCGGATTATGCCCACTGGATTTCGGCTTTAGACTCTCTGACAAACCCGTGCCTGTGTACCGAACCTGTTTTGCCCAACTTGTTTGCTGCCCTGTGTACAGTTTGGATTATGTCCCTGGGATTCTGATTTTGGATCGGACTTTGTACCGTTGCCTTCTGCCCTGTGGGGGTTAACCCCCCAACTTCAATAAAACCCACTTTTGCTGAAACTTCCTGGTCTCGCATTTGGTACCAGAACAGTACCTCACTATATATTTGTTTGTTCATTGTTTTTTTTTGTTTTTTTTTTTAAATGTGGTATAGCAACCATGAATAAAATGATACTTTGAGTTTCCTGTACATACTGACTATGTACTTCTGTATGAATATTTCAAACCTTAGAAACAGAGTGTTCTTTTCAGGTAAATCCCTTTTGGAACAAAGTGTCTTTACAATGAATGACAATTGTTTTGAAAACATGCTGTATCCCTATGCGGCAGTAAAGTGACCGTATGATCGATAACACATTTACAAGTGGCAAAATATACAGATTGAAACTCCTGGTTACATCCAGCACAGCACTGTGCATAATTCTGGAGCACAGAGGGCCATTCCAATACACCTGAATATACCGCCTGCATTCAGGAAAAAACAAACCCACATCTATTGAATTAGTGCAACTCCATTTCCAAAAAAGTTGGCGTGTTGGGCAAAATATACAATAAAATAGAATACAATTATTTCCAAATAATTTATACTCTATATCTAATTGAAAGAAGTACAAAGACAACATATCAGATGTTAAAACCGAACACATTGTACCGTGTTTTGTAAAATATCTGCTAATTTTGAATTTTGTTCAGAAGGTTAAAGGACTGACTCAACCCTATTTGTTTTTATGATGCTGCTAAATTTCTCTCGAGATATCGGTCCAGCAAGGAAACTGGTATGGACCTGAGCTGAAAGATTGGACCAACTGTCAACCATGGGATTGAAAGAAATGCAGCTGCAGCACCAGTGCTCCGACTCCTGGTAGCTTTGAGATTTCATGTCACTGAATGTTTCCAGAGGGTGGATGGGGACCCATTTACCCTTCAGAGCTCCACTGTCTGCCAAATTTTCAGCAGTGTCGAAGGCAATAGCAAGTGTGACAAACCAGAACATTCAGTTCTCTCCATCACAGGAAGCAGCCGCTGGATTCTACCAGTGATCCTTGGTTTTCGGGGTTATTGACACATCCTAATTCAATTCATTTTGTAGTGTGAATAGGGACCTCTGTCATATCCAGAGGGGTCATACCAGTCTGTTCAGTGGCCTACAAGGAGAGCCAACACATGAAGACCGCTTTCTTCATAATGACTGTCCATGCCGCTCATACCTAATGACTCCACTTTTGACCCCAAATACCAGTAGAGACAAAGTACAACTCCTGTCAAATTACAGTCCATTATGAAGACTGATAGAGTCCTTGAAATATGGCAGCAAAGATTCTCTTGCATCAAAGATGGACGGAGCTCAAAACTAGATGCCACTTTGACCATCATTGCAGCAGTAGCAGCTCTTAACAACTTTGAAAAGAGGTCAGGGGATGAGTTACATGCAGAAGCTGAGAGGAAGTCACATGAGAACGAAGGAGCGTAACGCCATTGCATGTGTGAATAATTCTATAATGCTATGAGGGAAAATTTGACATGTAACAGAGGCGAGAACAGCAGCGACTCTGAGCAGTTTCAAGCGCAGTTTTAAGACTCACTTCTGCAGACTTCTTCTCTCCCCCCACCTAATTTTATAAATAGTAATGGTGTTTTGGCTAAACACGTTGTTTTGTTGATTCATTTTTCCCACACAAGTAGAAGGCCTCTCTATGTGTTCTCAATGCTGGTATTTGAAATGTTACTTCCCTCTACGGTTCTCTGCACTGCTTGTCCCTCAAAATGCATGCTGTGTAGTACTTTGCGCCGCTAAATGGAAATAATAATGTATTGTAGTAATAGTGTAGTGTATAGTGAAATGTAGTGTGAAACCAGCTCTCTGATTAAGGTATGTACGAATGACCAAGTGTTGAAAACATGAGACCAAATGCATATTTCTACCATGAAAATATCCAGTACTATGTTTGTTTTGAGAAAAAAAAAATGGTGCTAAGACCAATGTTAATGATGATTACAGAATAGCAATAAACTCGTGCTTAGACCATTATAATCACAAGAAATCTGTCTTTCTGATTGTGGCACCAAAACACTCTCATGACCTTGAAGGAAAGTTTATTCATTGAATATTGCAGTTCAAGAGTGTATTTTCAATTCAGTCCCTTTTTAATATTCACAGGACAAAGAACAAAATTATTCAGAATATTTCACTGAGTTCTCATTTGATGATAAATAAGGTGGCATTAAATGCGAAACTTTCAATATTGATGAGCATCATGATTTATTTATTTATTTCCAACAGCAGCTCTCACTACTTACGATTTAATGCTTCTTTTTATAATTTTGCATTTTCTGCCACAAGTTCAATCTTCATTTTCTCCAGAATCAAAATATCTTGGAGTTTCACGTAGGGATGCTGGTGCTTCCTGCGGTTGTTCACTTGGAGATCAGATAATGACGATGACGATAAATAAGATGAATCATCACTTTAAATTGCTGGTGCTACTCCAACTGCAATGACTGCAGTGTTATAAGAGTAACCTCTGTTAAAACAGAACTACAAAGACAAAAAAAAAAAATCAAATAAATATAATGGAGGAATAAACAAACAAATTGGCAGGCCCAGTTATTGCTGATTTTTAATGTGAGCCAATATGCCAGCTATTAGCATTAGTCCCCTGCTTCTCTAGGTGAGTTGGCAGCAGTTTAGTCCAGGACATTGCTCTCGTCATACAGATTTCTTAGAGGTCCCATCTGCTGGGAGGTGAAGCTGTTCATGTTTTATATCTGCACATCATCTTTCTGTGTTGTAGTCCCTCCTTCCGTGATGGGAATCTCCCAATATACACATGCTGTCATGGTCTGTGAGGTGTGCGTGTTGTTTGGACCTTTTTTTGCGGCTCTCGTCCCGGGACGATATCGAATTCCTAGGGCATCAAATTCTTTGCCCAGATATATAGATCCCATGATCTATATAAGCAGGAAGTCCGGTAGGCCTCCTTCGCTAGTGTGTCTGTTTTTAGTTTCGCGCTATAGCCGAAGATATCTGTAGTCAGGTTTTGTATGACTTTCTTTCTTCTGATTATCGCCTTTGTTGTCATGTTTTTCCAATAAGTTAAATAACGTCTCTTCTTTTTTCCCACTCCCGTCGATCCGTTAAAATAGTCTGCTAGTTGCTGCCAGGCATCTCCTTTTTCCTTACTGTGCTGTTGTCCATTTTTTTTAATCTTCTATTATTTGGCCATATTGCTTCATTAATTCAGCCTGCAAGTATTTCCTGCTCAAAGGAACAAAAGTGGGAACTAGTCTGCCAAGCCATCATGAATCATGAGTAGTCCAACAAACTTTTTAGCAACTAGCCAGTAAACTGTGTGTTGGTTTGTTAATGCAGAAAAACCAACAGTTAATGTCCTCCACAGTATGATTAATGGGTCTTGATATCACAAATTATTAGCGCCAGAGCTCAGCATAATTTTAAATCTGGGTTTACTCATTTTAAACCCAGTTGTGCCAAACTTTGTCAAAAACGGGTCTTAGATGGAAATAACCTTTGTAGGTGCTGCCCAGTCTATGTTAGGTTGAATCAAACAATGCAAAAACTCACACACAGACAAAAAAAACAGATATCTTCAAGATTCCCTTGTTCTGTTTTCATTATCTGTGGTTATTTTGTTCAATTTCTGTCACGGTGTTTGTACTGTAAAAAGTTCTCTTGATTACAGCCAAACAATTATTAATGACTGTTTTCAAGAAAGATTATCGTAGACTGGCTTTTTGTCTTGAACATCTTTGTCAGTGGTGCTATATATGTCAGTGGCAATGTTGAGCTTAAATATTTAAACATGTGGGTGAAGAACAATTCCTGAATTGAAAACTACCTCTGATCAATAACAGCCAACATGAGTTACTACTGCTCATGGTCGAGAGCCTTTTCATGCTGTGAATTGTCTGCATTATTAATATGACTGACGGACAGGGAGTCTGTGGCAATGCAAAACGCATTCTTTTATTCAGCACCTGCCGGAAACCATGGCTGGGGATCATCCGTCATTTTGAAAGACTTGGTTCGCCGGTTCCTGGGAGTAATTCAATTTTAGGAGACATAGAAAGGTGTGCAGTCCCTAGGTTATTTGATCAGCGCCTCCGAAGCGAAGGTGACAGTCTCATTATATTTGTACTCTCAATGTAATCATGAGCTGCCTTAGCGTCAGATAATGCAAAACACAAAGAGCAGTTGTAGTGTAGGATTATGTATCTCTTGTGCATTTGATGTGCCAGTAATAGGTTTGATATCATATACCATAGTACTGAGAACTGAAATAGTACTCCAATTCATAAAATAGCGTTCCACAGGAGTTGAAAAGAAAAATTATTAGATGCATCAAATATACCAGGCTATAAGCCAAACTAAATATCATCTCTCGTGATTTAATGTCACCCTACCCTAGTCTTGGATTGGGACGCAGGGCACTCATGCAGGGAGCGTTATTAGAGGCTATCATCTGGTAAGTGCCATGTGGGGTTAATGTGAGGTGATGTAATAGGAAGAAGAACAGCTTACACTCTGACTTTTGCTGGTCATCTCCGAAAACATCTGAGATTAATTCTGTGTTCCTGTTGTTTCTTCAATTGGTGAACTATTTAATGTATGGCATCATTTTGATTATTTACTGACTATTCACAACACACACCAGACACACACTTACACAGACACACACACACACACACACACACACACACACACACTCACACTCACACACACACACACAAAACAATAATGACTAAAACAGCGCACAGTTATTTCAAGCAAAATAAAAAAGCTCCCAGGTGGGTAACTGGAAAACAGTAAATGTATTTTGCAAACACATTTCCTGAGGTGCACGGAGCAAGATGCAGTCTTTAGAGCAGGAAATCTCAGGAAATGTTGAGAAAGATGAAAAAGTTCCCAAACTTGTTCTTGGAGCACCCCAGCGTATGTTGGTTTTTTTATATTACCACAATTGTAATCGTTTAATTATAACAAACTGTTAATTTGACTTAATTAAGTGTATTAGTCTTTTCAATGGTGATTTATCCTCTTGAGCCACAAAATGACAGATATAAGTGCTTGGAGATTAAAGATATTGTTATGATCCTGATCTGCCTGACCATGTTTTTGTTTTGATCCTGTCCTGCCTGCCCATGTTTGATTATAAAATTCTGCTTTGTCTGACTATGCTCTGTATTTTGTATTGTGATTTAGATTCCTTGCCATGTTTTGTTTTTGCCTTGTCTTTGACTGTTCGCCATTTTCCACCATTGCAATTATATTCCGGTACTTTTTTTGTCTCATACCATGCATTGCACTTTGTCTCCCCCTGTCTGGGCTTTTGTCATGTCATTGCTCACTGCCCCGGTATTGTGTGCCACACTTTCGGGTGATTTCATGGTTTCTGGGATTTCATCCATTCCTTCCAATCTCGTTTACTTTCCTCCCCTTGCTTTTCTATATTACTAACAAAACTAGCAGTTTGTTGTTTTAGTTACACTTACTAACCAAGACTATCATTGTTTAAAGTACTAACTTACTAACAATCACTAGGGATTGTATAGCTGCACATTACTAATTGACTAACAAGCTCTCAGCACTCGCTCTGCTCTACTCTCCGCCCCTTGCCTTCACTCAATTTACTTTGCTGTGTTTCAGCGGATTTTCTGCACCTAGCTAATCACTGTTCTGCCTCTCACTCTGTGCACGGTAGAACTTCCTAACTGGAGCCGTATGTTTGTCAGTAGGCTGTGTCTGTGATCCCTCTCCGCGTTTTGGCTTTTGCCAAATTCTTGGAATCAGGAACATCCTCATGTTCATTCCTTTGTAATTAGTCTGATCCATATCACCTGCGTCCCCTTTGTAGCATGTGACTTCCCCTATGTGTATTTAAGCAGTCATTTCACTCACAACTCTTGTCAGAACATTTTCTCTGGTTTGCTTGTGCTGCGATTGTTTATGCTTTGTACTCTTAGTGTTATACTTCTGACTGGAATGTCCCGGATTCTGATACTGGCTTTACCTTTGATATTCCTGTGCCCGTGTACCATACCTGTTTTGCCCGACTCTGAGTTTTGTGTTTGCTGCCCTGTTAAAAGTTTGGATTACACCCACTGGATTTTGGCTTTGGACTCTCTGAAAAACCCGTGCCTGCGTACTGAACCTGTTTTGCCCGACTCTGAGTTTCGTGCTTGCTGCTATGAGCACAGTGTGGATTACATCCCTGGGATTCTGATTTTGGATTGTGGACTCTTTACCTTTGCCTTCTGCCCTGTGGGGGTTAACCCCCCAATCTCAATAAAACTCATTTTCGCTGGAACTTCCTGGTGTCGCATTTGGTTCCTGAACTACACCTCACAGATATCAACATTTTCATTATGGAAAAGTGTCATTTTTTTCCCTTTTTTGGTGAAATCAGAGGATAAATTTGTCCTTCATTTATTTTAATATATATGGACTTTTTGTCTGGAATAAAACTCATGAATAACTTAAAAAGTAAATAAATAAATAAAATGTAGGATGCCACAATTAATGACTATACACAAACAGACAAATATACCCTGATATCTGAATATATTTTTCCTGCAAACCACACTTTTGAGGGTGTAGAACCCCACAAACAATACCAAGGATGGACATTGCAGAGGGCTGAAGGTTTCACATGTTCTTTTTGGCTGGCGTTAATTCAAGAAACTTCCTGGCTGGTGTGAATCACAATAAAATTGATATTTTTCTCCGTCCAAAGACGGGGCAAAAAAAAAACACAACGGTTACAATCAATCTGACTCCATAATACATATAGAATACCGAATTTAGTTACATCCTCGTTAAATATCTGACTCCAAATTAGAATTAGAATTGATAGTTTGGGGACAGCATGCGTGAATCTCGAGGCAGCGACACCATCAGACTCGTTTCTGAAAACCATTGTCACTCAGCAAATGCCCCCAGGGTAACTAGAAAAGCACTGAGAGAGCGCAGACCTCCGCCAGGGGGCAGCAAAACCCAAAAGCACGGCGATTGGAACTTCGGCCCATTGGAAAGACTTGAAATCTTGAACTTTGGCGTATATCTCAGCAGTACTTTGGCCTAGATATGCCAAAAATTTAATCACCTGTTCCTTGACTTAATGCCCACCTTCTCTGAAAATTTAATCAAAATCTGTCCATAACTTTTTGAGTTATTTTGGAAACCAACAGACAAACAGACAAACAAACAAACAAACCCAGGCAAAAACATAACCTCCTTGGCGGAGGTGATAAACGCTGCCGCCGGATCTTAGTTCGGTGATAGTTCTAGAGGATGGAAGAAATTACCATGATCGCAGCATCTAGGCATAAACAAAGTAGCACTGAACATAAACATATCACGAACCCAGGTTTATGTATCCCAAAGGGCCCCTTAAGGAGGTCAATCAAATATTGGTTCTCAGCCCTATTCTTTAAGATAGAATCTCCAGGACCGGTATTACATAAACCCTTTAGGGGTAGACCGTAATTTGCAATCCAACTTAAAACCCATCACTACCTACAACATCAGCTAGCTAGTCTGGAATGGTAAAAAATCGCCCCCTAAGTACCGGTTGTAACATGGCTAGAAGGAATGTACAAGAGGCACGGAGACCACGCAAGCTGAAAGGAATAACAATAACTTAATCACCAATGTAGGCACAAACTTAGATCAAACAAATCAATGTTAAGCCAATTACAAGTTACACACAATTTAAATTCATACCTGGAAAAATGGAGTCCGCACCACGTGCCTGGGGAGAACTCGGATACGATCTCTCCCCGCCTACCTAGATCCTCTACTTATGCGCAGACCCAAGCACCTGGAGCGAGGTGGCATGTGATTCTCCATAATTAAGAGACTACTCACCCCTTCCGCACGCAGGGAGATTGAAATATGATTCTCCCAAAGGCTAGAATCTCTTGGTTTTAAGCCAAACCACACCTTTGATCAAGGCGGAGGAAGGGAGGGCCAAATCCGGGCTTTCCACCATTGGGGTAATAAAACCATCTAACATAGAGAGGAGAGCGGAATCTGACCAATTTTCAGGAGTTTCCCAAAAGGAATTAACCATAATTTTAAGGGAAATGAAACATGCTCCACTCAACTCCTTGGATTCCCCCGAGAATAACAAGACCAAACAAAATAGGAATGTGTACTAATATGATGCAGTTGTCATTAAAAAGCCTTAAAATGGAGTATTATATAGTTTAATTGGGTTATAAGTATATAAATGATTTCTTCACATGATATTGAACATATAAACATATTATGAATTTCCCAGAGATTTAGATTATTTTAAATTTAGATTATTTTTAACAGATTAATGTAACTGGACTTTGGGGACAGTGATATGACTCTCACAGGAGCCTTGGGACAGCTAGTGCTTTGCGACTCCGCCCCCCAGCTGAGCAAAGCCAGAGATACTACCCCCCACAAGCAGGCTGCCTAGGGGAATGTCATAAAAGTTTTACTGCTGGCTCTGGATCGAGCTTATCAGCCATATGTTCAAATTCTACAAGGGAGTACTGTGGAAGATCCTAAGATCAAGTTCTAATGATTTTAATGGCGAAAACATGAAGGAGAGGTGGTTAAACATCAGAAGTCTGGTTAGGACACACACAGGCTGTTAATGACCACGATGCAGATACTTTAAATGGGTGAACTGCTGCATACTCCATTGCAGAATTCCGTACAGCACATGATAGTAGTCCTGATTGATATGAACATCTGATTTATCTGAGCATTAGTGCTAAACCAGGGTAACAGCAGTCCCAGTGCAGCAAATGTAACAGCACATCTGAAGTACTGGGACATTGTAAAAACTGGGTTTTCTGAGTTGAGCCAAACAGGAACTGGCCTCAAATTTGTTAATCAGCAGATTCATATTGACACGCGTTCTACACCATTTACCAAGTAAAGAACCAGAAACATGATTAAATCCATCTTAATGAATCTCTCAGTTTGGCTGTGTGAAAAGCAGGAAAGCAAAGCAACCGATTAAATATTGACTCCATCCTTTTTGTTCTCTTGTCCTCCGGATCAATGATTAGCTTCCTTGGACAAGACCTGTTTAAAAAAAAATAGTTTTTTGTTGTCGTTTGACCTCTTGATTTATGTGATTGCAGGGAAGCAAAGTGGAAAGTAGCTTGACTGCGAAACGTTGAGTTCTTGGTTGTAGCCCCAGCGCCCATTCTTATTGCTAATTTTCTGGTTTTCTAATCTCTGCTTTGTTGTTAAGCCCATTAAAACCTCAAGATTTGGCCTCTTTTTTGTCCAGAAGTGTAGTATTAATTCCTGAATTCCTGTCAATTCCTACAAACCAGGGCCATATAATCTTATGTAAAACGGGTGGTGTGCATTCAGGTGTGTGTGCATTTATCCCAGCAGTGAAATGTTAGATTATTTGTGAGGAAAAAAAAAAAAGCACCCGCACTGGCCTTTTGAATAAGGTTGGCCGTACACATCACTAATAAACAAGCCAGTGAACAAGACCGGCTCGTGCTGAAAACCAGTATTTACTGAGCAGTTGTCAACACTGTGTGAGCATTCAGCTAATGTCATCATCAGCTGTCAGTTGCCATGATAAGTAGCACAACAAAAACACTGTGTAACTCAGGCATGTTAGTCATATTCACACTGAAATTCTATTAGTTCTGAGCCAGAGAACTCATTCTAGTCAGCCAACTCATATGCGAACATTTAATTGGCTTGATTAATTCAGGAAGAACCTTACTCCATGAGACAAATTTTTCTAGAGCAGAGGTTAAAAGCATTCTTCTTCTTCTTCTTCTTCTTTTTTTGCTTGAAGTATGGCAATGATCGTTGCCATACTTGATGATCATATTTTTGGCAACAAACAACAAAATCTGGCAGCAAATGATGATTTGGTTCCAGCTCATTGATTGGATAAACAGCAGAATTTGTCCTTTTTTGAAATAAATAACTGAATCTTTTGCATGGAAGGGACAAACCATGTCTTGTTTTGGCTGAATCATTTCTTTCAGAACATAACTTGAAAATAACAGGCCGAAGGGTTTGAGTTTGGACTATCTTTCACACAATCAGAAAGCTTGTCACAAAAAGAGCACAAAGCATAAAAACCCTGAATTTTGAAAATGTGTGGAGTTGAGCCCTCATTGAATTCATTGATTAAATACAGTAGATTATAAAAACGACATGTTAGCATCTAGGGTCTGACCCTGACACACCCCATGGTCTATTGAGCTTGAGGGAGAAGAGATTAGAGAGTGTAAGGAAGAATTCTGAGCCCAAAGGTGGGTGATGGGGTGGAGGTGGGCTGTGAACTCCCAGCAGGTAACAGTCATGCAGCAGCAGGCAATGTTACACGCAGCAGCAGAGAATGATGCAGCAGAGCAGCAGGCAGAGGCATTTCTTTGCCGTGAGGACAGAGCAGGAGATTAGCTTTAATAACTTCCCTTGGAGAAGGGTAGGGCAATGGCAGATATGCACGGGGGTGTTAATGAGTATGAGGGCGCATCTTGTGTTAATAGCCTGAACCAGCACCACAAGCTGCGCCCTTTTTTCGTACAAACTCAATCTTTCTCTGACATTTTTAACTCTTTGGAGAATTACCAGTTAGCAGCAAATATATGGAGCTCTTTGCACAACTGAGAGCCCATGAGAAGAACCTGCACGTATGTAATTTCGAGATGTTGCTTTAATTATTTTCGTCATATTTATCTTTATTTGAAAAAAGATAATAATGCCATTTCTCCTTAGAAGGGCTTGGTCAAAAGGAGAATCTCTTCATTTCAGGTGTTTTTTTTTTTTTTTGCCATTATCCCAGGGCTCTTTCAGACACCGGGCGCAGATGATACTGGTCTTAGCCAAGGGAGAGAGAATGTCTTTAGGAGGGGGGCTGAACAGTGTGTGTAGGAGAGGTGATTGACACTACCTAGGCCCTCCTCCTGGCACTGATTGGTTAATTTTTTTTTCAGGCGGGGTGGACTCCTGAATAGACCATAAGGAGCACTGGGTGGAGCCATATGTAACAGTCTACCTGTGTCACGTACTACTGTCAGCATAAAGATACAGTTTCAGCAAATATGAAAAAAGTTATTTTCATAAATGTGACCTACTGCAGCTTAAGCTGCCAAAAATGTGGTGACCTCCATGATGGAGCAAATGCTGCTCTGTATGAAGCATGCTGACGAGCCTCAAACTGCCAAGGTCTCTCCCACTCTCAGCATCTTAATTTATTACCACAGCCATGACCCAGTGGCACACTTAATGAGTTCGAGTTCCTCTGTGATAGCGGTTCTCCTATCTCTTCTCTAATGGCTGGTTTGGGGTAATTGTTTTGCTACTTACCCTTTCTTGACTCCAGGTCTCCCACCCATGGAAAATGGCTAACACTGAATCTTTTATGAGAGCGTGAACTGCATTTTTAAATGACCGTCTTCCCCAAAGCTGTGTTCATGGGTATTACCAGTAGGCTGGAGTGATTCTGTTGTTACTGACTATGCAGGGCACCGCTGGCCTTAAAATTTCTCAGGGGCGAGGTCCCGAGAGGGCATTGCCATGGCAATGTAAAACCCCTGGAGGTTCACCCAAGAGGTTGAAATCCCCTCAGTAACAAAGCCACTGTAAAATACTCTGTGTTTGATCAACTCAAACAGATTCAAAACTACACTGATAGAATTGAATTAACACCAGGTATTTAACTTCACTGTCGGTGAAAACACTACTGTGCATAATATTCATCCATTCAGGCCATTTCAAGGGCAATGCGCAATTTGAGGCTGTAACAAGAATTATGACAGCGCAAATGAAACGCGCCTCAAAAACATTCAGTCACAGAGTGTTGACAAACAGAACTAACTATATCGGACACGAGTACCAACTTTGAATTATTGAGCGAGAAAGAAAACATGGTCTACTGGACAGAAGAAAATAAAATATTTAGACATTACGAGCATAGCTGTAATTCAAATGTAGATGCGGTAATTTTGTGAAACATCTCCACACTGGATTTAACAGCTTCTCTGTGCTCTACGAACAACCTTTATTCCCACAAACGCAGACTGATGTCGCTGTAAGCACACTCCCAAATGGTTCTTGTCTGTCTGAAATTTGTTGGTTTTAATATAAAATGTCAAGGAGAGTCCTCAGGAGAGAGATGCAGAGGGTGCAGTGGGTCTGCAGTAACACTGCCACACTCTTATGGTACACTCTCCACAGCCTGTGCTGGCCTCTTTTTCACTCTCATGTCAAATCCTATTTGCAGACGATCCCTGCGCTTTGTTTTTTTTCTTCTTTTGCTGAGAAGCTGGATGCTTGAGCCATACTCTGTGAGCGCAGCAGTCAAAGGTCTTGTGCACCAGGGCCTATGAGAGTTTGTGCCTGTTCCTTTCAAATGGGTACAAGATCGAAAGCGGAATGTGGTCTTCCTTAGTGTCACATATTTGTCTAGACTTGGGTCCGCACAGAAGGGTCAGCCTTATGAAAACTACTAGTTCTGACTTCAATACATTCCCTGAATTAGATTGCTTTGGAAACATTGTTATTTGCCATGTGTGGTCAGTACACACACACAAGCACACACACACACTCACACACATACACACACACACACACACACGCACACACACACACGTAGACACTGGTGTACAGGGGTGAAAATTCACTCTAATCTCTTGAATACAGCTTGATTTTCCAGTAGATAAGAGTTTCTCCGATACATTTATTCCTAGGGTAAGCCCAGATTTTAATATCGGTCAGCAGTTAGGAATAATGATTTTGCGTGAACAAGAATCTCATTGCCCTCAACCAGAATAGTGATATTCTATTGGCCATTAAATGTGACCGTGCACAATTCTTCATATCAGCGACTGTCATTTTTCAGGACGCTATGTTCTTATGGATACATCAAAGTGTCCCAATTATTTATACCCTCAGAATTATTGAATGAAAACAGACGCATATAATGAACAAAACAGAGAAGTGAAATCCAAACATTTTTTTTTCAGAGCATTTATTTCCAACAATTTCCCTTTATCTCAATGTTCTCTCATGTGCTTATATTTCTCATTGAGGGATAAATATTATTTGGGGTTTCTGCCTTCCCATGCATGAAAACAAACAACACTGTGCATTTATTTCCAGTCCTATGCCAAAATTCCTCAACTGGCGCAGTGGCCAAGTAGTCCTGATGTTGCAGCGACAGCAACCGTCTCAAGTTTAAAATGCAACAAATGCAAAAATTCACAGCAAATAAGTCGTGTGTAAGAGCGATCACTTTGCAACTTTGCCCATAACTCAGTTTTATCTCAAAAACTGTAAAACATTAAATCTCCTCCCATATTTTTGCTTGATTGCCACCACAATTGTGGCCTCTGCAAAAGAAGTCACCAAAAAACAGAAAATGGCGTGTGCCCAATCAATACCGGCTTTATAAAACCACGCACATGCACAGCAGTGCACAAGTTCGCTTTTATAAATCACAACCATTTTGTAAGTGTGCGCACGTAAATGAGCACAAACCCTGCCCCATTACCTCACACAATTACCCACAAATGCTTAATGCAAATTACCTCATGAATATATGTATGTTCTGTATCTTGTCTCCTTGAGTGAGACATTACTGTGATGGTTCTAAGATTGAATAAGAAAGGCAATTTTGAGGCATGTTAGATAAGGGTGGTACTTAACAGGAACCGAGCGCAAGAAAGATACACTCCCTGATGTCCTCAGCTGTGGGGTCACCAAGAGTAAATATTCACGACTGAATGAATAAATGAATGAATGAATGATATACACCCTGGCTGAAATAAAAAGAAATAGCCCAAAGTGAGGAGCTGTAATTTTGGTGATAAAAGTCACACTGAGGGCAGTGTGGTGGCGCAGTAGTTAGCACTGCTGTCTCACTGCAAGATGGTTGGGAGTTTGAATCTTGGCCTGGAGTGCCAGTTGTTGTGGCTCATGTTTTGAAGAAAAATATCTAGAAAATATTAAATCAGTAAGTGAACATGTCAACTTTTTTTTTTCGCGTCCGATAATTTTACGTCAATAAAAGACTTGTGTGAATGTTTTGAGTGAAAGGCCAAAAGAATACGCAGAAAGGACATTTTTACACTGCTTGCTTTGCTCATAACAATTGAAGCACCTATTACTAAAACCCCATAAGTCACACCTGACTTGACTTGACTTGTGGGGTTTTAGTAATCAGTGCCTCAATTAAGGATGCCAATCATTTTTGAGGGCATGTGCATTGGATATGAGAGAGTAAATTTGATAAATCATCACCAACATTTTTATTTTGTCAGTAATTCTGTGCGCCAAGAGTCGTCTAAATAATGGGATCTGCCATATCAGTTTAAACAAGACCAAATGATAGCAATTACAGCAGTGTCAAATGGCCATGTGAGAGTCACTTCTCAAAGGGCCTTTCATTAATGCTGGAGATCTACTGTGAATGCTAAGCACATGCAATTAATTGATCAGGCGTCTCATTATTAGTGGGAGTCCTATGCATGGCAAGCTGAAAACGGTAATATTTATCACGAGAAATTGTTTTCAGACCATCAAGGTAAAATAGGTTTGAAAGGCTCTGAGCTTTCAACTACATACCCATAAAGGACTGTATATCATATGAATGAATGAAGATAGCAATGAAAATGTTTTGATTTTTCAGCCAGTAGCCTAATCATCCAATTTCTGTGTACTTCTCATTGGAAAATGATGTATATGTGTTTTTCAGTGAAGGTGCTCTCGGATTATTAATACTCTGTTTACAGGAGAGACACTGTGATAAAAATCAATGGTGAAAAAACGAAGAGCAGTGAAGAGGAGGACAGACCGAATTCCCTGTGCGCTTCGTACAAAGACTCCTCTCTCCCCGTATGTGGAAGCCGGCTTTGTGTCTGAAGCCTGACAGAGGGGTGTTTTGCCTTTTCTTATTTCAATTCTTAGATGTGAGCATTTCAGATTTTTGAAATCACTGTGAAGTGAAGCTTCAAGAAGTTGAGACTTTTGAAACTGATGAAGTACTGAGCAAGTTCTCAATCAGGGAAGCCACTGTAATGCTAAATGTGCATGGGATTCGGTAGAGAAAAAAAAAATCGTACTTTAGATGAGTTATAATCACTTAATACTTATTTGACATCCCCTGTCTTCGTTTACTCTAACTGTAATCCCAGTATTTTTCATTCATCCATTTTAAATTGTAGTTTTCCGCGGCGAGTTCATGCAAGGCTACCGTGTTTATCGGTATCATTTTTTACGTTACACTGCAGTGCACACCACAGTTAGTCAGCAGTCATATCAGGCTGCCGTATGAACCTGAAATCCATCTCAGCCAAACTTTGGAGTCAGAATACATCTACTGCAAAAGATTAGAGGAAGGAATTGAATAACATAAAAATGAATGAGGTTCTGTGAATGTTTATACTGGTATATGAGCCCACATTTACAGTGCATCATTTTTACTCAAAAAAAAAACAAAATAAACAGTGGAATATATAACATAATCTCATAAGCTGCACAGAAAAAAAAACTTTTCCCTTTGAGTTCTTTAAATGCTTAAGCCTTGTGGGTTAACTAGCAGTCAGTCTCTTACAGTGGGAATAATCTATGTTGTTCTGCTTAATGCTGATGGCGTCAGAAAGTTGATGAGTAATTGACAAACACTATTTCCCAGTTAGTTTGTGTTCAATGTGAGACCAACTATAGGATCCAAGTCTGGACTCTGAAACTTCATTTTGACTAAGAGTGTAGCTGTGGTTTAACCATTAGAGCCCTGAAATAAATTTTAAAAAATGTAAATTTAATTATCTGATTTTAATTTGATTATTTGATTTTTATATCTTATATCACTGAACAATAATAGCTGTATTTAGCGCTCTTATGGTTAAAAATATGCATTATTTTTTCCTCCTGAATGCAGGCATCTGAATCTATGGTATGATTTGTATGTAACAGAAGTCCATATCCATCAAATTCTTTACAGCAGGGATGTCCAATCTTATCCTCAAATCCACAAAGGGCCGGAGTGGGTACATTATTAATATTATTATTTTTTTAGCCCAGAGCTATGACAACTGATTCAACTTATTAACTAATCAGGGGGTTCAATTAAGACCTTGATAAGTAGAATCAGGTGTATTAGTGTTTGGCTGTATCAAAACCCAGCACCCAGTCATAAACACCCCTGCTCTACAAGATTACATGCAAAAACAATTAATCTCTGTGACTTTATTCAAATATTCTTTTTTTCTCTTGTTCTTTGTGTTTTTGATGTCTCCTTGTCAAAAACACACACACACACACGCACGCACGCACACACACACACACACACACACACACACACACACACACACTCATGCACACATATGCACAAAATGAAGTGTTGTAAGACAATGAAATATGCAAGGCATGTAAATGGTTTTCATTATTCATACCCAAAGTAAGAAATTCATCCTGTTAGTTTGCGCAGTTTGTTTTTACAGAAATCTCTCTCTGTTGGACTGAATTTCACCTCTACACTCCCAGCATGTAAATAAGATTGCAGTGCCAACAGTGCAGAATGTCAAGAGGCACATTTTCGTGTGCAAGGGGCACAAATCTCACTGCAATTAATACAGTTGAGCTTTGGTATGCAGATGCGTCCCCTGAAGATATTATTGCACAGGCACCTCTGATGTTTAATCTTGAATAATTCATCTTTTCTTCTTCTGGTGGCAAACAAATATGCTATCAAGTTACGCTTAAGTGAAGTAAAAAAATAAATAAATCTTTGTCTTGTGTTTTGAAGCTACGCACAAGCAGCCATTGTGAAGCACAGAGAAATGATCATCCTTTACTTTCTTGAGAGAAGAATTCACCTTAAATGACCAGGCAATTTCAATATTCCCTCGTTAACCAAAGTTAGGCACCTTCCCAGTGATAAATGCTGCCTTTTCATTCTTTTTTTAAAATGTCAAAGAAGGGCAGTCTGGAAAGAAATGACTACACCCCAAGAATGCAGGGAACATCACGTTATCATTCTGTGGAGTTAATAACGCTGAAGTGGATGGCACTATTACACCACGCGGCTCAGCATTCATTGGCTGACTGAGAGCCAACTAATATCGCCATTTATGCTGGATAAATGAACACCTTAAATGGAGGATTTTATTAAACTGAAGATGTGCTCATGACATCTAGCTGGGATTAAGGTAGCATCAAGGAAAATGGGGTTTGAATGATGAAAATAAAATTCATAATTAAGGTAGCGTACTCAGTCACTGCACATACTGTTTGCATTCTCATAATGAAGCTAACGTTCTGATTGGTTTCTGGAGTAATCCTTTATGGTGAGGAGTGAGAACTTTCTTCTTTATATCACAACTTGAAATGTCTCAGTTTCAACATTTAAAATGTTATTCATGTTCTATTGTAAATAACATATTGGCTCATGTGATCTGAAAGTCATTGCATTTTGATTTCATTCACAATTTACACTTAATCCCAACTATTTTGGAATTGGGGTTATAAATGAATTATATATAAAAGTATATATAGGTTTTGCCTTAAATGTGAATTCCAAGACAAAAAACATTTGTTTTTCATACTGAAGGACAGTTGTGCATTATGTGCATGTTCTGCATCTGCTGAAAATATTAAGACCCGGGACATTATGTTATTATGGCCACAGCATCACATCAAATTGAAAATGTCCAGATCTTGTACATAATTTTAAGCATATTTCCCTGTTATTAAGCTAAAAATATTGGGATCGTTGGAAACATTTGCATCTCTACTAGAATTTAAAACAGGATTGAAGTTCCACCCATATATGGGTCCATAGGTTTTATGGGCTTAAACCATTCTTGTAAATACCTGATTGAAAGGCCACAAACAAGCTCAGTTCCCCTTCCCTCTCAGTATCTTATCCAGAAAATAATGAATGCACAAGCGAGCAACACTGTTCAGGTCACTCTCCCTCTCAAAGGTAATAACTCAATAAAATATATAACACTTTTTGGTAACACTTAACTTGACGGGTGCATACATAACACATTCATAGCAGCTGTCATGAATTGTTCATAAGGCATTCATGAGGGTTTCATAAGACATTATTCAACCCTCATACCCATCCTTTCATAAACGTGGAACACAGAATGGCGATAACTTGTCAAAATAAGAGTCCAACGGTCTCAAGGCAGAATTGCCCTTTTTGTTGTAAACCTGTTAGGGCTACCTGATCATGTGACATCTGATTCAAAGGGTAAGTCCAGTGCCAAAGAGACAGAAGGTGGGCAAGCAGCCTACGTAATGTTTATTCCAAATCAACTCGAGGTCCATGCTCAGCCTGGTCAGGTGAGCGAACCTGAGAGGACGCTAGAGGCGTAACGCTTTGTTCGCTCTGAATAATAAAAAGTGCAGTCAATGAACAGTGCTGTAGGAGGAGTGTTCTTAAGGATTAAATAGTTTTAATGTTCCATAACATGTTTAATGTTTTCATTATTGTTATGTCCTCTTCTACCTCTGGGTGGCGATAGTTTCCCGTTTCTTGTTTTCCCTGTTTAATTGTTTTGCAGGTGTTCCTTGTTGGTGAGAGGGGTCCGATAGGTTCACCTGGTGTTCCCCTTTCTATTTCTGAGCTGCGACCAGGAGCGAAGGAGGAGGGGTTGCCTTCACGCCAGCAACTTTTGCCGTGTTGTCATTGTTATTGTTTATCCTTGGTTATTATTATTTGTTTTTTTAAACTTTCTCTATTCCTCATCTTTAATTGTAAATTCTTTAGTTACAATAAACCCCCAGACTATGAGCGTTGGTGACTTTCTTCGCTTTATGTTGCGCTGGATGGTTATGTTAAACTGAGTTGTAACATAATGGGGGCTCGTCCTGTTGTTCCTAGTTCGCCTTAGTGAGGGTATACGGCAAGTTGTCTTGACGCGTCTGTTGTGGTGAGTATTGTTTTCTGGGTGTTCCCGTGCATCATAATCAGGTAGCCGCCGAGTGGACATAGAGTCCACTACTTTATCATTTTAGTTTGTTGTTTTTGTGGTAATCCTCAGTCGGTCCGTTTCGGAGGGTGCGGTTGGCTGTGTTTCCGGTCTGCTGCATCCTCTCGAGTTCGACGGGTAATGTATGCCGGGTGGGGGATGCCACGAAGACTAGTTAGGTTTTGAGTTAGTTTTTGGATAGGTAAGTAGGGGTTATGGTGCAACGGTGAGTCATTCAGTTTACATGCTCTTTGTGCGACACTTGGAGACTTTGTGTACTGTGTACTTTGTGTGCTTTGGCACTTTGTGTACTGCGATTGCAGTGTTGTGCAGGTTGATTTGTTAGTGATTAGGCTTTGGGCTGCTGTGGTTTCCGGGTTTTTGACCCTTTCGATCGTCTAATCGCTTATCTTCCTGTTGTGAATTCTGCTGGCGTGTGGTTTGGTAACACCCGAACTTTTGCGTGGCTATTTTCTAGGGTGTTTTGTGGCCACTTTGTTTGATCTTTGAGTATTGCAGCCATTTGCTTAATTTTTTTTTTTTTTTTTTGTTGTTTGATCTAGTCTAGTTGGTCATGTCTGAGGTGGCGAAGGATTTTATTGAAAATCCATCTGTGGATGGCTTTCATCGCCTCACCAAAGAACAATTGATAGAGGTAGCGACTTTGTTGCAAATTGACTTGAGCAGTAGCGAAAAGCGATTGAAGAACACTGTCAAGTCTATCGTCCTACCCTATTTGGTGGAAAAGGCAATCCTGCCACCTGTTGATTTAAAAGAGGCTATTCAGTTAAAAGAGCTTTCTATTCGTGAGAAAGAGTTAGACAACAGGAGAGAGGAGTTGCGCATTAGAGCCTCCGAAAATGAACTGGAGTTGCGACGGCTTGAAGCAAACGCGGCGGTGGAAAACTTGGATCTTTTCCATTCTACCAGTTTTGATATCAGTAAACATATAAAACTGGTCCCACCCTTTGCCGAGAAAGATGTGGAGAATTACTTTCCGCATTTTGAGAAGGTGGCTATTACGCTCAAATGGCCGAAATCTTTTTGGCCTTTACTTATTCAGTCCACCTTGATTGGCCGTGCCCAAGAGATTTATGCATCGCTGTCCTTGGAACAGAGTTCAAACTATGATGAGGTGAAAGGGGCTATTTTGCGAGGTTACCAGCTCGTCCCTGAAGCATACAGGCAACGTTTTAGGCGTTACAAAAAGACTGACCGGCAAACCTATCTTGAGTTTGCTTGAGAAAAAGAAACGCTGTTTGACCGTTGGTGCGCTTCTAAAGAAGTAGATAGTTTAGAAAAATTGCGCGAGTTGATATTGCTAGAGGAGTTTAAAAACTGCTCGCCCAATGCTGTTTCTCTCTACCTTAATGAGCGCCAGGTTGGTACGTTGCGTGAGGCTGCTGTAATGGCCGATGAATATGCTTTGACTCATCATATTCCTTCCAAAGACAGGCACAGGTCGGACGGGTCTTCGCCCCGTGCTGGCACTGCCCAGTCTTCGAGTGCCTCCGATCAGATTTCTTGTTATTATTGTAAACGACCAGGACATGTTTTGGCAGATTGTGGGGTTTTGAAAAAGAAAAATGCTGCAAAAAGTGTTGGTTTGATAAAAACAATTTCAAAGTCTCCTATTTCTCCACCTCGTCCTGATCTTGCTTGTGATGTGCAGACAGGGTATGAGCCCTTTCTAAGTGACGGGTTTGTGTGTCTGCCCGGTGATCCAGAACAGATACCTGTTCGTATTTTGCGAGACACCGGTGCAGCGCAGTCGTTTATTTTAAAAGACATTTTGCCATTGTCTGATGCCACTGAGACTGGCTCAAGTGTCTTGGTCCGTGGCTTTGAAATGGGATGCACTGTTGTACCACTTCATCACGTTGACTTGAAATCCAATGTCATTAATGGCACTGTTGCTGTGGGTGTTCGTCCATGTTTACCTGCTCCGGGTGTATCTTTCATTCTGGGGAATGATATTGCCGGTAAGTCTGTGTGGGGTGAAGTGCTGCCGCATGCAGTTGCTGTGCCAGGAAAGCCAGCAAGGCATGAGTGTGTGCTCAGGCACCCCGACGTTTTCCTGCATGTGCGGTTACGCGTGCAATGTCTAAAAAAACCTCTTCTACTCCAGAGAGAACCGAGAATGTCTCTACTGGTGATATTGATTTATCTGATTCGTTCTTGTGTAACTTTGAAGAATTGACTAAAGTAGAGGGAAAAGTGTCTGAGTCAAAGACTACTAAAACTCCTCTACGTCTGTCTCGCACGGAGCTGATTACTGCTCAAAAAGCAGATATGTCTCTTGCCTCTCTTGTGTCTCGTGCCTCCTCAGAGATCGATCTTGATAAAGAGCCACAATGCTTTTATTTTCAGGACGGTATTTTGATGAGGAAATGGAGACCTTACAATGTACCTGACCAGTGGAATTCTGCCCATCAGATTGTGGTCCCGTCTGTATACCGAGATGAAATTTTATGCGTTGCTCATGATGGCATTGCAGGGCATTTGGGTATTGCAAAAACGCTCAACCGGATCAGTCAGTATTTTTATTGGCCCGGTGTGAAAAGGGATGTTGTTCGTTTTTGTAAAACATGTAAAACCTGTCAACTTGTTGGTAAACCGAATCAAACGATTCCTCCCGCTACATTGTACCCGATTCCCGCTATTGGCCAGCCTTTTGATCACGTAATTGTTGACATTGTTGGTCCACTCGTGAAGTCTAACAGTGGTTATCAGTATTTGCTCACCATGTTGTGTTCAGCTACACGTTTTTTAGAGGCTGTTCCTTTACGTAAAGTTACAGCTAATTGCGTTTTGAAGGAGCTGCTAAAATTCTTCTCTCTTTTTGGTCTTCCTAAGATCATTCAGACAGACCGTGGGTCTAATTTCATGTCCCGAGTTTTTTCTCGTGTGTTAAAGCAACTGAATATCCAGCACAACATTTCCTCTGCCTACCACCCGGCTAGTCAGTGTAGAACCTGAAATTTTCATTTTGCTTGATTTTACTCAAAACATATGCTAAAAATCATATTGTTGGAACACATGCCCATTATGCATGTAAAATCTGAATGTTTGGTTGATCTGGTGCAGCTCAAAAAGTCAGCAGTAAAGTTTTATAACCCTAGAATGGTCTTATTGCCTGCCTGCGAGAGTGGCATCCTTTGTTCCCCACGGTGGGGGGTGGGAGCCATCAAGTCTAGCAGGCCCAGCATCTCTGGAACTCAAACTCACTGGTTTCATTGAAGTTAAAGCGCAGCTACCTAAACCGGCTTAAAACAACTTAAACCTCTATCAAATTCATATTTTGTTTATGTTCAATATCCTAAAAGGAACCTCTCATATATTTATCACACTATTGGGCTATAATATTCCATTTTAAGGCTTTTCCATGACAACTGCATCATTTTAGCACACATTCCTATCATGTTTGGTCTCTTTATTCTCGGGGGAGTCCAAGGAGTTGAATGGAACATGTTTCATTTCCCTTGGAATTATGGTTCGTTTGTAAGATTCATTCAAGCAACTACCCTAGTCTCCCTGTGCAAATTATCTTATCACCTAGGCCAGTAAAACTCTGATTCGGCCAACCTTCCCTCTACCTTGTTCGGAGGTGTGGTTTGGAGTCTTTAAAGGTACGAGATCCTGAGGGGGGTGCTCTCTTCTCTGCTCTTCTCTTCTTTTCTTGGTTCTCTTCTTGCTCCGGCTTCTCTCTTCTCTTCTTGCTCCTGCTCTTCTTCTTCCTGTCCTGTCCTTTCTTGGTCAACTTCTGACGTGCGAATAGGTAAGTGGGGAGAGGTCACGTGCTGCCTTGTTTCGGAGCGGGGGAGCATGTGAGTTCTCCCCGACCACGTGGAGCGATTTTAGCTCCGCGTGGTCATTCATCTTTTCCAGGTATGAAAATACTCTAAATCCTTCTAAATTATACGTAACGGTAATTGGCTTATCATTGATTTGTTTGATTCAAGTTGTGCCTACCTGGTGAATTAAATTATTGTTATTCCTTTTCCAGCTTGCGTGTTCTCATTGTATATTCTTTCTGGCCTTGTTGCGATTGGGACTTAAGGGGAGACTCCTACCAAGACATGTGTAGGTAGCGATACTTCTAAGTTAGATTGAGATTGGGTTCTACCTATTAAGGGGTTATGAAATTACCGGCTCTTAAGATTTAGCTATTGGTTAATCTTTCTAAGGGGCCCTTTGATATACATAAACCTAGGTTCGTGGTACGTTCATACTCAGAGCCATTTGCCTGATGTTGCTACCATGACAGTCTCTTCTATCCAATGGATTTATCGTCGAATTAGACCAGGCAGAGACGCCTATTTTAACCCTAGGGGGTGTTCTGCTTAGTGACAATGGTTTTCGCAGATAGAGTTCGGGTGCGTAACTGCCCTGAGATTCACGCATGCTGTTTCAATTCTAATTCTAATTTGGAGTCAGATTTTTAACGAGATTATTGCTAAATTTTGTATTCTAACTGTTATATGGAGTCAGATAAATCGTAACCATTGCGCTTTCATGCCCCGTCCTCGGACGGTGAAAAAATATCCATTATATTGTGATTCACACCAGCCAGAAGAATGCTCTAATTAAAGTTAGACTAAGAGAACACGTGAGGCCTTCACCCCGGCAACATCCGCCTTTTGGTCATTGCTTTTTTGGGGTTTTACATCAGGGTGCGTTGGAACGTCAACACCAAACTATTAAGAGCATGTTACTTTGCTTTGAGACCGGAAAGGATTGGGCAGACGCTGTGCCTTGGTTACTCTTTGCTTGTAGAGAGGTGAGGCAGGAATCCCTTGGATTTAGCCCAGCTGATCTGGTTTTTGCACACACACCACGAGGCCCCTTGGCCGTTTTGAAAGATCAGTTTTATTGTGATAATTCTGCTCAGGACGTTTTGTCTCACGTCTCAAATTTCCGAGCCCGTCTATATCGTGCTCGTGAGCTGGCTCGTGAATATCTAGAGCAAGCGCAGAGTAAAATGAAGCAGTGGTATGACCAAAAAGCTGTTGATCGCCACTTTAATGTTGGGGATAAAGTTCTTGTGCTGCTTCCCATTTTAGGTCCTGCGCTACAGGCTCGTTTTAGTGGGCCTTATGTGATTGAGAACAAAGTGTCCGACCGTAACTATGTAATTGCCACACCAGACCGTCGTCAGAAAAGACGGGTTTGCCACATTAATATGCTCCAGCCTTTTTACCAGCGCGAGGAAAATCCTCTTTGTGTCGACTCTGCGACTGATAGCACTGTCAATGATCGTTCGCTGTCCACTGATGGGGTGGTGCTGATGTCTGCACTGGTGGAGGAGCTTAGCGACATTGAAAGTAGTCCATCTTGTGCTGTAGTTGTTGGGCGGTTGCAAAATTCGGAGATGCTCTCTGCTTTAGGTGATCACCTACCGCATCTATCCGAGTCCCAAAGAGCTGAGTTGCTGGAAGTAATACACCAATTTCCAGAGCTGTTTAATGATATTCCCACTCAAACTCATGTCATCCAGCATGACATTGATGTCGGCTCTGCAGCTCCTATTAAGCAGCACCCATACCGCGTAAATCCTGTAAAGCGAGCTGTATTAAAGAAGGAGGTGGCATATACGCTTGAAAACAAAATTGCTCAGCCTAGTTTGAGTGCATGGAGTTCTCCATGCATTCTTGTTGGAAAGCCAGATGGCACTTTTCGATTTTGTACTGACTACAGGCGTGTCAACGCAGTTACCAAGCCTAATTGTTATCCGCTCCCCAGACTTGATGACTGTGTTGACCGCGTTGGATCTGCCACCTTTGTCAGCAAATTCGATCTGCTAAAAGGGTATTAGCAGATCCCGTTAACCCCTAGGGCTATGGAGATCTCAGTATTTGTTACGCCGGATGATTTTCTTTCCTATCGTGTCATGGCGTTCGGAATGTGCAACGCACCAGCATCGTTCCAACGGCTAATTAAGAACGTTTTGTCTGGTTTACCAGGCTGTGAAGCCTGTTTGGATGACGTCGTCCTTCATTGTACTGGTTCATGGTCCTCCCATGTTCATCAGATTCGTGAGCTTTTCCGTCGACTCTCTCGCGGCACTGACAACATCTTGGCCGACGCCCTGTCAAGAGTGCCCTAGCCTGTTTTCATGTCTACGGTTGTGACCAAACCGTATGCCATGTTTTTTTTTAAGTTTTTGTCTGTGTCGTGTGAACGTGTTGATATTTGTTTGTGTTGATCCTATGTTTGCTTTGTGTGAGTGTTTGTCTTTGTCTTTGTATTATTTGTTATTACAGCATGGCTGTATCATTTTTGTTTCTGAAATTGCATTGCACCCAACCTATTCAGTGGATGAGGTACCTCATGGTCCTTTGTATATAGTTTAATATTGGTTTATGGAGACTATAGTCACCATTTCGGTGTGGAGGTGTTATGTCCTCTTCTACCTCTGGGTGGCGATAGTTTCCCGTTTCTTGTTTTCCCTGTTTAATTGTTTTACAGGTGTTCCTTGTTGGTGAGAGGGGTCCGATAGGTTCACCTGGTGTTCCCCTTTCTATTTCTGAGCTGCGACCAGGAGCGAAGGAGGAGTGGTTGCCTTCACGCCAGCAACTTTTGCCGTGTTGTCATTGTTATTGTTTATCCTTGGTTATTATTATTTGTTTTTTTAAACTTTCTCTATTCCTCATCTTTAATTGTAAAATCTTTAGTTACAATAAACCCCTAGACTATGAGCGTTGGTGACTTTCTTCGCTTTATGTTGCGCTGGATGGTTATGTTAAACTGAGTTGTAACAATTATCACTAAGCTGGTTAAGTGAGTAAGCCTGGCTTTTGCGCAAAGTAAACCCGGAGAGCTCTATTTATTTCAGTCCACATTCCAGATGTGAATAGTTTCCAAGTTTTATTTTACAACCTGCTCGCTGTGCCACTGTTAAACTGAAAATAATTAAACTGTTCACTTGTTAGCCTAACTCAACCGTTGTCTCGCCTTGTGATTTTTTATTTCCATCCCAAAAGAAATGATCCAGCAGTATGACCTCATTTCAGAGCCTGGTGGGCTGCTTCATGTACAGATTGAATTTGAATCCTTAATTTATTATTCACAAAGTTGAAGTCAAGAGTTCATGAGTGGAGCGGAGTCCATACGCCAAACCTTCCTCTATTTATGAGCAACCTTGAAGTAGATCTCTCTATTGCTGCTTGAGGAGGTGGTGGAGCACAAGATTGTTTCACTGTTTTTGATCGTTTCAATGTTATAGGGCTCTTCTAAAATGCAATGAAATTACAATCTGTCAGTGAATCGCAGGCCAAAATATGCGGGTGCGTCTAGGCACTGCGTTGAGAATGGGAATGACCTATTGGCTGCGCAGGACAGAAAACGGAGATGATGATGATGACGATTATTATTATTAGGCCTATTATTTTTATTATTATTATTGTATAGACTACCTAGTCCTTGAAAGGAAATTCAGGTCATGATAGCACGTCTTTGTCAATATCAAGCGCAGTTTATTTTTCCAGTCTGTTAATTCAGAACTTGTAGAATAAATCAGTCTGTACCCAAAAAGACGCTACATGCAGTCCAATCAGAAGCTTGAATGAAACCAACCCGAAATCACGAGCACGTATCAACCAACGCACACATAAAATAATTAGTTTTTGTAGACTTTTTTTATTTTCTTATAATATCCCACATGAAAATGCAGGTGAAATGCTAATTGGCCTCTGGAATTTTCAAAATGATCTCCGGGGAACCCAGCCCCAAACCATTTTCTGCTTTTTTCTTTCTTTTTTGCGCCCCCACTTTCAAACTTGTTCCGGCGGCACTGAAAACATTAAACATTTTTTGGAACATAAAAACTATTTAATCCGTAAGAACACTACCGCAACACTGTTCATTGATTTCACTTTTTATTATTCAGAGCGGACAAAGCGTTTCGCCTCTAGCGTCCTCTCAGGTTCGCTCACCTGACCAGATGTGACATGATCAGGTAGGCTTAACAGGTTTACAAAAAAAATGGCATTTCTGCCTTGAGACCGTTGGACTTTAATTTTGACAAGTTATTGCCATTCTGTGTTCCACGTTTATGAAAGGATGGGTATGAAGGTTGAATAATGTCTTATGAAACCCTCATGAATGCCTTATGAACAATTCATGACAGCTGCTATGAATGTGTTATTTATGCACCCATCAAGTAAAGTGTTACCATATTGTTAAATAAAACTTTAAAAATGAGAGCAACATGAAAGCAATGTTAGCAATAGCAAGCCCATTAGTGTACTGCTATTACTGACTGATAATGTTATGCAGCTAATCTAATGCTAGATTCCAGCATTTCTCAACTATAAGAAGGAAACTAATCAAATTTCACAGCAAATGTGTATGTTTCCATTGGTAAGTCACAGGGCTTAGTTTTAATTTTTGGCGAAAAAATTCTTTCTTCGAGATAAAAATGTTCCATAAAGAACATTTCGTACAAATTATTCTCATTTCATGTTGTGAAATCACGCCCTAAAAGGATAATCTTTTCTGCAGTTCCAATCTTAACATGGTATAGGTATTTTCAGTGATGGCGAATTGGCTTTAGTCCCAAAACTTTGCCCACTCTCACAGAACACAAGAAACTGATGGTGATTGAGTGAGTCAGGCAAACTTAGCAACATGATTGCTGTATTGTTCAGGGTAATATAGAGGTAAAAGTTTACATTCATTTCATCAAATCTCAGCGCTATTTTTGAGCAATCAGGTGCATTCACTGAGAGTGCTGGCCATTTCATATGTAGGTCAAATGATATAAATTTAACTGCTGTTTTTTTGGGGGGGGGCTCAGATTAGACTGTACTTAACCTTTCTAACCTTGTCTCTTTTTAGAGAGGTTTTAGCAACTGTGTGATTGATACAACTCGTGAAATCTAGTTTTTGCTGCTTTCATATGTGAGCTGCCTTTGAATTTTGGAAAACATTAATATTTTTAATAATAGATGAAACTGGGGGGTGGGGGTGGGGTGGTAGTCTGGGCCATTTCTTTGCAGCAACTGACTGAGGGATTTGAAAATCAATGAGACCGTCCATGTATATTTTATAGACTGAGTGAAAGCAAAGTGCGCGGCTGAAAAACACACGTTCAGACCCAACTTTCTAAGAACCCTAGAAGAAGAAAGGGTCAGCAAATATGCACAAGGGAGCATCGCATACAAAGTCCCATTCACTTCCAGCTGTTCCTGCCGCTCAGTTCTGTTCAGACTGCTGGAATGCAAAACCCTGGTGGGCTCTGATCTCCTCTCACCATGACTGACTAACTTCTGTCTTTGAAAATACACAAGACAATGATTCTAAATTATTAATTTCCAACTGCCTTATAGATATTTTCAGTGGAATCAGCCTATCGTGTCCTATCCCAACAAAAGAGGAAGTGACAGCCTTAACCAATGAGCGAGAACAGTTGAGCGAGACGTCTGTCAAGAGTTTAGCCACAGCAAGGTGTCATTGCCAGAGGACGTTGCTACATAATGTATTCCTCACCTGACAATAATAAATGGAATGACTGGAATTTGAAATGGAGCTTGCAAACTCTGCAGGGAGGGTAGATGTTACTGAATTTAGCTTAACAGTAAACTGAGAAAGGCCACATGGGAAACTAAAAAAAATAATGCTGCCAATGCCTTATGACAAAATGAAGACCCATATAATAGAGTAATTAAAACGATCATTAGCTTTAATGTCAAATTGAGATTTAGTTTCACTCATTAAATAAAAAAAAAAGAAAAAAATGGAAAAACTAGGAGGGTAACATCAAGGGATTTGTTCACGGTTGTCTATTTAACAGAAAAAGACAGTATTTCATGGCATGATTTTATTATGGAAAGATTAAATAAAACCGGGATTGTTGGTTTTAAATTTAACATAGCACATGATATGGGATTAAAGCATAAGTGTCATAAGCAGCAGTAAGTAAAAATGAAAATAACGCGAACGGACTCCCGTGCAACGAGGATCCCAGTCGCTGGAATCATGCCGTATTTTTTACAGAACAGTCAGAGAGGAAGCGGCAGGAAGCAGAACTTCACGGGAAGTGGCGACCTCTGACCTCTTCCTACAGTTAGCATTCAGCATGTGCTGTCGGGCATCAATCGCCAAGCAGGCTAGCTAACGGTAATTAGAGAGAGAAGGTAACTCTCAAGAAATCGTGGGGACGTGGACGACTGTGGAGCATATCAGCTATACGGCAAAGGTTATAGGGTATTCATAGTGAATGGAGGCTCAGCAGTCATACAGAGTATTCACTGAGTGGGGTGGGGAGGCGCTCGACCAAAGAGAATATACAATGAGGATACGGGGAGGTGCCTGGTAATCTAGAATGCAGCGTGAAGGGCAAAAGGGTGAATGGAATGGAGGCTACACAGCGAGGTACATGAGACAAAAGTAATGCAGTTATGGGGTGGGTGGCTGCACCGCCAGAATATACAGTATATTGTAGGTGCTAGGAGGTGCGCAGTATTATAGAAGTTATGATGAAAGGTGAGCAGGTGAATGGCATGGAGATTAGAGAGGCAAGGGAAGAGCATGGTGCAAAGAATAGTCAGTTATGGGGTGGAGAGGCTTACGGTCTTAGGGATTTTGAATCACAGTTGTGGGAAGGTCCTTGTTTAAAGAGGACATGAAACAGTAAGTGTAGTTATCTTAATTTAATGAAGGTCTCTCACCCTGAAAAGATTATTTTAGTTTTACCACTGATGGAGAAAGAAATTTCTAAATCCTGCCGTTTAAGTTCAACTGTCAAAACAAAGAAGGGTTCCATTGCTATTGCGTTGCCGGACGTGACATCAACTCGTAAAGCTAGCAATCGTACTGAGGAACTACATCCGTTCATTCAAAATTACAGAGAAACAGAAGCAAAATAGAAAGCGAGTTAAGGAAGGCATGTTTTGCACTGCCCCTGGATGTTCAAATGAATTTTACAGAGTCAAAGATCGAGAGAAACCAGTACATTTCCATCATTTGCCACTTAAACGACCACCTGTTCTCCGACGTTGGCTAGCTGCCCTCAAAAGGAAGAACACATCTGTTAGCAGCAATGCTAGAGTTTGTAGTGATCACTTTGTAGCTGAAGTCAACTGCTCCCCAAGTTGGAAGTAAAAAGACATTTTTGTTTTTTTTTACTCAGAAATTAACTTTTTTTCAACTGCACTGGTAAATTAGTTTGAAAAGTGTGTTCCTTTCCTGGTTGTGTTACAAGAGGATTGTAATGGAAAAGGTTCCTAGTTTTGCATATGTTCTAGCAGGACCGATTTAAGTGTGACACGTAGTGTAATTGAACCTGGCTGGAACGAGATGTGTGCGTGCCTGCTGGAGAAGTTATAATAAAGTTCAAGTGAGCGACGATACTGCTCTAACCGTCCACTCTTTGAGGTTACTACGATAACGGACTAGAGTGAAATGGGTTGCTTCAACCAAATGAAGCGTGCGTTCAGGAGATCCATGACTTTCCACAAACTACCAGTTCAGGACCCTGAAAGACTACAGCTATGGCTGATAGCTCTTCGTTGCGATATCAAGACCGTAGAGCCTGCAGCTGCTCGACAGAACCGCGTGAGCGCGCCTCCAGGCAAACATACCAGAGAGAATAATAGGCTATAAAACTGTACAAAATGACATCATTTCAGGTAAACTCGAATGTTACCCCTTCAGGACACTTGAATTGCAGCGGACGAGCAGTGTGGAGAAATATCACAAAGTTTTTGTGTAGTTTTATGGACCATAGACGCTCGTTATATGAATTTGCTGTGCAGGAGGAAACCCCCCCCAGTCTCCAGCTGCACTTTGAGGAATAAAAAACTACTTCGGACTTCTCATCAGCATGAGGGTTAGTCGATAATGACTGAATCTCATTTTTGGGTGAACTATTCTTTTAAGGCGTACAAAGTTTGGAGGAGGAGAGGTGCAGTCATTGAGAATACAGGAAATGGGAGTTCGACAGAATGCAGTCTAATCTACTGCAGTGGAGAGGTGCGTGGTAAAAGAGAATTCACATTTCTCAAGTTGGGAGGTCCAGAGTATTAGAGAATGCACATGAATGTGGTGGGGAGGTCTGGAGCCATAAAGAATGTAAAAGTGATGTTGTGGGGAGGTGTAGAGTGATAGAAAATGTACAGTGATGTAGTGGGGAGGTGTGGAGTTATAGAGAATGTACACTGATGTCCTGGAGAGGTATAGAGTCATGGAGAATGTATAGTGATGTACTGGGGAGGTGTGGAGCCATAGAGAATGTATAGCGACGTAGTTGGGAGGTATAGAGTTATAGAGAATGTACAGTGATGTAGTGGGGAGGTGTAGAGCCATAGAGAATGTATAGTGATAGTATAGTGGGCAGGTGCAGAGTCACACAGAATGAATGTCTGAGTAACTGGACAGGCAGGAGAATAGACGGTAAAAGGAAGAGAGAGCAGCTCGGGGCAGCAGAGGATCTGCCTGCAGTGGCTCCTGATAAGTGAGCAGCTGTGAGACTCTCAGCACAGGGACAAACAGTCATTTCTTCCTGTCCCTGGAGGGCAAGCCCCTCCAAATCTTAAACTGAGGGGAGTACAGCTGGCTGTGTCCTCCACGGCATCCTCCCCCCGGCGCCCACCACAGCCCAGCCCACCTCTTCTCCTCGCCTGTCTTCCTGAGGTTGCGGTCACGGTCCCGAATTTGGCCTCCTGTCTAACAGACGCACCCAGCCCTGGTCCACCGAGGTGTGTCAGAGACAGGACGAGTGAAAGGCTCTGTCGGAATGCTCCGGAAGAAACGGGCTCCTTATGCCGCAGCAGCTGCTCATGATGCAACCCAACAGAACCATCCTGGAAATATGAATGTCTTCACATATCAGCGTGCATATCATCATGAAGAAAATGTAATACAGCAATTTTGAATAGGTTAAAAGCTGTTTCTCAACCCCTTCATTTTGCCAACCTTATTGCTGAGGGAGTAAATCTATCCACACCCGCTTTAAGGGAGTCTGCAGCAACTCATGATATAATAAAGCCATATTCAACATAACAACACCATATAATGTAATAAAATGCAATACAGACTCATTAGGTAATCCACCTATAATGTAATAAAAATGTGCAGCGCGTAATGTAATAACTTTTTGCAAATGTAACAAGGTTTTACTTTTTTTTTTCCTTTTTAATAAAATTAGAATTTTAATGATTTTACGTGGCGTAAAATTTGACATCAGTGGGATGAAACCGAGGCATTAAAGGAGCATAAACGTGATCACAGTACGCTTTCAGACACGTGAAGAGCCACCGACAGACACAAAGGCACACGCAGGATGTACTTTATCTTTCTCTTTATTTTATATATTTTGGGAATATCAATTTAAGAACGCCATTGTGATGTTTGACAGTTTCCCTCCAGTTGTATGATCATGACGATGTACATCACACGTGTCTCAGTATACAGACGCTGGACTGTGGAGCCTTGATCAGTGATTATCAGATGCATTAGTCCACACTGCAGGGCCGGGGCCTGATGAAATCACAGATGTAGCCAGCCCCAGCAGCTCTCCAGCGAATAATATAATCACAGAATCAATGATCTTTAGTCGCACCAGCTTCTCTTCATTCTGCAATGCAATTCAATTAACACAGAGCAGATAGCACAAACTGAACTCAGATTCCTGCTGCTGCTAATAACAATAATAATAATAATAATAACAATAATGATGTAACTGGCAACAAAGGGGCCAACTGACAGGAAGATACATCTCCCTGAATATGTGCTAACACTTGACAATAAGGGTACATTAATTAATATTAGCTAATGCAGTAGGAAGCATTAACTATCAGTTAACTAACAGTAAACGAATGGGTCTACTGATCATTTACTAATGGTGTTCATGTTAACTAAGGTATTAATTTATACATTATTGAATAGTTTGATAATTGTAGGTGTTACTTAAGGGATACCTAAGGGATGTTTTCAACTTCATACTAAGGATGTCAAAGAGCGCTAATAAATGGTAAGTTAATGTACCTAATGCTTATTTTGCTCCCTGATGCTTTTTTTAACTGTTAATGAATTTGAAGTTAATGCTTCTTACCGTATTATCGAATGTACCCTTACTGTTAAGTGTTACCGGAGATGTTTTATTTAGTTTTAATAAGATACGTGTTTAACAGGAACATTGGTTGGTCAGAGTTTGGCCAGAAATGAATATCATTATCAGCGCAACTGCTTCACAGCAGGAATCTCATCACACTGGACACTGCAGTCACAGAGGAGAAATCACCTCTGGCACAGCTCAAGTAATAGAATTGCATGGCAGAAGATGAAGGGTATTTCTTTCGCTGCCCCTTTAAATTGTCTTCCCAGCTATTCTAAGGACACAAAAACATTATTTTTCAATATCCATTCAGTGAAATCCAAAAATAAAAAAATCCCAAGAGTTTCACATTGGCTTCTGAGGCCTCGCTGCCTCCAACAAAATCCCTCTTACATGAATTGAAATGATTTATAAACCTTTGAGAATTTGCCTTGTAACGCTGAGGTTTCAAGATTTATGCCAAGGTGCAGCCTGTTATTGTTCCTTTGAGCAATGCACTTGACCAGGATTGATTTAGTGAATACCCAATATATATTGTCCATGGATTGAATTTAAATATATAAAACTTTCTAAGATTTTACAGGCATTATTTTTGAAAATAAGCTTTTAGTACAGTATGTGGGATTTAGTATATAAATCTGAGCTCTTTATTTAATCTAGAGATTAGTACAAATTATTGTAAACTGCTGCTGCAAATGAGATTTGTTCGGGGGATGATCAATGCCAATAGCTTTTTGAATGATTGCTTGGTAGTTCATTAGAATAAAACAGCGGTTCATTGCAGTGAAATCTGTTCCACAGTCTGGAATCAAATACTTGCCCGACCACTGCTAACTGTGCATGCAGATCTTTACAGGTGATTGCCTGTACTGCCAGGTAAAAAAGAATATCTGACCCATGAGAATGTCCTCCTTGACTCAAGCCTGCAACCGGTACCGTTGTGGCAACCCTCTCTGAAGGCTGCAATCCAAAAAAATAATAATAATTTTGGACCTCCATGCGCAGCTGACTGCTGCGGCGGCCATTTTAATGATATGTATTTGCTGTCAACGCTGAACACAGTAACAATGAAAACAGTTGATGAATAAATCATGTTTATTGAGGTATAGATTTGCATACACTCGTTTTGTAGCATAACTTATGTGAGCATACTGTACAATGCATTTAACTCGCATTAATTAATATGCGATTTAATACATTAACTCAGTGACATGTTGTATGTTCTTTCAATGTAGTGCTAGCGTCACACTCATGAATACTTGATGAAGATACCAGTTATGCAAATTGGTACAGTTTAATTGCTTAAAAAATAAAAGGCTTGGTTCAAATTATGCAGAGATAGAATTACTTTCCTCCCATTGCATCTGCCCTCATATTGATTATTTGGCCGTAACGACTTTGTTTGGATTTGCGCTCAGGGACGTAGCCAAACTTGAATGGACTGGTCTTTTCTCCAATCTCAGAGCAGCTTTGTTTATGATACAGTAGACAATGTTTTCAGAAGGGAAATGGAATGTAATCTATGAGAGCTGGCTAAAGCAGCTTCTGCGCTGCTATTTGCAAGATCAGCATTATGTACCGGCCAATTACATGTACCTGAGCGAATGGATTATTCAGTTGAGATTTCAGCAGAATTCATTATCGCAAAGTTTGTTTAGGCACCTCTGAAATTATGTCTTTGGTGTCCCCAAACATCACTGAAATACAGCGCACCCTTTTTTAACTGTTAATTGCTTCTTGACTAACAATGTGAATGGCAAAATGAGTTGCTGTGAACTTGTGAATTGCACTAAATCATCAACCTGGAATCAAGGCCGCACCAGTCATTTCATTCCACCTGACAAAAGATCCCACTGGATAACTTTAGACGACTTTCTTTAAAGAGCACAATCTGATATCGCCGTGAAAACAGCAAATAGTAAATCATTATTGACGTGTTTTAAATTGAGAATGGAGCAAAACAAGATGCTTGCTGTCCTCTTCCCTCTCTACTTTATTGTTTTTTGGAAATAAACATTCATTGCAAATTGTCTGCCAACAACATGCTCCAGAAAAGTTGAGAGAGGAGACATTTGTGGATGCAACATGGAATATTAAGTAATCTCAGCTTTTTTGAGTGTATCTACATATAAGCATGTTGGTTTTGATCCTTCAGTGCATTGTCATTTGAAGGATTGTTGATCAGGGGTACTGCATTTGGATTTTCAACCTTATCCTTTATGCAAAGATTATCCGAATGTTTCAAAAGTGGTTATGTGGTAATGTGCTGTTTTAAGATGATTTTTCAGATGCATGATTGATCAGTGGTACAGTGGCGAGCTTCAGTCCCTCGTTGCTTGTAACCAAATGGGCCTCTCTTGGATGTTGTTTTCGCTACTTTTTTGGACAGTGTTACAAGCATCAAATTTAGATTGACCCTGTATGTCCTAAAAAAAAAAAAAAAAAAGAACAAAAAAATTGAAAAGATAAAGCATGATATGTTGTCCTTTGTACCGTTTTAAACTTAATATTGGTCAAAGGTTATTTACAAATTACTGTTTTCAGTTCTGTGACTTGAATTTTCTGGAACATTTCAGAGTTTCACGGAAATAGGTTTGATAATACATGCTTTCCTTGAACTGTGATGTAAGCACTTTATGGAAATTATGTGAGGCATAAAGCATAGTTCATTTCCCTGATCTCTGGTTTCTGATGTTCTCTACATCATGAGCTCGTTTAAGCACTTTTCCAGTTTCAGTGTGCGATAGGGCCTGTTTACAGGCCCATAACCTTTTTTGTGCAAAGATGCATTTATGCTTATATTGATGGCACATTCTACAAGAGATTAGGCGATCGGTATAATACTAAGGAGAATTCTTGGCAAATAAATATGCCTTCTCTTCCAAATGAGGCTGAGACACAAGCTGAGGAACTGACTTTAAACCTAAGATATACAAGATGACATTTAAAAAGGCCTTTCAGCTTTGTAGGAGGTTGTCGTTCTGTCCAAATGAACCATACTGACAAAATTAAAATAGTTATTTAAGTTGCTTGCTTTTTCATGGTAAATATTATGATCCATTTTTACATAGAAGCTGTGTCACAGGATAACATTTTTACAACTGTGATTGCTTGATGTTGCTAATCTGTAAGTTGTAACTTAAATTAGTTATGAAGCATTTCGCAAAATACCCCAGCTCAAAGGCCTCTAGTCCAGTGGAACATATCCCACCCCCGCCCCATCACTGGTTGAAAATGGCTGTTTCCTTTTTTTTTTTTTTTTTTTTAAATGTTTTCCCAATACAGATATCAAGTATTTGAAGGTCATGTCATTGTAAATTGTGTCTGACCAGGGACTCCTTACTGAGCCTATATTGAGGTTTTGGGTCCCAAAACAATACACTGAAAACACTGAAAAAGAGGATATGGGTGGAAAATACCGATCTTGCAAGGTGGCGTGAATCTCTCCACTTCCAAATAAAAGTCCTATTTTGAACTGATTTTTTAAATAAAACAGGGCTTCTAGTGTTTGCCACGTTATCATTTACAGCATTTAAATGATGAAAGTAGTGAGATTATTTGATTTTTCTGAGGCCTATCCATCCAGCTCTTAGTACATAGAAAGATTTCATATCGAGGGTTTGGAGCGAAATGGTTAAATGTCCATCTTAGAGGTTTGAGAAAAGTAGATTTTTAGGTTTCCAAGTGTTCTATTAAATCAGGTATTTTATAAATCATCTTTTTTTTTAACCAGTCACTCTTTTGCTGCATGGTTCAGAAGTAGATTGAACACTTAAGTTTTCATAGGACTGTAACCGCAACATCATGGTCAAAATTGCCAAAAATGGACATGTCACCTCAGCACTCCAACAATTCTAGCACATGATGTGACAACACAATGGTGATTAGTTGAAGGTAAGTTCATTTGCAATGGAAGACAGACTATTCTGTATTAAAATTCATGCTTATTCATCAAAATGTCAATGTTTAATTCATTTAAGCAGATTTTGTAGGACATATCACAAAATGAAAATGTGAATTCTGATTAAAAATGAATGCAGATGGACATTTAGTTATTGTGCTCCAAGGATTAGCTGATATAAAGCTGTGAGAGGGGGTAAAAATCTCAAAACCACAAATTTTGGATATATAACCATTGTGCTCCCTTGATATGCTAACATTGTAATTTACCTATGATGCGGTACATCAGCTATAGCAAGATCCTCCACCACACCACTGCCAATGTCTCAATTAACAAAGCACCTTTGAAAACTTTCAGCTGTCAACCATGTTACATGACTGATCAAGTGGAAATGTGAAGAGGAAAAAAGAATAGGTGTGTAAATTGCTCTAAACGCCACGCGGAGGAACGGCAATAGACAGTCACACTAATGTGTGTAATCGGTTTTGACAGATTAATAATTAGCTGCTTCAGAAATTAGCTCAGTGGAATGATTCTCATAGTGAGGTTATACTGTGAGGCTGAGATAATGTTTTGATTTTTTTTTTTTTTTTTTTCTTTGGTGGGGAGGGGATAGTTTCCCTATTTTTTCCAACCGTGAACAAAGCCGAACTGTTCAGTCCTCCACAGCAGCCTGCTCTTAGGAGGAGAACGCTACGGCACATGATTCCTTCAACTCAAGTCACAACCAGCTCTTATTTCTTTTACACCATGCGGTCGCGCCATCGATCACTCAATGCCTGTGCCGCTGGACAGGGCATCATCACACGCAGGCAAAATTAACACAGGCGAACATTCATCTCAAGTTCACTTCCACTCTCTTTGAGTGAAGGGGCGTCTTCGGTCGCATGGAGCTTCACCCTAATGCACTGACGAACCTACGAAATCATTGCTTCAGCTAATATGATGCAGAGAAAAAGTATTTTCCACCTTTCTGATTTCCTCAGTTTTTGCTTATTTGTCATATATTTTAAAGTTTCAAATCATCCAACAAATCTATATATTAATTTTCAGTTTGGCTGGCCTCTGCGCAGTTATCTCCTACCAAACAGCCCAATGGATCCCAGCGCTGTCTGGCATATTTGTTCTAGACGAGCCTGGCGCTGTTTTCCGCCATGTGGGATTGAAACAACCCAACCTGTTACTGTAATCTGGGCCATTTTATCAGTTTTTGCCTTTTGTTACCATGACGATGGGTGACATCACTATTCGTTAGGATTATCGATCACAATCAACCCCCTGTGGAGCACGAGAAGGTGAAGAGTTATTCAAAACCTCTACCACCCATGTGAACAAATAACTGCTCCTAAACCTGAAAACTGCTTCTGCCTCTCTGGGCGGCCGTAACTGAAGTCAAACATTAGCGATAACAAGCAATGAGTCTTTGACATCACTGTGGAGGAATTTTGGCCCTTGCTTCTTGCAGAATTGTTTTAATTCTGCCTCAATTGAGAGTTTTTAAGCATGAACTGCTTATTTATATGGATTGGATTTAAGTCAGCTTTTGAGACTTGCTCATGTGCTTTGGATCATTATCCTACTACATAACACAATTGTGCTTGAGCTTTAAGTCACAAACCAATTGCTTAACATTTTGCTTCAGGTTTTGGTAGAATGCAGAATTCATGGTTGCATCACATATTACAAGTTGCTCAGGTCCTAATGCAGCAAAGCAGCCCCAGATCATTGCATCATCACCACTGTGTCTAACTGTCTGTTAGTTTGATATGTTGGTTTTACTCCAGATGTAACGAGACCCTTCTTAAATGCTCCACTTCTGACTCATCAAGCCTGCAGAATATTATCCCAAAAGCCTTGGAGGTCACATGTCCTTGTGGTCTTTTTAGTCAGCAGTGGTTTTTGCCTTGCAGCTCTCCCATGGATGCAATTTTTGCCTGGTCTTTTTCCTGTAAAGGAATCGTTTACACTTTTCCCACAGCTGGTATTTTTCTGGGACCCTTACACGCGACCAAGGCTCCCCGATGCACATCTTAGCAGTTAGCCTTCCAGAGGGCTCTTTGGAATGATTTTTGGAAAGCAATTTAGGAAATTCTCCATTTCACCAGATACCCCTGGTTACTCATCGCAGTTGCTCTTTTAATTATGTGCACAGGAAAAATGTCTTGAAATAAAGAAACTACTTCATAGATTAAAAAAAAAAACTACTGGTGATTTTTATCCCCCGCCAACACGAAGTGGGACGGGAATATAGGTTTGACCTCTGTCCGTCCGTCTGTCCATCCGTCCGAGATAAAGGGGAAAGGTTTACTCAGAAACTACTACAGATACAGTAACCAAATTAGGTGTGTTGCTTCAGACCATAAAGGCCTTGATCGAGTTTGAAAATAGGAAGCGCACGATTGGCGGGGGATGTTGTAGACCATGTCGACTTGTTCTTTTCTGTGCCAGATGCAGTAAGTCATTCCCTTCTAACCACAAAAGGGAAAGCTGAGGCTTATGCATATTTTCTATCATTGTCAATAAGTGACATTTTGGTGATACTTATATTCATGTTTTACATTGTCATTAGATAGCTGTAACGGTCAGAATTGTGAACTCCATTTTCACAAGCCTGTGCCTCTCCAGTAATGTGCTACAATAATGTTGATTTTCCACCTAGATGACAAACAAAATTCCTCCCTGATCTACCCAAGTTCAGTCCTGCAGCTCACATGGTACGTGACTGCACAAAACTGTAATAATCGCGGCAACTGGGACTTACAGAGAGGTTATGTTGTGGTGCAACATTGGCTGATAGCCAGTTGTCCAGTTAGGTCGTGTATGTTTGGGGGGGGGGGGGGGGGGGTGTTAAGGGTTGGTGAACTACAACTTTTCTACCCAGGTTTTCTGCAACATTATTGAGGTTTGAATTTGCCCACTCATGATGTTATGCAACTATTGACTTTTGCAGTTGAGCTGTGTCCAATGACTTATCCACCTTGGACAAGTGATAAGCCTCGGTGAATATCACTTGTCCAATGCGGATTAATCATTGGACTCCCTGATAACTAAAGTAAATAACTGTTTTATTACATGACCCTACTTTCAATTGTAAAGTAAGAGAAGTGCGCGACAACTCTGAGGTAAAACTCCTCATACGATGAAGCAACACAAAATTCGGACAACGTCAAGAAGTCCTGCGGGGGAGCCTAATCTATTTTTATCTGGAGGTTGTCGGATTTTTATATTCACCTATTGCGCCCTTTCCTGCGTTGAATATCACTGTTTCCGGTGACCGACGGAGCTCAACTTGACCGATTTTGAGAGAGCAAAACTTTAATAAATATACAGAAATAAAGACAGATCTACATGCTTTATCATACAGGAAGGTCCACAGTAATCTTAGTGCTGTTCTATGAGCAAAACTGACTCAACGGTAACTGCTTGAGACAAAGACTTCACATCTCAATTTTTCTCAGAGATACTGAAACAGAAAATCAGATGTTACCTCTACTGACATCACATGTCATTCCTCGTGATTTCAGAGAGTGGCGAAATGTGTTTTGACACTGAGTGAATAAGTCAGGCACAAAGTGTTCCAGCACTTCCAGCACAATGGCTGTTTGCTCCAAACACGCTTGTCTGATTCCACTTAATCCCTCCTTTTGGATTGCAAAACTGGACCTTTTCTGGGGCCTCACTCAGGCGTTTTTTAAATGTTTTTTAAACCATTAGCTAAAGATTTATTTGGGATAGACTTCATCTAAATTAATGGTGACACTGGAAACCAGATTAGCCTGCCAGACTTTATAGGGAATTCTGTAATCCGCATGATTTTAACAGGGCTTAATCACACTATAACGTGAGTGCCAAGCCCCGGTCTTGGAGACGTATTTTCATTTCCATGGTTGAGCGTGGTCATGCCTTAATCTACTGAACTTATTTTGAAGCCTGACTGGTAAGACTGATGTGTCAGAAGTCGCCTGCCCGTGAAATAAATAGCACACCGCTTCATTGATGACCCCTCGAACTTTCACTGGACACAAAGATGGCTCCATCTTTTCATTAGTTAATGGTTTACTATATAAAGGGTAGTAATTCACTCACTGAACTGCAAAAGTATCGGCATGATACTTTTTCTTTAAATAAGAAATTGCCAGTGATTAAACTAACTTTTTATCCAACTTTTTATCCAGAAAAAGGGAGTATGCTTAATGAACAGCATATTTTCAGGGCAGTTTGGAGACCATTTTGGACTTGGCCAAGCTGTTCATTGAGGCATCCTCGCAGTGATATTGGGAAAGAATCAGCGCTAATCGAGCTGCGTGTTTAACGGAGTGTCTTTGTGAAGCTGGACTGGAACCCTAGAGCTCTAAGGACAGAGTGAGGCTGCAGTGTTTTGGGATCACTAAAATTCTGGTCAGAATCCTCACTATTCTCCTGTAAATATTACTTTTAAAATAATTTTCTTTTTTAATTTATTCACAGGACAACCTTCACTCTCTCGAATAAAAGATGCATTGCCAAGCTTACAGTGAGCCTTTGTTTCACACTAAAATTAGTTTAGAAATGATTTCTTTATCCAATTTGTGTTGAATTTTTAATACAGATGACTGGCGAGTTAATTAATGGATCAAGGGGTTGTGCAGGCTGTACAGGTCAGCATAATTGCATTCAGCAGTATTTAACAAGTTTTCAAATTCTTTCTTTTTTATCAACAAAAACTTCTAAAAAAAAAAACAACAAAAAAAAAAAACTCCCAGTACCCCTCTCAAGAGGACAAGCACAGGGCAAGATTCAATCAGATGCTCAATCAAACCCATTTAATTAAGCTCAGTTGGTGCTAACACTAGCATGCACATGGGCATTTCTGATTGGAAAAACACCTTCGCAAAGCCCCATTGGTCCCTCTATTTAGAATCTACGTTTGTAAACAATAATTCAAACTAAAAATAATTTAATACTCAATACACTAAATTAGATTTCTGCCAAAAAAAAAATGAGTGCAATTATATTGATAACCATGGAATGTTTGGACTGAGGCTTCATTTGTTTTAATCATGAAAAGAAATTAAATTTCTTCCTAATAATATATTATATATTATAAAGATTAGGTTGTGTCCCTGTCATGGTAACTTAGTCACTGAGTGCTTTGTAATTCTCATTTGCACAACTGGCGAACCCATGATGAGTAATCAAATCGCTCTCACTTTGCAGAAGGTTTTTGAGTATGTTTAGTACTTTGAAGAGAGACATCATTTTCTGGCTGAGACAGGTTTGAAATCACAAAGCACCTAAGAGAGGGAATCTCAACACATGGTGTTGCCAACTTAATTATTAGGGTGTATCTCGAGAGATAAAATGTCTTGCCAGCTAAATTGGACTGTACTCGTCGTGAGGCATACACTGTGAAGCTGCATCATGGTGAGATTATTTAATTATGCGGCCTAATCTTATCTGGCCAGGCATTTGTCTCAGGTCATTCTTGTCACATCAGCAGCGAAAAACTGGAAATGCGCCAGGGGTCAGAGTAAATGGAAGGTTTAAAGTAAACTGAGACGCATGCTGAAGTCCAATCAAAATTTTTTGCTGATGTATAAACAGACATAAATTATATGTATATATAAACAATCCCAACTCAGAAAAAAATGTAATGCATGGAAAATGCACATAAAGACATAAAGCAGTGATTTATACGTTCACTCTGTGCTTTATTTCATTGCAGACAGTATGAGAACAAGGTATTTAATGTTTTGTCAGGTCAACTCCATTTTAGTTGCAAATATAGATTGATTCCTGACATTCAGGTCTCCATCTCACTCAAAAAAAAAAAAAAAAAATACTGGATCAGAAAAAATTCAGGGCCACTAATGAGGGAAAAATATTTAAATCCTGATGAGATATGAAACAGCTGATGTCAATAGGTGAGTGTAATCATGGAGCATCTCGTGGAGAGGCTAGTATTTTGGGGGTAAAGATGGGCCAAGGATTAACAATTTGCCCTCAAGTGCATGAGAAGACCAAAGTTCCACAACGAAACATATGAAGGGATTTTGATATTTCCTCATTTATTGTGCATGACTTAATTAAAAGTTTCACAGAATCTGTTGGAATTTCTACGCATAAAGGGCACGGTCGCAAGACTGAGCTGAATACCTCCGATTTCCGATCACTCAGACAGAACTGCATTAAGTACAGTCATTTATCTGTAAGTGATATAACCACATGGGCTCAGTATTACTTTTGCAAATCCTTGTCAAGTACAACAATACATATTTACATCAGCAAATGTCAGTTAAATCTTTACCGAGCAATAGGGCGGTCTTATGTCAACATTGTCCTGAAGCTCCGTCAACTTCACTGGGCTTGGAGCCATCTGCATCGGACCATTACGGAGTGGAAAGATGTACTGTAGTCAGGTGAATCAATATCTCAGGTCTTTTTTGGAAGAAATGGATGTTGTGTGTTCCTGACCAAAAAAGAAAAGAAACACACTGTTATCAGCGACACGTTCAAAAGCTATGGTCTGTCACGGTATATGCTTGTATCAGTGCACTTGGTACTTCTGTGAATGCACAATTCATTTTGAAAAAGTACAATGAGATTTTGGAACAAAATCTGTTTCCTTCAAGAGGACAGATTTTCCAGGAATGCCCTAACATGTTTCAACCAGACAATGCAAAATTATGTTATGTACATATTACAAAGGCATGGCTGCATAAGAGGAGGGTGTTCTCAAAAAAATATTGGCTTATTTTTTATATATTAGCTTATATTTCAATTTCAACATTTGATGTCTTGTCTATGTTCTATTGTGAACAAAATGTGGGTTTATGTTATTTGCAAATCATTGCATTCTGTTTTAATTAACATTTTACATAGCATCCCAACTTTTTTAGGATTGGGGTTGTACAATTTTATTGTCTTCAATATGATACGTGTGAAAGATTATCTACAAATCACAGCCTTCAGTTTCAATTGTAACTGAAGAGTAAAGTGCGATAAGTACTGAAGTCAGATATTCACACACTGCGCGGTAAGGATGGGAAAATGTCTTTTTTAATTACCAAGTTGATTTTCTCAACTCTCTCAAATTTGACATTTTTGTGACTTCTAGCACTGTGGGGTCTTAAATGTGACTTATCTTCCGAAGTTTTTCTGATTTGGGGTTGTGCATACTCTTTATTGTTGCTATGCTGAGCAAATCCCTCCAAAAGTTTGTTTTGAGCTCTTCAAACAAAATATATATATTTCTTGTTTTTTATACTTGTGTTTTAGCAATGTAAAAAAATACTTGCACTTTCCTATTTCAACATGTTTTCAGCTGTCAAGTGAAGACAAGCCAAGTCAACTTCAATTCCTTTATTTTGTTGTTAATGCAAATACAAAGCCCCTGCTGAAATAACAGAAAGTGCACTGGCTGAAAAGTTTCCATGCTGATATCAAAACCCAAAAGAACCATGAAGAATTGTTTGTTGTGCTTGTGGGAGGCTCATTAATTAAAGAAACATGCTGCAGAGCACGGATAAGTCTCACCGCCTCGGTTTAAATCCAGGCCCTACCAGTGCTGACTATATCTGATAGCTCCAAGGGGCAACATGCAATTACAGGCTGCACCATCCCAAGTTCCAGCACTTTGCAGTTTGTGTTCACATAGTGACCTCTAACCTAGTGCCTATTGTTTCACGAGGCTCGACTGAACTGCATGTCAATACAGCACGCAATGGATCACAATCCATCTGATCCAAGTCTCATCCTGACTCGTCATATAGTGACGCTACCTGACCAAGCGTTGGTATACGACAAGAAAGGAGGCTTTTAACGCCCTTAACGCCCCAGTTTAAAATGAATCCTACCCCTTTAACCTGAACCCTAACCCTACACATCAAATAAGGACATTGAAAGCTGCATTTGTCATCGTATATCGACGCTCGGTCAAGTTGCGTCACTATATTACGACTTGGGATGAGAATGTGTTGTCCATCTTAGACCACTTGCTGCAGTCTGCAGCATGAAAAGGAGAATCACGACACCAGATGCGGATGAGTCAACACTCGTAATCTTGTGAAGAACGTTCTGGTCTGCGTCCTTGGAAGAGTACTCTTCCAGAATCTGAGGTACAGGGAACACTGTGATTCAGAGAGATTTACTAACAAGCAGTGGCAGAATATCCCAATAGTCACCATCTGCTATGTGTGACACCTCCTTCAATTGCTGTTCATCAGCTAGTGAATACATTTACGTTGAGCTGCACCATTCATAATTACTCATATGCCAAAACAAATCTTCTGAGCGCTCACTACTGCTCAGGGGGAGGCTTGTTTAATTAAAAGCTCTCAAACTTTTTTTTGCCAGTTTTAATTGTACTATGCTCACAGTTAGATGGGGGTTGGCAATTATTTTTTCAGTATACTCAATTTCTTACCTCATTTTCATTCCAGGACAAATTTTCCAACCTTTATTGTGAAATTATGATGCTAAAAACTTAATGGAGCTTTGATAATCTTGTCTGCATTTTTACAATGAATGATGGGTTATCGAGTCAATTCCCAAACAAGGTTGCATTGGATGCATCCTTGACATGACTGGAGAATCTGGGAACTTCTTGGTTTATAAAGTGATCTTGCCTCCTTGCAATCATTACATTGGAAGAGAGTTTGGGCCAATGCGGCAAAAAGTTAACAGAAGTGCAGACATTGAGAGACAAAGAGCCACTTGTGTTTACTTTTTTCTGAGTCAGCATTTCTTGGGCTATAGCTGGGGGCCATGCCTGCAATGGAAAACATTTTGTCACAGTCTGAAAATGGTGGCAAAGAATATTTTGAGATGAGCGCGAGTGTCATGCATTGGAAGCATAAAAATATCCTGTCCCAAAGCTTGTTTCTCGCAGCAAAGGCTAAAGCACCGAGATAGAAAATGAAACTCGGTATTAGAGAACACCTTATCTGAATTTGGGTGATACCGAAAGCAATGTGTAGCCCTCAGCACATTCAGGGCCAGATTGAACATAACTGAATTTTATGCAGGCCATTACTTAAGCAGCTTGTTTAAATTCAGGCCTTGTTTACTTTTGAAACAGGCACAAAGCCCCTCCATGGATTCTGAATTTCACTCTAGAAGCATCTTCACCTATTCTCCCAAGCCTTTCATGGTATCATTCCTCATTAAGAATTTTTAAAAGTCCATTGAGTCAAAATTTCTGTCCAACCTTATGTCCCTACATGAAAAAGAGGCACGAAAATCTCCCAAAATAAACATTGAACATGGCCGCAACTTGTGGAATTGTAAATAAAATGGCCAGCAGCCTGTTCAGAGTCCAGGTCAGAGTATGAATTTCGGTGTTCAGAGGTGGCTCTGCCTGAGTCAGACTTTATAGCCCTGGTTGAATATATTAGGATAATGAAATAGCACATTGTACCGAGGCGAGGACAGTAAATTTCCCCGGCTGTGGCCGCTCCATGTTCCTGGCAGCGTGATAAAGTGGCGCGCTCCTCGTATGGCGATCAGAGACATAAAAGGGACTTAGGTTCATATAATCGACACCATAGATCCCCCCTGCAAACGCCTCCGACGTCCCTGCGCTCACCTCTGAGACAGACGCCCTAAATTAACGGCCGACGTTTACTATTTTCTTTCTCGTTATCATCCCAACCCCAGCCCTTCGCCCCCATCCCCGCCACCCCATCAATCTGCCCTCTGTTGACTGCACGCCAGAAACAGATGTGACCGGGAGAGAAATTAAAACCTGCTTTGAGCTCTCATGGTTAGGAGAAGTGGCTCTCAGCCCAGCTCAGCCTCTTCCCGTGCAGGTCAGAGACTCTGATGAACAGTGAAGGGGCTGAATGCACATCTGTTAGCTCAGCTTGCTAATAATGAGGTTCCCTCTTAGCAGCAGTGAGTAAAACCACAGAATTGCCCAGCCACATGGAAATATAAAAACAAGCCCTTTTTAGTTGCGGTTCATCTTACTTGAAAGGTACAAATAAAACCACATTTTTTTTAATGCCCCTTATGGGTTAAGATAAGATAGCTAGGGTTCCCACCCACACACACACACACACACACACACACACACACACACCTCCTGATACCGCACTCTAGCATTTACAGTATACAGGTCCTGCACACATGCTCCATGCATTATCAGAGAGGTGAGGTTGCCAGGTCAGCCTCAGTGCAGCCCCCCTGGAGCAGTTATTGTTCAGTGCCCCACACCAGGGCCCAGAGGTACACCAGACCTCCTCCAAATAACATCCCACAGCTGGGCTACACCCTGTGAACCATGCTGGGATCAAATCACCAGCCGAATTGAACCTTCAGTTCTCAAGCAGCCTCTTTTTCCTTTAATCTGTTGGTTACGAGGACCCCTGCTGGCTGGGGTGCGACCGATGCAAGCCGACACATCACTGGGCATTGAAACGTGAGTACATAGTCACAAGACAAACTGGTTTGATCAAAAGAGGCTTGACTCGTAAGCTACTGTAAACACAAGTCAAACACCAAATAACTGACTGAACGTGTGGCAAAAAGGATTCTCTGGCTGAGCACGGTGCATGCCCGAAATCACAGGGCTCTTCATACCTTTCATTTCACGCTCTCCTCACAAACAACTTCTCAAACGAATGTTGGCATTCCACAGATCCCAGCTGTATGACTCATATCACTGCAACCAGAAGTCACTGAATAAACTGTTAAAGAACAATAAAAACAAGCTTTCCATTGTACATTTATCTTTCTGAAAAATGACAAAAAGTTACAAACTATAGTTATCCTATAGTAAATGGATAGTACTTTGGCCACCATAGTGTAGTACTATTACCACAGAAATGGTATAGTTATTCAAACTCCAGCAATACAGTTGTGTGGCTTGTAGTAATATCATGGTACTGCTGACAGTGCTAATACGATAGTTATGATCAGATGGCTAAAGTACACTCTAGTTATACTACGCAAACTATAGTATTCCCAGGAAATAACCATAGGATATTTTCATGAGGGCACACCGAAAATGTGTTTTACCTTTCCTGTTTTTTTGTAATTAAATGTTGTGTCTGGTCATAAAACCTTTCGTAATGCGCTACCCCAGTGTCTCTGGTTCATTTTGAGTCAGAGGCCCAGGGATTACGCCACCTAAATTGCGTTTCCCGATTTACAGGTCTTGATAGCATGAGCGCTCAGTCCATTTACCACACCACCTTATGATGAAGGGAGCCTGTAAATGTCAGGTAAACTTCTCCCAGGAACAGGCTTAGAACTGACCCCCTGAGCACTGTCGACAGAGTACAATCCGTCCACCTATTTAAGATGACCTTCACTGCCTATAGATGTAGCTCTATTATCCGCTGCTTATGGGAATAAGTCCATATATTGGCATTATGATCATCAGGAAATATGTGAGATCCATTGTGCGATGTACAGCATTTACGCTTAATCAAACCATTAGCAAATCGTGCATAAATTACCATGAAAATCAATAATAACAACATAGCCCTGCGTTCCCAGAAAATGACACCCAGCTACTGGTAAAGCAATCATAAATGCAATTGCTGTTTTGCAAATAAAGAGCAGCTATCACTGCGTAGAATGATGATTATATAGACTAGATGCATCTGGTGCTGCGGCCTATTATTAAGTAATAAAATCGTGAATAATCAGCTCCTCATGTGGTGTCAAGGAGACACCCAAGGGTACACATTGCTTCATTACTTATGATACGGGCTTAGTCCTTTCTCTATGCAGCATTGGAGGCAAAGTCAGAGACAACAGATGACACAAATAGAATAGTCTACTATATCTTAGTTTGGTTCATTGTTTGACCTAATTATACACTGGCACTGAATTACCCAATCAGAATGGGACTGCTAAAATGAAATCATTGCTTGCATCCAATGGCAGCAGACAATTACTCTGTAGGACATTATATGGGCAGGCATATAACTCAGCCTGATAAATAATAAATAATAGACATCCATCTTTCAACGGCTGCAGCTGCGATCCCCTTGTGTTTGATTTCTTTTTCGCACTCCGTATTTTTAGAGCCTGGTGAAATTTGAAAGGGCCTTGGGCTTTTGAGCGCATTTATTTCTCTGGGAGTAATCCCAGGCAGAAAATGATGTGTGATTTATTCATTTCAGGCGCTGAGTCCTCAACAGAAATGAATAGGACAAGGTGAGGTCTAAAGAGAGGATCTGAGAGATGGATGCCAAACGCGTACAGCCACTTACTGCTCCCTCCCAGGAATGGCCTCACCTCACGCGGCAACACAGTCTAATCCCGACTCGTCATACAGTCATATAGTGACGCTACCTGACCAAGCGTCAACATATGACGAGAAAGGAGGCTTTTCATGTTCTTATTTGACATTTAGGGTTGGGGTTGGGGTTGGGGTTAACGGTTTGGGGGGAAGTTTCATTTTAATCTGGCGTCAAATAAGGACACTAAAATCCTCCTTTTTAATCGGATATTGTCGCTTGGTCGGGTAGTGTCACTACATGACGAGTCAGGAGGAGAATGAGCTTCACCCGGGTATTCATCGTTGCCGTTCAGAGCATGAGTGTGGGGATCACTGACTGACCTTCTGCAGTAATCAAAAAGAATCCAGGAAGGAATGGGAATATCTACACTAACGGTCGAATGTTTTAGGACACCCCAATTTTTCCAGCTTTTTTATCGAAAATCATGCAGTTCCAGTCCAACGAATAGCTTGAAATGGTACAAAGGTAAGTGGTGAACTTTCAGAAGTTTTAAACAAAAGGTAAGGTTACCCAGGGTTTTTGTACGCCTTCGAGTAGGTGAAAGGATGGTTCCTCAATGTGTGACATTAACTATAAAACATGGAGGAGGAAGCGTGGGGCTGTTTTGCTGGATCCAGGTTCAGTGACTTATAGAGTGAAAAGCACCCTGAACCAAAACGGCTACCACAGCATTCTGCAGCGCCATGCAGTCCCTCTGGTGTGTGCCTGTGTTGGTCAGGGGTTCATCCTACAGCAAGCTAATGAGCCAAAACATAAGTCCAAGCTCTGCCAGAACTACCTTAGGAAAAAAGAAAACATGGAGTGGCCAATGCAGTCTCCAGACTTAAACCCCACCGAGATGGTTTGGGATGAACTGGACAGAAGAGTGAAAGCAAAGCAACCTACAAGTGCCACACATTTATGGGAACTTCTGTAACAGAGTTGGGAAGAACTTTCTGAACAATATTTGATTTCCTCTGTAGAAAGAATGCCACGAGTGTGTTCAGCTGTTATATCTGCCAAAGGTGGGTACTTTGAGTCAAAAGTTTAAAATACATTTTGGTTTATAAATTGATTCCATTATTTCTTTTTTAACTTTGATTGTTAATTTGTTCCATCATGTCTATGTTTTCACTCCAGAGTACAATGAGACATTAAACTGCATTATTTTTTATCTAAAGATTGGGGCATCCTAAAACTTAGTGAACACTGTAAGAAATAAATAAATAAATAAAAAGTTGACTCAACTTAAAAAGGCGACCAGCTGAAAAGTAATTTTGAGTTGGCTCAACTTCATCTTGTCAGTTATTTTGGAAATTATTCTGTACAAACCCAAAAACCTGATTTGAGCCAACTAAAAAAAAACTGTGAAGCTGATTGCCTTACTTTAAAGTTAATTTTTTACTGTGTATTTGTATTTCTGTGTCAGTGTTTCCATCGCTGTGTTGACGATAGAGCGTATTGACATGATTCGTGAATCCTCTGACAGGAATTCACTATTCACTTTGCGGCCACAAGTTTGCGAATCGAAAAAACCACAGGGCTCCTGTGGAGAGCCTGGCTCAGGGCCATTAAGTAATGTTAACAAAGTCTTCCCCACAGAATAGTGGCCTGTGTATTGGAGCGCATTGGTAACCCTGTGTGTAATGTAGGCTTGTAATCCGCCCAGGCTTCCCCCAAACTGCTCTTTCGCTCCCCCCTGGTCTTTCATTTCCCCGAACCGTGAAAGAACAAGCCTTCGTTTCATCACCACACTTTGTTCTCCAGCGAGGTTCGTGACATGTGGAGGGATACCTTCCATCAGCTGCATGCAAAAGACCTGTCTGCCTCGCTTGCTCCACTCTGAAGCTCTTCTTGATCAAAGGGCGCGACGGCACGTCTGTACGACTGCGGAAGAACAATACCAACCAGATGTCTTTTTACCTTTTTAACATCCCCATGCCATGGAATTGCAGTGCTCAGGAGAACAGGTAGAACAGCGAAGTTCACCACATTATACGCGGTCTGCTTTTTTTTTCTTCTTCTTTTTTACCTGTAGACTAAAATGCAGAATTGAAAATGGTTATGGGCCCAAAGATTTTATTGTGCGGGAATTCTTAATTTCACTATTTTCTGATATGAAAATAGACCATTCCTCCCCAAATTGTTTTCAAGTTAATGTCTTCACCTCAAGCTAAGTGGATCATAAGCATGTCTACCATGCCACTTTGCATTGTCCTTGATAAACATTTGCAATGGGATTGCACTCACAGTGCATTTTATTGCCTCATTTTATGTAATCTAACAAGATTATCTGACAACAATGCTAAAATAAAGCTGCCTGCAATTTGCAAACAGCGCACCATTTTCTGTATTCTAACCATCATAATGTCTCACAGCACGTCCCTGGAAGCCTCAAATACTGAAAGACTCAACGTTAAAATGGACCGTTTCAGATGGGACACCTTCTCAGCTGGCTCTGCAGGAGGGAGGGAAGGAGAGAAGGAGAGGGGAGGGCGAGGGGGGCGAAGGGAGGGAGGAGAGGAGTAGCAGGGATGAGTCACAAACACTGAGGCATGTGTTTCTTCTGTGTACTTGTTCTTTTCAGAGCCACCTGCCTTTGCAGAAGAGACACAGCCGAGCGGTGAGCCTGCCCGGCCCGGCTCTGAGCGTGTCTGTTCTGCACAGCCCACACCATTCCGCTGTTCTCTCCCATCTAAAGAGAAGCCAAACATGAGGCCTCAATGCCAGGCAGGAGCTTCTGTCACAGGGATTCTTGCATTTTGCACAGACTGGAAGCCAAAATGACATTTGGATCAAAAGGAAAACTAGATGTGATGATTTAATTGACTAAGCCCACGGATCTTAATCCCTTAAACTCTAACTTTTCACAGAAGTTTTTCCTTAAGTGGGTTCAAAGCCAGAAAAAGATTTTTTTTCATATTATGGGACAATGTCACATACATATTCTTTGTCAGCCGTTTGCAGTGATTCATTGAAGCAACATCACGCTTATTTTGAGAGAAATATTCAAGCTCAATACAATGCATTTTACAGCCACGGGATGACATCAAATGGAAAATATTTATGTCTTGTTCATCATTTAAACAGGTTTCCCTGTAATTCAGCGGAACATATTTGAGATCATTGGAAACCTTGGGATTGCCACTAGAATTTATATAGTGCCATAAATTTAAAGTTTTAATACAGCAACTGCATTTGATGTACCTATTTATGGGTCCACAGGTTCTATGGGGTTAATGCGTACTATTATTAAAAAATATATTACAATATTTGATCGTCAAAAAAAAGAGGCAGTTTGCAGCAAAATAGCAACTTGCATTCTACCTAAAGTTTTTGTTTTTATTGTCAGAAAGTCTTTCCTTCTTTAAAATAATGAATGAGAAAAAATTAATAGCACTCATGGATTCTGAGGAAAGTGTTAAGTTGTCAGCCAGCTTGTGGTGAATTCTTCATGGCCTATTTTCCAAACATGTTTTGTGCCTTTGTGCCAGAAGGCATCTCTGTAGCTGTCACGGTGGAAGTAATTGGCTAAGTCTCATCGGAATGTGAGTAATTAGTTTGAAAGTGAAAAAAATGAGAGCTGGAGAATCCCTTTGGATCTTTAAACTGGCGAATACTTTAACTGACTCACACAGGAAAATGAGGGCACTGTCATGACCCGAGAAAGATGTAAAAAAAAAAAAATGAAATGAAATAAAAATAAGAGAATATTGCTTGATTTGAATTCATATTTGTCAATTTTCGAAGCAAGATTACCATATTTATGCAAGTCTCAGGCATGCATTTGAAATGAGACGTAAGTCATTTAAAATGGAACACAGAAAGCAGAAAATCACAATACTGAATATATTACATTTAAAATTAACAAGTCACTAATTTAATAACTTATGAAGAGTTACATACAATTAGTTAATTTTGTATAGCCAAACCCAATTTTACCATTACAATTTTGCAGCACTTTGTGTATTCACCCTGTACCTCAGTGAAGACTCAGTTGAAACTAATTAGTAATTGGCACAGTGAAGTTAGTGTGTGTGTGTGTGTGTGTGTGTTGGGGGGGGAGGGACTTTTCAGGTTCAATACATGACTCAGTAACACACACACACACATGTATATATATATATATATATATATATATATATATATATATATATATATATAAAATGATCAGTTATATGTCATTTGTAAGTTGTGCACAAATGATTTATAAATACATTTGTAATTCATTAATAAGTGTGCTTATTTCGTCACTGTTCACATCATTGGAATAATTTTCTCATTTATAAACTCTGATTTCTAAATTTTCGTAAATATATATATTTTTTATGTATTATTATTAATCAGCTCTTGCCCTTGAGGACTGTAATTTAGGGTGTGTCGTTTCACCGTTCGAAATTCATCCACCAGCCAACCTGTAATCATAGCAATGTTAGAGCTGGTATAACAGAAACCTAGCGACTCATTTATCTCCAGTACATTTGGCGGCATCATATAAATTGCATCCTGCGTAGCGGTTAACAATAGGTGCTCAGGTGAAAATGACCGTAAATATTGTAGTAGCACAGTAATCAGGCTTTAGTCATCAAACAATTGAAGGAAACTAACATGTTAAATTCGTGTATAAGCAACTGCTGACAGTTGGCTAGCTGCGAGGTATGCCAGCAGACTGATTTCAGCTCGCTGGCTCTACGGAAGCCGTCATTAGTTTACTGTAATTATGGGTAGCAAGTTAGCTACAGTCTGCATGGTGCACATGCAGTTTAGCAGACGCACTGCTGCCATTTGCTTCGCGTTGTGAGACCCTAACCCTAACCATAAACCTAAACTTAACCCTAACGGAAGTGTGTCCGCTAACATGCGATGACTCTGCGTTGTGAGGTGGAGTAAGGAGGTGCGCCCGCTAAACTGTATTCTTGCCATTTGGAAAATCGCGCATAATTTTCTGTTATATATAATATCCGTTTCAGATGGAATACGGTACCAAATCATCAGCTGGTAAACAGATGTAAGCTTGCTCAAAAAAAATTCTTTCTCCATGAACGTAAGATGAACTAAGATAGCTGGTTCAATTTAGCTTGGCCTATAGTATTGTGTATAAGACGGCGCGGCGCCTGTTTAGGCCTAATGATTACCAGCTTGTTTTTTTTTTAGTGCAGAACAGTCACCAAAAATGTCTGAATGCTGTGATTTGATATTGCTGGCAAATGGCCATGGTATAAGCAGGATAATCAACTCGTAGGTGCGCATTATATGGTTTTAAGGCACTTCGCAGAGACAACCACCCTTCGCTTCACGTCGGGAGGTTATTCGCCTCCACGTCATGCCGTAAAACCGTGTAATGCGCGCCTACTCATTGATTATACCTTACGTATTGAATATTGTAATACAACATTCCCAGCAAAAAATGTTCTATAGGACTTCTATGGAATTATATAAAATTCTATATAACTTTATAGAAGATATGTTGTGGTTTTCTTTAACATATTTTCAGATTGTGAGGTTCCCCCATCCTCAAGCAATTGGAGAGAGACAGATTCTGAAAAGAAAATTAGGCTTTATTGAGGCATGTTGATAAATGTTGAGCCGAGTTCCTCCTGCGCAAGAAGAACTGATTTCCCAACTTTCACACCCAGGTCTTATACCCTTATCTCACAGGAAATATCTCCCATCAAATATGGCCTTTCTGCTTCTCATTCTCGCACTGCAATTGGACAGGCAACTTGTTAGCTAATCCTTCAGGAATTCAAAGCAAAGACGCATGAGCATCACTTCAAACACATAGAAACGCACAGTTAGAGACTTGTCCAGACATGTACACAAGCAAGAGAGATATACAGACAAAGAAAAAGATACAAGATACAAGGATGAATTCGATGCATATCAAATGATTACAAATGAATCAATTGATAATGTTTTCAGTAGCAACTAATGATTTTACTGAACAAATATTGATCAAAGCTACAGAAGTCAAAATACATCCTCTTATGTTTTTTGAATCAACTAAACATAGGCCTGCTTACTAATCAAAGCTACAGACGCGTGCTGCTTATGTGTGTGTGTGAGCTGTTCATGCATGTGTGAACTGAACTGCTTGTATATGTGTGTCTGTCTGTGTGTGAACTGCTTGTATGTTCGTCTCTGTGTTTTATGTGTATGTGTCTGTGTGTTTGCACTGCTCATCCCCTCCCTATGCGTATGTGAACTACTTGTATGTGTGTGTGTGCCATGTTATGTGTGTGTGTCTTTCTGCTGCCTACATAATATGGTTATTGATTATGATTATTGATAGCTAAATATAATCTAAATCGAATTGTCAGTTTATTGATTATTAGTATGAATAATGAATGAATAATTATAAAAAATATAAATAATCAGTATTAGTAAATATAATGAATTAGTATTAGTAAATATAATGAATAATGCTGAAATGTAATCCTCAACACATCAATGGAAGTCTATCGAACATATTATTAGAACAGCATGTTCTGTAGGATTTTCTGTATGTTCTATAGGAATTTGCAAGAAACCTATAGAGCACCTCTATGAAAAAGAAAGTCCTATAAGATTATTGCTTTTCGATATGACCTTTCTGTAGAACACCCTAGTTGAAAAACCTGTTCTATGGGACTTTGATGGTCTTTAGGACCTTCTAATAGAACAAAAGCTTAATGGGAATGACATCTACAATAAGGATAGTAGAAATAAATCTTATGACTCCTTGCAATGCTCTGTCGAGGGGTCAATTTACCCAGGTTCTAGAAGAGAGAGACCGGACTAATGGCATGAAAATGTGCTATATGCAGTGATATCCACTATACTGAAGTAGCAAGGAAATCTTATCCCTTTAAATTTAAAAGTGTGCTTAAGCACATGGGGTACCAGGCACATACCAACTCACTGATTCTCTGATCAGACGATTGATTGACTGACTGATCACACAACTTAGGAGTATTTCAGTTACGGTACATGAAGACCTCTTTCCATTTCGTCGGCAGCAATTCAAAAATATAAATGTTAGGCATTACAACTTTATTATGCTATAATGGAAAACTTGTGTTTCACTTTTGCTCACGAAAACAGAATTATGTTGAAAGTTTGAGCTTTTGAACTTTTCCCTTAAATTTAAAAATTCAATCAAATTATTCCTTTCCATTTACATGCATGTGATTGCAGATTATATGCAGATTTAGAATTAATTTGAATATAATTTGAGCTCTTCTAAGACTTATTCCCACCATCTTTATACATGTATCATGGTCACCTGACAGAATTACTAACATGGCGTTCCTTTTCAGCGAAGGCACTCAGGGCCCTATCTTACGCCAGAGTCCCTAAACCCGTTATTTGGCGATATAGCATTGCGTAAGAGGTGTGCCCCCGCGAAAGTTGCTATCTTGCACACCTGTCTATATCCCTAAAACAGCAGCGCTACCCATTATATTATGCATAGGCCTGGTTTGGCTGTCACGCCAGTTAAACCAATCAGTGTGCCAGGTGCCATTGCCTTTAGGAGCAGGCTGTGCTATCCCAAATCCTCAAACCGAAACCCGTGATGGAGAGAGGAAGGTCACCACATTTCTCCATTGATGAAGTTAAATTGCTCGTGCATGAGGTCAAATCCAGACAGGGGAGGATCTGTCTTTGTTAAGTTAATCATGAATTGTATTATTATTATTATTATTATTATTTGACATTGGCATATTGTTTAATGTTTGGTATGTAATCAAAAAAAAAAACATCAAGCCAACGCCTTTTGTGATGGAAACTTCAGATAAAAAGAAAAAGAAAAAAAATGCATTCGCCATGCACTTCCAACTCCCTCTCCTGTCTGAAATGAAGATAGAAGAAAATCCCATTTTAGAAAAATAATATTAGGTCTATGCACTGGCACGATGTTACTGTTTTCCAGATTTGCATTTCAGAACTCTTCAGTGAATTAAGGTAATTCTGGTGACAAGTATATGGTCTCGTCTGTTTATATTTATATTTATATTTTCCAATCGGACAGCTTTTACAGCAAGTTGCATGACCGTGCTGCAAAAACAGGTGGGCGTAGTTGTCGCCGAAATTACCTTCATTCGCAAAAAAGTTCTGAAATGCCGCTCTCGCTGGAAAAAAATTACCATTGCTGAGTGCCAGTGCATAGACCTATTTATAAATAAATTATTTTTCTGCACTGAATGTAGCCCATTTGTAGCTGTTAGATCACATAGGGAGAGAGAAGCCATGTCTTCAATTGCCAAATGGGTAGCGGGTGGTTTGAGGAAACGCTATACACCTTCCCTAACCTGTGTGGTCAAGATCGTAATTGTAGGGAAAGCACATAAACACGCCCACAGGCACACCTCCAGGCGCAAATAAAGGATTCGGCATAATGTATAGGGGGTAGTGTGGCCGCAAGATACTGTTTAGGGATTGTGGAAGCTGCTAAATGCATAATTCACGGGTAGAGGGTAGTGGCAACGGGTAGGGCAGTGTGAAAGATAGAACCCACTGTTCCTTTAGAATTCTCTGAGACCCTATGACACGCGACAACTACGGGCCATCTGTTGGGTTCAGCAAAACAATTGAAATTGATCAGGATCAAGTACAATCAAAAGTTTCCCAGTTGATAGCTCACTCAGTTAAAGCACCGCATTACGGAGCAGAAAGATCCAGGTTCGAGCCCCGGACAGAGTAGCGCTCAATTGGCCATTGCGCTAGAAGGATGCAAATTGGGAAGGGTTTGCCGAGAAGGTTAATATAACATGGTTGCTTTGTTTGTCGCCTTCCAGATTCAGGTGGGATTGATGATGCTGAAATGAAAAAGTTCTGCAAGAGCTGTTCTATGGACACTTTCTATGGAACTGTTTCCAATAGAAATTTTCTATAGAACCTTTTTTTCTATAGGACTCGAGGTACTTAAGTTCTATAGAATTCTATTGAACTGTCCTATAGCATTCCTATAGCACATTTTTTGCAGGGTTAAGTCATGTGAGATTTAGTGCTGTCAACACTGACAACTTCCAAACGAGTAAAAACTCATTATGATTGGTGCATTTTTTTCCATTCAGTACATATTTGTCATTGAGACAAAGGAATAGTGCTGAGTGCAGTAGGTAATCTGGCTCCCCCATTGAAAATGCGGATTTTTGTCTAAACTTCCAGAAATAAAAAAGAAATCGAAGTGATTTTGATGTGTTTGTCCTGATTTTCTCCTGTGACTGCAGGACTGACTTGCAAAATCCAGTCACAGAAGTCAAGAGGAGGGGCAATCAATCGCAGTGCGATTTCTCCTCCACATTAACGGGCTTTACAGTGATGTTTAATTAGCTCAACAAGGGCTGGAATTAGTCAAGGCCCCTCATTATCTGCAGTTCTGCCCAGGCATCTGAAATCGGTCGAAAGGCTGTCGGCGACGCCGAGGCAGGGGTGGCACGAAAATATGGTATCCGAGGAAACCCTCTGAGAACCATTCAGATGGGACATAGGGTTCTCTCCAGAGGGGTAATGAGGGATTGTAAGCGAGCCGAACCCACAGCTATCAGCGGTCTTCGCCGATTCTGTCCTTGTGATCACAATCTTCTCCCCATGCGCCCTGTCGCTGAGCCTTAGACTGCGTCTGGTAATGGGTCTGACTGCGGCAGTCAAGGTTAAAAAAAAAAACTTCAATTCCTCCACTTGCTACTGTCTTTCACAGGTTTTAGTTCAATCTGCTGAGCTACATGCTAGTGTTAATAAATGTTTTTAAATGAGCTCTTTCATATCGGTTTTGGGAACTTTTTAAAGTTTTTTATAACAACTTTTTTTTTTTACATTTCCTACAGAACACAAATTAGGACTGATCATGTTGCTAATTAGAGCTGCAGGACAGACAATCTCAGGGTTGTAGGTTTTGCGGGCAATTTATATTCTCTGTTGTAATTTCAAATTAGACACTCATCTCTAAGAGCTTTGGAGTGTTTCTGAATTGATCTTGTGTTCATTTAACAGCATGCCAATTTCAGAATTGTGGCGCCTTTGTTAGCTTCTACAGTCGAAACGTCTATTAACCGAGTGGCTGAAAGAAAGGCTTTGTATGTCAGATAAAGAGGAACAGGTGTCACCAGGGTGGGACCTGAAACTTCCTGAGCACCATTTTTTTTTTTAAAGTGATATGTTTTTTATGGAGAATTTAAGTCTGTGAGAAGCTCTAATGTTCGGGTAAGAACTTGTCCACAGACACAGGGCTGTAGCCCACTCTTCCTGTATGTGCTTAATGATCTCCCCGAGGACCATACAAGATGAGACTTTGCCGTGAAAATCCATAGTCTGTGCATTTCATCCTGCGGCACAGCCTCAACATTGCATATTTACAGACCTCTGTTTGAAGCCATACAGCATGAGCTACAATCTGAAAACAACGTCTTTCTTACTGGAGCGAGGAATATCCCATCTGCCTCTGAAAATCTTTAGGTCTGCATTTTTAAAATCACACTTTTCTTGACCTGTGTTGATTCAGTCTAGCTTTGGGAATTTGTTGAGCTGTTTCATGTGTTGGGACAGACAAACAGACAGACAGACAGACAGACTCTCTCTCTCTCTCTCTCTCTCTTTCACACACACAAACATACATACACACACACACACACACACACACACACGCACACACACATCATTCTGCTCCTGCGCAAAGACAGCTCAATTTTTTTTAAACTAAACTGACATAGTCCATATCCCTAGCACACTTCCTCCACTTCGAGATACTACCAATTTTCAGATCACAGAGCCCCCAGATCTCCATCCAATAGTCTTTCAGCATCAAATGGTCACTCTTTGAAGTGTGAAATAAAGAGGGAAAAATAGCTGCTTAGCATTTATACCCGGAACCATTTGTGTCAGATCATTGCGTAGTTCTATTAACCACCCCAGCAAAATAATTTCTATTTGTCTAAATCTTGGCACGTGTTTTCGACAGTTTGCAAGGATGTGTTGAAGTCTTAAAAAAACTCATCATTTTTTTTTCCATCTACATTTCTGTGATTGATGTTCCAGATAACAGGTTTTCTCATGACAAAGGGATTTTTAAATGAATATTTATTCAACTTTATGCATAATTCATGATAGCAAGTATCAGTATTAAAAATAGCCTGTAATTCTATAACAGTACCTGAGGTGCTCATGCCATTCTAAACAGTAACTGAGGAATATCTTTGGCCAGATTTTTTTTTCCACTTTATTTCATTTGGTGGACTATTTTCTCAAAAGAAGTGCAAGCTGTATTACACCATTCCAAACCTAATTCTTGCAATTAGCTAAATACTTTCTGCTATAGGTCTGCCGTATCTGCCATATATTTGGGTGGCTGGAACGGGTGGGGGAATATTTTTGAGGTGTGCAGAACCATGAAATTGCTTTTGTGGCGGCTAAATAGTGCACAAGGTTGGGGAAACTAGAAAATAAGATCCAGAGGATAGAACTGTGGTCAATGAACAGATTTATTGATAATATGTTAGAAGACCAGGAACTGGGGATAGTCGAACTGAGGTCCTCCCGTCCTTGAACTCTCTCTTTCACTCGGACAACAGTGTCTCCACCTGGCAGAGAGGGAGACAGACAAGAGAAGAGAAAGGGGGCTGAGTGCTACGGGCTCCTGAGTGGGTGTCTCCCTGTTCAATCATAAACCCCATTTCAAGAGTGCCTGATCCGGGTCCACTTCAGAAAGATCCACCTCACTGTTCAAACTGGGTTTTCTTCAATCAAGCACAAATAGTATGGCCACTCTCCATGACTCTATACCCAGGTTATGGCCACTCTTCATGAATCTATATCCAGGGGATGGCTGCTATCCATGGCTCTTTATTTAGGGGATGGCTACTCTCTATGGCTCTGCAGACGCTTCTACTCCTTTGTGGTGTTCTGGTCTGTTACCTGGGGAGCAGGCCTAACAAATAGTTGTGAGTTACTTCAAGCATATTTTCAAGGTTTCAAGCAAAAATACAAATGGGGTTATAACACCTCCCCGGCCTGTCGAGGATGCGCACCCACACACAAGACATGGACCATGTTATAACACAGTGCCCCCCCACATCAATCCCCGGGGGCTACACAGCCGTCCACAAGGCTGACGATGTCTTCACTCGATGGCTGGAGGAAAGACCTGGAGATGTGATGCCATACGACACTACTACTACTACTCAGCAAAAATACCAAAGAAATGCTTTCAACCAGTGGTGGCAGCTCATGAGAAGGATGTCACATACAATATATTCTATATCATAAATCAAATCCAAACTAATAAAAACAAGAGTCGTCAGAAGATGACATATCCCCCCAGCCCCTACAATCTAATCTCAGAAATCCCAAAATATAAAATAAGCACCAGTCTAAGACCTGATTAATATGCACCACATGTTTTGTTGAAAAACACTGAACGATATTCGAGTTCTGTTCTGGAAACAAAATGATTACAGACAGACACACATACAAACATATCTCCCTGCATTATATGCTGAGGGATAATAATAGTAACCATAAAAATGAATTATTTGATCAATCCTAAAATAGTTTGGCAACCAGCAGCAAAGCATTTTTTGAGTTAGCTCAACTTCAAGCCCCAGTAGTTGCACAAACTCATTTTTTAAAGAACTTGGAACTTGAAGTTGAACAGAACTCAAAGGTGTGTTGCAGTTGGTTGTCTTACATTTAAAAGTTATGTCAGCTTTTTTTTTCATAGTGTGCTTAGTCCAGGCCTTTTTTACTCTGCAGTGAGGATATATGCTACACAAGTATAATGTTATACGTTTTCTCAATGTTAACACAAGATGATCATCATTTGGATAAAGTTGGCGATGATTTATTATACTAAAATATTAGAAAACTAACAGTAATACAGACAAAAGTTGCAGAAGAGTAGCTGAAAGACAATGGGGAGCCAGGCACTGGTCCACCAGGATTGGTATTTATGCTGTTGTTTGGTGCATTTCAGCAGTTATTGCTAAATCGCCCACATACTTGATTTTCAGAGCTGCATTCTACCTGCTTATTGGAACGGAAAGCAGGAGAAAACCTGCAGACACAGCGACCCTGCGAGACAGGAGCTGCGCACAAGCCTCCTGTGTTGAATGATAACACCATAATGGCAAACCGCTGGCTTTGTACAAAGGTGGAGCTCAGAGATTAACGAGGGATTCCGACGCCACGGCGAAAATCAAAACGCAGGCACCCCTGCCCCACTCGGCCCATCTCAGTGAATAATAAAGGCCCCGAATAAAGAGCCCTCTCGTGCGAACGGCCGGGAGAAATTATGCAGAAAGGAGACGGTAATCAATGCTGAGCTGTATTGATAAAGCAGGGTCTTGGTGCGATCCCCCTGTGTTTTAAATGGTAGCAGCTCCCCAATGTGCTCTGGTGAACATGGAAGCACAGCCTGGAGTTTGCCTACATAGACAGTTTCCGACGGCTTCGGTTGCCCGTAATTGGCTGTCAGGCATTTTCTTTCTCTCGCACATCTCACACAAAGAACTGGTGATAATGAAAAAATGGAGCTTAGCCATCTCCGCTGCTGGTATTTGCAAGGATCTCATCTGAAGTGCACTTGGTTAGTGAGACAATCCAATCATTTCCAAAAGTAACCTTTTCTCGCATTAAGAATTAAACCGCATATTGTTCTCCTCGGTGGCATTTTGAGGATTGGTATGGGCCGGCGGCTGCATTTTTTTTTCCTGGCATTTATGTTTTTGCGAGTTGAGGAGCACTTAGCTGCAATTTTATTTTGTTATTTTCATAAATAGCTGACACTTTAGCGCTTACCTCTTAATGAGAGCATCCGAGTCTGTGCTCCATAAAAAGCTGGAGCAAGCTGAATAATTGGGTTTGTTTATCAGATTGCGAGCTTGAATACAGTTTTCTCTGAGGTTAAGATGGCAGAAAATGATTCCATTTGCACATTTTCTGAATAAAATAAATACAATTCCACACCACTTGTCAGTGACAGGAAAGTAGTCCTTTTTTATTTATTAACGACACTGTCAATGGGATATAAAGCCATCTGTCTATCCATTACGCCATTATTTTCATCTTACCCAGTGATGGAACAGCAAAATAATCTCCCATCCCCATGCTGATGTGAGCTCATTTCAGGCCTGAAAAAAGTGATTCAGTTCGTTCCGAAAAGTTACATACAGCATTGCAAACACTGGGAGAGAATGCTGTTGGAGCAGGTCCATAAAATGGATGTGTTGCCACGATAATAAGCTTGCCTGTGTTCATGCCTGACTGGATTAAACTGGAAACCTGTTCCAAAATAATTCTCGGAAAGTATCACGCAGTCTTATTAGTACTGCTCCTAAAATATGCAAAGTATTTTTTGAAATCAATTGTAATGATTTCTTGCATTATTTTGCATACAAATAGCCTGTTTATGCATGTCAAACTGTGCTTACCTATGCTATAAGCAAATGGATAGACAATGACTTTTGGAGATAAATACTACTACATACCTGAAGTAACATCATTTGATTTGTCTTTATGCAATTCCATTGCTTCTAGGGGTTCAAACTGTGGGTGCAGGCTTTCATTGCAGCCAAGCAATTACACACCTGATACTACTAATCAACCCCTGGACTATTTGCTAATAACCTTGACTAATCGCATCAGGTGTGTAGCTGCTTGGTTGCAATGAAAGCCTGGACTCACACTGGCCCTTTCCGGGAAAGATTGGGGACCGCTGATTTAAACGATCGTGAAACACATGCATAGCTTCCAACTCTTGAGTAAACAAAAGCGTGAGAAGTCCGGAGTCATAATCGGTTTCCGGTTACTAGTGGTGAAATCCACCGTAATGCACGTGAAATTGAAAAACCTCCTTGTGCAAGGACTTCAATTCCATGCGAGAATCTCTTACATGTGCGTTAATTGAAAAATTGCTGACTACATAAATATGCCACTAAAACTCATGTTGAATGAATGAGAGTTGATAGCTATGTGTTACTAATGAAAAATGACCACACCTGATCATTTTCAGAGTCTTCAGAGTTTCTGTAATGGTAATTTAAAGGAATGATTGAAAACAAGTCATGACCAATCATTATTTTGAAGGGATGGGCTTGAGCCTCCCCTATCGCCAGTTCACCAGCTGCCACTGGCCCACACATACAAACCCCAATTCCAATGAAGTTGGGATGTTCTGTAAAACATGAATAAAAACCGAATACAATGATTTGCAAATCCTTTTCGACCTATATTCAGTTGAGTACACAACAAAGACAAGATATTTAATGTTCATACTGACAAACTTCATTGTTTTTTTTGTTTTTTTGGGAAATATTCACTCATTTTGAATTTGATGCCTGCAACACATTCCAAAAAAGCTGGGACAGGGGCAACAAAAGACTAAGAAAGTTGAGGAATGCTCAAAAACACGTTTGGAATACTTCACAGGTGAACAGGTTAATTGGAAACTGGTGAGTGTCATGATTAAATATAAAAGGAGCTTCCTCGAAAGGCTCAGTCATTCCCAAGCAAGGATGCGGCAAGGTTCACCACTTTGTGAACAACTGCTTCAACACATAGTCCAACAGTTTAAAGTTTTTTTCAACGTTCAATTGCAAGGAATTTAGGGGTTTCGTCATCCACAGGCCATAATATCATCAAAAGATTCAGAGAATCTGGAGAAATCTCTACACTTAAGTAGCAAGGCCAAAAACCAACTTGAAAGCCTGTAACCACTGGTCCCTCAGGCAGTACTGCATTAAAAACCGACATCATTCAGTCAAGGATATTAGGGCTCAGGAACACTTTGGAAAACCATTGTCAGTTAATACAGTTCGTCGCAACATCTACAAGTACAAGTTAAAACTCTACCATGCAAAGTGAAAGCCATATATTAACAACACCCAGAAATGCCGCCCGCTTCTCTGGGTCTGAGCTCATCTAAGATGGACTGACACAAAGTGGAAAAGTGTGCTGTGGTCTGACGAGTCCACCTTTCAGATTGTTTTTGGAAATCATGGATGTCGTGTCCCCCAGGCTAAAGAGGAAAAGGACCATCCAGATTGGTATCAGTGCAAAGTTCAAAAGCCAGCATCTGTGATGGTATGGGGATAAGTTAGCGTCCATGGCACAGGTAACTTCCACATCTATGAAGGCACCATTAATGCTAGAAAGTACATACAGGTTTTGGAACAACATATGCTGCCATCCAAGCGACGTCTTTTTCAGGGACAACCCTGGCTATTTCAGCAAGACAATGCCTGGCCACAACCTGCACATGTCACACATACCCTGGACTGTTGAACAACTGAAGTCGTACATCAAGCAAGAATGGGAAAGAATTCCACCAACAAAGCTTCTCCAATTAGTGTCCTCAGTTCCCAAACGCTCATTGAGTGTTGTTAAAAGGAAAGGCAATGTAACACAGTGGTAAACATGCCCCTGTCCCAGCTTTTTGGAACGTGTTGCAGGCATCACATTCAAAATTAGTGAATATTTCCTGTTGTGTTCCAGGGTTCTGGCCTTTGGCCAGAACAGTATTATTCATGGTTTTAACAGTTTCATGTTCATAGTATTTCATTATCCATGTTCCATGTCCATGTTTTTACTTTTCCATGTTTTTGTTTTTGCCAGGTCTGCCATGCCACTCCACCGCTTGTCTGCGTTCCGCCCCGTGCCTTCGTTGTTGCACATTTCTGAGCTCTGGTTGGCTTTGGTTTTTCCCCTTCCTTCCATGCTGTGCTGGATTCGGGCCTCTCTAAGCTTAATTGACAATTAACTGTTTTTAAGTTACTAACATTTACTAACACTCACTGGGTTGGTGTAATTCTTAGATAGGCACATTACTAATATTACTAATTTAGACAGGGAGTTTATTGTCATGATTCCTGCTTTGCTATTTCAAGATCTTGCTGTGCTTTTCTGTTCTTAACATTCATGCTTGCTTCCAAACTGCATACTTAATTGGTACTTAAGCTGAGCACGCTCATTCTCTTAATGAGCAGGTCATGTCATCCAATCTCTGTCCATGTCTTGATCTTGCCATGCCTCTTGTTTCTGCCTCTCCAGGTGTTACCCCTCATGTGTTCTGATTATCAAGCCTTTATCTGGATGCGGTGGAAGTTGGCTGGCAGACAGTGTCTCAAGTTTGTTTCTAGTCGCGTCTCGTTTAGCCAAGTTCTTGTCAAGTTCCCTAGTATTTGTCCTAGCCTCTCGTCTTGTGTTTATATATATTTAGTATTGTTATTTATTTTTCTGGAGTATCTTGCCTGGAGTTTCCAGTGCCTTTTGTTTTTTGCCTTTTGCATTTATTGTTTATAGCTCTGTGTAGCGTACTTTAGTTTGTTTTTTGCAACCCTTTGGGCCAAGTTTTTTGTTGGCCCTCGTGCCTGTTTTGTTTTGTTTATCAATAAATCCTCATTCCCCTTTCCCGCATCTGGTGTCACTGATTCCATATCAGTTTCCAAAAAAACAATAAAGTTTATCAGTTTGAACATTAAATATCTTGCTTTTGTAGAGTACTCAATTGAATATAGGTCGAAAAGGATTTGCAAATCATTGTAATTAATTTTTTTATATTTATTTAATATTATTTTTTTCACGTTTTATGCAACATCCCAACTTTATTGGAATTGGGGTTTGAATGTTTGCAACTGGTGGTGACACAAATATTTTTTTTTGTTGTATATATCAATCTTGGTCAGTAGAGTAGTTAGTTGTTAGTTGTCTTTGTTCAATTAAATGTGTTTAAGTTTTATAATTGTGTCCGTCATCCCTTGCTGTAATAAATATAATAACAAACTGAGGCCTTAACAGCCGGAAATGTGAACCTGTGACAAACTCTTTGGTTGAGGCCATCCCAAAGATGCTGGGTGGAGGACAAATCCAAGGAATAAGCCGGCCATTCAAGCACGCAAATTTTTTCAAGCTTAAGAAACTCTGCATACATTGGTAAGAGATGCGGCTGGCATGTTAATGCTGGATGGCCATTGTTTTGATGGATGAATGGTAGAACGACAGCCCACAGTATCTCATCGTGATATATCACGGTGCATTAAAGTTGCAGTTATGAATGAAATGCAGTTGGGTGCAATGTCCATGGGATATTACCACCCAAACCAGCACTTCACCTCCATGTGCCGCTGTGCGCACCACCATGATGTCAGCACAACAATCTCCTATCCATCCACTTTGTGAAGTTGGAAACGTGACTCATCTGCAGAGAAAACAGTCCTCCATTGTGCCATTGGCCATCAAACGTGTCTATTCACTCAGTCAAACCAATTTTTATGTCGAACTGAGGTGAGGTCCAATCAACAAAGAGCAAAACATGCAGAGACTTGGACTTTCTGGAGATGATTTTTCAGTTTAGGCAAAAAAGCAGTAATTGTGGGGACCAATAGTCTCATCTGCAGTGGCAGTTGCTGGTCTCAGATGGTCACAGAGATGGAGAGTCCGGATATGGCAGTCTTGGTCAGGGGTCGTCACACGTGGTCGTCATGCATGTGGGTGGTCTGCTGGCCTGCCTAATTACCCAAAACGCTGTTTTATGCAAATTATCGTTGATATATGAACGTTAAGAGTCCTTGCTACTGCCATGAGAAACATTCCTGCATTGAGCATGGCATTTAGAACAATGGAAGAACTGGACCTTTTGGGGTGGCCTTTTATTGACCTGAGTACAGGATGTGCCTGGGCTGACTGTAGTGATTTCAATAGCTCTGGATCATGCCCCACCTGTCTTACAGGCCAGTTTTGACAAAGGGCGTGAACTTGACTATGATATGGAGAAGGTGACTGAAATGCACACCGACCAGTGGCGCACAATATTAGTCACATAAATAAGCCCTTCAAAGCCAACCTCAGAAATAATTATGCTGAATATTGAAAGGATTAAAATGTTGCATTTACATGTTTATATTTTTGTTCAGTGTGTAATTATTTAATAAATATCCATGTCCCTGCACTTAGGTCCTCAGCTCCACTCCTGGCGCCCTTTAACATCTGTGAGTACCAGGGCGTAACAATATATATTTTTTAAAATATATTTTATATACATACTGTATGTTACATTGGAGGCGAAGACCACTGATACTTTGCAAGTATCTGCCTTGCATCCACAAGCTCATTTTGGGTGCTGAAGTTGTTGATCCTGCAGAGGAAGGGTTTCAAGCATACTTCAGGATCCAAAGAATGAACCGGCAAGAACAACCAAACGTCTATTGCAAACGTTAAGTGCAATCTCAACAGTGTTTTGTTACAAACACAGCATTGTTACAATATGAAATCTTGCAGTACACATTTTTATTTATGAAACCTGAAATACATTTGTTGTTTCTCTGACTAGCAGTTTATAGGAGTTGAGGAAGTTGGGAGTGGCTTTAGATAGCAATGAGCCCGGTGTATCTGGTAGTTTTCTGCCTTCTGAGCAAAACAAAACACCGCTGCCCATTTTCTCTGTTTTCTTTGGTAGAGTGGTACTAATTAAAAAAAAAAAACTAGAGGCACTTGGTAGAGCGCATACCTCTGCCACACCATATATCTCTTCTTTTGGTTACAGAATATGTTTCAGATCACTTCCAAAATTATATAAACTCTTCAATCATGTTAAATCGTTTGTAACTTCTTGAGTTATCTTGTCAGAAATATCACATAGACAGATATATTTCAATTCTTTCAGATACAGAATCCAGAATGTTCCAGATCACTGCCAAAATTGGATCAACTCATCCTTGGACTGCCACCTATCATTTTACCAAATTTAGAGCTGAACCACGCAGAACTTTTTGAGTTGAGTCAACAGACAGATAGACAAACAGGGGTGAAAACTTCACCTCCTTCGCAGAGGAAAAAATGACTTTAGTTTTATGACAAAACTATTATGTCCAGTGGTGAAATACCTTTACAAAAAGAAAAAAAAATAAATTATTTACTGCAATGAGTAAAATTAAATTCATTTGTAAATATGTCCAAAATTGTCTTTGGAAGTTTTGCAACCAAGCCATTAGCCTATCATTCAGTTGAGTCATCTTAGAAATTCATCAAACTCGGAGCTCACTTTGCCCAGTTTAATTTGGCCTAGATGACATGACCTGGTCAAAGACTGTAGTTTGTGGATGTGTCAACAACAGACATCAGAAAGGAGACGCAGCCTCTTTTAACAACTTAACCTTAGTGGTTAATTAATGTCTGACCTGACACAGTCACACTATTGAAAAAAAAAATTGACTCAATTTTGGTTAAACTGAAGTGGCTGAATGAGAAGAAAAATCCTTGATGTTTAATATACCTTTTTGACTTGTATTTTACCCCTTATTTCATCTTATTTAAGTATTTACACCCAGTAGAGTGAATAAATATCAAACTTCTTCATTGCTTAAAGGAGCCAAATTTACTATTTACCAGCCAAGTGCTTAATAGAATGTTCTCTTGGTAATAAATTGTAATGTTTTGACAAAAATGACTTTATTTAAATACTTGGATAGCAATCAGAGAGCTACTCATGTACGATTGAAATTCAACACAAAATAGCAAGTGCATATCTGAGCTGAGAAAAGTGCACCTTACCGAAAAAAATCACCGAGGACTATTCCGTTAAAAAGCAAAAGCTGGAGCACTCACAGAGCTCAGAACACAATCTCTTCATTGGAAAGACGTCAAAACGTCAGTCTTTTCAATAAAGAGATTGTGTTCTGAGCTCTGTGTGCTCCAGCTTTTGCTTTTTACCGGAATAGTCCTCGGTGATTTTTTCGGTAAGGAGCGCTTCATTCTGCATTGACTGTCCATGCTGTTGAGCACCTTTATAGTCCTTTTCCATAGCGAGCTTTGAGCACGACTGGTCTACTTCTCAACATGCATATCTGAGCTGTAACAGGACAATGCCCAAGATGATTTGAGGTTAAAATGCGGCGTCCTTTATTGGCAAAGAGATGGCAGTATTTAGAGAACAATCTTTTTTGGCAAGACTGATATGATCACCGGGATACTGTGACTAAGGAGAGCTCAGATTTAAGAACAACCATCTTTTCACGTCTAGTCTTCAGCTACACTGTAGATTAGCTGCAGCAAACATGCAGAAGAGAGCAGCGAGTTTAGACTGACTGCAAGCAGCAGCTTACATGCAGAAGGGAGTGCATATTAACTGTTGGCAGGCAAGAGAGATGCAGAGCAGACAGTGTTACAGGCAGCACGGTGACCCCGCCCACAACTTCAATCAAGTCTCCACTTCCTTGTTCCAACTCACCAGAGATCTGATTCACCGGTGTCTGTAGCTATTTAAACTCGCAGTTTCAGTTTAGTGGTCACCAGGCATCATGCACACCGGTTCACAAGCTCCAGTTATTCCTTGTCCCTGTTGTTCCCAGGTAATGCGATATTTCATAGCTCCCGCATTTCCTGGTTCTTTGCACTCTTGCGAATGATAGGTTTTGTAATTACTGTACCTCGTTGCTTTACAATTTGCAGGTCAATTGCATTTTTGGCATTTTGCCTTCGTGTTTGAAATTACAATTCCTTTTGTGCTTTTGTTTAGTTGTGGTTAGTTGTGTACTTCGTGGTTTTTATTTCTTACTTTAATGCTGGTTTTTGTTTCTGAGTATTCCCTTGGTATTTTCATTTCCCTGGTATGTGCATTCCTGTTTCTGTGATTCTGTCTAGTATTTCTTTGACTTCCGCATTGTATAAGTTCTATTAGTATTGTTCTGTTGTGCTTATCCAGTTCCTAGTTTACGTTAATTGTTTATTTCTGTTATTTTCATATTCAAAATCCTGCTCCACTCATTAAATTCCTGCTCCATATCATCATTCTTAAGAGTCTCCTGACAGTTACTTGCAGCAGCTGAGAGTAATGCAGCATAGCTGCTGGGGGAGGCATCTTTTTGTAGCGGAGGTGGAGAGGTGAGCTGCTTAAATGGCTTGCCCAACAACCAGGTGGAGCAGTTCATTGAAGTGCCTGTGAGAATGAGGGCTTATCTCAAGTTGTATACCTGAACTAGCTCCACCTCATATACAGTTGTGTACCCTACTCCTAATACAATGTCATTATGGTCAATTTCTTCACCAAAAAAATTTAAAATAAAAAAATAAAATATATATATAAGAGCCAGTCAATCATCGTGATTTGTATAGTTCTCTTGCAATAGGCGTGGCCTAGCTGTGGCGAATATGAGGTCAAGCTTTGTCTGCCATTGATGTGGCCAAACAAAGCCCTTGGCTATTGACGCTACACACTGCACACAGAGAAAAGTAGAGAAAATGCAGAGTAAGTGTGCCATCGTTGGCTGTTCCAACCGGTCTGACCGGGAGAGGGAGAAACGATTTTACCGTGTGCCCGATATTATACGGAATCAGGGCAAAATAACTTTGGAGTTGCAAACAATTCGATGAGCTAAATGGTTTTCAAGCCTCTCCAGGGCCGACTTGGACATACGCAAGAAGGAAATCTGCGTTTGTAGTGACTGCTTCATCTGTGGTTAGTTTTTTGTGATTGTATACTGGAGACAGTTTGTATTGGATTATAGTTACAAACTGATAACAATAGGCCCATGTTGTTATGACCGCATGTCACTACTGCATGTGTGTTCGTGTGTCGCGCTACTGGAAGCGCTCCTGGTTGACTTATTTGCAGTAATTCTGACTGGAATGCTTGTGTTACTTTGGTCAGCAGTCAAGGTGGTAGTTTCGTCTTAATGTTACCTGATCGTAGCTGCTTCAGTTGAAGCTAGGCGGAGAGGCATTGTATCTGTCTAAATTGGGCTGATAAGGCTGCAATTAGTGAAATGATCGATTTTTTTATCTGGGGTCAGCCAGGAACTTTGCCGTGCGCCCTTACAAAATAATGCTATTTGATTTACCACTGGATACCATTCAATTACCATTGAGAATTTTCGTAAAGGTGGGCTAGCTCTGATGCTAAAGCTGTGTCTGGTATAACAAACGATTTCGTTTCTTTGTTTAGTTTTGGAAGAAATGGTTATCAGGAGCTTATAACAAGGTATCTTCCAGAAAAGTGGGTGTATAACAGTACAGCTAAAACCGCATGCATGCAAGGCGAGACAGTACAATACTGTGATTTAGGCTCAGCCGAACTGTCCTCTGCCTCCATTGCTGATGTGCTTGGCCACACTTATAGCACCGCAGACCGTTGATACTAGTTACTGAGGCAGTCCAGTGTTAGGTCACGTGACTATTACAAGTTACCTACTACATTCGGCCTTCTATAAAAAACAGTAACAATAATAATGAAGGAAGGATCACATTTTCTTTCATCACCAGCAGATCAAATTTACAAATAGAAATAATTAAATTTCTCACCTATTATATGTCTTGCATTCCCACCTGCAAGACATATAATAGTTATATGGATCAGTTACTTACCACAATTAGCCACGGTTCTGTGTTTAAATGGGACCTAATGAAATAGATTGATTCAAGAGAAAACTAATTAGATTGTTCTTCTTCAGGAATAAATGTACCAAGAATATGCTTACAAGACACGTAAAAGAGTTCAATCTTATAAACTGCAAATGAATCTGTATAGGCAGAAAAATATTACTGCAAAAATTTTTTAAGGACTGTATACTGTTTGTGCAACCTGCATATCTGCTTAAAATGTTTTCAGGTGAAATCAGATAATCAACATTAAATGATCATTCTGTGGAATAAAAATGATGCAATGATGCAATTAAGATATCTCTGGTACTGTTATAAAATCATCATCCTCAGGAAAAAAAGCTGTGTATACTGTATAATCTCTGAACAAGAGAGAAAAGAAAATATTTTTTTAAAAATAATTAATTAACTATTAAAGCTAATGTGTCTCAACAGTATTATTATCTGAATTTTGGACCAGGTTTTATTTATGATTGTATGTGATCAGTCAGTCCTTGGCAAGGCTCAGCCAGCCCTCTCATTTCCCAGCTCTCCCCACATGTAAGCCTCAGAAGCCCCTTCTCATGTTCCCGGGGCCAGCGGTAGTGTCTGTAGCATAGCAACACACATTTAGGCGTGTGCGCACAAAGTGTTTACTTTTAATATGCTGTCGCCTTGGTGAGCAGTGCGGCAAGCAGGGCAGAGTAAGCAGAGGAGAGAGAACACAGGGGACTGAAGGCCTCCATTTGTCCACAGGGTGTGTAAATAACAGATGGGCCCTGCAAACACAAGCCGGCCCACTGATACGGCTTCATCCGGTCCTGTCGGGAGCTCCTCCACTGCCAAACTGGAGCTGCAGATACAGCCATGAACCTGGTCAGGTCCTCCCCCCCCCTCTCTCTCTCTCTGTTTTTCTCTCTCTCAATTCAATTAAAATTCTAATGCTTCATTGGTATAACATATCAGCATGTGTTGCCAAAGCATCAGAGGAACAATACACATGTATATACATGAAATCTAAACAAACACTTATCAGTTACATTGAATAACTATATACATTTTAAAAACTTATATTTCTTGCAATAGTTGGAAAAAAAAGGAAATAGAAGGAAATTAGCCATTTTTGGGAGTATTAATTTTTGGTGTCTCTCTCTCTCTCTCTCTGTAAATGGAAATTCTGGCTGTGTGTTGGACTTGACGGTTTAGAGAAGCCCATGGGGGAAACTATTATTCCAGTACAATGCTCCTGGCAAGAGAAAGGAAAGACCCTTGATTTGTGATCACATTATTTTTTTTTTTAGGGGCAGGAGGTATTTTGGTGTCGGCACTTTGTGCCTGGGGCTCAGAGGACTGGTAGTTGAAGCCCCATGGTGGCAGTTAGGGTGTTGCTTTGGACCCCATGAAGTGTAATCAAACATCATGAGTCACCTTAGTATCATCGAGATGTAATGCAATGATTTATGCATGTCTAACTGAAAGTGTGACTTCAGCCCATGTTTGCCGCTCAGCAAGCGTGAAGCTCTTAAGATCCACTGTCACGGGATGGCTGATACCTGGCCTGGAAATAAAACACGTTGGAGGGGTGGAAAATAGACAGAGGGATGGCTGAAGGTATGAAAAGGCACATCTACACAATAAGATGTATCTACATATAAAATATCTTTGACAAATATTGAGCAGTTAACAAGATTTCTCCAACAAAAGAACAGAATGGCAGATATAAGGCCTGATTACAGAAGGGATGGACGGACAGACAGGAGGACAAACAGAAGTATGAAAAGGCACATCTACACAACAAAGTGTGTCAAATGATTTAATTTCATTGAAAAATATTGAACCGTTTAGGAGTGCTGGCCAGAAAAAAAGTGTGACGAATGGACTGACATACGGACAGAAGGAAGGACAACACTTATTCTTATATCCCCATCCACTTCATGGAAGGGGATGATGACCTGGCCAAACTCGGGCCTTTTCACTCCTGTTATAATCTTTGAGTCAGTTTAAAAGCACCTTAGAAGCCATTTCTGTGGCAACTGGGCACCACAGAGCTAGCAGGAGAAATTTTAGGTCCGTGAGATGGGAGAGAAAGTTCCAGAAAAAAGAAGTGTGAAAGCAGAGTGCAGAAGTCCAGCCGACAAACACTTTTGGGATTCAGGGTGACAAAAACCAAATTACAGGTGACACGCCCTCCCCACCCCCCCACCCTACCCCACCAGGAAAAGGAAAAAAACAGACTGGAAATCAGTGAATCAGTGTCCTCACACCTATTTGATAGGTGTGTGTGAAAACGTGTGATCAGAGGGGAGGGATGAGAAGAGAGCAAATTGTGTTGAAAATGAGTTTGATATCCTGTGTTCTCCCCTGAAGCCACAAAACATGATACAAACTACTTTTCAGTCCCTACACACACAGTCTCTCTCTCTCTCTCTCTCTCTCTCTCTCTCACCCTCTCTCTTTCCCTTTCCCCATCTCTCCATCTGCCTCCATCAGTCTATTTTACCTTATGTCTCTCTCTCTCTCTCTCTCTCTCTCTCTCTGAGAACAGAGGGAATCATCAAAGCCTATGATAATCAGATGGAAATAATGTATTGGCCTCTGTCACTGACCAAGATCGAGCTTCGTCTTGGACTATAATAAATTTTCCATGGAGAAAATGATTTTATAATTCATTTTAGTCTACGCCCAGACTTATTTTGTGTCTGTAAAATCAGCCCTAAATGTTCTATGATTATGGTGAACTATACAAATAAAATGAACAGATAAGGAGAAGACATCATCTTACGCTAGGTCCTTAGGGAAGAAGTAGTATAATAAAGTTAATGTAGCCAGTATGGATGACAGGAATAACTGCTCCATAAAAAATGGCAAATAAAAGAGAAGGCATTTAGTTGGACGATCTCAGTAATCTGCATCATTGTGCTGAGCTGTAACTTACTGCAGCATGTGTAATCCTGATAAAATACATAAACATTCCCAACCGGATTAAAGCTTGACAGAAGCTTGACTGAATATATGGCTCATTCTTAAATCAACAAGATGTGTTTTAAGGACAATAGTAATGGTGATAGTTTTATTTATTTTAATAATAACAAAATCAAGCTGTTGTGTATAGAACCTATGCTAAATGGCTAAATATGATTTAGGTACACGGGGGGCCGCAATGAAAGCTTGGCATTTAATATGACTCTTTAAGAGCGTGTTTTAGTATAAATTACATCTCACTAGAATTAAAATAAAGTTATAACCTTCACGGAGTTTCCGAGAGGACCTAATAAGAGGTGACATTATTGCCACTGTTATGCCATGTAACTACCTTAATCTACACTTTAAATTGTATTTTACTTTTAGTTCATTGAATTTACAATGTGGAGTGACCTGTCAAAAACATGAAGTGCATGTAAGTATCATGACATCCTAAAAAGGTTTAACCTTCTTTTAGCACTGCATAGCTTCTAGCCTGTTCCAATTTAGCACACAGATTTAAAGAGTGTACAGTTTCTGACATTAGTTTAAATGCTCTTCTCTTTGTCATGGCTCGATTAGACACATTGAACCAAACAATGCTGACCTCTGGGTCCCTGTGCTATAATTAGGTATGTCTCCAAAACATTGCAGTTTAACACTGGTGTGAAACTACAGAGGACGTTATCCATGTGTATTCACAATGGGGTCTATTCTCCCATGCGCTTAAGTCGAAAAAAGCGCGTAGCTACGCGCTTTTCAGCCTACGCGTATTCTCCCCTCGACTTAAGTCTGTGCATTACGCGCCTTGAAGGCACTTACGCGCTTGGGGCGGAGCAAGGCCAAAATCGGGGCGTTTCCGGGCGTTTCTCATGCAAATAACACTTACGCGTATTCTCCCCCTGGCTTACGCGCTTTTTCTGTTAAGCGCTTTTGAGGGCTGTATTAAGGTCAAGCGCCAACATTAGGCGAAATAGAATATTGCGTTTGATGTCGGTTATAGGACGAATTTTAACATTACTTTTATTTTATTTAACATGGTAAAGGTTGAGATATTTAATATTCGATTGTTCTTCCTTATTTCTAAACTACATTTCTCAAAGCCATGATAATTTATCAAACGAAATCATCACATGCTATTACGTATCAGCCTCTTCTCCAATCAGTTAAATTACAAACGCAAAACAATTAATTAATACGAGTATACATAAGACCATCATTCTACCATGCCCTCCAAATCTAAAGCCAAAATGCCAGTCCTGCATTTGCTTGCACTCTTGCGTGATTGGGAAAGAGTAAGAGGAGCGCGCCGAGCTCGAAGACGAACACTCATATATCGGCTTCGTTTGGACATCCTGGGACGAACAAACATCGAGTGCATCCAACGCTTTCGCCTGGACCGTGCATGAGGCAATCATCTATCTTTGCCGACTTCTGGATGAACAACTATCCAGCCGCAGCAATTATCAACAAATCATACCCGTGGTCATCAACCTCAGAACGGCGCTGTCGCTCCTGGCATCTGGGTCGTTTCAGAGAGTCGCTGGTCATGTCATTCACATCACAGGCGTCGGTGTCAAGGTGTCTGACGCAGTTCGTTGGCGCTTCAAGTTCTTCTCCATGCACTTCCACTGCAGAAAGAGTAGATGCCATCCCTTCCTCCTGTGCAGTGAAATGCACAGGGGATGATGGTTGCCCACCACCTGTTGCGTGTACAGTTCTCCGGTTTGCAGAGAACCTGGCTTTAACAGCGCCCCGCAGATCTCTCCATTTATGCTTTAAATCGGGGATACTGCGCTTACATCTCCCCACCGAAGCCACATCCAGAACTATTCGTAGCTTAATTCCTCGGATCAGCCTTCATTGCTTGCTTGCCATACACCAACATCTGTGAAATTTGGTTTTCGGCTTTGGTTCGACGTCGCCATCATTGTCTTCCATGTTCTATAAACAAATGCGACTGCCCTATATGTTCGTGATAATCTAAAAAGTTGTGATATTCTCTCGAGTGAGGGGATTGATTTTCTAATTGAGGATATCTGTATTAACTAACTCGAGTCCTAGTAATGTTTTACCATTGGTAATACTGTGTAATTTAATGTGTGAATAAAGATATTATTAAATAGGCTAGGCACTCTAGATTGAGCCCTACCCTGGCAAATACCAGAGCACTATCCATTTGTTAATCAATTTTAGCCTTTAAAGAATAGCCGACATGGAAAGAATCGTTATCAGTAAATGGGATAATTGATTATAATAAAGTATTAGTGTCAAGTTCAAGTGAATGTGTTGCTCAAATCAAATAGGATGATAGGCTATGGATATGGAATTCCGTCATTACTGAGGCGGTTTCGGGGCGGGGAGATGACCGCGTGCGAGGTAAGAATCCTTGTTAAAGCGTTTCCATGTCCTTTAGTTGCAAACATGACATCGGAGTAGTTTTCAAGTGCGCAATTTCTAAATGAGATCATATAAACTGTCTTTGATTGTCTTTGTGTTACTAGAATGTTCCCTTTGTCTTCTTCCCTGTCTTCCACGGAACCAACAGGCTGGTGTAGGAGGGGCACATTTTCAATGATCTGATTGAGAAGCGCTAAATTCTTTATTTATTATTTCATTCTCGCGGCAATTTGTTTGTATGCATAGCTTTAATGCCATGGTGGCTAGAGAAAGAAGTAACAAGTGTTTGTAACTAACATATCCCCCGCCGCCGCAATTTTATGTGTCCGTACGGACGGAGCCCAATGCTATAATAAAGAGATGTCTGAATTACGTCTTGTAATTGGTACGGCCTACTATTACAGCGGCATATAAAGCCATATCTTCACAATGACAAAATAAAAAAAAAATTTAATTAAATAATTATAATAATTATAATAATATAAATGGATAAATATACTTTAAAATAAAAATGTTTAATTTTGCATGTAAGAATAGTGGACATACGAGTTTTCGTTTCTTATCAGTTTGGAGATACGAGGTGTTATCAGCAGGCCGACAATATTCAAATTTAAAGTCTGGTTTGCGTTTTCCATGGACCACAAATGCGTTTTCATTGTTAATCAGAAAATCCTTTTTCCATGTTTTCCTGATAGCCACAATCAATGAGCTTTGTACAGAGTCTGCCTCTCTTTTGGATCAGTCACACCTCTTTCACAAGGCCGCCTACATTCTGAAGTTAAGCGCTGTGGGCGTGATCGAAGCGAGTAGGGGAGAATACGCGTAACTCAAAAGCGCTTAACTCGAAGCGCGTAAAAAAGGACTTTCGCGCTAATGGGAGAATAGACCCCAATGTGAAATATCCCACCCCCCTGCGTGCTTGGCTTTTGTAGTCTTGAACGTACTGATGTCTTACCTGTATTTTTTTTTTTTTAATACTTTGCAGATGACAACACACAACAAACCATGGTTATAACCATATCATTTCCAATTCTATCCACTCATTAAACTATATATGCAAAAATCAATAAAACATGCTAAAATACTTTTCAATTTCTATTCTAAGCCTTAGTATATAGCAAGCCGGAAAATAAGAAGATTTCAGAGCAATGGATTGTTTGGATACAAAAATTTGGTTCTTCGCCTGAAATGGTGGAGAACAATAATAGAAAAGATGGAGGAAAAAAAATTCTGGTAGAACGTGAAAATTTAGTCATGTGCTTTTTCTTTTACATTGTCGTTTGTTTTTTTATATCTCAGCTCCCAGACTAATGAGAGATGACAGCTTGTGATTTCTCATAATGCAACAACAAAAAAAAATGCCTCGGCAGTGAGGACTGCAGAAGAGTTGGGTGCACTTGCACTGTTCGTGGTGATCTGTTCAAAATGGAAATTTATCGACTGAGTTTAGGAGAAGATGTGCATGCCACTTTTCTTGTGGATTTCTGATTCAAAACATCAAACCTGAGATTTAAAAGACTCACAGAACTAAAAAGATTATGCAGAAAGAATCATTTAGATTACACCCAGTTTTATATCATGAATTATTTTTACCATGCACCACTTGAGTGTGTGTGCGTGTGTGTCTGCGTGTGCGTGTGCGTGTGTGTGTGTGTGTGTGTGTGTGTGTGAACTGGATTCCTCAAGAACTATTCAACGGATCACCAAACATTTTCATGGGAGGTTGGACTGTATGAATGGGAGAGGTGAATACACTTTTCAGACCAAATTTGTGTACCTTGGTGGGGCTGTGCTCTACCTTTGTGCACCATGGTGGGAGAGCGCTCAACCTTGGCATGCCTCCAATGTGGGGCTCTGCTCCACCTTGGCCCTCCATAGTGGTGCACTTTTGCAACATTGACCTCCATGGTGTTGCACTGCTCTAACACGGCCCCCCATGGTGGTGCACTGTTCCACCATGGCCCTGCATGCTAAAGGCACGCCATGGAAAATGCCGTAACGCCAGCGTTACTGCTTGGAGGTTATTGGATTCTAGGAAGTTAGAGTAATTAAAGAGTATTTCCACATCATCAAGAAGAGAGATTAAATCTGAGGGATTTTAGCATTTTTAAGGTCAAAATATTTTTCACCAAATATGGTCCGATATTAGCATTAGCTTTTTAGAATTATCATTATTAAAATTAGCCTGCTGACATTAGTATTACCATATTAGTATATTTATCGTAACTTGTTTATCTTAGCATTAACTCGCTGGCATAATTGCATTTGATTGCTTTAACAAGCTCAAGAATGTTTGCCTAAAAACAATATAGCAATAACAATAGTAAGTCAGCACGCTAAAATTAGCATTAACGTTAGCATTAACATTAAAGTTAGCATTGTAACATTAGCATACTGGCATTGACTCTTGCACTATGGCATGCTGAAGGCACACCATCAAAAATCCCAAAATGCCAGTGTTACCTCTTGCAGATTATTGGGATTGAGGAATATAGAATAGGGGCTGATAGTAGAATCAGTTTTAAGAATTAGCATTAGCATATTAACATTTTGACATCAGCATTACCATATTAGTATATTTATTGTGGCTTGCCAATATTAGCATTTGCATATTAGCAAATTTTCATTTGATTGCTTATACAAGTGTAAGCATGTTTGCCTAGTAACCATATCAACAGCATGGTCGCAAGCTTTACCATGTTAGCATGCGAATACTAGCATATTTACTATTGACTTCAATAGAATGGCATGCTGAAGGCTCACCGTCGAAAATCCCGTAATTACCGCTAGAGCGTTATTGATCTTGAGGAAGATGTAATTAAAGAGGCATATTAGCATGGGGCCATTACCATAGCATGGGGCACAAAGGAGGAGCATTGCCCCATGATGGGCCACAAACGTGACTCGACTCTTCGCAAGTGGCAAACTTCTAAATCCAGTAAAACCATTCACAAGCAGGTCAGTTTATCTGTTGGTGAGGGGATTTAAATCATTGTAAATTCAGACACATATCTAGTCCAATTATTAGGGTCCCTTGTATAAACAGTTTTAGTCTGTGTCTTATTTCAACAACATAATTGCCTAAGGCATTTTTAAAGTAAATCAATTTAGTTTATTGTAGTTATTTTCCTGGGAATTGATTGAATCCTCTCCTGTCCCCACACTATGATATTTGACATTTAATTATATACTACAGAGACAAAATTAGATTGATTTCATTAAACAATACTTAGATTCAGTTTCACAATTATAAGAACTTGATATATTCTGTAATTGCATTAAAATATGAAATTGTTGTTATTAAGACCAAGAAATATATTGTGCAATCAACTCCTTATTTTTGAACGAATATCATCAAAACTGTTCCAGAGGAAAATAATCTTAATGAGTGCAAGTCTGCATTAATTCTGGTTTAGTAATTGTGAGCTCAAATCTAATAAAGTAGCGGTCTCAATCAACAGGCTGCTAGGATTGCATTTTCTCTGAATTCCTGTGATCTCCATCCAATCAGCAACTAAATAAGGCAGTATTAAATAGGTGTGCATACTCCTTAGCCAATCAAGAGGCCTTATTCATGAAACGATAGCATATTTATGGGTAAATTTTAACGTTAAAATCCCTTGGTACTAAAAACCTACATCAGATTCATGAAAGCTGCGGAAAACTCTAATTCAATTATAAGTACGTGTGTAGTTGATGAATTCCAATCAGGCATAATTTGACAGCGCACTTCTGCTATTTATAAATAAGCATACACCCCCACCCCTGAATAGAGAGAGAGAGAGAGAGAGTGAGAGAACTTTACCGAGACTGAGATAGAAGTAATTTTAGATGATGAAGAGACAAAAAAAAAAAAAAAAAACACTGTAGGGACTCATTCATTAAGTTTTCTCTTAACTTAGATGGTCTCTCTGTTTCTGCCAGAGCTGTCGTTAAAAACCTTGGGGTGACTCTTGATTCAGAACTCTCTTTCCAGGCTCACATCAACAATATCATCCGAGTGGCTTTTTTCCATCTTCGAAACATATCTAAACTTAGAAAGATGTTGTCTCTTCAAGACGCTGAAAAATTGGTTCACGCATTTGTGTCTTCTCGGCTGGACTATTGCAATGTCTTACTGTCTGGTTGCACTAGCTCAGCCCTGAAACGTCTTCAATTAGTGCAGAATGCTGCAGCTAGGGTTCTGACTAGGACTAAGAAATATGATCACATTAGCCCGGTGCTCAAAAGTCTTCATTGGCTGCCTGTAAAATTTAGAATTGAGTACAAAATATTATTACTAACTTACAAAGCTTTAAATGACTTGGCCCCGGAATATCTTTGCAGTCTTCTTATTCCTTACTCCCCACCAAGATTACTTCGTTCACAAGGTGCTGACTACTTGAAAATTCCAAATATATCTAGAATTACACTTGGAGGCAGAGCATTCTCTTACAAGGCACCAATTTTATGGAACAATCTCCCAAGACAAATTCGGGCTTCAGACACACTCTCTATCTTCAAGAGTAGGCTGAAAACTTATCTTTTTAGTCAAGCCTATGATTAGTTTATGATTAGTTATGTGTTGGCTCTGGTGGGACTAACTACAACCTTGATTTACGATATGTTCACGATATTGGAAGCCAGTGTTATGTAAATCCATGAGGAACCGGTGGCACTGAGCATGCATTAACGGTGCCAGTGGGGCTTGTTACAGCCTTAGTCACCGGGGAGGTCCATATGGCACTGGTGTAGTGTTACGCAAATCCATGTGGAACCGGTGGCACTGAGATGGCACTTACACGGCACCAGTGGGGCTTGCTACGGCTTTAGTCACCGGGTAGGTCCACATGGTGTTGGTGGTATCTGATTGAAAAATTACGCAGCCTTGGTCGGATTGAATTTCAGGGCCTCTGTGCTGCAATAAGTGGATGAAGGATACAAGCTTTTGGTCGTTAAAATTGCTAAAATCCATGTGGAACCGGTGGCACTGAGATTGCACTTACACGGCACTGGTGGGGCTTGCTACAGCCTTAGTCACCGGGGAGGTCCATATGGTACTATTGTTTAGAAAATGAAAAGTGATCTAACAGCCTGGAATAAGTGTTGGGCCTCTGTGCTGCAGGAAGTGGATGGAGGGGTGTTGACTGTTTCCTGACCAGTCTGCTTATAACTTCTCACTTGGCACATGACCGAGGACGGTATTTTTATTATCATGCAGTAGTTATCCAGTGCCTCACATCCGTCTCTTCTGTGTCTCTTTCCGAGGATCTTTCCCTCCACTTCCCTGAGTCCTGGACCGTATGAGCCCTGTCCCTCACCATGAGCGCTGGCTGCTGCTGTCCTGCTGTCCTGGTCCGATCCGGTCCGGCCCTGGTCCAGTCCTGCACCATCCTCGACTTGCCACTTTCTGGAGCTACCGTTGCCACTGTTTAGATGGACTTAAATGGAACTCTTCTGTCGTTTCACTCCCTTTTTACTTTTATGTTCTTAATTAGCAAGCCCGCGGAGGATGGGCTCCCCAACTATGGCCGGGTTCCTCCTGAGATTTCTTCCCTCTGGGGAGTTTTTTCTCACCACTGTTGGAGGATTTTTCTCCCTACTGGGAGTTTTTTGCCTCATTTGCTGTAGTGGGGAATAGGCTGGGCACTGCCTTTTTATTTCTTTAAACTCTCACTGTAAAGCGTCTTTGTGACAGTCTCTGTGAAAAGCGCTATACAAAATAAATTGAATTGAATTGAATTGTATTTGCAACTGGATTCAACATATAGTTACTCCATCTATGAAGTCAATTTCAAACACTCATTTACCTTAGTTAATTACCATAGCAAGTTTAATCTTTAGACTATCAATTCCCTACTGTTATTTCTAATATATTCTCATATTTAAATTGCGTCTTTCAAAGGCATCTGCGTATTGTAAGCATAACAGAGCATAAAAGTAGCAGTTAGTAATAAGGACAAACAGTATTTGTGTGCATTTGTTATTTACACTGGGACTATTCGTGGTCGGCAGTAGGTATAGATTTTGTGAGCAACTACAAAATGATTGGAGGTATTAAAATACTGATGAACACCAAAATCCAAGTAAATGTCCTCCTGCAAACAGTTTACACACAAATGTATTCTGCTCATGTTTCATGAATGAGACCCAATGACTTTAATCTAGCGCTTAAGGGCGGCTACAATCAAGAATCCAGCAGACACGGTGATCCTACAGGATTTCAGTTTGAGACTCCTGGCATAAAGCAATCTCAGTTAGGAAAACTCCAACTTTTGCAAAGTTCATTTATCTCTCAATCACTTTTTATTGCAGGAAATGAAGGAACTACTTTCAAATCGCAAAATTATTGGTTAATTAAGGCCAAGAAATGCTTTTTTCGCAACAACAGAAATTAAATTGGCAGCATTGCCCACGGACATTATCTTATGTCGGGCGGGAGAAAAAGTGGACCCATAGTCGAATTGGGGAAAATCCACCCCATACTTCATAAATGTCTGCTTATAAAACAACCCACTGGTGTTAAAAAACATCTTTCTTGTGGAGCACATACACCAATTTTGAAGTACAGGGATCCCTACTTTAAGGAGTTCATTTCAGTGATCGAAACTTCAACAAAGTGTGGCCAAGCTGGTGAGAGAAGTTGAGCCGAAGACCCAGGCCTATTAGACCTACTACTACCAGTGTCAGTGTCCAAAAATAGCCGTCGCTCAATTTTGGTGGGAATGTGACTTACTCGGTTTTCCCAAACTAGGGCCTTATGAAATCTCTATAATTCATCACATGGAAGTATTTACACATATTGATATAACCCAGTGGTTCCCAAACTTTCTCTGCTGGGCCCCCCTTCGATACATAAGAACCCCCCCCCCAAAAAAAAAAACAGGTAATACAGACACATTTAGTTTTCAGAGTCCATTGCAGTTTATTTCACACATTGTAATTAATATAAACCTCAACCTTTTTGAAAAAAATGAAAGTAAACTGCCAGAAACTGTAGGTTGTTATAAACTACAACTAGGCTACCTTTAGAATGAGAAATAAATAACAAAATAACAACCCACCACAGTGTAATTATTTTAAGCGTAACTGTTTTCAAGCACCTTAACTGTGTATTATGTTAAGTGTAACAGGTTTCTTCCTTAATATTCGACAACATTGCTATTATTGCATTTTCCCGACGCCATGCAGAAACTTACTTGCATACAGCTAATCAGTGACTTTGTGCCGGTGTTCCATGCCGAAAAGCCTCGTGCTGGAAAACCTCGAGGTATATCGGCACGCACAATGTCCCGTGCCCAAAAGCTTTGCGCGCCAAAAAGCCTCGTTTGCCCAGACGTCTCATAATGGGACAAGGCTTTTCGGCAAGGCAAGGTTTTTCAGCAATAAACAGACACGAAGATTAAATCATTCAAATCCTCTTTTAAAGTATCAAATCATTGGGCTGTATCACTCCCCTCTGCCTGAGTATAGCCCTCTACATAAAAGCACCATATGTTTATGTTTCTGTGATGCAGAAAGAAAGCACCATAATCAACCTATATTAACAGCCGACAGCGAAGTGTGAAAAAAATTCATGAGCACTACTTGCCTAACCTGCTGGTATGTTGGTAACGTTCAGTAGTGCAGCTCGATAAAAATAATCTGTAGGCCGGCAGAGCATTCATATTATGGAAAATAAGATGACGCAATCTCGGTTATTTCTGCTTTATACTCATCGGATTTTGTTCGGTGTCACTTACTATTTTACTATTTATACGCCAGATCAGTGCAGGATAAAAAGCGGCGAGTTGGGTATCGCTAGACAACATTGATTGTAACCAGCTCATTTTACCAGCTTCAAATATGTGAAGAACTACATTCATAACTAATTATTAATGAAGATGGCAGGCGAGATGAATGATTTGGCCAACAGTTATGTTGAGAGTAAGGCAGGCATTTACGATGTAATCGCAGAATTCTGGGCAGCGAATGGACTGAGCAGTCAGTGGTTCCGAGACCGTATCTCGGTGCAAGGCCAGTAAAGACAAAAACATTTCACTGTCTCACGACACTCCTTCAGTGGTCCGGAACAAGGTTGCTGATTGGCTGAATGCAAATAATTTTCTGTTGGTGTCTGGATCTCTAGTGGGGGGAAAAAATTTGTTTCCCGCACCCCGCGCCCCCGATGCATTTGCTCTGCGCCCCCCCTATGAGGCGCGCCCGCCACTTTGGTACGTGGTACCAAGTACACTGTCAAAACTTGCAACACTAATAGGTTATAATATACATCGCTTCACGTCGGATGGTTATTTGCCTCCGCGTTGTGCATTAAAACCGTGTTGTGTGCGCCTTCTCGTTAATTGTACCTTACAAATGATGCTGTTCTCTGATTGGCTGCCGTATCCCAAAAAATTATGTAACCTGAAATTTAAAAAATTGAAAACTATTTGAAACTGTTCATGTTTAATCTGAAAATTAATGCCCTTGTGACATCGACAGAGGAAAAAAAATCTAAATGAGTAATTCAAGCACACGATTCCTTAGATGGGACACTACAGAAACAATGCTGAAGCGAGCTTGTTTCTTATATCGTCAGATCTTAGGCGAAGGGAAGGTGAAAGAACGTGTGTTATGGCAAGAAAAATGTGCTTCTTATCGTATGAGACCGTATGAGACCATTATTCTGCACCCCCGCACTAGAAGAAGAACCTCTGGTCAATTAACAGTACTATTAATTGGCAACTTCATTTATGTTTGTGCAATTTTTACCAAAAACTCAAAAAAAATTGTTCATAGCATTGTCACATTTGATTTAATGGGGGATCGAGGATTGGGGAGTTTGGGGATATACCCTTGCTGTAGGTGCCAACAGCCCTCTTTTATATTTGACTAGCCATACCCTTGCTCTGCAGGGGGTAGATTGTGACCAATACTCCTAAGGAATGGAGACGTCACCTGTCGTCAGGGTAACGAAAGGCAAGAATAGATAAAATGGCCCAAATTTCTGCAATGGGGCGAGTTGGTTCAATCACATATAGCGAACAACAGTGGCATGCTTGTCTGGAACGCATATTCCAGAGGGCGTGGGGATCCGTTGGGTGGTTTAGGAGGAGATACGTCGCACAGGCCGATCAAACTGAGAAAAAATATATTTAACATTGGTCTTCTATTGCCCAGCACGCAACTCAGTTTCACTGATAGAGGGTACACATCTCAGCCTCTGCTGCAGTATCTTAATGAAAAACCTGCGGAAAACTGGAAAACATGGTGGGGTTAAAAGAAGTCATCTAGAAGATTAAGAGGTTAAAAATATTTTAAAAGGCATTATCCATAACCCATGACAGGCCTAGGGGAGTTACTTCAACCACATAAAAGAATTAATTTCTCTCTTTATGGACAGGTCATTAGAACTTTTGAAAAATGCTGGGTGGAACTGGCATTAAAACTACATTATAGGCTATGAATCTCCCTGCATATCTCCCATGGCTACTTACGAAGACACCAGAAAAATCCAAAGGAGTTTTATTACTTTGGGAATACCCTGGAGTAGTCAGCCATATTCTGATGCCTGATAACGGCAAGGAAACAACATAGAAATCTGCAGGCTTTGCTGTAAGTTTTGTTTGAATCCAACAGAAAAGTACCCATCTGTGTTGCTCCGAGAGCAGATGAGATGGCTCTTTTTCTTGTACTGCAAATGATTGTGCATGGTGTTAAGAAATGTTTACAGCGTAGAGGTGCTCATTTACTCAAATTCCAGTCAATGGAAGAAGTCTTGCGGTGTGTTACTGCTCCAACCTCAATTTCACCATAAAATCCAAGTGCCAATAATGAAATGCCAATTAAAATGCAATTCCAACTCGGACCAGCATGCAGTGCGTTGCCTCTTGGATAAGCGCTGATTGATTCTGAGGAGATATCTTTAACAACCACCCATGCTCTAGAATAGTCTCTTTGTAAATTGTAATATACCTGAGCTTTTACAGGTTGCCAATATATTGCGCTATTAGACAGATAACTGAGCACATATCTTCAGTGCTTAGAGGTGAATGTAGAGTTAATTGCACTATCACTAATGGCCAATTATAAATCTTTGATTTATAAAAGTGTCATAGGCAATTTAATTAGCCCAAATTTTATGCGAATGCTTCTTCAATGTGTGATCACCTATTTAGGCTTGATACTATAATGAAAACTGAAAAAGAACATGCACATAATATCATGTTAATGTGATATTCAGTATAGTAACCACTAATTAAGAAAACTCCCTGTGTTAAATATTACGAAGTGGCTGAAGGGCACAAGGGGTTAGTCATCACTAGCGGGAAACCACAGCTCACTCTAGAGACAACCAATATTGGCTTCACTTCTTGTTTTACATCACGCATTGAATAATTTGCATTTCCTTGAAGAGTAAAATGCATATTGATTAAGGCCTGCCACATTGATTCCACCAACACTCTGCTAAAAAAAATGAAAAAATAAAAATAAACCTATTGCAGGGTATGAGAACCTACTAATAGTGAAGCATGAGCAAAACACACTTCTGAAGCTTTTTAAAAAACTAGGCCTATGCTGTCGGCGGCCGACAACAAGTGGTATATCCCCGAAATTCCCCAATCCTCAAAGCCTCCTTTATTAGATTCCCCTTTACTAGGCCTATAATATGGGGAAAATTTGAGGTCTGCGTGAGTAATTGTTCCAAAGGTATGGTTAAAAAACAGATTTTTTCAATATATAGCGCCACCTGATGGCAAACTTAGGAGTGCATACTTGCCCAAAATCTAATCAGTTCATCCTCGCTACCATATCTACCCATATGCCAAAAATGAGAAGCCAATGTAAAGTATATTGTGAGTTATTGTGCTAACGGCTAAAATCTGCAGACGCGGCAGCGGTGGCAGCGGGTGGGGCGAAACCATGATATCCCTGAAACTCGGGGATATAATGATTTTCATGAGGGTTGAGGATTCGATGTCTAGCCAGACATCTGCTCCTCTAAGAAAATGTGGGAATGTAAACCTTTGATTTGCCATATTTCCAGTACAGAAAAAGGATCCAGTCCATTTTTGAACAGAGGAGCAAAATGGAGAGGATTCAAGGCCCAGTTTTTTTAGTTGTGAATGCCTCCTCTTTGTGGCCAATAGGGGCTGTTTCTCATCAGTATTGCCTGGCTGGGTTTCAGAGCTGCTGACAGGAAGCTTCTGGAAGGGGGGTGAACAGGGGTTGGGGGTTGCAGAGCTCCTTCAGGAGATGAGAAAGGGGGGAAGTGTGTGGGGGGGAGGGGGGGAATGGGGTGGAAGTGCAGCAGTCAGGACAGGAAATGGAGCCCTGAGCCAATCTTGACAGGAGAGTCCTGGGCTGCTTAGAGGATGTTCTGACAATCAGGATTGAGTCTGGGCTCCCGAGCCTTCTGGCCCAGGCACTGATCCAGAACATGACGGCTGTGGCGGCGGGGGTGGAGGGGCGGGGAGGAGGAGGAGGAGGGGAGGTGGAGGGTGGAGTGGAGAAGGGAGAGGTGGGGGGTGGTTAGATGCTGAAGTTTGAGAGCCCGGAGCTCTGATTTTTCCTGTAATCAGCAGGAGGCTCACCTTTGGTCTGCTCCCGCGGTAAATAAACAAACATTTCTGTGTGAACTCATGTCGGGATTCATTACGTGTGATGTTTTGTTTTTCAGCTCTGCAGATATTGGAGATGCGGGCCACGTAAGACCTGGCTGGGTGCAGCTGGGTTTTTACAAGTCAGGCACTGTGGTCTTTGAACGTGTCGAGCTGAAACTGATTTGTTGCTCCCCACTGGTCCACATGAACAAATGTACTCAACAACAAAAGAAAGGCAAATTAACGGTAACCTCGTATTTTGTCAAATTTTCTGCACCCCAGGTGGGATCAAGGCATTTGACGAATTCATGAGTCGGGATTGACTATTAGGGTAATTTGTGAAAATCACGAAAACTTTCCATATCAACAATACTCAGCATTCACCAGGACTAAAGGCCAGTACTCGTGCACTCTTTGACAGTAAGCACTTGTGCATAAGAGAAATTCCAAGATTAAATGCCATGGACTGTGAAAAAGCCTTTAGACATCTGTAAACTGTCCAAACATGGTTGCAAATGCACCTGGGAATGCCTTGTGTGGCCACTGCATAGCAAGACTAACAAAAATACCAGGAATATCTGCATCAGCCGTTCCTGCCTGCAGTGGAAACTGCTAAAAATGTCATTGGAAGGCGAGGCATGGCCATAAACTGACAAACAATGCAACACCAGCTGGCAGAACGACATTTTTTTACTGCAGACGTCTCACAAGGTGACCTGTGTTGCAGTGGAGGCGCGTGAACTGGCAATTGGGGAAGCTCAAACAATCCCTTTAAATTAATGATTGGTAATGACCTGTTTTCAAACATTCATTTAAATGACCTTTACTGAAACTCCGAAAACTCTCAATATTATCAGATGCGGCCAGTTTTCATTTGTAACGCATACCGATTACGACTCCGGACTTTAAATGAAATAATATTATTTAAAACATCTTTATGTAATTCCATTGCTTCCAAGCCCTCCATGCGCAAGGACGTCAACTCCTCGCAAGAATCTTTTATATTTTTTGTTGATCAAATAATTGCTGACAACACTTATGCCGCTTAAACTCACACCGAATGCATGAGAGTTGACAGGTATGCGTTGTTAATGAAAACTGGCCACACCTGAAGTTGAGAGTTTTTGGAGTTTCTGTAACGGTAATTAAAATGAATGATCGAAATCAGCTCATGACCAATCATTGAGCTTCCACTGCTGCTAGTTCACGAGCCCCCACTGCTGTATTGACAGAAAGACACAGGTAGCAATGCATGCACTGAGACCAGCAGCACTGGACATGGTGAAGTCACTAACCTCAGTCCAGAGATTTCATCGAAACAGTCAAAATATTAAATGGTGTTCAAAATTTTGAGTAAGTTATGCAATTGATCTACATTTGTTGTTCAGTAGACTTTAGGTTATCCTTTTGAAACTGAATATTGTCCTCTGTTGGGAGTCATGTTAAAGTCATGAATGATCGCTCTGACACTTTTTGAACTTAAGTGGTGCATGGCTTCATGAGCATTTATTTTCACTGTTGATAGTCTTGAGGTTTAAAGTTTTAAATTTCATAAGCCAAGTCGTTCCGTTATGCATCATAAAATGAAATTAAGTTTGCAAAGAAATATATGCACCGAGTTAACTTTGGAGTATAACTGTACAGACAAGCGAGTCCTTTTAGCTCTTTTTCATGGCTATTTCATAATGCTTTTGTAAAGCACTGCATTTGGTGAACTAAATAAAAATGTATGTAATTGCAAGAACAAGAACAAGGCATGGAATTCATTTGGATTCAGCGCATTATCAGGCTTTCAAACATGACCCTTTCAAGCTGTGTCCTCATAAATTGCGCCATCAGCTGCATTTCACTTGCAAGACTCCCAGTCATTATTTCAATCTGAAAGAACATGCTTTAACGAGACAGAAAGTTTCTATTTGACTGAAAGTTCTATGGGTGAGTGAAGTATATGAAACTCTTTTTTCCCAAAACTAGCATAAGGACATGTCCCATCAGGCCCTTTGGCCAGAAATGGTGGAGTTTGATTGGCTGTTCATCACTCTCTGTGACTCAGTGACACCAGTCACACACTTATCACGCATCACAAAACATGTGCACTAAAACACAGCATCCATACATCTGCAGACATATCACTGTCACCAAATAAGCAAAGTGTGTGTGTGCGTGTTTGTGTGCGTGTGTGTGTATATGTGTGTGTGTGTGTGTGTGTGTGTGTATGTGTGCATGTGCTTGGATATGGTCCACTTGTGAGCTGGGGATTCTCTTGTGCTTAGTGAACTTGCCACTGTATCTTGAATTGATTGAGTTGGTTAAATTCAGTGACACTGGCTAGTTGGGAAATTACATCATAGCGCAAAATGATAGAGACTGGAGATTAGCCATTTGTGAACTTCTTGAGGAATGGAGCTGTAATTTCACATCGCATCAATGCATCCTGTTCATGCGCCCGTATGCGTATGCGCATCATGTAAATACATCTGGGAAAGCACTTAATTAAGTGCACAGTGTTTTCTTAAGAAAGGTTTTGCTGTTAAATTTGTGCATTATTTAAGAATACAATAGTGTTTGTTTCATTTTTTCCTTCCTCTGGTTTACCAGTCAGTGACAGGAGATCTTAGATTGGTTTTATTCGCATCCAGTCGCTGGTTTGGGAAAGAATTAGGACCACTTCTGACAAGCAGGCAGCTGGTAACAGCTTGTGGGAATCTCATTGACATTTCATGAGAGGTGGGAGGCCTGACTCTACCTTTAACTGACTTTCCCAGCTTTAAATTCCGTTCCCCAGCCATTTTCAAGCCATATAATACCGTTTAATGTCAATTTGGGTGAAGCTACCAGTTTACTTCAGTAAAATATTTTTAATGGAGTAACTTCAGGACTGAAAGAGAAGGATCTCATCAAGCCTTCAGCATATCTGTCTGCTCTTTAATTTCTTGAGTCCTTGTTTTTTTGTTTGTTTGTTTGTTTTTTTGGGTGTGTTAACATAATGTACCAATGCGAGTAGTGCTGGTGAAATCTGGATTGATATTTTACGAAGGAATGAGCCACAAACTTCACTGAAAATGTTTAAGTTTGACTTTGTGAATTATAGGCTGACCTGACCTGTGAAATACTGTCCAAGTTATGCTCCATCTCTTTGGACAGAGTACAGTCTCTAATTTCTGGCAATGTGGTGTGAAGCAGATCTTTTTCAAACGCCATTGAAATGTCCTTTGTCCTCGAATTTTCTAGGCTTCGGAAATGAGAATTCTTTTTTATAATTTCCCTGTGGAACAGAACACCAAAAATGTCCCACCACATATGTTGCACACCCTTCAAAATCACATTACTATCTAACACCATTCTGCATGTACCAGTTTGGATGTAACAGGTTCAGATGAAAGCACAGATGACTTTGTGTGGATATTTGAAGGGAGAAAATAATTTTTAAAAAATAGGAACTTAATTTAATACCAGACGAGCTTTGCAGCAATGAGGACTACTGAGGATACACACTTTACACTTTTTTTGTCTTTTTTCCGGGGATAAATTAGTTCTGCCAAAACATCTAGCAAAGTTCATGAATAAGGATTTTTTTAATGGCGGTAATGAGCTGGTTCATTTTCCTTAAATGCAGCAAATATTTGGCTAAATGGACTTTTACTGGAAACTCCAGGGGACTTGCAGTAAAATCCATTAAAACACAAACACTGGCAGGCATGCGTGCGCCCACACTTACACACACACAAACTTGAACATGTGCACGCACACACACATACACACACACACACACACACAAACACTCGAGTGTGTGCATGCACACACACATACAAACGCACACACACACACACACACACACACACAAACACTCAGGCACACACGCATGCACACACATATACACACGCACATGTGCACACGCACACACACAAACGCCAATACAAATATGAAAGAATGGTAGTAGAAAGGTCTGCACAATTTGAAAACATGCATCTTATTTACCCAAATTTGCTTTCACTTATAATTTAAGCCTTAATTATATCCCCGAACGCCAAATGGCGTTCCGGGGGAATATTATGTTTTTGGTCCAGCCGCCGCCACCGCCGCCGCAGTAAGTGTTAACGCGATAACTTCAGTAATATTTCAATTACAAATTCCAAATTTTGCACATAAGTAAGTGTCGTAAAGAGGAAGAACTGATTTAATTTTGGACAATTTACGATGCCTAAATCGGCCACCAGGGGCCAAAAACTGATTTCACTGGAAATATTGGTCCGATTGACCTCAAATCAATTGCAAATGAAAGGTCATGACCTGAGGATGTGTCCCACGATGACATTATACCTGTTTGGTTCAAAATGTTGACACAAGGTGGAGCTTTGTCACATGAAAATCCCCATTTTTGCTATATCTTTGGAACTATTTCTCCAATTGACATGAAACTATGTGCAACTGCAAGGTCATGACCTCACAATGTGTCATATGATGACATCATACCTGTATGGTTCAATATTTTGCCACCAGGTGGCGCTTTGTGATGGAAAATTACCATTTTGGCCATATCTTCAGAACCAATTTGACCGATTGACCTGAAATCAAGTTCAAATGAAAGTTTATTCAAGGTCAATTCAAGGATTTGGGAATTGGAGGATTGGGGGCGTTCGGGGATATACCCTCAGTCGTCGCCTCCGATACCACTATCCCAAGAGGAGGACAAGCTCTGAAATTAAGTTATGCTCAATAAGCTTGATTTCAAGTGTTAGTCGACACACCGAATTTTGATGTAGATGGTATATCCAGGACAGTTTGTGAGAGCAATGAGCGTTCATTCAGAAATCAGGAGCAAGTGAGAACTGCATCTCGTCTGCTGTCCGATAGTCTTACAGGTATGAGAGCAATTCATATTACGTTCCCATAACAACATAAGTGCAAGGAGATGAAACCTGATATTTTTTATTAGTATTTAAATGCTGGAGGAGGATTCCAAGGATCAGATGGCCCGTTGGAGTGAGAAACAAGATGTTCAGTGAAATCACAGACGTCACTAAAATCAGCGATAAGATTCAAGGAAGGTGATGGGATTGGATCAGACACGTCTTCCCTAGCAATAAACCCTGTGACTGTGTGGTGGCATTAGGATGTGTGAGAGAGAATTAGGGACATCAAGAATGATCTGGAGACGGACAGTGGAGGCAGAGAGAAGGCAGACAGGATGGTGGCGGCACGGTGGCACAGTGGTTTGCACTGCTGCCTCACAGCAAGAAGGCTGTGGGCTTGAATCCGGCCTGGGGCCCCCCTGCGTGGAGCCTGCATGCTCTCCCCGTGCTCGCGTGGGCCCCCCCCGGGCACCCCGGCCTCCCCCACCCACAAAAACATGCCTCATAGGAACACTCCAACCAGAACCCCTGACCAAGGAACTGGCCTCAGAACTGGAGTTGGTCCCCGGGCGCCGCTCTGTGGCTGCCCACTGCCCCTAACCATAGGGTGGGTCAAATGCAGAGGACAAATTACCCCACGGGGTTCAATAAAGTATATTATTATTATTATTATTATTATTATTATTTGGTGTGACTGCAGAAGAGACAGGCTAGAAGAGAGAATATAGCGAACTTATTTTATTTCTGGCATGGCAAGCAATGATAACTATGATGACAAAGATGATGATGAAGATGATGATGAGGATGATGTTGTGATGGAGAAGCTGATGATGATGATGATGATGATGATGATGATGATGGTGGTGGTGGTGGTGATGATGATAATGATTATGATGATGATTATAATGACAATGATGATGATGATGTGATGGAGATGATGATGATGATGATGAAGATGATGTAATGGAGATGATGATGACAATGTTGTAATGGAGATGCTGATGATGATGATGGTGGTGGTGGTGATGATGATAATGATTATGATGATGATGTTCTAATGGAGATGATGATGATGATGATGTTGTAATGGAGATGCTGATGATGATGTGATGGGGATGATGATGATGATGATGTTGTAATGGAGATGCTGATGATGATGATGATGTGATGGAGATGATTATGATAATGATGTTGATGATGATGTTGTAATGGAGATGATAATGATGTTGATGATGATGTTGTAATGAAGATGATGATGATGATGATGTTGTAATGGAGGTGCTGATGATAATGATGTGATGAAGACGATGTTGTAATCGAGATAATGGAGATGATGATGATGATGGAGGTGGTGGTGGTGGTAATGATGATAATGATTATGATGATGATTATAATGATGATGATGATGTTGTAATGGAGATGATGATGATGATGATAATGATGTGATGGAGATCATGATGATGGAGATGATGATGATGATGTGATGGAGATGATGATGATGATGATGATGATGGTGGTGGTGGTGATGATGATGGCGGTGGTGGTGGTGATGATGATGATGGTGATGATGATGATGGTGGTGGTGGTGGTGATGATAATGATAGTGGTGGTGGTGATGGTGGTGGTGGTGGTGGTGGTGATGATGGTGGTGGTGGTGGTGATGATGATGATGATGATGATGGTGGTGGTGATGATGATGATGCTGGTGGTGATGATGATGATGACGATGATGATGGTGGTGGTGATGATGATGATACTGGTGGTAGTGATGATGACGGTGAAGGTGGTGGTGGTGATGGTGGTGATGATGATGGTGGTGGTGGTGATGATGATGATGATGGTGGTGGTGGTGGTGATGATAATGATGGTGGTGGTGGTGGTGATGATGATGATGAAGATGATGGTGGTGTAGGTGGTGGTGGTGATGATGATGATGATATAATGGAGATGATAATGACGATGATGGTAATGTTGATCATGATGATGACGATGACGTGATGGAGATTATAATAATGATGATGATGATGATGTAATGGAGATTATAATGATGATGATGGTGATGATGATGATGTGATGGAGATTATAATGATAGTGATGAGGATGATGATTACAGTGATGACAATCGCATCACAATGCAAAACATTCAATAATAAAGAGCAGTTGCGTGTGAGCTTATCAAGAAATGAAGGTCTAATATCAAATGACATAAATGCCAATATGTGCCCATCCATGTACTTGTAGGAACATCATGCAGATACATACAGTATGAGAATGCGCCTACGATCAGACGGTGTTTTCTGGAGTAACGTTTAATGATAAAATGTTTGGCTTCCCAAGTACAGTAGTAATGTTTCTCTTACTGTCAATGCTCATGTGCAACCCATTACCTTTAATGTGATAATTATCAGACGGCACAAGAGCCATTATGATTGCTCTCTTTAATCTTCTCAGCCATTGCTTACTTCCAGCCAGTTACCATTACGTGTTCAATTAGAGCAACTATAGCCAACTATCAGACTTCAAAGCAATTACGGGCCTTGAAATGAATGCTTGAAAATGCACTAGTCATAATGTGCATTAAAGGACAGAGCTGAGAATGTCTTTTTTAAATCCCATTTTCAAAGGCTCCACCGCATTTGTGTGTCAAGTGCCCCCCTGCCTGCCCCCCTTGCCCTGAACAAACACACACACACACACACACACACACACACCAGTCTACGCTCCTAGCCTTTAGCAGCCGTGGCTGAAACGCACTGCAGAAAAGCCCATTCCGAAGCAGCTCGGAGCTGAAGCTTGTAGTCGGCTTATGAAGCTGCCAGATTACATTTTCAGTCTTATCAGTTAGGGCCACTGATCCCACTGTTTCCAGGTCAGGAGCATGTCTGCTCGTATCAGACTCCGTTTTCCACAGGATAACTAGGGTGAAAACCTTTTGTTTGCATACATGTGTGGGTGGTAGCAACTCAACTCAGGACCAAAATAAAACCCGCTGCTCCTTGAACAAGATGAGGCATAACATTTGAAATCTTACAGTAAGAACTTAAGAACTTGCCGTGGTGGTCTGCGCCACAGGTACTATCCAGCGATTCAGTTTCAACTAGCGTAGTTCTGCATTTCACCACTCACCTCTATTACGTTTGTAATTGGAAGCAAGTGAGTTTACAGTCATGAAAGGAATTTGTTGCGAAAATCTTGAGTCTCTATATATTTTGATTGCTAATAAAAAGAATAAAGTATATCCTTACCTGGGGGGTGGGGTGTTGGTTTAGGAAGCTATCCCAGCATGCATTGGTGCCAAAGCAGCAATACACCCTGGACAGTTTGTTAAACAGCAGATACACATGGTATTCACTCACATGCTCATACCTATGGGTAATTGGGAGTCTCCAGCATTCCAGCCACATCTGTATTCAGTCTGTGAGAGGAAACAAGCGTACCGGGAGGAATCCAGTACAAACACAGGGAGGTTGTGAAAGCTCCAAACAGTGAGGTCTGGCTGAGAAACAAAGCCAGAACCACCGCACCCTGTGGCCCGTAAGATAGAGGTTGTATATTTGGTGCAAACATTAGATATAGATATGTTTTATCCACCTCCAGTGAGCTGATGGCATTGCAATTTTTTTTTACACCATCACTGCTTAGGGAAATGACTCATTGGCTTGTATAGGAGAGAGAAGCTACATATTAACAGTCCTGACTGCACAGCACGAATGAAAAAAACTCTCACTTCATAAATGACCTTTTCTCTCGTTCGCTGTGTGAAAACGTTCCCTTTCATTTGAATGTTTTGAGAATGTTCTAGACGTCTCGCACTGGCGACTCCAGCGGCTTTCATTCGGGCTCTCGACGCCGCGGGTCAGAAGCAGGCGTGCGCTCCCTCGCCGGCTTCGGTTTGCGGCTCGCTGACCGTCTCCGCGTCCGAGTGAATCACAGGAAGAGAGGTGGCTTTGACGAAGGTGACCTCGCGTTACCCCCGCGTCGCCCGGGAAACCGGTGCAACGGTAACCCGCTCCCACTCAGTCTCATGCACCTGCGCAGCCCGCGGAGAGAGAGAGAAGCTAAGAGGATATGCGAGGATCCAGGAGAATGAGTGAAGACTGATAACTTTGGTTTCATCAGCTCACACTCCAGATTACTCCCTCTCGCACCACAACAAGGGGGAATGAAACAGAATCTGGATCTGTGGGAGACTCCGACGCATCAAATTCACAGACAGGAAAGCCTTTCTGTTAATCTCCACCTTTTTTAATTAACATCAGTAAGTTTAAAGACAAGGCATTAAAACGTCATTACAGTGCAGTTCAGCATTCAGAAACTAGGAAACACAGCATGACCAAATGTCTATAATAGGTCTCGTTAGGAGGAAATTGTTAGGAGAAAAAAAAAACGGTTTCATTTAAAATAGCGTAAAGAATGCTTTACTCTGGAAAATCCTTCCTCGGTCTTATTTGTGATAACACACAAAATGTGCCCATATAAATCAAACTTGACCTGTTAAGTATTCTTATCACAAACCACATGCCTGTGTTTCCAATACATCTTTTGGAAGTGTCCTTTATAACTTATTCATTTCCTCATGTGTGTATGACATTCTTGTAATATTCTGTGCATCTCTGTAAAGCTAAATTCATCCATTGGGCCGGCTTTTGCTCCAACACCCAGCATTATTATAAAACCTTCTTTCCAACGTAAGGCTTTTTATTTGGAAATCAGACATTGATTGAAGTCTAGTACGACTGTTATGAAAATGGAAGGGCTGATTGCTGCTGGATGAATCATATCGGACATGAGAGAGCTCGGTGATTCTTCGCCGATTGCATTCAAATATCCAAATCACGAGCCACTTAAAATACAGTGCATTGGTTCCGTGGGTATTTACGACAAGGTTCATTTCCCAACGATTAAAATAATTCCATCCTGAATACAGGCATAAAAACCAGAGTGCACATATGGTTAACAATCTAATTTCATAAGTGAATTAGCGATGATTAAGTCTGAATTAGGTAATGGTTCATTGGCCACCATATAAACTCATTGGGTTGGCAGCATCTGACCCATTCGGTTCATGTGATAAAAAGAAGTGAAAAATGTTCATTGTTAGTGCCACACAATTGAATACCATGTAATATTCCTCTGGGTAATTGAAATTGCTGTTTAGCTCTTGTACATTATTATGTTATGTTTTTGTGTGTAAGAGAACTGCGTTTGTGTGACTTATTGTATATTTTATAATCAGTAGCTGCTCCTTAAGTGCATCAAAGCCGTGACTAAAAAAGGTGTGTCCTTCAACGCAGGTTTTTCGGAGTGAAATGGTGCTGGAGAAAAAGGGTTAGGGGTCATGCATGTTTTATTTTGGTGCGAAAACTCAGTCTTTTCCTTTGTGTAAAATTTCATTTTTCAGATCAAAGCAAAATTTTTACTGCTCATTCTACAAACTTGGCTTCAAGGCGTATGGTGACTTAGAATGTGTAATGGCATATGTTGACTTAAGCCAGGTCGACATATTGTTGGTATAAATCCCACAATGCTTTGCCAAAAAGTAAATTAACAAAAATAGCATAGTTTACACAATAAATGACATTGAAAGATCTTATGATATGAAATCAAAGCCTTACAGCTTTACAGAGGGTTTTCTTTCATTCATTTTCTCAATTTTGTTGTTAGAGTTACAAGCAAAACATCAGCACCCTCTATGGAATGCACTATAAATTCAAATTATTGCCTTATTGCATCCTGTCATCTTGTCTTTTTGGATGTTTCACCTCCATACAAATGATTCTTTTATTGGACTTAACAAAAGCAGTTTACAAGCAAATCAATATCTGTACAAAAGTTGTTTATTTGAACGGCTAAATGCTGCAATCAGTGACTCTGCGTATTAACGCACAAATGAAACGCTTTGGGGAAATCAAAATGCCTCGCTGAGACAAACTTCAGATGGCAGCTTTGTTCTAACAGGCCCTGCTAATGTTTCAAAACGCACTTTACTTATATGAGATTTGAATCATTTGTTACCGAAGCACCTTAACTCCCACTGAATGGCTGCAGAGAATGTCAATTAGGCCTATTCTGTCACTGGCAAGATTGGTCTGCATTAAGCCATAGAGAGCTGTCGGGAACTATAGATGCCCAATGTAGTAAGATATCAAAATCAGATGCTGTTGAAAACCTATCAAGATGCAACTTGTTTAAAAGAGCTCCCACAAGGAGTTTTCAACAGCTCTGGATAATTATATTTTTAATTCCTTGAAAATGTATTCAGCTCTAAGGGCTAAAGCTAGAGGATAGAAATGCGTTCACTTAGTCTGATCAGCCTCGACTATGTGACATACAATTAGCATTGCGTTTCATCTGGGCAGTACATCTACTATGTGTGCATGTTTGCTTGTATCCATGTGTGTGTGTGTGTGTGTGTGTTTGTTTGTTTTTGTGTACGCGTGTGTGTATGCGTGTGTGTGTGTGTGTGAGAGAGAGAAAGAGAGAGACAGAGAGAGAGAGAGAGACAGACTTGCTTGTGTGAATGTGTGTGTTTATTTTGTGGACTGAGAAACAAAACTTACTCCAAGTCAACAGCAGACATTGAAGTATTATAAAAACATTTCCACAGCCACACCTCTTGACCTCCGTCTAAATGTATTTTTTGGTTTCTCCATTCTGTTCACAGTCACCGTTAAACACTGAAGTGCTAAACATTGTTCCCAACTGTCTCCTCGATCATCTGCGCGGGTCCCATTTGGAAGAGAGACACAATTCTTCACAGTTTAAAAATATATTTCAAGTTGGATTTCTAATAAAATTGCAAGATATCAGGCAGTCAGCTGCTTCGTATTTCACCAGCGCGTTTTCAATGATTTACAATTGTGTGAAAGACAAATTTACGATCCATATATGTATTGTGAATAAATGTATCATGCAGTATTTCAGATTGGCCACAAAGACTGGAAAATAAAGCAGAGATATAGCGCAGCGAAGCTGTCAGTTGTTGAATGCTTTCTGTGTTAATCTTGGCAGTTTTGCCTGGAAACATTATTTTTAGCATACCTGCCGGACATTTATGTGAGTATGTGAGTGGAATTACAATGGCGAATATGTTTGCGATTTTCATTAGACAGTGCCTTGCCAGGCAGGAAGCTCGTTTTCACAGGTCACTGGGCTTTCTTTCTGCTCATTGGCTGGCCAGTCTATCATGTTTGGAGAGCTTGTCTGTGTAATGTGTTGCAATGTGGGCCAAACCAGGGGCCTGTACCATAATGCTGGATTTGGGCTTATCGCGGTAACTTCAGGTTTAGCCCTAGTTTTCTGTACCAGGATGGTGACTCACTTCTTACCGAGGTATATCATAAGCAACATAAGCTGAACGGTTTAGTTCTAGATTCAGATCACAGCGGGCAAAAGCACCACCTACTGACCAATCAGTACTCTGAGAAAATGGCACCACTGTCCATAGCGGTTTCAGCGGAGTTCGGTGCACGGATGAATACCAATATGTGCTATACAGGTTCCCATCTGAGGGTTTTACATGTGGCGACTGCAGCGGAGTCGTGCGCATGTAGCTTTAGTGTATCAATAAATGATAAAGATGATATTGTTCAGCACTTTAATAGGCATTTTATATCATCTGGATCTGTCAATAGAAGCACTGAATCCAAGTTAAGTGACAAAGCTGTGAATGCTGCGCCATCTGCAAGCGCAGGTCCAGTTGGGGCTCCTTTTACCCTTAGACCCATTTCCACTAGAGAAATCGCTAAGGCTCTGAAAGCAATTGACCTTAAGAAATCTCCTGGGCCAGATGGTCTGCATCCTTACTTTTTGAAACTCGCAGCTGACTATATTGCTGAACCTATTACATATATTTTTAATCTCAGTCTTCAGTCAAACATTATTCCCAAAATATGGAAAACAGCCTTTGTGCTACCTCTCCTTAAAGGTGGGGATCCATCAGATCTGAATAACTATCGACCCATCTCCAAATTATCCGTCTTATCAAAGATTCTAGAATCTCAGGTCAATTCTCAACTAAAACAGTTTTTGGCAGAAAAGAGCATCTTAAGTGAATTTCAATCTGGCTTTAGATCTGGTCACAGCACCATCACAGCAGCCATGTTGTTTATAAATGATGTTACCAATGCTCTGGACAAAAAACAGGCTTGTGCTGCCCTTTTTATTGATTTGAGTAAGGCATTTGACTCTGTTGACCACCAACTTTTGCTAAACCGCCTCAGTTGTATTGGTGTAGGTGAAACAGCCATAAATTGGTTCAGGAATTACCTAATGAATAGGACCCAATGTGTTTCTGTACATGGTCACTTATCAAGCCTGATGGAGGTCACAAAAGGTGTCCCTCAAGGCTCAATTTTAGCTCCCCTTTTATTTTCGGTTTTTATTAACGATATCTGTAAAAATTTAAATAACTGTAAAGTACACCTCTATGCAGATGATACGGTACTCTATTCATCTGCCCCCTCATTAAGGCAGGCAGTGACTCAGCTTCAGTCTGCCTTCACTCAGGTGCAGGACTCATTGCATGACTTGGAGCTCGTCTTGAATGCCAAAAAAACTAAATGTATGATGTTTTCTAGAATGCAGTCTCAGTCACAACTGACTCTTAGTATTCAAACATTGGGAGGGGATATTATTGAAAGAGTATCATACTACAAGTACTTGGGTATTTGGATTGATGAAAAGCTTTCATTTAAAGAACACATTGACAGGCTTGTAAAGAAACTAAAAGTTAGATTAGGTTTCTATTATCGTAACAAAGCTTGTTTTGACTTTGAGGCTCGGAAAAGAATTGTACAAGCCACCTTTCTGAATGTTTTAGATTATGGTGACATTATTTACATGAACGCATCCTCCCTTTCTTTACGCAGTCTGGATTGTATGTATCATAGTGCACTACGCTTCATAACAAACTCACAATACCGCACACACCACTGTAAACTCTATAATCTTGTTTCATGGCCTTCTTTAAGCTTAAGGAGACGGCGTCATTGGTTTATTTTTATATATAAGGCCATATTGGGTAAATTACCTCCTTACCTCAGTAGACTTTTGACCCCACTCAGCAACCACTATCAGCTTCGTTCCACAAAAAGGTTACTTTACCAGGTACCTCGGATTTCCTCAGTTCTTGGCAAAAGTGCCTTTTCCTATTTTGCTCCTTGGTCATGGAATAACCTCCAAAATACTCTACAGTTGAACAATTTAGTCTCCTTGGGTGTGTTTAAGCATAGGCTAAGATTGTATATAAATGAGGTGTGCAGTTGTTGTCCGTAGGTTTGTATTTTGTTAACTTATTGTATTTTGTCACTCCTGTTGTTTACACCTTTGTAATTTTAAGTGAAATGGTGAGCTGTCTTGGCCAGGTCTCCCTCGAAAAAGAGATTTTGAATCTCAAGGGATTTTCCTGGTTAAATAAAGGTTAAATAAAAAAAAAAAAAAAAAAATATCACAGTGCCGTATTTTCCCACGGGCAAAAGCACTAAAGCCTTGTACTTATTGCACTTATGAAAGTAAACCTACTGACCACTCTGAATTACGTTTTTGTAAAAAATCCATACACACCATGAGAATACATCCCGCATCATGTAAATTTCATGAAATACGCAACTCTAATTTTACTGATGGGGCAGTGACATTATAAACGACAAGACGCACATCCCTTTAGGCTATTCAATAGGCGTCGTGCTGGATCTAACATATCCTGTAAAGCAGAAAAGGAGAGAGATGCGCACTAGCCTACATAGCGCCTGTTGTCATGATTTACTGCAGCAGAAGTAAAATTAAATAGTCACTATTGCTGCAATAGCCCACATACAATCATGAATACGGGAGTTATTTGCAGTGATATTATCATTATAATTAACGTACGCATTTACACGGTCCGTGATTTTTTTGCCAACTGTCCTTGTCTGTATTTGGCAGCAGCAACTGTGTTAATTTTTGCCAGGATGATATGTTTATTCTCGTCATATTTTTATTAGGAGCTCTTGCTCCGCATTTGAAAACTGTGCAGCTTTGCTTCCGGTCGGTTTGTCCATGTTTATGATTGGTCATTTGCTTCAAACGCCGCCCCTTTTATGTGAACGCGCACATACCTAGATTGGAAAACCCTGAGTTCAGTTACTGAGTTGATAACCGGCTTTGTGGTACCGCTTATCAGGAATGCGGAAGTCTGGTTGAGCGCAGCCAGATAACTAAGAGAAACCCGGGTATGTTAATCCAGCTCTGTGGTACAGGCCCCAGGCCTGGACTGAATTAAAGGGCCCACATTAAGGAACAAACTTTTTCCTGCTCAGTTCATGTGAATCTCTATGTTTAACTCTGTATTTAACAGCCCAGAGACTGTTGACTTTGAGGATCCATCCTGTCAATCTTTCTTTATTTGTCAATCTTAAATGTTTCAGATCCTCGAAATAATTTGAATTTTAACCGAAGATAACCAGAGGAAACAAAAATTTAGCATTTTATTAATGATTTGATGTATTTAAGAAAAAACTATACAACCCTACCTGTCCCCATGCAAGAAAGTAATTACCTCTGAAGTTACTAAATCAAAATTAAATAAATTTAATCAATAACTGGGCTCAATTTCGCCGGAGACACTTTGGTATGATTACTGCCAGCTCAGTTTAATCAAAACATCACATAAATAGAACCTGACTGGCAAAGTGAGTTAGGCAAAGGCAAAAAGCAGCACAAGATGCCACAAACTAAAGAAATTCAAGAGTTGAAACAAAGTCATTGACATTGGTCAGTTTGTAAAAGGGTTTACAAAGCCATTTCATAGGCTCTGAGACTTCACCGAACCACTGTAAGGGCCATTACCTACAAACAGAGAAAATTTGGAAAAGTGGTGAACCTCCCTAAACTGTAAACTCCGAAAAGTGTGCTGCACTCAACTGTTTTGGGTAAACCGATTACCTGAAAAAAATTGTGTATGCCGGTTCCCAGCACTTAAAAACATGTAGAAAAAATAAATTCACCTCATTTGCTGTCTGTTCCATCCACACAATGCAATTAAATTTACCTACACAGTTGTTGTTGAGGTAAAAGGTTTCCACAAACCTTTCGAGTTCACCACACTATCTGGGTTTACTTTACAGGAGTGGCTGCTCCACCAAAATTCCCTCAAGAGCAAACTGACGACTCATCCAGGAGGTTTCAAATTAACCTAGACTAACATGTAAAAAACTCCAGACTTCCCTTGCCTCAGTTAAAGTCAGTGTCCATGACTCCATAATAAGAGAGAGATGGGGCAAAAACAGCACATTGTAAACCCAAAAAGTGTGGTGTATCCAATAGTTTTGTGGAAACTGATGACCTCAAAAAACTTGTGTCAGCCAACTTGGTGATCTTGTGATCAAAGCACTTAAAAATATGGTAAGAGTAACTTGTACCTTTTGTTCTTTAACTCTTGTGTGATGTCAGGGTCTTTGGGACCCATTTTCAATCTTTACTAAAGTAAAAATCATACAAGTCATACTTTTTTCAACCTGAAACTCGGTGTCCTTGACTTATTTTATGTGAAGAACACGGAGGATAACTTTTTTGGGGGGAGCCCCCACTCTACACCCCCCCCTCCACATTTACATCACTCAGAGAGTGTTTGGGTCCAAAGGACCCCAATGTAAAACAATAGGGCAGTAGTCTACTCTACAGCTTGAGTGTGAACATTGGAATAGGACCAAAAACATTGCTGCCTGCCTTTACCTGCCTTCCTTCTACCAGAGACTAGAATACCTGAACAGGGGGTGGAGTCGGGGATATACTGTCCCCAACCAAACTTGACCCAAGGGGGAGCGGCTTCGCTACCACGCCATTATGCAACACAAATCCTACAACCCAGGCCCTGTGTGTGCCAGAGACATGATGCATGCACCAGGGGGTTCACAGGGACAGCCCTGAGTGCACCGTACTGTCCCACAACCACCCTTGTTCCAAGGGGGCGGGGCTTCGCTACCACGCCATTACGCAACAGGAATCCCACAATCAAGCCATAGTGTGTGCCAGAGACATGATGTGTGGATTGGCGGGTTCACAAGGACAGCCCTAAGCGCACCTTACTGTCCCCAACCACCCATAGGTGATATAGTAGAGGTCATGGTACATGGTACCTGATATGGTCTAATAATAGCATCAATAGTGGCATGGAGGTCAGACTCCACCCCCTTGGACCAATGCAGATTGGGGACTGGTCAGAAACCACCCACAAGCAACACTCTGGTGAAGACAGTGTGTCTCTAGCCCTAACAAGGGCTAGGTTGTGGGATTTGTGGCGTGCATGATGGCGTGACCTCGTCCCCCAAGGTTACAGTCAGTACAGGGAAGGTCAGCCACGCACAGCCACGTACCAGTTACCGTCCAGTGAAGACAGTGTGACTCTAGCCCACACAGGCTGAGGCTGAGAAGTGGGATTTGTGGCGTGGATGATGGCGAAACTCCACCCCCAAAGGTGAGAGTCATCAAAGGAAAGGTCATTGACATCACAGCCTTCCACCAGTAACCCTCCAGTGAAGACAGTGTGTCTCTGGCCCTCACAAGGGCTGAGTTGTGGGATTCGTGGTGTGCATGATGGCAAAACTCCGTCCCCCAAGGTCAGAGTCATAGGGAGGGTCAGTGACGTCACAGAAACCCACTAGTAACCCTCCAGTGAAGAAAGTGTGTCTCTAGCCCACGCAGAGGCTGAGAAGTGGGGCTGGTGGCGTGGATAAAAGTGTTTTGAATAGGCTCCGCCCCCTCAGGTTAGAGCAAGCTAGTGGTAGGTCAGTGACCTAAAGGACATCCTCAAGTTCCCTCCGGTGAAAACAGAATGTCTCTAGCCGGCACAGGGGCTGAGTTATGGGCTGAAACCCCAACACCTCGAGGATGCAGAAAATCTTAACACCACACAAGGGTTAAGTACTGTCCACACGATGCAAATAAGTTGGCTTACATATTGTTTTTGATAATCGGTTTCCACAAAACATTTGAGTTTGCCTCACTATCTGGCTTTACGGTGCATCTATTGGAGAGCTGTAAGATGAAAACCAGTGCTGATCAAAGATAACACTAAGGTTTGTTTCAAACATTTGCCAAAAAACATCTTGATGACCCTTAAGACTTTTGAGAATATATTCTATGGACTAATAACTGTAAAGTGGAACTCTATGGAGGACATGGTTCCTGTTACATTCGGCAGAAAGATCAACACAGGATTTAATAATAAGAACACTATGTACACAGTGAACCACAGTGGTGGTAGTATAATGGTTTGGGGCTGCTTTGCTGCTTTAGGACATGGGCGACTTGTCATATTTAATTCAACCACGAATTCTGCGCTCAAAATTCTGCTCCCACAAGCATTTTATTGCAGTTGTTGCCACCCTTGGTGGCATTACCAGTTATTATTTTTTAAAGGGGGAATTTTTTTTTTTTTTAATAGGTGATTAGTTTTCTGTGACTTTTTACGTTCAATAAATTAAATGATCATTTAAAAGCTGCATTTCATGTTTATGCACATTAGTTTTGTCTAATAGTAAAATTAGTTGGATACTGTGAAACATTTGAATGTATTACTATGGTCAACGTCAAATTTATTGATATTGCACATTTAAACAACCAAAGTTTGCCAAAGTGCTGTACAAACTAGAAAGCACTAAAGAGTTAAGATACAACTATAGGAATGGAAGAAAAAAAAAACAATGTTAGAGCGTACAGAACACAAAACATTAAAGTTTAACAATAGAAAACATGGCAACATGGACAATAAACACAAAAATCAATAAAACGGCACATTTATCGGCAATGTTCGGCTCAACATGAATCAAAAGAAATGACTAAGATCACTGATAAGCCACATTGACATGTACTTAACCATGATATTATTCGGGATGGGAAAAAAAGAATAATCCTATACCTTCTTCGATTTAAGATTTAATTTATCTTTATTTAAAAATCTAAGATTGCACTTCCTGACAATGTTTTCAGCGTTCAAAAGAATAGGTTAAATTTTCAGGGAAGCGCAACCACACACACATTGCCACAATGTGACACTAATTAATTTATTACTAACGCTTCTTACATCCAAATGTCAGTGATTTAATAATTTAGTAAATTGGTTATCAGTTCATCATGAAAGTACAAGTACATGCATTTAAAATAACGCATTACATGCATTTAAAATAATTTGAATTGCATACCATGCCTTACACTTTCATGGCGGCAAAATGGGTGATGAGATTTTTCTTCGTCCAGCTTCTGTAAAAGTTGTTGGAAGGCTACAATATGAAATTGTATGTAATTAATTAATTTGGAAAGAAAGCTAAGCCTCATCTAAATACTGCCTTCAGCAGCTACGTAAAATTTTACTTCAAAATGAATTTTTGAGAAATTTCAGTTAATTGCCATTCATGCAATCACAAATTGTAGCTTTCCTCTTCGACACAAAGCTGTATGTGTTAATCATTAATGGCAACGCAGCTTGTTGGCAGCCTATTTGCTCAGTAAATTACTTTGAGAAATCGTCCAATTCTTAATGAGAAACAGGTTGAGAGTTAACCTGCAATATGGTAAAGTCAGCGGCTGACTTTAAAAATTAAAAGTTTAATTTTTACCTGAGTAAGTTTAACACGCGGACTTGAGTCAGCAAAATCTTATTAAGACATTTTCTTAGGCGTATCAAGCCAATCATGAAAAAATAAATAAATACTGTTTTGTGAGCTACTGGACTTCAGAAGCTTCAAACGACATTGACATTTTATGTCACCATTAATGTGGATCAGAAAATGCTTGTGCTTGATAATAATACTTAGTTGCTAACTAGGAAGCGTAAATGGGAACGAGTTTTGTGAAGTAATGCACTTTAAGGTGAGATGAGAATGGGGGTATAATCCCTCCGATGGCAAGTCCCGGGTGGCAGAGATGAATACAATCCAGCTCTTCTTTGCTACTGACCCTTGTTTCAGTTGTCCTCCCATGAACTAAAGAATTTATGTTGCAGGACAAACAGATGAGCTCCAATTTTTTTTTCCACCAGTAAAACAGATCTGGCCTTATTTTTTATTTAGTTAATATTACGCAATACTGGATCATAGTTTTTGTGCTTCATGATAAACACGTGCCGGACCTCACCATAAAAGCATGAAAATCTTTCATTAACAGCAGGTCTTTCAAGATTAGCCTTCATACTGTGTTACTTTATCAGGGATTAAGTCAGTATAAGAATAATGAATGCATTATTATGATGCTTGCAGCAGCACACCTAGTGTCAACTTAATGCTGGCATTACATTTCTTTTTTAGTTTCCCTCTCCTCATTTATCTCTGATCTGTGGCAGAAATAGATGCATTAAAGAGGACCCATCCTAACCTTGGCTAAGATCCTAGACCCATCTCATATTTCACTGGGCCTGTGTTGTAGAGTATATCAAACTGAACAAAGTTTCACTCAGATTGTGTCTGCCTCTACACTGCATTTTCTGCACGATTGCGGTCTATGCAAACATTCTGTCCGTGACATTAAATAAATCTGGCATCGCAAACGGTGTTATTTCCATGTATTGTTGGTGGGGCTTTATTGAAAATGCATGCCTGATTACTGTAGACACATTTCTGCAAGTAATGCATGCAGTTTTGGAAAAAACTTTGGAAAAACCCCTTTGTGTGGATTATTTGCTGAATCTAATTTGTCAGAAAATGTCCAACAGCAGAAGTAGTACATTCTCTAAATGTCAAAAGAAAAATGTCAAGTGCGTACACTTTGCAAGAATGCGATTGTAAAACTGTCCCCAGACAGCCAGCATTTTTCAAACGCTTCAAATTTAATACAGCGCAGCTATTAAATTCCTGTTCAATGGTCTTGGAGACATTACCGATTGCCCCTATAGAACATACCCCTTCAAAGACCAATCATGTTCACTTTGAAGGGGAAGGCGATCACCTGCAAGTGGAGTAAATGGGCTGTGTACACAGTACATGCAGTGTAATGGATGTGGTGGGAAATAATCTCTGCGTATTGTGCCATCAATCCATTGGAGTATTATGGGTACCTGGATCAGAACCCTGGACAGCTCTTTAGTTGGACATCAACTCCAGCTTGAGGGACTGGAGCTGTCCAGTGCTGAAGAGTTGGAATATCGCGTGATGCTATCTCAGCAACTGGTCACAGACAATCATGTTTTACAGTGTCTTCCAAGGGGAGAGTAATGGCTCTCCCTTGCTGGATCCTAAAGGGCATACCCAGCAAAATATGAATTGAATGTTATTTTAATGATTATTATTTTATTTTATAGTATCAGCACTCTTGTTAACATTTAGAAAAGTTGCTTGTGTCTGTGTGTGTGTGTGCGCACGCGTGTGTGTGTGTGTGTACGTGTGTGTGTGTGTGTGTGTGTGTGCGCGCGCGTGTGTGTACATGTGTGTGTGTGTGTGTGTACGTGTGTGTGTGTGAGTGTGTGTGTGTGTGCGCGCGTGTGTGTACGTGTGGTGTGTGTGTGTGTGCGCACGCGTGTGTGTACGTGTGTGCGTGTGTGTGTGTGTGTGCTCGCGCGCACGTGTGTGTGTGTGTGCGCGCGCGCGTGTGTGCGTGGTGTGTGATGTGTCTGGGGAGGGGTTATGTGATTGTTAGGGGTCGCCTCTGGAAGGATCATCAGGACTGTGTCTCTCAAAAGCAAAAGTCCAGATGAAATACAATTCAGTTGAAGCGAACAGGACCTGGTTGCCAAATTCTCTGCCCAGTGGACCATGTGGAGCAAAATCCCCCAGTACTTATCCACTCTAACAAGCACATTCAGCCCCCTTGCAGCGCCTTGACACCTGTAAGACACTGAAACAGAACCGGCCAGTTTTAGAGAAAACGGAGGGATTCTTCCTCAGATATCTCTTTTTTTACTTCAAAATATATTGCCTTTAAGGAAGCGCAGATCAAAGGCAGTTCTGAGATTTTCCCAGATTTACTCTTGCTTGCAATGACTGCACGTAATTCCACCCCAAATTAATTGCATGTCAGACCAGCTTCAGGACAGTAATGTGTACTCTATGGCGAGTTTGTCACAAGTCATATGAAAATATTTGTTCCCTAATCTCAAATTCACATAATAGGTGTTGATGTAAAAATTCTATATTAATACAACACAAATACAGAATAACTTATTTGCATTTTGAAATCTAAAACCGTGAAAGTTATTGCCTACTGACAGCCCTATTTGTTCATTCCTGCCTTTTTTTTTCCTTTTAGATAAAATATGAAGAATCTCTTGATTCAGCAAAGGTCAAGAATGAAAATACAAGTCCTTTTCTGCAATGGCAGAGAAAGTATGTGTTAACAGCAGGCCTGTGAAACCCTCAGAACACGGCCCCTTTATTAAATTTGATCTCGGTGCTTTAGAAGAAATGGTCTGCATGAGTAATTTCCCCTTTATCTTTTCCCCGCGCAGGTAACTCTGACTTCTTTATACGCCACAATGTCAAATTGAATTTGACATGCCTTTGATGTGGCTCCGGGTCCCATCAATAATGTCATTTCATTAACGAGCTTTGTGGAGTTCTGCTATTTCAATTGATAGCTGAGAGAAAGAGAGACAGACAGACAGAGAGAGGGAGAGAGAGGTGATGAAAACAAAAAAAAGAATGCTTGTCACGCGTTTGGGTTAGCTGCTGAATAAATTAAACTGTAAATGAAAAAGGAAGATTCTTTCAGTGACTTCTAATGAGGTTTGATGCTTCTTCCAATAGCCGGGGTCGGCGAGCCGCCCTTTACTCCCACGATTCCCTGTTGCATTTGCTCGGCGTCGTGCTGCTGCAGGCAGCTGGCCCTGGCCTGTCAGTCAATGAGTGTGAGTGTGAGCTTACATCTGCAGTCCCTCGGGTGCGAGCGAGAGGCTCCCCTCTGACAGCTCCGCTCGGCAGACGCTGCCGCACTCGTCGACATGTCCGGAGGATTTACCCCCTTCCGAGCAGATGAAGTCATATTTATCCCCGCAAATTCACATGTATTTATTTGTTTTTTTCTTTTGTTGTTTTTGGAGTCTCGTTGAAAAGATGAAAAGACCTCTGTTTTTATTTCTCCCTCTCTGGACTGTCGGCAAGCTGTCACTCAAATCTTTCCTGCATCCAATGAATGACGAGACCGGGAGTTCAGGATCATGTAAACTGTGCTACTTTATCCTGGAGGCAAATTAACCCTTTACTTCCTGAGTTTTCCACAGAAAATGTTCTTTGTTGCAAACAAGAGAAGAAGAACACCTCTGGTTCAGTTTAATTAGTAATAAGTACTAAAATTATAACAGATTCAGTATATTAAAGCTTTGAAAACAAGGTAAATTGTCCAACTTGCCTGTAACCATGGTAACATAATGTCCTAACATAACAAGTTTTATTTTTCGGACCTTCTCCTGAGGGAAGAGGTTACACCTGTCCAAGCCAGTGGGTCTCTGTTCAAGCCTCGGCCAGCTTTGGAGCTTTTGGCGATCATGGCTATTCTCTTTGGGTACATGTTGCAGTCAATTGATCTTTGTCAGGTTTGATCGTGGGGCCGGAAGTACACTTGGTTCATTTACAACCATAAGACCTGGGAAAACAATGTATTAATTGTATGGACCACAACAGGTCCCATATCAAGAAATCCTTTGTTGCCCTCTCTGTGTCCTCCTGTTAGCATCTGCCTGGTTTAAATGAGAAAAAAGAGTGCCAGTAAACCCACGCAGAGCGGATTTTATTTGTGCTTGTGTGAAATGACTGTGGCTGCATGCGACCCGAGGCTGCGCAATATGAAGGCAGGGATTGTTTGCATTGGGAGAGTGGAAGAGAAATTAATTTCACCAGACTCTGGGCACGAACACAAACAAGTGCAAGACCTTCCATTGAAAACATTCTAAGAAGAGGTTCATGTAATGGGAGACTGCAAACAGAGTGGCGCAGTGTTTGTATTTCAGCTCAGTGCACTTTATGTGATTGGTTGCCCCACCTCCCCACACACAGATCCCGTATAACCCCCAGGGTTGCTCTCCCCACCCTTTCATAATTTACACAATGCACAGATAATGAGGGAAGGGGGTAGCAGTGCCGTTTAAATCTCCTGTGAGAGCTGGCTCACTGCGATAACCGCCTTTTATAACCGGAAACCTTGGTACACTTTATTATTTCTGCAGAAGGATGTTTATTAGAAATAATAAATTGGGGTGTTGAGGAGGCGCAGCGGTTAGCTCTGTCGCTGCACAGGAAGGAGGTGCCGGGTTTAAAGCTCTGCACCTCCCTGCAGGGAGCGTGCCTGTCTCCCCCGTGCTAATATGGTCTTCCTCCAGGTACCACGGTTCTCTCCATTAGCATCTCCAGCTAACTCTGGCGCATTCACTCAAATGTTATTACTGTACATTGACACTGTCAGTTTCCATAATGCAAATCATTTCACAATGAATCCTTGAGCCCGTTGTTTTATCGTTGGATTTGTGCCAAAGCCGAGAACGTTCTAACCCCCCCCCATGATGAATGTATTTTTCTTTGATTCAAATTCTACAGGGCTCAGCAAATATTGGCTTCAGGGGGTAGAAAGAGTCCTCTTTTTTGATAAATTCTGTTGATAATACTGTAGGACAGTAGAGCAGCAATCCTGATCGATAAGGATAACCTCGACACGTCCATGAGCTTGCGCAAAGTGACATGAATATCAATGCGCGAAGACATGGAGTCAGCACTCAATAGTCCGACCTCAGCTGTCATTACCGCTGACCCAGTCATTCAGGCATGGTGCTGCATGTAAACGATGTTGGGCGGTATGTAACTGATGCTAAGGGTTTCTGGATCACACAGCGCTAATTGCTAACATTCGAGGAAGAAAATTGTAAAAGGGGACTGTACTGTCGTCCTGCTTCCTTGATAGGAGGACATTTGCTGCCACATTTGAAACTGGGGCCTGTTGTACATGGCTTGTGTCTTCGAAATTCCTCTCACCCCTCCAGCATCCCCCAATGACACCGTCCCCTCCTCGCCGGTGGCCAGTTTAACAAATTGGCCAGTGAAAATCTCCATTTTGTTCTTTTGAGGTTAATCAACTCCATACAAGTCTGATGGCAGCTCATTTATTCTCTCCACAGCAGACAATTTTTCTTCTTCACATAACCACAGTAAACATGAACGACTGCGCATTTTTCACCCATGCAGGCGCAGTCTCAGTATTGTGGACTTTAAGTTATAGGCGATTGCTCATTCCCATAGTATATATTCAGTCTTACAGCGCTACCTCCTCACTACTTAAAGATAATGATTTTAGGGGTGTCATGAATTTCATTAAACTAGCCCTTCCTATGTAGCATGAGGGTCAAATGTAATTACATCACTGTTCCACAAAACGTGATCTATTATGGTGAATTTCAGGGGTTTATTATTATTATTATTATTCTATGCAACGTACATTTTTCAATTTTGCAATTCACTTGAATAACCACAGGAGTAAGATTTTTTTTTAAAACTTTTTAAAAATGTATTTCTTCCTTTTCGGGGAAAAATAAACAGCATTTGAATTTCTGTTATTCCTCATTGAAAATTGAAATTGTATTTTATGTATACAGATGAGCGCTGGGCAGGAACTGTTCAATGTCTGAAATGGATCAAGCTGGCTGTTCTGCTCTTTTGTGATTGGCTGATGCTGGAGCTTGCAATTCAGTACAATATCCAACTGTGACATGCTGTCTCTGGGGCAGCTTCGCAATATTGCTTGTGATATGTGCACAAATTTTTATACAAACCTATTGTGTATATTACATAAACATTACCAGGATGTTTCATGATGTACATTACATTCTTGATTAAAAAACCAAACAAAAAACCATTAAAAAACAGAAATAAGAAGTGTATTACAGAAATACAAGCAAATTTTTGAAGACACTCTTTTTTCTGTATTGAACCAAAGTGCACAGTTTATGACAGACAGGAAAGGAAAACAGACTTCACTTTGAAGGATATCCTTCTGCAGTTTATGAAAAATGAATGTAATGTGAAATATTTAACCCAGCTCAATGGCTTGTCGCCTTGCTTCCTTTCAGTTTTCGATATACATACTGTAAGATATGATGGTGTGAGCTGTAGTGTGTACGTATGCGTGTGTGTGTGTGTGTGTGTGTGTCTGTTTCTGTGTGTGTGTGTGTGTGTGTGTGTGTGCGTGCCTGCATATATGTGTGTGTGTGTGTGTGTGTGAGCGCGTGCACACGCATATGTTCATACAATTATGATGGCCAAGTTGCTTTCTTCATCTATTCTTTCATGAAATGTTTGAAGTTTAAAATACATTTAAATCTTTGCAGCGTTAGCTTTGCACAAACACTGGATACAACACAGCAGGGAACATCAGCCCAAGAAACCAAAACAGCACTGCTCCCAGTATGCACTGCAGCCATATGTGAAAAACATGAAATAAGCTCTTTCAAAGCTCCGTCTAAATCATGCAGTATGAAAGCTACATCAACCAAACTCAGTCACTCGTCTGCACCCTGATACCAGAGCTCAACAAAAATGTTTTACAAGCTACATTTGTGGGGATAAAATTAAGGTGACGCACTTTCTGTCCCCTCAAATGCTCTTAATGACCAACAGAAGGTCAGCTGGTTAGATTGGAACATTGTCAAATGTACAAGATTTCGCTGCCTGGCCAAAAAAAAAATTCCACACTCTAATATTTTGTAGGACTGCTTTTAGCTTTGATCACGGCACACACTCATTGTGGCATTGTTTTGACAATCTTATGCAGCGCAACTACATTTATTTCCATCCAGGAGTAAATGAATTTTTTACCAAGATCTTGTATTGACGGTAGAAAAGTCATTCCACTTTGTAAAGCCTTCTCTAGCACATCCCAAAGACTTTGAGTTGGTTTGAGGTCCAGACTCTCTGGTGGCCAAAAAATGTGAGAGAATGATTTCTGAAGCTGACTGAACTACTAGTTCACAATTTGAGCCTTGTGAATATCGGCGTTGTCATCCTGGAATATGCCTGTACTGTCAAAGATTAAAAACTCCATTGATGGGATAAGCTGGTCATTCAGTATTTTCAGGTAGTCTGCTGACTTCAGTAGATTGCTGCATAACGTTCCTTACCTTAAACCTGACCAATTGAAGCAACCCAAGATCATAACGCTCCACAGGTTGTACAGTGAGCACTATGCATGATGGTTGCATCGCTTCATGGGCTTCCTTTCTTACCCTGATGTGCCCACAGGTCTTAAATCTAGACTCATAAAGCCACATTACCCTTTTCTTCTATTGTTTCACAGTCCAAGCATGCTCCCTAGCAAACCATGGTTTTCGGAAGGGAAGGTCATGCCTAACAAACCTTCTGGAATTTTTTGAAGAGGCCACCAGGACTTACGACCAGAGCAGGGCTTATGACATCATATACTTGGATTTTCAGAAAGCATTCAATACAGCACCGCATAAGAGACTAATTTTTAAAATGAGCTCCATTGGAGTTACAGGAGGTATTCTGAAGTGGATTCAAAACTGGTTACAGGACAGAACACATAGAGTAGTGGTCAGTGATATCTCATTTGAGCTGGGTATAGTGGGGAGTGGCGTCCCCAGGGATCGGTGTTGGGACCCCTGCTATTCCTCATTTACATTAATGACCTTGATAGGAATATTGAGAGCAGATTAGTTAAATTTGCAGATGATACTAAATTGGGGGGTTTGGCAAATAGTCTAGGGTCCACTAAAGTGATTCAGGACGATTTGGATAGAATCCAGAATTCGGCAGAAATGTGACAAATGAAATTTAATCTAGCAAAATGTTAAGTTGTACATGTAGGTAATAAAAACATTAGACGGGATTACTTCATGGGAGGTTTAAAACTAAAATGTGCTGCACAAGAGAAAGATCTGGGAGTGGCTGTTAACCAAACCCTCACAGGTTCAAGCCATTGTGCCGTAGCAGTTAAAAAAGCTAATTGGATGCTAGGATACATTGCCAAAAGTATTGAGTACAAATCTAAGGAGGTGATGCTTCTTTTGTACAACACGTTCGTTAGATCACACCAGGAGTATTGTGTACAGTTCTGGGGACCATACTTTAAGAGAGATATAGAGGCTCTAGAGAAAGTTCAGAGAAGAGCCACCAAGCTTATCCAGGTATAAAAGATGAAAGCTACGAGAAGAGGCTGAAGATCCTTAATCTCTTTAGTCTTAGGAAAAGAAGACTCAGGGGCGATTTGATTGAGGTCTTTAAATATGATAAAAAGATTCACAAAGTGAATTATGTAGGATTCCTTCGACCAAGTGTTGTGAGTAGAACTCGGGGTCACAAATGGAAGTAGACCAAAGGTAAATTTAGCACTGATATTCGGAAATATTTCTTCACCCGAAGAATAATTTCAATGTGGAATAGCTTACCTGACCATATTGTTGAGGCAGAGACCTTGGGGGTTTTCAAGAGCAGGCTTGACCTAAAGCTAGATACCATTGAGTCATTTAGTATCTAAAGGGATATATTCACAATAGTATAAAGAAACTGGTGAGCTTAGTTGGGCTGAAAGGCCTGTTCTTGCCATTCATGTTCTGTTATGTTATGTAAACCAAATCTGTTTTTTCCTGATTAGCCTCACTACAGGCATCTTACTTGTGGCCGTACAGCTGTTTAGACCCAGACCTGTCAGTTCATGTCGCATTTAGCATGTGTAAAATACCTTTACTGTCACAATTAAATACAACCATGAGGTTGACTGTTGATTTTTTTCTTCTTTTTTTTAAATTTGGCATCTCCAATCCCACCTGAATATGGAATGCCCAGTTGGGGAACTATGTACAAGGCTTTCGCATATGCGATCCCATGTTGCCAATTTAGGAGAGTGAAGACAGTTCACTGCTCTCCTCCAAAGCACGTGCCTGTCAGCCACCGTTTCTTATACACTCATTGGTTGGATCATCGCAAGTTCAAAACGATGGCAGAGGATACCCGGATTCGAATGTTCGAATGTTCCTGACGAGCGCTCGTCTGGCCGACAGGAGGCGCCTGAGCAATGAACAACGGACCCATGTCATATTACCCTTCCTGGCAGACCCTTCCCAATTTGCATCCCTGTAGCGCAATGGCCAATTGTGGACTACGCTGAAAAAGCTGCCGACCACTGCCGGTTGCCACGACCGGGGCTCGAACCCGCATCGTGATAGTCACTTCTTCTTCGCAGCGCGATGCTTTACCCGAGTGACCTATCCGGCAGCTCGACTGTTGATTTTCTTTAATGAGTCTTCACCAAACATTTGAGTGTTGTCCAATAGCAATCATTCATTTTATTTTGACCAATCTCCTCTGCGAAGTTGATGGTTATTTACTATCCTTCCAGTTTTTAAAAATGTGTTGGATGGTTCTTATTCCAATTCCAGGGTTTTCTGTGATCTCCTTGGTTCATTTCTTTGCTTGATGCAGGCCTCTCTTAAAACACACTAACATTTTTTCCACAACCACAGCATAAAACTTCTGTTTTGGCTGTTTATGACATGATAAGCTTCTGGAAGCTTCTCATTACATCAGTCAGGGTTAAAATGATTGTTACCAGCTGAAACATACTTGTTTGCACTAATGACTCAATCACTGACTAATGACTCAATCATTGGCTCGTATATATTTGCTTATTTGAATCCTCGTGGCAACTTTTTACGCTGGGCAGTGTATTTAGACAGGTCAGTTTCATTAATAGCCCCGAGAGGTCACAGGACATGCCAAATCTTGTCTGAATTTTGCTTCCTATGGCTACAATACATTCATTCTGCCGAAAACAAAAAGAAATGACCTTTTCAGTGTCTCAGTGGAGCAGTCTATATAGTACGAGTCACATGTGCCTTATGAGCCGCGGTGTCAGGGGTCTGAGTCCAGCCTCTGACCTGTGTTGCATGTCCTCCATACTCCCAGTCCCATAGTACAGTTCTCTCATAAATAAAGCTGAAAAACCCATATAAAATGCATGTTTCTTAGTGTTCATTTCAATCAGTATTTTAGTCCGATATCATATGCACTGTACAACATGCACTGTACATTTCCTCACAAAAACACAAAAAATACTGCCAATTAGTTGAGAATTTGATTCCTTTAACATCTGCCAATGTTGGGCGCTCCGGTGGCATATCGGCTTAAGTGCGCGCACCACATAGGGCTGAGTCCTTCCCGCGGTGGCCTAGGTTCGATTCCGGCTCAGTCCATTCGCCTCATGTCATCCCCACCTTTCCTGTCCCTCTCCACCAAGTACCATCCAATAAAGGGAAAATCCCCAAAAAATAATCTTGAAAAAAAAAAACATTTGCCAATGCACTAAGAAAATTCCACTCGTCAAGCACGCAGTAACATAACCAAAAAAGAAAATAAATTCAGTTATTTTCTAACTCTCAGAAAGAAATAGATGTTAGGCCCCATAATTGGACTGCAATATTTGTTAAGATGGACAATTTATGTTTTCTGCGGCTGAGCTGGCTTCAGAATCTTACTTCACTAACTATTAAAGGCCTAAACCACAAATAGTCTTGATTTCCATGTGAGATCCGGGAGTTGGGACTCTTCTCTGCATTCACAAATACTGCAACTTTTTTGTTTAATAATGCTAAAGAATCAAGTGATCAAAATACAGGAGCCCTACAGCAACTTAACCACATTCATTTAATGCTCACATTTTGCATTTTTTAATGCAAATGATGGCACTAATGCCCCATCTTAGAGATCTGCCAACTCACCAGCGCTGATTGCTAAATGGCAAGCTTTTGCCAAGGAGCTAAATGAAAATAGTGAAACAGCAAACAGTGCGAGATGGCAGGTGTCCTAGATTTCTGCTACTAAATGACAAAATATGCTATCAACATTTTTAGAGGATATAGATTTAATTATCCCCTGGTTTTTGATCTCACTTTAGAAATGCTGATCTGATTTTTTTTTTCCCGGTAATTACACAGCTCTTATTAAGGCTTTTTGACTCCTGGTTAAGACCCACTTCCTCAATTATTACTCTTCAACAAAATTCTTGATTTAATCAAGGGCTATTAAATCATTATCATACTTTTTTTAATCTTGGTGTAATTAATCATATAATATAATAATCATATAAAGGTCACAGCACAAAGCTTGAGACAAGAAGCAAAATCATTTTATGCTTGTGATGCAATCATCTTTGAGTTATCTGCCCACTCAAAGCACTTCACCGGTTCAACAGATCACTACAAGTAATAATTAAGGCCATATTCAATTATGCTAAAATTGCTAAGCATGCCAATAATCCAATATTCAATTTTATCAACCACAGAGGCATGAATATGGTAAGCATTAGTTTAACTGTTTAATTTCCAGATTTGTTGAAGACTCTTCTACAATGGTTCAATCTCAACATTTAAACGGACAAGACACACGGTAAAACCAAATTTTTAAGTTCTAATCACTTTTTTTGTAACACTTTTTAAACATGTAATAGTGTTTAGATTCATTTCATAGTGCATTCAACAAATCTGACAAACCTCGATCGCAACATCCAATAAACATCAGTGTTTTGAATGAGAACACCTATTAAGGCGTTAAGCGTGTACACACAGGTGTTTGGATAATTAACATGTCACATGTTCCACAGTTTTACAGTGCAGTCTTAGCATCCATGGGCAAGCGTCAGGAATACACCCTGGAGTTCTCAATTATTGCAAGAACCACACACCCTTCACTCACACTCATACTCATGGGCAATGTGGAGTTTCCCATCAAGCAACAGACAGGGAGATCCCCAGAACCACACACCCTTCACTCACACTCATACTCATGGGCAATGTGGAGTTTCCCATCAAGCAACAGACAGGGAGATCCCCAGAACCACACACCCTTCACTCACACTCATACTCATGGGCAATGTGGAGTTTCCCATCAAGCAACAGACAGGAAGATCCCCAGGCTGGACTAGAACCTATAAATTTGTTGTAGGTCAATATTAAATCTCAATATTAAAAATTATTGCTCTAAATTTTACTGCTATCACCACTGTCTATTTTAACCCTAATCAGTAAAACGTGGGTCAGAAATGTTCTCAATCTATCGATCCCATTTTTTTTTTTTTTTACCAAATTTTGTTGTTATACGGTGGGTAAAAATTTTTTGGGATTACTTGAGCAGTTTTTATGCATTAATACAAATGTTGCCACTTATTTTGAGCTGGAAGTCTGATTTGGTCAGCTATTACTGGTTTTCTTTTGCAGGAATGTAAAGAAGTGAACCAGGGCTAGAAAAAGAACAAGATATACAACCTCAAAATAATAGTCATGCTTTATCTAACTGTGCTTGCAATTATAAAGCTATTTGTGTCAATCAGTTACTATTGATTTATATTCAGTGGATGTTATCTTGCTTATTACCTCATTTCATTCAAGCTGAGTTATTGAAAGGATTGTTTAAATATCTGAGAACAAACTTTTTGTTTACCTAATATAAATGGTAATTTTCATACAATGGTTTGACTGGTATGAGGTGCCGAAATCAGTCAAAATTGTTACTTTAAGTTACTTAAAAATTCCTAGAAAATAAACTACTTGTTATACTTTTATATTTGGTATATCATTTCATTATTAGTGTACCAAGCATTAAATAAAGTGTCAACAAGATTGTAATTTCAATGCTTGAGTTAGATTTCCTAGATATATGGGGAAATGTGAAACTTCCATATCCCATTTATTTCAAGCAGACATAAAAGTAGAGAGTTTATCCTTTTAAATGAGTTATTGATCATAAAAATCATTAGATTTATCATGAATTTTTAAAAATTCTGGTCAGTTCTGACCCACATTGTACGCCAGCGTAGGTTTTTGAGATTACTGATGAGGGTCAAAGACAAATATATGGTAACACTTTACTTGAAGGTATCGTCATAATAGGGACATGAGACAGTCATGAACATATCATAAACATTATGTCAAAGTCATAAACCTTGTCATTAAGTGTCATTTGTTTTTTGAGATGATAAGTTAACATTGTTTAGGTTGTCTTGCTTATGACAACTTCGTCATATGACATGAGACTGTCATAACTGTCACATGACACATGTAACAGATATGGCAGTGTCATGTCACTCTTATGACAGTACCTTCAAGTAAAGTGTAACCAAATATATCCCTATAGCACAGAAGCCTTGGAAATAAAAAAAAGTATTGCTACATGTAATCCTTGAAAGTTCTGCTCAACCGATATAAAATTTTCCTCAACTGAGGGGATAATTATCCCATTAACCTTGGTCTCTCCTCCAGTTGTTGGGACAGCAGCACCCCAAACAAGCCATAAATTTGAGTTTTTAAGCAGTCAGTACGAGCAGATTTGCTTCTTTCCTCCAGTATGGAACAAAATTTGTGAGTTGCTGTAAAAAAATTTCACTCAACACTGAATCTCCACCATTCGAGCAACTCTGTGAGCAGATACAACATTTATTTAGAGATTTTACTGTAAAGCATACATAAACACAACCAATTTAGGTCACACTTTAGATGGAGTATGCTTTGTATGTATGCTTTAAAAAAAATTAGGTAACACTTTATTTTAAGGGGTCTCTGTACCTGTGTATCTACCTAATTAATTACAGTGTAATTACCTATGTAACTATATGTAATAACATGTACTTACATTGTAAAAACATAGTGTATTTTGGTGTACTTAAAGGTCCTTGTTGCACTTGTAATAAGAAATGCTTGTTACAATACCTTGTCAAAGTGGCCTCTCTCTTTGGGGAAGGGGTACACCTGCAAGAAAAATGGGTGAAACCACAACCCATCTTGCCTTTTTCCATCAATCTTCCTCCTGCCGCTTGAGTCTTGGAACATGTATGCTGTTACACAACTTAGTATATGTAACAGTTGTGTTCATACACCTTTGTTACTCCTTGATACAGTGGAATGAGCACATTAAAATAAAGTGTACCTGCTGGGATACCACAGCTCTTACACATTAACTGCCATAACCAGTGTCTTCGATAGTGTACCACGTGTGCTGTTACACAACATAGTCTATGTAACAGTTGTGTTAGTACACAATTGTTACTCTTTGATGCAGTGGAATAAGCACATTAAAATAAAGTGTACCTGAGATACCTCAACTCTTATAAATTAACTGTGATAACCAGTAACAGGGAGCCACACACAACACATTGAGCGTTTCTGGAAGACAGCAAAATGTGAGATTTGGCGAGCTAGGGGAAATCGAAGTGAAAAAATGTTAAATACCCATTTAAAGTTCATTGAATGGACTTACTGGCTTGGTAAGAGGCACAGAAATGGTGTCTTTGGGCGGATTGTCCATGACATCAAAAGATATTACAAGGTGTGATTGGCTATAGGCTACAGGTTATAGACTACAGTATGAGGGATATGGCATTTTATGTTCATTATAGTTTTTATTTCTCTGCTGTAAACATTTAGGTGGCGGCCGACACCATAGCAAGCATGATAAAGGGGGACACGTTGGGTCAGTTCACAGAGAAAAAGTCCTAAAAAAGAAAAGGCAATACCACAGTTACATCAATTAAAATTTTACTCAATTCTATGTAATGTTTAAATGTACTCAAATAGGTTACAGGTACAAAGTACTCTTACACACCTACACTGAGATCACTTATAACATAGCTTATAGTCACATAACACTGGAGTTACGATTTCACCATTTGTAATGAAATACACTATTTGTAATAAAAATATAAATCATTATGTTGTCAACTTGTTGTGATTGTAACTCTGTTTAGGTTGATCACATTCAAAAGGGTGGAATCAAATAAGATTAACACAATGAAATTACTTTTTGATGCAAAAATACTTGAGTACCAAGGTCAACACCAGATTACAGTTTCTATCCCAGCAGGTACACTTTAATGTGCTCATTCCACTATAGCAAGGAGTAACAAAGGTGTATTTACACAACTGTTACAAATACTAAGTTTTACTAACAGCACAAGTGGTACAAGACTGAAGACACTGGTGATCACAGTTCATTTATAAGAGTTGAGGTATCTCAGGTACACTTTATTTTAATGTGCTTATTCCACTGTATCAAAGAGTAACAAGTGTGTACTAACACGACTGTTACATAGACTATGTTGTGTAACAGCACACGTGGTACACTATCGAAGACACTGGTTATGGCAGTTAATGTGTAAGAGCTGTGGTATCCCAGCAGGTACACTTTATTTTAATGTGCTCATTCCACTGTATCAAGGAGTAACAAAGGTGTATTAACACAACTGTTACATATACTAAGTTGTGTAACAGCATACATGTTCCAAGACTCAAGAGGCAGGAGGAAGATTGATGGAAAAAGGCAACATGGGTTGTGGTTTCACCCATTTTTCTTGCAGGTGTACCCCTTCCCCAAAGAGAGAGGCCACTTTGACAAGGTATTGTAACAAGCATTTCTTATTACAAGTGTAACAAGGAACTTTAAGTACACCAAAATACACTATGTATTTACAATGTAAGTACATGTTATTACATATAGTTACATAGGTAATTACACTGTAATTAATTAGGTAGATACACAGGAACAGAGACCCCTTAAAATAAAGTGTTACCAAAAATTATATTATTTGAAGTTGTAAAGGTGTCTAAATATATTCTATATGGGTGAAAAATTAATGGAAAAAAATCGATATAAATAGTCTCAGCAATGTGTGGGGTCTCCACAATCTGCTAGATCAGTTTCAACATGCCTTTTTAACAAAGAGTCCAAAAGTGTAAAATTTAACTAAAGAGATGGAGTACCTTTCTTCCTAAAGATATTCCCTCATGATATTTTGATGGTGGTGACAGGGAGTGCAGCCAAACATAGTATTGTACCAAAATCTCCCATAATGAGTTTAGCTGGTTTAAGATCTTGTGACTGTTGAGCGGCAAATGCTTAGTATCATATTCATACTCATAAAACCATTCAGTGATCCCTTTTGCCCTGTGGGGTTTGGGCCACTGCTGTGCTGGAAGAGACCCCTCCCAACATGGCAGGATGTGCTCCATCATGGGATTTAAAGCACATCACACAGAGCAACTCTGGATTGATTTGCAGTGAACCTGCCGCCTTGAAGAGGACAAGTCAATCAAAACCATACTTGGAAAGAGGACAGAGGGTTCTGCATTTGTATTATTAGTCCATACATTTATTTATTTATTTATTTATTTATATTATTAATTTATCGTCCATCTATGCACAGTATATAGTAAACTTCTGAAACCCACCACAACATAAAGTAGCTTAATAAGTTTAAATTGATGGATTTATCGTGGGTGAAACACTATTTGCAGATGCAATATTTTCAGCGATTTTTAAATTTACATTCAAAGAACTTTCTGTATTTATATCAGATGTCCCTTGCTGTTTAGGTTAGTGCACACATATATTTTTGACTGAGATTAGAGACACCTGTGTCTTTGGGTTCTGGGGATAAAAATTAACTGAAGATGTTAATTTTTCAAACACAATCTTTTTCCACCCTTTTGATATGATATTGCGAAGGTTGAGACCTCGTTGGACGTCAGAGGTTTGAAGTGATGTTGATTGAATCCGACTGAAGTCAGGAGAGAGAAAGGTCAGATAGTACATTCACATGATGAATACTTTGCCAACACTGAGCCCTCAAAAATTATTGGGTTGGGGTTGAATTGCAATCCTAACCTCCATGACTCTCTACAGTGGCTCAGAATACTTGCTCTGCTATTACACTGTAATATATATGAAACAGGTTGGAAAGTTCCCGATTTTAACGCTTTCATGATTAGAATTTTTAATTTTGTGTCCCACTCCAAGCAATTGGTTCATCCACATCCAGCCTATACAACAGTCTTTGTAAGGTAGCACTGTCCAAATATGAAATACAATTCTTCTATAGTTTACAGGATATGGACAAACATAACCATAAATGTAAGTCAACGTCACTCTCAGTGTCAAGAGCACAGGTCTAATTTTGAGAGTTGGAGAGGGCAAATGTAATGAGACTTAGAAAAAATTTTTGTGATAATATGAGTGATAACAGTCATAAAACAGAGATAATAACAGTCGAAGAGACACGATAATCAATGGCATACACAAGACTCTGCACAAAGGAATATTGATCAATCTTCTGACAAAGTCAGAACAGCAGTGAGGACTCTAAAGAGAGAGAAGGGAAGTCGCATGCTATGCAGGGAACAGGTGAATGGGATGAGAGCTAATTACAAAGGAAGGTACACATGAGGAAATCCTAAACCACAACAATTGGCAAAAGCTAAGACACGGACGGGATTCACGCAGACATCTTATGACAATTAAACAGCTCCGGTTAGGGAGTTCTAAGAACACAGATAATGGATGCAGGAAAGTAATTAGGCATGTGTGAGAGATCTCACAGAAACGCAGGGGAAGACAGGTACAGCTGAGCAAGAGGCGGAGACTAGAACAGGGTGATTGCTGAGAGGGAATTAGTACTGATTAGTAGCGGTGCAATTTTACAAATTGTCCAAAGTGCTTGTTAGTGAGTTACTAATATATGCATGAATTAGTTGGGTTAGTAGACTAAGAAAGAAAATATAAATGTTAGTCTTGTTAGTAATCTAGGAAAGCAAGGCGAAGGAAGTAAACAAGAATTGAAGTAATATGAAACACCAGAAACCACCTGAAGCAGGTGAGCACACAGACTGGGGGAGACGGACTGAACCAAACTAGATCACAAGACAGGGGAGACAAGTGTAATGAAACTTAAAATGGTATAAACTCAAAAACCTGAGAACACAATAAACAAAAGAATAAAGAAAAGATAAAACCATGAACATGAATACAAAAACTAGAACCATGACAAAATACTGCCTTTTCAGTTAAGATGATCCTGGCTATATTTCTTTGATTTTTTTCATTTTAATGTAATTTTATTTACTTATTCAGGTACTGCAAAGGAAGGTGCCTGTGTAATTTTCATAGATATTTATAAACCTTTTGGTAAATACTTTTGATTTGGATTTTTGAATAGAAAGGTGACAACTGTTTACGTTATGAACATTTATTATGAAGCTTAACAATATCAAACAATTTATAAAACGTTTCACAATTTGCTTCTTAATTGCACCATAGTATGTTGTATTGTTGAGGAAATATTAGACGTCACCACTGTCGAAAGACCCCACCGTGCCCTTATCAGTGTGTACAACTACTCTAGATAACCCCCAAAGAAAAATAGGGAGATGAAATTACGATTACAATTTGCCTTTGGTTCCACCATTAAATGTGCCATTAAAAGTACCATCAAAAAAACTCATAAAGCAAAGACAAGATAACAAGGGTACATAAGATCTACAACGTAAGACATAGAAAGCATACTGTGAAACAGCACAGCCAAAACACACATCTCAGCAATTAATTTAAAAAAAAAAAAGCTATGTTCATGTACATTTCACATACTTAATTGTGCCAATTGTGTTCGGAAGTTAGTCCATGACATGATATATACAAGTACTGATTTGTGCATTTATTTTGGTGGCTGGACTGAAAAGTCCTGTATGTGCCCTGAGTTTAGCACAGCGCGCAGACACATGACCTTCGTTTCACTCTCACAGCCATGAGTTGCTTGCATTAGTTGGTAATCAGTAGCCCTCCCAGCCCTGCAGTATCAACCAGGGAAATATCACCATCATGTAGCTCCAGTTTACAAAGCTAGTTCATATAAGGCATCTTAGTGTGAGGTACAATTCAGGAACCACTCGCAAAAAAAACTTATGCCTTTGATGGGGCCCGAGTCAAAGCCAAAAAAAAAAAAAACCACACAGGAATTGCCAAGCCACAATACAAAATCCAAAAACAGTGTCAACTAGACAGGCAGGGGTCAGAACCAGTAAGACAGATGAGCAGAGGTACATAAACGATAGGCAAAAAGTCGTAGTCGATGAACAAAGCCAAGGGTCATAAACAGGGCATCCGAGCACAGAAATCGTGGTCATACAAAAATAGGTCGAAATCCAGAAAGACAAAAATACAAAAAGGGCTATGGCAAGAATCAAATTCGGACAGTCCAGTTGAAGAGAAACAATATTCAATGCCATACGAGGCGCTCTGCACAAAGATGTATTGATAAACATTCTGACAAGAGCTGTGAGTGAAAAGACTGCTGATATACAGGACGGGTCACATGCTATACAGGAATCAGATGTAGAGAATCAGACTAATTACATCGGGAGAATCACATGAGGGAAGCCCTAACCACGAAAACTGGCGAAAGACAAAACACGAACGGGAATCACATAAACAGCCTATGACATTTAAACAGCTCCGGTCCAGGAGTTGTACGTGCACAGATAACAAGAGCAGGAGAGTGATTAAGCACGTGCGAGAGATTCTCGCTGAAGCTCAGGAGAGGACAGAAACAGGCTAAAAGGCAGAGTATAGAATAGGGCGATTGCAGAGAGGGAATTAGTCTAAATTAGTTGCGGTGCAACTTTACATATTAAACTAGAGTGCTCGTTAGTAAGTTAGTAATCTTATATACATGGATTAGTTGTGTTAGTAGACTATGATACAAAATTTGAATGTTAGTCTTGTTAGTAATCAGAACAGTAAGGTGAAGGAAGAAAACGAGATTCGAAGGAATATTTTAAACACTAGAATTTAAATCACCCAAAGTAAGTGAGCACGCAGACAGGGAAGACGGACTGAACCAACAAGATCACAAGACAGGGGAGACAAGTGCAATGGAACTGAGTAATGGAATGAACCAAAAACCTGAGCATTACAATAACCAAAAAGAATAAATAAAAGACAATAATCATGAACACAGAACCAGAAAAATAAACCTGACCAAAAACCATATCCATGACACTTAGCACATATCCATACAGATGTTAATTAAAATGCTGGATATGACTACAATTTTAGCTGAGTTTAAAAATGTAATTTTTTTGTGTTTCTTTTGGGTTGGGTAGCATGGTTTGTTGTGATATCCATGGAGTAACGGACCCGGCAGTTCACAGGGCTTGTGAGAAGCAATCCTCCTCTCATCTTGACATGGTACAGTCATCATGCGAGATGAAAACCGTCCTGCCATCAAGGAAAGAACAAACAATCAACTGAGGTCTTCAGACTGATGGCTCAATTCTTTTTTCTTTTCTTTTTTTTTTCTTTTAGCAGACAGCAAACCAATGGTGCTGCTAGGGAATTAAATCTTTGAAAATCTCTGAATCTCAAAAAAAGTTTTTTTTAACTGATTCCTATTCTTATCTGTTTATGAATTCCAATTGTGTTATTTGAGCAAGTTATGTGTTGGATCAATTTCGGGACTCTGACTAAAGCAGGGCGGTCTAAAACACAACCACTCTGACACCTGTTCCAACTGATCAAGGTCTTGACTCATTAATTGTTTTAGGTATAAAAGTGCCCTTCATGAGATGATTTTTAACCAGGGCCAAAGTTCATCTGCATTTAAACAATTTTTGACAAGATTTTTTCCCCCTTGTTCCACACAGTTTTTTCCTCCTAAATATAGCTCTTAAAAAATCAGTCTGACATTACTTTTGACTTTTTTAAAAATATTTAACGCTCATATAATAAATTCTCACGAAGATGTCTTTCAATCTACGGGTTCAGAAAGGTTGACCACAGTGTATTAATATACTTTGCACTGGGTCAAGATACTGTATGAGTGACAAGAAAATCTTCACCGTAATTCAAAAATATCTCCACAGCTTTTAGCAAATCTGTAATAATCACAGAACTCTACCAGCTTTAGACATTTGTCAAACATTATTATTCTCTTTTGCCCACTGAATCAAAGACACCTACAGTTCACCAAATATGAATGCTCCACAAGACAGTAATCTTTTAACTGTGAAGCACTCTTGTGTCGATGTGAGAAACCCATAGATCCACAGAATCTAAGAGCAGCAATGTGAGCAGTAAGACACAATTATCTGTCCATGCAGTAAATGTTAAGCATAGAATTTTCTGGTTGTTTTAATAAGCGAGCAATGCAGAAAATCTGAGGTAGCTATTTGGCTTACACCCTAATAAATCACTGTCAAATCCTGCACAGATAAGAATGTGTCCTTATGTGGATTATACAGGTAACTGCTTTCAGTTGGCCAACGAGCATAACATGTGATTTGATGTATTTGAGGCAAACTACAAACTAAACGAACAGTATTCCCTTGGTTCCAGTTGTACTGGTCATTGAAACAAACATACTGTGAGATGTGTGCTTCCTGACTGAATCCATGCCTTCATGCACAATACACACTCCAGTCCAGCAATGACCCCGATGAGCATCCTCGCTGTGTTTGAAATGAATTGTAATACAGATTGGCAATGGACTAACACTACTGGCACTGACCTCCAAAAGTAATCAGTCACAATCATACTTTTAATGCATTATAAACAAATTGAAGTATTGACATATCCTTAATTATATTGCAAATTTTAAAAAAATCTGAGAGAAAAGACGTACTATTATTTTCAGAAATGGGAACTGGACCTATATTTATTTTTTATTCATATTAAACTTATTTGTTTATTTTTACATTTATTCATTTCTGTATCTATTTTTAATAAGTGAACTATTATGATGTGGATTATTGGCAGATGTCCATTTAGTCGCATGGAGTGTAGCACTGGAAAGTTCTGGAACCCATATTCTCTGAGATCATGCTGAATTGTTCTCTAACTCCCGCAAGCACAGCATTTATTAGATTTCTGAGGGTTTATTATTATTTTTTGATCAGGAAGGAGGAGGCATTGCCTCAAGTGCTACAAACCGTGCTTCATGCTATGTTATTTGATTCATCCTGATATTAGATCCAGTATTTAATATTTCAATTGCATACTAAACTAAGCACCATAAATGGTACTGGCATCTCATTTAGTTCAGCCATCTCCGGGTCTTTGTTGCTCAAATCCAGGAATATAAAGCCTTAAATGGAACTAGAGATGGACGCGAAAGTGGCTTAACTTAACTGGTTTAACTGCCACCACCTACAATGTTTTAACAGTTACAATGATGAGACCCTATTTCTCTCCCTGGCTGACATAACTGTCCCTGAGACATGCTCCACACAGATTAATGTTAGACAGTTTTATCTTTGGAGGTTGAAGGTGGTTCATTTCAGAGCAGCCACACATAGACTGCTTCATCAGCAAGTGTACTCTTGCATGGGTGCCTGGTGTCTTAGCTACACAGTGATGGCTTCATCAGAGAGCACATTCTTGTAGGGTCATTCCATATGAAGTCAACCAGAGGCCCCCAGGTTACCGACTCAGATTTGGATCAAATTTATTTTGGGAGTACATCTATATTCATAATGAACACATACAAAATTTTAGGCTCCTACTCCTTGGGGTTTCCGAGATATGGTCCCCCAAAAATCTGCAAATTATAAGGATTTTGGATGCCAATATCTTTGGAAACAATCATAAGTATGGGCTGAAAATTGCTATCCAGGGTATTTTTGGTGCATGCTTTCAGAATTTTATGTCAAAATCTATCTATCTATTTTCATTTTCATGCTATTAGCCTCTCAAATATGAAAATTTTTATGGGTGGAAATAAAAATATTGGTTTTCAAGGGCCCCCATGAGGCCAGGATCCCTTACACAGGCTAAATTGTGCAGGATTCCTTCAATTTGAGGACAGTTCTGCCTGTACAAGGCATACATCCAAGGCATATTTCCTGCATCCGAGGCATAATAGTGGAGTTCTGAGACCCTGAAGTGAGTTCTAGCGGAAAAAGTCACTATTTTGACAATGGTGGATTGGCAAGTTCACCATGTGGGCAGTTACCCACGGTAATGAAACTTGTTCTACATGTATATATCTTGGCTTTATTTGATCAAAATTACAACATTTTTTTCTCATCTCCTTCACAATTTAGTCATGCTATGAAATATAGGGTTTTTTTTTCTTTTTTTGTTGCATAAACCCCCCCACAAAATCATGGCTTCTGTTTTGAAAGAATGTGATAAGGTGAAGCTAATATAAGTTGTATGCTATTGTTTTAGCACCATCCATCTTAAGATTCACCTTTTTGGTCAAGTGAGATGATCGTATATGGCCATCTGCCCACAATTGACCTATAATGATCACAAATGCGAGAAAGCTAGACTCCAGGAACTGTTAACCAAGACTACCGATCACAACAAAAGAGCTTATAAAAATGACGGTTTTAAACTTAATTTGAATTAGGGCAGTTTCGGTCGTTGTTTCAATTTGAACTTCGAAGCCATTTCTTCTTCAACACTTTTCAGGGATTCTGAAAATACGGTGTATTATAGTGAGAAAAATTTAACAGTGAATTACAGTACAATAATTTACAGTAAATTAATAACATCTGTTCTCTGTCATGCAAAAAGGAATGCAAGATGATGCCACCATGAACTTACCTGTGATGTGCTTTTTACGATGGTTAAATGTATCGGCACAGGACCGCTGTGAATTTTCAAGTAATGACAAATACACTTTTTTGTGATGGAAACAGATTCAGTCATCTTTACTGAATATGACATTGCACCGCCAAGTCAAAAGTCGTCTGTCGGCTGGTTTAAGGTCACCGAATGAAATTTGTCCTGTCTTTCTGCAGTATGTATGTTTGTTGCATTCCCCATCCGAGGAGATCCCAATTTTGCAGCTGTCAGAAGCCATGCTGAAGCTACAATGAATTAATTAATTAGCTACCCTTTTGATTTAACCAGAGGTGATGCAATATGGGGACGATCTGCAATATGGAAGATGATGCAATATATGGACGATCTGATGCAGTATGCATGGAAGATGATGCAATACCTGGGAGAACCTAGGGAGGTAATGCAACATCATATCAGATGCCACATTAGGAAATGATGTAACTTGTTATGAGTAGGCACTGTCTATTGAAAACTTCTAGTCGCAGAACAAAAGGGGAAAATAATGGGCACTATGACCCCAAAATGCCTATATTTGATAACATGATTAATTGGTGAAGGAGATGAGAAAACATGTTGTCATTTTTAACAAATAAAGTCAAGATATATACTTTTATGTGGAACAAGTTTCATGACCATGGGTAACTGCCCACATGGTGAACTTGCCGATCCAAAATTGACAAAAAGTGACTTTTTCAGCAAGTACCCTTTTCAGGGTCTGCTAACTACTGAATACTACTATTCCTTGGGTGCAGTCAACCTTCCTTGTACAGACAGACCTGTCCTCAAATAGAAGGAATCCTGCACAATTTAGCCTCTGTAAAGGATCCTGGCCTCATGGGGGGCCCTTGAAAACTGAATTTTTGATTTCCACCAGTAAAGATTTTCACATTTCAGAGGCTAATATGGCAAATAGGCAAAATGATAGATTTTGACAAGTGTTTCTGAAAGCATGCAACCCAAATCACCCTGGATAGTAATCAGCCCATAACTGTGATTTTTTCCAAAGATATTGGCCTCCAAAGTCCCTATATATTAAAGTTTACGATTTGCTTGGGGATGGCCCCCAATTTTTGGGGGGGCCATATCTTGCAATCCCCTTGGATTAGGACCCTAAAATTTTGCACGTGGTCATTACGACTATAAGTCATCTCCCAAAATATATTTGAGCCAAATCTGAGTCGGTGGCCATGGGAGATTCTTTTACATTGTTTGAGTTCGTATGGAATGACCCTGATATTGAATTGCCTCCCGGCAGCCATACATTGATAGCTTCTCTTTGTGGTGTATTCCTGCATGGGAATGGCCACATGGCTGGCTGGTGTCTTGGGCTCACATTGATGGGTTCACTATGATTAGCCTTTGGCATCTGGATCTGTAGTTAGGCTGTTTTAAAGTCTGGAGTCATGCTGCTTTGGGGGACATCCTGACCCTCCCTGCTTTCTTCTCCCTTAATCCAGTATGCCGTAGGGACTGTCAGAGCCAAGATTATCATTTCAAAACAAAAAAATTTCCATCAATTTGTTAATACTGCAACAGTTTAAATGTGAGTTAGCTGACTAAGATGAGGTTTAGCCTCTGAAGCGAGTTCTGGCCTACAACTTGAGAGATTACAATATTCCAATAGACACTCTCATGCATTGCCCCACTCTTTGGTAGGCAGGCTGCTATATAAGCTGCTCTCCTGCTCTGCCTCCATTGCATAACATGCCTCTGCCTGCTGCTGTACTGCATGACTCTTGCTGCAGCATCACTCTTGCCTGCTGCTAGTTAACATCCCACCTCCAACCCAGCATCCATCAGCATGCTCTGAAATTCTCCCATAGATTGGGAATAACCGGATAAAGGAAAATAACGGATTCCCAACTCCCTTCTCTTCAAGTTCCACAGGCCACAGGGCATGTCAGGATGAAAGCCTAAAAGCCAAACTGTCATTGTTCCTATATGTAATACTGCCATTAATGCGTTACATGTCAGTTAACTGATAGGTATATTGCAGAATTTGAAATATTACATTTGCCATTATACTGTAGAGGTTATCATCCACAAATAAGCCATTTCCTAAGCAAACACACACAGTACTGTTATATGTGAGTCCAGTTTTGCTGCTAAAACTATTAAAACGCATCAATGAATGTGACTTACACAGACAGCTATAGATTTTCCTGTCTGCTGAAAAGGTATATAGACACAACACCCAAATAAAATCTGTAATTGTAGAGCACTGTTAGTAAATGCAATTTACAGTTGCTGCTCTGCTGTTGTGTTTTAAAGGAATTGGAACATGGGGAGCAATGTCACCTCCACATTACTACCCGCTCTTCATCAGATCTTCATCGCACTTTCCTTTCGCTGATGTTGGCCTTTACTTCACCTATTGATTGTTTGCATAATTTCTGAAATCCCTCTTTCTTCTGAGGCTAGAAAATGAATAAACCAATCATGACCATTTTAAACAAACAAAAGTAGAGGGCGATAGTTTTCTCTGCTTTAAAGCACAGACTGTCTGATTATTATGACGCATATGGGTTTTGGCCATGTACTGTAGGTTTCCATCAATATAGTTGCAACTTTAGCATTGATCCTTCATGTCTTTGTGAACTGTTTACTTGAAGTTCTAAAAATCACAGAGACTCATAGACGACTAAAGTCTGTTCTGGAAGAAAAATCCTCTTGCCTGAACTTTCCTCATAAACTTGCCTGACCTTTGAACGATCAGAGCACTGTTGAACATTCAACAGCAGTTAACAACAAAACTATTTGCTGTGGAATTTCAACAAGCGCAGCTCCATCGCTCTCGAAGAGGCGGGACATCTATTTATTTTGGATCAATGTCTTCACAACAGACCTTTCTGTTTGTGCAATGAGTCAGAAAAAAATGGGGGTAAAAATTCAGACTTTTCCATACCCAGTATATAAACAGGTGCTTGGGCAATGAAAACACTAATGTGTGATGAATTGATGGTAAAATAAATCTGTCAAGGCCCATGGAGATGTGTTTCACTTGTATTAGATGCATGGTCACTTCCCGGGGCTGCAAGGCATTCAGTTCTTTCTAGTGAGCAGTAATGAGAGATGAAGGTAAAGTTAATGGAGGGGGGCTGCGCTATTCTTAACCCGTGCTCTGAGGCAAGCGAATCAGCAGGGCGGCACGGGCCACTATGATAGAGATCGGTCCTGTCCTTATTTACCCACGGCACCTTACTTGGATTGGTTCTGCTCTATATGCTCGTCCAGAGGAAAGGAGAAGGCATACCTGCTGTCCTAAATTAACCTCTCCACTCCACGCCACCACCGACATCCCCTTCCACAGCCCTCTCCTTTAAACCGCCATCTGGGCTCTCTCCAGTTTTATAAAGCTGTACTGATAAACACAGGCTATTATTCATCCATACGGAAATCCTCACTCATTTTCTATATGGATATCACCTCAAATTAATGTGACTGTGCCAAGAAAGAGGCACAAGAGGACTTGTGGTATTGCTTATGTGATTTATGGTTGCATTAAATGTAGGCTTTTCTTTTTTTGGAAGTGCTACGGGGCAGGGATAACATGGCAAACCGGTAGGTTTTTTTTTTTTTTGTAAACACTTATGATATGTTACGAATCATATGTGGACTGTGGCACAAATTTAAAAGGCAGTATATGCTACATGGTTTGCTTCATTTGGATATAAATATCCCCTTAGTGAAAAGCAGAGTGCATTATCTGTAGTGCTTGCATTAAACTCAATTAAGAAAAAAATGCACACCATACACACAGACTTCGATGCCCTTTTCTCAAAGCACTTTAACTCATGTTAATAACTTTAAATGGTACAAAGTAAGAAGCAAATAGTCAGAGGTTTCAAAAAATGGTCACTCATGTCACAAGGTAGTGCCAAAAATTTTGGAATTCATAAATGGAGGATCTCTAACGAGTGAGGCCAAGATATGAAATTTATGAAACTTACATAGTCATTTTCATTTATTCCGAGGCTCCGGTGATGAATAAGTAAAAATTACCGCAAAATTTCATAAATCTGATAACTCGGGCTCACGAATTTGAGATCCTTTTCATCCCATAAATGTCAGCATCATATTATTTGTGAAATTGAAGAAAAACGTTAGCCTCTTGTTGGCAGTCTATTCAAGTCAATGGGATGAATAATTAGCTATCTGGCGTGCTTACACTTTTTGCCATTAAATTAACCATTTCAAGTTTCTACAATATCAGTGACTCATTTAACTCATTAATTTAATGGCAAAAAGTGCCATCATGCTAGCTAGCGAAGTATTCATCCCATTGACTTGAATAAACCACAAACTAGAAACTAATGTTAGCAATGATTAATAGTTACCAGCAGGAGGATTGGTAACGTTACCATGCTTGCCAATAAATGGAATCTGACCGATCACAATTAGAGAAAGTTGTATTACACAAGTGTAATACCAAACTTGGTTGTATCACTGATTTTTCATCATTTATAGGATAAAAAGTCATAGTTTTGAAGTAATAATGCGAACAAATTCTCTGAATTTTCCAACAAGAGAATTAAATTTGAGCTATCTCCGGGCTTACAGTGCAGAACTGTCTGGGGAAGCAATCTAAAAACGCTGCACATCTGGGGAAGTACTACAGTTGCGCTGGAATTAACGCTATACACACCAACAGCAGTAGCATGAAAAACGCCTGTCTGGAACGGTGAAGGTTCTCCTTGTGCCGCCAGAACATGCTGGACATGCCATTCCTGACATATAAAATCAGTTTAAAAAGAATTTTTGAGCTTTGCTTCACACTTTATCCGCTGGTAAAGCAGGGGTATATTTTCAACAGTTTTAGTGCTGGTAGAAGTATGGGCCCACGGTCCTCTAAAGATGGCAAGGAGACCTGAGTTCGCCAAAAAACTGTCCCCTGAAGACTGAACTCTAACTGGAAGAAACAGAATCAATACCTGACTGAAATGGAGCCGAAGTTTTCAGAAGTCCCATCCAACTGCTCCAACTGCTCACACTCAGCATTAGCAATTAAGCAGGGTTCAGGACAAAGCCTTCTGAATGTGAAACGCATGTGTGCTAAACCAGTTCAGCTACGGGTGCTGAGTTCAGGAATAGCCAATTTTTAGAAAATTTCATATTGAATTTGGTGACGTTTAACTTTTGCCCAGGTGTGTGTGGTGTGATGTGTGTGTGTGTGTGTGTGCGCGTGTGTCCGTGCGTGCGTGCGTGTGTGTGTACAGATGAAGCCGCAAAAACATATACAAAAGTACATATAAGTATATACAGTATATACCATATAGGCAAGACAGTAAGACTTTTAACATTTCCTTAAGTCAGTTTATTTCCTTTGAGATGTGATCCTCCAGGAAACCCGGTGCAGAATGTCCCAGGCTACGGAAAGCAGGCGGGGTCAGTTCCCTGCATGCTGAACCTGTTCAAGTCCCTGATTACACAGTCATCATCTCATTGACTTTGAAGCAGAAGATCCGCGCGAGAGGCCAGTCGCCACATGGACGAAGCCGCTGAGGAGCTCGCATGCGAAATCCGCTCGGGGATTGTCGGGCGTCGGAGAACGTCCGAAATAAAGGGCCTGGGCTAAACCAGCTAGCCGACTGGCTTCACGTAAGGTGATTAGGGCTAGCTGGCTCGAGCTGGGGAAAGGCCTGTGCGTGGGGGTGGGGGTGGGGGGTGGTCGGTTGATGGATGCATCTTCAGTGCTATAAAGCCCCATTGCCTGGAGTCAGGAAGGTGTAATTCATCATTGCTCGCCAGTGTTTGAGGACTTAGAGTACTTTTATTTTGAATGCAGGTCCTGACTTCCTGTTCTGCCATTTCCCAACCCACCCATCAGAAATCCATCTCTGTCACTCACACCAGCGCACATTACTGGCTGCTCCTCATTTCTCTCAGATTCCTTCATTTTTTTTCCGATGATTACTTACCTGGCCTCCATCTCTCCTCAACAGACCTTGCCAGACCCAAATGTTCAAGAACCGCAGCCTGAGATAAAGGGGTTATATCGCCCTATATGGTGGAAACCCAAGCTCACATCCATGCATGGAAAGTGCAGCTTCATTTCGATCCATTCCCTATTGATAAATACCCCCCAGGACCCCAATACTCGCTTCTGAAGTCAAATATTATATTATTCCCAGTGATAATGTTCTCTAAGGCCAGTAAAAGAAACCCCCACCACCACAACCATTTTCCTCTGTTATTACATAATATATCAAAACAAAAAAAAAAGCAGTGGGGATAAAGCAAAGCATCAATCTGAGGATATTTATAATCCTGTTTATTATGGCCATTTTTCTCGTTGTGTCAGAGAGTAAATTTACTACCCGCGCGCTCTGTAGCGGCAAGCAGCGGGAAAGCGAGCCGAGAGTCGAGGTAAAACGGGACGTTAACTTGATCGAAGCTAAAACGGCTAGTCATCCATTACATTTAAACACTGCGGCGCATGTCTCAGACACCATTTTAAATGAAAGAAGTCCGAGTTGCGGACAGATTTAAGCGCCGGGCCCCAGAAGTGGACCCTGCACTTCCGCTCAACAAATGGTGGCATTCCTTAAAAAGGAAACAGAAGGATGACCTCATGAACCATCTCACCTGCATTGGTGACGAGACTGATGGGTGTTTAACTTCTGCAGCTAATTATTATCATTTATAAGCACAATGAGCATTACCACAGAACCAAATGGACACTGTGGGCAAACAGTTCAGAAATGTGTTTTCCACACATCAAGCCACTGCATCACATGGTGTGGAGCTCTTCAGTACAGGTACGCAATAAAATGCCCGATGTTACTGCACCGCTAGCAGAAATCCATGCGAATGCAAGTTTTACAAGCTGAGTCTGAGTTTATTCATCAGGGATCATTATTACCACATGCATGAGAAATTTCATCGTGGATCGCATTACTATAAAGGCAGTGAATGTGTTTTTAATTTTAAAATCTGTAATTTAAATGTGTTTCAAAGTAGAGTCGATTGCTGCAGTACTCATTAGTTCCATGTTTATTTACTGTTGTAAGTCTGATAAACGTACAGTGCATGTCTCAGTCACTTGGGCGGGCCATGGCTTTTCCAGTCACTGCATTGATCTGTTTGAACCTGCAGACCTTATTTTTATTTTCTAGCCCTTAGGACGGTGGCAAAAAAAATTCTGTAGCAGTTAGTCAACTGCAAAGCTGATCTTGCCACTATGAGCAGTTCATGGGCTTTTCCAAGTGATTCTATGGGGGGTATGAGGGTTAGAGCGTATACAATTCAATGTCAAATACGCTATCAAGAACAACAAAAAATAAATTACCAATTCAGAAGCTTAGTACAGAATTAATTTGTTTTTTGTGCCAGAAGCAACTGGCAGAGACCAACGGAAAGGAAACATCTGCAGTAAGTGCCAATTCCTGGCCATATCCTTGGGTCTGGTGCTGACATCCAACCAGTACAGATGCTTCATTCTGGCACAAAATGGGGGTGTTTTTTTTTTTTTTTTTCAACAAGGGCAAGTGCTTCAGCATGAGGCATTGCAGTATATTGCCTCTTGTTTAAACGATGGCGATAAATACACCATTTTCCAGCGTCGCGGCCGTCGTAATGGAGAGAGAGAGTGACGGGGGGGGGAGAGAGAGAGGGACGGCCCGGCCCCTCTCTTCGGAGTGAGTCACTGCGTCTGCAGTGTGACTGCGCTAAAAAAACAAGGCAGCTAAGCACTCAGGGCTATTCGAAGCCATTTTAGGGGGAATGTGCAATAACAGAATCAACACGTTAAAAGGACAGCCTGTTCTGCAGGATAAGAATCAGCACGCAGTGAGTGTTTTTTCACTGTCCGGGCAGAGGATGACAGCTGGTGCGTGATGCTGTTTACAGAAAGAAGTGTCACATTTCCCGCTCTAGATAAGCACAGCAGCTCGGCCACAAGCAGAAACTGCTTAATTAGGCTTCAGCGACAGTACTTGTGTATAAATCATTAAAACGGGATATTAATATGTAAAATCTTTTAGGAGGAGTACAGATTTTCACGCTTAAATGAAAGCGGCATCCAGTACAACAGATGAAAAGGAGCCCTCATTCTCTGATCACAAGGATCCTCGCTGCAACATTATGAAATCCTGGCAATTAATCCATTTGTAAGGATCCTCTCCAATTCAAGCCTTATTATACTGTGATTGCTACCATCTAGTAGCATTTCAAAGGCAGACAGTGGAATGGTCTAGAAGCAGCTGTTTAAAGATTACAGTTTTTCCCACCGAGTCTGAGTCAGTGGTTGGTAGGAGATTATAATTTCTTGGAATTTGGCAGGACTGACTGTTTCGAAGACGATAAATCACTGCTTTTTACAGCTTTCACTACCCAAAATACATAATGTTCCAACGTTTATGTGCTGTGTGTGAAGTTTCGCGAGTTTAAACATAAATAAAATAAAACTGTATACTACGGTACTTCTTCCAAATTTTGCACGTAGCTACCATATAAAAATGGTTGAAGTCAATGGAGTTTCATACAAAATCAATACCTATATTCTCTTTGAAGAAGCAAAAGAATTGCCATGTAGAAATAAATCCCAGAAGCACCTGAGTGATAGACTCCAATGGACTACTCTCTCACTGTAATAAAAGAGAGCTGCTAATTGTAATAGCATGCTTTAGTGTACACTGTAAATATATTATTTGCTCACCCTACTTGACTGAGTCATCATTTTGAAGTTTTGAGTTCAAATCTGTGCATGTAGTGAGTCAAAGGGTTGAGTCGATCTTTATCACTGAATCTCGTGATATCCTGATATAGAGAGATAGTCCGCTTAGGAAGGAGGTCAGGGTGGCGGTTGGGTTAATTAAACACCAGCCTTTCCTGTGAGAGTCCAATGCATAGTTCCTTTTTCCAGACGTAAGGTGAACATTGGCATCTGCAAGTCAAGACTTTCTTTTAAGAACCAGAATTTCTGCACCCTGAGCCTGAAAATCATCTTAAGCAAACCGTAAATGTAGCACTAAAACATCATAAAATAATCCACAACTATTTTTAAAGAGTGTGGGGTACGAGTAGACAGATTAGAGCCCAAAAATGAAATACGTTTATCTCTGCCAACGCAATAACAGCCAATCACCCCACCCCCCGCCCCCCAAAATATTTAGCACACCCACCCCCATAAAAGCAATAAAGTTGCAGAGGACTTTTCACCTATTTTTCACCTATTCACGCCATTCACATAAACATAGACATTGCTACCATGCATTCATGCAGAAAAAATAAATAAATACAGTAAATAACGGCATTTTAAAAAATCACCAGAGTTCAGGAAATGAAGTGTGTGACTCAGAATTTCCTGCGGGAGAATACCCAGAATCCCGCTTCATTTTCCCCCAGCCAGTTTTGTGAAACTTAAGCTCATGCGCAATAACTTTCGAAATGGATGTTTCTGACAAGTTGATACGAAATGTTAAACGTCACAGTAAAATTTTCTGTATTACGGAGATTAAAATGACAGAAAACTGCTGCAAACTGTACAGAAGTTATGATTATCTCGAAATGTACGTGACTTGTGGACAAACAATAAGTAAAGCCATGTCAGTCCATGTTACGCCAGCTTAAAGGAAGGACTTTCAAAGGCTTCCTTTTTTTCTCTCTCTCTCTGATAGATCAAATACTCTGAGGAAATTGCAAGATAATTACATTTGTTTAATTTCTGTATGGTAAGTCTATGAAACGACAGCGGAAAATCAACTAATGAGCTGCCTGTAGAGTTATCAGAGATGAAAAGAATGCGCTTGGAATGCAGATATAACGTCTTGACAATTTACGGACATCCTGCATAGTTATCCAGAAACACAAACTATAATGTACGCTCTGATTAGTGGCTTTTGTTAAAAAATAAATTCATGATCATGCTTTCATTACTTTACCCCAAATGTTTTGGAACTGTATTTGAACTTGATAAAAGTCAACATTTGCATTTAAATTGACAAAATATTGATATTGGTGAATTAAAGGAGGGACTGAAGAGGCGAGCCTCAGCAGGCAAATGGAATTATTAACTCCGCTAGATGACAACAAAGGCATTGTTACTGATGGATTCACCGGCAGTCTCACAGACATGCAGCACACAGTAAGTAGATAACAAGAAGAATCACTAATGACAGCAATTAAATCTGTTGTTTGAGAAGCCTCAGTAGTGTACAAAAATATCAGCAAGGAGCAACGAGTAGCCTTTCAGTTAAAGTGTTTGATTCAAACACAGAAGATTTAAGGTTGTAGCCCCAGTGGAGCCTCGGTAAGATCAGTGAGGCTGTTAGGCTCAAACGCGTGTTGCTCCAGAGGGGATCACCTCCTGCTTAATCTATCAACTGCACAGTGCTTTGGATGCGTCAGCTTAATCAATGTTTCCCGACCCCGCTTCTGGGGTACCCCTGCCCTGTATACATTAGATGTATCCTGGATTTAACACTCCCGAGAATCAGCTGATCACCTCATTAGCAGAGCACTTGATGAGCTGAACTGTGAGTCCGATCAGGGAGACATGTAAAGTGAACAGGGCTGAAGTAATTCAGGAGTAGGGCTGAGTAACACTGAGCTAAAGACTGTGATGTATAATTGCTGGAATATACATTTTGTTTTGAAAACAGCGGGATAATAATGAAGGCAAAACTTGCCTGGATAGGTCAGCTGAATAACCGTAATGTAATTGCTGGAACACACATTTTGTTTCAAAAACAGCAGGAACATAATGAAGCCAAATGCCGATGCATTATGTTTTACATGCAACATTGCTCAGTGGCTCATAATGAAACATTGAGCTATACTGAAATGAACTGGAAATGATTATTTTGGCAGAAAATGCATTAATACAGTTAATTGCCTCTCCACACCTTGTACAGCATAGTGATCCTCTTCAGTATGAGTTCAGATGAATGCAATTTTTGTTTCAACATTACGACTTTTGTACCACAAATATATATTTTGTGTCTCAAAGGGAGAACTTTTTAATACGTTTTATACCAAGAAGTGTTTGGACACTTTACCCAACCCCACTGACATACACAGAAAATGGGTATTTTTCAGTTGTAAATGTCTGACATTTGGAATGAATTTGTTACAATATGAACTTCTTTTTATTTTTTGTTACAAATTGTGCCATTGGCTACAATTGAAGCACAGATTACTCAAACCCCACAAGTCAAATCAAGTGTGACTTATGGGATTTTAGTAATAGGTGCTTCAATTTCGGTATTCTTAAAATATGCACATTATTATGGTTGGAGAGATGAACGGGCGGATGAATGAACAGGGCCTAAATTACTAATATCCTGCCCTTCCAGCTGGGTGGTGGGGGACTGGAAAACAATTTTTAATGGCCGCTGCTTCTAGTTTGGAGATTCTCCTGAAATGGAAGTGAGGTTAAGGTCACAAGTCAAAGGGCACATAAAATGTTTTGTAAGGGTCATGGGTCAATTTTAATATTCTCATTGGTGTCCTTGAGCTGTACTTAGAAGGTTTTGATTTGCCACATGAAATGATCAAATAATTTTGCAGAAAGTTGAAAATTGCAGAAAAAAAGGTCAAAGTCGTAGAGAAAAAGGTCAAAGGTCACAGGTCAACAAAACATTCAAAATGAGTATACGGCCAACCTACAAGAGCAATTTTAAAGTCCTCTGTCAACAGTGTTGGAGATATGCTCTGGAAAATAAAAACAGTGAAGGAGGTCATTGCTGAAAGGTCAGAGGTCGCAAAAATATAAGAAACATGAACCTTCAGTATAGTTAGCTGCAGCATGTACAGAAACTACTCTACTTTCTGAGTAGTGGATTCAAATGGAAGCACTATTGACGGATGATTAGAAGAACGCGGCCTTAATCAATAGTCCTCTGCTGGGTATGGTGGAGTAAAAAGGGGTAGCTGCCATTGGCTGATTCTAAGAGCCTAACCAATCGGTGGCAGGGGGATGTGTTCTCAGGCACGATCCTAATTCAGCCCATCTATTTATGATTCATGAACTCCCAAGAGCCCCACCGCCCCAGCCTCAACTTCTCATTTAAATAATAAACCCTTTATACTGCTGACATTCTGTGCATTCTGCTGGGATATCTTTAATTGGTTTCTCTGTGTGAGCCAAGAATTGCAGACAATTCACGGAGAACTGTTGTGATGGCTGTGCAGCGCATTTAGTCAAATCACAATGGGACAAATCCATCTCTTTCTGAGTACATTTCATCTACTGGCTTCATTTTTTTTTATCCTCAAGGCAAGTGTGAGAGAAATAGTAGAGGACGTAGTGATTGTGTGTGGGTGGTTTTATGTGATTTTATACCGCTGACATATCCTTTTTTCTCCAGTGTTGAGCTTGACAATGTTTTATGCTGTTTTATTTGGTCTTTTCCCCAAATAGGTTTGACCAACCACATCATCTTATTGGTGAAACCTCAATTTGTACAAGCTAAGACAGGCATATTGCTCCTTATCAGTCACATTTTGCCCGTCGGCCACCTTGAGACTCGGTGGAATGAGGATGTGAGCATGTGGGGATTCTTCCTATCTCCTATTTTCCTCTCCTTTCTTTCCTAGCTTGCAGCTGAACTGAGATCATATCGCATCCAACATCATGTAAGAAATGTGATGGATTAAATGAGTTCGGGGAGCGGGGGTTGGGAGAAGAAAACAGATTCCCCTGGTAATCAAAGAAAGAATCACCTAGAACATTCTTTGTGGAAGTTTGTTGTCCTTATTGCTGTTGCTGTTGTTGCTGGACATATAAAAAACTGACCCGCGAATGTACCTCGCCCTATCCTTCTCACATCTGCCATGGCTTTAACTCACCAGAACTGACAACTGACGCCAATTTGAAAAGACCCTTGAGGGAGCGAGTCCAGGGATGAACTTTTTCCTTTTGTTTCATCCCACCTTCACTCCTTTTTCTAGATTTTTTTTGTCTTCTCTGATGGGTAGAGCTGAAAGGAAGATAAGTTCAGAATAAAAGTACAGCAGGCTGAAATATTAAGTTACTTGAATGAGTCCCCTTAATGAAGCTTTGCTTCACTCTGTGATGTCACAGATTACATAGGCCAGAGACTCACATGGAAAGAACCTATATAAACATATAGGTTTTAATATAGGGCCACGTGTAGGCTTCGCATATAAGCAACATACATAAAATTGGCAGTTTTCATATATTATAGGTATATATATTTACCTATATGTACATATATGTACCCATAATATATGAAAACGGCCAATGAAAACTTCAAAGTTTTTTTTTTTTTTTGGCATTTCCAATCCCACCCGAATCTGGGATATTGGATTAGGGAACTACGTATAAGTTCTTAGGCCCAGGCCACACTGCCTGCAGTTGCGATGCGGATTCCGCAAGCCGAGCATCGCCAGCGCTTACCGCTTGCAGCTCGGTCGCACTGCCTGCGTATCTGCAGCAGCACGTCTGTCGCGGGCTCCTCCTTACAACTCTGTCTCTGCACGACTTTGCCCAAAAAACCACTATAAAATAATATATTATTTTGTCTCACGTCGTTATAGCCTACTACACGTGATTTATATTTTGTATTGACAGTAGGGGAAGCATGCTTGAGCATTATGAATTATACAAACAATTTAATTATGTGATCTTATTACAATATACAGCAAACCCTTCTGAATTGGTCTTGGTCTCTACTTTCGGGGTAGGGGGAAGGCATCGGGATGTGGAATGTGCTTTCAAAAGCGATCTAATCTACATTAGTCGAGGCTGAAACCATTCGTATAGGCTAGGCGCCGAACGACCGTAAAAGGAACAGTTCAGACAATTTAGAAACTGGCTGATGTGCTGTACATTCGTCTAGCCACTGTATCCAGCTTAGTCTTTTTTTTTCCCTTTACCGGTGGAAACAATAACCTGAAATGTTGCTGATACAAGTGGGGAGTCGTATGTAGGTTCAGCAATCGCGTGGGTGTCATGGCCAGAGTGAGAGATTCGGAAAAGTACTGCCCTGATACTCTTTAATCATCAACATGATAAGCTATGCTCATTGGCTTGGCTACGCAATTAATGGCATTTTCCCGCAAAATATATTTCCCAGTATATTCCATTTAATGACAGCAGCCTACAATGAAAGTCGCAAATTTACCACTACATGTTCCAATATTTCACGAAGCATTGCTGAATTGAGCGGAAGGGATTATGTCCATATAAACGGGCTTTTAATATGATAAGCATTCGGGAAGTGTTACTTTTTTGTTTGTCAGCTTTATGCTCGTAACAGACATGCATCTTCGGCAATATAGCGAAATTCATGTACGTTTATGGGGATATGACTGCTTTCTGACAATCATTTTCAGCTCTGCTTTGCCTTTTTCCGCATGCGTAGCATGGAAAAATTTGTCCGAATCTATATTTTCCGCACGGTAGCAGTATGGATTTTACGTACGTGAGTCACGCAGCTTCAGCATGCAGCGTGGCCGCTCTAATTGAATAACATTGGAGCCGAAACAAAAATACGCATGTGGTATGCGGAATCTGCATCGCAACTGCAGGCAGTGTGGCCCAGGTCTCAGGCTGATTCGCATATGTGGCCCCCTGTTGACAAGTCATTGGAGTGTACACAGCCTGCGACAGTTGGTAATTGATTTTTTTTTACATTTGCTGGGCAAAACAGTTCAGAATGAGGACAGAGGATAGTCAGAGGAGAATCTGGTCAGAATCTTACTTATGAGCGCCTGTCTAGCCAACAATTCAATTCAATTCAACTTATTTTGAATAGCGCTTTTCACAGAGACTGTCACAAAGACGCTTTACAGAGAGAGTTTGAAGAAATAAAAAGGCAGTGCCCAGCCTATTCCCCACTACAGCAAATTAGGCAAAAAACTCCCAGTAGGGAGAAAAATCCTCCAACAGTGGTGAGAAAAAACTCCCCAGTGGGAAGAAATCTCAGGAGGAACCCGGCCATAGTGGGGGAGCCCATCCTCCGCGGGCTAGCTAATTAAGAACAAAAAAGTAAGTAACAACAGGATACGCCTAGGGGAACTCTAGTCTACATAACCCTTCCCAGCAATTTGCATCCCTGTAGCACATTGGGCAATGGCGTGCTACTTCTGAAAAGAGCTACCGACCACTGGTTGTTGAAACAAGGCGGCGATTAAAACCTATATGTTTATATAGGTTGTTTCCCCGTGGGAATTTAAGAATCCTTGTTATTTCATCCCTGCAGGAAAAAGTCTGGGACGTTTAGTTGTTATACAAGCATCTCAGATAAAAGACAAGTGTTGGTTCATTAAAACTGTGAACATAGATGTAGACTTTGTCTTCAAATTCATTAACTACAGAGAAATGCATCATGTATGACAGTTGCAAAAGTGAGATATGAGCTATACAATAGGTATGATAAACAGAACCTGCCACTGGATATATGAGCTATATAGGAGATCTATATGCCCTCTTTAAGCACATATATGTGCCTGAATTTGGCCTATATGCGGCATACATGCACATATATGCTGAATATATGTGGCATATAGGTTGCATATATGCGCACATATGTTCATATCAATTCTTTCCATGTAGGGATGCAAGATCCAACCAAGCAGTATACAATTTTGTTTGTTTCTTTGTTTGTTTTATTTAACCCAGCAACACAACATCAGATTCACCTAGTTCTGGTCTTCAGCCTAGACCACGCTAAGTAGAATCAAGACGCTTATGATGCAACTAAGCTCGAGCAAAAATCTTGTACCCGTACCATCCTTTTCAGTTAAAATTGAACACCCCAGATAGACTTCCACCATTTCATACAAAAAGTAAATTCAGGCTATCCATCACTGAAGCTAAAACATTTGGTACCAGGAAAGCCAATGTCCTCTGCAGTAATAAAACATAAGATTCTTCTGTTACAGAATGTTCTGGAGTTAAGAAGTGTGAAGAATGGAAGCTATGCTCAAGTTGAAAATCTGGAAAGTCTGAAGTATCAGAATATGGACATGAATGGCAATAATTTAACTTCTGTTAGTTCTAAAGCATGAGAGCTCATGCCATGGCTAACAATGTCATGGTTTCACTCCCGCCAGATACAAACTGCAGTCCGGCAGGAGCTAGGACCATGGACCTAAAAGATTATGCAGGACCCAAGTGCCAGTCTGGTTAAAACTGTAGATTTAATACATAGTAAAATCACTTAAAGATTTAAGAAGGAAACAGCATAAACAAGTTGTCAGATAAACATCAAACATCACAGATATAACCAAAATGCTGTGCCCACAGTTGGACCCAGCTAGGCTGGGGGAGAACAGTGGCCCACTTCATGGGGCTGGCGGTGGGCAGCGGTCCGGTCCATGTGGCTGATGCGGTACAGCCCGTGACGGCAGCGGTCCGGTCCATGGGATCAGTGGTGAGCTGCTAGGGCTGATGTGGTCCAGCCCGTGGGACCGGCCGGTAGCTGCTGGCCAGCCTAGTGGCCATTGGGGAGCAGTAGTTCTGTTCAGGGGTCTATTGGGAGCAGTAGGTCCAGTCCAGGGAGGCCGGAACTGCAGTGGCTCCGGTCTGGGAAGTGTAGCGGCTCCAGTCCGGGAAGTGCAGTGGCTCCAGTCCAGGAAGTGCAGTGGCTCCCACATGGGACCTCTTTTAAACAAGTTGCCACATGATAAGTTTTCAACTGGGTCTGATTTTGATGTCTTCCATCTTTGGACAACGGTAGTTGCCTATAGCGCTCTAAGGGTTAACTTACAGTATCTATTTTCCCACTCACAGTCACTGCTGGTTGCCAAGGTTCCATTTCCCGGCTGAAGGGTGTGGCCCTGCTACTATTACAACTGCGTTATTGCCCTTATGAAAAATTACTATAGTTTCAAGCTCGTTATCCTATAGTAAATGGATGGCATTATAGTGATACTGTAATTATCCAACCTACAGCAATGCAGCTGTGCGGACTTTACAAATATCATGGCACTGTTGACTGTGATAATACTATAATTGATGGCTATAATACTACTCTAGTTATATGATGCAAACTATAGTGATATTATAGTCATGCCATTGCTAAGAAATAACTATAGGATTTTTTTTTATAAGGGTGGGCCGCTCCTCTGAAAAAACCCAGAAGACAGCTGATAAGGACTCTCAATATTCATCCAGTGTCTGTATCAGTGTTGAATCGCCAAATAAAATCACCACAATTGATTGTAGAATTAATTTACGTTTGCCCAAACATGGTCCATTTCATTTCTCTACTCAATGTTGTTAATTACGTAACTCTACAATTATGCCACATCAAGGAAATGTACTGTCAAAATACGAGCGCTGTTTTTATTCTGAAGCCCAACGGCTTTTTTTTTATGGACAAGTGGCTGCATTGCCAGACTTAAATTGTGTTTGAAGAGCACTGATGATGGCGGTGTGAGTGCCTGCTTAGGGATCCATGACACGATAGAAATTACATTACCCTTGAATTGCATTGAAACTGTGAGAAAAACGCAGTGATGGCGGACGCTTTAATCCGATCAGTTTACCAGTAATAGCACTTGGGGTTTTTATGATGTCTCATCAGCGCATTGATTGCTGGTGAAATGTTTGTCTCAGACTATTTGTGCCTGGCCTTTTATATTTTTTCGCTTTTTTTTTTTTACTCATGAGGTCTGGAATAAATAATAGGGGAAAAAATACCGGTTGAATCAGTCGGATTGACTATAGCGGCTCCTTGGGAGTCTGCTGCTTTTCATGTAAGACTCAAAACCATCAAAGGGAAAACTCAATGGCCAAACGCAGCAGGGCAGCTAATGCCCTATTGACCCCTCCATCTTTCTCTGAACGCACTCCCCGGCAGAGGATAGGAGGTCTCTCCACAATCCTCTTCTCTCGGAATAACACTGAATCCTCTCGGGATCTCAGTCATCGCTCTGGATTGGAGGTGGTAGTGAGTTGAGGAATATTGCTGGGACCTCATCGTGATCAAGTAGGTCACGTGACCTCTTTCAAAGGCCAGTTGTGACGGAATCCTTGATGCCAGAGCAGAAAGCGTAAGCTTGTGGACTGTAAGCTGAATGAGAATACATTTATTAAGCGCTACAGATACGGATGAGATGTGAATGTCTTGTGACTGAATTTAAAACAAATGCACATTTTTGATTCAATATGGGCAACATGTTATTTGACCCATTGCTATGTTTCATAAAAATTACCCCTATCTCTTGTTTCAGCATTCCCGTTTTTTTTTTTAAATATGCCATACATTCTGGTGAGCTTATATTTCATTTTATGTCGTACCAAACACGGGACAAAATATATAAAGCACCCCTGAAAAACAGCTTTGAAGTATCTGAACCACAGAAAAAAATAAACTGTGGCCAAAAGTCAAAAATCTCTGAGGGACAGAGGGATACTTGGTCAGGTAGTTGCTTTTAACCACAGACCCACAGCTCTGACAATCTCCACAGAACTGAATGTATCCATATCTCAACCAATCTGATCAACACAATATTTCTGATCCTCACAGAGCTGGTATTTATGGTAGTGTTTCCCGTGAAGTGACCACTGGCCGCATTTCATACTGTTGCCTGCACTGAATGTACTCAGAAAGCTTTATGGATGCCGTGGTTTAGTGTTCATAAATTTGCCTGGAAACACTGACAGAAAATTTTACGCTAAAGATCGAAGGGTTAAAATTCTCTCTCCCTGTGAGTTCAGTATTTTTTGCAGATATTCTTTTTTTTTTTTTCAGTCCACACTCAGACTCTTTTGAACGCTGCATATCGTACGATGGTGCAGACAGTCTGACTTCTGTCGAATGCTTTTTTTTGTTGCTTTTGTTGCTGCAAACATGAAAACTCAATCGCTAACTGCAGTGCATGATTGATATCGCCTTTTCCCAAAGGGAATGATTTGGCAAGAAATGAGATGATTTTTTGATATTTCTTTCATTTCATCTCAGCCCGTGGTGTCAAAATGACAGTGCAAAATCACATCAATAAAATCCACTGAGCTTTCCTTGGTGCACATTTCCCTCTGAATTATCATACAAGTTTGGAGAGGCTGCAAGATATTGGGGTCAGTTTCAGTAGAAATGGTTGGACAACACAAGGGCTTGGTAAGCATGTTTGTGGCTGTTTGCGCACTACCCTTGGTATTTCATTGCGTTATTCACAAATCAGTATTGCGCGCTGAACTGAAATTGAAAGAGTTGATGGATAGTGTGACGAGGCTGGTAAATTTTGTTTGCGAGGGTTCGAAACTGTAACATTGCCTTTTTAGAGCAATGCTAGAGGAAATGCCAGCGGAACACAAGGAACTTTTCCTGCACAATGATGATCGGTGGCTGAGCAAAGAGGGTGTGTGACCTGCGCAATGAGTTCGTGTCATTTTTATTCAGCCTGCAGACTCAGAAAGCCCAAGGATTTCAAACGTTTTTATGTGACAACAGGGTGATGGCATATAATCTATTTTCTGTGACATCATGTCTCATCTAAATTGCTTCAATTAGCAAAGAACTGCACTGTTGCGGCCTGTTGCAGCTTCTCGATCAAAGCTGAACTTTATGGAGAGTGACTGCTGTGGGGTAAAAATCCTGCTCATTTTGGCCTTCATTTATCAAACTTGTGTAGGATCTGGTGTAGATTCTGGTGTAAATATCAGCGTTTGCCAAGTGTCACGACTGATTTACTAAGTGTGTACGTCGCTGATTTCGGTGTGGAACAGGCGTGGCATTGATAAATCTGGCGGCTGAAATATCGTAATTTACATGACACGCCCCTATAAATTCATGCTCCAGGATGCATAGTCCTGCCCACTTTGCGAAATAGACTCTTGAAAGATGGCAAAGAAGACAGAACTTCACTGAGGAGGAAATATAAATTATCACATCCGAGGTGGAGAAAAACAAAATAATTTTACAACCCCGATTCCGAAATAGTTGGGACAAAGTGTAAATTGAAAATAAAATCAAAATGCAATGACTTTCAAATCTCACCAGCCAGTATTTTATTCACAATAGAGATAACATAGCAAATGTTGAAACTGAGAAATTTTACAATTTTATCCACAAAATGAGCTCATTTTAAATTTGATGGCTGCTTCAGGTCTTAAAAAAGTTGGGACAGGGGCCTGTTGACCATGGTGTAGGATCCCCTTTTCTTTTTAACACAGAGTGCAGGCGTCTGGGCATTGAGGAGACAAGTTTCTTGAGTTTAGCCTTTAGAATTTGATCCTACTCTTGTTTAATACAGGCTTCCAGCTGCTGGAGAGTTTTGGGTCTCCTTTGACGGACTTTTCGTTTAATTATGCGTCAAATGTTCTCAATCGGTGAAAGATCAGGACTGCAGGCAGGCCAGTTCAGCACACGGAGTCTTCTACTACGAAGCCATGCTGCTGTAATAGCTGCAGTATGTGATTTTACATTGTTCTGCAGAAGTACACAAGGCCTTCCCTGGAATAGATGTCATCATGAGGGGAGCGTACGTTGCTCTAAAACCTTTATGTACCTTACAGCAGTGGTTCTCAAACTCGGTCCTGGCGCCCCACTGTGTATGCTGGCTTTTGTTCCAACCATAATTGCAATTGTAGTATTTTAAAAAGCTGTTACTTAGTCTTAATTAGCTGCATTCCATGTTTAGAGTAGATATTTACCATCTTAAGTCACATTTGGATGGACATATCCATTCGGCCATGAAGTATAAAAACCCTAGAACATATTGTGCTTAATTTTCAATATTGTTAGGATTTTCTGGTGAAAACATTTTTAAACGATCAAATTAGACTCTGAGAAAATCAGTAAGCTCCATATTAGGTTTCTGGAGTGTTTTGAGTTTTTCCCAAATAACCTGCCTGAACCAAATTAAATCAACACAAAACACAACAGGTGTGACTCCATTGTTTGCCAAGGAAATTGTTGGGTTTTACCTCCATGAGTCAAGAATTTCACCAATGAGAAACCTTTTGATTATTTATGTTGATTAAATATTTGATTAATTGTTTCCCTTTGCCGATATTTACAGTATATCTCAATGTGATTATAAGCATAAATGCACCTAATTAAAACAAATCAACAGCTTGTTAAAATCCTAAGATTGCAATTGTGGTTGGAAAAAAAACCAGCATACACAGTGGGGCGCCGGGACCGAATTTGAGAACCACTGCCTTATGAATTTGAGAATTCACGGTGCTTTTTAAAACATGCGTGTCCCACACCATATGCACTAATGCATCCCCATACCATCAGAGATGCTGACTTTTGAACTGAGTGCTGGCAACAGGAGGGATGGTCTTTCTCCTCTTTAGCCCGGAGGACACAACGCCCATGATTTCCAACAAGAATGTAAAATTTGGACTTGTCTGACCACAACACACTTTGCCACTTTGCTAAAATCCATTTTAAATGAGCCTTGGCCCACAGAACACAGCGGCGCTTCTGGATCATGCTCAACAATGGCTTCCTTTTTGCAGGATAGAGTTTTAGGTGGCATTGGTGGATGGCATGGCGGACTGTGTTTATAGAAAGTGGTTTCTTGAAGCACTCCTGGGCCCATTTAGTAAAGTCAATGACAGAATCATGCCGGTGAGTGATGCAGTGGCGTCTGGGGGCCCGAAGATCACTGGCATCCAGTAAAGGTCTTCGGATTTGTCCCTTATGCACAGAGAATTTTCCAGTTTCTCTGAATCTTTTGATGATGTTATGCTCTGTCGATGAAGTGACCTTCATGTTACACACCTCATGCCAGTTAACTTAATTACTTGCTAAATGTTCTTTCAGCTGATTCTCTTATATATTAATTGCTTTTTCAGGCCTTTTTTTGCCTGTGTCCCAACTTTTTTTTGACCTGTTGCAGCCAGAAAATTTGGTAACACTTTATAATAAGGGGACATGAATCATGTAGTTATCATGCATTACTTCATGCATGATTCACTCATGAGTTCATCATGATTCCTGCATGATATCAAACAGGAATTTTTCATGATTCATCATGAGTTAAAATTAATTCATGCTTACTCATGTCTGAATTAATGCAATGACATCATATCAACTAATGCATTACTCACTGTAATGAATTCATCATGAATCAAAAGTAATTAAACATGATCATGATGAGTTCATGGTTCACTGAAGACAGTCGTTTCACTTTTGGCAGAATCGAACATCTGTAGTAATGAAAACTACTGAATGACCACCACTTTAGTCAAGGGGCAAAATCATGATGAACTCGCTAGGAATTCTGGGCCTCTTGAAAGGATATCAGTGTGGGCCCCCGACATTTTTTACGACAATGGCTGTTATTCATTTTTCTGTTTCTCTGTGTTCTTGACAATGCTAGATGCAATACGCCCAATTTTTCCTTTTTTTACAATTAACCACTCAACACAGAGTATTATTATGCAAATTCAGAATTATTAGATGTGACACGTATTCACAAAAGAGGCTTCCTGAGACCACATTATATCACCTAGTCTGATCAGACAAAAAATGTTCAATAAACCACTCAGCAAATGGGTACTGGGTATTCTATTGTATAACATCAAGCACTGATGTGCAACAGACAATAACTCAAAGTATACTGACTAAAGATACAACACAAGATGGAGCTGTTATAGTGAAATCAGAAAGGTAGCTATGTAACTTAACTATTTTAATTTCTTGCTAGTAATATTGAGAACACAATGAAATACTTTCTTGCAAAATAAATATCAAAACCTATAATTTTAAGTCTTCCCTTATCTCAACTTGAGCTTAAGGTCTTTGAAGTCCAACTATTTGCTTAACTGACTTCCAATGGAAAGTCTGGCAAGGCTATTAAGCCTCTCCTGGGTTGCTGTAGCTGTAGGCTACAGCTATGATCTGGTTCATTATTCCCTTCACTATCTGAAGTAGCCTTGCTTTAGGGAGATGGGCCTGGCTCTGTCAACAGGATGGATAGTGGCTTAAGTAGACTTATAAATAAATCCAGCCTATTTTGCCATTTAATTATTTTTGTCAAATGGCTGAGAGATCGACCAATATTTAAGTAACTGCCATTGGTATAGCAGTTCTCTAATAAATCTAAACAGCCAACCAGTTCCTGCCACACTCACTCACTCACCATCAAAAACATCTTCAGCCTGCTGGTGGTGAGGATCTACTGCTGGGTCAGGTTCAGATGAAGTGACCACAGCTCATTCTGGAGGGGCAGTACATAAAGGTTTTATTTTTCTATTTCATATTGCTTTAGTAAACATTTAAAATTATATTTTATGGACCAACTAATGAAGAAATAAAGGCTGATTCATACTCCACAAGAACAGAAAAATTTGTTCTTGTTCTCGAAGCTGCAAGAACAAAATGACGTCATTTCGTTCTCGCAGCCCTGGTTTCGATTCTTGCAGCTCATTCTTGACACATCATCTGGGCAGAACTTTTTTCTCGTGTGGTGTCCAAGAACTTTTGTGTGATTGGTCAGAAAGATGGAGTGGGCGTGACCCTTTGATGACTCACCAGAGAGCTGTTTCAATGAACACGACAGACTGGACTGGATCAGTTTTTTTTTGAGTGTTACATTAAACGGTCCGTCGACTTTGTGGGACTACTCGAGAGTTGTCCTAAAACCCGGTCAGACAAAAAATATAACCCCAATATATGGCATTATTGTTTGATTTTGTCTGGAAATGCAGACAGCCCAAAATATTCCTAGAATGGAAAGACAGTACCAAAGCCCGCCAAACCAATATTAGCCTACACCCAGAAGCGGGGCTCTGTTAAATCCGTGAACTAATTTTTCAAACAACAACACATAATTTATTAACAGCGCGTGAAGAATTCACTTTTAAATCGTTGGTGTCGTACATCTCAAGTGCAACAAAAAGTTTTGTTTCTATGCATGTTATGTGAACACTAATGGGGCACGGCCTAAGGAGAGGTCTCGTCATGGCGCTCAGTGGTTAAACATCGTATTCGTGGTGCTTAGTGTGACGAGAGTGGAGCTCTGGTTATCATCCGTCTGCTTAAGTAAATTCTGTAAAATGAGCGATCGTGATGATATGAAATGTCTTTTGGGTGGTTTATAGCTTTGTTCTGTTGGAAGGGGGTTGTTGAAATTTATTTAATCAATATTGCATGCCTGTGTGGCTTTGTGATTAACTCTGGTGCATTAGTATGAATAGCAGTTAGGTCTGTGCATAATAATTTAGTCATGGCGGTTACTGTGGGTTTTGTGGGCCCCAATGGGCTGTGGGCCCTTATAATTGTCATCACCTTTCCCCCTATACGACGGCCCTGCTCGGATTATGTGTATGTTGGTGTTTCACGAGACAACTCTTTCTACTTACATAACACTGAATGTTTTCGAAGCATTGAAACCTCATCTTTTAGAAACAGTTAAAAAGAAGACCACTTTTTACAAGCTGTTTAGGGCGGTATCTTTTACTAAACCTGGTTAAGGGACTTGGGGGACAGGGGGTACTTGGTGATCTGTTAACATCTGCTAAAATCACAAATGCATACAGCCACTGTTTTTGTATGTTAGATATACACAACAATTATTTTGTTGTAGGCTTAGGCTAATTGGTGTTATATAAACTCAAAAACTAATAATATCAATGTTTTATGGGAAATATGGCCCAATATTATGTTGAATTGCATACTTTTTTGTCAAATAACGGGAATTTTTTTTCGGCTGGTCTCTACGGCTGGTCCCCTGGAGAGTGGGCTGGTCAGGTACAAATTCCCAGGCCACTTTTTTGCCCCAGTCCGCCCCTGTGTAGTGCCTTCCATCGATGAGGCAACACTTCAGATAGAGGTCTTGGAGATGGAAGCATATCATTTGCTCAAGGCGCCACACAATGACAATGGGACAAGTCACCTGTGGATCAACATGGGTCCCCCAGCGCAATTCATAAACATGAGAGTTGCAGCACTGCTCCTACTCAGAATGTTCATCTTTACACACATACCTATGGGACACATAGTTTTCCTCAATGAACGAAATCAAGAACATGGAAAGGAATGACTCTCCAATACACATCTTGGCCAGTGGCTCAGGGCTACATGTAGGGAATACAGCCCTGACATCCAGGAGATTGTCTCATCCCTTCGGTCTCACTTCTGTCATTGATTGGAGAATCAACAATTATTATTAATGTTGTTATTATTATTATTATTATTATTATTATTATTGTATGTGTGTGTGTGTGCACGGCCATGTGTGTGTGTCTTTGTGTCTGAGTGTGCGTGTTTGTGCGTGTGAGTGAGTGTGTAAGTGCATGTGTGTTTGTGCGTGCGTGCGTGTGTGGTTTGTGTGTACGCACGTGTGTGTGCTCGTGGGCGTATGCCTATGTGTGTGCATGCGTGCGTAAGTGGGTGAGTGCCTGTGTGTGTGTGTGTGTGTGTGCCTGCACGCATGTTATCAGTAAAATAGGTCTCTATCAAAGCTGAAGGCAAACCTGAGCCAAAGGTCACAGTCTTTCATGCCGATACTCTGATTTCTTTGCTTAAAGTGATGACAGAACCGACTGTGGGATGGCAGGGCTGTCGGTTTTTTTTTCTTTTTTTTTTTTTAATTGCCATTTTTTGATTTTGGCAAAATTAATTTCTGTCCAGCGCTATGACATTCAACTAAATAAATAAATAACTATAGCTTTCAATCATGACCTTGATTGGGAGAATCTTGTGTCTTTGTGTTTGACTATTAAACATTCCAGAGTAATGGCCTTCAAAAATAGGCTTTAATTGTAGAATTTTGTATTAGCACAAGCATCGTCCCACCAAGAACCTAAACAGGGCTTACAAATATCAATGTGTTGTCACTCCAACACAATTTATGAGTTTATAGGTCACATTCATCACAACATGCACCTATTGCACATACATTATAAATTAAGACTTAAACACTGTCATTTAACTCTAGTGTTGGGTGTGTGTGTGTGTGTGTGTGTGTGTTTTTTTTTTTCAGTTTTGATGAGAACACATTTTGCATCGTAGTCGCACATTGATTTTACAGTTTCAAAGCTATTACATGTGTTTAAGTGGCAGCGAATCATTTAAGATTAAATTGACCATAAAAATTGAAAAGGTGTGGGAGTACATTTTATCGGTTGTCTTTCTTGACCAATGATGTGCCAACAGGATACGGATGTCTTTAGCTGATATGTGCTCCTCATAAAGATGGTCAGTCCTCTTGAGAATTCCAGTTAATTGGAATAGTAAATGTACATATCTGCTCAGTAAATGACTGAATGGCAAATTTACATTTAAATTGCTTTAAGAACGCAAATCATGGCTTGAGTCACTCTCTGCATATTGGCCAGCCATGATGACTGCAGTTCCTGTAAATGTTACTGTAATATACGCTGTATACAACAACACTGCACATTCAATTCTTTGAGAGAAAAACGCTTCTGACAGACCTGCCACATACACCTCCCACTGATAAAGTTTCAGTGACAGGATTTTCCGATTGAGACTGGGCTGAAAATTAAGTTTATTGTGACAGTCCCATTTCTTGGGCACAAAATAATTTGAGAGAAATAATGCTTCATAGGATAAGTTCTTAAAAAGGCAACAATGCTCAAGAGGGATCATATAATCCTGATCTGTGCTATCTATGCATTATTTGCCTGTGTTTGTGTGTGTGTGTGTGTGTGTATGTGTGTGTGTGTGTTTGGGGAGTGAGGATATTATCAAGTGTCCTCACAACTTCTAAGGCAAATTGTGACTGATTGGTTAAAGTAAGGGGTAAGGTTACAACTCGGGATAGGTTAAGATTAGGGTAAAGTGATTGGGTTAGGCATATGATGCTGATTGTTTAGACTAGGGAAAGGCTGTGGAGACATGTAAAGAATGAAAGTCAAAGCATGGTCCTCACAAGAATAGACATACAAGGATGAGTACGTGTGTGTGCACGTGTGTTTCAGCACGCGTGTGTGTGGGCACATGTATGTATGTGCATTTTTATGCATCCATCCAATATTCCCAGCAAGAGAAGAAGCAGCCACTATTCTAAAGAAAACATCTGACATAAATCAAATCTGTATCTATTTCGGCGTTTTCGCCTACTTAATACTGGTTCTACTGGATGAGTCATCGGCCCCTTAACAAAAGAAAAGTCAGTTGAAAAGGTCAATTTTATAGGCAATCATCTGCTAGTTTCCACCCTTAGATGCTCCCATTACGGAGTGTCTGGATGGATAAACACAGTTTCTGAGAGGTGTTTTCCCTTGGCTGGATTGCTGGTTAAAAGATTCATCTGATGTCACTTTATGATATGTAATTTAATAAGTTAGCAAATGTCATTATCCAAAATGACATGAAAAAGCAGATTCTATTTTATAGGTCAGTGGCTGAGTCGAATAGCCACCTAACTGGAGACCCAAATACACAGTGTAATGATTAGTCAGAGAAAGCCACTGGCATTCGGTTAATTGGCAAACACATCCCTGGTATTTGGGCTGACTTCTCACACTGGCCTGTCAGTCTTGTCCGGTAATTATGGACCTGAAAACAGCGCCTAAGATTTGGCTAATTACTCACTTTGGCTCAATTCACTCACCTTGCATGACACATAATTACTGGATAGCCTTTCCGGAGGCAAAACTTTGAAGCAAGTGGGTACCTCTGCTAAGATTTTTAGCATGGAGAACAGAGGATAAAAATGCATTAGCCATGTATATGATCCATAACCTCAATTTAAAGCACCCTCAATAATTATTGGCACCCCTGGTTAAGATGTGTTAAAGGCCTTAAAATAAATTCAATTTTTATTGCAGAAGCATACTCTCGCACTGAAAATCGTAGAAAAATATAACCTTTAACTTAAGTGAATTTAAGGGGAAAAAAAATCCCTGACTAAGAAATAATTATTTTTCATAAAATAACCTGTTCCACAATTATCGGCACCCCTAACAATTCCTAGGAAATAAATGTAATTGAAGTATTCCTGTCATTTCTACAGTAGTTTACAATATTGATCAGAGTATCTGAGAACATTTAATTAATAATTCATCACTTCCCATTTCCGTGGGGTATGAATATGACGTGACACAGAGGCCATTTCTCTTATCCACTCTTCAACATGGGAAACACAAAGAAACACACCATTCAAGTAAGGAAGATGTGCGTCGACCCACACAAGTCAGGCAATGGCTACAAGAAAATAGCCACTCGCCTGCACCTGCCCATATCTACTGTCAGAGGAATCATTAAGAAGTTTAAAACAACTGGAACAGTGGTAAACAAACCTGGACAAGGACTCAAGGTTATTTTGCCACCACGCACAGTGAGGAGGATGGTAATAGAAATAAAAAGTTCTCCAAAGCTCGCTGTTAAAGAATTGCAACAAATGGTAGCATCTTGGGGTCACAAAGTCTCCAAAACAACCATCAGGCACTATCTACATGCCAACAAGCCGTTTGGGAGGCATGCACGGAAAAAACCTTTTCTCACTCACAATCATAAATGCAAACGTCTAGAGTTCGCTAAGCAGTACTGGGACTTCAACTGGGACCGTGTGCTTTGGGCAGATGAGACCAAGATAGAGCTTTTTGGCAACAAACACTCTAAGTGGGTCTGGCGGAACACAAAAGATGAGTATGCAGAAAAGCACCTCATACCCACTGTGAAGTATGGGGGAGGATCGGTGATGCTGTGGGCCTGTTTCTATTCCAGAGGCCCTGGTAACCTTATTAGGGTGCATGGCATCATGAACGCTTTGAAATACCAGGACATTTTAAATCCAAATCTGGTGGCCTCTGCCTGAAAGCTGAAGATGGTTCGTCACTGGGTCTTTCCGCAAGATAATGACGCTAAACATGTGGCCAAATCTACAGAGAAATGGTTCACCAGGCACAAAATCAAGCTCCTCCCATGGCCATCTCAGTCCCCAGACCTCAACCCCATTGAAAACCTGTGGAGTGAGCTGAAGAGGAGAGTGCAGAGGAGAGGACCCAGGTCGCTGGATGATTTAGAGAGAATGCGCAAAGAGGAATGGTCGAAGATCCCTCTTTCTGTATTCTCCCATCTTGTGAAACATTATAGGAGAAGATTAGGTGCTGTTTTGTTGGCAAAAGGGGGTTGTACAAAGTATTTACATTAGGGGTGCTAATAATTTTGGCACACATGATTTGATGTAATAGAATTATTTCTTAATGTGGGATTTTTTTTCCCACTGAATAAATGTACTTGGATTTTTCTCTTTTTTTCATTGTGGTCCTATATTATTTAGAAAAAAATGAATTTATTAGAAGCTAAAGAACACATCTGAACCAGGGGTGCCAATAATTATGGAGGGCGCTGTAGATGAAATTGGGACTGCATGGAGAATGCACATAAACAGAAACAGTGATTTTTACATTTACTTTGACTTGAGTTTCACTCCAGACAGTATGAAAACAAGATATTTAGTGTTTTGTCCACTTAACGTAGTTTTACTTGTAAAGATAGATCAATGTCCCAGTCATAAAAGCCTGCAAAGCATTTTTTGATGCAATGCAATGATATGAATGGAAACAGCTCATGTTAGCAGATGATTGTAAGTATGATCGGGGACAAAAGTAGCATCCCGTAGAGGTCTACTCCTTCAGGAGCAAAGATGGTCTGAGGATCACCAATATGCCCAAAGATGCATGCAAAAATCATTGAAAGGTTTGAAAACAATGTTCCCCTAAGATAGATTGTAAGAGATTTGGTTATTTCACCCTCCACCGTGCAAAACATAATTAAATGATTCAGGGAATTTAGAGAAATTCCTGTGTGTGAAGGGCAAGAATGCAAGCTTAAGCTGGATACCCATAATCTCCAGTCACTACGACTGCACTGCATCAAGAACCACCATTTATCTATGAGTGAAATAAAAAAACATGGGTTCAGGATTACTGAGGCAAATTTTTATGAAGTTCTAAAATACTCTGTGACATCCACAAAAGCCCATGAAATATTTTCCTGTAAAAAGGAAGCCTTGTTTTTAACACTACCCTGAAGCGCCGTCAACTCAGAGGCAATTGCAATGGTCTATTATACACTGAAAATGCGTATTGTGGTTCAATTCAATATTTCAGGTCTACTTCTGGGAGAAAACAATGCCATGTGCCTTGGACCAACGAGGAAAAGGACAATCTGGACTGTTACTAGCAACAAGTATAATAGCCATGCTTCACCATGATGGCGGTTGAGTAACCTTGACGTAGATAACTGTCATGGTTTTGGAGGTTGGCGTTGGTTTGGGAGCTTTCTTTGTTACTCTCATATCCCATATCGGATTCTTGGGCCAGCTGGCATTGATTGTGGGCGGCGCCCGGACTCTATTTAAGCCCAAGTTTCGCCTCGCCACCTTTGCTAGAGTGTCAGTGTTACCATTGAACTGTAGCCCGCAAGATCTCTAGCTAGAGAAGTGTTGAAGAATTAGTTGCAAAAAAGGAAAGTGTTAGTTAGTAAAGGGAATCTTTCTCTTTCCTTTCCTCTGTCTGTGCACCATCTGGTGCTTAATCGTTTGATCTCGGCTTCCAAGATTTTTAACTTATTTTGTTCTGTCTAGCCCGCTTTGCTTCCTATTTATTATTCGGAGGAGATTTATGTCCTTTGGAAGCACGGGCCCTTCTCTCTTGTTTTTTCTGTGTTTGTCATTTTTCTGTGCTTCCTTTTTCGTTCCGGCCACTGCATTTGGCGTCTTGAAACACCAGCCATCACCGGTAACTTGCACTTCTGTTTTTGCACCATTAATGCTGAGAAGTTCACTGATGTTTTAGAGCAGGGATACTCACTCTTTACCAGAATGAGCCACAGTGGGTGCAGGCTTTCACTCTATCCAACCTGTCGCACATCTGATTCCACTAATGAACCTTAAAGCTTTTGCCATAGTCCCTTGATAAGTAGAATCAGGTGTGTAACTGCATGGTTAGAATGAAAGCCTGCACACACTGCGGCTCATTCTGGATAAGAGAGAGTATCCCTGTTTTAGAGCAAGATACTGTATGCCTTTAATGCAACGTTTTATGCCAGAGACGCCCATGCATATTCCGACAGAATAACAAAAAAACTCATTCTGCGCATATTTTTTGGGCACGGTAGTGTAAGAGGAGGGTGAGGGTGTTGGACTGGCCTGCCTGCAGTCCCATCCCATCCCCAGTGGAGAACGTTAGGAGCATTTTGACATGCAAAGATGAAAAGCCTGTACTACTGGACATCTTAAGATTGTTTGCGAGATGCATGGCAAAAAGAATCTACACGTGAAACGCATTATCACTTGGTTTCCTCAGTTCTTCAACATTTATTATGAGTTGTGAAAAGGAATGGCTATATTACATGGTAGTAATTACTGTCCACATTGTTTTTGAAATGATTTGCATGCATCGAAAGTGAATGCTGAGTTCATATCAAAAGATCAGTATGTTTCATGCGGTGAAACGATGTGATGTTGTATTATCCTCAACGTAATACAGGTCAAAGTTCATTAGCATATTACTGCTTTCAGTTTTATAGTGAATATACCATATGATCCCAACTTTTGCTGATATAAAGTTGTAAAAAATATATGCCTTATAAATATTATATATTATATTGTTGGTTTGAATGTTAAATGTTGCAACATTAAAAAGTTGTGTGGGTGCAGGAAAAGTTAACCTCCACACCTAAGGGCTCAGTGGACAGTGAAGGGCGGCTTAAAAGAATGAGCGTGAGAGTGATGTCACAGGCACCCTGCTTGAAGGAGTACACCAGGAAGTATGAGTTACCATTATCTGTGTAATCGAAAACCCTTGGCAGTCTAATAAAATAACAGGTTCCCTTGGAAGGTCGTGTCAATATGTTAAAGTTGACAGGGCAGTGGCTCAGTCAAGTGATTGTGATGGGGACAGCATGTTTATGGGAAGAAAACGGTGATAAAATCCAGCACCAATATAACATGAAATCATAGTAGCCAGTGACACCGGCAGTGGAGGCTAGTGCCTTATATTAAGTATGACAACCAGTTTGCATGACCAAAAAGTAAGATTACTGACGATCATATACCAACATTATCACTGAAAATTTGCATGTATTTTTTTTTTTTTTCTTCAAAAGTAACAGTCAACTCATACAATGGAAAGTAATTCATTGAACAAATTTACTCAACAAAGGGATGTTTCAAATGAGATTTTCCAATTCAGAAATTTTCCCACAATGCATTTTTATCAACTCAGACAACTATCTTTGTGCCACCTGGCTCCGCCCTGCAATACAGTTCATCATTTCAGGGCCACAGTTACTTCTTAATTATCCACAGTCTTAGGCTCCTCTATTCCCGTGCCCCCCTCCCTGGACATATTAAGAGAGCTCTCAAAGAACCTACCAACCGAGCAAACTGATCGCCATTGCACTTTCAACCTTAGCTATTTCCAAAAAACAACATGTATAACCAATTCATGTATTGGTATTGGTTAACAGCAATACAACTCAATCTGCTCCAGTTGTGCCGCTGAAGTTAAGCAGGTTTGGACTTGGTTCACACCTGCATGGGAGACCACCTGGGAAAACTTAAATTGCTGCTAGAAGTGGAGTGGGTGGTGACCTTCCCCAGTGCAGTGATGGAGCAATTGTGCTGAAGGAGATATTAAATGTCCTGTTACACTCTGCGACAAGAGTAGAGGGTTCCCCGTTGTCCTTGCTTAATTTCCCATCAGGTTCTTTTAACCTGTTACCTAATGATACCCTGATCTAATTGGCTGTGCAATTTGTCCTCTTCCCCTCCACCCAGCTGATTTGAGTGAGCTTTCTGGTGCAAAGTGGCTGCTGTCGCATCACCCGGGTGGGTGCTACATTTTTATGGTGGAGAGAAGAAATTACCCCATATGACTGTAAAGCGCATTGAGTATCTATGAGAAGGCGCTATATAAATGCAACGTTCATTCATTCAAAAAAACCACAACAACAACACAATGGAAATCCTTTTCGTCGACCACATATCAATGCGAAAAACAGCAGCTTCCTGTCAGCTAAATGAAATTCCCAATTGTCAAACTTGGAATGTAATCAGTAATCTCTTGATAAAATATCCTTATTTTTTCCTGAACACCAAATCACTCTATGCACATCCTATATAATATCACATATGGCCAACCGTTCGGCATTCTCTTAAATTATTGGTGGATGCTGACGTGTAAATTAGCTTAAATTAGCTTAATTGAGTTATTTTGAGCTGGAGGTCACATTACCAGTATTTTGATTAAAAAAATTCGATTATTCTATCCTCAGAAAAAACTGCTCAGTGAATAATCAAAAACAGACCATCTCTGAAAGAGAGAATGTACCATCTATATATATTCATTACTGGTCATAATTCAACTCAGAGTGTTGCACACAAATAAAAAAAGTTTTGTTGTGAGTAAAAGTCAACCGTTTTAAAGGCGTTCCTCTCACTATTTTTACTATTTTTAGGCTTTTTTTTTCTCCCATATGTTTGCTTGCTGGGGAATTCACAAATGTGATAGAACGAGAGCTGAGCCAGCTCTCACAAGACTTTAATCAGAGAATCAGGTTTAGCGCTGCTCTGCCACAATCATTGAATATACAGAGAGCAGCCAGGCAAATGTGAAGCTGGTAAATACAATAGAACCCATTCAAGATCATATTATTACATTCTCTCACGGGTCCTCCCCATTAAATTTGCTTTTCATTATGGGTAATTTGATGGCAAACACACCTCCGGTCGGCGGGTTATAAATGCATGTGATTAATGGAGAGACCTGAATTTTCTGACTATTTCATGTAGACTTAAACCAGATAATGGTTTCATTACACATGTTAGGATGTCATGTCACAGTGCAGCTGCAAAGAAACTTTACCAATATCCGTTCATGAGAGATGTCATCATCACATAAGCCAGGCGGGCTATTGACCTGAACCACTTTACGGAAGTGGCAGGTACTGACCGGTGAGTCTGAAAAGGCCTGCCCACAGCACCCCTGCTGGCTAGTACAGCTATCTGTTGCAGTGTCCGAAATCACTCACCACTCACTATTTACTGCACTATATAGTGGGTTCGCCATTCTGAGGCGCTGTCCAAATCATTAGTAAGAATTATTACCCCCCCATATAGTGAACTCATTTCATCCCACTATCCACCCCTAAAAGTAGTGAGCATCCAATGGTCACTAAACCAGCAATACGTCCCATGGTGTATTTCAAACAAACCGCAAAGCTCCGAAAGATGTAAGCTGCGTTTAGTCAACGGAGTTTATTTTACTTTGTGAAAACAGGCACGAGACATTTATTCACCTACAGGTGTGAAAATGTGCTTTTTTTTTCTTTTATTGGAAACTGAGCAGCGCGGGAGACCTGTTTGTTTACACAGGATATTTCAGTAAGGACAGTGCACTTAACGTAAAGATGAGAGAGAGATTTCAAACGGACATTCAGGTACAATTAAAATGAATAATGATAAGAGTTAGATGACAAAAAATAAAAGACAATACTAAAAATTCAAGGATAGTTTTATTATTTAAACAATTATGGTACACACAAACTCGGAGAGAAATATACTCCATTCGTTTTTTTATAAATTTATGTCCAAATCCTTCAGCTGAAGTTGAGCAGGTATGATTTAATTTTGCGACAACAATGACGCTATTAACAGCCACGACACAATGAGCTGTGTAGTGTCCGAAACCGTTTCTTGCCTCTGCCAATGAGCTCACTATATAGTCACCTACGTAGTGAGTCTCCTTACAGTGAGTAGGGAATAGTGAATGAGTGAGCGATTCAGATGCAGCCTGTGTCTAGCTGAATTAAGGCAGGTTGAGAAGGGCCAAATGGGGGAAGGAAGGCAGAGGAAGGGGTGGCCTGTACCTGAGGCATACTGCTTGTTGGGGTACAGGGGTCAAACTGGTGGTGTTCCGCAGAAAAAATTGTACCAGGTAGGGGTTCCTGGGGCAATGCCAATTCCAGCACAAAGGGGGGAAGGTATATTGTTTTCAGTGGAGTGTATTTGTGTGTTTGTCTGTCAGTCCGCCAACAGTCTAGAGCAAAAATGCTCTCCTCAAATTGTACAAAATTTGCAAGAAAGTTTTGCAGTGGACCAAGGATGACCTGCTTACGTTTACGATCTAAGTGGGCCATGGTCAAGATCAGCGAAAACTGTTTTCATGCTAACTTAAGCAAGTATGTGCTGATTAATTTCTAACTTGATTCAAATTATGCATTTTTCAGTTCTGCTTTCAACCACATGTTGCACTATGATATTACGCCATTTGGCTCGTTAGTGGTAGGGGTCAAATGACAGTACCCTTCAAGGATGGCAAGCCTTTGATTTTGGCCAAACTTTCACTTCCCATGGAAACCATGGTGGACCGTTTTTTACATATACGTAGTTTAAGAAACACACTCTCGCTATTGAATGTTAAAGACAGAATCTCAACCATAATTTTATTGTAACTCAGACATACATTGAGGTAGATACCTCATTTACAATATTGCCAAGTAAACAAAAACAAGATCCTAGACACCAAGAGAGGTATATAATTAAAAACATTCGATAAAAATGGAAAATAAAGATAAAAATAGTAAAATGCACAGTAAACCTAACCAGTACGCATATTAAGCATAATCTCAGCATGACTCGAAGATACAGAGAGGCCAAGTAAGAATAGATACTGTATTATTAAGCCCGTGAGCATATATTACGCCACCAGCTGTGAGTCTCTCCGCATGAAAAGAGCAAGAGATTTCAGTTTGTCTTTGGCTGCAATTATAAATTATAATTATAAATTAGATCATCAAATATATTCCCCATGATCAGGTCTAGCAATCTACTCATCATAAAGCCAATTGGGAGGTCTTTATAGCTAGAATAGAACTAATAAGTGGAACAAATGGAAACATAAGATACAGGAATTACCATGGAGGTGCAAGGTATGAGACCATTCCATGACAGATTACAGAATCATTTCCGGATCAGTCTTAGTAACTGATCTCATGTTCTAGCATTTATTAGAAGCAGGGGGTTATATTTCATATTTACATTCAGGGAGTCAGACAGCGCTCTGTTCATGAAGAGCACAGGCACGTACACATAAATCCCAGGTCTACAGGACTACAGGACCCGTAGAGTCTTACCCTCTGTCAGACTGATGCCTGCCTCAGAGGGTGTACAGGTAGATAAGGGGTGCCAAGCATTCATATCTGGTATCTGGGTGTATGAGATGTAAAATGCAGGGCTTCTGTTGATGTGACTGCCTGAAAACTCACCGTACCACCGGCAGAGCCCTCCTGTCCACACCTCACTTGTGAAGGAGATAAAGATTTGAAAACATGAGCACCTGGACCCTGTCTGCGTTCACTGGTTCCACTGAATTTACTGAGAAATTGAACCTTCTTTTTTTTTTTTTTTTTTAACATTTTTTACTTGCTGTAAGTCTGCATTACTGACAGAATTTCACCAAAACAAAGAACTTACATTGTCGGCGAATGCTGAACCAGGTGATTTGCTGTTTTCATACCATGTCTGCCACATTACAACACTGAATTAGTGTGATTTCTGCGTAGCGATCCTAATATTTAGCCACATACAAGCAAGTAAATGGTTTTCAAGTAGTTGGCAACAACTTGCAAGCTTATGTATGTATAATCTATTTTGGCAAAAACACAAAGAATCACAAAAATGTATCGCTATTCATTACTTAATATACACCAAAAATTAACTAACAGTGATCTACATGGGGTACACCCTGTTATGAACTGGGTATCTCTCGATTTTTTGGGAATCACTTCTGCCCACCCCTCAACCTCCACCCCCACAGACCCGACCAGGAGTAAGTTGTTCTGATAATGGATGTAAGAATGATTTAGCTGGAGGGCCTCGAAATTTGGATTTCTCTGCTCTGTTTAGAGTTGAGAGTTCAACTGATGTTAGTTCAAGCTTAATCTGTTTCCTTATTCTCCATGAGGGCACCCAAATGCTGTACTACACTAGCAGGCAGTTCACTGCTGCTCAGGTTGCATATATCGCTCTAACTCGGAAAACTGGGTTCCTCTGCCTCCACATGAATATATAAGTCAGACAGTCAGCGGCAGTCTGTGAGATTGTTTTTTTTTTTTTTTTTTGAATGACTTGAGAAATAGATGGAGAAGTGTCACATTTTCTGTCATAAAGTGGCTCCGTAGGGACAGGAGTGCACAGCTTTTGCATGTAATCGGGCTGAATGACCCTTCTGGAAATGAAAATGAAGGCTCACAGACATGACCTGCACAGGAAAAGGAGATTAGTTCAACCCTGAGATTTAAATCTCCTCACATCCATTGTATCAAACTCTTTATTTAATCTCTGAGATCCTCTTTCTCACCTTCCAGCAAAGTCACCCCCCATACTCCACGCCCTCTGTCCCAGCACTGCCCAACGAGTTATTTTATCCGTTTTATTCTGTTTAAGTAGGCAGAGGTGCGAGAGCAATGATTAAAGTTGCACACAAGAGGACAATCTTTGCTGCTTTGCCTTATTGTGCATTCATGATCATCATGATGACTCATTTTTCGCTTTAAGCCTTCCAGATGATTTAAGCACTGATATTAAATTATATGTTATCACATTAAGATTATGATTGACATTGCATGCAATGAATCCAATCAGATAATATTTTACTCAATGACAGCAGGCATAAATCAGTGCATATTTATAGAACGAGGAATATTACCTCTGGCTAAATGTCTTCTGAGTTAGCAGAATAAATGGGACAAAAAATTTAGCAAAGAATGACTGAAACATAAAATTTTCGCTGTAAAAATTGACCCCCCCGCCCCCACCCCTCAACTTTAGTCTCATTTTCAGTCCTGATAATTCAATGTTATTCTGCACTTTACTTTGAACCAACAGTTTGAAATTTACTTTTTTCCCAGTAGGGAAGAGAGAAGTGGGGGTGGACATCTTCACTTAATTTCCCTCAGCCATCCACTTCTTCCATTTTGGTAATCTCACTTCATTTTTCCTAGTTTTATTACAACATGGCCGCTTTACTGTTGGCTGGTAAAGGCCCTGTGGGGGTAAAATGCCTGCATCAAGTCGGAGTGTCAAAAAATTACACTGCCTGCTCTCCTATAAGAGATCATGTACAATGATAACCCACCTGACTCTAGGGAGGCATTTTCACTGGACTGAGATATTTTGACTGGATTTCAAGGTAGCCAAGGGGGGTTGAGTGTGGTCAGTTTAGAAATGATTGGAGACCTGGCCCATCTGGAGCAAAAGAATGTTCCATTTCCCTTAAGCCAAGGCTGCCCAAATCACGGTCCTTGAAGGCCAAAAGCTGCTAGTTTTTCGCCCTCCCTTTATCCGGCCCTTATGAAAAATTACTACAGTTCCCAGCTATAGTTATCCAATAGTAAATGGATAGTATTTTAGCCACCATAATGCAGGACTCAAATTTCATGACTGCATAGAGGGCAGTTGTTGTCCATGTCCTACCTGTTTGCCGTGCTGCCCACCTATAAAAGCCCCAGTTCACGGCAGTAGAATGCTGTGCCCTTTCCCCACATTGCCGTAAGTGCCCCTCGGCCAAAATACCTACCCAAAATAAATAAACCACACAGCATTTCCCGTTTTTACGAGTGGCAGGTCGTCGGCCATAACAAAGGGAAGCCATAACCTCGCCCTTCAAAGCTTAATGACTTAAACCTTTCACAGTTTACTTTTCTTGGTCAGCAGTTGCTCATATGAATTGGTAGGAGGGCAGTCAAATTTAATTTCGATAGCAAATGAAGACGCAAATTATCTACACGTCTTTATAAATTAATTTGCGAGGCTTCTTTCACAAGAAGCCACAACAATCCATTTTCTACTATCTTAATATAGAAGATTGAGATGTTGTACAGCTTATTGCTTAATGAGCCTTACTAATAAATTTGCGAATCTATGCTGTCTCATGACCTACATGACCGCAGAATTTATAAAGATGTGGGCCTATGGTAATTTACGTCGTAATTTATGTGTGAAATTATTTTGTGGTGCAATGTATAACAGTGCTATCGAAAATAAAGTTGACTGTCCTTCTACCAGTTCATATGAGCAACTGCTGATCAAGAAAAGTAAACTGCGAAAGGTTTAAGTCATTAAGGTTTGAAGGGCGAGGTTATGGCTTCCTTTTGTTATTCGGCCGACAAACCACCACTGGTTTTTACAACTGTCTTTTTCGCCCTTTTCATGTGATCATGGGCACAGAATTACTCTTGAATAATTTATGTATTTCCTCTATTTTTAACTCTGATCATGATGCCGACAGGTGAAAGGAACAATAAAAGAAAAAAAATGTTGAATTACAGTCGGCGGTCGCAAAGTGTGGCAAATTGACGAAGTTTAGGAGATACTAAAATTCTCTTAGGTTGCGTGTCGAGTGTTGATAAAGCATGGGAAGTGGTCTTTTTAGCCAGTGTCTTGCTGTTGTCAGTGTGAGTGTTGGAATGACAGTCCTAATTTTGCGGGTGGCTGAAGATGGACAAAATGGCTAAATGCAGCGCCCTCCATAATTATTAGCATCCCTGGTTAAGATTTGTTAAAAGCCTTAACATAAATTCAATTTTTACTGCAGAAGCACACTCTCACACTGAAAATTGTAGAAAAATGCAACCTTCAACTCAAGTGAATTTTAAGGGGAAAAAAATCCCTGACTAAGAATTAATTAATTTCATAAAATCACCTGTTACATAATTATTGGCACCCCTAACAATTCCTAGGAAATAAATGTAATTGAAGTATTTCTGTCATTTCTACAGTAGTTACAAAGTTGATCAGACTACCTGGGAACATTTAATTAGTAATTCATCACTTCCTGTTTCCCTGGGGTATAAATATGACGTGACACAGAGGCCATTTCACTTATCCACTCCTTAACATGGGAAAGACAAAGGAACACCATTCAAGTAAGCCAGATGTGACAAGTCAGGCAATGGCTACAAGAAAATAGCCACTTGCCTGCATCTGCCCATATCTACTGTCAGAGGAATCATTAAGATGTTTAAAACAACTGGAACAGTGGTAAACAAGCCTGGACGAAAGGTTATTTGCCACCACACACTGTGAGGAGGATGGTCAGAGAAATAAAAAGTTCTCCCAAGCTCACTGTTAAAGAATTGTAACATATGGTAGCATCTTGGGGTCACGAAGTCTCCAAAACAACCATCAGGCACTATTTACATGCCAACAAGCTGTTTGGGAGGCATGCACGGAAAAAACCTTTTCTCACTCACAATCATAAACGCAAACGTCTGGAGTTCGCTAAGCAGTACTGGGACTTCAACTGGGACCGTGTGCTTTGGTCAGATGAGACCAAGAAAGAGTGTTTGTTGCCAAAAAGCTCTAAGTGGGTCTGGCGGAACACAAAAGATGAGTATGCAGAAAAGCACCTCATGCCCACTGTGAAGTATGGGGGAGGATCGGTGATGCTGTGGGCCTGTTTCTCTTCCAGAGGCCCTGGGAACCTTGTTAGGGTGCATGGCATCATGAACACTTTGAAATACCTGGATATTTTAAATCAAAATCTGGTGGCCTCTGCCCGAAAGCTGAAGATGGGTCGTCACTGGGTCTTTCAGCAAGATAATGACGCTAAACATGTGGCCAAATCTACACAGAAATGCTTCACCGGATACAGAATCAAGCTCCTCCCATGGCCATCTCAGTCCCCAGACCTCAACCCCATTGAAAACCTGTGGAGTGAGCTGAAGAGGAGAGTGCAGAGGAGAGGACCCAGGTCGCTGGATGATTTAGGGAGACTGTGCAAAGAGGAATGGTCGAAGATCCTTCTTTCTGTATTCTCCCATCTTGTGAAATATTATAGGAGAAGATTAGGTGCTGTTTTGCTGGCGAAAGGGGGTTGTACAAAGTATTAACATCTGGGGTGCTATTAATTGTGGCACACATGATTTGATGTAAAAGAATTATTTCTTAATGTGGTATTTTTTTCCCACTGAATAAATGCACTTGAATTAAAGGTTGGATTTTTCCTTTTTTTCATTGTGGTCCTGTATTATTTAGAAAAAAGCTGAATTTATTAGAAGCTGACGAACGCATCTTTACCAGGGGTGCCAATAATTATGGAGGGTAGTGTATGATCATTTTTTCAATGTTCCGGCGTTTGATCGGAATGTCCTTTCCTTGTAATTGCATTAGGCTATAGCTGTGCCCAAGCGATGTCCCAGTGCAATACCGAGCCAATCTCCAAGACAGCAAGTGGGGAGAAATACAGGAAACGTTTTCTTTCAAGAATGGTTTTGATTTGCATAGCGCACACTGATTGGTCACTTTATGAAACTATGGACCTTTGCTTTTTATTAGCTAAAGTATTGACCTAAAGCTCCATGGTGGATTTGCTACTGTGCCCCAAAGGTAGCAGCAGACTTTGCTGTGGTGCCCCTTATATGGGGGCACATTTGCCATAGTGCCCTTATATTTTCAGCTTGGACCACAGCAACTTTTGCCAAGCCCCTTATCACCTGTAGTCCAAGGCCTGATAGTGTAATATTACTATCGTAATGCAATACTTATTCAAACTACAGCAATACAGCAATGTGGACTATAGTGATATCATGGTAATGTTGACTGTGGTAATACTATAGTTATAATGTGATGGACTATGCAACTCATAGTAATACTATAGTTATGCCAAAAATACTAGAGTATTACTAAGAAATAACAATAGAATAACAATAGGATATTTTCATAATGGGGGAGTCAGATGTGATGACAGCCTAGCCAATCAGTGGAATAACTTCTCAGTTAATTGCACAGAAGGAGAGAAAACGAGGGCTGGATGTGGATCCAAGGGTCAGATTTAGAAAGGCCTGCCTTAAGCTAAGGAGGGGAACGCAGTAGACAGATTCTGCCTGTAGGTGAGATAAATCCAGCACCAGCCATGCCATCAAGCTCTGGCAGGAGTATCCCTCTCAGAACACCAAACTCTTTCAACAGAGAGCTGTGGAGAGATGAACTGATGAATCTGTTTTCTCTCGCTTGTCATAAAAGCTTATTTTTTTGGTATGTAATTTCGCCAGAGACAAGAAAGATGTTAATTTGAACGAAATTGCACACCGATGGAAGCCGTGCAGAACAAAGTACAATATTCAACAAAATAAATCTAAAACAAAGGAAATAAAACCCATTTCACTGCCAGATTGGCAGTGTGACCCTTGTAAAAAGAGGGAAAATGTAATATTGGTATGATAATGAAGAGGATGACTCGGGACACCTCTATTAGTTGAAGTGCTGCCTCTTGAAGGTAAAAAAGCAGGTTTGGCGTAGTGAGAAAGCACATGGGATCAACAGAGGGAGAGAACATTGCCTCTCTGATTGCAAATGCAATGAATTATACAGATTTATTGGGAATAAAGTTTTACCGGAGCCACTGTCAAAGGAGCATTTTACAGCAATGCAGAATTAGTTCCTCAATTCAGCTTCCGTTCCGTCGGAATGAGCAACTGATATATTTAGCAAACCGTCATTTTAACAATGCAGCTCGATGGTACCACAAGAAAGAAGACACCACACTACCTAATAAGGAACATCTATCTGTGTAAAAGTTTAGCATTCCCTTGAAGAATAGAGACAATTAAGAATAGGCATATACATAAAGTTGCCAAGGAAATGCAGTCCTCTGATGTTGTGAATCTCTGGCTCGGTTTTCCATTCTTGCAAATTTTTATACTTTCAAAACTTAAAAATACATTCTTAATACAAGCTTGTGTTTTTCATACATTAATACACAGCAGACGCACCCGCTGCAGCTGATTTAATGTCAGTGTGCCTGTAAGTATTCTTTCACACACTGCAGTCCAAATCCATGAGACAGGAAGTCCATCACTGATTGGAGGAGAGCAACACCTCTGTGTCCCTGGCCTCCGAGGTGTTTGATTGGCCTGCAGCCATCTGAAACACTGTTACAGGAGATAATGCTGCAGGAAATGTGGGGGGGAAACACAACTAGCATCCATACTAGCTTAAACCAACCCCTCCACCCGCAATAAGAAAACAAGCTGAAAAACATGCAGAAAACATGCTCTAGCAAATCCTACCAAGATGAAGATAAAAAGAGGCTGGGCTAGAGCCAGTGATCTGGGTAACAAAATCCAAGTAAGCACAAATGTTGTGCACCTTTTATTGACTAAGATTCTCATTGCTGCGTCTGTAATTCTGGAAATAAATCAATGTAAAGAGAAATGCTATTTGAAGAAAAGGATCCATCATCTTCACTTACTTTAAGATTCATATTTTAGTAATCGGAGAGGCTATCTACAAATAGCGCAACCTGCAGAGGTACTATAGGCAGACAACTCGTGACAAGCACTAATTCTCATAAATATTCTCATATTTTAGGCTGATTATCCATCGCTCCACCACTCCGTAAAGTGGTCTGTTTTCGGTGCCTCTCTGCCCCTGCCACCGATTACCTTTGCCTGCTGCTGAGATGCATCACTCTCTGTTGCGGCTAGTTAACATTGCCTTCTGCCGTTTTACACTTAGCTTACTGCATCCCAGTTTCATCCCAGCATCCACCTGTGGCTCCTAATATTACTTTGTATCAGGGTCAACAAACTATCAATGGACTAAAAGGGGCGTAGATTTCGCTGAAACAGTGCTCATTCTGTAAGTTCACACAAACAACCACTCTGACTAATCCCTGTACAATAAAATGCTGCGATCATTTAAACAAGGAGGACTTTCTGAGAAGATCTCAAAGTGCCAAGGTCACTGCACCAGTCTGCATGAGTCGTCTCAGCCAGAAGCGATAAAATTTTATGTCTGTAGTGGATGTCTTTGGCAAAGTATCCCTGTCTGTGCATAAATCTGTCTGGTATGGTCCGGTGGAGAGAAAAACACTTGTGACAAAAGATTTAGACAATCCTGCAGACATCTAGCAGAACATTATTGTATTGACGGAAAAAAAATAATGAAGCAGACTTCTGAGTTGAAATTCTGAGCATTTGATTCATTATTCCTGGCAGTTCTTCTTGTTCTCGTGGATATTTTTTAACAAATGGTCACCCCAGAGGTGGTTTACATAAAATGGATGCCAATCCTGGATAATGACCTGTTCCAGTGAACCAAAAACAGAATGAAAAACATATATTTAAGGCAGATAAGAGCCAATTTTAAGCAAATATTTTCTCCTGAACTTACTTTACAGGCAGACTTGTTATATTTTGATGATATATGAACAGAACCTCAGTGCCACTGCCAAGGAGAAAAATTAAACATATGTTGGCCATTTTGAAAATAAATGTTGAATGAATGCAACCCAATGACAAGAATTTTAAGTGAAGCCCCACTGGAGTAGAATGTATAGACACTGAATGTCCTTAGGTGCTCCAGTGGTAGTCTGTGCAAGAAAATGGTCAACTCAACGATCTCAGTTCATTAATGGCCCCTATGAAATTTGAAAAACAAAACGAGGAAATCTTGGCATGAAATACTGAAATATTATCTTCCATTTAAAGCGAGCACTGACAAAATAACTCAAAGCAGTTCCTGCTCTTAATGCATTAACCAAGTATCCATGTTTATGTATGTACTGTATGTCCATATGGATTCATGCAAGCATGCACTTTTTTATGTATTCAAGTACAAATGTACTCAGCATAATAATCACTATGTCGTGTGTAAGGGTCTTTTCTCCTTTTGAGCACACACAATTCATTTTCATTGTTTTTCAATGCAGTCTTGCTACATGCAATAAAACTGTATTGAATAAAAGGTCCACCCTGTTTTTGGTCAGTTTTTAGACCCACCTATTCTTGGTCAAGGTAATGGGGGGGGGGGCTAGAGCCTTTTCCATCATGCAATTGTAGAACCTGAATATTTGATTTAGCTCAAAACATGGGTCAAAAATCCTAGTGTTGGAACACATGCTCATTACGCTGGTAAAATCTGAATGTTTGGGTGATCTGACACAAACCAGAGCGAGCAGTTAACTTTTACAATCCTACAGCCTGCCGGTGTGAGTGGCATCCTTTGTTCCCCACGGCGGGGGGTGAGAGCCATCAAGTCTTGCAGGCCCAGCATCTCTGGAACTCAAATTCACTGGTTTCATTGAAGTTAAAGCGCAGCTACTTCAATTGGCTTAAAACAACTTAAACCTCTGTCAAATTCATATTTTGTTTATGTTCAATATCCTAAAAGGAACCTCTCATATATTTATCACACAATTGGGCTATAATATTCCATTTTAAGGCTTTTCCATGACAACTGCATCATTTTAGCACACATTCCTATCATGTTTGGTCTCTTTATTCTCGGGGGAGTCCAAGGAGTTGAATGGAACATGTTTCATTTCCCTTGGAATTATGGTTCGTTTGTAAGATTCATTCAAGCAACTACCCTAGTCTCCCTGTGCAAATTATCTTATCACCTAGGCCAGTAAAACTTTGATTCGGCCAACCTTCCCTCTACCTTGTTCGGAGGTGTGGTTTGGAGCCTTTAAAGATACGAGATCCTGAGGGGGCGGGTTCTCTTCTTTCTCTTCTCTTCTTTTTCTGTCTCTTCTTGGGGTAAGTCACCTGTTGCCTTGCTCTGCGGAGCGGGGGAATATTTGAGTTCTCCCCGACCACGTGGAGCGACTTTAGCTCCACGTGGTCATTCATCTTTTCCAGGTATGAAAATACTCTAAATTCTTCTAAATTACATGTAACGGTAATTGGCTTATCATTGATTTGTTTTATTCAAGTTGTGCCTACCTGGTGAATTAAATTATTGTAATTCCTTTTCCAGCTTGCGTGGTCTCGTGTCTTTTAATCTTTTTATTCTTCTTAGCCCCGTCTCGGCGAATACCTAGGGGAATAGTTTAGCCCCACTGAGGAACGACTGGCCAGCGGCCCGGTGTGGGAATCGGTTGGTTAAGTTGATTTAGGCAGCCAGGATCTACCAATATACGGATTCATAGCCCAAGTGTGGAGTGAATCTGGGTTCACTGTAATTCAAGCCAAAAGATGCTGTTGCAGTGCTGGTTGACTTCAACCTCTAACCTAACCAACGAACCTAGGATTCGAACATGGTGTTAATGCCCAGGAACATTAATGTAGCGGCGGTGGTTGTCTGTTTGGAATTCAAGGTATAGTCACGTCATGTTTGTCCTTAGAGTTTAAGTTACTGGTTATCACTGTTTCGAGATTCACGCAGGTGTTCCCTAAATTATCAATTCTAATTCTAATTTGGAGTCAGATTTTTAACGAGATTATAGCTAAATTTTGTATTCTAACTGTTATATGGAGTCAGATAAATCGTAACCATTGCGCTTTCATGCCCCGTCCTCGGACGGTGAAAAATATCCATTTTATTGTGATTCACCCCAGCCAGAAGAATGCTCTAATTAAAGTTAGACTAAGAGAACACGTGAGGCCTTCAACCCGGGCAATATCCGCCGTTTGGTAATTGCCTAGTTGGGGTTTTACACAATGGACAAGATACTGGAGTACACCTCAGATATTACACCAGTCTTTTGCTGGGCAGTCACACTATTCGCTGACACCAATGAGAAATTTAGTCCTCTATTAACATGCCTTTGAAAGGGCGAAGGATCAAGGAAATGAGCGAACTGCACACAGGAAGGGCGAGGCTGGATCCTGATCGATTTTGTGCATGGATTTTTTTTGAAGATTGTCCTCCGCTGGTTAGAATGCTTGCTTCAGACACTGTCTGATGGGGTAAAAAAAAACCACATGCAGTATATGGGGCGTAGCTTAAGGAGCTACCGTCAGGTGGAAAACTCGAGACATGGCTGCATTCCTATAGACACACCCATGCATATCAGACTGTGTTCCACCCCTCTGTAAGGAGGGCTATATAAGCCTCCATGGCAAACATGCCTCTACCTGCTGCTGCGCTGCATCACTCTCTGCTGCTGCTAAGTTTTCGTAATTCACATTTAACATCCCACCTTCATCCCAGCACCTATGTGCGAGCCTAAAATTCCCCCCAGGAGTGCAAAACTATCATTTGTATCTATTTGTTGTTGGCGGTTTAAATGTGACTTAGTTGACAGAAATATGATTTATTTATTAGTATCCAGTTATCAATAACTGCCAGCAGAGCAGGCATAGGTACAGAATTAATAAGTAACGGAGGCTGCGGCAAACAATAATGAAAGCCTTTCTCTCATCTTAAATGTTAACATACACAGTCGCCTGAGCTACTGGGTCCTTCGGTACTCCCAGCTGATGAGCTAGCCTTTAAGACGAAAGTAAACAGTATTGTGATTTCAGACTATTGTGTGCAGGCAACCTGTGAATCATTTGGCATTAGATTCATAATGGGCTCTGTGCACTGATTGCCTCAGTATAGTTTTATGTAAATACATAATCGTTGTCGGCAGCATTGATATAAGTTTACCAAATAATTCAGTCAGATAACGTTAGTGCGAAGCTTACTTTAAATGACCCATGAATGGAATATTTTATATTTCCCCTGCAGCAAATCCTTGTAAAGCCAATGTATTGTACAGGATCAGACACTTTATTAACAAGAAAAGAATGTTTCACCTGACTACCATGTACCACTGACAAATTTATTTATAATTATTGACCAAGCTATTTAAAATTACAATAAATCCATGCTTACACAAGCCAGAAGCAGACAAGAACCTTATGTGCTCCAATGATCAATATTTTTAGCTCTATATTGTGCTGCTGGAGTTACTGCATTTAATCATCAATGTCAGTATGGGTAACACCCATGATCAATTGACGTAACTCAATTTTATATCAACAACGGCTCAAAATGTGACATATACCTCACAGCATCCATCGAATTCAGATCAGCCCTCTGGTCAAAATCCATGTCGAAATAGCTTATGAATAATTCAGAAAGGTTTTTTTTTGACAGTAAAGGTCTAATGCTACATACATATATACAGTATATCCACACACACAGACACACACGCACATGCACACACGCACACGCACGCACACACACACACCTTTACAACAAATCACCTTCACTTGCTCTGCACTTCAGAGATATGCTTGATATGCTTCTCCTACAGTAAAAAGGAATTTTTAATTAAATTTCTTGAAATGCATAGCTGTAGTCTCGCACAAAACTGGAAGGGCACTTGATAGATTGCAAACTTTTGCCGGCATCGACGGTTTTGACCTTTTCAGCGATGCTGACCTTGACCTGTGAAAACCTAAGCACATTTGCTGTCTGACATTGAAATTGCAATTATTTTATATTTCGCAGAGGCCAGATCAAAGGCATAATATCTCAAAAGCGTCGCATTAACTATTGTGAAGTACAACTCCAATTTCAAATTAGTTGGGACGAAGTGTAAATTGCGAATAAAATCAAAATGCAATGACTTTCAGATCACATGAGCCAATATGTTATTTACAATAGAACATAGAATGTCCAATTGCAAAGGCTTTGAAGGTCTCTTCATTGACAGTCCATAACATCATCAAAAGATTCAGAGAAACTGGAAAAATCTACGTACGTAAGGGACAAGGCCGAAGACCTTTACCAAATGCCCTTGATCTTCGGGCCCTCAGACGCCACTGCATCACTCACTGACATAATTCTGTCATTGACATTATGCAATGTCAAAAAATTTTATTTTCTCTGTGTGCAGGAGGGTATTTAGCTGCCCCAGATTCACCATACATGTTTGACTCTGAGGAAGACGCAGTGCGTCGAAACGTCAGTCTGGGCACCTTAATAAATTTATGCTGGTGATATGAGTGCTCCAGTTTCTTCTATATATTCGGATTTACTGTCCTTTCTGTGAGCACCGACCTCCACTGACTGAGGGGCTGATGCACAAGGGGTTCCTTCGTTTTATTGTAAAATATTTCAGTTTCAACATTTGCTATGTTATCTCTGTTCTTTTGTGAATAAAATACTGGCTGGTGTGATTTGAAAGTCATTGCGTTTTGATTTTATTCACAACTGAAGCACTGCTTACTAAAACCCCACAAGTCAAGTCAAGTCAAGTGTGACTTATGGGGTTTTAGTAGTAGGTGCTTCAATTTGCACTTTGTCCCAACTATTTCAGCATTGGGGTTGTAAATAAAACATATAGTTGAATTATGAAATATTGCAGCCCCATTCAACTGGTGCAAATCACTCTTCACAGAAGCGACAATGTTTATAATCAGAAATAATTCTAGAGATAAAATAAAGATGTCAGGGAGTAGTCTGGTGAAACACCAGATGCAGGAACAAGAGTTTATTGAAAACCAAACGAACAGGACAGAAACAAAACACCGTGCCAATGCACTGAATAATTGGGAAAAAACTAAGGTAGACTGGCCAAGGCAGGGGGAAACCAAGGTACACACTCAACGAGTGGCTAAACTAGAAAACAAAAACTTAACCTAACTAACTGACGGAAACACTGGGAGTCTTAACAAGGAACCAAGACGTGGACACAGCAAAATACACAAGGCTTGGGAGTCGCACAAAGGAAATACTCGGGAAGGCACAGGAGCTGAGATTTCACAATGAAGCGCAAAGCCAATAAAGTTCCGCCCGACACTTTCTTCCCTCCCGCCCACAGAAATACACACGGGAGGAGGCGGGGACTCGGAGGGCAATCTTAGAAGGAAGCAGAAACACATGGGATTAATAAACAAATTCACTTGCACCGGGTGAACAATAATGACTCGAGAAGAGACGCTGAGACAATCAAACTAAAATTAAGGCAATCTAAACGTGACGAGTATAAAAACACAGCGAGAGAAGCAAAGGAAGGCACAGCTGTAAACGTAGTTAATAAGGGAAAGCTTTGGAAGAAATTACAAAAGCTAGAGACGCTCGCACATGCTAATGAGTTATTTAAGGTTAATACTACGTGACAAAATGGATACAATCACCCTTAAATAAGAGCTGGTTAGTACGGGTTAGTAATGATCCTATCAGAAAACGCATTCACTCAGAGTTTCGTGAGACCCAGAATTAAGCACAGGTGGAAGTAATGAATGAAATACCACAGCCGAAGCCGAAAGAGGAAACGCGATTGGACAGCGAGACGCAGGCATGCTGACGGCTGTCAAACGACATCACAAGAGTTTGGGCAAGAGTGAATCAATCCTCAGACGCCGGAAATGAAGCTAAAAAGTAAAGCGAGTGTAAGGCACGGGAGAAAAAGCAGAGGCACAAATATAAAAGTAATAAGCACAAAGACAAAACGGCACACACGAAGCAGAACCATAACAAAAGTGCACTTTCATCATTAAACTCTGGTCAAACCGCGACCAAAAATGCTTTCAGAAGCAGTACAGTGGATACGCACCTTTTGGTATTTATACCAGCTCGCTCAGAGCACACATCATAAGGTGCTCAATGCTCGCTCCATGAATGCTTCAGTTATTTATTTTGAGGCCACATCTCTCCAGGGACCGGTATTGCGAATACCAACTGTACTTTTACAAGGGACGACCTATTTCTTACAATTTTGCTGACACAGTTCTCGCCAAACTGAGCAGTGCTCCTGAGCAATTAGAGAGCAGACAGCTAACGCCAACTGAGCAAAATATGGCATGTGAAAATGTGAACAAAGCCCCATTTTCCAGATCTCTGGAGCTGTACAACCGATGAATAAGTCCCCACTTTTAATAGGTCCCTTGGCAAGGCCCAGCATAGATGTGTTTTGATTGGATATATTGCACCTGGAGGAAACTAGTCATATGATTAATAGGTTTCTTTGACCATTTTCAATTTCAGTGTTATTGTTTTGCTCAGAACTTCATAGATTCTTAGCAGAAAAATAATTTTTCCTCACTCAAGCTGAAGAGCTTGTCTGGTAACATTGTTTATCCTCATAATTTTTATGAATTTATGTGCCTTTAAGTAATATGCAACCCAGAGGTTGTCAAACTGGAGAGTCAGGCTGATATGAAGGGCTGTGAACCAGTGTGGTCTAACCTCAAACAATGAAAATTAGAGTTTGGATCATATTGTGACATATGTTGATAAGACTCATGATGCAAAATTGGTGTCATGATGTGTATCATATCTTGAACAATATTGTGTGTAATATATGTATATATATTTTTTAATATGTTAAAAACATTGACATCTATCATCTCAAAAACAAAGTTCCGTGGGTTAGACCGCTCTGGTTCTAAGCCCTTCATTTCAAAGTTAAAGTCACTTCAGTGGCCTCCAGTGGCCATTTCGATTTGAGTGAAATAACTCGGTCTGGCATGAACTGTAAAGAATGGTTCTGCCTCTCTCTGTCTTCAGGCTGCAAATGTACTTCAACCAGGCCTCAAGGCCCCTCTCCGGTCAGCTGTCCCATCTCTTCAAGCACCCTGCAGAATCTGTTCCCAATCTTGGCTCCTCTCTCACCTCTCGTCCAAACACACAGCTCACCTTCCCCCATTAGTCCCACCAGCAGATTCCTCAGCTACATCCAGGTAAAAAGAAATAATCATAAAATACATCTAAAAACCTGTGTTGTCAGATGTTTCTAGTTATTTTTGCTGGCCTTGAGGCGAGCACCTGGATGCTGGCACCTTTGTAATTGTATCTTGCCAATTCGCAGTTTAGTAATTTCCCAATTAATTCAGAAGCATAAAATATTGTTCTAAACTCTGGAAATAATCAGATGAAATAAAGTGAAAATGGCATATCGACAGATTTGAGTCCAGTCATCCCACGAACACTAAAGTGTGCATTCAAATGAGGCAGATCCATATGTTCTCATGAAATAAAATATTGCAAGAAGCTGTATTTCAGTGTCATTTAATGACTGGGCGTATTTTATGCAGGAGTCGTGTGTGATGAAAATAATAATGCATGTCAGCAAGCTCTTAAAAACTGATGAGTCATTTCAAGTCAAATTGAACACCCTACCAGTAAAACTTTTCATGAATTTTTATGTATTTAGCAATTGCATAACCTGGAAATAGATGGATCGCCTAAAGCGCACAAATCTGGATAGCTCTTTTTGGTATCCACTCGTCACTTGTCGGAGTCATATTGTACATGCCATGCTTGCATCATGTAAAATTCCTCTTCCTGCATTGAGAACAGAAGGCCCTCCGGTTTTTTGGAGTATTTCAAAGCTCCGACAGCATGCTGCATGTTTCTTCTCAATCATGGTGACGTTTGGCTTGAGGGCACGGATTAATAACGTTTCTTTTTTCACTGAAGCAAGTCCCATGCAGGGAACCATTGTGCCAAATCTCATAAAGTGATACCATTGGAACTATGACCAAGTGCTGTAGACATGAACAAGAAAAAGAATGCCAGTAAAAATATGTATTCTCACATTTACTTCTGGACAAATATTGATTCAAGCCGGAGTTATAGTAAAAATGTCCATAGAACTTTATGAAATTTAGGAGTTAGGCAATGTTTTGAAGTGTAAGAGCAGTTCAAGGTAAACTCATGTATTTGGATTGAACAAAAATTTATTGACCTGTAGATGTAATGACATTTTACTTTGGCAGAAGGTTCTGCTCTGGAGGTGCACCTTACTGTGGCACTGCAAGAACATACTAACATACTAAACAACAACAAAATCAGGTAGGGAGCAGAACTTAAGAACCCCCCTCCCCCCCGTCAGACAGAGCAGAACCACACAGGTGGAGGCTGGGGTAGAAAACCTTTCTCACCTGCACTCGAGACAGCAAATTGAGCAGCAAGGGTGAGCGAGCTTCATTATGCTTAAAAAGACCGAAATCATAGATTCTTTGTTGTTACCGCTCTGCGATCGGTGTTCTCTTGCTGACGCAGATTCAATACCAGCAGTTGATGTAGAATGACTCGAGTTTCCTGCCTAAACTACAAAAGTTCTACTAGGTATTTTGCCAGAGGAAAGAGACACAAAGGGCCTGATTTTTCTCTGCTGAAGTGACGCACAGACGATCCACTGCAGCCTCATCTGCAATCCACCAATGGGCGCAGTCTTTCTGAGTATATTTAAGCATAAGCTCACACTGTGGGATAGCACCAAGTAGGCCTGATATGATGAGCATATCTGTCGTAGAAGGCAGCTCAGCCTCAATACTAATGTGGCTACCCTATGTTGGGGCTCTAGTGTATGCACAAGAGGAAGATGCAAGTGTAGGCTAATCGACTTTTCTTATTTCCATTCGGGTGCTCGCCTTTAATTTGTGAACATTGTTAAAGCATTTCATCGACTGTATTATTTGTTCTAATAACAAAACTTCTTTGGCGCATTTTTATCAAAATTGAAGGTATTCACTAAGGTAACAACAGCCGTGGTCAAAATTGTTTAATCTTCTTTGCTATATGTGGCCTGTGTATACTGGATATCTCATGATGCTCAGATTGTACAAGCTATGGGCTGCGATGCATTAGCCAGCGCATGACAATAAATGTGTCCCTTACTACAAAGTCACATGTCCATAAAGTTAGAAGGATCACCTGGGTGTTTGTGGGATGTTACTGTTGATTGTCTTAATTTCTGAAAGCTTTGGACAGCAGCTCTGGCTGCGTACTCTGTAATTTAGCCATTGTCTAATGACACTCCAGCATCTTTTTCATATGGTAAATTTCATTTCTCGCTTTCTTGCTTTTTTGTCTGTATCCTGTGTAACTTGGCTTCAAAATGCAATTCCAGAATTAAAAAATAATTAACTTCAAAAATAGAATTAAAATTGACACATGAGACCAGGGCAATTATTATTTTGTTCGTGCCTGGGAGGGAATCACTGACGTCCATTACCTTCATCGACTGAAAAACAGCATTTCCCTTCAAGGCCAGTCTAATCCCGACGTGTCATACAGTGATGGTACCTGACCAAGCATCGATATACAACGCAAAAGGAGGCATTTGGCGTCATTATTTGATGCCAGCTAACCCTAATCCTAAGCGTGAAATAAAGACCCCAGAAGCCTCCTTTTGCGTCGCATATTGACGCTTGGTCAGGTTGTGACACTACATAACCAGACAGAATGAAAATATATTGCCTCTTCAGTTAAATTTAAAATGCTTCTTAACTATATATAGTCCTTAACCGTGTAGGCCGATTCTACACTCTGTCACTCAATGCAGATGCAGACTACTGTATATCAATGGCGGTCCGTCGGCAGAAACAAAGGCCTTCAGAAATCTCGCCCTTCAATGCTCATTTAACCCAAACCTCTTGCAGTTTACTTTTCTCGATCAGAAACAGTTGCCAAGACTAATTGGTAGGACTGGCAACAGTATAATTTATTTTTGATAGCATTGTTATACATTGCACCAGAAAATCATTAGGCATAAAAAAATGATGACGTAAAATTTTATTATGTCTTTATAATTTCAGCGCTCTTTTAGCTCGCGAAACCACGCCAATTTGCTTAGTTTGCGAGGCTCATTAAGCAATTAGCCACAAGAATCCGTTCTATATTCTCAATGTGGATGCGCTAAAGGGCGTTGTTAGGCACACTGCACAGCTGAGTGATGGTGAAAATAAATGCTGCAAAGTCAGCAGAAGTTTCAGATTTTTTGCATTCATGTTGCATTTTGAATTTTTTTCATCATCATTATTATTGTAGGCCATGGATTGTTCTTGGTCGTCCAGTCAATAAATTGTTTGATTGTTAATACGGCGAACTTGAACGAGAAAAGCTTGAGCACAATTGACTGGAAAAGAGTGAGGTTACTGAGGACCTTCTGAACATCTGACAGCATGCCGCTGCCGTACACAATCCACGTAACAAAAATTATGTCCCAAACTGAGTGGTTAGCACAAATAAAACCAATTGAACTTCATTATTGAATCTCAAGTGGCGAGACTGACGTGTCCCTCTAAACTTCAGTATTTATGCGATCATGTGGAACTGAGAAATACTACACACAGGCTTTGCAGTTAAGTTCAATTCAAAATGTGCCCTGCATGCAAGTAATACAAATTAAAAACTAATATCACAATGTAATCATGTCACATTATTTATATGATTATCATTAAATATAGGCAGATGATTCTGCTTGTCAGCATCCTCTGGTGAAATTAGAAATAGGTTGCTCTTCAGTTTTTATGTGCTTATGGCGAGTCATATGCAGTTCGCTTTATGTATCGGAATGATACCATTTGGGCATCCCTGTGGCTCATTGGTCTAAGCGCGCGCATCATAAAGGCTGCGTCCTTACCGTGGTGACCCGAGTTCTATTCTAGCTCGGGTCATTTCGGGTCATGTCCTCCCTGACTTTCCTGTCCCTCTCTGCTGTATATCAAATAAAAGAAAAATTTCTCAAAAAAAAAAGAAAGGAAAAAGAATGATACCACTTATCACCTTGCGGACCTTGTAACACCCCCTGGTGTCACCTAATTTGCATGGGAAACACCCCCTGAAATACAAATATGGCCTTGAAATTCATTTCTCAGCCCAGTTGTGTCCAGCCCTGGCCAAAAAAATACATTCAGACCTTGGGGTTGGAGGAAAGTAGCAATACACATGGCGTTAGTCTGTGCTCATATCGTCAGATGTAGTGCATACAGAAAATCTGGCCCAAAAAGAGGTATTTATAATAATTATGAATATACAATGATAGTGATAGTTGGTGATAGTTTCTTGGTTTGATGTGTTAGCAGGTTGTAGAATCTGGAGGGATTTTGAGGGAACAGAATGAAGGGATCATTGCAGATGTTATTTTTGGATTTTATGAAGTATTTGAGATTACTGATGTTTAAAAAAATGGAAATGAAATGGATAAGATATCCAAAACAGTAAGTGCTGTGCTACTTGTTGTTTTTTTCTTTTTTTTTTTTTTGCAAAAAAGCAGCTGTTCTCCGCACTGAAAAACAGCCTTCTGTATAGATCTGCTTCAGAGCATCAGCTGTGCTGCCATTAGGGAGTGTCTTGAACAAGAAGCACAATATTATAGACCTGATGCAAGCTGAAGGTAAAACAAGGCATCTTGTCAGCTCTCCCAGACATAAATTAATTTAATCTGCCTCACAAAACAGCCAAAACGACCAGCGTTATCGAGCTGTAACTTTCCTGATTTGTGTTAAACTGCGGTCACTGCGCAGGATTTGGATTAATCATGGGGGCAAGTTACAAAGAAAACCGTCCTCCGTTCGGCTCCTTAGTTGTGTAATGAGACAGAGGAGTGAGCCCACTACGGCTTCGCAGTGACTTTGAATTAGAATTTGAATTATTAATTAGGGTCAATTAGTTCACTCCCTCCCAATCTATATTTTTTGCAATCAGCTCTCGAAGTGTTTTAAAGTTAACTGCTCCACCGTCTGGAGTCGATCGCGGCTAACGTATACAATGGACTTTGCATGGAATGGTGACCCAGTCAGACAGCCACAGGTTAAGTCTATCTGCATGTCCCAAATGAATTCATTATCTCGCCTTCCATATTTTTATAAATAGCAAACAAAAGCATTTATTGATGAAACTCTGGCCATGTGCTATGTGAAGACGTGACCATAAATAGCTCTGTAGTGCGCGGCCTCGGGAAAATGTGTTCTGATATGAGAGATGGCCGGTTGATTTGAGTCAAGAATAAACCCAAATTTCAAACTGGGTGGCAAAGACTAGAAAAGTGCTATGTAAATGCAGTCAATTTACCATTTACCAAATATCTAGAGCAGGGCTTCCCAAATCTGGCCCTTGAACCCAGATCCAGTCCTGGTTTTCTCTCTGCTCGGCAATGAATTGAATAATTATTGCCACTCATTGGCCAAACTGCCATCCAACCTGTCTCCCAGGTGAAGAGAGAGTGGCAAACCGGCATTTCTCGACCCTCGCGGACCGTGATTTGAGAAGCCCTGACCTAGGTTGGAAAGAGTGCTGATATCAATTGGTGGATCTGAACTGGGTGAAGGAGAAGAATTGTAGCTCTCGATACAGGTTTCTAGAGCCAGGTCTTGTAAGGACAAGTCTGTAGATAAGTCAGAGGATTGGCAGAGAAGGGAAACACACAAACTCTCATGTGGGATCATCTGCTAAATCAAACATCAGCATAGACTACATACACAGTTAAATTCCTGTACTGATTTGCAAACCAAAATTTAATTTTCATGCACTGAAAGATACGTTATTTTTTTGGGAATAAATTTTTCCTGTCCAAGCACAATACAAAGCTAGACTAATGCAAGCCTAGAAATTAAATACAAATGACCCATCTCTGCAAAATACTGAAAAAGGTATAAACACAGTCTCATAAACTTGCAGTGTTGCTGCTTCCTGTTTTGGATGCGTGAAACCACCAGGGAGAGCATCAATCGAAATACGCACTTTAAACAACAGAAGTAGCAGTGTTCGGTAGCAGAAGTAGAGCGCCCGTTTCCCATTTACCTGTCCTCCCACTAATTTGGTCGAAATCTAATTAGCATTGCAGATCATTCGACTTGTTCTTTAAATATAGTCGCTTTTGTACAAATTAGTGATGTTTATCCTAGTGGCTCTCTCGTTGGTTTTGGAACAGCCTGCTGTGTTTTGTTAACGCTCGGCATTAGAGTGTCTTCTTTTTCAAAAAAAAAAAAAGAAAAACAAAGCCTTGAAACAAATGGTCGTACATGTTTGCTAACATGCTTCAGGAATAGACTGACAACGAAGAAGGCAATTTATCGCATTCCGCCACAATATGCCTGGCTCAGCCATGCAGAAATATTTGGGAACAAATTCTGTCTGCATTCTTATTAGTGAGAGGTACACATGGATTTTGCCTTCGACATCAAAAGCTTTCTGTGCCTCTTCTTCATTACTGGGGCCATTGATCTTCTCCAGCAGCCTCTTGAGTCATCAGAGTCCTGCGGATATGTATGGCGTATGACAGCAGAACAGATTGATGCCATTTGTTTCAATTACCCGAATGATGTACAGGTGCAAGATCCCCCCTCAGGATCGAAGCCATATCAGCAAATGCCATGATGACAAAAGGGGGGGAAGAAATCAATTACATCAATACCGTTGGCAGTTACCCACGGTGACAAAAGAAAATAAGCATTGTATTCATCCGGTGATATACTGTATATACCTTGATCCTGCTTTTTTTTGTTGTTGTTGTTGAAATAGCTGATTTTATCATTGTCCGTGCAAACGTTTTACTCGCTTTGTATTTCGAGGCACGCACATAAATGGGTGATTCAAAATTCAGCTCAGAGTATATTTCTCTGCTCGTAGCACAAGATAATGTGCCGGAAGTTGTCATTAATGTGATATTATAAACGCTTGTGTAGCCAGCTAATGGCCCGGGACGGCTTTGTGTTGTGTCAGCTGTTGATAGTGGCAGAGCTGCAGTCCCTCCCAGGAGGTCCCTCCGCCAGAGCGTCTGCGGTCCCACCGTCCCATCAGAGACCGATTCATATATACAGACAGGTGACAAATTGAAGGAAAAAAACCTGAGGAGATGTGTGGGCAAACCTAACAAATGCAGATGCTTCTGTTGAACTCCGGACGTGGTTTGACTCCACTCGTTGCGCAGAAGGCGGGGAGGTCACTGCAAATCAGAGCAGTTAGTTTGTGTGATCGCCTTTATATCACATCATGAAGCACTCCTGCCATGATGGGGGGGGGTCTCATCCAGGATGCCAGTGGCCCAAACCCCACAGGGCACAAGGAGTCACTGAATGGTTTTTGAGTATGAATATGATACTTAGCATTTGCCACTGCCTTCACAGTCACCAGATCTTAAACCATCTGAACTCATAGGGGAGATTTTGGAATAATGTGGTAATACCTTACAATAAGAATACATTAATTAACATTAGCTAATGCAGTAAGAAGCATTAACTATCAGTGAATTAACAGTAAACTAATGGGCCTACTAATCATTTACTAATGGTGTTCATGTTCACTAAGGTATTCATCTATACATTATTGAATAGTTTGATAGTTGGAGGTGTTATTTAAGAGATACTGAAGGGATGTTTTCAACTTCATGATAAGAGGTCAAAAAGCATTAATATATGTTATTAATTGCTTATTTCCGTATTGCCTTGTTATTGGCCTGAGGGTCACCATATGGCTAATACCGCGACCCAAAGGCCAATACCAATTGATTGCAATTTACAATATTTTCATGAATTGGTTCAATATGTTTTGCTATCGTGACAATACAGTATCATGACCATGACTTCCGAAGTAAACGGCTTCAACAGTCATTTAAGAGCTAAATGCTCGGTCCGCGATTGTCGTCTGCTTCTCTGAAGAGATCGAATACCATAGTTGCCAATGGTTACTTGTGCACGTGCTGAACTCGGCCAATACAGGTCGGCCAAAACAAGATATATCGACAGGCCGTTTTTACTGCATGCGGGCAATAACATACATAACCGTAAATAATGCATGGTACATTATGATTACCAAATGCTTATTTAGCCCTCTGATGCATTAGTTAACTGTTTATTAATTTGTAGTTAATGCTTATTACTGCATTAACTAATGTACCCTTATTGTAAAGTGTTACCAATAATATATTGCACAGCACTCTCCATTACCATCATCAAAACACCAAATGATGGAATATCCCTGAGGGGAAAGGTGCTCCATCCCTCCAGTAAAGTTTTTACTCTAGTAGACAACATGCCAAAGTGTGTTAAGCTGAGTGAAGCTGATTTGGCAATTGGAAAAGACCCAACACCTTATTGAGACTGATGATGTTGATTTTTCCATTAATTTGGCAGCCTTTTGTGCGTGCGTGTGTGTGTGCGTGTGTGTGTGTGTGTGTGTGAGTGTGTCTGTGTGTATAGGTGAGTTAGATAGCTGTACGAATTACTAAAAGCTACATATGCATGTATGCATATAAGAATGTAAATGCATGAGAATGAACGACTTTATGTCTATGGGAATGTTGTATCCACAACTTTTTTTATGGTTTTAATTAGTTGCTAATGTAATTTCCTGACTGCAAAGACCGAGCTACATTTCCATAGTGACCCACTATATCTTGAGTGAACACGAGGTCTTTCTCTGCCCAGGAAAAGTAACTCGGGCAAGTGAGTCACGGTTTACCTCTCCATTCCTGATGACACTGTTCTTATGGGGACCTGAAGTGACTTCCCGTCCAGAATCTGTAACGAGCCACCTTCGCAGTTCAATCAAGGCTACGTTTTTTTCCTTTTTCACAGCTCCACTTTGTTTCACAGGAATGCGCTTCTCTGCTGCAATCCCAGGAGAGAAACTTCAGCAAAACACAATTCTCGATTCTGCAGGCTATTCCCAGCCTCACTCAGCATGCTGCAGAGCCCACACAGCGAGAGATCCTGTGTGAACAGGATATCGCCGGGCACTAATTAAAACATCTCAGTATGCCTGATGTGCTGGCTCATATTGTATGTATGAGCTTGCATCTGTCTGGACGTCTCCACTTAGACATGTGTGTGTGTGTATTTGTGTGTGTGTGTGTGTGTGCGCGTGCCGTGCACGCACGTATGTGTGTATTTGCATGCGTTCTTGCGTGCATGCGTGCGGGTGTGTATGCGTACATTGTATATGCATGGGGGGGGTGGGTATTACTTATTTATTAGCTTAAACGTGGAAGGATTCCATACGCCTGCACTTAGATAATATGATGGTCATTGAATCAAACTAGTCTGGCAACTACAAGTAATTAATTTCTGGTCTTGTTCACAGGTAGGACTCTGATTCTACAACCTCGAATAAGGCACTCATCACGCATTACTTAAGTACTCATACAACTGCACTATGTACAATTCTGTTAAAGTTACCATGGATAGGAGAGTCCCCTCCATATCTGAAAAGTAATGCATGTGGACAGAGAGGCACATAAACGGCTCAGGTCGGTAGAATTTAATGCCACGGTATTTTCTCTGAGCGACTGCGCTCATCAGATATGCAGGTACAGTTCTGCTCCGACGCAATGACAGTGCAGCCCCACGTTTGGACAGACGTAACAGCTGGCGGGAGGCTGTAGCAGAGTGACAGGCTTGCTAAATCAACTGGGTATACACTGCACCAAGTGAGAGGTAAATAAGGATTAAATGTCTGTTTAAAAAAACAACAAAAAATCTGGCAGTGACACACACTTCCTCACAATGCACTGTTTAGAGTCCTCAGCCCTGTGTTAAGAGATACCTTTGATTCAGAGGTGCCATTGTTTGTTTTAGACATTTGGAACCTGCAGCAGTGAGACCACAGTGAAATGGTAAATACACTCACTTTTTTTATTACTCTAGGGACCAAAGTCAAACTTCTGCTCTGATCAGGGCGACTAATTTGCTTCTGAAGTGGTTTCTAGTGGAGTGTAAGCAGCAGGCAGTGGGTGGAACAGAAAAAAAAAGGTTGAAGCTCAAAGAAAAATTTCATTGGGCTCTAACCACATTTGTGCAATGAAATTTTGTCTTATGTGCGCTTTTTTGCAACTTTTCTTTTAGATTATGATGAATGTAAAATATTTATCTGTGAAGAACTCTTCATTTCTTCAGTTCTTTCTGCTCCCAATGAAAAAGTCGTTAAGACTCAAGTATGGGCTAATTAGCATTTTTCTCTATGAGGATGATGATCAAAGTCACCCTTTGGCATTGAAGAATGGCCTTTACTTAATCCCTTTGTACTACGTTCTGGAAATTGTTTTGGCTCGCATTCCCAATGGAACTGAAATAGGCTTAATTGTGATGAGCTGTTGATTTTTAATGCCACTTCTTCAGGTCACACTATGTAAGAAATGGCTACACGCACTAAGAAGAATTAATTCCACCCTCTCACATTCCAGGACTTCAGATAGCACATTATCAGTAATGCACAGTATAGAAAATGATTTGCTGGGCAAAGGTCACAATTTAGCATTGACTCAATTATAGACTGACATCTGTACAACACTAAGGTCTTCATACCTCACCTTGTGCATACCTTTTAACAGAATCAACGCCATTAATGGAAATGGACTATTCAGAGGGAGAGAAAAATGATAATGAGACAGTGAACTAAGGTGAGAAAAAAATGTAGAATAATTTAATAGAAATCTTTTTGAAAATGTGACTGGTGGTAAAACAAAAATGTTCAAAAGGATATTACTGAGAGCAGGACTAATTTTTGAAAGCCCAGTCTAGTGCTTTTGTTTTCTTGTTATCTCCAGTATACAAGAGTATATAAGCTGACAGTTCTGCTGGCCGCATGCAAGCATAAAAATAATGATTTGTGATAAGATCACAACAAGACATGCAATAGAATCAGGGCAGGACTGTGAGTGAAAATCGGCTCTGGACTCTTGCCCAGATTGGCCCTCCGCAATTGGCTGGACACCAGCAATTCTTGCACTCCCGAAGAATGCATGCACCTACTAGCCCCTAATACCACCACTGTTATGTTGAGAGGCAAGGACAGGTGATTCAGAAAGATAAAGAGGCTGTAGAAAAAGTTCAAAGAAGAGCCACCAAATTCATTCCTGGAATAAAATTACAGAAGGCATATTATAAGGGTAAAAACAGGAACAGAAGTCCATGAATGAAGATATTTCAAGCCACGCAAGATCAATTACACACATTGTGTTCTGGAGTGTACCCCCTAAAAATCGCAATGAAAGCACAAGCTGCAGTCTGAGCATTGCAGCTAGCAGGAACTGTATGCAACAACACCAGAAAGCTAATGCCTTCTGTTTGGGTTCACTTCAACAACACTGACAACACTCTGAGTAGCTGTACATTGCCCCCTTGAGGACTGACATTTGTTAAGTCCAGTGGAGCAGGAGAGCAAATATTGAGTATATTCATCAAGCATGCGCATTTGTGCCCGCTAGAAAAGGCATTGTCAATTGTCTTCGCACACATGCATGGATCAGGGATCTGATCTGCGCCAGACCCTCTCAGTTTCATATCATCTGCAAATTTAACCAATTTCCTTTCTATGGTCCTGTCAATACTTTTCATATCGATAAAGTAGAGCTGTGGTCCAAGTACCAATCCCTGAGAGACTCCATCACCAACAGTGCCCAGCTCAGATGCGATCCCTCTGACCTCTAGTCTTTGCGTTCTACTCTATACCAGTTCCAAATCCACTCCAAAACACAGGCTGTAATCCCTCAGTTTGATAATGAGTTTTTTATGCGAAACGTCATTAACTGCCTACTGAAAATCACTGGCTGAGTCATAAGTATGACAGCAAAAGTGCACTCTGGGTCATTCCATCTCAAATCACGTGGCTTAAAAAAATTCCAAACTGACGACCTCAGATTTTTCTCAAATTCGAAGTATACTTGTTGTGGTCCTGATTTTTGGTAATCTGAGATTTATTATACCCAAAAATTTCATGTACTTATCTTTCCCTGATAGTTCAAAAGTTATGAATTATTGAAGTTGCTGTAACCCCTTTTTGAAGTCTCAGTATCTCAAAAACAAATGAAAATACATGCCTAAAATTTTGCACTTACGTAATATACTGGATACAAGAACATTGTGTTCCGCAAATCTGAAGCAAATCTGAGGTTGTCAATGGGGGGCCTCTGGTGATTCCAGATAGAATTACCCCTCTCAGTGAAAAAAGGAGACCTGGTTCTTGATGAAGTGCCTGTTAAGATAAAGGTTGCAGTTCATATGTGTCATTAAGATTTCCTGGAACTGTAACAAATCCTGTAGACGGTTACTTGCTGCAACAGGATGTAGACATTGCTGTGCAGATAAAGGCTGTGGAGACAGGGGTGGGCAAAAAGGATGCGATTGGGCCAATATCTGATGAAACAAGCCACGTAATCCCTCTCTCGCTCTTTCTCTCTCTCTCTCTTACTTTCGCCCTCCCTCCCTCCCTCCCTCCCACTTTGTAGGTTGGGTCAGCCAAGCGCCCCCCCTAAAAAAATAAAAAACGTGCTGTTTGCTGGCCCATGGTCTTCACCAGACAGGCGTGGGAATGCCCGGCATGCCAGATACCCAGTCTATGCCTGAATGGAATAGACCATGTTGTAAAAGTATTTAACATGCAGTGTGTATAATCACAAATCTCTTACTGCTCCGCAGGGATGGGCATCTCGGAAAAAAACAAGATATTTTATAATAAATCTACAGTTGGCTTTTTACTGCAGCCCACCAGAAACAGTGGATTCATTGCCCTACGCCGTGATGTGCGAAGTGAGGCGTTCGCTCTCTGCTGAAGAATTTGCTTTGTTTTAATGAATTCTCCAAACAGCTATAACCTGATAAATACTACATCACTGTGACACCTCCATTTCCGTGATATAGGACGATAGGAAACGAATGTCACTCCGGAGATTCAGTTGCCACAAACAAACATGGCGTTCTTCCAGCCGCTGTTCCGCACTGTGGAAAAAAAAAAAGCTGATGGGAGTTTTTGGCCCCAATTTTTATCGAACTGGCAAAGCTGCCTGCTCGCTGAGCTTCGCGGCTGGGGCCGGGTGACATGGCGTTTGTATTCCCTGGCTCTCTGGTGTCCTGGTGAGCAGCTTCGTGTGAGAGAGCATAAGTTGCCCTTTAGAGCTGGAGCGTCATACGAAGATGCCGGGAGGGCTTTTGAATATCAGGGGAGAGGGTGCTTCAAAGGTACAGAGGGCTCTCTGTTAGAGCAGCCCGGTGACGCACTGCGAGACGCCAGAGTACGACAAACGAGAATTCCTACTCCTGAGATCCAGGCCTCACCTACCTTTGAAGGGAAACCGTCATTCCTTTCTGCAATCTACTGGCCTGGAACGCCACCAAATATTCCACCGTCATCTGCGAAAGAGACGACATGCTTATTGTCTGTCGTTTTTACAGGAGAGGGGGAAATGTTCTGGAGCGTGCGCCTGGCTCTGTGAGCGGTTTTCCTGCCAGTAAACATGCTGAGGTGCCCCCAGGCAGTGCTAATATTGTAAATATGCTCAGAGTCTCAGAACCCTTTGTTTGCTGTGTGTATCATCACCATTTATCACTGAACCACACAATGGGATTCTGAACTGCCATCTATTCATTATCTCAACAAAATATTCCTTACTGATACGATGCAAAGAAAAATATCTTGTTTTTCCTGATTTTGTTGAGTAAATTACTATAACATTTGTTTTGGGAAGTAGATTCAACTGGTTGCACCTTAGATAGCAGAATTCTGCACTGGACCTCAGCCAGATCTGGGTGACCCTGGGGCAGAGGTGGGCATCAAGGGTCGTATCTGTCCCTGGGTTTTATGCCAACTTCTGGCCTTTAATTAATTAATTAATTAATTATCTAAATTAGCCAAACTATTCATGAAATCTGACGTTTCTGGCGCATTTCTTTAAACTATCACGAATTACCCCCAAGGACAATTCTTGTCGCCCAACATTAAACTTTTTTCTTAGATCGAATCTATGCGCCCATCTGCATTAGTGTATACAGCCAGTTAGCTCTATTAGTCTAGGCAATTGATAGAAATAAAAACCTCCGTACCCACCAGCCCTCTAGGACTGGAATTACCCATCCTTGACCTAATAGTGTAGTGGTTATCGTGTTTCACAAGGATTTAGAAAGCTGGGGGGTTATGCCCCAGCATCTCTATGATAACATCAGTGCAGACGTTAGGCTGTCAGCAGGGTACTTAACCCCATTTTGCTCGAAGGACGATTCTGCCGAGTCTAATCAACAATGGATCAATCTGAAATTAAATGCCTGCAATCTATCTAAGTGGACAGTAAAAAATTTCTGCGCACATTTAAGGACCCAATTTTCTCATTTTGAGCACATAATCCATTAGCAAAGGGCATTAGTCCAATACTGTCTTTGTCTCATGTCTTTTGCTATTTATTGAGTATAGTTCATTAACAGATGTGTTCTGGCAGTGACACGGGATACATTGATCATAGGCTGTGTACAAATAGTCAAAAAATTTCGCCCTATATACTAATTCCTAACCACTTTCACTTTTGTAGAAAGCTTCATAAGATAAAAGAAAGGTGTAAAGGGGGATTCGGAATGGCCTAAGAAGACAACCGCACTAATTAGAGAATCCTAATTACACTAGGCAGCATGATCATGTGTGCCGTGCTTGTCATGTACGTTTCTTCTCACGATTGGCCGGATGCATAGTGTTATCTCCTTTCTTTTCTCAAAGGATGGTTCTGTGTACCCTGTGCTATAGGAGGTAAACGGTGAAAGCACTGAGACACCTTTCATTAGCTTTTAAAGAATTCAAATGCTCTTATCATGGCTGCTATGTATTAGATCATTACGATTTCTAGATCATTTTTTAGGAGTTTGGAACTTTCCTCGGCAAAAAAGACTATTCAGACGCAGCTTATGTCATCCTCCATTCCTTTTGAAGTTACTCTCAGCTGCTCCCAGTGGCCTGCTAATATTACTGCAGATCGTACAAGTAAACATTTACCTCTGATGAAAAAAGTCCTGCTCATGCATGAAGTCAGTTAAGCTATCTGTACTGTGTAATTTGGCATAAATTAATTTTACTTTCTCATTTTATAAAAAAAGTTCATACACTTAAGCTTCTTTTTGTCTTTTAGAATGTTTTGTTCAATTGTGGGCAAACAAAAGGCCTTGGGTTATAAATGGTTGAGGTCTGCAGATGTTGTTATTGTAACTTTAAACCATGTGAAGAACTAATAATAAGGATAAAGCATGCACTAAAATTGTGGGATTTCAATGAGTGGCTTTTTACTTATATACAAAATAAAAAAAAGAACCACAATGCAGATTGAATCGAAAATCCTTGGGACCCTTTTTAGAAAAACACTGCCATGTATTATTATAATGTCCCAATAAAAGCAGTATTGGCTGAACAAAGCTTTGGACTTCACTCAGACAAATGAACTATTCCGTCTGCTTACCAGTCTATACTGTAAATGAAAAACCTGCTTGCCAATATTTCAGTCTAGTAATTTGTATTAAGTCCTGTAAAGGTCTTACTTGTTCATGTATACCAGCAAAGAACAAGTCATACACTATAAGCATGTGATCACTCCTGTAATCTGAATGATGGCCACTGTCCCAATTGGTAACTGGCTTGTTTTATTAATCATATCTGTAATTTTTAAACATTGACCACCCATTTTACACACACACACACACACACACACACATACACACACACACGCATATAAACCTCATTAAAAGATTCAGAGAATCCGGAGAAATCTCTGAGCACACCGGACAAGGCCAAAGGTCAATATTGGATGCTCGTGATCTTTTGGGCCCTCTGGTGGCACTGCATTAAAAACAGGCATAATTCCACTCTGGAATTCACTGCAAAGGTTCAGAGACACTTCCTGAAATCATCGTCTGTGAACACAGTTTGCTGTGCAATCAACAAATGCAAGTTAACCACTTGTTTCCCATGTATTTACATTACCGCAACTCACGCCGGCCTGATCTCTTATCAGTTGGCTTATGAAACTTGTCCGGAAACGTGTGTACTCATATCACTGCTGACCGGCTCGAGTCCCAGAGCCATCTTATCACGTTGCTCGCTTTGCGTCTACACACGCAGAACTGTTATCATGAATGCTTTTTGCTTTGCATCTAAACACAGACAATGGTTTGAGTTCATGTGATATTATGATTGGTCTTGGGTGATATAAGAAGTAACGTGCATACATTCCATTACTTTCAGTTTGTACATTTTGTTTCGATCATTTTCACCGTGATCACATGGTGACAGCAAAACAAACTGATGCTGGTCCTGCTGTGGTAGCACAAAAAGCTTGTGAAGATGCTGTCAACCCGCAGGCCACATGTGCGAAACAGAGAAGAGGAATCATCAGGGTGAGCGAATAGTGAAACCACGTTGTATTGTTGATAAAAACTGCAGTATGAGCGGCGCTGATCACAGTGATCAACTGGCTAATTTGCACCGGCCGACTGCGAAAAGTTGAGACTGCGAATCTTGTGTAATTTGCGCCAAGAACAGTGTAAGGAATGAGTCATGCTACATGTGCATGAGTTGTGAGATTCCATTATGTGTCGAACTGTGCTTCCAAACCTACCATTCTGTCAAGAATGCCGTCATTCTGTCACCTCGCAATGTTTTTCTTCGTAAGTAAAAGATGTATATAGTGTATTGATTGCATCATGGGAGTGTAAATGAAAGTTTAATCACGAGACGTAGAACGCAAGTAATCGATCTTACCCAATCGTAACCCTTTATCTCAGGGGTCCCCAATCTTTCCCAGAAAGGGCCGGTGTGGGTGCAGGCTTTCATTGCAACCAAGCAGCTACACACCTGATACTACTAAACAAGCTTATTAGCAAAAAATCCAGGGGTTGATTAGTAGTATCAGGTGTGTAGCTGCTTGGTTGGAATGAAAGCCTGGACCCACACCGGCCCTTTCAGGGAAAGATTGGGGACCCCTGCTTTATTTCCTATATAAATGCCGTGACACATTCCGTTTTGCTGTTTCAGAGATTCCGCATCGTCCACCACCACCAACTTCCGACTCCGGCCTCTTCAGCATCAAATCCATCCACCCCATAGCAATCTGATGACCCTTCAAGGGGGGCGGCTTCGCCTCTGCCTACTACCCAGGCAGATCAGCACCCCTCCTTGCTGGAGGGTCCATGAGGACGGAGTCATCGCCAAAGACTTTGTCAAATAAATGTCATTGTTAATTCCATTGTCAAATAAATCTTTACATTTTAATTCCGAAGTCTCCGTGATTGAACTTATCGTATATCGCATTAGCTCAAGTCAGTGTTGGGATGGTTTAGATGCTAAACAGCACAGTTTTTTCATCAGCCATTACGCCAACGACCATCATTGAAAATAATTCAGGCCAGCGCGCACGGCAGCACTCACTGCTGCCCTATTAAACATGACTCGCGTGAGCGATCTTTCATTGACGGATCAGGGACTCCAGCCCAGTGATTGTTCATGAGGAAACACGGCTCTGAGCTCTAAGTGGTTCAATCTGTATCATGCAAAGAAGAGGCCCTATGTGAACACCATCCAGAAATGCCATCTTCTCCTCTGAGCCAAAGCTCATTTAAAATGGACTGAGGCAAAATGTGATCAAATGAATCAAAATGTGAAATTCTTTTTGGAAACCATGGACGCTGTGTCGTGTGGACTGAAGAGAAGAGGGACCATTCAGCTTATTATCAGCGCTCAGTACAAAAGCTTGCACCTCTGATGGTATGGGGTTGTATTAGTGCCTATGGCATGGGTAGCTTACACATCTGGATTGGCATTATCAATGCTGAAAAGTATACAGAGGTTTAACAACAACATCTCTTTTAGGGAAGGCCTTGCATATTTCAGCAACACGATGCCAAACCACATGCTGTGTCCATCACAACAGCATGGCTTCGCTGTAGAAGAGTCCGGGTGCTGAAATGGCCTGCCTATAGTCCAGACTATTCACCAATGGAAAACATTTGGCGCATCATTAAAATGAAAAATCTGGCTAAGAAGACCCAAGACTGTTGAGCAGCTAGAATCCTACATCAGAAAAGAGGGACAACATCCCTCTTCCAAAACTCCAGCAATCGGTCTCCCCACTGGAGGGTGTGGGTATTTTGAGAAGCAGCCTAGTGTGTGCATTACTGATATTATGACAATAACTGCAATAACACTTATGATGAGGATTGGATTGCTTAGCAAGGCGATAAATACCTGGGCCGCTCAAAATTTAAAGATGCAGCTGCCCGATTAGGCAGACAGGCATTTGCTATTTTCACATTTTCACCATTCTCATGTTTTGCATCATTTGCATTTTGCGCATCAGGCATTTTCTCGAAGCTGAAGCAGATTTGAAAAATGAGGTCTTAGTGCTAATAACATCATTTTGATGGTTTCATAAAACAATCCAATACTTTATGCCCGACGAGTACAGCAATAACAATAATTAATGTTGCAGTGCTAATCATGAATTTGATAGCTTTTATTTTAGTATGGGATGGTTCAATCGCAGTTAGGTATTAAAGGTCAATGAATAAAAGCCTCTTGTTTAGTGGCGTAAGATGCCAAATCACTTTGAAAGTGCACCGGAATGTACTTTTTAAGACACCCGGGAGGATCATCCATAAAATAGTGCGTGTATCCGCTGACATTAAAAATGCTGCTAGACAAAAAAAAAATTATATGAGATAAATCTCTTCTCAGAAGCATACTGGAAGCAATGGCACATGCTGCTTGTTTTGCATGCATAATGAAGCATAACACCTTTATGACTGGATCGATATCTTCACTAAAGCCTGCATTTGCAGCTTTCTTTCGGATTTCATTCAGCCAGGATTGACAGGACGAGCACCATGTCTACCAGCACGGGCATGTGAGAGAATCTCCTCGAATGCTGATAGGCAGTGTGCTTCATAATAAAGCCGTAAGCAAGACTGAGATATCCCACAATCCATCAGATATAAATCATACGCAAAAGCCGCCCGTCCGCATCCTCTGGCCTCCTGCGTCACCAAGAAAAAAATGTTGTCGCAGTCGTTGTTGTTGCGATTATGGTAATTAGCCGCAGACCACAACATGCAGCGCTTTTGCGGAAACTGATGCAGCGACGATCTGGTGTAGCAGCCAGGCAACAATCTTGTTTACCCTTTGTGCAGATATATAGACGCCAGCGTCCATAAATTTCGAGATATAATTGCTAAATAATTCTGTAATTGAATTTTCTGATGTTTTGCTTCACTGGAATAATTTTCCCCAGTCTCTGTGATACAAATACTGAGTTTTAAAGCCTCAAATAGGCTCGCGCACAACAGGAAAAATAGGCATTATTTGAATTCTGTGCAAAGGGGTTAATGAACAGTCTAAAGGAATGCGTGCCTTCTGCAGCAACTAAGTGCTTTTCCGAGAGATTTGTCTCCAAACAGATGCAAGGAGAGATGAATGTATCCTAATTGGGGTTGCGAGATTGAGTGCAACAGGAAAATCATTACAGTCTGTACAATTACGAGCACCTTCAAGGACGACCAAGTGTAATTAGTGAGAAATTAATGATACTCTTACTGCGCTCCATATGTCACCTCTTGAGGGTTTTGTTCTTCCTCTTCCAGGACTGAGGCGTTAGACGTTAAATTATGCGGTTTGTGGTGTTGCTGGGTGCTCTGTCCAGCTAGGGCAGTGTTGTATTATCTGGGCATGAACCCCACCAATCTTGCATTCAGTTTATCGGCTCTGAAAGCGGTTTTCCATCCTACCAGGTGGAGTATAATCAGCTAAGGCAATTATTCTCGAACCTGGGGGACTTGGCTCTCAGCCGGCGAGACATCCATGTGACTTTGTGCACCACCACCCCCTGGTGGTCAGTTTGGTATCGACACTTTGCGTGCAGAAGCTTCACTAGATGTGCTCTGACACAGCATCTACACTACACAGGCTTCACTGCTGGACCGGATTTGAAAGAAAGCTTGTGCATGCCATTATTCAGACAGGATCGCTTGCATTCTCTGAAAACTAAGTGGGTGTTGTGTCTGTTGGTAAGAGCACCACAAACACAAGGTGAGAAAAAAAAGTGGTTTGATAGTATTAAGCTATAAAGCAATAAGAAGTCTTGCTGGGATAGATCTTCACCGGGCTGTTTATTGGATTAGTTAATTCTGGATGCAAGAACAGTGCTATTGCTGGGGTAATTGTTTTATCTCCCCTCCTGTGTTTGAGACCTTTATAGTGACAGCATCATCGCAGCAATTGCTGAATTGGCTCCTGTCATGTTACAGTGGGAAAGAAATAGATGATGGCTCATTTGTTTCTGTGATAATATCTGCAGGGCAACGGTTGAAAACTTATTGGGATATGAGGGGTGGTGGTTGCACTGTATGAAAAATGTCTATCCCGAGTCAAAGTGACTGCCCGTCTTTATTCCGCTGAAAAAATTGTAGAGGGAGCTGTCAATATCACAGCCATAAGCTAAGCATGCCAGACCAGACCCCTAGGCCCCAAACCCTGGTCCAAGACTGGCATCTTTGGCCTTTGGTTATGGTTAAGAATGAGCTGGATCATTCCCTGTCAACTCAGCAAAGGTGGTTGCTTCACCATCTCAGAATCTGTTGAAACTTTGTAGGAATGATCTTTGGCATCTGAAACTGACATTTGCCAATTTTTTAGCCAAAATTCCAACATTTTCACAATTTTTTACCCAGTAGAAATTTTTAATAAATCACTTGCAAGTTCAAAATTGAAAAAGATGCCACTTACAGATGTAAACTTGGCACACAAGTAGATGATACTTCTATCTCTTCCTATCCTAAATTTCATCAGTGTACCCATGATTCAAGATGTCCATCAGGCCGTTGGGAAATAAATTACTTTTTTACTTGTGTCAACTTTGATTGGCTGTAACTCACATTCTACTGTTACATGTTACATGTTAAAGCTTTCTAAGTGTTGGTAATATCATTCAGATATTACTCTCACAATAATTTTGCTCAAATGGATCCTATGTATTAGAGATTTGTTTTCCTTAATTTTTAAAAAAATCCACTTTATTTGCAATTTTTGAACAAATGCTGAATTTGAGTGTTCTTCAGCAAAAGTTCATTCTCTCGATTCACCGGAAACTTCTGAACATATCCTGAAAATCTGAAGACTCTAGGACATATATTTCAAGAGATATGGATATCTGAAAGTGGCATCTCGTTCAATTTCCAAAGCGTGAGTATTTTATAGAAAATTTCCATTGGGTGAAAAATAATGAACATGTTGGAATTTTAGAAAAAAAATGGGCAGAAGTCAGTTTCAGATGCCAAAGATCATTCCTACAACAACTGACCTCCCCTAATCTCGCTGAGTTGACATGGAATGAGCCGCCTGTCAACTGAACAAGTGAAGCAGCAACATCTGAAATAGTATCCTGGACGCCGTGACCAACTGTAGCCTCCGAAAGGCTTCCAAACGCACGCTGGGTGGAAAGGACTGTTCGCGAAATAGTTGGACTAGAACAGCCTTGACAGCCGAAGGCACGGGCGAAGGAGGGCTCCTGGAAGTCACACAAGTTACTCTTCAGCTGAGTTTGCGCAGATGACGATGTTTTTTGAAGTGATAAGGAGGAACATGAAGAAGAAAATCACACCGATGCCTCACCAGTGGGTGACTTACTGAGATTCAATAAGGAAAATGTCAGGGCAACGTTCCGCTCGGAGGAAAGGAATATTAAGATAGGTGAGGGAAGCATGACTTTATCAGGTGCATAATTATGTGAAAAAGGTTAGGCGAAATCGGTGCAGCTGAGACTATGTCAAACCTTGGCGAAACATCATGCAGATCCCTTTTTTCAGTCTAACACCTCGTACAGCTTCAATTTTTTTCCCCCCGAGCTTATATAACCATGTCAAGTGTATAGCACCAGTCTTCCATCATACTACACGTTCAGCTCTTTATGGCAGGGCTTTCAAAGCCTGTTCCTGAAAAATATACTGTCCCGTAGGTAAAAATGCACAGCAAGTTCACAAGCGAAATATCACATCGTGCTGTGGGTTGAATCGGGTGCGCCAAATTACAGTTAGAATGGAAGCCTGCAGGATGTCAGATCTTCAGAAGTGAGTGTTTGGGCAGCTTGTGTATTGCATGTAACATCCTACGAAAGTAGATGTGAAAGCAGAGGCAGTCTCATTCGGAGCTGGCCCCCGGCAACTTGTTCTCTGTTTATATTTAATTTCTCAAAGGTTTTGGGGCACGGCGGGGGGCCAAGTATTGATTTTAAGCAGAGCTCCCACCGCCATTGCAGTCCTTTGGTGCAGCTGTCTTGCGTGTAATTTATCCGTGTTCCAGAACGAAGATGTGTCTTTTACCTCCTGCGAAGTTCACAAAGCTCAAAGCAACATTTGAAATCCAAAGCCGTTTTGAATGTGGGCCGTCTGTCGGAGCAGGACCACACTGGCTCTAAGTGGTGAACATCACTTTTTGTTGGGCTTGAAGTCAAGGTGTCCTCCATTTTCCCACTGTGAGATGAAGGTACGGTGAAAATAATCCTGTGATTTTCAGAGCCCATTTGCGATCATGCAGTGCTTTAAAAGGTGAGATAAGCTGGAAGTGTTTTGTCGCTGCTTGTTCCTGAAAATGGCCCCTCACACTGTGTATTATTCCTGCAGAAAACTAGCTCTCATGCTGCTCTGAGGCTACGGATGACAAATATGAATTTTATTAAATAACATATCACTGCTAAGAAGGTCTGGATGTAACGTTTTTCACTGCAGGTAAAGACTGAGCCCGAAAATTTTACTGCGCTTTATTTTAGTTCAGTATTCACGGTTCAGTATTTTAGTACTTCGCTCGGTACACGGTATCTCAGAAAAATATTCAGCAAATGATTGAGTCCTTATAGAATCAGACATGATCTCGTAAATTACAGTCACATTTTCTCAGAAATAAAGAAGAAATCTTGTGTTTGGTCGCTTGATTGTTGATCTCTCTTTTCACATTTATCCTGCCAAATTTTGAATCACCAATTCGGTTCCCCTCGGGCAACCCTAAAGTTCTCGATACCTCCCTGCCCTGACATAGGAAGCCCATAGTAGGGCAGATATATCTCCACACTCTCGCCGAGCGCCAGGGGATATTTTCCTCACCGTACTCGATAGAGAACGCTATCGGAGGGCAGGCATTGATTGGAGGAGAAGTGCAGCTCTTGCCCGGGGCGACCAGGGGAGAGCAGTGCGAGCCCGGTGAGTTGCTAGGAGGAGCTGATAGCGAGTCTACCGGAGGAAACCTTCAGATGTGTGCCCACCCTATTCCAGCAGGGTGAATCCAATTATATCCTGCCACTGCACACTCCTGGTTGCAGTCAGTGAATAACAGAGGCCCAGACTAGTGATGTCCGGGGCTATATATCTCAGCCTGTGTTTAGACTGGGCAGCTCTGGAGCCTCAGTTAAGTGTTTGTCCTGCAAAAAAAAAAAGAGAAAAAAATTGTGATAGAGGACTTTGGAGTGGATTTTTTAGAGGGCTCATGGCAAATAAACACTGGCTTCTTTGACTGGCTCGGGGAAAGAGAAAGCCTGAGTTGATTTTGGGGGGCATGGTGGTGCAGTACCAAATCCCTTATGAAAAAATACGATTGGCCAACTTCCAAGCTATAGTTATCCTATAGTAAATGGCTGGTATTTTGCAAAGTGTAGTATTACTATAGTGATTCTATAGTTATTAAAACTACAGCAATGCAGTTATGTGGACTGTGATAATAGCATGGGACTGTTGACTGTGATTATACACAATAGTTATACTGTGATGGCTATAGTAATACTCCATTTATACTGTGCAAACTATAGTAATTCTACAGTGCCCAAAATACTATAGTATTACTTAGAAATAACTGGAATATGTTCATAAGGGATGGTACCATTTCCTGATTCTGAATCGTTTTTGAGTGGGGTTGGCTTGATCCAGTTCGCATGAGCTTCTTCCAGGTACCCTGGTTTCGTCTAACTGTCCGAACACATGCTGGCTAAACTACTAGAACAGACAAAATTTTGAGTGAATAGTATGTGCAACCAGGGATGTATTGCCAGCTTGTTCAAGAAATATTTCTACCACTCACCAAAGGCATGCTGGGATATGTTCCCCAAAACTACATTAAAAATATCACACATCACAGACAAGCACAAAGTAAAGGAACAAGCTAGATGACATAGAAGTCGCATTAAACTGAATCCAAATTATACATTATAAAGTATCTAATTTTTGAAGTTATTGGGTATTTTTCTGAGTTATATTTCATTTGACTGAATGCAAAGGTAAAACTTTTCAAGGCCTTTTCCTAAGCGGTGCGATAACCTGAGCTGAACTCCGCTCTGCGGCATTTTGCTTGACAAAAAGATTAAAAGTCAGACATTTAATCTTTTTCCCAAGCAATTGGGAACAGAACTAACAGAATTGAACCAGAGGTGAATGCAGGTATGTTTATATTAAATGAAGCGATTTAAAAGAGGCATAATCTTAGATAATGATCAGAATTAATTTGAGTTGCCTGAATTACGCCAAAGATTTAGGATTTTAGAAATCCCCTGTGTAATTACTCAGGTCACACACAGTGATCATGCAACAACTTTTTTGTAAATTTTTTTAACTACGGCCACTGGACACTCTGGATTACTGGATTACTAACCATCACATTTACACTTTCATCCACAGTTTTCACTAGTCTATTTGGATAAAATTTCAATGTACCCTCTCCTGCAGCACAATGTAGGCCGAAGGCTTTAAGTACATTGTTCAGCAAACTCAGCACTGCATTATACGGTTTCCAGTATTTCTTTTGTTTTAGAAAATTTTTCAAAGAGTAATAAATGACAAAAAGCATCTGATCCTCATACATAACTTTCAAGTCTGGCCCAAAAATGTCACCTGGTATCATAAGTTTTCCTTCAGGACCAGGTATATCATCTCTCCCGCAATCCCCTCGCCATCAGCACCATACAAATCCTATTTCCAGTTTTGAACTTATTTAAAGATCTGCAAGTGCATTAGCAATGGTTTTCTGAAGACCACTGCACACATTATCATATTCTATGCCATTTGCAGGCATCAGGGAATTGAATAAACTGCCCTCCTGATCCGACATTAATCTGAATGATTCAGGGACTCGATCATGGCCTGCACATTGCTGCCCTGTTTACACAAAACTGTGTGACGTGCTGCCCATTTGGCTACACTTCAATAGCGATCTGTTACTTTTAATCAATGAAATAATGAACAAATTCATCCATATCAGGTCTGGGAAAACTGCCTCATCACTCAAAAACCGCAACAGATGCAGTTTGATGCTGATGGATGGCGAGAATTAGAATAATTAATTGCGCTGTGATTGTAAGGTTAGGCGTTTCCCTCCGAAACTGTCGCGTTTCGCGGAAGCTCAAAATCTGCTGAATCAGCGGTGTGTCACTCAGCTATTCGGGCATGATGTCGTTTTCAGTCACTATCTCAATGCCGCAAATGTCTCCTCCGATTCTTTATCCTGCCACCGCCCGTCTTCCCCGTTCACCCCTTCTCTTTTCATTAACACTGACTGCAGCGTATCTTGTAACTGTCAGTTGCGAAAAGCCCTGTTGCCAAACAGACCCATTTCTCTCACTGGCCTTGATGCAATGATAGCTGGGCACAGGATAGAGGGGATTCATTCTCCCCTGCTGACAGAGAAGTGCATGTTTGACAGCTATCTAGAGATTCCAACCCTTTCTAGAAGTCACCCCGCAATGTTATTATTTGATCTTCTACAAAAGAAGGTAGTCATTGTTGGCGGATGGAGAGGGCCCTCTTGCAGTTCCCAGTGAAATGGTTTTTAATATTCCATCTGAATGTAATTGAATCTACTATTTGACCAACCAACAAAAGCATTTCTTGCCTATAGGCGTATTCAGTGGCGTAGTTAATGACAACCCATTTTTATTCCCAAGGCGTCACGTATCCACACTTGGTCAGAAGCTATGGGCGTTAGTGTGTGACTGGAACTTTTCACATCAGATGCGGTAGCCTACGTGAGACAAAAGCAAAGCAGCTAATCTGACATCTGTATGAAGTGAGAAAATTCATGTGGGGCGGAAGATGGAGTAGATGGGTGGGACAACTAAACCATGTGGTTTTATCTGGTGGAGACCAGAGGTCCATCCTCATTTCCAACTGAATTTAACATTTGCAACTGCAAATCTTAGCAGTTCTTCTTCTTTTTTTTTTTTAATATAAGTTCAATTGGAGATACAGATAGCGGTTGGTTTGATTTCCCTAACCCTAAACTCGAACCTAAACCTTTCAAAAACAACAATTTCCTTTCCCAGACTCTGAACTCAAACCAATGGCAGGCTCATTTAATCTATTACTGTTACTTTTCGAACATAGTAGAGAGCAGTACATAAAACACATTATTATACTGATACATGGACTTGTAGGAAACCCAGTAGAACTGGCTGCGCCTCCTCGCCTTTGGATCTGGTTTTTGGTTCAAACATGTATGGCTGAATTACTCCTATATTGTTACTTACCGTTATGTAGCGCGCAGTAGCTAACTGAACAGGAAACAAGCAGAGGTTGGCGTGTCCGTTGGGCCAAGTCAACAGGGGGCAGGTGTGCACAGTATCGTGGAGATTCAGGGGAGCAGCAGGGGAGATGGATGGAGATTTGAATGGGGGGGATACTTACATATCCATGGACAGTGCATGCAGAGTAACAATGTAGAGTTACATCTAAGCCATTTTAAGGTATGACTGTTTTTTTTTTTCATGGAAAAAAAAATCTAAATATGTTTGTAATGTTGACGAACAAAGATGAGTTCTTCGAGGTTTAATCAATGCCTGGCGGCCTTGAGTGCAAGCTGAAAAATTACACAAAAGGGGTACCCAGTGCATTAAAAAGTGATGCCAGAGAGCTGCCGGATAGCTCACTCGGTTAAGGCACTGCGTTGCAGTGCAGAAGTGACTATCTCGTCGCGGGTTCGAGCCCCGGGCGTACCAACCGGCAGTGGTCGGCAGCTTTCTCAGAGTAGCGCACAATTGAGTTGGCAGCAAGGGGTCGCATACGAGCGAGACTTGTACATAGTTCACCAATTGGGCATTCCAGATTCGAGTGGGATTGGAGATGTCAAATTAAAAAAAAAAAAAAAGAAAGAAAAAGTGACGCCATAGGGTCCTGAGCAAGCCTCAATACATGATCAGTTGGGAGTGAGAGCTTGTTGCAGGGATGAGGGGATAGAAAAGCGATAAGCCATTGTGCCATGTTGAGCCTTGTTCCTCAATCATCAGTCAAGGAAAAGGAAGCACTTAATGATAGTCATAGCTACGATCAAAGCGAGCGTGCAGGGCGCACCAAACTGACCATGAAGTCAGCATCTTCAGAAGAGGTCTGCAGCTTTTGTTACATCTCACACTACCTGGCCACTTACTAACAACAACCATGGAAACCAAAACCAAAGAAAAACAGCAGACGGAAATCTCCCAAAACTGATCTCTATTATTTCTCAACATGTAGCATTCATCACAAATTTATGAACACAATGATGGAACGTTGGGCTAGAGTGCAGAACACTGTGGTCAGACATTGATGGTTTCACAGAAGGTAACTGTGGGCTTTGAACAGGCAGGGTTATAACGTCATTGTGATGCATTCAGGCAGAACAGATAATTGCTGTTGCAGGTCAGCTTCAGGTTAGCTGCTGTATTGGGCATGTAAAAGGCTACTCTAATCCGCCACCACTCTTGCTATGGGGAAACAGGCACAGCTGATGTAAGGTAATGATTACAGCACTCTATGTTTGTGCTTTCACTCAGACGTCCCTTCATATGTCAGAGGCTTGCGGGATTATGTGTCCCTATTTGCACATACTACACGCTGTACATTGTATTTGGGGTAATGCTTGATTGGTTTGCTGTCTGCCAGAATGGATGTCACAAACAGAAAAGACAAAAAAGTGGAATTCTCTCCAAAAGATGCAAACACATAAACTTTCAATTAAGCACATGCAAAAAGTTCAGAGAACACAGATATTTAAAATTAATATTTGCCTTTAGAAAATTGAGAAAACATAATTCAATGGACAGCCCACTGGACAAAGGGTTTTTCAAAAAAATTCTATGAAACAATTCGTGTAATCCTAGTTTAATTCCATTAAAGCACATCCATCTGTACATTTATCTCTCCACACCAAGTACAACACCAACACCTGCTAATCAATGCAATTATCAAATCAGCCAATCGCGTGACAGCAGTGGAATGCAATATATCATGCAGGTACAGGTCTGGTGCTTCAGTAAAAGTTCATTCCAGACATCAGAATGAAGAGTGCAGTTCTGGGAGCAGAGGAACACCATACCTAGTACTTGAATGGTGTTCCGAATAGAGCGCTCAGTGGTTGTATATTCAAGATTCAACATTTAACAACTTTATAGCCACTTCAACTCAAGAGTTGCTGGAATTGGCTGTACATATAACATGGTATTTGCTGGGCTCATAAATGCCACGGGCTGCTTTTGCATATACAGTGTAATTCAGTGCACCATTACAAGTGTCCTGGATATGATAAAAAATGGAGCCAGATTGTGTGCATTAAAAGACAGACAAATTTACAGTTTGCAAGCATCAATTATAAGTGCATGGGAATGAATTGACCGTATGTTTGGGACGAATGGTGTAAAATTCAGTGACTACTATGTTAAACATCAGAAAATGGTGAAAGGATGGATCAAGAACTCGCAGTGAACATACTCAACTAATCGATGACTAAAGGCATATCAACTTCAGAATTTTAACGGAAGATTTGCAGCTTACCTCTCTTGTTTGGCTCCATGCCTTCATTCCAATATCACAGGATTGACAATGATTTCCAGGCGAAACTGCATTACTGTTCCCATGTGATATGCACAACAACAGTTTTATAAATGCTTAAAGAATGCTGAGGTCTTAACTGAAGTTTTCTTTGTCTTTTGTTCATAAAAGATTTTGTTTGTGCTTTTCAATTCTAATCATTCCTTTGGTAAACAAACTTAGCTGACAAATAAAACTGCTGTCAGAGATTTTTTTTCCCTCTCAGTGCTGAAATTTGCTTTGTACTCTGCTGAGTTTCCCTTGAGTCCATTCAATATTTTTTGACAGGGAGTGCAATATTTCAGCATGTAAAATTTTTTATATTGTTTTCTTTTCCTATGGAATATCGCTCTACATGGTTGACTTGAAATCATCAAAGAACAGAAGCTAAGACAAGACAGTCGCTCTGTTTCTGCACGAGTGGCTGTTCATGAAAGACAAAATTCAGACCACATTGCAGTTTCCAGTTGACATATTATTTTATTTTTTTTATTTAAAAGAAAACTTGAAGTTTAAGTACACAAGTTGAAATACCCTGGATTCCCAAGTGGCTCGATAAGAAGAGCAGCCTCTGTGGGTTCGGTTTTAAATCAAAGCCACCTATGTTTAAAACTCTAATGTAAGCCTTAAAGGTCCCCTATAATGTCACCTGGTGCACAGCCTATTAGTGATTACAAGCCGTTTCAAAATCTGTTTGTTTGTGATATCATATGGTGAATGTGATTGATGAACTTCAGCCAACCAGCGGATATGTTTCTTCAGTGATCCCCCCAGTGATGTCGCAAAGGACAGATATTGAAATGACTTGCAATGGCTAATTAACTGTGCATTTGGAGACATGATCGGAGACCTTTAATAGGCTGGTCAGGCCTTGTCCGCACATACACGGGTGGTTTTGAAACACATGCATCTTACATTTTTCCCATAAAAGAAGTCACATTTTAAGTCACTAAAATAGACAGATTTATTTAAAACACCCTCTACAGTGGAGATTTTTAAACACAGCAGTTTCCATGTATCTGTGTGGGCATGTGGGCCAGAGCGTTTGTGGAAAGGATGATGTCACACCACAGTTCTCGCATAAGCATTGCTACATTGTGTAATGTTCTTCTCTGGAGTCTGACATGTAGATTTAGACTTTATCTCCACCTACTGGTCCGACATGCTTGATTTGACCATTTGCAATTGTTTTTGTATTCCAGTGCGTACAAAGATATTTTGTCAAATGAGGTTGAGTGGACAGTATATAGGGTCACCCTTGTCCTTTTGTACATACGTCCATCCGTATAGGGTTGATCATATTTTTTATCTACTCCTTCTCAAAATGCGGTCAACAGAATTTATTGAACTTGTTCAAGAGATTTGTGGGGACATTAAAGGTGTGTGTCTCATACCTTGTTTCTGAATTTTTACATTTTTGATGATTTTTCTGGTGTTTGAACTTGGGTACATTTTGTCAAGTTTCCATCTCTGCTGTAATAGGGGATGTATTCTATCCATCTCAAAAACTTCCCAACAGAATTCATAGACCTTACACAAGTGCTTTGTAGGGACCCAAAAGGTGTGCATCTCATACTTTCCTTCAGATTTTTTTCTAAATTTTGACCATTTTTCAGATGTTCACCGACGTTAATTTTGTTGAGTGTCCCAAATGTGGGGCATCTGTGTCCCATGGACACAAATTTCCTCTTTTTTTTTGTTTGTTTTAAGCAGAGGGGGAAATATCAGTTGAGAAATATGTCTGTATTAGTGTGAAACCTTATTCTGTGTTTTTCACACATCTAGCTGATTTTAGTTTTATGATCAGCTGGCCACCTACAGAGCACCCAGTTGTCTGCTCATCCACCAACTAGAGCTCCAGCTTGTTATACCAGCTTATTTACCTCTGCCAAGGAGGTAATGTTTTCACTCCAGTTTGTTTTTTTGTATGTCTATCTGTCCGTCTGACTGTCTGTTAAAATGATAACTGAAAAAGTTATTAACTGTTAGCCTAAAAATTGGGTGGGATGATTGATGGATGAGTTGAGGATTTCCAATGATGAGTTGATACATTTTAGAAGTGATCCAGAACATTTTCTGGATTCTGGATCTGGGAGAATTAAAATATATCTGTCTAACGCGGGTCTGTGTGATATTTCTGGCTGGATAACTACAAATTATAATGTACAGTTTGGGAAAAAATTTGGCCGGATAACATAAGGAAGAGTTGATTAAATTTTGGAAGTGATCCGGAACATATTCTCTAACCAAAAGAACGGATATGCGGTATGGCGAAGGTATGCGCTCTACAGAGTGCCTTCTAGTTTCTGTAAGCAGCCTTAGCCACCGACAGACCTGTTGTGTCCATGAGAGTTGCTAAGTTGTGTCAAAAACTAACCTGTTCACTTTTTATCATCCCCCTGGCATACAATGCGGGGAAATAGATCCCCTTGGCATATAATGCAGGGGGATATAGTTATGGGTGCGGTTGTCTGTCTGTTAGTCAGTGAATACGTCGTTTTTGGAACATAACTTGAAAACCGTTCAATATTTTTTTAATAAAACTTGGTGTGCACATTAATCATGACCTGAAGTGGTGCCTTTTGCTAATCTGAAGTTGATGAATTTTGTGTTTTTTCTGGTTTCCCTTGAAACATTTTGAACCTATAATTAGGGGGTATGGTTTGTTTCCGGAGCAGGTGGCATTTTCATTCATACAGTATGCGGGGCTGGGGAGATATGCAATCTGATGGCTCTTGTATCTGATTATGTGTTGTAACATATGTTCTCAACATATTCTTTCAAATTCCAGCCAAGGTCGTGGCATTTGAGAGTTAAAAAAGATAATAACAAATAAATGCAATAAAATTATTCTTTGTTTTGTTAAAATTGAAAACGAGTCTTTTTGGCTCAGAAACCACACCCATGTTCAACCTATATCCAAGCGAAGCTTAACTGCTTTTTTTCCAGCAGGGGTGTCACTTGCCAAATATATCACTTTTCCAGCAGCGGTAGACACAATTGGCTCCATAAAGCCTGAGACAGAGTGCCAAAATTGATTGAACTATTAATACAGTTGCACATTCAGCCCTCCCTGACACATGCCTGCAACATCCAGGCCCCGAGTCGTGACGGCCATCAATCTTCACCAATTAGGGGGGATAACGGAGGGTAAATAAGTACACAAATACAGCAAAAATGACTTTAAAAGACTTTCGGGACATTTTGCATGGGATTAAACATTGGCTAGAATAACAATGGGAAGTATTAGCGAAGAGAAAGGAGGCCTTCGCGTTCATTTACTGATTGGTCCTTTTCTCTGCCCAGTATGAAATCCAGTCCTTGTAAACATGGGACAAAGCCAAAGTAAGAGTCTTCATAAGCCTCTGTGCTCAGTAATGAGTCAGACTGCTGTTCGGTTCAAACAAATTCATTCAGTTTTGTTTTGATGTGTCTAATTTATACTTCTATGCAAATTGAAAGTTATGTTTTAGTTGGTTATCTGGGGATTTTACCTCTCCTTTATTTCTGTTCAGAAAGAACCTGCCTGGGCTAAGAATTAAGATTCTGCTCGCACTTGAATTCAGATGTCGCTTAATGTTGTTTATTTGCTCGGAAGAGAGACTTGTGGAATTTAGGAACAATATGGTGAGCACAGGAAACAACTCAGGACAAAAATTGGAGTGATTTTCAGATGTACTGATGAAAATGGCATTATAGTGCAGCATTTTTAAAGCCTTGCGTGTCTGACATCACATTGCGTTCATTTGGCAGACGCTTTTGGCAGATACTTCACGAGTCATGAATATTAAACAGATATGATGGTACACACTGGCCAAATCGACAGCTGAGGAGTGATGCCTGTTCAACAAAAGCCTCCACTACAACAACAAAAAGCTCAAGAATGGATTGAATACAGCATGAGAGCTTCTGACACAATAACAGCACATGTTACGAGAGCCTGTCGACTCCTCCACAAAGCTTTTCATTGGGCAATCTGGAGAGGGTCGGTTTTATGAGCTATGAGTATTGCTTTCATCATGTAGAATATTGAATTGAAAATTATCCTCATATTTTCAGTTGAGCAATAGGTCCAGCGTATTCACATGTCTTGTCTAGGTCTGGGTTGATCAATAGCTGTTATTTACCCAAGCCATGGAGCAAGAATATTATGCCAGTTTTTAAACCAGAAAAATGACAACATCAACCAGTTTATTTCCATCAGCAGCCATTCAATCTGCACCAGCTGTGTGGCTGAAGCTAAGCAGGTGTGGGCTTGGGTAGTACTTGGATGGGAGACCAGCTGGGAAAACCAAGTAGCTGCTAGAAGAGGTGTTGGTGGGCCAGTAGGTTGCAATCTTCCCTCTGGTGGAATAATCCCCAATGCCCCAGTGCAGTGATGGGGACAGTGTACTGAAGGAGGCGTTGTTTTTTGGATGAGACCATAAACCGAGGTCCTGACTCACTGTGGTCATAAAAAGACCCTATGTCACTCATCAATAAGGGTAGGGGTTCCCCGGTGTCATGGCTAAAGTCTCAACTTGCCACCTAATCATCCCCTGATCTGATTGGCTGTGCAAATTTACCCTTCCCTCCCCATCTCAATCCCTACGGCTCCCTTGCAAAAAAAAAATTAAATCTCAAGGAGACTTCCTTGGTTAAATAAGGGTTATGTAAAATTAAATGAAAGAAAAATCTTCTCTGTTGGAATACATGTGATCACTGGTGATTTGTTGGAATACGCAATGCCCTCCATATTGCACGATTGGCAATAATGATCGATGGCACTTTGAAAATAGCAGGCTCCACAAGCCGCAGTCAGTGTCATGTAAATGTTGTTGTGGTACTGAAACCCAGAAACTTCATCATCGCAGGAAGAATAAGTCCTTGTTTGTTGCCTTGTCGATGTCACAGATTTCTACAATCATTCATCTCTGTTGCCTGTGCATCTCCGAGCACACTCCTCCTAAATAAATGACATTATTGATCGACTTTGGCGGTCGTGCTGACATCGTGGCAGTGCGCCACATGAGTCTGTGTGGCAAAGACATCGCTCTTGGTTCAAGAGAAGCACTGAGTGATATTTGCATCCCAGTAGTCTAACAGCCTAAAACCGCTTTCACACCGGATGCGAAACAAATTTTTCGCACAACAGATTCCATTCAAAGTCAATGCAGAGATGCATGTTGCATTGACTTTGAATATAATCTGTCGTGCAAAAAATTTGTTTCGCGTCCGGTGTGAAAACAGCATAATGTGATAATGCAGAGAAATACAATGAGAACTATAATATTTTAAACAAATAAAAACCAAACAATACAATATAATAATTTGTAGCATAATATCGCCTCAAATTTATCATCATGTACAACAGGGCATGGTAAGTATTTCAGACATCATTAAGCAGTGAACGCTATATTATTAAAGATAGCTTCTGCCAACAGTAGGCTATGGGACTTGCTGTTTCTCTCCCTTTACGGCCTTGTATTGTGGCTGGCAGTTCAACAGGTTCTATAGCAACGTGTCTCTAAATTTTCTCTTGCAATTTGTGTCTCGGAATGAATGAATACCTTTAGCTATCTCCTGATTAATTAAAATGAAGAAATAACATAGAGAGCAAATCCTGACCTCTGTATTCATACCTTGAGATTAGGAAGTCACTAATTTGCCCACGAGCTTGGTCCAGCTTACTCTACAAATGTGGTTGCCGTGGGAGCGCCTAATGTCCTTCATACATATGACATTAATATATTTCACTTCCTCTGACATTCATTTTTTTCTCCTTTTGAAGGTTCATCAGTCCTCCCACTCTAAAAGGCATAACCAAAATCTTCTGTCTGAATAGGCAGAATTGATGAAAAACAACATGCTTTCTGGAAATACTGCCAGTAACATGAGAGCGACTTAATTGGTGAATACCCGGCATTTTCTCAGCACACATTCTGCCCTCCTGCGATGGACAGAGTCCTGACACGAAAACCCAATCCAGTGCTTGGACCCTGCCAAAAATTCTTCAGTCGACCTTGTCTATATTGTTGCCCTAATCAGAGCCGTCGCGAGGGCTGTGCGAAGTGTGCGACTGCACAGGGACTCGCGCCTTTAGGGGGCCTCGTGGCTGGAGTGTGATTTTTTTTATTTCAATAAATTAAAAGCCTACATATTTTACATCACTGCAGTGTGAGGTTTTACGAAAAGGGACCACAAGCGAGAACCAGTAAAATGCAAAAAGGAGGCTTTATTTCTTAAGGGGGGGGGAGGGAAACCTCCAAAAGAGCAGGCAACGGTACAAAGTCCACAATCCAAAATCAGAAACCAACGGGCGAAATCCAAAATCGTAACCAGGGCACCAATCACAAAAATCAGAGTCGTACAAAAAAGGGTTTGGTAACAAGAAGGCAGCGAAGTACAGGGAGTAGGCAAAAATCGATAATCAAGGACAGTCCAGTCAGAAAGATAATCACAATGAGAACTAGGCAAAAATGAACGTGGCACAAGGGAGAATGATCTGACGAGGAAGTGCTGCGGAGAGACACCTAATATACACTTCTGGGAGATCACATGATTACAGCTCAGGTGTAGGCAGTCAGACTGATTACAAGGAAGCAAAACATTAGGGAGAACCTGATCACATTGTAAGGAGAGGTCCGGGGAACACCAGATGCAGGAGACAGAAGTGTTTATTAAACACAAAAAACACTAGGAGAAAGGATTGGCAGACACGCCAGAAATAAAACACCGTGCTCAAGCACTGAACAATGGGGAGAACTAAGTTACACTGCCAAAGGCAGGGGGGAACAGAAGTACACTCTCCAAGAGAGGATAAACTAATAAAACAAAAACTGAACCTAACTAAACTGACGGATACACTGGGAGACTTTAACACGGGGCAGACAAGACTAGAACGCAGCAAACAGGAAGACTCGGGAACCATACACGGGAGACACTCAGAACGCACAAAGAGCTGAGACTTCACCATGTAACACACCGACAATACGGAGGATCCGTCTAACAATCGCGTGGAAAACTGGAGCTTTTAAAATCTCGAGAGGAGGCGGGGACTCGGAAAGCAATCACACTGAAACAGAAACACATGGGGATTAATAAAACAATCACACGAGGACCGGGTATACAATAATGACTCGAGACGAGACGCGGAGACCATCAATCAAACTAGACAGTTTAGATTAAGGCAATCTAAACGTGACAAGTGAAAAGCACCGCAAGAAAAGCGAAAGGAAAGGCACAGTTTTAAATGCAGTTACTCAGAAAGCTCAGATTGAAATCACGAAAGCCAGAAACACATACGTTCGCTAAATGAGTTAATCAAGGTTAATACTAAGTGACGAAGTATTTACAATCACCCTAAAATACGTGAAGATTAGTACGGGTTAGTAATGTCCTATCAGAGAACGCATTCACTCAGTTTAGCGAGACCCGGAATTAAGTGCAGCTGGAAGCAATGAATGAAATACCAAAGCCAAACCGAAAGTAGAAAGGTGATTGGACGACGGGACACAGGCACGCTGAAGGCAATCACGCAACATCACTGGAAACAGATGGGAGCGATTGTTAGCCGGCTGAACTGAACGCTGGAAAATAAACGAGACGAAAGTAAATCACAAGCACAAAGACGCACGGGACAACACACGAAAGGGCAGAATCATAACAGTACCCCCCCCTAAGAAGCGCCACCTGGCGCTTAACAACAACAACACTAAAAACTAAATACAAAACCCCACAAGACTAATACAAAACAAGGAATACCTAAAAATACTAAACACAAAAAACCCTAAAGACTAACAAGAAAAATCTAACTAAATAAAAGACAAAACCCAAAAAAGACTAACACACGAAATATCTAACCACAAAATAAACACAAGCACAAGAAACACTAAACATACACAAGAATACTAATTCTCCAGCATAAGCTGGGGCTATGGCTTGGGGTTGGTCTTATGAAAGTCGGAAATTAAATTTTTATCCAGAATGAATCTGGCTGGTATCCAGGAGCGTTCCTCGGGACCATAACCTTCCCAGTCCACGAGGTACTGTAACCCCCTACCCCTCCGCCGACAGTTGAGGAGCTTCCGGACCGTGTAAGCTTCTCCACCGTCGATGATACGTGGCGGAGGGGGGGGCTCGGGATCCGGGTGGAGGGGGTGGGTGACAGAGGGGCGGACTCGGGAGACATGGAACACAGGGTGAATGCGGCGCATGGTGTGGGGGAGCCTCAGGCGGATGGCCGTGGGGCTGATGATCTTGTCGACTGGGAAGGGACCAAGGAATCTGGGGGCGAGCTTGCGGGATTCCACTCGGAGGGGAATGTCCTGGGCAGAAAGCCAGACTTTCTGGCCAACACGGTAGGTGGGGGCCGGCTTGCGTCGCTTGTCCGCCGAGTCCTTCATCTGTTTCCCCGCCCGGACGAGAGCGCGGCGGGCGGAGTGCCAGGTGTTACGGCAGCGCCTGATGAAGGCCTCGGCAGAAGGGACCCCCACCTCCACCTCCTGAGAGGGGAACAGGGGAGGCTGGTAGCCCAGGCAACACTCGAAAGGGGTGAGACCAGAGGCTGCGGATGCGTGCGAGTTGAAGGCATACTCTACCCAAGGAAGATGGGCCGACCAAGAGCTTGGGTTACGAGCGCACACGCATCGCAGCATGGTCTCCAGGGTCTGGTTGGCCCGCTCAGTCTGGCCGTAGGTCTGCGGATGGAACCCGGAAGTGAGGGAACAGGAGGGACCTAGGATGGACAGGAAAGCTTTCCAAAAACGAGAGGTGAACTGGGGACCACGGTCAGACAAAACATCAACAGGGATGCCGTGGGGACGGACTATGTGCTGGATCAAGAGGTTGGCTGTGGATTGGGCTGAGGGGAGCTTGGGGAGTGCAACAAAATGGGCAGCTTTGGAAAACCGGTCGACTATGGTGAGGATAGTGGTATTGCCTTGGGAGGGAGGGAGGCCAGTGACGAAATCTAGGGCTACGTGAGACCAGGGGCGACTAGGGACAGGGAGTGGCTGGAGGAGACCAGAGGGGGGTGTGTGTGGTGTTTTAGCTGTGGCGCAGACCGAGCAGGCACTTACAAATCCCTTGACGTCATCTGGTAGATCAGGCCACCAGAAGCGACGCCGAATGAAGGCGGTGGTCCTCCTGACCCCCGGATGGCCCGAGAACTGGGATCCATGTCCCCACTGAAGCACCTCTGACCGGAGGCCCTGGGGAACGAACAGACAGTCATCGGGACAGGCGCTGGGCGCGGCCTGCCCGCCCAGTGCTGCCCGGACCCTTTCCTCGATGGGGAGCTGGATGGCGCAGAGGAAGCGACTCGGAGGAAGGATGGTCTCGGGTGGGTTCTCAGGAGCGGCCCCTGTCTCGAACCGTCGAGAGAGGGCATCAGCCTTGGCATTACGGGACCCCGGCCTGTAAGCCAAGGAAAAGTTGAACCGCTCGAAAAATAAGACCCACCGGGCCTGGCGGGGATTAAGCCTCTTGGCCGTCTTCAGATACTCTAGGTTCTTGTGGTCCGTCCACACAAGAAATGGCGTAGTGGCTCCCTCTAGCCAGTGACGCCATTCCTCCAGAGCCAACTTGACTGCCAGTAACTCCCGATTACCGACGTCATAGTTGGCTTCTGTAGGCGTGAGGCGGTGCGAGAAGAAGGCACAGGGGTGTACCTTCCCGTCCTTGGTGGACCTCTGGGACAGCACCGCTCCCACGCCCACGTTGGAGGCATCCACCTCCACGATGAACTGGGATGCCGGGTCCGGAGTCATCAGGATGGGGGCGGATGTGAACCGCCGCTTAAGCTGCTGGAAAGCCTGGTCTGCCTGGGAATTCCAGCGGAAGGGCTGCTTGATGGAAGTCAGCGCGGTCAGGGGAGCTGCCACCGTGCTGTACCCTCGGATGAAGCGGCGGTAGAAGTTGGCGAACCCCAGGAATCCCTGAAGAGCTTTGCGGTCCTTGGGCTGGGGCCATTCCAGGACAGATTGCACCTTGGCGGGATCCATTTTCAGGGACCCGGGAGAGATGATGTAGCCCAGAAACGTTGTGGAGCAGGTGTGAAACTCGCACTTTTCGGCCTTCACGAAAAGGCGGTTCTCCAACAACCGTTTCAGGACTTGGCGTACATGCCGAACGTGCTCCTCCCGGGTGCGTGAAAAGATGAGGATGTCGTCCAGGTAGACATAAACGGACCGGCCGATCATGTCACCCAGGACATCGTTCACCAGGCGCTGGAAAACTGCGGGCGCGTTGGTAAGGGCAAAGGGAACCACCAGGTACTCCCAGTGACCACTGGGGGTGTTGAACGCAGTCTTCCACTCGTCCCCCTCGCGTATCCGCACCAGGTGGTAGGCGTTCCGCAGATCCAGCTTGGTAAACACCTGGGCCCCCTGGATGATGTCAAAAGCGGATGACATGAGGGGAAGAGGATAACGGTTCCGTACCGTTATCTTGTTCAACCCTCTATAGTCGATGCAGGGGCGGAGCGAGCCATCCTTCTTCGCCACAAAGAAGAATCCGGCTCCTGCTGGCGACGTAGAGGGCCGAATTATCCCAGCCGCGAGAGACTCCTGGAGGTACTTCTCCATGGCAACTCTCTCAGGCTGGGACAGGGAGAAGACCCGCCCCCGAGGCGGCACTGCTCCCGGCAGGAGATTGATCTCGCAATCGTAGGGCCGGTGAGGTGGCAGGGACACCGCCCTAGATTTGCTGAATACGGTACCCAGGTCATGGTATTCAGCGGGGACTCGGGAGAGATCAGGGGCTGGCTCAGACAACACCTGTGACCCAGACACGGGTGGAGCCGCGTGGCGAAGGCAGCGGGCCGAACAGGAGGACTTCCACTCACGAACCTCGTGGGTGGACCAGTCCAAGACTGGGCCATGCTCACGGAGCCAGGGGTGTCCCAGAACCACCGGGCATCTGGGAGTCTGGATGATGAAGAAACTGATAGTCTCGCGATGGTTGCCAGAGACCAGAAGCTGGACTGGCGCTGTTTGATGTTGGATCTGAGCCAGTCTCTGGCCCCCGAGGCCAGAGACGGTCAGAGGTTGCGCCAGTGGGGAGAGTGGAATACCCCAGGAAGCTGCGGCTTCTGCGTCCAAGAAGTTCTCTTCAGCTCCAGAATCCACCAAGGCAGAAGTGCGACGGCTCTTGTTGCCCCAGGAGAGGGTCACAGGGATGCAGGTCCGACGATTGGAGGAGGCCTCGGGTCGAGTAGTGCCCACTACTGCTTCACCGGTCACTACAGGCTGTTGGCTCTTCTCAGGGCAGTTGGCGAGAAAATGCCCCTGCTGACCACAGTAGAGGCAGGCCTTGGACCGCATGCGGTGATCCCTCTCCTCCTTCGTCAGGCGACTGCGTCCGATCTGCATGGGCTCGGGCTCGGGTTGGTGGGCTCGGGAGGATGCTTGACTGGGAGGAGCAGGTGATTGAAGCCGGATGACAGGAGTCTCGGAAGGTTCTGAGGAAACTGGCCGACGTCGCCCCAAGCGAGTGGCAGTCTCCTCCTGAAGGCTGTTGGAGGGAGCTGGCCGACGTCGCCCCAAGCGAGTGGCAGTCTCCTCCTGGTGGCTGTTGGAGGGAGCTGGCCGACGTCGCCCCAAGCGAGTGGCAGTCTCCTCCAGGCGGTTGTCAATCCGGATGGCAAGATCCGCCACAGCCTCGGGAGTCCTGGGTAGGTCATGGAACAGGAGGTGGTCCTTAATGCCATCAGCTAGTCCTTCCACAAAGAGGTCTCGGAGCGCATGGGAATTCCACTCGGAGCTGGCAGCTAAGGTCTGGAACTCGATGGCGTATTCTGCCACCGAGCGGCTTCCCTGCCGGATCCGGGTCAGCTCTCTTCCGGCAGCGGCACCGCGCCTGGTGCGGTCGAATAGCCGCTCCATCTCGGAAGACAGCGCCGAGAAGGTGGACACACATGGGAGGCGGGCTGACCAGGCGGCAGTGCCCCACTGGAGAGCTGGACCCGTCAGGTGGGAGATGGTAAAAGCCACCTTAGCAGGTTCTGAAGCGTAGGTCCTGGGCTGCAGGGCGAAGTGCATCTCACAGGTGGTGAGGAATGGTCTGCAGTACCCAGGATTGCCAGCATAGCGCTCGGGAGGTGGTAGCTGAGGCTCAGGACCAAAACCCGGAGGTGGCGATACAGCAGCTCCAGCAGTGGGGTAAGGTGGCCCCATGCTCCCAGTCGCGGTGGTCTGCTGCGCTGCCAGGGCAGCAGTCAGATGTTGGATCTGCTGCCGCTGGCGCTGGAGCTCCGCATCGCGGGAATCCATCCTGCTGGTGTTCAGGGAGACGGATCCTTCTGTAAGGAGAGGTCCGGGGAACACCAGATGCAGGAGACAGAAGTGTTTATTAAACACAAAAAACACTAGGAGAAAGGGTTGGCAGACACGCCAGAAATAAAACACCGTGCTCAAGCACTGAACAATGGGGAGAACTAAGGTACACTGCCAAAGGCAGGGGGGAACAGAAGTACACTCTCCAAGAGAGGATAAACTAATAAAACAAAAACTGAACCTAACTAAACTGACGGATACACTGGGAGACTTTAACACGGGGCAGACAAGACTAGAACGCAGCAAACAGGAAGACTCGGGAACCATACACGGGAGACACTCAGAACGCACAAAGAGCTGAGACTTCACCATGTAACACACCGACAATACGGAGGATCCGTCTAACAATCGCGTGGAAAACTGGAGCTTTTAAAATCTCGAGAGGAGGCGGGGACTCAGAAAGAAATCTCACTGAAACAGAAACACATGGGATTAATAAAACAATCACACGAGGACTGGGTATACAATAATGACTCGAGACGAGACGCGGAGACCATCAATCAAACTAGACAGTTTAGATTAAGGCAATCTAAACGTGACAAGTGAAAAGCACCGCAAGAAAAGCGAAAGGAAAGGCACAGTTTTAAATGCAGTTACTCAGAAAGCTCAGATTGAAATCACGAAAGCCAGAAACACATACGTTCGCTAAATGAGTTAATCAAGGTTAATACTAAGTGACGAAGTATTTACAATCACCCTTAAATACGTGAAGATTAGTACGGGTTAGTAATGTCCTATCAGAGAACGCATTCACTCAGTTTAGCGAGACCCGGAATTAAGTGCAGCTGGAAGCAATGAATGAAATACCAAAGCCAAACCAAAAGTAGAAAGGTGATTGGACGACGGGACACAGGCACGCTGAAGGCAATCACGCAACATCACTGGAAACAGATGGGAGCGATTGTTAGCCGGCTGAACTGAACGCTGGAAAATAAACGAGACGAAAGTAAATCACAAGCACAAAGACGCACGGGACAACACACGAAAGGGCAGAATCATAACACACATGAAATTGGCAGAAACCGAAACGCGGACAGGGATCACAGGACAAACCTGTAGACAAATACACAGCTCCAGTCATGGAGTTCTACCGTGCACAGATACTAAGAGAAATTAAAGCATAAGCAGGTGTGGAGGATCCACTGAAATGCAGCAGCGAAGATTAGGGAGAGACAAGAGGCGGAGACTAGAACAGGGCGAGTGCTGAGAGCTTAATAATTAATTAGAAAGTGCAGCTATACAATCCCGAGTGCTCGTTATTAAGTTAGTATTATATACAATGTTAGTCTTGGTTAGTAATTTAGCAAAACCATAAACTGTATTAGTAATATATAAAAAGCAAGGAGAAGGAAGTAAACGAGACCAGACAGGGGGAGACAAAGTGCAAAGCATGGTATAAACAAAAACATGGACCGGAGTAAAACTTTGGTAACAAGCAAAACATGGGAAAACAAAACTAAAACAATGCATGAATAAATCTGAGTAACCAAATCACAACACACATTTCAAGAATAGTCAGACAAAAGCAAAAATCTAAATATACACATGGCAATCAGATCAGTAACATGGCAAGGCAGACTCAGAATCACAACATGCACTTGACTCATCATGCTCCTTAAATGACTATTCTCTGTGTCAGTTTCATTATTTACCATTTCATCTCGATAAAAGCTTACCCAGATTTTTTTTATTTTTTTAATTTTATTTATTACGTCATACGTGACATGCTCTGTCTCGCTGCTCATTCGCCTTTCCTAACTGTGTTATCGTGTCGGCACAGGGCCTCGCATAACACCCCCCCCTCCCCCACCCCACGCCCCCCCAGGACAGCCCTGAACCTTATGAATCCTCAGTGTGACACTGTAGGGGGGATGGGATGAGATTCAGTTAGTGCTCATTACATGGTTGACAGGGTAACCTTGTGTGTCACATTATAACAAGTGTTATACTGCAGGTATGTAAAAAAATATTAATTTCTGCTGTATGTGTTATGATCCGTACAGGAACCAGTTGCAGACTCCATAGTGCAAGCAACGGGATACATTTATTCACAGTAATATGGGAACTAATATGGGAGCTGAGGAAGCTAATAAGTGCCAAAGCACTGTGCTGGAAGAAGGTTATGATGACTGGAGGTTTATGTGACCTCTCTCAGAATAAGGACTGACGACCCAGCAAGATGAGTCAGAAGAGAGGGCTTAAATAGGGAAGTAATGATATGAAAAGGGGTGTGGTTAACAAACGGCGGGCAAAAGGCACGCCCTAAAGGATGGAATGTAAATACTAAACTAAGGGGAGATCCTCGTGAGGAAAAAAAAAGGATCATAACAGTATGTTTCCTTCATGAGAAAAAGTGAAGTTCAATTTTGTTTCCTAACCTATTTAAAGGGATGAATAAATTAATGCTTATCCTTTGAAGTTTGTAATGCGACCTTAGGGGAGATCACAATATGTATCGGAGTGCAGTGTCACTTTGTGTGTGACTGCGTGCGAGTGTGTGCACGTGTGTGTGTGTGAGTGTGAGTGAGTGTGTGTATACATGTGTAGCTGCTTGATTGCGGATACATCCGTGCTTGCGTTTATGTGAACAGGTGACAACTGACCCAGTGGCAGGGAGCAGGCATCATGCATTGGCAGTCAATACTGGGATGCATTATTCAATGTGCAGTGTTCAGTCACAAATGCCTAATTTCTGTTTTCTGGTTTACAGTTTTGAATTAGGTTCACTAATCGCATCTCTCTCTCTCTCTCTTTCTCTCTCTCTGTCCAAAATATTGAGTGAATTAAATACTGCTTATTATGCAAAGACAGCCACTTTTCTGCTAAGAGCCTATAAATACTGCGTGTGACTCACAAGACGTCCAAAATTTAAACATAAATAGCATTTTGATTTTTGTAACTGTTGAGTTTAGTAGGATGGGCAGATCACACTGCCCCTATTAAATTTCTGATCCTCTTGCAGAATTTCCTGCACATTACCTTAAATTTACTTACAAACCAACAGACAGCTCAATGCTCAATCTCTCTCTTTCTCTCTCTTCAAATAGTGAAGAGAGTATGCGTGTGTGTGTGTGTGTGGGTGGTTTGGCGGTTGGGGAGTGTTGAACTTATCCTCACATCCATATGTACAAGTTCTGTTGATGTTGAGGGATTTTTTACAGAAACTCTGCTGAGTGGCACATTAGGTCAGCCAGATACCCATATTCTGTGGTTTTTGGATGAAAGTAAGCGATTATTGTTATTGCAGCGCAGTGTGAAATAGCATTTGTCTTTGCCAATTTTAAACCTTTACCACACAAAAAATGGGTAAACATTTAAAAGTCATCCCACAGGGCCACAAACTAAAATTTCAAATACTCAACTGAGAAGTATTAACATAAAATTGTGCTTATCACCATTACCCAGACAGATGAGCCACGAGCACCAAAGCTTTTATTTAGTTCATCTGACTCATTCAGCTTTTTGAAAAACTAATTTCATCGCATCAATCTGAAGAAAACATTCCGTTTACCTTTGAGACAAAATCACACAGAAAATCTAAAAGCCGACATTACTATTTTCATCTTCGATCAAGAAATGAGCCTTTTGAAAATGTTAATTTTTTATGGGCGTTAAAAACTTGAAACTTCATGGACTGAAGACGTCAGTCGAAGGCTAGTGCTGTTGGGTAAGACTCATTCTCATTCATATTTTATCGTGTACTTTTTATTTTATCTATGATTGAAAAAGCAAAAAAAAAAAAAAAACTTGTTCCACTTAGAAATGTAAGTAAATTCAAAGAATAAAATCAATTATGCATAGTTAATCAATTAAATCTCAGTTGAAAAAATGAGGTGGTCTGATTGAGTTTTCGCACAGGTGGTTTAAACACTTATTTGGTCAATAGAGGGTCGTTTGATTTGATGGGGTTTGTCGTGACACCTCTAGCACATCGCAATATCCACTCTATTGTCGTTCGGACGTTTTTTTTTTTTTACCATTCAAGTCTATTGATGAACAGCTTTCAGGTGACAGCCTCCCTGCACCAGGCGATGCATCTTCTTCATGTTTCCAAAGCATTTCAGTGCATCAGCAAGGCTAGAGCCTGGTGCTCGGACAGACCCTGAGGTTTGACCTATTGATTGTGTGATTGAGGAGACCCTGCACATGAATGCATAAGATCTACTCCATTGCTGTTGGCATCGTTAACGTGTGGCATAAATGGGGTATGCAGAGTGTATGCTATGAGCTGAAATTGCGGGGAAAATTTACGTGAATAAAGCCACCGGTCGCCAGTTGTGTGATTTTACTACAAATGGTGTCAGTGCGTCACTGACTCTGTATCTCAGTATCCATGAGTTCTTATGGCAAATTCCAAAATGCATGTTCTAATGTTCACTGCTCTGTTCACCAAAATTTGAGAGCTCTGGCAGAACAAGAGGAGGGTAAAACTGTTGCTAATGAGGTCTAAAATGGGCTGGCTCAGGTCTACCACCTGCATCAGGACTGAATCCATGAAAAATAGAAAAGACTTAGCAGTCAAATGCATACAATATTAGACTTATGTCAACTAGTCCTGTAAACACCAGGCAACTAGGCCAAGGAGGGTCCTAGATGAGGCGGAAGGTCTCAGCATGTTTGCCTAAACTGCAAAGGTAAGTAAAGGCTTACTGGTCTCCATTATAATAATGGGGTCTGGCTACAGCATCAGCGCTAGGTGATGATGTAGACTCACGTTCCGCTTTCCAGGGAGCCTGAACCGTGCCTCACGGATGCTGCAGCTCTTATATCTTAGCAGTTACAATACATCTGACTCCATATCAACTATAGGATAGAACTTAAGTTATAACCCTTGGCGGTTACGAATAAAATATGCGGTTGCATAAATACTGATCTGACTTTATGAATTTAGTGCTGTGTTGTGCATCGGACTCGTAACTGGTCTATACCTTACTCCGCCGGACCAAAACATCTGTACAGCCCAATCCGGTAGAAGAACTCAGAGGCTGGTGGTCCTGTTAAGCACAGTAATTTGACATAGAAAATAACTATGAATAGAGATTACCGGGGCCCAAAGCGAGTAACTACATACAAGGCATGACGGTATTCTCATCGTTCAGGGTCCTTGAGTCTTTGAAGATCTCCGCCCAGAGACCGAGCCGACTTGGTGTGTACACGGAATCTACTCGAAGCCAATTTTAATAATACCAATCATAGCGTGGAAAATCCACCTTATAATGCAGAAACCAAGCGTGCTGATCAGGCACGCGCTTACAGTCTCGCATTACCCAATCAGGAGACAGGACTCAGGGCTGGGAAATATATGTTCGTTTAGAGTTAGAAACGCTCAACACATGCAATAACAAATTCATTTCGCCAGGTAGGCCCAAGCTTAAATTAGAAACCAAATTATCCTGTTACAGAAAATATAAAGAAGAAGTGAAATCATACCTGGCGCAGCTCGCAACTACACATATACACAAAGTGTACAATGTGGGAAGAATGAATACAAACTTCCATAGCTATATCACATCTGCACACGCTGCAAGAGCATGTGTGGGAAATTGCCCAAGATCTTCCATGACTAGATTAAAGCTAACCACAGCGTAGAGATGTGGGTGGGGGAAGTTGAATGCAGTCTTCCATTGTGATACCGGCTACACAGATACATGCGTGGGAAGTCGTCTATGATCTTCCATAACTACTATTGGCAACACACGGCATGGAGATGCATGTGTGGGAAGACAGTTGCGATCCTCCTTGAATAGTTTGTTGTCCTACCTTTTACGCCCAAACTCAAGAAGCGCTTCCTGCAGCAGGGTCATAAATCATTTGGGTAATCAGGAGCGCAACCCCTTCTCAGAGGTAATTTGGAAGGGGACATTACCACTAGGAGAAATACAAGTATATTTCTTTTCATTCTTATTGAATGAGAGTTTAGTACAATTTTAATCCCTTCGAAATATGCCCCATGCGATTTCGGAATCTTAGTGGAGTAAAATGATACCAAACACGATATGCTTGCACTACAGTTTGCCATAAAACGTCTGGTACAATACAGAATTACAAAGATAATCCGTATTAATGTTATTAATCAGCTCTTATCCTACAATATAACAGAAATACACATTATATTTGTAACATTGTGGGTGAAATTTGTATTTTCACCCTTTGATCCTTTGAATCTTCCAGTCCCAGGGCGCAGTTCTGTAGATCTCTGGTTGATGACCCTGTGGCATTGTTCAGCACAGGGTAAGTTCAGAAAGGCCATTTTAGGGTGAATTGGGGGACACCCTGATCCATTAGCTCCCACGGTCCTAAAATATCTATACAGGATGCAGGTGTTTTTAAGACAATAAGGGGTAGATTTAATAGACAATAGGGGGTAGAAACGCTTGAGTCTGGTCATCTCTGCATCGACCCACAAGCGTTTGTCAGGATGCATGGGCCTCCTCCCTGCCTTCCCAGCGTGGTTTACAGTTCCACACAACAGAGATAAGTAACCTCTGATTATTTTGATTAATTTATTTGGCCCAAAATATTTTTAGAAGTTACTTCAAATAGTTGTGAGCTATCAGTTCAATTCGGAGAAACAAGTGAATGAATTTAAGAAAATTATGTTGAACAGATTGCACAGATTAACAGATTATTTGTGATGATTAGGTCTTGACAGAGAGTCTTTGATGCTAAGAATCTTCCTGGAGATTTTATAATCAAGGAGCATCTGCCCTGAGCAACAGCCAGATAAATCCCCCCCATAGATTCCAGACACTGGTGAAGATGGCTGATTCAGTACAAATTAATTCAATTTTACTTGTACTTGTATAGCACTTCCCAGAGAGGGACTGTCACAAAGACGCTTTACAGAGTAAAAGAGGGGCAGTGCGCAGCTAAATCCCCAAAATACCAAAATAGACGGAAAAGATGAATTTAAAAAAACACCAGTATAGGGAAAAATCTTCAAACAGTGCTAAGAAAAAACTGCCCATTGGATAGAAATCTCAGGATAAACCTGATTACATTGGGAGAGCCCATCCTCCGGTGGCCAGCTAATTAAAAAAAAGTTGGACTGAAGTCTAATTAAAGCTTTGATAAGACAAAAAAAGACAAAAAAAAAAAAAAACCCGACTCTACTGAGACTGATAGGCTGATGAAGCTGATGAATCAGCGGAGGCTGAATGGTGATGGGGAGGAGAGGGGCTCACAAAACTGCAGCACGAGCATTCTACAGGCAGAGAGAATCGTTAAAGAAAAGATAGCAGTAAGAAAAAAGGCAAACAACCATGTTGTGTTGCTGAGTTATTGGATGGATGTGATCAGCTGATAGCAGAGGTCGAATCTCCATTGACAGCCCCAGACAATGACAGCAAGGAATTATGAGAAAGCACGGGTGAGAGGAGTGACTGGCTGATGGAATGAGATATGAACTACAAACGCCTGTAAAAGCATGCAAAAGAAGAGTCTTCCTGACTGAATTTTTTGCCGGAGCTTCATTTATAACATTTTTACCTAAACCTATCATCCAATTTTTAGTGTGCTTATATCTGCTTCACAGCAGGTTAAGGAACAGCCCCGAGCACTGTCACACTGGAAAGAGATTACACACACAAATCCTGGCGAAATATTCTTTTATTCTCATTACGCCAAACTCATAGGGGACGGGGTCGGAAACAGGGTCTGTCCTTGGAGACCTAACCCCTCTCAAGTTTCAAGTAATGTTTTTCTTCTGAGAATAGTATAGTTTTAGGATTTTAGGGTTTAACAGACCTCTGTGCATCATAGTGCCTCTTGCTGTGCCTTTTGATTGGCTGCAACATGCCCTTTACATGACCTGTATAATGCAGATTTTAGCATTGGCTATCTTCTGTGTCTTAGACTCCTCTGTTTCATACAACCAGACGCAGCAGCGTAGCTCACATAATCCAGGCTTAAACGTGTCTTTGTTTGTTTTTTGTTTTGTTTTTATGTGGTGGCCTTTAAGAGGAAAAAAAAACCCCCAAGTAAAGCCAACGTTACATTTGACTTTAAATACGGGCACATTTGCGCTAAAATAGAGCCCATTACGTTTACATTCAACATTAAATATTATTATCAATGCAAATTCAAATGTATTTTTAGGAGAACATTTAAGGTGCACTATGCAAGTTTGTTTCTGCGTGATTATATTTCTGTCTCAATTTGCCGACATCTCTCCAGGATCCGCTAGCTGCCTGCCCCTAAATTCACTGTAAAAAAAAAAAAACCGGGCTCTGGAGACCGCACAGGCGTCACAAACTGCAAATAAACACAAGGGGCACAGGCTGTGCCCCATAACATAACAAACCTTCCCGGCCAATCAGCGACAAGAGTTGACAGTTATGGAAGCATGGGAAGGAGGGAATTATGGGAGGGAGGGGCGGGCTACCTCTGTTTGGTTTGAGTTCGAATGTCAACAGAAGTGAAAGTAAACAAACTTGCATAGAGCACCTTTAAACAGAACAATTTCTCAAATATTGCTGCAAATTGGCTAAAAGGTAACTTAAAAAATTGATACCACTTTAGTCAACGATGTTTGGAGCTAAATGTGGCAAAATCTTGCAGTTAATTTCAGCATATGATGCTTAGTATTCAGTGCCCCCTATAAATGCTGCACTGTTTTAATGTCGTTTTCCTGTTTACTTTTCTTTTCTCTAAGACTACACAATTCCAGAGCCAACTCTGACTCTAATTTTGATAATTCAACATCAGCAGTGGTTGCTCTAGCTACTTTCAATTTTGTGATTCCCAGGTGTTCACATATTACCTCTTAACTGGAAAAATTGCGCTGAACTTTTGTATACTTGTCTTTGCCCTAGAGACAGCTATATTTCAAGGATGGGCTCCACAGTCCAAAAATAAAAACTTAATTATGCCAGTTTTAACTGACCCATTGGCCCAATCAGCTCAACCGCTACCAGTAAAATGATGTCGCTGTCATCTTCAATGATTTATTTGTTGACTTATTTTGACCCTGGGAATGTTGAATTGACGCAACTAGATGAATTTTGGGTCAGATGAAATTGGCCTGAGCTCTTCCCATCTCTTTTGATGCGCTGGGATCTTTAGACGCCCTATAGATATGCTGTGATCCTCACGTGCCAGCATGTCCTGACAGAACTGAAGATTGTTTCCCCTGTCTGCAGGGAAACAATTCCACAAGCTAGAACATTCTTCCCCTTTTTATCCCCCGCTGCACGATTAGCGGAAAGCAAGGGATATAGCAATGGGCTCCGTCCATTCGTACAGACACATAAAATTGAGGCGGCGGGGGACATTGCCATGTTAGTGGCAGACTCTTGTTATTTGATTTTAGTTGTTACTCATTTTTTGAGTGTTTACCAGAAGATTTTGTTACCGACGCATTATGATGTTGATTGTAAAGGCCGCTTTACAGTTCCCTCCTTCAAGTTGGTACTGTGCCAAAAAGAAGGAGCCACTTTATTGGAGTTTCCATCCTCCAGGGCAGAAACACAAGACTCAACTCTAATTTACAAAGTGTGTCTTTAAGTTCTAATGAAGATTTGTTTCTTTTTTAATTTGGATTTGGTATTTGCTGGTTGAAAAAAAAAACGTGTTCATGACATCCGCTATGGCTTCCTGAAGAACTCCAGTCTTGACTGAACTAGGTTGAGTGGACCTGATTTGAGGAGTCACTGATAGACAGCACTCGATATAACCTTTATTTTTTTATTTTTTCTGTTATTTTTCTCTAGTCCAGCTGAATGGACAAGTTTTCTCAGTAGGCCCAGCTGAAACATGAGTCTATCCCTCAAAATGAAAGTAGCTGTCAGACTGAAGAAAGGTGTACAATAGAGTTCAAGAGATATTCATGAATTCGCGCTACCATGATAAATGAGCTGTGGATATGACGTGACTCATGATTTCTGAAGTGTGAGTCGTTTCAGAGGTACACGTGCATGGCCCAGAGCCAATGTGCCCCTTTATAATGATATCCTGTATCTGTCTATCCATGAGCAGAGAGCGCTTGTGAAGTTCAGCCCTAAAGCAGACGCAGTTTGTTATTTTTAGCATGCCGCGCCACTCAATCCAACAATTGATGCAGTGCTGCAGCCGGGGCGCATTTCAGTAAATTATCAGTCACCTGCGCTGAAACGTGACTGTCCTTTACAGTCCCAAGCTCATGACGGAGAGTGAACGATTTGACAGCAAGATGCACATCTTGAGGGATGACTGATTAATTCCCTGCCGTGGAAAAAAACCGAACAGAGCTTCGGCAAACAGTCCCATCCCGGCTCTTCCTACGTGGGTGGTGGCGATCGTAAAGAACAATCTCGGTCCTCATCAAGCGACGAGACTGAAAAGGTTGGGCCATTATTTTTAATGACCTCTAAAATCCAGCATGATGTTAAATGTAATCTGATCTAATATAGCCAGAGTCAGGGGGAGGTTATTAATTTACGCCTCCCTGCAACGTGCTGCCGCTCGATCTTACGATTCATTTAAATAAGCCAATGCCGTGGAGTCACATCGAGCGCTGAGCGGTGAAACGCAGGGGGAATAAGCAGAGATAATGAAACAAAAATGATTCCATATAATTCCCCAAATTGAAGCTGATTGTTGACTCAGTCGATAAATCTTTCTCTGTCAAAACAAATAACGCTCAGTGTGCATGCAGCAAAACAACATTTACCTTCATATGGCAAAACTCCATTAACATGCCAGAGTATACTAATATACACCCTATGCCTTTTCTTTTTTCCGCTACATGAATACTTAAAGAGCAGCCCCGTCACAGACAACCCAATTTCACTGTTCTTTGTGCTCTAATGTGCAGATAATAGAGGCCTTGAGACCGTAACAGTGGTGTGTTCACCACAGGATATATTCCTCAGATACAGTACACATGTAGCTCTTACTGATTTCAACACCTTTTGAAACCATATGATACAGTGCATTTACTTTCAACTGAACGTACTCTTTCAACCCCCCACTCAGAAAAAATGTTGGAACGGTATAGAAATTCCAAATACAAGTAGAAAGCAGTTATTTCTAAATTTGCTGAAACTTATATTTCATTATTTACAGTATGAAGGCAGGATAGTTATTTTTTTGTCAAGTCGACTTCATTTTACGTGTAAAATGAAGACCAGCAATGCACTCCAAAATAAAGGTTATTGAAGAGCCTAGTGCAAAAAGTGCTTAAGTCACAAAACGTATATTTTGAGAGAGTCAAATTATGAGACTACAAAAGATGTTTTCCCATCATTACCTCAAAATGTGTGAAAATGTGACTTGAGTACTTTCAGCACTAGGCTCTCCAATTTATAACCTGCCATTGAATTGAAAAAGGTAATGATGCAATTTGAAACAGAATATCAGCGGAGGAGATTAATCCTGATTTGGTAAAAAAGCAGCATCCAGGAAAGGCCTAGTGCTTCAGGAGCGAGATTGGGATGAGGGTCACCAAGTTGCCCACAAATGCTATATAACAAGATATCTGGAGGAACTTCTGTGCTTTCGGGGCAAGGGTGCAAGCCAAAGCTGAATACTCAGTCAGATAAATTTTAGATCTTGATGCTGGGTTATCTATTACTGATATAACAATATGGGCTCAAGGTTTCACTGGATATCTGCACATTATAGCACAGGCTAACCTTTTATCAAGCACGGGAGTGCATTGTTACACCCACAAATGCTAGTGAATTCTTTACTGTGCAATATGAAAGCCTTATGTTAACAGTGTCCAGAAGCACCATCAACTTCTCTGGGCTCGGAGGCATCTATGATGGACCATCTCACAGTGGAAATGTGTATTGCAGACAGACAAATCAATAATTCTGGTCTTTTTTAGGAGAAATGGACGCCATGTGGTCTGGACCAAAGAAGAAAAAGATTATACAGACTGTCACCGGCATCAAGTCCAAAAGCCATGCTCTGTCATGGCATGGAGTATGGTGTCAGTGTCCTTGCCATGGGTAACCTGTACTTCCGCGAAGGCACCGTTAATGCCGAAATGTACACCAAGATTTTGGCGCAACATCTGCTGCCTTGAAGGTGACTGCTTTTTCAAGGACATCCATTTATATTTCAATAAGACTGCACAAAACCACATTCTGCATTCACTACAAAGGCATGGCTCAAAAACAAGAGTGTGAGAGCACTAGATTGGCCCTACCACCGGTCTTGACTTATCCCAAAGGAAACGTGTGGTGCAAAATGGAACAATAAAGACTGATGTCTGTTGCGCACCGTAAGATTTCTTTAAAGGATAAATGGGACAAAAGTGCACCTGAAACACTTAATTGCTTGGTGTCTTCAGTCCCTTAAAGTTTAAGTATTGTGAACAGCAATAGCAACATTACAAAGTAGTAAAGTAGTACATTCTTTCTTATCTCAACTCTTTCTGAAGTATGTTGCAACATTCACCTTTAATAAGTGTTTATTTTGAAAAATCAATAAAATTTATGTCGTGAAATATTAAATAATGTGCAGTTGTATTGTTTTCAACGTGACCTATCGAGGTCAGAACAGCAGAATCCTTGAGCACCTTCAAACGCCGCCTGAAAACCCACCTCTTCAGGCTCCACCTTTCCCCTCCTCCACTGCCCTGAATCCTGTCCCTATATCTCTTGATTTGTTGCCCTTAACATGATCTTGTTGCACTTAATTTTGTTTACGTTTTTTCCTGGTTTTGTTACCCCTTGATTTGGATGCCCTTCATTTTTGTTGCAACCGATATTGTTGTCGGTTTACCTGATTTTGTTGCCCTTTTGTTACACTTGACTTTGTTGCCCCTTTGTTTCACTTATTTTGTTGCCCTTTTGTTGCACTTGACTTTGTAGCCCCTTGTTGCACCTGATTTTGTTCACTTGACCTTGCCCTTTTGTTACATTTGTTATGGCCCCAATTTGTTATTACATTTATAACACAACAGCAACAGCAAGGGATGACAAACACAGTTTTAACAACTAAAACACATTTAATTTTTAACAAAGACAAAGACTAATAACAACCTACAACTAAAGACCAAGATTGATAAATAAGAAAAAAACAGAAATAATTACAGTCCCTTTTTGGTGGGGTGGCTTGTTGATGTCCTGGATGAAGAAAATGCTCAAACACAGGCAAAGAAATCCACAAAAGAAACGTCACAGGTCTTGAACAGAATGGCAGGTCTGGTCATCTTCTTGCAATTTCTCCTACTACTTTACTGTCTCAATTCTTTTCCTTATATACTCTTTTGCAGACCCCACCCACATTTAGACCTCTTTTTTTTTAATTTTCTGAGACTTGCCCCAGACATGTCCAGGACATGTCTAAACATGACTCCAGTCTGAGCTTAACAAAAAAAGGTAAATACTGCCATCTAGTGGCCTATATTCACATTACACCTCCATTCCAAAAGGGAAAAATTTTGACTCATAAAGGCAAAATTTTTCTTCTCAATACAAAATGGTTAAGTGAACACTTGTCTATATATACATATCATACAATATTCAAACACATGATATACACATTCAAACCCGGGATAAGCAATCAGCAATTACATTGTCTGTACCCTTCACATGCTTAATTTCCAAGTCAAACTCCTGTAAAATCAAACTCCAATTCAGCAATCTCCGATTCTTGTTTTTCATCTTACTCAAAAACATTAACGGATTGTGGTCAGTGTACACAATCATTGGCTTTTGTCCTGTACAAACATAAACCTCAAAGTGTTGTAAAGAAAGGACCAGAGCCAACAGTTCCTTCTCTATTGTGGAATAGTTCCTTTGGTGGCGATTGAACTTCCTGGAGAAGTATGCCACGGGATGCTCAATGTCATCAGAGTCACTTCTCTGTAGGAGCACAGATCCACAAGCTTGGTCGCTAGCATCGACCGCGATGGAGAACGGTTTGTTGAAGTCAGGAGATTTGAGCACGGGGAAGTGACACAGCAGAGACTTCAGGCGATCGAAGGCTCTCTGGCATGCATCATCCCAGGTGAACTTTACGCCTTTCTTCAGTTGGTTAGTTAGACTGAGAGCAATCTCAGCAAAGTTCTTGCAGAACTTGCGGTAGTACCCGATCATTCCAAGGAAGCGGCGCAAAGCTTTTTTGTTGTCAGGAACTGGAAAGTCCATGATGGCTTGGACTTTAGCATTTATGGGTGCCACCTTACCCTGGCCTATGACGTAGCCAAGATAGGTGACAGTAGCACAACCAAAGTCACTCTTGTTCAGGTTAACAGTCAGGTTAGCCTGGGTCAGGCGCTGGAACAACGTCTCTACATCTTTTAGATGTTCTTCCCAGGAGTCACTCCATGTGATCAGGTCATCGATGTATGCACCCGTGTGTGGCAATCCGGCAATTGTAGACTGTATCATCCTTTGGAACGTGGCTGCGGCATTTTTCATGCCAAAGGGTAGGACTTCATACTGGTACAATCCAGATGGTGTGGCAAAAGCAGAGATGCTCTTGGCCCTCTCAGTTAAAGGCACACACCAATAACCCTTCAATAAATCAATCTTGGTCAGAAACTTTGCTTGCCCTACACTATCAATACAATCATCAATCCTAGGTATTGGAAACACATCAGTTCTAGTTACAGCATTGACTTTGCGATAATCTGTACAGAATCTAGTACTTCCATCAGGTTTTGGAACTAGCACACAGGGTGAACTCCAATCTGAGTTGGAGGGTCTGATAATATCATGTTTTAACATGTACTCAACCTCTTTCTCAGCAATCTTTCTCTTTTCAGGATTCATCCGGTATGGATGCTGTTTTATTGGTTTGGCATCACCAACATCTACATCATGAGAGGCTATAGTAACTCTCTTTGGAACATCAGGAAACAAATCCTCATATTTCTTGATCAACCTTTCAAACTGATCTCTCTGTGAGGGTTCTAAGTGCTGGAGTTTTACATCAAGATTTTGCAACACTTCAGTGTTTGACAATTTACATGAAAGAACTTCAGCTTTAATTCTTGGTTCATCATCTTGAAACTCCCCCTCATCTTCACACGTTTCGACCATTGGAGAATCTGAAGTGACAGCTGCAACCCTAGCATTTCTGTCATGATAAGGCTTTAGCATGTTAATATGACACAATTGTTTTGGTTTTCTCCTATCTGGAGTCTTCACAATGTAATTGAGATCATTGAGTTTTGTCAGAATTTCATAAGGACCATGAAATCTAGCCTGCAATGGATTGGACTGCAAGGGAAACAACACAAGGACCTTGTCTCCTGGTTTAAACTCACGGCTTCTAGCCTTATGATCATACCAAGTTTTCATTTTTCCCTGACTTGATTTCAAGTTCTCTTTGGCAAGGTCACAAGCTGCACGCAATCTTTCCTTGAACTTGCTAACATAGTCTAACAGACTGATTTGCGGCTCTTCCTCTTGCCATTGTTCACTCAATAATAGCAAAGGTCCTCTCACTTCATGACCAAACACTAGCTCAAATGGACTGAATCCAGTAGACTCCTGCACTGCTTCTCTAGCTGCAAACAACAGCAAATGAACCCCTTCATCCCAGTCTTTCTCATGGTCATAACAATAAGTCCTCATCATTGTCTTGAGAGTGGAATGAAACCGCTCTAAGGCACCCTGACTTTCTGGATGATAGGCACTAGAAAGAATCTGTTTTGCACCTAGTTCATACACAACCTGCTGAAACAATCCTGAAGTGAAATTGCTACCTTGGTCTGACTGAATTTCCCTGGGAAGACCAAACAACGTGAAGAACTTTATCAAAGCCTTCGAGATTGCAGTTGCCTTGATGTTTCGTAGTGGTATGGCTTCGGGGAATCTGGTAGATGCACACATGATTGTCAACAAGTACTGATTTCCAGATCTAGTCTTGGGTAATGGACCAACGCAATCAACAATGACCCTAGAGAATGGCTCCCCAAATGCTGGGATAGGCTGCAATGGAGCTACAGGTGGGTCTAACTGGTGTTTTCCAACTACCTGACAAGTGTGACAGGTTTTGCAAAAGTTGGAAACGTCTTTCCGAAGCCCAGGCCAAAAGAAGTGTTTCATGATCTTATCAACAGTCTTGTTAACACCAAGATGACCTCCTAAAGGTAAACTATGAGCCATTGTTAAGATCTCATTCCTATAGACCTTCGGAACAACAATTTGCCTGACCACTGCCCAATCTGCATTGGCAGGGATATCAGGAGGGCGCCACTTCCGCATCAACACACCATCCTTGAGATAATACCCAACTGGAACTGCATCTATTTCTTTTTCAGGAAGGGCTCTCCTCTTTAGTACACTAATTTCAGGATCATTAGTTTGCTCCTCAATCAACCGCTTTCTGGACAGAGACAAGTCTCCAGACACATCAGAATCACCAGACCCATCCGGCTGGCTGAATAGAGAACTGATAAAAGTATCTGATAAGTCCTCAAACGGAGAAACCATAGTAGGCCAATCAGAGTCATGAGGCGAACCACCTGAGTCCTGACTATTCAATGTACTGGACGGCACCACAACATCATCTTCTTTAGCCTTCTTGGCCATAGCACGAGTCACTGCGCAAGAAGGATACAGAGATGGGTCCTCATCCCCATCTTCAGTGCTCGGCTTGTGAAGTAAGATGTACAGGGGGAACTACTTTGCCCCCAGCCAGGTCATTGCCTAGCAACAGAGAAACACCCTTTATAGGTAGACTTGACATAAGTCCCACCTTTACCTGTCCTGTAACTAAATCTGACTTCAAGAATATAGAGCGCAGGGGTACAGATACAGTCCTCCCTTCAATACCTTGTACAAGTATGAAATCCCCTGAAGCAGTCTCATCACGTAACTCCAAGGAGTCCATCAACAAAAGTGACTGAGAAGCTCCGGTATCCCTTAGGATATATATGGGGACAGGAGTAGTATGCTCATTCAGAGCCACAAATCCCTCTGACACAAATGGAAGAAATTCCTCCCTCACAAAGTCAGCTGTATTAGGCTTTTTAGCCCCACAAGAAGCAGGCAATTTAGCAGATTGGTTATCTACTACAGGGGTTTCTAACCTTGTTTTCACAAAGGCATTTGGTTTGGTATCCTTTTCTTTTTCTTTCTTAGCTTTCAGGAACCAACAGTTAGTTGTGACATGACCAGATTTATTGCAATAACTGTAAACTAGACCACTTTTGTCACTGTCAGCTTTCACACTTTGATCAGACCTGTTACTGGATTTCTGAGCACCATCACCAGATTTGTCTTTGTCTTTGGGTGAGGAATCTTGGGTATCACCGTAACCCTTTTTCTGAAATTGGGACCTTTTATTGTTACTGCTAGACTGAAATTTGGACTTATGAGTGAGAACATATTCATCTGCAAATTTGGCAGCTGATTGCAAGTTCAGTGCTTGCTTCTCATTAAGGTAGGTCTTAACATCATCCTTAACACAGTTCTTGAATTCTTCAACTAACACCATCTCTTTTAGTGAGTTGAAATCATCCTTGACCTCCATAGAAGTACACCAGCGCTCAAAGCAAACCTGCTTCTCATTAGCAAATTCAACATAAGTCTGATTTTCAGATTTCTTCAGACCTCTGAATTTCTGTCGGTAAGCCTCTGGAACCAACTCATAAGCTCTCAAAATAACCTTTTTGACAACCTCATAATCAGAGGAATCATCTGCAGACAAAGCCGAATAGGCTTGTTGAGCTTTACCCTTGAGGACAGTTTGCAACATCAGAGGCCAGTGTTCCTTTGGCCACTGGCAACTCTTTGCTACCTTTTCAAAACACTGGAAATAGTTGTCAACATCCTTTTCCGAAAATGGAGGCACCAGTTTTACCTCCTGGCTAGCCCGAAATTTATTTTCAGTTTGAATTTTTATTTTTAGTTTCTCCATTTGGAGTCTTTCTTCTCTATCGAATTTCTCTCATTCAAAATCTCTCTGTCTCTGTCTCTCTCTTTCTGCTCTTTCCTCTTTCTCTCTCTCAAATTCTCTTTGTTTTTCTTCTCTTGCTAATTTTTCTAACTCAAACTGCCTTTGTTTTTCTTTTTCTTCCCTCTCAAATTCTCTTTGTTTTTCTTTTTCCTCCCTTTCTTTTTCTCTTTCCTCCCTTTCAATCTCTAGCATTTTTAATTTAAGTTCCATTTCTATATTTGGATTTTCCACTGGAAACTGTTCCAGATCTCCTGGTGGAAACACATTTTCATCAATGTAATATTCAACTATCTCTCTAGCCAGTCTTGCTTTTCGCATGGGTGGTTTTACCTCTGTCAGCTCCAACTGTCTGCAAATTTCTAGCAGTTCTGTCTTTTTAAAAGACTTCAAAACCCCTATGGTTGGTGATGCCAAGAAATCATCCATTGCTGTTGTCAATATATATCTAGGAAAATTCACAAAAACAATTTCACAATTTGGAATGTTAGATTTTCAATAAATTACTCACACAATGGTCTCTCCCGGACGAGCCCCCAATTTGTTATGGCCCCAATTTGTTATTACATTTATAACACAACAGCAACAGCAAGGGATGACAAACACAGTTTTAACAACTAAAACACATTTAATTTTTAACAAAGACAAAGACTATTAACAACCTACAACTAAAGACCAAGATTAATAAATAAGAAAAAAACAGAAATAATTACAGTCCCTTTTTGGTGGGGTGGCTTGTTGATGTCCTGGATGAAGAAAATGCTCAAACACAGGCAAAGAAATCCACAAAAGAAACGTCACAGGTCTTGAACAGAATGGCAGGTCTGGTCATCTTCTTGCAATTTCTCCTACTACTTTACTGTCTCAATTCTTTTCCTTATATACTCTTTTGCAGACCCCACCCACATTTAGACCTCTTTTTTTTTTATTTTCTGAGACTTGCCCCAGACATGTCCAGGACATGTCTAAACATGACTCCAGTCTGAGCTTAACAAAAAAAGGTAAATACTGCCATCTAGTGGCCTATATTCACATTACACATTTAATTCTGTTGTCCTCCTCTCGGCTTTGCTGCCGGTCTACTCAAGGTACTATTTTTAGTTGAGTTTGCTTACTTGATTTGTTGCTCTTTGATTCTGTTGTCATTCTACTCGATCTTCTTGGTATTTTTGGTGATTGCTTATTGGTTTAGATCTGTAACAACGGAAAGTGTTCTGTCACTTACTGTTAGCACTTGTACTTGCCTCCTAGAAGCTCTGCACTTTTGTACTGATCTTGTGCACTTTTGTACGTCACTCTGGATAAGAGCGTCTGCTAAGAACCTGTAATGTAATGTAGTGCAGGTCAAAGATTGCTGCATTCATTTGTAATTTTAATTTAAGATACTGCCCCAACTTTTTATGGTTTGGGGTTGTAGAATAAAGAGAGGCCCAGTGCGCTTTTATATGACGTTAATGCAGCATAAAAAAGGAATAAAATCTAAATAATTTCATGAGCAACAAAAAATATCAACGTATAATAGGAGGACAGGAACCTGATGCTACCTTGGAATACCTCTATGGACATTCACTTATTAGTAGGCATTTATAGAATAAATATTATAAATATGCATTAAATTCATCTAAAAAAACATTATTTTATATGGATAAAATATGCAATGTTTAAGGAATGCACCACACATTTTAAAATGTATTACATCAGCAAGCAGATGTCAAACACAATTTTCAGTTTTTTGTTTGTTTTTTTGCCTTGTTGCCTCTATATTTTCTGCTCAATCATATTCCTGTTCTTAATCAGTCTGATAACAGGTCAGATATATATTGTAACGTTTTAGACGTCCCCTCATAAGCTTACAAATGACAGCTGGGAGCTAAATTTTCTGTGATTAATCCCTTGGCCTGCGCTTAAACCCTTTGCCAGCTTTTAAACACTGATGAACGTGATTAATTACCGAGCTGGGCTGGGGTCCTCGGTGGGAACAAGATCCAAGACACACACCAGCCTTCCACAAATGGAGTTTGCTATTCCTGGTCTCGAGGTTTTTTTACACCCTTGAATGCCCATATCCGTTAATCACATTTTCTGGTCATAAAGCAGGGAAAAACCCGTAATGCCGCTGTAATCAAATCTGTTCTGGGAGATGGACTCTTCTGTAGGTTTTACAGTAACTCTAAGAGACCATGCCTCATTCAACAGCTAGAAATCAAAAGCCAGCAATTAGTTGGATGAGTGAGCCAAATAAGGGTCAAATTTAAGGCTAACCGCCGTGTAGATCTCAAGGAATAGGGCTGGTTCTCACTGCTGTAATATTTAGCATTCCTTACAGCCAAGGTGCCTTTTGATTTATCAAAGGCATGTAATTGCTGAAAAAATGTACTGAGTACCTAACTAAGCTTCCTTATCCCCTCAAACTCTAATTTTACACTTGAGGTTTCCATCAAGTTGGTTATAAGTCAGAAAAAGCTTTTTTTATATTGTAGGTGTCATGGTTCTGGCTGTGTGTGTGGTTTTAGACTTTCTTCATGGCTCGTGTTTGGACCACGTCTGTTTGTTTAACAATCGGATTCTTTTCCCAGCTGGTTCATCAGGCATGGGTGGCGCCTTCCCCTAAGGCTATATAAGCCAGATGTCTGCCACGCCTTCTTTGCTGAAGTGCCTGATTTTAGTTAACACTACAGCCAAAAGATAGGGATTTTTGGCGATTTTCTTAGCAGTATATTTGTTCATTTCTTCAGGGAAGTTTCCTTTTTCTTTCCCTATTTGTTTTTTCTTCTCTCACTCTGCTTCCTGGTTCGTTTTGTTGGGTGTTCATTTTGGAAGCGCGAGACCTGTCCTGTCCCTTCGTTTATATTTCTCCTTGTGGGTTCTTGCTGGTCCTGTTTTCTCCTAGCCGCTGCAATTGGCCTCCCGATTCCTTCGGCCATTACAGTAGGACGATGTGACATACATATTCTGGATCTGCTGGTTGAAGTGCTTCACTGAAGCTACATCACACTGTAAAGCCCCACAAAACACCACCAACGACGGACATTGCAGTGAGATGAAGAATTCACATGTTCTTTTGACTAACTTCAATTCGAGCATTTTCCTGGCTGGTGTGAATCACAATATAATGGATATTTTTCTCCGTCCAAAGACGGGGCATAGAAATGCAACGGTTACAATTAATCTGACTCCATAAAACAATTAGAATACCAAATTTAGTTGTATCCCCGTTAAATATCTGACTCCGAATTAGAATTAGAATTGATAGTTTTGGGACAGCATGCGGGAATCTCGAGACAACTATGCCATCAGACTTGATAGTGGAAACCATCGTTGCTCAGCAAATACGCCCCTAGGGTTAATAAGCGCAGCTGTCCTGGCTTAATTCGACCATAATTCCATTGGTTAGAAGAGAATACCATGATAGCAGCATCGAGGCATAAACAAAGTAGCACGGAGCGTAAACGTATCACAAACCCAGGTTTATGTACACCCGAGGGTCCCTTAAGGGTATTTAGCTGGGTACCAGCTTATGCGCCAAAGGGCACCTTTTAAGAGCTAAATCCCCAGGACCGGTATTACACAAACCCATAAGGGGTTTGAACGTAATCTCAAATCTAACTTAGAAGTATCGTTACCTACACATGTCTTGGTTGGAATTTCCCCTTATGTCCCGGTCGCAACAAGGCGAGAAAGAACATACGAGTGTTAAGAGTCATGGAGACCACGCAAGCTGGAAAAGGAATAACAATAATTTAATAACCAGGTAGGCACAAACTTGGATCAAACAAATCAACGCTAAGCCAATTACCAGTTACACATAATTTAGAGAGTACATATTCATACCTGGAAAGAGATGAAGGCCACGCTGTACCAGGCTGTACCACGTGGCCGGGGAGAAATTCAGATGCCATCCCTCCCCGCCCATCGAGATCCGCTGCTTACGCACAGACTTTGGTGGGCGGGGCGAGGTGGAATGTGATTCTCCCGAACTCACCTACGCGCGTCAGATCTTAACAAAGAAGAGACGAAGAAAAAGAGAGAAAAGAAGAAGAGAGAGCCCTGCGGCTAGAATCTCTGTCTCTTAAACACCCTTAACCTCGCCTCCGAACAAGGTAGAGGAAGGGGTGGCCGAATCGGAGTTTTATTCGCTAAGGTGATAAGAGTATTTTGCATAGAGAGGTGAACAGGATCTGACCAATATAAGATCTTCACAAACAGGATTATCCATAATTTCAAGGGAAATGAAACATGTTCCATTCAACTCCTTGGATTCCCCCGAGAATAAAAAGACCAAACATGATAGGAATATGTGCTAATATGATGCACTTGTCATGGAAAAGCCTTTAAATGGAGTATTATAGTTTAATTGTGTTATAAATATATAAGTGGTTTCTTTACAGGATATGGAACATAAACATATTATGAATTTCACAGAGATTTAGATTGTTTTAAGCAGATTAATGTAACTGGGCTTTAAATTCAATGAGGGCAGTGGGGTAAGTTTCAGAGGAGAATCTGGGCCGTTAGAACTTAATCTCTCTGGCCTCCTGCGGAGTAGAACAAAGGATGCCACTCTCGCAGGCAGGCTGTAAGTTTACTGCTGGGCCTGAATGGGCCTAGATCAACCAAACATTCACATTTTACACGTGTAATGAGCATGTGTTCCAACAATATTATTTTTGACAAATGTTGTGAGCTAAAGCAAACATTTAGGTTCTAAAACACATATACTGACAGATGTATTCAAACTTAAGATGCCATGTTTTTATGGCCGCATCATTACATCAAGTATAAAATATCTAGATCTTGCACTTCATTTCATAAACATTACCCTGAATTCAGCAGGACATATTCGGGATCAGCGGTAACCTTGGGATCTCCACTAGAATTTAAAATTGGCCTGAAAATCTGCAGCTTTGAATACAGCGGCTGCAGTTCATGGACCCATTTGTGGTTCTGCAGGTTTTACAGGCTTAAACGGTCAGGTGCTCCCAGCTCTCTGAATAACATTAATTTTTCACCCTATGAGCTGGGAATAGTGGACCCATACAGTATTCTTCCCCATAGAGGTGAATACATTTTTAAAAGGGAATTTGAGTACTGCAGCATTGTACCAGACCTGTCCTGATTTTTAATGGGCTATGAATGTTCCCTCTAATCTGATGACCTATGACTAATCTGATTTGAGGACAGAGGCACTTGTGCACATATTGCAAGATTCGGGCAAATGGGTGTACAGTTGAACTTAACTGAAATAAATGACCGGCGATGGTCAATGACATGTCCAGGATATATACCTGCTGCCTACCAAGTGCATGCTGGGCTCATGGATTAGGTAATGGTTGGATTATGTACTTCCTGACACAGGGTTTTTCCTGCATAGAGAATTTGGTGGCGGCTGCCACCGCCTAGTTTCTTACCGCCACCAGCTCCTAACGCGATTTTCTGTGTCGCATTCTCATTTGCGGTAGCAAAACGAAAAAGGAAACGCGGAATTTGTGCAATATTAGCGCCATGCTCCCGCGGTAAAAAAAAAAAAACCATGTGCAGTCCTGCTTCGTGCTAAACAAAATAAGAAGCATGTAATCCACCCCCCCAACAAAATAAGAGGCATCAACAACCCCCTCCTCGGCGCTGAACAACATTTTGAGTGTGCGCTGGAGCCTATAACCGAGTATCACCACCAGCTCATTCTGAGCCAGGATAAACCCTGTGACAGCTGTTCCTTCAAAATATGTGCTGTTTGCTAAACACACGGCCCATACAGCATTGACTGTACTAGTTGAACAGGTTGGTAAATCTGCAATTTTTTTTCTAATTTACTGAAAATCCCCTAACTTATGGGCATGCTTCAGTGTTTTTGTAAAAGCAATAAAAAAAAACGCTGTTTTGGAGACTTCAGTCATATCCAAGGATGAAATAAAGCAATCTTTCTGCCCAATCGCAGTCAAAAAGATCACTGATTAAAAAGCGGGTGCTTTATGTTACAAGGTCAGACACCTTATGACTCATTTGTCCTACCGTTGTAAAATAGTATGGAGGGAAAATTGAAAAATCTGCATAATGGGATTAAGAGTTTTGGACGTGACGGCACGCAGTGTAGCATGGAAATATATATGCTATCTGGATATTTTCTTATCCTCAATTTACTTAAGGTGTTTTAGATAAGGCTTTGGATAGATCCAATCTGACAATGCAATACCCCACCCCATGTCTCAACCAACCCCACACCCTTCCACTGTAAGTTACAACCTGGTCCCATAACTCAGTGGGACACTTGCTTTGTCTTTGTTATTGTTTGTGTTAGCAGAGCAAGTAGTGATGTAGGATGGCATGAACAGCTTTTCTGATCGGTCCTGCAATCTGGCACACAGCTGTGGCCCTTCTCCAATGCTGGAGTGTCCCACTGTCCCACTCCTGCGATTATAATGTTTGCAATGCTCCCTCTGCATTTGTACTGAAAGGTCAGGGACCTGGCAGACAGTCCGTTTACCTGTTTGTACATTCCAGCTCAGTAGCTTTAGCCTGGTTACAAGAATATAAGATTATAGATACGATTTCAGAAAAATGAAACAGGGTGTCAGCTGTTTTTGCATGTATAGTGTGAGGAACATCCATTTATAACCCATTTTAACTGTTTTTATCCACCAGGAAGGAATGTTTAGCCACAAAAAGAAATGTTCGAATCAATGTCATCTGGTCTGCATTCAGAAAAGCCTCAAATTTGGCTACCCAGGATTAATTTCGTCATGTAATTATAATGCTAAAGGATGGCTCTTGGTAAGCCAGGTAACACTGAGCAGTATGGGATGGTGCCTGGCCCTTAATGGTATGAGTGGGGAACATGTCCCGTGGGACTGTGCCACAGATACGAAGACTGTTCCTGGAAATTCACTTTCCATTTATAATTTGCGGCTCTTTGTTTGCGGGAGCCATTATAGCTGTAATTCATACCCCCTAATTACTGTGTACAGTCATGTGCTACATGTGGAAAGCTGGGATATTGTGTTTATACCCATTAAGGTATGCGAGTACAGAACAGCTTGCCACCACCAGATTACTTCAGAGGAGTCAATTTTCAAAGTCATTTACCCATAAACACTCTGTAGAGCACTATCAATTTCCATGACATGATGTGTAGCTTTTGTTTGAATTGGCAGTATGGACTAAATTGGATTAAGGATATATGTGGGAAAATGTGAAAGCGTGCATGAGTGCATTGGTTTTCTGTTTGTATACGCGTAGTGAATGTCAATGTCAACTATGTATTTGGTTGAGAGCATTTCAAGATGTCAATCAGTGAAGGCTTTTAACAGGAGGTTCAGTCTGGTAAAGCCAATGGCACCGATGCAAGAGGAGAGAGCAATGCTGTTCAGTGTTTCAGAGGCTGTTGAGTGAAGCCTGCCTGTGTTAGCTGCCGTTTTATTGCCTGTTTGGAAGATTGGGCAGGTTTCAGATAAGGAGGATGATTGGGATCTTATACCAAAGGAGGTGGTTTGGTGGAAGTTGAGCTGACAGCGGAGACTGGTATCACTGTGGTGGTTTTTTGGGGTGGGGAGGGGCTTAGCGTACTCCTGTCGCTCAGACAGAGGGTGGTAGGTTGCTAAACTGGAAGCAAAATGTTGCTGGTTGAAGCTCCTGAAGGTATTTTGTATTCTGACTTGATCTATAGTGATGGGGATGGGAAGAACTCTGCCACTGGGTCCTTGAGTAAAGCCTTTAATTTGAAAAAACAACTTCTCTCTGAGGTGAATGGCAAATGAAGGAACTGGCCCTTGGTTGTTACAAAGTATTGTTTTGGTGATTTCAAGACAAAGCGCAGTGAAAATTAATATATACTTGAGAACATCCGGATTGAAACACTCATGCGATCTGCCATTTTCCCGTTAACAGCAACGGCAAATGTCCTAAAGCTACTTAATGGCAACAGGTAAAAAATAATAAGAAAGCTCTCGCTCGAGACCTGAAGTCTCTGTAGTGCTCTCCCATGAGTCTTCTGACTCACAGCTGGACACACCAGCAATTTAACAGTCTGCGAAGATTTGTATCCATCAATTCAACAAATCCTTTGCTATATAATCAAACAAACATAATTGTAAAAAACTTTGTACAAAAATAACTCCGCAGATACCATAGGGATAAGTCAACCTGGCACAGGTAATAATGAAATGTGCTCAGGATAAAGTCTCTGCTGGGAGTTTAGTGGCTAGTAAAAATGCCCATACACTATACAGGGGCGTGTTCGAATCCCTGTTCTTGGCGACACTCGGGTTGACTCGACATGAGAACGACGTTACGAACAGATGAGAACCAACATGAGAATGAATTCTTGCCACTCCCCACTTTTTGGAGAATGCGGTGAGTGTCGGCAAGAGCAAATATGGCGGACACGGGAGGTACGTATGTGAAATTTTCATCAACTTCACCGATTAATCATGTTAATAGCTCTCTGTTCTTGAGAAGGAGTAGTTTCAGTGGCAATTAACTATGTACAGAAGCATGAAGTGACTTTTAGGCCCTGTTACTAGGGTTGATCATGCTGACATTTTGTAAAAACTGTCGGTACCACAATAATTTAATTCAATTCAATTCAATTCGATTTTATTCTGCATAATACGCAGCACCGTGGGCTAGCCCGAGTTGGAGACGGACATCCTTCATGGCTGCCGTTTTGCTGCTGACTGAAAACACCTGAACTCGCACTTCCGCGTTCGGAACGAAAAACCCCGAACCTCGCACTTGATTTGACTCGTTTTGGGGATTCGAATACGCCCCTGGGCTCAGGCCGGAAGACAGGAAGCAGGAGACAGTTTATCCTTTTTTATACCACTTCAGTAAGCTTGCAGAGTCACATGCATTGATGGATGTAGATAAAGTGACCCCCCAAAACAAACAAACAAACAAACAAACAAAAAAATCCACTGTCCAGCTTCAAATAACCGACTAAAATTACCTGACATTATGTACCAACCAGGAAATATTTTACTCTTGCTGCCAGTATGCTACTGCCTTGAGGTCATAGTCACTGACATTCGTCATATGAATAATTTGCCATTGATGTACTAATGCAATTCGTCGGAACAAACACCATAAGTTCCTCAGGCCGGAAGACAGGAAGCAGGAGACAGTTTATCCTTTTTTATACCACTTCAGTTAGCATGCAGAGTCACATGTATTGATGGATGTAGATAGGTAAGTTTGTATGGTTTTTTTTGAATGAAGACATGAGGAAGGAGCCCTATGAAGCGTCATTTCAATGTTAGAATTAAGTTGATATTTGGTCATGACGTCGCACACAACGTTGAACCAAGGTTACACCATTCAACCTCCGACATAGTCAAAAGTCTAACGTTGTGTCAACGTTGAGTAACAGTTGTACATCTGGGCGCCAACTTTGATGCAACGTCAGATTGCCAACGTCCACTCAACTTTCAAATCCAACCTTATTCCAACATTGTTCCAACATTGGACGTGACGACATTTCAACATTACTTCAATGTTGTTGTGCCCACTGGGGATATCCTCTCCATAAGTATCAATTGCACATGTATAGTAATCTATGAATGATGCCAGCGAGGCTAACCACATAAGCTGAAACATAAATTAGCAGTGTTAGCAGTGTGTCATGGTCAAATCAGTGGCAAACTATGCAAATCCCAGATTCGTGAAAGGAGCTACATCCACATTATAGCTAAACAGTAATACTGAAATGCCTGCGCTAATGCAAATATCTGCCCAGTATAATCAATACAAAAGACAGCTCTCGTTTCAGGTATGCTTACTTTGTTGTAAAGAAATTAATAATGAGAGAAAGCACCTGAATATAACCAAATCTACCCTTGCTGAACAACCAACACAGAAATGGAGGAGCGGCACTAGCTCATGCATTAGCCAATTTATGCCAACAAAACAGCTGAAAAAGTGTGAGAATTTACAAGAACATCTGTTAAGCCCCAACAGACTTTGGCTAATCTATGGTCAGTCCACGTAACTGTCATATGACTGGCAAAGCATTCCTCGGCATCTCAATGGCTAAGCCTTTTACAGGGATAGAAAGATGGTGACCTTCAGTTTTCTATTGTTTGGTCGTATTCTCTTTATCTGAAGCATTCCACAACTTTGCAAGAAAAATTGCAAGAAAAAAAGAAAAAAAAAACGAGTCGTAACAGATGGAATCCATACCAATCCCTGGGTAATTATTTTATTTAATGTTGGAATGATTAATGTTTGTGAGAAAGTTGTCTTTCACCTTATTAACAAAATTTCTCCAAGGGCTTTTTACCCATTTTTCTGGACTCTTCTTCACTTGCAACTGTTCTATCTGATAAATATATATATATATTTTTTTTTCTTTGAAAAGGAGACAGTAATTCTCCATGGAACTTTCATGGGTTAAATAAAAGTTAAAAATGTCTAGACAAATATAGTAAAGTGACCCCCCAAAACAAACAAACAAACAAACAAAAAAATCCACTGTCTCCAGCTTCAAATAACCGACTAAAATTACCTGACATTATGTACCAACCAGGAAATATTTTACTCTTGCTGCCAGTAAGCTACTGCCTTGAGGTCATGGTCACTGACATTCGTCATATGAATAATTTTCCATTGATGCACTAATGCGATTTGTCGGAACAAACACCACAAGTTCCTCAGGAATACAATGTTCTGTTCTTGTACTAATGAGAAGAAAATTCTTATTTATTTCCCAATTTCCTACTCAACAATGATACATCTGTTCCAACAGATCTCTGAACAGAAGGTTCCTTTACACCCACTTTGGCTGTTCATGTCCTAAAGACAAAAACATTTTCACGTCTTTATTGAATCTCCGCCGCTAATTTTAGGCTGTGTTTACCTAAGAGTTGTCACAGCTCATTACCTTTCAGGAGGCTCTCCTGCTATTTCCAAAAAGGCTTGCCATTTTGCATTTCCACACCCTGTCGACTTTCATTCGCGCATCCATCACAGCTGTCACTTCTTCTGAGAGGTTCTCTTTCAGCTCCCTTAATTTAATCGTCCATATTTTGGCCTTTTGTCACTCTCTCAGGTGGTCTTTTCGCCATTGCTCAAAAACAATGGCTGCGCTGCATGGCCTGAGACGTTTATGGCGGCCTGGCGCTCAGATTCTATCTTTGAAATGCCCTTGGGCAACAAGATAGCAGCCAACAAGACCAGAGCCCTATCTCTTTGAATGGGCAGATGCCTAAATCTACCATTCTGTCATACTATTTAATTTCCATATTTGTGGACACTGTCTAACTGTTAACAACATCAAGGCGCAAAATTTGTCCTGAAAGACATTAATGCAGGAGAAAAAAAAAACATTTTTTGCTCACGGAGGCTTGTAAGCATGCACTATCCACAGCTCAGGTCACAATACCGATAAACTGTCATGTCAGACGGGGAGTCGTTAATACTACGTCCCATATTGAGCATGACTAAAGACAACACTTCTTAGCTAGCAAAGTCTTCATGCAATTAATATATTTGTCATAGATCTAAAGTTCTTTGCTTTGTTTTTAGCTTGCACAATCATGTTTAACAGTAGCAGTATGAATATGACTACAGTAGTCAATGGTGATTGTGCATAGCTATGTAAGCAAGTAGCCTTTGAATCTGGGCATCTGTTGCTAATTGCCCCCATGACTGGCTGTACAGTAGGGATCAGTCATTGGTATTAAAACAGACAACAAAATTAAAATGTGTTTTGTCTCGATGCGCAAATTCCTTCTCAGTCTTTGTATTTAGCCAAAATACTTCAATCACAGCAGCATTCTTTGGTTCCACATCCATACAGTCTGTCAATTTTGTGCGGCAGACCAAAATCTGAAAGTGTGATTGGCCGACAACGTGTGTTACATTAATGTTCCTCCAACTTTAGCCTTTCAAATTTTCCCATTTTTAAAGTATGAAGCATTCCGTCACCTTAGAACTTCTCTAACAGGGCTTTATTTTTTTTTTTTACAGGCCATTATTGATGGGATTGAGGTTTTATCGGTCAGCGTGTGTGGTTTTGCATTTGGTTTCACGAGTCAGCATGTTTGGGACAGCATTTGGTGTTACGGGTCAGGTTGTGTGGGGCAGCATTTGGATTTGCTGGTCAGACCATAGAGTTTTGTTTGGTTACAGGTCAGACTCTGTAGTTGTGTTTGGTTTTAGGGGTCAGAGAGTTAAGCTGTGCTTGGTTTCAGGGGTCAGAGAGTTAAGCTGTATTTGGTTTTGGGGGTCAAAGAGTTGAGCTGTGTTAGATTTTAGGGGTCAAAGAGTTGAGCTATGTTAGATTTTGGGGGTCAAAGAGTTGAGCTGTGTCAGTTTTTGGGGGTCAAAGAGTTGAGCTGTGTTAGTTTTTGGGGGTCAAAGAGTTGAGCTGTGTTAGGCTTTAGGGGTCAAAGTTCAGACGTGTTAGGTTTTAGGGGTCAAAGAGTTGAGCTGTGTTTGGTTTTAGGGGTCAGAGATTTGAGCTGTGTTTGGTTTTATGGGTCAGAGAGTTAAGCTGTGCTTGGTTTCAGGGGTCAGAGAGTTAAGCTATGTTTGGTTTTGGGGGTAAAAGAGTTGAGCTGTGTTAGATTTTAGGGGTCAGAGATTTGAGCTGTGTTTGGTTTTATGGGTCAGAGAGTTAAGCTGTGCTTGGTTTCAGGGGTCAGAGAGTTAAGCTATGTTTGGTTTTAGGGGTCAAAGAGTTGAGCTGTGTTTGGTTTTAGGGGTCAGAGATTTGAGCTGTGTTTGGTTTTATGGGTCAGAGAGTTAAGCTGTGCTTGGTTTCAGGGGTCAGAGAGTTAAGCTATGTTTGGTTTTAGGGGTCAAAGAGTTGAGCTGTGTTTGGTTTTAGGGGTCAGAGATTTGAGCTGTGTTTGGTTTTATGGGTCAGAGAGTTAAGCTGTGCTTGGTTTCAGGGGTCAGAGAGTTAAGCTATGTTTGGTTTTGGGGGTCAAAGAGTTGAGCTGTGTTAGGTTTTAGGGGTCAGAGATTTGAGCTGTGTTTGGTTTTATGGGTCAGAGAGTTAAGCTGTGCTTGGTTTCAGGGGTCAGAGTGTTAAATTGTGTTTGGTTTTGGGGGTCAAAGAGTTGAGCTGTGTTAGGTTTTAGGGGTCAAAGAGTTGAGCTGTTTTAGGTTCTGCAGGTCAGACTGTACAACTGCATTTGGTTTAACAAGTCAGAGAGTGTAGAGTTGGTTTTTTTTCCCTGTTTGTTTTTTTTTTTTGCTTTTATTCAAATCGACTGACAGCAAGTGCATAGAATTAGGTCATTGACACCAGAACACAATAGACCAGACAAGGTACAATTCTTCTAGAACATTAGTCGTCTTAATTAATGAACAAGTAAGGCATAGACAAGACAGTAAGCAATTAGCAAGCAGAAAAAAGCAAATTAAAAACAAACATACGGAGCATTTTTTTTTCTGCTTTGTGTTTTTAAATGTGCTGGGGATGGCCCGGGGGTTCTTGGTCAGGTACAGTCAAAGTAAATGACAAGCCCCGTCCATAGACGTGACATGGAGCTGTGTTTGGTTTTTCTGGTCTGGGAGTGTAGAGCTGTGTTTGGTTTTTTGGGTCGGGGCGTGTAGAGCTGTGTTTGGTTTTTCAGGTCAGGGAGTGTAAAGCTGTGTTTGGTTTTATGGGTCAGGGAGTGTAGAGCCGTGTTTGGTTTTATGGGTCAGGGAGTGTAGAGCTGTGTTTGGTTTTTCAGGTCATGGAGTGAAGAGCTGTGTTTGGTTTTATGGGTCAGGGAGTGTAGAGCCGTGTTTGGTTTTATGGGTCAGGGAGAGTATAACTGTGTTTGGTTTTTCAGGTCATGGAGTGTAGAGCCGTGTTTGGTTTTATGGGTCAGGGAGTGTAGAGCTGTGTTTGGTTTTTCAGGTCATGGAGTGTAGAGCTGTGTTTGGTTTTTGAGGTCATGGAGTGTAGAGCCGTGTTTGGTTTTATGGGTCAGGGAGTGTAGAGCTGTGTTTGGTTTTTCAGGTCATGGAGTGTAGAGCCGTGTTTGGTTTTATGGGTCAGGGAGTGTAGAGCCGTGTTTGGTTTTATGGGTCAGGGAGAGTATAACTGTGTTTGGTTACTATGCGTCAGTGCTGTGCCCTGTTGAGGGCTACAGGGTTAGCATTTCTCTCAGCAGTAATGAGCCGTTTTGTGCGACTGTTCCACCCTGACCCCAGTGTCTCCTCCATTAAGAGTCTCGCACACTGAAATCTGCTCGCTTGCCAAACTCTCCCTCTCCCATTTTTTCACTTTGTCTCACTTTCTCTCATTCTCTATTTTTGTCTCTCCTTCTCTTGCCACAAACTAATTCTTCTATGTCCTCTCGTTCAAGGCAGGAAATGAGAAATGTCTTCCATTTTGAGTGCAGAGAGAGAAGGAGTGAGATCAGTTATTTATGTATATTGTTTTATTTATTATTTAAAGATAATGGGGGAGGCGATTATCGGGCCGCTCAGAGGATCTTAATGGACGAAGAAGAGCATTACGAACAGTGAAAGATGCTAATGCTTACCTCTGAGCCAACGGACATGACAGCAAGTGCTCTGGTGTGTCTCCCCCTCCTCCTTAAAGAGCAGCCGATAATTACTTTCTTTACTCAATTCCGTTTCACGCTCTTTATACCCTCTCTTTAACATTTGACTCATGGAGTCGAGCTAAAACAAATGAAACAGGGACGACAGACAGCCGCCTGCCGGCTCCCCGCTGGTGCCTGAGTCTGCTCTCCTCCAAATGTTTTACAATTCAAGGCAGCAGCCAGCGCCAGTGGAAGCTGTGGGCGTCGTCATAATGAGAATGTAGACGTCTGACTGACATGATCCGAGTCTCTAAAGCTTTTGTGTGTGTGTGTGTGTGTGTGTGTGCGGAGGTCTGACTGTGGAGATATCGCTCTGCAGAGCGAGTGGGCAAGACCGACTGCGGAATGCATCTCTGCGCCGCCGGAGCTCAGGTTTGACAGCAGCGCCGTTGTGCACCACAATCCCCTCTCCTCGCTCCCCCATTTTGTTCCCTCCCGTACATAAGGGGCGTTCCATAGTAACGGAAACCTGTTTTAAATTTGACCTGCGACAATCGACAAAAAAAGGTTCTTGTTTTTTTTTTATTTATTTATTTTTTATTTTTTGTTCTTTTTAACCTTAGTGAAAACAAAGAGCCAGGCATTGTTTTCTGCTCCATAACAAATTGTGTCTTTTTCTTGGGGATGCACTGTAGCTAAGCTGAGTAAATTGAAGTCCTGGACCTACAGACAGGAACAGCTTGTCTTCCATGCTGCCAGGCTCAGTATTACCTGGCTAATTCCTGGCAGCCAGTGTGACCACTATACAAAAAGGATAGGCTCCTGAACTGTCTGGAGGTAGTTATTCACTCAATAACTCAATGAAATTACACCAAGTCATGCTTTGGGAGGAGGGCCTCTTTAATGGCGTGAGTCCCGAGATCCTGCAGTCTTATTAACTGTGGTTACTGATATTTACTGATATCACCTGCTAAGCCAAGACAGGCAACTTGTCAATGATAAAATGACCTTATGAATAGCTCTCAAGGTTAAAGAGCTATTTTAAAAAGAAAAAACTCATGGTTATTACCATCAAGGATATTGCTGCTTCTCAAACCAATTGTGAAATTCAAGAGTCTGAGTTCAATATCCGTCTGAAAGATAATGTGTTTGGAATTAAATGGCTGGCTCCAGTTTCAAAAATTCAATTCCATTACATTGCATTGTAGTGTGGAGTAGGTCATGATGAATATAAGTATTTCAGTCAAATCAGTCTCTCAAAAAAGCTGAAAGAAAAATACTGAGGACTTTATTGAAAGACTGGGTTTGTGTGCTGACATACGTGCATTTGTCAGTTAGTGTAAACGTAGTGTTTAGTGTTTACGTAATCAACACATTAAGAATGCCCTAAAAATCAATAATGTTTGTTAATAAAGTAATAAACTTAATTTAAGTGGCATGTATGGGCATGTGTAGTTTGGAATATAATGATTTAATCTTCTGTATGAAAATTATTCTCAGAATTTTTTATTTATGTGCTGCTTTAATCGCCTGGGTCTTATTTTTATTTTCATGTTATGAAGTCTGAAATTGTGTTGACTTGCGTTTTTGCAGTGGGATTTTGTGCCAAAAACATTGAGGCTCTTTTTGTTACTAAAGAGAAGCTGAAATGATGTTTGATGCGACCAATAGTCTTCAGCTTTATAGGCTGTTGTGTTGTGTAAATCTCATCTGCAAAAACACAGGATGGGGACCTTTGGTTAAAAGGAGACAATAAGAGCAGATTGCAGAGTCTCAACTATTGCCTTCCCCAGTTTTGTAGCACAGCTAGCCTCAGCCCAGTAGCCATAGCGGGGAGCTCATTATGCATGTTGATTTAGTCAGCATGTTTATCCAATTTGTCTATTTGAATTAGTGAGAATCCTGACTGCGCCCATCTCAGCCCTCAGAAGGAATTTTGCCACCTTTGCATCTTATTAAATCATCGCTCGTGTTGGAGAATAAATTAATAACCCGCCAACCGTGCCAACTGCGGGAGTCAATCCTGTCTTTCTCCATCACGGGAAATTCAGTTTCTTGAAGGATGGTCAAGATGACCTGATGTGAGATGAGTTAAGAGTCAGATTTACTGAGGTAACATGCAATGCTGTTTATAGTAAATTAGTGCCGCTATATCAGGTAAGACAGGTGACAAATTAATGAAGAAATCAACATAATCAGTCTTAGTGAGGCGTTGGGCCTCCGCAAGCTGCCAGATGAGCTTCAACCCGCTTTGGCTTGGAGTCAGCGAGTGTAAAACTTTACTGGAGGGATGGAGTACGGTTTTTTTCTCCAGATACTATATTCCCTCATTTTGTGTTCCCTCATACTGTGCCTAAATCTCCCATGTGAGTTCAGTTGGTTTGAGATCTGGTGACTGTGAAGGCAATGGCAAATGCTAAGGATTATATACATACTCATAAAACCATTGAGTGACCCCTTGTGCCCTGTGGGGTTTGGGCCATTGTCATTCTGGAAAAGACCACTCCCATAATAGTGGGAATGGTTCATGATAGGAGAGAAAGACCATCACACAGAACAACTCTGCATTGATTTGCAGTGACCGTTCTGCACTGAAGGGAGTGAGTGGGCCCTAAGCATGCCGGGAAAGAGAAGTAAAATTAAGCAAGTAGTTAAAATCAATTGATAAAGCGCTTTTCACAGAGGACTGTAACAAAGTGCATTCCAGACATCAAAAAAAAACAAACAAAAAAAAAACAGTAGAATGCAGCAATAGATAAAAAATAACAAAATACATGCACAGGAAGCAAATAAAACAACAGTTATACAAATATAACTATATATATATTTTTACGTCTTTAACTTACTTTTAAAAGATTCCACCGAGTCAGCAGACCTAACGGGCACGGGCAGAGCATTCCATAAGGTCGGTGCTATGACCATAAAAGCTCGGTCACCGCGTGTTTTGAGGTGAATGCGACGGACAGTTAAAAGTTTAAGACTGTTGGATCTAAGCAAACGGGATGATGAGTGTTAATGAACAGAACAGATCCATCTACATTTGTCAGGTTTGTTCAACATTTACTCAGGCTTTTAGCTCCTGCCGGGCGAGAGCCCAAAAGGGCGATTATGTTGAGGTGCAGTTCGTTTGTCCATCTGTCTGAATGGGAAGGTACTTGGCTGATGAAATCAACTCCTCCTACAGTTTTCATAGGACATCCCTGAAACTTTGCACACATGCTGCAGATAGACTGATGATATCGCAGTCGCAACTCTGTCCAGGGATGTTCACTCCAGTGTACTCCTGTTTGTTTAATTTGTCACCCATCTGTATAAATTTCTGCCTGATCTCACTCCCAAGTCGTTATACAGCACATCTGAATCAAATTGTGGGCACTAGCGTCCTCATATGGCAGGTTGGTATGATGCCCCTTTCAGCCTGGTCTTTGTCTTGGAAACTGCCCATTGGTCCGACCTCCCGTTCCTCCGACAGAATGACTCATTGGTTCCACCTCCCGTTGGTCCAACCTCCCTTTGCTGAGACAAAATTGACCACAGAGAGAGAGAGAGAGAGCTCTCAGAAATTCACATCACACACACGCACACACACAGACACGGGGGGGGGGGGGCGGGGGCATGTGTGTTTATTCATTGCGCAAGGGAACTAATGGGAGGTCGGACCAATGGGAGGTCGGACCAGTGCCATGGACCCCTTTGTCTTGTGGCGGTGGAACTGACACAGTCATAATTTTCTAAACAAACTAACAAATAATTCATAGAAAGGTACTGATCACAATAATTATAATAGATATCGGATTCTTTATCATCATCATCTTTCTTTCACTTTTTTGATCATATAATAAAATACGCAAAGTCTTATTGAGTGGCCGACAGAAGCTCAGGAGCCTTGCAGAAACTTGGAATCGCTCATGCTGTGACACGTAGGTGTAATTCCCTTGTAGGCCTGAGGTTCCCCAGGAAAAAGAAAAGCCTCTGGAAGAAATTTGGTTTGAAATGCGTAAATTGCCAGTCAGTTTGCATTTTTGAATCTAATTATGAATTTAATCAGCTTTCGTTTTGAATAATTATGACTTCTCGCACATAAACCTTAAGATTTGAAATTCTCATCTTGTGCATACACACACAATTAACAGCAATAGATAGAAGCAATAGGTAGAAGAACAGGGATATATTTTTGTGAAACAAAGAATAATTTTGCATTTATACAAAGCTGTTATACAGACTGTCTCCTAGATTACCGGATCCTAACTTTGCAAAAGCCTCTTGAGTGGGCAGCACTGTTACTTCACTGCAAGAAAGTCCTGTCTTCAAAACCTGGGTTTACCCTTAGCATTCCAGTTTCTCCCAGTGATCAAAGACATAGAGGCAGTCTAATTGGACAATCTAAGCTGTCTCAGTTGATTTCAATATGTTTGTGAATGGTGTATGTGCCTCGTCATGGACTGGCAGTCTGTCTAAGGAGTAGTCCAGCCTCTGCCCAAAGCATGCTGGGAAAGCCTGCTGCACTTCTCCCTACCTCAGCCAAAATATGTAGGGTAGAAATGGATGAATGAATATTTTATAACATTCTGAAAGTCTGAGACGTAAGGATTCGCTCTCTTCTGATTGGTCAAGGCGAGCTCCGCCGGTCACCATAAACAGTGATATTTACCATGTGAAAGTGCATGAGAGGTGAATGTAACAATCGGACGACCTCCGTATAAAGATACATTACACTTCAACGCAGGAGCTCCTAACAGTGTCTGTATCTCATGTCGCTTCGTCCCTGGGAGGAGCTTTACGTTAGCGTTGTCGCCTTCCTCTTATGTTATATTTGCAAGTGGGGTCATATAATAAAACAGTCATAGACTTCAGTTATCGGTGAATCCAATGCTTTATCCATTGTGTGGCTACGCCTCGGTGAATATCACTTGTCCAAGGTGAATATATTATTTAATTTTCCTCAACTGAAGTCAATAATTGTATAATGTTTGGATCTATAAGATGGAAAGAAAGATTGAGAATCATTTATTTGCAGTTTTGGCTGTGAGAAGTTTGTCTAAGGCATTCAAGTGAACACCAGCTGCTACTCAGTGAACTGAATTTTTCCTCCCCATCCCAGACAAAGCCAGGCTATATTCAGGTAAAACTCTAGCTACAGTGGTTAACCCACCTGTCGAGATTCATAGTTTTACTCTCCGGGTCTCAGATGTGAAAAGGAATCAACTTAACCCCTTTTGCGCAGAAGCCAAATCTGGCTTTTTAGGTGTTACCTGATTTAAGGCTTTATAATTCAAGATTGCAGCTACACAGACAGAAAAACTTTGGCTCAATTGAGTCTAGACACTTGAAGCATTTAGACTCCCATCATATTTCAGTTTATTTTTATGATTTTGGTGGAGAAAAGGGGCTGCAAACATAAAAAATCTTCATGAGAATTCACCATTGAAATAGCAAAAAAATAATAATAATACTGACAATTGAAAAACTGCTCGGGCTTAAATCTATACATTTCTGGGATCATAATCTTCAAGCACAATAAAGCACAATTCATCTTGAACATTACATTCTACATTACCTGCTTGCTATGAGCCAAATTAGATAGCTATCCAGGTGTCTCCCCAAAGTCTGAGATCCATCAAAATGGTTGACTGTCAAATCATACATTAATCATATATTTAACACAAATTAACTTTTGGGGAATGAAATTCTGCATGAGCTAATGATTTTCTGGTTGAATTTAGAATTAATTTATCAATATTAGTGCAGTTGAACATCTTTGGTCACCAGTAACCCCTCCAAACACAAAACATGCCTTTTCTCCACAATATAGTTAACAATATTTTCCATTTTTCTTCAAAGTCCCCCAAGCATTAAATAAAGCGCTGATTAAACAGCTATAACATTCACGCTGCAATGAAAAGCTAACCGCTCTCACATCCGAGCTCATAACCTTACACCTTATAAGGGTAAAAACTCACTAACTCAGTAATATCTGAATTCTGAAATATACCATATTTTAACAGAACAGAAATTTCACTTTCACGAAAAATAAAACGACATAAGCCCTATATATTCATCAGAATGGTGTAATGAACTTACCGAGGGATCTACCGACGCGCATGAGCTGCATGCATTTGGAGAAACGAAAACCTCGGCATTCGATGTCTTTAAACGCGGTATAAATTCTACAGCAAAAAGCCATATTAGAGCAAAATGCAAACAGAGTAGAAGTATAACCTGTTTTCTTCATTGATGCCCTCCTCCAGAGACAGATGTATCGAGTAGAAGGAACCCTCCAGTACTGTTTCATTCAGAATAATTCCCATTGACCACGACCATACAACATTTATCTCGTAAATGAAACTGAACACTTCAGGCCAGTTTCGGGTGTCTTTGTTTCATTGATATCGCATCATTTTCAGCAGCGCAACCGTGGCCAACATTCGAAGAACACAACCGACCTCACTTTTACGCTTACTTTTGTATCCTATTCTTATTGTCCGATCAATGTATTTCAGTTATTGAGGAAAGTTTAAACACTCGGGAATTGGATAAGAAACGAGTCTATCAATACATCGTTACCGGGGAAGCTTCACGTGGGCGTGAACTATAACTGTAGAGTTACGCAGATGAATCTGAGAATATAATTGAGTGACTGACAATCGACACCAGTACTTGGGTGGATAGAAGGGAGCGCTGAATTTGTCAATGGAGGAATATACGCGTTAATCCATGGGAGGGAACTACACATATTTTGTGTGTGATGACTGTAATTGACAGTAGAATGTGAGAGAATCAATACTATGTCGGATTTTTTGCTGAACAAAATGTATTTTTTTAACCACTAATTGGAATACTGTTGGCTTACTGTAGCTAAAATGGTTGCTTCAGAGTACTAGGTTTTTCTCTGTCAGAAGTGATAATTTTTTAAAACTACTGGATCGATACTATGGGCAAGGATATTGACCAGTTTGCACATCAGGCTTAGCTGAGGAGTTTAATTCATGCAACTCCTGAAAAACAGGGATTGGAGGGAACTTCTCCATACTCTAAATCGCGTTTCAGCTCTGCCTGGTAGTGAATATTCAATAGTTGATCCGGGGGTGCCATCCAGGGCGTAAAATTGGCACCCGCCCGGGCGTTTAGATCAAAGCCCTGGCTAGTAGACGAAAGCCTGACACCCGCCAATGGCCGGTCCGTGCGGGTAATTTTGAATTGCGTTTTTATGTGCGTATTCCAGCTGTCGTCGACGACCGGATAACTTTGTCACTTACTGTTTCCTGTCTGTGCGAAAGTGACGCAATGACGTTGTGCGTCTTGCGTTGTCCCCTGTCAGATATCACGCGGCGCTAAAACAAACTTTCTTTCTGCACCACCGATACGAAGACAAGTGACGTTAGCCCAAGACCAAGGAATTTCTCAAAAGACGTGACGATATTTTGAGAACGTTCAAGAGCCAGCATGGGTGCCCCAACCAAAGAAAAAGAAAAAAACAGTACACGAACAACACCACCAACAAGAGGGTAATGGGGAAGGGGAACAGAACGAGAGAGAGAAATACAAATACATTGCGCCGCCACGCACCTGGAGAGAAGAATGGAGGGTTGACGGCGGGAAGGCTAGGTCATGGCTAAAATATGACAAATCAACCAAAACTATGAGCTGCGTGCTCTGTCAAAAGTATGCCAAAGAACAACGAAAATCAAACAATTTTATAATCGGGACAAAAAATATGAAATTAGAAACGATCAAAGACCACGAGACGTCACGTTGCCACCTGGACAGCATCCATGCCTCGCAGCCGGTGATTGAGACCGCGGTCATCCGTGCTGCCACAAGTATGACCGACCGCACTAAGGGGAAAATTGAAAGTATGCTTCGGACGGTGCACGCCTTGGCGAAGAAGGGGAGGCCGATGAGGGATTTCACTTGGCAGTGCAAGTAAGTTAATTGGCTTGCTAGATGTCACTAGTTTATTAACTAGCTAGCGTTATGTGCTTCCTTAAATTAATTTAACGTTAATCATGTAAAGTTCGCTGTATGTGTTGCTAGTTAACTTTGGCTAACGTTAGCTACGAACGTTACATTGTCCATTGATCTAATGCCGATATTATGATTATCCTTCCTTTTAGACTGGATGAGAAGGGCCTCCACGTCGGGGAGACATACAGGAGCCCAGTTGAGGCCCGGGTGTTTCTGGGCTATATAGCAGAAGCAGAGAAGGGAAAAATTCGAGCTAGAGTAGAAGGGACCAGATTTGTTGCCATAATGAGTGACGGAAGTACGTGCACTGCTGTGAATGAGCAGGAGCTGGTTTATCTTAGAAGTTGCATTGGTGGGAGGGTTGAGTCTAAATTTGTAGGAATTGAATAGGAATTGGTCTGACACAGACTCAGAGGATGATGGACAGTAAGAGGTCATACTGATAGACAGATACACTGATTTACTGTGTCATACAACAAGACTCCATAAATATGAACTCAATTTTGTTTTTATTCTTATTGAGTAAAATTTTGTCAGTACTGTTATGTTGATATTTTGTACAAATTTACACAGATAATATGTTAATGAATTGTTTTATTGGAATCTTTATATCTTGCTAATTTATTGTTGTCAAGTTTATATTATCTTGTTGATTAAATATTGTAATAAACAAGCAGTAAAACATGAATGTTGTAGCATTTTTAGAGGGATGAAAGAAAATGCTGCTGAGACAGTGCTATCGCGGCGTTCCCTCAGCGCCCCGGCATTCCCCCTGAAAAACCTCCCTTTTTTTAAGGTTCCAATGTTAATGGCAAGTATGCTACCAACTTGTCTTCATAAGGCTATGCTTATATTAACACCCCAAAGATAATGAAAGTTTAAGTTAATTGATTTTGACTGTGCAAAATCACACCAGCGTGCCGTCATGGAACTGGTAAACCAAGGTCTCAATACACCACAGAAAACGATTAAAAACAAATACATGTATTGCAGCACAGATTGATGATGGCACAGACTCATACCCAGCTCATACCACAGTCAAATAATGAACTTTTTTTTTTTGGCCGGTGAAAAATGGGTTTGGCTAGTAGAATTTGAAAGGTCACTAGCCATCGGCCAATGAACCAAAATCTTAGTTTTACGCCCTGGTGCCATCCCATGGTCGAGTACTGTAACTAAGTGCTTAAATTTGCATATCTATAGACGCGAGCGTCTACATCTGCAGAAAGGGGTTAATAGCCAGCAATGTCTTACTGTATGTTTCAATCCATCTTCATCGTCATTCTGACACTTAAGAACACCAGGACCAAAATATGCTGCGACTCCAGAACTTATAAAATAAACGTTTATTAATGTGTGAAAGAAAGCTAATTTTACCAAATAGTCTGTATGTAATGAAGATTAATAGAGGCTGTACTGCATGTGTGTAATACCTTTTGAATTGAAATTCCATCTCATAACTACAAAAGAGGCATTCTTTTTGCTAGTATAATGTCCATATATGTGTAATTGACCAATTATGCACATTTTGAGCCATTACATTCAACCTGCATATTTCTTCTTTTTTTAAGCTAAAAGGTTAAACTCACTTCTCATGTGATCCTCTTGCATAATTTTCCATGATATATTCAAAATCAAATGTTTCAACCACATTATAAACCATCAACTTCATGACAGTGGCTATGGTTATAAGTACTGGTTGAGTCAGTTTCTGTTGAACTTCCTCATCCTCATCATATTTCATACAGCGGTAAACACCCTGACATTTCCTACCTTTATATCCAGGTTACAAAAGATCTAGTTTGGTCATTTACCGCGCCATCTCTGCACACAAACTAGCAAGAGAGTTTTAAAGACAGAGCAAGTTTGTTTGTTTATATGTTTATTACGTCCTTGATTAATGTGTTCAGTAGCATCATGGATTACCAATTGAGGACAATTACGCTGGTCCAACATTATTACAAATAATTGTACAGATACTGTAGGCCACTTAATGTCATCTTGATAAATATCACGCCAGCTAAAATATAATAAACCCTAACCAGTAACTTCAAAGGCACGAAGGAGTTCCAGCAAAATCCTCTGTTGTTTTCTAATGGCAGAATCAAGTTTTTAGTTGTACTTTTTTAGAGAGGGAGAAAGAGTTCATTTTCAAGAACCACATTTCTCCATCTAATAGGTTATCATTCACAGTGAAGACTGAGATGTGCTGGCAAAAACAGAATAAATCTACCATCATCACACAAGCAATAAGCTGCAGCGGCACATCATTAGGAAAATTACTCAACCTGTTTGGAATTCAGGACATGTTTTCTTCTTGCATTCAGTTTCTTTGTTTGCGTGGTGACTGTCAAGTCGCTAAATCAGGACTGCATTTTGAACTGATCGATATAAAGCGATGTCAAATAAGACCGTTAAAAGCCAGAGCAAACCTGATTTTGAGTCTATTGCCGTCATAGTTATTTATGCAAATGGTGAAAAATATGAAACATCACTGTTTCTGTTTCATTAAAGTGACAAGAGGGTGATTATTGCTGTTTATTATCGACGATTTAAATGATTTAAATCTCAAGCAGCTCCCCTGTCATCGCTGTTAAGAAGCACCTGCTTGGAGTCAATGCTCGTTCGTCCTGAGAGGTGGCTTTAATTCCAGTGTTTAGCTGCCCTGACAATGCAATCAGTGACCAGAGATGGCGCTGTAGGTTGATTAGCTATCAACACAATGCAAGTTCATAAATCATATTTAAAAATTTGTGAAAATGAATACATTTTCCGACCTATGAATGTGTGCCAACATTTCAAAAGCCTCTTTTCTAAAACAGGTGAGGACACCTCTATTTCACTGTCATAGGCACTTCAAAATCAAATGGAATATATTGCTTTTATACTCTGCATGACACTACAGGCTGGAGTATTATTACACTTTCAACGCATTTAAGGAACAAAGAGTGCTACGCCTGGCTGTCGGATGGAAGTGCCCTTGCATTTCTGAGCTGGACTTATATATCCTTGCTGCTGAAGCATTCTGTTTGTGAATAAGTTTTTAGAAGGAAAAAATAGATTTTTTTCAAAACACTAGTGAAATAGTGTTTCAATAATGAAGTGTATAAGACCGTTTGTGTGTCTTTTTTTTTCATTTGCTTTTGTGTTTGGAGGCCGAGGAACAAGAGGCTGACTGAAAGCATGTCTGCTTGTAACTAATGCTCTCCTCAGTGCTTGTGTTTCTGAAAAGATCAGTTCAGAACTCAGATGGCCACGGTGATATTTCAAAAAGGTTACATCGCACCTCCCGGCTCGCTTTGTGTCTGTTCTTGGGGGTTCATCAGAAACGCAAACGTTCAACTTCCAGCAATAGCAAATGTGCAGACTAATAGCCGGACAGCATGCTATCTGAAATTACGTGATGTGAAAGCATAAAGCCTTCTGCGCTTTAAAAGGGGTTTGACCGGAACCTTTGTCTTTCAAGCTCTGGTTGGGTGCACTAATTTACTTCAATTCGTTTTTTACTTACAAAGGAAAGTTCACTGGCTGTCTGGGTGAGCTCATGGTGGGTTAACTCATCTTGAAGGAAAGCTTTGTTTGAACTCGCAATTCATGAAGACAATGGTTAGCTTTAAGTTTGAAAATATATGAAGTATTTGTTTCCAAAATGCAATAAGTGCCAAAATTACAAAAATGAAGAGAATACCACAGAGCAATTGCTCTGTGCTTCTTAAACATGGTGCAAAAATCCATTTTTAGAAATGTGTTTTTTTATAAAATGCAATCGGCGCCAGCAGAGAAAAGGCTAATTTACTCAAAATGAGAAAAATTGATATATTGCGTTTTGCAAACAAACTCTTCAACTTGTGTTCAATTTCTAAAACTTGTTATGACAAGTGGAGTAAAAGAGAAGAAATAAGTTCAGATAACGTAATGGAGCTGTCATTTTTTACCGTGAGGGGCAATTTGATATTCTAGATGTCATTGTGGGTGTATACGCAGAAAATTCTGTGAGCATTTTTAATTGTTCAATGCGTTCGGGAAATAGTAATGTCGCTCAGATTCTTTTAAAGAGAAACAGGAGTCAGTTTACACAAAGCCGAGAGAGAGCTGGGTTTATAGCTAGCATGACATCTACTCGTGGTGTAACTACCATACATCCACCCACAAAATGATACCTGCGGGTGGGGGAGCCGGTGAAAGCAGCTGAGGGAGCGAGAGTTCTGGGGCCAGGCTAACAGACCTTGAAGAGCAGCTCCCACTGTGCTCTGAACGCGTAAAATCCTGAGTGAGCCTAACAGACCGATCACTGATCAGAGGAAGTCATGGTTTTCCAGCAATCATTTTCCATCTACCTTAGTATTTAGGGAGGCACATTCTTCCCCTTGATCCGAATGCAGAGGTTTGGACTATTGGAGGGTGAAAAGATTATTTGAGGAATTGGAGGGGAGTAACAACTTCTTTCTAATCCAGTGATCATCTTCCTCAGGCTCTTCTGCAGAGGGAAGATGCTTCTCAACCATTGACATTTTTGGTTGGGGTTACCGATCCCAGGCACTCTGTACAGCCACATTGTGTCTCAGATCTTTTTTTTTTTTCGGATCACCGGACTAGCACTGTCATTTTATTTAATCTTCCCAAGAGGAGAAGGCCTTACAAAATCATGATGAATCTTACAAACTTCAATCAAATGACAAAATCATTGTTTCAAAATGAAGTCTCTGCTGATAAAAGGCGATAATAGCGGTATAGAGTGGCACCTTCTCTCTTTGCATTATTACCATTTTGGTACATGCTATTATCTGAACCAACATGCTCAGCTGTTCTATTTTTGTGAGTGGAACTTCCCACTGAAAAAAATTGCAGTTGTAGAGCTCCGAAGTGAAGCGATGGGGTGCTACCTGGGACCTGAACTTCTATCTTTCAGGTAACGAGCCCTCGCCTATTTCGCTACATTGCCATCCCATCGCTGTCTCTATTACAGCTTCAGTCATCTCCACTGCATGAAATTCGTGAGATGGCTGTGACTGCCCGCAGTACCAAATGTCCACGCTTCCATACTTCACCTTAAAAAAATGCCAACCTGTTTTAAATCAGGTGTTGTATCCTGGCTCTCTTCTTCCATCCATCCCATCTCCCCAGGGGCTCTTCCCAGCTTTGGTGTGCACTCTCTGGGGCACTCGGAGCTGCCAGCCGGCACCCAGCTAGGCTGGCTTAATTTCTTATTTACACCTCCCACCTCTTCCTGGGCCTCAGTGGCACCACAGACGAACAGCCGCGTGAAAAACGCTGCAGTTACCGCAGTCTGTGCGCCACGGGCCCTGTCTTGTGATTCTCGCCTCTCTCAGCATGTCGCTGCGTTGTGTCGTCTGCTTTCAGTCCGCTACACTGTGCACGCAGAGAAAAGTTCAGCCCTTCCAAATGGAGGTTTTTTTTTTTTGCAAAACTCTTTTTTTTTCCCCAGAATTCTCTTTTCTTGAACTCCTCTGCTTTCAGATACCAACAGCGAACACTAAATCACCGTTAGCATATTCAGTTAGAGACGTTGTCATTGTATATCAGTGACTGACTCATAAAAAACTGCTGAAATCATCGCTTGGAGGCTGGACTTTGATTAAAGTGAATTAATGCAAAGCATAATATCTTCCATTTTGTCCTTGCCTTTCACATCTTCTCCCCGGCGAATGGTATCAGATTCTGCCCGTAGAGGGTTGGGAATTGTGCCATCCACACCTGTAAATTGTGTATGTTCTCCCCCAGTGGATGTGAATGAAAGCCAGTGATTACTTCTCTCTCTTGTAATGCTGGGTCCTTCCTCTGTGGTTCAATGTCAAAGGGGGCTAATCCCGTGGGTTCGGTTTCGATTACTTTTAATAGGGCCAGACAGTGCTCTTAGAGAGTGCCTTAATCAATTCAGCCACAAGGGGAGCCCTTCTTTTTCCACTGTTCCTTATCTATATGGGGTTATTTTCTCTCGTTCCTCTCCCCTTCCCCAGCGCCTGGTTCGAAAATCAATCCAGGTCCTCTATCATTAATGAGATTGCTATCTGTTAAATGGGTTAGGAAATGGAAATTAGAGGTTTCTCAAAGATATCTTGAGTTCGGAAAGACCAGACAATCCTTTGTGGAATTATGTTCTCCAAAAGTAAAACAGTAGTAGTTATTTTACCCTTAGAGGGCTGAAATACATTTTTTTTTAAATATGAATGTAATTACCTCGTGCTTTTGAAAACCTATCATGTGGCAACTTGTTTAAAAGAGCTCCCCAGCAGCTTCGATTTTGAGATCTGACATTATTGAGCACTAACAGCTGCATTTAGCGCTCTAAGGGTTAACTACAGATAAGATTGCACGCCTCTTGTCTAAATCAGTGTTTTCCAAAGCTGTTGCTGGAGTTCCTCTGCCCAGCATATTTTAAATGTCTCCTTGATCTGATACACACAGTTCAGTTCATAAATTCCTCCTTCAATGAGCTTATCAGTTGAATTAGGGGTGTTAAATCAGGGGAGATATCAAAAATGCACAGGACAGGGGTGCTTCGGGAGTAGGGTTGGAAGATACTAGTCTAAATTGTTGACCTGTGGATCTACCTCTTTCCATCTATTACATTTGTGACTTATGTCTGAATGAGTGAAGGCGCTCAGTTTCCCTGATTCACAGTTCTTTGATTTCCCAGTCTACTATGCCATTTCTCTTGTCTTTTCCTCCTCTTTCCGACGGGTCAAATAAGAACAAGAAAAGGAGGGGAGGATTGAAAAATAAGTGAAAAAAGTCGTTGGAAAGAGCTCACAGATTACAGTGCAGTGCTGATTAGGCTGAATGACTTTAAGACGAGGTCATGGTTCTCACTTCAAATCAGTCTGCTAAACTCCGTGAATCGAAGAAAAAATTGCTCTAATGTGCTAAGGGATTTCTTGAATTCTTGAAAATTTCACTTCATTTCCTGGATTGAATGGTAATTTAGTCGGTGTCCCCTTCACCCCATTTGCCCACGGAGGCAGTCAGGCAGCACAACGCAGGCGCATGACACGCATGTGAAAAGTATGAGAGAGATGATTATATTACAGGGCACTCTCCATATAATGGGAAGTATCAGTGTTTAGAAAAGAGGAGAATGTGGATCACAATGGTGTTACTTCCTAGTGCTGTTAAGCCTTGCCTTGGTAGTTAGCAGCACATTGTTATCAGTATGAACCTCATTTATTATCATTTGCAATCCTTATCTCACGGGATGGATGAGCGAGATCGGTATTGCTCTCGTCTTGATCACCTTATTGCTATTTATCAATGGACTACAAGTTTGTTTTTTTTTCGTAGTTCTCATTTGCAAAGGTCACAAGAAACCATAGGACTGCATGCATAATGTTCGCCCTCTATACACCGTAAACCTAGATGTGTGGTGCACTCAATTCTTCTGTGGAAACTGATGACCTCAAAAAATTTGGAAGGCCAACTTAGTGATATTGTGTTCATGGCACTTCAAAACATGGTAACAATAACTTTTACCTAATCTCCTTCAAGTACCGACCACACAATGCAATTAAATGGGCTTACATTATTTTTTTGAGGTAACAGGTTTCTACAAAACATTTGAGTATACCACACCGTTTACAGTTTACACATTATTTGTGTTGTATCAAAATTTTAATTCCATGAGATACAGTTCATAGAAATGCCATGCATATTTCACTCAACAGTGTTACTCGGTATATAAATCAATAATGGTAACTGATAGAAACATAATCACCTTGCTGTCCATTAGCAACAGTGCTGAATGAGGAACATTAAAAAAAAATTGAGCAGCCAAATAAAGCTTGGTAAATCACAAATCAGTGAAGCGAGAGATGATAGGTCAGAGATGTCAACAGGAGCCGACAGAATGGATAACAGCATTACAGCATTCGGAGGCACTAGCAGAGCTTGAATTGAATACTGAGATTATGTAAACTGTGGTCTTCTCTTGTACAGTGTTTCACTTATAGACATAGGTTGAGTTAAAACAAATTTTATGTAGCAGGGTAAGAATTTGTAGTCATGCCTAATGATTTACCATACCTTCAATAATTGACATCAGTTAATCTATAATATATTTGAGGTCGATGTCTGTCTGTCTGTGCGTATGTACACGTTTTTCTCCTACTTTTCTCAACCGATTATCACCAAATTTGGTGTGAATATCCACTTGGACACAAGGAGGGACTTGACATCGCCCGATTTTTGAAAAACGGTCATGCACGCAAAAAATGGCTATTTCACTCCGAGTAGCGGGTAGCAGCTAGTGCAGTAATAAGCGTTAACTAAGAAACAGCGGATTAACATTGAACTAATGCATCTGGTAGTCATTTACAAATGATGTTCACATCTATACATTATTGCATTATTAAGTGGTTTAACAGTTTGAATTGCGACATACGGGATACTTAAGGGATGTTTTCGATTTCAAAATAAGGGAAACAAGGAAATTAACACATTGTTAATTATGGTTGCATAATGCTTATACAGCTATCTAATGCATTAGTTACCTGCTAATTAAGCGATAGTTAATGAACTAATGTTAATTAATGAGCCTTATTGTAAAGTGTTACCTATTCATCTTAATGTATAAAAAAGTGAATGAAACATTTCTAATCTTGGTTTGTGTCCTATTAAATAGTGTCCAATTCCAATTAAGAGACAAATAGTTGTACATTCAATTTTTTCTGCTAGTTATGGGCTGGGTGCTCGTGTGTGGCATTATTGCATTAATATATGGTGCAGAATGGAAAGTTTGAAAACAAGTGGTACCACTCTGGCGATTGCTACGCCACAACTAATGCTAGCAACTTTGTATGTCGTTGTCTCTGATTAAGCCCAGCAATACGGAATCGTCTATTACCTACCTCCAGGTGTAGAAAATTTCCTTACTCAGAATCACCAGAATGCATGGAAAATACGGCCAAACCTCAAACAAAACTTCAGCCAAATCACGTTCGCAGGTGGAAGTGTTTGTTAATGCATCAAAAGCATGTGTGCGGTAGTTACTGCAGGAGATCTAACAAGGATGGCTTGCGTCTGAGGAGAAACACTAATTACATACCTTCCCATGTTCATTATAAAGCACACTAAGGGTGATCAAAGGCAAATTCCCATTGTTCAAAAGACCTGACAAAGGTTAGCGGAGGCAGAATCGGCTTTGAACGTTTACCACCACCTGGACCCTTCCCTCCATGAACAACCCCACCCCAACCCCCCAATTTCAACATGTTTTCCTGCTCCCTAGACTTCTGAAGGCTAAAAAAAAAAATGACTGCATTATTTGTAAGAGTATCTAGAAGGCCAAGAACAGCACCTTGATCATAGCAGGGTCTGTGGGATCAAAGAGACACAAAACAGAGCGCGGGACACCCAAGATCAAGGATATTTCCGACTCTCTCATCTAAATGCTCCTGCAGGAAAAATCTTGACTGTATTGTAATGAATGAGTCATGAACAAATTTACAGTTTTGTTCAGTGGAGAGAGGCTTCCTTTGAAAAACACCAATCAGCCGTTACTGCATTCGCACAATGTCCAGCGAAGATCTGCTTTCCTTTTCTCTTGTAAAAGGAATGCAAGCCGCTGAGAGATGCACCTCATTTCGCAATTCTCGATGCCTAAATATCCGTTTCGCATCCTCGCTTTTGAAATGATTTAAGCTGTTTCTCCATTCTTTGTAATTTACTTTTCTAATTGACAAAATGGAAAGCACTCCGCAATGAAAGTTGTAAAATAATATGATTGTGGTCTTCCCTCTGACTCATTTGCCACTAAGTGAATACAAGATTATGAATCAGAGCAATATGGAGTAAACAAATAGAGGCATAGTCACTGCACAAAAAGTGGGAAACATAAATGGAGAAAATTAGGCCAAAATGCTGAAAATACAGTGAAATCAGTAGAGACAGTGTGTTTTATCAGTGAATCATCCATTATTTGGTCACTTTCAGAGTATTTATGGCTGTCACTACATGATGGTGATTGTTTGGTTGCTCTTGACTGGTCACACTGGGCAAGGTGAAATAGCCGGAAAAGATAATAGAGAACTTTCAGGGATTAAGATTTTTTTAAACACATCCAAAATATGCGGCGTACATGTTAAAAAATCAGGAACAACCCTGGGAAATGGTTTTCTAGACCACAATTTAGAAAAGTATCTGCCCCAATTATTCCTGTTAGTTTGAATTGTAATCAGCATCTTCTGTCAGCTTAAAGGCTGCTTTCCCACCGGACGCGAAACAAATTTTTCGCACAACAGTTTACATTAAAAGTCAATGCAAAGACGCGAATACCTGCGTTTCTGTTGTGTGAAAAATTTGTTTTGCGTCTGGTGTGAAAGCGGCTTAAAAGCAGTCTAACAAGCAGTGCTCAAAAGCGCGATGAGGGAAGTGTGATTTCTAGGAGGCTGTAGACAGTCACAATGTGACAAAAAATTGTACTTGGCTTCTTTAGCTTTTTTTTTTTAACTTTCTGTTTCATTGGTCTAGTGTCTAGTAACATGTAAACAAAAAAAAAAGAATGACGATTTTGAAAGTCAGCAAAAGTAAGGTCCATGATTGAATTAATACGTGGAATGTGATACCCTTTTGCGTACAGTGATAATGTGGCTGAATACTTCAAAAAATAATTGACTTTGAGACCTTAAAATGTGAACATGTTTGGTGGCACTGTAGCTCAGCAGTTGCCTTGCAATGAAAAAGGTTTTGAATTGAGCCCTGGTTGGTCAGGGCCTCTGTGCATGCAGCTTGCACGTTCTCCCCGTTTTTGGATTAGCTTCCTGTGGTTTCTCTGATTTCTTTAACCCGGGAAAAACATGCTCTGTAAGAACACTCCGACCATTGCCCCTGACCAAGGATCTGGCTTTAGAACTAGAGTCGGTCCCCGGGCGCTGCACTGTGGCTGTCCACTGCTCTGAGGGACTATGATGGGTCAGATGCAGATGACTAATTACCCCAGGGGGTTCAATAAAGTATATCTTATCTTATACTGTTGCTATGGACATGCAAAGGTCGAAATGCTATGGAACTGCATCGCACATTGGTCTCAGATCGTCCAAACATTGTGTCTGAGGACTGAGGTCCGCATTTGCTTGTAGTTCACCGGTTGTTCATGGTAGTGTTAACAACATTTGCATTTCATGGACTTGGAACATTTCATGTGGTTGTAAGGAAATGAGCAGATTATCTCCATGAACAAAGCATAAACCATCCTGGGCGGCCCTTTTATTGATGGACCTTATATTCGCTGACTTTCAAAGACCACATTTGCGCAGACATTGGAGCAATGGAACAGGAAGTGACAGAATACTACTGTTGCAGCTTATAAAATGACGACAGGGTCCTGACTCTTCATTAGTAGGTGCCTAAATTGCAGGTGCATTGGTCAGAAAAGTCATAAAATCATGCAAAGTCACGAGAACTGTGTCAAAAATCAGAACAGCAAATGCCCGACATCAAAAAACAAATAGCTCTTAGCTGCAAGCAAAAAGGACTGGGGCACTTGATAGCACAGTTGCTCATATCCACAGAACCACAGCTCAGAAAATAATCTGATAATTCAGCCGATCCATATCTGAACCAGAGTCAACAAAATCTTTGCAGAGCTTGCATTTATGGCAGAGCCGGTATTTATGACTGAGCCGCCATTTGGGAACCATTTGCATCCAAAGCTAATGCGCAAAATGTATGACATGGTGTTTGGAACACAAAAGCCTGGACACCTGAGGGAATGAAGGGAAGTAATACAGTCTGCTTTTCTAGATCATATCACCCCCATCCTCCGTTCATTCCACTGGCTTCCCGTTCCCACCAGGATTGAGTACAAGGTTTCCCTCCTCACATGCATCCATGGACACGCCCCCACTTACCTCAAAGAACTTCTAAACCCCCAAAAAACTACACGCTCCCTCCGCTCCACTCAGTCAAAGCTCCTCTTCGACCCCAGACCCAGACTCAGGACCATGGGAGATGCGGCCCTCTGTGCTGCTGCCCCACGCCTGTGGGACACCCTCCCTGACACCTTGAGGGCACCACAATCCACTGACTTTTTTTAAAAAAAGGACTGAAGACATTTCTTTTTAGCAAAACCTTTGGTTCCCCCTCTTAGATTCTTCTTTTAAACTTTTTATCTTCTCTTAAAACCGCTTATCTTTTTTTGTTGTTGTTTTATATCCTTTTATTGTGATGTTTCTTTGTTTTTAACATGTAGGCCTTTGAGATCCTTGGATGTAAAGGGCACTACAAATAAAATGTATTATTATTATTATTATTATTAGTCAGATGAGTCGTCTGTCACTCCTTTTCAGACGTCTGGCCACGTTTATATTTGAAGGTCTAAGAAGACACGCAGTCCACAATGTATGTTGCCAATTATTGTATGGTGTTGGTTCTGTGATCGTATGCATCAACATTTCAATCAGGAGAGGCCGATGAAGTGTGTAAAGGTAATCATTAATTGCAGATTACGGAATGAATAGATGAATGGCTGTGATGATAGCCTCCAAGTCTTGTACTTGACAGGGAGATTTCGCATTTGAGGAGCCTCTGGCCTGAGCAGCAGCAGGATAAATCCTCCCATGGAGTCCAGACAATAGTGGTGGTGGCAGCTGATGACCCTGCTGACTGATCGGCTGATGAAGCTGATGAATGATGATGCTGATGGACCTGCAAAGGCTGGACGGTGTCGGGGAGGTGGAGGTTGTGCACAGAAACATTCTGCATGTACTAGAGGCAGAGACAGAATCATATTTGGAAAGACAGCATCCAGATGAAAGGCCAACAGTGTAGGAGGTGGCAATGGTATTGTATCGATATGATCAGCAGACAGGATAGCTGACTCAATTGATAGCCCCATATGATCGCAGCTGGAACTACAGCTGCGCTCAGAGAGCATAAGTACCTCCGCCAATGCACTCAGTGTTATTTTTGCCAGTATTAGCTAGCAACCACTGTGTTTATGCAGTCCTGGAGTCTTCACGCAAATATGTTTTCAATGTGTTTTTGACCTTTTGAATGCCCATTACCTTGACCTCCCAAAATCAAATCACTTCTTCCTTGACGAATACTTAATCATTCCTCCAAATCTGAGGAAAATCCATCCATAACTTTTTGCGTAATCCTGCTTACAAACCAACCAACAAACCAACCAACAGACAAACGGTAATGATCGCTTCGTCGGCGGAGGTAATTATGAGCACGTGTGAGAGTGAGAGCAGGTTGAGTTAATATGAAGGACTAGCTAAAGCATGCAAAAGGAGATTCTTAATGACTGAACTTTCGCTAGAGCTTCAAATCATTGGACTTGTTGGACCCAAAGTTGTTTTTTTTTTCCTTTTTCATGGATGTTTGGTCGGGAAATTATATGTGACCCCTCTCCAAGACTGATTTGAGCCTATGGTGCAAATACTACTCTATTTTTCCCTTTAAATGACCTTTGCTGCATGACATGTAACAAGTTCTAAATGCCTGCGTGTCCTCAGACGTGACCTATACAACTGAGTGCTGCAGCTGTCAACTGTACATCTCACGCTAAACAGTACTCTATCTGAGCATTCCTCTTGACTTCTCTCATCACAATGTGCAGTACTACATATTTGAGAATTTATGAGAATGTTGAGTGCCTTTTTTGCTGAATTAAATGATTATCACCACACTGGCTGCTCTGTTTTCCATTTTTTTGACATTGTATGCTTGTTAGCGGTTGTATTTCACTGCCAGGTCTATTACTTTTGCACGTACTGCAACCTTTTGATGTTCCCATACACTCTGCAATATGCATTCCTTGATGGATTGCGACTGTTTTGAAGGCAAAGGCTTGGCCTACTCTTTAATGGTAACAAGGAATTTATGTTTCTGACATTTTGTCCTGTCTTTCAAACCATCACCATTCACTCACAATTATTATTATTACCTGACCCCTCCCCTAGGGGGCCAGGTTAAGCAATGATCATGTCTCTGTGTGTGTGTGTGTGTGCGTGTGCGTGTGCGTGTGCGCGTGTGTGTGTGTGTGTGTGCGCGCGCGTGTGTGTGTGTGTGTGTGTGTGTGTGTGTGTGTGTGTTTCTGTCAGTCTGTCTGTCAGCTCGTGGCTGGGGCCAGGTCTGCTATCTCTAATTGCCTTGTTACTATTACTATTACTATTACTATTATTATTATTATTATTGTGGTTGTTGTTGCTGTTTTTAAGAAACACTGAGGATTTTTTTCTTTTTTTTTTACCTGGGGTACAACACTGTTTAAAAGACCATATGATCCCCTAATGGCACAGACTGATTGGGTCTCCTCATTACTTGGAGAGTATCTAGTCAGTAGCTCAATGGAAAACACAGGCCATCAGCAGTCACAGACACACACACACACATATGGGATGCACACATACAATTTAAATTGCTCTGCAAGAGCAGTGCTCACACTAGCCTCACTGGCCTGTCAATTATTGTGTTTCCCTCTCCTGTGGAGCCCAACCACGTGTTTTCTCTCTCTCTCTCTCTCTCTCTCCCTCTCTCTCTCTCTCTCTCTTTTACCCCCTCTCTTCCTCCCTCCCTCCCTCCCTCAGTGAGGCTTTCTCATCACACAGTTTACAAAGCAGCCACCAGGAAAACTCAGCACATCTTGTAGCCAGCATGCCTGCTGCAGCTGGATGGAGGGGTGGGGGTGGGGGTAGGGCATTCTGGGGCAGACGCACTGCAGCCCCCTGGCCCTGTGTACCAGGCCTGTCCACCCTCCCCCCACCACCCCCCTCATCTGACTCCCCTGCTGATGGAGGGAGGAGGGGAGGGGGTTGGGGGGGGGGCACTGGTGATTCCAGCGATAAACAGCAGTCTAACCTCTCACCACACAGCCTGAGGGTTGGGATCTGATCAATGAGCAAATATACAGCCATCATATCCACTCTCACCTCAGAGGGGTGGGGCCAAGAGCATACCTCAGTCCTTGATTGGCCACTGAAGAGCCTTTCCCCTGCCCCTCCTCTCCCCTTGCAGATTCCACAGAGCCTGGTTCCTTATCCACCCTTCATACTGCCTCAGTGCTGAATGAGATAGTTCTCTCCTGATGGAGACATTGCCTGCAACTGCAAACGCTCCTTTGTAATTACTTCTCATTCTGTTTCGTCCGGCGCACTGCAGACACTCGACATGGCATGCAGCTTCACGGCGTGGCGTGTTCTCTGTGAGCACGCAACAGCAGTGTCACATGCGATATCCGCTGTACTGCGAGAATTTTCTACTTTTGTTCTTTTTTCATGCTGCAAACGTCAGAGAAACTCCAAAAACAAGCAGGGAAAACATACCCTCGAGACGTACCCTCAAGTCAAAGACCATAATCAGAACAAATATGGCATTTTCCCCTCAAGAAAAGCTTGACTGAGATATGCAGAGGTTAAATCACTTTTCACACTATCAAAATTGCTGGGTGTCACAACCAATTCAAATGCAATTCATTCGAGCATGTGCTCAACATTCTCTATATTCCAGTGGAACAATTTTTTGATTTATGCCTCGGTCTACAGTATTCCCTCCGCATGTTTATGCATTGCTTTGCGCTGCATTCATTAAGAAGACTGATTTGGTTTGATAAGCTTTGCAGCGCTTTCTTGTTGTAAACTTGAGGGTTTCCCATTTACCATTGTATCCATGTAATTATGTATCACTGCTTTGTTAATTATTTGCTGCGGTATAATACGGACAATTTGATTAATTGCTCAATAGCACTGTTAATCTACCGCCTGATTAATACTGCAGTAATGAAACGTTCCATCGGCTGGCTACCGCAACTCACTCAGGTCATTATAATGGTCATTATTATGGCTGCAGATATTCTCCATTGTGAATCAGCAGTTCTCATTTACCGAGAAATGATGGCAACTGATTTTGCTGAATACGAGGGCCCTGCAGCTCAGCTAATAAGCCCAGGAAAGGACACGGATGAACAGTCTGGAAAAGATGCTAATTCTTATTTGCGACATATCGTGTTGTGTCAGCGGGCAGACCTGTTGCTTCACAGCATGAAGGCTCTGGTCCGGAGCCATTCTACGTAGAGTTAGCATGTTGTCCCCGTGTTCATATGTGTTTCTCCCAAGCCCTTCAGTCTCTTCTCCCAGTCCAAACACATGCATGTCAGGCTGCCTGGAGACACTGAACTGCCCTTGGGTATGTGTGCTTAATCCCTGCAGAGGACTGGCGATCTGGACGGATGGATGAATGGATATTGGGTCATTCTTTGCGTACATTACATCATGATTGCATCATGAACAGACTTTCATACATTGCTATGTCAAGCTATGATCCATGCATTAATATTTTATTTATGTCTTCTAGAGACCCACAAATTTCTTTTATTGCGGTCAGTCCAAATATTGTAAACATTCCCATTACGCGTGAAAAGTCAAAAAATGTAAAAATTCTCATTACACTGTGAAAACAGCTGAAGGAAAAGGTCATGATTTGATGCAAATGGCAGGCAGGCATACGTGTCTTTTTTATATATTATTATTTAGGAGGGATATTTCAAATGAAGTGTTTATACGACACAATATTTTATTAAGTAGGGGGATATGCCATGTTTCATATCACTTTTACCTTGGATCATAATTTGGGTGACAGTAATAGAAAAACAACTGCGGGAAAAAATGTCATTGGGATATAGTGCGACACTAGAATTTTCATGATCACATATACTTATGCTATACCGCTGGGACTGCAGTGACCTGTGAGGCCAAAATGGCAAAATCAATATTCTGTAAGTGTTCAAGAGTCCATATGTATTTTCCATAAAAAATGCCCAGGACATACTTGAAATTCATCCGCAGCAATCCAACATCTGCCTTACAATGTGGTTCGCATGTTTGATTTTGGAGGTCTTAAGACTAATGGTATATTGCATAACACAGCCCTTCAGATAATGCCCGACTGAGACAGCTGAATTAACTGTAAGTAATGGAACAGCTGCCTCATATGTGATTAGACTAAGAAAATGGTGCATTTTTCCGGAAACTGGAAGTCAAACTGCTTTTATATTATCACTTAAATGAGAAGAAACAGTCCACAGTGGGTCAGCAAGCTGTGTGCAGTTTTAGTTTTTCATCTATGTTTCTTCCCAGCTTGTGTGGTGAAAGATGTTCAACAGAAACATAAAGAATGGAAATCATATCTCTTTTTTCATTCGCTGAAACACAATGAACCTTAATGTGTGACACCATCATAGTTATTGGGCGGTAATTGCAAGTGCTGTACAGCTCCATGTCATGCTTACCATCGCTGTTTAAGTGGCTCACATTTAAATTGTTCATCTGTGAGCCCTGTGATCGGGTGTTCGAATTCCTGCCACGCCATTACCAGCTATAGCTGGAGGTCCGTATGGGTCAGGCAATTACTGGCGCAGCCTTCTCAGACATAATATGGGTTAAGACAGTCAAAATTTATTAGTTCATTGTTCTGTAGCGACCACTTCTAGTTGGCCAGCCGGGTGTAGCTGTACGAGCTAAATTGTACCACAACTACGTGATCCTCCGACGACATAGGCAGCGTGTAATTGCTAGTGCGACTGCATAGTGTAAAGAAGAGAGGGCTGGTTGTCACGCGAGTCTGGGGAATCACGTGCCACAGCATCTTCCTCCTTGGTGGATGAGAGCAGGTTGCTTTGCGGTGGGCTGAACAGTTTGGTTGTGTTCAGAGTGGGGAAAAAAGGGGGTAGCGAGTATCCGACGCACATGTAACAGCCTGGAGATCCGGTCTGAGTTGCTCCATCTTCGCGGAGGGGGTTCATTGCCCTAAGCTGCTGTGCACTGGGAGTGAGATAACGGTGGGGGCTTCTCTTGCGTAAGGTTTACGGAGCGAAGAGGCTTTATCTCTGAAGCCTGCTTAGTCTCACCTGCTGCCTTTGAGCTTTCTCTCACCCCCGCACCCCCCCCCCCCCCACCCACCCAACCGCACATCTGTCCACCACCCATCTCCTCTGCACTGTCTCTCCCACCCTTTTGTTAAATGGAGTTTGCTGGCCCTCTCTTATCGCCCGTCTCCATGTAGCTGTCCTGAGCATGACAATACACACTCTGCTGCACCTCTCCACCCCCTCACACACAACACATCCACGCCTCCGGGCTTAGTTTGACTCAGGTGTCTGATATGCAGCGGTCAGGCAAATCCCATAAAACAAACGTCGATGTCTGGCTCTCAGGGTTCAATGAGAAAGGTTTGGCTGGATCGGCCAGTAACTTTCTGTGAAGCCTCAGTGTTACGAACACCCTGCAAAAGTTTTTAGTTTCGTACGATTTTGCGCAATTGTTTCCTTCACAAAATATACTGAAGGACCTTAGATTTGCATATATTATTTATGGTGTCATTTCTGACCCACAATAGTGCACTTTGGCACTTCGATGGTGGCGGAATAATTGATCTTATTTAGCTAAGACTTGTTATTGTATGTGCAATAGAACCAACTTTTCATTGAGTCAATTTATTTTGTTCTTGAACCATCATTGTGTCAGACATCACACAATAAATAATATACGCAGAACTAAAGTCCTTTAGTATATATACTAGACGCAAAAAAACATAATGCAATATCTTCAAGATCCAGATATCATACATTACCTGAGTTATTGTCCTTCCCTTGAGTTGACTCTGCAAGTGAGGAATTTTGTCGATCTGTAACTGAACATTCCGGCATTTGCTGTTTGTTACAGACCAGACTGGAAAGCTGGTAATTAATAGCTGTAATCCTCTGCTCTGACACCTGCCATTAATCGCATGCGATTTTTCAAAGGTATTGCCTTGTATATACTCCAATTGTATCTTTCAGCAAGATTGACGGGTGCTTATGTAAGACAAAAATGATCATAATGAAAAGGCAATGGGCTGCACCAGTACTCAGAAAAAATACCAATCCCTGCCCCCCCCCAACTACACACACACAATCACACACACATACGTATATATATGCCCCTCCCCAGACTAAAAAAATACTCTCTGCACAAATGGGGTTGAGGTTTCTAGTGCTACTCAGTAATGGATTTTATAATGGAAATGAAATGGTGGCTGCAGCTACCCGACTTTCCTCAGGAAATAGAATGTATTTCTTGCCTGTCTTTTATGAGATGGGTTCTCGCAAACGTTTTGTCGAACAAAAACAGAAGCACTTGATTTCTGAATGAGCTCCACGTGGGCCATATCTGACAGTCTGTTTGCACGCACACTGAGCGTAACCAACCAACGAAAGGCAGGATTATATGTCCCCAAAAATGTGCTATCATAATCTCCAGTTTAGCAAAGGAAAAAAAAACTAATTAAAATGTTTTCCTCTGCATGTTTTCTTTGAATAATACCTTTGAAAGCAGTCTGAACCTAAACGCAGTTATAGCACCCACACAAATTTATGTTACTGTTACCTAACCCTCCACTATTCCTCAGTCTGTGTTCCACAGGCGATGAATAATGAATAAATATATTCCACCTAAAAGGAATGAATAATTGAATCCAAGCTCTCACAATGTTTTTGTGTTTCTTCTGAATCTCTACCACCATCTTTAGGTGATCTTGGGTACTGCATCATCTGCAGAGCAGCTCCTCATTGGTTTGTGGACCGGATTCTAACGCGTTCCTAGGGTGGCAGCCCGGCTGGGATTGGTGGGGACTGCGCAGATGCACGCCCCAAGTTCTTCCAATGAGACAACGGGGGGTGGGGCAACAGCGATGCCCGCCCAGCAGAATGCCAGGGCCCGAGGCCGGCAGCAGCTTTGGCAGCAGTGAGCGCTCCAGATGGTCTCCGGAATAATGAGCGTTTGCATCGCCCGCCCCGTCCCGTCATCCCTGACAGTACCAGAATCCATCCGTGAAGTCCTGCAGCTTGTTCACCCCACCGTGTCATTTTCCTCAAGTGCCTGGAAGGCTGCATAGATTGACCCCCCCTCTTCTGTACCTGGTGGCACCATCACTGAATCTTCTCCCTCTTACCCTGCTGCCTGCTCACACGCCTTCTAGTTTTTCACACTCTGTCACTTCGGTCTTCTACACTCAACCAAACACGACCTCTCGCCCTCCCGATTCGCTCAAATTCATCCTTTCCTGTGGGCTAACCGTTCTCCATTTTTGTTTTATGTTTCTTTGAGGGCGTGGGGGTGTTTGTGTGAGTTGGGGGGGGGGGGGGGTGTTTGGCCCTTCGTGAGTTTTCAAGTTTTTTTAGCGGGCTGATATCCAGAGATGGACTAAAAAAAATGTTTAAATGTCAGCAAACAAATTTCTGTCCCCTGAAAAAAAAAAATTGTTTTTCTTATCTTTTCCCCCATGTATTATACATTTATGTAGGTTTTTCATTCTGTGTTCTGAGTGCGTGTGTGTGTGCCTGTGCGTGTGAGTCCGCAGCCAACCGTTCAGTGGGATGTCAGGAGTGTGGGGGAGAATTTTTTTTCCCAGTAAAAGGAGGTCTCTCTTTGCCATTGATTCACAAGCTTGGTGTTTCCAGCTTTGCTCTCCCACTGCATTTGACTCCTGAGTGTGTTCCCTTTGAGAGCGCATCGGGCTAAAAAGAGCTGCTGTACTTCTAACGCTCCGCCTGCTCCAGCTAACATCGCTATGCTGTTCCCAAACCCCAGTGCGACTCTTCAGAGGGAGGGAGACAGTCGAGAGGATGACATTGCATTGAATAAACCTCCTCTGGGCCGAGGACGCCGGTCTCCAGCGCCCCTCTCAGTTCAGTGTTTATAGTGTGCGCACTTCAAGTGCTAATGAAGGAGTTCAGGGGAAAAACTATCTCTAATCGCTCAACAAGGGCCTTGAAGCACAGTGCGAGTTTGTCCGCCATAGAGGTCAATGAAACGGTGGGTTCGACGCCGCCATGCGTACTCTCATCTCTTGTTTACCCCTCCTCACGCCTCCTGCAGTATGCGGCTTTGAATAGCTAAACGCTCCAAAAAGCCCTTTGAAATTATTAGCATCCAAGCGCGGCGCTAAATGAAATGAAAAATGACAAGCTAATTAAGTTATTGCTGCGGGATCATTGCTGGGCGATCTCCCATAAAGTTTAAATATTGCATCAGGGTTGGCCCTGTCACTCTTCCCTGCTCTGTTCCCCTTTTTTGTAAACGCAGGAAGAGCCTGTTGCATCCAAGAAGACCTTTTTTTTTCTCGCAATACTGGAATCCATGCTATCACGCACTTCATATCACAGCGTCGAACGACTGCTGCCCGCGCTTTGACTGCCCAAATGAGCCATAATTTGCACAGAGCATTCCGCCTCATAAAATGAAAATGGCTCCTCTCGGACATTTCACGCTCTTTAATAGCAGGCGAAAAGAAGGAGCCGCGAAGTCCGCTTGGCCAGAAGGCACACTTCTCACAAATTCCAGAAGTATATCCTTATTTCCCAAGCAAACTCACCCAGCCTTAAGAAACAGACTTAACTGAAGACACTGGCAGTGCTCGCCGAAGCTGCTGTGAGAATTGCGTCAGGGGCAAAGGGCTGAGGGGTGAGACTCATCAACAACAAGGCGAGACGATGGACGGAACCGCAGGGCACTTTGGGTATAATTCTTTGTGCCTAAGTGGGGGAGATAATGGGGCTCTTTGCGATTGGTTTCGGGTTTTTAGCCTGAAAGGGATACGATGGCCTCCATTACTGTGCCATTACTGAATGACCACTGAAGCTCTTTAACCTCAGGCACCGAGGGTCTTTGCGGGCTCAAAGTGCTATGAAAACAATCCGGGTGTCAAGCTTATAAATGATTACATATTGATTATTGCCACAGCATTGGAGCTCAGACAGAAGTTAACCCCTGATCTCGAAGTAAAAATGAAAGTATAGAAGTCTTTTTTTGCGCATCCCCGTGTGTCGTTCTACTGTCAATTTCCAAACTAATCACCAATCAGACAAAAAGCCACTGAAATACAATACACAGGAGAATACTCTCTCCTTCGTCATTGACCCATCTACCGAATAGAGTATACCCACTTCTCCAGGGACGCCTTCACCACCGTGTGCGAATGTGTGTGTGTTAGTGTGTGTGCGCACGTGTTTGTGTGACTGTGTTTGTGTTTTTGCATATTCCAGAGTGGGTAGAGAGGAAGATTGTTGTTTCTTTAACTCATTCAATCAATTTAGCAAAAGATAATTGTTCTTAGGGCCACACAAGCCGCCTCAAGGGCAATGCACTAAATTACAATCCAAAAATCAGACCGTCAGTCCACAGTACGTCTAGATCTCTAATCATCCACTCTTGATGGTTTATTCAGCGGATTGTTAGGATGTAGACCAAAGAACGCGTGACAGATATTTCCAGCTTGATTCATTGTTAACATGGAGCTGAAGTCCATGAGCAAACCCCCAGGACAGCCTCCCCACACCAGATTAATTCAACTGACAGTGAATAAGGTCAGGAAGTGGCTGCTTTCAGAGACGTATGGAAATCAGATGCCAACGGTGACAGAAAGACAGAATTAATATTACAAGATTTTTTGCCGCTGAATGATTCATGCTTTACCGATCTATTAAGTGAGTTAGGGGTTGAGCAGGGAAAATGTGATGTTTTGTTTGAAATTCACAGTGTAAAAGAGGGTCCGCTGGGAGCCTGTATCTGAGCTCTTTGACAGTGGAGGATTCTGACCAAAATTTGCATCTGGATCTGGGGATCGGTGTCAATGGTCCCCTATCATGTCACCAGATGCATAGCCAATTAGCTGTTACAAGCCATTTCAAAACCTGTCCTTTGTGACATCATAAAGGAGAGTGATCGCTCTACAAATTCCAGGAGGTTCAGTGTTGACAGCGCTTTGTGTCCTCGGTGCAAGAATGTCCTCAACACAGCATTTTTTATGTCTCCCCCATCATCATGTTTTCGTCCACTTTCCCGAGTGCATGCATGTCCGCGTCCACATCGACGTTCCCACCATTTCCGGACCATAACTCAGAAAAGGTTGTACAGATGTGCCTTTTGCTATTTTGAGGTTATTAAGTTATCTAGGTTCTTCCTAAATGTCTGTGAACATCAATGACGGGTGACTGTGTTGGGGTGGGGGAGACATTTGTTTTTTTGCCTCAAAAACAATGTAGTTTTCCACAGCTATCGCGGTGCCATCAGTTGAAAAAAAGTTCAAGCTGTGCTCTTCAATGTTGGTTCCCTCTCACCAACCAATCAAAATTAAGAATGGGGCAAGACTTAGGTTATCAACAACAATGGCATGAGAGAAACCGTCCCTTTCCGTCACAGTTGTGTTTCTAATCTCTTTGATGCAATCTAGGTCAGCTAACAAGGTAGCATAAACATATACTGCTGCTACTGTGAGGACCAAAAGCTATCACTAAGTACCCTGTAATCATTAAGGTTCCCATTTATTTTTATTGATTAGCAAGCAAACATTAATTTGCTCACTTGGAAAGACGAATCACCATTTTCTTCCATGGCTTTGGCAAACCTTTCTCAAGAAACGTTACAGAGACTTGATAGTCTTAACGATGTAATGCAGAAGTGCTAGAAAATGGTTTTTGTAACCTAGCGACAAAAAGCACTCGAGAGAAGCGTCATGAAACATCATGGGCGCTTCCAGCACTAAAACAGCTGCCTGTGGACGCAGGCCTAAACTGGTTAATGTTGATTAGTCTTTCTTGCATCTTGGCAATCATTTTGCTCCATGATGTAACCAAGAAACAGATTTTGAAATGGCTTGTTATGACTAATTGGCTGTGCAACCTACTGACATGATAGGGGACCTTTAGCTGAATAAGAAAATGTGCACCACCGATCATCATGTAGCGAAGGGTTTACAGGATAACTGTGCTGAATATGAAATCTTGAGCTGGCCTGTGGTCGTTAAGTTGTTTCAAGCTGAGAAAAAAACATTTTAAGATGGCAAAAATACTGTAGTTACATAGTCAACAAACTGAGCGCTAGCTTACTGTCTTAGTTTAACCAACTTTGAACAGCTTTGTGCAATAAAGCTGTCCAGAGACTGACCAGCCATGACTTATGATTCTGACCTGGTCTGAGTTTTTAGCCGGACAAATATTCATATATACATTGTTGACCTTGTAAGTTCAAATGAACGATCCTTAATCCTCAACAGAGATGTTTATATTGTGTCGCTCGATATAGCAGTCATAACATTAGCATTCATTGCTATTAGCGGGCCTCCGGTGACATCCAACCGCATGTGGGAACAATACATTTGCAACTTGGAATGCGTTGGTGTACAAAATCAGCAGTTATATGGGAAAGGTGGGTTTTAGTAAATCTGCAGCTGTGACAGGTGCGCTGTGTTTGGAAATTGCTGTGCTGTGAAATGAATGTGACAGTTTGCATGCTTGTGCTTTGCATGTAAACAGTGCATTCCCTAGCTGAGTGTTGTCATAAAGCTTGGATTACTCACAATGTGTATGTGCCAGCAGACCGCAAGCTGAGATGTCATACTGAGAATACTAACGCCAATAAATTTAAACTCGATTTCTGTGTATTTTTCTGGCTGTTAATATCTCACTATCTTTCATTATCTTCCACAATCTCTCTCTCTCGCAAACACACATTCATACACATGCACACAGGCATGCGCACACACAAGCACGAATGCACACAAAGCACATACAGACCCACACATGTTGTGTTTTCATGTTTTAAGGGGACATCCCATTGACTTACAATCATTCCCCAACCTTTTCCCTTGACCTTTACCATGAACGGTACATGCCTAAGCCTAATCCTGACCTAACCGTAGCCCCCTAACCCCAAAATAGCTGATTTAACTTGAAGGGACCAAAAACTATCCTCAACATGATGAAAAATTCACCCAACTCACACACACACATGCGCGCGCACACACACACACACACACACACACACACAGCAGGCTTGTCCACTGTTAAGTTCAGCTCAAAATCTGTTACATATACATGTCTATACTTCCTTCTGTCAATTTTTTCCCTTGTATGAATATACCGCTGTAGTAAAAATATGTTTTGTTGCATTGTAAGTTTCACAGCTTTTTTCTTCTTTTGGTTCAATTGTAATGCATATATTCCCTGTAATTGTGACATAGCTGAAGATCTGGCCTTCCTGGGGCACTGCTGCTGATGAAAAATTGATATTTAGAGGAGGAAGCTGGAGTCTATTGTCCTGTTTGGTGTTCTCGCTCTGTCATTACTCACAGAGGTACAACAGCCACTTTTCAATAAACATGGTTTTCACTTTATTAAAATCCCACTGGTTCCTGTATTAAAACTATAACCCACTCTTGATTAATATTTAATTTTTCTATTCACTGCCATCGCCAAGCTTGCATGATGTATGATATTATAAATCTCTCCCGGAGTGAAAGTCAGCCCTGAATCCAAAAATAAGTCCTTCACTCTCTGCAGTTAGCCCAGAATTTCGTTCAGATCCGTCTTGAAAAGCAGCCAAGGGCAGGCAGACATTTTCCCTGCCCGAGACGATAATTTATCCATTACTGCTGTACTGAGACCTGAAATCAGGCTGCTGTTCATGTAAAAATTAGGATGAACCTCCTTCTTGTTGACTCCTCCGGTCTGATTAGTTCTCACGATAATGTAATGACCTTAATACCTGCTTTTTAATGGCTACACTTCGCTAATTCAGCAGTATTTAAAATGCGGCTGCCGTAGTGTCCTTCAGTCGGTGTCTTTGAAAGAGGCTGAAACATTTCTGGTCGGGTGGACTGGTCTATGTTACATCCCAACTTCAATTTGTCGGAAAAAAAAAAAAAACCGAGTGCCTCTTGGGGGCAACAGGAAATATTGACTGGTGTCACTCTTTGCTGAACCATGTCTCCCCGATGGTTGTGAGGGAAACCTAGACTGGAATGAGAACGAAGAAATAGGCCGAGCTCCAAACATAACGAGCGGAAAATGCGCTTCTGCAAGACTGCGTCAGCGGCTTGTCCTTCGCACAGCCTCCTGCGGTCGATGTGCCTTTTGACGATCCCAAGCTTCCAGCCAGAATGTGTGAGTTTCGTCTTTACCAGCTGTGGCGTGAACTGAGGCGGACGGCTGGCCCCAACTGAACCGCTACATCTGTTTGTGCTTCCCAAATCCCCCTAATTCCATGAGCGGAGAGAATTAGCGCCCAGCGGACGGAACGCTTTTTAATTGCGCCTCCGGTTGCCGGAAGGTAGCGACAATGCAGCACGATGTCAAACTGACAGATATTAATAGGGTGAGCCGCTAAATGTCTGCGTAACATGAACGAGCGCAATGTCGACGCACTGCGGCCCCCAGCACGAGGCACTCGAGGGGTCGGCTTCCACCGAATCCACTTAGGTCTGGGCCTACAGGTTTCTCATTGCATATTAAAATGCCTGCTAGCATCAAGCATACAATATTACTGCCTGGCTGGAGGCTAATGATTCCTTTCTTCCGGAAGACGCACTTTCCTAATTCAGTAATCTTCTTGATCGAGAAACAAGGCAAACAACAAAGTATGTGGCGAATAAAAGTAGCACGAACGATTAGAAGCAGATAAATGCAAAGTGCTGTGGTAACCATGGTTACCATTGGAGAGCAGAATGGACTTGAGGTGCCTTTTTTTAATAAAAAGGAAGACATTGTAGTTAAGGTACTTTAGCCTGAAGATTTCCGATTCCCTCCCAGGACACCATTCCTGGGGTTTTCTGAAAGCCATATATGCCAGATGATAAAACTGATGATTTGTTAAAAGGTGTCATTTTCACTACTGATATGTTTTTTAAAGGAATCTGAAGACTATTTGCTGAGGCACCAGGCAGTATAAACAGGCTGGCTCTTCTGGGAAGCTGTAGTGAAAACCGATGGCAGAAGATTGAGACGTTTTCGACTCTTCGGAGGGACGCCATTGGATAAATCGGCAGAACATCTGCGCGGGGCCCCTTTTCCTCTCACACACGAGGCAAACCAGGCGGCCAAGCCCAGCGACGCCGTCTGGCAAAGGAAATTAAGCTCCCAGCAGCCCTCTCCATCGGGACCCGGCTCACGTCCTGCCAAACATGAAAGAGAATCTCAAAGACACAGAGGCCAATACTGCTTTAACTGCTGAGTCAACCGCACACCCGTCTTCATCAGAGACTCACCAGCTCCCGGCGCTCCTAAATTGCCACCCAATCCCGATTGGTGATTTGTGATTGTTTTCCCTTTCTTTGGGTGTCATTTTTCATTAATTTTTTTTTTTCTCATTTCTTTAGAGGTTGGTTTGTTGGGCCAATATCTGAGAAGTTGTTCCCTTGCGGTGCCGCATCTTTAGGAATATTAGTAATTCTGTCATGGTTCTTGTGTTCTTCTTTGCCCTTCCTAAACTTTTCCCAAACATCATTTGAAAGAGGGAGCTAAAGAAATGTTATACAACTTCTTAAGGCCCCAAATCAGCTATAAACATATGTTTCTCACCACAGGAGACGGGTGGCAGAATGTGAGTGGGCTGCCACAAAAATAAGCATTCACAGAGGCCGTATTGCAGATAAGTTAATGACTTAATGTGCGGAATTTGATACATGTGTGCAAGTTACAACTGGGCATTACTTATAAATTCCATGGCTTTACAAAACAAACACTGTGAAAAGGAATAGTTGTTTTAACTCAAAATTTAGTGTCTGGGCTGCCTAAAAATTTTAAGTTAACTGAATTAAAAAAAAAAAAACAACTTGATGTAATTTTGATATGACTCAAAATGACCTCAACTTGTTGTGTTAAATTCAGTTAATTTTAAATTCCAAGGCAGCATGGGCACTGACTTTTTTGAGTTGAAAGAACTAGACTTTTTTTACCGTGAGATCTGAGGTGGATTCCATGCCTGACCAGGGTGTGTTCCTCTGTTACACACTCCAACTGCTCATGACTCTGACCACTAGACTCTCACTGTAATCATATGGATTTGTTCATTAGCATCATTAGCACCGTTAGCACCAGAAGATAGACAAAACAAGAAAAGGCTTTTGATTCATGGGTGGGGGGGAAAAAAAAAAAAAAAAAGCAGGGCCACTGGAATTGCCACTTCTGGTCACCCACCATGACCCCTAACCGTCTTTCACACATTTGGAGTGGAGTCATCAGATAGCCTGAGGGTATAGTGAGCGAATGCTTCGAGCTCTGCACCCGTACGGCACGAGCAGGGCGCCCAGCTGTCATGCTTTATCTATCCGCGACACCACTAATCATGGCTCGTCGTTCTCTCCCCACATTTGTATCAGTAACGGGGCCGTGCGGTGAAGGCGCACTGATTATAAACCACAATCGCAATTTCACAGGTTCACGGGAGTGTGACAGGCTAACATGTCAAACACTGGCGGGGGGTCGAGGTGCTGGGGTGACAGTGTGTTCACTGAGCTATCGCGGGGAAGAGAAAACACACAGAATTTCTGATATTTCTTTTCTCAAACACAATGGAATCTGTCCCATTATTCGGCACACAACATTTGAAACACATAAATGCTGTGCTGTTGAGCCAATTGCCCCAGGCTACTTTGGTCTGTTACTGGGGCAGAATTAAAAAATGCTGCAAAATTCAAATTGATCTTGCTTCAAAGGAGGTCGAGTAAGTGTAAAATGTGCGTGGGAGGGGCTGCAACAAACATCTTGAGGTGACCAGTGAACAATTTGGTTCATTTATCCTTAGTGTGCTGAAATAAATTTTTTAAAAATATGAATTACATTAACTTGTACTGTTGAAAACCTATCATGTGGCTCCTCCTCAGGAGCTCTTTTAAACCAGTCACCTCGTGATACGTTTTCAACAGCTTTGTTTTTGGAATCTTACATCATTGAGTAACAATAGTTGCATTTAGCGCTTTACCCATAGACATGTATGGTTGATTTTCCAAATGTTTTTGCCATTTCTCTGGTTGGTTTGGTTTCATTTTTCAGGCTAATGATGTCTTCCTTCAGACGCAGCCCTTAGGACTTCATATGAACAACGAGCAGCTGTAGATTCAAAATGATAGAGCTTTTATCAACAAGCTTGCCGATGAAATAATGAGGGAATAACAAAAACATGGTCATGGAACAGATGAGCAGTCAACTGTACAATTACTTTTGGTCTCATAAAAAATGTGAGGACCACACATAAAAACTGATGGAATTCGTACACCAATTGCCTAGTTGGGATGTGGATGCCTTCAAATTATTTCTGAAGGTCTGCACTTTGAGCTCGTATTTAGAATTTCATTTCATCTTTAATATGCCGTGATATAGACAGTTGAAATAGCGATGACTTCGCCCAAACACATATGAACATGACCGCAGGCTTACTATAAACTGAAACTATCAACTTCAACTAGATATACAGATAAATAAAAATAAACTGCATCTCCAGCTGAAGCTTGCGAACAATGTTTCTTTTCCAAAGGCAAAAAAAATTCTATTGGCATTTAAAGCAAGCTCCTGGGAAAATATTTGGCATTACAGACGGCAATGTGAAAATATGGTCTAGCATGGACTGTTGGCTTTATGTCCTGAATAGCCTTCACAAGGCTATATACATCTGTTAGTAGATAAATTTGTGGTTTGCCTTGTTAATCCCAACCACTTGCACTAGATCATAAGCATACAGATGATGCGCTGTACGGTTCATTTCCCACGCCACACCACCACCACCACCACGACAGACCCAGGAAATGAGAAATGTAGTGACCCGTACCATCCCAGCTGATAGCCTGGGCAGCCCTTATTAACCGACGAAGCCTCATTGTAATGCCACTGAAGAAAGCTGCTTAACGAGGCCGTATTATGCTTTGTGGGTTTGTCCCATTCCTGAGTAATATTGCTAACTTTTCGGTGTGTGTGGGTGTGTAAAATGTCTGCAAAGTTGCAGAGCCCAAAGTCCACACTAATTATGCACTTCAGAAAGCCTGCTTGCAAGTAAAAACATTTCCAATTTTCTTTTGGAAATCGAGTGCTTGTTTTTCATGCTCAGCGGAGTCAACCTATAAACCTTTTGCTGGGTGAAGACAGGTGGTGAGCATTTTCATAAACGCCGAAAGGTCCCCTATCGTGTCAGCAGGTGCACGGCCAATTAGTCATTACAAGCATTTCAAAATCTGTTACTTGGTGACATCATATGGTAAAGTGACAGTCAAGAGGCAAGAAAGACTGATTAATTTCCATCATTTAGCGCCTGTGTCCACAGGTGGCTGTTTTGCATTGGAAGCTCCCATGACCTCATTTTCAGAGTGCTTCTCTCAAGTGCTTATTGTCGCCAGGTCTTGTAGCGACTTCCGCATTACATCATTGTGCCTTGTCTCTGTAGTTTAACGTTACTTACAAAAGGTAAGCTAAAACCATATCCTCTAATCTCAAATTAATGCAACCACTGTAATCCAGGTGGTAAACCATAACATTTCATCAGTTATTTATCTGGTGCATTTACCCAAAGCACCATTCACTTGATTCGACTAAGCAGCAGCTAATCCCACCTGGACATTTTTTTCTAAGAAAACACAGCTCCTGAACTGCCTGAAACACCTCAGTTGCTGTCCTGCATTTTTATCCATTACTTATCCACATCGCTAAGTAATACATTTGAATACTGCCCACCAATCAGCCGGTTTGGTAAGCCCTCAAGCAAAGCAAAGTGGAGCAGAGGCCGTGGTTCGTGCATATCGCCAATTTGAGAGGATACAGTTTTCTCCAAGCTTATGAGGCTTCTGGAGCTGAAATTCAGTTATGGTACGGGGCATGACATTTCCGGAGCACGCGCTAAGCAGCTGACTTTTCAATACAGATCACAAGAGGGCTTCAAGAGACGGGAGCCAAAACAGCCCATTTCAGACTGAGTGAGCCTGCGGTGCTGCACACACAGCCTGTACAGCTGTAACTCGGTGCTTTTTGACCATATTTGTAAATAGAACAAGAAAATGAATATATCGAACTGGGAAATAGGCATAAGGCAGCACAGTGGTATAGTGGGTAGCACTGTTGTACCAGCAAGAAAGTTGGAGGTTTAAATCCAGCCTGGGGCCTTTCAGTGCGGAGTTTGCATGATCTCCACATGTTCAAATGGATTTCCTTCTGGTACTACAGTTTCTTCCCACAGTCCAAATACATGCATGCTCAGTTAACGGGATACTCTAAACTGCCAGTAGGAATGAGGGTGTTCATGCCCTGCAATGGATTGGCATGCCGTCCAGGCAGTGATCCCACCTTTTCCCGATGGTTGGCTGTCATAGGCTCCAGTTTCCCAACATTTTATTGCTTAAACAGAAGCAGTTTAAGCAATAGATGGATGGACATCTGCATAAAATGGCCTGTTTAACATTATATAACCCTTTCAGGGTGGACATGCATTGATTCTCTGGACAATCACATTATGGATGTCCATCGTTGGCCAATCAATCAGCAGCAATTTCTCAGAGATCAATCAAACGGCAGTGATTTTACTCATACCTAGGATGGAGCAAGACAACTAGGGAATGGAAGGCAGTCATAAATCTGGCCAAAACGAGACCACAGTGTGAAGCAACCCCGCTACGAGTAATCGTCAAGTAAATCATCAGATGGACAGCAATAACGATCTCCTTGCAATCCAGGCTCAGACCCAATGGAGCATTACCACTTTTCAACCAACAGGCAGGCTGTGATAATCAATGTAACACTCATCATCCCTTCGCTGTTTATTTTCATCGCTTGAAATTAGCAAACACTCGCGCAAAGACATGGCAGTGGAATTATATAACAGCGTGTGGTGGAAGCACCTTCATTTACATTGCTAAACTGACCCCGCCAATGTAAACTTGCGTAATTATCGGTCAGAGCATGCAAAGTTTGCGCTGGCCCCAGCTGTTGATTCAGCCAAGTTTCCATAACGTGATTCATTTCAGGGTGGGGAATCTTGGGACTCTTGCCAGTGGGGAAATGCATTTTTTTCCACAAATGAAACATGTTATGCAACTCCTTGCAAAATTACGGAATGACCATACATAGAGGATGTTTATTCAGCTTTTTTTACTTCAAATAAACCAATTGCAGATATGATACAAACCAATTTTTATTATCTTAACATCTAGGCTTCAAGAAACGCACCTCGAATAAATTGGACAAAATTATTTTAGTTAATGCCATTTTTTCATAACCAAGTAGAGGAAAAATATTGAATCACTCACTGCTGAGGAACGTTGTAAATGTATCCCTTCTTCGAGCTCTGGTTGCTCAAACTGTGGTAAATTTTTTTCATTCTTTACATCAGTTTCTACAGTGAATCATTTGCATGATATTTGTGCAGCGTGAACAGGTATAAGTTCTACCTTTCACAACAAATTTAGCGTTATGTCATCGATATGCATAAAATCTACTGTACATTCTGCTTGATAACTGTGAGAAATTCCATTCATCAGAGTAGGACAAAAGGGATTCTAAACAATGCCTTCCATCCAGATATCCTTCATTTAACTCACTTATTCCTATTCAGGATCACAAGGAGGCTGGAGTCTATCCCAGTATGACCGCTCAAAAACAGTTTGGAATCGCCAGTTTGCCTGGATTGCACGTGTTTGGACCATAGGAGCAAAGCGCAGAACTTAGAAGAAACTCACATAGACATGGGCAAATAAGCAAACTTCATCCAGAAACTTCTGGATTGCACGTGTTTGGACCATAGGAGCAAAGCGCAGAACTTAGAAGAAACTCACATAGACATGGGCAAATAAGCAAACTTCATCCAGAAACTTCTATGCTTCCTGCTTTAAGGCTACAGAGATATCCATTGCCCCCAAAATGTTGCTACATAATGCCTTTTTTTGAAGCAAAATGAGCTATTGAAATCCTTAACATCTGTTTAAAAAGCACTTAAAAGTCACAGTGAAAATGTTCCAGAAAATTAACCAACTGCGGTCATGAATATCATTATAATCACAATGTTGGATCAAATTGTCATAACATTGTATAATAAGAATGTAGTATAAAGCATAGTAGTTACAAAACTGTTCAAGTTACATTATTTCTTTTCTGTGAAATCAGAGTAATAAAGCAATTTTGTCATGTTGAATTACAGTTTTCCAACAAATGTTTATTTTTACAATATGGCTATTCTTACGTGACCATAGGCAGGCTATTCTTACTCGACTCCCGTCCGGGCATGTGCAGATTGAAATTGTATGACAGCGCAATTTTTGTCAATCGTGTCAATTTGGCAGCCGAGCTCGCACAAGGGGCTGAAGGGTTAAGCCTGTAACCATGGCACCGGTAAATTGAAATCTCGTCCCTGGGGCTTCTATACTGAGCAACAAAAGAAACGCAAATTAGCTAGTTAGTTAATGTACTCTTATAATTACTCAGTAAAGTGACCGCAAAACAAAGAAATGTTTGATGAAACGAGTGTAAATGTGTTATGTTCCGTGGGTTTCTTTGTGTTTTTGGTTAGTCAATTTTAGGTTTTTATTATTTTTGTGATGTCCGTTTTTAGTTTTATGTCTTAGTGTTTCACATTTCGTATCTCTCCTGTGTTATTCCAGTCCACGTCTTAACATGGGTTACCCGGTCTTTGCTTTCTCCCCGGTCGCGTCATTAGTTTGTTGCCGTTTCTGTAGAAATAGATTGTGACACTATTTCGGGTGATTTAATGGATTCTGGGTTTCAGCCTTCCTTCCGTTCTCGTTTGCTAATTTCCCCTTGCTTTTATATATTACTAACCCGTACTAACAGTTTGTTGTTTTCTAGAATTTACTAACCAAAACTAACATTGTATAAGACTAACGTACTAACGAGCACTCGGGATTGTACAGCCCCCTGCCTGCTGTGTTCCCGAGCCTGCCCCGTCCGAGTCTATTCCTGCCTGCTGTGTTCCCGAGCCTGCCCCGTCCGAGTCTGCTTCCTGCCTGCTGTGTTCCCAAGCCTGCCCCGACCGAGTCTGCTTCCTGCCTGCTGTGTTCCCAAGCCTGCCCCGTCCGAGTCTGCTTCCTGCCTGCTGTGTCTGCCCTCTGCCTGCTGTGTTCCCCAGCCTGTTCCCTGCCAGCTGAGCCCATCACCGAGTCCTGTGTCTGCCCCCAGCCTGTTGTTTCCGAGCCTCCTGGGTTTCCCGAGTTGCCCCCACTCTGTTTCCCGAGTTGCCCTCAGTCTGTCCCCAAGTTGCCCTCAGTCTGTTTCCCGAGTTGCCCTCCTTCAGTGCTGTCGCACGGTGGCTGTTTTGGCCCGTGTGCCACGTTTTATCCCCCCTCTGAGGTTTTTAGTTTTATTAATAAATCCTCTGGTTTCCCTGCGTATGGCGTCTCTCCCCTTTGTTCCTTCTTCCGAGTCCTTGTTTCAGAGTCCGAGTATGTTCCGAGAGTTCCTTGTGTTTCCCCTGCAAATCCGTAACAAAATGTGCATGCGCTAGTAATAAATTAGATTTTCTATAATAATTACGCACAAACTGATTTTCCGGTTCTGTCTTTAATTAACTTGCGTTTCTTTTGTTGCTCAGTATACTTGCTTCACTTAGGTTGGGGCGATCTCATGGTAGCATCTGGAACTAGGCTGTTAATCAGACAGGAGAACTCCCGTAAAAATATTTATAGATATCCACATTACGTGAGTATCAGTCAGGCAAACGATCAACATGTGTCTAGCTATGCTTACGAGAGAACAAGGAAGGTAAGAAAATTATCAAAGTCCGGCAAGAAAATTATCAAAGTCCGGCAATTTCGATCTGTGCATGTCTGACCTAAAGTCACGTAAGAATAGTCTGTCTGCAATGGATCACGGTCAAGTAAGAATAGCCACTCTCATATTTTTAATCTGAGTACCTCAGTGTGTGTCATTATTCTTTGCAATATAAGCTCAACTTTATAGCTAAGCTACTTTCGTATTAAGCGTAAAATGTAAGATTTAGATTTATATTGGATTATACAAGTTCGACAATTGACTAGTGTGGACTTCACCAGAATACAGGAAATAAACAGAGGTATGTGCACTGAGTGAATTAGCACACTTTTATGCACTTCTAGGTCAGCTACTGCAGTAAAATTCACTGTGGTCACTTGGAAGGATTAGGTTAACATGGCTATGGACTTGAAATGACATCTCGATCGTTTTAAGAGGCTAAAAGCACGTTAAAAGCCTGCCCCGTTTGAGCCGCTTAGGTGCGAACTCTAGCACGAGCATAACTCGGTGTAGGCAAAACCAAATTTCTTCGTTTGTCTCGCTATTGACAGTACTCCTTCACCACAAACAACAAAGACACGCGTTGAAATTGGCTGGAGTTCCCCTTTAAATGAACAGTCATATGAAAATCACTGGAAAACGGGATTGATGGCTCCTTCCTGAGATTTACTGACAATTGTGAGAATATTTAACCCTTAGAGTGCTGAATAAATTTTCAAGGTATCAAAAATTTGATTATCCTGAGCTGTTTTAAACAAGTCACCACATGATAGGTTTTCAACAGCTTTGATTTTGATATCTTACATCATTGGGCATCTACAGTTGCCTATAGTGCTATACTTTGAGATTGAGATTTGAGATACAGCAATAGACTATGCTGTGTGACATCTCTGCATCGTTCAACGCCTCATGGCATCAGAATGTAAAAAATGGGTGACGCATTTGAGGATGATGTTGTTCTGTTCGCTGCGGGCTGAGAAAACTCCAGGTGAAAAACACAATGCTTTATTTCGGAGGTGTTCAATTTGTGTGCCGGCAGGATTGAGTTATCTGGTCACCCGACTGTCAAATGCGATGACCGCTGCAATAAGGCAAATAAAATGCTGTTCATGCTTTCTCCCTCTCTCTCTTTTCCTCTCTCTCTCGCCCTCTGCTGTCTCTCACTCTCTCAATCTCTCCATGCTTCCGCTCTCTCTTTCTCTCACTCTCTCTCTCTCACTTTTTTGTTTTCTCTGTAATTTAGTGTTGGACTTACAAAGGTCTGATCGCAATGAGCTCGCTCTAAGAATACATGTCTCATTGAATTCCCTCTGCAATCAAAGATCATGCACTTTCTAAGAAGCCAGCTTCATTACAGAAATAAATTATTACTGTATCTGCAGTGTTCATCTATATAATGCCTTTGTCAGCCCGCTTGTGTAATGAGTGGGACCAAAGTTGCCAGACCAATTTGTAGTTCCTCATTTGCAAATAAAAATGGGTTATGATCAGAATTACCTTCGTGTTTGCTCCCGAAGAGTTGCATAATGTTCTGTAGAAAGCACATGGTACCACCTCTGTATATTCAATCGTGCATTTTTATTATTATTTTTTATTTCCTGAAAGCTGGAGAATGAAAGGACGCTATTGTTTTGTTTTAAAACCTGAACCGGCAGACGTGGTTTGTTCAGAGAATAGAGATCAATGCCATGAATATGAAAATCCATCATCAGCCTTTTTCTGTTTATTGTGCTTGTAACAAGGTGTTGGCATGGCAACAGTGAATGTTGAAAAGGTTATTGCCCTGCTACATGAAGGGCACATGGTATTTGTTTATTCGGAGACAGAGCGGCCAAATAAACATGGCCTGTGTGGAATTCAAAATAGTTGATTCTCTGGGAGCTGGGAGAGCTCCATGGGTTAAAAAAAAACAGAATTCCTTGCCGTGAGGAATTGAATGTTAGTTAAATGGATTTAAACCACTTCAAATTCTCTAAACAAAAAATAAAATAATAAAGTAGCAGCATTATGGACAGACATTTATTCCTTGTGGACTCGCTCGTATATTAAACTTGCTCTCAATCTAAATTTAATTTACAAATCAGTAGCTGCGCCAATTCATCTGTTTCATAACACATTCACCTCTTAAGCCCACCAAGCTGCTACTGGGGCCATTCGCATTTTTATGAGGTCTTACAATGAGGAGAGAGCATAGTCTCTAATGAAAAGAGAGTGTATAATAACACTATGGGAAAGTTTGACGTGTTCTCTCAGTATAGTAATCATTTTCCATCTGTTACAGAACGCTGTTGCAGGCAGGTTGCCTGTGTTCTAAACAGATGATTCTCAGGGAGTAATTTAAAGTTAAAAGCCTTACCTAGCTTGCCCTTAAAAATGTACGTCATTCTCCCAGAGAATGCTGAGTTTTAGAATTAGCTTTAAATGTGCACAATTGGTGGACATCTTACATGTTCTTTTGGGCCATTATAGGCCCCGTATTTCAAACGGCAGTTGATTCAAACTTTTGGGCCACTGGACCCACCCTGAAGCCACAAAACAGAACAGATCATCACCTGGAAAATAAGGATCCCGTCAGGATTTCAGCTTTGAAAGGAGCTTGAATGACTACAGAGAGTCTCTGAGAATCACAGACAAAAAAGAGAGAGAGAGAGCCCATCTCCCCGAGTCCAAAGAAAACATCAAATGAAAGACGGTCAGTAGATAAATCAGCACTGGGGAAAATCGACACAAAGCGCAGATGCAATGATGTGGAGAGGAGCCCTATCACTCCCTGAATTCAATTTCTATGAACAGAATCTGGCATTTTGGAGGAGACCCGAACTGCGGCTCGAAAACGTTTTTGACCGATACCTCCCGCGGGACCAGACTGGCAGCGAGCGGCAGCGGCCTCTGTGATTGGTGTGAATCAGTCTGGGAGCCAGCTGCATCACTGAGGCTTAATTAAGATCTGAGAAACAATTCCCATGGGGCAGCAGGCTCCGCCGAGTCATCTTTTATCATATACTCGCCCCTTATATTCTGCCGGTCTCCTTATCTGTGCTCACTTACACTCTTATTTGGAGTCCATTTGGTGATGTTATCCACTTATACTTCGAATTGCATCTGGGTTTTTCATTGATTCGGCTTTAATTTACGGTGTTTTTTAGGCCTGGTAATTCTGGTGTTGATAATATCCAGTAAAATGAATGAGGAAAGAAGGAAATGAATCTGTAAATTATTAAGACCAGAGGACTGTAAGGAGGAAATTAGCCACTGTGTTATTTTTTTAAGATGGAAGTGAAATAATATAAAAATAATATTATTGATGCACACAATCATACTTGGAGGTCTCCGTGTGTGTGCATGTGCATGGGGGGGGGGGGCTTGTATGGCTATACCAGTGAGAACCAGCTCTTGTGAAAGCATAGCTGTGATGAGGACATTTTGGGTTATCCTCACGGAAGATAATGGAGGATTACAGCTAATTTGTTGCAGTTATGGTTAGGTTCTTGTCAGGGTAAAGATTAGGGTAAGGCAAAATTTAGTCATGGTCAGGGTTCCGGAAAGGCTGTACAGAATGAATGTAAATCAATATAATATCCTCGCAAGTATTGGCACGCAAACGCGCGAGTACGTGTGTGCGCGCGCATCGGCAGGAATAAAACCATCAAAAATCCACTTTTGAAGTAGGAGGGGGATTGACATCATTCCAAAACTGTCTTCGGGCCTTCCTTAGGTGATAAAGAATATAAATGCCTTTTCTCTCACTTTTTTAACAACTTAGTTTCAAGGTTTCCAGGAGACAACAAATCATTACACTGGCATGACGGAGGTAAATACGCTGGGCACCTGCCTTCACATGAGCGCATAGATTTATGCCGTCAGGCCTCATAAGGGATTAATGATGTGTCAATTAGCCCGAGCCACAGAGAAATGGTTGTCCAACCTCCTGGGAACGCCGTGTGTGAAGACCAATCATTTACGTAAGAGGTGGTGATGTCACTCGGCTAGAGGACTGGTCTGCTAAGTTTATTGTGCTCTCACATCAGTTCAGTTTGCTTAAAGTGAAATTTCACAGTTGCAAGCTCATTGAACAAAGAAGTAAATTTCACAACACAGTTAGTTTTTGGCCCAGTGATGGACTGGCAACCTGTCCAGGGTGTGTTCTGACCTGCAGACCTGCAGGCCTGGCAACCCTAACCTGCAATAAGCAGGTTAGTTAATAAATGGATGGATGGGCTGATTGATTGATTGATCGATTGATGAGCATAGAGGAATCAATGAAGTGCCCTAACTTAATTCTCAACTCATGGTATAGTTGTCTGATAAATATCTAGCAAGGATTCTTAAATCTGGGACTCGAATCCAAATCAATTTCTGATTTTCTTTTACCTGATAAGTAAGTCACTAAACAATTAGCACTGTTGATTGACCAGGTTGTCGTGAAAACAAGCAGCTCTTGGACCTTATGGACAGTGTTTTGGCAACTCTTTACAATAAGGCTACATTAGTTAATGCAGTAATAAACATGAACTACCAATTAATTAACAATTAACTAATGTATCAGAGAGCTAAATAAGCATTAGGTAACCTTAACGTACATTTATTAATGCTCTTTGACATCCTTATTATGAAGATGAAAACATCCCTTCAGTAACCCTGAAGTAAGACCTCAAACTATCGAACTATTCAATGGTGTATTCATTTATACCTTAGTTAACTTGACCGCCATTAGTAAATGATTAGTAGAACCATTAGTTCACTGTTAATTAACTGATAGTGAATCCCTCTTACTGTATGAGATAATGTTAATTAATGTACCCTAATTGTAAAGTTTCACCAGCGATTTTAAGGAACAGACACATACAGTATGTTTCTGATTCTTGTTATACGACTTCAGCCGGCCATAGTAAATTAAGTCTTAACAGTCTAACCCACAGCTATGGAAAATCGCTAAGAATGCAAGGTTTCATGTAATATTGAAAATCAAAGCGAGAAATTTGAAATTGAGAGAGGGAGGAAAATGCCTCGTTCACATGATTAAGTCTAAAACACTAACTGACCTTCAGAAACTGTTTGAGAAGAGTGAATTTGAGATGGCGTAATCAATTTTTTTCATTAAAAACACTGTGCCACACTATGGCAGATTAATTTTAGCCATGTAGCCTGCTTCTCCAGCCGCAGCCGTGAAATGAACAGTAGTAATAACAGATTTCAGCAACGACAACAATAACCAAGCCTCAGGCTTTTTCTCAAAGACAGACTTTAAAATGCAGTCTGCTATCCAACTCTTTTAAGTTAGAAGAAGTTGGGGGGGGGTGTTGGGACTCTAAACGCTGCTAGCGGAGGCATGACCGGCCGTGATGAATCTTGAATGAGTCTTCTGTCATCAATGTGGTCCAATTCCCCTCAAAGCTTTTTTTGTGGGATTTGTTTTTTTACGGGAGATCCATAAAGATATACTGTGCAATCCTGCCTTGATCCTTCCCCAGCGAGGTTACCAAGGCTGGTGGGATTCGGCTGTGCTGAGATCAGCCGACGTGCTGGGATTAGCCATGTACATGGTATCTGCCAGAAGGTCTTGTAATGAGGGAATTTAAGGTAACCTTATTGATTTAATCACTGCTGTAGGAGGTCAGGTGACCAAATTCGGGCACTGCTCCAGCCGATCAGCCCCCCCCCCCAGGTGAGACTGCAGTTCTGGGGGTTGCCAGAGTAACGATGCGAGGGACAGGGCATTGGTAGTGGAAACTGATGATCATCATGTTGGCGATTCACACATTTCTATCTATCTTGTTAAGGTCAGACAGTGGTCAAGGTGACTGTTGTTGTCAACCATGCCAACTAATCCAGACTTAAATGGTCAAATGCAATTGGATCTGAGAAAAAGACGACCTCAAGACCATCATCTTTAGTATCGCGAATGTAAAGTTTTACCTGCTTTTGGCTTAGCTTGCCCTCATCCGCTTGAATATTCACCAACCATATGTCCAGATCAAACTCCACGACCTATTGTACCGATCAGTGAATTTAATTTCATTTTTGGACCGGAAATTCCTCCGACAGGGGAAATACACACCTCACATTTTAATTTACTTTTTGCACCTATTGTACAGCATTCAAAACCCTGCCAGATCGCATTAGGGTGGAAACATTGTTCGGTTCTGCCCTCAGTGCCAGTCAAACCACTCCTGGAACAAGCTGTCTCGCTTACTTAAAACCTGCACAGCCATGGGTGTCTTCGATGCTCATCAGGCAGATATTCAAAGAGGCCAAGCTGATAGAAAATTCATTTTTCACTCCATCAATAAAGACAAGCTGGCATGTGCATTGATGGTTTTTGTTTTTTTTTTAAATTTATTTAAATTTTTGGCAGGTACATGATCAATGTCCCCTTTCCCCGGGCACAAAACTGATTGATTAACAGCATTCCATTTTGATACATTTGTCTTCAGGCGCTAGAATGTGCCAGAACATCTATTGGATTTAATCTTAACTGAAGCAGTCGACTGGCACAAATCACGGGCAATGTGACAGTGTGTTCATATGTAAACACCGCGGTGACCATCTTTCCCAGAAAAAAAATACACAATAAAATTATAATGAAAGTAAAATAACATGAAAGTGTCCAGGATGCGGATATGGGGGTAACACTAAAGATTCATTTGGATAAAGTAACAGGCTTAAATCTTAAATGAATGCAACTGCTGTCAGCTAGGTGGTAAACATGATATTTTATTTCAGTTATTTAGCTGATCCTTTTACCCAAAGCAACATACACTTGATCAGACTTAACAGTGGACAACCCCAAGAGCCCAACAACTACCCTGACCTTATAGTGGCTGCACTGATACTCTGACCAGCTTTATGTCTTTCAGAGGACTGAAGAAAGAGTGATGATCTTTTTGAGCAACAAATAGATCTGCTGACATTAAAACTGATTAAAAGAATACATGATTAGATTCACACGACACGCATAACTATGGAGTTAAATTACTGCCAAAACCTTGTATACAAACCGAACATGTTTTACAAATGCACCACGATTCACAAACAAATACAATGTGATTTGCAAATATAAAAATGATTCACGTGCAAACAAAGTGTGGTTTGCAAATATAAAAACGATTTGCAAACAAATACAGTGTGATTTGCAAATATAAAAACGATTCACGTACAAACTAGGTGTGATTTGCAAATATAAAAACGATTTGCAAACAAATACAGAGTGGTTTGCAAATACAAAACACCATTAACAAACGAATGTTTTCAGTTTTACAAATACAAAACGTACCGATTACAAGTATACGACGAGAACCATTTCCTACAAGTACAAATCACTTTTGGCAGTTTTCTACCGCTGACATGGCGTAAAGGATTTTCTCACAAATGTCCTCACTGTTATTGTCCCTGTTAAACAGCAGGTGGGGCTATGACTCAATATCCTAGATCTCTACACCGTGAAGTTGAACAGAATAGAGAACGGCCGCCAGCGACAACCGTGGACATGAGGATGATGGCTGAGGCTAAATAAAAACGCAGTGTCTTCGTGTTCGAAATAATTCCGTGTCCGACAGTGGGATGGTGTCAATATAACTACGTGTCCGACAGTGGATTATTGTTTTTAATCTCATGAAGTCTACTGAATCTTTTAGATAGCCTATTAAACGTGAATGTTTGATCAGATGGCTCAGTTCTTCAAGATGGGTACCCAATCAATGTTTCTGTTTAAGCTCTGCTCAATAAAGTGTTCTGATTGATAGTGATATATTTTTATTTTCCATTTCGTTATAAATCTGGGCCCGTATTCACAAAGCATCTTATCTTAGCGCTAGGAGTACTCCTAAGTCGCGCTAAAACATTTATGATGAAACAATCTTAAAATTCACAAAACCGCTGAGAGCAACTTTTAGTGAAGAAAATTGGTAACTCCTAGAATAGGGGTAGCTCTGAGATAGGCGGGAGTAATCTCCGTTGCTATGGCTGATGTCAATTCTCATGCACGAGTCTTGGAACAATGAGCACGGTGATTGGTTGTTTGGTGGCAGGGCAACCCATTGAAAAAATATCCCACATACAACCCATGGAGGAAAAAATGAGAAAATAGTCCAAGGGACTGGTTTGTCCAAAAAAATAATGGCAGTTGTTACGGGTTCGGCAGTTTTCAAATGCATTTCAAAGTAGAGAGGTACGACAATCCCCTTTTTAAACACTGCCCTAACTCTAAGCCTAACCTTAACTTTAACATTGACATTAAAATAATTTTCTTCCCTACAATAATAATAATTTAAAACACGGTTACTTTTAAGCAAGTTATTGTTAACATAGCCTACAAAGCATTGGTTTTTTTAGATTCGGTTTAAGATAATAGTATATTGAGCACTTTTGAAAATTGCAATGCACGGTCCCCGCATATCACGCTCTAGGCAAATAAACGTACATAGGAAAGAGATAATTGTAAAAACATTAATAGCATTAAACAAGTTATTAATGAAACGCGTCACTTGCCCCAATAGCTACTTGTTACCCGATGAGAATGAGAATATGTTGCGATCATTTAAATGTCGAGCCATTCAAGTTTGTTTGCCCTAAACTGTCATGGATGTAAGTTCAAAAATGACGCGAAAGCCCAGCTGGAGCCAAGACCAGTTACTGCTGCTGGGCCAGTTGGTGCTGGAGCGAAAGCATGTAACCTAATCAGAGGGAAAATTGGCTCGGGGGTGAACAGCAAATCCAAGCGGTATGCGTGGGATAATATCAGCCAACAGATCGTTGCAGCGTTACCCTCGGTGTCTCGGATGGCTAAAAGTTGCTCTCAGCGGTTTTGTGAATCACTTTTCAGATTTTACTCCTACATAAAATGTTTTAGCGCGAATGGGGAGTACTCCTAGCGCTAAGATAAGATGCTTTGTGAATACGGGCCCAGATTTATAATGAAATGGAAAATAAAAATGTATCACTATCAATCAGAACACTTTATTGAGCAGAGCTTAAACAGAAACATTGATTGGGTACCCATCTTGAAGAACTGAGCCATCTGATCAAACATTCACGTTTAATAGGCTATCTAAAAGATTCAGTAGACTTCATGAGATTAAAAACAATAATCCACTGTCGGACACGTAGTTATATTGACACCATCCCACTGTCGAACACGGAGTTATTTCGAACACGTAGATACTGCGTTTTTATTTAGCCTCAGCCATCATCCTCATGTCCACGGTTGTCGCTGGCGGCCGTTCTCTATTCTGTTCAACTTCACGGTGTAGAGATCTAGGATATTGAGTCATAGCCCCACCTGCTGTTTAACAGGGACAATAACAGTGAGGACATTTGTGAGAAAGTCTTTTACGCCATGACAGCGGTAGAAAACTGCCAAAAGTGATTTGTACTTGTAGGAAATGGTTCTCGTCGTATACTTGTAATCGGTACGTTTTGTATTTGTAAAACTGAAAACATTCGTTTGTTAATGGTGTTTTGCATTTGCAAACCACTCTGTATTTGTTTGCAAATCGTTTTTATATTTGCAAATCACACCTTGTTTGTACGTGAATCGTTTTTATATTTGCAAATCACACTGTATTTGTTTGCAAATCGTTTTTATATTTGCAAACCACACTTTGTTTGCACGTGAATCATTTTTATATTTGCAAATCACATTGTATTTGTTTGTGAATCGTGGTGCATTTGTAAAACATGTTCGGTTTGTATACAAGGTTTTGGCAGTAATTTAACTCCATACATAACAGCCTGAGAGCTTCATTGAGCGCATGCCTGTTTGCAGTCACTGAGCCGCACTTGCAGAAACAATGAAAATCCTTCATCTCATCTGGCGAAAACTAGCACCATCCACCACACGCACTTGAAGCAAAACATTTATGCCCCAACCTCCATCTCTCCATCCAAGCCCATTTCCTCCTCCTCCATGTTTTCTCATTCCATTTAAGTTGCCCACGTAGTACGTTGTCGTAGAAAGTTGCCCACGGATTATGAGCTGAATGATGAATTAGTCGGCAATCCTCTCTTAAGGACAGAGGTTCTGTTGAAATCATTGTCCATCTGCACGTATGAGGGAAATGGCCTCCCCACCGTGGACAATAACAATGTTTCTTAACATTATTATTCCATGAGTGGCGCTCAAGTAGTTACCGCTGTTAAGGCTGATGGCCTCAATTAGTATGCCTTTGTAATAGTTACAATATTGTTAGGCCCCCCATTTTCTGCAGGGAAAATTTTATTCAATTTTGGTCATGTGCATTCATTCCCAAACAATACTTCTACAGCGCAATATGCTCTTGTATTTTACAAAAAAAATATAGGACAAAGGGTCCTGTAGCTTACCGGCAAGCAGTCTTACAGCGATGATACAAGTTATGAAAATTATATGTGAAGTTTGACATTTGAATCAATGAAAATCAATGTCAAAGTCACTTAAATAAAATTTCATAAACATTTATAAGACCTTCTGTGATACAATCTTAAGCTCTGAGGCAGTTTTGGTGAGATAAATCATTAAAATATGTCAATATGGGTTCGAGCCCCGCTTCGTACCACCGGCAATGGTTGGCAGAGTTTTTCAGAGTAGCACACAATTGGCTATAGCACTACAGGGTTGCAAATTGGGAAGGGACTGCCAGGAAGGGAATATAATAGTTGCCTTGTTCATTGCTCTAGCACCTCCTGTTGGCCAGACGGGCGCTCGTCAGGAAGATTCTCAGTCTGTTCATGTTCGGGTATCCTCCGCCCTCGTTCTGAACCTGCGAAGATTCAACTAATGAGTGTATAAGAAGCAGTGGCTGACAGGCGCGTGCTTCGGAGGAGAGCTGCGAACTGTCCATACTCTCCTGAAATGGCAGCAAGGGGTCGCATAAGAGCAAGATTTGTACATAGTTCACCAATTGAGCAATCCAGATTCGGGTGGGATTGGAGATGCCAAATTTTTATTTTAAAAAAAATGTCAATATGTATTCAATATGTCAATTGTGAACTTTGAAGGTCACAGAGTGTCAAGTTGTGGTGAGCAAATGGACTTCATATATGACTTTCTAAATGTTTCGATACAAACCTTGGCTCAATCTGTGACCATATTGGTGATACAAGTCATTGTCAAATCACTGTCGAGTTTGACCCTCAAAGGTCACTGACAGTCGAATTGAATCTCACCAAATGAAAGTTCATTTGTGACTTCCTAGATGTCAGTAACACAAATTTAGGCTCCATCTGTGACCGTTTTAGTGATACAAGTCATTGAATTTTCACTGGGTCACATTTGACCTTTGAAGGTAAATACGAAGGTTACCAAATGAAAGTTTATATATGACTTCCTATATGTCTCTAATACTAACCTAGACTCCATCTGTGACCGTTTTGGCATGACAAGTCATTGTAATAGTCAAGTTCGACCTTCAAATGTCATCAACAGTCAAGCTGAATGTCACCAAATGAAAGTTCATATGTGACTTCCTATGAGAGTAACACAATCCTAGGCTCCATCTGTGACCTTTTCAGCGATAGAAGTCATTAAATTTTCTCTAGGTCAAGTTAGACCTTCGAAAATCAATATGAAGGTCACCAAATGAAAGTTCAAGCATGACTTCCTATTTGGCCAAAATACAAACCTAAGCTCTATCTGTAACAGTTTTGGTGATAGAAGTCAGTGAAATTTCACTATGTGAAGTTTGACCTTTGAAGGTCACCGAAGGTCAAGTTCAAAGCCACCCAATGAAACTTCATGTATGACTTCCTTGACATCACCAATACAAAGTATCTGCAACCATTTTGCTGATATAAGTCATTGAAATTTCACTGTGAAGTTTGGGCATTCAAGGTCACTGAAGGTCAAGTTCAATGTCACCAAATGAAGCTTCATACATGACTTCCTTTTTACCCGCAATACAAACCTTAGCTCCATCTGTAAAAGTTATGATGATAAAAGTAATTGAAATTTCACTATGTGAAGTTTGACATTCAAAGGTAGCCGAAGGTCAAGCTCAAGGCCAACAAATTAAAGTTTATACATGAATTCCTATAAGTGTTCAATGCACCAAAGTTCCCACAATATTTTCAACCTAGAGACCTTAGACAATTGTAACATTTTGCTTGACCTCAAGTTTGACCTTTCAAGGTCATCTGAGGTCAACTTTAACACAGCCAAAATATAGGTCATATATTACTTCCTATATGTCAGTAATACAAACAAACCACTTGGCCTCCACAGGCCATCTTGCAAGTACAGCGCCCCCAATAGACCCACTTCCATCGACTCAATCAAAATGGCGCTCACACTGATGGTACCAAGGTAAGTTTATTGCCTGATTCAGAAAAAAAACTATCACACAGTTTTTGAGAAATAATTTCTTAAAATTTATCAGTCCTATCTTTAACATTGGAGCCAAAATTTCAAGGGCCCATAAAACTGACAAAAATGATTCAATCAAAAATCCGAGAAAAAAGTCTGGAGATATGTTCTTGTAGTATGTTATTGCAAATTTCCACAAAAATTTATCGGGCCAAAAAAAGATAAAAAATGTTTCGGACGACGGACGCCACACCACGACAATAGCTTATCGGCCCATAGGGCCGGTAGGCTAAAAACTTCAAGAGATGAAAATGAAAAATTTAAGCGTACTCTATAAATGCATCCGAAGAGCAGCCTTTTCAAATGAGCTGACACTCACAGAGACAGAAGTATCACAGTGATGAATTCTGCTGTGAAACAATGGTGCCGAGATGCCTGGTGTGATCTACTTTACATTCAGAGCCATTCCATGAGAAAATGGCATGTTTTGAAGAAGTTGAGGAGTTGACCCCCCTGGAATTGAATGAAACTTGGCATATAGTTAGATATGGGTGTCTCATGGAAAAAGCCGGATTTTTAGGTCCCTTTCTCACTTTGCCTGCCAGTGGCGCCATGTGGAAGCCACTGAAGTGGCTTAGTTTTGTTGTCCAACAGCTGTTAGCACCACATTTTACATCAACTATCATGTCTTAAGGGTACACAGTACCAAATATACTCAGCAACAAAAGTCTCTGTGACACCAATATTGTTAATTATTTTTCATAACGCAATTATGAAATTGTCATACATGGTGATATCAGACTGAAACAGTACACGTAAACACAACATTGAAATGGAAATCATGAAAATGCGAGAAAATGACTTTGCACGTGAAAATGTGCGTAAATCATGCTTGTGGATGGCAATAAAAGAGGAGAATTTTTGGAATGTTCACATTGTGCCTGATGAACGACGGAAGCATCACTTATCGAAAACACAGCCATTTCGGATCAGGAACTCTACCCTCTAAATGCCAAGACTGTCTGAAAATGATCGGTGGAGGGCCATTGGGATGATTGAATCCGGAACCTCGCAGAGGGAAGTTGCTCATCGCCTGAATGTCCACCGAAACACCATTTGGAACTTATGGCAGCGTCATCAGCAGACAAGACATGTCAGAGACCGTCCTCGCAGCGGCCGTCCACGAGTAACCACTCCCAGACAGGACAACTGGATTCGAACAACCCATCTCCGAAATCGATTCCAACCTGCAACCATAACTGCAAGAATGATACCTGGTTTGAGGCGACTGTCTGCACAGACAATCCGTCGCCGTCTCCGTCATTTTTGGCATTGTCCCACGTCGGCCAGCAAGACGTCCAATACTCACAGTACAACACCGACGACTGCGTCTACAGTGGGCACAACAACATCGACGGTGGATCCAACGTCAGTGGGATCTTGTACTCTTCACTGATGAATCAAGATTCATGCTTAACCGATGTGATGGTCGTTTACGTGTATACCGTCGACGTGGAGAACGTTATGCCAACAACTGTGTTCAGGAATTTGATCGTTTTGGAGGTGGTAGTGTCATGATTTGGAAATGGATCACGGCTAGAAACAGAACAGATTTGCTTGTTATTGATGGAAATCTGACAGGTCAAAGATATCGCGATGAAGTGCTACGGCCATTGGTGGTACCGTTTTTGATGCAACATGGTCCCGGAATAACGCTGCAACATGATAACGCCAGACCACACGTTGCAAGGATTGTACAGCAGTATCTGATGCAACAACATGTCAATGTCCTGCCATGGCCAGCCAGATCCCCAGACATGTCCCCAATCGAGCATCTTTGGGACGAGATGGATCGACGTTTGCGGCGGTTGGATAACCCGCCAGCTACACTCCAGGAATTGCGACAACGTCTACGTCAGATTTGGAATGACATCCCACAGCAATTTCTGGCACATCTGATTCGGTCCATGCGCCGGAGATGCGTTGCTTGCATCATGGCACGAGGAAGTCACACCTGGTATTGAAGTGTGAAGGTCACAATTGGTTAGACGTCAGACAAGTGCTTCATGACGCATGAAAATGACATTTTTCGTTTTGAGTGACGTTGGCACTGAAAAGTCAGTGTTTCTTCTGTTAAATAAACATATTGATTGCATTGAGATCTTTGCGTGTCATTTATAACATACACATAAATGGTGTCACAGAAACTTTTGTTGCTGAGTATATGTTATACTTTAGTTATGACCTGTGATATTTCAGGCCCAGATAGACATCAGCACCACATGGTGGCCACGCTGGGTAACTACATTGTTCAGATGAAATTATTTGAGAAATAACAATAAAAATTGAAAATGGGAATGGGGAGCTGCCGGATAGCCATCTCAGTTCAAGCACCGCATTGCGCAGCGGAAGTGACTATTACAGCATTAGTTCGAGCCCCAGTTGTACCAACCGGCAGTGGTCAGCAGCTTTCTCAGAAGTACCGTACAATTGGCCATTGTGCTGCGAGGATGCAAATTGGGAAGGGACTGCCGGGAAGGGAAATATAAAATAGTTGCTTTGTTCGTTACTCAGGCACCTCCTGTTGGCCAGCCAGGTGCTTGTCAGGAAGATTCTAAGCTTGTTCCTGTTTGGGTACCCTCCACCCTTGCTCTGAAGCAAGGTTTCAACCAATGAGTGTAAAGAAGCAGTAGTTGATGGGCATGTGCTTCGGATAAGAGCTGTGAGCTGTCCCTCTCTCCTGAATTGGCAAAAAGGGGTCACACACAAGCAAGCGTTGTACATAGTTCCTCAATAGGGCATTCCAGATTCGGGTAGGATTGGAGATGCCAAATTTAAAAAAAAAAAGGGAATGGGAACAAGATAATATCCCAGACATATACCAATCCAGAATTCTTTATTATGTGTTAACCCACAATAAGACTATCATTTGCAGTGAATAGTACCTTGGTATCTTGCTGGGTTAGTGCAACGGATGGCCAGAAACAGGTTATTGAGAAAATATACAGCAAACATGCACCAAAAATTTATTTTGAGCATCTTCCTGGCCGTCCATTTCTTACTGTAATATATTTGGCACTGTGTACCCTCAAGTCATGACAGCTCATGTGGCGTCAACAGCTGTTGGATGACAAAACTGAGCCAAAACCTGAGACAAAACTGGCTTTCAGGCGGCGCCACCGGCATCCAAAGTGAGATACGGACCAAAAAAAAATGTTTTTTTTTTTTGTGAGGCACCCATATCTACAATGTATCTATGTGCCAAGTTTCATTCAATTCCAGGGGGGTCAACTGCACACTGAATGTCAGTCTCTCATGGAATGGCTCTTAAAGCATGGGGACACCTAACACACAGGAAAAGCAGCAAGTGAAGGTCAGTCCACAATTACTTTAAAAAATTTTTTTTCTAAAATTTTTTTCTTTTCAGTTCTTGCTATTTGAATCAGTGAGGTTTCAGATTTGTAGCATCGCTGCGCACCTGGACTCATCAAAGAGTCTAAGAGACTTTTTTAGGTCCATCTAGTTCGATGCAGCTGATAACCATGTCAACTTTATGCAGTGAATATAGTGACTGAACATAGTTTAACTGAATAATTTGCAAGTGTATATTTTCAACAAAAGGAAAACACATAAGCCAACAAACTCCCACAATTCAGGACCAGTGGTATTTTGGATTCATGCAGGATTTCAAAAGAAAAATGGTTCCCTCTACAGTCTAGACCAGGTACAACCCCGTCGTACATTTAAAAGGGGCTCAGCGACACATAATGAGCACCGAAATCCAGCCAAGATGAAAGGCGTAATCTCATATTTGTGTTTTTAACCTCATTCTCAGCAGTACAGCCATCAGCAGTGGTATGACTGACAATTTCTTACTCTCAGCTACATTCAATTATTCTACTTGATTCAAAAACAGATCTGAATCGCATTTATTACCATAATAGAGGATTGGTCCGTTCTCTAATGAAGCAGTCGCACTCATCTGATGAGTCAAACATAGGATTTTATAATTAATTTGGCGCTTCTCATTCCAATAACAGGAAATTAAAGCGAAAGCAGGGAGTTAAAATTGCTATTAAAAATATGAGCCTCGTTAACATCATGTTGGCTGACTCACCCAATAACAGTGAATAATATTCCGTTTTCAAAGAACAAACTCAGACAGATCTGTCTACACCATCTTCTCAGCCTCGGAAATCACAGGCCTACAGTACATTATGCTTAATTACACCTGGCATTTCATGTCCTCCCACAGATAGCTTTCATATCACAATTTTTTTTCTCATCATTTTCAACACTCAATGGCAACAAAGGTATATCTTTGTCATTAAACTCAGGAATCTCTGGGAGCTGGTAGGCAGGGTATCATAATTGCTGTAGAATTAGACTAGCAGCTCCAAGGCTGGGGGTTCAGTTCCCAAGAGAGACAGTGCTATTAGGCGAGGTATTTACCTCATACTGCTATGGTATATATGTCCCGCCATATAAATGGATTGCATAAAATAATACATTAAGCTTTTAGTCACTCTAGATAACCCTGTCTATAAAAATGTAATGTAAAATTCATTTTTTCTCTGCATCTTGGAGATAAGCTTTGAGTAAGCGAGGGGAAATATTCTCCGATCATTGAATTAACTTGAATTACTATGACCATTTTATGAAGCAAGGTACTTAAAATGGATTATCTCTCCTCAACCAAAGCAGAGCAAAACTCTGCATGGTGTGTATTGTCAGTGTATAGATTTCTGAAGATCACTTTTCTTTCATTAGAGTGTCAGCCGAAATGCATCCAGTTTACACTGTGATAAAGGCAGCGTAAAGTATTTCTGAATGTAAATATGTGGCATAAAAGCATAGAATGCTATTCATTTTTCTGTTGGAGGACCTTTTTTACCTGCTAATTTACTATCCTATGACCTTTTTACATGCTCATGTGCTCGCCTGGCTTTACTCGGTTGGACTCGGTACGTTAGTCCAGTGGGGCTGGCGTTAGCATTTCCATCACAACATGGCTACCTGCTTGAAAATGTATCTTCAAGTGAAGACAAGCTTGTCTTGAATGACAGCATTCAAAATGAGTGCCCTCACAACCGCTATCTACTATTATAGTGTGCACCTGAATAGTGATGAAGGCCTCTTATACCACAGCAGCCAGCTTGAAGGTAGGTACAGCTTCCCTCTAGCAAGGGATCAGCAGATCAACCTTGGAGGAAGAAAATCAAATAAGGACCACAATCCTTTGCTGCTGTGGTGATTGGAAACATCATTTGGTGCAGAAGTTTCCTGATAAATCGTGAAGGATACCTTTGCTGTAAAGGACATATGATGTTTCTGAAATATGCATGAGGTACATTTAAACTCCCCTTGCAATTTTCCCTTCCCCTACATGCCGTTTTCATGTGAGGTCAAAGAATAATATAGAGGAAAGGAAAAAGGCCTGCCCCTTATGAAGAGTTGGCTGCAGCCCTTAGCCAGGGTGCAGTTAGAAACAATTTGGCATGCTTTAATTGATCATTGAAATGCAAATCAGCACTGCACGGTTTGACTCAGTGCAGCTAGAAGTGCTGATGAAAAAACCCCAATACTTCACTCCGCCTAATCCATGTTCTTCTTTTGCTCTGTTCATTCCATATTAACTCACACAAGGCCAGCCAGATGAACTCCCCCTGAACAGCGGGGTCCGCCTGAGATTTCAGGCTACTGATGAGCTCTTTCCCAGCATCCTTTTGGCGCCTTTTCCTCCCCCAGTTTTGGACATCGAGGCGCGTGGGCTGTGCCGTTACCTCATCAAGAACATTGTGGGTTCAATTCCGGCCTGGGGCCTTACCGTGTGGGATTTGTATGTTCTCCTGTGTTTGTGTGGGATTTCTCCAGGCATTCTGGCTTCTGCCCACAGGCTGAAGAGATGCTTGTCAGGCTTACTGCTGACTCTAAACGGTCTGCAAGTATGTGTGCACGGATAGATGGTGCGTAATCCCTACATTGAAAAGGCTATGAAGACTGGCAGTATATGATCTAAGTTTAATAAAAGCTGTTAAAAAATTATCAATCTTCCCGATCTAGAGCCTTCTGAAGTTACTATTTAGGGGGGTTTTCTCGGTTTTCTGTATGTCTACACAAAACATCTTCGTGACAGTGCCTCAATATGGATAAAATTTAGATGACTGCGGGCTTAATTAAAGGAAAGGCTGAGTGATCAGAAGCCTTGTTCGTATACTCTGCAGTTGAAATGCCCTAGGTTGCAAACAACTGCTACATTATTGTACCAGCGAAACTGTGTTTAGTCAACATTATGGAATAATCATTGCTGCCGCGTCTGCGGCAGATCCTTCGTGTTGGCGCAACGACTGAAAAACAATTATTGACCCTTTCGAAATTTTATATCCTTTAGATCTTCTCAAGATGGAGAAATTGATTGATTGTGGGCTCGTATTATTAATTATAATTAATTAACCAATTGATTTCCTGGAACACCTGAGTTCCATCATACTGACGGATATGTAAGCAGTACCACCTTGAAACTTTGCCATGTGATTTTTTTCACTCATGATCAATAATTGTTCAATTCCACATCAAAAAAACATCAATTGATTAAGTAATAAGTTAAGTATTTACATTTATTTCTGACCACATGAAAGTTAAACAGTATTTTTCATAAATATAGGCAGTCTGAGCATATACAACATAAATTGGGTTCAGTTTGCAATAATTTAATAAGTTACTGATCTCTTGAAAAGTAGGTATTTTTTAAATCATAATTAATGAATACATATGGGCAGTCTGAGCATATCTAAGATAAAACTGGGTTCATTTTATTACCATTTAAAGGGGTACTGCAATGTTTGGACAAAGCACTCGTTTTCAAATGGTATTAGTCATTAGTCTGGGGCAATACAGTAGCTAGGCGTTCTTTATGGGGATCTTTCACTTTGGGGCTTTCGTCAATACAACCTTTACTGCTGGGGGCGATAGCATAGGACTTGATATAAGCCAAATTTATGAAAAGTTGTTGCCTTTGCACATCCTCAAGATGCTCATTTAACATCTGCTTTTGAAAGGGGCAATTGGTCAAACCTTGGGGCAGCCAACAAAAGGCTTAAAATAGTCCAGCTGTCATCACACAACCAGTATTTTTATGGTCGATTCCATCTCTTGCATTGGTAAGAATGATAGAAGACAAAGCTTTTTTTCCCGCAGAAACCAGAGAATTTGGTTCTCTGGCTCTCTGAGGCATTGTGGAAATACAACACAAAAGCAAAGGTATGAAAAGAATGTAATTTGTGGTATGATCAGCCATTTTTGTTGAGTATTTCTGCCGAAGTTTTCTGCCAAACCTGGTGAGAACAGACTTCTTCATTGGTAGGTTCCTTACACCCCAGCCATTCACATAAATTCTGTGGCAACGAACATATTGAGGAGTGGACGTTAAAAATATAACACTGGGAGGTCAGTGTCCGCTCCTGCCAGCATATTATCGGCTCATATCCCAGTCTAGACAATAACAGAAGGATAAAATGCAGCAGCAGACTTTGCACAGTCCAGAAGTAAAGGCTCGGAAGGGATAAAAGTGCTGTCGCATAAATACCTCGTTTAACTTTGAGGAAAAATTCCCATTAATGCCAAAGCTTGTGATAACATACTATTTCATTGCTGGGTTCCTCACACCCCAGTCATTCGCATCAATTCTGTGACCACCAACATATTTTGAGGTGGACATTAACAAAATACCATGGAAGGTCAGTCTCTGTTCCTGCCAGCACATTATTTGCTTCTATCGCAGTCTAGACAATAACAGAAGAATAAAATGCAGCAGCAGATGTCGCACAGCCCAGAAGTAAAGGCTCGGAAGGGACAAAGGTGCTGTCACATAAACACCTTGTTTAGCTTTGAGGGAAAATTCCCATTAATGCAGAGGAAGAGGCTTGAATTAAGCCGCTTTCATACCGGACAAGAAACGAATTTTTCGCACGACAGATTACGTTCAAAGTCAATGCAAAGACGCGAATACACGACGCACGTGTATTCGCGTCTTTGCCTTGACTTTGAATGTAATCTGTCGTGCGAAAAATTTGTTTCGCGTCCGGTGTGAAAGCAGTTGAAAAAAGCAGGGAGCTATACAGCCGCTTATGCCACGAAGAACAGGACCACAGCTGGAAGTTTCATACAGGAAGAGTGTGACGACACATTGCTAAACAGAATAAAAACCGAGAGGGGAAAGAGCAAACAGGTTTTTTTTTATGGGGGGTGGGGGTCAGTAAGGCATTACTTCCTGTGCATCTCACTTACCCTCTCCAGCCCTCAACTCAGACTGCATACAATATGAAAGTGGTAATACTTCACAATCATAACTTCAAGGGATTTAGTTCAGTAAAACAAACTCAACGAGGTACCACAGAGCTCTTTCTAACCAGCACACTAGTGAACTGCATGGTCTTGCTGTAAAAGGCAGTAAAGCAAGACTCAGTACGTTCATTCTAAGAAACACCTTTTTTTGCCTTAAAAAATCAGGAGCAGCCAACCCTGTTCCGTGGAGATCTAGCATCCCGTAGATTTTTGCTCCAGCCTTAACACTGCACACCTCACTTAACAGCAAGATTCGCATGACATTGCCAATTAGCAGAGTCAATGGTTGCTAATTGATTTTAAATGCAAACCAAAGGGAGAATAAATCTCCTGGAGCAGCATTGACTGCCAGTACATTAAATTAAAGACATCGAAAAACAATTCTTCCAAAAAAAAAAATCTTTATTTCACTGGTGATATTAAACACTGTTAAATTAATATATAGTCTAAAATGTGCATGGAAAATGTGAAGGTAACATCAAAGAGCACAGATGGAGGCAGCTTTTCACAAGCCACTGGTGCGGACCATCAGAGCAACATGGCTGAGAGTTTATCCTTCACCTTCTCCTGAATGTTCGCAAAATACTTCATCTGGCTGATCAGCACTTTGGCTGACAGCACGTCCCCTGTGAAATAAAGGACAGAGTCAAAATGCAGTGTCATTAACTGTAACGGAAGCTGCCTGGAGCCAAATTTCTGGTACTCCACACAATTCTTTCAACTCGTGTACCGAAACAACCACAACAACCCTCCCCCCCGCCCACACGTGACAAACTTACAACCGCTAGGATAAGGGTGGAGATAAATAAACTGCAGTGGCTGAGAAATATACCTCTGTGGAAGGCTGCATTTATTTTCTCCGTGAGGTCTCGCAGTCGAACTGAGGAGTAAAGGAAGCAGATGCATTTTCCCTGTTGTTATTTCATTTTCAAAAGGCAGCCACTCCGTCACAGAGGTGAAGGTGAGGACAATGCATCTTTTTATTTCTCAGAGGTGCAGAGATTCCACAAGAAGGTATGACTGCTCCAACATTTAGAGATTTTTCTTTTCGCAAAATTGAAAAACATTCCACTCATCTGAATAATGAGGACTCTAATTGTCGACCTGACTGAGAGGCCAATAGGTACTGCAGTACCACGGGGAGCAATTTACCTTCGATTAAATTTCCAATGTCATCAGTCTGCTCTTTTATCTGTGTCTCGTCCAATCTTTCATTAATCTCCATTATTTCCAACAGAAACTGCGGATCGGCCCCGGAGTCAGTCCCTTCCTCTAAAGGGGTTCCCTCCAGTTCCAGCTGAAAAGGACAGTTATTTCAAACTAATGAGTTTAAATCTGAGACACTTTTTCCAAATGTTACACGAGCAGAGAGCGAGTTGAAAGGCCCAGAGTTACTACAGTTCAGAAGGTTCTACACAGAACCAAGTCAACATGGGACAAGTACAAAGCGCTTTAAATTGAGCAACAGAGGCAGAACGAAATGGTATGAATTACCTGCCAAGTATTAATTACACTCTTAATCCTTGGCTTCACCCGCAAAAAAAAAAAAGAACATAGAAAGCAAAGAAACCACACTGAATGATTTTCATATTTGTGCTGCATGAATGAACTTCCATTTTAAATCAAGTGGACTAAAATGTGTAGGGCGAACAAACATTAGGCAAAACTTACCATGTAAAGACCACGACTCAACGGCTTGAGCAAAGTTCTGTAAGCTGCGCTCACAAACGCCGACTGGGTTTCTGAATACTCCTGTTCTTTCTGTGAAATTGTAAACGGTAAAAAGATGGCACTTGAGTGAGGGTGTTAGATGTTTGGCTTTCTGTGGTTACTGTACATGGGTTGTCATACATATAGGGTTGGTGTATGACACACCAACACAACATAATTACACGTGAGGTCAAAAAACTATCAGCAACAAACAACATACAAAATGCTTACTTCTTGAACACTCTACCTTAGCTGGAAGCTACAGTAATTCAGTATTACTATCCCCCCAGCATATAATGCGGGGGATATAGCTATCGCTCTGTCCGTCTGTCTGTCCGTCTGTAAACATGAGTTTGTCCGGGCCATATCTCGGAAACTATGTGCTAGCTTCACCAAACTTGACACACATGTCAATCGTGATGTGTAGATGTGCCTTTTAAAGGTTAAACTTACAGCCAGGGGGATCCGCCATTGCCAGATGGCTCTTGTTTCAAATCTACGATACAGTCACTGCTTGGCTCGCCAATCTGTGATTGTTTTAATTATAACTGAAGGGGCTACTTGCGTACAGGAACCAGCCTTGCAGTGATGACTTAAGACTTTAGGAGCACAATTTTCTCATAATATGCAATACATGGAAGAACTACTGCAACCTCTTCAGCAACCGATCAGCATGAGTGTTTTTTATGTGCAAATTTAAACACACGCACAAATCTTTTTAAATTAAGTAATTAGGTGCACTTCTGTTGTTTAAACTCCTCAACTCAGCCAAGCCCATAAGTAAATTTGTCAAATGCAACTGCTTTCTTCAAATCTGTGGAACTTTAGGCCCATTTTAAATCCTTTGCAAGATTCCAAGGCATTCAAAGATCCCAAATATGCATATCCCTCAATGTTTCACTCAATGCAAGTGAGACGCAGCTTCAGCAATACGACCAACAGATATGCAAGTTACATTGTCCTACAACACGGGAAATGGTTTTTCTAAAGCCTGAATCAACTTAAGAAGAAATTTAAATGAAGTTAAAGGGGTTAAAAGAATTGAAGCAAAAATACCTCCACGTTTCTGCATACGATAGAAAAGGAAACTGCTATTCCTACACCCGGTGATATAGGTAAAGAGTATATTTTGGAAACAGATGCCTTCTCCACTAAACAAGGTTTGTTTAAAAGATTTGAGAAGGAGACGTACAGTTCAGCATCCAATGAGAAGGTACAGGAAGATAAGTTGCGGGGAAGGTGGGACTTGTGTGTTGGACCTGCACAGCTGTGAGGTGAGGTATTTCAGCGATAAGGAGGCAATTTACCTACTGTCAAACCAGGTATATTTTTACAACCCCATTTCCAAAAAAGTCGGGTTGTTGTGAAAATGTAAATGAAATCAGAATGCAATGATTTACATATCATTCAAGCTTCATATTAATTTGAAAATAGTGCAAAGACATTAGAAGTTGAAACTGAGAAAAGTAACTGTTTTTTGAAAAGAATTTGCTGATTTTGAATTTGATGCCAGCAGCATGTTTCAAAAAAGTTGGAACAGGGGGATGTGTACCATCGTGTAACATCACCTCCTCTTTTAACAACACTCATGGAAGTGTTTTGGAACCGAAGAGACAAACTGTTGCAGTTTTGGAAGCGACATTTTCCCCCATTCTTGGTTGATGTTGGATCTCAGCTGCTTAACACTTCATGGCCTCCTTTGTCATATTTTTTGTTTACAATATGGCATATATTTTAAATGGGTGATTAGTCTGGACTGCAGCCAGGCCAGTTTAACGCCCTGACTCTTTTACTACAGAGCCATGTCTTCGTGGTGCATGCAGGATTGGGTGCATGCAGGATTTTCTTTCTGATATAACCAAGGCCTTCCCTGAAAAAGATATCCAGATGGCAGAACATTTTGCTCCAAAACCTGTATATATCATTCAGAATTAATGCTATTTTCATTGATAGTTTTTGAACTGTGTGCAAGGCGAGATCTGGAGGACCAAGAAAAATTTAAGATAGAATGGCCCATATCTGTTGAGAAATGCTCAAGAACCCACACATCACTGCAAAAGAGCTGCAAAAAAGAGTAGCAGACGCAGGGCTAGTTGTTCACCTTAAACAACAAAGACCTACATGACCGAGTTGTAAGAAAGAAGCCTTTCCTACGACCTCAACACAAAATTAAGCGTCTGAAGTACGCAAAAGAGAACCTTGAGAAACCTCAAGCCTATTTGAAGAGAGTGCTTTGGACTGACAAAACCAAAATTGGCCACAACCAAATAAGGTATGTTTGGAGAAAAAAGGGTGAAGGATTTGAAGAGAAGAACATGTTGCCAGCTGTTAAGCATGGAGGTGGATCTATTATGCTTTGGGGTTGTGTAGCAGCTGGGGGCACAGGCAATATTGTGCGGGTCAAAGGAAGAATGGATTCTAGAGGCTAATGTTCAAAGCTCAGTCCAGACACTGAAGTTGAAGAGACGTTGGGTATTCCAGCAAGACGATGACCCGAAGCATACCTCAAAATCCAGCATGAGGTACCTCCAGGGAAGACAGATGAGGGTTTTGGAATGGCCATCACAGTCCCCAGACTTGAATATTATTAAAAATCTGTGGAGAGACCTCAGACATACCGTGCATGTAAGAAGGCCGAAGAATATTTCTGAGCTAGAGGTGTTCTGTCAGGGGCTATTCCACGGTAACGGAATTACGATTAAGAGTAATTTTCATGTCATTTTTACCTGCCTTCTATTACTCCAATGCAGTAGCTACTTGCCTGTGCTTTTATCAATTCCCTTGGCATGCCCACTGAGCTGTATAACACAAAGTTTGGGGTAATCTATTTTGCAGAGTTGGGTTCAAGTACTTTCAAGAATTGGATGAAAGTATTTTTTTAAAATCCCAAAGTACTTGTACTTGTATTCAAGTACTTTTTAAAGTTCTTGACCAATCTGTCTACTAAGTGCTGACAGAGATAAGTCAAGTACTTGAAAAGTTCTTGGGAACAAGTACATATACTCATTATTACGTATTATTAGGCATTAGGCCTAATAATATTATTAGGGCTAATGCCTAATATTAGGCATTATTAGGTAGTACTCCGATACAGATACAAATACAAGTACTATGGTATGTAAAGAAAAAAAATTGCTGGCAAACAATTCTCAAAAGTACTTGAAAGAATTTAGATCCAACTCTACTATTTTGTCGAGGGCTATACGAAGGTGGAAGTGTTGGTAATGGAATTACGGCAGAAAAAATGCCATTATTTTTGGCTTTACTTTGACAGACTTTTCTCTGAAATCTGGCAATGATAGGCAGTAGGGTTAAGCTTAAGTTGGTGGCCTAGGATGTTGATCAGGCCATAGTAAGTTTATATTGACTGGTATGTTTGCAGATGTTTTGTAGGATGCCATATATGAGAAAGAGACAGTGGTAACTGAATTACTAAATGGTAACTGAATTACATTTTCTGATAATCTACCAAATTTATTATACTCGGAACAACAAAGCAATTGAAAATTGGTATCATAAATGCTGTTTGTGTTGCTGACCTCCTGTTGAACCAAAATTTTGATCAACATGTCTGGGCAAAAGGAAGGCAATACATGATATTGATGAAAATGACTAATTTCTGAACCAAAATGTGAGCTTATAATGAATATCAAAGGTCACATGCATGAAAATTGTTGTTCCTTCACTGACTGGATCCTGAAACATTTGTTTTTACTTGGAGAGTGTGTTCCAGCATCATTCAATTGGCAAATATTGTGAGTAATGAAGTCATTACTGTGTCATTAGTTGCAGTATCTATATTCTCTCTAGCTTTTCTCAGTCATGAGTGGCAGTTTCTTCACACTGAAGAAAATGTATAAAATATCAATTACTCAACTCCTGAAACGTGCAAAGATGAAAATGAACAGGTTAACATTTAACACAAGTAAATGAACCATATGTATAATCCATTACTGGCAGAAGACAAACACTGATTATACAAATGTAATACTGTCCCATCTATCCATCTGTGGCTCTTTGTGCTCAGAAGTCCAGAGCAGCGTGACGATGGGAGCCGCTCAGAAGTCCAGAGCAGCGTGACGATGGGAGCCGCACAGTTCAGTTGCTGCGTGGAAAATCGCCACTTTGGGTAATTTTTGGGCACCAAGGCCACTTGCAAAAAGGGCAAGCCAAACTGGCCGTTTGTGTATTTGGCCATGACGGCCACAGAGGGGGGTAACGATGGCAATTGCCGATAGGCCGTGGTATAATTCATGCACTGGTGATGGAAACTTAAATCACAAGAAGAAACACTCAACCATAGATGTCCAAAACAATGAACCACTATGCTCCATAAAGTCCTTATGCCACCTTGCGCCATCTTCTGTTTTTCACTGGCTTTCTGATTAATTCCGTAATTCTGTTACTGGTGTAATTCCATTACCATGTAATTCTGTTAACACAAATTTTCCAGGATTGCAGCTAAGTATTAGAGTGGTTAATGTCTGAAATTCAGTATAGATATAAGAGGGAAGAGAATTCTTAATAACAAAATAAATGCAGAAATAAGATGATGAAGAGAACTTTACTGCAATTTCAGAAACGGAATTACGTTGAAAAATGACAAATTTCAAAATGAGCCACTGGAATTGCGTGTTTCAATTTCCTGCAATGACATACAGTCTGAAATTCTTTGGCTACCAATATATGGAAATACTGTAAATACAAGGAAATAGTTAAATATCTTTTAAGAGTTGTCAGCTTTGGAAAAATAATCTTTGATCCTTGTCCTGGAGCTAAAAAAATTACAAAATTCAAATCTAAATTTTGAAAAGACCGTCAAAGATATTTCTAAACGGTTTTCAGTGTCTGATTTGGTAATGAATCATCCACATGAAAACCTATATATTTCTAATATAAAACACTTTTTAGCTTTTAATTTTATTTAACTTTTTTTTGTTTTAGCAACTCTCATATGGAATTGCCCTAAGGAAGAATGGGAAAAAAATTCCAAAGACAAGAATTGACAGATTCTTAGCTGGCTACAGGAAGTGTTTGCAAGCTGTTATAGCTGCCCAAAAAGGACTTACAAAGTACTAGCTGACAGGGTTCCCAAACTTTTGCACACGGCCTTTTTGTATTATTTTCAAACAGTTGAAAGTTAAAAAAATATTATTCTTGTTTAAAATGTGATGAAATGTGTCATGTTTAACTTTGTCGCATTTAATGATCAAGTTTGCTTTCAATCACTTGGAGATTAATTGTAACCGACATTTAAACCAGGGGTGCCCGTATTTTTGCCCCACTGTATATCTGAAAGACTCGTATCCATTCATGTTACTCACCAGTCCCTAATTCACTCAGAGATGTTCCACCAGGTGTATTTTTAACAGAGTCATTCAACTTTTCCAGTCTTCTGTTGAACTTCTATTAAATGTGTTGCTGACATTAATTAGAAAATGAGCCGATATTTTTCAAAACCTGAGAAAAAAAACCAGTTTCAACATTTGATATGCTGTCTATGTACTATTTTTAAATTAAATATAAAGTTTTAGTGATTTACAAATCATAGCATTCTATATTTATTAACATTTTATGCAGTGTCCTTTTTGGGAAATGGGGTAGTAGATTAGTGAAATTATATTAAATTCTTCTGAATAAAAGATATTGGCTTAGCCACCATGGACCAGCACTGAAATATATTAACATAGTGCAAAATTTGAAATATCACTGAACTAAGTCTCACCACTCTTCTAGAACATAAATGAAGCAAGACACCAGCATGAAGAACTAGCCTCAAGTACTGGTGGACATGCTCTTTTCAGTGGTTTTGGTCCAAGAATTCTGTAGATTGTTCCATTATAATTTTTGGCTTTACATGGGGAACATTTTTGACATCTTTTAGTTTAGGGCAATTAAGGGTCCCCTTCCCTCAGGAACTAGAGGAGAAATAAAATTCAGATTATGGACATTTGTAGTGCTTTATCACTACCTTCCTCCATGCAAACAATAGCTCCTTTGGTTGACCAGATCCTGCGTTATGTTATTTAAAAATGGGTATCCGAAAATACTGACAAAATTCGTAGCCCACTACCACATTAACCTCTCAGAGCTCAGATGAGAGCATTCACAAGATCTGCATAAAGTTTTGATGCTATGGAAAAAAATAAGGTTTTTCAAGTTCCTGTTTTGGAATGGTAAGCAAGTTAAAAATGAGAGAGAAAAAAAAAATTATTCGGCCGCCAGCAAGGGGGGGCAACATAGTCCTAGTTCGAAGACTCATAGTGACTGAACTAGAAAAGATGCTGAGCAAAAATGTTTTAAAAAGTTTGTTTCAGACCATAAGGTACCTCTGAACAAAATTTCAGCAAAATATGAGATTGTGGAATGGGACTCATTTGTCCACTTGACATGGAATGACCCCGCTGACACTTTGTATTCGGTCTCTAAATAAACCCTCCTATATCACAGGTCAAATTTTAGGACTGGTGCAACAGGCCAAAGTTCACCCCCAACCTAGAGTATACCTGGGGTTCAAGTGGGCCAGCCCGTTTTATACCAAGGTGTACAGTCTTGGCTCGCCCAGTTTAAACCCCAGGGTATAATCTGAGCTAGCCCCCCACCCTCCCATGTTATACCTTCCACATTCTGACACATTTTATATCTCAGGGTACAATCTGGCCTCAACCAGTGCATTTCAACATTATCCAGAAAGGGCCAGTGTGAGTGCAGGCTTTCATTCCAACCAAGTACCGGTACTTAAATACCTGATTCCGTAATTCAACTCCAAGAATCTTGGCTAAAGAGCATGATTAGTAGTATCAAGTGTGTAACTGCTTGGTTGGAATGAAAGCCTGCACCCACGCAGGCCCTTTCTGGATAATGTTGAATAGCACTGGTTGCCTAGGCCAAATTATACTCGGGTAATAGTCTGGCGGGGGTTTAATCTGGGCTACTTCACCGGACGTCGCATACGTCGCCCTAAAAGCAAACTGAAGCCCCTGATGATAGAATGTCCGAACGCACCAATTAAAAGTGTGTTATTCAGATTATTACATTGCAGGACTTTAACGCTGGCTCTTTCCAAGATCAACATTTTTTATAAAATTGTAACGTCTAAACGCTTACATTTGCTAAAGTTCACATTTTGAAGAGTAACATGATAGTCATGCAACTGTACACTGAAGTGGTTAGGAACCACCTTTTGGGGTCAGCAAAGCATAATTACCTCAGATTTCTGACTGAAGTTGTCGGGGTGAAGCGAACGTTGAAGGAGCAGGTACGTCCGTTGTAACTTCTGAATATCCAAAGCAAATGTCTTGTCACTGCATGATGTGAAGACAAATTCTGTAATTAAGGTTTTGACATCTAAGCCATCGGTTACAAGTGTCAACTAAACCGGTTGAAATGACTTGCTTGGATGATAAACAGCAGTGTCTCCATCAGATATTGCTACGTCGGGCTGCGCAACATGACAATTTGAATAAGCTGTAACTGCTAACTTCAGTGAAACAAGTTTTTGATACACCGATTACGAACTCTCACCAGTCCATTACATCGAAGTAGGTTGCAACTTCGTCGGGAGCTTGTATGACTTTACAGACAGGACAGAAGAAAGCAGGAGTACTTTTAAAAGCTGATTCGCACTTCCAGCATCTTCTTGAAACCGTACAGAAAGTCCGTAATTGACCAAAATAGACATTTGTCTGGCTTATGTTAAGGTTGAAACGCCCCATAAAAGTTGCTGTGATGTTGCATAATTCTCCGACGCATGTTATGCATTTATTATTAGTTGTGAAATCAGCGTTACGAGCAGCGGTGGAAGTGGGCAAAATCTTTAAAATATGATTTCCAGCTGCCGTTGCATTTTGATAACCGCGAGAAACGTGAAACCACCGCAAGGTATTTAGTGCCTGCATGATCTACAGTGTCAACTTCTTCCAAAGGTAATCACACACACGGCGAAATATCATGACAACCACTGTGATGCTGAAGGTGGTGGGCAGTACTGGCTTGTGGTGACGCCTCAGAAACAGGAAGTCTTACAAACATTACCGGGTTGTTCCGTCCAAATACATACATAAACAGCAGGGTCAACACTCATGATAATTATTTAGAGTTCTCTTTACAGCAGCAGCAGCAACAACGTTCCAATTTTAACATGGCAATTTATCGCGACGTTTGCATCAGTGAGTTCAATGTTTCCCGGAAAGGGGAACGTCTAGCCTCATCACAAACTACATTTCCCACAAGTCAAGGATCATTCAGGTGGCTGCGATTGGCTGTATTTGTATTACGTATTTGGTTCCTGACTTGAAGGTTAGTGGAAAAAAAAGATCTGTGTTTTGGCACGTGCAGTTCCACAAATTCTGGTGAGTTTTGTTCTAGTCACATGAAATATGAGAATTTGGCCGTGTCTTGCGTCGGCATTGTTTTCTAAAATTTGGCTCGAACGCGAGAAAACGCTTCAGCGAATTTCTAAATGGCCAAAGAGGTGCATCTTGTGTGGGATTAATTTCGACCAGTCGCGGGTTTTCTAAAGGAGCTCCATAACTGGGAAGCCGGCCAACGAGCTGGCTACCTCCGACTTCAAGCTTGCTTTCGATGCATTGAACACGGTTTATGTTTCTTGAATTCTGTCCTATAACGAATGGTTTTTTTTAACTTGTAACAAAATTGCGTTATTTCGTGAATTTCTACTGCCTGGCATCTCACACGATCCCATGAGGTGTTTGTGTTTATGATCTTGCTCGCCGAATCGCCGTCATACTACACGCTAATGATTTGGACTAAAATAATGGTTTATCAATTTTGTTGCCAGCAACGACTATTGGCTCGTCTTTCAACCAACCATGAATCGATCTATTCTCGTCATTCATAAGGTATAGTCCGGTAGTTTTGTACTGTATAACGTAATGTTTTTTGGTGCTACGGAGACACGCCCCCTGGAAAAGCCATTGCCCCCCCCTCCATCAAATGACTGCCTGTGTAGATTTGAAGTTGAGTCTAGGTGTTTATACACTCCCTATTACAAATGCGAGCAGGCACTTGTTTCCTGAGAAACAGCCATGAGTAATGATGACAACCAATTGTGGTCACTAAGCAGATTGTCTGTGTGGCCCTCGTGCCTAATTTGGTGCGGTCACCAGTTGTGTGTTCTGCCCCTTCACAGCATCATGTCCCAAGAGCCGGACTCAAGCCTGTCCCAGACGCAGTCTCCGCCTCAGACGCAGTCCCAGGGCGGCTCCAGCTCTTCCTCGGGCCCGACGTCCGCCAGCCAGTCCTCTTCATCGGGCTCTGGCACACTCAGCTCAGTGGATACTGCGCCGGTGAAGGACCTGCCATCCATTCCTGAGGAGCCAGAGCCCCAGCCTTGGGGTCGCCTGCTGCCCCTGCAGAGGGAATTTAAAGTGCTTAGTGAGTGCCCCCTCCCATAAAAAAGTGTTATTGCAAGTTTGGGGACTGTTAGGATATAGACCAGGAGAAGAACGAGAAAAGTTCAGAGGAGACAACCAGGGCTGTGTTCGAATAGCCTTTTTTGCTTGGGAAAGTTCCTAACTCCTTGACAATGACATGGATGTGTGTTAAAGGCAGCCATGAGAAATGTATTCAAATTCTCTCACTCAGGGATCTCAAACTGGTCTGTAAAAGGGTTTGGGGGCTGCAGGTTTTCATTTCAGCTGAGCAGACGTGCACCAGATACAACTAATTTGTTGTGCAGACTGAGATCAGTTGATTATATCGGTTGTGCTTTTGCACGGCTGGATTGAAATCTGCAGGTTCTTGGCCCTTTTGTGGACCGGTTGAGACCCCAGTTGTAAATTTTAAGGAAAGGTGCTTCAGTGATTCCTAACTTGCTTCATTTAGCAGTGGGTACACTGAACCATCCTTACGAACCATACGAAAAGAAAGGAGATAACGCCGTCCCACATTTCCACGTGGCAGCGATTATTCAACAGATGACCGTCCGTCCATCCAGCCAGTCAGAAAAACAAACAAACAAACATGACGGATGACAGTCGCATGAACTTGTCGCCTAGTGTTTGTGCATTCGGATTGTTTTGGCAGCGCCTTTGTCTTCACAAGCAGTTATGAATTCTGCTGTACACCTTTCCTTAATCCCATGATGTTTTTCATGGAGTTGAAGGAAAAGTGGTTAGGAGTTTGACGATAGGACCTAGTTTTTTGACTGTTTGAACGCAGCCTCAGAGTCTGAGCCACTGCCTTAGCTCTCCATCCTGTCACTGCCAGGGTCAGACATGAAGGCAGTCTGGCCAATCAACAGCCCTGTCTTTATAAGTAGTAAGTAGACTGCACAGTTGGCATTACTGATTGTCCAGAATGTCTTTGTACCTGATTGCTCGGGAATATGAACAGCTCTTGGCCCTGGGTATCTGGGATTTGCGTGACGTGTAAATCATGCTGAGAGAGTTGTGAACTTCTTTTTTACTGTGGCTTATCCTCAGAGAACACAGTAGCTTTGTGGGGTTGCTTGGGATCTTCAAACTTTAAATAAGGGCCAATCCATTGTTGTAATTTGTTCCAAGTTCTGCTCATAATTATATTATTTGCTCTATCTTGTCTTGTGCTGACGTTAGTGTGTGTACCTGCTACAGCACACTGCAGTTGTGCCTTAAAGATTTTGCTGTGTTCAGGTAAAATTGAATCAGCCTGCTTTGTTGAGATGGCAAAATATTAAATTTAACACGATTGTTTTGAGCAGAAGCTTCTGTGCTGAGCAGTCTGCTAGGCCAGGATTTGTGCAGCCCAGCTTTAATCGCAACCGTTTATTCCTTCTTTTTTCTTTTCAGATTGCATTGAGGATGAGTACTGGTTTGGTCGTGACAAGGGGTGTCAGTACTGCTTTGATGAGCCAGTTCTGAAAGGAACCGAGATGTATACCACTTTCAGTAAGAGGCACTTCAGAATCTTCAGGGTAGGTGGCGTTGTGAATCTCTGGATATTGAAATACGGGTATATCAATATCAGAGATTCAAGGCGGGGGGGGGAGGGCTGGGGGGGAGCCACTGTGATTTATCGTACATTTATGGAAGGTTTTGCCCAACCTGGAAAATATTTGATTGTAGGATATGACTAATTGTATGTGATGAGGTGGGGATACTTTCATAATTACTGTATGCGATTATGCAAGAGATAATGAGTCGCTGTCCATTTGGTTTAGGAAGATAATATTGTCTACATTGAGGACAGGAGTGGCAATGGGACCTTTGTGGATGGAGCACGTATTGGGAAGGACAGGCGGCTTCCACTGGCCAACAATGCCGAACTGGCACTTTCTCAGCCGCGTAATAAAGGTCATGACCTTGTGTTGTATCCAATTAGAGCAGACAATCTCAAATTTAGTCCAGGGGGACACCTGTGTGTGCTGGTCTTGGTTCCAATCACAATCGCCGTCCCACCATTTTAACCAGCTGTTAATCTTTCTTAACTAGGAGCGTCGATTACTCAGACATTTTGGTCACATTCTATCAGAAATGGCACTGCACGTCATGGAAAAGAAAACTTCAATGGGTATGCTGTATTGAACTAAATCTCTGGATGTGTGTATGTCTGCCTGTCTGTCTAAACAAATGAAACGGGCACACCTGAGCCGTGTTGCCCTATATGGAAGTTTGTTAACCTATCTTTGTGATACTGCAAAGCTATGTCTCACATAATGTTGATTAAGAATGTAAATAACCCCTTCAAACATCAAAACCATCTAATTAAGCAAAATTCCAAGCTTGCTAACTTCTGAAATTTCTATTTTGGTTGGAATATAAACCAGCTTGCACAGGGGTCCCCAGGGACTGAATTTGAGAAGCACTGCATTGGAGGGTTACTGTGTCGGGTATACTTGAGTACACGTTGAACTTGTGTGATAAAGATGTTCTTATTCTGTCTTGCAGTGTTTGTATTTATAGACCTCATGGTGGACGAACAGTCAAATCTCCCTAAAGAGTTCACGGATAAGTACTTGATTTCCAGAAAAATTGGAATGTGAGTACAGTAGTGGTGTCACACGCTGTTTATTGAGACTCTCCTCCATTTGGGCATGTCTGAACATGTTTTTGGTCTGTCTGAATTGGCTGTTTGTTATTGTAGGGGAGTATGCGGGGAAGTGAAGCTTGCTTTTGAAAGGGCTACCTGTAAAAAAGTAGCAGTGAAGACGATTAGCAAGAAGGATTTCCCATCCATTGGAGTAAGTGTGTTCATTTTACTCTTTGGAAAGCAGTTTATTAGATTTGATTATTTAACCCTTTCCCTCCGGAGTCTCGGCGCCGTGGGTAGGAAAATAAAACATTTTTGATTAATAGGATATTGTTTTATCTGTATAGTTGCCGGTAGATTGGGTTAGTGACCTATGTTTTGAACACTTAACTATGCAGGATCTTAAATGTGTATAATTTTGACTACTTTAAACTTTACCCCCAGGTGTTTTGCGCTCTCTGAGAAAATTTGCGTTTGATTTTCAATGAAAAACTTGGGAGTTAAAGAGTTACTGGTTTTTCTCAGTAATGATGGCAATGACCCTAACCCATGCGCTATCATTTTCATTTTCAAAACAAGGCTACCACGCGAAATGCTGAGAGGGAGATTGAAATTCTGAAAAAAATAGACCATGTACGTAAGTAGATGTTCCTTTGAATTGCATAAGTGTAGTAGTATAAGCCTCAATAAACATTATTTTTTGGCTCCCTAAAGCACTGGCCATAGGTGCAGTGATGTGACCACCGTCAAGATTCTTATCCTGGTTTAGTCTGTAGACCCTGATTAATGTTAGTTTATAGCCCAGGGAAAGCCCATGAGTTTAAGATTTGATTGAGGAGTTTGAAATTAAAAGAATTAGTGGCCAGTTGGCATTTGTAGTCATAATAATCATAATTTCATTCTGTATATCGCTTTAAACACATCTAGTGCACTTAACCACCATAAGTAGGGGAGTTACTCAGCCAAATGATCCTGGAATGCTGGCGTTCTCTCCAAATTAGCAATGCTATGCTAAAGGGGTGGCTGGGACCAGCAGTATGGGTAGAGCATTGCACATAACAGCTGAGTAAAAATACTAATGTATGTAGGGCTGCTGCACTGACACGGGCCAAATGGGGTGAATTTTAGCTCGTTATCCCACAGATTTGTGTTGTACTGATCTTGATCCGTGCCTTCTTTTTAAAACATTACCTAGTCTTAGGGTGTTTATATCATTTTTTTCCCCCTCTTAGAGGTGGTAAAAACACCTGCCAAATATCACTCAATACAGCATTTCTGTCCAAAAATATACAGTTTAATCCTTTTTCTTTTGTAGTGACATGCATGAAGATACAGAGCCGTTTCATTGGGCTGTCAGTCGTTCATCTTGTTTAAGTGCCCTTTTTACAGAACCTCCTCTCATTTTTCTTCCCCTACCCCTCCATTCTAAAGCCCTGCTTAATCAAGACGGAGGACTTCTTCCAGACAGATGAAGCGTACTACATTGTGTTAGAACTGTGAGTAGAACGAGCACTACATTTTGTGGATATTTTTGAGTATAAGTGAAAATACTTGCTCCTCTATGTTCCTTGCATGTGAGCTGGTTCAGAAGCGCTTAAAGCTATTGTCAATTGAAAGGAGTACAGATTATTTTTTTCCACAGCATCGGCTTGGTTTCAAACGAAACCAAAAAAAAAACTGATAAATGAAATGAGAGTTTGTCAACATTACTGATTAAAATTCTGTGCAAAAATGTGAAGAAGCGTGTTTAAAAAAAAAAAAAAAAGGGGGAAGAGATTCTGTCCATAATGCATTGCCATAGGTAATTCAAAACCAGCTTTTCTGGGAGCTTAGAGAAAGTGGCAAGCTAATATAGATAATTTTTGCAAATCCCTGCCTGTGGCGCTGTAAGTATTTTTCATGAAGTTTCATCAGCACGGGTAGAATAAGATTCAACCTTTCCACCTCTTCGGTCGCATTTGGACAGGAATGAGGGAAAGTTTCTTTTAATCTGTCGGGTCACTCTTCCACTAAAAACTTCACACAGTTCGTGCTTTGTTACTGCACCAAGCAAACAATCCTGACTAAAATGTGCACATTATCTATCATGAATAAATCACATTGTCACAATCATTTCGAGAAAAGAGATTAAAAAATATTTTATTCCAACTCTATGAGCAACAGAGTACAGTAATTTTGCTGGCAGACGTACTACTTTCTAGGTGTCCATCCGCATGTGCATCTGTTATGCTGTCATAAACTTATTGTCCGCTTTTCATCAACTGTCAGAGTGGAGGGATGTTCTCAAAATTAGACACTGTAACACCCCACAGAGGGAAGATAAACTCATTAGGTTTTGAGGTCATCAGTTCAAAGGTCAAGGTCCCATTAGGCCAGTTGTACGCGGGGGCCAAAAATCTATTTTTAGGGTCTCTGAAGATATCGTAGACGGAAGCAAAGCAGTAAAGGCTCGCGTTGAGTTGTGCCTTGTTTCCCCGGTAAATGAAGAAATCGGCTCTCTAAAAACCCATTTAAACTTCGATGGTGACTGAAGTCATCTGGCGACCATGCTTTGTGAACCAGGTAATAATGCTGGTCTTGGAGGATAAAAGTCCAGAGGGGCCAGATTGTAGAAGTCATGTTTTTCTTCTACACACAGTTAATCTGCTGATTTCAAGACTTTTGCTATTTGTCGAGATACAGGTGAGAGAAACAAAATATTTGGGAAAACTTTTACCTTCTAAACTTGGGGTTTCCACCTGTGGGTTTGAGTTATGTGACAGTACGTGGATTAGCTTCACCACCTGTCGAGAACAAATTCCTCTCCCCACACTCTACTTTTTAATGTTTTTGTTTCAGTATGGAAGGCGGAGAGCTTTTCGACCGAGTCAAAGCAAAGAAACAGCTCTCCGAGCCCATTGCCAAGATGTATTTTTATCAGATGCTGCTGGCAGTCGAAGTGAGTTGATCAATATTGCGCTCTGAGCCGCAGTTGATGTTCTGAACCGTGGTTTTTTGCAATTTTGGATTAAATTGTTTCGTTGGGCGTTTCGTGCATTTCTGCTGCGCATGAGATGCCATCTTAATTTGTCACTTGATGTTGAAGTGTTGATAACAGGCATTCACAATGGTAAAGGATGATTTACTTACTGTCCTGCATTATCTGACATTTCAACTGCAGTACCTCCACAGCCAAGGGATCATTCACAGGGATCTGAAACCAGAGAATGTGCTTCTGGCATCCAACAATGATGTATGCCTCATCAAGGTGCATTTTAATGCTGTTTTCCCCCTATTATTTGTGTCGTATTTATTTCTTTCCTCTTTTCTCCTTTGTCATATTTCCACAGTTGTCAGTTGATTAAGAATGATTCCTTTTGCATTGGAGCAGTGCTTTCCAACCAGCGCCTAGACACACTTTTGTCTTTCATTAAACTGCATAATTTGGCGGAAGCCTTTATACACGAAGGTAACATGTTTGCCAGGACAGCCGCGTGACCTTTCGGTGTCCAGGAAATGATCTTTGTGACATCATCGCCCTCCTTCCTATTCCCCAGATCACAGATTTCAATCAGTCCAAGATCCTGGAGGAGGCCACGCTGATGCGTACGCTTTGTGGCACGCCCACCTACCTGGCACCGGAAGTGTTCACGGACGCTGTGACGGTGGGCTACGGCAGGGCCGTGGACTACTGGAGCCTGGGCGTCCTGCTGTTCGTGTGGTGAGGTTCACAGTGGGCACCTCACCTGCTGCGTTTTGTGGGAACTTGGGGACGGTATCTCTCCTGAACCTTTAACTATTTGATGAGTTGTTTTGGAATTTTTTTTTTACCGTTATAGTTCAGTTAGTGCTCCAGAATTGGAGAGCTTTCAGTTACCTGTAGTGATTTCTACATCAGCATTAGGATGTTCAGTCGAGGGTATTTTAATCACAGAACTATAAACCAAGGAACAGACGATTTCACAGGGTCCTTGTGATCTGGAATCTGCATATAATGGGCGCCATCTTGGGCTAAGACTGAATTCCTGTCGGTCGCTGCAATGACAGAAAAGTAAGATGACAGAATTATAACGCATTTAGGCCAACGGTAGCAGGGAGCAGTCTTGCCCAATATGGCGGACAGTTTGACTCATTTACACAATAGTCATGTCTGATCAACTGCCTCAGATTTCCAAGTTCACAAATGTGTGATTACATCCTCCAGTTCATGGTTGCATAGTTTTTTTCAGACCCCAAGTCCCTCATCTCAAGGTAGAGATCTTAGGTCTATCGTGCATGCGCTCAAAGAGCTTTTGCTGTTTTTAAGACTTAATGACAGGTGAGACTGTTTCACTTGCTGAATCACACGTGTATTAGAATGCCCCAAATCATTGGTTCCCAATTACTCAGGAAAAGCTACATCCTGGCCACCTCAAACCAGAGCACCGACTTGCAACGTCCCCTGTGTTTTAAAAACCACACATCATTAACTGTTCTTCCAATTTCTTTTGCACAGTAATTGACAATACACATTTTTATCAGCTCTGAAGAGTTTTTATTTAATATACACAGGGTGACGTTGTGGTGCAGTGAGTTGCAATGTCGCCTTGTTGCCTTATAGCAAGAAGGTTGTGGGTTCGAATCCGGCCTGGGGCCTTTCTGTGTGGAGTTTGCATGTTCTCCCTGTGTTCTCGCTGGTTTACTCTCTGAAATCTTTCTTTCCACACTCAAAAGACCTGACTGTGAGGCTGACGCGAGACTAAATTGCCCATGTATACAATTATCCGAGTGAATAGTGTGTGACTCCATTCCGACACGTTTTGAGGAGTGCAACACATGGCACAATATAGCCATAAAAATAGCTGAAAGTATCATTAAAAAAATAAAGTGATAAATAATATTTTGACAGACCATTCATTTATGCATGCTGAATGTATACTGAAGAGATTCAGGCTAATTAGCTGGGCTCAATGTCACCAGCAGAAGTATCAGTCCAAACAAGTAATTTAATCTCATTATAACCCTAAACTTCTAATTTTTTTCTATCAAAAATAGAAAAGTAGAAAATAATAGCTTCTTATAAGTTACCATGTGCTTGACAAGTGAAATTTTCTTACCCCATTGGCGAAGCTAGAAACCATTCAAAATCATCTCTCCTCGGGCAGGATTTTTTTTCTTGCTGTGGAAAAGGTAATCGCAATGTGTTTTATGTCCAAATGCAAGAAATGCTCGGGTAGATGGACTTATTTCATTTTTTGCAGTGCAAGCTTATGTGACGGCCCCTTCTGCCTAATTTATTTTACACTGCCTCTGCTATTGAACTGACAAAATTTACCAAAAAATGAAGGAAAATAAACCTTGTGTGCAATGTGAATACATGTTATTCCAGCTTGAAATTTAATGTTCACAGCTAAGCATGCAGCATTGGTCAAATAAGCAAATTCCTCCATGCTAAAAATACCAGCAAACATGCCCAATTTCAGTACGACTTAGGGCCTGATTTACTTAGACCTTTGGCACATGCAGAATCTTTTTGCCTGTGCAAAACCAATAACATTGCCCATGATTGGCCAGGGTACTTGCCTTGCACCAATCAGTGGCAATGTTATTGGTTTTGCACGGGCAAAATAATTTTTTTATCTGCTAAAGGTCTTCGTAAATCAGGCCCTAAGTCTGCATAACAATAAATGTAAAGATGGAATTCATCTGTGCAGCTTCACTGTAAAATGAGGGGCAAATTTCCTCCGAAAGTTAAAATCTTAATCCTGATTGAAACTGATAGTATTGCTTGAGATTTTTGGTGTGATAGTATAAGTGTGTCACCCTCGCAGAGAGTGTGCAGTTTCATGCAGTGTGAATGCCCTGCCCTTATTACTTCCATCTGTTCATTTGTGGATCATCTGGTGCCCTTGCAGTTTATCCGGCTACCCCCCGTTCCATTCGGAAAGCGACCAAAAAATAACCGTCAGGGAGCAAATCACTCAGGGATGCTACAGATTCATCCCAGCAATTTGGGACAAGGTCTCCAAGGAAGGTGAGCTCCATATTATCTCTGTTAACTGGCAGATTGGCCAATTCATTTTTCATCCATGGTAAAATGCCTATCCAAGGCGTCACCAACCCTGTTCCCGGAGAGCTACCATCCTGTAGCTTTCTGCTCTACCTCCTGTTCAGCACACCGGATTCAACTAATTAACTACTTAATTGCCCAGCTCGTGATCTTGTTAAGTAGCTAATTACTTGAATCAGGTGTGCTGAACAGGAGGTATAGCAGAAACCTACAGGATGGTACCTCTCCAGGGACAGGATTGGTGACCCCCTGGGTTAGATATTCTGGGTGGCACAGTCATGTCCCAGAAAGAAGGTTGTGGGTTTGAATCCAGCCTAGGGCCTTTCTGTGCAAAGTCTGCACATTTCTCCCCGTATTGACTGGGGCTTCCTCCTCGGGGACAAAGAGGTGCATGTCATGTCAACCCTTAAAGTGCTAATCACTGCTATGGTCACACAAGGCACAGAATGGAAAACAAGATTTCTGATTTCAGCTTTCAAAAGGCCAACAATTTTACCCATTTTTTGTCAGCAAATTAGTAGGCAGTGACCTTCAGAAGGCATCACAGGTACCTGTGAGTCCTTCTGAAGGTCATCTCTCAACTAAATAATGAATGATTAACTTTTGAAGGGATTGGGTGAGTAGAAATTGAGCACTTTAAGGGTTGATTGGAGGCTCGCGATTGCGCATGGGTGTGAGCGTGTGTGAATGGTGTGTGCGGCCTGCGATGGATTGGCAAGCTGTCCAGGGTGGGTCCCTGTCTTTTGCCCATAGTCAACTGGGATAGACTCCAGCCCCCCTGCCACTCTAGGGAGGAGGAAGCAGTGTAGAGAACGAATCGATGGATGCATGGATGTTCGATATTGGCTGGTTCCATTAGGAATGCTTAAACCGAGTGAGCTAACCAAATTAACGCGCCGCATTTGCGGAGCAGTAGTGACTACTACGGTGCGGGTTCCATCCCCGGTCATTCTAACCGGCAGTGGACGGCAGCTTTTTCATAATAGCGCAGGATTGGCTAAAGCGCTGTAGGGACGCAAATTGGGAAGGGACTGTCGGGAAGGGAAATAAAAAAATGATTGCCTTTTTCGTTGCTCAAGCGCCTCCTGTTGGCCAGCCAGGCGCTCTTCAGTGAGATTCTGAGCTTGCTCATGCCTGTGATGCTGAGGTCTCGCTGTAATTTGCTTTATATTGCATACATTCAGATTTCCACAGAAAATCCGTGGCCCGAGCAGATTTTACCTTTTTGTATTTTTACTTCAAGCTAAGGATCTTGTCAAGAAGCTCCTGGTGGTCAACCCCAAAAAGCGACTGACGATTGAGGAGGCTTTACAGCACCCATGGATGCAGGCGAGTGTTCCTTTCTCTCCAGACACAGGACTACGCTTCTTTTGCAAATATGCCACATGAAAATATATAATTTATTGATTTAAAGTAAATTACGCTTACATCATATACATTCAAAATTGTTACTCCATCTTGAATCAGTTCAATGGAGCGCTCTTGCCAGATCTTGATTTTCAGGGTTTCAATTTAGAGTCTCTGTTTACAAATAGATTTTGCCCGTCAGGTGACGGGAGAAACACAGTGAACTGTCAACCAATCAGATTAAATGATTGATGATGGATGACTGTATGAAACTTCCGCATTTCTGTCACCAAGCAGTGAAATGGGGACATTTTAAGAGCTGAAGCTCCTCTTCAGCCTTTTTTTTTTTGACTCTGGGCATAAAATTGGGTTGAAGAATTGCATTGAGTGCATCTGCAGAAGGAGTCCTAGGGAAAGTGAAATGGTGTTCATTTATGCTGGTGTGCATTGGGCTCCAGAGCTTCAGCTCAGCTTCCCTTTTTTTTTTTTTTTGTAATTCACACTGTATTGAGTCACAAACGTACATTTTGAGCTTCTGCCTGCTGATTTTCCTCAATCCTTCTCCTGACTGGCTGACCCTACAACCCAATAGAATATGGTGTGGGAGGTAACGTCTGGTTTTCATTACACTCCACAGATTCTCGTTAGAGCACTGAAATATGTAAGTGTGTTAAAATGTTTAATGACTACACAACACCAGCTTATTCGGTCCAAAGAACAATAAAAATGCAAAGTGAAGTCTGAAGGGCGTATTATGGATGCTCCAGATGGCATTAATTGAAACAGCAGAATGTTAATGTTTCGTTCAAACTCGCGACAGATCGAAGAACAACGGAAACCTGCATCTTTAATGGGTTGTAATATTCCCCAACAAATCTGTAATTCATTCATTTCTTTATTTACTGCTTCAGTAGTCTTTCTTTTACTCTGGCTATGCTAGACAACGGTCGCACAAACAACAATCACCCTGGACCTCGGATGGTGAAAAACCCATGGCCAGGGTCCAGCCAATATTAATACATAACTTGAAGAATAAATTGATTTTCGAAGGTGAGCGTAAATTTTTATTTTCAGCCTTAGAGATGGCTGAACTTGACCTGCTCACTTGACAATATGAATAAAGCTGCCCGTGATCGTGAGTCACATGTTTAAGGCAAACGTTGATGGGGTTCAGGCATGACTTTTGTTACATTTACAGAGAGCACACGTTAACACCGGAAAATTCTGTTTGACCTCAATTTCAAAATGTGTTTTCCAGGAGAATGCAGTTTCATAAAGTCCTGCAATCCTCAGTTTCCTACCAAACGCAACTGAATGCATTCAAATGGGTTGCATACGTGCTGATATTAAGTTTCTGAAGAATGTTCAGCTATAGTCGACGTTAAATTGCTTCCCGTAAATGTATTTTTGCTCGGGCTACGTTGTGCATGTTAATGGGAGATCATATGGCATATATAACTGTAAAAGAATACCAAATGAGCGTGTAGCATCTAATGGATCATTCTAGACTTCTGCTGCCTCAGAGTAAACTGCAATTCTGTTCGCTCTTCACTGCTGCTGAAGTGAAGTGATTATTTCAGGTGCGATATAAAGATCTGTTTCAAATAACTAATTTATTTTTATTGCACCATTGTGGTTTATTTGGTTTGCATTGGTCTTGTAATGAGACGGCTGACGATAAACAGCATTTGAAATGGAGGGGAGACTGAATGCTGGAGTGTTATATGCGATTTTTCCCTTGTGCCGGACCACCATACGCACATGGCACTTAAACGATGATAAAAATGCACCAAACGGAGCCCCGTTACTTTTTGTTTACGTTGGTGTTTGATATTTCTATTGTGATTCTAGAATTGGGGGGGGGGGGGGGGGGGAAATCTATCTACTTTTCTGTACTGTAGCCAAAACTCCTATGCAATGCTGAATTCTGAATGGCTGTACAATGTTGTATGAATTTTATTTCTTTACTGCCATCTTTACTGCGTTCTTTTGATAAAGGGATTTGATATTTCACTGGACTTTTCGGTAGAGAAATGGTACAAAATTAGATTTCCGCCGTTTAGATTTTCTTCTTGTGGGGTACTGGGGAATATTTTTATCTTAAATCCCTTCATTCAGCTCCAGTGTATTGGAGGTATTGAGGTTAAGCACCTTTCAGTACTTCTGCAGTGACTTGAACCACTTCAGGTCTTAAACCTGGTTACTTTACCATTACAGCACTTCAAACTTTGATGTGCGGATACAGCAGCTGGGCCATACACATGAATTTATATGCTTTTTACAATGGCTTTGTTTCCGTAGGATGAGGAGATGAGGACCACTGCACTTGGAGTGATGTACCCTAATGGAGAACCACCCAGGGTAATGCATCTCTTTTTTTTCCGCCAGACACATTCAAGTTAACCAGAATATATGTTTGTTTTTAGTGTTGCATTTAAGTCAGTGTGTTTTAAAGCCCCACTGCCTTCATTTAACAATGGCAGTTCCCATCTTCTCTGTAGAATGCTCATGAAGCCAGTGTCCCCATTCATACTCCATTGATTTCTTTCACCTTAAGATACTATTACAACAGCACTCCAATGTTCCTTAAAGAACTTCACAGCCATTCGTTTTGTGATTACCTACCTTTGCAGCCTTCCGCCAGCCGCAAAAGACCCCTGGAAGACCAGGAAGAGCAGCCAGGGAAGAGAAAACCAGGTCCATCCTCAGCGGAGACTGACTGAGAACACTACCTCCTCAATTAAATGTTTTTTTATCTTTTGTCTGCAGAATCTTTCACAAATTACTGTCACCAAGATCCATTTTTTGATTTGTTGAATAAATTATACATTTTTTTTACAAAGTTTCTCGTTTTTAATAAAATAAATGCAAAAATGTATTCACTTGCTGTTGACACTTATTGCATCTTCAGTGAGATCTCATTCTATGTTGATATCCAAGTAAATAAGCTTCCAGCCATTCAGCTTGAAAATCATGCAATATAGCTACATTTTATGCCTTTTTTATCAAACGGGACTGTTTTCCCTCAATATATTGTAATAGTGCACAAATTCTATTTTTTATGGCACTGTTGCTGAACAGAAAAAAAATCTAATAATTGTGTCTATCACAATTAAGGTGTCTGAAGCGCACACACAGGCACACAAAATGTTCTGAACACATTTCATTCATCTGCCGGTAATAAAAGCAGCCAATTCAATTTCTCACTCGAGCCTGACGTTTTTCCTTTGCTCATAGCTTTGCTTTCGATTTGTCCCGGAGACGGTAAAGCACCTCATGTGCCACGTCAAATGAGTCCTTCAGCGCCGACTGCACCCTGCTTCTCCAAGCGATCAATTTGGGTCGCTCCTTCAGGATGTCTCTGCCGCCACCTAGTGGCTGAAAGAGGAATTGTAAAATACTGCAGCCAATTGCATTTGCCAATTCAGTGCTTCTCAAACCTGGTCCTGGTGCCCCCCCGACTAAACAGTCAGTGTCTATCACAGAGGGGATAAAATAATGGTGATTGGGCCCACGACCCACTGATGACAGCACTTGTATGTCCTTGGCCCAATTCCAATCCGACCCCTTACGGACTCTCTGACTTAGAGGTGCGTTCACGGGAAGTCCGTGAGTGTGTGAGGGCTGTTCCATTGTCAGATCATAAAGTCAGTGAGTCCGTGAATGAGCCCTTACTGCCCCCTTACCGTAAGTCAGCACCGATGCTGACTTTGGGTAAGGAAATTACCCACAGTTCATAGCGATGTGAAGTCAAAGATGGGGGATGCCATCGGAAAACCGGAAATGTAAACAACAACTAAAAAATAAATAAATGGAGCAAAGAGCGGTCCGATGGAGGTAATGGAGGGTGGGAGAAAGAAGTGGTTTACGTGTGAGTGTTAACGTTGATTGTCACAACTGCGTGTAGTTTGGTAACGTGAAAGGGGGTAAGTGTTGTTCCATTCCAATTTATAGGATCTAGAGCCCTCTCAGATTCAGTCCCCTACACCTGACGTCAATTAAGTCAGTGAGGGTTCAGGGCTTGAGTCTTCAGGGGGCGGATTGGAATTGGGCCATTCTTCACCAGGTAAAACGATCAGTGTGTCTGTGGCGACATTCCGGCGCTATATTAAAACAGGCGCACATCTAGTGACGCTTTTTATGTCAGTAAGCAGTGTTTGGTCTGTCCAGAAGGTAGGAAGAGCCGCAAGCTAGCTTGAAGGAATAAGGAACCCTAGGAGAAGCAATGGCAAGGTAGACGTCAGAAGGGATTCAGTAGCGGTACTTTCCCTAACCTGAACCTTGGCTCTATCCCCTAACCCGAAGTTAGAACTTGTCCCTTACACTACATGTCAGTTTTACAGATGGAATTAAGGGAGGGCCGTTAAAAATGAAGCCTTACGAGAAGCAGAAAGTACCGCTACTGGATCCCTTCTGACGTCTACCCAATGGCAAATACCATACTGTATAGCTATACTGTGCTCAGTAGAAATTAACATTTGCTGAGTCTCTGTTGAGCATACTACTGAAACTAAAATTTCAACATCATTTCAGCAAGCAAGTTGAACTGCCTCGACAAATTATTTTTATTAAAAAAAAGTTATAACGTTACCTGTTAAACAACTACCGTTTTTATTATTTACACAGGGCTCTCAACTTTCACATATTCGGCTTGAGTTTAAATGACATTCGCGTTCCTGTGCTGTAGTAAGAAATTATTCAGTCAGACCATTTGTAGAGATTCTCAGGTGGAATTGAAGTCCTTGCACATTGAAGTTTGTCAGTTTCACATTTGTTACGGTGGATTTTGCCACTAGTAATATGAGAACAGTTATGATTCCTGAATTCTCGCGCTTTTCTTCACTCAGGGGTTGGAAGCAGTGGAATTGCATAAAAATGTTTCAAATGGTCTTATTTCATTTAAACAATTTGAACGATCGTGAAACACGCATTTCATTGATTGAATAATTACTGACTACAGCACGGGAACGTGAATGAAGCACAAATTCTCACGGCGAATGCGTGAGAGTTGGCTTCCCTTTAAGTTAATCGATTAATCATAATAGCCTAACGTAACTGGAATGAGATGACGCTAATGGATGACTAACGTCATATAATATATTTACTTTTATTGAGTTCAACTGAGAGTTGAGGAGGTGTGGAACTGGTAAGAGCCGTCAATTTACCGTCGTCATACAGGCGACTCTGTTGGGTCTCGACAAGAGTTATGGGAAATGAGGTCCAGAAGCGCACCTGCAATTACAGCTTACTGCCAAAGATGTCACTATAAACAAACCAATTCAAATCTTATGGATTACCACTTCAATGATACTAGCTGCTTGGTTCTTTTGTAGAATGAGCACTGGGACGTAAAGTTTGGGACATGATGCCTGAATGTTACGAATACGTTTACTCATGAATATGCTTCAAACGAGGTGGGTGAGTCTTACCTGCATGATCTCACATATTGCCAGGAGGTCAGCCAGGGTGATGTCATCACCGCACAGGAAGGGCTGCCTCTTGAGGAACATGTCCTCCAGCTTGTCGAGTGTCTCACTTAGCTTTTCCAGCGCCCTTTTTAGCTTGTCCGGATCTGGGGGCTTCCCAAACATGCGGGCCAATAAAACCTGAGCGACAGAAGCCATCCCGTCATCCCCTCCTTATCAGTTACATTTCTGTTGCCTCCTGCCATGTGCGTATGTAGTATTTATGATCTACCATGACAAGACAATTCTCTAAATCTGAATGGGCAAGGTGATATGAGTCAGACTGACCCACAAGTGCTTGGAAAAGTATTTACCTTCATATTTTGCATATTTGTCGACCTTATTTACTTCTTCAAGCAAATGTACAAAAAAAAAACTACTTTGTGTTTCCTCATGTTCTTGTCTCATATTTCATTACATATGAAGATCTGAAATCTTTATTTATGGCAAATATGCAAAAATGGAGGAGATGAGGGGAGAAATACTTTTTCACAGCACAATACAAAGCAGAAGTCTGATCCATTTCATGGGAGTCACCATTTTTCCAACGCTAACAGTTAACACCTTTGGCTATCAGCACAACAAGTCTATTTTCATTTTAGTGGATTGCTTTCTGGTGATTAGGTCATTGCAAATTGTGGTAGATAAGGGTTTTCATTTTTAGACCAACGGCACCCAAAGGGCCGACGCACTATTGGGATGATACAGTGCCAGCCTCATCGTAAGAAAATTTTCAAGAATCCTCTCTGATACAGTCAGCTAGAATTACATAATAGTAGTAATATTTGCTGTATATTTTGAAGATATTGATACACTCAACATCAGTGACGTGCAGTCGGAGTTAAGTTTGGTGAGGCAGAATCCTCCCCTTTGCTTGATTAGCAATCAGACAATTAACTAGTTTAGTAAGACTATTCGGCAGAATGACGGGCAGTTTAAGTTTCCGCGGCGTTATTACTCAGTAGGCTACATGGAACTTGAAATGCTCACGAAACTGCAGTTTTGCGAGTGTTCGCTTACAGGAAGCCAGAGACGTGCGGTGAGGTGAGGCAGTGACCCAAACGTTTACACAGGATTTTGTGAACCTGTTCCCATGTACTATTCCTAATTGACAATGAAAACAATTAAGACTAAGCCTGTAGGAAGCCTGATACTGATAGAGGAGATAATGACTTAATTCACGTATACGCTGCAGTTCGAGACTGCGAGGATGGAAATCGGAATAATAAATTAGGAAAAATTCTCTCGGTAATTCTGTATATCGTTTAAACATTTTGTTAATCGGATTAAGAAAGAAGACTGAAAATAAACGCCCGCTTTTTGTTTGGGTGTAAAAGCGCGTATTTGAAGGAGAATACATTATATGGGCTATTGATTAAGCATTGAACTCTGCATAAGTCGAACTGTGTTAATATTTTTTGATGACATTGCTTCGGCTTCCTGGAAGCAAGTACACGCAAATCTGTTGTTGAGCATTTCAGCTTCGATGTACTGAGCAATAACGCCGCGGAAACTTAAACTGGCCCGTCATTCAACCGAATAGACTTACTAAACTAGTTAATCGTATGATTGCTAATCAGGCAAAGGGGTGGTTTCTGCCTCACCAAACTAACCTCCACCGCACGTCACTGCTCAACATACACTCAATATTGGGCATATTTCAATGGGCTCTAACATGGATTGGAGATATTGATATAAATAGCATTGCCAACAGATAGGAAGTCATCAGAGCTTTCATTTAGTATCATGACTTTTGACCTTGAGTGACCCTGAAAGGTAAAGGACATTGTCACTCAACTGCAGATTTTTGAATATCATCTTCTCCAAAACCATCCGCCAGAATGACTTAACCCTTAAATTCCCCCTGTGACAAATTTGTCACACGACTTTGGGGGTTGTCAAAACAACCGACCCCACATAAATTTTGCAATCTAAGGCCCATAGTGACATATTTAGACCACAGTGCTGCCATCTGATGCATAAAAGTGGAACTGACACTACACTGGCTGCACCAGCTAACCTTTCCGATATAGCCACCCCCATAGTGGAATCCACAAGATAGATCAGCACCCATCAGCACAACTGGATAAAGTAGACAAACAGGTAAGCTAATGAAAAATAAGCCATGCGTCATACTTCAGCAATATGTCAACTACCAAAACAATGATGGACAAAAGTTCTCTTTATATCCTAGAAATTTAGAATGACATATATGTTACAAAACTAAAATGAGGTCAAAGGTCACCAAAAATAAAAAAAATTGCTTTTGGTTTGTATTTGCCCCTCCCCAGGACATATTATCAGAATATATAGATTTTTCTTTCAACTTTTACTATAGTTGGGCATTTAAGGGTTAATATTTGTTATCGATCATCCTTGTGACAAGATCTACCAAGAGTGTTAAAGGAAAATATTGATTTTGAAACTTTTAATGATTTTTTTAAATTTTGGATTTCTCCCATATTCTCAATACTGAGCATATTTCAGTGGCTGATAACATGGAAACAATTGGAGATATTGATATAAATAGTATTGATAACAGGTAGCAAGTCATAAAAGGGCTTTCATTTGATGATATGACCTTTGACCTTGACAGTCAAACCCAAGGTCACTCAGTGAACCACACTTTTTTGAGTCATTTTGGGGACGCTACCAATTAGCAAATGCAGTATATACGTTATGGTTCTGATGTTTGGCAATCTGACATACACCAAAGACCAATCCTCCATTATTCATGTATCTATCATTGATAGTTCAAAGGTTATGACTTAGTGAAGTTGGTATATTGAATATTAATGGTCATTTTCGCTCAAAATTGGGGGCCACATCCCCTTTTTGAGGTCTCTTTTGAAGTCTCTATCTCAAAACCAAATTAAGATATGAGTCTAAAATCTTGCACATAATATACTGGATACAAGAACATAATGTTCTGTAAATTTGAAGCTAAGCGGAGGTTGTTAGTCAGGAGGCCTCTAGTGATTTCAGAAGGATTTACCCAGCCATGGACCCCCTACCCAAACTCAAAGAAGTGTAGAGTGGCCCTCACCTCAAGTGAAACTGCAAGTGCCTTTTTTTTTTTTAAGTTTTCATATTTTTCAATATTTTCCCAATTCTGTATTTAGGTAATACCTATGCAGTCAGGCTAATAGATCCACCTACAGTATGTTCAAGAATACCTCTTGAAAACTGACTCTTAAAAAAGCTGCCCAGCACTGTTCTGGGAGATCTGAGTTTCACGCAACCATAACCAAGCAAAACTCAGTCAGCGCCCCGAGATGTCAGTGAGCAGTTAATTTTAGAGTCAAACACATCAAATAGGGGTTAATTCAAAACTAACAGGACCACAGTTCTCCAGGAAAAGGGATTGGGCAGCTCTGCTCTAAAGGTATGGACAATGGTGAAAAAGTGAAGTACAAGTATCCCTACCTCCATAATGAAGACCTTAGATGCATGGAGCCGCGTGTTGGAGTGGTGCCAGGCCGTGTACTCATCAACTCTAGCCCTTCTCTCGGGCAGCTTTGGATACCAGTGCTCAGGGGCATTGTAGTTGCTTGCCAGATATTTCAATATGGCATCACTGCAATCACAGGATTTAGATGAAGTTGAATCCAGAGGTTGTAGGACATTCGCATAACTAAAGTAAAGCAATGGTCCATTTGATATGAAAGCAATTTCCTGCGAATTGAGGCTCATTAATCTGCACTTAAAGTTAATAACTAACCACATATAGGGTGAACCAAGTACGAAGTATAACTATTCGAAATTGCATCACTGTCCAAACACTTATGAATCCTCCTAGTTCAATGTGCATAAACAAGCAATTTATGGTTGAAAAAGCACATTGAAACCTCTACAGAATGCTTCTATTCATAGGACCAGGGCCCTTAACCGGCGATTTCCGGTGATTTTAACTTCCACATAGACAATCAGTCAGATCATCTATCTAAAGGTTTATCGATCTGCTGAGCTCAATGGATTTTACGCAGCATGTCTTCCAGCCGACTCACAACAGAGGACACACTCTGGACCTTGTCATTAGCCCTGGCCTGTCCACCAGTGTGTCCTCTGTTGTTGACTTAGCTGAATCAGACCACTACTGTGTGTTTTTTAAAGTCACCGGTTTTATCCAACAGGAGACCTTGGTGCGAACTGCGAGGAAATGCTATCTGACTGCGGAAGTATCAGCAAATTTTATTGATGTTCTATGCAAAATTCATCCAATTATTTTACTTGCAACCTGTGATTTTATTGTTGAAAATTTTAACAGCAAATTGAAGTCAAGCCTCGATTTAGTAACTCCACTTGTTACAAAAAAGGTGAAAAAAAGCCAATACCCCCGCGGAGAAATGAGGGAATCAAAAAAATGAAAAGGAAATGTAGAATGGCCGAAAAGAAATGGAGGAAGAATAAATTAACCATAAACCATCAACTTTACCATGAACAGCTTAAAATATATAACAATCCAGTTAAACAGGCAAGGAATTCATACTTTGCCAACATAATTTCTGTTCATAAAAATAACACTAAAGTCCTTTTTCCACCATAAATCACTTAATCAATCCTGATTTTAAGAAACACAAAACACCTGTAACTGATTCTTTATATGAGGAATTTGCAGACCACTTCGGGAGCAAGATTGACTCTATTAGATCCAGTATTTTATCAAACCAGGAAACAGGTTTTAATGGAAAGGAAGGTTTGCTTTTACCTGAGGAAACATTAGACAGTTTTGTCCTGGTTGATGCTAAGATGCTTGGTAGAGTTTTCTCCCAAGCAAACCTGACCACCTGTCTTTCAGATCCCATCCCCACCTCATTTTTTAAACATTTTATGGATTCTTTGAAGGCGAGCTTTTAAACATTGTTGTGAACTACTCTCTTCAGACAGGGGTCTACCTCACTGCCTTTAAAACGGCAGTGGTGAGGCCCCTTCTGAAAAAGAGCAACATGGATGCTGATATTCTTAATCATTATTACCTGTATTCAGCTTGCCATTTTTAAGTAAAATTTTAGAGAAACTTGTTTTTAATCAGTTGAATGATTTTTTTAATTAAATTTACTATTTTTGAAACGCATCAACCTGGTTTTAGGACGAACCACAGTACAGAGACGGCTTTATTAGAGATCGTTAACGATCTTAGGCACAATTTAGACCTGCACAAAATTTCAGTCCTGGTACGACTGGATCTAAGCGCAGCCTTTGATACAGTAAACCACCTAATGCTTTTGAATGGACATAGACACGTGGTTGGCCTCTCTGGTACTGCCTATAAATGGTTCAACTCCTATCTCACAGATAGAAAATTTTTAGTAAGTATGGATACATGCTCTTCAGGGATTCATGAAATTAAATGTGGCGTCCCCCAAGGCTCAATCCTAGCCCCAGTACTTTTTAATTTATACATGCTTCCGCTTGGGACTGTAATCAGGAGACATGGTAACAGTTTTCACAGCTATGCTGATGATACTCAGCTTTACATTGCCATGTCTGCTGACGATACACGGCCAATTGATGCCCCCTTTTTTTTTTTTTTTTTACTGTATTTTAGATATTAAATCCTGGATGGCAGAAAACTTTTTGCAGCTCAACCAGGACAAGACTGAAGTTCTAGTTATCGGTCCTGAGGCTAAGAGAGAGAAACAATTACAAGCATTGTCATTGAAGCCAACAGAACAAGGTAAAAATTTGGGCATCATTTTTGACTCTGACCTTAGTTTTATCCCTCATATTAAGAATGGAGTTAAAACAAGCTTTTATCATCTCAAGAATATAGCTAGAGTTCGCCCATTTCTCTCTTGGGCCAAAACAGTAATGCTCATGCAGGCTTTTACTTCCAGCCGTATCCACTATTGCAATGCCCTGCTTCCTAATCTTCCCAAAATAAAGTATCTCGCACCTTCAGGTGCTTCAGATTTCAGCTGCACATGTGCTGACGAGGACCAGAAAGCGGGAGCCTATAACACTGGTTTTAAAATCACTGCATTGGCTCCCTGTGTGTTTCAAGATTGATTTTAAGGTCCTTTCAACAGTTTTTAAATGTCTTAATGGTCTTGATCCTTCTTATCAATCAGATCTGCTTTTATCTTACTAACCTCGCGGACCCTGAAGTCCTCCGGCACTGGCCTCAACACAAAAACCTACGGTGAGGCAGCTTTCCAGCATTATGCCCCAGGCTTAATGAACAGCATAGCGAGATTTTTAAAAGCAGCTCAAGACCCACCTTTTTAATTTGGCTTTTAACTAAGACCCCTTTCTTCAATTTTATTGATTTTAATTTATTATCAGTTTATTAGCTAGCCCTCTTTTTATTTACCATTTTTAGCCCTAGTCCGTGGTGTCTTTTATCTTTTTTTAAATGTATTTATTTTTGTTGCATTCATTTTAATTCATTTATCTATTAATTTATTTCTCATTTGTATTTATTTATCTACCTTAAATTTATATCTTATTATTTTATGTCATTTATCTTAACTAAATTTTTAACTGCAGTGTTTCCTCAGTGAGAGCCCTCTGTGTCAAGGCAGCTGTTGGCCCTGGCTGCTGTGGCGCTGGTTTGGGGTCGGGTCCCCCCTGCTGGGATGGGAGGTCCATACCAGCACCTTATGGGGGTGGTGTCTGGCCCTTCCCCCTGCCTGGGGTGGGGATGGGACTCCGTAACAGCGGCCGCGTTCCTGGGGATGGTGCCAGCCTCCTGGCGCAGGGGGCTCCCTGTGATAGTGTTTCCTCTGGTTCCCCCGAGCTCAGTTTTAGCGCTTGTCTTATTCTTTTTATACACAAACTTAATCTACAGCAAACAATCACTTTTGTGGACAAGGAACAAGGGAGGGGGGTTTGGGGTGGAAGGGGGGGTTTGTGATGGGTGGGGTTTGTTTTCAACATGTTAAGCACTTTGTGCTACATTTTACTGTGTGAAAAGTGCTTTATAAATAAAGCCCGATTGACTCATTGATTTAGCCTCCTAGAGAAGTACAGGTTATCACATAAACATCAACTTAAGAGGTTTAAAACAATGAGTTCCTAAAACTCTGCAATAAAGAACACTTATATAAAATCTGATGCGTATATTAATAGATTTGTAAATGGACACCAAGTTGTGCGAATGGTTATTATGATTTTCATGTAATAATGATGACAATTTCACTATATAAGGAACAGTGTCAAAAGCATGCAAGCCAAACTAAAACACTGACACATGAATATGTTTCCATTTAAAATGGAAAATTTTAAATGGGAAGTCACCCAGGGCCTTCAGGTTCAAGTCATGGATTTTCTTTAAAAATGTTATGCTGATACTTGCATTTGAGGAATTATCCATGTAAATACAGTATTTAAGTTATTCTCCAAATAGTTTTTGAGTTATAAATTTTGAACAGAAATACTTATATTTAGCTATTTTCATTGACATCAATCTTTTCATTACGCGCCTCGCCAAGTAAGGCATTTAACTGGGAAGAGGTCTTTTTTTTGTTTACAGAGTACGCAAATGACCAAGAGGTGGGGTTTAGATTGGTATTTGGTATATTGGGCAGCCTCATTTACAAGTTCATTTATTGGAAAATTTTATTTTATTGTATCCAAGTATCAAACCAATAATTTTCAAATTTCAATATTTCAGTAAGTTACCATCTTTCTTTCTATTGTGAATAAAATGTGGGTTTATGAGATTTGCAAATAATTGCATTCTGTTTTTATTAACATTTTACACAACGTCCCAGCTTCATTGGAATTGGGGTTTGTGCATGAAAAAACATACCATCATTTTTAAAACATTTGCTTTATTACAATTATTACACCAACAAAAGAGCTAATAATGATCAGGATTTGGATAAGTATCTATACTTTCACATATGCATTTTTGGCCAAAATCAATTCATAACTCAAAAACTATTTAGGGTACAGCTTTAAGATTTTAAAGAGATTCATCTCTCAAGGGAAAGAATTAGTATCTTTCTATCTTTTTTATTCTCGCTCTCTCTCCATGACTTGAACTGGGAAAATTTCTGAAATTTGGGTGAGGTGGCATAACCCATTCATGAAATGAGTGAATAAGAAAAGTTATTTTCGTCTGAATCAAGTGTGACAAGCCTTAACGAATCATAACTGATTTACAGGCAAGTCTCCGCAAAGTACAATGTTTTAATAACATTGTCAGAGTTATTACATGAGATATATCTAAAAAAAAAAAAAAAAGGAACGCCATCAGTTGCAGGTAGACCGCATACAAAGTGCTTACCTCTCTGTCAGGACAAAGCCATTATCTACCATAACAGGTACCTTCTGCATAGGATTGAGCCTGGTGAACTCAGGCGTTTTATTCTCACCTAAATGGGACAATATCACTTCGTAAATTGTTCCAGTAATACAATTTTTCATATACGTGTCACCACGACTGTACTGACGCAAATAACATTTATCCAGCAGCATGAAACTGTTCCGTACCGAGTCTTTATGGGAACTTTTCGAGTCAAACTAGGACAAGGGTCAAGTCAGTGCAGCACCAGAAAGTTCAGTTCAGGACTTGCGAGCAAGCATTGGAAAAATGACATTTTAAAAGAGCAAGTCAAAGAAACCGTATAGTGAATGGACGTAATACGTCATCAACTTATTCATTTAATTTAGGTATTAACTAGCTATCAATGATACCGCCTATCGTTAGCTTTTAAGCAACGAAATGTTACATAACCTGACCGATCGCTAGCTTTCAACCTATGATTCAATCTCCAATTAGAAATTTCGCTCACCTTTTCGCAAAGCAACCAGTTTCACTGCGTGCGGTATTTTATTGTGATTCAGAAAAATATGCACTGCACGACATGGCTGTGACAGCAAATCTAAGTACACTTCTAGGACCTTTCTGCCAGCCATGTCCTGTCTGCGCAACCTGCCGTGATCGGAGGAACTCAAAAGGCATGCGCAGTAGACGTAATGAAGTAGACACGCATTGGTCGGTGGGGGACGCCAGAGCCACTGATATTCTCAGTTGCTCACTCCCATTGACTCTCGTGTCCAAAAAATGGAGGCGCACTGCCGGGTATTGGGAACTTACTATATACAGTGCCCTCTTTGCACTCTTCCTATGCACCTGTGCCTCTGAAACGTTAAAAAAGGGTGTAAGCCATGTTGTTTGTACATGATTGTTTGCATAATTTATTAAATAAAGTAAAAAAATAAAAAAATACAGTGCCCTCCATAATTATTGGCACCTGTTAAAAGCCTTAAAATAAATTCAATTTTAATTGCAGAAGCATACTCTCTCTCTGAAAATTGTAGAAAAAATGTAACCTTCAACTCAAGTGAATCTTAAGGGGGGGAAAAAATCCCTGACAAAGAATTAATTATTTTTCATAAAATCACCTGTTGCACAATTATTGACACCCCCAACAATTCCTAGGAATTAAATGTAATTGAAGTATTTATATCATTTCCACAGTAGTTTACAGAGTTAAATCAGAGTATCTGGGAACATATAATTAGTAAATCATCACACCTGTTTCCCTGGGGTATAAATATGACGTGACACAGAGGCCATTTCTCTTATCCACTCATCAACATGGGAAAGACAAAGGAATACATCATTCAAGTAAGGCAGATGTGTGTCGACCTTCACAAGTCAGACAATGGCTACAAGAAAATAGCCACTCACCTGCACCTTCCCATATCTACTGTCAGAGGAATCATTAAGAAGTTTAAAAACAACTGGAACACAGGTGTACAAACCTGGAGGAGGACGTAAGGTTATTTTTCCACCAAGCACAGTAAGAAGGATGGTAAGAGAAATTCTCCAAAGCTCACTATTAAAGAATTGCAACAAATGGTAGCATCTTGGGGTCACAAAGTCTCCAAAACAACCATCAGGTGCTTTCTACATGCCAACAAGCTGTTTGGAAGGCATGCACGGAAAAAAACCTTTTCTCACTCACAATCATAAACGTAAACATCTGGAGTTCGCTAAGCGGTACTGGGACTTCAACTGGGACCGTGTGCTTTGGTCAGATGAGACCAAGATAGAGCTTTTTGGCAACAAACACTCTAAGTGGGTCTGGCGGAACACAAAAGATGAGTATGCAGAAAAGCACCTCATGCCCACTGTGAAGTATGGGGGAGGATCGATGATGCTGTGGGCCTGTTTCTCTTCCAGAGGCCCTGGGAACCTTGTTAGGGTGCATGGCATCATGAACGCTTTGAAATACCAGGACATTTTAAATCAGAATCTGGTGGCCTCAGCCCGAAAGCTGAAGATGGGTCGTCACTGGGTCTTCCAGCAAGATAATGACCTTAAACATGTGGCCAAATCAACACAGAAATGGTTCACCTGACACAGAATCAAGCTCCTCCCATGGCCGAAACTTCGATGAATGTCCGTATACATTATCAAATTACACTCTGGATTCTCACTTTATTGTACCCTGGTTGACTATTTGACATCAACCGAATTGTTTATATTGAATCATATGGCTAATGCCAACGTTGATAAAAGGAAGCGCTAGTGAAGCCTTTCTCCCCTCTTTCTCTCTTGGAGCTCTTTATAAAACAGACAAAGCGACTTGTCCAATGTTTTAAATATTATGTGGGTAAGAAGTATTGTCGTTGAATGTCAATTACAAGTAGCAAGCTAGCTTGTTAACCACCTTTTTAATTTTATTTACCACTAAAGGCGGCGTTAAGCCGGAATAATACTGTGGGTGTGTGCGCTGTTGGGTGCTAGAGCGTGTTGACGAAATTTTCGTCATCAAACAGTGTGCGCATAGCTCTCCGCGGCTGACCGCGTACCCTACAAAATTTTCTGACTGAGTGCACAGGAACGCGTGATCAAAACACCGAATGCGCATGCTCTAGCAAACAAACACAGATGCTTTTCATTGCTTTTCTACCCACGTACAGGAGCGCTCAATGCATTTAACTACATTTGGCAGAGGACGCATCAGCGTCCGAGTGCGCACAAATGCGTTCGCGGATGCGCAAAGTATAAAGGCGGTGTTAACAGCATAACAGCAAGGCAGCAAAAACAGCATGAAACAAATCTCCATTTACAAATGAAACACAATGCTGTACAAATGATATGCATACATAACAAAAGGAATTATGAGAAGCTGTGTCATCTGTCCAACGGGGAATATCAAAAGCAGCTTGCGTGCAATTTTGTGTGCTCTTGAATCAGAATATGTCATTATATTCCGCAAATTAAAACAGCTTTACGTTGAAAATTAATTTGCAATGCATATTGGTATTCTTTTCATTCATTTCTGAATTGATGTTTACAAAGCCCCAGGACAGAGCAGACCCTGCAGTCACTTCAATGAGAACCTTGTCTTCTATGGAATCAAAAAAGAGGCGTGAATATGATGAGATGACAAGCCATTTTAACCCATTTATGCCTGAATTTTCTTTTTTTACTTTTTTAAGTTATTATACTTCAAAATACCACTCTAATAGTCATTCAAACAGGACACTTTTTCTTAACAGTCCTCATGTGAGGACGTTAGGCATAAATGGGTTAATGACGATAGTGAAAGCGATAACTCTGTAGAAGACAAAACATGACGTAGGTGATACTTAAAATGAACAGAAACACTGTGTGCAACTGGCCTGTATTATTTTTTAAAAAATCACTCATGTCTTCAGTTGTGAGGTAAAGTTGTGAGATGTGTCTTTCAATTTGCAAGGAATATGTGATACCATGTCATGAATAATCCAGGGCAGGACATGGCTGAGATGGTGCCCGTAGAATATGTCAAATTCACACTGCTGTAACTCATTGTATCATTGAGGGTTGAGTAGTTGGTTTTAAACTAAATTCTGTATGCACATATGTAGTATGGGAATTAGGACGTACCCTAAGACTAGGCTAGATTATAGCCAGGTGAGGTCAAGACGAAAATGACAAAACGTTTGGGGGCGTAGGCCAACTCATAAGAAATATGGTGAAGCAACTTAATGAAATTGGGACATAAACATGCTTTTGTATTTTGGAGATTTCTCCAAGTGGCTGAATGATTGGTTTGATATGGAATTTATGGAATATGGGGAAGACTATGGCTACTTAGGCTAAGACTTAATCTTTGCAATATGCCTATGAAAATAAAAACAGCTCTAATACATCATTCATAGCTGTTGCCACTTAAATTTCTGTTAGTGACGGCTTTACCAAGTCATGTTCTGTTATGGTCCGGACCAGGAATAAAGTGTGGAGGCAGCGCACATACAATCCAACAGGTAGTTAATTAATAGTTGATATGGTAATGAAGGGAATGGAAACCCTGAGCAAAAGGTGAGGGCTGAGCCCCGGATAATGATAGCGCAGTCCAGTACAGATCATAGATCATAGATGAAGTATGAGCGGTCAGCCAGGGGTCAGTGGCTTCCTGGAATACACCCAGCTGTTGTGCAGACTTCACATGTACTGAACTGTCCCACAGGAGGATGGAGTAGCTTGAGTCAAACTCTGTTGCAATCCTGATGACCGTACAGGGATTGGGAGCTTGTTCCTAACAAACTGGACAGAGGAGCAAACTTGGAGGAGTTCACAAGAATGCAGTCCCTATCCTGGACCCTACTTGTTCTTATAAACTGTAACTGACAAACTCACAAAAGCAGGGATAACTTGAATGCGGTTCCAAACCTGGACCCTGATTAGGATTGGAAGCTTGCTTGAATTAACCAAATTACTAGAACAGAATTAAGGAACTGCTGTCATTGAAGTACAAGTTGCACTAAACAAAGACACAGAGATTATACTAGATTTGTGACTGATTTTAAGCATACAAAAGCAATTGATATTCCAGCAACTTGCCACAGTGAGAAGAGGGCTTGAAGGGCATGTAAACCCTGTTTCACAATCTGATTTTATATCATGGTGAAAAACATTTCATTGATAAAGCGCCAGATCCTTGTCAGAGCACTTTCAGGTCTAAGCCTTGTCCTCTCCTCTCCAACGTAATTTCTGGCTCCTTTACCTTCAGAAAATCATATCAAAATAACTGACGATTAAATAAAAAATTGTAACGGTTTTTCATGATGCCCAATTGCTTAAACTATTTTTTTGAAACTAAGTTTTGATGATATAGGTCCTGGATGGCTTATCCAGGGCACATATTCCAGATTTGCAGCAAACTGCAATAAATTGTGTGTGAACGCCGCAATTGAAACCTTATAATTTTGTATTTCTACCAGAACAAGGACTTGGCTATCAAGATCGGATGTCTCAAAATAATTTTTCATGATAAATTTGATGTGTTTTGCTAATTACATGTTAATAAATTATAAAATTGGTTGACTTATGTGAATCACATTGCGCCCACACGACCTCTAGCTTCTTGAAGGTTCGTATTTACAGGGCTGTGGCCCTGCGTATTCATCCACCGTACTCAGGCCAAAGCCTTCACTTCCACGACCATGATCCGATCCAACATCTATCCATTCCTCCCAATCAGAATGTAAACTCTCGCCCTTAAATCCACGGTTGCCCATACTTGATATACTGGCACGTGTCCATGTGTTTCATCATAATACGTTACTCAGTATGGTTTGGGATGTGGTTGGCAGTTCCCGTTGGAAGCTGTCAATAATATTGAATATCTTTGATTGGGGATTGATTTCAGCAGAAAATTAATGTGTGTTTGTTTCCTCTAATGTGTTCCAGCCTTTTAAAATGTTGGTGTTGTTGTAGGGTGTTCATTCCCTTCAAATACCCGTCACCTGGCTGACCAAGTAACAAGACGCAGCGGGGGGTGGAGAGACGCACACAATATAAACCCATCACACAAGACATACATCTAATAGACCTGCAAGTAGCTGAATTGAACGAGACATAAAAGGAACTCACACGAGGGTTGTGACCATAGACTGTATAAAAAGGTGGACGAAGCACCCGTGACGTCACCCATTGGTTGCAGCATACCATTGAGGAAGCCGCGATTTTGGCGATTTGAATTGCACCATTTTGGCATTTTGAAACCGGCTGTGATTCCACTTGGACGAGAGCGTGAACTAAGTATCTGAAGAGAAGCCAGGGGTGGATCTACAGGTGGATCTTACTGTATCAGTCAAGGACCAGAGGATAGCCACACCTCTAAAGCATATACTGGCTTTATCCTTTATTCTAGTCTATTTTGGGGCCATAATTTACAAAAATGAACATCATGATATATCGAAGGAGACTTGAAACTTGCGATAGACACAATATCGTAATGCGGAAAATCGTTATTTAAATTATAAATCTGGTGGGAAAGTAGGGTCATTTTCTCATAGATTTATACAGGATTGAACTTCTTTCTGCAATCACCGACGTCGCCATCTGCTGGCCATGAAATAGAATGCAAATTTTGGAGATTTCTGCATTGGCCTCAGTGCTGCATCCATCTTTTTATACAGTCAGTGGTTGTGACATGTTCTACATATGCAGAGCATTTGTCCAAGACAAATTTTCTTAATGGGACAAAAAAGTATAGGCTATCGCATCAACTGTCATATCTGATGTTCTGAGATAAAGAGCATCCTCTTCAAACCCCGCTCTTCATTTTAATCTTCCTTTCTGTGTCTGCATATGAAAACTTTAAACTTTGTAATACATTTATGTTTGTCAGATTGCCTGCAATGCACATTTGCGAGGAAAATCAAATGGAGCTAAAATAACATACGTAAATAACAAATGTAAACATTTACATTCAAAAACTTGGAAAACCAAGACCAATACTGTTTTCTGTCATTTAAGCTTGAAATGAGTAAAATAAATAAATAAAAACTGATAAAAATGTAAGTATTGTTTTCCAATGTCTTTTTTTAAGTAAATTAAATAACCACTGGTTTCTCTGTTTTTTAATTTCTGAATTATTATGATATTGTCGTTTACCCAGCTTTTCCATGTTCACAATTTCGTCTGATATCCAGCAGGATGAAGGCTGCATTTCTTGGGGGTTTTTTTTTTTTGCATAAGCAATTTCGCAATGGAATAGCCTGCAATGACTTTGCAGCCTAAAAATGCCGCCTTGGAAGGATGCCTTTTAATTCGCTACAGTGATCATGATTTTGAACATACAGGTCTGTTGCTTGATTTCTGAGATTGCCATTTGTGTATTTGTGTATCAGTGTATCTATCCAATAGTTAAAACATGAAGGGACGTTGTTTTTAGAGGCTACTTGACTCAACTGCTCAGTTTGCCGTTCCATTTACTTATTAAACTGGACTATTTATCATAGCTGGCACCCTGGTCGGAGAGCGCTAAAAATTTACCCTTTTATTTTGTTATATGACGTAAATGGAAAGCCTTTTCAAAGGGGTTAAATATTTATTTCTCGAATGTCTATTGTTGGCTATATCCAAATCACACTCTGTTATAATCCCAAAGTTCCGGATGACTGAAAGCTTTTTATTCCTTCAGTTTATCAGAATGACTCAGGGGACTTTGTTCTGTTTGTGGTCAAAAATCACATCTTTGGGTCATGGCTGAATGGGTTTTCTCCTACTTGCACCAGAATCAGAGAAATCTGAGAACAATAAATTCACAAAACAGATGAGGTAAATCAAGAGGCGGCCTGAGGTTAAGAAATTCTACGTTTGGCCCACTGTTCTTCTTCCATCCTGAACCAATGCAACTTTAACGCTAATGTGTGAAATATTTCTGAAACATTTTTAGTTTTTGATGATTTAATATCATGCCCAGGTTACATAACTTCATATGTGGACCACAATGGAAAAATGATCAGTCACATTTTCACATTGTGGAGAAATGATGAATTAAAAATTCAAAACGATCTTAGAAACAAAGCACTGAAAAAAAAGGCAAAAAATATAAAATATCTAAAATATTAGAATTATTTATTATTACAAATTTAATAACAATATATAATGAATAAAATGTACAAAAATGCAAAATTTTGACTGTGATCATTATTCCTTTGTGGTCCTCATATATATTCTGACAGATTGCTCAAAGTGCACAAACTGTTTGGTCCTCTCCCAAAGCCTGTCTCTGTGGGGTTTGCATGTTCTCCCTGTGTTTTCATGGGTTTCCTTCAGATACTCTGGTTTCCTCCCATAGTCCAAAGATATACATGTCTGAGTAATTGGAGGCCCTTAATAGCCCACAGGTATGAGTTTGTAAGTGATTGGTATGTAAAAAGTGTTTGTTCCCTGCAATGGACCGGCGAGCAGTCCAAGCATGTCCCTGCATTTTAATCAGAGTGAAAAAAAATTAACAAATGTTCACCTGTAGGAATTGTTCAAAGGCAGTGAGATCTGATGACTTGGACACCACACATCCTTTTCTGGTGTAAAAGAACAGTAATGTATATCGCTTGTCCTTGCGTGGTTTTTCATTTTATTGAGACGGTAAGTAAGTAGTAAGGGATCCTGGCCTCATAGGGGGCCCTTGAAAACTCAATTTTTGATTTCCGCCAATAAAAATTTTCATATTTGAGAGGCCAATATCTTGAAAATGAAAAGAGATAGATAGATTTTGACATGAGATTCAGAAAGCATGCACCCAAATCACCCTGGCTAGATATTTTCAGCCCATAACTATGACTTTTTATTAACATTCTGTAGAACCCCACATTGCTGGGTTAAAGTGATTAATTTGAGTATGGTCATAGAATGGGCATACAAATCAGTGAAAATGAAAGCAGTAATTAGATTTATGCATTTTGAATTTAATTTTTACTCAAATGACTCATTCCTACTGTATGAGGAAAAGTATAACGTAATTTTGGAATTACATTTTCATTTTGAAGTTTACATTATCATCTTAATATTGTCTCCCATGGGCTTCCATAGTTCTCTGTTCCTGTTTAATAGCCTCCTAAAGAGAGTGTCTCCAGTACCTTTGCGTTACAATGTGTGTGGCAGATTATCTCACGATGAAAGAAGTGACAAAGAGCTGAGATTGAAATAATTACAATGTAATAACATTTATTTTTAAAAAAGGTTTAATGATATTGTCAAATAAATATCACTTTTTTGAAGGTTCCCCTTCTGAATAAGAATATATGTTTGTGACATATCTCAGCCCAATATGAAGAACAAGACAGTATCTACTCTTATCACCAGCAAATATAAAAAATCAAGTGACATATTCCAGTTCTTAATACAATATTCAATATGCACATGATAAAAATACATCAAGTTTCATGCAACATCATCATCATGTTGGTTCTGAGTGGTTATTTTGTTCCAATGTCAATCTGACCATTTTAACAAGCTAATAATTTTTCAAAACCATAAGCTTATTCTATGGTTACTAAAACACTTTGATCAAATTCTGTCAGAAATAGTTACTCATGTCATAAAAACAACATGTTCTGTGGGTACGGAGCACTTATCGGATCAAATTTCAAGAAGGACATTTCAATATGCACAAAATTGAATGAAAAGAGGTACTGTAAATTACCTGTAAGTGATTTGATTAAAGACTAACATTTATTAGCAAGCACATAGTGGGTACAAACAAATGGCCACCAATCCTAGCCAATTGTAAAATAATGAGGAATTCCATAACAACACAAATGATAATCAATCCCTCTTGCATTGTGTGAAAGTGTAAGAAAAAATATCCAATTATTGTATATTCAGTAATTAGGACAACCAAATTTTTAAATTGTCGAATTAACCTCAGATCTAATCATTTGAAAAAAACTTCACAAATTCCGGAATGGCAAAACGGAGTTCGGAACGAAAACCAGCTTACACTGGGGTTCCTCAGGACAGAGTTTGAGGACCGCTGACTCAACCCCACATTGTACTTAGTGGGTTTTGTATTTAGCTGATGCTCATATCCAAAGCAACAAACAACACAGTACAGCATCAGGAGTAAATGCACACACAAATCATTTTTATTCTACGTGGAGGTTACCAGGAAGTTACTTCCACACAGAATAAAAACGATTTGTGCATTGACACTAAGGAGTACAAAAACACTTTCACATCAAGCAAAGTAGGCTCTCATCCAGCTAACAGAACGCAAGCAGCAAGTGTACATCAATGTATCATAACACTCGGGTCTAAGTGCATTTAGGGCAAGTACACACTACTCTGGCTTAACCAGGCCGCTATAAGCAAAATCACCCTCCGTTAAGGACAACCATGTTCTGTTGAGGGTCATGTCATTTTGTGTTCACGTACACTAGCTACGGCCTTTGCCCTACTCTTCCCAGTGCAGTTTACTTGCGAACGAGCAAAGCAAACTCCACTGCTCTCACACCCTTTGGCTCCCCCTCCGTGTGAACACTTGCAGCATCCTCTCTTTCCTGTGCAAAGAAATGGGCCTCTGCAAACATCGCGAAACATGAAAATAAAAGCACTTCACCGGGGTGGCAACAGTACAGGGGAATACAACCTTCACACAAAACAATTTTAATAAAAAAATTACCCATTTGGAGTCCGGTTACAATGCCTTAGTTTTTGTGATTTTTTGGTAAAGTTGCACAATGCTTTACATGATGAAAAGCAACAAAATAATATAAAGACTGGACGTCGCCGTCTTTCTATACCTCAAAAAGGTTTAACCAATGATTGGCCAAGGAACGCTTTGGCAATCATGTGACAGTGAGTGGCCAAAGCTTAACCTCTGCACGATAGACGCCAGCAGACATGGAACTGTTCTATTGATGCAAGCAGTTACACTATTCTATCAATAGGTGGCACTCAAAATGGTTATTGAATATTCACGAGGAAGCCAGCCCTGTTACTGATTTAGAATATGAATGAGTTAAGTCTCATCCCTGTTTCCCTGGAATTGTATGAATTACACTCCGCAGCCAAGCCTGATGTGCAAACTGCCTAATATACAAGCCCATAGTATCTATCCTGCAGTTGATAAAAATGATCTCCTGTGAAAGAAAAATCGTCATTTGTTGCAACCACTTCAGCTATAATAAACCAAAGGTATCTCAATTAAACAGTAAAAACATAAGTTTTCTTAAGCAAAAACTCAGCATGGTATTGATACTATATTATTCAAGAATCAGTTCTTGTCATCAATTTTTAAAAACGCATGATTCCCTACCACTGAATTATGCATAGATTCATCCCTCAATGAATTCAGTGCTTCCTTACGACCTCATACGATGCCTCGCTGACATCCAGTCTTTCTAGTGCTTGCTCAGGCTTATCTGCAGAGTTTTAGTTCATGCCCACCTGCTGTAGTAGCAGTCAACGTTGGAATGTACAATGTTGTACTAGCATCTGTCTAATATCTGCATGATGCGTTTATATTTCATTTTACTTTGCTTCTTCAGGCATTTTTTCTTTGCCGCTAATGTCTATATTGAGCATTACAAATATGACTTAGCTGGCAAGCTAGGGCATTCGTGAATTACAGTACCTGCCATTATTGAGTTTGAAGGGCTTTGCAAAGCAAAACGACATCAGCTAGTATATTTGAGGTTATGAAGCTGGAATGAAATACGACATTTGTTCATTTATTTCTTTCCAGGCTGCATACTTGGGAAAAGAAAATGATGGATAGTATGTTCCTATTATTACACTCTATTGCTGCAAGTGGTTTCTGAATTTTTAACATGCATGGACAACAACACATGATATGGCGCACTTTTAATGTTTACGCTTTATTTATCTGCTTTTTAAATATCTGATATCCCAGTGCAGGATCATAGCAATCCAATAGGCTATATTCTTTTTCCCAAAATTTTTATTCGTGGTTTCCCGCAGTCCATACTGTATATTTGTATAGCCAGATGTTATATGAGCGTTGCTGAGGGAGACACAGGTCTCAAACAAAGTTCATTTTCTCCTGATCTGTTGGTCTTAAAAATGCCACTGCAGCGCCAGAAGGCTCGGAAGATATGTAGCTCGTGATAAATAAGTCCAACATTTAATTCTGTGGCAATGGGGCAAAATATTCAGTGATAATCCGTGCTCATGTTCACTTTCCTCCACTGGAATCAATACATTCAGGACCTCCACAAGTCTATCTAAAGGACCAATGACCAATACCACAAATTACTCCTCAGTGAGGAGTCTTGCTCTTCAAGAGCCTTTTGGTTAAACAAAGTCTGTACAGGCTTAACTAATTTTGTACCAAATGCCCACTCTTCATGGGCTTTTTAATCAGCTTACATTGGTTGCATGAGTTAGTGTTTCCCGCTGTTCCTGTGTCAGTCGTCTAGCAACGGGAGATTTGTTGATGATCCATTTTTCTCATTGTTAGTGTCTTTTCTACAAAGTTTGCATGAGTGAAACGTGAATTTTCTTTCGCATTCATGACATTGAATGGATATTTACATTTGCGCAGGTATTACCATTATTAGCTGTATGTCGCTCCTTTTGTAGTTCAGCGATCATTGAAGTTTGTCGCAGATTTCTTCATTACTCACTGGACCCATGTTTAACTAACTAAGCAAATTTATGATTTGCTTATGGGCTGAACCAAGCTGGAATCATTCTTGGATTACTATGCATGTGCAAAAGGTTACTTAACATTACATTATTTGGTTGTATAGTGGAGCATCATTGTATTGCTGGACAAGATTCTTCATTCAACCGCTGGTCAGTTTTGCTATTGATCGTCAGAAAACTCTTGGGGAAAGCAGACAATTTGGGTCTTTAATGAAAGCTTTTTAAACTCTTGCCATAAAAGAGCTGAGGACGTCTGACGTTGCTGTGAACAGGAAAACGGCTAATTCCTTGCGTTTCAATCCGTATGTTTCAGTATTCATTCATCAGTTCAGCTTTGCCTATAATTTACCAAAAACATATTTTGCAACACCTAAAGGGCAGTTCTTTCATTTGTAGTTCACTCCATACAAAGGTTGTGTTTCACGATAAGAGCGCTCCAATGCCATTGCTACTATCCAGTTTGGACTTTTTGCTCCGGTTCCTGGACTGAAACTCCTCTTGGATCTCCAGGAAGGTTTTGTTCTTCGTCTCTGGGACGATGAAGTATATGTAGATCACCACCAGGACGCAGACGACCAAGAACACAAGGAAACAGTACTGCTCCAGCCCATTCTGTTCACGAGAGGGATGAACGCGCACAGAGAGACATACCCAGGTCAAGGTTCAGACTGCCCAGCAGTGTGACAGGCACTACTATCAGACAGTTTCTGGCCAACAGATTATCCCCAGTTTTACACAGTGTCACACGTGAAAATTCTACCCCTAACCTTTTAATTATGAAACAAAGGCCCTCTTCTGCTATGAGTCCCCAAAGCCATGAGCTACAGAATCTGGGCTTCTAACCAAAGTATGTAAGCCCAGGTGATCACTTGGAAGTTGAAACGGCACTTGGACTGAGTATTTAAAATATGGAGTTGTCAATATTCAGCCTGAAATGTGCATTTGTGTGAAGTGTGATGTGAATCCTTATACAAATGTACCTTTGAAAATGGACACTTTGCCATAAGAATTGTTATATTATTCTAATTAATATTTTTAATAAATTAATACACAACAAATAAATACAAGAAAATAATGATCAAGAAATGTGGACCCACCCCAGCTACATATGTGTCCCACTAGCTGAGAGCCTCGGGGATCATTGCATTCTCTCACCCCACCAGCCATGACACTGGTGGCGCTGTGTACACCACAGAGGCTTGTACTCACCACTATGAATGGGAACACCATGCCAATGAAGAAGAAGCTGAGCCAGTTGACGAATCCTCCAATCACGTAGGCCGCAGGCCGCGCTGTCTGAGTGAACAGCTCTATGGTAAGAATGTTGGTCACCCCTCCTGTAAAACACATAGAAAGAGGCCCAGTGTACAGAGGTAAAGAGTCTCAGGCATTGAGTCCAGCCACATGCTTCTTCTACTGTTCTACTCGGCTAACCGACTTTAGTTAGCTTAACCACCAGGCAGAAAAATACTATGCAGAATTGACAAATCCAGAGTGATTGGAACAAAAAAAAAAACCTTCTTGCAATGCTGGCTGGAAATGTATTGTAATGGTTTTTCAGTGCAGAGAGTGCTGTGTACTGAAGTAAGAATGATGGTGACTGGATTCAACTGCAAAGAAGAATAACTGGATTTCATTACTTACAGCGAACAATAACAGTACAAAATACGGGAAAAAGCAATTCCAAAATAAGTACAAAAAGAGAGCTAGACTAACAATAGTCTGCTAAATCTAAGAATTCAGCAGTAACACCGGAAACGCTACACAATGGCTTACAAGACTTTGCACTGCATGGTGCCAAGCTCGGTCTTTTCAAGGCTATATTGGAAAATTGGTTAATGATACACTGATGCTCGTTGTTGGGTTGATGAGCGGTTAGCAGGCCGGTTCCTCAGAATTCCAGTGATGCCGGCCATTGGGGGCCTATCTCAGAATTCCTGGGCATTTCTGTTAATTTTTTTGGTTTTGGAATGCCAAAGTTTTAATTAATTTACATTTTAAAAGTGCATGTTTTCTTCCATGCTTGAATAGACAGACTTCCTTTTGTTGAAATGTGTAAGGGTTTGCTCTGTGCACCAGTTGAGAGTGCACAGAGAACAGGAACAGTGGGATCTGGACTCAGATGCGAAGATGGATCGGGTTTATTATGCCTTCTCGGCAATGCAGGAAGGCAAATAAATAGCCTATTGCATGTGGAATGGACAGTGTGTGGTAGTTTTTTCAACTTTTCTGGGGCACCCTGGGGGCACATCGGTCTAAGTGCACACACCAAAAGGGCTGTAGCCTTTCCACTGCGACCCGGTTCGATTCCGGCTCGGGTCATTTGCTGCATGTCCTCCCCAGCCTTCCTGTCTCTTTCTATTGTGTGACTGTCAAATAAAGCAGGAAATCCCAAAAAAATAATCGTTAAAAAAAAGATGAGGGTTTCAAGATTTCAGTACCTAGCTCAAGTAGCACGCACAAGATGAGTTTTTCACCTTGCGAGGCGAAAAAAATACCAAACATTTGATCTTCGCCTCAAGGCCTTGTGAGGCACAAAACTCAACGAAAATTACGCGAACAAAGCGAGCTATCCGCAGAGCAAACAGTCTCGAATAACTCCTGTGTGCAGCAGGCTTAAACAAGACTTAAGTGAAACAATGCTTTAGTCTTGTTTAAGCCTGCAGACAATGATTGAGAGTGGGAAATACGGTCCGGGTCTTAATTGGCCAGTGAGTGAGAGGGCTGTAGGTGTGGTGTTACAAAATGCAAGGGGAAAGGGGAAAATCATTTCATAAAAGCAACACTGGAAACTGCAAGGACATGATCAGTGTCGGTTCGTTGGCCGTATAACAAAGGGGAGCCAAAACCTCGCCCTTCAAAGCTTAATGACTTAAACCTTTCGCAGTTTTCTTTTCTTGATCAGCAGTTGCTCATACGAGTTGGTAGAAGGACAGTCAAATTTATTTTCGATAGCATTGTTATACATTACACCACGAAATTATGAGGGGTTTTCTTTCACACATAAATTACGACGTAAATTACCATAGGCCTCCGTCTTTATAAATTCTGTGGTCATGTAGCTCATGAGACGGCATAGATTCGCAAATTGATTAGTGAGGCTCATTAAGCAATAAACTGTGCAACATCTCGATCTTTACTTCTATATTAAGATTGTAGAAAACAGATTCTCGTGGCTTCTTGCGAAACAAGCCTTGCAAACTAATTTATAAATACGTATTGATCATTTGTGTCGTCATTCGCAACCGAAAATAATTTTGACAGTCCTTCTACCAACTCGTGTGAGCAACTGCTGATCAAGAAAAGTAAACAGAAAGGTTTAAGTGATTAAGCTTTGAAGGGCGAGGTTTTGGCTTCCCTTTGTTCTGGCCAACGAATCGCCACTGGACAAAGCCCCCTCAATCTCGCAAAATGAATTAAATATTTTCACTTAGGAATGCATTTATTTATGATTATTTGTTCATATTTACCTGGTCCCAAGCCAAAGCTTAAAATGAAGGCTAATACGCAGACCATACTAATATAAGGAATCCATGGACTTAGGGTCTGTTAGGAGAAAGATCAGGAGAACAGTTTATTATATTTTCACTTTACCTTAAAACTATGCAGTACACTCCTGCTAATTTTCATATTTTAAAAAGTATATTTTTAACCCTTAAATGCCCCCCGGTCAAAACCACCGACCCCACATAAATTTTGCAACCTACTGCCCATAGTGACATATTTAGACCATCAGTGCTGCCATCTGATGCATAAAAGTGGAACTGACACTACACTGGCTGCACAAGCTAACCTTTCCAATATGGCCGCCCCCATGGCGGAATCTACACAACAGATCAGCACACATTCATCACTGGATAAAGTAGACCAACAGGTAAGCTAATGAAAAATAAGCTATGCGTCATACTTCAGCTATATGTCAACTGTTTTATCATTCAAGTCATGTTAGCAATAAGGTCCACGAAATGCCAATTGTGACATACAAGTCACAAAACTTAAATGAGGACAAAATTCACCAAAAATTAAAAATTGCTATTGGGTTGTTATTAGCCCCTCCACAGGACTTATTAACAGAATACATAGATTTTTCTTTCAACTTTTACAACAGTTGGGCATTTAAGGGTTAACGTGAACATAGGACATGTGAAAGGAAATTCTTTTCATTGCTGCTCCAGCTGGCAATCCACGCCTATACCAACTGTATTTGGTACTGAGCAAAAACACGGAACTCACAAGGAAGTTTTCTGACAGCGCTCGGCCCCGAAAATTAGACTTGTCATGCTTCAAAAAATTCTGTGTTCAGATGAGGCCGGAAAAAAACGTACTTGTAAGGTGACAGTTATAGTAATACAAATGCACCAGACGGCCATGAGAGAGTATCCTCCAATGATCAGCGCCCTTCGTCCGAGAGAATCAATTAGCAAGCCCTGGAAGACACAGAGACTCACATGACAGTCTGCTAGAGCAGCTGAGGAGGCGAGCTCATGAGCATGTCCAATCCTATTAGGTCATGTGAACGGCAAATTTTCTACTGTAACAGTGCTTTCACTCTTTACAAATCTAACAGCCGCTGGCATTTTTTTAAAAATAATAAAAAAAAAACAATCAGTTAAAGAAAGTAATTTTTGTCATAGAGAGAAAAGGGCAACAGACGTTTTACAGAAATAGAGGATTAATGTTGTTCGGTGGGGGGGGGTCAAGGGTGAAATGGCAACCAATGGCAAAGCACAGGAATAGAAGCAGGAAGTGAGTTACTTACGCATGTAAGGGCAGTAATGCACTCGCAGCCACCAGTTCCCACGGTGACGTAAAGGATCTTGTCTTCAGGGATCCCAGCTTGCCGGAAGATGTAGCTGGCATAGAAATAAATCTACAACAGGGAGGGATAAAAGAAAACATTTATCCATCCATTCATCCTTTCAACAGGGACACAACCAGGAAATGTGTTTAGTTCTCATTATTACTGAACAGGACATTCTCATACAACAGCAAGGATGTTGCAGACTTTAATGAATACTCGTGCAGTCCCATTCAGTACATCTCATAATGCATAAGTGTGTCACTAAGTGAACGACAAAGTCAAAGTGCTTCCTAAAAACACACGTCTGTGTTACCTCTTTATAATGCTGTGCTGTATTTATACATGATTCAAGAATACTGAAATGAAAATCTTCATATGAATATTATCTTAATAGGTAATCTAGTCGAGTGCTGCTAATGAGCGATGAAGGTCCAGCCATGATTTAGGAATGTATTTTATTAGGAGCTCGGCCAACTGAAAAGTATGGAGTAACTTGTCAGTCATTTAGCAGATGAATGACCTGGGATTTTTCTTGCCCCTGGAGCATTCAGAACAAATATATTTCTTAGAAGGGGGTGAAATACATGAGAGAAAAAGCGGTGGTTGGCATGAGAAGTTAAGTTTGTGGGATGTTCGCGGGCGGGAGTCGCTCGTACAGCGTTGATGCCGTTCAGCTGCTGGGCGGCGTTGAGGACGATCACTGCGATCAGCTGTCGGCGGATGCTGCGGTCAGTGAAAACCTCCCAGGGCTTCATGGCCTGGGCTCCCAGGGTGTTGCTCCTCTCATTCTGCATGTCCTCCATCTCCTCCTGATAATTGTATCCGCCGTGCAGCTCAATCAGGGCTGGGTTCAGGCAGGACACACATACTGTGGGTTATTTCAGGCTGACACTCCGATCTCATACTGCTTAAGCGTGTTTACATGGTACCATTTCTATGGCCTTATAATGAAGGTTAAGACCAGGCTACAATGAGTGGTGGTGTCTCACCCAGAAATGTAAACAGCAACCAGATGATAACAACCTGTTTCCATAAGAAAGAGGCAACACTGCTAGTCTGTCTCCCATACACACACACACACACACACACGCACATGCACACACACCCAAATAGGAACATCCTGTGGAACATTCTGTCTGTGGAATGAGTGTACTGTTTGGTGAAAAGAATGGCATATTGACTGATGTCATAACTTGAGGCCATAGTTGATTGGCAATAAAGATGAAAATATTGGGGGAAAAGTGAGAAAACGCCTACATTTTTTCCATTAAATTGATCCCAAATCATGTAGAAATGAGTTTTAAGAGTTATTTTTTCTGTGGATATTGTCACCAGATGAGTTCTGTGTATCTGAAATGCATTTATTGACAGCCTACCCAACCCACTGAGGATTTGAAGAAAAATATCTTTTTTCACATTTTTCTGTAAAAAGAAATGAAGGGTACATACATTAAAATGGCCACAATTTTTTTTGGCAATGTTTTCGGCAGAGCAGACCCTTCAATTATTGGATCTTAGTGTCCAAGTAAACAGAAAAAGCACAAAGAAAAAGTATGGCAGACGATGTCAGGTTCAACCCATTTTATTGACCTTTCGAGCCTGTGGACCCCCGACTAGATGTATAGGGTGTGTCGGCGCAATCTAGAAACTCCCTGCTGTTTATTTGTCAGTCTCTCAATTCTCATGCCCCCCTCATCCCTGCACCATCATCTCCTCCTTTTGGCCGATACCTGACAGGGGAGCAGTGGGGAGCACTACTCAAGACTGAAATGGTCTCTCAGACAAGAGAACCGCTGTCTCTGCTCTAAGCGCCTGTAAACATCGGCCGCTCAGCCATGGACACATTTTGTCCCAATGCTCAGTCATGGTCACCATGGTGAGATCGTCTCCAGGTACCACCATCTGCTTCTGAACTTCCTCACGCGATGAGCGCAGGCAGGTACACGAATGGTTGAGCGTACAATACCGTCTGTATGAGCGGCTCAAGAGATGCAGCAGCATTCTGCTGTCGTATTAGGTCTTTTGGGGTCAATATCATGACCTCATCCTCTCTTAATGCAGTTTCCACCCTCTTTTCTCCCTATTTGAAATTCAAAATTGTAAGCGGAGGCCGCTGAGCCAGAATTCTACCTCAATGTGTGGATTGGAACAGGATTTTTAAGCATCCAGGGGAACGAAAATTAATTAAAGGAAACGACTGACTGCAAATTACCCCTAGCTATTCACTAAGTTTAAGGAATTTTGAATGTCCTTAACAAATATAACTTGAACTCCTTCTAAAATAGATCAGGTACTTTTCATTGCAACAGTCTTTTTACAGTAGGCAGTATATCCCTTCCCTTGGAGAAGAGATTGTCCTGAACACAACTGAAATTTGAAATCCTCTACCTACTCTTCTAGGATAAGCGTTGATAATAAAAAATAAATAATGCATCAATTTTTTATAGCGCTTTTCTGCTTTCTGGGCACTCAAAGACGCTTCACAAGGATACATTATTCATTCACTCACACATTCACACTCTGATGGTGGTAAACTACGTTTTTGTAGCCACAGCTGCCCTGGGGCAGACTGACGGAAGCGTGGCTGCCAGTATGCGCCTACGGCCCCTCCGACCACCACCAAACATTCACACACAGCCATACAATGTTCCTATATTGCATGTTTTTGTGGGTGGGGGAAACCGGAGTACCCGGAGAAAACCCACGCGAACACGGGGAGAACATGCAAACTCCACACAGAAAGGCCCCAGGCCGAATTCGAACCCACAACCTTCTTGCTGTGAGGCAAGAAAACATTCACTCCAACATGCTCATCTCAGATAGAAGTCTTAGATTTAGACTCGTGATTTTTTTGTTAAATCAGCCAAAAATTCTGCCAATGAGTTGAGATTGTTTGACTCGGGTTTTGCCAACAGGGTGAGAAGGTTTCACTACGAATCAGGAAGAATTTTGTACTCAATGTCAGAGTAAAGAAAAAAATATTCTACTCCTCATATTAAGCGATCAATATAGCAGACTTCTTTAGCACAGGATGTACCCTTCCTGCAGGCTCTGTCATCTCCCTTGTCCAGGAGTAGGTAGCGGGGACTCTCAGGAAACCAGGGCAGAATGATGAGCTGCAGAATGGCAGGGACACAGGTGGTGGACAGAAGAATGGGCCAGTGCTCAGGTTTTCCCAGCAACTCCCTGAAACAGAAGACACGCAGGACTGCCGTTATACCCACAGAACCATCCATCTATACATCCACAACCTGACCTGTTTATGGAAGCAAATAAGTGACATAAGTATTTGAATTTTAACAGCCATTTGAATTCATAGCATTAAAATATTTTACTCTGATAACCATCTATCTGAATTTATTTGTTCTGAATCGATGTCATAGAAATCAAAATATGAATTGTTTTAATTCAACGTTCTTTTACAATGCTATCAAATTCAGATCCAAAAGTTCAAGCTTTAGTATTTCAAAATAAAAAAAAATTGAGGCTCAAATTCAATTGGTCTAATTCGGATTGGAAAAATCTGAGTAAAATATTTTCAGATAGAAACATCCAGGCTACAAGGGACTGGATGGGCAGTCGCCCCTGAATGGAATCAAATGGATTGAGAAATGAACGAGAAAGTGCCCTCAATATCATCCAGCACAACAAAAACAGGCAGTAGCAGGTATCACAAACCCTAACCCATTTTTTGGGCCAGCAGCCCAGCCCTTGGACCAATCCAGCAAAAAATTAAATCAAGAGATCCAGGGGTCATAGCCTATCACTCGACAAAATTTGTTTGAGATCAGTTCAGAAGTTTTTGCTTGAAATTCCTAATAGACAAACAAGCAAACCAACAAACGCAATGAGCACATGAAGACAATACCCTGCTTTGGCCCCTCCAGGGCCTGGGATGAGGTAGCAAGATAAAAATTATGTTTTTATATAACATTAGAGATTGGTGTCAAAATGACCATAACAACAGCTATGCACAAAACATGTGCTACAGAACATGAAAAATATATATATTTTTTTCTAAATTTCATGTTTTCCCTGTGAATGTAGAAAAAAAGATGTAGCCAGCCATGATTTTAGAGATCGAGACCTTAAACTTACAATGGTGTCAAGTGACCCCATAGATGACAGAGTTAAACCTTCCTCGAACTTCAGATAACTGCAGCTCTCCGCAGGAGAAATACACCTGGCCAATGACAGTCTCTCTAACCCGACTGGTCAGAACACGGACACCTCAGTCTTGCAGAGAACACTGTGTCTGCTCATTTCTCAACTATTCTTCCTACATACTCTTTTTTGACTGTTTAAACATTAACTTTGATGTATCTACATTTTAAACTCACATTTAATTAATTACTCTGATTCACAGTCAGTCAGAGACCAACCCCCCCCCTCCCCACACACACACACACACACACACACACTCATTATGGAGCCCCTGGTGCTCTCACTGAGCTAATTAAATCTCTTGATGCTCTCAGCTCATGGCACACACACTGAAATGTCCTCCTTAAAAATGTGTACTGCTAGAGGCAATTTGTTCCAATGTGTTCTCAGAGCAATGATGCGCTAGCGAACTGCGTCCAGCAAACTTAACAAAGACCCTCTTATAAAGACCCCATATTACATACAACCTCAAATCTGAAATAGTTGTGACAAAGTGTAAATTGTGAATAAAATCAAAATGCAATGACTTTCAAATCATACCAGCCAGTATTGTATTCACAATAAAACAGAGATATCATAGCAAATGTTGAAACTGGGAAATTTTACAATTTTATCAACAAAATGAGCACATTTCAAATTTGATGGCTGCTACAGGTCTCAAAAAAGTTGGGACAGGGGCCTGTTTACCATGGTGTAGCATCCCCTCTTCTTTTTAACACAGAGTGAAGGCGCCTGGGCATTGAGGAGACAAGTTTCTTGAGTTTAGCCATTGGAATTTGAACCCACTCGTTTAATACAGGCTTCCAGCTGCTGGAGAGTTTTGGGTCTCCTTTGATGGACTTTTCATTTAATTATGCACCAAATGTTCTCAATCGGTGAAAGACCAGGACTGCAGGCAAGCCAGTTCAGCACACGGACTCTTCTAATGCGAAGCCATGGTGTTGTAATAGCTGCAGTATGTGGTTTTGCATTGTCCTGCTTAAATACACAAGGCCTTCCTTGGAATAGATGTCTGGAGGGGAGCATATGTTGCTCAAAAACCTTTATATACCTTTCAGCATTCATGGTATTTTTTAAAACATGCAAGTATCCCACACCATATGCACTAATGCATCCCCATACCATCAGAGATGCTGGCTTTTGAACTGAACGCTGATAACAGGAGGGGTGGTCTTTCTCCTCTTTGGCCTGGAGGGCATGACACCCATGATTTCCAACAAGAATGTCAAATTTGGACTCCTCTGACCACAGGACACTTTGCCACTTTGCTACAGTCCATTTTAAATGAGCCTCGGCCCACAGAACATGGCGGCGCTTCTGGATCATGGTCAACAATGGCTATCTATTTGCATGATAGAGTTTTAGGTGGCATCTGTGGATGGCACGGCAGACTGTGTTTACAGACAGTGGTTTATTGAAGTATTCCTGGGCCCATTTAGTAATATCAAAGACAGAATCATGCCGGTGAGTGATGCAGTGGCGTCTGAGGGCATCACTCACCGGCATTAATCTGTCATTGACATTACTAAATCACTCAGATCACCGGCATCCAGTAGAGGTTTTCGGCCTTGTCCCTTACGCACAGACATTTTTCCAGTTTCTCTGAATCTTTTGATGGTGTTATGCACTGTCGATGATGAGACCTTCAAAGCCTTTGCAATCTGATGTTGAGGAACATTGTTTTTAAAGTATTGCACTATTTTTTTCATGCAAGCCTTCACAGTTGGAGAGCCTCTGGCCATCTTTATTCTGAGAGACTCAGCCTCTCTAAGACATCGCTTTTATCGCCAATCATGCCACACACCGATGTCCGTTAACTTAATTACTTGCTAATTGTTCTTTCAGCTGATTCTCTTATGTATTAATTGCTTTTTCACCCCTTTTTTGACTGTGTCTCAACTTTTTTGAGACCTGTTGCAGCCTTAAAATTTGAAATAAGCAAATATTGTGGATAAAAATGTAAAATGTCTCTGTTTCAACATTTGAAATGTTATCCATGTTCTATTGTAAATGACATATTGGCTCACATGAGCTGGAAGTCATTGCATTTTGATTTTTTTTTCACAATTTGCACTTCGTCCCAACTATTTCGGAATTGGGGCTGTACAACCACTTACATCCTGTGTTTTTGAATAAAGATCATTTTTGAAGATAACAATGCAGAATCACCTAAACCTGTCACCCCTCCTAAATCTCTCAAGCTCTCCTGCTGGTTATTCTGGAAGCCCCTGGTTCCTTACATCAGAAACATTTAGTCATAACAATTGCATGGCCCACACCAAGCAGCTATAAAATTACAGAATATTCAAACTGCTACAACAAAAAAAAGGAAATAAAATAATGAATAAATATAAGTGGAAATACGAAGAGGAATTTAAAAAAAATGAATAAAAGAATACTGTTGTGATTCTGGCATCTGCTCATGTTCTGTTTTAGCCTTGCTCATGTTTCATGCCTTGCCATGTTTATTCTGACTGCCTTTTTTGTTTTTTGATATTTGCTATGCTTGACTATTCTCTGTATGTGTATTTGGGATTTGGTAACTTTGATTATCTTATGTATTGTCTTAGTTTTTACTTTTCCATGTTTTACATTTTGCCATAGTCACACTCCGGTCCATGTTTTCCATGATGCTTTGCACTTTGTCTCCCCCGTCTGGTCTCTTGTCTTGTCATTGCTCACAGCCCCAGTCCTGCGTGTCACTCTTCAGGTGATTTATTGGGTTCTGGATTTCAGTCTTCCTTCCAATCTCGTTTGCTTACTTCACCTTTTCTATCTTACCATAACCAAACCAACAGTTTGTTGTTTTTGCTAGGAGTTACTCACACTAACTTACATTGTATATAATACTAACTTACTAACAAGCACCAAGGGATTGTATAGTTTCACTTACTAATTGATTAACAAGCTCTCAGCACTCGCCCTGTTCTAGTCTCCGCCTCTTGTCTTTCCCTGATCTCCTTTGCTGCATTTTCTGTGGAAACTCCACATCTGATCACACTGTCCTTCTCTAATTATCTATGCATATTAGAACTCCTTGACTGGGGCTGTATGTTTGTATATAGGTTTGTCCCGTGATCCCTGTCCGTGTTTTGGCTTCTGCCAAATTCCATGTGATTAGGTTCTCCCTCATGTGCTGCTCCCTTGTAATCAGTCTGACTGTTTGCACCTGTGTCTCTGTACCATGTGATCTCCCTGAAAGTGTATATTAGGTGTCTCTTCGCACTTATTCTCTGTCAGATCGTTTCCTCAGTCTTCTCGTGCCACGCTTCTCTCGCCTTGATTACTCAGTGATTATCTTTCTGACTGGACCACCTGACTTTTCGATTTTTGCCTTTGTGATTTTGGATTATTGTTGCATCTGTGAGTTTTGACCTTTTTCTGCCCGACTACGAGATCTTTGTTTGCTGCCCTGGTTACAATTCGGATTACGCCCATTGGATTCTGGTTTTGCTTTGACATTCCTGTACCTGTGAACCAGACCCATTTCTGTCCGACTACGATTACTGTGATCGCTGCCCTGGTTTTCGATCCTATTTTTGCCCAACTGGATTGTGATTTTTGGAGTGTAGACTTTGTACTTTTGCCTTCTGCCCTGCGGGGGTCCTCCCCCTTTATTAATAAAACAAGCTCTACTGCATTGCTTGGTTCTCGTGACTGGTTCCTGATCGTACGCTCACAAATGCATAAAAATATGTGGCAATTTAAAAGCAAATAAAACATGAAAGTAATAAATTAAGATGGAAATATAAAGAGGAATATAAATAGAAAGAATGAATCATTTATTTTTTTTATTGATTTGTAAACTTATATTTGTTATTTTTTTTTCTTGCCACTGCAATTTCTGACATGCAAAAGCTGCAAATCAACTGGCTTTGGTTTGATACACCCACTAAGTCTATGCAGCTGTTAAATGTCCAGTAATCTGTATCACTTGGCATTTGCAATTTGTCAAAATTACATAACGTTCCGGTATTTATTCCAGGGCTACTTTTGTGCAATGAAAGTGGGGCATCACAAGGCAGCAATCACTAAAAAGTTATCCTGAGGGACAGCTCCATTCCTAGTGTCCATAAATCAAGAGCAAACCTAGAGTCAGAAGATAGCCAAGGATTTCCAATTTCTGTTCACATTTAAACTGAATTTCATGTACTTAAACATGTATGGCAGCTGCGTATCACACTCGGTTGTGTAATTAAGTGCCACCGTGCCATCCGAAAAGCTGCTTAGCACGCATATATTACCTTTTCACATCATGTAGTTTACAAGCAAATTGGTTAATGTGTATTTGGAGACTGTGGTTAAAATAGCGTGAGGTTTTTGATCTATTATCAGCTATTCTTTGGCATACGCTGTAAGAAGCCAGTTTTGCCAACAAATCAGGCCGAGATCATTATCATGGAGAAACCGCCGGCTCAAACCAGCTTGCTCTTCATAAACGCGAGAATGAAAGGCAGCAAGACTCCCAGAAATAAAGGATTACGTGTGCCTTTTTTTTTCTTTTGCTAAAAAGTTAAACATTGCTCCTTAGGACATCCAAGGACATAATAACTAGTCAAAAACAACAAAATACACAACCTTTAAGTAATGCAATAATAAGCTCATTACTTACTGGAGCCCAATCACTTGTCCGACTAAGAGTCCAACAGTGAGAAAGATGGAGGTTCCCATGGCCATTCCACCGCGGAGTGCCCTGGGGGCAATCTCCCCCAGGTAAAGAGGTTGGACACCCAGACCCACGCCTGTAAATCCCAAATAAAACCAAGTTATCAAGCATTCACATGCATCAACATGAAGCTCCTCAGACAACATCAAAAAATTAATTGCAGCATTACTGACAACACTACTAAATAATCACTAAGAGGTTGAATAAGATATTCTGTTTTAAACAAGTTAAGATCATTCCCCATGGTCTGCAGTCCGTTCACAGCCTCTGATTCACCCCAGTCATGAGCTATACATTGTTTCAAGAGAGCAGTGAGTCAATAAAAATGAGGCTTTGCTTTGATTGGCTGCCCCATCGTGGCACGAAGTAAGCAACAGTGGCTGTAACCAAAAGTTGTCAGCATTGGGCTGTACAATGCACATGAATTTCATTGTGATGCCGTTGGGGGCAAACAGACAAAACACGTCATTCAAACACATGATTTCTTTGAAAGGGCTCTACAGAAACCATTCTAAGACAATCAGGTTTCGTGTTTTTCCAGATGTTCGGGAGGGGGAGGACTGAAGTATATGTATAACGGCAAGGAAAATGGTGATTTTATAAACTGGGAACTTTAAACTTATGGGACTTAGAATTTTTTTGCAAATGATCGTGAGGCAGACCTGAATCATGTATAGATAAGTTAGCTATTCCTGGCACACTGCGGTCGATGAGGGTAAAATAATCCCTAAAACATGGGAATTGTAAAAAAGAAAATTGACACAAAAACTAAAAATACAGCCATTCCCAAAGTACTCATTTGAAAGCAAATGAAGACCACAAAGGAAAAACGATCAGCGTCCAATTTTTGCATTTTTGTATATTTTATATATTATTTTTATTCGAATATTTATAATAGTATTTAATAATACTATCATAATATTTTATATATCTTGCAATTTTTTGCATATTTTTTTCAGCCTTTGTTTCTAAGATTGTTTTGAATTTTTAATTCATCATTTCTCCACAACGTAAAAATGTGACTCTGATCATTTTTCCATTGTGTTCTTAAAACAATTAAATATTTCATGCTACTCATTTGAAACCTCACACCTGACTTACCTGCATTCACTCCAGACAAAAACCTCCCGATGACCAACAACTCAAAATATCCAGTCGGGTGGCTAATGCCCATAAACAGAGCTGCCAGCAGGGCAAATATGTTGTTTAATAACAGGGCTCCTTTTCTGGGAAAAAAGAGCAAACATTAGCACCCCTTTTCTGAACATTAAGTTAAAAACATTTACATAATGTTTTATTAACATAAAACATTTTTCTTAGCGTCTGCATGCTTTGATCCCAGTCTGGACAATAACTGGGAATCGGCCTCAGAGAGCTAAGAATCTCATTGATTCAGAGAATACTGCGGTGATTTGTAGAGCTGCAGGGGGAAACATGGATGAGAAAGGATGGCATGTGACTTAAATTCTTGAAATGCCTCAGAATAATGTCTGTAAATCAAAAGCTGTTTCATAGAGACATCTGTACTAGACCACTTCGCACACATAATGTGCACACAGGATCACTTTAATTTATGGCAGACCATTCTTCGGCTCCAATGCTCAGATCAGTGATAGGTGCAGCACTAGAAGTTACAACCATCGTAACAGTTTCATGAGAGAAGCTGCGAGATACTTAACTGCTAATGTGCTAATATAAAATAATAAATCACCCATATCAATAAAATTATTTAAAATAAGCTCCAGCTGATTTTGTTCAAAGAGCAGCAATATTGATGAAATTTTCTAGCTGAGTTACTGCTAAAAAAAAAAAAATTCCAACACTGAGGATTAACCACTTTTGATGTGATCCACAGAACAAACTCATATGTCCCTTTTTGTGGGTAACATTTCAAGACCTCAACAGTAACTGCTGTAAAAACTACCTCCAGCAGAGAGATCACAAGCCAACCATTAATCAATCTCCTACATTTAGTATTTTATCAATGAAGCGCCCTGAAATTAACAAGTATGAAATACTCAGATCCCCCACCACGTTTCTGCTGTTCTGGCCTGGAAATGAAATGTGGAGGGATGGACAGACAAACAGATGGAAGTATGAAAAGGCGCCTCTACACTATGAGATGTACAGTATCTATATAATGCTTTTGTAGATTTTGGGGAAAAAAATATTGAACAGTTCAGAAATTCTAGCCTGGAAAAAAAAAACAATGACAGATGAACACGCAGACGAACACTTGGACGGTAGGACAAACGGATAGCCGGAAGTACAACACTCACTCCTATAATCCCCTTCCACTTTGTGGCGGGGGATAATATTCTCCCTTTTTGCGTCAACTACTGCACCCTATTGCTCACTCCACTTTACATTCTCCATAACCGGAAACTAGGTGGCCAGTATGCGACTATTTCCCCACTCAACAATAATACAGTTCAGAGGCTAATTCCAGGGCTGCGTCCGAAATCACTCACTACTCACTATATTGTGCACTATATAGGGGGTTCGCCATTTTGTAGGGCTGTCTGAATTGTTGGTAAGAATTTTTATCCCCTATATAGTGAACTCATTACATCCCACAATCCACCGCGAAATCTAGTGAACATCCTAGTGACCACAACATGGTCACTAACCAAACTATACATCCCATCATTCATTGCAAACAAACCGAAAAGCTCCGAAAGAGCTGCGTTTAGTCAACAGAGTCTGACTTCAGGCGCAAAAATTTTTTCTTTACTTTTTTTGTAATGGGCAACCAAGCAGCGCAAGAGACCCATTTTTTTACACAGTATATAACGGACATTTAGGTACTATTAAAACGAATAATGATGAGTTAGAGGACAAAAAATAGATGACGATATTAAAAAGTTATGGCAAATTTTATCATTTAAACGATAATGGTAATGAACTCAGTGGGAATTATACACCGTTCAGTTATTACATAAATACGCCCAAATCCTTCACCTGAATTTGAACAGTTACGATTTAATTTTGCGACAACGATGACACTAATAACACCAGCGACAAAACGAGCCAGGTTGTGTCCGAAAGGGTTTCTTCCCTCTGCCAATGAGCTCACTATATAGTCACCTACATTGTGAGTCCACTTATAGTGAATAGGGACTAGTGAATGAGTGAGTGATTTCGGACACAGCCCAGGTCTTTCTGAAGCTCTCTGCGAGTGCTCCTTGGTTCTTGGACCACTCTTCTGATATTTCTTTTGACTCCTCTGTCAGAAATCTTGCGAGGAGCACCTGGTTGTGGCCGGTTTACGGTGACATGATGTTATTTCCACTTCCGGATTATGGCCCCAGCGGTGCTCACTGGAAAACTCAGAAGTTTAGAAATGCATCTGTAACCAATGCCTTCAGTATGTTTGGCAACAAAAAGGTTGCAAAGGTCTTGAGAGAGCTCTTTGCTTTTACCCATCATGAGATGCTTCTTGTGTGACACCTTGGCAATGAGAAACGTTTTTATAGGCCATCACTTCGGACTGAACCAGCTGATATTGATTTGCACTGATAAGGGGCAGGATTGCTCTCTAAATACTGACAGATTATAGCTGGTTTCTTGGCTTTCCATGCCTTTTTGCACCTCCTTTTCTTCATGTGTTCAATATTATTCCCTGTGTCATTACACTTTATTATGCACAACTTAAGTTATGGACTTATTTGTTTGGATTTCTCTGTATATGTGGATTCCTTGGGCTGTTACTGACATCTGGTAAAAATTTCATGTCAATACCCCCTTTAGAAATATATTCACGGAGAAAAATATTGACGCGTTCAATACTTATTTTCCCCGCTGTATGTATGCGTGGAGGCCATGTCTCTTGACATCCATTCATCCAATTGACTCTAAAATTCATAGCTGTATTGCTGAGCTTTGCTGAGTGTTGAGTGTGAAGTAGTCTGGCTGCGTGGTGCTTGAGAAAGCTGCAAACAGCAATAGCACACGCCGAGGAATTCCCCTTTTTTGGAACAGGCAGGTTTTGAATGGGCATGCAGAAGTTTATTGAATGAGATTTTGAAGACAGATGTAAAGAGTCATTAAAGATGACAGAACTACATTGGAGACAATCAAAGACAGGGGAAATCCACAAGAACTTGGCAGTGGTAACTTGGACGTAATTTCCATTCAGATAATAATAAATAATAATAATAATAATAATAATAATAATAATAAAAATGAAGCCACTTACCTCCCAAACTTCACGGACAGACTCCCTCCGAATAAAGATCCAACCAGCCCACCAATTGTGAAGATAGACACAATTGTGGACCACAGCAAGGTAAGCACTTCTTCTGTAATTTGAGCGTCATATCGGTAAGTCCAGGTTTGGTTGATGAAATTCTGCACAGACTGCAGCACATTGGATAAATAATTAAGAATTTGTTTAAAAATTGCAGCATCTGAGCACATCAGAGTTAACATTCTTTGCAAAGCTGGAGCCACAGAACTCTGAAAAGCTGACACAGATTGACTTTATACAGTGCAGTACCTTAAACATTAATTCATGCCAGCTTTTTCAGTGGAACTGCGCCAACTGTGCATGCTCATGGAGTTATTCACTTCCTTGTCCAAGTCTCTCATGTGGCAGTCACTAGCTGCAGTTGAAAATAGTATTGTAGTATTATACTGTACTAATATTAGTATCAACACGGTGCCCCAATGGGTAGCACTGACCCCTGGAACACCAACTGGTACTAAATTAGCTCTTGCTAGTATTTGCAGTAACCTCTGTATAGCTTTACACTTGAACATCCCAAGCTTAGCACCTCGCTTCAGGTCTGAGTGCAGATAAATTATTTAGATTACATTTAATTCTGTGGATTTATTTTTCCCCTAAAAAACTATCAATGTGTTGAGGTTGGAATAGCTCATACCAACATACAATTTATGTGGGCTGTGTTCCAAAGATGTGAACTGAAAGCACCTTCATTGCCATCACTATTACCGTTGTCATGAAATCTTTATTTTTCTCTTCCCTCCATGTCATATCAAAGGTTTGCCAATTTTTCCATCAATAGACATTTTCAGGAAGGAAATAGATGAGATTAAAAAAAAAATTGCGCCACTTCATTTTTAACAATAAGCAAACACCTGCCATCAGGCACACAGCCAAGAATTTGGACCCCCTGACATTGTGAGGCTATGCCACCCCAAAAAAATTATAGTCTCTAACATTTCTTTCAGGACCGTAGTCACTCAGTGACCTCAGAGTCATTTTCATCATAATTCTCCACCCCTCTCAACACTCACTTCTAGAATCATCCGCGCCATTAAACCAGAACTTTGCCAATCAGGTCCCTGCACAAATCAGAGCCAACCAGTCACCTGCTCTGTCCTTAGAGCAGCTAAATCTTCAACCAACAACCATTTCAACTCCCTCCCCTCTGTTAGGCGTGGCAACGGGAAACACCAGACGCGAGATGTAAATCCAAAATCAAGGGATTTTATTAAATAACACACAAATGAAGCACAGCACGAGGGACAACATGAAGCTTCACTCAAGGAGCTGAAAATTTGAACAGAAATTACAACATCGGGGAACATAAGGGGGCATAAATGCCAACGAAAAACTACACTTAAAGAGCTGATAAAAATAGAGGGAATAACAAAGCTAATAATAAAATGGCGAGGAATAGACACAGAGACTATGGAAAAGAACGAGAACTTGAACAGCACTGAACAACACATGGGCTAAACAGGACTGATGCAAAACAAGGACCCGTCTGCCAGATTGGCGCTCCACCTCAGAATATAAGGGCTCGGGCGGGATCAGGGAAATGAGGAACACCTGGGCAAAATGAGAGGGGCGGGGCACAGAAACATGAGGCATGTGACGAGCAGTGAGACTTAATGAGCCCATTAAGTACCAATGTAAGATGTAGCAGAGAAGGGAGGGTGAGACTGTTAACAGAAAAGCAAAGGGGATCTAGAAAACAGCAAAGGTGGGAAATCATGCCAACCAATACCCTCCCTACCTTAGTAAGGATTAGTGTGTGTCTGTCTAAAGAAACACCTCCCGGGTCAGTTAGTAAATGTTCTTTATGAGTAAAAACAATCAAGAGGCAGTCAAGCTCAGAACAGCCCCGGACTCAGAACAGCTGTGAAGGAAGTGGAAACACCAGCAGCCAAACCAAAGCAATGAGAGGAGCAGAACGCAGAAACAAAACACGGAGAGGTGGATCCCAACTGGCTGACCGGACCGGAGCTAGAAAATAGAAAGACACATGAATAAACAAGGACAGATGGAAGAACTATGGGCGTGGCTGTGGCAGGAACATGGCAGGAACTAAAAACACACTAGAGAGGCAGACAAACAGAGCAAAAACACAACACCATATGCAGGACAGAGATTGTGTTGAACAGCAAACGCTGGTGGTTTGACGGTTGCCCTTACTCAGGGCCATTGAAAGCAGCTACAAGGCTCCATATGTGTCCTGATAAGGGTACAAAATGTATGCGAACCATCCTTGGTGGACTGGACACACCTTCATTAGGTGTATGGGCATGGAAGATTTGGCCGCAGCTGTCCTCAGGCCAGGCCTCTTCCTCCACTTAAGGAATATCATGATGCCACAGAATACAGTGACATTTCCGCAGATCAACCTGAGCCCCCATCAGTCTGGGAAAGGCCATTTCCTCTTTCACTACGGCAGTGCCCCTATGCACAGGGCGATGTACGATCATATTTTTTCAAGGCCACAGTAGAAGACAGTGCAGGTGTCATGCAGAAATTGGAATGCTCACGGCCAAAACATACCTTGTCATTTTCAACACAGCTGAGCAGAGGTAACCTCTGCATATTGGTTTTACTGAGGCGGTAACAACAAGTCCCAAACAATGTTGAGAGATTGCAGTATTGTCACAACCAATATTTTCACTGGCCTGCTAAGAAGCACAGCGAGGAGTTGACTCTGAAAGTTGTTTGGGCTCCGCCTGCAAAAAAAATCACTAAAATGGCTTGCTTCGGAGCCCTAAGGCAGTTTATTGGCTAACGCTCACGGAGGCCGTCATATTTTTTTTGCAAATCCTAGATCAAATCTTTGCCCAATCTCTCAATTTCCTGTGATTTTTGAGCTGGGACCTCTCATCCTTGGCCAATTTTAAACATAACGCGCTGCTGAATACCCCTCAGCCGTACAAGATTTCCAGCCTCACGGTCACAGCGCTAAGGTGAAAGGTGATATGCAGCAAAAAAACGTGATGTTGCACATCTATGTGTCACAGTGAGTTACCATACCAAATGTCATGAAGCTGCGATCAATAGTTGCTGAATACTGACCCATAAAATATTTCCTGCCTCAAGGTCACAGCGCTAAGGTCAAAGGTCAAATCCAGCAAAAAAATGAAGACGTTGCACATCTATGTGTCACAGTGAGTTACCATATGAAATTTGGTGAGGCTGCGATCAGTAGTTGCTGAGTACTGACCCGTAAAAGATTTCCTGCCTCAAGGTCACAGCGCTAAGGTCAAAGGTCAAATCCAGCAAAAAACATGACGTTGCACATCTATGTGTCTCAGTGAGTTAGCATACCAAATTTGACGAAGCTGCCATCAATAGTTACTGATTACTGGGCCAGGCAAGATTTCCACGATCAAGGTCACAGTGCTAAGGTCAAAGGTCAAGTGAGTTACCATACCAAATTTGGTGAAGCTGTCATCATTAGTTGCTGAGTACTGACCCAGACAAAGTCATGGACAGACGACCCCTGTCAACGCCTACATCAGCTCTGCGCGCAAACATATTTCCGCCAGATATTGATACAGGACCAGACTGCCTGCTGGGCTTTTGAATGAATGATAATATTTTGTAAAATTGTTTTATGGAATAAGCAATTTAACTTCACAACAATATGACAATTAGAGGTAGTTTTAATACCAATTTTGAGCCTCAGCGCTACAATACAACAAGTGCCGTTACGCCCCATAAAAAAAAAAAAAAAAACATTGATTATCATCTCTAACTGCATTGGAATTGGTGCTTCCATCAATTTTTTTTATTTTATTGTGTATTTTTAGTTTTGAAAAAAGGGAAATCGCCATAATGCTCTTTGCGAGTAGTGCGACTGTACCCATAGACAGATACTTGAGCCATTTATGAGGAAAAATTGTGTTCCTGCATTGTTCTCAGTCGAGCACTGCAAAATAAATGGGTCTAGAGACCTCGATAAACATGTCACAAAACGAATATATATTTTTATAGATCCTTATATGTTTGATTGATTATGGCTGAATGGCAGCCATATTGAAATTCAAGATGGCGCCACCAGGGGGCGCAGATTTTATGGGGCAATTTCTTTCTGGAACCCCATAGGTAGAGCTACCCCTGTGTAAAGCTTCTTGCTCTCTGCAAAAACTGCCGCTCCGCTATCATCATTTTTTAAAAGACTTTCTGCCCCTAAAATTGAAACAAAGTGAACAAAAGGACTTTTTTCACTCATATTCAAAGTACCTGTGATGTTGACAATACAGCCACACAATGAATAGTGCTAGCTGGCAATCGTTTGGCAACTGTTCAAAGAAGAGAGCTAATAGCCTTTCCTATCATCACACCTCAACTTTGTATCCGGCAGCACAGTGGTAAGATATAGTCATGAAAGAGAAATTATGTGTCCCTGGATAGAAAAGCTTAAAATGGCAAATGTACTTTTTGACATAGACATCAGATTATTTATGAATACCATCTATGATTAATTTTATCCAGAAACTGATGGTACCAGTTATAGTAATGTTACCACTGCAGGAGAGACAGAAGTTCACTTCTGGATTCACTTTTATTTGGTTCTGACTTAGTCACTATCTTTATAATTTTGTTAATTTCAGGGTTTACTGCAGCTGAGTAGCAGTAGACCAGAGAGAGAAAGAGAGTCAGGTCAGGCCTCAAGAGAGTTGCAGGTGAGGTCTTAAGCCATTTTCAGTCACACAGCAACTCGTTGCCATGCTACGCTCTCATTTTCAATTAGTTAACAAAGCAGGATACATTCCGGTAATGACCAGGAAGGTGCCCATTAACAGTGCAATAACTTTGGGCAATAATAGCTGTTAATAGTTGAAGTGTTGCCTATTAGACTCAAGAGCATTTGGCTCTTCTAAGAAGTTGAAACAACAAATTTATACTGGTTCCCACTCGCCAGTTTAAGAAAAGACTCCAGCCAAAAAATGTGAGCATATGACCACTATTCATAAAAAAAAGAAACAGGGTAATGCACTCAATACTGCCAACACCAATATTTTCTGAAGTCCATTTATTTGTGTCCGAATGAAGCTTACCAGCAGCTGAATAAGTATAGTAAATAATTGAAATACATGGTCAAGTTTTAAAATGGGCTTTATATGTATGTTGTGCTTTCAGCATTTGTGCACTGTACATGGATTAAAGTCAGACACACTGCAGCCATGTAGCTGTGGACCAGACAGAGAAGGAGAGACAGGTCAAACAAGCCAAGTTCACAACAATGATCTCTGTGTGTCTGTGTGTGTGTGTGTGTGTGTGTGTGTGTGCTTGTGTGTGTGTGTGTGTGTGTGTGTGTGTGTGTGTGTGTGTGTGTGTGTGTGTGTGTGTGTGTGTGTGCGCACACTGGCGCATGTAAGTGTGAGTGCAGCTGTCCACACTTGCAATTGGTTAGGCAATAAATGTACAATGTTTAGAAGATGTCCCAATCCTGAAGCCATACCGACACCCTTGCATGTAACAGAGACGTACGCAAACTTCATACAGTACCTGAGTGGGAGCATTGATGATGGATATATTATAACCATACTGAAACGTTCCCCCAATGCACGCAGCACAAACAGCCAGCAGAAGTGACCTGTAAGGAACCTGTAAGCAATAGCATAAATGTACTGACACTTCAAGGCACAAGAAAGTTCCAAGCTGACCACTTTAACTCTCATGCCAAATAAAACCACCCCTATTGGTTATTGAGAACAACGGAGTTCTACTGTGACTCGTAACTAAATATTGCACATGCTTTCGAATGGTTCATAATTGCCAGCTCGACTATGCTTGAATTCTTGTTTAAAATACTTGCTGGGGAGAACCCCACATAAAAATCCCTTTAAGAATTCTACATCCCCTTTTAATTAAATTGTCTATAAATGTTAATGGATGTGCAAAAGCCAAGAATGTATCACGCATTATTTGCAACAAGGGCGAAGCAGTTTCATTGCTCTGAAATTACACTCATAATGGCAACTTAGATATGGGTGCATGACTGCAATGGTAGTAACGGGAATGTGGTTGTACGAGGTCATATTTCACATATCAAACAGCTGGCATTAGTTTTATCTGAACATTTTCACATTTCTTACGACTGATTACTGCTATATGTATAAACATGTAATTGCACCTATTTGCTAGAATGCGTGATTTGACTTTTAGGGGTACTTTTCTCTTTTTCTTTAAAATATATTGATCAGCCATAACATTATGACCGCCTGCCTAATATCGTGTAGGTCCCCTTTTGCTGCCAAAACAGCCCTTGCCCATCGAGGCATGGACTCCACCAGACCTCTGAAGGAGAGCTGTGGTACCCTCACTCCAAGAAAATAGCAGCAGATCCTTAAAGTCCTGTAAGTTGCGAGGTGGGGCCTCTATGAATTGGACTTGTTCGTCTAGCACATAACGCAGACGCTTGATTTCCTTGAGATCTTGAGTCAACACCATGAACTCCTTGTAGTGGTCCTCATGCCACTCCTGAACCGCTTTTGCAGTGTGTCAGGGTGCATTATCCTGCTAAAAGAGGCCACTGCCATTAGGGAATACCGTTTCCATGAAGGGATGTACTTAGTCTGCAACAATGTTAATGGTAGATGGGTTGTGTCAAGGTAACATCCAAGAAAACGTGATTCATCAGACCAGGCCACCTTCTTCCATTGCTCCATGGTCCAGTTCTGATGCTCACATGCCCATGCACTTTTGGCAGTGGACAGGGGTGAACATGGGCACCCTGACCGAACTGCAACTACACAGCCCCATACGCAACAAACTAAAATGAGTTCTGACACTTTTCCAACAGAACCAGCATAAACTTTTTCTAAAATTTGAGCTATAGTAGCTTTTCCATAGAATCGGACCGTACAGGCCAGCCCATGCTCCCCACGCGCATCAATGAGCCCATGACCCTGTCGCCAGTTCACCAATTTCCTTCCTTGGAACACTATTGATAGGCACTGACTACTGCAGACCAGGAACACCCCGACAAGAGTGGCAGTTTTGGAGAAGCTCTAACCCCCTTGTCCTGCCATCACAATTTGGCTCTTTTCAAAACCACTGACATCCTTACGCTTGCCCATTTTTCTTGTTTCCAGGCCATCGATTTTGAAGTCAAATTGTTCACTTGCAGCCTAATGTATCCCACTGACCAGTACCATTGTAATGAGATTAACAAAGCTATTCCCTTCATCTGTCATAATGTTATGGCTGATTGGTGTCAACTCAAATATCAAAAACTACACGTTCAGGAAAATGACAAGCAATTTAACAAGAGACAAGAGGAAGATGTAGGACAAGGCAGGTGACCTTTTGAATTGAATGTTTCAATTCTTTGGCACATCCATAAATGATTTTTTTTTTTTTTCAGGGAAACATGAGTGGCTGAGAGCAAAAGTCTACAATCTGACTTTTTCCAAGTTCAGAGAAAATAAGATTTGAAGTTTAGTTTGAACAGAAAAATCACTTTATTTTACACTTTACACTTTTCTGGATAATATGATACAATAATATGCATATTTTGTTTGTACAAAATAAAGTGATTTTTCTGTTCAAACAAAACTATTTTCTCTGAAAAGTCATATAGTAGACTTTTGCTCTCAACCCCTCACATGTGCCTCACACATGTACCCCAACATCTCAATTAGTGACTGGTGATTAGTGATTGGTTAGGGGGGGAAGGGGTTGCGGTTCTCCGTCCAAAAATTTCATCGCGAAAGAGTTTGTCTAATACGAATGAAAACATCCCCCATTAAAGCCAGCAGTCTGCAATTCAACCTCATTTTACCTTTGCAAAGGTAAAGTCAAGTAATTTGGGACATTTGTAAAAAGTTGGACATAATAGCATATTAACATATTAGGAGCTTATCACCAAACATGTCCTTTACATGAAACAATCATTTTTAATTGTCTGAGATAGCTATGATAAGCAGAGCAAAGATTTTTTTTTAAATCACCAATCCATGAACTTGCAATGCAAGCCTTTTTGCTCTTTTTGGTAATTAGACCACTGTGGCAAAAAAAAAACAAAAAAAAAAAAACGATGTGGGTATAGCACCAAAAATGGTTGCAAGATATTGCATTTTATCAACTGTTTGACTTTAAATCAGAATATTTTCACGATACACTCAACAATTTATGGGAAATGGTTATAAGGGACCATCCCATTTTCCCTGAATATATTCTGTAAAATGGGACAAAAAAATAAAGCTAAAATGGAACACTTTCCTGAAGTGAAACCTGCATGTTACAGGGGGATCAGGAGTCATAATATCATGAGTAACTATGCTATTGTATGCCACCCCATCATATTACAGAAAATTTTCATCTTTTTTTCAACATAAAAACATTGAAGAGGAGGCAATGATTGCATTCAACCACAATAACCCAGAGTTAGCCACCATTGCTATAAACATGCAAGCACACACACACACGTCTGTGCATATCACACACACGCACCATGCAAGTGTTTGTGCATGTATGACTTGCAGATCTCTCTCCCTCTCTTTCATGCACACACACATCCAATGGGGGGAGGGAGGTGTAGTTTCGCGGGGAATGTAAAAATGTCACCTATCAACTCACGAACTGTTCAATTTTTTTATGAACATGTCATCTCAGTGAGGTAGGGGTTCTTGATGTGTTTGAAGATCCAAAGTTTCTACTGTATTTTATTTGGCAATGTATTTTCTTTGTAGAAATATTGCAGAAATCCATAAAACATTCTAGAAGTAAGATTCACGGTAGTCTTCAGAATTTTAGGTTTTTGTCTTTGAAATCTGCCAAAAAGTGTTCCAAATTACTTCATTTAATCCTACTTCGAATTCAAAGAGCAAGAATACCAATCCAAAAAAAAAAGTGTCCCATTCCATAAAATTATGGCGCTCTCTGTATATACAGACGCGACGAGGCAAAATGAGGCAATATTTGTTGGGACATAATGCACTTTCAAAACGTGCCTGCAGCTTTGCCGCACGCACACGCTGGGAGTTCCATGAAGTTGAACTTGGCGAAGAGAAGACACATTGCTTGAAGGCTTATAAACGAAGAGACGCTCGACGGCTTCTACGGGCCATGTTTTTCTGCCAAAAATATTGTTAGTATTTTTGTTATTGTTATTATTAGCGGTTACTTACCCGTTCGGGCGGGCCGATATCTTTCAGCAGCGGTTGGTACTCCGTCAAATCCCCTTTTTCTCTGCGCATTCTGACAACAAATATTCTTGTTCTCGATAAGCCTTTCTCCTTTTCTTTTATATTGATCCAAGACGCTACGACCTCGCGAATGCGCCCGAGAAAAGTACTGTTAGCACCCACAATTGACGAATAATGTTTGTATCCAAGGACTGTTCATCCTCAGCCGCCTCTGCTTCTCACAGAGGAACAGAGATGTGCATTGGCTACATATACCGTGGAGGAGCACAATCGATCAGTTGTGTAGACAAGATGACCCAGCCGCGTGGTAAAGCATGAAATTTCATTAGAGACTTTCTTTTCCAGAGCAAATCTTTTATCATCAGATACACACATATGGAAGGATGTTATCAGTTGGCAACAATCACACAAAATGTGCGCAAACTCCCGCCGGTCACTTCTGCAAAATTAAATTACATGATCTTCGAAAAAAATCAAATGAAAGATGCTTCAAGACACTTTACCTGTTGACCGGATGTATTCTTTCTGGTTTTAATGGATTCACCTGGTCTCAAAGGACTGTCCATTTTAACTGTCCAAAACAAATAGAGAATAATTTGTTTTCATGGTGTGAAAAATCTCAAAATCTGGCATCCTCCTTTAAATTGACTTTCTGGCATCTCTTAGAGAACTCAGCTAAAAAAAAAAAATCCTGTCAACACAAGCTGTAATTCTGTCTTAGGTTAAGATGATGGGCAAAGCTGCAAACCTAAATAAAATAGAATATTGAGAAAAGTTCTGGCTGATGCTAATGGACTCGCTTATTACTGGTCCATTAGGTACATGATTACTGGTCAATGAGCTATAGGTGCCAAAAACCCTGCTCAAAACAAGGCCAGCCTAAGCTTAATTGATTTTTAAAGAATACCTTGTCGTTCAAAGGTTTTATATAGATTGTTCCGTGGCCAACAAGGGCCATTGTGATTTTTTTCCCCAAATATCTTTTCTCAGTTATTTATAGGAGTACTGTAAATATGAAAAATTGTGAACAAACTTACCAGAGTCCAAATTGCAATGAATGTAGCTCGAACTGACAAAAGACAAAGACAAAAATTCTGTTTATTACTGAATAAAATCTTAATTTTCAACCCTGCCAGTTTTTGTATGTCTATTAATTATAAAAAGTCAAAATATTAGTGACCATCCATGACCAATGGCATTTCTAACCCTGCTCCCTCTCTCCCTACAAACTGAAGCACTTACTTTTGAAGATTTTTCTCTCTCACTCCCCCCCACCCCAAAATGAGTCAAATGACCGGTCTTAGTAATAATCTTCTTTTGAGCAATATCCCAGCAGGCATGCTTGATTTCAAGCCAAAGTCCAGTCTTAATTTTACCCAAAAGGCATCAAGAAGAATGTTTTTTTTTTTTCCTTAAAGACAAAATTATGTCCATTGCCCAGATTTACATGATTATTGCCTCTACATGCTGCTCCAGCCATAAAAATGAGAAAATGAACAAATAACAAATTTACTTGAAAACAACAATTACTATAGCCTCCAAGTAAAAACAGGATTGAACCCTGGTCCCTGCCATTTTGTTAATATTTGACATATTCTTCCCATGTCTGTGAGCATCAGGTTCCTCTCGGAGAGACCAGTAAGGTGCAAAGCTCTTTATTCATTGTCACCCTGAGGCACAACAATATATAAATGAAAAAAAAAAAAATTAAATTAAATTAAAAAAAAGAGACATGTAATAAACAAGACGTCAAAACCGAGTCCACCAGGGCTCAATATTATGGGGACACTCCAATCTTATTCCATGATAACAAACACTTTTTGGTTCAGCAAATTGGGGAAATTAAATGTGATTAGTTTTTGTACTGAAAAGAAAATTTGAGAAGTGTAATATGAGTTATTTTGTACGATCATTTAGTCTCTGTTTATGTGGTATGTGTTAAGTTTGTGATGATACGCTCAGGAACCAGTCGCAAGAACCAAGCAATGCAGTAGATCTGATTTTATTGATCAAGGGGCGGAAATCCCCCGCAGGGCAGAAGGCAAAGGTACAAAGTCCACTATCCAAAAATTACAATCCAGTTGGGCAAAAACAGAGGAAAACCAGGGCAGCGATCACAGTACTCGTGGTCTGACAAAAATGTGTTTGGTACACAGGCACAGGTATGTCAGAGAAGCAAAGCCAAAATCTAGTGGGCGTAATCCAAACCGTAACCAGGGCAGCAAACACAGAATTCGTAGTCGGGCAGAAATGGGTCAAAAGCACAGATGCAAGAATAATCCAAAACACAAAGCCAAAAATTGTAAACAGGGACGGTCCAGTCAGAATAGAATCACTGAGAGTACAAGGCGAGGAAAAGTGTGGCACAAGCAAACTAAGAGAAACGTTCGGACAAGGAAATGCTGTGAGAAGACTCCTAATATACACATGCGGGAAATCACATGCTAAACAGAACACAGGTGCAGGAAGTCAGGCTAATTACAATGGAGCAAACATAAGGGAGAACCTAATCACATGAAATAGGCAAAAGCCAAAAGAGGGATCACAAGACAGCCTATAGACAGAACAAACAGATCCGGTTAGGGATTTCTGTGTGCACAGAGTTAGTGGCAGAACAGTGATTAGACAGGTGCAGAGAATCTGCTAGATGCACAGCAAAGTGAACTGAGTGAAGGCAAGAGGCGGAGACTAGAACAGGGCGAGTGCTGAGAGATCGTAAGTCAATTAGTAGAGAGTAGCTATACAATACCGAGTGCTCATTAGTAAGTTAGTATTATATACAATGTTAGTTAAGGTTAGTAACTTTATCAAAAACAACAAACTTTTAGTATGGGTTAGTAAAATAGAAAAGCAAGGCGAAGGAAGTAAACGAGATGGGGAGGAATGGTTGAAATCCAGAAACCATTAAATTACTCGAAAGTGTGGAACGCAGTACTGGGGCTGTGAGCAAAACATGACTGAAGACCAGACAGGGGGAGACAAAGAGCAAAGCATGGCAAAAACAAAAACATGGACCGGAATCTAACTGCAGGAATGGAATATGGCAAAATTCAAAACATGGCAAAACTGAACTAGACAAGACATGAACATAATCAGGCATCAAAATCACAATACATTATACAAGGCATGGTCAGGCAAAGCAGAGATCGAAATCCGAACAAGACAGAACATAATGAAACATGGCAAAGCAGATCAAGGACATGGCAAAGCCGATTAGAATCATGACAGATAGATCAGAATCACAACAAAGTTAGGTGGATCAAGAGTTTAACCAGGCATTAAATATTATGAAAAAAACTCAAGCACCTAAAATTGGATTTCTTCAAATGGACAGCAGATGTCATGTCACGAGCAATTTCTGTCAAACATAGTAACGCAATTTTGCGGTCTCCATCAGAAATTTAGATGCCTTAAAACAATTTGTTAACATGGAATAGGGTATTAAGTGTCCAAATAATACTGATTCCCAGTGTATATGACTGGGCCATTTATGGTATTTATGGTCGATGTGCAAAATTTTTGGCAATGAGAAATGGCCAATAGGGAAATACACTCAGCCAGCAGACCAATGGTGAAACTTTATCACTCAGTCACTCACTTAGCCACGGACATCTACAAATATGGGGCCGGAACTGAGCGGGGTCCCTGCCATTTTGTGTGTATTTGATACGATTTTCCAATGTCCGTGAACATCAGCTTCCCTTCGGAACTCCCATTTCTGGCAGTTCCAACATTTTAGATTAATTTGTTCATTTTCAAGCCAGAATTGTCTTTATCTGAATGCGAGAGTGAATGTTTTGTGTCACATCCTGTCTTTTCTTAACCCCTTTGTGCAGATATAGACGCCGGTGTCCGTAATTTCCGAAACAATAATTTCCTTAACAATTCTGTAACTGAATTTTTAAATGTCTAACTTCACTCTGTGACACAAATACTGAGTTATTAAGCTTAAATAGGCTCATGCACAACAGGAAAAACTGGCATAATTTTGTATTCTACAGGAAGGGGTTAATTGTTTTTCCCCGCAATCTAGCCATCCATGGTCAGAACCTCTTTCAGTTTCCATAATTAGTATTCATTATTGAATTACTGCCTCATGCAGCCCCGTGCCCCCTTTGTGTTCCCACTCTCACCTTTTGCCTATTGTTACTTGGTGTCTTGTGTATTTAAGCTCCAGGTCTTCATCTTCCCATTGTTGGATTGTTTTCTTCTGTCCTCAATGTAAACTACTCAGAATAGCAAGTTGCAATGTACTCTCTTCCTGATGTTTGCAGTTCTGGCAAATGGCTTCTTCTAGTTGCTCCGACAACCACAGATTAAATGGGCGCACCTGCCTGGATGTTCTGGTTCATTTGGCTTTCCATCCCAGTTACTGACCAAGAACTACTGCCTTGGAGGATGCCTTGCCCCATCTCCCCAGAAATCCGGCTCGCTCTGGCCTTACTTCACACTATCTCTTGACAAAGTTCCCTCTAAGGTGCAATTGAGAAAAATCTTCTTCAGTGAGACCAGTTCAGCTTTGTCAGTAATCCGCATTTGGCTCTTGTGCTGAATTTCCTGACAGACTGGTGTCCCGAGCAGTGGATAGGCAGCCTCACCAATGTACATTCCTGCCTTTTGTCCCAGTGCATGCTGGGATGCTGTTATGCCACGCCTCCAGTGCCCTCAATCATCAACCTGTCAAGACCTATCCCGCATTCCACGCTCTCCTGGACTCATCGGCATCTCTTTTCAATTGTCATTGTGCCAGTAGTCTGTATATACAAAACCAGTGAAGTTGGCACGTTGTGTAAATCGTAAATAAAAACAGAATACAATGATTTGCAAATCCTTTTCAACCTACATTCAATTGAATACACTGCAAAGACAAGTTACTTCAAGTTTGAACAGGTAAACTTAGTAATTTTTTGCAAATATTAGCTCATTTGGAATTTGATGCCTGCAACATGTTTCAAAAAAGCTGGCACAAGTGGCAAAAAAGACTGAGAGAGTTCAGGAATGCTCATCAAACACTTATTTGGAACATCCCACAGGTGAATAGGCAAATTGGGAATAGGTGGCTGCCATGATTGGGTATAAAAGCAGCTTCCCTGAAATGCTCAGTCATTCACAAGGATGGGGCGAGGGTCACCACTTAGTGAACAAATGTGTGAGCTGATTGTCGAACAGTTTAAAAACAACATTCCTCAATGAGCTATTGCAAGAAATTTAGGGATTTCATCATCTACGGTCCGTAATATCGTCAAAAGGTTCAGAGAATCTGGAGAAATCACTGCACTTAAGTGACCAGGCCGAAAACCAACATTGAATGCCTGTGACCTTCGATCCCTCAGGCGGTACTGCATCAAAAACCGACATCAGTGTGTAAAGGACATCACCATATGGGCTCAGGAACACTTCAGAAAACCACTGTCAGTAACTACAGTTCGTCGCTACATCTGCAAGTGCAAGTTAAAACTCTACAATGCAAAGCGAAAGCCATTTATCAACAGCACCCAGAAACGCCGCCGGCTTCGCTGGGCCCAAGCTCATCGAAGACGGACTGATGCAAAGTGGAAAAGTGTTCTGTGGTCTGACGAGTCCACGTTTCAAATTGTTTTTGGAAACTGTGGACGTCGTGTCCTCCGGACCAAAGAGGAAAAGAACCATCCGGACTGTTATAGGCGCAAAGTTCAAAAGCCAGCATCTGTGATGGTATGGGGGTGTATTAGTGCCCAAGCCATGGGCAACTTACACATAGGTGAAGGCACCATTAATGCTGAAAGGTACATACAGGTTTTGGAGCGACATACGTTGCCATCCAAGCAACGTCTTTTTCATGGATGCCCCTGCTTATTTCAGCAAGACAATGCCAAGCCACATTCTGCACGTGTTACAACAGCATGGCTCCGTAGTAAAAGAGTGCGGGTACTAGACTGGCCTGCCTGTAGTCCAGACCTGTCTCCCATTGAAAATGTGTAGTGCATTATGAAGCGTAAAATACGACAACGGAGACTGTTGAACAACTTAAGCTGAACATCAAGCAAGAATGGGAAAGAGAACCACCTGAAAAGTTTCAAAAATTGGTCTCCTCAGTTCCCAAACGTTTACTGAGTGTCGTTAAAAGGAAAGGCGATGTAACACAGTGGTAAAAAAGCCCCTGTGCCAACTTTTTTGCAATGTGTTGCTGCCTTTAAATTCTAAGTTAATGATTATTTGCAAAAAAAAAATTATGTTTCTCAGTTTCAACATTAAACATCTCGTCTTTGCAGTGTATTAAATTGAATATACGTTGAAAAGGATTTGCAAATCATTGTATTCTGTTTTAATCTACGATTTACATAACGTGCCAACTTCACTGGTTTTGGGTTTGTATAAGCACGAGCTCCGCACTGATTCGGTGCGAAGTCTCATAAGCCTTGTAAGCCTGTCGTCTAGTACCACTCATGTAGACATTATAGCCGTGTATGCACGTATTTCTGAAAACCCTTTTTTATACCTCTGTCATACAGCGCAGTATAAAAGTTTTATTAGTAACACTGTTTTCTGTTTGTTTCTGCTTACTCAAAATTGTTGAAACTACTGTTATAGTTCAGTGCATGATCATAGTAGGATCTGGAACCTTGTTTCCCATTTGTTTTTGCCTCTGTCTTTTCTGCCTCAGAAAAGGCATAACAAACCCACTCCATCCTCACATCTGAATCCAGTCCACACATTCCGTTTTTCCAGTGCACTCAGCTCAGTGCTCTGAAAAGATGCACTGAGGTCCATCCATTACAGATGCTTGTGATCCTGACAAGACATAAGTTTGTCAGATAATAAATAGATAGACAGATAATTCAGAGCTGTACAAATTTCCTCAAAAAAAAACTGCAATTAAATGTAGCTCCAAGTCCCCATTGCTAGTAATTTTGTCCAATTTAACTATAATCTGAAGCCAATTCTTCTTAAAAAACTGAGATTATGGTGAATAGAATCTTCCAAAATTCAGTATTCATATTGGGGTAGCACAGTGCAAAATATTGTTGAAAGGTAACCACTTGACCTTTACTGGTGCACTGGCATTACACTTCATTCATTCATGAACATTCATTTCATTCAGTAAACATAAAGATTAAAAGAAGGAAATCACAGCACGGTGGCACAGTGGTTGGCATTGCTGCCTCACAGCAAGAAGGTCGTGGGTTCAAATCCGGCCTGGGGCCTTTCTGTGTGGATGTTTGCTCCAGTCCTTTCTGTGTGGATGTTCGCTCCGGTTTCCTCCCACAGTCCAAAGACATGCATATCAGGTGAATTGGAGACACTAAATTGCCCATAGGTGTGTGGTGTGGTGAATGGTGTGTGCGCCCTGCGATGGATTGGCAAGCTGTTCAGGGTGGGTCCCTGCCTTTGCCCGTGGTCAGCTGGGATAGGCTCCAGCTTGCCCCGTGACCCTAGTGAGGAATAAGCAGGTGTATAAGATGAATGAATGAGGAAATCATATAAGGAGGCTTCTTATGTCACACAGTCTTAAAACATGAAGTAAGCATTATGTCAGCTAAAATGTACAGTGATGTGTCAAAGCTCTCTGCAGTGAAAACTGTAACTCTGCTGTGATGGACATAAATGACATTTGCATGATCCAACACAGATAAAAACATTACTTGAACAAGTTACCTGCAAGCCCTTATTAAAAGCTCTTGTTCCATTATAATAAACCACATGACCCCTGTCCCCGCCGAAAAAAGAAAAAGTTATTCAAATTGTGTTTACGGGATGGAGACGTACATTATTTTGATTACGATGGGAAATTAAATGCTGATTAATAATTTCACATACGGTATTGTAATGTATACTTTATCATTACACTCCAATAGCCTAAAACAGGATGACCAAACGTCTGATTTATCAAAGGCATATACAGTATTCCTGCAGTTTACTGTAGTAAAGCTTGCTAATCCTTTGGGGGGTTTTTTGTGTGTGCTTTGGCCCATATTAAATATCCTGCCCTTTTTAAATCAGTGAGCTTAGCAGAAAACCATGGATTACTTTAGCCTCACCCAGAAATTCTGGAATGAAACAAGCTTGTTTGAAACAAGCTTGACTCTTACTGGCAAGGACTCGAGCTGTTCAAGTAAGGACAGAATAAAGAAGAGATAACATAACAAAATTATTATGAAAATACCGTGACCCCCATCAAGCTATCGATTCGATACAATTTTATCCTTCCAGTTTCATTGTACCTTCCTTGATTACAAGGGCTTGGGAGGGGTTCTTCAGTACTAGGTGCAGGGAATTTATGTGTTATGCATCTCCAAAATGTTCTCCCAATATTTCCTCATTTAATTGTCGGAGGGTGGGGGGGGTTGTGCCCCCCGAATGACTAGCTTTGTATTAAGAGGAGAAAATGACTAAAGCCCCAGGAGAATCCAGTTTTGGCAAGGACTCCTTATACAACCCCAATTACGAAATAGTTAGGAAAAAGTGTAAATTGTTAATAAAATCAAAATGTAATGACATTCAAATCACACCAGCCAGTATTTTATTCACAATAGAACAGAAATAACAATGTTGAAACTGAGAAATTTTACAATTTTATCCACAAAATCATCTCATTTCAAATTTGATGGCTGCTACAGGTCTTAAAAAAGTTGTAACAGGGGCCTGTTTACAATTATGTATCATCCCCTCTTCTTTTTAACACAGAGTGCAGGCGTCTGGGCATTGAGGAGACAAGTTTCTTGAGTTTAGCCATTGGAATTTGATCACACTCTTGTTTAATACAGGCCTCCAGCTGCTGGAGAGTTTTGGGTTTCCTTTGACTGATTTTTCGTTTAATTATGCACCAAATGTTCTCAATCGGTGAAAGATCAGGACTGCAGGCAGGCCAGTTCAGCACATGCACTCTTCTACTACGAAGCCATGCTGTTGTAAAAGCTGCAGTATGTGGTTTTGTATTGTCCTGCTGAAATACACAAGGCATTCCCTGGAATAGATGTCATCTGGAGGGGAGCATACAGTATCTCACAAAAGTGAGTACACCCCTCACATTTCGACAATTAATTTATTATATCTTTTCAAGAGACAATGTTACAGAAATGAAACTTCAATATATTCTAGAGTAGTCATTGTACAATATATGTAGCAGTGTACATTTACTGCACTGTCCAAAAAACCGAAAAGTCTCTATTTACAAAATGGGTGGCAACAAAAGTGAGTACACACCCCAATTGGTAATGGTCAACCAAGCAACGAAACCTGCCTTAGTCATCATGTTCATGCTTTTGTCTGTTCAACTGGGTTACATGATGTTGTGTAACATGTCTTGAAGGTTTAAATTGTGGTGCATTGGGTGCAATGCTCTCAATCTGGTCACTGGATGGTCAATATGGCACCTCATGGGAAATACCTCAGATCTGAGGATCTGAAAAAGAGAATTGTTGCTCCCCACAAAGAAGGTCTAAGCTACAAGAAAATTTGTGAAACCATGAAACTGACCCACAGCATGATGGCCAAGGTTATCCAGCAGTTTTCCAAGATAGGTTCTGCTCGAACAGGTCTCGTCAGGGTCGACCAAAGAGGTTGAGTCCTTGTGCTCTGCGTCGGGTGCAGAAGTTGGCTTCAGAAAACAGACACAGGAGTGCTGGCAGCATTGCTAACAAGGTTGCAGCAGTGGGAGAACAGCCTGTCAGTGCTCAGACCATACGCCGTGCACTGCATTAAGTCGGTCTGCGTGGCCGTCAGCCAAAACAGAAGCCTCTTCTGAAGCTAGCCCACTAGAAAGCATGAAAAAAGCTGAAGACAACCAGTACAAGAACATTAACTACTGGAACCATAGTCTGTGGTCTGACGAGACCAAGATAAACTTGTTCAGCTCAGATGGCGTCCAGCATGTGTGGCGGCGCCCTGGTGAAGAGTACCAAGACAAGTGTGCGCTGCCTACAGTCAAACATGGTGGTGGCAGCATCATGGTCTGGGGCTGCCTGAGTGCTTCTGGTCCTTGAAAGCTGGGCTTCATTAATGGAATAGTGGATTCCAAGATGTACTGTGACATTCTGAAGCAGAACATGATGCCCTCGCTTTAAAACTGGGCCGCACGGCAGTTTTCCAACATGATTACGACCTTTAAGATGATAAGTGCTTTCCTGAAGAAGCTGAAGGTGAAGGTGATGGTGTGGCCAAGAACAGTATCTCAAAAAAGTGAGTACACCCTTCATATTTCGACTATTAATTTAGTATATCTTTTTAAGGGACAACGTTACAGAAATGAAAAGTGAATATATTCTAGAGTAGTCATTGCACAATAGGTGTAGCAGTGTAGATTTACTGCACTGTCCAAATAACTGAACAAACAGTCACTATTTCCAAAATGGGTGGCAACAAAAGTGAGTACACCTCACCGTCAACATGCCAAATTGTGTCCATAGTGTCAAAATTTAGTGTGACCGCCATTGTTGTCCAGCACTGCCTTGATTCTCCGAAGCATGGAATTCACCAGAGCTGCACAGGTTGTTGCTGAGATCCTCCACTCCTCCATGACAACATCACGGAGCTGGTGGATGTTGGACACCTGGTGCTCCTCCACCTTCCTCTTGAGGATGCCCCACCGTTGCTCAATGGAATACAGGTCTGTAGACACACTTGGCCATACCATCACCTTCAGCTTCTTCAGGAAGGCAGTTGTCATCTTGGAGGTGTGTTTCGGGGCGTTATCATGTTGGAAAACAGCCGTGCGGCCCAGTTTCTGAAGGGAGGGCGTCATGTTCTGCTTCAGAATCTCACAGTACATGTTGGATCCATTATTCCATTAATGAAGTGCAGCTCCCCAGGACCAGAAGCACTCATGCAGCCCCAGATCATGATGCTGTCAGCACCATGTTTGACTGTAGGCAGTACACACTTGTCTTAATACTTCTCACCAGGGCGCCGCCACACATGCTGGACACCATCTGAGCCGAACTAGTTTATCTTGGTCTCATCAGACCACAGAACATGGTTCTAGTAGTTCATGTTCTTGGACTGGTTGTCTTCAACAAACTGTTTTCGGGCTTTCTTGTGGGCTAGCTTCAGAAGAGGCTTCCATCTTGGTTGACGGCCATGCAGACCAACTTTGCGCAGAGCATGGCGTATGGTCTGAGCACTGACAGGCTGTTATCCCACTGCTACAACCTTGTTAACAATGCTGCCAGTACTCCTGCGTCTGTTTTCTGAAGCCAACTTGTGCACCTGGCACAGAGGACGAGGACTCAACCTCTTTGGTCGACCCTGACGAGGCCTTTTCCGAGCAGAACTCATCTTGGAAAACCGCTGGATAACCTTGGCCACCGTGCTGTAGCTCAGTTTCATGGTTTCACAAATTTTCTTGTAGCTTAGACCATCTTTGTGGAGAGCAACAATTCTCTTTTTCAGATCCTCAGAGAGTTCTTTCCCATGAGGTGCCATGTTGCCCCGACAGTGACCAGAATGAGAGCATTGCACCTAAAGCACTACAATTTAACCCTTCAACATGTTACACAACCTCATATGGCCTAGTCGAACAGACAAAAGCATGAACATGATGAACAAGTCGCGTTTCATTGCTTGGTTGACCATTATCAATTGGGGTGTGTACTCACTTTTGTTGCCATCCATTTTGGAAATAGTGACTTTGTTCAGGTATTTGGACCGCGCAGTAAATCTACTTTCAAAGCCTTTGCAATTTGACATCGAGGAACATTGTTTTCAAAGTATTCCACAATTTTTTTACGCAAGCCTTTACAGGTTGGAGAGCCTCTGGCCAACTTTACTCCTGAGAGACTCAGCCTCTCTAAGACATACCTTTTTTTATAGCCAGTCAACTTAATCACTTGTTAAATGTTCTTTCAACTGATTCTCTTATATATGAATTGCTTTTTTCTGCCCTTTTTTGCCTGTGTCCCAACTTTATTGAGACCTGTAACAAATGTCAAATAAGCTCATTTTGTGGATAAAAATGTAAAATGTCTCAGTTTCAACATTTGAAATGTTATCCATGTTTTACTGTGAACAACATATTGGCTCATGTGATCGGAAAGCCATTGCATTTTGATTGTATTCACAATTTACACTTCGTCCCAACTATTTCAGAATTGGGGTTGTACTTAAATACCTTATTTTGTCAGATCACTTTGACTGAAAAAGGCACTAGCAGTGTTAAATGTAATTCTTTTAGTATTAGATAACCTAAATGTATTTTTACAGTCGCAAAACGAGCAACTAGCTGTTGCTGGACTCAGTGAAAGAGGATAATACTTGGGCTTATTAGAGTGTACAAACATTAATTTACTTGCATGAATCAACCCCAAGTACTTCTGTATATAATAAAGTTGAATTATATAACATGTATTTAGCACTTATTAGTTCAAGGGAAGTAGCTGCAATGGAAGAAAAGGAAAGCACACCCACTCGTGTGAAGTGAAAAGTATTTCCACTCTGTGGTGTAACACTAAAATCATACATCATAAAAATTTCAGTGAACACCAACCCAGACACATAATACAAACAAAAATAAAAATAATATAAAATATCATATAGATATGATAATCTATTTACTATTACAAAAATATTAAATTGATTCAGATAACATCCACATGAAACCATAAAGCAAGTTTTCCAACTGATAATTAAAGAGTAATATGGGTATGCATACATTTAAAAATGATTAGTTGAATTCCAAGTTCAATTTTTTTTTTGCTTCCAAGATGAGAATTGCAAGAAATGACTGAATTGATTTTCAAATAAGATGCAAAAGATGGCCAGGATACCCAAGTCTGTCAAGCCAATGCGCGTTATTGAGATTTTCTCCTGGGGACGGACTGTGGTATTAAAATGCAGTTCCAGTATCCTGACCATAAGAGGCGCTCTTACCCAGAGGAAAATGGGCTGTCAGGTGGGTGTAACATTTAAACTAGTCCCCCCGTACCTTGTATGTGTGGGGCTTTTTATAACCTTAGTTGGTTACTTTTATAATGTCTGGGAGTAAGAAGCCAAGGTCGGTGGCAAACCCTTTGGAATCAGCGATCACCACACCAAGCGAGCGGATCTTGAGAGAATGCCACAATCTGTATATCGACAGCGACAACGGTAACACAGAAAATTGCGTGGGGTTTATTTTAGGAGGTAACGTTAGAAAAATAAACTATGACCAGCTCACTTCGCCGGCTAGCTGACGTAGTTTATCATCACAAGCTGACCTTTACATATTCAGGTTATGAAAGGCGGCATTGTTAGCCAGTGCTACAGTAAAGCTGCTTTCACACCGGACGCGAAACGAATTTTTCTCACGACAGATTAACATTCGAAGTCAATGCAAAGACGCGAACGCACGCGTTTTCGCGTCTTTACACTGACTTTGAATGTAATCTGTCGCGCGAAAAATTCGTTTCGCGTCCAATGTGAAAGCGGCTTGAGCCTGCCTCCTACTACTTGTCGCCAGAAACGTGTACTTTACTTCTGAAAACTTTTGTCAGCTGGCGTCTCTGTCGGCGGGCGGCTATCGCATCAACGTAAAATTTGTTTGGCAAGTTAGCTGTTGAGTGCGCATGACCAAAATGATCATCATCGTTAAGTACAGACTTGTGAACTGAACAGCCAATTCACTGCGTATCTAAAGACCGTCGCCGGAGTTTGGTCTCTAACGCTCGGCCCAGCGTTATCCTTACGGGTGTAACTTGCTAGCTAGCTTAGCTTGCTACATAGACTGGGCTACATTTCGTATGGTTCAATAATGTTCCTTATTTTGACCAACTATCTTCCTTGCTGGTCGAACCGTGCGAGGCTGCGTACGCTGATATCTTTTTTTTTTTTAAAAAGTTCGAAGTAAATTCTTCGCTTCTCCGAGCTTAAGGTTTATGTTTTAATCCATTTTTTGCCTCGAAGTTCGCCATGTATTCGCTGCTAACGCTGGCGAAAACCACTGATTTTCTCGCGTTGAGTTGATCCCTCATGAACAGCGTAACGCGTACGCCCGCCCACATGGGAGTGTGGGCCAGTGATTTTGCAGATTTTTAATGATCGCTTTTGAAATGCAAACTTTCAATCATTATTCACCTCCGCCAAGGAGGTGTATGTTTTTGCCGGCGTTGGTAGGTCTGTCTGTCTGTCTTTTAGCAACATATCTCAAAAACGGTTGCATAGATTTTAACCAAACTTTGCAGAATGTTCATTAGCACAAGATAAACGAGGGATTAAATTTGGGCATATCTAGGTCAAAGTTCAAATCCAACCATGCTGGCGGAGGTATGGGCTCTCGCGAGTCCAGAAATGAAACACGGATCAATTTATTAGATTTTTGGAGTGATCCTGGTTAGGGTCAGGGCCCTGAGCAGAGGGGCTGCTCTCTCCAAGTGCTCTTGTTTTGGTATTTCATTCTTAATGAAGTGTCACCAGTCACTATTGGCTAGTTTTTATAAAGCGAATGCACTGGCCAATTTGTTGAAAGATTTGTTTGCAAATTGACCTGAAATACTCTGAAGTGAAGCTTGTTCTGAATTACTGACACATTTGGCGTACGATCTTTAACTTAGGAGTCAGTTTAGCGCGTCCGTTGTAATAGTATTGTCCGAAAGCATGTCTGTTCGCAGATCGCTTCTAGCCTAGTCATTTTCTCCCTCAATATGACATGAGTGGTAGATTACTTTGTTAGCAGAAGGAGAAAAATGATATGCCCTTTAATAATATCTAGACATAACTAATTTAGATGCGGTTGTGTGCTGCACCTTGAAGCCGATCAATTTATTTCCAGTTCACTGGATCTCATGGACTTCAGCTGAACCCACATTTGCCTAAGGCCTTCGAATGCCCTGTCGGAATCCTGGTTGTCTATATGCTATGCATAGTTCATAATTGGATTAGTTGTGGGCTAGGTGGAAAAGTTTGAGACTATGAATATGGATTGGCACTTTTGGCCTGTAATTGGCACTTGCTGGGAACAATTCTAATCTTGGGTATTTAGATTTGTGATGGACTTGCGTAGAATGTTACAGAAGGATATATGGTATCACGGCTCATGCATTAAGGTTTATGGGGATCTAATCAAGCCCTGCATTATGTGCTGGCATAACCACAAGGTTTCTGTATTGCTGCCGTTTTCACTTTAGCGGTGGGTGCGCAGTAGTTATTTCCCAATGACACTGAGGGGTGTCTGTCGTTCCTCGGTGGACGCTTGCCTCTGCTCATAACCTATGTGGAATCATTTGTCCTTGTGACACAAATGTGAGGGATTGTGGCATCTAGCTGTGCAGTTCTTTCTCGCTCTCTCTTCCGTAGTCATCAGTGTTGCCGTTGCTGTGTTTCAGGGCTGGTGAAGATCGCCAGCAGCCTTGGCCTGAGGCTTCTTCCGCCTCGGAAGAAAATCATCGTGATGATAATGGGGAACCACTCCGCGGGAAAGAGCTCCTTCATTAATTGGTAATCCATTACAACCAAAGCAAACAACAACCAAACACTCCTCATTAAGCATCTGAACCCCACAACATCAATATTTATTTTATGTATTTTTATTTATAACCTTTATTGCAGGGTAATCCCACTGAGACTGGGGTCTCTTTTGTAGAGGAGCCCTGACTACAAAAAGAACATTTACAATGGGAGTTTGGAGACAAGCAATACAGTTAAAAATTCACAAAATTCATGTATAGCAAGTGGAGATAAAAGTAAAAACAAATTTTTAAAAATGGTATAAAATATAATGATAAAATAAAACATATTAGGACAAAGGAATAAGAATAATAATGCGTATGTCCCACATTAAAACTAAAGGCAAGCACAAATAGCCTCTTTTAGTATCACATCCAAAACTACTTTCTTGTAGGACTCAAATGGGATAATGCAATGTAGCTTCAGAGTATCCTGACAATTATTCCTCAATACACAACACAAGAACACTTTGTGGGACAAGGCACATGGAGCTGTACCATTCAAAATAATTTCTTAACACTTCATAAATTGTTCTCACTGAAAATTGTGATTTTTTTTTCCCCTCTTTGGAGACCTTAACCTTCATTTTACCACATCATGTATTATTAACATTATAATTGTAGCACCTGTATAGTCCACTAGATGTCCTTGTTGCAGGATTTTGGAATAAAAAGTGCTCAATTAATGCACATTTAATGAAAATCTGGGTGCAAGTGGTGTCATTCTGGGACTGATCTGCGCTGGTGACTTTTTCATGCATGTGGGGAGGTGGTTATTGTAATGGTCTCATCCTGGTGTGTCTGGGTGTCGAAATATTACAGGTACATAGAGGAGCACATTCAGAAGACCGGAGTGGCCATTGAAACGCAGGGCTTCACCTTCGTCACCAGCGGTCGAAAACGGGAATCGTTAACCGTAAGACCTCGTTTTTCCAAATGATTTACCCCTTTGTAATAAATGAGGTTCTACAAATTAATTTTCCATTTGAACAAATGCAAACTCTAATGAAAGCTAAGTCTTTCTCTAATATTTGGTTAATGGTTACCTGTGTATTTTATTGTCCTAATTGGATTAAAATTATTCCGCCTGGCTTATAATAGTTCTTGTTATTGTTATTATTTTGGGCAGTGTTTTTTTCCCTTTGATAATTATTACTATTATAATATCGCGTAGGAGCGTATTTTTTGTGCATGAAGCAGGAGGGAAATTTACGCCTCAGACTGCGAGGCAGTGAAAGCCGGTCTGTGCCCCGGCTGCCTGTGACAGTAGTAGCCGTGAGTCTGCCAGCCGCACTTTATTGCTTGCAGGGGCAGTACAGCCAAACTATTCTAATGGCCAGGCCTGTGAGTGGCTGTTGCTAAGCTTGCATCACGTCGGGGAGCTTTATAGCCAGGAGTGAGGCGTCGGCCGCAGCCTCTGCAGTAGAGCCCAGGCAGTCAGTCTGCCGAGGCAGGCAGTGGCGGAGGGGAGGGAGATGAGTAATGTAATTACAGCAGCGAGCGGGGAGATTATCCACTCTGTGCAGCTCGGGCTGGGCTGAGACTGGCCGGGGGGTCGGAGCGGTGCTGTGCGGTACACTGGGGGACTCGGGCGGGACCGTACCGGACCTGACTGGAGCAGAGCAGGGTGGGACGGAACGGCACCTCAGAGCCTCTCTGCCGAGGGGAGGGGCTGCTAGGTCCCGTCGTCGGCCTGCTTCCTCTCTCTCAACTCCTCCTATTTTTTATATCCTCCCTTCTGTCTGTCTTTTCTATCCATCTTCTCCTCTGATCTTTTGCTCTCTCCTCCTTTCTTTTCACAGGGAAATGCTACACTCCACCTGTACCCACATTTCCGTCCTCTTCTGGAGTTTAAAGGTAGGGATGAGCCGCCGGATTTCCTTGTCCTGGTTTGCAGAATGTGTCCTCTCGCCAGTCGACAGACTCTCTGTCTCTTCCACGCCCTCGAAAGATTCAGCAACAGATGGATAAGCATTCATTGTCGTTGTGCTGGCATATCTTGCACGGCACACATTAAGACTTGCATTATTTATGTCCGTTTCTCGCCGGCGCTTAAAATTCCTGCGTTGGTGCTCGTTCAGTGACTTTTCATTACATTCATTCTAATGGTTTTATGCACTTCTTACGGTTGCAGTAAAACTGTGACAGTTTAAGAGGGTGCTGTGCAGTATGGCCGGAGCAAATCTCACCCAGGGACCATGAGTAAGCATGACACTCCCCTGTCTTTACAGTGTGTACAGTCTTTACAGAGGGCTGTGAAAGAAATGGTCAAATTTAGGTGTGTTGCGTGTATGCGGTGTGTTTTGAATGGGCAGTGGCATTCCTCCGTCGCCTCCCCTGCCCCCACCTGATTTATGATGGAGCCGAGTTGGTTCAACCCAGTGACTAATGCTCATCTCTGACTCATTGGTAGCTGAATATATCTGTGCTATGGTTTTATTGTACAGTCGCTAGCAACGGGTGCCCCCCCCCCCCCCCAACTCTTCTATACACACACACACACACACACACACACACACACACACACACATGCATGCGCACACACACACACGGGCAAAACATTTTTGTGTCAGGTATAGAGGCTATGGCATTGTAAGAGAATGATTGCATAGATAACTGGTTCTGTGGAGGCTTTTTTTTTTTTAATTTTTTTTAAATTTTTTTTTTGTCTGGGATGACGATGGCCTGTGACGCCCGGTTATGATGCAACTTGGAGATGGGCGTAATGTCGACACTCGTTCCTTCCTGGCTGCCACTGGATGTAGAGAAATATTCAAGTGTCATTCTTTAAGCTGTGGATGTAATTCACCCCCCCCAATCGTCTCCATGAGGGCATTTGGGACGTAGAGATTTGCGGCAGAGTTTAGCCATTTGATGCAGCCGATCTCCAGATGTGTTTAAAAACCAGGAGTTGCTGTCGTAGCTGCGGTTTTGGGGAGGAAGACTCCCATTGATATGGCTGACTCACGAGGAGCCGTTTTTTAAGGTACAGTTTGGATAGTGTTTCGTATTTCATACTGGGTCTGTGACAGATCAGTCTGCTAGGGGGAGGGAATAGAACCCTGTGCCTCAACAAAACATTTTAATGCAGTGAAGACGTCACGCAGCATAAAAAGCAGCTGAATGATTTGCCGTTCTGTAAGACTTCTGCTTTAGTGAAATTCTCACTGGCATTCTGACATCAGTCCTCGTGGGGGTGTGCAGTCGTTGATATTTCTTTTGGGAGACGGACTGGATGAGCCTGGATGCGATGGTGTTCTGCGGATTACTGGGGGGGGGGAGAACTTCATGGTAGCCGGGTATAATGGGTTCAAGTGGTGTCTACGTTCCAAAAATTGGAGAAGCATCTAGAGCCATTGACCTTTGACCTCTGCTTGGTGTGCTCTGCGTAGGTGAGTTTTCGGCCTATTCCGTGTGTTAGAGTATACATACTGACGATGGTGGTGCGCGATCTTTGGTGTGGTTGAAAAGCTTACATGCCCTGTCTGAGGGGCCTGCTGCCAACAGGAAGTGCATCATCGTTAAGGGCTTCTCCAACTTTCCACAGGATTATTCCACTATACGCAATAAGGTCGTGCATTACCTCGCAAAGGTCACATCTGTGATTAACCTTCATGGCTGGACCTTCTCAGGCATTCAGTACTTGTGTGGCGTAAACCTGTGTGTGTGCTGTCTACGTGAGTCGGACGCACTAGACCTCACTCTACCTTGCAGCAGAATTTTCTTCTGCGTGAATTTGTCTACCATCCAGTCATTATCCGATTCCAACTGACAACCAATGCATTAATGCCTTAGTGAAGGGAGATTCTGGAGATTTTCCAGGAAGGAAATTGCATTTTGTAAAGTAACCTTTTGCTGGAACCTCCAAGTCACCTCATCGTCCAAGCTGGGGGGATTTTGAGAATGCCTGTGAGAGGCTAACTGCAGGTCCTGTTGCTGGGGCAGATATTGATGGCTTTAGCAGGGCGGCCATTTTGACACAGCATCACTCGTAGCGAATGCTAATGCTCGGGAGAGGGGAAGAGGAGGTCCTCAATCAGAAAACCTGCCACGCGCATGTCGTACGGGAATTCACGGCCACTCTGGGGAAATATTCTCTTACAGCTGTTGTTGAGATGGGTATCATCTGGTGTTGTCTTGGGAGCAGTCGCACTGCGTGATGGAGAGTTACTTCACAGTCGTTCTTCACTGGCTAGCTTTATGTCTCCCTCCCTACGGTACAGCTGCCAGTTGAAGAGCTGTTGTGGGTGACCATGACAACCAAAATCGTGACTTTCTGATGCTGGTGTGTCAGCGAGTTTCCTTCCAGTGTTTGGCAAGGAGTCTGGAAGCGTCTCGTGTCGGGCGAGAGCCGCAATAGAGTGACTGTGTTCGGGGCAGCGTCACTGGGCCAAAATATGTCCCGAGTCGTGGCAGTTATGGAAATTGCGGATTGATTCCCGACCTCAAAGACCGACCGCATTGCGGCAACTGTTTTTAAACTAATTAGATGTACATTGACGCCGTCACACCCGACACCTGGAAACGAGATGCACTTCACGAACACACTGAATGGATCTGGGCTGGGCAATGTTATGTATGCACGCAGCTTATCTATTTTCTAGGTGTCACAGACTACGTTTCTGCCGAAATCTCCACCTCCAAGCAGAAGAAATTCAGTCTGGTGACGTTTGTGGACACCCCTGGGCTGGTCGATGGTGACATGGTCTACCCCTTTGACGTGAACAGCGCCATCACATGGTTCGGTAAGGTCAGATAAGTCTGCGTACCCAATATAGATGTTGAAGCAGTGGTGCATTGGTTTGCGCATTTCTCTCGTAGTATGAAGGTTGTGATTTAGACTCTCAGAACACTCTTTCCGTTGCCTTTTTATGAGGACTCAGGCTTTAGTATTGGAACCCAATGCTCCTTCGTAACTAGTATGAGTCAACTTCCTTCATGGGGTTCAGTAAATTGTATGTCTTAAATCTTACAATATATTTCTTGCATATCGATTCTATACAACAGTGCATGGAATCAGATTCTTTGCTGTGGTGTTTGATGTAACTCAAGAACAGACAGCCTATTAGATGCAGCTGTGTTATTTCTCCCAGACAGGTTACTTTGCCAGCCACTCTCAATTAGTCTGTGCTTCATATAGACGCACTTGGCTCTAGAACTGGGTCCTGATTAATAAAGCAAGATTACTGACTTGGCCAGATTATGGCATTAAGTAAAGACTGGAACAATTCAAAATCTGGGGCATGGACTGAATTAAAAAGGCTGTTCTTGATTCACTTATCTCTGATTACTTGGTCAGTAATCCTGCTCATTAAAATTTTCTTCAGCAGGGGCATAAGAGATTTTAAGAGAGGCTTTTTTTTTTAGATATCATTTTTGGATTTTCAGTCAGCTCTTGCTATTGGCAGTTAAACTCAATCTGCTGGCTAGGGAACACCAGTTCGTTGTGTCCATCAAGTAGATTTTGCGATTACCTGCGGAAAGCTAACAGAAGCTCCTTTTGCGGTGGCGAGCATTGATGAATTTAACAGGGCGGCCATGTTGACACAATGCAATGCATCTTGTTGGGAATGCTAATGCACTGAGGAGGAGTAAAGGGTGCATTCACCATACAGGAGTACATGACTCCTCTTTCATGCGCAGTCTGAGACATGGGGGAGTATTTTGGGGAGTGGTCAGAGTGTATGCTTCAGAATCACAGATTGCAAGTGTGCTCCCCTCTAAAACATTTTACTGTGCTGTAATTTGTTACTAAACTGACCTCTGTGTATAGTGCCCACTGAGGTAGTCATTGGTGGAAACTAAAACTTTTGACCATTCCATTTCTCTAGGAATTTGACTGTCTGTCCCTATTCTAGAATATACTTGGTTTGAATGTAAAATTCAACACTGATGATGAACAGAGAGCTTTACTAGTCATTTAACATTGGAAGCCCTCGTCTTTATTCTTTGTTTACAGTTATTCTCCATTTGCTCTGCACATACTTAATCTCCTTTAATTGCCAATTTATCTGCACAGCTCTACTGTCCTTCCATTTGGCTCCTGAAGATTGTTAGCTGACTGGGGAAAAATAATTTGGAGGTGCCTCTGCTGCATTGGGATCAGTTTCCATACTTCTAAATTTTTTTAAACTGTTGTGGTCAAAAAAAAAAAGTGAAATGCGCTGCAAGATGAATTATTTCTGGAATTTTCAGATTATTATGGGCCTGTCTGTGAACATTTAAAAGCGTTTCAATTTGAACTGAGTGCGTTTTCTTTTTTAAAATGCTGATCTTGACCCTCGTTTCTCCAACTGGGTCTTTACACAGTCCAATGGACAGCATGCTGAATCCGTAGAGTCCTCCAGCATTTCTATACTGTTGCACCCCGATCCCTTCTCTTCCATCTGTAATCCTCTCTGCTGCCCTGTCAGGTTACTGCGTACCAATGCTAATGGAGGGCAGACTGCCTGCTCTCTGCTTAAACAAAACCAGCAAAAAAAGACCTGCGCTTTATCCCTACAGGCGAGCAGGCCGACCTGATCTTCGTGTTCTTCGACCCCATGGGCCAGGCTCTGTGCAAGCGGACGCTCAACATCGTGGAGAAGCTGAGTGAGGGATGCGGAGACAAGCTCTTCTTCTACCTCAGCAAAGCAGACGAGGCAGGGAGGGAGACAGACAGGCAGGTACAGAGAGCCCTGCACCTCCACCCCTCTCCCCCTCCCCCTCCCCCATCCCTGATCCTGTTTTACTGCCTTCAGATCCAACAGCAGTGGAGCCAGGGCTGAGAGGCAGCCTTGCAGTGTGTTTGATTATACGACAAAATGGCGGTCACGGGGGATGTGACTGACTTGCCTTCAGTCTTGTTTAAGAACCTCACTTGCCTCCGTTCGGCATGCAGGATTTTGAAGACATGACATACAATGGAATATCAGCTTATTTTATACTCTTTACATGGCAGGCAATTTTTTTAATGCCATAAAACCTAAGGACCCATATATGGATCTGTCAGATGCTGCTGCTGTATTCAAACCTGTGGAACTTCAGGCCTGTTGTAAATCCTAGCGGAGAGATCCCAAGGTTTCCACCGATCCCAATTATGTCCTGCTGAATTTCAGGGTGTATAAAATGATGTGCATGGCCTATATTTATCATTAGAAGTAATGCCGTGGCCATATAAACTCGGCGTTCTGGGTTTGAATAACTCTATCAATATATGTGTGATTTAGCTTCAATAAAGCGCTTCAATGAGCTGATACGGAATATGGGTGTGACATTGTCTAACAATACTAAGAAAATGCTTTTTTCTGACTTTGAGCCTACCTAATGGGATAGCTCACCCAAAATGAAAATTCTCTCATCTACTCACCCCAAGGTTAACTGAAGGGTCAGTTAGTTCCTTTTGTCCTCAAAAAAAGGAAAAGAGCATTGAAGACTAATCCGAAGCAACTGAAGTTAATGGTGACCACTCTTTCAAGCGTAACAAGCAACATTGGTCAATGGAATGCCTCCATGCTACTCATGTGGCATAATCCATGTGTCCTTAAGACCCGAAATTCAAATTGGACTCAAAGATGACATTTCCACCCTTTTTTTTTTTTTGCCTAAATGTCCAATGTCGCCACTTAGCCAGCAACTCTGTTCTTCATGGGGAAAATGTCTGAGATTCAAGATTTTTCATGGAAGACCAAATAAATGAAAAGACTAAGAAGAAGACAAGGAAAAGTTGTGGTAGTCTCAAACTTGTGTTTACAACCTCAGTCTATTTTGGTCATGGAATGGTAGTTTGTGGAAAGTCACCGATCTTGCGTGCCTCTCTCGGTTGAAGCGTCCAGGAAAAGCACACACTCAAACTATCGTTTTAGAAATCGATACTGTTGAAAGAAGTTGCTACAATTTGGTAACATAAAAGAACTAAAATGTTGTTACAAGTTCAACAAAGATGCTTGTTGATCGCTGAAACACCGGCAGACTTCTCTCTGTTGCGTGTGGTGACAGTTCCGGCTTGCATTTAAACACAAGTTCGTGGCTACCAGAAGTTTTTCTTGTCGTCGTCTTTGTCATGTAGCTGATGGAGTCCTCCATGATAACGGATCTTGACTTTGACGTTTTCCTGAAAAAAAGTACACGGCTCCTAGGTAAGTGGCTATGACATTTAAGCTAAAAATGTGGGGAAAAACACTTCTTTTCAAGACACATTTGAATTTTGAGGCTCGCAAGCATTTTAATTACGCCACACAAGCAGTATGGAGGAATTTAATGTTTTTTTTTTTTAAAGTTGTTTTTATACACTTGAAAGAGTGGTAAACCTCTTGCTTTAAATTTGTCTGCAATTGTATTTTTCTTTGAAACTCTGAGAGTGTTTTGAGGACAAAAGAAATTAACTGACCCTTCAATTAGCCTTGATGAGTAAATGATGAGTGAATTTTAATTTTTGGGTGAGCTATTCATTTAAGGGAAATCTTACGTGAAAAGGGAAAGTTTGTTGCTGCATTGCTGCTGAATATTGTTATTTTTAAAGTAACAGTAGTTATTATTTTCCCCTCGGCAGAGAGTAATGATGCAGATTGTTCAAGAGTTGTGCAGGAGACCAGGTCTCAATAAATGTGGGTTCGAGATGCCCACCATTTACATCCCCAACCCTCAAAAGGTGAGATTTATTATTTGCTTTTGTATATATCTGTCATGAGGAGGTATTTTGCAGATATTTGGAAATTCAGCATCTGGATCAGCTGTTTTAATGCGGGGATACCTCAACTGTAACTCTGGCCATTTCCGAATGCTTCGTATGGTGCCTGATTTTTGGCTTGGTGATCACATCCATGACGCATTGTTGTTTGTCAGGGAGACTGTGATCCTGCTGTCTCTTTCTAACTGAGATTTCTCACCAATAACTGGCTGGGCTGTCTGCTGTCCTGAGCATCATTAACCCTTTACTCTCTGACACCGCCTACAGTCGTGATAATTTAGGTCGCTGTGCAGGCGAATCCCAACTACAGTTGTGGTATTTAACTGTTGTGAAACGATGCATGATTGGTCGAGATGTGACATTCGAGAGGAAAACCTCAAATACCAGCCAATCAGAAAGGGTCTAATAAAGCTTTACACAACTTCCGAAAACGATATGCCGTTCTTTCATAAGTCATTACCAAAAATAGGTCGAAGTCTCACGCAATTTATGAATGAGATTTTCTTACAAACGAACATGGATTCTAGCGATGATAGTGGGTCAGAATTTGATGGTTTTACTGCAAACAATTTAGAGTTAGCTCAGGATAGACTAGATAGGTTATTAGAGCAAGCTTCAGACATCGATCTGAGTGATTTCGAAGACGATCTAGACGACAGCGACAATGATGTACCCCTAGCGAGACTGTTCAGAGTTCGACAAAACAATGCCGATTAAGGTGGCGTTGATGAAGCTCAGGAACCAGACGCAGATATGTGGACACATCAGCTCACTGCTAAAGATATTGACGATTTTGTTCGGAATCCCGGACCAGTAACAATTCTTGACGAAACTAAGATGGAAATTGACTTTTTCCATTTGATCGCTGACGATTCATTTTACTATACATTTGCCGATGAAACAAACAGGTGGCACAATGTTTTGTAAAACACTGAATAGAAACAAACTTGAAAATAGTTTGTGATGAACTGGACAAAATACAATTTAATTCAATTTAATTTAAATTAATTTTTGGTGTGAATAAGGATTAAGCTATTTGGAACAAGTTCTGAAAATTTGGTAAATGAATATTAAGTATTAAGAAAGCTACACCAGCCATATTGTCTTAGGGTACCAGGGGTCAGTGGCTGCTAGGGCTGCATTCTAAGATCGCTACCAGGGAGTAAAGAGTTAATGGAGAATGTCCCCCACATCTTGCAAGCTTGATTGAAAATCCTGCTTCTGATAGACATACCAGCTATAATTAACCCTCCTAATATGTTCAAATTAATAAACTGTTTTTTGGTTTGAGGTCAGTTTGATCCCTACAATGCACAGCCACATAAGATGTTTGTGACTGAAAGTGTGACCCAATCTCCTCTCAGCTCAGGTGTGCCTTTCTCCTGACCATTTTAACTGCAAAGTAAATATAACACGATTCCCTCATCCTTCCCGTTATATATCAATCATCAATTTTAAATGATCATGGCAAAATAAATGAGACCAAATGTGAAATGAATGAGAAATGAATTTGAAAATGCCCTCAGGCTTTGACAACACTTCAAAAATGAGATCAAACTTATGGTATTTTTGTTATAATTGATCCTGGGGTCAAAATGAACCAAACAACACCAATGCTTACACCATGTGTACAGAACACAAAATATATATTTTTTTGAAGTTAACTTCATGTTTTAGTCGTTAAGTTAAGGGAAACAAATCTAGCTGAAAAAAGTATGTGAACCATGTTTTTAGATCCCTTGAGCATTGAGTTGGGTCAAATTGACCCAGAACATAATAAGAGTGCTAAGGATATTTATTGTATTGCCCCTTTTTTAATAATTTAGTCGACCCTTTTATCCCTAGCAACTTCCAGTTAATTCAGCTGAGAAGGAGCCCATCCCATCAGAACAATGCAGGACTTGAACACCCTACCCTAACTGCATCTTCATTGGGACTTGAACCGCAAACCCTCTGAGTCCCACTAGGGTACAGGCATGGGATTGTGATTATAGTCAGGTCAGATTTTTTTTTTTTTTTTTGGTCAGTTGCAGGGGTCACACCTGTAGATTGATTTGTGGGGACTCTGGAGTTTGGTGGAGAGCCTAATGAACTGAAGTGGGGGAATTCAGAAAAGACTGTCCTCACAAAGGCAGTAATGTACTGGCTGTCAGTTGGAATCAGAATATGTCTTGACACTTGGTAAATGTGGAATGATGGAAACTCCCACGGGTGCTTATATCGGCACACGTGCTGTAAAGGGTTGTTAACCCCTTATCACTCCGGTAAAATTTGCCTAAAATGGCTATCCAATGGCTTCCTACTGGTTAGATGTGCTCCGGAGCTACGACTACAAATACAGTGGACTTGGTGGATATCGACCGGGTCATTTCAAACAATGCAGCAGTTGTTTGTGGATATTTACTGGTATAATAGTGTGTTTTGGACTAAATACGTCACTGGATTGGATTTACTAGAACTTTGTGGATGTAACAAGACCATGTTTGAGGGGTTATGTTCAACTGGAGGAGTACTAGGAGGTTGTGATGATTACATTTTGAAATGGTTGCCATCAATTGAATCATAAGAATCTGTTCTTTCCGAAGATTTGTGGCATATGTATCTCGCTTTATATATACCAATACTTCTCTCAGAAACCTGAGTAAGAGGTGAGCTTGCGTTTACTGGGGGTTTGTTCTGCAACTGTATTGCAGGTCGCGTCCCAGTCAGGGTTGGGTTTATGAGCAGAAAAAAAACACAACTCATGCTTGTTTAGATCCATCATTATGAGTTTATGGGTAGGATTGAGTGGACAAGTAATTCTTTGTTGAATGTTTCCCTTCGACGTGTGGTTGCTTCACAAACATGTCTGTTATCCTGAGAGAAGGTGAAGATTCAGCACAGAGCTCTTGTGGGGTTACTGAATTACGGTTCGCGGGGCACTGACCGTGAACTTTAGAGAACGACTTGTTCTCTGCCTCAGCTGGGTTCACCTCGGCCACGCAGTACGCCTCGCCCAGACAGAAGCAATCGCACCCTCGTCCTCGAGGTGATGGATGCTTGTGCGGTGCAGCGGCTCGATTTACAGGCCTCCTGGGGCTTGTTAATTTTCCCCCAAGTGAGAGCAGGATCCATTCCCCACAGAGTAGAGAGGCCTGCAGTTACAGCCGCCCGCCGTAAATCAACCTCTCACGAGCTCCGCGGAAAATCCTCGCCGCCGACGCCCGAGGACGGCATGAAGTTCGATTCGTTCCCTGCCCCTGCGCTTCCCAGCTTCGCCGAGTGTTCGCTCGTTCATTTTGATCTATTTTTATGCGAGTCAGGTCATTAGGAATGCCTCGTCATTCCCGATAATGACCCTGGTTGATATCAGCAACAGAGAGAGGAAGCATCGTCTGACGTTCAGTGTAATAAATGTTAAGTGCCACCCTCCCTCGGCGACAACTCATGCGCAGGGGGTGTATTTGTGCTGCGCTAAAATTATTCCATTTGCAGTGAATTGATCATGTAAGCGAATGAAGGTTAATAGAAGTATTTTATTTATTTATTTATTTATTTTAATCGATGCAATTATCTGCTTCATTTTCGGCGGCCGAGGAAAAAGGTTGTTCGCATTATTGACAGATACGTTGTGAAGAGGTACATCGTGTTTTATAGCAAGAAGCTTTATCCATGGCAACGGGCAGTCTGTAAAGTACGTCATATAAACAGCAACAGTACATGCATCAGACAAGCTACAGTTCACATGAAGTATCACTTGACTGAGTCACAAACATTATTGCTGGCCGGAGGGTATGAGCTACATCCGCTGTAACGGAGCGGTAATAGAAGTGGTACAATATTCGATTTAATCCATGAAAGGGCTGGCATTCCCTTCACTTTTCCCTCGTTTGCTCTGCTTGTGGTCATGTGACCTGAGCGGCGCGGGTCAAGATCAGTTTGACCTGCCAGCCCGCAAGCTGAAGTAATAGATCAACAGGGGCTCTGCGCAGTTCCGTTTAATCAGAACGCAGCGCTCGCGCACGGCCACCGGCCTGTTGCCATGGCATCCCATGTGACGTCTGCCATTGCTCTTGTGCTCCGGTGCAGCCGAGCCGGTGCGAGAACCAGATTGATGGCGTGTGTCAGACGATCGAGAAGACCATCAACCAGGCCGTCCAAAAAACCCTGGACCAGCTGGAGAAGGACTGTGACCTCATCTGCTCCACCGTCAGCAGCAAACTGGCCCAGGACAGGTGAGACGGGCGCCCAACGACTCGCTCTCACATTCTCTTAATTTCCTGTGGCATGACTATTGCCACTCGCATTTACACGCACACTCACTCAAACATACACACACGCGCGCCCACATACACACTCGCGTGCACAGACATACACGCGCTAACGTGCACACACTTGCGCCCATATACATGCACATATACACATGGATGCATACACGCTCACACAAACACGCAGACACACGCACATACACATGTATACGCACATACACTCACGCACATGCATTTATATCCAAGCGCACATACGCTCACGCACGCACACATACACGCATGTGCACGCACATACAGATATTTTTTTGTGTATTGAAATGCCCCAATTACGGTGGGGATGGAAAGAAAATAATTTGCAATGTCATTTGTTTAAAAAAAAAAATTCCAAAACTGATAGAAATTGAAGTAACCAAAATTATGCCAAAGGCAAGTTGTAGTGATACGAACTTCATTATCATGTCAGAGAACAGGGAAGTAGCAGGACCTTTAACACTCACCCATCCCTTCCCTGTGCAAACAATCATACAAGAGTCATTTCACTAGTTATTTGACTGCAGTTATGCTGGCAGCAAAGGGCCCTCAAGTTATTTACCTGTACTCCTCCATTTTCTCTCTCTCTCTCTCTCTCTCTCTCCCCCTCCTGTCCTCTTTCTTTCTCTTGTTCGTTCTCTCTCTCTCTCTCTCTCTCTCCCCCTCTCTCTCTGTCTCTCCCCCTCTCTGGCAGGCAGGACGTGAGCTCCAATAAGACGGCTCGGCTGCGCTCCTTCCTCTCCGGAGCTCTGGGAGTGCTGCTGCCCTCCCTCTTCATCCTCAGTTTTGTGGTGAACGCCCTGTCCAAGGAGGAGCTGGAGGGTCTGGTGGGGGAGGGTGTGGCGAGGGTCTTCTCCCTGTGCGCGGTACGTAAACTCGCCTTCAGACCTCTTTCATTCGTCCCCTCGCCACCTTAAGGATAGGGCGGGGCACTGTCGATTTATGCAGTTCCTTTGGCTGGGAACTTTTGCGGTCTCTGAGTAGATTGTTGTGTTAAGCTTTTCTGGTTGAAGTGTAATCAACCAAGTGAATGTAGCTAACATTACATAATATTACATAACTTAAATGGCAAGAGTAGGCCATTCAGCTTGACTTCCTGTCACTAAAGTGAACCTAACAGGATGCTTAAGGAGGAGATGGTATTTAGCGCAAACCTAGTCTTGAAAACTCCCGCAGTTTCAACCTGTATGATATGGCCAGGCAAGCTATTCCACACAGTGATCACTCTCTAAATGAAACAGTACTTCCCTATATAATCTAATATGAAAAAATTAGCGTGCAATATTTATAAATATAATAGAAATGGAGTTTTATACACATTTCTGTCTTATAAAAAGCCAGGGAGAAATTTGAAAGGGCCTGAAAGTGGAAACTGAAGAAGCAGGATGGCTGAAGGACACTCAGCTTTTCACACTTTAATGAAGAGGAGGAAAATGAAATAATCAGCCTATTAAAGTGCGGTCATAACCTCCAAAGCGGCTTAAGCAGTCCTCTTCGCTGCTATTCTCTTGGGTAACTGAAGAGCATCTGGTGCCGCTGTGCGTTTTAATGGTTGGCTTTGAGTCATACGTATGCGGTGCATTGGTCCATTGAGTGCAGTTTCAGCATGGCTCTTTTTCTTAAAGGGCCCATATTACAGAAAATACTTTTTCACTCCACCTGTGCAGTGGTCTCAACTGTTGGTGACAGCCCGTAGAATTTTGTTTGTTACACCCCCCCAATTAGGCCACGAGACCCCGTTTTTTCAATTCAGGGTTTGAAACGCACTATTAGAAATTCTTGTTGCGTTCTACATCACAAACAGACCAGGGGCCTCATTTATATGACTTTGCATCGCTCCATTTACTAAGTTTGCGCTGGTATGAAAATCAGGAAATTGCTTAGGCGAGGAAGAAGGGGAAAAAAAGGGGGATTTATGAAACGATGCATACCATGGTGGCGCTCAATTTTGCCTTTATAAATTGCAACCTATTTGGAAGTGAGCTCATGTGGATGAGACTCGGACCCTGGCCCATTACCTCCAACGATTACCCATGAATGGTTGATGAAAATTACCTTGTGAATATATGGCTTTGTCCAATTTGCTTGGAAGCGTCCTTAGCAGGTAGCATTTTTAGCACCGGAAACATCTTGGTTAAGGACCTCGATTCAGCAAAATTTCAAGCAAACATTAAGTGGTTCCTTCATCACGAAGGAAATCCCAAAATGCCTGCATCACGCTTGCCATATAGATCAGACGTCAGATGGCAATGGTCAGTATTTGATACATTTTATGTACCATTTCATCATGAAATGATTTTTTTAAGCAAGAAATTAACTGCATAGATGTCGAATATGGGCTCGTTTGCAGGAAAAGCTGTTGAAATAATTATTTGCTTTGATGTTTTCGCAGCACTGAAGCTCCGGAAATTAGACCGACAGAAAGCTAATGTTTCCTATGGAAGCCACCGTCGCTGCTCTGCTTCGCAAGCATCGCTAGTCACATGACGCTTCCAAGTTAATGTGCTATTTCATGTAACCTTTCGAACAAATGGTTCCTGTTAAAAAGGGTCCTAACTAGTCACCAAGGTGAAAGGAAGCCTCCTTGCAGATAGGACGAGCCAGTTAATGACATGTATCACAGGATTTTGTGATATGGGTCAGAGTCTCCGGAGATATACGTGAAGTTTCCCTTCTAGTTTAATTTTATTAATTGTGACTGTTGTGAAGGAAGATGCACACACAGGTTTTGAGGCACTTTCTATGCGTACACAGCGTTTACAAATGAGACTACAAATGAGACTTAAGTATTGCTCACCTACTAGCTCGGTCTGTGGACCTTCTTCCTTGTCACAGCCTTGATAGTCCTCTGTACCTCTTTCTTGCTTGTAGTACAAATTTTGTGCACATTTTTTTTTTTTTTTTCCACGAGGGAAGAATAACTGGCAACGAATGGCCTAAAAATTGAGTTTTGTGATAAGTCTGTAAATCTCCCTGTAGGACATCCAAGAATATAACAACTTGGGAGGTAAAACCACATTGTCAGACCTTTTAATGTAAATCATGCTATACTTGCACATTACAGTGCTATGAAACAGTATTTGCCCCCTTCCTAATTTCTTCCATTTTTCATATATAAATTTTTAATGTTTTTATCACATTAAGTTTAATATGAAACAAAGATAACTCGTGTAAAAATAAAAATAAATAAATAAATTTTAAAAATGCTGTTGATCAGTTCATTTATTGATGGAAAAAACTATCTGACCATATGTGGAAAAAGTAATTGCCCCCGTAGTCACTAAATCAACGAATTAAATTGATAATTGCATTAATTTCATTAGACACACACAGGTATGATTACTGCCAGCCCTGTTGAATCAAACATCATTTAAATGGAACTCCACTGAACCATAGCGAGAGCCATCATCTACAAATGGAGAAAACTGCGCTGAATCTTACCAGGAGTGGGTGGCCCACCAAAATTCCTCTGAGAGTGCACCGTGTGACCCAGGAGGTCTCAAAAGAACCTCGACTAATATCTAAGGAACTGCAGGGCTCACTTGCCTCAGGGTCAGTGGCTCTGATTCTACAGTAAGAAAGAGGCAAGGGAAAAATGGAATCCATGGGAGAGCTGCAAGGCGAAAACCACTGCTGATCAGAAAGAACACAAAGGCTCATCCCACATTTGCCAAAAAGCATGTTAATAAGCTCCACCACTTTTAGGGTAATATCTGCAAACCGATGAGTCAAAAGTGGAACTTTTTGGAAAAGATGGGTCCCCTCTCATCTGGCGTAAAGATAACCGGAAATTTCATGTTAAGGCTATCATACCAGTCAGATACGGTGGTGGCAGTGCTTCGCTGCTTCAGGACCTGGATGACTTGCCATAACTGTTGGAACCAATAATTCTCCTCAACTAGCAAATTCTTAAGGAGAATGTCCCGCCGTCAGTTTTCTGACATAAAAGCTCTCGAGCACAGTTGGTTTATGCAGCCAGAGAATGATTCAAAACTCACAAGCAAGTCCACTTCTAAATGGCTGTAAAGAAGCAAAATAAAGGTTTTGGAAGTTTGTCGAAGTTCTGACAAGGATCCTATTGAGATGCTGTGGCTTGAAAGCCCTCCAGTGTGGCTGAAGGAAAACAATTCTGCAAAGGAGAGCAAGCAAATATTCCTCCACAGCAACGTAAATGACTCCTTGCCAGTTATTACAAATATTTGATTGCAGTCGTGGCAGCCAAGGGCAGCGCAATCAATAATAAGTTTAGGGTTGCAATTTTTTTTTTTTTTTTTTTACTTGTGATACTGGTGATACAGGTTTTGAATAACTCTTCACCTTCAATAAATGAAATGATCATTTAAAAGCTGCATTTTGTGTTTACTCATGCGTTTATCTCAAATGAAAGTTGGTTGGATGATCTGCAAAATTCAAACGTGAAACATAAGCAAAAATGGTAGAGGGCAAATTCTTTTTTGCGGCACTGTATTTTATATATTTTATATTTTACTATATTTGGCTCTCGTATGGTAATTGCCTGGTTCTTGGGTTCTTTACACCTTTTATTATACCTCAACAGGCGATGGTGGTGATCGTGTGGGACTGGATTCCAGAGGACAGCCAAATTTTGTTTGTCATCTTTTCTGGAGCCTTCTGCTACCTCTTGCTTTATCTTGCCAAATATTTTGCCAGGTATGTTTGGTCTGTCTCAAGTGTGTTAGAGGTTTTTTTTTTTTTTTTTTCTGAACAAATATTTTCTTTTTGAAATTTATTTTCTATTTTTATTTCTTCCTTCCTCAGCTTGGGCAACCGCACTCTCACCAAGAAGGAGAAGAAGAACCTGGCCCAGTTCAGCGAGTATATTCATGACGTGGTTAAACCCCGAAAGGTAAGGTTGGCCACTGAGGCCATCACCTTAACGGCCTTGTCTCATCATCTGAGATTCTTTCACTGTCTGGGCCTGAGTGTAGGCATCCTTGAGCACTTGAGATGTCTTGGGTTTTGCTCCGGGATCAGACTTGCTGTGTGGCTGAGGTCTTGAGTGGATTATCACGGAGATTCTGAATGTTCGGGCTTCATCTGTCATGATCAAGCTTGGATACAAAATACCTCCGATAAACAGTAGGGGACATTTCCTGGAACTCCTGAACTTGCATATGGGCCAGGTCACGCAATAATGGAGTTAGAAAATCGGTACAAAAATTTTGTATCATAGCTCCAGAACTAAGTAAAATAGAGTTACAATTCAAATGGCATGGCTTTGTGTGGGTCTTCCCAAGTTCTTCAAACAACAAAATGGCTAATTTTGTACATTTGATTTATTTTGGGTGAAAACGACAAAAAACTGGTGAGTAACGGAGTCCGCATGACCTGGCCCAAACACTCTGATGTTGTTTTCAGCGGAATTGCAAATTGCCATCCGTTTAAAAATGAAACGTTTATTTTCATTGCCATTTGGAGCAAAAATCGTCTTGTAAGTATTTTGCGCAACGTGCGCATGAAAGTTCCCCACTGGCATTTTTCTTTGTGAACCCTGCAGGATCCAGGAGAAATTCCCTCAGACTTAAGTCCATTTAGTATTTGAGGCAGCCCAAGTATGCATTTGACCTCAGTGTTTTTTTTTTTTTTGTTTTTTCTTCTTCACCCCACAATCATCTCTTAATGCCACATCCATGTCGTAGGGTATTTATCCATTTCCATCTTGTGAATGGAGTTCACATGATAATTACACCTAGCAAAGCTCCCATATATCTGTCAAGGAAATATATAATCCGCAACAAGTGGAGAAGACTACTCATATCAGTCATTCTCTGGGGTTGAAGGTAGCCTAAATAAACCCTAAAGTAATCCTGTTTTTTGTCCGCCATGCAATTTTTTTTGACCACAAATGAACTCCGCCTTTCATAAAACACAATATTGTTTTATTAAAGGTTTATCAGGGTAACTGTTTGAAATATGACCCAAGTCCTTCAGAATATAGAGTACCTTTACTCTACATTTGCTACACCCCTGGGCACTGATGTCCCATTTAACTTTCAAACCGACTTGGAACAAGCTTCATCAATGGGAATCTTTCCGACATTGCCATCAATCCCATACGACGTGAATACGGCATTAAGCCCTGGTATTCCATTGGGGACCTGGCGCGGACAGTGTGTCTAATGATGGCCATTGAGATGGTGTGTGAATGATGATTGTTGTCAGTCTCTGTATTTTAGGTTGAGAATACACCTGCGAGTTGCCTCCTGTGTTTCTTTTGTTCAGTTTTATTTTTTTCTCTCTCGTCTGTCTCTTCTCCACCAGTGGAAATTGTACGAAGAGTATCTGCAGCAGTGTGCGGCTGAGTACGACTTCTGATCGGAGACCGTCCGATAACTGGGAGGAATATCTTGTTTGATCCGGTCACTCCCGGCTTCTGTTTATAGTTTAGGAAACCTGGCTGATCTGCTGATAAATGCTGGTGCTGGAGCAACTGTCAGGAGACATTATTTATCAAGCAGCTTCTCCGCTGGTGACAGAACAACTGTCAAGACAGCGGTTATATAGTGTCCTGGTTTTCATTTCCTCTTTTGTTTTCTTACAAAGATAGTGGTTTACCTGGGATTTTTCCAGAAGGGTTGGGGGGCGATATTTTTAAGTGCCTTCTATATGTCAGTGAAATGTATAGGTGAAAATCTCAGTGGTGCATCATCACCTGTGATAAACCAGCAGCTAATATGAGGTTATTCAGTCGAATTTTTAGTTTCACTTTATATAATACAGTACGAAGCTGTGAAAACGTCTTAAAGCAGCATTACACTTTGTAGTTTCATCATTTGGTGATGGCTTTTCACCAAAGGAAGTAGTGAAGGTTAACGTTGCATTGCACAATATGTAGGATTTGAGAAGGGTTAGTTTTTAATGTAACTTTCAATGAAAATCTTAGTGTTTAAAAGGCTAGTATTTAGATTTTTTTGAAAAGCCTATCTTCCCACCAGCGATCAAATGCAACCTGCAGATTACTCCGGAACTGTTCGATTGCCGTTCAGGGCATTTGAAACTCCTCATTTTGTGCTTTGTGTTTGTGTTGTGAAATGTTCTTTGATTTTTATGTTCACCCTGGTACCATTTTAATGGTGATCAGGTCTGTGGCACAAAAGAATACGCAGCCTTGGGTTTAATGACGGTCCTCACAGTGTTATTTTCGCTCAGGGCCAGGTCACCATTTCCTCAGCCAGTATACTCAGTTAGTGGGTTAATGGGGTTCCTATCTGGCCTGCAAGCTCTAAAATGACTGGGTCAGCACATTTTGCATACTCCGGTCCACAATTCTAATCTGCAATATTTTCCTTTTGCCATCAATATTATAGCATTATCATTTTTGGCTGGTTGACTTGAATGGAAGTTGACCAGTCAGCTGGCTAGTCTGAATTTGTCAGAATTTCTCAGCTGCTACGAAAATGGATGTCATTGTATTATACAGTAAGTGATGCTAATATGGAAATTGTGGGGAGCTAGCAGTCTACTCCATGGTTGTTGGCATGTAGTCTTAATAGTTTGTTCATGATTCAGTACTTTAATAATAACATACATTACTAATTGTTATAATTATAATTAATGTTTCTCAAGGGGCTACAGTCCGTAACTGTGTCGCAGAATTCTGAATAACGGCAAACTAGCTGGCTTATTGCTCCGTTTCTAGTATTGTGCTTTTTGTGTCGGTCGTCCAAGCCATAACTGAAGTTCACCCACTGTGATAGGATTAAGGGAGATCAATAGAGCACTGTAATGTAGCAGAGTAAGTGAATTTGTGTTGTATTTTAATATAATTGTGTACGTATTTGGGTGCTTTAACTGAATCGCAGTTAATGTACGTAAATTCAGCATGACCATAGTAATAAAATTACTGTGTATGTTTAGAGATGTACGATAAATTTATTGCAATCATCGTAAGTGCAATAATAATGACCCCTGTTATGGGGTGTACAGATGAGCTAGCGCCTTTTGTTTTCCATGAATCATACTTGATTCTTGAAATCTTGAAATCATTTCATTAAGCGTATTGAACGTGTCTTTTGAATTAGTTTCGTATTGGCATGAAATGGTCTAATGTTAGCCTAAAAGTGATCTGGCAAATGCAGTCAGGCAAATCTGTGCTGTTTCATGGTCATTTAAATTTCAAAATGCTACAAACAAAAGTGGTATCAAATAAATTAGACTGTCTATTCATTCTAATTGGTGATTATCAATTAGCGAATCAAGCGTTTGATTGGTAATTGAGCAAATGGGAACAGGGGTCAGCAATTTCTGTATAAAAGGTGATGATTTTGCTGGCCTTATCGTTGCTCTGTTAAACACTTTGCTGAGCTATACTTAAATCAGTGAAGTTCTTTACTGGAAACAATTCATATGACCTTTTATTTTTGGCTGCCGCTAGTTCAAGTATGAAATGTGGAAAATCAAAAAGAAACCAGCTCGTGTATTCGCCTCATGGCGGCTGTCATCATTATGTGGTTACGATTATCGTGATAAATTTATCGCGCATCTCTTCGTTGACTCTGGCGGTGGACCTGAAAATCAAGCCATCGCATGAGTCATTGGCACGTTGTGATTGGATTGTATCTTTCAGGCCCTGAATGCATGTTTCATGGGTTGTAGTTCATCATTCTGGTGAAATGACAATAAGCAGCACTCGAGATGTATCTATTCGCTCATGAGCTCATCTTACATGCACGCATTTACGTATGCATTGTTCTGTTTAAAATGATTGGAGCTCATACAGGTCTCCTCACTGCTCCATGTTGAGGGATCGTTTACTTCTCGGCTCCCGTCTTCTGTATATTGAGGATTGGAGGAGCTGCAGCAGTGTATTGTGTTGATGGATTGTGCATTGCTGAACACCATTATGTTTATACAGTCGTACAGACTGGGACTAGATCGGGCCCCCAAACAGTGTGTGTTTTGGCAGTTACCAGTGCTTTTCATTCTGAGAAAGGTAAAAAAATATAGCCAGGTTTGTAGTGTTCTCATATTGTACTTGGTGTTTACACTTTAATGCTGTGAAAAAAAATATTGAGATTTACCTTCTTTATGAACTGTGATATTGTGTACTCCTATTTTTACAGAATGTTTTTGCGACTTAGTAGTATGCATTTCCATCTGACCTACCTTAAACCCGTTTGTAAAAATGGGATGGTGCCTTTTGAGACTTCATAAGCAACTTGAAGTGAATTATCCAAACAAAATGGCCTCCTGAAGCTTGTTTTGTTTGGTTATATGAATTAAACAGCCTCTGCAAGATTTGAGTTCTGTTAAAAGTTATAATATTCATCAGTAATGCTACTACTGACACGCAGAAAATGTCAGTATAGTTTTGATTGAGTGATTTTTCTCTCATTGACACTAACTGAAAAAAATATGCAGTTCTTTTTTACGGACCGGATACATGCTCTGATCTTTTAAGGTTTAATGTTTTTAAAATTTCAGTTTTGACAAAAATTGCATAAATCTATTTTTCCACATCAGAAGTGTTTTTTTTTAAGCACTTTATTCAGTGTAACTTGTGTCGTTTGTGCTGTGAAGTCTTCCTACAGAGCTCTGTTGTACAAGCCTGTTCAGTGTTTCATGTGTTCTTTCAAGCTCTTAATAAATATGTTATAATAATTCCTGGCATTATTTCTTATTTTAATCTTCACTTAACACAATGCGGGCAGATAAATATCCACCATTTTAATTCCACTGAGTATTCCTGGAATCCTTTTCATATGAAGCTCAATATCTAGACCTAAGGATGCTCTAAGCTAGCACAGGAAAACGAGCTTCACATTCTGTCATGTACCTTCTTGGTCATCGTCAGTCTTTCCATATCAAAGGGGGCAACCTGATGTCGGAATGAGTTTTCAGAGAGCCATCATCTTTGTTGAGCATCTGTTACCCCTAAGAGCACTAAATGCAACTATTGTTGCTCAATGATGTAAGTTTTCAAAATCAAAGCTGTGGAAAACCTATCATGTGTTGACTAGCTGAAAAGAACTCCAGCTTTTAAACAAGCCGCCACATGGTTTTCAGCAGCATAAGATGATGAAATTTTTTTTTTTCAGTGCTCTAAGGGTTAATTCCTTTACAATGGCTCCTTTGTCAACCGTTGTTATTACCATTATCTGCCTCCATTTAGCAGTTGAATTTCGCTGGTGTGATTCATGAAAGTGTGCGGCAGTGACGTTTCTCCCATCTCTGGGGTCTGAGGTGGAAGAGTTATTGCGGTTGTTTCATGAATACTCATCAAATCACTGTCCTGCAGATGGACTGAAATGGCGTTCTAAGGCTGCAGCGGCTGTCCACCTCTTAATTTCATTGCCTCCCCCACCCAGTGAACTGTCCTGACATTACACTCTCAAATCAGAGTATTATCATCATTCAACAGTGGCCAGTCGCATACCCTTCCCAAATATTTGAAATAATCGGAGTTTCCTGCCCGCTTTAGTGGCGGAACATTGTAAACCATTTAACTCTGACAGTAGGCAATTTATTATTTTTTTTTTCTGGTATATAGATTGGCTGAATTGTACAAGTCCATCACATGTATTCTGACCTTGAGAAACTCCTTTTCTGCAATGACTGTCCTCGGCCTCATAATGCTGCCCGTTTCATCAGTTGTTGATTCCTACATAATGGCTAATGAGGGTTACGGGAGCAATGGCCAGCACAGCAGTCAACATTTGAACAGCTCCTTTCTGAATCTAAACTCTGCTGGTGCCGATATTTTATGTGTGTGTGAAGAATTCGAGCCAGCATGTTTCTTCTCTCAACTGTTCATTTTATTGAAATTTATCGCAGCATTGCATCTAGTATTTAACCCTGGTAGTTTTCATTCCAGGAAATTGCATGTAGGCCGCATACTTTTGTCATTATTTGTTAATAAACGGTTTTCATTTAACCTTGTCAGGCAGCTGCATTAAAACAACATGGGCATTAAACGGGTATAAAAGAAATGGTGAAATCTTGCTATGGTGAAACTTTTGTTATCCATTTAGGTAAAAATATGGAAGTTCTAATACATGATTAGTACTTTGTTGTAATGCAACATTTATTCATAAAAACTGCCCATTGCAATGCAGACAACAGATTCATTGTTGTAACATTATCTTTTCTTTTTTTTTTTTGGTGACAGAATCTAGACCTGATTCCTCTCCATCCTCTCAAAAGCTCAGCTCCCTGAGTTGGTTACAAAGACTGTCCAAAGAAAAGAAAAAATAAAGGAAGTAAACTGGCATTCACTAGCAATTATAGCAAACCATCTCAAATCATTTTAATGATTCAATTGTAAAATACAAGCCTATATTCTTCTCTTTGTTGCATTCATTCAGAAAGAGGTCTTAATTTGTGCAGTTTATTTTCAGGTTACTAACACAGTTACTTGTAGCAAGACATACAGTACTCTGTGTTTATCGAAGAGGCAATATGCTAGCATGTCGGGGCATACAAATTAGCTGGGGTGGAGAAGACGACAGAGAGACTGTTTGCATACTTGCGGTTGTTTTCGAGCATTATCATGGAGACGGTTTGCATGGCTTCAGGGAAATGTTGCCTTTCTCATGCA